>OY728137.1:579962488-582641418 GCA_963277665.1 Viscum album | reverse complement strand
TTATGTTTAATGGTTTTTTAGGTTTGGGGGTTTAGGTTTGGGGACAAACGTGTAGTTTTATGCGTAAAACCCAATGACTTGAAATTGAGTTTAGAAATACCCTTACCTAGAATCCGACTTGTCTCATTCATTATTTATATACATAAATAACCAAACTAGGTTAATTTATACTTTATTAATAACCTTTCTCAAGTTTATTATTTCTTTTATATCACTTCTTATCTTGTTATAAAAATTACATAATTATTTTAGATCATATTGGTCGTATGTTTGATATTGAGTACATGAGTTGAAAATGAACTTGTTTGATATAAATTTTCCTTGTGGTAAAAATTCCATCATCTCTGGAATATTATTCATCATTTTAAAATAATATATATCCATTATAAGTGATTTATAATGGTCCATTAAATTTTTATATATTAATTGAAATGCATCATTCAGGGGGATGATAAGCCTTACGTACGCATGAACGCTACTTTCATATATTTGTCATATTAAATGAGTGAAAACAAAATGAAAAATAGGTATTTTAAAATTAAATTATAATATCTTCTTTACATATGTAACATAATTTCATTAATTATATCTTTTATACATTTCAGGTATGGAATGAATGAGTCATATCACACTTAGAGGGCGGTAGTCCACACTTCCTCAAATGAAATTATTCTATTTACACATTATAGAAAGCAAAAAGGTATGTTGTAAATAAATAATAAAAAATAATAAAGTCAATATAAATATAATATATATAATATTTATTCATTCCATTCATTTATATAATCATGGTTTAATGAAGATCATATAGACTGAATCACATCTTATCGTGGAGACGACATGCCTTACATATGCAGGAGCGACAATATCATTCACTTAATGATTAAACGGTATAATATTGGATGGTATATTAAGAATACATTACAATTATCACCTTATATTCATTACTTAAATCCACTGTTATCATCATTATACCCTTCCAAATTATTTATTATTGAATAACAAATTACACCGCGGCATAGAGACCGTATGCCTTAAATACGCATGCATGGTGATATTATTATTTTTAGGATGGATAAAAGGAGATATAAGGTTGTACCAAAATTTTAATAACATCCTATCATGTAGATTATACTATATTTATTACCTTATCATTGAAATTCTATATGAATAAGATGTATATAAAGATAATAGTTTTGAAAGAGGTGATAAAATAAATACAAAATTTTCGAGTATCTACTTTTGATTTTCAAAAAAGGTCTCCTTAGGGTAGATGTATGACAAAATTGTGGTATATAGAAATATTTTCAGGATTTGTAAAGCTTATTTGAGAATAATTTGGACGATCCAAGGGGCTTGAGATGTGTGATTAAGTGGGTAGAGATGGTGGCCTTTTATAAGAGGGAGGATAGGCACATTACGAAAATATTGAAATATTATTTTATTATAAAATTATATTCAAATTATAAGAGTTAAAACAGGATAAATTTAGAGTATAAGATGAGGATGGGTCTAAATACTGTCTAACAATATGTTTTAGGAAATTTTAAGTCACAAAATTAACCTTATCTTTTACCTTAAACCAATTTTTAAAAACACTAACCCTTACCAGGTATTCTTGTATCTTCATAATATATAGTAACTATTGATTCTAAAAAATAAAATATAACAAAAATTGGATTATTAATGACATTTATAATATTATATAAGTTATTTTTTTGGAAATTATATTTTTAGGACTATTATGTCTTTTAATAAAATAGTATTTGTTTCAAAACACTCTTTTATGTCAATTTTGATGCTATTTAGTAATTATTTTTCTTAAAGTCATAAAAAATTTATTCCTTTGAAATTAAAAGCATTAAATAATCCTTAATAAGTAAATTTCATCCAAAAAATTCGTTTTTTCCATCAAAATATTCAAATTAAATTATATTTAATATTTATAATATCATTTATCTGAATCATTCATTAATAAGGTAATCACTACATCACCATTGTGTCACAAATAAATTTATTTATTTAATTTATAAAAATAATAAATAAAATACCATAATATAGAAAATACTTTAATATTCCGAATGAATATTTATAGTCAAATATAACGGTTATATAACCCTATATTAATATTGTTTTATTAAAAGATATATGTATATATTATATATCACTCATCCTTAAATTAAATATTATAAAATGTAATTTTCATACTCAAGTGGCTCCCAAATGATAAAAATTATTTGTAATGATTGTCATGGTAATAAATATATCATACAGTAAAATTATGAAACATTTTAGGTTAGTTTTATATTAATATAATATAATTTTTTATCCTTCTAAACCTAATTTACCCTTTAACCATGGTAAATGAAAATATTTACTGAAGTTATTATTTATAATGTCCAAAAATAAAAGGCACCTATTTATATAATTTAGAACATATAATTTAAAATATATAATCCAATTTTCCATATTCAATAAAAATAATTGGTATAAATTAATTTTAAATTAATTCCTATTTTCAAAAATAGAAAATGAGGTTTTTAGAAGTAAAAACTGTCAAAAGATTAACATGTGTTTATGGAAAATTAAAATGTGAAATTAATTTAAATTAACACAATTTCATTAAATGATAAAAACATAATCTAATTAAACATTAAAATCAATTAATATGATACTCTAACCATATAAATGAATTAGGAAAAAAGGAAATTTTGAAGTAAAATCCATCATTTTCACTATTTATTAAAAATCAATTTTATCAGAAAACTACCAAAAGTAAATTTTTATGTCCCGATTCTAAATAATAAGTTTTTTTTAAAATATATAACATATAACAACTAAAAAAACTATTTTTAAAAAGGGTTCTCAATCAAAATGTGGTAAAACAACATTTTACAAATATTAGAGTATTTCATGATTAAAATTAGATTCATTATTATTTTTGGCCTCTAAAATCCATTGGATAAATTTATAACAAGTTAAAAAATATATAAAACCATAATATAGTTAATTATTATCATTCCCTCTAATATAAATTCTAGTAACTAACTACTATTCAAAAAAATATTATTATTACAGGATAATTTTTCTATATAACCTAGTGTTGTCTGGAATGTAAGATTTCAGAGAAACCTGTTGTTGTGTGTCGGGTATGCTATCTTACATTGTTTCCCATTTAAAATAAAATTGATAATAAATTCAAAAATACTAATATATAAAAAAATTTATTATTCTATATATACATGTTATGTAACAATTGATGTTATGGAATCTTTTCCTAGACATAAAATGGTAATTGAGATCCGATGTTTTGTTGGTTTTGATGAATATTATAGAACTTTTATGAAATAATTTCCAAAATTCTCAAATCCAATAACCATTTTTACTCAAAAAGTATTTATGTTTATATGGATGGAGAAATATGAATATAATTTCAGAGGGATGCAATGAAGGTTTGTCAGTGCACCTGAGCTCACCCTACTCAATAGTGGAGAGATGTTTGTGATCTACAGTGATGCATCCAAGAAAGGGATGTGATTTTCTCTCTTGAAAAATTATATAATAATATCTTATTCCCCATGATAATTAGAAATCCATGATAAAAATTATCCAAATCAATATTTTGGAGTTATATATGTTAATATTTGGGTTAAATTAATGGAGGAAATATATTTATGGAGAATGGTGTGATATATATAAAAACCATAAATGATTAAAGAAAATTTTCACTCAAAATAAGCTGAATATAAACAAACAATATGGTTAGAATTGAACAAAGATGATAGATTCTCAATACATTACAAACCAAATAATGAAAACAAGGTGGAATATTGTTTGATTAGAAAGGACCTAGCTAGCATATCAATGATGAGGGTCACAAAAGATCAAATAGTTTTGGATTTTTAAAGGATAGATCCAGAATATTTAATGGAAGGTGGAATAATTTCCTTTTTCAAATGAATTTTCAACCATATATATAAGTGAAGATTAAAGAGGCACATAATAAATATGTGGGTCTACAAGGGAAGGTAAAAAATGTTCCCAAATTCCACATTGTTTGTGATGGAATAAAAATATTTAAGAACCCTATTCATATTCCTCCCGTATAATAATTAAGGATAGAGATGTTGTATGAGGCTCATAGTTCATCATTCTTTATTCATCATGGAAGTAAAAAGATTTATAGATACATTAAAGAGTATTTGTGGTGGGATAAAATTAAGAGAGATATTTTATAATGTGTTTCTCAATGATAGCTTGTTAGAAAGTGAAGGATGAGAGATATGAGGCTAATGGGATGTAACAAACATTACCCATACCAAAATGGAAATTTTAAAACATCACCGTCGACTATGTCATCGGACATACCAAAACAACTAAATTCCATAATTATATATGGTTCATAGTTGATCACCTTATGAATTTGAAACACATTATATATATTAGAGTATATCTCTCTCTAGAACTATTTTCCAGTATATATTTAAAGGAAGTGGTAAGAATTCATGAAGTAGAACATTCCATTATTTCGGATCGGGATCCATGTTTTACCAAAGAGTTTTAGAGAAGTATTAAATATTATATGGATACATATTAATGTTTCAACACCAATTATAATCATTAGATAGATGGTCAATCTGAGGGGACAATTATATCTTAAGAATAAATGTCAAGATCTTTCTCTATTAAATTAAAAAATTCTTTGTACTAACACATACCTTTGGTATAATTTTATCACAATATGAAATTTCATTCAAACATTAATATAGATCTTTATGAATCCCTATATTCTAAGAAATTATATACTCCAACAAGCTGATATGATTTCATGGAAATAAATTTATTAGAACATAATAATTTTGAGGAATTAGAAGAGAAGACTACATTAATTCAACAACAAATAAGACCAGCACGGAGTAAAAAAATGTTATGATCATAATCGATGAAAAGAACTTGTGTTTAAAATGGGTGAAAAGGTATTTATATGAATATATCCCTATAAAAGAGTATTGATATTTGTAAAGAAAGGAAATACGATCCCTAAGTGTATCGGTCCTTTTGAAATTCTTTATTGTGTTGGGAAGGTTGTTTATAGATTTGAGTTTCCACCAAATCTCGATCAAGATCATGATATGTTCACTGTAACTCACTAATGAAAGTACATAATTGATCCTTCCCATGTACTAAACCTATAATTCTTAATATTGGAGCATGTTATTTCATACTAAGAACGACTGATAATGATTCTGTATTATAGGGAAAACGTTTTATTAAACAAGACCACTCATTCAGATAATGTTTTATGAAGGAACTACCAATTTTATAAATCTACATGGGAAATTGAGAATACGATGAGGCATAAAAATTATTATTTTTTATCCAATTGAATAATTTTGATCATAAAATTAAGTTTAAGGGATGTATAATGTAACACCCTTATATTTTAATAAATATTTCACATTATATTATTTTAATTATTTAATAGCATGCATTGCCTACAATCATGAGTTTAAACAAACCAGAAGATAATTTTAAATAACCAATATAACCAAGCCAAAAAATTGGTAAGAATTAATATGATTAACTAACTTAGTAAAATATATTCTGACTTTATTAGTATGAACAAATTGAATTTAAAGGAAATATTTTAATTTTATAATCCCAAAGGAATTTTTATTAATATATTAAATTAATTACAATTATTGTATAGTATTAATAAAAAAATATATTATATATTCAATAAAATACTTTTAATATTCTTCCCATATTTTTTATATTCATAGGATTTGAATAAAGCCAATTTTATGCATAAAAAACAAATAAAAAATTAAAAGTTGTTTGACTCATTTTAACGGAGAACCTATTTTAGATAAAAAAAATTACATATTTTCTATTATAATTCATAAAATAATCTTCTTGTTTTATATAGTAATATAAAAAATTTACTATGTTTGAATTTTTTTTTATTTTTCTGATAAGTTTAATGTCATGATGAATAGTTAAAAAAATACTATATTTTAATTGAAAAAATATTTTTATCATTGAAATAATTTATAGTGATAAATGATATTTTTTATTACTTTAAATATCATATAAATTTTACAAAAGATATTAAAATAAATTTAATTTTAAATAATTATTGTGATAAAATAATTTTATATATTGAATTGACCTATATTTGGGTTATAATAAAGTAATTTTTAAGTTAAATTCATCTCTTTATATTTCTAAAAATCTAATAAATTAATATTGTTAAAATTTGAAACTATTGATATTATATCAATATAATGTTTTATTGAATTATTGGATAAATATAAACCATTTTTAAAAATACCTAATAATTATTATGTGGTCCAAAATATTATAAATTAATAATTTATGGTCTAATAAACACAAAAAAATTAAAATCACACTATTTTAATATTAAAAATTTGGCTACATTAGTTAAAATTTAAATATGTTATCTAATGGTTAATAAAAATGATAAGGTTTACAAAAGTAACAAAACATGTCAAAAGTATTTTAGTTTGTGACATTACAATATTATCTCATATTATCTTATAATACATGGCTTTTTGGAGGTATTTTTATTGAGATTTAATTTATTATATGTTTGTTTCATAACACTTTACATGGATGAGTATAATGAAAAAAATAATGAATATATAAAATTATAATAACATGATATTGATTATAAAAATATATATACTCCATTCAATTCCATTCCATTTCACAATTTATGGAATGATATCATCGCTCGTGTGTACATACAAACTACTGCCTCCATGACGTAATGTAATTCATTCTCCATGATCACTGGTAAAGAATGATTATATAAATGTAAAAAACTAATAATAAGATATATATTATCTTAAAATCATTTTTTAAATGAAATAACTTTATTCATTATGCAAGAACTGTGACTTATTCTTCAAAACATGCATAAAAAATGAATTAGTTAACATTGAAAGAAGTGTAATAATGAAATATTATTAACAAACGTGTATGATATATTATGATATCATATATATGAATATGTTTATGTAATATTTTAAAACAATTATTTAATCTAATATACATTCATTATATGTATGTATAAATTAAATCTTACCGAATTTAAGGGTTAATTCCACAATCTCATTTTTATCTAAAATTGACTATATGCAAGTATTTACTGAGGAATAGTTATCTTGTATGTCTATGTTTCATAAGAATATATTTCAAAATACTTTAATATTATTCTAAATTTTTTGAAATTCATGTTAACCCATTTCTGAAATTTTACAAATAATTTTTAATGGAATCATTTTTTCATTTCCCAATGAGGTAAATTATGAATTTTATAACAAAAGTATGAGGATAACAATTTTTTAACTTATACAACATGAATAATTTTTCCCCAATTCCATTATTCTTTAATTCCATTCGGCTTCCCTTATAATATTACCTGGATTTTTTCCATGAAATTAATTTCATTTAAAATTTCATATCATTTCAAGTAAAGAAAATGTTTTCAAAGTTGATATTAATATTTTCATCAAGAATTAATTTTCGGTGATCTCGGAAAATTATTTTCCATCTAAAGTTAAATTATTTTATTATAGATATGTTTTAATGGCTATATATTTCAAGAATATTATCCTCATTATTTCTATTGTTAGATTATGATTATTATGGAATTATATTTATGAAACCCATTTCTTTTCCATGTGTTATGTTATGATTAAATGATTTTTATGAAACCCATTTTATTTCATGGGTTCTAATATAACGAATGAATATATTTTTTTACAGAATTATATTTGGTTTTCATTATGTGATGGGTGGGACTTATATCTCCCCCCAATTCATTCAGTAAATAATTATATCTCATGACATAGACATTGATGGAAGTGGAAATAATATCAATTTATTAATACAACGACGGAAAGGAAAGTAAACTCAGTTTAGAAAAACATGGCTACAATGAGTAGTTAACTAAGTTCAGTAAAGGACATTGTATGCTATGATGGTCTTGGAAATGATCCTTGAATAATATGGAAATTATTTTCTATGCTTCGATGTATTCTAAAAATTCCATGTCTTCTATTATGCCCTATGAGAATATGATCATTTATTTTTTATGATATCCTATGATTCATCCCATGACAAGATATCTTGATCTTTATTTCAAAGATAATATTATCAATAAAATTTCTTATGTCTTATGATTTTGATATTATTGTTATATCCCTTAATTGCCCTTAGTTAGCATCTAATCTCACACATTCTAAAGTTTCTTTTCCCCATGATTTGAATAAGGGTATTATGTATGATATGTAAAAATGGGGTTCTATTTATGAAGGAATAATAGGGAGATGATTTAGATGTTTTAATAACTATTTTTTTATGTTTCTCATAATCTAAAGACAATAAACCGATATGGTTCAAGAATATTTTTGTTATGATTTGTAATTTATTCTTTTTAAATTAAATATCTATGTATGAAATGTATAAGATGTTATTAATTTAATGATAAAAAATCATAAACCAAAGAGGATTGAAAAATTTCATTGATATCATAAAAAATGAGGAAAATGAGACACCATTTTATTTTATGATCCTTTTCCTAAAGTTGGCTAATTTTAACTTGGAGATATTCCTATTTATTGAATTCTATTTCATATGCACAATCCACCACTCTAATTTTAACTTCATATCTTACTCAAAAAATGGAGGTGAATTTTTTATAACTAAAGCATTGATAGATCATAATACACATAAGTATAATGATATGTCATTCCATTTTTATTTAGTTTTCATCATATCAAATGGTTATTACAAGTTATTCAATTCGTATAAATCCTTATATGGTGAGATAAAATATTATTCTCTAAAACCTCATATGTTGTTTAACATAGACAATTTAATAAATGGTGAACCTTCTAACCCTTCCAAAATATGAAAATAACAAACTATTGAAAGATGATCATTGAATTATTCAAAGTAAAATAAACATTGATCCCCTATATATTATAATGTATCACTTGGTTTTCAAATTCAAATAATGTGAACGACATTATAGTATTATCTATTGAAACATGTTAATAACCTACATTACCATAAATCATTTTTGAAAAAATGAATGAATCCTTATTCAAAATATTTGTTGTTATATTCCTTAAATCTAATAAGTTGTAAACATAATCCTTGTTAACATGGACGACTTTTTCAACAAATCAATAACTACTTCCATGGTTATTAGTATTATCCAATTTATATTATCCATATAAATAATCACTTTATCAAAGCTAAACATTATTTTCTCATCATCAAGAACACAACAAGGGTTACCATACCTTAATAAAAATATCACCATTCCAATAAATAATTTTTCTATGTTACCGGCACCATTAAAAATAAATTTTAAAATAATAATGGAAAACATATATTTTTTATTCATATGACATAATTCTTGACTTCCTATACATATACACATAAATGATCCAATTATTTTTTTAAACCATTACTTAGGATTCGTCATCTTATTCCATAATACCATTTTTCCTAGAATATGATAAATTAATCACGTATTAAGTTTCCTCAACCATTGTTAAATCATTATTATTATGTTTCATGTTAACAATACTATTATAATATACCATACATTTCACATGTCATTCACATTCTATTCCTCTTCATTATAACCAATAATAATTAAATCATCCAGATTCTCTTCATGAGATTTTCACTACGGAAATTGATTTTAATAATTCCCATACATTCCACATATGAAATATATTTTGTCAACCCAGTTACTTTTAGTTGCTGATATTAGCTAAGATGAGAATGCATACTGTGAGCAATACTAATCAAGTCATAAAATTTCATAATTGGGAAAAATTAGTTATAGGATATATAAATCATGGATCCATATTTTAAATCTATGACACCATATGATTACCTTAATTGAAACCACTAGAAATCATTAGAAATATCCTTAGGGATCCCACTAATTTTTTCTCAACCTAGCTTCCAATCGCTGATTAAACCTTAACATTGATACCAACTATAGTGACACAAACGTAACATTAATGGATATTAAAATATTTTATAAGAATATTAAAAACATTTAAAAAGTTAATGCTTGAGGACTATAAAAGTTAAACATAACTGGAAATTTAAAGCACATTATTCTATTTTTTTAAAGATCTACAATATCACCCATAACGATCTTCCACATTATTACTCCATCTTAAGTCCATTCTTCATAACTTAGGGAAAGGAAACATAATAAAGGGTGATATAAGATGCTCAATAAGGATAAATATAAAGAAGATACATAAGTATATGATTGACATAAGATCATTAGAACATGATAAATGTATTTCAATATCATAACATGTATATCAAAAATCGTAGTAATGAGTCATAGAATAATGATTGGAAGATCAAAATACTTTAATAATATGGAAATAAAAGATCATGAAACATGAGATTATATAGATTCCATAATACAAAGACATGTAGAATAAACATCATCTTATAATGTTGTGAACATGTTTAAAAAGAAACAGGTTCACTCTTTTAGTTATGTACATGAAATCATACACTAACATAAACTTAAGGTCATGTAACTAGGACCACACATAATATCGTGAACATGTAATATAGTTAATTTATAACATTGTTAACATGTAATCAGGCCCGCACATATACATATGTACATGTTTCCAAGTCCACAAATAACATTGTAAACACATAATAAGGTTCACTCATAAAATTTTGAACATGTAATCAGATCTACTCATAATAATATGAACATGAAACCAGGTCCCCCTTTAACATTAAGACTAGGTAATAATGTTCATTCATAACATTGTGAACATGTAATTGGTTCCATGAATAATCATATAGATATTTAACCATTTCTATACATATAATTGTGAAAACATAATAAGGATGACTCATAACACTACGTACATGAAATCAGATTCACGGATAGGTGGCTATACCTCATGGACATGACAAACCACTCTCCCCAGTGGTAGCACTTTCTTTATAGTGGATAAGGTTATACCTTATTCCTATAGTGTGTCAACAACATCAACATGTCCCTGTCATTATCTAATTAGATATAAATCATTACCCAATGAATTGGATTAAAATATAGGCCCACCGATCACATAATGAAATAAAAATGCCGAAAGATAAGAAGACATTTATCATATCATGATCAATTAAAATTGATGGGTTTCATAAGAATCATATGATAACCCAATAAATGAATTTGGTATTATAAACATTTTATTTTATTATAACCTATGTAAAATCGATAGTTTTATTAATCATTTGATCATAGAAAAACCTATGAAATGAATATTTTTCACAAGTATTTTATCATTGTATAATCTTAGGAAGAGAAATAGGTTTCATAATCATCATATAAATTTAATGATAAACAATTAAAATAAATAATAAGAATAGTGTCCTCAGATAATATCCATATCTACGAATAAACTATATCAAACTATGTGATCTTATATGGTGATAGATTTTGAAATATCACTTGAATTTTTTTTAAATAGCCTTACATAGAAAATCCATTCTATAAATCATTTTAGAAAAATTATTTGCATATAAATAAATTTTTTTACTATTTATTTATACATTTCTTAATAAAAATCCCCATTCCACTTATTTTTTTTAAATAAAAAACCTTTTTGAAATTTATTTTAGTTTGAAAAAAACCTAGAAAACATATAAAGTAATTTATTATAAATATTTAAATCAATTGTTAACCATAAAATATTCTTGAAACCATTTTTTATATATAATGAATATTGTTTTTAAATAGTAAAAGTTTCAAAAAACTAACTCGATTGAAAGAAATCAAGATAAATCCTTGTAAGAATCCTTTTCAGTAAAAGGTAAAACATGGGTAAAAATGATGTTTAATTTTTTGAGGAGAATATGATTTATTTTCATTTATTTAGAAATCATTGTCCTGAATGAATACTGAATTCCGACTGAAGAGAGACATAATTTTGGGTTTTCATAAAAATACTTAATTATCATAAGTAACGAACATTTAAAAAATAGAAAAATTACTATAATATATCATTAATAATAATTGGATTATAAAATTCCTGGTTTTAATTAATATTTCATTAAAGGAAGTAGAATCGTAAATAATCTCGTTATACAATGTGATTGTAGCTATAAACTATTACAACATTGGTAACTTTGAATTATAATATCCTTGAGATAATAATATTAATTGAAGAAGAAAATATATTTAGAATAATTATATTCATTATATATCATGTGAAATGGAGGAATATACAACTCATAAAATAATTTTGCTCCATAACCTGGTATGTGTCTCAATGAAGGAAAATTGTTGACAAATTACTATTCCAATTTGGTAACTTTTAGAACAAAAAATTAAACGAAATAAATATCATAAAACATATATCTAAATACTCATAAGTTTAAGTATCATAATCATATAATATATTCCTGGTAATTATATACAAATTAAAAATAATACTTGGTGAATATAGCATATATCTCACAAGAGTAAAACTGAGATGAGAAAACCCTTACCTTATAGCTTGGCTTTCATCGTACACATTGAATAATCATGTATAGTAAATATAATTTTATTATAAATATACCATATAACCACATTTTTATAGATCATAACATATATTATTTTATCATGACTTCATGTTACCCATTTATTAACACGTTCAAGTTAACATTACGTAACAGGTATTAATCCCCTTATTTTTCATATATGTTCGACATGTTATTATTAATCCTCTTACATAGGTCATGATTTAATTGTTTCCATAATTGAAAAATATATATTAATATAATATATATTCATTATATATGTATTTATAATAATCTTTAAAATATATATATATTAAATGGCATACATCTTTTAAAGAGACGACATGCCCTATGTATGCATTATTGTTGTTTCAATTTTCATATAATATTGATAGAAATAAACATTAGAGAATATATATAAATTTATTATGAATATAGTATAATTATTATTTCACATATATATTATAATTTTACGAACCCCATTCTTGATACATTCCATGTAATGTGTGAACGAATAACATCGGTTTGAATAAGAGGTAGTCCACACGTCCACAAACAAAGTTATCCTATTACCAAAAAATGTAATGAATGGAGGTATGTGATAAATTAAAATTTAAAAAGAATAAATAAAACATAAATAAAACATACATCATATAAAATATTAATTCCTTCATTATTTCCAACTATGAAAGGTGGTAATGGAAGAATGAATAACATCAGTTCGTGTGGACGTAGTCTACCATACACATGAATGATGATTGTGTGTCCCATTTGATGGAATTATGTATAGGTGTAGGTATAAAACATAACATAATACCATAAAATTATATTTAGGATACTGATAATATTATATAGTCATATAATAATAAAAATATATGGGGTGGAGAATCATGTTAAAAATGTACTTGTTGAAGGATGCTACCTCTTATTTGGGTAATTCCTTTTCGTTTCTACAAAAGGGATAAATTGGATTGATTTCATACCAAAGTGAGGCTTATAGTATGATAATATTTAATTTTTAGATTATTTTGGTATGGTTTTTTTGATTCAAAGGCGTTGATATGTGTAAATATGTTAGGGGGTTGAGTGCCCTTTTATAGTGGAGGAGGAGTGAAATTTTTGTTAATAAAAAAATGTAAAACCCTATTGAGAGGTATACCATACATCAAGTGCTCCAAATAATGAATATAATTATATAAAATAGAGTATATGGTTGATATATGTACATAAAATGGATTTCTAACTTATTTCATGATAATTTGGCCCCTTAAAGTAAATTTTATCCTCTAAGTGAACTCATTTTTACCATAATCACTATAAATAATTTTAATTAATTCCACTAATATTTATGGTAAAAAAATAAATTACCTTATTATACATTATATATTATTCTTATTGAAAAAATAAAAGTCCATTTTTCCAAATAATAATAAACTAATTGGGAGAATTAATTTAAAATTAATCATACAGACGTGTCAGGAATGCGGGTTTCTTAATGAAAAAATGATTAAAATATTGAAATGATTTCTTGTCCAATTTCAACATGAAATTTATTTAAATGACCAATATTTTATTTATTTATGTATTACTAAACTAATTATACATTAAAACCAATATAAAATATAATGTATTTATATAAATAAAATTGATGAAAACGTAGTTTTGAATTAAAATTCATTATTTTTCAATATTCTTAAAAATGAAAATTCTCATTATAATACAAATTTTATAATTAAAGTGAATTCTCATACTAATCATTCAAATATGCTTTTACCTTTTCCAATTAAAAATAAAAAATGTTTCTAAAAATATTTGATCCATTAAAAAGCTATAAAATTACATTATCAAAAAAATATCTTTATGCGTACGAATAGATTTATTCCTATCTATTGTCTATAAAAAAACATAAGATGTTTGTAAGATAGTTTACTGAATAATATATATATGTATTTCAATAAAATAATATTTTAAATTTTTTGTAATTAATTCATTGAGTTAAAAAATGTTTGATATAGATTTCCACCAAAAGATTTAATATAATTTTAAAAGGGTTTTATTTTCATTTCTAGTTAATTTTTTACTAAAGAATTCACCTTATAAACATTTGTAATACATATTCTCATAATTTTAAGTAATTTTATTCATAACCTCTATTCCAAGGCTATGTGAAAACTTTAAGAACTAGTTAACAATAATATTAATAGTAACTTGTAGTTTGGTAAAATGAGGTCATATGTGTAACACAAGCTATTTAAAGAACTCATTATTACATGTAACACAAGACAGAAATTATTTTGAGTGTATCTAAAGATTATATAACTTTCTCAAGTAGATAAAGAATAAATATTTGTTTCATGCAATGTAATTTAAACTTAGTGATTTCATATAACCGAAGTTATATTCGGTTTTTTAATGTGAAATAAAAACTGTCAAAATGAAAAAATTAACATGAAAAAATATTTTAACAAATCTCATGGTGTTAATGGGTAAAAAAGTGAGATATCAATAAACGATCTTATATAAGAATATTGTGACCAAAATTGTATAAGAAAATGTGATTACTAATATAAAATAATACCATAAAATTCATAGTTCATAATCATTAGTTGTGGTATCAAACAATAATATATCTCATAACTGGGATTTTATAAAAAAAATCATGATCCATGATTTCAAATCATAGGAATATTAGCATTTCATAACAACTTTTCACTATCATATGGTTATAAACCATATCAAATGTTATTGTTTACTACCAAGACCATTATATCATAGTGGCTCAAGAATCACCACATGTTTCCCATATCATAGTGGCTTAGGAATCCTTTCTTACTTTTTATAGTGGATTGACAAATTCATGTCATTTTAATTAATTATCTCTTGAGATATATGTAATTACCTAATGCATTGGAATGATTTATAACCTCATCCCCCCAATTACATAATGAAAATAAAAAACATATGTTCAAAATTATAATCAAATATTTAACATATAATCATATATTTACTATAATTAAGGATGAATATTTCATAAACATTGCATCATTTAATCATGTAATAACTAATGAAGAAAAGGAGTTAACAAAATGTTTCATTATATAATAATTAACCAATGTGATTGATTCATGTTTAATAGATTCATCCATAAGTCATCATCATCATAGGCCATACAGAAATGAATTTGGGTGGAATAATAAAATAATATCCCCAACGAATCATAACTCTCTTTAAAAGATGTTCACATAGATGAAAAACTTCAATTAATAGTACATTCAAACCATTCATTGAAAACATGAAAAAAATATCCCTCTTTATCAAAATACATTTAACTAAATATTACTCTAATATGGATAATGTAATTTTCATTAAAAATAATCATGGAAACATGTAAAGGAATATTAAAATAAAATAAATTTAGTTATGTAATAAAAATATATTCATATCAAATGTGGTAAAAAAGAACAACATTTTCACACTTTTTTAAAAATACAAAAAATATATGTTTGTAAATAATTTATTTTAATATATTAATATTAAAAATGTTCAAATATATGAAATGATTATGAAAATTATGTTTTAAAAAAATTATGTATAGGTAAAATAATTCGTAAATCCATTTTAATGTACATGGAAAACAAAGAAAATATTCATCAACAAAAATAAGATAAGGTCAAATTTGAATAAGAAAAATTAATAATCATTTTAGGTATCATTTTTTAAAAATAGTAACAATATATAAAAATTATACGGATAACTAGAGAATATGAAAGTATATGAGGTTTGATGGATAAAATCAATATATTTTTCCTCATTTGAAATTTTTCATAGTTAATACTGAAAGGAAATGAGAATGTAACACAAACCCTTACCTTATGTACCTTCACGATTCATATGCATTAAAATATTCTTTGAAATAAATTTAAAATTTATATATAGAAATTATAAAAAAATATTCATAAATAAAATAATATATATGTTTCATTTATATTTTCCAATTAACGATTCATTTTTAATTTATTCATTAAAATGATCTTTTGGGTTAAAACTGGTGGTTTATTTTCTAGGAATGTTTTACTTCAAAGTATCTAGTAATTTTACCTTGGTTATGTTATCCTTATCTAAATAATATAAATCAGTAAATTAGAATAATGTTTTTACAACATATAAAATATCATGATCATTCATATCTAGTAACGATGAAATCTGAATCACATCACATTAAGAAGATAGTAGTCTGAACGTATGCACGAGTGTGTGTTCCACTATTTAATGGATTTAATGAAATAAATGAAAATAATAATTCAGCTTTAAATTAAAATTATTAAATAATAAATATCATATATATTCATTAGATATATTGATATGACACCGTATGGGCATCGAGTATCCATTGGAAAACAATTCGGAAACAGAAACGGTGAAGTGGGAGAAATGCAATAAGGAAATCCGAAGGAAAATAAAACGAGAAGGGGGACGATCCATTATGACCCCAAGGAGACTTTTCCCATGAAACATTAATTATAAAGCACCAAAATGGTCGTTCACACTTTTGCTAAGACTTACATTCATTAACCGTAGAACATAAGAATCACAAGCATTTTAATGCTAGGAACTCTCACATTTGAAATTAATCTTCCAGGGGGTACAATTAGTTGGATAATTATATCCAAATAGTAGGAATACTTGTAAATGTTCATATCCCACAAAATTTTAAAGCCTATCCCACGTATTTTATTCTTTTTACACAAGTCCATGGCTTTAGCGGACAATATATCTCAAAAAAAGACTTTTTGGAACCATCCCAACGATATTAAAGATTCACACCATGACTTTAGAGACAAGGGGCCCACTAATTTTTGAATTTGGAGACTTCCTTCTTTCAAGTGTATTTTAATTCTTGGAAGTATTTGGGTTGGAAAATTAGGTTTGATTTTGTGATTTAATTATTGTGACTAAAGGCCCATTTTCTCCTTCCAGGCATGCATGTTGGTCATCCTCTGGTAATTTCAATATATGGCCATATAAACCTTCTTTCATCCTCCACATTATTACTCTTTTAATTGGGTCACCCATAACATGAAATGGGTCTTTCCTATTAATTATCCTTACACCTTCCATGCCATGATCACCCTCAAATACACGCTACATGTGTGCACCAAGATTCACATCAACCCTCTCTTGTCAAATGGATTCATCCTTGAATCTGCATATTCAAAAGGAAAGAGATCAGTAATATTAAATGTAGCACTCACATTTACATACATGGTGGGAAATTCAATTTTGTAAGAATTATCATTGATTATTTCTATAACTTTAAATGGAACACCTCCCCGCATTTGATGTTTTGATTTTCTCTTCTCCGGGAACCATTCCATCTTCAAATTCACCCATACCCAGTCTATGCTTTCTAGTACAACCTTATGAAGACCCTTGTTTTCTTGCTTTGCATATAGTTCATTTATTCTTTCAATGTTTCCTTTCACCTTGGCAAGTAAATCTAAAACATAAATTTCCTTCTCATCACCTTCAAGATAAACAACCTCATTAGAAGGTAATGATGGAATATCTAATAGAGTAAATGGGTTAAATCTATATATAGTCTTAAAAGGTAAGATGTTCGTAGTGGAATGCACTACATGGATATATGAAAACACTATTTGTGGAAAAAAATTTCCCAATAAATTATATTTATTTTAATTATTTCACACAAGAGGTTAGAAATTGTTTTATTCACCACTTTAGTTTTCCCATCAGTTTAAGTATGTGCAACAGTTGAGAAAAATAATTCAGTTTCCAATTTATACACAAATGTCCTCCAAAACGGGATAAGGAATTTCTAATTCCTACCACTAACAATGGTTTTCAGATGTCCATGTAATCACACATTTTCTTTTATATTTTTTTACTATATGTATAGAATCATTAGTTTTTTAGCTGGAAATTAAATGGGCCATTTTTCTGAATAGATCCAAAACAACAGAATTTTATATTTTTCTAATTAGGATAGAGGCAATCCAATAACAAAATCCATATATATGTAACTCCAAGGCTGGGATGGAATAGTCATTGGGTAATACAATCCATTAGGATGAACCTTGGTCTTTTCACACCTACAACAGTCACTATTAACAAAAATTGTAATGAAGTCTTCTCTAATGCATGGCTAATAAAAATTTTCATGGAAAGTAGCTGGTGTTTTATCAACCACAAAATGACCCATCAAACCACCCCCATGAGTTTCGTTTATAATAAACTCTTAAGATGAACAATTTGGAATGCACAATTTATCTCTTGTGAAAAAACCCATCATTTTGGTAATAGTCTTTAAATCCTTGTTTTTTGCAATATGTCCAAATTTGAGAAAAATCTCTATCATTTTCCGTACATTCTCATTAGTATCTCATGTCCATGCAATCAAATATTTAATATAATTAAGAAGTGAATACCAATGTGAAGGTTCATCAAAAATAACATTTTCTTTACCTTTTTTGTGCTATGTCACATAGGGGAAAGTCATAATAAATTCCATCCAAGATGCATGTTGCCGATTAAACTTACCTTGGAACTTCAAATACTTAAGGTTTTCATTTTCGGAATGAATAATGAACTCTTTAGACCATATGTAATGTTGCAATTTTTTTATGAATTATTTCAAATAATAAAGATATTTTTCATAAGTTGAATAATTTATTGTGGCCCTGTTCAATTTCCCACTAATGTATGATATTGGATGCGACTCTTGAGTCAAAACAACACCAATACAAACTCCCGATGCATCAAATTATATTTCAAAGAAATTGATGAAATTTGGTATCCATAAAAGTGGAGCATTGAATAATTTATTTTGAGTGTGTTAAATGAATTATCTTGTTTTTCACCCCATTTAGATACAAATTGTTTCTTTACAGGTCATTAACAGGTGTAGTGATGGATGAAAAGTCAGTTACGAACCACCTATAGAAGCTTTCAAATCCATGAAATGTACAAACCATGGTAGCACTCTTCGGAGTGGGACACTCTTGAATTGATTTGATCATTTCATCATCCACAAAAATCCATTCCACCCCTACCACAAATCCAAAAACACAACAAAATCCATGAAAAAGGATCATTTTGAACTTTTACATAATGTGGGTTTTCTTTAATGGTCTCACACACCAAATGCAAGTTTTCAACATGGTTGATTAGATATTTTCTATACACAAAGATATCATCAAAATAGACAACCACTAATTTTCCAATGAATGAATTAAGGACATGGTTCATTAAGCTCAAGAATGTACATAGTGCATTAGTTAAAACAAATGGCATAACTAACCACTCATATAAATCGACCATAGTTTTAAAAGTATTTTAACACTAATCTCATTCTTTCATTCGAAGTTGGCGGTATCAACTTTTGAGATAAATTTTTAAAATCAAAGAGGCCATATGTAATTCATCAAGCATGTCATCAAGTTGAGGGATGGGTTAACGGTACATAAATGTTATTTTGTTGATGGCACGAAAATCCATACACATCCACCATGTTTCATCTTTCATGGGTACTAGGATCACCGGAATGGCGCATGGACTCATGCTTTCCCTTAACAATGATCTCTTAATGAGTTCTTCAGCTTGACATTGGATCTCTGTTGTCTCTTCAAAATTATCTCTCTTTGCCTGCCAGTTGGGAATTTCAACACCATGTATGAAGTCAATCCTAGGCTCAATGCCTTCTAATGGGAGTAATCCATTGGGTGTTTCTTCAGGAAACAATTCACCATATTCCTGCAACAAAGACACAACAAAAAAAGTAAAACAATTATGAAGATCATTAGTTTGAAGGTCATAAATATTTAATAATTAGTTAGAACACTTTTATTCTCAATAAAGAACCTTTAACCTCACTTTTAATATAAAATAAATTCATTTTTCTCTCAACACTCTTTTCCTTCATCTCTTTGACTTCCTTCATTTATTTTTATGTCACTCGACTCGCCTTTTTCACTCTTAACTTTACCACTCTTATTATTTTTTTCTCTCGTTTCTTTTTTCCTAAACTCATCTCTCTCTCTTTTATCACTCAAAATTTAGTTTTTATATTACTTTATTTTTCACTAATTTCATTTTTATTTTGGTATTATTTCTCTATCCTCACATGATCATCATATGATTATATGGGACTTAAAAGATTCAAAACTATCATTCGACCACTGAAATTAAAAGAGAAGCGGTTAGCATAACCATCATACATAACACTCCTATCAAATGGACATCGTCTCCCTAGTTGTAAATGTCCATCTTGTATCATAGCAACACCACACATCACCTCATCATGATATTTTCCAATGGAAAAAATAGATTTTGGATTATTTTGGGACCCTAACTTCTCCACTATACATAATCCACTACAATCTATAGGTCCTAGTATTCCTTGAAGTAAGAAAACACATCTTCTCCACTAAAAGGTACTATCCAAATTAGTACATATTCTAATATCAATGATCATACTACATACCTTCTCTTAGATGTGGTATCTCGTATAAAAATTATTCTCAAGTTTCTCCTTATCATGATCATCGTTTGGTTGAATTATTAATGCTCTTACTGCCACCAATGCATCTCCAAGTACGGGTTATTCAACTTATATATCCATACACTACTCCCAATATGTAATCACATCATCACCAGAGTTCTCACTAAGGATTTATCCACTATCCAAAACAAACATGGCCTTTTTTGGGCACTAAGATGCAATATGACCATGTCCTTGACACTTAAAACACTTTCTATCACAAGATTTTGAAAGGGAATCTGTTTTCTTTTCTTCCTTTGAATTAGTGGGGAAGAAATAATTTATGGCCTCATCATTTTTTTTGGAAAAAATTTAGAATCCCTTGGTTTTGTTTCATTCCACTTAGAAGTTGATTTTGTATCTTCCCAATTATCCTTCAAAAAATTGTGAGAGCTTAATTGACCCCATCGAGAATGTAGTTTCTTTTCTACCTTCACCACCTTATGTTGAAACTCCTCCATGTCAATGAAGGATTGATTTTCCACCAGATCTTTAATTTCTGGATTCAATCCATTGATGAACATTCCATGGTAGCTTCACGATCCTCCTCCAAATTAGACCAAATCATCAATATATCCATTTCCTTATCGTATTACTCCACACACATGGAACCTTGGACATTTTTTTTGTAAAATCAAATGAAAATATAGATAGTAATGAATAGAAACGTACCTGTTGTGCATTACTATCTTCATTTCTTCCCATGTTCGAATTGTCCTTTATCTATTTCATTGTTGACTTACTTGTAATTGGTCCCACCAAATACATGCATAATCCTTGACCTCAATTCCTTCCAATTTTATCTTATTCTCCTTAGAGTAGTTGTGAAGTCCAAACACATGGTCAACCTTCTATTCCCACTCCAAATAATTTTCTAGTTCACTTTTATAATTAAAGGATGGAAGTGTCATTTTGATGCTTCCGAAGTTACTTTTTCTCCAAAAATCATGTTGCCCTCGCTTAGGAATTTATTCTTCGAAATTAGATTATTCATCATCACCTTTATCAAACTATTTCCTTCTCGGTGCCTTTGAAGTTGATGAAATTTGAACATCATCTATCCTATAATTCTATCATGTAAACTAGTCATCTATAGCTTTCATGATTAATTTGATGTTGATCTGACTTCTTTCTCCTTCAGTTTCCATTTTCTTTTAATTCCCCAGACACTCTTTCTCACTTTTATTTAATTTCTAAAAATGTTTCTCCCATTTTATAGAACAACAAATTGGTTCCTAAAAGTGTTTTTAATTATAATAAAAAAGATACATTGTATGAAGCAATCAATTCATGAAAATCTTTCAAAATCATAAATTTTAAAAGGGTTTTAATAAATGGAGTCCAAGAAATATGGGAGGTAAATGGGGTAAATGGTTATAATAGAAATTAGGATATAGATGAAGGGAAGAAGATGGTGGATAATAAAATGTAAACAAATTTATAACTTATGAGAGAACAAAATGTAAAAAATGAGATACATCTTTTCTTATTGATTTTTGTTTTTTATTTTTTTGATAATTTCCCATTTTCTATTGCAACTCAATAAACTATAATTGAGAAACAAATAGTGTTCTTTTGGTGTTTAATGTAAAAAAATAAAAAATGGTCTCATCTGATTTCAATGATGTAAATGTTTGAGATCACACGAACTTCAAACTCAAATCGAAATCCTCCTTGGATTTTCTTAGACTTCACAAGAGTGAAACTATAGCTTGAAATGATTCAGTTATATCTCTAAATATAGGTATTATATTTTATAATATCAAAATATTGAGGAAATATGAGATTATGAACTATTTAAATGACATATTATATATCTATAATCTCAATGAAAAACTTATACAATAATGTAGAATAAAGCTGCATCTAGAATTGGTGACAAGTGATAATGAAAGAAGGGGAAGAAAAAAAATATGGGATAAACATAAATATGATTGAACCTAGATTCCATTTCCTACCCCTGATACCAAATGATATGATACCATATGAGCATGCGATATCCAATGGGAAAAAAATGTGGAAACAGAAGAGGTGAAATTGGAGAAATGGATTAAGGAAATGCGAAGGAAAATAAAAGTGGAAGGGGGTGATCAATTAAGACCCCAAGGAGACTTGTCCCTTGAAAATATATTATAAATCACCATAAAGGTTTATCACCCAATTAATGATACGTACATTCATTTATCTTATATCACTTGAAATGTAAAAATACTAATGATAAAAACTCTTAAATTAGAAATTAATCTTCAAGGGGTATAATGAGGTGGTTATTTATAGACAAATAAGAGGAATACATGTCAAAGTACCTATACCACAAAATGTTTAAAGCCTTTCTAAAAAATTTGACTTTGTTTAAATATTTCAATGGATTTATTGTATAATATATCTCTAAACAATAATTTTTGGATCCCCCCAAGTACATTGATGATTCCCACCATGACATTAGATATAAGGGGCCCACCACTTTTTTAATTTGGAGACTTCCTTCATGCAGGTGGATTAAAATTTGTGGAAGCATTTGGTTGGGACATTTAGGATCTATTTTGGTCTTTAATAAGTATGATTAAAGTACCACTTTATCCTCCCATTGATGCGTGTTGGGCCTCCTCTTGTAATTTCAAAATGAGTTGATGTAAAGCCTCTTTCATCCTCCTCATTCTTCCTCTTGTCCTTAGACCACCAATCCCATGAAATGGGTCTTGTCCATTAATTATCCTTATTCCATCCATGCCATGATCACCCTCAACTCCTTGATACATGTGTGCACCATTATTCACATCATATATCATTATCAATATCCATGTATATTGTAAATCCAAAAAGAATCACATCGCTTTTTGGAGGTGGTAGTTCACACATACTCACGAACGAAGTTATAATCCTCCAATAGATGGAGTTGTAAGAAGGTAGATAAGATCATATTATTACATAAGTATAATTATTATATAAATATCCTCTAAAAATTATATCCATAATAATTAAAATCCCTGAATGATGCGAATGAAAACCAAAATACTTCACTTCTTGAGGCAGAATTCTTCACGTAGACCCAACTGACACTTATGATTCCCTTTTGACGGAGAAAGAGATTAATAAATGTTATAATATTGACATAATAAAATCTTATTATATGGTATAAACATTTTTTTATATAATAAATTATAGATAAAAATTTTAGGAGGTATAAGATGAAATATAATAATAATACTTTGTTAAGAGTAATGGAATTTCTTAGGACAAGAACTATTATCTTATACCTGAAGACATCGGTAAATGGTATTTTGATAAAAAAAATACTTTTAGATCCTATTTTGGGATATTGAAAATGGTTCTGAAGTGGTTTTGTATAATCTAAAAGGCTCATGAAGTGTGAAGTATAAAGGCAAGCAGGTTTCAATTTATAATTGAGGAAGTAGACACACATGGATGTTTTCAAATATTCAAACATATTAATGAATCACCGATGATAAATATCTCAAAATAATAATATTGTAAAATTTATGATGATATAAGATATAAATATTGTGATATATTAACATTTATAGATGTTTTTTTTGTAATTTTAACTCATTCAATTTTAGGTCATCCCCCATTAATCTATATTAACAATTACTATAGTATTGAATCTTTACCTTGGTTACTATACATAATGAAAAAATTAAAAGTTCCCTCATTAACCATATGAATATAATAATTAATAATTTGGAGTCAATTTTATCAATTTTATTTTATATTAGTTGAATAAATTAATTTTAAGACAAATATGCACAATGTGACAAAAAAAGATTTTTCTAAAAAATTCATTTTAAGCATAATAATGTTTTTATACAAAAATTTAAAATAATCGAGAATATATTGATGATAATTCTATTATGTTAAATAAAAAGTAAATAACATAATTTTAAAATACATTAAATTATTTCTTTTGATTACATTAATGTACATATATTTTTCTATAAAGTCATTATTTTTTCAATATAAACTCAAAGATTAACATTTCTGGAAAATTTAAAAAACCACATTAAGACAATATTGATATGATGATTTAAAAAATGATATGAAGTTTATATAATAAAATACCTAAAATTATTATAAATTAATTATAATATCCTCACATAAAATTTAAATATTTTTTTAAGAAACCATGATTTTGAAGCATTAAATTTCAAAATAAAAAAAATTACTAAATTATTGTGAATTAATCAATATAGTTGTATTATATAAAAATTTTATAGATATTTTTCATATTTTTTATTGATATTCACCCTTATAATATAACAACAATGTTATAATTTGATATGATACGATTATTCATTTAGACATATGGTTGTATATAAAAAATGTTATTGAATACATCTTGTTTATTTCAAAGGAAATGAATTTAAAATCCTTAGATTTTATAATTTTATAATTTATTATATTTTTTTGTAAAATATATATATTGAAACTATTTATTTATTTATTATGATTTTCAAATGTTTGGATACTTCAAATTATATTCCATTTCAAATTCCATTTCATTGGTTATCATTTTAGGATGCTGAAATTAGCCCCAGTTGAAATTTTTTGGTACCCTTAATATTTTTTTCAACTAGTGGTGATTTGAAAAATGTTTAATAAATTTTTAATGTATAAAATCGGGATTTATTAGTTTGAATGGAGAATATTTTTACAAAACATCATTGAAATGAAACTAACCCGAAAAAACAACATGTTTAATGAATTAAAAAATTTCTAAAATATTTTTACTCTTCTAAGTTCAGGAAGATAGATCTGATATAAATTTATTATTCCAACAATATTAATTAACCATTAAATTATCAGTTAATATAAAAAATACATGATATCCAAAAAAAACTAATAATTTTGTATTTAAGTTTGACTCCATGCTCCAGAACAGTAAACAAGACTCTAGAAGGAAACACATATCTGAAATGAGAATAATAATTGAAAAAAAATAGAAAACACAACACATAATAAATTTAACATGGTTCTATTTTTTATTTCCATGTATAAATAATTCTATCAAATTAAAAACTAAATAGTGGAAAAAATTTATTAGTTATTGTGATCCTACTAATCAATAATATATTTAAATATATAGATTATAATCATTCTAGTTAGGATATAAAATTAATAGTAAAAACACATAAAATATGGGATGTTATCATTCATTGTATAGATTTACTATTACTATAGTATTATTTTCTATCTAGTATATATTTTAACTAGTTTCATTAACTACATATGTGATACTATATAATCTATAACACTACCACTCAATTATATCAAACAATTGATCAGATATCATTTTTCAACCCAACAAAGATCCCCTATTGATCTTCCAACATTTATAGATCACATAACAAGATTTACCCATTAGTGATTCATCTAAACTTCAAAAATTCTATGAAAAATACTTTCACCATGAAAAACATTTCACTTCTGAACATAATAAATGGGTATTTTCAAGAAATATTGTAACGCCCCGACCCCAGTTACCCAGAGTCGGTGCCTTATTTCATAACATTCACATGATCACAAAAGATCAAGTCTCAAAAGAACTATTAGATTAGTAGCCTTGGAAAAACTATATATATTCATAAGTCATACATTACATCATAAAGTAAAAAACAACAATAACATAGTCTCAACAGTACACACTCATCTCCCCTTCATATTATCCCAACAGGTCAGTCATAAAATATTTCTTCAAATCCTGAGAAAAATAAAACATATAAAGCGGTGAGCTCAGATGCTCAGTAATGGTAACAATATAGATGAAACTTTTTTAAATAAAATAAACATTTAAGGCAATGTATAACTAAAACAAAATCCTTTAAAAATTGAAGTTCATCATAATATAGAAAAAATAAAAATGAAATAATTCCATTTACTTATTAACATGGATATTCTACTAGTCGAATAATCACATGGAATATTAGTAACCACTTTTATAATGATAGAATGCATTATTCCAGACTATCATAACCACGTAGCCAAGGCCTCGTGCCATGACCACAAATAAGATTTTGTCAAGGCCTCATGCCAAGACACTATTTTGTCTCATGAGACCTATCGATGCATCGAGGAGCTATAGCAGGATCCACCGGTCACTTATCAAGTCCAATGCATTCTTCATATGAACAGGTTTAAACATATCATAAACCATAACATAATTGTATCACATAAAACATGCATAAGGGAAAAATAAAATATCCAAATTTCAATAAAAATTTATGAATAAAACACATTGATATAATAAAAACATTATCAAAACAATTTTCAATACAAAAATAAAAAAATTTAAACCTTGGTATTTATTGATTATTTAAAAACTTTTATGGCTTGTAGAGGATGCTGAAACTCAAATAATGGTCACGGCAGCGAAGAAGTTGTTGTCGCCGCATACGTAAGATAGAAAATTCTTTTTGTCATTTAGTAATAATGCTTCATATAAAAAGATTCATTTTGAAAAATAGTTAAATTCAAAGTGGTTAAAATACCATATAAAGGAATGTTGTGTATAAAACAAAATATGCCTCAATGAAAGGAGATTGAGACGAAGTCCCTTACCTCGTGTCCGAATAGACTCGATCGTTCTTTAATCTCATGAATAATAAACTAGAGTTAATATATACTTTCTTAAGAACATTTTTCATTTCATTATTCCTTTTATATAACTTATTACCATGTTATAAACATTATGTAGTCATTTAAGTTAATAACAGTCATTTTGTCGATCTTTGGTACTTGAGTCAAAAATAAACTTCTTATAATTACAAGACGTTCATGTGGTAAAGTATCCATTATCTTTAGAATTATATTCGTGATTTAGATATCATATATATCATATATATCATATATATCCATTATATAAATTAATTTATAATATTACATAACATTTAGAAGTACGAAATGAAATGCACCGTCCATGGAGACGGTAAGCCGTATGTACGGATGAATGCTACTTTCATTTCTATTTAATATTTAATGGAATGAAATCATAATGTTATAAAGGTATATTATAATTTCAGTATTATATCATATATAATATCATTAACTCCATCTTTTATACGTCCCACATATGGCATTAACGATTCAAATCAATTTGAGGGGGCGGTAGTCCGCACTTCTTAAAATGAAATTATCGCGTTTAACGCTAATGGAAACCTAAAGGTATACATTAAATGAAATATACATAAGCATAAGTAAAACATAAATATAATATATAAAATATATATAAAAATTGTCATCATAATATCCACCATGATAGGTGTTAAAATAATATTGAACAATCATCGTTTCGTGAGGCAGTAATTCACCACCCACAAAAATAGTATTTTCATTAACCATTAGATGAAGGTGTGTGTAAGTTTAAATCAAATACTTATCATAAAAACATCCTAATATACTAATGATACTGGTTTTTTTACAAAATAAAGTAATAAAAAGAGTTTATGTGGTTGGAAAATCAAAATAAAACAAAAGAACATAAGGGAAGACATTGCCTTAAAATCGGGTAACTATTTTTGATTTGAGCCAAAGGCTTCCTTGGGAAGACTTCTTCCCAAATTGAGGCTTCTAGTAGTAATAGAGGTAAGTTAAGAGAGTACATGGGAAGAGTTTTTCCGTTCCAAATGTCTAGAGAGGTGTGGGTAAGGTGGTAGAGGTGGGGTCCTTTTATTAAAGGATAGGAGGGGCACATTTAGAAAGTCATGAAATGTAACATTATTATATAATGATTTTCGGATTTTCAAGGTCCCACAATGATATATTTAGTGGATAAGGTGATAAGGGTTCTAAATATGCTCATCTAACAGGTTTTTTAAAAGTTTATGTCTTAGATTTTTCATTATATTTTCATTTTACTTAAAATGTTCATTAATGAAGTAATCGCTACATCATCATGGTGTGATAACCAAATTTATTTATTTAACGGATAAAAAATATAAAATAAAATTACCATGATATAGGAAATATTTTTATCATTTCAATGGATATTTACAGTCTAAATTATAGCTTTTATAACCCCTTGTAAATTTTGTTTTATTAAAACAATACATGTTTGTGACAATTTTATTTTTACTTTAAATAAAAAGTATTAATGTCATTATCATACACAAGTGGCATTATGGGGTCCCAAAAATCGTCCCATGGTTTGTCTCGGTTGGATAGGACTCATCCAATAAGATTAGGACATGTGTAAATATATTTTTATATTCTTATAATATCATTTTTACCTTAAATTACCCTAATTTCCTCTAATCGTGATTAATAGAACATAAAAGTTACTATTCATAAAAAATTATTATAGTCCCATTGAAACACATTTTACTTTTTAATGAAAAACATATATGTTGTATTTTTGAAATTCAATTCACAGAAGTGGTAATGTTTCATTTAAATGAAAAATTAGTTTTTTAACTACCACTTAGTTGTTTTACTATTCCTAAAAAATTGATGTTTTTCAGAAAAATACAAAAAATTCACCCAAAGCTATATTTGATATTCCTAATTAAAAAGTGATATCTATTTTAAAAAATTAATAACATATAAGTTGAATTAATTAATTTAATAATTAATTCCCGCGGTCACAACAAATAACTTGTTTTTATGAAACAATATATATCACAAGATTGACAATTGTTTATGTCCAATTTCAAAGTGAAATTAATTATAATAAACACCATTGGTTAAAATAGTAAACATATATTCTAATTATACTTTAAAACTACTCAATAGTATAATTTATCATAATAAATTTATTTTATTAAAAAAAAAAATTTTAAGAATTTTTTCTATTCATTGAAAATTGGATGTTCTCATAAAATTTAAAAAAATCAACATAGGATAATTTCAATATTCCAAATACAAAAATAAAGTCCAAATTTAAATATAAAATTTATGTAATTTCAAAAATTGGGTATTACTATTCATAACGGCTACTTTGATTGGTCGCAGTGTGTTAGAATCTCGAACATGCGTACAATGAAAGCTATTTCATTTTTGAATGATAAGCGTATCGTGAAAGCTTGGGGTGTTACATTCTCCCCTCCTTCAATAAATTGAGTCTTCACAATTTGAAAATGTTCTTCGAAAATAAAAGGTTGAGAATAGAAAATACCTTTGTGGAAAACCCATATCAGAAATATTGTTAATAAAAATATAACTTTAAAAGAAAGAAAGCGAAGTACAGAGGTCACCCGAGATAGCCCATACTAGGATTCTATGAAAACATGGATATAAAGGCGAAACAAACCATCAATATCTGATGGAGAGTTGTAGAAAACAGGATTAGGAGAAAGTTAACTACAAGAAAATCACAAACTTGTGATTGGTTAAACGATCATTGATTCCCCAGAAGGAAAAGTTAACCGACAACTTTTTTGTTTTAAGTTACCTTTCATAAAGTTGAGGAATTTATTTAGGATATTTACCAAGAAAGTAAGTAAATATACATACTTGTCATGTAGTATTTCATTCTTTAATAAATTTTTACCACAAACCCATCATTCACTTAAAAATTTAATAGAACTCAAAAATATTATATTTATCTTAATCATACAAGGTTCCATATATTGACACATACCATTTAAATTAGGAAAACTATTTTGTAATAACTAGGGACATAATGTATACTAGTGGTAGGTAATAAAGGCTTGTTGCACTATGGTTGTGGGTTGGATTCCTACATCTTTGTTCGACGTGACGAGTTATCCCCCGACCTGCAGGTTGTCTTTTTTCTAAAACTATAGTATTATAATATTACATAACTAATCATAAGGAAAGTTTTAACCTTAATCCTTACTAGAAAAAAGTTCAACTTAATCCATTCCAACCATTATATTTATCTAAAATACTTCTATCCACAGACAGAGTTCAAATTTTATAAGGAAGGTAAACACAATGAAGATCCTTTTTCTGCGTAATAAAATGTGAAAACCTTCATCATGTATTCTTTTAAAACACTACAATATCCTGAATTACCATAAATCCATCATGATCCCATATTCTTTATAGAATACTAGATATACTCCTTCTATCCAAAAATGTATACAAATCATTAATCACTTTCAAGAAATTCAAGAATGTCCAATATAATTTATCCAGACCAATAATGTATTATTCCAAAATCACTATCTCAGTATCAGAACCATATTATGGTTTATCTTTCTCTCAACCATATATTTTCCAAAAATTTAACCTTCTATTGAGTCACTTTTCTTGGTTCCACTAAATCTCATGTCCTTGATGAAATAGTACTGTAGTACAATCCTTATATATATTTCACATTATTATTATAACCATAATATAGGTCTTGAGTCCAAAAACACAAATACAATAATTATTCAACTTCATCTTTAGTAACAACATAAGATTGTCCTTGATCCCTTGGCTTTTTCTGAGGTATGTTTCCCTGATGCTTAGGACATTCATTTGCATAATGCCCCATCTCTCTATAATTTTAGCATTCAACATTGATAGACTATTTCTTTCCCTTGCAATCACGATCCTGGGGACCTTTTTTTCCACATTTATATCAAACCCACATTCCTTTTAGGCATGTACTGAGGTGATTCTTCCCACATTTATCGCATAATGGAAAACCCTTCTTTCCCTTTTTCCCTTTATCTGTCTCTAGTTCCACCATTCTCTTCTTCTCTTGCTTTAATTTTTTGTCATAAGACATAGAGAATTCCTTTTCTGTCTTGATAGTACACAAGACTATATCTTCTTATGTTGAGAAAGATTGTGATACTAATGATCGATAGAGAAACAGTTTTAACCCATCAAAGAAACTATCATTCTTAATTTTTGGGTTACGTATATAATCAGCAGCTTACCATGCTAACATTGTAATGTTTGCCTCATACTCTGCGACATCCATATCCTCCTTTTTCCTCATACTTAGAAATTTCATTTCCATATCTTCTCGATGGTCACGAGGAATGCATTTTTCTATGAAAAGCTCTTTTAACTCCCTCCACTCTATATTAGATACTTATTCATCTTATTTCTTGTTTTGAATGAATGACCACCATTGATCAGCATCTCCATTGAGGCAGTAAACTGCCATGATAACATTTTCCCTTTCAATACTCCCCAAGTCATGGAATATTTTCTCTAGGGAACTTATGCATTGCTCAACTACTAATGGATTTGTACTCCCATTGAATGTTGGTGGTTCTTGCCTCATGAAGCGATCAATCATTGATCATCTATGGTGTGGATTAGGGTGCCCCATACGAGTAAGGTTATTATTCATAACCTGAGTGAGTTTCCCCAGTATTGTGATAAGCTGATCAGCACCAGTTGTATCACCAGCTTCATTACAATTATATTTAGCTGGAGGGAAATCCCTACATGGAGTGTGTCCATTGATACAGTTTTCATTCCTTCCACTAGGTTCCATTTCTAAACAATGGCATAAAGTAGATCAGTTTATGAATCAAAATACATAATTACATACTTGTAAAACACTTAACATAAATTGAACAGTTTATGGGTAAAATCCATAATCATAAAAATGTTTTCTTTGAGAAAGTATATACTCATAAACCCTTCATAATGGTTTGTAACGAAAATGAGAATTATCCTAAGCATATCCTCGGGGAGTGTCATAACCAAGAGTGCAGCGAGGCCAGTTGTCGTGCACCAGTTCCGGTTCGAGTCTATATCAAAGTGTTGTTTTTGGGTTTTACCCATAGGTACATATGTGCTAGATCCACCTCTACCTTCTTGTTTCTAGACAGGTATGTATTGCTCGGAAAACTCACAAAATCTTAATATTACCAAAATTCTAGGAAGCTCTTCTATAATAATCCTCAAAGTCTATCTTAGGGTTATGTTCTCTAATAAGAGTTTATCAAAATCTAGCTTTCAAAGTTAGTACTAAACTACCTCTAATACCAACTGTAACACCCTGACCCCAGTTACCTAGAGTCGGTGCATTATTACTAACATTGGCATGATCAAAAAAGATCAAGTCTCAAATGACCGATTAGTTTAGTAGCCTTGGAAGCACTAGATATATTTATAAGTCTTAGATTACACCATAAAGTAAAAAAATTCAATAACATATTCTCCACAGTCCACACTCATCTCCCATTCAGACTTTCCCTACAGGTTAGTCATAAAATATTTCTTCAGATCCTGGGAAAAATAAAACATAGAAAGTGGTGAGCATAGATTCTTAGTAAGGGTATCAATATAGAAATAACTTTTTTAAATAAAATAAACATTTAAGGAAATGTATAACTAAAACAATAGCCTTTTAAAATTGAACTTAATCATAATATTTAAAAACTAAAAATGAAATAAGGCCATTTACTTATTAACATGGATATTCTATTAGTCGAATTATCACATGCATTATCAATAACCACATTCAAAATGATGGAATGCAAAATGTCAGACTATCATAACCACGTAGCCAAGGCCTTGATCTAAGACCACAAATAAGATTTTGTCAAGGCCTTGTGCCAAGACACTAGTTTGTCTCATGAGACCTACCGATGCATCGAGAAGCTATATAGGGCTCCACCCATCACTTATTAAGCATTCCTCATATGAACAGGTTTAAACATATCATAAACCATAACATAATCGTATCACATAAATCATGCATAATGGAAACATATAATTTTTACATTTCAATACCATGATATCAATACAACACATTAATATAATAAAAACATTATCAAAACCATTTTCAATACCAAATTAAATGAAAATTAAAACATGGTATTTATTTTTCGTTTAAGAAAAAGTTATGGCTTGTTGAGGAATCTGAAACTCAAATAATGGTCATGGCGGCGGAGAAGTCGTTGTCACCTCATACGTAAGACAAAACATTCATTTTTTCATTTAGTAAAAAATTTTCGTATAAAAAGATTCCTTTTGAAAAAAAAAGTATAAGTCAAAGGGGATTATACACCTTATAATGGAAAGTCGTGTATAAAACAAAATATACCTCAATGAAAGGAGATTGAGACGAAGTCCCTTACCTCGTGTCTGACTTGACTCAACCATTGCTTAATCTCCTGAATAATAAACTAGAGATAATCTCTACTTTCTTAAGAACCTTTTTCAAGTTCATTATTCCTTTTATATCACTTATTACCATTTATGAACATTATGTAGTCATTTAAGTTACTAATGGTCATTTTGTCGATCTTTGGTACTTGAGTCAACAATGAACTTCTTATAATTACAAGTTGTTCATGTGGTAAAGTATCCATTATCTCTAGAATTATATTCATGATGTAGATATCATATATATCCTATATATATAGTATATAAATTCATTTATAATGTCACATAACATATAGAGGTAAGAAATGAAATGCACTGTTCATGGAGACGGTATGTTGTACGTACGATTGAACGTTACTTTCATTTCAATTTTGTATTTAATGGAAAGAAATCATAATGGTATAAAGGTATATTATAATTCTAGTATTATATCATATACAATATCACTAACTCCATCCTCTATACGTCCCACACATGGCATTAATGATTTAAATCACTTAGAGGGGGCGGTAGTCCGCACTTCCTAAAATGACATTATCTCGTTTAACCATAATGGAAACCATAAAGGTATGCCATAAATGAAATATACAGAAGCATAAGGAAAACATATATATCATATAAATAATATATTGAAATAGTTCCATCATAATGGACACCATGAGTGGTGTTAAAAGAAGATTGAACAATCATCATTTTGTGAGGCAGTAATTCACGACCCACAGAAACAGTATGTTCTTTAACCATTAGACGAAGGTGTGTGTAAGTGTAAATCAATTAATTCTCATAAAAAATACTAATATATTGATGATAACTGTGTTGTTACAAAATAATGGAATAAAAAGTGTTTATGGGGTTGGATAATCAAAATAAAACAAAAGAACATAAAGGAAGGAATTACCTTAAAATCGGGTAACTCTTTTTGATTTGAGCCAAAGGCTTCCTTGGGAAGAATTATGCACAATGTGAGGCAACTAGGAGTAAGAGAGGGAAGTTTAGAGAGTATTTGGGAATAGTTTAGTCTATCCAAATTTCTTGAGAGGTATGGGTAAGGTGGTAGAGGTGGGGACTTTTTATAAGAGGAGAGGAGGGGAACTCATGGAAAGTCATGAAATGATACATTATTATAAAATGATTTTAGGAATTTAAAGTTCTCATAATGATATATTTAGAGGATAAGGTGATAAGGGATCTAAATATACTAATAAAATAGGTTTTTAACAACTATAAGTCTTAGATATTACATTATCATTTAAATTTATTTAAAATGTTCAATAATGAGGTAATCGCTGCATCATCATGGTGTGATAAATAAATTTATTTATTTAATGCCTAAAAATTATAAAAAAAATCACCATGATGTAGGAAATATTTTTATCTTTCCAATGGATATTTTTAGGTGAAAAGATAACTAGAATAACCCCTTGTCAGAATTGTTTTTGAAAAACAATACATGTTTGTGTCAATTTTATTTTTACTTTAAATAAAAATTATTAATGTCATTATCATACAAAAGTGGCTCCATGGGGTCCCAAAAATCATCCCATGGTTTTTCTTGGTCGGCCATGAATAATACAATAAGAGTAGGTCATGTGTCAATATATTTTGATATTCTTATAATATAATTTTTACCTTAAATTACCCTAATTACCTCTAATCGTGAAAAAATAGATCTTAAACATTACTATTCACAAAAAAATATTTTTATCCCATTGAACAACATTTAACTTCCTAATGAAAACCATGTATGTTAGATTTTTTAACTCTTCACCAAAAATTGATGTTTTTTAGAAAAATACAAAAAATTCACCCTAAGTTATAGTTGATATTCCTAATTCAAAAAAGTTGTATATTTTATAAAATACAAAACATATAAGTTGAATTAATTAATTTCATAATTAATTCATGTTGTCACAACAAATAGAATGTTTTTAAAAAATAAAATATATCAAAAGATTGATAATTGATTATGCCCAATTTCAAAGTGAAATTAATTATAATGACCACCATTGGATAAAATTGTAAAATAATATTATAATTATACTTTAAAACCACTCAATAGTATAATTTATCAATATAAATTATTTGGATTAAAAAAGTTTTCTTATGTATTTGGTCTATTCATAGAGAATTTGATGTTCTCAGAAAATTAAAAAAAATCAACTTAGATAATTTCGATATTCCGAATACAAAAATGAAGTCCAAATTAAAATATAAAATTTATTGAATTTCATAAATTGGGTATCACAATTCATAAAAGATACTTTTATTGGTCGTAGTGTGTTAGAATCTCATACATGCGTACAATGCAAGCTATTTCATTTTTGAAAGAGAAGCATATCGTGAATTCATGGGGTGTTACAAATACATATAAATTTCATCTATAAAATATTCCATTACCCACCATTACAAACTACACATAATGTTATTTTTTTCACTAAACTCTATAGAATTACCTCCCATATTAATTCATATTATGTTTACGAGTATCTAGTTTAAAGAAAAAAACAAATTCTCTATCAAATAAATACATTATGTAATAAAATATTTGTATTATTCAATGTATGAAATACATTCATCGTTGCCTATTTCATTTAAATCATTCGTACAAATCATCTTAAATATTATTAAAAAATTTAACAAAAAATAATTGAGGTCAATATATAATATAATAATTATATAATTAGGAAATATTTATTTAATTATAATATTTTTTTCTTTCTAAAACGATTCTTCTTGTGTTTATATGACTACTTATATGAATCATGCCATTAAATTTTCATTATTATAATCATGAATGATTAAAATCATAAAAATCTTATAGATGTAATCAACCATTAGAGTTGGGAAGGATGCTAAAAAATAGGAATCAATGACAAAAATTTCTAGGTGCTTATCCTACATTGTAATGAACAGATGTTAGCGGAATATTTAAAGATTATTGTTACAAATGAGGATGGATGTAGAATGTTTGATAGAACACTGCAGGTTGATTTTAATAAATAAAACTATTCATGGATTTTCAAACATAACCATATTTTGATAAATGGTTCCAATGATAGGAAATCCATCTAGTAGGAAAACATACAAAAATTAGATAACATGAATTACCACTTTGAGGAGATCATCAAGAAAGATTCATGCTTGAAGGCACTCTCCATTAAATGTAATTTATATCTAGTAAATATCTCCAATTATTTTATTAATTTCTGTAATTACTTGATTATTTTTATGTGGTTTAATGTTTGTTCCATGTTTTCAATACTTTTTTTAGTTTCACACATTTCATTAAAAGATATTTCCTTGAATAAAAATTTTTATTGTTATTTAGTAGAACTCATTATAACATTATTATTGTAGAACCATGACTATTATAATAGACTATGAATAATTAATAATTATATAATAAATGAATATAATTTATTTATATAAAAATAAAATGAGTATACATAATATTCAAAAACAGTTAACTAAAAATTTGATGTTGATTATTTAATAAATTAGCATATATTTGTCTTGGTAAGGAGTTCTGGTTGTGGGATCTCTCATTCTATCTCTTTACATTTGTTAATTGTTAGATACCATTATCACAAATATTTCATCCTATATGACATACCTTGGATGATTTTTATATTCTATAATTATAATAAATTACATATACATTATACATAAATTTTATTCTATTTTTTATAATGTACTTATTTATTAAATAATAATAAAAATAAATCATTCCTACAACTTCCTCTCTTCAAATTAAAAGTTATAAATATTTTTTTTGATTCCATTTTATGTTTTTTAATGATACAAAATACCTTATTATAATTATTATTTTGGATTTTTACTTCTCTTCATGAAATCTCTTTAATCTAATATTCAAATCATTCCTCTATTTTTTTACTACAAGAATGTAATGAAATTGTGAGGGAAATTACATAATGACATCCTTATAGTTTCTCCTCTTCTTATAAAAAGAATGTTTATTTATGTCAGTACTATTAAATTTTAAATCATTTTATATTTCTTAATATTTTATTTTATTTCATAGAATTATGATTTACATTCATTGAGTCATCCACTCTCTATCTATGCTTGATTTATATATCCCCTAAAATTATTATGCAACATGTTTTATTTTCACCAATTAAACACGTTATGATCATTATTTTGGGTGTGGTTCGCCTATATAGGGATATAATATCATTTCATATATGGGAATAACATTATTTATCCCTATAATTAATTGAAGAAGTCCTATATATTTTAATATTATTATGTATGGGATAGAAGTTTTTGTCAGGAACTGTTCCCCAGGACCGATGTCATGACTTCCCTAAGCCCGCATTCCATAGTCCAGGGGCTGGCGACTAGCACCGAAAAGGTATATCCCTAAACCGGGAAGGAATTTAATTTTTATCCTTCAAACTCAAAAAATCCAAGCACACCAAAATATAAAACAACATGGTAAAATGTATAGTAAAAAGAGTGAGTACAGTTAGTAAAGGGGATGGAATACAAGACCAACTGAAAAGTTCATGTAAAATTGAAAACAGCTGATGTGAACACACACCATGAATCCTACTTGAAGGGTGGGTACAACTCTAGAACGGTCGTCTCTACGGTATGTCATGTCGAATGTTCCACCTATGAGAAGCCTCTATTCCAAGCGCAAACAGCCTCGATCAATGATGTCTGTCTTCTGCACAAGATACAACAAGGTGCAGGCGTAGCGCGTGCTGGGGTGAGTATAAAAATACTCAGTAGGGACCCTGAGACACCAAAGTTCTCTCCGAATCCATGAAGGATAAACCACAGGAAACACCATAATTACAAAGCATGGAACAGCCATCACCCCTACATAGGTATATGTACATACATATACCTAATTTATCATGTAAACCCATCTCGTTCATGAGGAAACAAAAGGCCCAACTATTTTTCCAATAACATAAATCTTCCACGATGGAATGAATACAATGAATGTAATAAAAAAAGGAAACACCACACAAGAATAATAAAATTAATGTATCACCACTCATGAGTGTTCCACAGAGGAAAAGACTATGCTCACACTAGGTATAACTTAAGCATGAATGTATAGATGAATAGATGTATTGCTAGATCATCTGACATCGTCGAGAGTCATTGTTGTTGACCCACACATGATCGAAGATGACCCACATAGAATCAAAAGATAACCCGCACATGATCTAGAAATAACCAACACCAGATCGGTAGATGACCCACAAATGATCTCGAGATGAACCACACATTATCGGTAGATGCTGACCCACACAGGATCCGAAGATTCTCCAATTACAACTATCCATAGGGTTCCCTCACTATGAATGCTTGATTTTGACAGAATCTGTTCCTCAATCCATCAATCGATAAATATACTTCCATGAAGTCCCAATAATATGTATCATGAAGTTCTGTTACATAATAAGGGACCGAACATGACTATCGGCATGCCTATTACCCAGTTTGAATGTCATCAGAATTTCTGTTCCGAAGGCCCGGTTGGATTCAGCTTCAATCCAACCTGGCCATACTCCAAATTTATTCAATAATCATGTGGAATATTCCAAAATATCCATATAGATTCATGGATTTCATCGTTGTAGAATGTTTGTCAAACGGTCACTCGGTTCTCAAGATATGGCCAAAAAGGCGTACTTAGGTCTAGATGGGCTGAGGTCTAGTCCGACCTGGCCCGACCCGGCATCGGCCGACCTAATCTGGTCTGGGTCTGGCCCACTATGGCCAGACCATGGTGGGATAGGCCGTCTGTTCCACAGTTCAGTCAGGCTTGCTAAGGGGACGGCGTGACCCACGGCTGGGTGTGGTCTACCGTGGCGGGAACCACCATAGCCAACACTCGGGAGAGGTGCACCCAGATTCCCGAACGGCCCAAGGGCAGTTTGGTTCTATCCAACCTGGAGGTGCTACATGGTGCTGCTTGCTAGCATGTGGGACCAGCCAGAGAGGGTTTTTCTCAGCATGACGTGGCTGACCGTAATTCCGGACGGCTCCGCTCCCAGCAGCGTGACGGTTCCGCTGCATCATCTGAGGTCGGTCGGGTGTTGGCTGCCCACCTAGTGCGCTTCAGTGGCTAAGATGTCGCATCCTCCTCCTACACCAGAGGCATGAACATGTGCCACCCTGGTCCCCCATGGTCGACCGGAGTGCCAACCTCCACCCACCTCCGCCACATCTGATGGGTTGCGACCTCCTTCAGCAGCGTGGTTGCGCCGCCACCACCATCTCGTCTGACCAGTGTGTCGGCCACCGCTTGTACCCGTCCAGAATTGGTCGCCGGGGTCGTGGTCGGGTTCCACTCAACCCGTCAATCCGCCCCAAAAGATCACATCAACAATGAAGTAGATGAAGGATCAGACCATGTCCATTTGTCTCACACCATCAGCATTAGATCAATAATAGGTGATTCATAGATTTAAGAAAACAATTCTTTTTGAAGAACATTACAACCAATTTCCATACCTCGATCATTGGTTGGAGATGGCATGAGGAAGAGGATGATGACATTGAAGGAGACGCCGACATCTGTTGGTCCCGCAACACGCTTCTGATCCCATATTGACCATTGATTCTTCATTCTTGATATAGAGGTTTGTTCTTCATTAGAGAAGGTTCTTCCACAATGATTTCTCTCCAAAACCCATTTTCCAACAATTTACAACTGCGAGAGTTGGGGAGACAATCCCCACCTATTGAGGTTTAAGTTAATCAATTTAAAAATTAATGTTGTCTCATTAATTGGGGGGAGGGGGGGTTCCAAGAGTTAATCCATATAAAAGAGGGGTTCATGTTCGGGAGTTCCCCACCACCACGATTCAAATTAGATATTTCAATTTATTAAAAATAAGGTTTAGTTGTTTTATTTTTATTATTTTTTAACTCTCCCAGGAAATTCCCCAAATCCAATTTCCACCCCCGACCTACGGTGGTCGAGCAGGTGGTTCACATAAGAGAATATTGTCAATGCGAGTTCAACGGTGTCCTCAAATTTAAATTCTGAGCACCGGTTCAAAATTTACAAAACCCTACTCACACGTTTACTGAACGTACCCAGAGAAAAATTAAGAATTTTATTCCAAGAACACTGGGCCCTAGAGAACGCACCATTAATTTTTGCAGACTCATAAAAATTCTATATAATTAAAAAATTACATGAAAAATTTGGGTCTTTTCACTCTCCCCACCTCAGGGTTTTGCATCCCCAAAAGCCAGAACACAAACTAGGAAAACATGTGGAGATAAATAGAATGAATCAGAGCCTCCCGCTACATTGTGCTCTTAATGAAGTTACCGTTCCTCCAACGTATGTTCACCAGATGTATCAATCACCCATAAAGGACACTCTCTAATCAATTCTCAATCTCTACTAGAACCATTAAAACCATTTCCCAATCGTCGATTTCTAGCTTGAACCTGTCTATGATGTTCGAAGGATCATGCACATACCTCCTCAGCTGAGATACCTGGAAAACATCGTGCTCCCGGTGAAACTGAGGGGGAATGTCTAGGGGGTATGCCACCTGGATAACTCGACTTAGGACCTCAAAGGGTCTAATGAACCTTAGAGATTAATTCCCATCCATGCCAAATATCTGCAAACCACGTCGAGGTGAGACCCGTAGAAAGACATGGTCACCATCCTCAAACTCCAGAGGTCTCTGTATCTTATCAGAATAATACTTTTACCTACTTCGTGCAGTCTTCATACTCTCCTCAATGTTCTACACCTTATTCATGGTAGCAAGTACCATCTCTATTATCACGAGTACTGGCAACCCATGGTCAGTCCATCATAGAGGAGATCTCCAAGGACGACCGTACAAAGCCTTGAATGGTGCCATACCGATGGAGATCTGATAGATGTTGTTGTATGCGAACTCTACCAAGGGAAAGTGACCATACAAGATGCTACCAAAATCACGGATGCAAGCATGCAACATGTCATCCGGGGTCTGAATGGTCTTCTCTTTCTAGAAATCCATCTAAGGATGAAAAGTGGTTCTCATTCAAAGCTGAGTACTAAATTCCTCTTGTAAAACCTTCCATTACTGGGAAGTAAAATGTGAAACATGACTATAGATAATCATCAATAGAAATCCATGAATATGTACAATATTCCATACATAGTTGCATCCCAAGTCCTATTTTGATCCCTACATTCTAATGGGTAGGAAGTGGGCCGAATTGGGGAGTCGGTCAATGATCACCCAGATAGAATAATCACCCTTGGACGTGCGTGGAAGTACAATCCTGAAGTCCATGTATATTCGATCCCACTTCCACTCTGGAACCTCTAGTGGCTGAACTAAGCCTACTGGAACCTGATGCTCTTCCTTCACTTGCTGAAAAGTGAGGCGTCGTGAGGCAAACTTTGCCACTAATTTCATTATTTCCATCCACATTTATTGATGCTAGAGGTCCTGGTACATTATCGCCACTCTTGGATGTATCTCTAGAGTGGACGTATGGAACTCCTTCAACACATCCTATTGTAGTGCCACTGGTACCATAGTATGCACTCTAAAAAGGATTACATGCTCCCCAATTTCAGAAAATAAATCTTGTGCATATCCTATGGATATCTGCGCACATCGAGACTTGCAGTTAGTGTCCCCCAGTTGTGCCTCCTTGACTCACTGAAGGAGTGGGGGAGTGACTATTAGAGAATGATGATAAGTTTATCCATCTTTGTCCACGTAGGATATATATCAATCGACCAGCTGTTGTGTCACCTCACTCAGCAACCATATAATAAATATCCTAGAGAGGGAATATTCTACAATGTTCTCCTTCCCAGTAGTGTAGACTATCTCAAATTCAAAGTCCTGGAGGAACTCATGCCAATGTCATTGTCTCAGGTTCAGTTTCTTCTGAGAGAAGATATACCTGAGACTCTTGTGATCAGTGTAAACTATAAAACGTCCTCCCATCAAGTAATTTCGCCACATATTCAAGGAAAAGACCACTATTTATAACTCCATGTCAGGGGTAGTGTAGTTCTACTCATGATGTATCAGTTGTCGAGAACCATAAGTGATCATTGATCTCTCTTACATCAGGACACATCTAAGCCTGGTCCCTGATTCCTCATATTTGGAAACATACCCAACTTCATCCTATAGTATCTTCAAGATGTGGGCACTCATCAGTCTCAGCCGCAGATCCTTGAAACATCATTGGAATCTCTCTGACCACATGGAGGGTTCCACATCTTTGTCCAAGCTAATAAGGCTGACACAAATCTGTAAATATCAGGCCCAAACCTCAGGAAGTAACTGGCCAGACCTAGAAAACAATGCACCATTTTCACACTCCTGGTTGCATGGAAATAAATAACAACCTCATTGTTCATGATATCCATTGCAAATCTATCCTCTGAGATTAAGTGTCTGGAGAAGGGGACCTCTCGGATCCATAACTGGCACTTCAAGAGCTTACTTTAAGTCTTGTGCTCAAGGAGTGTGTCTAGAACTATCTGTAGATGATATGAACGATCTACCTCTATATCTATGTAAATAAAGATGTTATCTATGAAGACTACCAAAAAGAGATTGAGTTATGGCTAAAATATCATGTGCATGAGTCCCATGAACACCGCTGGGTCATTGGTCATGCCAGATGGCATAACCAAGAACTCATAATGGCCTTACCAACACCTGAAGGTCATCTTCTTGCACATCCTCATCTTGTAATCTGAGCCGGTGATAGCCTCATCTAAGGTTTATCATTGAAAACCATCGTGATCCCTTAAATTGATCAAAAAGATCGTCTATCATCGTCAGTGTGTACTTGTTTTTCACATTCACCTGGGTCAGGAACTAATATTCTATACAGAGTCTCAAACTCCCATTCTCCTTCTTGGTGAACAAAATCAGTGTTGCCCAAGGGGAAACACTGGGTCTAAGGAACCCCTTCCTCTGCAAGTCCTCAAACTATACTCACAGCTCTTTAAGCTCTATAGGAGACATCTGATATTCTGGTGTATATATCAGGGTCATCCTGGGGTACAAGTCAATATGAAAGTCCACATCACTACGAGGAGGTAGACCAAAAACATCATCTGGGAAAACATCAGTGTTCTGGTCCTCCACTATAGGATAGCTCAGACTCTCAACATCATCTACTCTGAGGGTAAGGCTATCCAACTGATGTGTGATCAGCCTCACCCTCCTCCGGGTATGTCCATTCTGTGCAAAAAAGGTTCCCTTATCACCGGTGAATGAAACACATGTCCCATCCGTGCAGACACACTTCAATTCGTGCCTAATACAATCGATATAATCACGTACTATAGATAACCAATCCATACCCATGATGACATCATAAGGCCTCGAAAACACTACAAGGAGATCTCGGATGAAGATTTTTTCTCCTAGAGTAATCTCAAACTACCATCACCACTGTGTAATCATTGGATCTTCTCCAATAGGAGACTTCAGCTGTAAGGATCGATCCAAAGACTCCTCTAGAATCTCGGAGCGTCGAACGAGGGTCATGGAAATAAAATAGTGACTGAAACTTGTGTGTATAAGTACTGTAGAATAGTGGAGTAGACACATATCATAACTCCAATCATCTCCAGAGTGTCATGGTTGTAGTCCTCAACTACTTGGAGCTGAGGTCATCCCTGCCAACCTACTCCCTATAGTCAGGGTGGACCACCTGGAGGTGGTGGTGGTATAACCTCAAATTACGGCCCACCACCAGCTACATGGAGATCTCTTATGCCATGTCCACTTACTACCTAAGAAACTCCTCAATCAAATATTCACCTCTACCCAAGAGGTCCTTTGACCATCTGTTCATCATACATATGATAGGTTGGGCTGTTGCGAGCCATGTGACTCTTCCCACCACAGGAGTAACACGGCATGCTCCTTTCTTGTCCTGCGCTATCTCGAGAGCCCCACATAGCTGACCATGAATCCTTCGGTCATGCACCTATATGTCGGAACCTCTTTCACCTATACGTCACATATCTTCTTCCAGCTGCTGATGAATCTTCTACATGACGTCCGGTGGTGGGTCTCACTGCTAGGGACTGCTCAGCAAGGAAGATCTCCACTAGGAGTTTTCACTCTAACACCCCCACATGTGTCAGGATGCTAAGAGAAATCATCAAGGCTCTAACACACCTTTGATACAAATTTGTCATGACTTGTTCCTCGAGTCTCATTCCATGAATATGCCATACCCTCCTTCTATAGGCCAGGGGTTGGTGATTAGCACCAGAAAGACATGTCCCTAAAATATTAAGGCAATGCATTTTTATCCAAAAAACTCACAAAATCCAAGCACACATCAAGATACCAGCACACAGTAAGCTATATAGTAAAAAGTGTCGGTAGATTAAGTAGAGGGGACAGAATACAAGAACAATTGGAATATACAAGTAACACTGAAAAAAACTCATGTGAACACCCGCTAAAGATCCTACATGAAGGGTAGGTACAGATCTCAAACAGTCGCCTCTGTAGTACGTCTCGTCTAATGGTCCACTTCCGAGTAGCCTCCAGTCCTGGCACCCTCAGTCTTGATCAATGATTTCCTTCATCTACAAAAGACACAAAAAGGTGAGGGCATATCCCATTCAGTGGTGATTATAACAATAATCAGTAGCAACCCTGAGACCTCGATGGTCTCTCAAAATCCACGAAGGAAAAACCACAAGAAACACCATATTTACAAAGCACCGGAAAACAATCAGCCCTTCTTATGTATATTCCCACATATATACCTATGTTATCATGTAAATGCATCTTGTTCATGAGGAAACACAAGGCCAACTCTTTAGCCAAATGCTCAACTGTTCCATTATGTAAATAATACCACAAAGGTAACCCCAGGAAGGTAACACCATAAAGGTAAGTACCACAAAGGTAACACAACCCAGAAGAATAAAACAAAGTTATCACAACTCAGAAGTGTACTGCAAATGTAAAAACATAGCTCACACCAGGTATAACTTAATAACAGATGTATAGATGATTAGGTGTATTGCTAGAAAATCTTAATTTTTCGGGAAGCTCTACTATTGACTCACATAGGATCAAGGATAACCCACACAGGATCCGAAGATGACCCACCCAGGATTTAGAGATGATCCACAAAAGATTATTAGATGACCCACACAGAATCTGGAGATTACCCACACGTGATCGGTAGATGTTGACACACAAAGGATCCGATGATTCTCCATGTACATCCACGAATAGGTTTCCTGCACTAAGCACGCTTGATTATGGGATAATCTGTTACACAATCCATCGGTAAATACATAATATACCAATAAGTCCCAAGAATATGTATCATGAAGATCTGTTATGTCATATGGGACCCAACGCGACTGACGGTGTGCCAATCGGATGCCCGATCTGCAAGTTATCGATGTTTTTGTTTCAAGGGCCTGGTTAGATTCGTGTTCGATCCAACCCAGTAATACTCCAACTTTATCCAAAAATCATGTGGAGAATTATAAAAGGACCTTATAAATTCAAATGGATGCTCGGATCTCATGAAATGGCCGAAAGGTGTAATGTGGTCGAGATGGCCCCAGGGCTGGTCCATCCCAGCCTGGGCCGACCCGACTCGGTCATAGCCCGATAAGGGGGTGGCCCGGCTAGTGCGAGGTGCGGCCTGCTCAATGCGGCCCACGGCTAGGTGGTATTAGCCATGGTGGGACACACCCTAGCCGACACCCATGGGAGCCTGCCCCCCCTAGGATTCCTGAATGGCCCAACGGTCGTTCGGTTCTGGATAACTCAGCGGTGCCACATGGTGCCACCTGCTAGAACGTGGGACCCACCGGAGTGGATTCTTATTGGAGGCACACGACCGACCTCGTTTCCAGCCGAATCCTCTCCCAACGGCGCGACGATGCTACTGATGAATCCTCGGTCGGTCGGGTGTCGGCCGCCCACCTAGTGCACGGCCGCAACTAAGTTTTCATGACATATTCATCTACTGGTGGCGTGGATAAGCACCACCTAGGTTCTTTACGATCGACCGGCATCCTGAATACCACCCTCCTTTACCATGGACGATGGCTCGTGACCTCCTTTGGCAGTGCGGTTGCGCCAAAACCACCATTGTGGCAGACCGGTGTGTTGGTCGCCGCCTGTACCCTACCGGCATTGGTTGGTAGCGAAGTGGTTGGGTTCCTCTTAAACTGTCGATCCACCCATGTAGAACACATCAACAATAATGTAGTGGAGGGATCAAGTCATGTTCATTTGTCTTTCACCCTATACGTTAGATTGATAGCCAACGATTCATAGATTGAAGACAATGATTCATCATGATGAATGTTACAAAAAATTTCTCTACCTCGATCGTTTGATGGAGATGGAATGAGGATGAGGAGGAAGACATTGAAGGAGACGTCGACATTCCTCGCTCCAGCAAAACGCTTACAATTCGTGCTTGAGCATTGGTTCCTTGTTCTTGAACTGGTGGTTCTTTCTTCGTCGGAGAAGGTTCTTACACCAAGAGTTCTCCCCAAAACCTATTTGCCAAAAATTTATAACAGCGAGAGATGGGGAGGTAATCCCCACCTATTGATGTTTAAGTTAATGAAATAAACAATTTATATTGGCTCATTAATGGGGGGGGTTCCATGAGTTATGCCACAATAAAATAGGGGTTCAAGGTTGGGTGGTCCCCACCATCATGATTCAAATGAGAGGTTTCAAATATATAAAAATAATGGTTAGTTGTTTTATTTTTATTAATTTTTTAACTCTCCAATGAAATACCATAAATCCAACATCCTCCGTCAACCAACTATAGTGGAGGTGAAGGTTCCCATAAGTGAATATCAGTGCTATGAGTTCAAAATTGTCTTCAGATTTCAATTCCGAGCACTGGTTCAAACGTAACAAAATCTCGCTCATGTGTTTACTAAACATACTCTAAAAAAATTCAGAAATTTTTTCTGGGCACACTGGGCCTCAAAATTACGTGCCATTATTTTTCGCAGACTCATAAAAATTCCGTATAATAAAAAATAAAGATAATGGAAAACTGGGTCTTTACTGTTTTCATCCTAGTTAGCTATATTTTGTGGACCTAGAAACGGTCCATGACTTATGTTTGAGATACCCTATACTTATTCATGTTACACCTACTTATTTTTTGTTTCAGGTTTATGTTTTCATGTATCCTGATCATGTATTAATTATTTCTACATTTTTATGTCATATAAATTTTTCATCTGTTATTTATAACATGTATTTCATATAATAATTCTTTTATGAAATTCATTATGTCCACTCTTGTATCACCAATTTATTTCCCCTATTTTTCCAAAACTAGGATATTATATCTCCCTTTTCCTAATTTATATGTAAACATAGTTTGTCTTATACATTTATATGACTATTCACATTTCACTAGTGGTGAATTTTGTGGAATAATAATTTGATGTTTTTTCCAGATTATTAATAATGTATTTACTCTCTATATATACTCATTAATTATTGTTTTAGGTGTGTCTTTTAATCAATTTTTTTCTTTATAACAATTTAAAGTAAGGATAAATCTATATATATTTGACAATATTTGTTATATTAAATATACCAATACTGACTCTTGATGTATATATCAAGTGTATGGACGTGATCTTGAATACTAAGTGATATATCTCATGCCCTTTAATTTTTAAATAAAATTACTATGAATAAAAATAAAATGTAAAGATATTAATAAATAATCATGAAAGAAAATTATATGAATTTCACTACAAAACAATACACACAAGTACTCCTCTACTCAACTAAATTTATTGATCTTTTGAATAACCAAATTTCACCACTATTGTGGTAAAACTATCCAAGTAATAATCCATAAACCATTAAAATGAAAATCATAAAAAAAATGTTCACTAAAATCAATATAAATCTAATTAAAAAATAAAATTTCATATACAAAATACATTGATAAAAAATAAAATACACTTGATAATTAAAAAATTCACATAACCATTCTAGAACCCTGTGGATAGAAACATGAAAGAGTATTCCCAACATAATGACTTACATAGATTCCTACCTACTAGACATTATAAATAAACACTATATAATCCATCTCATGGAACAATCCAAAAATTCATTAATGAGTGAACATGGGACTCATAGTCTCATGGTTTTTGATCAAAATACATACTTTAAACACATACTCAAATACCAAATAAGTTAACCAAAAATCACATAAATTTGTTTGAAATGTTATACACATAATATTAACCTTATAACAAACTATAATAACCAAATGTATTACTGTATTATGAGATTTGATACATATTCTTCTCATATAACAATATAGTATACTTTTTTTACTTATATTTCTCTATTTGTGAGTAACTATTATATAGAAATATATATATAAATTCATGGATAAATATTGAAATATTGGAAAGGATTGTGATTAAATTCATAGTAATGGTAAAAAAAATATCAATGAGATTGAGGGGATTTAATAATAGATCATAAATAGAATGGAAAAAATATTTTATAAATAATTACATGATTAAATGAATAAGTTCATAAAATTAAAATAAGTTTTCATTATTTTAAATATCATAATAAAAGTCCAAGTAATGTGATATAAAAATTAATGATAAAAACGAATAACAGAAACCATGGTCATGGAATGAGATATCTTAAAACATTTTTCATGATCCTTGGCCAAATAATATATAAATGTGGCATGTTCATATGCACAAAAAATCATAACATATGTCAATTATCTCTAAAAATACCATAATAATATTGTTAACAAAACTAACTACCACATTTACATAAAAACCATTATATTAATAGAATATCATTTCATCACCATAAAAAATATAGTGGTCTTAAGAGTTATAAATATTTACCCAATGCATTGGATGGCCCTAAAATTATCTTCCCACCAGTAAAATAATAATATATCCTTTCATATGGATTCGAAGAGAATCTAGAAAAACAATGAATTCATATAAATCATTCCATGATTAACACCTGAAAATAAAACATGTATCTATAAAAATAAAGCTTCTATCAATATAAATACCCTTCAATTAGAATAATAATAAATATGGTAATTAAATTATAGATAACAAAAGGCATATAATAATGTTAATAGATTCCATAGTTAATCGAATGTCAAGAGAATCTAATTTAATAACCCAAAATTAGAATAATGGGTTATAGAATATATAGAATAAAAAGTATACATAGAAATGATATATTTATGAATATATGATGATGCAGAATGATATATGTAGTAATAAATCAATCCAATCCTAAATATTTTAAACTCATAATACCATTAATATATAAGATTGTATAGTATGAATAAAGTGTTATTTCACTATAGATAAATATATTGATATAGGTAATGAATGATAATAAAAAATTAATTTTAAAATGAAATAAATAAAAATGGTTATTGATGTTAATAAAAATAACATATGATAATAATAAAAAATATATATTATTTTAGAAAAAAAATCAAACCATTTATATAGAAAGATTAAATAAACACATATATGGAAAAAAATATATTAAAAATAAATTTTGAATAATAAAATAAAGGTATTAACATTTACCTAAACATATATTTTATATATTTCTAAAATATATAATAATTTCATGTTAAATATACTTTGAAAAGAAAAAGAAAAAATAAAAGAAAAATCAAGAAACGTTTTTTCACACGGAGTGGTGTTGCGATCATAGAAAATCAAATATTTCATTATAATTGTCATTATCAAATGTTGTGAAAATAATTTTCAAATGTTTTTTTAAATTTTACTACATCCCTATAATTAATCCATGAGAATAAAATAAATTCTAATGTAATGGAAACATAGAAGGGGATGATAATAAATTCTGATAATGTTAAAATAAATTCCTTTTAAATTTTCAACTTATATTTAAAATTTTTTAAATAAAATAAACATGATATAATGAAAACAAAAAACGGAATATAATGAAATATGAAATAATGATATATTTGAAGATTTTATATTTAATTGAAACTAATATTGGGTCTATGTCCAACTCAAATATTATTACATTTGATTAAAAATAAAAAATTTATATAATGATAAAATCATTTATATTGGATTAATTAAAATAATATTAATATAAGATGTTAAATACATGTTATATGATAATTCAAGGACAATTATATTTAATTTAAACTGTATAATTATCTTTATAATGAGAATTTTTTATTTTTAAAAGTTGTTGATTGATTGACCCTTGTACCATTTTGGAATCATTTCACAACAAGGATACAATATTAGAATCACTCCAGAGATGATCCACACATTCACCTTTGAACTCAGAATTTCATTATTAGATATTCAATTTCTAGAATGTAGACACTTATCATCTTATGTTTTTCATGTTGATCACAATTCAATTACTCATCAGTGAAGATTTTTCATATCAGTCATTCCTGAGGGAGAGGTAAGAAATGGTGGAATTATCTTGATATTTAGTTTAATTAATTAAAAAAAATCAATGTAGAGAACTCCCTAATGTTATGAATTTTTTAATAATCTATTAACTCTATAAAATGATATATGAGGTGAATATTTTGATCTTGGGATATACTATAGATAATTTCACATAAATAAATTATCTAATATTACAATCTAAATATTAATCATGATAATAATAATTAGATTATAATTATTACATTGCATGCTCCAGCTTGTACATTGCTACATTTTATTTTATTAAAACAAATAATCAATAATTTTTTGAAGATATTTATCCCACACATCATTGGCGTCAATCAGACACAAAATACAAAACCCATAATCATCATTATTTATAAACCCTTTAATAATAAATATTATTCATTTTATAAATATGTTAATATGATCTTCACATTTATATAAACGAATATATATTTTCTTATTTGTTAATTGAATTTTTGTATTTAATATTTATTATTATTTATTTCCTTGGGACTAAATATGTGTAATAAATGATTCTTGAAAAAATATTATTTTTTGGTGACAATAATATTTATTCATTCCCTTAATCATCCGTAATATTTTACTATGATAATAAGAATCACAATAATCAATACCATCTAGTATTCTTCCTTTGTAAAATTGTCCAAGATTACCTAAAATCTAATATCAATGTCTAAAAACATGAATGGGAAACCAAGAGGAAGAAGTTACTGTAATTATCATTAAAACCACATAAAATGATCACTATGTGATATAATTTCTTTGGCATGATATTTCATTAAGAATGTTTCAAACTCATTTCATCAACCTATTTTCTTAATATGCCAATCTTTTCATATCTAAAATAATTCCATCAATAGAACATGTTCATAGAATTTATTTTACTAGATTAATTCAAATATTTGGTAAATTCTATAAAAGTTTATAATGATGAAAGGGACAAATCATGACTCAAATTATTCATTAATTACTTATCACTAATGATGTACCAAATGTACCCTACATCTAAAAAATCTTATGGCATAATGGTTTTCATCATCACATCTAGGTATGTGATTTATGATACACATTAATATCATAATTATTGTAGTTCATTACACACATTCATAGATAATAATATCCAATGACATGTTATATATTGATTTCGTTATGGAATATCTGTTCTCATAAACTCTAATTTTGAATATTACCAATCGTGGACATTATATGAGGAAGTCTCATCCTCTTATTACATCTCACAACTGATATACAATATATAATGTATCCCATAAGATAATCGAAAAATATTAAAGAATATAATCATAGAACATCAATGTTCACATCAGAGTGAAGAAATTCTATGAACCTATTAGTGTGATTGAAATTTATGCACATTATTACATTAATGTAATAATGAATTATAATCAATATGTGATAATTTATTTGTTATTAAAAACTATTTCTATAAAAGTAATCACATTTACAAATTATATTGTTCTGTAACCCCAATTACAATTGACTCTTAGCTAGACTAGAGTCAAATTCTAATGACTTTGAGTCTTCTTGATCTCACATAATGTTCATGATTCTATTATGAATGGGATTTAGTCATTGCATCTTTAATGCATTCTTTAATTAAAATTATACTCATTATAACCACACCTCTTTGAGAAAAATAAATAAATATTTTATACATCCGTAGTATGTACATCAACTATTTTTGTAACCTTATCTCCATTTCATGACTAACCACTACAATATAATAATAATATAGTGTGATTGGGTCATTAATATTAAGAACCACGTCAAGATGTTGAATGATGTTACATATCCAAACTACTTCATTAACTACCTCAAAATCTACAATATACTCCTTTTCATATTTAAAATTAGTTATTACAAACATTATTGAGATCTTTTATACCATGGAAACTCCATTGATTGTGAATATGTATCCTTATGCTGATTTCAGATCATCTTGAAATATTTGAAAACTATAATACATATATATTTGACTTGATTAATAGAACTATATTTAATCTACAAACTAGGAACATATCCCACTTATTCCTTAGGTAGGTCATGATAATATAAATTTTAATCTAATTGAAGTATCGTGCATCTATGTGATATCATCCAGTTGCACTTATCGTGTATGTGATATCTTACCTACTACATAATAAGGAATACACGACTGACCTATCAATGAATTATATATAATTCATGTCATTCTACTACTCCTCATATCTGTTTGTGTACACATTTTCTTAGGGAGACAGATGACATATGATAAATGAAACAATTACCACATGGATTTTTTCATATTAAATATCATTAGTATCCAATCTATCCATATACCATAACTCAGTTCAAGAAGACTGTTAGATCTATCACATTGGATCACGATCCCAATAATGTATGTTGCTTCACCTGTGATGGCCATGAAGAAGCACGTGTTTAACTATGTCATATAGGATTGTAAGACTGCAATCTCATTTTCTATAAGTATTATTTCATAAAAATACATTAACATGAAAATGACCTCACTACTACTAAACCTTTTATCAATCCAAGGGAAACATTCACTCTTCATTAAACCAAGTGACATTATGGTTTTTTTAAAAAATTCCCCATAACATGGAAACTTTTACTAATCCATAAATGAATCTATAAAAATTACTTATGTTCTTGGAATTCATTGGAGTCCAAAGCCCCTCTGTTTGTGTCATATATAAATATTTCCTAGATATCCATTTTTGTAAATATTGTTTTACATCCATATACAATAATTGAGTTATGGTATATGACTATGGATGAAATAATTACAATGAATTTTAATATAGTAATGTCTGAAATGCTTTCATAATTTTATATTTCATAACACTATTTAATCCTTTAACAACCATTATAGACATGTAGGAACAAACTACTCTATCCATGTATAGTTTCTCATTGAATACCCATTTATAACCAATGGTATTTACATCGTTGGGGGATTCATTGAAATCCATATTTTTTTAGTACATGAAACCATTTTAAAATTCACTGCATCATTCAATCATATAGCTTTTTCACCATCTCATACCTCCATATAGGTTATAAGATAATTATTATTTACCAATAATGAGACACCATTCTTGATAAATAAAAAATCATATTTATTACGTTATCTAACCTCTGATATTATTTTATACTGTATTTATTTTTCGTGAACGTACTCTTCTTTTGGGATTAGTGGAATCTATTCATGTGACAAGTATTTTGTATATTGAGTTGAAACATCATCAACCTCTATTTTAAGTTATAATCTTATATAGATTTGATTTACCTCTCAATGAATATGGAATCACATACCACCATAATGTTATTGTGGTGAGTTTTTATTGAAACCTTTGTTTTCTTACTTAATTCTCAACTTATCAAAGGATTGGTTATCCTTTGTGGCATATTGTGGATATAGTTCTTATAGGCGAGTTCTCTTAGGGTTCTACCATGACCATTTCTCCCATCATTTTCATTTTTACTATTCTCACACCATCATTAACTTGTGTTCTTACGACGATCCAAGGTATCAATGCACAAAAATTAAAAAAGGTTCCCAGGAAACTTCTTAGCGGGTCTTGCATCGCGAATCACCATCCATCTCCTCTGTCTCATGTTCAAATATTTTTGAGTGAATATATACTTCAAATTTTTTTGGTCAGTATATATTTCACATTTTACTCTACAAAGATGATGCCCCTAATTTTTTTCTAAAAAAACAGAAGCTAATTCCAAATCATGAATATGGTAATCTAACTCGAATGTATTCAATAGACGTGAAGAATAAATAATTAGTTAATCATTTTGAATTATGAAACAACAATTTCCATTCAATGTAACATCACATTCAATAACAAATTAATCATTTCATAATGGTTGATCCAAAACTTGATCATTCACCAATCTTCTTTTAAATTCCATAAAACAATCACCACATTCTTTTTTTCTGATGAACATAACACCCTTTCGTGTTAACATAGTCAGTGGACTAGATAACTAGGAAATTTTTTCAATAAATATACATAATATCCTACTAAACCAATAATGATATGAATCTTAATTATATTTGTGGGTCTTGTCCATTCTGTAAAAAAACATTTGTTTTATCCGGATCAACAGTTATGCCATACTTAGAAACAATGTGACCAAGGAAAGAAATGTTTCGTAACCAGAACTCAAACTTTCTAAATTTCACATATAATTCCTTCTTTTCTATAGTTTAAAAAATAACCATCGTATGACTTTCATTATTCTATTTAATTTTACAATATATCAAAATTTCATCAATAAACACAACCAAAAACATATCAACAAACTCACAAGAATATTCTATTAATATGATCTATGTATACAATAGTTGCATTATTTAACCAAAATGACATAACTAAAAATTCATAATGGCCATATCTAGTATGAAAAGAAATCTTCAGAATGGATTCTACATTTATTTTCAGCTGATGGTACCCCAACCTCAAGTAATCCTTCGAAAAATATTGTGATACCAAGAGATGATAGAGAAAATCATCAATATGTGGCAGTAGACACTTGTTCTTAATCATGATGTTACTCAAGTCTCTATAATCAATGAAAACTCTTGTTTACCAATATTTATTTTTAACAGAAAAATAAAGAAAACCCCGTGATTATGTTCTTGGTTGAATGAAACCATTATCTAATAACTTTCATAAATGCATCATCAACTCTAAATTTTAAATTTGACCCAGTTAGTAATGGGGTTTTGAAATTGTATTAGCATTAGGAACTAAGTCAACATTATGATCACCTTCTTGATCAGCTATAATACTGGAGAATATCATCAAGAAAAACATCAAGATACCCATTTACCATTCGTATATCACTAATCATAACATATCATTTCTTTTCAAAAATATGTGAATGTTAAAATTCATTTCTATCATTTAATAGTTTATCAACATCCTGATATGTTATAAATGGTAAGGGTTCATTCCTGTAATAAAACATAGTGATTTTCTAAGAATAAAATTCATTAGCTCTACAATTAATCATAGCATGGTAAACAAAATGATAATCTGTAACCAAAATAACATCATAATATACTACAGGAAAAATTATAAGGATTGTAGGTAAATTATTTCCACAAAAAAAATAAGATTATTATAATTTCATTTTGCCTCAACATTCCCCCAATTTTTTTTACCATGTGTTATGGATTTATTTATTGAGGTAGATTTCTATTTGACTAAAAAAAATCTCAGAAATTAATCAATGTGTTGAACCTGAATCAAGAATCACATTGGAATAATTTGTGTAAAAATCAATGTAACTGATACTACTTCATTTTATGTCCCACCATCTACTGATGTAGTTGCAATGGATTTCACTAGAAATTTCTGGTTATTTTCTGGCTTCCTCCCTTCATTTGAGTTCTTCATCGGACACTCATTTGCATATTGACTTATCTCATTACACATAAAAATTTTACTGATAATAAATCAGATTCTTTCTTAACACTATCATTACCATTTACTGAAATTATGGGCCTTATTTCCCATTTTACCACATCGAGACAACTTTTTAGAATTCCAAAGGCATTCCCCAATTTTCTTTTTACCACTATTTTTAAAAACTATAAACTTAATTTTTTTTCATTAGACTCTTTTTAAGAATTATTCCCTTTTTCTAACACCTCATCCTCATATTCTAATTTTTTTCAAGGAACACATGATCACTGACAACCTCTATTTCCACCTTCTCCACATATCGAATGAGTATTTCGTAACTTTTTAACTCACGTGAAGCCAACTACAATTGTTAATTTGAATTTAATCCTAAGAAAAAATAGTTGGTGTTACTATCAAGGTCCCATAATAAATTTAGAGAATTCCTAGCAAGTTAAATGAATTTTTTTTCATACACATCCAATGAATCCTCATCATTCCTCAATTAAAAACATTTTATCTATCCTATGTCAAACCTCCATATGAAAATATTTCTCCAGAAAAATATTTTTGAATTTTTCCCACACACGAGCATCAATCTCATGACTGTCACTGATATTCTTAAATATAGACCCCCACTGATCAACATTACCATCAAAATGTTAAACATCAGGACTAGACTTTTGATTGTCTGATCACCCAATGACATCAGAAATATTTTCAAGTGCTTTAATCCACACTAATTATTGTATGGGGTTAGATGATCCTCTAAATTATGGGGGATGTTGCCTCATAGAATGATCCACCACAGACATGTTCCACTATGGTTGATCTGGACGATCTCGTGGAGGGATACCACCAAAATTTATAGCAAGAGTAAATTGTTCCATCTTGGAAACAAATAGTCTATTTTTTATTCTGACTATCTTAGGTTGAGGATTTGGAAGATTTTTTTTATCTGGATGTCATCCCAACATATTTTCCCTATTTTATCAGAGGAAAACAATTCTAAACAAACATATCATAGATGAATAAATTTTGTAATATTCAAATTATATATCATTTCAATTTGATAATAAAGTGAAAATTATTTATGGATATTCTATTAATAATATTTTTACCCCAAAAGTTATATAAACATTCCTCTAATACTAAATATAAGGCCGCATCCATAAAAATTTAATAATCATGAGTTTAGCCAATAAATTACATGCTTTCTAATTGAATATATTTTCATGTTTAGAGTTCTAGATAATTATGCCCCCATTAATACATAACATCACATAATCATAGAAGATGATACTACAAAAAATTGTATTCAATTTTCAACCAATTAAAACCATTTTTAAAAAATAATACATGATTATTTTATTGATAAATATATTACATAATTATTCTATTAAATTACCCATTCTTATACCCTGTGTAAATTTTTTTAAAAACATGGGATGAGAACAAATAGATCATTAAGAGATATAAAATAAGGAATGAATCCATTAGTCCATGAATATTACAAACTCAAGAAAACACATTCACAATATCATACTTTTCACCCATAAGAAATGTAAGCTCTTTAACATGCCTCATGAAATCAAAATATTCCTAAAAATAGTTCATAGAAATCATAAATCTTAAATGTAAATTGTGGCACCATATCATACATACATTTTAACTTTCACAACTACATAGGGAGTAACTTTCATGGTTATGTTTGGAATACCCATAAAGTATATTCACTAAATCCCTTTGGAGAAACATTATTGTTTAACTCCATCTAATTACCCAATGCATTGGAGAGCTATCAAAGACATACCCACCCTCGGTTTATCATGATCCACCCATATACATAAGAAATTATTAAGAACCAAAACATAATCACAACACATAAAACATGCATAAAGGGAAAAAAACTTCTCCACATTGAAATGATAAGATTCTTTTTCAAGATATTCACAGAATCAATACCTTCTCAAAACCATTTAAAAACCAAAATACATGAAAATGGAATATTTTATTTTTTTCCATTTAAAAACATTGTGGCTTATATAGGAGTCCAGATATCAAATAACGGTTACAATGTTAAAGAGGTCATTATCTTCGTATACTTTAAAAAACACTCTTTTGTTGTTTTGTATGGAAAGTAAAACAGTACATACAAATAATCGTTTTAAAAAACATTGAATTAAATTAATTATATAAATATAATATTAGATATTAAAAATTAATTTCACACATATGATCTAAATGATATAATCAAGATTTATAAATTTAACCCAATGAATGGAAATTGGGTAAAGAAATTCTCTTACATTGAGTATCACTTGTCTTGTACATTCATTATCTTACAAAATAATGAAATTAGGTAAATGTATACTTTATTTAAAACATTTTTCAAGTTTATTATTTATTTTTTATCAGTTATAACCATGTTATATAAATTATATCATTATTAATGTTCAAATCAAATGTTTTGTTTGTATTCAGTACTTGGGTCGAAAATGAACTTGGTATGATATCAATAGTTCATGTGGTCAGAAGATTGTTATATACAGAATATAAAACATGATATGAATGTCTTTTATATTTATTATATAAATATTTTAAATAATATTTTAAGATAAAATAAAAACAGCATTCTTGGAGATGGTAGGTCGTACGTACGCATGAACACTATTTTCATTTTTCCTATCATATTGAAAAAGTTAAATTAAAAGAAATGTATATAAATTTATATACATATATAGTATCATTATAGTAGAATTAATATATCATTTATAAAATATATGTTTACTAAAACAAGCCTTAATACATGCCATGTGATGTGTGAATGAATGACATCATATTGAGGAGGCAGTATTCCACACATTCCAGAACAAAGTTATTATATAACAAATATATGGAAAACATGAATGTTTATTTAATATAAAATATCCAGAATATGAATTTATTTACAATGTATATATTAAAATTTTATTTTACTGTATCAATGGCCTTAATACTAGAAATGATGTAGGTATATGAAAAGAACAAAAACATTATTCACAAAGGTGATTAACATGTATAACATGGGAAACAATTTCATTTATTTTAACAAGAGGAGGTGAGAAATGTAATGGATAAGATATCATAAATTAGAAATAAATAAATCAAGTATACATATGATATTGGAGTAATCCTAAATTTGACGGATTAAGGAGGTGAGGAGAAAGTAGAAAATAAATAAATTAAGAGAGGTACTTTGGGAAAATTACCTCTTAAATATCGGCTCCATAATAGACCCCTGAGGACCTTGGATTTGATATTTAAGTGAGAACATTCACACTTTTACGTGGGTAGAGTGAGGATGAGAGTTTTTTCTACATATTTCATGATCTATAAGGCTTTTTGGGTTGAAATAGGGTGGTGTATAGGTGGTATTTATGTTGGAGAAGAGGTGAGTTGAAGTTATTATTTTATTGATAATTGTATATTTAAATCCAACCATATAAAGAAGACATTAAATTCCATGACATTGGATTTTAATTAATTTTGAATAGTATTTTTAGGGTTGATAAACACATAAAATAATCATGAAATTTTTTAGTTTTTAAATGTGTTAAGCTTTTTTACTATTAACATTAACACTTGTCCAAATCTTACTTTTACTATAGTAAATAATTTTTTTACCCTGGTAACATTTTTAAAACTAATAATGATATATAACTTAAAGCATAATTTGGCCCATCTGATTCCAAATATTGATTCAATTTTATATAATATAATTCACTAAATTGGGAGATTCTTATATAAAATTAATTCTGAAAACAAAACTAAAAATCTGGGTTTTAATGTGAATCCTTCAAATGTTCGAAATATTTTTTTATCTAATTTAAATTTGAAATTTTTTATAATGTCCCAAAATGTATTAAATGAATAAAAATTAGTTTAATTAAAATATATAAACAATTTGAAGAGAAATATAACTATATAAATAAATTAGTCAAAAAATAGTTTTGAATTAAAATGCTGTATTTTTCACAATTCATTAAAATATGAAAGTTATCAGATAAATAAAAAAATAATTCCAAACAAAATTTTGATGTCATACTTCCCAATAGAAAGTTTATTATTATTTGAGGTCCATAACATGATTTGTAAGTGAGTGAAAATATTTAATAACATGTATAAAAAATATATATTTAGTTATGTTCATTCCATCTAATACAACGAATAGGTGTTAACTAGAATTTAAAATAATAATATTAATAATGTATTATTTTTCATCATAACTCAGTTTCTGTGAGCAACATAAGATTTTAGAGAAACCCATTGTTGCATTCCAAGTATTCTATTTGAAATATCATCCCCGTTAAGTAAAAACTAATATCTAATTCAAAAATATTAACAGATATGAATTTGTTTTATTCTATTACTATCTGGGATGTTACATTTAATGTTTTGTATGTATATCATTTAATAATGTGTTTTCCATACTTCCAAATCCACATCGACATAAAGATAAAGATCAAAGGTCCTTTTCCAAAGATCAATTAATATAAATGAATATAGGTTATTTGATTTCATAATAGATGTATTTTAATAGATTATTACATTGTAAAATAATCATAAAACATTTCTTGATATGTTAGTTTTTTAATTTTTAAGATGACCATTATAATAAATTTTTTATATAATTAGTAATGTAAATAATTTATCATTTTGGAAGCATAAACATGATATTAATTGATCAGTAAGGTTATATTTATAAATTAAAAAAATTAAACATATCCATGAAATGAAAATTTGGGAATAATATATTTTAATTTACATATGATATATGTACATTTCACAGGTGAATAATATTTTTATGATATATTAAAAGAAAAGAAAAAATATTCAATAAATATTTATCATAACTAAATTAAAATATAATTAAAAATTAATTTAAAATTATTTCAAGGATTTATTATGTTATGAAATTTGTAATTAGTTAATTGAAAAGAAAATACATGGTATTTGAAACCCTACCATTGATTCTTGAGATACCACTAATAAAATGATAAATAATCTTTTAGAGGAGGGTCGTTGTGTTATACTAGTTCCTCATAAAAAGGATATTAATGTTTGGAGTGAGTTTTAATGTAGTGCTTTGACAATATTAGATGTTTTTAATGTGAGAATAAATGGGTGGAGTAGGGTTGTTTTTTAGTAAAATGATAGTGGTATTATTGAATAAAATTTTCAATAATATTTCCTTTTTTCCTATGACAATTATTTTTTTATATATAATTTACATTTTTCTAAAATTTAATCTATACCAAAATAAAATAAAATATTTGAAATATTTTATTCAAATTAAATAGTAAAAAAAATTTATGGAAAAGAATAACATTTTGTCATGTAAAATAAATTTCTAATCATGAAAATTATGTTTATTATTTTTCATAACATAATTTTATAATTTAAAAACACATAATGTAATGAAAATTAAATTATAAATTTTTGATTTATATTTATAATTTTATGATTTCATAAAATATACCTTTTATACACATATTTTTAATTCGTCTAAAATTAAACTTCATTAGGATAATTCTAAATGTTCATCTAAAACATATTTTATGTTATTTATTAATAAATTGTAAACCTTTTAATTTATTTCAAGTGATAAATATGATAAACTTTTATTTTCATGAAATATATAATACAATGAAGAACTACATATCTAGAAAAAACTAATTTGTTTCATTATAAGTTATTCTATTTCTATTAGTTAATATTTAAAAATTACAATACTATTTTTATTTATTTTTTTATATATTTAAATCACAATATTAATAATATATAATATAAAATTCAATTTATAAGTATTTATTACTTTTATAAATATAAGTAATACAAATTAATTTTATAATTATAGTATTATGAATGCTACATCTAATGATTTCATTATTTATAAATCAAATAAAATATCATATTTGTAATTATTTATATGAATATATACATATATACCCATTAAAATAAAATAATAATTCCCATTTAAATTACATATTCCATGATTAAATCACTATTGCATGTCAATCTGATTTTGTATAATGATATGAAACCTTCTTAATATTTAATTAAGCACTTTTATTTCAAAAAAATCATGGTCACTTTTTTTAATTATAATTAATTAATTTGTTATCAAGATATATGATTTTTCATATAATTAATATCATCAACATCATCATTTCTAAAATAAATAGTTAAATTAATTTTTAAATTAAATAAATAATAATCATATCTATTCTTAGACAATTTAAATATATATGAATAATATATATATATTTCAAATATTAATATAAAATGGAAATGTGGGAAAAGAACAAAATTTTATAATAGATATAGATGATAATTATTTAAAACTAAATTAAAATATATTACATTACCCCTAATTATATTATTTGTTGGAAATTTTATTTTACTCTCACTACTGAATTTTATTTAAGGTTATCTTTAAAATTGGTATGAATCTATACATGTGTTATATTTGAAACATTACCTCAAAAGTTGGGGTAAAATCAACAGACTCGTCATTTCTATTAAAAAACTGATATATGTAATTTTATATAAAAAACCCATCATATTAATTTATTCATCTTGAGTAATACAGATGAGTTTTCATGATACATACATTTAAATGCTACATTACAAATGATCACGTTTCTAAAAATTAACATCATGTGACACAGTTAGTTTGAGTAATGATAACAACCATCTTTAAAGAAAACAATCATATGAATATGATTATTTAATAATGAGTTGTTTAAAAATATGATGCATTTTGTACAACATGTATCAAATTAATTATAATTTGAAATTATTGATTAAATCCATGATACAAGAACTTCAAAATAGGTATGGTTTTTCCTCTAATCAATTTTCATATGAGTCCCTAAGAATAATTAAACCTCACGTTGATACTAACTGAATCACGCTATCACCATCATTTTTATATCTAGAGCATTTAGTACAAGCATGGAACACATTCTCTAATACAAACATGGATAACCAAAAAACACATAACTCAATTTTCATCCATATACACTATATCTAAATATTAAAATGCACTCAAAATTTCGAAACGTTTATTAACATTGTAAAACCATTTTATGTTAATCTAATTTATATTATACTTTTCATTTCATCAATAAATTTTATATACATTAATCATATTTAGGAATAACCTAGTATAGACACTTGTAAGGAAATAGAGAAAGCAAAGGATTCAATTCATATAATAAATAAGTGGTAAAACATAAATATTTATACATAGTGGTTTCATCAATAGATTATAAACAATTGAGAAATGTTATCGTGAAGAAAATTATCTGATTAATAGAATAAGATCATAATATCCTGAAAAAGAGATCATGAGGTGTTATAATATGATAATAAATATTAGAATAAACCCAATATATTTTTTTATAAAAAAATAATAAAATACACATCGTTTAAGGATGTGATATAGTAAGACAATAATGATGAACCATTGTGACATGAAATAGGAATATGGAATATTAAAATTCACAAAATGATTATCATATTTTTAGGCCCTTGACTAAAACAATCATGACATTGTGGATAAATCTAACTGCATCATTTCTAAGGTTATCAACATAGAAAAATGTAACATCATTATTTCCATCTATAACATATTTATATCATGATATATACTATTGAATCCAATAAATTGGTTGATTATATAATTGAAGGACCACATGTCACATAATGATATATATATATATATATATATATATGCAAATATGTTGAAAACGAATATGAAAACAATAGTAAATTATTCAATATTATTAGTTGAATAATTCATGAAAATAAAATTGGCATATATTTTAATAAAGTTCTTATCAAGATAAAATCATTTAAATTACTATAATAGTGTATAGGGTAATCATTATATATATAATTTATATAGATATGATAATGTAAATAGTTTTATCTTGTCAATCAAATGATATGGTTATCTTGAGTGAAACCCTTAAATGAAATTAAATAATGATTATATTTATATATAGATGATGATATGCAGTGAAAAAATCTATTATGGAAAAATCAACTGAAAGAGATTAGAATTCCACAATAACAATAAAATTGATTTTTTTCTTAGTAAAACTTACATAATTCTAAAATGAAAGAGAAAATAAAATAAGAAACTATCAGATTATATAATATAAAAATTGATCTGAAGAATATGAAAATTCAATTTGAGTAAGGTATGAAAATTTAAATGATTTAAGAAAAAAATTACTTTGTATTCATTCAATTCCAAATATAATCACAAATAAAGAGAAATATTTTCTTAAAAATTGTTTTCAAAAAATAAAAAAGATAATAATATTATCATAAAAATAAAATTTTAATACCTTTTGGACACAAAATTTTTTCATTTAAAGGAGATATTGATAATAAATATAAAAAAATGGTAGATAAATTATGAAAAATGTATTGTTATTGTTAGGTTATATTTTCAAGAATTAATTAAGTAAATTTCTATAAATTTCATTTTAAAATAATTAAAAGGGATTTTGATAATAATATTTAATAATAAAACATTCTTATAATGGAAATATTAAAATAAATAAACCTAAATAAAAAAAATCTTATACTGGAAAATAAGAAATTATAATAATTTTTAGAACAAATACCTTTAATATATTTAATGTATATAAAATATATTTTGTATAATTGCAAACGTATATAAAGGAAAGGGGAATATGAATTTAATAAATCTACAAGGAGAATTATAACAATAATTTTTTTAAAATAGTTCGTCATTAATATAGAAATAACGTGGATATGGATGAGAAATACCTGGTCAAGATTGAGATCAAGCAAATTTTCCTTTATAAATTTAAAACCAAAAAAAATATGCATGAATTGAAAAAAAACATTTTTAAACCCAGAAAATCTATTTTAGGGAATAACTATGATAATTTAAATCTATAGGATTTTAAATATATTATATGTAGTAATATATACATGGAATAATTAATCTCAATCACAGGAGAAAAAATTGTTAAAGAGATCCCATTATGATGAACATAAAGTATTAACCATAAATAAACAACACTTGTAAGGTGGAAATTAATTCAAAAAATAAAACATTGTAAAATAATAAGCTAAAAATAAAATAATTTTGAGATGATACATAATTTAGATGATAGGTAATAGGGAAAAAATGATAAAAATGGTTATTTTTAAGATAAAATATATCCTTGAGTCTGGTGTGACTTAAAATTATTTCTAACTTCCTAAGTAGTAATGTTATTTTTATTGATTAAATTATTCATAATGTTGTTGATGTTTATTTTCATATTATTATTCAATATCAATAAGTTATTATATAACTATAAAATTTTTCTATTTCATTTTGATCATTGTGAGCTCTTTAGTCCAAAGATATAGAAGCTACTTCATTATAAGGATAATTATAAATGGTCCTTATTTAATGGTAATTTTTGATCTATTAGTGTTAATGTATGGTTTTCGAATCATTATAAAAATTATGTAGTTAAATAAGTTAATTAATATTTAAAAATTATATAATGTTACGTAGTATTTATTGAAATGAATAAAAATAATTCCAATTAAATAACTGTAGAAAATTAAAATCAATATTAATTGATTATTATTGTTATTTTTATAAATTATTTTTTATATCTTCTATAAAATTAATAATTAAAAAAGGGTAATCATTCAAATATAAACTATAGATCTATGAGTGGTGAATTATGTTTTTAAAATATTATAAAGGTAGAGAAAACTAACCAATAATTGATTTTTTTAATACATTAGATTTGAATTATACTTATAAATATAATTTATATTAAGAAATACTTATATTATAGAATATGTGAGAGGATAATTGAAAATACAAGTATTGTTATTTGGAAGCCTTACCTTTCTACTGGACATTCCCCTTATGAAATATGAATAATTCATTTAGAGGAGGGTCTCATAGTTGGAAAACAGTTTAAAAAACAATGCTAGTTGGATTTAGTGAGAAATTTTTCAAGATTCTTTTCGAATGAAGGTGATTTGAAAATATGAATAAAAAATAGAGGAGGGGTGTTTTATAGGAAAATGGTAGGGTAATCATTGAATAAAATAGTAAAAATTTCATGATTATTTAATTAAGAAGAGGAATAATGTTGATTTACAATACTATTAAAAATGTTTGACTATAAAATAAATATTTTATAAATATTTATTCACACTAAAAAATAAATGGAATCATAGAATAATTTTATTCAATATTTTTAATGAAAAATAGTTTTTTATAAAATAAAATATAATTTTAGAATTTGAAAATTAATTTATAGTTTTTGATTTTTCTTTTAATTTTTGATAAAATTAATTTTGTCTTCAAATACATTTTAACACATAATATAATTTTCAAACACATTTTGGGTTATTTTTACATCATAATTACGTAATAAAAGTAATTGTATATGTTAAAATTGTATTTTTGTGATAATTCACCTATAATTATTCATTTTTAAAAAAAGTATAAGAAATTAATCATAAAATATTGGTAATTATCTAATCCTTAATTTTTAATACATTTTATGAAATTAACATTATAAATAAACAATAATCATGTAAAGAAATATTAAATTGAATAAAAAAAATTTAAATGAGAAAAATTTTATTTACTATGATAAATATATATATAGTTGTAATTATTATTTCATTATTGTATGATTGATTTTTAATTATTTATACATGTTAAACATAATATTTCTAAAATATAATATGTCTTTTTTTATTTATTTCTTACTAATTAAAATACAATTAAAAAACTACTTTATAATTAATATATAATGACAAAAACTTTTGATGATTTCTTCATTTATGAATCGTATAACTAATCATATAAAAATTTTTAATTTATATATATATATATATATATATATATATATATATTTCTACTAATGGAAATAATTTTTGACATATTCCGTGATTCCATGTATAATATCTTTCTCATTTTTTTGGATTATTCATTACATATATTTAATCTTCTAGAAATTTTATCATACACAATTATTTCTAAAATTCTCATAATAAAAATAAATTTAAATATTGATTTATTGAATTCATCATTTCAGGGTAATTTTTTTATGTTGAATTCATTAAAATTATTATAAAAATAAATATTCAATTAATTCAGAAAAAATTAATTGAATAACTCATATTTATTTTATAACATTCAAAGTACTCATGTATAACAGACACACACACACATATATATATATTTATAAATATGATAAATATTAGTTTCAAAATGGTATAATGGAAATGAAAAAATACATTTGACACATATGTGGGTGAAATATTTTGAAAAATTTTATGGATGTCACATAAAACAAAATAATGTTTTTTCAATGAAATTTTAAGTTACACAGACTATTGAAATAAAAATGTTGCTATCACTAAATTATGTATGAGTTGATATATTATTTTTAATGGGATCATTGCCTATGTATAAATGGTATAACCAGTAAACTCATCATTTCTATTAAAATAATAATATATAGAGGTTTTGAATAACCTCAACCATTATATCAATGTTTTATTAATTTGTATGAATAAAGAGTTATATACATTTCATCTCTTTAATATTAGGATTTTCTTTTTGATAATATAATAAATATATTGTGGATTCTATATGGAATGAAAATATTTTAATCCATATTAAACTACTATATGAATATGAAGAGATAATATTTTGATTTCATAACCTATAACAAGGTTGGTTCAATGAAATAATATTTTAGATTATTATGAAATAGTTAGGTAGATTTATGATATTGTCAGTTCAACATGGGGTTTGTTAAATTTTATCCTAAAGCACCCTAAGACCGACACTCCAAAATTTTAGTCACCAAATATTTAATTTAAAAACATACTCTGATACTAACTATGTTGACCAATAATCTCGAAAATCAGTTTACATAATTAAAAATATCATATCAATATTTAGACGCACTCCTGGGACTAAAATAATTAGTTTCATTGAATACTATATTCATGTTGAATTTATTTAATGCATAGTGTAAATTTATTTCTTAAAATTTCAACACGCAATTCTATTCTAAACAGATCTCAATGTAAAAATTTCAAGATAAATTTGATAACATAAGATAATGAGTGAAATAAAATTAAAATGAAGGTATAAAACATTAAAAATGAGACATAGATTAATAGATAGATCAAAAAGTGAGATACATGATATGGATTTAAATAAAACAATTAATCAAATGGGATCATCAAATAAATATAATTTATCATCATGCATGATAGTATATTCTGAAATCAAGGTATATAATTGATAAAAGGGTGATCATGAAATCATAACATATACCATGGTATATTGACATGAAATAATAAGACAATAATAATGAACCATGTGACATAGATCAAGTATATGTAACCTGTAGAATCATATAAACCATAACATATATCAGAAATAACATCAAATACTATCATAACATAATGGAAAAAATATAACCTCATTATTTCCATGTATAATATAATGGAAAAATTCGGTCACATAATTTCTTCCAAATAATGTGATCTTAGGATATATAAAGAATTACATAATGAAATATATGGTTATATAATTACATTCCATTACATTATATAATTATATATCCATTCATTTTTGTTCCAAATGAATATGAAAATAATAATAAATCATTTAAAATAATATCCTGACTAGTCAATTAAAATAAAGTGGCCATATATAAAAATAATTTTGGTATATGTGTAAATATTCATTAAATAAAATAATTGTGTATTGAGTATTTATGAAATAGAGATTTAATTGGAATATAAAAAAGTCAATATTATTTGTAGTAAATATTAAATTATGGATATTTGTGTGAACACCCTTGAATAAAATCATTGATATATGAGGTATTAATGATGGAATGTTTATGGAAAAAGGATATATATCAATATATACATAGTTAAATTTAAAGATAAAGGTAGTTATAGATCAATCTATGCATTGGAATTTCATCTCCACAATATCTTATATACATAGGATTTTAGACTGTGAATAAAAAATTTTATTAATCAAATTAAACCATATGAAAAGTTTTACTAATATAACATATTTAAATTTCAGTTCATTAAATTTAATGATGGTATTGACATTGAATAAAATTCCTTATATTTTAGATATGAAATTATAGATTATTTATCTAAATAATTCTGTAGTTGTTATATGTTGTTGAAATAATATCAATTATGATAAAAGAGGCACAAACCTAATGTTAAAGAAAAAATAAAATGTTATGACATAAATATTAATATATGATGCAAACATGTTTAGAATGTATTATGATATAATGAAAAATCATATATAGTTATAAAGATTGTAAATGGAAGATAAATAAAGAAAATATATTTTTATTATATTTTGTCTTGTTGTCATAAAGACTGTAAAATATATTAGAATAAGTATTAGTATTAAAAGATGGAAAATTTATTTTTTTAATGTTTAATTTAATAATTAGTATTTTAAATAATAAATCCATGAGATTAAATAAGGACAATTTTAATAAATGAGAAAATGGATATAATTTGAATCAATGAAAGGATAAAATACTTGTAATTACTAATATAGAATATAATATTTGAAATAAAATAATATAAAAATAATGGATATAATTTATACTATATTAAATAATAAATAAAATTAAAAAAGAAATCATAATCACAAGAGATAACAAAACATAAATAATCCCATATAAACAATATAAGTTATGAACTATAAATCAATAAGAGCGTATAAAGAGTTATAACTCGATAAAATTCAAGGGAAAATAATATATTATATAATCATGACAATTAAGATGACTCATAGGTATAAATATAATTAATGGAAAAACAATAGCAGAAAATAACGCAAATTTGGAAGAGAACCCCTTAACATTAGATTCATATTGATTCCCTTGTCTTTAATCCTAACAATAATTAAAATATATTTTCAATTTATTTTTTTTAAGAACCTTATTCATTTTTATTTTATTTCTTTTATTTCTTTTAATTAATTTATCATTCACATAATATTTTATATATATTTTTTTTCAATTGTTCAGAGTTGTTCAAGGAATACTTCCAAAAAACATTAGTATAATGGTTATAACCATAGGTCCCCATAAAATCATTAAATAACATCTTGTTGTGTCACGAAAATATTTTAATTTCTTGATATAATTAAAATAGATCCATAGTTTAATTTCTAAATATAAATCGATAATATTTATCCACTTCTTAGTTTTTATGCAATTAAACTGACAATTTATTAATATTTTGTACTATAATAATTATCATTAAAATTTTATAATTTAATAAAATTAAAAATGATATTTTTAGTTCATTGATGATAAATTTGTACATTGAGAAACATTTTAAAATCATCCATGAAATGAATACGTGAAAATAAAATATTATTATTATTCCTATTATAAATATAAACCTACCAATGGTGAATGTAGTATTAAATAGAGTGTAATAGATGAGAAAAAACAATCCATGTCTTAATTCTATAAATAAATTAAACTATGATTATACTACTATTTTAATGTAATATTATAGATTACTATTGTTGTGAAATGGGGTATGATTTTATTGTTAAATAAATAGAATGATACTTGAGAACCTTACTGTTCATCTTAAGGAACTTAATTTGTAATAAGTCTTATGAATATTTAGTAAGGTCTTTTGATTAATCCAAAGATAAAATAATTAAGATATAAGGAATTATAGAGATTTAGGTTTTTTTATTTTTAAGGATCAATTGGAACTCAATCAATATTGTGGAATCAAAAATAAACCAAATATCTATAAAATAAAATATGTATAAAAATAAATAATGAAGACATGTGTACCATTAATCACTGAGAAAAAGATTCTAACTACATCAAAGCAATGAGATAATGATACCTTAGAGGTATTTGAAGGTATCCAACTTATATGGTGCATCTACACTTCAAATTAGATCACCCATCACATATATGTGATTATTTTATAGACCCATGATATGGTACTGTCTCTCATAGCAATGGGAATAAGAGAGTTTGATTTAATGAAGGGATAAAATAGGATAGATATTTATTAAGGATTTAAGACCCATATAAATAGAAATTTCATCGTTATATACACATCATGGATTCTATTTTTTAATTATAACAATTTACCCATATGTTATTTAATTCACGACTAATCATCATGAAGATAAAATGTTTGTAACTCTTGAATGATTCATTCACCCTAATGTCACATCATATATAGTTTTTAGTCACTAATGATAGCATTTCATGGATGATTCTAGAATCACATCACTTACCATATTTATTCCAAATAATATATTGGATGTTAATTGAATTGAATACATTGATACACTGAATTATTTTATATCCAAATCATATGTTATAATTTTCTTACGGTACTAACAATAATATATGATATTATTTCTAAAAATATACCCAAAACAAGTAATATTATAAACCATAAAACAATACTTCTTATACCATAAAACATGGGTATATTATACACAATGATTTTAATATTTTTGTTATATATATATATATATATTAATATCCCAACTCTAATTAACACTAATATTGTTAGTTACATTTCAACTTATGTGTTATCATATACAAAAATTCTCGAATCCATATCCAAAAATGATTTTCGATATTTTCATTTTACTTTTAAAGGCTTTCATAAAATTAAATATGTATCACATCACATCAGAAAAAAAGTGAATACCCATCTGAAAATCCTTTTGGATATGCCCTAAAACACTTTATGATAATCTCTTTGAGTAAAAAATCAAACCCCCGTTTTTTAAGAATAATGAGTAATCCTATGTGTCCATTTTAGCATTAGTAATAATTATTTGTTCCTAGACTAATAAATTTATGTAAATACCAACCTATAGAATAGCATAAGTTATATTTAAGAAATAAAAGGATCATGAATGATATCTATTAAATATATGTAGCTTTATACAAATGAACATTAAATTAATCATATAAAAAAGTAATTTAATATGATTCATTTTTTTAAGATATTATGTTATTATGAGAATACAATGATTCATATCTACTCATATGTTCATGATTACAATATTATTTATTTATAGGGTTGATTAATAGATAATTTTTTATTCATCTTAATAGATGGTCACATGAAATGACCCTCACCTGAATAAATAATAACATCATATGACTTATTCAGATATGAAATTAAATTCACTATCTATTTTTAATTATGGGAATATATGTCATAATCATTATACAAGATGGAAAATATGATCTTAGTTAAGATCAGATTAATTAAATGATCATGAACATTCCAGACCATTCCATTATTAAATAAGTATATATGAATTTAAAATAATGGTTTTATTGTACAACAGATCATGTTGTATGTATATTTCAATCTTTAGGTATGTGAAATCCAAATATTATATATAAACACCTTGTATAAAAAATATAAGTAGTAAGACGCTCCAAATGTTATACTTCATGGGTTATCTAGTTCTGAAAACCCATTTTCTTACACACGTGAGGTCAATTGTCATTTCAATTCATTAGATGTCTACACACACATAAGGTCACACACATATATATTTATATAGCTATAATTAAAAATAATAAATTGTAAACATTCTTTTTTCATTTAAAATACATTTAATGTTATTAAACCTACGAATGAAATTTAAAAAAACTATACATAATAACATATCTGCACATGCCATATATAAAAAACAACCAGAGATGACTTTTTTTACAATATTTTTAATGTTTTCCTAATTCCATTACAAATATTTTTTTATTCCTGTAACACACCATGTGACTTTCTAATAAATTTATCCACACAAACTAATTTAGTGAATAAATTATCTGAAGTAAGATGGTTTGTAAAGTGGTATGAAATATGAATCATATTTCTTGTGTTCTATACATTAGAATAGGTATTCAAACTCATTTACTTCACTAGATCAAATTTTATGTTGTTAATAAGTTTTTTGTCTATGAAGAACTATATATAATTTATATAGAATAATTTTTCATTGAACCCTTTCAATTAAACATTTTCATTGATTTATTTTTTGTAAATATGAAATTGTTTGTATAAATAATTAAGTTATAATTTCTAAACTAATTTATCATATTAGGTGATATTAAAATTTTATTTTTACTATAATTATAATTTCAATGACATGATTATTCCTCACTTATAAAAATATAAAAATAATGTACTTGGCCACTTTCCCTTATTCAATCCTTTATCAATGAAGTCATTCTACACACTAACCTACAACCAAAAAAGTGTGTGATTAAAAATCTACAAGCCACCACCATCAATGTAATAAAAAATCATCTCTGTTGAAAATTTCTTTAAAAAATATTGTATAGAATGTATTAAATTTATAAATTAAATACAAAGGGAAAAATAAACACATTATCCCCCAGGCTCTTTGTTGACCCATGGGGATAGCCAAATTAGCATTAACATGATGTAGAATAGATATGCCTATAGATGAAAATATCTATTGGATTTCTAATAAAAGGAACCATCATAGGGAACATTTCCCCTAGAGAGGACCACTGACTCAAGGCACATTACCCATGCAATGGTTGTATTTCATATTACATTCTTTAATATACATTATTTGAATTCGCATGCTATAAATGCATACATTTTCAAAAGAAATATTACCCTTCCTAAGGGAGAAGTACCCAATCCAGGTATCAGGTAACCATACATATACCCCTCATCCATTAAGTAACCATGGGTATCACGTTCATGAATCGTCTAAACATGCATATAGTATTGGAAATAAATTATTGTTACATTTGTTCCATTATTGCTTATACCAAAATTTCATGTTAAATAAGAATCTATGTCAATATTCCGCATGAAAATTATCCAATTCAAATTTTATATAAATTTTACAATTACTTGAAATTCTAAAAATCCTTGTACAAATAAACCAAGAACAACTAATTAATAATTATTTATATTGTGTTACTTATATAATCAATCATAACATACTATTATAATGCTCTATGTTCTCAATTTCCATGTTCCAATCTAAGATCACAGATACAAACACTTTTATAGTGTCCTCATGTCCATGTGTCATACACCAAAAAACCAAAAATGTCATTTGAGAGGACTAACAATGAGGATTTAAATGATTTCAATTATTATATGTTACATGAAACACATGTGAACACGATAACACATTTTTTAGATAGTCAAGAAAAACCGAAATAGAAATTTAGGGAGATGTTTCATAAATCCCACCACAAGATAATGAATAATGATCCAAATTTTTAGATTAATTCACAACACCATGATTACCTTTGGATAATTATGGATCCACCATGTCAATTATGGAAGAATAAAATCCTAGAACGATATTTGATGGATTCACCAATTCAGTGAAAAACACTCCAAATTTGGTTATCTAATTGAATAATCGATTTTTTGATCAAGGAATGACATTAAATAATTCTAGAAAGCATTAGAGAACCCTTAAAATCAAAAGTCTAGAGTTAATGTTTAATTAGAGGATTAGAATACTTAAATACTAGTTTGGGTTTAATACAGTTCTTCTCTTCATTATTTTGTCCAAGCCCAATGCCACTGGTTATCCATTTTCAACCATTGACATGCTGATGGTGTTATTTCAAATAGATTCACTACTAAAAATAACACCTAGTAGATAAAGGATTCCTATAGGAATCCCATTATACCAAGGATCCACCGAATGGACAATTAGTCTTTCCAGTTGCCTGGTGGGATTCATGTAACCATTCCATGCTACATCATCATATACCAGCTAGTTAGTAAATTTAACAAAATAGATTGTGGCACTTTAATATAGTTAAGATTACATGTCTCATACAACCTTTTTAACACATGCTCCTTTGAACCACCGTGCACTTCTAAACCATAATTTTAACTAGGTACAATGCTTGACCAAAAAAATTAATTATATTAAATAGGAAACATTAATAGAGATGTACCTAGTAAAAAGTGTAGTCATATGATCTCCCAACCATATAACTGCTCTATATCAATATATGATCTCAGGTTTAATTCATTGTAATTAGTGACCAACTCAAGAAACTAATCCCACATATCCATATCCCACTACCTTGTCAGCACTTGTACATAACCAGGGTACCAATTCTCTTGCAATAAGGAAATATTATTTCCCTAAATACTCTTCACACTATGGTCAATGATATGGATAAAATACTCCTCAAAGGATGCATCAAAATACAACACTTGAGAATTATCATGGTGATATATCCAAATCTATGACATGAGAAACACATCATGCATGGAACCATAACATTGTGGAAATAATAATTGGTATAGAACTAGAATTATCATAGCCACCACCTCAAATGTACTGAAAAACTAGGTCACTAGTTCTCTGTGCTTGATGATAAAACATTTCCCCATCTTAGGAGATACCCATTTAAGTATGAGTGACAAACCTTGATTTATAGAGGTCATATCAAATAGAATTGTAAAATTTATTATAGATCTGTGCGATGATTCATCCACTTTAGGATAAAATAAACCAGTTAAGATTTATACAACCTGAGATTACGTTCAAAAATTACCAACTCACCTTCAACCGATAAAAAAATATCAATGACATGGACTAGTGTATGAATCCATGAAAGGAGCCACTTATATTGATTATAAGATGATAATATTATAGATAAATCCAAGAGTTCATATGTTTATCCCAAGATCAACTAATGTCCATAGCATAATCTCAAAAAATATCCTCAAAAATCTAAATCATTTGTTTATTTAGGCCATCAGTTTGAGGATGAATGACAGTAGTAAAAATAATGTGATCCCTTTACCTTCTAAATACCATACTAGAAAGATGACATAATGTGAGGATCTTTAGATGATATGATGCTCTAAAAAAACCGATAAACTAAACTTTCTCCCTTATATATATTTTACCCACAAAATTGAAGGTTACATTCTCTCTAATAAATAATAAATGGGATACCTTCCTTAATCGGTCAATAAATACCCACACTATATCATTTACGGAGTATTACAACGTAATCATATCATGAAATCCATAGAAATTACATCCTACTTCTATTTCATAATGAGAAAAGGCTATAGTAACTCATTAAGCTGCTAAGGCTTGGACTTTACATTGTGACAGGTGATGAATCACACCACAAATCCCACCATCTTTTATTTCACTCATAAAATCTAGAAATCCCTGTGAATATAATGATATTTCATTATCAACCCTAGATTTACAACCCATCTAGAAGAATAAAATTCCTTCATTAGCTACTCGTGTATGCCTATAGAAATTTATATGTGACTAAGGACATGAATAACATCATCTCTGTCAAGGAACAAACATGATGGTTGCTCCACAACTAATATTGTTTCCCATAGTGAAAAACCCTCCATATCAGAAAACTGTATCTTCATGATTTGATCTTCATTCATGGGAACTATATATTTCGATGTCACTGTCACTATCTCATGATTCTCATAATCGTTGAGAGAGAAATATAAAAACACTTTCATCATCCTCTACTAATCACTATATTCCCAAACTTCCTATAATTGCATCATCATTCTCAAGTCATAAACTATGATCTTACCTTTTCCAATAGTATATACTGATTCAAATTCAAAAGTCAATAGATACTTGATTTACATAATTATTACATGGTTTAGGTCCCACTATGAAATGTTAAACATTATGATCTTGAGGTTCATATCCACCATTAATCTATCACACAAAATATAATACCTTTAATACAATAGGCTATGTACCACCACAACTAACAACAAATAGTGTGTTTGATAATCTTTCTCATATAACCTCATATTTTTTGAGCCATAAAAAACTACTTGGTCCTTATAAATTAGAACCACTATAATCAAGACTCTTGATTCATTAGAAAAAAGTAACACACCTTATTTATATATATTAGGTATGGTTAGGATCAGTGTTGTGGTTAACCTACTCATAAATTCCTAATATCGTTCTCATAAGAGTTAGACTAAATAGAATTCACATGTTTCTTGGTCAAACAAGACATTGGTACTATCAGATTTAATATTTCCTAGATAAATTCAGAATAATACCCCCCCAACCTAGAAATTCATGATTCTCTTATATTGTTTTGTATCATTATAAATATTCCACAATTTCAATCATTTCTATATCCACAAATAATCCAACATATGAGATAGCATGGCCCCAGAAGAGAAAAATTTAAATCAATAAATTACATTTAGATATTAGGGGATATATAATATTCTTTGATTAAATACTCCATTACATTTTAAGATATCAGGAATGATAATATCTAGAAAGGACTTACACAAAGATGTCTTCGATGATGTCCCCCACAAATTTATCAAGATATTTATGGATGATCTAATTCAATAATGTTATGAATATCCCCAACATCTTCATCAGACCAAACTACATTACCATGAAGTCATATAAGACATACTTACTCTGAAGAGTAATGAAATTTATGGAAGATGATAACTAAATAAACTGATTAAACCCTAACACCAAGTCAATATTGAAAAATATCTAAGAACCACTAAACTAGTCAAAGGGATTTAAAATGCATATACAAGGATATCAGTTCATTATCATAGTCATGTTTATCCTATAATAACCCATTTATATATTTATGGTTCCATTTTCCTTCTTGGAAAATACCATAGGAGAAAGCTATGATTAATTAAAAGGCCTTATGAATCAATTTTACTACAAATCCTCTATGTAATATTTATACACTTCAAGCATTACTTGTTCCATTGGGTAATGAGGAATAGAAATATATAATGCTCTAAGAAACCAATAAATAGTGAACTATACCTCTTCCTAAAGTGGTAATATGGAGAAATATTTAGTAAAAACATCTTGAAAGTGGACCACTGTAGGAGAAAATGTACCCCATTGTGACTCACCATCATCATGAAAAGTCGAAATGCCTCATCTATTAGACAATCTAAATTTCACTGGATTATCCTTGTATGACTATATAGAAGACCACATTAATTATGATTAATATAACTGATCACTTTTAGTGATAGAAATATAACTATCCTATAATAAAAATGGACAAGATACAAGGATTTAACTAGAAGATACATACATAGAGTGGAATTTAAGACATCAATTTCCAGAAAAATTTGTTCCTAATGTAAATGTTAGCAACAAATTTATATTGAAAAATCCTTACAAATTATGAAACACTTAGATCACACCCTTAATAATGTATCTATGGTATTGACCCATTCCATGATTTTTCACAACCAAAACCATTTGTTTGGAAAATTGAGTAAGGAAAATGGAATTGGATTGTTTTATATCAACATAAACACATGATATTTTAGAATCCATAAGAATCATACTTTTGATAGGGGAAGGTCCTACATCTAGACTGGTTATTTTAGACTATATAATTTCATCTGATTATCCATATTTCTGGGGATTCATCCTTTCTCTCCTAATATACCCCCTTCTACTAGTATTGTCACTCCTAGGTTAGGGTAACAAAACACTTACCAAATCCCATGTATCATGTGGAGTTCTAGGTACCAATCCACTAAAAGATAAAATGTACCTTTATATAATATGGTGTTGTCCAGGATCCTACACCGCCACTATATTACTTTGAAATCCTACAAAACCTCTACAAGTTCCCCATATAACCAAAATATCTAAATAAAAATACTATGAAATGAATTGAAATTTATTGCAGACAACATTTATATACTAAAATAAATACCCCTTGATGTGGTCATGCGATGGTTTCATCTTCTCATAGCTACTATTATAATTACTTATTTGGAATAAATTCTTATAGAGGTGTTTCACACCTCCTCAATCAGAACATCATGACCATAGAGCTGAAAAATGTTTCATAAAACATTGGAACTCTTGTAAGATTCATCCAATAATTAAGGAATAATTCATTATGTTAGAGAAGTTTCAAAATTGAAAAAAAATAACACATGATTTGATCTCATATCACAGAAAAACGTGAATTTAATCACCTTAGATATCTCCTCTCTTACATGAAAAAGAGAATATCATACTGGTCTATGAAGTAACTAGCATAGTAAATCCTAGAAATTCCCCACTATATGAGGTTCATGAACTCCTAATCCCATTTATATATTATCGTACCTTAACAAATGTGACTAAAAATTGTCTCCATTATGCCTTTCTAGGATAACTCATCTTTTTTATTATATTTACTATGATGTCCCACCATCTATTGGATGGAATTTGTAGAATATAAGACTTAGGATTCAACCTCCTCCAAAAAGGTGTCTCCAGGTGACTAAATATCATCTCAATAGTCTCTACCCAAAACTCATACACATGAGGTCCTCTATCCCTTGAGACTGTGGCATGGTACTACAAACCAGAACTCCCATGTTAGATCAATCATAAAAGGGTTTGACTAATTTGTCTCTCTTTCCATGGATCTCAGGACCCATAAGACAATATCATGAGGCTGGTCTCCCATCAGATTCACCAGTGTAGTAGGATGTCTTTCTCCAATGATGTGTGGTGGGTGTTCCCTACCAATATGTTGATTTCCAACTTGAGGAAAATGAAGTGGCATTTCACTAAAAGGATCAACAGACTCCTTAGATCACATTGTAATGACCTGAACCTAAACTTCTTGATTCAATACTAAAACATGTTGTGTATTTTTTATAATAGATAACTGTAAAATACACAGTACATTATACAAATGACGAACTTTTTTGGTCTAGGTTCTGTAAAATTAGACAACAAATTAAATATATTAAACTAGAGTATAAAAAATATTTACTATATATCAAATTAGATTCATCTATAGTGGCACCTTAACTGTCCTTTCAACATCTAAGGAATCATGTGAAAAGCATTTAAAAATGGGATGAGCACAAAAAGCTCAGTAAGGTACATAAAGAATGAAAAACTATTAGTCGACGGGAACATGAAAACCCTTTGTAACCACTTTTAATAAAACCCTATCATCATGGATAGAAATATCATGTAGTTTCCTTGGGGCATATTAACCATATCACTCTTACAATCACCCTCACACATGGAATAACCAATCGGTCAACTTCCATCTCCAGTGTACCCAATAAATTAGAGAGACATAACGGGGATCATCTGGCATATCTTGAGATATAATGGGATCAGACCAACATATATTCAGCTATACTGGGATCAATTCAACATAATTATTTCCAAGGACCACATCATTAAAAAATAACTTGATAAATCATTTCAACCCTTCAGAAAAATACATTCATATTTTAAATATACCCATTTTTCGTAAAAAAAATACCTTTTAAAATTTAAAAAACATGCACATAACAGTTAAATAATATTCTATAAAAAAAATAAAACTATATAATGTAAAAATCAACGTCATATACTACCATGAAATCAGGACAACCCTGTCACTCCATATATAATAAAGCAATGTTTTTTAATTTTTTAAAAGAGACATTTAGAAGCATTTTAAATGAAAAGTACCTAAAAAAAATTGAAAAATATACCTTTTAAAACACATGAGATAAATTAAAACATTAATACCAATATTAATAAATTCATTATAACCATTTTAGAAAAATTGACATGAAATAGAATGATTTATAAAAATAAATTTTTAAAACATTTAAAAATGTTTTAGTAAAATAGTCCCGTACAAATATCATATAATTGAAGTGATACTTAATTGAGTGGATCAAATATGTACATAAATTGTAAAAAAATAATTCGACATAATATAAACATAATTCATTAGACAGACAATTTTAATTGCACATAAATAATGATCTAGAAGGTTAACCCAATGAATGGAAATCAGGTTATGAATTTTCTTACCATGGGTTTGACTTCCTTAAAAATTATTTAAACCTCCTTTATAATGGTTGTAGTAGTGTTATTAGATATGTAAATAATTAAAATAATGATTATAATACCTTAATAAGTCTTTTTATAACAATTTTATACACATTTATTAACAATATTTTGTTATTTTAATTATTTCGAGTGTGTTCTTTTCAGGAATACAAAAGTCTATTTATTATAGTCATCATTTTCAAAATGAAATAATGAACCAAAAGGGATTACATTTATTTATTTAAGTGATTTTTAAAAATTACCTCTGAATTTAACCATTCCATGATTTTGTTAAATGGGAAATGAAAAAACACCTTCCACGAATGCGGTGAATTAAGGCACCCCAGATGGTGATTTCATTATTTAATAAAAAAAGAGAAGACGAGAGATTTTATGATGCATATACAATAAAAAAACAAAACACCAGTATATATGTAAAAATTGAGTTTTTATGGAACATTGGAAAATATTTTGGGATCATGTATAAGTAAAAAAGAAATTAAAATAGATGAAAAATTAACTTTACTTCAAAAAGTACCTCCTTGAGATCCTCTTTAAGGATCATGTAAGTGATATTTTTTGTGAGACCAGGAGATAAAGAATGTGGAAAAAGACTAGGGGGGATGGAATTTGGTAGAGTTTAGGTGATGAATATGGATTGAGGTGATTTAAATATGTGAATTAAGGAGCATCCTTTTATAATTGATGTGAGGGGTAACATAAGAATTACTCAAATTAATTACATATAATAATTTTTATAAGGTTTAAGACTTAAAAAAGAGCTTAAATGAAAGAGTATTACATTTTCTATGGAATCTAATAATATTTTCACTCTTTAAATAATTTTTTTATATTTATATAATTTAATTGCATATTTTATTCATGGAAAAATAATTTTGTCCAAATAAAAACAATTCATAATTAAGACTTTAAACAAATCAAAACAATGTTTCCAATTCGAATGTATTTTTTAAAAATATTATGAATACTATATTTACATATATAAATTTTGTAATTTATTAAAAATATCAAATTATAATTATTTTAGTATTTTTAAAATCATTAATTTGATTTAGTCTTTAATTAAATATTTATTGCATCAATTTTGTTAAAGAAATTAATTTAAATATTTATTACCTAAATTTAAAAAATAAAATTATAATTTAAAGAAAAGTATTTTAGATCGCAGAATATTAATTATTTATGATATAAAAATCTATAAAATCATTTATTACAATATGAAACTAATTGAATGTTATAGTGTGAAGAAGTGGTCATTTTATTAAATAAAATACTATAAAGGGACTAATTTGATCCATGTGGGTCTAAAGTATCCCAAATATGAATCAAAACATGCTAAGGGGTAAATTTTCTTATATAAAATGTTTTATCCAAAATATAGATAATTTAATAATTCTTATAATTTTATTAAAAACATTTTATTTATTTTTCTTATGCTTGTAGAAGCACAAAATCAGTGTTGCACTTGATTTAATGTCAATTATTTCATATATAAAAATTAAAAAAAAAATTAATATAATAAAAATCAAAAAATTAGGTTCAAAATGAAATTCTAGATTCATTCATTATTTATATTCACTCATAAATATGTCAAAGTAACTTCTTAAATTTGTTATTTTGTCTTTTCTTTGCTTAGGGAAGCGTTGCACATGCATTTGGACAATATAATTGTTATATAAATATAAAATTATAAATTGAGAAAAAATAATACATAGTAAATAACAAATAGGTCATTAAAATAATTTTTTGAACCCAATTATTATTTATAAATAACCAAAATAGACATTTCAAATGTTGCGCAGGCACTACATCGGTACTGAAAATAATTTTTATACCTATATTAAAAGTATTATAAAAAAAATTTCTAAATCATTTCTATAAAAAACTACTCTTAAGAAATCATAATTTAGTTGTCCAATAAATTCAATGGATTTTATATCACAATTATATCTTCAAGATTTCATAGAAAATAATGTATTTTATAATATTCACCAAATATTACTGTAATCTAGAATAATATAAAAAATTAATCCAAAATATTTTTAGACATGTAGAATTCAAAAAAACTCAATATTATTAAAATAATTTTATAATAATGAGAAATTATATTTTTAAATAAAAAATAATTTATTATAAAAATGAAAAATGTATAACTATAACTCAATTTATAACACCCTAAAAATGTAATCAAGGTCTCTTAAATTTATCCTATAATCATAATTTATATAAATAATTTTTTATGAATACATTTTATGAAAATAAAATTTCATTTTAATTTTTAAATTAATCATTAATTTGTAATATATATGTATTAAAAAAATACCTTAGTCAATAATATTGAAAATAATCATTTAATTATATTATGAAAAAATTATATCATATTGACACTTATTAGATGGATAAATTTTATTTATAATTTCATCGGTGAATTTACATTTTATAAGGGTACATTACTATTCATATGGTTCACATTACTATTCATAAGTGTACATTACTATTCATAAGGGTCATGTTACAATTTATAAGTGTATATTACTATTCATATTGGCATGTTACTATTTATAAGGGTAAGTTACTATTCACGAAAAAAATAAGTTTGTTCTATCAGGCTCCAAAGAATGTACTGATCACAACCGTGTATATCCATTTTTCAAAATTTAATATAGAAGCAGAAAAATTATGTTTATTGGTTAGTTTATAATGGTCACATATTATTTAATAGTTAATTTAAGCTCATTGTGTTTCTTTTTTAAATTTTGGGATGTTACACACAAAGTCTGACATATGATTAAATTATAATTACAAATATATAACAAATAAATAAGGTCATATGGGCACTTTATGTAATGTCATATCATCTGAAATAATCATTTTCATATATATTTATTTTAATTCAATTATTTTTTGGGAATATCATGTAATTTCATTTGAAATAAATGAATCATTCCCATGAATGATGCATGATAAAAAATCATTACTATGTGCCTTCTATGATGCACTGATATTCACCTCATTTCTTACTCCACATGAAAAAAATATCAGAAAATATTTACATCACACAACAAGTGGATCACCAAAGATAAAATAACAACACAATTATTAAAATAAAATCCCCAAGAACAATAATCACATCATTAAAAACATGAGTTTTGGTAGGGAAAGCGGTTATCTACTCATATTAATTAGTTCACTTCCATGTCCAGACACATCCAATTATCTTACATAACTTTCACAAATAGTTAAGTGTAGGAAGAGACCTTCATTGATAGTCCGTTGTAAATTCCCCAACTCAGTTCTAAATCAGATCACCAAGACAGGTCATTACATTTACAATGGTGAAACTCCCCATATTCCAAGGGACAATGACATGTAGAAAGAGTACTGAAAAGTAATGGGGTGCCAGTATAACTGGAACTGAAAAATAACCCCCACAAAACATGACAAACATAAAAATATAAATAAACACTTACAGATAAATTCCAAAAAACTCAATATTCAAAATATAATAAACCATGTCATGCCATATATTATGATAAATGAGGTATAATGATAAAAGTCAGAAAATCAATCAACTATGTGATAAAATCCAAATATGGACACATAACTGTAGTCCCAAACCCATATTTGTCTCATCTTCATTATCCAACCCTAGTATAAAAGAATCCAATCAAGTGAAGGAACGGTTTCCATTGTCCAGACCGGGACTTATGAAGTCTATCTAGGTACCAAACATCATTTCATAAAGAGTGTGTTTAAAATTATATTATTCACAAAACATTACGTCTAATGAATCATCTTTATATAATAGTTTATTTCAATATGGTGATATACATATGATTTAATTCGTAAGTTAATTCATAAAAACATAAAACCCCACTAATACAGGGATCTAGGATAACACATGGGGTAAGAAAAACATACTACAAAATGAAATTGTATGGATATTTCGATACATTCCACTCTCTAGGTTAATGCCCAATCCAAGGAACTAACACAAGTTTTATTTCACATTCTAAGGACCACTGAACCAAATCGTATTACCCATGACAAGGGTGAAGTTTATATTATACATGTGGATTGAGTATGTGAATTCCCATTATATAAATGTGTACATGTTCCCATAGTGCATTACCCATACCAATGTTGAAGCACCCAATACATGTCTCAAGAAACAATGCATATCTCCCTATAAAATAAACTATCCATGAACCATATGATCACGAATCAAGAAACCCTGAATCAAGAACATGCATGATACAACAAAATACCAATTAAAGAATCATTCCAAACATGTATACATATACCTCATTACCTAATACCTGAAAAATAAAAATTATCCTTAAATGTTTTTCTTTATGCCATGTTCCAAATTTGTAGGTAAACATTCCATAATGTCAATATGTAACATGCCTATTATACATTTCAAATTTAATTCCAATTAACCAATTATATTATAATTTATCAATCCATGTTCAAATATACCTAGTCCAATCAATTATCAATTAAAGAAGTTTTTTCATCACTATAATGAATCCTACAATCAATTACAAGGATCATTATTCTCAATTTCAATGTTCTAAACCATCGTTAAAGATAGACAGACTGGTTATGTAGCCAAATGTTATGGTCTTAATGAAAATAAAACTGAATGAAATCTATGGAAGTTCTAGGAATTAAGATTTAAGAAATTATAATAATTATAGGTTACCTGCACAATGCGCCCACAAATTTTCCCATGTTTTACAAACTAAAAAAACCTAAACATGCCTTTAGGGTTTTGTTATAGACTACCTACTTCAATATTAAAAATAATTACACAATGGTAAAATGTCTTTGACAATGTAAAATCCCATGATCCCGAACAGATAGTGGTGGATCTTTCATATCAAGTCTTGAAGATAAGGTCCTAGGAAGGAATGAAGGTGAATTCATGAAGTCTAAGAGGAACTTGATAAATATGGATATATGGATTGGTGACTGGATCAAGGGATCCAGGTTTGGAATGGGAGTTATTATGTACGTCATGAATAACCCTTAGAAATATTAAATCCCATTTTAGGGTTGAATAAGATGATATAACGTCTTAGATAATTGTATCGGGGGAAGAAATATGATTATACCTCTTTTTATTCAAGCTGAGCATGATGCGACCGGATAATCACTAGCTTCCACCACCAATAAGTTGGATTCCCCATACACCTCTATACCATAATCCATATTTGAATTAGTGTAAAAAAATTAATAATAAACTATTGAATCCATATATTATATGGAATCCAAGATATTTTTTGTAGTTTTCAGAAAATTATAATTTATTATTTAAAATATTCCACAGATGATGGGATTAAATCCCTCATATTTGAAAAACATTTGGATTAAATATTTTATTGTGTATATGTATTTCCATCTTTATCTACCTCTCAAACCATGTTATATAATCCAATAAATAAAAATCCCTTTGTAATAAATCCACGATATCATATTTAACATTACAACTCTTAATATCCAAACAGCTCTTCATATCATATATAAAAAATAATATAATGATACATATGCTTTATGTTGACGAAAAAATCATGATGAGTTACCATTTTTTTAGTTTCGGGATTTGTATAATTTTGTCATTATGTTTTTATTGAAAATTAAATGCTTTATCAATTCCTTACAATTCATTTAATAAAATATATTTAAAACACATTGAAAATATATTGTTGGTATCATATAACCTCCCAAAACAAAAGATTAATTTTCATAGCACTGGTACAAAATATTGAAATGTCTAGAAATTTCCCAAAATTTATCAAGTGTCCATTATATGGAAAAATAGTTCTTTTTTCTTGATATTACATTTTTGTTTTAATAACATTGAAAAACAACTACTAAAATACATTTTGGGATAATATAACTAGAATGTATTATTTAGGTTTTATTTTTTTTCACAAATACAATAACAATGTTACTAAAACCTTGACATCTTATACCATGTTCACATATCCTCTCTAATATGATAAAATGGTGTAAATTTTCATAAGCTAAATAATATTATTGGACCACATTTATTAAATGATTAAAAAATGAATTAAAAAAATAGAAAAACAAATATATAAAGGATTTGGAGAGGTTCACATTTGGGAGAGAGAAATTTACAAAGGGTTATACCACTTTTTGAATGCCACTTTATTGGCATCATCTCCACTTATGGGGTTTGTCTAGTCATCTCACATGGTTAAGCCAATGAATTCCCCACTATAATTTTCTTCATTTATGTCGAGACTTAATTCTCTTAAGGTTCCTCATTTTACAACTCCTATGATTCAAATTATCCTTATCTCAAAAATTTAGTATACTCATTTAATGGATACCCTATCTTAAACATATTAAATATAGAATTCCAGGTAGTAATGAAGTTACACTCCAGAACCTTTATTTCAAATGTTGATTCAAATTAACTAATTCCAAAATACAATACTAATTTAATCAGATATTTTTATGGGTTAAAATCCATGTAGAATAATGGTGTCTTATTCCACCATTTATTATGTGTCCATATTCTTTAAGACTCTGATACCTCCATTTCCTAGTAATTATATGATTGGATTTACACTGACCGTGGGTTCTTTCTCTTTCACTAGATAACTTATTTTAATAAGGGATGAGATCTAAATGAATTCTGTAGTTTAGATTATCCTATTAGGATTTCCTCTATTCTTATAAATTTATTTCATACACAAATTAATTTATCATCGTATTATTATATTCGTTTTTATTAATGTTGATATGATAAATTAGATTTAAGATAGATTTTCCTGCATACGTGATAATCTTAATTACTCTATTACCCTTCTTATATGTATCCAAATCATTATTGATGGAGAGAGAGGCTTATATGTTTTCATTATTTATGATAATTTGATGACATGATAATATCATTATTGGGTTTAAAGATACCATACCTCGATGTGTTGAAACCATAAAGGATGAGGAAAAAAATGATAAAGGATAATTCGACTCATGACCCTCACTCCCCATGAAAGGATGATCATTTTCATTAGTTTTATCCTATTACTTTCTTTTTTGTTTATTATTTACATTAGGATAAATATTTTCCTACTCACTTAAATTTGATAAATCATTCTTCCTCTTTCCAACTTCCCCTATCCAATACATCTACTTCTCTATTTATCCAAGATTCGATAAAATGCTATGGAAAATCACCTATGGAAGTGAATTATGGTTTATCAATGGTTTTTTATAGACTAGATTCTTTTATCATGTATATTATTTATATATCAAAAAAGAAAAGAAGGTTATGGTGAGATTTGTTCTTGCAATAAAGGATGTGCTTTAACCCCATGTTCTTTGGATCGTGTTGGAAAGACCATCTATGAGATCTGTAACACCCGAGACTTTTATGTTATAAATCATCAAAGGAATCTTTTTCTACACAACACTTGCTTGGCCTGCTTTACACGCAATCGCGACCTTCCTCGATAGCTTGCGTCGTACGCAATACCGAGTTTCACTAAACAACAATATGTTATTAAAACTAGCCATTATGAATAGTAATAACCACTTTTTGAAATTTTATAAATTATATTTTTCAAAATGGACTTCATTTTTGGATTCGGAATACCGAAATTAGCCTAGGGTGAAATTTTGGTATTTTTCTGAAAACTTTCAATTTTTGATGAATAGTGAAACCACTAAGTGGTAGGTTAAAAACTGAATTTTGCATAAAACTTAATTTTACCGCTTCTGTAAATGGAATTTCGAAAATCCGAGAGACACGGTTAATATCAAGGACTAAAATGTGGTTCAATGAGATGAAAATAATTTTTTTTGGTGAATAGTAACTTTTTACTTTTTTTACCACGGTTAAAAGTAAATAGGGTAATTAAGGGTAAAAATGATATTATTATTACCCTAACACATGTCCTAATTCTATTGGACAAGTGTAATTCGACCAAAAACAAACTTAGGAATAAAATATGACCATTTAGGCCCACTTGGGTTAGATTAGGACATTTATTATTAATTTATTTAAAGAAGGGTTAAAATAGTTAAAATCAATGTTTAATAAGTAAATAATTTTTAATATGGGGTTATACATAAGATAAATTCGACTATAAACATTCATTAGAAAGATAAAAAGCTTTCCTACATAATGGTATTTTATTTGTAATTTTTAGACATTAAATAATTTAATTTATTTATGACACAATGATGATGTAGTAATTATCTTATTAATGAAATATTGACATAATTGATGTTATAAACACCAAAATAAATGTAATTTGATACTTTTTATGAATTACACAAATTTTCTTGGTTACTATGATATATTAGTGTTGATTTAATCAACTTTGTTCGAACATATAATTCTGTTATGACTTTCAAAAAAATCATATATCAAATAGTGTCAAAATTGACACAAAATAGTTTTTAAATAAAATATTATATTATTAATTGTTTTTTTATTCCTAAAAATCTAAGGTTCGGCCAAATGACTTAGATAAGGATATATATATTAATAATAAACAATTTGGGGTTCTTTTGGCTTGTTATAGTAAGTGTATTAACCATATAGTGAAAGAAAACAAAAAGACACGGTAAAAGTTAAATTAATTAACTTAGAGTTAAATCTAATTGATAAGGTTACAATAATACCCTAAACTTGTCTAAATCCTATTGGTTGATAGGATTTCCACCCATCCCCACTTTAGCTTCGAAATAAGGCCCTTTGGAACCATTATAAACCGATTTTGACTTTAATTTAAAATAATATTTTGAGATATTCCTAAGGTGCCCCTCTCTTCCCTTATAAAAGGGCACCTCCTCCCCCTCCTCCTCACACCAATTTGAGCTCTCAAGCTCGGCCAACCACTGACATTTTCTCCTCTCCACTTCCCTAGAATAATCCTAGAGGTCCTGGTGATCTTCAAAGACCAATCTTAGTTCCCTAAGTGGAGGATTCAAAGAGGCGTTCCAAAGAAGAGGTAATATCCATTACCGATCTTTTCAATTTCTTTCTTCTTCAACTTCTTCTTCTTTAGTTGTTTCATGATAAAGTAATAACATAAGTATTACTTACATACTGATATGTTATTATAAATATGAAACAACCCTAATTCACCTTCTATCCATCCCATGTAAAAATGAAATCACCGCGCGTGCGTACGTACGGAATACCATCTCCACGTCGTGGTGTAATCTATTTTTCCACCATCACATTACAAGGATGGGTATAATGGTGTCATGAGTAACTATTTATGATTATTATAACTTAATATTGATACTGAAATAATATATATATACTCCAATACAGTTCCACGATCATAGGAACGATATCATCACTCGTGCGTACGTACGGAATACCGTCTCCACGATGTGATGCGACTCGTTCTACATGGTCATCATTACATAGTAATTATATAACTGAATTGAATGAATAAATATGATATATGTTACACTAATACCATTCTGGATATAAGGTATCTATAACCTTAAAAGAAGAATAAGAATGTATTCGGCAAAACACGCATAAGAACAAAAGGCAATAAAGACCCGAGTAACAAGTAACAATGAAATATTACTATAAAGAAGCTAAGAATATGACCATATATGATATCATATAAATATGTATGATTCTGGAATAAGTCAATAACATTATTTAAACCATTATAAAGGAGCTTCGGTCACGTACAAAGCAAATTGGACCTAAGGTAAGGGAAATATCACAATCTCACTTTTATCCGAGATTGTATTTACTTTGGTAATTACTGGGGTGTATTTTATCATCCACATCAATGTTCCCTCAATATGTAATATTATTTCCATACTTCTACAATAGTTTATATTCAATTTTACCCTTCAGTAAGTTTTTTTGTAAAAGATATGAAATGAATCTTTTGTCGTTTTTCATACGAGGTACTTTTTGACTTTTTCGACAAAAGTACGAAGAATGTTTTTTTAACTTATACGGCATGAATGGATTATTAAGACATTATTTCCAAGAAGCTTACTTTACAAGTATTCAAGTTTATTTTTAATCAACTTCTTTTAGTTTAAAATTGTATGACATGTTAAGAAAGGAAAAGTGTTTTTGAAGTAGAAAGGATATTTTCCTCAAGAATGGAGTTCAAGTATTTTATCAAAATTATTTTCCATCTAAGATAATAAAAGGGTTTTGTTTTTATCCCTATTATTACATGGATTTGATTATGTTGTTATGGAAACATTTTTATGAATTCCTTTATCTTATATGAATTTTTTTATGATGTCATGTTGTTTAAGAATCCCATTTTTATTACGTGGATTACGCTATGATGTATGGTTTATGATTATGTGGAACACATAAGAAAGGATTCATTATAATATGGGTGGGACCTATATCTCCCTCCAATGCATTGGGTAAAGAATTTCTATCTCATGAAATATACATGGCTGGAACGGTAGGTTATACTGGTTCAGTGAAACAGGACTGGAACGAGGGTGACTCGGTTCAGAAAGGGACTTTGTCCACTAAGATAGTCTTGGAAATGAGTCATGACTAACAAGAAATGATTTTCCATGATTATGTGTGCATGCCACAAAGTTTCAAGTTTTATGTTATGATTATGGGGATCTCATTTTCACTTCTATGATTTATTCCATGTTACGATATTATGATCTCTTTTGCAGGTTTTGATTTTCAAAAAGATATGATATGATTTTTATTTCCTTTATTTGCCCTTGCTGAGCATTTGAGCTCACCCTTTTATGTTTTCTTTTCCCCAGGTCAGGAAGATGGATATTAAGTAGAATATGCTAAAAGGGATCCTAGATATGATGAAATAAATGGGAGACACTATAGAAGATATATGAACCGGTTGTTTATGTTTCCCAGTTTCTAAAGACACTATACCTATACGGTCCTTTGTGGTTTTGTCATATGTTGTAATAAGTGTGCTTCAATTTTGAAGTATTAACAATGTATGTAAAGTATGGGTCGTTATAGTTGGTATCATAGGAAAGGTATAGTCAACCTTTGGAAACTAGGATGTGAAATCCTTAGTAAGAACCCTAAGGATAAGTCTAAGCATAGAACACAATCTTAGTGTTTTAGAAATGGCCTTGAATAACCTAGGATAAGACCTTAAGCATGAAAATTTTATTCTTGAATTATGTGGTTTTCCTATTATAATTAGTGTTGCTCACACTATTCTTCTTGGTTTTAGTCAATGGGTGGAACCCGAAGGAACCGTGTTAATGTGGAATGCGATGGGAAATGCAATGATTGTCCCCCTGAGATACCAAATGATATGGGAGCTGGAATGCAAAATCTTGTAGCCATGCTCACACAACTTTCTCAAGCTATGAATCATGCAGGACTTCCAAACGAGAAAAGGAAGGAGAAACATTCTGTTGAATCCATCATGAGGCAGCGTCCACCTTCATTCAGTGGGTCTACTGATCCATTAGTTGCTGAACAACGGATTGGTACTACTGAAAAGATATTTTCAGTTCTTCAATGTTCTGAGCTTGATAAAGTCATCCTAGCAGTGTATCGTTTGGAATGAGATGCTGATCAATGGTGGAATCTTATTAAGAATACGAGGCAAAGGGATGAAATTGAGTCTATGGAATGGGACGAGTTCAAGAACTTATTTTTCAATAATTACTTCCCTCGTATTTTCTGAACAAAGATGGAGAAAGAGTTCCTTGAACTGAAGTAAAGGGATGATGAATCTGTTGGTACCTATGAAGCAAATTTTACAAGACTTGCAAGGTACGCTTCTGGTATTATTATCCAACCTGAGAGTAAGATCGATCGATTCTTTAGTGGATTAAAACAAAGTCTTCGAAGGGCGTTAGCCATAAGGGACTTCAATAGCTACGAGGAAATCGTTCGATGTGCTCTCAAAGTCGAGATGGAGATTGGAGTAACCCATCAGTCACATGGGTTTGATAAGAAGAGGAAGATGGAATTCAAAGGAAAATCTAAAGAGCACACTGAAAAGAAGATGAATTTTCCCTTATGCTCCAAGTGTGGAAAGAAACATGGAGGGAGTTGTCTTAAAGGGACAAGTAAATGTTTTAAATGTGGAAAGGAAGGTCATCGGGCATTTGAATGCCGCGATAATGGGAAGAAGCTGTCTAATGATGCAAACAAAGGAAGGGATACACAGAATGAATCTATTACACTTCAATGTTTCAAGTGCAAGGAGATGGGGAATTATGCCAATCAATGCCCAAATCGAAGGGTTGATGAGGATGGTCGACGTCAACAAAATCTTAAGGCTAAAGACAAAGGAAAGTCACATGCAATTTCTATCAGCGATGTGGAGTACGATAACGAAGTGGTGAAAGGTACACTTACCATCCACTCTAAAGTAGAAAATGTTTTATTTGATTCTGGATCCACCCACTCTTTTATTTCTAAAGAATTTTCTAAGGGTATCACCGTATTACCTCAACAATTAGATGTTGAGTTAGCTGCGACAACACCTAATGGCACAACAGTCACATCAAAAGTTTATAATTCTTCTCCGATCGAAGATTGTGGGAAAGTGCTTCCTGCAAATCTTGTGATCCTTCCTTTAGTAGAATTTGATGTGATTCTTGGAATGGATTGTATTTCTCTACATGGAGCTCATATCAATTGCCAAATAAGGGATGTCACATTTCATATTTCAGATCAATCTACGATCGTATACCAATGCAAGGATGAACATAACCTTCCAGTGGAAATTTCTTCCATCTTATGGGTATTGATTCCACTATATGAAGGTTATTTATCTCAAATGGTTGGTGAGAAACTCATGATTAAGAATATTCCCATTGTAAGGGAGTTTGATGATGTCTTTCCGGAGGAATTACCGGGTCTTCCACCAAATCGTGAAGTTGAGTTTTCAATAGAACTCGTACCGGGTGATTTGCCTATTTCAAAGACACCTTATAGAATGGTCCCAATTGAGTTGCAGGAATTAAAGAAGCAACTCCAAGAGAATCTTGATAAGGGATTCATATGCCCTAGTGCGTCACCTTGGGGAGCACCTGTTCTATTTGTTAAGAAGAAAGATGGATCAATGAGACTCTACATTGATTATCGAGAACTTAACAAGATCACTATCAAGAAAAAATATCCTCTCCCACGCATTGATGACTTATTTGACCAACTACGCGGAGCTCAATACTTTTCCAAGATTGATCTTCATTCAGGGTATCATCAATTAAGGGTCAAAAGGGAGGATATACCAAAGATGGCTTTCCGTACAAGGTATGGACACTATGAATTTATAGTGATGCCATTTGGTCTTACTAATGCCCCTGCTATCTTAATGGATCTAATGAATAGAGTATTTAGAGACTATCTTGATCAATTTGTGGTAGTCTTTATAGACGATATTCTTTTCTATTCAAAGAGCAAGGAATAGCATGAAGATCACTTGAGAATTATATTGAAGACCCTGAGAAAGGAGAATCTTGATGCCAAATTTACCAAGTGTGAATTTTGGCTTCAAAAAGTTGCATTTTTGGGTCACATAATCTCAAAAGAGGGGATATATGTGGATCCAGCAAAAACAGAGGTTATCGAAAGATGGTCGAGACCAACAACAGTAACTGAGATTCAATGTTTTCTTGGTTTGGCTGGATATTATCGACGTTTTGTAAAGGATTTTTCACGATTATCTAATCCACTCACCAAGTTGACTCAGAAAGGAGTTAAGTTTGTTTGGACAGAGGAATGAGAAGAGTATTTCAAGGAGTTGAAAAGAAGGTTATCCAGTGCACCTGTGCTCACACTGCCTTGTAGTGGAGAAAGGTTGGTGATCTACAGTTATGCATCCAAGAAGGGATTGGGGTGTTTTCTTATGCAAAATGATATGGTGATAGCTTATGCCTCACGAAAGTTGAAAATCCATGAGCAAAATTACCCAACACATGATTTGGAGTTGGCTGCGGTAATATTGGCATTAAAGATTTGGAGGCATTACCTTTATGATGAAAGGTGTGATATTTATACTGATCATAAAAGTTTAAAGTATATTTTCACACAAAAGGAGCTGAATATGCGTCAAAGAAGATGGTTGGAGCTGATTAAGGATTACGACTGCTCAATCCATTACCACCCTGGGAATGCAAACAAGGTGGCAGATGCATTAAGTCTACAAGACCATGCTAGTTTATCCATGATGAGGATCACAAAAGATCCAATATTTATGGATTTACAAAGGATGGATCTTGGAATTATAATGGAAGGGGAAAAATCTTATCTTTCTCAAATGAATGTTCAACCATCTATACATGTGAAGATTAAGGAGGCACTGAAAGAAGATGTCGAGTTACAAAAGAAGGTGAGAAATGTTCCTGAATTCAACCTTGATTGTGATGGGATAATAAAGTTCAGGAATCGGGTTTGTGTTCCTCCCATCCCCGAATTAAAGAAGGAGCTGCTGGATGAAGCTCATAGTTCTTCATTCTCTATTCATCCTGGAAGCACGAAGATGTATAGGGACCTGAAAGAGTACTTCTGGTGGGATGGCATGAAAAGAGATGTTGCTGAATATGTCTCTCGATGCTTGGTTTGTCAACAAGTTAAAGCTGAGAGACAGAAGTCTAAGGGGATGTTACAACAATTACCCATACCCGAATGGAAATGGGAAAACATCACTATGGACATTGTCACAGGACTTCCTAAAACATCCAAAGGCAATAATGTTATTTGGGTCATAGTTGATCGTCTTACAAAGTCTGCACACTTCATTGAAATTAGAGATGATTTCTCTCTAGATCAGCTTGCCAGGATATATGTAAAGTAAGTGGTAAGATTTCATGGAGTACCACTTTCTATTATATCTGATCGGGGTCCGAGATTTACCTCGAAGTTCTGGCGAAGTCTCTAGCATACTCTGGATACAGAGTTGAGTTTCAGCACTGCTTATCATCCCCAGACAGACAGTCAGTCTGAGAGAACAATTAAAACCCTAGAAGATATGTTGAGAGCTTGATCTATGGATTTCAAAGGAGGTTGGGATCAACACCTACCTTTGGTGGAATTTTCTTATAATAATAGCTTTCACTCCAGTATTCAGATGGCTCCTTATGAAGCTCTCTATGGAAAGAAATGCAGGACTCCAACTTACTGGGATGAAGTTGGGGAAAGAAAGCTATTAGGACCTGATCTCTTTGATGAAATGGCAGAAAAGGTCAGATCTATTCAACAACACATAAGCGCAGCTCAGAGTCGACAGAAAAGTTATGCCGACAACCGAAGAAAAGACCTAGAGTTTGAAGTGGGTGATAAAGTGTTCTTACGAATATCTCCCTGGAAGAGGGTTATGAGATTCGGAAAGAAGGGGAAGTTGAGCCCTAGATATATCAGTCATTTTGAAATACTGGATCGTGTTGGGAAGGTAGCTTACCGATTGGCTCTTCCACTGAATCTCTCTCAAGTTCACGATGTGTTCCATGTATCTCTCCTGAGAAAGTACATACCAGATCCTTCACATGTACTCAGCTCAGAAGTTGTACCGCTGGAGAAAGATCTTTCTGATAAAGAACAGCCGATAGAGATTCTGGATCGTAGCGAAAAGGTCCTACGAAACAAGACCACTCGATTGGTGAAAGTTTTATGGAGGAACCACCAACTTGAAGAAGCTACATGGGAGCTTGAGGATATGATGAGGGAGAAGTATCCTCATCTGTTTGTTACAAAGTGACGAATTTCGAGGGCTAAATTCTTTTTAAGGGGGGTAGAATGTAACACCCGAGACTTTTATGTTATAAATCATCAAAGGAATCTTTTTCTACACAACACTTTCTTGGCTTGCTTTACACGCAATCGCGACCTTCCTCGATAGCTTGCGTCGTACGCAATACCGAGTATCAGTAAACAACAATATGTTATTAAAACTAGCCGTTATGAATAGTAATAACCACTTTTCGAAATTTTATAAATTTTATTTTTCAAAATGGACTTCATTTTTGGATTCGGAATACCGAAATTAGCCTAGGGTGAAATTTTGGTATTTTTCTGAAAACTTTCAATTTTTGATGAATAGTGAAACCACTAAGTGGTAGGTTAAAAACTGAATTTTGCATAAAACATAATTTTACCGCTTCTGTGAATGGAATTTCGAAAATCCGAGAGACACGGTTAATATCAAGGACTAAAATGTGGTTCAATGAGATGAAAATAATTTTTTGGTGAATAGTAACTTTTTACTTTTTTTACCACGGTTAAAAGAAAATAGGGTAATTAAGGGTAAAAATTATATTATTATTACCCTAACACATGTCCTAATTCTATTGGACAAGTGTAATTCGACCAAAAAGAAACTTAGGAATAAAATATGACCACTTAGGCCCACTTGGGTTAGATTAGGACATTTATTATTAATTTATTTAAAGAAGGGTTAAAATAGTTAAAATCAATGTTTAATAAGTAAATCATTTTTAATATGGGGTTATACATAAGATAAATTCGACTATAAATATTAATTAGAAAGCTAAAACGATTTCCTACATAATGGTATTTTATTTGAAATTTTTATACATTAAATAATTTAATTTATTTATGACACAATGATGATGCATTAATTTTCTTATTAATGAAATATTCACATAACTGATGTTATAAACACCAAAATAAATGTAATTAGAGACTTTTTATGAATTACACAAATTTTATAGGTTACTATGATATATTAGTGTTGATTTAATCAACTTGGTTCGAACATATAATTCTGTTATGACTTTCAAAAAAATCATATATCAAATAGTGTCAAAATTGACACAAAATAGATTTTAAATCAAATATTATATTATTAATTGTTATTTTATTCCTAAAAATCTAAGGGTCGGCCAAATGAATTATATAAGGATATATATATTAATAATAAACAATTTGGGGTTCGTTTGGCATGTTATAGTAAGTGTATTAACCATATAGTGAAAGAAAACAAAAAGACACGGTAAAAGTTAAATTAATTAACTTAGAGTTAAATCTAATTGATAAGGTTAAAATAATACCCTAAACTTGTCTAAATCCTATTGGTTGATAGGATTTAGACCCCTCCCCACTTTAGCTTCGAAATAAGACCCTTTGGAACCATTATAAACCGATTTTGACTTTAATATAAAATAATATTTTGAGATATTCCTAAGGTGCCCCTCTCCTCCCTTATAAAAGGGCACCTCCTCCCCCTCCTCCTCACACCAATTTGAGCACTCAAGCTCGGCCAACCCCTGCCATTTTCTCCTCACCACTTCCTTAGAATAATCCTATAGGTCCTGGTCTTCTTCAAAGACCAATCTTAGTTCCCAAATTTGAGGATTCAAAGAGGCGTTCCAAAGAAGAGGTAATATCCAGTACCGATCTTTTCAATTTCTTTCTTTTTCAACATCTTATTCTTTAGTTGTTTCATGATAAAGTAATAAAATCAGTATTACTTACATACTGATATGTTATTATAAATATGAAACAACCCTAATTCACCTTCTATCCATCCCACGGAAAAATGAAATCACCGCGCGTGCGTACGTACGGAATACCGTCTCCACGCCGTGGTGTAATCTATTTTTCCACCATCACTTTACAAGGATGGGTATAATGGTGTAATGAGTAACTATTTATGATTATTATAAAGTAATATTGATACTGAAATAATATATATATACTCCAATACAGTTCCACGATCATAGGAACGATATCATCACTCGTGCGTACGTACGGAATACCGTCTCCCCGATGTGATGCGACTCGTTCTACATGATCATCATTACATAGTAATTATATAAATGAATTGAATGGATAAATATGATATATGTTACACTAATACCATTCTGGATATAAGGTATCTATAACCTTAAAAGAAGAATAAGAATGTATTCGGCAAAACACGCATAAGAACAAAAGGCAATAAAGACCCGAGTGACAAGTAACAATGAAATATTACTATCAAGAACCTTTGAATATGACCATATATGATATCATATCAATATGTTTGATTCTGGAATAAGTCAATAACATTATTTAAACCATTATACAGGAGCTTCGGTCACTTACAAAGCAAATTGGACCTAAGGTAAGGGAAATATCACAATCTCACTTTTATCCGAGATTGTATTTACTTTGGTAATTACTGGGGTGTATTTTATCATCCACATCCATGTTGCCTAAATATGTAATATTATTTCCATCCTTCTACAATATTTTATATCCAATTTTACCCTTCAGTAAGTTTTTTTGTAAAAGATATGAAAGGAATCTTTTGTCGTTTTTCATACGAGGTACTTTTTGACTTTTCCGACAAAAGTACGAAGAATGTTTTTTTAACTTATACGGCATGAATGGATTCTTAAAACATTATTTAAAAGAAGCTTCCTTTACAAGTATTCAAGTTTATTTTTAATCAACTTCTTTTAGTTTAAAATTGTATGACATGTTAAGAAAGTAATAGTGTTTTTGAAGTAGAAATGATATTTTCCTCAAGAATGGAGTTCATGTATTTTATCAAAATTATTTTCCATCTAAGATAATAAAAGGGTTCTGTTTTTATCCCTATTATTACATGTATTTGATTATGTTGTGATGGAAACATTTTTATGAATACCTTTATCTTATATGAATTGTTTTATGATGTCATGTTGTTTAAGAATCCAATTTTTATTACGTGGATTACGCTATGATGTATGGTTTATGATTATGTGGCACACATAATCATGGATTCATTATAAGATGGGTGGGACCTATATCACCCTCCAATGCATTGGGTAAAGATTTTATATCTCATGAGATAGACATGGCTGGAACGGTAGGTTATACCGGTTCAGTGAAACAAGACTGGAACGAGGGTGACTCAGTTCAGAAAGGGACTTTGTCCACTAAGATAGTCTTGGCAATGAGTCATGACTAACAAGAAATGATTTTCCATGATTATGTGTGCATGTCACAAAGTTTAAAGTTTTATGTTATGATTATGGGGATCTCATTTTCACTTCTATGATTTATTCCATGTTATGATATTATGATCTCTTTTGCAGGTTTTGATTTTCATAAAGATATGATATGATTTTTATTTCCTATATTTGCCCTTGCTGAGCATTTGAGCTCACCCTTTTATGTTTTCTTTTCCCCAGGTCAGGAAGATGGATATTAAGTAGAATATACTAAAAGGGACCCTAGATATGATGAAATAAATGGGAGACACTGTAGAAGATTTATGAACCAGTTTTTTATGTTTCCCAGTTACTAAAGACACTATACCTATACGGTCCTTTGTGGTTTTGTCATATGTTGTAACAAGTGTGCTTCAATTTTGAAGTATTCACAATGTATGTAAAGTATGGGTCATTATATGATCATTCTTACCACATATTATAATGATTTTAGAGAAGTATATTAGGTCATTGAGTTCTCTCTAGTATATTTTATTAATCCCTTTCACCTAAATTAGGGTTTTATCCAATAGTATGATCATTACATTGAATAACCACATAGTAGAAAGCCTAAAAAAGTGGTATCAATGGGATATTTTTATTCATAAAATTAATCTAGAAGTACCTTTAAAATAAGAAATAACTGATGTTTATATTAGAACGTGTACATCATCTTGTAATCAATACCATAAAAATAATAATGGTGTTTCTAACTTTCATTATTTAGTAATGTTTTATGTTTGTAATCCTTTTTTATGAAAAAAATGAATTCTTCATAATATGGTGTTCTTGTCCAATCATGGATATTAGTTTAACTTTATCAATACAGGTTCCTATTGAACTATAAAAGTGACTTTTTTTAAAAACTAAAATTTATTTTATGGAATGAAAAATACTTATGGAGAAATCCAATTTCACTAGGTGATTAACATACATAATAATATGGAATAAAAGAGTGAAGTCTAATGTACCTCATGCCATTTTTGACATAACTATTTTGAATCATTATGTGAATCAGTATAATCATATCACAAGAATTTAGTTGTATTTATTGATCATATTCTATTCTAGGTATGTCAACTAATAGTTTTCTCTAATACATATTAATACCTTCCATCTTAAAAAGATACTTATATCTTTTACAAGTCTAAGATTTTAATTACTTTAAGATTATTCTATCTCAAATATGGATCAAAAATATGTGTTGGATGATGATGATGTTTATTAATATTCAACCAAATTTTTTTTATTATTAGAGTGTCATGTTTTATATAAACTAAATTTGTAATTTTATTAAAATTTCTCTCCAGAATATAATGAAACCCTTTAAAATCATTATATCTATTAGATTTCCAAAATCAAAATTTTACTATGTAGTGAGTACCCTTTGGGGTTTCCCTCAGAACATAATTATTTAGGTATTTCATCATGATAATCAAATCATATATTACTCTTGGATAATTTAGTAGATAACTCCTTACAATATATATCCTATAGACAAACTGAACTATATTCCTCATGTAACCCGATCTTATTTGTGTCTCTAGGATATGTGTAACCCATATAAAATTCCAAAATTAGTACATAATCTTATTTATGCCAACCATAACATTCTTTCCAAACACAAGATAATACCAAGGCACCCAAAATTTTTATGATCTACTCTGTTGGATGATCGAGGCGATGCCTACTATTTTATTTGGATGGAATTAAAGAAATATAATATTTAAAGGTGATTTAATATCAATTTTATACATCATGTATTTCCATTTCTTATATACATGCTTCTAGTGATTTGATGTGGAATCATATTCCTTCAACCAAATCAATATGTCCAAACCATATTTATGTACAACTATTTTCCCATTTCATAATTTGTATTACTAAAAAAATTAAAATCCATATATATTCACTCATATCTGAATTAATCCTTATGGATATGGTAAATAAAAACCATTAACATATTGTCTTAGAGTCATATAAAATTAATAATACCAAAAAATATAATGTTTTAGATATAGGTTGCACACACTAAATTTTCTACAAAAGGCATAAGCCTTTAGGATAGTGAGTATTCAAGGTAAAATTCCCTCTACCCAAGGATAATTTAATGAAGAGAAATCTCATTTACATCAAAAATTTTACACATAATATATATAAACTATAATAAACCATTAAAATTATTCTCATAGCCAAGTATATACTAAATTCTTATTAAATAAATTAATAAATCAATTTATATGTATTTCAGAAAATATATTGATGTTTTTAAACTCTATATACAAAAGAATACATCACTATTAAAAATATTACAATCATATTTATAAAAAATATATATAATAATATTAAATAAAACAATTAAAATATTTAAATTCAGATTAACTGTTTATGAATAGTTTATAAGATAATATAATATAAAAAATTGTAATTTAGATATGCATTATAAAAATTTAATATTAAATTGATTATAAACACATTATATTTATGATTAATTAAATTTATTTCTTATTAGATTTTATATTGTATTTTATTTTAATATATGATATTTGGATTATAAATAATATATATGTGTGTGTTAAATATTAATATATTATGCAAATAATTCTAATATTAAAAAATTAATTTAATTTAAACCATCACTAGAAAAACTATAAAAACTCTTTGTGTAATGGTGTAAATAATTTCCTTAAATATACAATTTTAAATAAAATGATTTAAATTAATAATTATGATATAATTATAATTAAAAATAAAAAATCCATTATATTAAATGTTATTTTCTAATTCTTATACAATATAAAAAAACACTAATAATTTCTATTCAAACCTTTTAAATAAAAATTTTATGTCATTTCATATATTTTGAATTTTTTTTCAATAATATCATTTAATATTATTAAATATTTATTTAATAAATTATTCATGAAAATTTATTAATCATAAGAACATTAATATTATTTTATTTATAAATATTTTATTAATTTAATAAATACTATTAAAATAACATTTTATTTAATTTATAACAAAATTTGAAGCTATATAAATCAATTCAAAAATGAAAATTTTGAAAAAAAAATTTCTCTAGAATGTTCTGCTTAACGATATTTCTTAAATTGTTTGATATTCTTGTACCTTGTATTATATTTTTTCTTATAGATAATGGATTATATTAAGCAACACATAATGTGGGTGTAATATCAATTATAATAATTGAAATTACTATTTATCATGGGTTGTGATACAGCCTTTTGCATCCACTAGAAATATTTAAATAAACATATCATATATATATATATGATTATTAAATGATCTATTTTTCCACCCATTAAATTGTAGTATCGTCTCATATGGAAAGCCTTATCATATACTACAATACACTAAAATCCCAAATTATTACGATGATCATCATATACAATATCATATATCATATAGTGTGACTATATTTCATTTAAGATATCATATATAATAATTCTATCAATAGATAAAAAGTAATATTCTTTTTTATTAAATCTAAATTGATAAATAATACGATATACATGTATCTTATTTTTAAATATGGATTGGATAATGTTGATATCATGGAATGGATCTGAATCCCATATTGGGGTTTTAAGGCTTGATTAACACTTAATCACTAATTGGGAAGAAACAAGAAACACAATAACCATGATTAAACATTATATAATATTAAACCACGTATAAAGAATAATAAAAACACATATATACATTTCAGTGATGATCATATGCTACTAACTTCATATGAGTTGTTTGATGAAAATCCCATAGAGGTAGTTTAAAGACTTCCTCCTTTTTTTATATTCAAGGGCCAACTTGAGTAACCCTTACTATTATTGATATTCTCTTAAATACCGATATAATTGTTGTAAATCTATAAAAAGAATTGTTCAGGAGAGATATATTTCATGAATGGAGAGAATTAGCATGAGTTTTCTGAAGGATCACACAACCATCTGAAAATATATTTTCTGTTTATCTAGTCTTAAGGTATTCTATCAACAATTTCCATGAATTTAATTATAATTTATTTAATATATGATAAAGGATCAGGAGGATTATATTTTTATAACCTAAGTCTAATTTAGTATCCCCAATGTTTGATCATATGACTTATTTAGTCACTAATGATAGCCTTTCATGGAAAATTCCTGATTGATAACAATTTTTATTCAATTACAAAATAAATCCTTGCATATAAAATTATTCATACATAATGATGTAGTGCATCATGAATGATAAAACAGTATGATATGATTATCTTGTGGGAATGAAATTATATCCTATATTATGAATTATGATATACCCAAAACAAGTAATACCATATGCCATAAAATAGTGCATGTCTTACGCTATTACATTTTTATTTTGTAAATTTTGATATGGGGAATTAGGGAATATCTCAATAAATTTACCTATAAATATAAATTATGTTTTGTAAATGATGATAAATTACTATAGATTATATTTTTTTTATTGTAAAAAGAAAATGGTACCTATAAATAATGTAATAAATAATTTTATATTTTGGTATATGTCCAGGAATAAAATTTATTTTGTTAATATTGTTAGTTTTTATAAAAACCCAATTATTTATTAAATTTAATCATGCCATAAATTAAATATTATATTAAAAAATAGTTATTTAAATTAATTATTCCAAAATATTTGTCTATTGTAATAAATTTAATTTAGAAATTGAAACATGAATTATTGGTTTGGAAATTGAGTTTCACAATCTTGAAAACATTGTCTACTATTTAAATTCATAATATCTAAGGAATCCTATTTTATAAATGTTTTTATTCATTTATTAACCATGTATAAATAATAAAAAATACTGTAAATAAAAAATGGGAATTATTTATAATTCACTTATAATATAAAATTTTCATAAATATACTAAAAACCACGCCAAATATAGTTCCAAAATAATGATTTCATAGTTTGGATTATATTTTATAAAATTTATATTATAATTATGAATTATGTAATTATTAGTTAAATGTATATAATACATTGAAAAATAATTTATTTCAAATATGAATCTTTATTCTCAAAATCATTATATTTATACCAGTTATTAATTATTAATTATTATATAATTGATAATTAATTATATATATATATAACACAAGAATAATAATATATAATATATCTTTTAATTTCTATATATTTATTATGTATAAAAACTAAATAAATGAATTATTTTTTCACTGAATATATTATGAAACCCTCATTTTTTTATTTTTTATTTTCAGAATGTGATAGCTAAAATCAAAATTCCTCTAAAACTGATATATTCATTAATTAAATGTATAAAACATGGCCTATAGTTATGGTTCGTTATATAAAGAAACTCAACATGTAAAACTATTATTTATACAATTTCATTATATATAATTACCATTTTGACTTACTCAATAAATACGTACATTGTTTATCATTTTTATTAGAAGAACATTAGGATTTGGGGTGTTTAAGAGCCTTTTTGGTGTTTATATAAATCCAGGGCTGGGAATCACATGCATGTCAAATTTATTTTATAAATGTGTAATGAATAAAGTAAATGGGTCATGGGGAAGAATCCCGGAAAATGGTTTTCAATTTATATCCATTCATGTTGCGAATTTTATTTATACATTACAAATATATCACATATGATAAATTAACCCAGTGTCACAAGTTTTTTAGAATATGTTAGTTATGGGAGATTTACCAAATAAATCAATTAATTACGATTTAAACACCTCATTTCCTATAGGTTTTATGAACTCTAAACCAGAACCATTAATTCATTCATTTTCCTCCCCCATACCTCATTCCCTAGGTTCCGTACCTATGTGTTTGAGTTTTTCAGTCCCTTCAGATATGATTTTTGGAATATTTGATCTCAAGCATGGTTGGTTTTCATCATTCAGGTAAGTGAGATAGTTTTCTCCTTCATTTCTCTCATTGAAGAAACAAATTTGGGTTAACGTAATGGATTTAGGATTATGTTATGATGATATTTATATTATCCCTTATAGACCGGTTATGAGATCTTCTTCTAGGGGAAGGCTCAATTTGTTTTGTGGTGAAACATGTGAGTTTCTTGAGGCATGTTTTAACTATTTATCTCTATTGAACATTTATTTTATAAAATCAATTCTAAAATGTGGAAATTCATTCTAGGTCCCTTATCTTTTTTACATTGTTCATCATGGCCTGTATATATAATGTTACATATAGTGTATGACCCATGTTTGAGGTAAAAGGATCCTTCTCTAGATTATATTTGATAAACCATTATTTCTCTTTTTTATGTATTTTATAATAAATAAATTTTCATGGTTAATATTAATTAGTGAATGTTTTTTTTATAAAATATGGATTCCCCTTTATTCCGGGGAAAGAAATGATTTTTTCAAATCATACAAAAAATGATTGTGAAATTGGATTTGAAATCATGTTTTAGATTAAACAACGAGTTGTTTGGAATTATTTGGGAAACAAGAAGCCATTTGAAATTTATTTGATAATAGAAGAACATAGAATCATTATATACATATGTAAAAGGATTATTATTTTCCTCATCCATTTTATTTTTAGGGGTTCACTCATGGGGTTTTCTTCTTCTCCCTAGGCCCATTTTCAAGGGACTTGATCTAGAAATTGTCATCGGGATCACTCATAGGTGTTTCCACTACACCTTATTATTTGAAGATTTTATTTAATACTTTAAAAAATTATAACTTATATAAATAATAAGTTAAAATTATTTTTTGATCATAATAAAAAATGAAAATAGAGAAAAAAATATTTATTGTGGTGAAGGTAAAAACAGGTTTACAATGGGTTTGAAATAATGAGAAAAGAGTTAGAAATATCCAAAAACATCACCAATTTTAATTTTAATTAATATTTTAACCATATATTTTATAAGGTTATAATTTTTTTCTATTGATCATAGTGTCTTGAAAAATACTTTGTTGTAATTTTTTATTTTTCAAAATTCTATGTGTGTCCTCTCCCCCACTTAAAAGGACACCAACTATAATCTTATTTTCACACATCAAAACCCCATTGGATATACTAATACCTAAAAATTTACATTATTACTCACCTAATTTAATATTATATTTCTAATGTTTCATCAAACAACTCTACAATGGATTTTGGTTTAAACCAAATGATTTTTTCTGATGCAGAGGTAACATCATTAACCAAAAATTTTATTTTATTTATTCTTCAACATTATTAATTTATTATTAATCCATGATGATATAATAAACTCATTATCTTACATATACCAATATTTTTTTACATTATTGTAATGATATAAATCCACATTCCCCATTCCATAAAATTTGAAATGAAATTGTTGATCTTGTGTGTGACAGACTACCTCATTGAAAGTTGATGTAAACCATTTTCCATCACTATTTCTCATAGAATATATATAGTGATGTATATAATATTTATATAAGATATTAATGATATAATTATACTTATTTAATTTTAATATTGTATATACTTTCTTTATATACATTCCAAAAATAATACGATAATGTTTTTTTGTGTACGTCAGACTATCACCTCATGATGTGTTGTGATTCGTTTTTCACCTAGGATTTACATGGATGGTAATAAGGAATAATTTGATTCTTATATATACTGTTAATAACAAGTTAATTTTTTTAATTAAATATATCATATAATTTCTTACCTTATCATCCACTAAATAAATGATAATGGCATTCATGTGTGTAGTGAACTACAACCTCACGAAGCGATGTGAGTATTTTCTATTACCAAATAAAATGGATGGTATTTTTAAGGGTATTTAAAAAATAATTTGATATTTATAATATAATGACAATCCTATAAATGTTAAATTAAAATTACCTTCTATATATCATGATCTACTAAAATAGAAAAAAATACTCATGAGTATGTATTTTCTACCATCACCATGATTGTAAAGTAGTTTGTTTTTCAAAACTAGATTTAGTGGCTAGTTTAAAAAGTATTAATTTTGTATAAAATTATTAGTTGTGTCATATTTTACATTCTATGAATGATAAATTTTTAATACCTTTGACATCATTTAACATTCAAAAGTGATTTTGGACATATGAGTTGTTATAATATAAACATATGATGTTAAATTACATAGTAAGTAATTAAATATGAAATTATGACAATTAAAAGTAAAGGAATAAAAATAATAATGGGTTATTATGAATGAAAAAAATTAACATTATTTTATTATTCATGAAGATAAATAATTCATGAAATAAATCCATATCGATGTTAGGGATCCATTTAAACCACCCATTCCTTAATGTTATGAACCTTATCTCTCTAATTAATTTATATCTCTAATTATTGTTATGTGATTATTTTAAATTCTATATATATGTTTCTCACATATATACATATCTTATTAACAATCAATTTTATAGGTAAATGCATTCTTTATGACCATTTCTCAAATGCCTTAATTATGAAATTCTCATTGATTATGACATGAATAAAAATATGAAACCCATTTTATTTCCTTAGGGAATTACTATGTTTCTTCTTTACGATTTGTTACTCTTTTTTATCGCACATAGATCAAGAAATTGTTATTATTGGTTCACCCAGTATGTGCTTAAATTAATTAGATAAATCATTGTTCTCATGAGGTGTCATGTATGGGATTAGGGAGTAAACCTAATTCATTATAGGACATTGTCTACCATGTCATACTATATAGTATGTTATACACGAATAATGTTTATGTAATTTTATTTTTTGTTTCTACATTTCTTATATTTGTTGAATTTTATGATAAAATGATTTTTAGGATATGATTCCATGAAATTACTCATGATAAATGTATTTTATTATATCAATTTATACCTTTGACTCTCATTATATTTCCTTCTTTATTATTTTTATAAAATCTTAGTATTTTTAGATCACCATTTTATTATGTATTCCCCATGTTATCCCATACAATTTTAGGAGCTCAAATGGATTTTTGGAGCTAGCTATGAAGAATAAAACAAGTATTATATTTTTTATGTTTTGTTAGATGTAATTTTAACATAGTTTTCTAATAACAATTGTCCTTTAAAATCCATGAGTTATTTTAATTGATATTTTTTGTTTATGAATAATATAAAAATATGCGTAAAAGGCATGTCATGTTAAAAACTTGTTATTGATTGTGTTATGAGTAATATCCATGATTGGTCGATTGTTCTTTGGCCTTTTTTCAATTTTTAGCTATCTTGCACCATTTTGTCATTGATACACATGCTTTGAGAAATGTGAATATATCATTTGAAGATATATTACATTTATTATTTTGCATCTATGGAATATGAAAATATATATGATTCCGTTGATATAATATTTTTTACTGCTTATCAGGACATGGTTTTAAAATTGAACATATTGGGATTGTTATACAAGGGATTGACTTGGAACACATGAGTGGGATCTTACTAAACCTGTTGAGATTATAGCCTTAACATCCAATAAATTATGTGTTGACCAAGTATTTTATTTAAATATATTAAAATTCCAGTTGTAGTAGTGAGGAAATATGGTTAATGTTATCTTGGTAAGGGTCATTAGAGGTGAGATATAAGGAGACTATCCATATATCACATAGTGTTTCTATTGTCGCAATTAGTTGTCAATTTCAGTTATTGATAGACACGTACCTTTCAGATTATCTGAAAAAATGAATTATTTTCCTACCATATATTTTTTTTGAAATAAATTATTGCTAATTTTTCTTCCTCATGTACATACATTTTAGGTATATTATTTCAGATTGGGTGAAATCATCCCCTATGGGTCTTATTTGATTCTAAGGTTCTCTTTACCCAAACATGGGGACCAGTAAATTTCTTAGGTTAGTAGTGAATAAATTTAGGTAATGTCTTCTGATGATATTAAAGGTTGGATCATTTCAAATTTGTATCATATAATGGTTAAGGTCATTCATGTGATATTGGTAGATAAGAGATATTATTTTGGGGACATGATAAGTTAGATTCGGTGAGTTCATAGTCAACTATTTCTACAACATGCCTCTTGTCAACATGGGATATTGGGAGGTGTGTACTATCTATTGATTTTTGAGCTTGATATCAGTTTCTAATTTTATTTATAATATTTAAACTAATATTTCAATTTTTCATAACAATTTTATTATAGTTCCTGCATGTACAATCATACCTCTAAGAGTGTTCAAAGGTTACATAGGATCATGAAGGAAAAAATGGTAGATAGTGGAATCCAAATCTAGATCATAATATTATATAGTTTATCATGTGTGTTTGAACATCATTATTCACACAATGCAGTATTTATATTCTCTGTTTTCATTTGACACTTAATTTTTGTACATTTCAGAAATTATGGTATTAGAGATCAATTTTTAGAGAAATGACCTATAATTTAGGGATGTATATTTTTTTGGTAAAATATAGTCCTAGTATAAATTTGTCAAAGGAATTATGGGGTTCTCTTAAAATTTGTAGAATTACAGTGATGGTTTTATTTTTTCTAGGAAATGTGATATTTTTTCTCTCTGTAGGAGAAATAAACACTACATAATATTTTTACACTGTGTATTGGTCATTATTAATATATAATGAATCTAGTTTAGACCAGGAAGTGTTTATATATTGTGAAAATATCACATTCCATTTAGTTGTAAAAATTTGGATTTTTACATGAGATGATTTATTTTTTTTATTTTTGTGTTTCTTGGATTATATGTCCTGAAAAGGGGATACTCACTAATTAATTCATGAGTTTGAGTTTTTATAAGGTTATATGGATGATATTTATTTCATTTTTCTTTTGGATTCATCCCTCTAGAATAGGTAGAACTCTGAGAAGAATTTAGAGACATCCAATCCTTCCATATAATTTCCATCATTGATTGATATATTTTCCCATTGTGATGCATCTGTATAAGAATGTAATCCGTATTATTCTCCTCTTTCATTGATTGTGGTATCACTATTGTGTTACATTTATTGATACATTGATTTTTTATGATAATATTATTTATTCTTTCTAGGTACATTGTATAATCATCCTCCTATGGTTGACTGTTTTGTTAGTTGTAGTGTGGAATTCACGTTTCATTGAGGTATGTTGTGATCCATCATCAACACAAAATTGTTTTCTTCTGATAACAACTCGGAGATGTGAGGATTGATTATATATCCCCATTTATTGTGTTTTCAATATTCCATATTGGTGGATCCCATTAATGGAGTTTTTAATATTAAATTGTGGTAGATAGATCTACCTCTAGCCTATTTTGGATGAAGATTATTTCATTGAGTTTTTCTAATTTTTTGGAATGAATTGGAATGACTGATTTGATTGATTTTTTTTTTGTAGAAACATATTTTTTTAGAAAATATGCCTTGCCTCTTGTTTTGGTAAAAGGAAAATGCATTTTCAAATCATTGTGGAATGGATTTATGAAATGGTATTGAAATCATGGTGTAGATGAAATGGTTTGAAAAATAGAGAATATAGAATGTCTTGGGTAATTAGTTTTAAGGAGTAGTAATAAGAATCATCAATTTATACTATTAATGGTTCCACTCTTGGTGTGTTCCTTTGCTCCATATGAATATTATTATAGGGACATGTAGGACATTTTGGGGGTTCAATTTATGAGGTGTTCCAATTTTCCATAGATTCAATTCATGTATCTACAAATTTGATGCACATGATTATCTATGTTAATGTATGAGTGTCCTAGATATCTTGACCTATAATGACCCTTAGCAAGATATTTTACCTATTATATAGATTATACTATTTTATCATATACTAATAATAATTTTATAGGACATGTGATACTTTATTATTGTTGAATTGACTACTTTCACGTAAATTAAATATATTGAAACTTATTTACTTGGAATATTTTATAAATATAGAGAAATATAAAATTAATTTTCTTCCTTTCTTTTAATATTAAAACTATGTATTTTTTTTCAAAATTTTTCTTTTTTTAATGTTCATAATTGATTATATTGTTGTAAAAAGACTTGATATGTAACACCTGGGTGGGATCCGAAAGTTCCAATTTAGACCATACCCTATGAACCCCATCGGTGGTGCATTGGCCATATTATGTATTTTAATGGAGGGAAAGTAAATGTGTTTTAGTGATAGATGTGGTTTATGTTAGTTGATTTGGGAAGATTATTGTTAATATGTGTGTGTTTTCTCACCCTATCACATGGATTAGTCAGTTTTCTATTTTAAATTTCATTTGAAGTTAGACTTTTACTTTGGGATGTTCTTACTTTTTATGAGTTGTATCATTTCCCCTATCTTATGTCAATTATGACATATGATTTATCTCTTGATGTTTCACTATCTTATTTATATATTCAATTTTTTTAGCTTCTTGTTGGGAGAAATAATTCCCTATTGTTATTGTTTTATTCTGCTGTGATACATTCCAGCCCATGAAGATCTAGAACACCCTTTGGGTGTGTGATAATTCATGTGGGATACTAATTTAAGAGCGTATTAGGGTTATGTTTGTAACTTTTTTATAATGGAGAATGGTTTCTCCTTGATATTCCTTATCATGTGACGTTATTTGTACTAAAGATATGATTGTACAAACATCGGAGGTAGATTAAGATGAGTGTCTGGCCGACTCTGGTTGTGATAGGACTGATGTTACCAGGGGATATTCAGATGTCTGTCTCTTTTTTGAGTTCTTCATCTCAATATTAGTTTTTTCTTATGGTTTTCTAGTTTTAACTATGATTATTCTGTTTTAGAGTAATATATTCTATTTAATAGGGGTATAAATATTCCTCCGAGATGACATCCATGGGATCCCCAAGAGGGTGAAATAGATGCACCTCTAGGGAATGTAACTATAGATCATAATCATATTGAGCCTATCAAGTAAGAATTTTTTGTTATTATCCAAAATTTACTAAAATTTTAGAATTCTTTTTTGAGGGATAACTTGTTGTTGGAGGAGATAAGGATTGATCATGAGAGCTCATACACAGGAACCCAACATCCTATAAGGTTACATATGATCCTCAACATTTGGAGGAATTTCTTGATAATGTCAATCAGATCATCATCTTCCTTGATACACCTACGAGTACTGAGTTAAATTTTTTGGAATTCATAAATTATGGTCCCAATAACTGACAATTGTATTCTATATTGTAAGTTAATGGACACAATATATTAGATAGGTAGGGTATGTATAATCACTTTCTCTAGTAGTTTTTTCCAAAGTCACTATCTATGGTGAATTATATAGACATAAATTATTTTTATAAAGGAAAAAATTATATGTTATCATACACCATTTAGATAACCAAGCTAGTTCATTATTTTATAGTTGTTATAAAGAATGATTGGACGATGGTTCAGCAGTACCTAGACGGTTTTCGAATGGATATCCGATCATAGGTATTTATACTAAATATTTCATGATATATATAGATTTTAGACATGTAAATGTTAAAAGAGATTAATATTTTAAGTGAATTTGGTTATTCCTCGCCCCTTATTCCACTTGGTTAGAGATTTAGTTCCATAAAATAGAAAATGAGGACATAGAAATATCATCACAAGATTGGTGGATGTTTTTCTCAATGTTAGGCATCATCTCCACCTCATGTTATAGCTTGTATTTTTTCACTAGTTTTCTATTAGTGTGGATACTTTTAACACACATGTTGTTCCTTTTTTGAAAATGAAAAGATGTTTAATAGTTGTGGTTGTAATGGTCATTTGTAGTGTTTTTGACAGGATATGACTACTCCATAATATTATTTGGGATTATCAGCTCCAAAGGATACTATAACATAATTATATGCTTCTAAGACTTCTATGTTACTACAAATGGCCACCGAAGTGAACCAACCACACATTATAGATGGGTTTCTTAAAGAGGTAGATGTGGGTCCAGCAACGGGGAGAGGTACCATCTTTATATCATCTTAAATATCGATAGATTTATAGGACATCGATAATTCCATGTTTTTTATATCTAGATATATTTTGGATATGGTTTAACATAAAATAAAGATCTCTTCCATTGTTATAGAGCTAGTGAAAACACTTTGAAATAGAAAAGGGAATAGGTTTTGTTGTACTTCATGATATCTATTGAAAATGGCTATACAATTATTTTGGGATTTTTACATTCTTTATCCGCATCTGATTGAAAATATCATTGTGAAGGATTTCCTTGTTTCTCAACATGTTGAGGCTTATTATTATCATTGACATATCTACATTATTTTTTCCTATGGGAGGCTTCAAGTGTTTCATTGAGAGTTAGATCCTTGGAATTTTCATGAATGGCCTTACCACCTAGTGATCACGAGTTTGTTTTCTACAGCATTAGTTAAACCCAATTACAATTCTTATATTGTTGATCTTACCATTATTGTTATGTATTTTGTTATTGTTTTCCAAAAATATATTTGTGATCATCCCCTATAGTGGGAGATAGAGTTTATGGATGATCTGGTTCCAAGTACACAGTTGATTTTAATACCCTCTTATAGTGTTACACTAGCTGAGTTAAGGACCTCGAGATTCAGATGGATGATTTGATGTTGAATTTTTTTTATCTCCCTAGTGTTTCTCATATGAAAGCACTAATGTAATTTTTTAAGAATTCATATTGTTCACTCTGATTAATTGTGGAATTTCATATGTAGAAATCTTTAATGGTCTCGAACAAGTATCAGTTTACTCTTGTGGATTGTCAATTTTATCTTTTAAGAGTGGAAAAGTTTTTTTCAAATTTGATCCTTGGTTTGGTTTCCATTAGATCAATGTCTAAGTGTACAATTTACTAAAGAAAATTTTTTGGATAATGTGTGGAAATTATGAATATATTATGATGGAGTTTGGTCTTAATAACACTATTATATTTTTATGAATTTGAGGAATCATATATTCCATCAGAATCTCAAAATCTTTTTAGTAGTGCTCATGGATGATATTTTTGTTTATCTAAGATTAGAAACATGCACGAGTACTATATGAGTTTTTTTTTATTTTGAGGAGTAACCATTTGTAATGAATTGTTTCAAAATGAAAATTATGGATCAAATAATTGAATTTCTTGAGGAAGGTGATTTCTGAGCTTGGATAATCTATTGATCCAGAGAAAGTGAATGTTGTTTTATCATGGTAAGATCCATGAAATGTCCATGAGATTCAGGCCTTTCATGGAAATTTTGTTAATTATTGATTTTTTATCAAGGATTTCATGATTTTAGAATCTCCTTTTACTACTTTTACTAATAAAGGGGTGAAATGTATATTTTATTCAATGTGTCAGTGTTCTTTCAATGATAAGAAATGAATTGTATCATCAGATAATATTCTAATCTTACAAATTCATGGAAATGGGTTAGTGGTTTTATTTGTTACATCTAGTGTTGGTTTGGGTTGAATAATTATGTAGGATGATCATCTGGTGGCTTATGTCTCTCAATAGAATCATCCACATGAGAAGAATTACCCCAATCATGGTTTAGTGATATTCATTGTTATTCATGTTCTTAATTGTAGGTGGACATCTCTTTTTAAGGGGATGATAATGATCTTTTCTGAACATAAGAGTCTATTCTAAATCATTTATTATAAATACATGAATCTCAGACAGATATGGGCGGTATAACACCTTCATATGTTTGAATTAGATGATTACCATTCCCTTAGGAAGGTAAATGTCATTAGTGATTCTAATAAAAAGTAATTACCATTATAGAAATTTTTAAAATCCAAGGAATAGTGGAACCAAATTAGTACCTTTTCTAAGTTTTATATAGACGCTCTAGAGTACGTTTCATGTATATTTATGACTATTTTCTTTTTTTCATCATCTCTAATTGAGTATATTCTATATAGTTAGTAGTATTTTGGTGATCTTAGAGGATTTAAAGAAACCCTATATAGTGTGAAGAACTTTTCTTGATGGTCTCACTCTTTAGATGGTATACTCCATTTTGGGGATTGGTTTTTTGTACTAGAATATATGGGGAGATCAATATGGTTTTACTATATATATATTCATGGGACATACATATGAGAGAAATTTTGATGTATTATAAGATGAGATATTGATTCTAGTGTTCGGGTATGATGTGTGAAATTTATGATTGTGTGTATGAATATTATAACTTCCATAAAAAAAGAAAATCACTTGAAATCCTATGGCATTCTCTAGGATCATTATGTTTAAGTTTGGAAATGGGATGTGGAGTCCATGGAATTTTTTTTGTATTACCATGGAATCCATGAGGTAGAAATCATATCTATGAGGTGATTGATTTTCAGAAAAAGGAAGTTCACTTCATTCTAATTAGTTATTGAAAAATATATAAATATATGGGTATCTTATCTATATTGTCACGACCCATTCCCTGGGGCCCGTGTCGTAACTACCCCAAGCCCTCCATCCATATGCCAGGGGTCGGCGACTTGCACCAAAGGCATAAATCCTGATAAACAGGGAAGGCATTCCCTTTATAAAAGTAAACAAACACCAATCAGAGTACAAGCGGAAGAAATACTAAGTAAAATAGAAAACAAAAGTAGTGATGAATGTGAATGGGGTCGGAAATACTATCCCAACTGTAAAGTACAAGGTAAAAGACAAAATAGCCGGAAGGTGACATGCAGGTCTTGGATCGTCCAACACAGATCCTACCTGAAGGGTAGGTGCAGATAGAACAGCTCCTAGATTGTCCACCTTGGATCCTACCTGAAGGGTAGGTACATATAGCTTAATCAGTGTCCTCATCCGTCAACCTCCTCCGGGTACCATCTCGTCGTGAGGTCCACCTCTGGGTACTGACTCATCGTGATGTCCACCACCAGGTGTCATCTAGTCCTCATACACTTGATCTCCGTCAGTGTTGTCCATCGTCTGCATCCAACACAACGAGGTGTGGGCATAGACCATGCAGGGGTGAGTATAACGATACTCAGTAGGGACCCCGAGACCCTCAAGGTCTCTCTAAATCCAATAAGGATAACCACAAAGCAGAAAATCAACAAATAACCCTTAATTAGGTATAAGCCCATACCTATACCTAAGTTATCAAGTAACCAATATCATTCATGAGGTAACACAACAGTTATGATATCAATGGATAACCACTACTTTGAAATATGACCATACATATACCTAATTTATCATGTGACCCATCTCAATCATGAGGTAAACACAATGGTCATAGACTCAGCTCAAACAAGGATTTTCATTTTCGAAACTGTAACTACTGAAGAGCCCCGTCTATGGAGAGTACAGTGATCATGTCATGTCTCCAAGGTACTGCTCACTAACCTAATACTGCTGAGGTACTCCTCCTGTCGAGTACCGCATATCAGCCACCCAAACACAGTAGTGCTTCCCGCTGGGGTCTGCCACCCAAACACAGTAGTGTATCCCTCCTAATAGCCTACAGATGTACTATATGGACGAGTAGCGTGGGTCTACACCCAAACTCAGTAGTGTTATGTCCGCCATGGGTCTTCACCTAAACAAAGTAGTTCTCCGTCCACTGGGCTAGTCGACTCACTCCAAGTCGAGTATGTCAAGCAGTCGTCAGGTATCAGCCGGCTACATGGTCTCCGTACTCCGTACGCTCGTCTCTGGGAGTTTCCTCTCCATGATCTATAGGTCTATACTCCATGTATCACAATGTCCCACAAAGAAGAATCTCAAAGGACCGCCTCATCACAGGAGTCTCAACACAACAGACGGTGTGCTAATCGGGCGCCCGGTCTGTGAGTTATTAGCCTTTTCGTCCCAGGGGCCCGGTTGGTTTCATGTACGAACCAACCCAGCCATATCTCTACTGTACCCCTAAATCTCATAGGTTATACTCATAGGAACCTTTTCCCAACATGATCACCAACATCGCAGACGGATCGTCAAACAGACACCTGGTCTGAATGTTATCAGCTTTTCCGTTCAAGGGGCCCGGTTGGATTTTGGGTACAATCCAACACGGCCACTATCCAACAACATCCAAATCTCAGGATAAGTATTCCGAAAGTTCCGTCTCATCAAGAGAAGTCCACCAATTTTGACAGCACGTCAATCGGACGTCCCGAGCTCATGTTATAAGTGTTTCCACTCTGAGGACCCGGTTGGTTTCGTGTTCGAACCAACCCGCCCGTACACAAAGTTCTCCAAAACCTTTAGTGTAATATACCGAAACGACAGCCTCGATCCAAGGATCGCATTGCAACTGATAGTGCATCGATCGGAGGTCAGTATCCCATGTTAAAGGAATTTGAACAAAAACTGCCTGAAAATAGGGGGTTGGGGCCCAGTCCAACCCGGCCCGAGACCCCCTAGGTCAGCCCCGCAGGCATGGCCCCGCCCGGCCGGTTGGCCTGCTGCACCGGCGTGGACGCGGCGCCCACGTGGCCATCGGGTGCGGGGGTGGGTTACAACCCCCCACGGATGATGAACCGGCGCGGCTTTAAGCCACGCCGCTTGGCCTCCGGAACGGCTAAGCCGTTCGAGTTCGGCCCGCCGCCCCGGCTCAGCCGCGACAGTTCCTGTTCCAGCGGCGCGTCGCCGCCACCACCTTCCGCGGACCACCGAACGCGCTTTGGTGGTCCGTTTTTCTCGCTGCCTTCGCGAATGGTCCTTTCGGGACCCGACCTTCACTGCGTAGGCCTCAAAAAGACTTTGTGGCCCCGTTTGTCATCACCTGTCAATCCGCAAACAACGTTTCACCATCGGAGTCTTCGAATCGCCTCTGCAGCCCTGACTCCATCTGGGGTTTTGTTCGTTCTCAACATCGCGGTGCGACGGAGCCGCACATCCTTGCCGTAATTCTCCATGTTTCCGCGCGGTGTCCTTGCACAGTGCCGCCTTCGTTCGTGCCGCAACATAATCAACAACAAGGGGGAGGTGGGTCGGCCGTGTTTGTGCAGTCTGACCTCCTCCCATTAGAATGATTGTAAGTGGCCAAAAAAGATGTCGACGTACGACAAAGAAAACTATTAACCCCAACATCAACCCGCATGAACGAACGATCCGCGAATCAACTTGGAAATGGTTGGTCCGCACTCGTCGTTCTTTTCTCAAAGATAAATATAATACCAAAGAGATTCCCCTACAACCTCTTAAATAAAAAAAATCATACTAATATTTCCAACCCAGAAAATAAAACATTCTTGGATCAGCATAATGATGAGTTGATCTGGGTTCTTTGTTTTAGAAGGAACTACCAAGGGAAAAAATACCATTCTAAAATTAATCCCCCTACCTTGGGAATGGTTCGTTCGTCGAAGACGCCAAATGTGATGTCACTCCGTCAACACCGAAAAAGAACTGTCATTGTTGGTGAGTTTCCCGCGGTTGAGTCTCGTCCCTTGACATGGAGAAAGATAAGGATTGGAGAAGCGTGGAGCGTTCTTCGCCGAGTTGGAAGGCCGTTCTTCATCAGAGAGATGATGTTCTTCAAAAACTCAAGAACTCTCCCCCAATGTTTTTTCCAACACACCAAAAGCTTCCCCAAAAATAAAATAATAGCCCATGCAATTATTTTTATTCACACAACAAAGACTAAAAATTCAAAACTCAAAACACTCAAATTAATAAAGTGTGGTGGCATAAATAATGAGGAGAGAGGGGTCGGTGAGTTGTCTCACATTAAGAGGATTTTCAAGGGGTTATAGGGAATGTGAAAAGGTGGGATCTCATGTGGGCCCCACCTATCATTTATTCTTCCAAGGGTAGTTACCAACCCAACTTCCACACAAAGGATAAAACTACTTAGAAGAAAAATAAATTTGGATTAAAAAATTATTTATTCTTCACTTACACCTCAAATATTAAACAACTCCTCCTGAGAAAAATCACCTTCGAAAAAGGTATTCTTAAGCAATTACCGGCGCTGCGAGTTCATTGGTGCTCTCGGATTCCGACTATGTGCACCGGTTTAAGGATTAGAAAAACCGACTCGTTTGTTTATTGAACGTACCCGAGCTAAACTTCGAAAATTAATTCCGGGCACACCGAGCCTCGGAATCAGGCGCCATCAAAAACTGCGTACTCGTAAAATTCCAATGTAATTAAGAAAAAAAATTAGTTGAAATTTATGGGTCTTTACATTACTCCCACCTCAGGGATTTACGTCCTCATAAAGCATTAACACAATCTAGGGATACAAAAGCAGCACTGAGCACGCACATGAGCCTTCCGCTCCCCTGTTCTCACCTAGAGGTTCCCGTACTTCCAGTGAAAACGCACCCAAGGAATCGACCGTCCTCATAGGATCCCCTCCTACTGATCCTCAACCACTAATAGAACCCCACAAAAGTCACCCCATCACCAAAGTTCAGTTCCCCATGGTCGATGTTATGCTAAGGATCGTACAAGTATCTCCTTAGTTGAGATACGTGTAAGTCCTCGTGCACCTAGTGAAACTGAGGTGGATGGTTCAAGTGGTAAACCACCTCGCCTACCCTTCTGAGGACCTCAAAAGGTCCGTTGAACCAGGTATATTACTGTCGCCTTGGCCACATCATCATAGACCTCGTCGAGGTGAGACCCGTAAGAAAACGTGGTTGCCATCCTCAAATCCTAGTGGTTCTGTCTCCTATCAACATAAGACTTTTTATTGGCTCAGTGTTGTCCTCATCCGCTCCGGGATGACCTGGACCTTCTCGGTCGTGGCCTGAACCATCTCTGGTCCCACAAGAGCTGCTAAGTTTTCTTCTTTTCTAATAGGAGAAATCCGGTCTCATCATCTGGATGAACCATGTTCTTTGCCTAAAACAGTCAATCCTGTCATGAATGGCACTAATCCATGCCATTGATGACATCATAAGGCCTCAATGCAACTACCAATAGATCCAACTGTTACTCTCATCTCTAAGGGTTGATTCACACTGTCGGCATCAGTGTGTGGTCACTAGGTCTCCCCCAGTATGAATCTCAAATGTGAGGGTCAAGTCAACAATTTTTAACCGAAAACTCTTAGTATCAATCAATCCAAAAAGGGAAGGTAAGTAGACGTCACAAATATAAGTGACTTTTATTACTGCATCTCGTAGTACAAGACACAAAACAACCACAAACAACAGCAACAACAACAGCAAGGAAGCTGGTAGCACCAAGATCAAAGGCCTCTATGCCTGGAAGTAGTCCGCTCTAGATTAGAACTAAACTCAAAACTCTTGTTGCCATATGGGTGAAGTTGGCCGATTCAAGAGTGATAAGCTACACCTTCCTATGAAAGAGTTAATCCTATGCTACCTGTGGTTTCCTTTTCACCGACCAAGGAAACATCATCCCAATGTTTTCCTAATACCGTCAATTTGTGTATGAACTCTGGATCTAATCCATACTCAGACCAATGTCGTAAGGCCTCGACGCTGCCTCAAAGAGATTCCAATGGAAACTCTCTCCTTGTGGGTCAGATCACATTGTCGGTGTAAGTGTGATTATTGAGTCTCCACCCAAGGTATCTCCAGACGTGAGGGTCAAGTCTACGACTTACCGAAAACTCTAGTTTTGGGACAAGATTCGTGGAAGGAAGGAATGAGTCATATCGATTTCTGTTTCTACGACAACTAGTATTGGACACATAGTGTCCATAGAATCATTCTTAGAGCCATTGGGTCACACTCCTTGACCGCATGCAGCTACTCTCTTCCCCTTCCCTCCATCTCCCTGAGCCTAGCAGGGACTACAAAGGCAGGTGATTGTAACATGTCGAAAAGTACACCACCCCATGCTGCTCTCCTAGCTCTGCTTCCACGTCTGCTACTCTACAGATTCATCCTTCCATGACACTTCCTCTTCTTGAAACATTTTACACGTCCAAGTCTCTAGGACTGACTCCAGTTCGCATCTTCCCACTGCTAACATTCATTGTCTATAACTGATCAGCCAAAGAACATTCAACCACAAAGGTTCTCTCTAGCACCCTAACATAAGTAGGAATGAAAAGAAGAAAGAGAGCTTACTCGGATATCCTTTAAACACACCTTGCTCTGAGATCCGAGCTATAAAGCACTAATTATATTGTAGTCATCAAGTACCAAGAACGATTGGTACGCCTCGATGAATTCTCAGCTACTGACATGTCGTCCTTCCGAAGCTGTATAAGCTCTAGAAAACTCTCAACCACTTCGTGAAGCCAGTCCTCAGCCGCATGTTAGTCGAGATCGCCTTAGAACATGAGGGTATCTTAAGTTGGAACACGTGTAAGGCGGTAAGTCCACATGTTTCACATACCGCTACCGTCGGTTGTAGTTGTTGACCAACAGGTAGTGATGTATAACGGGCACACTACCCGGAGGCACTATCTCAGTCATCGGTCCAGATACTGAAGCCTCATCACTATGCAAATAATATTCATGGTCACTCACTGAAAAACACTAGTAGCCAAGTCCACCATCCACTATACTGATGTCTCAGCTAGGTGGAAAGCACTAGCAATTACCTCCAGACAGTCCTCTACTTTCTGGGAATCTGCCTCGCCTCGTAACCTCGGATGCCGCTGCTGCTGGAACTCGTGCACTGTGCTCTGCCAGCGTGCACAGTTCACTAGTATGGCTAGTGGCATCTGCTGCCCAACAGGTGGTGGTGCTGCTGGTACACCACCCGAGGGTGCCCACATAGAAAAAGGGCCCCGCACCGGAGCCTCACCGCTCAGCGGGCCATCATTGAGTACTCTCTCGGAACTCCATCTGACTGTCTGTGTTGATACATACTGAACAGATACGACACGGTCAACGATTTATAGCTGGTGAGCTGACTTCAGAGAAGAATATCATTAAAAGGTGGACTTGTGGTCAGGGTACCATCAGTTGAATGTAAAGGAAGCGGTCATTACAAAGACCATCTTTCGTACAAGATATGGAAATTATGAATTTTTAGATATATTTCATGGGTTTACTAATGCACCAGTTGTATTCATGGATCTTACGAAAATAATATTTTGTGCGTTCTTGGATATGTTGTGGTTTTCTTTATTGATGACATTTTGGTATATTTTTAATTAAATTGGAAGATGAAACTCATATATGGGTTGTTTTTCAAACCTAAAATTAAAATATTCTATATGGGAAATTAAGAATGTGTGAGTTTTTCTTACAAAAAAATTCATTCCTTGTCTACTATATTTATAAACATGAAAAAACAGTTGATCATACTAAAATATAAGTTCTTTAAGAATGGAAAATACCCAAAAATATATCCAATATTATAGTTTTCTTTGTTTAGCAGGCTATCACTGAAGTTTTTTGAAAATTTTCAGGGTTATCTATACTACAAACTATGTTAACTATAAAAGGTGTTATGTTAATATGGATAGAAGAATGTGATGACTGTTATCAAGAATTGAAAAGATGATTGTTAAATAATACAGTTTTGGAACTACCTTTTATAAATGGTGAATTTTTTTTCTACAGTGATGCTTCATTGAAAGGATTTGGTTGAATCCAATTGCTTAGTTACGATGTAATTTTATATTCTTCACATCAGTTAAAAACTCATGAGTTAAATTACCCTACACATGATTTGGAATTAGTTACTATTGTTTTTTCTTTAAAAAAATTTAGGCATCAACTGTATCGAGTAAAATGTTAAATATATACAGAACACAAAATTTTTAATTATGTGTGAACTCAAAAATAATTTAACTAGAGACAGAGGACATGAATGCAATTAATCAAGGATCATGATTTCACTGTTCATTACCATCTAGGAACGAAAAATAATTTTATGATTCTTAGAGTCAAAAAAGTAATGCTATATTAACTATGTTATGTTTGGAACATGTCCCTTTGATTAATGATTTTATTAACTTTGGAATCGATGTATTTGGTGTCGGGAATTACATAGTTTTGTTTTAATTTTAGTGTAATCATCTCTATCAGGTAGAATTAAATAAGCACAGAAGGAAGACATTGAGTGGAAGAAAAAGGTTTAATTGTTACAGAAGGGTATGTTACCTGAATTTAACATTGATTAATATTGTGTTTTGATATTAGGGAAGAGGTTGTGTGTTCCTTGTGATCTATAGTTGAAGAAAGAGTTTTTATGTGATGATCATAGTTATTTGTTTTCAATTTATCATGGCAGTAAATATATGTACATCGATCACTGGGAGTATTGCTAGTTGGATAAAATGAAAAGAGATATTACTGACTTTTTTGTGAAGTTTTTAGCTTGCCCTATATACAATTGGTATGTGTCCTAAAAAATAATGGTATGATACAAAAATTATTACCCTATATAAAACTATGATTCCTTATATGGAAAGTATAAAATTATTTAAAAATAACTTACCCCACATAAAATTGGGATTCCTCATTTTGTATGAAATGGAAAAACACAAAATTCCTTAGAACATGATGTAAAATTTTTCCTTACCACTTGTTAAAATAATGATATTCCCCACAAAAACCAATGGATTATTTAATTACAACGTCAGAGAGGATTTCCCCAATTTCCATTATTGGTCACCTACCACACTGAGATCTAGAACTACACATGGCTTGATTCCAATTCCCTTGGAATGCATAGAAATTCACAGACATCCTATCTTTAGGTCCAACAAAAAATTTATCATCTTTTTGGTCCATTGGACTTAGTAACGATCCTCATAATTTCAACCATAATCTACCTTAAATTCTCCTCAGGGTGAACATGTGGTACAAGAGAATCCATGTATCATTTCATGTGGGGTTTTATCTATTCCATTTGACAAATAAACCCTTGAGATAAACATCATCCAACTCCCACAATCGTGACACTAAACTATCTTTCCCATCACCATGATCAGTGAATTTAAACCATAAGATATGTGTCATTTATCCTAGGGCACTTTTGTTGTATGTGGTCCTTATTTCCCTCACTTCACATCGGTTTCTAACTATTTTGCAACTAAAAAATTCCATGAAAACAATTTCCATACATTGATCATCATGGTTTTAAAATATTCATCAATAGTCCACGAAACAAGAAATTAAACTAGCATCGATGATCCAGACCATTTGTCATTTACACAATATGCAACTGAATTTATGATCACATAAAGTGGTGTAAGGCCTATTTGTCTCATTTCATGTAATTTATTATTCTTTTACACAGCACAAGCTTCCTCAAATCCCCCTGCCTTGATGTCCTAATACATAGGACCTCAAACTATGACCTTTGGTGAAAGTGTTAAGACCCTACACCATGTGAATTCCTTCCACACCCCTCAAACCAAATATAGATTAATTAATGGGGATTGATAATGACCCTTGAGTCCTGCCTCTAGTAGGCCCTAGTTAGTGACTATTAATGAGGGTTTAAAAATATCATAGTATTGGATTCATTACACTATATAAATGGAACAATATTGTGAGATATGATAAAAAATTCCCCCCAAAATACAACAGAATATATAAAGGCAATTCAAAACCATCCCATGATGCATGAGTAATCTGATACTTATATTTAAAATGTATCAAATGTAAATACAAAATATTCAATTCAATAAAATAAAATCGATAGAAGTACCAACCCATTTTGTATTGTACATTTCATTCCCCAAAGTCCTCCTAGAATCCAAAAAATAGTTTATATATATTGGGAGATCGTAACAGGTATACATAGAAGGGAAATATAAAAGGCCTCAAGTGAACATGTGAATAGATAATGTTAATGCACCGGTGAACAAAAAGTAGAACATACATTACTCAATAAAATACATCTAACCAAACCTAGTGTCACCATGGATTAATCACCAAATCACACATCTAATATAATAATATAACATCAAGATAAAAAAAAACAAATGCACCACACTGCTCATCCCCACTAATTTCATACTCTCATAGGCTAATGTAGAACTTACTATTGTCCCATACCTTACACACATATCACATCATATCACATAAAATCTAACACATAGAGACTAGGTGCACATATCACATCGCATTATGTCACATTACATCCCGCCCACAAACACATATGCTACACATCACATTTCATAAAAAAACACAACCTAGAGAAATAGTGTATCATGATTATGAAGTACATCAACCCGATGTGCTCTTCATACCACACATGACACCAACCATATACCACATAACACCACACAATGTCTCACCCAAGGTCACTGGGGAAAATACATCAAATATTGAACATAGAATCTTGGGCCAACAGATCAAATATACTAAACAGACACATGGGCCAACACATCACATCTCACCTGTAGAGACTTGGGCCACACATCACAACAGATGGAAAATAATGATAGTGGTGGATGCAATCCATCTATATCACTAATATCTTATAGGTTGTGGAAAACATCCATAACTCAACATATTAATGTCTTGGTAAGGTTATCCTACTTAATAGGGGTGTGTTTAATAAATCATAAAAAAACATGGTATATAGATAACACACAATTCTAGACATATGAGTTCACATATAAAAATATAGTGTACATCACAACACCACTATATACCATACATTAACTACCACATCTATAGACACTACTCTATTCAATACACCAAACTACTTCCACACAAGCCACACAAAATTTTCTAATTTCCTATTATAAATTACAACATTTTTATTTATTAGACTATTAATTTTACATTAATCTACTTATGAATTCAATTGAATTAAATTCATTTATCACATATCAATTTTACTCATTCATGTTCTTTTAGCATCATCATTTATTCCATGGGTAACCTATAAACCAACACACCCACACAATTCAAAAAAAATCCCAACTAACAGAAACTATCAAAGCACAAATACCACACACCTCAACCATCGCATTACACAACCAAAACTACCACATACCACACACCTCAACCATTACACAACCAAAACTACCACATACCACAAACACTGTGAATAAAATCATTCCAAAACCTCTACACTATAACCTATATGCCACAACCTCTATGCCACAACATCATCACACTACATCGCAAAAATTCCCAAACCACATCCCTTAGAACCAAACACTATATAATTTCCTTACATAATATACATCCCGTCCAAAAATATCAATCATAACACCATATCCTGAACTGGGTAGGGAAACATAGAAATAACAATAACAAATAAAAATACACATTACATATTCTATATTTATTCAATTGAATTATCATATATCTTATTTTTTAGCATGGTTAGTATCAAAAAATAGATTTCCAAGTGAAACAATCTATTTACTAAATATATGTTACATAGCCTTTTATTTTAGGGTGTCATATCACAGAAAAATTGAACATGTCATCACAAATAAATAACTAAAGTGAAAACAAGGATCCAAACCACTATTATTTTCATAACTAGAAACATGTCGGAATTAAAATCTAAAAAACATATAACAATTTATAATATCATGTGATAATGCCACTACCACGAAATTTTAAATATTATAATATATAATATTATTACAATAATCCTCTCTATCCAATAATGTTAAAAAAAGTGTACACCACAAAAATTCATGTAAAAGCGTGATAATGATGATATGATACCTCAAGGATGATTTCTAATCTCACTATACACCATAGGGTGATGAAACAATTTCCCAGAAAACACCGTCATATAAGGAACTCATAGATCAACATACACTAGACTAAAGGGTTTTCAAAATATATCCCACATTTCCTCCCAAACCAAATAATCATTTCCACAATGAATCCTCAAGATAAAATATGATAAAACCCATCATGAATGGAGAAGAAAATACCACATATCTCTAAAATTAATCAAATAGAACCAATGTTTTGAAGATGGGAAGGAAAGGATTGATTCCTAATGAAGAAATCTCAAGACCCATGGAGTGATGTTGGTAGATATCTGGAGATCTGGGAGAAAAATGTAGGGTTTGGAAAAAAACCCCAACAGTAGTAACTTAAATGCAATAATGAACATGGGAATTACAAGACCTATACCATTTACACATCATTTAAATTAATATTTTTAGGTCCCACATAAAAAATAATCAACTCAAAATTTACATCCTAAATTGAGTACCCATGTTGTAACTCCTCATGTAGTATACTTCACAAGACATGAACATTCTTACAACATCATGTTATCCTTACATGGTGTGAACTACTCAGGCTTCGATATTTTTCTCAGAACACACCTTTACCCTAACTATTGGTCTCCTCCATATACCAAGAAACCTCATAAATCCAACACTAAAACATGTTAAACACATTAAACAGACAATGTAAAAAACCTAGAGGACACAAAAAATTACAAAAGATACCTCTAAACTGATTCTCTCCCAAAAAAGCCAAAACTATACCTATAAGGAATGGGACTAAACAACTATCCCACACGACTCCCCTTAAGTGTCTTATCATAAAAAAAACCCAAACTAGAAAAAATTGATAACATAATAAATAACAAGGCAGAATGCACAACCACATCTCAACCACTCATTAGGCACAAAACTACATTATCTGATTGGCAGTCACAAGCACAACATACCACACATCCACCTACACAACCTTCCAAACTCTACATATCTAAAACCAACAACCATCACATCCATTGAACCACAATACCAGGGACGTATGAATTTGGTTATTCCATCCTCTTTGAAAAGATACTATCTAATACAGGACGAACTTACTCACCCACAAAAGTTTAATGAAATCACAATTAATACAACTCAATTAGTAATTATGTTTTCCAATTTCCATATATCATGTTTTTTATTACACATCATAAATTAATTAAAATAGAAAATCTCTTAACATATCATGATCCATGAAATGTATCATAAGAAAAAAGAGAAATGAAAACATTATATAGATTCGGGTACTGAGTATGCATTTTCATCTATCACTCCAAAGAACACACCTTTTAGAAAACACACCTCAATAACACATGAACTAATGGGATTATTATATCACTCAGAACTATATCTCAATGATTCTGAATCACAAGTAGTTTCTCCATGAATTTATTTTCTTCCTTGATATCTGATATAACCTAGTCAATAATGTGGTCTTCAATCCTAAGATATTGAAAAATCTGCAACACGTGGACGACTTTGTGGATCTTCTATTGTCACAGTTGCAATGTGAATTGATACAACGTAACACCCGAGATTTTATGAGAAATATTTTGTTTTTATGTCATATAAATCACCAAAGGAATCTTTCACAACAGAAAACATTTTATTGGCTTGCGTTACACGCAATAGAAACCTTCCTCGATAGCTTGCATAGTACACAATACAGAGTTCCACTAAACAACGATATGTTTATAAAATATAATATAAACAAGCTGTTATGAATAGTAATACCCACTTTTTGAAATTTTATAAAGTTTATCATTAAAAATGTACCTCATTTTTGGATTCAAAATATCTAAATTATCCTAGGGTGAATTTTTGGTATTTTTCTGAAAACATTCAATTTTTGATGAATAGTGAAAGCACTATGTTTCTATTTAAAAACTGACTTTTTATTTAAATAATTATTTATTTTGTTTAAATATATTTTAGGTAAAAATAGATACATAATACCTATATAAGTTCAATGTAATTCATTGGAGTAATTTTATAATAATATAGATACATAAAATATTTTATTGAACTTTTTACCGTCTTTCACCCACCTCCTAAGAGCATTTGCAATTGTAGATAAAACGTATTTTTACCGCTTCTATGAGTGGAATGTCAAAAATATGAGATACATGGTTAATATCAATGATTAAAATGTGTTTCAATAAGATAAAAATAATTTTTGGTTAATAGTAACTTTTTACTTTTATTTACCACAGTTAAAAATAAATAGGGTAATTAAGGGTAAAAATGATATTATTATTACCCTATCACATGTCCTTGTTCTATTGGATAAATTCAATATTACCAAAAATATACTTAGGAATAAAATATTACCATTTAGGTCCACTTGGATTAGATTAGGATAGTGATTATTATTTTATTTCAAGAATAGTTAAAAGAGTTAAAATCAAGATTAATAACTAACCCATATTTAATATAAGGTTTTACATAAGATTAGTTAGACTATAAATATTAATTATAAATATAAAAGTATTTACTACATTATGTAATTTTATTTATAATTTTTAGGAATTAAATAATTTAATTTATTTTTGACACAATGATGATGCAGTAATTACCTAATTAATGAAATATTAACATAATTGATGTTAAAAGTATCCAAATAAATGTCATTTTATACGTTTTATAAATTCAAATAATTAATTTAGGATAATATGACATGTGAATTTACGTTTTTAGAACTAATCATGTTGTTATGAGTTTCACAAAAATCAATTACCTAATAGTGTAAAAATTGACATAAAATTGTTTTTAAAACAAATATTATATTATTAATTGTTATTTTATTCCTAAAAATCTAAGGGTATGAAAATGACATAGATAAGGTTATATATATTAATAATTAAAAACATGGGGTTATTTTGGCTTGTTATAGTAAGTTTATTAACCATACAGTGTAAGAAAACAAGAAGTCATGTTAAAAGTTAAATTATTTAAATTAGAGTTAAATCTAAATGAAAAGGTTAAAATAGTAACCTAAACATGTATAAAACCTATTGTTTGAGATTATTTAGATCCATCCCCACCTTAGATTCGAAATAAATCAATTTGGAGCTATTAGAAACCGAATATTACTTTATTATAAAATAATATTTTATGTTTTTCCAAAGGTGCCCCTCTCCTCCCTTATAAATGGGCACCTCCTCCCTCTCCTCCTCACACAATTTTTAGCCTTAATGCATGACCATCCCCTGACAATTTCCCTTATCAACTTCCATATAAATATACTAGAGGTATTGGAATTCTTTAAAGACAAATTATAGTGCCCTATGAAGAGGTTTAAAAGAGGCGTGTCGAAGTAGAGGTAATATCTGTTACCGATTCTTTCAAATTTATTTCATCTTCTACATACTCATATCTAGTTGTTTAATTATGATTTAATAACATAAGTATCACTAATATACTGATATGTTATTATAAATATTAAACAACCCTATTTAACCTTCTATCCATCCTATGGAAAATGAAATCAACGCGCGTGCATACGTATGGAATATCGTCTCCATGCCATGGTGTAATCTGTTTTCCACCACCACTTTACTTGGATGGGTATAATGTTGTAAAGAATAACTATCTATGATTATTGTAAAATGATATTGATTATGAAATAGTATACACACACTTAAATACAATTCCATGATAATGGGAACGATATCATCTCTCGTGCGTACGTACGTCCTACCGTCTCCACGATGTGATGTGACTCGTTTTACATGACCTTCATTGAATAATGATTATATAAATGAATTGAACAAATACATATGATAAATATTATACTAATACCATTCTGTAAATTATTTATCTATAACCTAAAAATTATAATAATAATTTATTCGACAAAACACGCATAAGAATATAAAGCAATGAACACCCGAATAACAAATAGCAATGAAATATTATTAATAAGAATATAAGAATATGACCATACATGATATTATAACAATGAATATGATTCTGTAATGAGTCAATGACATTATTTAAATCATTATACAAGATTTTTGGATACGTACTAAGCATATCAGAACTAAGGTAAGGGAAAATCTCGCAATCTCATTTCTATCCGAGATTTTTTATACTTCAGAATTTACTGGGGAATATTTATCATCCACATCCATGTTACCTCAATATGTAATATTATTTCTATCCACATTAAAATTTTTAAATACAATTTTACCTATTGGTTAATTTTTAGTAGAAGATATGAATGGAATCTTTTGTAGTTTTCATTACGAGACACTTTTTGACTTTTCCGGCAAAAGTATGAGAATAATGTTTTTCTGACATATAAAGAATTAATGGATTACTATGATTTCATAGAGAATTATTTTCATGTAAATTACTTTAAAAGTTTTCATGTTTATTTTTAATTAACTTATTTTATAATTGTATGACATGTTAAAAAAGGAGAAAAATGTTTTTTTAAAGTATAAATAATATTTTCCTCAACAATGGAGTTCAAGTGTTTTATCAAATTTATTTTTCCATCTAAGAAAATATAGGGTTCTGTTTCTATCCCTATTATTAAATTTATTTGATTATGTTGTGATGGAATTATTTTTATGAAGTTCTTTATCTTATACGAATTGTTTTATGATGTCACGATGTTTAAGAATCCCATTTTTATTACATTGGATATTCTATGATTAATGGTTTATTATTTTGTGGAACACATAAGAATGGTTTCATTATGATATGGGTGGGACCTATATCTCCCTCTAATGGGTTGGGTAAAGATTTATATCTCATGAGATAGACATGGTTGGAATGACAAGTTAATCTGGTTTAGTGATACAGGACTCGAACGAGGAGTGAACTCGGTTCAGTAATGGACTTTCTATGCTATGATAGTCTTCGAAAAGATCCTTGAATAATATGAAATTATTTTCTATGATTATCTGTGTATGACAACAAGTATCATGGTTTATGTTATGATTATTGGGATTACATTTCACCACTATGATTTATCCAATGTTATGATATTATGATCTGTTTTGTATGTTATGATTTTCAAAATGTTATGTTCTTATGAATATGATATAATTGATATTTATTTTGTTTACCATTACTAAGAATCTGAGCTCACCCTTTTGTATGTTTTCTTTTCCCCAGGTTAGGAAGAAGGGTATTAAGTAGGTTATGAAAAAAGGGACACTAAATATGATGAAATAAATGGGAGACAATGTAGATCATTTATGAACGAGTTGTTTATGATTCCCAGTTTCTAAAGACACTATACCTACACGGACCATTCAAGGTTTTGTTATATGTTGTAATAAGTATGCTTCAATTATGACGTAATAACAATGTATGTAAAGTATGGGTCATTATAGTTTGAATCAGAGTAAAGGTATAGTCAAACATTGGAAACTAGGATGTGAAATCCTTAGTAAGAACCCTATGGATATGTATAAGAATTGATCACAATATTAGTGTTTTACAAATGGACATGAGTAACCTATGATAAGACCTAAAGAGTGAAATTTTATTACTAATTATGTTGTTTTCCTATTATGATTAGTGTTTCTCACACTATGCTTCTTGGTTTTAGTCAATGGATGGAACCCGATGGAACAGTGCTAATCCTTAATCTAACGGGTAATGAAATGATTGTCCCCCTAAGAAACCAAACATTATGGGAGATGGAATGGAAAATCTTGTAGCCAAGATCACACAACTTTCTCAAAATATGAATCAGGAATGACTTCCAAACGAGCCACAGAAGGAGCAACAATCTATTGAATCCTTCTTGAGGCAGCGTCCACCATCATTCAGCGGGTCTTCTGATCCATTAGTTGATGAACAATGGATCAGTACCGCGGAAAATATATTTTCAGTTCTACATGTTCTGAACATGATAAAGTCACCATAACAGTATATCATTTGGAAGGTGAAGCTGATCAATGGTGGAATCTTATTAAGAATATGAGGCAAAGGGATGAAATTGAGTCCATGGAATGGGATTATTTCAAGAACTTATTTTTTAATAAGTTCTCCCCTCGTATTCTTCGAACAAAGATGTAGAATGACTTTCATGAACTGAAGCAAAAGGATGATGAATCTGCTGGTACCTACGAATAAAATTTTACAAGACATGCAAGGTACGCTTCCGAAATTATTATCCATCATGAGAGTAAGATAAATCGATTTTTTAGTGGCTTAAAACCAAGTCTTCAAAGTGTGTTAGCCATAAGGGACTTCAATAGCTACAAAGAAATTATTCGATGTGCTCTCAAGGTTGAGATGGAGATTGGAGTAACCCATCAATCATATGGGTTTTATAAGAAAAGGAAAATGGAATTCAAAGGAAAATCTGAAGACCGCACTGAAAATAAGATCATTTTCCTCATATGCTCAAAGTGTGGAATGAAACATGGAGGTAATTGTCTTAAAAGGGAAAGTAAATGTTTTATATGTGTAAATTATGGTCATCGGGCAGTTGAATGTTAAAATAATGGGAAGAAGATGTCCAATGATGCGATCAAAGAAAGGGATACACAGAATGCACCATATACACTTCAATGTTTCATGTGCAAGGAAATGGGGAATTATTCCAATCAATGACCTAATCCAATGGTTGTTAATGATGATCTATGTCAACAAACTCTTAAGACCAAAGTCAAAGGAAAGTCACATGCAATTTCTATCGGCGATGTGGAGTATGATAATGAAGTGGTGAAAGGTACACCTACCATACACTCTAACGTAGTAAATGTTTTATTTGAATCTGGATCCACCCACTCTTTTATTTATGAAGATGTTTCTGAGGGTATCACCATTGTACCTAAGTAGTTAGATATTGTGTTAGCTATGACAAACCCTAATGGAACATCAATCACATAAACAATTACAAGTCTTCTCCGATTGAAGTTTGTGGGAAAGTGCTTCCAATAAATCTTGTGATATTTCATATATTGGAATTTGATGTGATTCTTGGCATGTATTGGATTTCTTTATATGGAGCACATATCAATTTCCAAATAAGTGAAATCACATTTAATTTTCCCGATCAATCTACTATTATCTATCGATGCAAGGATGAATATAACATTCCAATGGAAATTCCATCCATCTTAAGGGCATTGATTCCAATAAATGAAGGTTATTTATCTCAAATGGTTGGATAGAAAATCATGATTAATAATATGCCCATTGTACATGAGTTTGATGATGTCTTTCTATAGTAATTTCTAGGTCTTCCACCAAATTGTGAAGTTGAGTTTTCAAAAGAACATGCACTACTGGAAATCTGAGCTATAGCCATAGACCTATAGACACGGTTTTATAGAACCGTGGCTATAGGTTTTATACAGCCACGGTTTTTTTCCTACCTGTGGTTATATCCCCTCGCCCAGTTTTTTTCTCCCCCATTCCGTCGGGCTCCATCATCGCCCTCGCCCCCAAGCGTCGGGCTCCTTCTCCTCACCCTCGCCATTTCTCCTCCCCGCGGCCTCATCATCGTCGCGTCCTCCTCCTCCACGATGCATCAACGCAGCGCCATCCTCCTCAACGACACCCTCCTCGCCGCGCCCTCCTCGCCGACGCTCTCCTCGCCGACGCCCTCCTCGCCGCGACCCTCCTCGCCGCGTCATCCTCCCCGTGACCTCCTCGTCGGCGCCCTCCTCGCCGGTTCCTTCCTCGCCGCGCCCTCCTCGTCGAAGCCCTCGAGGTCGACACCCCCATCGCCCTCTATTTTTTTCTCTCCTGAGTGCTGGTTATCTGCATTTTTTATTCCTCATTTGCACCTTCGATTTCTTTGATTTAGGTAAGCTTTACATGTTTTCCCATTCTGTTTCATATCCGATTAGGTTGATGTTTTGAAGCCACTGGTAGAATTAGTGTGTATTTTCATTGAAGAGGATTATAGATGTTTCTACGTGGTCCATTACAAATCTTGGTATGATTTCTGCACTATCTGCAAGTATCTTGGACACCTATGTCAGGTCTACTGATGGTCTTCTTCTAAATGGATTGGAATGGTTTCATCCCAAGGGATCAATACTAGGAATGTGGGTATTAGTAGAATGTTGGTTTTGGTAGAAGAGTTTGGATCTAACTGTTTTCCTATAAAGGATGCAGGATTCACAGGACCTAGGTTGTCATATGAAAATGCATTGTGATCCGACCACGACCATCTAAGGAGCCCGGTGGTGAAAGTTGTCCCATCTGTTTCTAGTGCTGAATATGTACCAATATATGAATAATTAAAATGAAATTGAGAAATTCAGTGGAGAAAAAGATTCCAATATATGAATAATTAAAATGGGAGCCTTTCTCGGACAACAAGGCTGAATTGAATCCCTATATGGGTCCAAGAAATCCATTACGACTGTTAATGAAATGTTCAGACCATTGTAGAATACTATGATGTTACCCCTAATATACATATTAAGTCTCATAGAACACTTTTACTTTACATAGGTGATGGGGTCCATAGGGAAGTATATTATAAGTCTACCACTGTATAAATTTTCTAAAACATAAAAATTTATAGATGACAGCTTCATTAGTAGGAATAACTTACTAGAATCATCATATGTTCACATTCAAAATAAAGCATTTTAATTCAATAAAAACCTATTTAGAAGAGTTTAATAAAGTCAAATTATATTTAACCAATATTAATGTTTCTATAGATGATTAGGATCAGAAATTAATCCTCTTAATCCCTCTTAACTATAGCTACATCACACTAATTGAGACCATGACATATGGTCGAGATTCTTTAACTAAAGAAGATATTAAATAATCTATTTGGTCTAAGGATTTGCATTCTAAACTTAAGATAAAAGGAGAGGTTGAGTGTTTTTCACAAGGGGAAGACCTAAAACTTAATGTAAAAAAGAAATAGTTCAATAGATACAAAAGGAAGAGTAATAAAGAACCCAAATCCAAAACTAGTTCCTTGGATAGAAAAGTCACATGTTTTCACTATGTTAAACCCATGCACATTAATCCCAAGTGTAGGAAACTCATGTGAGAGTTAGAACACAAAAAACCAACTGACCAGCCTTTTATGGTTGACTCAAGATATTATGGTATTGAATTCTGGAATATATCCATCCATAAACTCAATCATGAGTGGGTCATCAACTCTGGATATTATTGTAACTTGTGTCTATATATAGAGTCTTTTTTGAATCTATTCAAGAAGTTGGAATGGTATGTCCTTTTAGGAAATAATAATAGGTGTAGGATTGAGGGTAGAGACTCTATTCTAATAGAGTAAGATGATCAATCCATCATCCACTTACGTGATGTAAGGTGGGTCCCCAACCATCGAAAAAATAATATCCTTAGGAGTCACTACTTTAAATTTAAGCTATAGCCATAGAACTATACCCACGGTTTTATAGGTCCGTTGCTATAGCTTCTCTATAGCCACGATTGAGTGAATTCCCGTGGCTAAAATTTGCCGTTGTTTTTTCTTCTCTAAAATGTGTTGGGATCCTCCTTCCTTCTCCTCCACAATACTGTGTGTGAGGATATCCTCCGGCCACGATACTCCCAAAACTTCACGGTGGCGCCCTCCTCCCCGATGCGCGCAACCCTCAGAACCCTCGACCTTCACGGCGGCACCCTCCTCCCTGATACCCTCTGTGTGCGACCCTCCAAAAGGGCGTGTTTATAAGGATCCTCCCTCCTTCCACGGCAGGAGGTGGATTATGGTAGAATGGAGTTTTATTTCTATGACGTGTCATGATATTTCTCCATTTTCCCTCATCTTCCCATACCATTGTTGTTGCAGTGTAAGGAATCACATTGAATTTATGTCTGAAAATTCTGGCGTTGGAGTAATTGAGGTTCAATCGAAGCTGTAGACGACTCCATATTTCAGGTTAATTTATTTCCCCTTTATAGGCATTATTAAATTCACTTTATTGGGCATCAGCGGTTGCAGATTAAATCTCTTATCATTTACCGTTTTAATCCGTGAGCCTTTAAGATTGAATTTCCCAAACGAATGTTCGCTCAATGTTTGAGGATTACTGTTGTGTGTTTTCAGCAGTAGAGAAGGGTTTTACACTGCATTATTTTGCTGTTTATTTTTTTTATAAATAGGGAAAATGTATGTGTGAATATTTTTGGAAATTACTTTGTTAGGAATAAGATTAATGTACTTTGTAAATAACTCTTGAGATTAGTTTGAAGAATGAGAATCATTAAATGGGAGTATTCTAGGAATGGATTTTGAGTTTAAAAATCAGCACCCATGTAATTACAGGAACTCCAACTGGGTTATTAAATACATGTTGTTTTATGTTTCTTGTTACCTTGTTCCCTTTATATAACATTTATGGTATTCTTAATGAAACAGAGAAATTAATGATCCACTCATGCACTAGAGTTTGATGATCAAGAGAATTATAATAAGGGTATAAGGAGCTGCGGCTAGTATGGTGATGAGTATTGATGAATTGAGAGTTGTGTTTTTTGTTTGAGAAGTGAAGATATCTCTAAGAATAGATGATGAATCCATTGAATGATATAGAAAAGAATAATAATAATAATTTTTCCATCACTATGAGATCATTTAGATAGTTCTAATGTGTTGAGAAGAAGAATATCCCATGACATCTTTTGTTGAATAATATTTATAAGGAGCTACTGGTTTTTAATATCATGGAATATTATTGTGTGAGATGTCCAGGTGAATACATCCCTATGCTCTATGAATTTGAGCTATGAGTAGTGAATGAATTGTAGAGTATCCTTAAAGACCTGCTGACATTGAAAGAAGCTTCCTGTGAGAATAAGGAGATTAGTCTTATTAATTCATAGACATCATGTGTAGTGTTTCTAATCTACTTGCAAGGTGTATTTGAAAGAAACTGTTATGTATACATAGATTGAAGCCATCAAAACTATAAGACTCAGGGTATGTAATAATACCACAGTGTAACTTGGTGACTATAATGGGAAATTGATGAAGACGACTACTAGAAAAATGGAGAGATAAGTCCAATGAGATGCAAGAAAGTGGATGGAGAGTGTAACATCTTGTTACCTTTAAAATAGTTTCGTTTTATATTTTTTTGTAGTTTTCTTTTTTTGTTTCTTGGATAAGGATGATAAGGTATTGGGAGGAAACCTATAATACTGAAGTTAGAGATTTGTTTGAATTTTCATTATAAAACTTATGGGTTTTGCAATCTACTGGGGATTTACACGTTGTGTAATGATGTTACACGATTTGTAATTGCCACCCAACATATGACTTGTAACTAGTACAAAACATGAAAGGATACATGTCATGTATAGTTTACATGTCATGTATAAATTAAAAATTAGGTTTTTAATAAAATCTGATGGGTTTTTAAGCGCATCGGGTACTTGAAATAGTGTTTATGTTTGTTTTGAGTCTCAAAGTCCTTATAAGGTGTTACTTAGACATATTTTCCCTCAATGAGATACTATATTGTGTATTTATTTTCATTCCATATATTGTGTCCAATTGTTTCCATGTCAAATTATAGACTGAATCTTTCCTTATATCACTTCTTTTAGGACCGTGTTAGGCATTCGAGTAATTTCCATGTATTATTAGATTGCATATTGTTCAAGATACCATGGTTGAGCAGATTTGTATAAATCTGGTTTTTAATTTTACCAAATGTAGATATTTGTTCAAACTATTATCATTTTCTCTTCTCACGCCTCCTCACCATGACCCTCCTCCTCACCGCGACCCTCCTCCCCGACACCTCCTCCCTGACGCCTCTCTTCCGACGCCGAGGAAAGTTTTTATATCCGGCTGGTGAGTCTTCTGGTTATATTCTTCCCTTGAAATCTGCTACCTAATTTCAGGTCTTCCCTCTTTCTACAGGTTTTTCATCCCACTTTCTCTTGTTTTCAGCCCCAAATATCTGATATATCACCCCCGTCATTTGGGTTATAATTCCAAATTGTTTTTTGTAGGTACCATATTCCTTTCCTTACCCCCCTTTGTTTGGTAATGTTATGTTGATTTTTTTTCCTTTCATTGACATAATAAAAGTAAATTTTTTTTACTTTTATGCTATGCATAACCCTATGCTGAAACTGTATTCAGTTTATTCTTTTTTTCTAGCATCCTCAATTTTCCTATTCTCGTTTTAATTTTATATTTTAATTTTAATCACTAAAATTTTATTTTCATATTGTTGGTAATTTTATTCACAGATCTGTAATGTATTTTTGAAATTATACTCGTGCATTGCTTCTGTGTTTTTTTCACACAGACCATACTTTCCAAAGGCATTTAATTTGATTTTTAATATCAACAATTCAACACCATAGTTTTTCCATCAATTCTGAAGAGACTGATATGGTTTCTTGAATTCTGAATTCATTTGATGCTCAAACCTTATATTAACATCCAATCAAGTCGTCTTTGTTCGCAGTTTATACATGTAAATCTTTAATATTTATTTCTTTGCAATAGTTGCATTTGATTTTTCGTAGTTCTTTGTCTCCTGTTTGATTAATCTTCTATCATATGTTGTGTAGTTTAAACTTCTGTGTTAATTTCTGAATGTTTGAGTTTAAATTTTACTCAACTTGTTTTAATAATGAACATATTCTGATCATTTGAAGTTCCCTTTTTTATTTGATTAGGAGAATGTTCTAATGGAGTCAAAAGGTGGTAGAAAGAAGTCGAGCATTAGTTCATTAATCCACAAGGCTCCTCTCGGCTAAAACATTGAAGACGTTCGACCTTGCGGAGGAATGAAAAAATTCAAATCAGCTACCTACTCTAACGTAAGTTTTATTGTTTCTGGATGTTGTGTAATGTTTCCATGTTGCATGAGTGATCCTTTTTTTATTCTTTTCTTTATTTATCTACATCTGATTGATCCGTCATTTGTTTTCTTTTGTAGCTTGCTCGCAAGCCATCCTGATATTTCTTTGAGTTAATATCCTGGCCATTTGAGTGGCCTCCTTTTGTTTTGTGTTCATCAACAACATGAGTGACCTTTTTTGGGAGATCATATTTCTTCTCTTCCTTGTCTAATTCTTATGCAAAGTTAGATGATTCTGTTGTTGTTGATGCATACATTGATCTCTTGACAATTTCATTATCCAATTCATTGCTTGGTATGGATGCCAATGATCCTCCTAAAACATTGGCAACCATGATATTTATTGGTTCCATATTTTCCAATGTAAGAACTAGATTTCATAAAAAAACATGATATATGTGCTTTTACATGGAGAAGAAAACTTCTGTTTCATTTGAGCATTGTTACAGATAGCTGCCCAGAAGATGATAATGATGGTTTATCATTCATGACAATGATCCAAATTTCTGAATGGCTGGATGAGTTCTCGTGTCATCTATTTTCTTTACTTCTACACTTGGAACCATACAGTTTTATGTAAGTGTTTATGCCTTTTTTTCTGTCCCATTCTTCAATCATTCATGTATTATTCTAATATTTAGTTATGAATTTTCATGTTATTAAGTAGTTTATGGTATTGCAGAAGTTAAGGGATACACTCTTCATCGGTTTTAGGAATGATCCTGATTGAGGATGGTCCCTATTATTTTTTCATGCTGAAAATCCTTCTTGGGAAGCACTCTCAAAGTCTCTATAGCCAGGTATGTCCTGTAATTGAAGGTTGTTCAATCTAGTAGCTTCAAGAATCCATTTTTCTTCATTTTTTATGATGATTTAAACTTTGGAAAATTTGTATAATTACCTAAATCATGTAAAATGTGTCCTTTTTTATCTGTCTACAGTTGACACACTGATCACATATATATAAGAAGTTGTTATATCTCATTTCTTTTTCCACTATTTTCTTATAGGTGCTTTCTTATGATAAGACCGGTTCTATCCACCACCATCGAAGACAATGAGTTCAAGATTTGGGTATGGTTTAATCCATTTTTATTCTTTCAGCCACCTATGTTCAATATATGAGTAGTCATTCAATTTGACATTACCGTTTATCTGCTTATAGGGTGCTTCTTCTGGTGCAAGATCCCAAACAACTGACTCAGGTACAATATCAATGTAATCATTGTACCTAACAGTATGTAATAACTTATTCCATCATGCTTTTTGATTTATGTACTCTGAATTCTTTATTCAAATTACAAAATTGTAAATGTGCTTTTCAAAATATTCTCTTAATGAAAAATATAATTTTATCTTATGCAATTTAATTTCTCCATGCATCCAAATCTAACATATCATTCTTTATACATTTAACATCAACTATTCTCTATACTTTCAAGGGAGTTATATGATTATTAGCTTCTTTATTGTATTTATTACTCAACTCTATTGTATTATTATCACATGATCATCCGTAGTTGCATTTTTTTGGGTGCTCCAACTCTTGTTTATGTAGATTCATATCATAGTCTTTCAACTTTTCTACTATCGGGTATGTTATACCTGAATCGTCTGATCATAGGATGTCTACTTAGCGTACAATTTTATTGGACCATCTGATGATCCTCCATTGCATATTGTATTCTCACAGCGCATATTCTTTCCTCTGATTGTAGTGTACTCCATCCGATGATCAATCCGATATTCTCACTCTGCCCATTCGTGTCATTGCACGACCCCTTCATTTGGTTGTTTTATATTAAAATTCTCATACTGTGTCTGGTTATCTTGAACCATTTCATCTATGATTATAACCTTTTGATAGTTACTACATGCGGATGTATTGCTAGATCGCCTCTATCCGAGCAATGGAGTCTTGGTTTATCCGAGCATCTCGGTCGGTGTATTTATGTCTGAACATCCCCTCTGCCCGCAACACCCACCCTGCCGCCTTCGAATCAGCCCGCACTATCACCCGAACACCTGCAACCAGCCCCTTTCAACCAGCATTCCAGCCTCCTCCCACTCCCTTTGCTCCTGGTCTGAAGATGTTTTCCCGTGGATGTCACTGGATTGGGCCAACATGCTGCGGTCACACCGCTGTCACTCCGCGGTCACGCCGCGGTCACACCGTGATTTTTCCCTGCTCCAGCTACATCCAGCCCACACCAGCCCCCTTCCACCTTCATTTCAGCCGGCTGCCACCAGCATTCCAGCCCGAAACAGCCCCCCCCCCCCCAACACCTTCGAATCAGCTTGCACCATCCCCCCAACACCTGCAACCAGCCCCCTTCCACCAGCATTCCAGACTCCTCCCACTCCCTTCGCTCCTGGCCGGAAGATGCTGCCTTGCGGATGTCGCTGAATCGGGCCAACCCGATGCGGTCACGACGGGGTCACGCCGCGGTCACGCCGCGGTCACTCCGCGGTCACGCCGCCGTCACGCCGTGATTTTTCCCTGCTGCTGCCACATCCATCCCACACCAGCCCCCTTCCACCTTCATTTCAGCCCGCTACCACCAGCATTCCAGCACGCAACAGCCCCCCCCCCCCCCACCACCATCGAATCTGCCCACACCATCCCTCCAACACATGTAACCAGCCCCCTTCCACCCGCATTCCGGCCTCCTCCCACTCCCTTCGCTCCTGGCCGGAAGATGCTGCCCTGCAGATGTCACTGGATCGGGCCAACACGCTGCGGTCATGCTGTGGTCACGCCGCGGTCACGCCGTGGTCACGCCGCGGTCACGCCGCGGTCACGCCGTGGTCACTCCGCGGTCACGCCGCGGTCACGCCGTGGTCACGCCGTGATTTTTTCCTGCTCCAGCCACATCCAGCCCACACCAGCCCCCTTCTACCTTCATTTCATCCCACTGCCACCAGCATTCCATCCCGAAACAGCCCTCCCCCCCACCACCTTCCAATCAGCCCGCACCATCCCCCCAACACCTGCAACCAGCCCCCTTCCACCCGCATTCCAGCCTCCTCCCACTCCCTTTTCTCCTGGCCGGAAGATGCTGCCCTGCGGATGTGGTTGGATCAGGACAACACGCTGCGGTCATGCTGCGGTCACGCTGGGGTCACGCCGCGGTCATGCCGCGGTCACGCCGCGGTCACTCCGCGGTCACGCCGCGGTCACGCCGCGGTCACACCGCGGTCACGCCGTGATTTTGCCCTCCTCCAGCCACATCCAACCCACACCAACCCCCTTCCACCTTCATTTCAGCCTGCTGCCACCAGCATTGCAGCCCGCAACAGCCCCCCCCCCCCCACCTTCGAATCTGCCCGCACCATCCCCCAACACCTTCAACCAGCCCCCTTAACCAGCCCCCTTCCACCTGCATTCCGGCCTCCTCCCACTCCCTTCTCTCCTGGACGGAAGATGATGCCATGCGGATGTCGCTGGATCGGGCCAACACACCGCGGTCACGCCGCTATCACGCTGCGGTCACGCCGCGGTCATGCCGCGGTCACGCCGCGGTCACGCCGTGATTTTTCCCTGCTCTATCCACATCCATCCCACACCAGCCCCCTTCCACCTTCATTTCAGCCCGCTGCCACCAGCATTCCAGCCCGCAACAGCCCCCCCCCCCCCCCCCCCCCCACCTTCGAATAAGCCCACACCATCCCCCCAACACCTGCAACCAGCCCCCTTACACCCGCATTCCAGCCTCCTCCCACTCCCTTCGCTCCTGGCCGGAAGATGCTGCCCTGCAGATGTCGCTGGATTGGGCCAACACGCAGCGATCACGCCGCGGTCACACCGCGGTCACGCCGCTGTCAAGCCGCTGTCACGCCGCGGATACAAAATGGTTAAATATAAAATATTAAAAATAGACACATGTTTGAATATCTCAAAATTTCCAAATGTACTCCTAGTAAAACACTTTAAATTTTCTTCAACACAAAAAACCCCTTGCTGATGATGATATTAAATTTAGGTGTAAAATCCATTATGATAATATTTTTTGGTAGCATTATGTACTCTGATTTCTATGCAAACAGGGCTTGTTTGTACTGGACAAACATGCAACTGGAGACCTGGTTTTCTTGAAGAGTTTCCATGAAGGGTCTTCACTGTAGACGAAACTAGCTCTGGTCTGTTTTTGGTAGTTTCTTCCCTGATGGCTCCACAACCGTTTGACTAAATTTTACACCAAACCAAGCCCTGCTAGTGACTCTTTTTCGATGCACTATAAAAATACCATGGCCAACCCATCAAAATAAAACAGCTATTCCAGGGCCATTTCCACTCTCACTAAAAAATCCAAACTCAAGCCCTACTACAATTCCAAGCTCCCACTTCAATTTAGCCACTATGAACTCCTTTCCAGTCCCCCACCATTTTTCAATCCACCTAGGCAACCCATCCACAACATGACCACCAATCATGCCTACCCACCTCTCAACTTCTAAGCCACCAACCCCACATTTTCCACCAGGCATCCCACTTTAAAACCATTCAAACCTCACCCAATTCTAACCAATTAAACCAGACCCCTTAACATTTGAAGCGCTCATCTAAATTCCTGTTCCAACTCACTTAAGGGGGGAAGGCTGTCCAGTAGGGGGGCGGGGCTGTCCAGCAGGGGGGAGGGCTGTCTAGCTGGGGGGAGGGCTGTCCAGCAGGGGGGAGGGGTGTCCAGCAGGGGGGAGGGGTGTCCAGCATGGACTTAACTTGTTTTTTTGGCACCCAAAAATACTGAATGATATTGTCTCAAGCATAGTAATCGCTCTTAAAATTGATCCAAAGGACCTTACATGCTGACTTGGATCTATTCGATAGATAATGGTTGAAATAAACCTTGACTCAAAACATCCCAGCTCAATTAACTTCAATGCCAATGAATAAAAAACTGAAGATATAGTCGAATATGTGCGAAACCCCCCCATTTTGGGATCACTATAAAATCATAGGGCATACTATCTTCAACTATAGGGTGATTAGGAAGCAGGTAATAAAACCATCTGAGAATGAATGGAAGGAAATGAGGAGACCTAAAAAAGACAAAGCCCCCATGATAGACATGCCTGAAATATCCAAAATGAAATATGAAGTTTGGGTCAACAAAACTCACACTTTGACTCACATAAGAGATAGTTCAGGAACCAAATGGGTGGATGAAGTGGAGGATGAAGAAAACTCTATTAATGATCAAAACCTCTCAATTGAAATTACAAACCTTTTACTAGACACTATTAGAGTATCAATCGAGCAGGAAAAGATTTCTAGCTATCAACATGACCTAGAAAAGCATAATCTCTAGCACCCAATCTTGGATGGAGGGAATTTTTCTACTAATGAACTAAAGAAACTAACCTGTACTCCTAGTACTACAATCCACAATAATGATGTTTGCACTAAAGAAAATGATGTTGCTGACACTCCATACTTAAGTGCCAAGCAGACCGACATTACTTCCACACCTAAATTAGGTATGCAAAAGGAAAATCAGGAAACCCCCTAGTCTTCTACCTCCATGGTGAATCCTTCCACCATAGACCTAGAAGCTCGAGCAGGCATGAAATAGATTCCAGCAACTATTTTATATGACAATTCAGTTTCGGTTCTCGTACCCTAACATATTTAGGTTTTTAATGTTCCCCCAGAGCAGAAGAAGTAGAATCTCTCTTAGAACTCCATCGAACAACAATCTGCTCTAGATCCTGTTATTCCAGGTACTTCTCCTCTTTCTTATGCTACTAATAACTATTCCATTCTGTCTAAAAAACTGCGTTATGATCAAAATGAATCTTCCTCAGATTTTTTCTCTAAGAATTCTTCTTCTCTACACTGATGCAACCTGACCACTAATATCCCATCCCATATTGCTAAAAAAACAATGCTTCTTTTATGAATAGTATCCTGGTTTTAACTACAGGTGACTCCAGAATGGGAAAGTAGCATGAGACCAAATCACATGTCCATAATCCTGGGTCTGGGGGGTCTATCCTGGGGTGTGCAGAGTCTGGGGGGGCAGGACTGGCAGGGGTGTCCAGGGTCTGGGGGGGTCTGTCCTGGGGGGGGGGTCTGTCCTGGGGTGTCCAGGGTCAGGGGGCAGGGGAAGGGGTGTCCAGAAGGGGGAGGGGTGTCCAGCAGGGGGAGGGGGATGTCCAGGTAGGGGGAGGGGTGTCCAGCATGGGGGAGGGGTGGTCCAGGGGGTGGTCCAGGGGGTGTCCAGGGTCTGGGGGGGGGGGGGGGGTCTCTCCTGGGGTGTCCAGGGGCAGGGGGGGAAGGGATGTCCAGCAGGGGGAGGGGTGTCCAGTAGGGGGAGGGGCTGTCCAGGAAGGGGGAGGGGTGTATAACATGGGGGAGGGGTGTCCAGGGGTGTCCAGGGTTTGGGGGGGTCTGTCTTAGGGTGTCCAGGGTCAGGGGGGCAGGGGGGCAGGGGGCAGGGGTGTCCAGCAGGTGGAGGGGTGTCCAATAGGGGGAGGGGTGTCCAACATGGGAGAGGGGTCTCCATGGGGGGTGGTCCAGGGGTGTCCAGGGTCTGAGGGGGGGTCTTTCCTGGGGTGGGGTCTGTCCTGGGGTGTCTAGGGTCAGGGGGCAGGGGGCAGGGGGCAGGGGTGTCCAGCAGGGGGATCAAATATAACTCTTGAAATCTCATTCATGTGTTTCCAATGAGTTCATCGATTGATGTAATAGTAGAAAGCATAAACCATTTAACAAAAAGAGATCTGACCCTCGTTAAGGAAGGTGCAAGTGATAAGCTTGCAGGTCGGGTTTCATGTCTCAAAGCACACAAAATTTAGAAAAGTTCTTGAACCGTCCCTACTATTTTTTTACATCCACATTGCCCAAAAACTAATTCCCAGCTCACCATAAGCCTGACAAGGATATGCTCTCTCTTTTATCCAGTTCTGATACCGCCATCACTAGCTGGTCCATTATGGACACTTAATGAGTAGGTTTTCACTGAAGGTAACCTTACACCCTATGCTACAACTCTATTCTGCTATGACAATAATGAGGAAATTTCATTTGGCCAACAAGGGGGTTGTCCAGCAGGGGGGGCTGTCCAGCAGGGGGGTTGTCCAGCAGGGGGGGGGCTGTCCAGTAGGGGGGGGTGTCCAGCAGGGGGAGGGGGTCCAGGGGTGGGTTCCAGGGGGTGTCCCGGGGTTTAGGGGGTCCAGGTGGTGTCCATGTGTGGTGACTAAGGGTGTTCAGTGGGGGTCCAGTTGGTGGTGTCCAGGGGTGTCCAGTGGGTGGTGTCCAGGGGTGTCCAGTTGGGGCATGGGGGCTGTCTTGTGGGGTGCATGGGGCAGGGGGCAGGGGCAAGGGTGTCCAGAAGGGGGGAGGGTGTCCAGCAGGGGGAGGGTCTGTCCAAGCAGGGGGAGGGTGTCCGGCAGGGTGGGGAGGGCTGTCCAGGGGGTGCAGGGGGTGTCTAGTGGGGCTGTCCAGTGGGGTTGTCCAGTTGGGGCATGGGGGCTGTCCAGTGGGGTGCAGGGGGGCATGGGGGTGCAGGGGGGTGTTTTGTTTCATGTGGATTTGTGGCCTCACCAGATTGGTTGTTCCATTTTGAGGTACTGTAGTGTAAGGTTAGTGATAACCCCTATGACCCAAGTATCTTCAAAATCTTGATCATTTGTATTTTTCATCCTCTAAGATATTTCTATAGGTTTCCTCTGGTGAAAACCTTGATCGCCATTGCTTCTTTGCTTCATCAGAGCTCTTTCCATACCAATCTCTCCTTGAACTCATATCATTTCTTGTTTTATAGTGGAGATGACGTCCTTCCTTCAAGGAAGAAGTGATGACCCTTCTTGGTGATAGTTCCAGAAGTGCAGAAATGAGAATATGAAATTTTGGATCCTGGTGTAGATGGGCTGCGGGGGGGGGGGGGGGGGCTGGTGCAGGTGGGCTGGGGGGTTGTAGGGGGCAGGGGGGACTGGCAGGGGGTGGCAGGGGGGACTAGAAGGGGGCTGGGGGGCAGGGGGGGACTGGCAGGGGGAGGGGGGTGGGCTGGCAGTGGGACAAGAAGGGGGGCTGGCAGGGGGTGGCAGGTGGCAGGGGGTAGGGGGGACAAGCAGGGGAGTGGCAGGTGGGACTAGCAGGGGGCAGTGGGCAGGGGGGGCTGGCAGGGGGGTGGTAGGGGGGACTAGCAAGGGGCAGGGGGAGCTGGCAGGGGGACAAGCAGGTGGGTGGCAGGGGGCAGGGGGGACTGGCAGGGGGTGGTATAGGGGGACTAGCAGGGGGTGTGGTAGGGGGAAGGGGGGGACTGGCAGGGGGTAGGGGGACAAGCAGGGGGGCTGGAAGGGGGGTGGCAGGGGGTAGGGGGGACAAGCAGGGTAGTGGCAGGGGGGACTAGCAGGGGCAAGGGGCTCGCAGGGGGTGGCAGGGGGACTAGCAAGGGGCAGGGGGGACTAGCAGGGGGCAGGGGGCTGGCAGGGGTACAAGCAGGGGGGACAAGCAGGTGGGTGGCAGGGGGCAGGGGGGCTGGCAGGGGGGGGACCTAGCAGGGGGCAGGGGGGTGGCAGGGAGGACTAGCAAGGGGCATGGGGGACTAGCAAAGGGCAGGGGGGGCTGGTAGGGGGGACAAGCAGGGGGACAAGCAGGTGGGTGGAAGGGGCAGGGGGGACTGGCAGGGGGTGGAAGAGGGGGACTAGCAAGGGGTGTGGCAGGGGGCAGGGGGCAAGGGGGGACTGGCAGGGGGGCAGGGGGACAAGCAGGGGGGCTGGCAGGGGGGGTGGCAGGGGGTAGGGGGACTGGCTTGGGGGTGTCTGCAAGGCAGTGGGGAGGAGGGCATGGGGGGGGGGGGGGTCTGCAAGGAATAGGGGAGGGGTGCAGGAGGTGTTCAGGGGGGTGTCCATGGGGTGTCCAGGGGGTGTCCAGGGGGGGTGTCCAGGGGGTGTCAGGGGGGTGTCAAGGGGGTGTCCAGGGGGTTCCCAGGGGGGGGGGGGGGGGTCTAGGGGGTTGGGGGGGTATTTTTTTATGTTTGTGCACACCCTATAGCCACTGTTTTAAACTGTGGCTATTGGTTTATTGCCACGGTTTTTAACCGTGGCTATATACCTAACTCCACGGTTTCCAACCGTGGCTATAAATCATGTCCAGCGTCTAATATAGCCACGGTTGAAACCGTTGGCATTAAGTATACAGCCACAGTTCCAAACCGTGGCTATCGGTCTGGGCCTATAGCCACACCAAACTTAGCCATGGTTCCTCAAAACGTGGCTATTACCTATAGCCACGGTTTGAGGGCCTATATCCACGGTTTAGAACCGTGGCTATAGACCGAATTTTCCAGTAGTGATGTATCGGGTTCGTAACCTATTTCAAAGACACAATATAGAATGTCCCCAGTTGTGTTGCAATAATTGAAGAAGAAACCAAGAGAATCTTGATAAGGGATTCATATGCCCTAGTGCATCACCGTGGGGAGCACCAGTTCTGATTCTTAAGATGAAATATGGACCAATGAGACTCTGCATTGATTATCGGGAACTTAACAAGATCACTGCCAAGAACAAATATCCTCTCCCACGCATTTATGACTTATTTGACCAACTACGTGGAGTTTAGTACTTTACCAAGATTGATCTTTGTTCAGGGAATCATCAATTAAGGTTCAAATAAGAGGATATAACAAAGATGACTTTTCGTACAAGGTATAGACACTATGAATTTATAGTGATGCAATTTGATTTTACTTATGCCCCTACTATATTCATGGGTTATGAATAAAGTCTTTAGAGATTATCTTGATCAGTTTATGGTAGTCTTTATAGACGATATTCTTGTCTATTCAATGAGAAAGTAAGAACATGAATATCCCTTGAGAATTGTATTAAAACCCTAATAAAGGAGAAGCTTTATTCAAAATTTACCCAGTGTGAATTTTGGCTTCAAAAAGTTTTATTTTAGGGTCACATAATCTCAAAAGAGGGGGTATCTGTTGATCTAGCAAAAACATAGGTTATCGAAAGATGGTCGAGACCAACAATATTAATTGAGATATGATGTAATATTGGTATGGCTGGATATTAAAGATGTTTTGTGAACGATTTTTTAAGGTTATCTAATCCACTCACCAGGTTTACTCGAAAAGGAGTTAAGTTTTTTTTGGATGTAAGACTGTGATGAGAATTTCAATGAATTAAAATAATGGTTATCTAGTGCAACTATTCTCACACTACCATGTAGTGGATAAAGGTTTGTGATCTACAGTGATACATCCAAGAACGGACTGGGGTGTGTTCTCCTGAAAAATGATTGGTGATAGATTATTCCTCACGACAGTTGATAATCTATTAGAAAAATTACCCAACTCATGATTTGGAGTTAGTCATAGTAATCTTTGCATTAAAAATATGGAGGAATTATCATTATGGTGAAAGGCCTGATATTTATACTAATCATAATATTTTAAAGTATATTTTCACACAAAAGGATCTGAATATGCACCAAAGAAGATGGTTGGAGTGGATTAAGTACTATGACTGCTCAATTCATTATCACCATGGGAAAGAAAACAAGATACCAGATTCATTAAGTCGACAAGACCATGCTCGCTTATCCATGATTAGGAATCACACAAGATCAAATATTCATGGATTTACAAAGGATGGATCGTGGAATTAGAATAGAAGGGGAAAAATATAATCTTTCTCAATTTAATGTTCAAACATCTATACATGTGAAGATTAAAGAGGCACAAAAAAGAGATGTAGAGTTACAACAGAAGGTGAGAAATGTTACTGAATTCAACCTTGATTGTGATGGGATAATAAGGTTCAGGTTTTGGGTTTGTGTTACTCCCATCCTAGAATTAAAGGAGCTACTGAATGAGGATCATAGTTCTTCATTTATCTATTCATCCTTGAGGCACGAAGATGTATAGGACATGAAATAGTACTTTTGGTGGGATGGAGTGAAAAAAGGATGATGCTGAATATGTCTCCTCGATGCCTGGTTTGTCATCAAGTTAAAGTTGAGAGAGAGAAGTGTAAGGGGATGTTACAACCATTACCCATACTTGAATGGAAATGGGAAAACATCACTATGGAATTTTGTCACGGGACTTCCTAAAACATCCAAAGTCAATAATTCTATCTTGGTTATAGTTGATCATCTAATGAAGTAGGCACACTTCTTTGCTATTAGAGAGGATTTCTATCTCGATCAGCTTTCCAGGATATATGTTAAGGAAGTGGTATGATTGCATGGAGTACCACATTCCATTATTTCTACTCGGGATCCGAGGTTTACCTCAATGTTTTGATGAAGTCTTGAGCATACTTTAGATACAGAGTTGAGTTTCATGACTGCTTATCTTCCTCAAACAGATGGCAAGTCTGAGAGCACTAATCAAACTCTAGAAGATATGTTAATAGATTTCTCTATGAATTTCAAAGGTGGTTGAGATCAACACCTACCATTGGTGGAATTTTTTTTATAATAATATCTCTCACTCCAGTATTCAGATGGATCCTTATGAATCTATCTATGGAAATAAATGAATGAATCCAACTTGCTAGGATAATGTTGGGGAAAGAAAGCTATTTGGACCTGATCTTTTTGATGATATGGAAGAAAAGGTCAGATATATTCAACAACACATAAGAGCAGCTCAGGGTAGACATAAAAGTTATGCCGAAAACCGAAGAAAAGACCTAGAGTTTGAAGTGGGTGATAATGTTTTCTTACAAATATCTTCTTGGAAGAGAGTAATGAGATTTGGAAAGAAGGTAAAGCTGATTTCTAGGTATATCAGTCATTTCAAAATACTAGATCGTGTTGGGAAGGTAGCTTACCGATTGGCGCTTCCACCAAATCTATATCAAGATCATGATGTGTTCCATGTACCTCTCCTGAGATAGTACATACCTGATCCTTCACATATACTAAGCTCATAAGTTGTACTGATGGAGCAATATCTTTCTTATGAAGAACCACCAATAGAGATTCTGGATCATAACGAAAACGTTCTATGGAACAAGACCACTCGAATAGTGAATGATTAATGGAGTCCCCACGAATTAGAGGAAGCTACATGGGAACTTGAGGATATGATGAGGGAGAGGTATCCTCATCTGTTTGTAACAAAGTGATGAATTTCGAGGGAGAAATTCATTTTAAAGGGGTTAGAATGTAACACCCGGGATTTTATGAGAAATATTTTGTTTTTGTGGTACATACATCACCAAAAAAATATTTCACTACACACAACACTGTCTTGGCTTGAATTACACGCAAGAGAAACCTTCATCAATAGCTTTCATTGTACGCAATACTGAGTTTCACTAAACAATGATATGTTAATAAAAATTTATATAAACTGGACTTTATGAACAGTAATATCCAATTTTTAATGTTTTATAAATTTTATCTTTTCAAATGGACTTCTTTTTTGGATTCAGAATATCGATATTATCCTAGGGTGAATTTTTGGTATTTTTCAGAAAACATTCAATTTTTTGATGAATAGTGAAAACACTGGGTTTCTGTTTAAAAACAATATTTTTATTTAAATAATAATTAATTTTATTTAAATTTATTTTAGGTAAAAATAGATACATAATGTAATTCCCCGACCCCAGTTTCCTCGAGTTGGTGCATTATTATATAATATTGGAATGATCACAAGAAAGATCAAGTCTCGAAAGACCGATTAGTTTAGTAGCCTTGGAATAACAAGATACCTTCATAAAGTTTACATTACATCATTAAGTGAAAAAATACTACAAAAAAATATTGTATTAAAATACCCTCATATTATCCCAATAGTTCATTCATAAATTACTTCTTCACATCAAGGAAAAAATATAACATTGAATGGGGTGAGCTCAGATGCTCAGTAAGGATAACAATACAGAGGAAACATTAAAAAATAAGCATAAATTTTTAAGGAAATATATAGCTAAATCAAAAGCCTTTTAAACTTGACCTTCAGCATAATATGTCAAAGATAAAATGAAATAATTCTATTTAATTATTCACATGTATATTCTACTAGTCGAATAATCAAATTCAATATCAATAACCACTTTCATAATGATGGAATTCATAATGCCAGACTATCATAACCACAGAGCCAAGGCCCCAGGGCCAAGACTACAAATAAGATTTTTTCAAGGCCCCATGACAAGACACTATTATTTCTCATTAGACCTACCAATGCATCAAGGAGCTATAGCAGGCTCTACTTGTCACTTATTAAGTCCAATGCATTCCTCATATGAACAGGTTTCAACATAACATAAACATTCGTTTTAAAACTCGCATATGAAATGTGAATACTTTCACCATAAACCATAAATGGTATAAAAATAACACATCCACAGTCAAACATATCACAAAAACTTCTATACAAAATGGAAGTTTTTTATCAACATAAATCAACATCAAATAAGCTTAAAATCCATCAAATGATGTTGACATAGATGAAATCAAAACTATTTAAGAGAAATATCTATTTTTTTGAAATCATTTATAAGTCACATAAATATAAAATAAAACATAAACTTTGAAAATATCTGTATAAAATTGTAATAGAAGCTTCTAAGATTTTATGATGGATGAAAATAGCTGCACCCGATGTATAAGTTAAAAAGAGACATTATTACCTTCATTCTGTCAAAAAGGTTAAAAAGGACCATGTTTAGAAAACGATAAAAAGATTCCTTGATAATACTCTTATAAAAATACAATAAATGGTATAAATGACTTTAACACATATTCTATAAAATAGCAATATTGTTTTGAAATACATTTTTAAGAAACATGGATGTGGATAATAAAGAGGTCCCAGTAGATAATTACGTATAAACAACCTTGGATAATGAAGGGATTGTGAAATAACCCTTAACATGTACTTTTCCATAGTTGATGGTATGTTAACCTCCTTTATAATAGTTAAATAATTGTTATTAAATTATAAAATAACCATATACATAATTATGATATCATGTATGATCTTATAATAATGCTTTGTTAATAATACTTTAGTGTTATCGTTGTTTTGGGTGTTAACTTACTCATTTTCTATTATATGTTTTGTTACATAAGTCATATTTTTTACGGATAAGATGTATCTTACTCATATCCAGAATGATATAAAGTTTTGAAACATTACTTTTAATAATCAAATGAGAATTATTTTTGAATGGATACGATTGGGATTGAATCTCATCACGTTCGTGGAGACTGAAGTCTGTACGTACGCACGAGCGAAAATATCATCCTTTGTATATTGAAATAATATATAATTGGATGGTATATCATATATACAGAATCATTATCATGTTATATTTATTATTTACATGAATTACACATCATTATTATACCCATACATATAATAATATATTGAATAACAATTACACCACGACGTGGAGACGAAAAGTCGTACGTACGCAAATATGGTGACATGTCATTCAAGGATGGATATAATACTGAATATAGTTGTACAATATTTATTAAAATATCACATTATATAAGAGATACTAGATTTATTATTTTATAATTATAATAACAATGAAAGAATAAGATGATGAAGAAAGGAACCTGAAATAGGGTTGTGAAAACATTACCTCTTCTTTGGGTTCTTCCTTTTGAATGATCAAAAGGGATCTTTAGGTTGTCTTTCTGATCAAACTAAGGCCTATAGATTGAAGTTAGAGATGTTGAGAGAGTATTTATCCAAGGATTGGCTGAACCAAAAGGCTTTTAATGTGTGAATAATTGGTTAGAAGTGGTGTCCTTTTATAAGGGGGAGGAGGGGCACCTTAGGAAAATCAAGAAATATTATTTTATAATAAATTCATATTAGGTTTATAATGGCACAAAATTGGATTATTTAAAGTTTAATGTGGGTATGGGTCGAAATCTACAAATCCATTATAATTTATACAGGTTTGGGTCATTATATTAACCTTATCTTTTAGTTTTAACTCTTAGTTAATTAGTTTGACACTTAACATGTATCTTTGTATTTTTATATTATATAGTTAATAAACATACTATATAGCTCCAAGCGACCCCCAAGTGGTCCATTAATGATAAAAATATCATGATATAAGTCTCTTGGCCAAACCATATATTTTTATTAATTGAATATATATTAATAATACAATATTTGTTTTAAAATTATTTTATGTCAATTTTGAGAATATTGGGTATTTTGTTCTTGATAAATTTATAACAACATTATTACCTCGAAAACAATTTATATAAACAATTATAATATGTCATAGTAACCTATAAAATTATTGTAATTTATAAAAAGACTCAAATTACATTTATTTTGGAATTTATAATATCAATTATCTTAATCATTCATTAATACGGTAATTACTGCATCATCATTATGTCATAAATAAATTAAATTATGTAATGTCTAAAAATTATAAATAAAATACTATTATGTATGAAATCTTTTTATACTTCTAATTGATATTTATAGTTGAAAATATAACATATATAACCCTATGTAAAATTTGTTTTTCTAAAAGATATATGCTTATGTCAGTTTTGTATTTAAATTAACTTAATTAATATAATGTCTCCCTATCACCTACAAGTGGATCGATGGGGTCCAAAAATTCAACCAAATATGCCCATGGTATGAAATTTATCCACCATTAAAATTAGGAAATGTTTTAGGGTAATTTATTATTTTTATTATATTATTTTTTTACCCTTATTTACCGGATTTACCCTTTAACCATGGTAAATAAAATATATACCGAAGTAATTATTCAAAATGTCTAAAAATAAAAGTTACCTATTTACAAAATTTTGGAAATCCTGATTCAAATATGGAATCCATTTTTCCAAATTCAAAACACAGAAGTGGCAGAAATTAATTTAAAATTAATTTCCGGTGTCATAACAAAAAAGCATGTTTTTAAGAAATAATAACTATCAAAAGATTTATACTTGTTTATGTCTGGTTTAATTGTGAAATTATGTCTAATGACCAAAATTGTATTTAATGGTAAAAATATATTATAAATATACTTTAAAACCACTCAAATTCATAATTTATCACTATTAATTATTTCTATTAAAAAAGTTTTTTTTAATATCAATTTGGTATTGTTCACTATTCATCAAAATATTAAAGTTATCTGAAAAGTACCAAAATTTCATCCTAGGATCATTTCGATATTCCAAATCCAAAAATGATGTCCATTTTAAAAGATAAAATTGATAAAATTTTAGAAAGTTGGAATTACTATTCATAATGGCTACTTTGATTGGTCGCGGCGTGTTAGAATCTCAAAGTTGCGTACAACACACGCTAATGTATTATTCAAAGAGAAGCATACCATGGAAGCTTGGGGTGTTATATTCTCCCATCCTTCAAATAATTTATTCCTTGGAATTTCTAGAATATTACTAGATAAAAAGACTCGAGTGGTTCTTCATCATAAGTTCCTCAGGTTCGCACGTTGCCTCTTCCATTTTATGGTTTCTCCATAGAACTTTTACCAGATGAGTCAATCAGTTTCTCATCACTTGTTCTCTCGTATCAAGAATCCTGATGGGATCTTCGAAATAATAGATATCATGTTCCGGTTCTAATTCCTCATAGGTGAGTACATGCATTGGGTCTGGAATTTATTGTTTCAATAGTGATATGTGGAACACATCGTGAACTTTCGAGAGATTTGGCGGCATTGAAAAACAGTAACCGACATCCCCAATTCGTTCTAGAATTTCGAAAGGACCGATGTACCTGAGACTCAATTTACCTATCTTTCCAAAACGTATATCTCTCTTCCATGGAGATACCTTCAAGATAACATGACCTCCCACCAAAAATTCCAAATCCTTTCTTTGGTTTTCAGCATAGCTCTTCTGCCTACATTGAGCTACTTTGATGGGGTTTTGGATTATCTTCACCTTTTCCATCGTCTCCTCCACCAGTTCTGGGCCTACAAGTATTCTTTCTCCAACGGGATCCCAACAGGTTGGTGTGTGAAAATTTGTTTCCATATAACTCTTCATATGGTGCCATCCTAATACTTTAATATAAGCTATTGTTATAAGAAAATTCTACCACAGGTAAATATTGATCCCACATACCCTGAAGGTAAAGTTAGAAAGATCTCAACATGTCTTCTAAGGATAGAATAGTCCATTCTAATTGTCCATCTATTTGAGGGTGGTAAGCAGTGCTCAAATGAAGTTCAGTATCCAAGGCCTTCTGATGACTCTTCTAGAATCTCGATGTAAAATAGGGATCTCGATCTGAAACAATAGATAGGGGTGCTCCATGAAGTCTCACAACATCATTAATATATAGTATTACTAGATGTTCAAGTGGTAAATCATCCCTTATAGCACGAAAATGTGCTGACTTGGTAAGACGATCAACATCGACTCATATTGCATTGTTCCTTCTAGTAGTCTTTGGTAGTCCCATGACAAAGTCTATAGTGATATTATCCCATTTCCACTTAGGAATGGGAAGAGGTTGCATGACTCCTCCAGGCTATTTCCTTATAGCTTTTAGTTGTTGACAATCCATACATCTTGACACAAAATCAGCAATCTCCCTCTTCATGTTTCCCCACCAAAAATGTTCGTTTAAATCTCTATACATTTTGGTGCTCCCAGGTTGTATAGAGAAATTGGAACTATGATCATTGTCTAACAATTCCCTTTTTAAATCATGTATATCGGGAACACAAAGCCTCTTCCCGAATTTCAAAATTCCTTCATCATACACAAAGTATCTCAATCTCCCACCATTCACATCATTAATCTTCTTTTGAAATTATTTATCAAGAGTTTGAGAACTCTTAATAATTTTTAGTAAAGATGGTTTGTCAACCATTTGAAAAAGCAATGATGTTTCACCTTCCATGGTTATTCCCATGTAAATCTTCACTAGATTCATGCAAATTGGATCCCTTTCAATTCTCATATTTTCAAAACTCCATGATATTTTTGACTCAAAGTATCTTCCACCTTATTTGCCTCCCCTGGGTGGTAGTGTATCATACAATCATAATCCTTGAGTAATTCAATCCATCAACATTGCCTCATGTTGAGATCTTTTTATGATAAAATATACTTCAAACTCTTGGGATCAGTATAAATCTCACATTTTTCACCATAGAGGTAGTGTCTCCATATCTTCAATGTAATGATCATAGATTCAAATTCAAGATCTTGAGTAGTATATTTTTTCTCATGAATTTTTAATTGTCATGATGCATAGGAAATAACCCTTTCATTCTGCATAAGGACACAAACAAGTCCTTTCATTGATGTGTCACTATAAATAATGATCCCATCATTCTCCAATGGTAGAGTCAATATAAGAGCATTGAATAATATTCTATTAAGTTCTTCAAAAAATTCATTACAATCTTTTTTCCAAACAAATTTAACCCCTTTACGTGTGAGCTTTATTAATGGGTTAGCCATTCGGGAAAAATTCTGGGCGAAACGTCGATAATAACATGAAAAACCAATAAAACTATGTACCTCAATTATACTCGTAGGTGCTAGCCATTCGTGGATTGCCTTGGTCTTATAAGGATCAACAAAGATTCCATATTTAGAGACAATATGGCTAGGAAATTAAATCTCTTGAATCCAGAATTCACACATGCTAAACATCCCATATAATTCAGGTCTTCTCATAGTCTTCAGGATAATGCGCAACTAATTTTCATTAATTTTGTCGCTTTTGGAGTATACCAAGATATCATCAATAAATACCACCAAAAATCATATAGGTATTCCTTGAAACCTCTATTCATTAGATCCACGAATACAGAGTGTGCATTTTTCATCCCAAAAGGAATTACTGTAAACTCATAATGCATGTACCTGGTTAGAAATGTTGTCTTCAGAATGTCTTACTTCTTCACACACAACTAATGGTATCCTGATCGAAGGTCAATCTTTGAAAATGATTTAACTTCATGAAGTTGGTCAAATAAATCATCAATGCGATATAGCAGATACTTGTTCATTATTGTTATAGCATTGATCTCCCTGTAGTCGTTACATAACCTCATAGATCCATCTTTCTTTTTAACAAAAAGAATAGGGGCTCCCCATGGAGAAACACTAGGGAGAATAAATCCCTTATTATTCAATTCCTCTATATGTTTCTTTAGTTCCACTAATTCTACAGTGGCCATTCTATAAGGGGTCTTCGATACAGGCCATGATCAAGGAATTAAATCATTGGAAAACTCAACTTCTCTTTCTAGAGGATATCCATGTAAATCTTCCGGAAACACGCCTACATATTATCTCACAATAGGTACATCCTCTATTTGAACATTCCTTTCCTCACCCACAGTTATTTCATTCTAGTCCTCCCCGATAATTGAATTTAGTTGAGCTTCTGGGGGTAGATCTAGATAAGAATTAGGTGGTGATGATTCTGATCTAAAAATAAGGTGTTCTTTATCATCATCATCAGAAATCGTGACAATGAGATCAATGGATAAAGAACATTTATGTGCTCTAATGTGGACTGATTCAAAAAACATTATTGCAATGATACTTCCCTTTGGAGTTTTAACGGACAAGTCCTTTGTTAAATCAAATTATATATATCTAATTTTCTTAGAAAATGGGATGATATGAAACAATGCGATGATCCAGAATCAAATACAGCATTTTCTAAACTTGAGGAAACAATAAAATTACCTGCCACCACATCTTTCAGATCTTCTACCTCAGTAGTAGTGTTAGCATAATCATGGCCTTGATCCCTTGGCCTTTTCTAAGGCAAGTTCCCCTGATGCTTAGGAAATTTATTTTCATAATGTCCCATCTCTCTACAATTATAACATTCCACATTGATAGAAACTCTCATTCCCTTTCAATCATGAGCATGGTGGCCTTTTTCACCACACTTGTAACAGACTCCCATTCCTTTTAAGAATGTACTGGGGTGTTTCATCCCACATTTACTGCAGGATGGATTTTCAACTTTTCCCTTCATCCCCTTATTTCCATTTCCAGATTGATCATCAGATCTCTTCTTCTCATGCTTTGCTTTAAAGTCATAAGATGTAGAAAATTTCCTTTTCTATTTTGATAGAACATGAGACAATGTATTCGTACGACGAGAAGGATTTTGAGACTAATGCTCAACAAAGAAATTGTTTTAAACTATCAAATAAACAATCAATCTTACTTCTTTGGCTACATATATGATCTCTAGCATACCTTGCTAACCATGTAAAGTTTTCCTCATACATTGCGACATTTTCATCCTCCTTTTGCCTCAGACTCAAAAAGTGCATTTTCGTGTCTGCTCAATGGTCACAATGATAGTATTTTTATAAAAATAGATATTTGACCTCCCTCCATTCCATATTTTATACTTCGTCATCTTCTTTCATATTCTGAATCAATGAACACCAATGATCAGCATCTCCAGTGAGGCGGTAAACTGCCATGATAACTTTTTCCCTTTCACTACTCCCCAAAGCCTGAAATATTTTCTCTAGGAAACTTATCCATTTCTCATCTTCCAATGGATTTTTACTCCCATTGAATTTTGGTGTATTTTTCTTCATGAAGCGAACTAACATTGGTCATCCACACTGTGGATCAGGGTGCTCCATACGGGTAAGGTTATTAATCATAACCTGAGTGAGTTTCCCTAGTATGGTGATAAGCTGATCAGCAATTGTTACATCACCAGATCCACTATAATTATCTTGAGTAGGAGGGAAATCCCAACATGGAGTGCATGAATTGATATAGTTTCCATTTCTTACACTAGGTGCCATTTCTAACAAATGGCATAAACTAGATCAGTTTATAAATCAAAATACATAATTCCATACTTGTAAAACACTTAACATAATTGAACAGTTTATGTATATAATATATAATCATGAAAAAAAATTATTTGAGGAAGTATATACTCATCAACACTTCATAATGGTTCGTAAAGAAAATGATAATTATACGAAGAATATCCCCAAGAGTGTCGTAACCAAGAGTGCAGCAAGGCCCATTGTTGTGCACTAGTTTTTGTTCGAGTCTAGTTCAATGAGGTGTTTTCGGGTTTTACCACTTGGTACATCTGTGCCAGAGCTGCCTCTACCTTCTCATATCCAGACAGGGATGTATTTCTCATAAAACTCACAAAATTTCTACAATACCAAAATTCTAGGATGTTCTTCTATACTAACCCTCAAATTTTATCTTTGGACTTTGTGCTCTAATCAGACTTTATCTAAATAAATATTCAATGGTTTGTACTAAACATCCCATGATACCAACTGTAATACCCCGACCCCAGTTTCCCAGAGTCGGTGAATTATTATATAACATTTACATGATCAAAAGAAAGATCAAGTCTCCAAGGACCGATTAGTTTTGTATCCTTGGAATAACTAGATACATTCATAAAGTTTACATTACATCATAATGTGAAAAACTAATACAAAAACACATTTTCTTCATATCCCCTCATATTATCCATGCACATCATTAATAAATTACTTCTTCAAATCTTGGGAAAAATAAAAAATTGAAAGGGGTGAGCTCAGATGCTTAGTAAGGATAACAATATAGCAGAAACATTCATAAATAAGCATAAAATTTTAAGGCAATTTATAGCTAAAACAAAATATTTTTAAACATGAACTTCAGAATAATATGGAAAACATAAAATTAAATAATTCCATTTAATTATTCACCTGGATATTCTAATAGTTGAATAATCACATGAAATATCAATAACCACTTTCATAACGATGGAATGCAGAATGTCAGACTATCATAACCACGTAGCCAAGGCCTCATACCAAGAATACAAATAATATCTTGTCAAGCCCTCATTACAAGACACTAGTTTGTCGCATGAGACCAACTGATGCATCGAAGAGCTATAGCAGCCTCCACCTGTCACTTATTAAGTCCAATTCATTTCTCATATGAACAGGTTTCAATATAACATAAACATTCGTATTAAAACTAGCATACGAAATTTCAATACATTCACCATAAACCATGAATAGTATAAAAATAACAAATCCACAGTCAAACATATCACCAAACAATCAATAAAATATGGATGTTTTGTATAATAATAAATCAGCTTTAAATAATCATAAAATCGATCAATTTATGTTGACATATATGAAATCATAACTATTTGAGAAAAATATCTATTTTTCTGAAATCATTTAAAAGTAACATAATTATAAAATAAAAAATTTACTTTGAAAATATCCCTATAAGCTTGTAAGGGAAGATTCAAAGATTTTATAACAGTGGAAAATAGACACACCCACCGTAAAAGTTAAAAAAAGACATTCTTACCTTAATTCTGTCGAAAAGGTAAAAAAATACCTTGTTTGGAAAACGACGGAAATATTCCTTTATAAAACTCTTATAAAAAGTCAAAAAATGTTATACAGGACTGTAAACCATATTCTGTAAAATAGAAAGATTGTTTTGAAATACATTTTTAAGAGACATGGATGTGGATGATAAAGAGGTCCCAGTAGATAATTACGTATAAACAATCTCAGATAATGAAGAGATTGTCAAAAATAACCCTTACCTTGTACTTTTCCATAGTCGATGGTATGTTAACCTCCTGTATAAAAGGTAAAACATTTTCATTAAATTATACAAGAACCATATACATAATTATGATATCATATAGTATCTTCTAATAATTCTTTGTTAATAATACATTAGAATTATCGTCGTGTTGGGTGTTAACTTACTCGTTTTATTATATATGTTTTGTTACATAGGTCATGCTTGTTATGGATAGGTTGTATATTATTCCTATCCAGAATAATATAAAGTTCATATACATTAATTTTAAACATCAAATGATAATTAGTTTTGAATGGATATGATGGGGAATGAATCTCATTGCGTTCGTGGAGACGGTAGTCCGTACGTACGCACGAGCGACAATATCATCTTTTTGATAATAAAATAACATATAATTGGATGGTATATCATATATGTAGAATAATAATCATTTTATGTTTATTATTTACATTAATTAAACATCATTATTATACCAATACAAATAATAATATATCGAATAACAATTACACCACTACGTTGAGACAGTGACCTGTACGTACGCACATACGGTGACATGTCATTCAAAGGATTGATAGAATACTGAATATGGTTGTACCATATTTATAATAATATCACAATATATAGGATATACTGGAGTTATTATTTTATAATTTTGATAACAATGAAAGATGAAGTTGAAGAAGAAAGGAAATAGAAAGAGGGTGGTGAAAATATTACATCTTCTTAGGGATCTTCCTTTTGATTTGATCAAAAGGGCTCTATAGGTTAGATTTTTATCATACTAATTCCTCTTGGTTGAAGTGAGGAAATTTGAGAGAGTATTTGGTAGGGGTTGGCCAAACCAAAAGGCTATGAAAGTCTGAATAATTGGTTATAAGTGGTGTCCTTTTATAAGGGGGAGGAGGGGCACCATATGAAAATCTAGAAATATTATTTTATAATTAATTCATATTTGGTTTCTAATGGCTCCAAAGTGTATAATTTAAAGTTGAAGGTGGGTAGGGGTCAATAAAAACTTAATACATAGAATATAGATAGGTTTGGGTCATTATATTAACCTTATCATTTAGTTTTAACTTTTAGTTAATTAATTTGAAATTTACCATGTCACTTTGTATTTTAATATTATAAAGTTAATAAACAAACTATATACATTCGAACGACCCCCAAGGGGTACATTAATGACACACCTATCATGATATCAGTCTTGTGGCTGATCCTTATATTTTTATGAATTTAATAGAAATTAATAATATAATATTTTTAAAAAAAACACTTATATGTCAATTTTCACACTATTGTGTATTTTGTTATTGATAAATTTATAACAACATTATCACTTCGAAATAATTTTATATAAACAATCCTAATGTTTCATAGTAACCTAGAAAATTATTTCAATTTTTAAAAAGACTCAAAGTACATTTATTTAGGTATTTATATTATCAATTATCTTAATCATTCATAAATACGGTAATTACTGCATCATCGTTGTGTCATAAATAAATTAAATTATTTATAGTCTAAAAATAATAAATAAATAACTATCCTGTATGAAATCTTTTTATCTTTCTAATGAATATTTATAGTTGAAAATATATCATATATAACTCTTTGTAAAAAAATTCTAAAAGATACATACTTATGACATTTTAGTATTTACTTTAACATAATTAATATAAAGTGTCCATGTCACCTACAAGTGGATCTATGGGGTCCCAAAATCGACCCAAAGATGCCCATGGTCGGACATGTATCCACCAATAATGTTTGGACACATTTTAAGGTAATTTATTATTATTATAATATTATTTTTTACCCTTATTTACCGGATTTACCCTTTAACCATGGTAAATAAAATATTTACCGAAATAATTATTCAAAATGTCGAAAATTAAAGTTACCTATTTACAAAATTTTGAAATCCTGATTCCAAATATGGAATCCTTTTTTCCAAATTCAAAACCCAGAAGTGGTAGAAATTAATTCCCGCTGTCAAAACAAAAAACGTGTTTTTAATAAATAATTACTATCAAAAGATTGATACTTGATTATGTCCAGTTTAATTGTGAAATTATTTACAATGAACAAAATTGTATTTAATGGTAAAAATATTTCTTAAATATAATATAAAACTACTAAAATTCATAATTTATCACTATTAATTATTTCGATTAAAAAAGTTGTTTTTAATAACAATTTAGTAATTTTTACTATTCATCAGAATATAAAAGTTACCAAAAAAGTACCAAAATTTCATCCTATTATAATTTTGATATTGAAAATCGAAAAATGAAGTCCATTTTGAATGATAAAATGTATAAAATTTCAAAAAGTGGGTATTAATATTCATAATGTCTACTTTGATTGGTGGCGGCCTGTAAGAATCTCGAAGTTGCGTACAACACACGCTACTGTATTATTCAAAGAGAAGCATACAGTGGAAGATTTTGGTGTTACACATAATACCTATATATATTCAATGTAATTCATTAGAGTAATTTTATAATAATATATATACATAAAAAAATTTATTGAACTTTTTACAGTCTTTTACCCATCTATTAGGAGCATCTGCAATTGTACATAAAATGTAATTTTACCACTCCTGTGAGTGGAATTTATAAAATCCTAGAGACACGGTTAACATAAATGAGTAAAATATGGTTCAATAAGATAAAAATAAATTTTTGTGAATAGTAACTTTATACTTTTATTTACCACGGTTAAATGTAAATAGGGTAATTAAGGGTAAAAATTATATTATTATTACCCTAAAACATGTCATAATTCTATTGAATAAGTGTAATTCGACCAAAAATAACCTTTGGAATACAATATTATCCATTAGGTCCACTTGGATTAGATTAAGACAGTTATTATTATTTCATTTAAAGAAGAGTTAAATGAGTTAAAATCAATGTTTAATAATTAAAACATTTTTAATATAGGGTAATAAATAAGATAAATTAGACTATAAATATTCATTATAAAGATAAAATTATTTCCAAAATAATGGAATTTTATTTATTATTTTTAGACAATGCATAATTTAATTTATTTTTAACAAAATGAAAATGTAGTAATTACCCTGTTAAAGAAATATTAACATAATTGATGTTATAAATACCCAAATAAATGTAATTTGAGACTTTTTATAAATTCCACTGCTTTTTTAGGTTAATATGACATGTTAATTAACATTTTTTGAACAAATCATGTTGTTATGATTTTCACAAAAATCAATTACCAAATAGTGTCAAATTTGACATAAAATTGTTTTTTTTAAATATTATATTATTAAATGATATGTTATTTCTACAAATCTATGGTTCGGTCAAATGACTTAGATAAGGTTATATATATTAATAATTAACCACTTGGGGTTCGTTGGGATTGTTATAATAAGTTTATTAGCCTTATAGTGTAAGAATACAAGAAGACACGTTAAAAGATAAATTATTTAACTTAGAGTTAAATCTAAATGATAAGGTAAAAATAGTAGCCTAAACTTGTCCAAAACCTATTGGGTGAGAGGATTTAGACCCATCCCCACCTTAGCTTCTCTCTAAAACATTTTTGAGCTATTAAAACAGAATATGACTTTATTATAAAATAATATTTTATGTTTTTCCAAAGGTGCCCCTCTCCTCCCTATAAAAGGGCACCTCCTCCCTCTCCTCCTCACACAATTTGGAGCCTTATTTATCAGCCAACCCCTACCCATTTCTCTTTTTAACTTCCCTAGAAATATACTAGAGGTTCTGGTCTTCTTCAAAGACCAATTTTAGTGCCCTAAGAGGAGGTTTCAAAGTGGCGTGTCAAAGAAGAGTTAATATCCATTACCTATTCTTTCAAATTTATTTATTCATCTACTTCATCTTGTTTAGTTTTTTCATTATGAGGTAAAAACATAAGTATCAATCATATACTTATTTATTTTTATAAATATGAAACAACCCTGTTTCACCTTCTATCCATCCTACGGAAAATGAAATCACCGCGCGTGCGTACGTACGGAATACCGTCTCCACGCCGTGGTGAAATCTGTTTTCCACCACCACATTACATGGATGTGTATATGGGTGTAATTAATAACTATATATGATTATTGTAATGTGATATTGATTCTGAAATATTATACACACACATCAATACAATTCCACGATCATGGGAATGATATAATCGCTCGTGCGTACGTACGGCCTACCGTCTCCACGATGTGATGCGACTCATTTTATAGGATCTTAATTGAATAAGGATTATATAAATTAATGAATAAATAAATATGATATATATTATACTAATACAATTATTTAAATGATATATCTATAACCTAAAATGAATAAAAAGAATTTATTCGAAAAAACACGTATAAGAACATAAAGCAATGAACACACGAATAACATGTAGAAATATAATATTATTAATAAGACGATAAGATTATGACCATATATGATATCATAAAAATAAATATGATTCTGTAATAAGTAAATGACATTATTTAAATCATTATACAGGAGGTTCGGATTCCTAAAAATCATATCGGACCTAATGTAACGACCCAAAATTTCATTAATGGAAAATCCCTCTTGATCCAGTTAAATGTTTCTTTATGTTTTTATAAGATGTCAACTTCTTTAGTTTTATGTTAAGATTTGTGACCGTTACTTTTATAGCCGTTGAACATTGATCATCTGGGTAGTTTAAATATAAGGATTTAACGAAACCATTTTTACTCAGACAAAGGAAGCGATGGCCTCATCCAGTAGAATTGCCCCTTACGAAGCCCATTTGTCGGAGCTCGGAAAGGAGGTGGCGTCTTTGGGCTTTGCCCTTGACCAAGCCCAAGCTGAGCTTCATCAAGTCAAGCTCGAACGTGATCGTCTACGGGAAAAATGGAAGTTGATAGAGATCACCACTCGAGCGATGTTATCCGAGCAACCCCAAGAGTCTGTCACCATCGCACACCTTACCCTTAGGTCTTATGCGGCTATTTTAAGGGGTTATGTAACAAATAAGTAGCACCATGTTCATGTACATTATTTTTGTATATAATAATGAATATAATTTCTAGTCATTTTTGATGCATTGTAATTAGTTTTTAAAGTACAAATGATGTTTTTAGTTATTATTTAATTAAGAATTATATTTTATTAAATTAAAGGATTTTTGAATTAAATAATATTTTAATAAAATATTATTATTAATATTAAATTAATTTTTATTAAATATTAATGATCTTATAATTTTATGAATGCAATTAAAATTTTTATTAAGGTTTGAAAGCCATTTCTGTCAAAACGCGTGAATTTTTTATAAATGTCGGTTTTTATTTTAAAAGTGAAAATTCACATATTTAGAAAATTATTTAGATAAAATAAATATTATTTTTGGAATCAGGACGTCGAAATTATCCAACGGTGAATTTTTCATAATTTTCTGAGACAGTCCAATTTTTGGGTAAAAATTAAATACCTTTTAAATATATAATGTGATTTATGACATCATAATGACCCAATGGTGATGTAATAAAATACCATAATCCTTAGGTTCGGACAATATATGTTTTATCATTAAAATAATGAGGTTTTGGGTTTGTTTGAATCACTTTTCAAAGCATTAATGGAGCCCCCAAGACTTATTCAACACTTTGCCTTTTTAAATTAATTTCCATGGGAGTGTGACTCACCTCCACATAAGCAACCCTAATTTTTTAATAAGTTCGGACCTTGGCCTTGTAAAATATTGTTTTCCTCTCTCCTTTTCCAGAAACCATGGGCAAATACCATGGGATGGTTTGTGGTTTGGATTATTTTAATATAAGGGGTCCCAAACCTAAATAATAAAGAATTCTCTCACCTTTCCTATATAAACCCACCCAAGCTCCCACTTCCTCCTCACTCAAAGCCCTTGAAGTTCGTCAAACCTCTGCCCTACTCTCTCTAGAATCCTCTCAAGGTTCCCCAAGCTCCCAAGAAGCCTCTCACAAGCCTCTCTCTAGCCTTTGGAAGCACACTTCCAAGTAAGGGTTTTTTCTTCCTTTCACTTTTTTTTTTGTCAATTTTCTTTAAGTTGTATTGCCCTTTTAATTTAATTTATGAATGTTGGGGTATGGTTTCGCACCTCCCCCATACTGCCCTCTTATTGTTTGAATGATGGGAGAACCCTTTCTCTCTCATTAAATGCCTCCCATGTACACCCGTTACTATGCCGAAATTCCGAAAGGAACTTCTCTCTCTTCTTTTATATTCAAGCAATACTTTTGTATCATGAATCTAAATTCCATTTCTGTTGTTGGGAAATGTATATATATGATCTCCTTACTGTCCATTTCATGTAAATATGATGAGGAACCCCTTTCTCTCTCATCAACCTTTTTTATGAATTCTTATGTCACGCCGTTACGCTGCCGAAATCGCACCAATTTTCTAAGCCAATGTCTTTGTGTAGTGAATACCATGCCCATTTCTCCATCAAGGGTATCCACCTTTATGCACATATACGTATTGATTGTAAAGTTTCATGTATGAATTCCACATTCCTTTATCGTGGAAGAAATGATTATGTTTTATGAATCCATGTTTTATGATCCATGTGGCACACTTATGCATGAAATGAAATGTTTAAGAAGGGTGCGCCCTGATAGCGCTCCAATGCATTGGGTAAAGTATAGTATCATGATACGTCATGTGCAATGAGTGTTGACTCATGCTAATTCAAGTGCAACGAGGGTTTACTCGTGCTTCAAGTGCAATGAGGGTTTACTCATGCTCCATGTGCAATGAGCCTTGGCTCATGCTAATTCAATGTTAAGTGTTGTTGCCACATTTCCATGTTATGATTATCATGCTTTATCATGCCTTTATGTTCATGTCTCTCTTATTCTCTATTGATATGCCTATTGCCTAACATGTATTGTACTCCTCATGTTATTCATTATGTACTCCCTTACTGGGCTTTATAGCTCACCCTTTTCTTATGCATGTCCTCAGGTTATCCCATGCAATGCTAGGTACGAAGGAATGTAGTGGTCATGTAAAGGAAGTTTTCAATAAGGATGTTGTATTTCAAGTTTAAAGTTTTTATGTAATAATCCTAAGCCCCAAAGACACTAAACCTCTCGATCTTCTTTGTTGTATCAAGTGAAGTTTTATGTAATAAAGCATGTTTAAGTTGTAATAAAAATCAGGGTTGTCATAGTTGGTATCAGAGGATAGGTTTAGTTATTTTTGGGATTAGGAAACCCTAGTAAAGCCTTAGATACAAGACTAAGCATAATAAAAACATCCCTAAGTTTTGGTAAATACTAAGTAAGTGTTTTATCAAACAAATACATCCCTGTCTGGATACGAGCAGGTAGAGGCGGCTCTGGCACAGATGTATCCTAGGGGTAAAACCCGAAAACACCGCTTTGAGCTAGACTCGAACGGGAACTGGTGCACGACAACGGGCCTTGCTGCACTCTTGGTTACGACACTCCCGGGGGATATGTTTTGATAAATTCACAATCTTAGTATGAACCCTTATTAAGGGAAAAATTCCCCTAAGAATATATGTTAGAAGGAAGATCCTGAAAAGCCTGGATTGAATCCTATAGACTCATGAGTTAAAGAGATCAAAGTTTATTTATAAGTCATCAACTTTTGTCTTTGGATTACCCTCTATGTGTTACCCCTAACTTTCCTTTTATTCCAGCCAATGGCCGGTAATAGGAGAACTCGGGCTAACAACCGTTGTGAAGATCAGTGTGATGATTGTACTAATGAGATGCCCAATCCGATGGGAGCGGGAATCGCGAACTTTGTCACGCTTCTCTCTCAGCTAACTCAAGTTTTGAATAGAAACACTGGTCAAGAGGAACGTTCAACCCCCCCTAAGAAAGAACAAGTCGCTATTGAAAGCTTCATGAGACAAAGGCCTCCTACTTTTAGTGGATCATCTGATCCCACGATCGCTGAACAATGGATCAACTCCATTGAGAAGATATTCTCTATCCTCCAATGCTCTGAAAAAGAGAAGGTTCTCCTGGCGGCTTATCGTATGGAGGGTGAAGCTGATCAATGGTGGACATTGATCAAAAATACGAAGCCTGAGGAGGAGATCGAGGCTTTGGAATGGAAGGTATTCCAGAAGATGTTTTTCGATAAATATTTTCCACGCACCCTCCGTCTTAAGATGGAAAGGGACTTCCTTTCCCTCAAGCAGAAAGATGAAGAATCTGTGGGAGCGTACGAGGCAAACTTCACAAGGCTTGCACGATACGCTTCCGGCTTTGTCGTTACCCACGAATGCAAAGTTGACCGCTTCTTTGGTGGGCTGAAGCCTAGCTTGCGGAAAGCATTAGCGATCCGTGACTTTGACAGATATGAGGAGATTGTCTGATGTGCCCTTAAGGTTGAAATGGAGATCGGAGAATCACAGGGGTATCATGGGGACAAGAAGCGGAAGGTGGACTTCAATGCTGGTGGTCCGATGGATAAATCCAATGGCGCTAAGAAATTCCAGCACCCCACTTGCCAAAAGTGTGGAAAGAAGCACCCTGGGAATTGCCTTAGGGGGACAAGAAAATGCTTCAAGTGTGGAAGAGAAGGGCACCTAGCTATTAACTGTCAGCAAGAAGGACCCGCGGCTGCGACGGAGGGGAGGAACGCTCCGTTCGAACCTCAACGCGTTGTTCAATGCTTCAAATGCAAAGAACCGGGTCATTTTGCGAATCAGTGCCCTAATCCAAGGGTTATCGGAGGCAATCAACAACCTCCAAGACAGCAAGGAAGAGCTTTTGCCATCACTTCTGCCGAAGTGAACCCCGACAACGAAGTGGTGACAGGTACGCTAGTTATTAATTCAAGAATAGCGAACGTACTTTTTGATTCAGGTTCTACGCATTCTTTTATATCTCAAAAGTTTAGTAGAATAATCCCTGCACCACCAGAAATCATGGAAGTAAAGATGTCGGTGAGTACGGCAAATGGGGCAATCATTGCATCCCATGAGTATAAGTCCTCCCCTGTTATAATCTGTGGATTGAATTTCCCGGCGAACTTTGTCATACTCCCTTTGGTGGAATTTGATGCAATTCTTGGCATGGATTGGCTTTCCTTATATAGAGCCAACATAAATTGTCGGGAGAGGGAAATCACACTCCATATGGAGAATCGACCCCCGATTCTTTACAAGTGTCAGGAGGAAGATGAATCTCCTTTAACTCCATCATCTCAAGCATGGATATTACTACCTTATGAGCACGCATATCTGGCTCAGATGATTGAGTCCAAGGAAGAAACCACCCTTGAAGAAATGCCTATTGTGAGGGAATTCGCTGAAGTATTTCCCGAGGAACTTCCTGGTCTTCCTCCAAGAAGAGATGTTGAGTTCTCAATTGAACTTATACCTGGGGCGCTACCAATATCCAAGACTCCATATAGAATGGTTGTGGTTGAGCTTGAAGAACTGAAGAAACAACTACAGGAGAATCTGGATAAAGGGTTTATACGCCCAAGTGCATCACCATGGGGTGCACCAGTCCTCTTCGTCAAGAAGAAGGATGGGTCAATGCGGCTTTGCATCGATTATCGTGAACTTAACAAAATCACGATAAAGAACAAGTATCCTCTCCCAAGAATCGATGACTTATTTGATCAGCTGCGTGGAGCACAATACTTCTCCAAGGTCGACTTGCGGTCGGGATATTATCAAGTAAGGGTGAAGAAGGAAGATATCCCCAAGACTGCTTTTCGTACAAGGTACGGGCACTATGAATTCATAGTAATGCCTTTTGGACTCACCAATGCTCCCGCAATATTCATGGACTTGATGAATAGAGTCTTTAGAGATTACCTAGATAAATTTGTGGTAGTCTTTATAGATGATATTCTAATATACTCCAAAACCAAGGAGGACCATGAGGAGCATTTAAGAACTGTACTGGAGACTTTGCGCAAGGAGAAGCTCTATGCCCAGTACAGCAAGTGTGAGTTCTGGTTGAAGGAGGTCTCATTCTTGGTCCATATCATCACAAGAAATGGGATATCTGTGGACCCCTCCAAAACAGATGCAATTGAGGGATGGCCGAGGCCAACATCGGTAACTGATATCCGTAGCTTCTTGGGGTTAGCTGGATATTATCGACGATTTGTGAGAAACTTCTCACGATTGTCCAACCCTCTTACCAAGCTAACTCGAAAGGGAGTAAAGTTTGCTTGGAGTGATGAATGCGAAGAAAGCTTCAAGGAGTTGAAAAGGAGGCTTATGACTGCACCTGTGCTCACTTTACCCACAAGTGGGGAGCTTTTTGTGGTATTCAGTGATGCTTCAAAGAAGGGCTTAGGATGTGTGCTGATGCAGAATGATAAAGTGATATCCTATGCCTCAAGACAGTTGAAAATCCATGAGCGAAACTATCCAACGCATGATCTGGAGTTGGCGGCGGTGATCTTTGCCTTGAAAATCTGGCGGCATTATCTCTATGGAGAGAAATGTGAGATATATACGGACCACAAGAGTCTTAAATATATATTCACACAGAAAGAGCTTAATATGCGCCAGAGAAGATGGATAGAGCTCATAAAGGATTATGACTGTTCAATACATTACCACCCTGGGAAGGCGAACAAGGTGGCGGATGCCCTAAGTATAAAGGATCCAGCAATTCTATCAATGATGAGAATTGAGAAGGATCCAATCTTCTTAGACTTGATGAAGATGGAAGTGGGAATCATAAAGAAGGGAACATCATCAATCCTTTCACAAATGATTGCTCAACCATCTCTTTTGGAAAGTTTAAAGGATGCTCAAAAGGATGATGCGAGAATCCAAGAAAAAGTGGAAGCTATCAAAAAGGGAAAATCCTCAGAGTTTAATGTTAATGAAGAAGGAATTGTGCGGTTTGGGAAAAGACTATGTGTCCCATCAAGTTCGGAGCTGAAGAAGGAACTTTTGGATGATGCACATAGTTCAAATTTCTCTATTCACCCAGGGAGCACAAAGATGTATCGAGATCTCCGAGAAAACTTTTGGTGGGATAATATGAAGAAGGAGATCGCTGAATATACATCAAAGTGCCTGGTGTGTCAGAAAGTGAAGGCAGAGAGGCAGAAGTCTAAGGGGATGATGCAACCATTGCCCATACCAGAATGGAAATGGGAGAACATCACCATGGACTTCGTCACTGGACTTCCAAGGACATCCAAAAGCAACAATGCAATCTGGGTTATTGTGGATCGTCTTACAAAGACTGCACACTTCATTGCTATTCGAGAGGACTTCTCTTTGGATCAACTGGCACGGATATATATCAGGGAAGTGGTACGGTTGCATGGAGTACCACTATCTATTGTGTCTGACCGAGATCCAAGATTTACCTCTAAGTTTTGGAAGAGTCTTCAACATGCTCTGAATACTGAACTGAACTTCAGTACGGCCTATCATCCTCAAACTGATGGCCAATCCGAGCGGACTATCCAAACACTTGAGGATATGTTGAGAGCATTCTCAATGGACTTTAAAGGAGGATGGGATCAACATCTTCCTCTAGTTGAGTTCTCTTATAATAATAGTTTCCACTCGAGCATCCAAATGGCACCATATGAAGCCCTGTATGGGAAAAGGTGTAGAACACCGGCATGTTGGGATGAGGTCGGTGAACGTAAGCTGCTTGGACCAGAAATGGTCGAAGAAATGGTGGAGAAGGTGAAAACCATTCAGCAGCATATCAAGGCAGCCCAAAGTCGACAGAAGAGTAATGCAGATAATCGTCGACGAGACCTTGAATTTAAAGTCGGAGACATGGTGTTTTTACGCATATCTCCGTGGAAGAAGGTCATGAGGTTTGGAGAGAAAGGGAATTTAAGTCCAAGGTACATCGGCCCCTTCGAGATTCTTGATCGTGTTGGGGCTGTGGCCTATCGACTAGCACTTCCACCCACTATGGCCAAAGTGCATGATGTCTTCCATGTATCCCTCTTAAGGAAGTACATACCAGACCCTTCACATGTACTCTCTTCTGAGGTGGTACAATTAGAAGACGATCTTTCTTATGAGGAGAAACCAGTGAAGATCTTAGATCGTAGAGAAAAAGTTCTACGAAATAAGACAATGCCCCTCGTCAAGGTGTTGTGGAGAAACCACAAGTTTGAAGAAGAAACTTGGGAGTCGGAAGATATGATGAAGCTAAGTTACCCACATTTGTTTTAGTGTGGGAAAAGGAAAATTTCGAGGGCGAAATTTCTTAAGGGGGGAATGTTGTAACGACCCAAAATTTCATTAATGGAAAATCCCTCTTGATCCAGTTAAATGTTTCTTTATGTTTTTATAAGATGTCAACTTCTTTAGTTTTACGTTAAGATTTGTGACCGTTACTTTTATAGCCGTTGAACATTGATCATCTGGGTAGTTTAAATATAAGGCTTTAACGAAACCATTTTTACTCAGACAAAGGAAGCGATGGCCTCATCCAGTAGAATTGCCCCTTACGAAGCCCATTTGTCGGAGCTCGGAAAGGAGGTGGCGTCTTTGGGCTTTGCCCTTGACCAAGCCCAAGCTGAGCTTCATCAATTCAAGCTCGAATGTGATCGTCTACGGGAAAAATGGAAGTTGATAGAGATCACCACTCGAGCGATGTTATCCGAGCAACCCCAAGAGTCTGTCACCATCGCACACCTTACCCTTAGGTCTTATGCGGCTATTTTAAGGTGTTATGTAACAAATAAGTAGCACCATGTTCATGTACATTATTTTTGTATATAATAATGAATATAATTTCTAGTCATTTTTGATGCATTGTAATTAGTTTTTAAAGTACAAATGATGTTTTTAGTTATTATTTAATTAAGATTTATATTTTATTAAATTAAAGGATTTTTGAATTAAATAATATTTTAATAAATTATTATTATTAATATTAAATTAATTTTTATTAAATATAAATGATCTTATAATTTTATGAATGCAATTAAAATTTTTATTAAGGTTTGAAAGCCATTTCTGTCAAAACCCGTAAATTTTTTATAAATGTCGGTTTTTATTTTAAAAGTGCAAATTCACATATTTAGAAAATTATTTAGATAAAATAAATATTATTTTTGGAATCAGGACGTCGAAATTATCCAACGGTGAATTTTTCATAATTTTCTGAGACAGTCCAATTTTTGGGTAAAAATTAAATACCTTTTAAATATATAATGTGATTTATGACATCATAATGACCCAATGGTGATGTAATAAAATACCATAATCCTTAGGTTCGGACAATATATGTTTTATCATTAAAATAATGAGGTTTTGGGTTTGTTTGAATCACTTTTCAAAGCATTAATGGAGCCCTCAAGACTTATTCAACACTTTGCCTTTTTAAATTAATTTCCATGGGAGTGTGACTCACCTCCAAATAAGCAACCCTAATTTTTTAATAAGTTCGGACCTTGGCCTTGTAAAATATTGTTTTCCTCTCTCCTTTTCCAGAAACCATGGGCAAATACCATGGGATGGTTTGTGGTTTGGATTATTTTAATATAAGGGGTCCCAAACCTAAATAACAAAGAATTCTCTCACCTTTCCTATATAAACCCACCCAAGCTCCCACTTCCTCTTCACTAAAAGCCCTTGAAGTTCGTCCAACCTCTGCCCTACTCTCTCTAGAATCCTCTCAAGGTGCCCCAAGCTCCCAAGAAGCCTCTCACAAGCCTCTCTCTAGCCTTTGGAAGCACACTTCCAAGTAAGGGTTTTTTCTTCCTTTCTCTTTTTTTTTGTCAATTTTCTTTAAGTTGTATTGCCCTTTTAATTTAATTTATGAATGTTGGGGTATGGTTTCGCACCTCCCCCATACTGCCCTCTTATTGTTTGAATGATGGGAGAACCCTTTCTCTCTCATTAAATGCCTCCCATGTACACCCGTTACTATGCCGAAATTCCGAAAGAAACTTCTCTATCTTCTTTTATATTCAAGCAATACTTTTGTATCATGAATCTAAATTCCATTTCTGTTGTTGGGACATGTATATATATGATCTCCTTACTGTCCATTTCATGTAAATATGATGAGGAACCCCTTTCTCTCTCATCAACCTTTTTTATGAATTCTTATGTCACGCCGTTACGCTGCCGAAATCGCACCAATTTTCTAAGCCAATGTCTTTGTGTAGTGAATACCATGCCCATTTCTCCATCAAGGGTATTCAACTTTATGCACATATACGTATTGATTGTAAAGTTTCATGTATGAATTCCACATTCCTTTATCGTGGAAGAAATGATTATGTTTTATGAATCCATGTTTTATGATCCATGTGGCACACTTATGCATGAAATGAAATGTTTAAGAAGGGTGCGCCCTGATAGCGCTCCAATGCATTGGGTAAAGTATAGTATCGTGATACGTCATGTGCAATGAGTGTTGACTCATGCTAATTCAAGTGCAACGAGGGTTTACTCGTGCTTCAAGTGCAATGAGGGTTTACTCATGCTCCATGTGCAATGAGCCTTGGCTCATGCTAATTCAATGTTAAGTGTTGTTGCCACATTTCCATGTTATGATTATCATGCTTTATCATGCCTTTATGTTCATGTCTCTCTTATGCTCTATTGATATGCCTATTGCCTAAAATGTATTGTACTCATCATGTTATTCATTATGTACTCCCTTACTGGGCTTTATAGCTCACCCTTTTCTTATGCATGTCCTCAGGTTATCCCATGCAATGCTAGGTACGAAGGAATGTAGTGGTCATGTAAAGGAAGTTTTCAATAAGGATGTTGTATTTCAAGTTTAAAGTTTTTATGTAATAATCCTAAGCCCCAAAGACACTAAACCTCTCGATCTTCTTTGTTGTATCAAGTGAAGTTTTATGTAATAAAGCATGTTTAAGTTGTAATAAAAATCAGGGTTGTCATACCTAAGGTAAGGGAAAATCTCGCAATCTCATTTTTATCTGAGATTTTTATACTTTAGAATTTACTGAGGAATATTTATCATCCACATTCATGTTCCCTCAATATGTAATTTTATTTCTATCCTACTAAAATTTTATAAATTCAATTTGACCTATTGGTTAATTTTTAGTAAACTATATGAAAGAATATTTTGTAGTTTTCAGAACGAGATACTTTTTGACTTTTCCAGCCTAAGTACGAGAAGAATGTTTTTTTAACCTATATAATGTGAATGGATTTTTATGATTTTATAGAAGATTATTTCCATGAATATTACATTACATGTTTTCAGGTTTATTTTTAATTAACTTCTTTTAAAATTGTATGACAAGTTATGAAAGGAAAACATGTTTTTTTAAGTAGAAAGGATATTTTCCTCAAGAATGGAGTTCAAGTGTTTTATCAAAATTACTTTCCATCTAAGAAAATATAGAGTTCGGTTTCTATCCTTATTGTTACATTGATTTGATTTTGTAGTGATGGATTTATTTTTATGAAATCCTATATCTTATATGAATTGTTTTATGATGTCACAATGTTTAAGAATCCCATTTTCATTACATGGGTTATGCAATGATGTATGATTTATGATTTTGTGGCACGCATAAGAATGGTTTCATTATGAGATGGGTGGGACCTATATCTCCCTCCAATGCATTGGGTAAAGATTTATATCTCATGAGAATGACATGGCTAGAATGTAAAGTTAATATGGTTCAGTGATACAGGACGAGAATGAGGAGTGAACTCAGTTCAGTAATGGAATTTGTCCTCTATGATGGTCTAGGAAAAGAGCCTTTTCTAATATGAAATGATTTTATATGATTATGTGTGTATGATAAAAAGTTTCAGGTTTTATGTTATGATTATTGGGATTACATTTCACCACTATGATTTATCCCATGTTATGATAATATAATCACATTTTCAGGTTAATATTTTCATAATGTTATGTTCTTATGAATATGATAAGATTGATATTTCTTTTGTTTACCCTTACTGAGAATTTGAGCTCACCCTTTTGTATTCATTCTTTTCCCTAGGTCAGGAAGATGGGTATTAAGTAGGTTATGCTAAAAGGGACACTAAATATTGTGAAATAAATGGGAGACAATGCAGATGCTTTATGAACCAGTTATTTATGTTTCCCAGTTTCTTAAGACACTATACCTATACAGTCCTTTCATGGTTTGGTTATATGTTGTAATAAGTATGCTTCAGTTATGATGTAATAACAATGTATGTAAATTATGGGTCATTATATACAACACCTTGAGCACATTACACAAGGCATCAAAATTACCAAAACACCTATGATTAATGTTTATATCACTTCTCACAACAAGAGAATATTCTCATGATCACATGGTCTCCAACCATAAACTCCAAGAGTATAACAACGCTTATATTTATTAATTAATAATTAATTATTTTTAGATACATTTATACATAATAAAACACATAATATGAATAATTTATTTCTATATGGGAATTAGGTACATTACATAACAATTAAAAATAAAAAACATCATCAATATAGAAAACATCCTTTACATGCTTCAACAGAAAATTTCATGGGATAGCCTTGGGGATACATAATAATGGGGTCATCTAAAATACTATTAAGGAAATAAACATGGAATAACATCAAATATGTAATACATGATAAGAAATAAGAATATCCTTGTGGAATAAAAGGAGTGATAATCATAAACATGAAAAATGAGACATGATATAACATAATTACAGAGGGGAAACCTGGGATATGTTTCATAATATTAATCAAATCATCATAAACATTGGATAAGTAAAATTAACATGTTTTCATGATGTAAAATGAACCATATAAGAATCATGTCCACTCATAATCCCAATCAGACATCTCCAGAGACTAAAAATTACCCAAATTAATTAGCGCAATATATAATTTTAGGAGCACCTATCACATTCATTTCATTCTCATGCTTAAGTGTCCCAAATTGTTCATAAAACATAGATTCAATCATCATTATACATTATTACACAATAAATGAGTGATGAATATATACATTTCAGTCCAAATTAAAATATTTTTTAGTGTATAATGTTGAATAACAATGATTGGAAATGGGTTTAGTATTCACTAAACAGTATTTCGAAAATGGGAAATCGTTATGAAATTTCGAAAGCATGATAAAATTGCTTTATAATTCATAAAATGGGTTGATGAGAGTGTAAGGGGTATCTATAATTTATGAATTCTACTTGAAATTGTGTCGTATATTTAATAAAATATCCAATAATAAGGGAATTATGATAAAATTCATAAGGTAACGAAGAGAATTGAATAAATAGGAGAAAGGAAAAGATATCTTACTTGAGTGTGTGATATGAAATTCTTTGGAGGGGATAATTGAGAGATTCAGATATCCTTTGAAGGAATCTATATTGTGAGGAAAGATTAAGGATGTGATCCATTGTTTTTAATGATTATAAATGAGTTCTTATGTGGGTTTATATTGGAAAAGAGTGTGGAATTTTAATATTTCCCAGATTTAGGTTTGAGACTCTATATAATAAAAAAACCAAAAACCTTACCACGCTATTTCCGAATGCTTTTATCCAAATGGTAGAGGTTTTGACTATATTTTATGGCCATGTTCTGAACATACAAAAATAATATTGTATATTATGTCGAAATGAGTCATACTCTTAATTAAATGATTTTAAATCCTTAAAATATATTATATGACTTGGGGATTGATAATTCCTTTATCAAATATATAAAAAAACATAAAATATAATTAATTTATTTTGAAAAAATATTTGTCATCATGGATATCATTTATAGTATTTATTTCATCAAATTTGGGTCATTATAAAGTCACAATACATACGATATTTTTATATGGTATTTATGTTTTACCTGAAAAATTGACTCTATCAGAAAATTAGGAGAAATTATACATTTTATAATTTTAAATTTATTATAATAAAAATAATATTAATTTCATCTAAATAAATTTACTAATATGTGTATTTTATCTTCTAAAATAATAATTGACCTATATTGACAAATGGCGGGGTTTTTTATAGTAATTGTTTTGAACCATTGGAAATTTATATTTGACATCATAAAAGTTATATTATAATTTAAATTTGATAAAAATTATTAAATAATAATAAAATTTTATGAAAATATTATTTATTTTAAAATTATATTAATTAAACAAAATAAATTCCTTAATTAAGATTAAATTTTAACCAAAAATACTATTAGTGTTGTATTATTTCAAAATAAAACTAATTTATATTGGAGCAATAATTTGATGAAAATATATTAATTATTATAGTTAAAATAATGTATATAATCATGTTTTTAGGCTCCTGATACAAATCATTTTAATACACCATTGAAAACACTAATAGTATAGTGCATGAGAGTTAGACTTTCATGGGATTGTTTGGTGTACAACATTTGGGTTGTGATCTTGATGAGCTTGAAAAACTTCTGTAAATAGTTTTAATTATACTTTTGTTGTTGTATTTCAACATGGTATTGATCAAGGGAATATCCCAGTGATTCCATCTCCCTCTAAAATTTTTATTAATGTGATTTATATGGTATAATTCTACTGGTTGTTGACATCACTTTTTCTATTACAATTTGATTTTTTGAAAGCCAATATTTATATTAATAATATGATACTATTAAAAGACTATATTATCAATGATAAATATGCTTAATGTTCTTTTAAGTCTGTGAGGATATAATAAATCTAATTATATTATTCTGTTTTTTATAGCCATATTTTTTTAATTAATAATTTAATTAAAAACAAGGGTGAATTTTATTTATAATAGTTCAGGTGGTTAAAATCATCCCACAATTATAAATTTTTCCCTAAATAATTTCATCTTACACATTAAAAAATTTGAGGGTAATTATTTTTCATCAACTCCTTCAGTTCACATGTCACTTTTTCAAAATTTTGGTTTCTACATAGCACTTTTAAGGGATTCATTGTCTAATTTTATTGGATGATTCCACTATGATCTAAAATCATGACATGCTACTACTCATAGGAATGATCATTATCCAACGAAACCACCTTAGGATTGAGTACATGTGAGGGGTCTAGTATGTACTTTTTCAAGAAGGGTACATGGAATTCTTCATGTACTTGAGATAGGATTGGTGGGAGTGGTAGTGGTAGTCAATAGGCTACCACACCAATGATATCAAAGATCTCAAAGGGGAAGCTGTATCATGGATTAATCATTACCTTCGTACTAGATATCATCACATTATTCCATGGGGATATGAAAATGAATACCATGTCTCCAACATGAAACACTATGCCTCGTTGATGATTGTCTTTATAGATATTCTATTCAATCTTATCAGGATTTTTGTGCTACTAAATGGTCTAAACCTTCTCCACCTTATCCTTGACAATTTTAAGACCTTGTAGTTTTCATTCCCCAACATCATCCAATCATGTAGGTGTGTGGGACCTCTTCCCAGAAAGGGATTCATTTTGATACATTTGTATTCTTGAATGGAATCAATTATGGTTTTCTAACTCAACTAGAGGATGTTGTTGATCCCATCATCTTTTGAAGACAATTGATAATTATTTCATAATTTCATAAACTATCTAGATAGTCCGATCATATTGGACATTAGTATGAGGATCATAATAATTTTTGAAGTACAACATAATTTTTATATCATGTTGAATAATTTTATATAACATGGATGTGATTATCAGTTCATGATCAGATACTGTTTATCTGTGTACTCTATGTTGCCTCACTACTTCTATGATGCATATCCATGCATTTTTAACTTATGATAAGTCCTATGTAATCAAAATGAATTGTAAAGTCATTGGAAAAAGATCCACCACAACCCAAATTGAATTCTTTTACTTTACAAGTATTTGGACTTCTAGTGATAATGTCCATGTGGTTTTTTATAATTTTCATGTAGCTATGTGTAATGATTTCATCATACACTTATATGTTTTCCTTTCAACCTTCAATTTATAACATAAAAGTCCTATTGATATATAATCTATGTTCTCCATTATTATAAAATCCCACAAATAGTGTTGTTAAAGATAACTATACATCATTGTGCTTCCATGATTGGTAAAGAATCTTGATATATTTACATTATCCAATAGCTCTTTCATTAAATTAGGATTTGATGTTACACATAGTCTCAGACCAAATCTTTGAACTCCTTCTTCATTAACGTTGAACTCTGAGGATTTAAATTTTCTATAGCTTCCTCTTTATTCTGAATTACCACATATTCACTTTGATAATCCTTTTCCTTCTATAGAAGTGATGGTTGTGAAATAATTTCTAAAAAGATTGATGATGTTCCTTCCTTTTTTATTCCCTTGTCCATCCTTCTCAGGTCAAAGAAGACAGGGTCCCTATTATTTATTATAAATGATATAATTGTTCGACCCTTTTTACAAAGAGTGAATTCCACATTATTTTCTTTCCTTGGATAGTAGTTTATGGAGTATCTATATCCATTAATCATCTATAACTATCATCATTAGTGGATATTCATCTTTTTTATATGTTAAATCATACTTGAGGCTTTTTTTGATTCGTATAAATTTCACACATGTCTCCAAAGTGATAATGCCCCCATAATTTCATAGAGAAGATATCTACAACCAACTCCAAATCATGCATTATTTAGTTTTATTCATGAAAATTCAACTACCTTGATTCATAGGCTATTACTTTTTCATTTACTAAATACCATGAAATTTTCTTAAATAGTGGGTTTTCTGAGAATAGGTTCCCTGATAAGACAATTTTCATCTCCTTCAATATATATTCACATTAGTCATTCTAATAAATATTCAATCCCTTCGGAGTTATACATCATTGAGGGTTCTACAATTGCAATACATTTATCATAAATTGTTGATAATACTATGATAATCATTGGAATCTGTGGATATTTCTCATAGATGTTTGCATCAAGCACCCTTTAGTTGCTTCTATTATTTAATTTTCCACATATATCTCATTTTTTTATTATATGACCTAATAACGAAACATTATTCAACCATATTTCTTATTTTTAATACTTTTCAAAAATCATCTCCATTCATAGGGTCTTTAGCGTTGTTCTTAGATGCACCGAATGATCCTCATTTCTATTGAAGTAAAATCAAATATTATATATATTGTCACGAACCAACCTGGGTTGACCCCGAACCGGTCACTCGAGTCAGTCTGCGGCATGGCCCGAGAGGCGTTCCCGATCCTCCCATGATGACGACAAGCACCAGGGCATCACAGAGTACACGTAGGAATGATTTTTCCCAATAAAATTTACTAAGAAGTAGAAATAAAGAAACGACAATAAAATAAAACATCAAAAAACATAACTAACCTATCCTCGAACAAAACTCCTCGCGACCCCGAGAGTCGATCATCAAACTAAAACCAACTCTCGTCCACTGTAAGCAAGCTCGAATCAAACCTGCAACAGAAACTAAAAACAAGAAAACACTACAGGTGTTAGTATTAAAACTCAGTAGGCTAGCCCGATAAATATATTCCCAAAGCACTACCCTTAAAAGAAGAATCTACCAACTTCAAGTTTGAACTATATTATAGAAAATATGGGTTTTCACACACACACGCTTTCCATCTTAAAAACAAGTAACAGTCCATTTCCCTTTTTAATTTAGAACAAGTTTAATGTTGAAAGAAAGAGGTGAATTGCATTTTAAAACATTTTGCAAACAATTAGAAAACCAAACTTTAGTTGTTAGTCAAAAATAAAATCACACACAACACACACTAAGGGCAATGGTAAAAAGTGGCACACAAGGGTCAGCACCCAAACTCGACCTCTCAATCGTCTGCCATATACAAATAAACACTAAAAAAGACATGGGTTGAACCTAGGAAATCGTGAACAAACAAGAACTTACTATACATGTGACTTATCCTGAAGGAATTCCCTAACTCGATGACGTCGTAACACCCATAATACTACCCGGCATAGCCCTGCATGGCCTAACCGAGGGGCCCAATCCCCATAGAAGTAATAACTCAGTATTCCCCTGCTATGGGGCCACTAGCCAGTGCGTGGTCTAAACTAGTGCAGTAATCGTTCTCAAAAAATTCCCTCAATATGTTAGGTTCCCATGTCAACACATATAATAAAAGAATAGTACGTCCACAATGTAAAACTAGTCATGATGCACAAGCATCACATACTCAGCTCACCTAATCAACCAACACAAAAGATCACTCCAAAGAGACTTTTCAAAACATTAATTTCATTAAAAGTACCAAACATGCCTCATGTACTTATTCAATACCAAATCAATTCCAAAAAAAAAGGATCAGACGTCGTCACGTTTAAAACCAGAAAACACATTTAAAATCTCATTTAGGTAAACCAAATCACCATTTTAATTCTGAAGCGCAAACATAAGGGCCAAAGGGGCATTTTCACTATTGCACAACAACTAATCGTGAAATAGCTATCGGTACGATGCAAAGAAAGAAGCAGTTCCAATTCCAGCAATATAACTACTCTAAAAATAATATTTTAACACTACTTCCAATTTGATGAAAATTTAATAAATGACAAGAAATAAGTAAATTCAAAATTCAAAGGCAAGTTCAGTGGGAACCTACCTCAACTCGCTACCCAATCACAACGACGCGACACACCTCGCACTAGCGAATAAGAAACGAATGTTGACAGTTCTGATATCATGAGATTACCTCGCCATCACGCTACAACAAAAGTAAAACATTTAAAAACACATAAACACTGAATTAAAATAACTCTAATGAATAAACAATTAAAAACCATCCCGACGTGTTTTAAAAACATAACTTGAAGCATCTGCATTATTTACTAAACCGCCTCAATGTTTATAAAACAATTCGAAGAATAACATATAGAAAACCACTCTTCACACACACGCGTCATTTTGAGACAATTCACACACCAATGTACCACCAAAACACAATCTTCACCTCATTTATAAGTCAACAAATCATTAAAACATTTTATAATACAATTATAAGTAACAATGGGAGACTATCCTACCAAGAACACTCCCAGAGACAACTTCAACAGTCAAACGCACACCGAAACACTATTTAAACCCAAACGCACACCCAAACTCTTAATCGAAGATTTGAATTTCAAAATTAATTTAATAAACCATTGACATAGTTATCAAAACATTTCTAAAAAAACATTATGAATCATGCCCGCACCCCGCAATTAATCCATAGAACTCATTTAAATAATCAAACAAGTAAATCCAAACTCATACACTAATGTAAAATCATGGAACTAACTCAATTGACGATAAATCTTCCAAAATTGGGGCAAAGCACCATTCGCACCCCAATCGCTTGCACGGAAGACTAAAATCAACCGATAAGAACTAGCAATTGGACATTACCCCTAAAAATTGAAACCCTTAACTGAAACAAAACCAAAGCAAGAGATCAAACCATACAAGGGGGAGGTCCGGACCGTCGCTGGATGGAGCACAAGCAGGGGAATTTGGCCGGGGGAGGATGTTGTCCGGGCGACAGCCAGAGACAGCATCGGGGTCGGAGGAGGCCGGCTAGATGGAGGGAGGTCGACGGCTGGAGTCGGAGGAGGCCGGCGGAGGGAAGGTCGGCGGAGGGAGGAGGTGCGGTGGTCGGCGGCTGGGAAGGGTGGAGGTGGCAGGCCGGCGACAGGGAGAACAGTGGGGGCCGAGTCGCGCACAACTAGGGAAGGGGAGCGGTGGCCTGCGCGCGACAAGGGAGGGGGAGCGCGTAGGGTTGGAGGAGATAAAAAAAGAAAAAAATGAAAAGAACAAAAAGAATCAGAAAAATGAGAATAAAATAAAAGGGAAAATAAAATTAAAAAAAAACAAAATAAAACAATTTAACTTAATAATAATACTAATAATAAATTTGTTAATTAATTATAATGGCAATAGTTATTATAAATATTCATACACATATTTACATATAACTAATCATATATAAAACATGTGAATGTATATATAAACCTATATAAATAAATAAATAAATATATAAATACATAAACATATTGATAATAATAATATTAATAATAATTATTATTATTATAATTACAAACATATATACATATATAAATACACCCACATGAACAAATTTATAAAAATACATATACGAATATACATGACATATTATAAACATATATGAATATATATACTCATATGCATAAACACATTTACGCATAAACATGTAATGTTAATAAATATATATGCATCAGCATACGTGTATATATACACATATATACATACATATATGCATATTACGTTAAAAATAATAATAATAATGTATGAACATATATACCCATATACATACACATATATAATAATATATGTATGTATATATATATATATATATTAATCCACTCAATGAGCGAATTTAATAACGTTAAAACTAAAAGACTACGGGGTACGCACGCACTGAACGGTACCCAAGAGGACTGCAAACGGGCTGCGCATCGCAACCGTATGGTGTTCGCACACTATTACAAACCATAAACTCATCCAAACATTAAAACATTAGACCGGTACTCGCCCGCACACATGCAAAAACACCCGACGCCAAGATAAATAAAATAAATAAAATAAATAAATAAAAACAGGTGTGACAATTCTCCCCACCATAAAGCTTTCCACCCCCGGAAAGCCATAACAAGTTCAAAACCCCAAATGAAAACCGATATTACTTTACAATTTAAAGAAATATCTAATGAACGACAACAATGATATTCTGAAACACTCCCAAAAAGGGGAGAGATAAACCAAAAGAACTCATATAATATGAACGAATTACCCACTAAGTGTCACCCACCCCCAAAAGTGTGACCACCTCCAGTTGATCGCTTCAAAGGACAAAGAACTTTAACAATAGAAGATCCAGGCCCAACATACACCCACCTTAACACCATTCAACAGAACTCAACCAATTCTCCATCTTCAATTCGACCGTAAAACACGTCATCCAAAACAATTCCAATAAAAACATGACGACTCTTTTGAAACCAACAAATGGGTCAAAACCACATCCAACGCGTATCTCATAAAACCTTTCTCCAATCTTACCCTAGAACACTCATGCCACAACTCCTTACCAAAAGATGAATATAGAATTTTGTGGTTCCATATAAGACCAACCACAACCCAACCAAAACCTAGAACAAAACTTGTAGATTGACACTGGAAGTCCGAACGGACTCCCCACCATAAGAAACAAGCTAAATTGAATTTGGCGAGACCCGTGACGGTTATTTCCACCACAAGTGTCATGTCAGTTCTTGGAATAGGACCAGAACTCCATCACTTGAGTCAAAATTCATGGTTACAAGAATTTTTTTTTCAACATGGGGAGGTCGAATGGACTCCCCACCATAAAGCTTTCGAGAAGAGAATAATAGGAGGACTTCCTAGCATTATCACCAGCCATCACTTCCCACGGGTGGGAGGGGGGCCCTGTCCAACACACCACCCCCACCCGGAAAGCATAAAGCAAGCATCTCTTAATAAATGAGAGCAACGACATGACCAGGCAGTTATTACACATAATCTAGGCATAATAAGGAAAATGATTCTGACTACGCGCACTTACTGAGAACACAACCCTGTTGCAAGACTTCACCTTTCGTTGGAGTTTCCCCGACTACGTGCTAGCTTCACTCCGAGGCCTGTGGCTGGAGCTCTAATGAATGGAGCATCTTCCGGCTTCGCAGTCATGTTTATGAAACCCCAGAAGCATGACACATGAACCAGAATTTTTTTAACAATCACACATCCATAAGATCAATGGTTTAAAAGAGTTCATCCACAACCATTATTTCAACTGAAAGAAAAGAACACCACAAAACAATACAGGCAACGATTACTACACCGAAGAGGCATCACAAAAAAGGAAAACATCAAGCTCATCCACCAACATCTTCCTACTCCTGCTGACGGGCTGAGGTGACCTTCGACAATCCAGGTCTGGATTTAGCGTGATTCATGGAAACACCTCGGTAGAATCGCTTCAAGTGACCCATATGTCCACAGGTGTGGCAGGGTCTTGGAGCACTTGGACATGTCGGCCTTTTGTGACCCTATCTACCACACTGGTGATAGATCACAACATTGCATAATGAGGAAGATGACTGAAGGTCTGAAGGCCTCCTAATTCCTCTACCAGCCGCACCAGCATCAGGTCGCTTCTTACTCTTCTTATTAACATCATCTAAAATGCATCCCAAAACTAGAGGATTCACAACCTCATGTCCTACTACTAGCTCAGCTTCAGCAAGAAAGGCTTGCTCGATAACATCCGAGAAAGTAGTTCGGTTGATCTCTTCCACTCTTGATCACAGCTCAGGTTGGAGTCCGGACTCAAATTATCAAGCCTTTCCGGGATCATTCGCAACAAACCACTGATCATACGGAACTAGGTCTACAAAATGTCGATAGAATTCCAGTACCGATTCAACGCCCTGCTAAAGACAACACAACTCCATCCTCTTCCTCAGCTTGGTCAACTCATAGAAGTGTTGTTGAATGAATGATGACTTGAAAAACTCCCATGTCAAATCTTCCCCAGGCTTGTTCTGAGACATGGACTTCCACCATTTCCAGGTTGGACCTTCAAGCATGAAGGTAGCCAACTTCACCTTTAATGACTCAGGTAGACCAATGGAACTGAACATCCTCTCAATATTCTGCAACCACTCCTCTGCATCAAGAGGCCCTGCTTGTCCATAAAAGAGAGGAGGGTTCATCTTCCGGAACTCCAAAACATAATCGATGGGCTGACCAACTGGAGGATTAACTGAGGATGCACCACCTGAAGCTGCACATTGAGCATCCATCGAGCCTTCATGGGGGCGAACACTACGGAACAAAGAAAATAGGAACTTGATCAAAACATAACCAATACCATTTGAAATTCAACATTACTCAATTTGTTTCAAAATGAATGAGAAACCCATTCACTAAAGGGGGAAACTAGTAATGATGGATGACTCGACCATATGGTTGGCAGCCATACGTCAGCCATACCATCGTCACTGAGAGCATTGTAGGGTGAAGTCTCCGGCTCCACAAGGCTTGCCAGGCCCTGTCAGCTCACAAAGCTACCTTCCCAACTCCCTTTTCATTTCCCCAACATAAAACAATCCAGACGACCCAAAAGACACTAACAACCCGGACATCCCATGGTAACTTGAGGTTTAGAACGAGCAAGGGTTCATGACGTCCTTCCCGTTCCCCCGCCCCGAGTCCGAGAAACTTTACTCCCTTTACCATGACAAATCCAAATAGAAATGGGCACTCTGAAAAATAAGTTCTGCTTAGGAGACGACCTCCTCTGATACCATTTTGTCACGAACCAACCCGGGTCGACCCCGAACCGGTCACCCGAGTCGGTCCACGGCATGGCCCGAGAGGCGTTCCCGATCCTCCCGGGATGTCGACAAGCACCATGGCATCACAGAGTACACGTGGGAACGATTTCTCCCAATAAAATTTAATAAGAAGCAGAAATAAAGAAACGACAATAAAATAAAACATCCAAAAACATAACTAACCTGTCCTCAAACCAAACTCCTCGCGACCCCGAGAGTTGATCGTCAAACTAAAACCAACTCTCATCCACGACGAGCAAGCTCGAGTCAAACCTGCAACAAAAACTAAAAAAAGGAAAACACTATAGGCGTGAGTAATAAAACTCAGTAGGCTAGCCCAATAAATCTATTCCCAAAGCACTACCATTAAAAGAAGAATCTACCAACTTCATGTTTGAACTACATTATAGAAAATATGGGTTTTCACACACACACGCTTTCCATCTTAAAAAAAAGTAACAGTCCATTTCCCTTTTTAATTTAGAACAAGTTTAATGTTGAAAGAAACAGTTGAATTGCATTTTAAAACATTTTGCGAACAATTAGAAAACCAAACTTTAGTTGTTAGTCAAAAATAAAATCACACACAACACACATTAAGGGAAAAGGCATAAAGTGGCACAGAAGGGTCGGCACCCAAACTCGACCTCTCAATCGTCTGCCATATACAAATAAACACTAAATGAGACATGGGTCGAACCTAGGAAATCGTGAACAAACAAGAATGTACTATACATGTGACTCATCCTGAAGGCATGCCCTAACTCGATGACGTCATAATGCCCATAATACTACACGGCATAGCCCTTCATGTCCTAACCGAGGGGCCCAATCCCCATAGCAGTAATAACTCAGTATTCCCATGCTATGGGGACACTAGCCAGTGCATGGTCTAAACTAGTGCATCAATCATTCTCATAAAATTCACTCAATATGCCAGGTTCCCATGTCAACACATATAATAAACGAAAAGTGTGTCCACAATGTAAAACTAGTCACGACACACAAGCATCGCATACTCAGCTCACCTAATCAACCAACACAAAATATCACTCCAAAGAGACTTTTCAGAACATTAATTTCATTAAAAGTACCAAACGAGCCTCATGTACTTATTCAATACAAAATCAATTCAAAAAAAAGGATCAGAAGTCGTCATGTTTAAAACCAGAAAACACATTTAAAATCTCATTTAGGTAAACCAAATCACCATTTTAATTCTGAAGCGCAATCATAAGGGCCAAAGGGGCATTTTCACTATTGCGCAACAACTAATCATGAAAAAGCTATCGGTATGATGCAAAGAAAGAAGAAGTTCCAATTCCAGAAATATAACTACTCTAAAAATAATATTTTAATACTACTTCCAATTTGATGAAAATTTAATAAATGACAAGAAATAAGTAAATTCTAAATTCAAAGGCAAGTGCAGTGGGAACCTACCGCAAGTCGCTACCAAATCACAACGACGCGGCACGCCTTGCACTAGCGAACAAGAAACGCATGTCTACAGTTCCGATATCACGGGATTACCTCGCCAGCGCGCTACACCAAAAGTAGTACATTTAAAAACACATAAACACTGAATTAAAATAACTCTAATGAATAAACAATTAAAAACAATACTGACGCGTTTTCAAAACATAACTTGCAGCATCTGTATTATTTACTAAACCGCCTCAATTTTTATAAAAAAATTCCATGAATAACATATAGAAAACCACTATTCACACACACGCGTCATTTTGAGACAATTTGCACACCAAAGTACCACCAAAACACAATCTGCACCTCATTTATAAGTCAACAAATCATTATAACATTTTATAAAACAATTATAAGTAACAATGGGAGACTCTCCTACCAAGAACGTGCCCAGAGACAACTTCAACAGTCAAACGCACACCAAAACACTATTTAAACCCAAACGCACACCCAAACTCTTAATCCAAGATTTGGATTTCAAAATTAATTTAATAAACCATTGACATAGTTATCAAAACATTTCTAAAAAAACATTCCGCATCACGCCCGCAACCCGCAATTAATCCATAGAACTCATATAAATAATCAAACAAGCAAATCCAAACTCATACACTAACGTAAAAGCATGGAACTATCTCAATTGACGATAAATATTCCGAAATTGGGGCGAAGAACCATTTGCACCCCAATCGCTTGCACGGAAGACTAAAATCAACCGATAAGAAACAACAATTGGACATTACCCCTAAAAATTGAAACCCTTAACCGAAAAAAACCAATGCAAGAGATCAAATCATAAAAGGGGGGAGGTCGGGACAGTCGTTGGACGGAGCACGAGTAGGGGAAGTTGGCCGGAGGAGGAGGTTGTGCGGGCGGCAGCCGGCAACGGTGTCGGGGTCGGAGGAGGCCGGCTGGACGGAGGGAGGTTGGCGGCTGGAGTCGGAGGAGGCCGGCGGACGGAAGGCCGGAAGAGGGAGGAGTTGCGGCGGTCGGCTACTGGGAAGGGTGGCGGTGGTAGGCTGGCGACGGGGAGAAGAGGTGGGGCCGAGTCGCGCACAGCTAGGGAAGGGGAGAGGTGTCCTGCGCGCGACAAGGGAAGGGGAGCGCGTAGGGTTATAGGAGAGAAAAAAAGGAAAAAAGAAAAGAAGAAAAAGAATAAGAAAAATGAGAATAAAATAAAAGGGAAAATAAAATTAAAACAAAACAAAATAAAACAATTTAACTTAATAATAATACAAATAATAAATTTGTTAATTAATTATAATGGCAATAGTTATTATAAATATACATACATATATTTACATATAACTAAACATATATAAAAAATGTGAACGTATATATAAACCTATGTAAATATATATATATATATATATATATATATATATAAATACATAAACATATTGATAATAATAATATTAATAATAATTATTATTATTATAATTACAAACATATATACTTATATATATATAAACCCACATGAAAAAATTTATAAACATACATATATGAATATACATGACATAATATAAACATATATGCATATATATACTCATATGCATAAACACATTTACGCATAAACATATAATGTTAATAAATATATATCCATCAGCATACGTGTATATATACACATATATACATACATATATGCATATTACGTTAAAAATAATAATAATAATGTATGAACATATATACCCGTATTCATATACATATATAATCATATATATATGTATATATATATATATTAATCCACTCAATGAGCGAATTTAATAACGTTAAAACTAAAAGACTGCAGGGTATGCACGCACTGCACGCTACCCAAGAGGACTGCAAATGGGCTGCACGTCGCAACCATATGGTGTGCGTGCACTATTCCAAACCATAAACTCATCCAAACATTAAAATTTTAGACCGGGACTTACCCGCACACATACAAAAACACCTGATGCTAAGATAAATAAAATAAATAAATAAAAACATGTGTGACATATATGGACTACCATAAATTTTACTTGGTAATATCTAAAAAATCTATTAATAAATTCCATAATGATTTTTGGAGCATTAGTGAGTTCGAATGACATTATTATTAACTCATAGTTTCTATACCAGGTATGAAATATGGTCTTGGGATATCTTCCTTATTTTCCCTTAATTAATAATATCCTAACAGATGATCCAACATTGAGAAGTAATGTGATCTATGTAGCTGATAAAATAAGTCATAAATCCATTGTAGAGGATATGTGTTCTTTATCATGAACTATTTGAGATTAAGATAATCAATGTAAAGGTTCATTGAACCATCATTTTTCATAATGAAGTGTACTTATTCACCCCATGGGGAAACACTTGGGAATATGAACCCTTTATATAGGTTCTCCTATAGTTGTTTCTTCAGATCCCTAGGATCCATAACATCCATTATATATAGTTTCGTTAATAATGAAAATTCTACATGTATAAGCTCGACTAAAAACTAAAAATCTTGAATATGAGTAAGACTGTGCACTTCTTTGAGAAACACAATAGACTATTCCATAAAAATGGGTATGTATTCAAGGATTATTCATTCATTAGATTCTATAGTTTTTGATAGAAATGTTTACACATTAGAAAATAATATCCATGCCTAATATGTTTTCCTTAAAGAAGATTCATCCTCTTCCTTTCACCTGTATAATATTGGGGTTTAATTTCCAATATGCAATGTGATTTCCTTATCATGGAAATTTATGTTGGATCTATATACGAAATGTCAATTTATGCCCATAATTACATCAAAAACAACCAAAGGGTATATAAAAAAGTTTTATATAATACTCACCCAAAATATATTTACATGGGAGGACTTACTTACATGGGATCAATAATTTCCTCATTTTTCATTTTCATTGACAATAATACTTAAATGATTTATGGTGGTGTTTAGAAAGTCCTACTAATCATTCATGATATGAAGGAATACTTATAATTATAATCAAAAAGTATATTTTCTATTCATGAATGAATAACTAGAATACATATAACCACGTCATTTTATAAATCCACCTGGGTGATTATGATGGAAAAATAACTCCCTTTCTTCCATAGAGGTTGTTGGATAACTCTAAAAACTCTTGGATTAGTGAATTGGTTTGGAAAGTGCCATTGTTCCTTGTAGGTAAAATAATGAACAATTCACTACGGTTTGATAAGAGAATTCCCTTCCTACAACTCATTAGTGGGTTTATCATGTTAGAAATGGTTAGCTAGGTGTCCTTAGTTCCCACATATAAAACAATTCCTCATTCCCCATATAAATTTGTTGGGTGTTTCTTTTATCACCTTTGACTTGTGTGCTTTTGAAATTTCATGGAATGATTAGATTTCTACATTAGACCAAAACAATTTACCAACATTTCCAATGTTTTCTTTCTCATGATACCATTGAGATTCACTAAACACCATTTCAACTCTTAGGACCCATATAACAATTTCTTCATTGGTATTAAATTCATAGATCTTTAATTCTTTTCAAAGACATTGTTTTATCACACCAATGAAGAGATCAACCTTGAATTGGAGGGTAACAATAAAGACTGATGTGTATCATGACTATCTTGTTTTCTTTTCCTTGGAATCTATATTTATTTTTCATCTTTTTTCTTTGGGGAAATTAAGTCCGTCTCTATTTTAAGTAACAGAGTGCAACAAAAATATTTTTTGAATTTTTTCCTGGTATTCCCTCCACCCCAAAGAATCAATATCTTCCTCAAGCTTCATACTTTCGGTCAACTTATAACAATATTTAGCTTCACTATACATATGATATAAGAAAATGAACATTCACTTGTTTGAAACATTGAATGATAGAGGGGATCATCTCAATGGAGTTGATCCATTGTTTTGTGATTAATGGACCTGAAGATCCATTAAAATTTTGATTCATTTGTTTCATAATTGAATCAATTATAGCATGTTAATTCTTTTGGGGAATTGTATGCACCACTTTATCCATGTTTTTTTGTTACCTAATTCATATGAGAGAGCACCATAATACTGTTCGTAATTCCCGCTCCCATCGAGTTGGGAATCTCAATAGAGAATTCATCACATTACCCCTCACAATGATTATTTACCAAGTTCCTCCTATTTCCATCCACTGTATGAATAAGAGAAAAATTAGGGATGAGTATTTTTAAAATATTAAACACAGAAATGGGGAATCCAGTATCATTAAATGATTATCTATTCAATTAGATTTAATTATTAACATAAGAATTTATGGGATTCAATCATTGTAATCAATTATCTATTTCATAAAATATATTTGGATGAAAAAATTTAATTCCCATAATAATTTTTCACGGTGATATTATGAATTTAAAATGGAATATTCACTAGGAGTGTCAAAGTAGGTGTACATTAAGGACTTTTATCATGTACCAAGTTACACCGAGGTATGCCTAATGGTCCTTGTAGGAGTTGTTACCATTATTTACATTTATTCTAGAACCACGTCCAATTGTAGTAACTATATATGGATTTATATTAAGTATAAACCACTTACTATATACATATAAGAGCTTACAAAATTTTTTTATTATACATAGTCTTTTACCTATGGTTTTATTTAGAGTTTTCTAACGCATTTCTAAAAAAACAAATCATTTCCTTTTATACCAAATATATCAAACCATCTTTTTATTATGCATTAATTAATGATTTATTACATAACATCACACATATTAAAAATTGTAAGATTAATAATTAGAGTGTATTTGGGAAATATGTGTATTAAAAAACAATTTAAAATAGTAAAAACCACATTTTTATTGAAATAATCCTTACCATGAACACAATTAAAACAAGATGGGTTATCCTGGAGACATACATAAGATATGGGTTATCTATAAAGACATGTAATGGAATAAAGATGGAATATCATGAGAGATGTAACAAATGTTTGAAAATATACATATTAATGGGGTATAAAAGGAGTGATAATCATAAACATGAACAATGAGACATGATGTTGCATGATTACATAGGGGATCCAAAGAAAATGTGACAACAACAAAAAACAATGCATCATAAATATATGTCAAGGATAACTAAAAATTTATTAGGACAGAAAAATTCAAATAATGGAATCAGGTACACTTGATATCCCTATATGACATATCATGAGAGTAAGAATTACCCAATTCATTTCAGTATAATATAATTTCATGTTCACCTATCATTTGTATTTCATTTTCGGGTTTATGTGTTCCATGTATATCAAACAGCATGGATCTGTTCATCATCATAATTTTCCCATTATCAAGGAGTGTGGAATATCTAAAATTATTTCCATATTAAAAGAGGTATAAGTGTATAAATGATAATACCCTTGATATGAAATGGGTATGGTATTCACTACACAATTTTTTTTGCATGGATAATCGCGGTGAAATTTACATACCACATCATCTTCGCTGAAGAATTCATAAATTGGGATGCTGAGAGAGAATTTTGTCTCTCATAATTTGGGAATACATTTTAAATTAAAGGATTATATATAATAACATATCACATCCTATGTAAATAAATATGAAATACATAAGGAAATTAAGATACCTGAATACATATGATAAATGAAAAAATCCCTTACATGAGTGTGTGACTCCAAATACTTGAAAGGATATTATAGAGAGCTTGGGGTGCCTTTGGAGGACTCTAGATAGTGGAAGACAGATTAAGGATGTTATAAATGAAATTGTATTTATGATAAATGAGGTATTTAATTGGGTTTTTATATGAAAATATAGAGGGATTATATAATATTTCACAAACATTGGTTTTGGACCATATATAATAAAATAAAAAATTACAAACATTACCATGGTATTTTCCCATGGTTTCAGCAAATGGGAGTGGATTTCATTATATAATAATTGCAAGGAATGATTTTTTTAAAAACCCTATATTATGTGAAAGCGAGTCATTCTCTTAATGAAATGACTTTAAAACTAAAAAATATATCATAACATATGAATGATTAATTATGCATTTACAAAACAAATAAAATTGAAAAAATAACCTTATTTTAATTGGAAACATATATTCGGTCATGCATAACCTATATAGTATTTATTACATCATTTTTGGAACATAATGATGTAATAATAAATACAATATATTTATATAGTATTTAATTTTTACCTAAAAATTCAACACTCATATTATTATGAAAAATTTACCATTTGATAAATTTGATGTTTTGATTTGAAAAATAATAATCATATTATCTATATAATTTTATAAATTTGGGTATTTTAATTTTATAATAATATTTTATTTTTATTGAGTGATTTTTTTTGAGGAAAATACTATTTATGAACCCCTTATAACAATTACATTTGATTACATAAAAATAATATGATCATTTTTATTTAATAAATATTATATAATAAAAAAAAATTTAAAATTTTATTTATTTAAACAATATATTACTACATCAAAGTAAATTCGTTAATTAAATTACAAAATTAACAAAAAACACTATCTGTGTTTTATTGTATCAAAATTAAAATTATTATAAAGTAAAAAAAATAATAGGATGGAAAAATATTCGGTTATATATAAAAATAATGTGCATACTCATATTTTTAGGTCTTGACACATATATATTTAATACTCCAATGAACTCTTTATGAGTAAGGATCATGATAGTGATACTTTCATGGGGTGCATTGACATAATAGTTTGGGCCATGATATCAATGAGCTTGAATATTTCCCATAAATAGTTCCAATCATGCATACATTGTTGAATATTACCATGGGATTCGTCAAGGGAAAATCCCAATGATGTTATCTTCCTTATATGCTCTGATATATGGGCATTATATGTTAAAATATTACTCATTGAGGCTATCAATTCCTTTTCATGTGTTAGTTGGATTATTTAAAACCATATATTTATACTAATAATATGATCACTATTCAACAAATATATTATAAATAATAAAGATTCTTAATGGACATTTAAATCTGAGAGGACATAATAAAACAAAATATGTTCATCGGTTTTCAATAACCATATGTCAAAAAGTGAATCATAACTAATAAAGGGAAATTATTTTTATAATAGTGTTGGTCATTAAAAAGGGCCTCCACCTATGATATGTATATTCCCTCTGATGGTCCTATTTCATTCCCATATGTTCATGAACCAACTATATCTTCACAATTTTTCTATGCCCCTAATCTAGACCGAGAAATGTTGACTCTCGAAAAGCTATATAGCATAATAGAGAATGACATGGTTTCCCGTCCAATGCCTCAAACATATCCATACCAATGGGTGAAAGATAACTTTTTTTGTAAGAAAACATGACCAAAGTTAGGTGTCTTACCCAAGATCCACCAGAGGCCAGGATGTCAACCTTCTATATATCCTTCAGTGTATGGATGGTCCACTCTATCTTCCAATCTATCATATGGTTAAAGTTCATGCTAAGGATCAATTGGGAGAAACATTCATTATAAAATACCCGCAAAACTCACAAGATAAAATGAGTATATGATTTAGAAATTAGGTTCCTCAGTACACCATGAAGCCTAACCGTATCATCAATATATCACCTCTCTAAACCATCCATGGATCTAAAGACACAAATCATGAGAAATAGAGATGATTTTATCAACCAGTTCACTCTAACCCAATCCACATCATAACATTCCTTATATCGTTGTTTCCCTATAATTAGATTCATTACATTTCCTCCCATTTCAACATGGGAACATCCATGGACTACAGAAACATCCCAGAACATGGTTCTTCTCTTTCACCCACCAAAAACCAAGGAATCATGACCCAAAATATGTTACTGATTATTTCATCCCTACTCACCAATGAAATCTATTCATGTCATTTAATTTTTTTTCAATCCCAGATGTATCACTAATGGTGATATTTGAAACCGATAGAGAACACCCACAAATTATAATGATAGATTAACAACCATATCAGAAATAACATATTTTTTTACCATCTTTCAACCATCACATCAGAACATTATTATGGCATACATGGTCACAAATCATCTCTTCCAATAATTATCCCCTCTAAGACACATCCCACTATTGCATCAAAGATGACACCACAATCATCTGATAAAGAAAAAATCATACAATTCTCTCTCCAACATAATGATACATCACTACAAGAATCTCGATTCCATTGTAATCATTTGAAAACTCTATATCCACATCCACCTCGAAATTTTTATTCAACTAATATGGAACTTCAATACCATTCCCTATGGTGTAAGATGACTCACATATAAATCCTGAATAAATATATCAACTGGTGCTGGTATATATTTATATCACATTGGGAGAAAATATATCTCAGGATCTTGTGGTTCATGAACACCACAAAATTCTCACCAATGAGGTACTGAAACAACAATGTTAGCATGAAAAATACTGCTACCAAATCCATATAATGGATGGAATAGTTTTTCTTAGGGAGAAACAACCACATTGAACCATAAGAGATCAACACCCTCTTCTATATCAATAAACATCCCAATCCTATAATGGAAGAATCTCAGAAAAAACTCAAAAAATAAACACTCATATGGAAACTGAAGCAATTGATCATTAAACAAATTATCCTTCATGTAACTAAATGCTATCTAGAACTGATATTTCCACATATAATCTGGTTATTTTTTCTCCAATGATATCAATGGGACTGATACTGGGGATAAACTCGGTACAATCCTCATAAAATATCCCATAAGACCAAGGAAACTTTAAAACTCTTCGACATTCAAGGGATCTTACTAAGAAAAAAATTATTCTACCTTGAATGTTTCTATCATAACACCCTCGTAGGACTCTACATGTACATGTAAATACACCACTTGTGTCTAAATATCACACCTGGAAATCATAGAATAATGATGGTGGTGTTGATGAACCATAAAATCAACTCTGAGATGCTTGAAAATATCCTTCTCTGACTTTGAGTATTCCATGATATCATAGATGAGTATAATTATGATCAGGACTGTGATATCACATAGCACATGGTTCATAATCCCCATGAGAACATCTTTTTCATTCATAACATAGAATTTCAAGACAACAAACTCTATGTGCTCATACATACATACAAAGGAAATTTTTTGTATATCATCATATTTTACACTAAATTTGTGATATCTAGATTGTTGATCAATGTTATAGAAGAAAACAAATCCCCTCAACTGGTCAAAATTATAATTGATCCTTGATAAAGTGTAATGATTATTTCCAATTACATGATTCAACATCCATTAGTCTATACGCAACAGAACACTATTATACTCCTTAGAAAAAAACACTAGAGCACCCCACGATGACACACTGGTGAAGATGAAATACCTCTACATCATATTATCCTCTTTTAGCATCAACTCACACAACTCTATGGGAACCATCTATTAGAGAAACATTAAGATTTGAGATTCACCTGGTTGTAAGTGTATCCAAAATCTGATGTCATGTCAGGGAGGTAGTGTCATAACCTCCCCTGGGAAAACAACCATCATCTACCCCATAACCCTAGGTACTCCCCTAGTTGAGAAAAAAGAGGCTCCACCTACCTAATGTCCAAAAATTAACCTTTTTCATTAATGTACTCCAATCATATTCCCTCCACATTAGAAAACAAGACAATTCCCCAAAAGCATTCGATGAATACACACATATAATACATCCAATAAATAATAAGTATAATATCCAAAGGTTTTGTATACAAATAGAAGATGTCTTCCACTGGCTGGTTCTATCACATCGCCAGTCAACATTCTGGACCCAAAACTAGTAATGAAACCTAACCCATAACCAACATAAATAACATAAAGGGACTAGAATCATATTCAACTCTAGTCCCAACGTATAAACCATAGAAAAAATAAAAAAAGAGTGAGTGTATTTTGAATCCCAAAAATACACAATGGTAGATGATAAACTTATCATAACTCAAACAACACATAGATCTACTGGCGCTCATACCTCTGACACTGTTATATGACAACACAAAGCTCCTTTAACTCACTACTTATGACCTCCAAAACCATCATCTGAACTAGTTAGTTGTGTATAGAGACCACAATGAGGACAACCCTTGCAAACTCTACCAAATACTAGCCATGGACAGCCATAAACGACCCTGGTCTATATAACTATCTCATAGGAAACTACTATAGTAGGAATTGTCCCTGACTACCCATAAGAAACTGACCTCTCTATGTGTTCAAAAACTAATCATATGAGATAACTTATCTCCCACCTATTATTAATTTAAATGGAAAACCACTGAATGGAACATGGAAGCCTCATATCCTAAATGGCTAGGAAAGAATCTATGGTATCCTATTCCCCACTGATCGGATCTCTACCATCCTAAACACCCTCATCTCCCTATATGAATCTATTGTCATTTAAACACTCTTTTGGCCGACCTAATGAGTCTCAATTCCCATGAAAATCATAATCTCTATAACCTTATCCTTTTTATGAACCAATAGATATGTCATGAGTATAAACATATTGACCACATACCCGATCTCTTGATGAAAATGTGTTTCCTCATAATCAATGATATAAAATCATCCAAAAACTCCCTCAAAATGTTAGTCTACAACACATCTACCTCTTTGAGGTCAACAAAAAATAGCTTCCACAATTAACATGCATCTTCGCTCTTCAGTCTAATTTCCAATGGCACCCAAAACTCACCTCATTCTTATATAAGACTAAATGAGATCTCAAAAACCCATATCCATCACTCTATATCTAAATATGAGAAACTATCCTCAGACATAGCCAATATCAATTATTTAATGACATGAAAAGTCTACTATCATACCCCCTCGTCATCTATATGATCAATAATATGAATATCAACAAGATTAACATGCTAATCCTCAACTGTTAGAGAAAATCAATGATGACGAAAAATATCCATTTCAAAAAATATGTATAACATCCTAATACTAGTTTCATGGTATTTTTTTAAAGATTATTTAATTAATTAATTTTTTTTCCTGAAACACCCAATTCAAACATTAACACAAATAATCTTGAAAAATGTTTCCATCCATGATCTTTACCCAACAAATAGGTTTACCTCACATGGTCTTCCAATAAGCATCGAATCTATGAATTTGTTCGTGGGGGACAAAAAATCTCATTTCAATGAATTCCTTTTCTAATCTATTTCATAAACCTAGGTCAACTAGAACTGTTTCCATAACAACCCATGGAATACTCACTATTCATATTTCACGAACCAACTTAGGACATTCCTGATGCTGTCACCTGATCCAACCCACGACATGTTCTGAGGGGCATTCCCAATCCCTACAGGAAAGAAACTACTTTCGAGAATCAAAAAATAGAATAGGGAAGTAATTGTCCCATAAATAATAGACAGGGAAATTAATAAAGGCTAACAGTAAAAATGAAAACTACCAATAGAAAAAAAAAATTAACTTCCCTTACCTCCTTGTGACCTCCTAGGTCACCACCCAACTCAGAACCATGACTGCTCCTACACTGAAAATATTAACCAGGAACCTATACGAGAAATGGGACCTACAATTGGAAATATATAATAGGCGTGAGCACAAAGATTCTCAGTAGGGATGCTAGGTATAAACCACTGAATCCAGAAGTTCTCTTTTCCTATGTAGTACATAAAAACATGTTTGAAATACAACTAAGAAAGTATGTTTTTCACATTTTAATAAAAATATGAAACATATATTTCACATTTTAAATAATCCCAACATGTGATACATACCATTCCCAAAACTACTTTTAATATAAAAAAATCAAGAAGGAAATATCAACGTTGTGATAAAACAAAATAGGTAAACAGTTCAAGAAGAGAATACACTAATAGGTAGTGAAGAAAATTGAAATGTATTTTAAATAACTAAGAAACTATTGGTGAAACAAAATATCCTTAGAAGACCCTTGGACATACTCAGTTCGGAACCACCTGTTAGCATATGGTGAAGCCCCAATGTATATCACCAACTGATCACCCTCATGGAAAACTAAATCAGTGGCACTCCCCATAAGGCCTCTATACCTACCATTGGGTACCATCCTGTCCAATCGGGGCTGATAAACAACCATCACTCAATCATCTAAAATATTCCTAGGAACACATGCTGGATGTAAAAATCATAATGTGTAAGAAGGAGTCCTTCGCACCTGTGAGTCACCATACCATGTCGTTACCGCACTTGCCTACCTCAATAACAAATGCTTCCTATGCATTCAACCATAAAGGGTTACCCTAGATAATAGTTCCCCATATACTTATATATATATATTTATACATTTCATGCATACAAAGTGCCATCCGGGCCATCACGTCATTCAGTAATCTAAACCACTTTACTAAACACTTGTAGTTGTAAATTGAGCCTCTAGTTTTACATAATCAACTTAATTTAGGAAAACATTGCACAAACACTTCTAAACCAACTCTAGACACCACTTTTGTATTCAAAAATCCCAACATGCCCTTAGGTCTGAAGATTCAACGGATTTACAAAAAAATATTTAGCGAGGCTATGTTAAATTTTGTAGAAACAAACAAGACGATTACTTACACTACACACTCAATAAAATATACACACCAAAATCCAAATGGGAATATACTCATGTGTTTACTTTCAAACCAATTTAATGAGCCGCACAAATAGACCCACGACTTTTTGAAAACAATAATATGCTTGTAAAACTAGGCATTTGGGAAAAATACCATTTAATAGAGGCGCAAAATCATATTACGAAAAACACTATGATCTATAAAACCACCAAATGTGGGAAAAATAGTTCTGTAAAATGATTCTACAAGAAAACACCAATCAATACATCCAAAAATATCATTTGATGATAAAGGCATTTAGTTCCAACCAAGTTGGTAAGGCATAAACATGTGCACAAATAGAGAAGCATCCTAAAATATATTTTTTATCAATTATTTCAAAAATAAAACACTACATTAAGTTAACTATAAATATAAAATAGGTGAGAAACATAATCTAATAATTAATTAACAAGACACAAGCATTAAATGGATTAATATTGGATGCATGGGAATGGAAACACCTACACAAAACCATGTAACTATTTCAAAGCTATTACTAAAATTTTTAACCACTATAAAAACATTGTAATTAATAAACTATAATTCTTATAATGTTGAGAATAACGTTTATAAATTAAATGTAATAATTTAGGTGTGTGTGGAATTTTCCGGACAAGGGAAAGGATGGAAACACCAACCTCAAGAAATCCTAGAAAACACATGGCATTCCGCACATTGTAACTTAAGAAGTCAACCACTCTTGCGCACATACATCCATATATATAGATATATTTATGTATACCATTTTCCCAATGCATTTATTCCCCATGCCATAATGGAATACAAACATGGAGGGTAAACACACACATATATATATACATACCTTTTTATATTCCAATAAGTCTTCAAAGGAACTGGAAACACTACACATAAAAACTAGGACCCTCAAACATCAAAAGATTATAAAATTACATGTGTGAAAACCAAAATAGTGTTTAATGTATTACATTGGATGACGATAGAGAACCAAAACTGCCTTGACTTCAGTAGAGGTTGCCGGAACACACACCAATGAGTCCTGACTGGCCCTTTGCACAACCAATAACCGTTAGAAACAACAAAAATCAAGTTACCCCTCTGATTAGGGTTTTGGATGAATGATTATGGTGATAGGAGGACCTGAAATCGGACTAAACAAGAAGAAATGAGGATAAAATAGCTTTACCATAGAAATACGAAGTGAAGCTGACACACAGAGAGGGATTCTGACGGGGGTGGTCCTGTCGCATCTCAATGGAGAGGGGGATCATGTCAGATTGAGCTTCAAATAAAGAAGCGACCTGCTAGGGAGGGTGGCCAGAGAGGAGGGGGGATGGTGCTAGAAAGTGGGAACATCATAGGGAGAACCAGAGGGTTGTACCGCATGATGGTGGAGAGCGAGCGGGACAACATTCTTGAGGGGATGCTAGCGCATGGGGAGGACGAAAATTAGAAGGGGGAGACATGACAGGAGGGGTTTGTCAGGTGTTTTGCACAAGAATCCAAGGGGAGGGGTCGGCCGTGCCATAGAAGGAAGACAAAAATGGAGGGAGACCTTTAGGGTTTTATCCAAAAGAGAAAAAAATAATTTATATAAATCAAATAAAATTGAGCTCAATAAAAAAATAAAAAAATAAAAATTAATACTAATAATATAGTAATGATAATTATAATAATAATAATAATTAATTATTATTATAATTATTATTATTGTATAAAAACTCAATAATAAATATCACAATAATAAATTGTTCAATTTAAAATTAAATTATAATAATGATATTTATAATGTTTTTGTAACAACAATAATGTTATTATCGACACATGATATAATAATTTTAAGCGTCACATAATACCACGGTCACTACTAACTGGCTGGTGTCTATAAACCATCCAAAAACCCATCAATATTATTAAACATAAAAAAATTCAAACTAGGGTTTCAAACCAACTTGGTCTAAGAAACGTGAGAACAAGAAAAGAATAAAATAATAAAAAATGAATTTGAGGTTGGTGTGAGAAAATTACTCCACCACAAATAATTTTTCCTCCTAGAATGTCACACAGCCATCATTTGGCACAACATGAGTCCACGCCTAGAATATACCAAAGGAAACCTAATGCCTATTAATATTCCCAAACACACATCACACCTGATCAATTCAAAAAGAAAAACCTCTATCTGAGGTTGACAGAATAAAACTAGAGGGTTCTCCCCACCATAAGAATTCAAGTAACATCGTATCCTTAAAACATGAACACACTACCCCCAGGGGGGGAATGTGGTAAATCCAAAACCAAACTCAATAATTGTTCCCACATGGATTGAAAAACACACCCAGGATATTCATGGAAAGCTTTCTACAAAACAACGCATCAACTTGAGGATGTGAAATTAACTCAACACCTCACATAATTTCATGAAATGAAACATCCCCCTAACGAACCCAGCCGAGACCTACTCAAAATAAAAATTTTCTATTTACCCCTAGACCCAACTTACTTCAAGTAATTTTACTGATCTAGAAACCACACTATGAAAAAATAAGGCCACTTGGATTGCAGTCGAAAAAACTTATCACACCAATACAACGAGGATGAGTTTATGAAGGCAAAAAAATCGAACAAGAAAACATTGGATATTTCCCTATGATGATGAAAACTTGATCCAGACCGAGGTTCCACACACCCTCGAGAACTCCTGACTGAGCGTGATCTTCACCCCAAAACATGTGGCTGGGGCCCTGATGGCTGAGGCATCTTCTGCCTCACTGTCAGGGATTTGGATCCTTTGGTCCCTAACTCCTCCCACTCGATCATTTAGACAACCACAATGGTGGTACAATTTCAATGGGATACAACATGATGGATTAGAATTCCCGGACTATCCATACTAATTGTTCATAAGAGAGCATTCTAATAAACTAGGAGCTGATATCGATGAATAATATTTTTCAGAAATAGGTTCTTCTGGCAACACCCCCTCCCCCTCACAGGATATGGAACACTTACGAAATATTACAACCACCAACTACATCCCAAAATATAATGACTATAAGATGGCCAATCTATACTGGCCCCAAATAGGACCCCCGAATAGACTCGAGAAGACACACACCTTAACAACCTCGAATGTTCCCAACAACTGAAGGATACACTATCTCTATAAAACCGCCAAAATTCCACTATCAAAAATCACCTACCTCAATAAATGAGTAATAATGGAAAATAAACAGAAATGGGGGGCGAATCATTAGAAAGATTGGGGAACATTCTAGAAGGCCTATTCAGAACTACATGAAAAACACAATCTAAACATGCATCAAGCCAAAACTCAATCAAAAGAAACACCTCGAGCTCAAAACTACCGTCTTAGAAGCCAGATGAACTCAAGCACATCAAAAAACATCTTTTCAAAAATCCCATTTCATATAAATTTTTTAAAATGGACACATTTCCAAATAACATTAAAAATTATGAATCACTCTTATTAAATCAAATTCAATTCCCAAAATTTCGTTTCTCTTTTTATTTTATGAAATGTCATCTGTGGTCCCTAATGTACTGTCACATGTGCATTCAACCAATCGCGCTCACATCATCCATGGACAAGTGCACCCACACACTCTCCGTACATACCCACACACATGTGACCCATCATAAAAAATGTCAGGGTCCATGAATATATTTTCCTTCCCCAATCCAAACACATAGAAATCCTTCCAAATAAAAACACTTCCCCTTTTAAAAACCCACATTTCCCATTTAAAACAATTTGTTGAAATCCCACCATTCTAAAACCATTTTCACATTAAATGTCTACTTTCTATTTCAACAGACACTCACATCAACTGAGATCAAAATGAAACACAAACAATGATAAATTATAGGAATGAAGAACTAGTGTCTATCCCAAACCAAGAGACAAGGTGGTGATCCATATCCCATGTTAGTAATAACACTAAGAGAACATTGAACTAGAAACTTGGATGCCACAAGGGTCACCAATACATGTGAGGCCACAACATAACCAGATTCACCTCTATTTTCACCCATTTATTCAAAACAAACAAAGACAAAAGTCTCAAACCGCAGACAACCCCTAGAGACTCGAGGATTAGTGTTGGAAAGAGTTTGTGAGGCTCTCCCCGCACCTACCTCCAATGTAACGACAGTCCTAATATCTTTTTACCAGACTCCCCAAATAGTAAGGGCCTCCTCTGATACCATCATGTCACAAACTAGCAAGGGTCGACCCTGAAGTGGTCTCCCGAGCCGGCCCACGTCATGTCCCGTGGGGCGTTCCCAATCCCCACGGGCTGGAAACTAGAGTCTGTCATTGAAACATAGAAGTGGGAATGGATTGTCCCATTAATAAAATGCAAGTAAATATATTGAGACTGAAAATAAAAATTAAAAATATAAGTAATAATAAAAATAACCGTACACACCTCCTTGTGAACTCCTAGGTCACCACCCAATACAAAACCAAGCCTGCTTCAACATTGAGCAGCTGAATCAAGAACCTGTGTGATAAAATGAACCTCCAAATGGAAATATATAATTGGCATGAGGACTGAAATGCAATGTAAGGATTCTAGGAATAAACCACTGAATCCAAAAGTTCTCTTTCCCAAAGCAGTCTATAATCACAAGTTTAAAATACAAGTATGAAAGTAGGTTTTTCACATTTTATGAAAAATAAGAAACTTGTTTTTCTCATTTTAAGTAAACACAAAACATGATACATACCATTCCCAAAACGAAATTTTATTTTTAAAAAAATAATGATGAAAAGATCAAGGATGTGCGAAAACAAAATAGGTAAATAGTGTAAGATGGGAATAGACTAATAGCAAGAGCAGAAAATAGAAAAGCAATGTAAATAACTAAGAAAACATGGGTGATCTTAAACATCCATAGAATACGCTTGGACATACTAATTTTGGAAAAACCAGTCCGCATATAGTGAAGCCCTATAGTCTTTAACCAACTGATCACCCTCGCGATAAAAGAAATCAGTAGCACTCCTCATCTGGCCTCTATACCTACTTGTGGGTACCAACCTGTCTAATCAGGGCACATAAAAAACCATCACTCAAACAAATAGTAGATTCCCAAGAACACATGGTGGTTATAATTATCATACTGTGTATGTAGGAGGCCCTCACATGAGTGACTCACCTAACCATGTCGTCACTGCACTTGCCTACCCCAAAAAAGGATGCTTCTTATACATTAACACAAAAAGGGTTAACCTAGATATGAGCACCCCATATACTTATAAATATTTGCGTACATTTTAAACATACAAAGATATAACCTTCCCGTCACATCAGTCGGTTATCAAAACCACTTTATCAAACACTTGTACTTGTAAATCGGGCCCCTAGTTTTACATAATAAAATGCCTTTATGAAAACATTGCACAAGCTTATCTAAAACAAATCTAGACACCACTCTTGTATTCAAAAAGCCAATGGGACCTTAGGATCTAGGTTTCAATGGATTTCCATAAATGTATTTAGTTATACTTTGTTTAATTATGTAGAAACAAAAAAGAATAATCATTACACCACACACTAAAAAAAATATACACCAAAATCCAAACATGCATATACTCATATATTTCTTTTCAAACCAATTTAATGAGCCAAAAAAAGATACCCACAACAATTTGAAAATAATAATCTACTTATAAAACAAAGGATTCGAGAAAAATACCAATTCAATGTGATGCAAAATAATTTTTACATAATCACTACGTTATCTAAAACTACCCAATGGAGGAAAAAAAGTTCCATAAAATTTTTCAACAAGAAAACCCCACTCATAACATCCAACATTATCATTTTAAGATAAAGGCATTTAGTTCCAACCAAGTTTTAAAGGCATAAACATGTGCATAAATAGGGAAGAATCCTAAAATACATTATAATCAAATATTTCACAAGAAAACACTACCATACGTTAATTATAAACATAAAATAGCTTAAAAACATAATCTATTATTTAATTAATAATACAGAAGAATTTAATGTACTAATATTGGATGTTAGGGCATGTAAATACCAACCCATAACCAAGTAAACTTTTTAAAGATGTTTTTAACACTTTTAACCGGCATAAAAACACTGTAATGAATAAAATATTATGATTATAAAGGTGATAAATACTTCTATAAATTAAATTTAATAATTCAAGTGAATATGGAAAGCACCGGAAAAGGGAAAGGATGGAAACACCTACCTCAAACAGACCCATACAACACTTCACATTCATCACTTTCTAGCTCAAGAAGTCAACCACTCATGCACACATAATTCAATATATATATATATATATATATATATATATATATATATTTATGTATACCATTTACACAATGCTTGTATTCCCCGCTCCATGAGCAAATATACATATAGAGGGTATACACATCTATATATATATATATATACCTTCATATATGCCCACGATTCTTCAAAGGAACTCGAAACACTACACAAATAAACCGGGAGCCTCAAACATCAAATGATTATCAAATCACATTTGCGAAAACCAAATGAAGGTTTAAAATCTTACATTAGATGACGATAGTGAACCAAAACAGCCTCGCCTTCGGTAGTGGTTTCCGAAACACACACCAATGGGTCTAGAGTGGCCATCTGCACAACCTAGAACTATATGAAACAACAAAAATCATGTTACCCATTTGACTTGGGTTTCGGCTGAACGAGTATGGATATAGGAGGACCTAAAATCGGCCTAAGCAAACAGAATTAGTAGAAAACAACATTACCTTTGAAATCCATAGAGATGCTGATGCACAGAGAGAGATTTGTAGGGGGGTCGTGTCATGCCTCATTGGAGAGGGAGAGCATGTCACGTTGCATTTCCAAGGGATAAGCCCCGGTTTGGGGGTGGATGAAGAGGAGATGGGGCTGGCACTAGTGAGGGGAAACATCAGAGGAAGAACCAAACGGCCTCACCACAGGACGGTGGCGAGCGAGCGGGATGATGGGATAGAGGGGTTGTCTATGCTAGTGGAGGATGGAGAACATAAGGAGGCTATTGGAATGGAGGGGCCAGTCAGGCGCTGCACATTGGGATCTTGGGGGAGGGGTCGACCACGACATAGAAGTAATAATAAAAAAATATGGGGAACCCTTTAGGGTTTTACTGAAAAGATAAAAAAACGAATTAATATAAAACCAAATAAAAGTGAACTCAATAAAAAATAATATTAATAATAATAATATAGTAATGATAATAATAATAATAATAATAATAAGAACAACAAGAACAATAATAATAATATAACAACTCAATAATAAATTCAAAATAAAAAATTTTCAATTTCATTTTAAATAATAACAATATTATTTATAACAATTTATTGAAGACTATAATGTTATTACCTACGCATGATATTATTATTTTAAGTGTCACGCAACTGCACGATAACTGCTAACAGTCTGGTGTCTCTGCAACAGCACGAAAACAATCAATATTTTTAAACATAAAAAAATCAAATAGGGACCTCAAACCAACTTGGTCTATGCGACGCGAGCACAAGAAAATAATTAAATAATAATAAAAAAGTCATATGAGGTTGGGTTGTGACATCCTAACTCCAAAATCCATCATATATTTCAACCATAACCTATAATACCACCCTATCACAATCCCTTATGACCAAAGATACCACAATGAAGGAAAAGAGATAATGACCCTTGAGTCCTACCTCTAGTAGGCCTTGGGTGGGAAAATAACATCGAGGGTATGAAAACCTCATGTATGTAAGGAATTACTCGATATAAATGAACTATGATTAGGAGATATGATATAAGATCAATAAAAAATTAACTCATAATATATAAATGTAATCTAAAAACCATCCCAAAATGCATGAATAAAGTAATAATGATACATAAAATGTCCTCAATGTAAATACCCAATATACAAGTCTACAATAGAAAATCAAAAACAACACCAAACATTATATAAATGTCCAGGTCAATACCCAATGAAATCTGGAAATCCTAAAAACATATTATATACACAGGGTTAGAATAATAAGTATACATAGTAGGGGTATAACCAAGGCCTCTAGTGCACATGTTAAAAGACCATGCTAATGTGCCAGTAAAAAAATAGCAAAACCATAAAGAAACTATATTGTTTATCTAACCCAACCCATATTCAGCATTGATTTCTCACCAAATCACGCATTCAATATAAATATATGTCATTATGATCATAGAAAATAAATGTGCCTCACTACCTCTTTCCTATTAATTTCTTGATATCGCACCCCAACATAGAATGTCCTATACAACCATCCATTCAACACATATCACATCACATAGAATGAATTACAGCCTAATAACACTATGGCCACACATCACATCCCATACATCCCACTATATTTTGGGCCACACATCACATCTCATTACAATGAGAACTAGATTAGTGGTATTTCATGAATATGAAAGAAGTTAACCTCATCACATATTCATACCATGATTTACCCCACTATATATCACATCAAAAAACTTCATGTATCTCCCATGACATTTGGGCCAATACATCATATCTAACCCAGAGACACGTTGGCCAACACATCACATCTTACCCATAGACACGTGAGAGAACATCACATCTCAACTATAAATACAAGGGACACAGATTCCTTTTGATATAAGACTGAGGGAGAGGGTGTATCTATCCATTGAAATCACTAAAATAATGGTTTTTGAAATTAAACACTCACAGTTCCACACCTATGAGTGTTGGCAAGGTTATCCAACATAGGTGGGCGTTTATATAGAAACATTAACTTACATGAAAAGGAGATATAATAAAATAACCATCGTAATGGTTCACATCAAAAGCACTAGAACACAACAACTCACATCCACATACCTTATTTTAAAAATCACAACATCTACCAAAACTATATGAAACACACCACCCAACCACCAAACAAGCTACACAATATTTTCAACATTCAGAATACACCTTCATCTACATTTATTCACAATAGATTTCATTTATCCTCACACCACACATTCATTAAATTTCATTTATGTTAACAAATATCGATTTCACGCATTCATATTCATTTATCATCATAATTTATTATATCGATAACCAAGAAACTACAACAACAACACAAAAAACAACTTTTTTAACACACATAAACTATAAAAGCACCACACACCCTCCACATTCACCATATAATACCACATAATCTATCTCACAATACAATAGACACACAAATCATCGATCCCACAGCCACATCATCTATGTCCCCCAACAATTGCACCAAAAATACTCTGACACAACCTCTGCACCAAAACTACTATTACACAACCTTGGTTCAACAACTACATCTTGCAACATCACACAACTATCCACAACACATCAATGTCAAAAAAACCACCACATTATTGACTCACGTAATACATATCCCATCGAGTCACTCATATCATCTCACAACATCCCAAACCATACAAGGAAACACTACTACGAAAATCACACATCACAACACACATTCTGAATTCAGTATTTATTCAGGGGAATGATCACATATCATCTTTATATAGCATGGATATAATTTTACAAAACATATGTCCACGTGTAATAAAATAATAGAAAAATATAAATTACATAGCCTTTTATTTGGGGTTTGATCACACACCGAATAGAAAAGTTCATCACAACATAACTACTATAGTGAAAACAATGCTCCAAATTTTTATTATTTTCAAAATTGGAATCATACAAGAATAATAGTATCAACAACATAAAAAATAATAATGTATGTGATATCTCACTATAATCATCAATATTATATATTCCAATTTATTATGTGATTACACCAACCTTCACTATCCATCAAAAGGTATGTAAAATCATCTAAATCCCACACATATATCTTAAAATAATGATAACATGGATCCCCTTCCTCAAAGATTCTTTCCAATATTGATACATAAAACAAAGAGAAGAAGAGTCCACCCATAGCCCACCTCCACACAAGGATCTCATGGATGAACCTACTCTTCATCAAAGGGTTTTCAAAATGCATCACATAACTCCCCCAAACTAATTAATCATTTCAACAATGAATCCCTAACATAATACATTTTGAAATCTGTGGGTATGGATTATGAACTCACCATAGATCCCCAGTAGGCATCAAATAGAACCAATGTATTGAAGAGGGAATGAAAATGATTAATCCATGGTGAAGAAATTAATAAACATCTAGGGAATGTTTTATGGCCATAGAGAGACTTGGGAGAAAAATGTGAGGTTAAGAAATCATGTACACTATAACCTTTAAATACATTCATTGGGGAACAACATAGAGTGTACCATTCTCAAATCTTGTGAATTTTGGGTTTTATGTCATTTAAAAAAACATGTCACCTCGACCATTAATTCCATAATTTATTATACATCATGTAAAACCCAATGAACCATCATTCATAAGCTTTTAACGTTCTTTTCTCACCATGTGATCATTACACAAAGTGAATTAATCCTTCCTCGAACATTTTAATTTGTCCACACCTCCAGTATCCCTCCTGGCCTCCCCCAAGTACCATGAAAACTAATCAAGACCCGCCTAAAATGTATCTAATCCATAGAACCGTTAATGCAATATATCAAGAGGAAACTAACCATTATGATTCATTCTACATTAACTTTTTTTCATCATACATAGTGCTTCAAAAATTCTATTATACTTCCATTTTCTAGAACTACATGTTGATTCATTCCCATACATCTAGAAATATATTGACACCATGAGTTTCTATCTCTGATCCCAACCACTAATTAACTACAAAACCATCCATTTAATGTGGTACAATATTCCTGAAACAATTCTATGTGACTACTATTTTGGTATAAGACCAATTAATACTATTTTTCCAATTTATGGGATGAGCTACCCTCATGATCTGATGAGAGAATGAATATAAGGGGTATCTTGATGTAAAAACACCATCATTCTTCGCATATGATGTTAAACTACAACAATTACCTGTAAAAAATGGGGAGGCCTCTTAATGTGAGAAAATTTACCTAAAAAAACACGGATTCCTGATATATAAATATGGGATGAACAAACACCAATATCATCCAAAATGTTAAACTCTGAGACTACCCCATGTGAAATTTGTATTCCTCATATCCTAATATGGGATGATTCATTATCCTCTCTTGGGAGGAAACCCCCTTACCATCATCAGACTCATACCACATTATGTTATAAAACTACAAGTTTCTTGATTACAATTCTCATTAGATATATAGTGATTTCCAAATATCTGATCATGGGCCTATCCCACTATGTAAACACGTTATCAGGTCCTCTCTTCTCCCAATGAAGAGATGTTTACATGGTATACAGTATGAAAATGATTTCTGTTGAAAAGTTACCATTTGGACCTCCTTTGACATGATATTATAACACTTTCCTGACAAACAACCATCCTTGGTACACCCATTACCATATACAGTCCATGATATATGAACTTAAACCAACAATAGCCATTGTACAAGTTGTATGACATTAAAATACCAAGAACACCCTCATTGAATGATGTGAAATTAAAGCCACTCCATGTGAAATGGACATAATAAGACACATGCAAAAATAATAGGATGATAGTAAAATTATTACCTTTTGTGAATATGAGATTTATTCTAATGTGAGAAGACTTAATATCATTTATAGTGATAATGTCATCCCATCAAATTCAGTCTCTAAAAAGATATCATTAATGAACTACGTGTGGCTTGTTTCACAAACTTATAAGATATATAGTGACACATGAGTATTTCATCTGAGTCCCAACCCTTCCATCAACTCCTTTTAGGGTATTCTCTGTTAATTCCATGCATTATTCTTGGCATCGCATATTTCTATCTAGTATATTAGAATGCATGAACGATGTTCTCCCATAGAAGCTAATATTCCATTTAGAACGTTCCCCATTTCCACATTGTTGCTTCATGATTTCCCCAATTTGGATAACATTCAACCTTTATATTTTAATTGTTTCCCTAACAAAATGGAATCATGAATTACTAAATAACGTACCGTAATAGACCAAATCATCAAATTATTTTTAGTAGAAAAGGTAAGATCACATGTTTTGAACTTGGTCAATGATCGATCTTGTATTTATTCGCTCTATCCTAAATCAATATGGGTACAGAACCTATGTTTTGAAAATGGTCACTGATTCTTCCCCAGAAGTCAGTTGATCCCATTTCACCATCCAGATGTTAAATATTTAGATCACCTACTTTGGGTTTTTCAGTCAATTTCTCCCTTCATTATTTTCTCCCATGCAAGTGATGAGAACATTGTACCACTCCATTTCATCAAACCAAACATATAAAACCCTAGGATTTTTAGTTTTTTTTTATTATTTTATTATTTTATAATTTTTCAATACATACATCATTTAGAATATATTTTCACAAATTTAAACACCCCTTTCACATGTAATACTTACATTTCTTTTTATACACACAATATCAACTTAGCATGCACTACACACAACACTGACTTGGCATATTATGTACAGAACAATGACTTTCATTGAAATATCCTTATATATATAATTAATAAAATGATATAATTATAAAAAAATGTAAAAAAAATTATAGGAATATTAATAAATAATTTTCATATATTTTTTATAATTTTTTATAAAAATAATAGATATTGATAAAGAGAAGTTTTATTTCTGGTAATGTCCTTTTTGTGATAAAAATAACATTTTCTCAAATGGACATAAGTTAATAATAAAAATAATCTTAGACACATTTATGAATTTAATTTGACAAAATAAAATTATTTTTTTTAATTTATAAAATCAAAATTTTCCTAGGGTGTATTTTTGTGATTTTTCTGAGAAACATCATCTTTGGATAAATATTGAAAATGATGCTTCTTAGTTAAAAAAGTCATTTTTTCTAATTAATTATTAATTTTAAATGATATTATAATTTTTTAAAGTTATAATTATATATATATATAATCCATTTATACAATTTAATTCATTATAATCAATTTCACTTTGAAACTGAATATAATTTCTTAACAAACTTTTGAACAATTTCGTACTTTAAAACCCCATTATTTCATCCTGTTTTTGGGATTATAATCAATATTAAAATTTCCTATTGTGTGAATTGATGTTAAAAAATATTATAAAAACCTTTTTATTCAGTATTATTTTTAGATTTATATAATACCATGTTAATTTTTTACCAATCTGATTTGTAAAAGTGAATAAAATTAATCACAATAGTTAAGGCAAAATTATGATTAATTAGGGAATTAACCATAACATTAAGGGAATAAATGAGTTATACATTTGTCCAAAATCCATTTTATATCACTATATCTATCATAAAAAATAAATAATTTAGTTTGTATTTGTTTCTATTACTTTTTTATGTAAAAACACATGCACACCCTAATATGTTTCTATAAATTTTTAGTGAGCCATTTTCCATTCTTATAAAAGGCCTCCATCTATACACATTACTCACACCAATCAAACTATCTATTTTCAAAAAATATATTTTCAAGTAACGTACCAAAATTCCTCCCTTAAACCATGAATCCTCCCTTTGGGTGGAAATCCTCTCAAAGAATCCTTTTGAAACAAACCAAACAGAGTTACCCAATTAGGAGGTAGCGCCTTTTTTCAAGCCCCCTTCCATTAATTTTCTTCTTCACCAACCTAAAATATATTTATTCCATTATTGTGTAAAAAAACCTTATCGTTCATATACTAGTATTATTTTTATGCAAAGGGTTAGGAATAAACATACACACAACTCCATCCAATGGATGTTGAACATACTACTTCAATGTACGATGAACTACTACCTCATGGAATGATAATTGTTCACTTCTTATTTACCATTAGTCTTGGTGGCCATTAAAATTGATAATATATTTATATATGTCATATATTACATTTAGCATGTATTTATGTTTATCTATTACTTTTAGAACACACATATACATACATTCCATTTGATTTTAATATGATAATCTCATTCGAGTAAGTGAGAACTACTGTCCCCTCAAAGTGATGAGATTCATTCACACACCACATAGAATGTATTAAGGATGTTTTTAATGAACATATATGATATATATGAAATATAAATTCTAATTGAATAATTATAATTATATATAAACATAAATATGTATATACATATGTCATATAAATACATTCATTCAATTCAACGATAAAAAGGGATACAACATTCACGGGTACATACAATATACCATGTCCATGAAAGGTGTATTAAATTTTGTAAATATTTATGATATAAGTTATTATAATATAGTTATAATAGATATAAATTATATTATTTCATGATTTAAATTCTTGTATCATGATATATTTATAATAACTGGCATTATAACAAATTCAGATAGACGTGAAGAATATAGAGAATATTACTTGAAGTGAAACATTAACATTGGATCATTAACAAGCGGGTAATATAAGGTCATAATAAGACCATATATGGTATTATTAATACTATTATAAATTTTTAAAATATTTTTAATTAACATATATTTATTATACAATAATATTTTAGGTGTATAGAGTGAGTCGAAACACAATGTAAGGGGATTTCATCTCACTATTAATTTCTATAAGATAAAATCTATGTTCACCAATCATTACTTTTGTTTCGTGTATTTAATTACCATTATTTTGTTATATGTATATTGTAATTAGATTTATATTTAATCACATTATTTTTTTATTATCCTTCTTTAATGGGGTTAGACTTCCAAAAGTTACAATATCGGTAAAATAGTTTTTTCTCATTTTTCCTTCTTTGAAACTGAAGTTTGGATGTGAACCTAACCTATTTTTTAAAGGTGTAATACATTAATTTCATGTGTTATGTCATAAATCTCCTTATTTTAATGATATAATAATATTAATATAATTTATTTTTCTTAAACGGATAGTTTGACACCAAGTCACCATGTTATAAGAGTTAATTAAAACAATCTCATTGCTTTTCGAGATTGTTTATATTTATGCTTCCTTAGCTGAAATCTTCTGATCCATATCTCAAGAAGATTAATTAGTTTACTTATTATCTATTATTTCATTATATAATCATGTATTGGTACAACATTCTAATCATTGATATATAATATAGTTAAGAAAAATATTCTTTGGAAAACATGAATTTACCCATTCTTCGTTCAGAAATATATTATTTATAAAATGAATTTCCAAAAATATTATATCATTTTGCAAAAAAAATTATTATATTTTTACCATTTTTTATTTTACTAATATCTTAATGTGAATATTTTTCTCACTTTTTGAACAATTAAATTTTCTATCCTTTTATCTTTGCAAAAGGAATGTATTTTATCTCATCTAACATGTACTAATTTACCAATTTTCATTCCTTTGATGATTCAATTGCATTTTATAAAGGATCATATTTAGGAAAATGTTTTTAAAAGTAATTTTCAAGGAAAAAGTATTTTCTAAATGGTTTAAACATTTATTTATAAATTTTCATGGAAATTTGTTTTCAAAATTTTCTTAATTCTTATTTCTATGTTTTCAATGTGTTTTCCAAGAAATGGTTTTAGAAATGTTTTCAAGATTCTTTTATATGTTTTCAAGAAATATGATATTCAAAAAGTTTTAAATATTTCATTATATGTTTTCAAATTATTTTAATGAAATGGTTTCCAAAACATTTCAAATATTTCTTTAGATGTTTTTATGTGTTTTTAAAGGAAATGGTTTTTAAATTTTTTTGATTATTATTTTATATGTTTCCATGGAAAAAGTATTTCACAATGATTTCCAAAAATTTCAAGGTATTTTCTAGGAAAATTATTTTCAAATATTTTTATGTATTAAAAAAAGATCATTTAAAAAAATAAATGATATATTCCTCAAGAAAAATTTTTAGAGTATATTTCATAGTTAGTTTTTATCTAAGATGAAATCTATTGATGTTACTCATAACATCTAGGAAATTATCACGTGATTATATTCATATCAATTATATGATTGAGTTATTATTAATGTAGTGGTCTTTATGACACCCATTTCTCATTCTTGGCATATACATACATAAATTATACTTCTCTTATATGGGTTATGACTTTGATTAAATGATTACAAATATTGTATCTCTTTCCACAGGTTATGATCTGTTTACATCTTTTTGATACCCATTTCATTTCTTGGGTTATGATATGTTTTGTTGAAGATATATTTATGGCTTCATTATGAGACGGGTGGGACCTAGATATCCCTCCTATTCATTAGGTAATGATTTATATCTCATGAGAATTACAATGATGGGATGTGGGTTCACTCAGTTCAATAATAATGGGAATGAATAAGGGTTCACATGGTTTAGTAATATAGGGATGGAATGAGGGTATACTCAGTTTAGTAATATAGCGTTTGAAAGAGGGTTTACTGAGTTTAGTAATACAGGGATGGAAAAATTGTTAACGTAGTATAATAATATAGGGTTGGAATTAGAGTTTACTCAATTCAGTAAAATAGAGCTGGAATGGGGGTTTACTTAGTTCTGTAATAATGGGATGGAATAAGGTTTTACTCGGTTTCGTAATACAATAATGAAAAAAGGGTTTACTATTTTCAGTAATATATGGCTATAACAAGGGTTCACTTGGATCAGTAATACGAGGCTGGAAAGAGGGTATACATGGTTTAGTAATATTAGTATGGAATGACGGTTCACTCAGTTCTATAATATAATGATAGAATTGGGGTTCACTTGGTTCGGTAAATTTTATTTGTTACTAAGATATTCATGGAGGTGATGCTTTTGCTATTATTGAAATAATATTACATTCTTATTTGATTTCCAAAATTTCACATTTTATTCAAATGTTTTTCTTTTATCTATTACACTATCTATTTAATTACGATTCATATTTAATAAACATCCAATATTTATGCCATGATATCTGTTATGATATTCGATATGTAGTTTTTGATCTTCTATTTTCATGATCACATACTCATACCCTTATGATCCTTTTTATTCCTATATGTATCCCTTTTTATCCAAATTGAGGATTTTATCTCACCACTTTTATGTTTCCATTCACCTAGGTTATGATGATATGTACTAGTGAGATATATCCAAGAAGTTTGCTAGTCTAGAATATCCTTTATGGTGATTATGTATCTCACATTGTATCACCGGTTATGTTTTCATGTTTCCAAAGGCACTATACCAAATATGGTCTTTTGGAATGTATTTTTATAATGATTAGGTTTTCCAAAAAAAGTTATTTAATGTTAATGTTTTAAAAAGAGAGGGTCACTATAGTTGGTATCAGAGAAAATGTATAATTAAAAATTAGAAAATTTAATGATAAAACCTTGTTGATATCCCTATGAAAATTTCAAATTATATGTATAAGGATGCTTCCAAGGATAAGCATAAGGATGATTTAACATTTAGGAAAATGTCCTGGAATTTTGGTAAAGGATAGAGTGAGTGGTTTCCAAGAAATACATGCATTTATGTATACTACAAGTGGATTTGGATATATCATAGATGTAACTAGTGTTATCAAATTTAACAATATGTTCTTGGATTGACATGGGGTAATATGGTACACAACAACGGGCCTTGGTGTACATCTAGTTTGACACTCCCGAGGGATAATATTTGGAAATTCACAAAGTATTCATGAACCATTATGAATGATTGAAATATAAGTTTTCTAAGAATGAACTAGGATTAACCTAGGGTATAATAAATTAAGGAACGTGTCTTGATTTAAATATCCAGTAATTCATTCCTTTCATAACTATGTCGTTTTATTCTACATTAAGTAATGCTCACACTATGTTTATAGATTTTTTAAATGATGGGAACTGGATGGAACTGGTTTATTGTTGAATGTGATGGAACATTTTATGATGATAAGGCATTGGGTGATCACTGGAGAGAAAGATTTCATTATCTTACCTACTCACTTTTCACGGAACATGATTAACATTGCTTACATTAACGAACTCCCAGAATCACCATGAATGGTAAAGAAGGAATTATTATAGAGTTAAGGTAATAGAGACCAGAGTGGAATGAAAATTCAGTTTCCTTGTTGTCAAGAATGTGGAAATAAACAATTATTTGAATTTATTAGAAGAACAAGAATGTGTTTTTACTATAGAATATAAGGATATAAAGAAAATGATTACAAGGGAAAAATGAAGAGTTTGGTCAATGAAATGGATGGGAATGTTGGACTCCCTAGTTCATCATTAATGGTTAAGAGTTTTAAGTATGTATAAAATAGTGATTATAAAATCCAACGTCCGAGGTGGAATTTCCTTGAATAGATCATCAAGCTGGTGTAAGTGATGGTTACATTGTGGTTGATGACGAGAATAAAAATGAAATGTGGATTGAAATAGGTGTTATTGAAAATATATTAAGGATGAATTAATCAAAGTATTTATTTATATGTAATTAACTGTTATGAATAAAGGAATATACAAGGATTTTTCTACATATGTGATTTTTCTCTAAGTATTTACCTATTTAAGTTGGACTGGTGAATTGATTTAATTATAAGATGATATTTTTACAAATGGAAGGTAACCATTAAAATGTTCTTTATGATAAGATAATGTAGTTTGTATATAGATAAACGATATATAAATAATTAAATTGGAAAGTATTGTTTCCCTTGGAACCAAGTATGGAATTTTTGATAGGTGGTTTATGCTATCATTTATGATTTTATAAAAAATATTGTATTTAAGGAGTAAATGTAATATACTATGTAATGAAGAAGCATGCATATTTTCCTAATGGATTTAATGTAATTATGGAGAATATATGATGAGTTTATTCAACTGTTTGAAATGATACAAGAATGATCTTCTTTGTGATATATAAGATAATCAATGTTAATCTTATTTTGTGACACAGTATCTAGTGTTTATTATTTTCACCTTTGAGAAGATTTATATGGTTAACCATTCATGGAAACATTAAGTTAAAATTCGAATGGAGGTATTTGTGCAAAAATTTTGTTTCGAAAACTATTGTTAAATGAATAATGATTCATTAACATAATTTCAATGATTTCCATCTTCTATATTATGTTAGTGTTGTTTTAAAAAAAGGTATCATGTATGTTGGGGCACAAACAATCTAGTTCGGCAAGGTCGCAGGTCTTGAACCCATGACCAAGGGACGATAAGGGTTTCTTACCTACCAATAGACTAAGAAATTTGATAGTTAATTTATATTTATTTGTAATGAATAAATATTTGAAATGAACTATTAGTGTTGATTATTATTTTTATATATTAATTCATTTTTATTTTTAGATACATATAATTAGACTTTTCATTATTTAATGAGACCTAACATCTAGTAAAAGAGTAGTTTAGTTATTTATGAATCATAGTTAATTTATAGACATTCATTCCATGCGATAATGCATGTATTATAAAATTTTCAAATCAAATCCTAATAATGAATTTTTTTTATATAAATTTATTAACAATTACTCACCATTGTAAAAGTGATAAAAAAATTTGACACAATACCTTAAGTTTTGTTTAGATGGTGGCCTTTTAAATCATAGTAGATTAATGAATTTGAGATCCTAAAAATTTTATTTTTATCATTCTGTTATTGTTGATTGATGACCTAAATCCATCATTATTAATTTTTTTTCTTTTCCTCCATATCCAATCGTCACTCCCAGCCCATGTTCCCCTTTGTGGTAACCCAATTATATGTTACTTTGGGTAACTCTTATGGTTCCAAATTTCAATTTTCAAAGGAATTTGTAGTATTAATTTTTACGATGTGGGTTTCTATGAATGAAAAATTAAATTTTTAATCCTTTGATAACCCAAATGAATTTTGACAGAAAAATTCATTTTCTGGGGAGTAGAATGTAACACCCCGAGATTTTGAGTTTTTTTTCAAATTAATTTATTCTTCTAATTTTTTCCACAACATGAAACATTGAAAATAGATTATAACTATGTAAAACACTACTTTTAGATGAAATACTATCTTTTCATTCACTAAACACAATACCAACTTGGATTTCACTACATACAACACTAACATGGTGTACGATGTCCACAAAACTATGTTTCTATGAAACATATTTATAAATATATAACTAATTAAATATGATAATTATAACGAAACTATAAAACATAGTTATAGTACTATTAATAAATACTTTAAAAAAAATTTATAATAGTTTTATATAAATAAAACATATTGTTAATGAAAAATAATTTTTTTAGTAAAGTTCTTTTTGTGTTAAAAATACCATTTTCTTGAATAGACCAATTATAATAATAAAATTAATTTTAGAAACATTTATAAATTTATTTTGATAAAATAAAAATCATTTTTTAATTCAGAACATTGAAATTATCCTAGGGTGAATTTTTGGGATTTCTCTAAGAAACATCATTTTTTGTTGAATAGTGAAAATACTAGTTTTTAGTTAAAAAGCTCGATTTTGTCTAATTATTTATTAATGATAAATGATATTAAAAATTTATTTAAGTTAATATTTGGTACATATTACATATATTAATAAAATTAAATTCATTTTAATCAATTTTACTTAGAAAATGAATATAAAATCATAAAAAACATTTGAACTTTTTCCTACATTAAAACCCTATTTTTTGTCCTATCTGCGGGATTGGTACAAATCATAATTTTTCATTTTCAGTGAATTAAAATTCAAAAATACAACATAAAATACTGTATTCAATATAATATTTTGATTCTATTAAGGCGATGATTGTTTTTGACAATAATGATTAGTAAAATTGATTAAAATTATTCACAGTTGTGAAGGAAAAATTTAGCTTAACTAGGGACTAAAGCTTATATTTAAGGGGCCAAATTTCCTATACACATGTAAAAAACCCATTTTATTTCTATATTTAGTTCATTAACCTTCTATTATTGAGTTTTTTTGTGACCTTTTTTATGTAATAAATTTTCACACCAATCTTATTTCTAAAAATTCCATTCGAGTCCTTTTTCTTACCTATAAAAGGCCACCACATCTACCAATTCCACACACCTCTAAAAAAATTTAGTCCAGCCATTATATTTTCAAGTATCATCCCAAAAATCATACCTTAAACCTTGAATCATCTTTGTGTGATGAATTCCTCTCAAGGAATCCTTCTGGCCTAAACAAAAAGGAGTTACTCGATTAAGAGGTAATGTCTTCTCTAATGGCCCTTTCAATTATTTATTTTCTTCACCCCCTCTAATATCATTATTTATTTATTTTGTGAAAAAATTTTAATACATATACTATGATGTTTATATAAAAATATTTATACCTAAAATTATACACACCTCCATCTAATTCATGTTGAACATACAGTTTTTATGTATGGCGAACTACTGCCTCAAAAAACGATGATTGTTCATTTATCTTTTACCACCAATCATGGTGGAAATTATGATAGAAAATAAATATATATTTGATATATTATATTTATTATGTGCTAAATATTATTTATTCTTTTTACAATGTACATATCTTTTCATTCCATTTCATTTTAAAACGATAATCTTGTTTGAGGAAGGGTTGACTATTGCCACCTAAAAGTGACGTGATTCGTTCACACACCACATATAATGTAATAAATATATGTTTAATGAACATATAGAATGTATATGAAATATTAATTCTACTGTAATAGTGATACATATATATATATATATATATATTTAAATATATATACATATGTTCACTACATACTTTCTTTCAATATGATAATAAAAACGGAAACAATGTTCATGTATACGTACGACTTACCATCTCCCTGAACGATGTATTTTATTTAGTAAATATTAACAATATAAATTATTATAATAAAAATATAGTAGAAATAAATTATATTTATATCATTATTTACATTATGGAATCATGATATAAGTATAAGAACCAATGATATAAAATATTAATACACATTCGAAGAACAAAATAAATATTACCTGATGTAAAACTTTAACATAGGATCGTTAACAGTCGGGTAATATAAGGTAATTATGAAAACATATATGGTATCATGTATAATTATATTATTATCTAAAATATTTATTATATATTTATTTTTATTATACAGTAATCATTTATGAGTATAGAGAGAGTCAAGACAAAACTTAATAGGATTTCATGTCACTCTTAATTTCTAGGAGATACATGTAATCTTCGCCAATATTTCCTTTTGTGGGGTTGTGTATATCATGTGAGTATATTTTATGTATTTGTTAATAAATTTATCGGTATTCACAATCCAATTATATGATCCTTATTTCATTGGTTTTATCTTTTAAAAGTTACCAAATCGGTATAACAGTTTTGTCTTAATTTTCCATCTCTGAGACACATGTTTGGTTATATACCTAAACTCTTTTTTCATGGTGTATACACATAAATTTGAAATATTATTCCTTGAATTTACTTATTTTAATGATATAATAATCATCATTAAATTTTCTTTTCTTACATAGAGAGTATGAGCCCATGTCAACATGTAATTAGAGTTTATAGAGACAATCTCATTGATTTTCATGATTGATTATATTAATACATCCATTGATGAAATAAAATGATCCATCTATTAATAATATTAGTGATTTTCTTTAACCTATATATTTCCTGATATACTCAAGTATTGGTATTGTATTATACCCTTTGGTACATAATATAGTTAAGAAAGTGTTTTTAGAAAAGACTGAATTTTCCTTTTCTTTGATCGAAAATATCTATTTTCTAAAAAGTGATTAGAATAATATTATACAATTATCTAATAAGTATTAAAATAATTTTTTCCATTTTTTTAGTTTAATAATATATTTAATTAATCTTATTCTTTATTTCTAAAGAACGCACTTTTCTATCCTTTTTACCATGAAATTTGTCTTACCGTGACTGACATTTACAGATTTACCCACCGTCATTCCTTTGATGCTTCCTTTGAGTTTTTAAAAGCCTCGTATTTATGAAAATCTTTTAAAAGTTGATTTTCATGGAAAATTTTTGAAAAATTTGTTTTAAATTTAATATTATGTTTTTATGTAAAATTACTTATAAAATGTCTCCATGTTTTATTTACAAGTTATCAAAGTGTTTTCAAAGAAATTATTTTCAAAAAAATTAAATATTGTTTTATTTTTTTTTTAAAAAGAATATTTTTTTAATAAATCATGAGTCTTTTATTGTATTGAAATTTTTTTCAAAACATTTTCAAGATTTCTTTAAAAAGATTCAAGTGTTTTCAAAGAAAATAGTTTTTTGAATATTTCCATGCCTATTTTAAACAATTTATAAGGAAAGAGGTTTTCAAAATGACTTCATATGTTTTCATGGTATTTTCTTTGAAAAATATTTTCTAAAGGTTTTATTTATTAAAAAACTTATTTTCAAACCAGAAAGGATATTTTCCTCAAGAAACTTTTTTAGAGGTTTTTTCAAAATTATTTTCCATATAAGATGACATCTATAGATGTTACTCATACATTAAAGAAATTATTAAAGGGTTCCATTCATATCCTTTATAGGAATGAGTTATGACTATTTTCATGGTCATTATAAAACCCAATTCCCTTCATGGGTAATACATATATAAAATCCATTTCTCTTTTATGGGTTATGATTTTGATGAAATGATTATAAAACCTATAAATCATTCCACATGTTATGATATGTTAACATGTCTATCTTACCCATTTTATTTCATGGGTTATGATATATTTTTTGGAATATGTAAGTTTGATTTCATTAAGAGATAGGTGGGACCTATATCTCCCCCTAATGGATTGGGTAATGATTTATATCTAATGATATAGAAAGGAAAACAGAAAAGGATCACTTGATTCAGTAATACAGTGCTGGAATGAATGTTTAATCTGTTAAATAATACATGGAAATAATGGGGGTTTACTTAGTTCAGTAATTTAGGGATAGAATGAGGGTTTTCATGGTTCATTAATAAAGGAATAGAATAAGGGTTTACATAGTTCAGTAATATAGGGATCTAATGAGGGTTTACTCAGTTCAGTAATACAAGCATGGAACTAGGTTTTAAATTATTCGGTAATACATGGATGAAACAATGGTTTATATGGATTAGTAATATAGAGATGGAATATGGGATTTCTATAATTAATAATACAGTGCTGAAACGATGGTTCACTCAGTTCAAAAATTCAGAGTTTGAATGAGGGTTTACCTAGTTCAGTAATATAGGTCTGTAATGGGGTTTGAATCAGTTTTGTAATATAGGGAAATAACAGGGCTTCAAAAAGTTTAGTAATGAACTTTTTCCATGAATATGGTATTGGCAGCGATGCTTTGGATAAAATGGAAATTGTATTACATTCTTATGTGTTTTCCACAATTCCGTGTTGTATTCGTATCATATAAATTCATGGATTATTCTCTCTATTTCATTATGATTCACATCTTATGAACTAACAATATTTATTCAATGTACCCTATTATTATCTTTGGTATGCTCGTTATGGTCTTATTTTTTAATGATTCCATACTTATACCCTTATAATCATGTTTATTTTTACATTCCTCCATTATTTACCCTTACTGAGAATTTGAGCTCACCCATTTTATGTTTTATTTTTCCATGTTTTGAGGATAAGTACTATTTTTTATATGACTTAGAATGTTTCTAGTCATGAAGAACCTAGTGGGAGATTATGTAGCTGCCATATGTTCCAATGATTACGTTTCCATGTTTCCAAGGGAACTATACTAAGTATGATATTTGGGTGTCTTTTTGTATAATGTTTATGTTTTCTACAAAATATATTTAATGCTACCATTTTTGAAAAATTAGGGTCTGTAATAATCTTGGATCATGTAGTTTTAGGAGTTGGGAGGTTGTTCACCTCTAATGAGGTTGAGATGTGGGAAACTCTTGGGTCTGAACTCCATAACCAAATACTAGGAGCCCAAGTAAACGAATCATTACTCTAAATTAGATTAATTTCAACTTAAAAATGTGTTTTTTTGTGTTGTGCCTTCTTGGCCTTAAACTCACATCGAGTTTTAATCTCCACTATATTACACATATCCACTTTCATGATTTCCCCATGGTTCAAGCCTCATAACCTGAAACAGTGTGCATGTTGTCCTAAGGATGTATTGTGTGGCATTAGGTGGTCTCCAATGTCTCTCCTTGCATTCTAGGTAACCATTTCAATTCAGTGAACAATAAATTTTGACATAGATCTCCTTGGTACAACCATTATGATATTCTATAAATTTTACATGGGTCAAAAATACAATACCAGAAACAAAGAGACAATGTCCCAGAACTGTGACTTTAAACTTCAAAAAACTTCCCCATATGTTTTGTGTCAGAGGGGCATCCCTTGGATGTAATTTCACTTCATGTTAAATCTCTCTCTTTCTATTCCAAACACTTTATTGTTCCCATTGATCTAAAATATATGAACATAAATTAAGATCCTAGGGACTGAACTTAATGACAATAAACTAGGAGCCCATGTCCAGGTAGCATTCCTTTAAACTATGTGCGGGTCCCCCTATGAATGTTTTGTATGGTTTTGGACCTCGAAATACCTCATTTATTGTTTAATTTCAACTCCGACTCCCTACACATATCCTTTGGGGATGCTCACTCAACAGTCCATGCTCTCTTAACTTTAATCAACTAGTCATTGTATAAGAATATTTATATATATTGTATGTGTACAGTATTTATTCAAGATATTATATGTCATATGGCCTCATTGGATCCCTCATTCATGATTGGTTACCTAACTCATATTTCATACTTATCGTTTTCGATACAGAGAACCCTTTGGTCTAAGAATCTTGAAAATAAACTATGTGGGATGCTCCCCAGATTCATTATCTTATACGAGGGGCATCTAATATCAATTTTTTCCATAGTACCCTCTAAGTATTACCCTCATTGGGTTACCATACTATAAATCCTTCCAACACAACTCTGTGGGTACCATTCATTTTGGTTAATAAATCCCAATCACAAGATGCTTTATTATTCTATTAACGTCCGAGTCACACAATTTTAAAATTTGTGATACATCATACTCATTATATTACATTAACTATGGGTCTGAAGACCTCACAATATGATGTTAGACTATATGTCCAATGTCAACCCAGAATGAAATTAAGATATGTGTCCAACATTCTCACAATATGATGTTAAAATATATTCTTATCATCCTCATTACACAATGTAAAACTACAAAGCGTTTTGGGCCCTTTCCTTAGAATCCCTTTGCTCATTTGGTAGTAATATACCTCATTTTTCCCCTTTGATCATCATATGATATGAGCCCCTCCCAAGGAAATGAGTTTCACCTTTTTTATGACCGATATGATGAACCAATGTGGTAAAATCCATGATGCATTAATTGGTAGAGGGTTGAAATCCATTCAAACATTCTGACACTTCATCCCTGCACTTCATGTGTCGCTTTATTTGTAATTTCATCCTCCACCACTTCAAAATTCATCCCCCATGATAGAATAGTTTCATTCCACAGTATCTCACATACATTCCTGGGTCCATGCATCAAAAGACTGTGGATGACATTTTAAGAGAGATCACATGATTCAAATTGGGTCTATGGTCAACCCCTTTTTGTTTACCACCATTATTGGAAAACATATAATGGTTGTTGTGTTTCAAACATTTTAAGTTGTTATCCTCAAATATTTACTCCACTACCATAGTGTTATATATATTTGGTTTCAGGATTAATTCTCTTCAACCCGCATTGTTCAGGTATAATTAATTTTTTTGGTGTTATCCCATTTCTAATCATGGAAACATTGAGAAATCATGTTGGCTGTTTCAAGATACCCTTCCTCCAGCCGTAGATGTAACATCCCAAGTAAGTAATGAATAATAGATATTTTTATCTATGTCTATTTGTGAATTAGATATTGTTTTAGAGGCTTAAACTGAGAATAAATCCAATCTTAAGCATGGAATAAACTAATATTTTTAAAAGATTGTTTTACTGTCTTTTGATGGAAAACCATATTTAAATATATCTTTTGACAATTTTATAAGAAATGTTTGTAAAAATAAACATATTATTTATTAATGGGACATAAAAATTTATTTTGTGTGAATTTTTGGTATTTTTTCGATAAAGTTCATTTTTTTAATGAATAGTGAAAAATGTTGTATTTTAATTAAAAACCCATTTTTAATATAATTTATTTATATAATTAGATTATCTTTTTAAATTATTTTGAAGTGAAATTATAATATATTATTACCATTTAATCCAATGGTGGTTATTGGAATCAATTTCACTTTGAAATTGGACTTCAACTGGTGTCAATCTTTTGGTACTTATTGTTTCATAAAAACACGCTATTTGTCATGACAGCGGGAATTAATTATTAAATTAATTCATGTAACTTATATTATTTGAATTTTTTAAAATAGACATCATTTTTGAATTCAGAATATCATATATATCTTAGGATTAAGTTTTGGTATTTTTCTGAAAAACATCAAATTTTGATGAATAGTGAAACCACTAAGTGGTAGTTAAAGAAACTGATTTTTCGTTTAAATGAAACTTTGACACTTCTGTGATTTGATTTTCAAAAATCCGACATACATGGTTTTCATTATGAAGTAAAATGTGGTTGAATAGGATTAAAATAAATTTTTGGTGAATAGTAACTTTTATGTTTTTAATCGATATTAGAGGTAATTAGTGTAGTTTAAGGTAAAAATAATGTTTTAATAATATGAGATGATCTTGACACATGTCCTACCCTTATTGGATGTGTCATGGCCGACTAATACAATCCATGGGTCAACTTGGGGGCCCCATGGAGCCACTTTGGTTTGGAAATGACATAAATAACTTTTTATTTAATGTAAAAGTAAAAATGACACAAACATGAGTTGTTTTACTAAAATAATTTTTAAACGGGGTTATACAAGTCATATTTTTGACTATAAATATTCATTAGAAATATAAAAATATTTCCTACATCATGATATTTTTTTTATAATTTTTATACAGTAAATAAATTAAATTATATAAGACATCATGATGATGCAGCGATTACCTCATTAATAATGGATTTAAATAAAATTAAACGATAATGTAAAATCTATGACCTACACATGTCCAAAACCAATTGGATGGGTGGTTTTCGAACCCTTATCACCTTACCCTAGAATTATATCAATGTGGGACCTTTTGAATCTGACACTCATTTTAAAATAAAGTAACACTTCTTTTCTTTCCAAGAGTGCCCCTCCTCTCCTCTTATAAAAAGCCCCCACCTCTACCTCCTTACCCACACTTCCAAAGCCTTTGGCTCGGCCAAACCCTGCCCATTTAATCTCTCCAATTCCCCCTCTTTCTCCTTGAAGCCTCACTTTGTGAAGAATTCTTCCAAAGGATTCCTTTGAGCTCAAACCAAATGGAGTTACCCGATTTTATGGTAATGTCGTCACTTGTGTTCTTTTGTTTTATTTTGCTTCTACAACCCCCTAATATCATTTTATTCATTTCTTCTGTAAAAACACAAGTATCGTACATATACTAGGATGTTGTTATAAGAAGTATTAGAGCTAAACATACACACACCTACATCTAATGGTTAATGAACATACCGTTTCTGTGGATGACAAATTTCTACCTCCCGAAATGATGATTGTTCAAAATTATTTTAACACCTTCAAAGGTGGCCATTATGATCACACTATATTTATATATTATATATAATATGTTTATGTTTTCATTAAGATTATGTATTTTTCATTTTGTTCATACCTTTATGGTTTCCATTATGGGTAAACGTGATATCTTCATTTAAGGAATTGCGGACTACCGCCCCCTCAAAGTGATTTTATTCTTTAATACCATATGTGGGACGTATAAAAGAAGGAGTTATGATATTATATATGATATTACACTGGAATTATAATATACCTTTATATCATTATGATTCAATATCATAAAATATGAAATAGATATTGAAGTAGCGTTCATGCGTACGTACGGCTTACCGTCTCCCTGAACGGTGCATGTCATTTCTTACCTCTAAATGTTATGTAATATTATAAATGCATGAATGTAATGGATATATATGATATATATGATATCTACCTCATGAATACCATTCTGGATATAATGGATACATGATCAAATTGTAATTATAAATGGTTTATTTTTGACTCAAGTACCAATGATCGTTAAAACAACCGCTATTAACTTAAATAATTACATAGTGTTCATGACATGGCAAAAAGTGATATAAAAGAAATAATGAACTTGAAAAAGGTTCTTAAACATGTAGAAATTAACTCATGTTTATTATTTATGAGATTAAAGAACGACCGAGTCAAGTTGGACCCGAGGTATGGGACTTCGTCTCAATCTCCTTTCATTGAGGCATATTTTTTTAAACACAACCTTCTTTTATACGGTGTATAAACCCCTTTGACTTTTACATTTATTCAAAAGGAATATTTTTTATACGATGCGTTTACTAAAGTAAAAAAGGGAATGTTTTTGTCGTACGTATGCGGTGATAATGACTTCTCCGTGGCCGTGACCATTATTTGAGTTTCGGCTTCCTCTACAAGACATACCTTGTTTTTAAAAGAAAAATAAATACCATGTTTTACTTTTCTATTATTTTGGTATTGAAAATGGTTTTCATAATTTTTTATATCAATGTGTTGTATTGTTATCTTGTGATTGAAAGGTGGAAATGTTATGTTTCCTTTATGCATGTTTTATGTGATACGATTATATAGAGGTTCTTGCGAATTATTTTGAAGACGGGTGGTTACATGATAAACTAAGGGCGGGTGAGCCCAATATAGATCTCCAATGCATTGGGTAATTCGAAGGAGTGAAAAGTTAAGTTTTCTCCGAAGAAATTTAGGGAATATACTGGGATGGGTAGTCCAAATGTAATCAAGAGGGTTACTCCCTACGTAAGAATGTTATGAATGCCTCAAGTTACCTTTATGTCTTATGATTTCTATGATTTATTCATGATTTGATGAGGTATGTTAAATTACTTATGTTTTTTGGGTAACATATGATTTCATTCTTATGTATTTATGAACTTATGTTTCCTTTCCATATTTTTATAACCCATACTGAGCTTTTTATGCCCATCCCAAGTTTTTTTGAAATGTTTTTCACAGGTCAAGGGAAAGGTACATGATTCGATGATAGTGTCAAGGAAGTGTCAAGAAAGAATCCATGTTTTATTTTTAATATTTTTCCATTGATTGTAAAAAATGAATACTATCCATATGTAACCAATTTGTTTAAATGTGGAGTGTAATGCATGTTTTATGATCTAATTCTCTAAAACTCTAAACCTGAAAAGATCCTCAAGGTGTAATCTTATAATAACTCAAGATTAAGTAATGTTTAAGGCTGGGGCCATATGGTTGGTATCAGAAGTCGGTTTAGATAACTTTTGGAGTTAGAATTATATTAAATGATTATCCAAAAATATTTTTTTTGAAATGATATATTATTTGAAGATTACCATGTTGATTCATATAAGACATGTTTGTTCAGAATGGTTTTCTGCAGAGGAAACATGGAAGCTGTGCTAGGAAGGCTTACAGAAGGACATAACCTTCCAAATCAGCATCCTGAGATGGTCAGAATTTGAAATGAACAGTTTTTTGTAGTAATGGCGCAGTTGACTCAAGAGATAAATGGTGGTGGTATCCATGCGCGAGATCAACTAGATCAACCACAGGGGAACATGTCAGTGGTTGAACATTTCATGAGGTATCATCCCCCATCATTTAGAGGATCATCTGGCCCTATGTTAGATGAAGGGTGTATTAAAGCACTGGAGAAGATTTTGGATGTCATGGGATGTTCAGACAATGAAAAGTTTAGTATTGCTATTTACCATTTAGAGGGTGAGGCAGATCAGTGGTGGTTGATGGTTAAAAATATCCGGGACGCTGATGAGATTGATGCTCTTGACTGGGATGAATTCAAAGGTATGTTTCATGAGAATTATTTTCCTAAGGATGTTCGACTTAGTATGGAAAAACAATTCTTGGAATTGAGGCAATGGTAAGACTCAGTGGCTGCCTATGAAGAGAGGTTCACTCGATTGGAAGGGTATGCTCAAAATTTTTATTCGAGGCCATGATAGTAAAATCAATCGTTTTTACTCTGGATTAAAACCAAAATATCGAAGGGCATTAGCTTCTCATGAGTTTAAAACTTATGAAATTTTTTTTGATGTGACGAGAAGGTGGAAATGGAGTTTTCCGATGATTAAGTGTCCTATAAAAACCAGCAGAAGAAGAGACCGAGGTGGCAGGAGAAAGGGAAGAATTTTTCAAAAAGGTCTGACGGTAAGAAAACTAAGTTTCCAGTTTGTCATAAATGCGTTAAAAGGCATGCTGTGGAATGTCTCCTGAATTCTGGAAAGTGCTACCAATATGGTAAGATGGGACATAAGGATCTTGATTGCACTGAAAAAGATCAGGGTGATGGTAAGACCAAATTTGATTTACAGTTAGTGAAATGTTTTAAGTGCAATGATATGGGCCACTATGCAAACGAGTGTTCGAAAAAGAGCTTGAGTGATGGGAAGCAGTTAGAATACAAGCAGAAAGGGGTGGTGAAATCCTTTTCAACTACTTCAGCAGATGTCGGTCCATCAAATGACGTTGTATCAGGTACTTTGTTTTTTTTTTCAGAATATTCCAGTGTGTTGTCTGATTCGGGGTCCGAACATTCATTCATATCTGAAACCTTTTCTAGTAAAATGGGAATACCATCTCAAGAAATGACTCTTGAACTTGTGGTAAAAACACCTGGGGGAAATTTTGAGGCAAAAAGAATTTATAAGAATCATCCTATCCTTATCTGTGGAAAGAAACTACTTTCAAACCTTATTGTTCTACCACTAGTAGAGTTTGATGTTATCCTGGGTATGGATTGGCTCTCTATTTACCATGCTAAGATTGACTGTAGAGCTAAAGAAGTTTCTTTTCAGAAATACTTTCAGTTTGTGTACACGAATGAACCCTTACTGTTGATAACTTATCAAGAGGCAGAGAAACTTGTAAAAGATGGAAATGAATGTTACCTTGCACATATTGTTGAAAACAAGGGAACTGTTCAGATTAATGATGTGCCAGTGGTAAATGAGTATCCTGATGTTTTTTCTTGATGAGTTGCCTAGAATAATACCAGATCGGGATGTTGAATTTACTGTTGACTTAGTTCCTGATTCTAATCCAATTTAAAAACCCCCTTATCAAATGGCTCAAGTTAAACTTTTAGAGTTAAAGAAACAATTGCAGGAGTTATTAGATAAAGGTTTCATTCGACCTATAACATCACCATGGGGGTTACTGACTTGTTTGTTAAAAAGAAAGATGTCTCAATGAGAGTTTTCATTGATTATAGAGCCTTGAATAATATTACTGTTAGGAACAAGTATCCTTTTCTTCATATCGATGATTTGTTTGATCAGCTCCAGGGGGCTCAGTATTTTTTGAAGATTGACTTGTGGTCTGGGTACCATCAGTTGAAATTAAAAGAATCAGATGTTTTGATGACTGTGTTCCGTACTAGATATGGCCATTGTGAATTTTTAGTTATGCCTTTTGGGTTAACCAATGCACATGCTATATTCATGGACCTTATGAATAGAATTTTCCATGATTTCTTGAATAAGTTTGTGGTTGAATTCATTGATGATATTTTGGTGTTTTCTAAAATTAAATAGGATCATGAAAGACATTTAAGGGTTAATTTGAAAACCTTAAAATAAAAGAAACTATATGGAAAATTCAGAAAGTGTGATTTTTGGTTAAAACAAATTTCTTTCCTGGGTCACATTGTTTCAAAAGATGGCGTAACTGTTGATCCTGCTAAAACAAAAGTTGTTGAAGAATGGCCAAGACCCAAAAATGTTACCGAGATCTATAGTTTTCTTGGTTTGGCAGGTTACTACCGAAGTTTTGTTGAAAATTTTTCACGGTTATCTAGCCCAATGACTAAGCTAACTTAGAATGGTGTTAAGTTTATCTGGACAAAAAAATGTGATAATTGTTTTCAGGAATTGAAAAGAAGATTGGTGAATGCTCCAGTTTTGGCACTACCATCCAGGAATGGGGAGTTTGTTATCTACAGTGATGCTTCATTGAAACGACTTGGTTGTGTCCTAATGCAGAATGATCAGGCAATTGCTTATGCTTCACGATAGTTGAAAACTCATGAGGTAAATTACCCTACACATGATTTGGAATTAGCTAATGTAGATTTTACTTTAAGAATTTGGAGGCATCATTTGTATGGAGTAAAGTGTGAAATATTTACCGATCACGAAAGTTTAAAGTATATATTCACTCAGAAATAATTGAAATTGAGACAGAGGAGATGGATAGAATTAATCAAGGATTATGATTGTACAATTAATTACCATCAGGGAAAAGAAAATAAAGTGGATGATGCTTTGAGTCGAAAAACTAATACTTAATTAGAAAGGATGCATTTAGAATGTGGTCCTTTGTTTAAGGATTTGATGAACTTTGGCATAGAAGTTGTTGGTGCAAGATGTTCTTCTGTTTTGTTTCAGGTATCAATGAAATCTTCTCTATCAGACAGAATCAAGCAAGCATAGAAGCAAGATAGTGAGTTGAAAAAAAGGTAGAGCTGGTTCAGAAAGGTAAGTTGCCTAAATTCAACATTGATAATGATTGCATTTTCAGATTTGGGAAGAGATTGTGTGTGCCTTGTTAATCATAGTTGAAGGGAGAGTTGTTATGTGAAGCTCATAGTTCTCCATTTTAAGTTCATCCTGGCAGTACTAAGATGTACAAATATCTGCGAGAGTATTACTGGTGGGAGGGAATGAAAAGAGATATTGCTGATTTTACTGTGAAGTGTTTGACATGTCAACAGATTAAAGTAGAGCGGCAGTTACCGAAAGGGATGCTTCATCCTTTACCAGTGCCAGAGTGGAAATGGGAAAATATATCCATGGATTTTGTCATGGGATTACTGAAGACATCTAGATGTAATAATGCAATCTGGGTTATTGTTGATTGCTTGACTACATCTGCACATTTCCTTGCTATACGAGATACTTTTTCCCTAGATCAACTTTCCCATTTTTATCTTAAAGATATAGTCAGGTTATATGATGTTCCCCTCTCCATTATATTTGACCGTGATCCCAGGTTCATGTCTAACTTTTGGAAAGGCCTTCAGAAGTCGTTGGGTACTGAATTAAATTTTAGTACAGCTTTTCATCCTCAATCAGATGGGAAGTCAGAATGAACAATTCAGACATTGTAGGATATGCTACATTCTTGCTCTATGGATTATCAGGGATGTTGGGACCAACATTTTTCTTTGGTTTAATTTTCATATAATAACAGTTTTTATTCCAGTATACAGATGGCACCATTTGAGGCGTTATATGGGAAGCGGTGTCAAACTATAGCTTTTTGGGATAAAGTGGGTGAATGAAAGCTGATGGGACCAGAATTGGTAGAAGAGTTGGCAGAAAATGTTCAGCTGATACAGAAACACATGAGAACAGCTCAGAGCAGGCAGAAGAGTTATGTGGACAACAGGAGGAAGGATCTATCTTTTAATGTAGGTGATCATGTTTATCTCAAAGTCTCACCATGGAAAAGTGTGATGCGATTTGGTATGAAAGGAAAGTTGAGTCTAAGGTTCATTGGACCTTATGAAATTCTGGAGAGAGTTGGATCAGTTGCTTACCGAGTGGCTTTACCTCCGAGTTTATCTCAGGTACACAATGTTTTTCATGTTTCGATGCTGAGAATGTACATGCCATATCCATCTCATGTTTTGAGTCCAGAGGTAGTTCAGCTGGAAGAGAACCTATATTATGAGGAACAACCGGTCCATATTCTTGACCGCATGGAGAAAGTGTTACAGAATAAGGTGATTAATCAGGTAAAGGTTATATTGAAAAACTACATGATGGAATAGGCAACATGGGAATCTGAAGATGCAATGAGGGATAAGTACCCTCATTTATTCGAAAAGTAAATAAATTGCAGGGACGCAATTTTCTAAAGGGGGGAAGGATGTAACATCCCAAGTAAGTAATGAATATTAGATATTTTTATCTATGTCTATTAATGAATTAGATAGTGTTTTAGAGGCCTAAAATGAGAATAAATTCAATCATAAGCATGGAATACACTAATATTTTTAAAAGATTGTTTTACTGCATTTTGATGGAAAACCATTTTTAAATCTATCTTTTGATAATTTTATAAGCTATGTTTGTCAAAATAAACATATTCTTTATGATTGGGACATAAAAATTTACATTGTGTGAGTTTTTTGTATTTTTTCGATAGAGTTCATTTTTTTAATGAATAGTGAAAAATGTTGTATTTTAATTCAAAACCTCTTTTTAATATAATTTATTTAAATGATTAGATAATCGTTTGAATTGGTTTTGAAGTGAAATTATAATATATTTTTACCATTTAATCCAATGGTGGTCATTGGAATCAATTTCACTATGAAATTGGACTTAAACTGGTGTCAATCTTTTGATACTTATTGTTTCATAAAAACACGATATTTTTCATGACAACAGAAATTAATTATTAAATTAATTAATGTAACTTATATGATTTGAATTTTGTAAAATAGACATCATTTTTGAAGTCATAATATCAAATATATATTAGGGTGAAGTTTTGGTATTTTTTTGACAAACTTCAATTTTTTATGAATAGTGAAACCACTAAGTGGTAGTTAAAGAAACTGATTTTTCATTTAAATGAAACTTTTCCACTTCTGTGGTTTGATTTTCAAAAATCCGACATACATGGATGTCATTAGGAAGTAAAATTTGGTTCAATGAGATTAAAATAATTTTTTTGTGAATAGTAACTGTTAAGTTTTTAATCGCAATTAGAGGTAATTAGTGCAGTTTAAGGTAAAAACAATGTTTTAATAATATGAGATGAGCATGACACATGCCCTACCCTTATTGTATGTGTCATGGCCGACCATGAAAATCTATGGGTCAACTTGGGGACCCCACGGAGCCACTTTGGTTGGGAAATTACATAAATAACTTTTTATTTATTGTAAAAGTAAAAATGACACAAACATGAGTTGTTTTACTAAAATATTTGTTAAATGGGGTTATACAAGTCAGATTTTTTACTATAATTATTTATTAGAAATATAAAAAGATTTCCTACATCATGATATTTTTTTATAATTTTTAGACATTAAATAAGGTAAATTATTTATGACATCATGATGATGCAACGATTACCTTATTAATAAAGGATTTAAATAAAATGAAAAGATAATGTAAAATCTATGAACTACACATGTCCAAAACCTATTTTATGGGTGTATTTCGGAACCTGATCACCTTAACCTAGAATTATATCAATGTGGGACCTTTTGAATCCGAAACACATTTTAAAATAAAGTAACCCTTATTTAGTTTCCAAGACTGCCCCTCCTCTCCTCTTTTAAAAGGCCCCCACCTATACCTCCTTACCCAAACTTCCAAATCCTTAGGCTTCGCCAAATCCAGCCCATTTTTTCTCTCCACATCCCCCTATTACTCCTTGAAGCCTCACTTTGGGATGAATTTTTCCCAAGGAAGCCTTTGATCTCAAACCAAAGGGAGTTACCCGTTTTTAAGGTAATGTCTTCAGTTGTGTTCTTTTCTTTTATTTTGCTTCTCCAACCCCCTAAAATCTTTTTATTAATTTCTTTTGAAACAAAAAAAGTATCTTAAATATACTAGGATGTTGTTATAAGAAGTATTATAGCTAAACTTACACACACCTACATCTAATGGTTAAAGAACATACCGTTTCTGTGGATGACGAATTTCTACCTCCTGAAACGATGATTGTTCAACATTCTTTTAAGACCTTCAAAGGAGGAAATTAAGATGAAACTATATTTATATATGATATATTATATGTTTATGTTTTCCTTAAGCTTCTTTATTTTTCATTTTCGGCATACCTTTATGGTATCCATTATGGGTAAACGTGATATCCTCATTTAAAGAAGTGCGGACTACCGCCCCTTTAAAGTGATTTGATTCGTTAATACCATATGTGGGACATATAAAGGATAGAGTTATGATATTATATATGATATTACACTGGAATTATAATAGACCTTTATATAATTATGATTCCATTTCATAAAATACGAAATAGAAATGGAAGTAGCGTTCATGCGTACATACGACTTACTGTCTCCATGAACGGTGCATTTTATTTCTTACCTCTAAATGTTATGTAATATTATAAATGCACGAATGTACTGAATATATATGATATATATGATATCTAAATCATGAATAAAATTCTGGATATAATGGATACATGAACAACTTGTAATTATAAAGGGATTATTTTTGACTCAAGTACCAATGATCGTTAAAATGACCGTTATTAACTTAAATAATTACATAGTGTTAATGACATGGAAATAAGTGATATAAAAGGAATAATGAACTTGAAAAAGGTTCCTAAAAAATTAGAAATTAACTCAAGTTTATTATTCAGGAGATTAAAGAACGACTGAGTCAAGTCGGACCCGAGGAATGAAACTTCGTCTCAATCTCCATTCATTGAGGCATATTTTTTTATACACAACCTTCTTTTATACGGTGTTTAAACCCCTTTGACTTTTACGTTTATTCATATGGAATATTTTTTATATGAAGCATTTACTAATCAATAAAAGGGAATGTTTTTGTCGTACTTATGCGGCGACAATGACTTCTCCTCCGCCATGACCATTATTTGAGTTTCGGCTTCCTCTAAAAGACATACCTTCTTTTTAAAAGAAAAATATATACCATGTTTTACTTTTCATTTATTTTGGTATTGAAAATGGTTTTCATAATGTTTTTATATCAATGTGTTTTATTGTTATCTTGTGATTGAAAGGTGGAAATTTTATGTTTCTTTTATGAATGTTTTATGTGATACGATTATGTTGATGTTCTTCGGAATTATTATGAAGACGGGTGGTTCCGTGATAAACTAAGGGTGGGTGAGCCCGATAGAGCTCTTCAATGCATTGGGTAAAGCGAAGGAGTGAAACTTTAAGGTTTCTCCGAAGATATTTAGGGAATATACTATGATGGGTATTCCAAACGTAACCAAGAGGGTTACTCCCTACGTAAGAATGTTATAAATTCCTCAAGTTACCTTTATGTCTTATGATTTCTATGATTTATTCATGATTTGATGAGTTATGTTAACATTCTTATGTTTTATAGGTAATGTATTATTTCATTCTTTTGTATTTACGAACTTATGTTTCCTTTCCATATTTTTATAACCCATTCTAAGCTTTTTATGCTCATCCCAAGTTTTTTTGAAATGTTTTTCACAGGTCAAGGGAATGGTACATGATACGATGATAGTGTCAAGGAAGTGTCAAGAAAGAATCCATGTTTTATTTTAAATATGTTTCCGTTGATGGGAAAAAATGAATATTATCTTTATGTAACTGCTTTGTTTAAATGTGGAATGTAATGCATGTTTTATGATCTAATTCTCTAACACTCTAAACCTGAAAAGATCCTCAAGTTGTAATCTTTTAATAACTCAATATTAAGTAATGTTTAAGGTTGGGGCCTTATAGTTGGTATCAGAGCTCGGTTTAGATAACTTTAGGAGTTAAAATTCTATTAATTGAATATCCAAAAATATTTTTTTTAAATGATATATTATTTGAAAATTACCATGTTGCTTCATCTAAGACATGTTTGTTCAAAATGGATTTCTGCAGAGGAAACAGGGAACCAATGCTAGGAAGGCATACATAAGGAAAAAACCTTCCGAATCAGCATCCTGAGATGGTCGGAATTGGAACTGAACTATTTGTTGCAGTAATGGTGCTATTGAATGAAGCAATAAATGTTGGTGGTATCCATGCGCGAGATCAGCCAAATCAACCGCGGGGGAACATGTCAGTGGTGGAACATTTCATGAGGCAGCATCCCCCATCATTTAGAGGATCATCTGACCCTGTGTTAGCTGAAGGGTGGATTAAATCACTAGAGAAGATTTTCGATGTCATGGGGTGTTCAGACAATCAAAAGGTTAGTCTTGCTATTTACCATTTGAGGGTGAGGCAGATCAATGGTGGTCAATGGTTAAAAATATCCGGGACGCTGATGAGATTGATGCTCTTGACTGGGATGAATTCAAAGGTATGTTTCTTGAGATGTATTTTCCTAAGGCTGTTCGACATAGTATGGAAAAACAATTCTTGGAATTGAGGCAAGAGGATGACTCAGTGGCTGCCTATGAAGAGAGGTTCACTCGATTGGAAAGGTATGCTCCAAATTTTTATCCAAGACCTTGATACTAAAATCAATAGTTTTTACTCAGGATTAATACCAAAATATCTAAATGCATTAGCATATCGTGAGTTTAAAAGTTATGAAAATCTTGTTTGATGTACTGAGAAGGTGGAAATGGAGTTTTCAGATGATTAAGTGTTCTATAACAACCAGTAGAAGAAGAGACAGAGGTGGTAGGAGAAAGGGAAGCATTTTTCAAAAAGGTCTGACGGTAAGAAAACTATGTTTCCTGTTTGTGATAAATGTGTTAAAAGGCATGCTGGGGAATGTCTTCTGAATTCTGGAAAGTGCTACCGATGTGGTAATATGGGACATAAGGCTCGTGATTGCACTGAAAAAGATCAGGGTGATGGTAAGACCAAATTTTCTTTACAGTTAGTGAAATGTTTTAAGTGCAATGAGATGGGTCACTATGCAAACGAGTGTCCGACAATGAGCTTGAGTGATGGGAAGCAATTACACTACAAGCAGAAAAGGGTGGTTAAATCCTTTGCAACTACATCAGCAGATGTCAGGCCATCAAATGATGTTGTATCAGGTACATTGTTTTTTTTCCAGATTATTCCAGTTTGTTGTTTGATTCGGGGTCCACACATTCTTTCATCTCTGAAACCTTTTCTAGTAAAATGGGAATACCATCTCAAGAAATGACTCCTGAACTTGTGGTAAAAACACCTGGGGGAAATGTTGAGGAAAAAATAATTTATATGAATCTTTCTATCCTTATCTGTGGAAAGAACCTACTTTAAAACCTTATTGTTCTACCTCTAGTAGAGTTTGATGTTATCCTGGGTATGGATTGGCTCTCTATTTACCATGCTATGATTGACTGTAGAGCAAAATAAGTTTCTTTTCAGAAAGACTTTCAGTTTGTGTACAAGAATTAACCCTTACCGATGATAACTTATCTAGAGGCCGAGAAACTTGTAAAACATAGAAATGAATGTTACCTTGCACATATTGTTGAAAACAAGTGAACTATTCAGATTAATGATGTGCCAGTGATAAATGAGTATCCTGATGTTTTTCCTGATGAGTTGCCTAGAATAATACGAGATCGTGAAGTTTAATTTAATGTTGACTTAGTTCCTGATTCTAATCCAATTTAAAAAACCCCTTATAGAATGGCTCATGTTGAACTTTTAGAGTTAAAGAAAAAATTGAAAGAGTTATTAGATAAAGGTTTCATTCGACCTAGCACATCACCATGGGGTGATCATGTCTTGTTTGTTAAAAAGAAAGATGGATCAATGAGACTTTGTATTGATCACAGAGCCTTGAATTATAATACTGTTAAGAACAAGTATCCTTTGCCTCATATCGATGATTTGTTTGATCAGCCTCAGGGAGTTCAGTATTTTTCGAAGATTTACTTGAGGTTGGGGTACCATCAGTTGAAAGAAAAAGAATCATACATTCCGAAGACTACGTTCCATACTAGATATGGCCATTATGAATTTGTATTTATGCCTTTTGGGTTAACCAATGCACCTGCTGTATTCATGGACCTTATGAATATAATTTTCCATGAGTTCATGGATATGTTTGTGGTTGTTTTCATTGAAGATATTTTGGTGCTTTCTAAATGTAAAGAGGAGCACGAAAGAAATTTAAGGGTTATTTTACAAACCTTAAAAGAAAAGAAACTATATGGAAAATTCAGAAAGTGTGAGTTTTGGTTACAAAAAAATTATTTCCTGGGTCACATTGTTTCAAAAGATGGCATAACTATTGATCCTGCTAAAACAAAAGTTGTTGAAGAATGGCCAAGACCCACAAATTTTACTGAGATCCATAATTTTTTAGGTTTGGAAGGTTACTAACAAAGGTTTGTTGAAAATTTTTCACGGTTATCTAGTCCAATGACTAAGCTAACTCAGAAGGGTGTTAAGTTTATCTGGACAAAAGAATGTAATGATTGTTTTCAGGAATTAAAAAAAATATTGTTAAATGCTCCAGTTTTGGCACTACCTTCCAGGAATGGGGAGTTTTTTATCTACAGTGATGATTCATTGAAAGGACTTGGTTATTTTATAATGCAGAATGATCATGTAATTGTTTATGCTCCACGACAGTTGAAAAATAATGAGGTAAATTATCCTACAAATGATTTGTAATTAGCTACTGTAGTTTTTTCTATAAAAATTTTGAGGCATCATTTGTATGGAGTAAAGGGTGAAATATTTACCGATCACAAAAGTCTAAAGTATATATTCACTCAGAAAGAATTGAACATGATACAGAGGAGATCGATAGAATTAATCAAGGATTATGATTGTACAATTCATTACAATACGAGAAAAGAAAATAAAGTGGCTGATGCTTTGATTCGAAAAACTACTGCTTCATTAGCAATGTTTCATTTGGAACGTGATCATTTGTTTAAGGATTTGATGAACTTTGGCATAGAAGTTGTTGGTGCAGGATGTTCTTATGTTTTGTTTCAGGTATCAATGAAATTTTTTCTATCAGACAGAATCAAGCAAGCACAGAAGCAAGACAGTGAGTTGCAAAAAAAGGTAGAGCTGGTTCAGAAAGGTATGTTTCCGGAATTCAACATTGATAATGATTGCGTTTTGAGATTTGGGAAGAGATTGTGTGTGCCTTGTGATTCACAGTTGAAGGGAGTGTTGTTATGTTAATCTCGTAGTTCTCTATTTTCAGATCATCCTGGCAGTACTAAGATGTACAAAGATCTTCGAGAGTTTTACTGGTGGGATGGAATGAAAAGAGATGTTGGTGATTTTACTATGAAGTGTTCGACATTTCAACAGGTTAAAGTAGAGAGGCAGTTACCGAAAGGGATGCTTCAGCCTTTACCAGTGCCAGAGTGGAAATGGGAAAATATATCCATGGATTTTTTTGTGGGATTACTAATGACATCTAGAGGTAATAATGCAATCTGGGTTATTGTTGATCGCTTGACTAAATCTGCTCATTTCCTTTCTATACGAGATACTTTTTCCTTAGATCAACTTTCCTGTTTGTATCATAAAGAGATAGTCAGATTACATGGTGTTCCCCTCTCTATTTTATCTGACTGTGATCCCAGGTTCACTTCTAACTTTTGGAAAGGCCTTCAAAGGTCATTGGGTACTGAATTAAATTTTAGTACAGCTTTTCATCCTCAATTAGATGGGAAGTCAAAACGAACAATTCAGACATTGTAGGATATACTACGTTCTTGTTCTATGGATTATCAGGGATGTTGGGACCAACATCTTTCTTTGGTTGAATTTTTATATAATAATAGTTTTCATTCCAGTATACATATGGAACCATTTGAGGCATTATATGGGAAGCGTTGTCGAACTCTAGATTTTTGGGATGAAGTGGGTGAAAGAAATCTGATGGGACCAGAATTGGTAGAAGAGTTTGCAGAAAAAGTTTAGTTGATACAGAAACACATGAGAACATCTCAGAGTAGGCAGAATAGTTATGCGGACAACAGGAGGAAGGATCTATCTTTTGAGGTAGGTGATCATGTTTTTCTCAAAGTCTCACCATGGAAAAGTGTGATGTTATTTGGTAAGAAAGGGAAGCTTAGTCCAATGTTCATTAGACAATATGAAATTATGTAGAGAGTTGTATCAGTTGCTTACCGAGTGGCTTTACCTCTGAGTTTATCTCAGGTACACAATGTTTTTCATGTTTCGATGCTGAGAAAGTACATGCCAGGTCCTTATCATGTTTTGAGTCCAGAGGTAGTTCAGCTGGAAGAGAACCTATCTTATGAGGAACAACTGGTCCATATTCTTGACCGCAGGGAGAAAGTGTTACAGAATAAGGTTATTAATCAGGTAAAGGTTATATTGAATAACTACATGATGGAAGAGGCAACCTGGGAATCTGAAGATGCAATGAGGGATAAGTACCCCCATTTATTCGAAAAGTAAATAAATTGTGGGGATGAAATTTTCTAAAGGGGGGAAGGATGTAACATCACAAGTAAGTAATGAATATTAGATATTTTTATCTATGTCTATTAATGAATTAGATAGTGTTTTAGAGGCTTAAAATGAGAATAAATTCAATCTTAAGCATGGAACACACTAATATTTTTAAAAGATTGTTTTACTACCTTTTGATGGAATACCATTTTTAAATCTATCTTTTGACAATTTTATAATCTATGTTTGTCAAAATAAACTTATTATTTATGATTGGGACATCAAAATTTACTTTGTGTGATTTTTCGTTATTTTTCCGATAAAGTTTATTTTTTTAAAGAATAGTGAAAAATGTTGTATTTTAATTCAAAACCACTTTTTAATCCAATTATTATATATGATTAGATTATATTTTGAATTGGTTTTGATGTAAAATTGGAATATATTTTTACCATTTAATCCAATGGTGGTCATTGGAATCAATTTCACTTTGAAATTTGACTTAAATTGGTGTCAATCTTTTGATACTTATTGTTAAATAAAAACACGCTATTTGTCAGGAAAACGGGAATTCATTATTAAATTAATTAATGTAACATATATGATTTGAATTTTTTAAAATAGACACCATTTTTGAATTCTAAATATCAAATATAGCTTACGGTGATGTTTTGGTATTTTTTTGAAAAACTTCAATTTTTGATGAATAGTGAAACCACTAAGTGGTAGTTAAAGAAACTGATTTTTCGTTTAAATGAATCTTTGCCACTTTTGAGATATGATTTTCAAAAATCCGACATACATGGTTTTCATTAAGAAGTAAAATGAGGTTCAATGAGATTAAAATAATTTTTTGGTGAATAGTAACTTTTAAGTTTTTAATCGCGAATAAAGGTATTTAGTGTAGTTTGAGGTAAAAATAATGGTTTAATAATATGAGATGAGCTTGACACATGTCCCACCCTTATTGGATGTGTCATGGACGACCAAGAAAATACATGGGTCAACTTTTGGACCCCATGGAGCCACTTTGGATGGGAAATTACATAAATAACTTTTTATTTAATGTAAAAGTAAAAATGACACAAACATGAGTTGTTTTACTAAAATAATTTTTAAATGGGGTTATACAAGTCATATGGTTTACTATAAATATTCATTAGAAATATAAAAAGATTTCCTACATCATGATTTATTTTTTTAAAATTTTTAGACATTAAATAAATTAAATTATTTATGACATCATGATGATGCAGCGATTACCTCATTAATAAAGGATTTAAATAAAATGAAAAGATAATGTAAAATCAATGACCTACACATGTCCAAAACCTATTGTATGGGTGGATTTCGAACCTTGATCACCTTACCGTCGAATTATTTCTATGTGGGACCTTTTGAATCCGAAACTCATTTTAAAATAATGTAACACTTCTTTACTTTCCATGAGTGCCCCTCCTCTCCTCTTATAAAAGGCTCCCACCTCTACCTCCTTAACCACACATCCAAAGCCTTTGACTTGGCCAACCCCTGCCCATTTTGTCTCTCCACTTCCCCCTATTACTCCTTGAAGCCTCACTTTTGGCATAATTCTTCCCAAGGTAGCCTTTGATCTCAAACCAAAGGGAGTTACCAAATTTTAAGGTAATGTCTTCACATGTGTTCTTTTCTTTTATTTTGCTTCTCCAACCCCCTAAACTCTTTTTATTAATTTATTTTATAACAACAATAGTATCTTAAATATACTAGGATGTTTTTATAATAAGTATTAGAGCTAAACTTACACACACCTACATCTAATGGTTAAAGAACATACTGTTTCCGTGGATGACGAATTTCTGCCTCCCGAAACGATGATTGTTCAACATTCTTTTAACACCTTAAAAGGTGTCCATTAATATGGAACTATATTTATATATGATATATAATATGTTTATTTTTTCCTTAAGCTTCTGTATTTTTCATTTTGGGCATACCTTTTTGGTTTCCATTATGGGTAAACGCGATATCTTCATTTAAGGAAGTGCGGACTACCACCCCCTCAAAGTGATTTGATTTGTTAATACCATATGTGAGACATATAAAGTATGGAGTTATGATATTATATATGATATTAAACTGTAATTATAATATACCTTTATATCATTGTGATTCTATTTCATAAAATACGAAATAGAAATGGAAGCAGCGGTCATGCGTACGTACGGCGTACCGTCTCCATGAACAGTGAATTTCATTTCTTACCTCTAAATGTTATGTAATATTATAAATGCACGAATGTACTGGATATATATGGTATATATGATATCTACATCATTAATACCATTCTGGATATAATGGATACATGAACAACTTGTAATTATAAAGGGTTTATTTTTGACTCAAGTACCAATGATCGTTAAAACGACCGTTAATAACTTAAATAATTACATAGTGTTCATGACATGGAAATAAGTGATATTAAAGGAATAATGAACTTGAAAAAGGTTCTTAAAAAAGAAATAATTAACTCAAGTTTATTATTCAGGATATTAAATAACTATTGAGTCATTTCGGACCCGAGGTATGGGACTTCATCTCAATATCCTTTCATTGAGGCATATTTTTTTTATTCATAACCTTCTTTTATACGGTGTATAAACCCCTTTTACTTTTACGTTTATTCAAAAGGAATATTTTTTATACGAATCGTTTACTAAACAATAAAAGCGAATGTTTTTGTCGTACGTATGCAGCGACAATGACTTCTCCACCGCCATGACCATTATTTGAGTTTCAGCTTCATCTACAAGCCATACCTTCTTTTTAAAAGAAAAATAAATACCATGTTTTACTTTTCTTTTATTTTGGTATTGAAAATGGTTTTTATATTGTTTTTATATCAATGTGTTGTACTGTTATCTTGTGATTGAAAGGTGGAAATGTTATGTTTCCTTTATGCATTTTTTATGTGATACGATTATGTTGAGGTTCTTGGGAATTATTATGAAAATGGGCGGTTCCGTGATAACCTAAGGGCTGGTGAGCTCGATATAGCTCTCCAATGCATTGGGTAACATGAAGGAGTGAAACGTTAAGGTTTCTCCGAAGAGATTTAGGGAATATACTGTGATAGATATTCCAAACATAACCAAGAGGGTTACTCCCTAAGTAAGAATGTTATGAATGCCTCAAGTTACCTTTATGTCTTATGATTTCTATGATTTATTCATGATTAGATGAGGTATGATAAAGTGCTAATGTTTTATGGGTAAAGTATTATTTCATTCTTATGTATTTATGAACTTATGTTTCCTTTCCATATTTTTATAACCCATACTGATTTTTTATGCTCATCCAAAGTTTTTTTGAAATGTTTTTCACAGGTCAAGGGAAAGGTACATGATACGATGATAGTGTTAAGGAACTGTCAAGAAAGAATCCATGTTTTATTTTAAATATGTTTCTGTTGATGGGAAAAAATGAATACTATCTTTATGAAACCACTTTGTTTAAATGTGGACTGTAATGCATGTTTTATGATCTAATTCATTAAAACTCTAAACCTGAAAAGATCCTAAATGTGTAATCATGTAATAACTCAATATTAAGTAATGATTAAGGCTGGGACCTTATAGTAGTACTTATGATACAGGATAATCATAGTGGTCAAATTTCACTGAGTTTTTGTCCATTTCTATACACTCATTTATAAATTAGCAGTCACATCATCCTCCCTTATTTCTCACACAGACCACATCTCAAATGGTCTTTGGGATTGATTGTTGATGGTCTCTTAGGTATTATTCAATTGTAGAAATGAAAATAATTGTGAATAAATTAGAAACATTTTGAGGATTACTTGAAATTAAATAAATAAACATCTAACATTTCTAAGGGTTATCCCCAACCTAGAGCCACTATTTGACCAGTAAAAAACCAAGAAATTCAATGTGGAGATTGAGAAATCAAATCTTACAATCATTTTCTCATGGACTCAAGGAAAAATTGCAGCCCCGTTTTCCGAGAATCCTCTTCCCCTATATGAGGACAAAGTGTATCTTCCACCATTTCCCTTATTCCTTCTTAAACTCCTACACATCAATTTCAGATAATTCCTCTTTCTCTTAAGACATGACCACTATTAAATGATCCTTAAACTTATTGATGATCCCTCCAGAGAATTAATAATGGTTGTAGTCTCATTTACTAGATCCTCCTGATGTTTAATTTCTTGATTGAACTCCCAATGATTCATGGGGATATCACACTTCTCTGTGTTCCTGGTGACATCAGGTTGGTGGATCTGTACACGCACCTTCTTGTGAATGTAGTCATAAAATAGCCTATGTGGAGTACAGTATTTGAACCATATGTTTCCTAGGTTGTATAGATATTGGAAATGATACCTCATCCATCTCACAAGATAGGGCTCTAGTGTGTTGGTGATGACTTGTTTCTCCCACCTACAAGCCTTGCATTGGACGTTGTAGTTGTCATTAGTGATGTTAGACCTGGAGTCTTCCATCTCTTTAGAGAGTGCAAGATCATATTCTAGGAAATCCTCAAAGACAGTAGTGGAAGGATACTCCTATGGTATCTTCTTAGTTGGGATAGGCTCTATGTTAATGGGTTGGCATTTCTTACCCAAACCTTCACTGAAAGTGACTCCTTGGTATGCCATGATCTCTTCCCCTAAATTTGCATTACCTATGACCATAATAGGCCGCCCACCTAGGAACAAGACTAGGTCAGCATGGATAGCTACGCCCCAAGACCCAACACAATAGTCAATGACGGTTCCCCAGATCATCCAACAATATCTTCCTTTCGAGAGTGAACACTCTCAAGCACTAATTAAAACCAAAGCAAATAAGTCAATTCATCCTATAATGATAGTTGGGTAAAACATATCTCATCTAAAAGGAATAGTATATACACATGGTGAGGGTCTTTGTGAGGCATGGTCATGGATTATTGAAAGGAAACTCTGCCACATGAGACCCCTTGACATTGGGTGTCACATCAACAACGTTCACTAGAACACCTATCACTGGTTGAGTATTCGCTCTAAAAGAACAAGAATTCAGGTAGGTTGAAAGCCTTCATGAATGTTTTAAATAGTCTAGGTGGAATGATACCCAGCCTTATCATCAAGCATTTGGTCCTCTATAATGATCCATCACATGCGACATGCTTCACTGATGGTAGATGCTTCCACTGGGATTCATGGGCACATTCCCTAATAGATGAATGGGAGGAAAAGAGGATGCAAGGCTATCACTCGAACCTATTTTATGGGTCCTGAAGTTGTAGAATACTTGGGAAGGGGTCCTGAATCATGATATTCAGTACCCAATAGAGAACCCTCATCCACTCTCATAGTGACTGAAGGTCCATCTTCGTCTTTCTCTTGTAAAAGGAATGTCTCAGTTAAGTCATGTGAAAAAAATATTGAAAATTGATGGAAATGAAAAGTAATATAACATGAATATATGGATAAGATAGAATATATCAAAATAATCCATATGATTGATTTCACTACTCTCCTCCAAACTCACATTATATGTAGACGCCCAACAATATTCTCCATCACTAGATCTCTTCTTGTCATTTCCAGTATATTCCTACTTTGTTGATTCTTTGATAGATGGAATTTGTTCAAGATAAATCATTCCACCAAACATCACCTACACTAAAACAGAAAGATGATCAATTTCCCCGCACACACATGAGAAGACATCCATGGATGCCATGTATTGAAACATACTATGGAAGTTCACCTTGGTAGTGATTCCAGCATTCCCCAAAGCTGAAAGATCAATCCCTTCCATGATCACTATATGTCACAATAGATTTATTATTATGTTCATCCTCATCATTCTAGAAGACACACAAATCTTGGGGAACTAATTATAATAAGTTATCTCCATGATATACTGCATCTTGTTGGTTGGGGCATCCCTGGCTTTGATTGTTTCGGTCTGAGAGCCAATTTCCCACTCTTATGACCACTTTTGAGGAAGGATCTGTCCACCCAAAAGATGGGTGTGCAATATCGCCTTTAAAATCCACAACTTCAGCTCTAGCATAAGATTCCCCTAACACTCATCATTTCATATGAAGTACATCCTACCTTCCACCTTAATACTTTTGCACATCTATTGATGGTGAAATCACCCTCATGCACTAGTATACGATTAAACATATATATTCTACTTCCAGGTTGTTATAATATGTATTGGAGATGCTGACATTGACATTATTTGGTGGAATCATGATGAACACTCACCTTTTATCACATCCTAATATCCGCGTTAGACGATGAAGGATTCGTGGATGTTGCTACTCATAGACCCCCATATATATTCTCATTGTTTTTTATTAGACACATCTAAATTGATGGGTAAAATAAGTCAAAATGTATGGATCTCAATTTGTGTTTCCAACTATTATAGAAAAAGGTGCACCACCATTGAAGGTCTATAGTTATTCCATCAAATACAGCGTCCCATCCACATTTTCAACTATCTCACAAACATGGGTTAACAATGGACACAATTTTTTGTTTGCAAAGTTATTGTTTTTGTATATGACCCCCACTACGTTAAGCACCACTAACTAAACCCCGGTAATGTTAATGAGTGAGGTTTATAGACCAATATTCAGTGGGGTTTTGAAATTCCTAAACTCATAGCCTCTAATGTTCATTATAATCCATCCCCGAAGGAATTAGAATAGACCAAAAATCCACATGGGAGTTCTACCCCTTACCACTGGTCTGATTAATTTGTAGATTCGGTCTTGCACTGGTACACCTATATTCACACGATTTCCAAAATACAGTATCTCTTCCATTAAAAATGTCCATAGGCTTCATCCCATGTTTGAATATCTAAAAAAACGTACCATTCTAATGAGAAATGTTTCTAGGTGTACAGTGTGGCAGAATAAAAATAGTCACCCCTATTACAAGTTGTGTCCCCATTTCTCATAGTGTCTATACTCATAGATCAACTAGTATTGCCATAATTTCCTCCTCTATGACACTACCTGACACTACTTCGACCTCCCTGGGATTTCAATGGCTTGTTCCTTCTTCAAGAATATTCATAGAGCGAACATAAAGATTATGTCATGGTAGAAGGTGTAGAATACTTCAGTAAATTATTCATATCATCCAAAATAATATGAGTCAAATAGTGGTTTGATGTGTATCACCTCCAGTGTTCGATGTCAGGAGAATGTCTCCATATTAGAACCCCGTCAAAGGGATTCCACTGATGTAGTTCACAGCCCCCAACCTGATGTGCACCTCCCCATGGGGATGGTGTAATGTGTTTGTTTCTGGAGACCAATGAATTAGGTTATCCTATAATAGATAATGTAGATGGTATTTATATAACAAATATATCCACAATTCCTCATTAAATTCAACATGGTGCATCTCTTCCATGTACTCTAGGTAGGTTAAGCTAGCTAGTGTGCCCAAGCCTAATCATTAGTGATGGTTCCTAGAGGCTTCATGTTCATGTCTTTATACAATACATTTCTATTTCATGGATATTTATTTTAATGATACTTCTATAGTTATTGAAGAAATATTCTCCCCCATGTAGACCCCTGGTAACCATCCTTTTCTTTCCACTCATTATTTATATGATTGTTTCCTCATATTATTGAGTGGGGTGACCTGTAATGGAAATATTATTGTGGAAGAGAATATCATGGTGACTGTACTATAACCATTTCCTCTTGAAATTTATTACATTGATGGTAAACTAAATCATATACCAAAATTTGTACAATCAATTTTATTTGTACATCAAATAATTTATTTGTCCTTTAAACTGATTTACCATGAGCGCTTGATTGTTGAAAATGTCACGCCTTGAGAAATGTTCGGTTTCCTCACCATATTGTCATCTGGGTGGAGGTAGAAGCATCAATATTCTCAACATATGGATTCAAGACCATTAAGAGAAAATATATGAGTTTTATCAAAGGTTATGGGAAGCATATGATACAATTATAAAAAAACACAATTTTTCAAAACATTTGAATAATATTTGAGAAGACCCACCATTGTCAGGAAAGTGGATTCGTGAAAGGTGATGTTATATGGAAATCATTGATGAGGATAAGTGTTTTGTACAATGTTTGAGTTTTTTTCAAGATAAAAGTATTGTTTCTCTAGTAATTCAGTTCACTATATAAGGGTATCCATCCACATCTTTGAAGAATCTTCCACTTATCTTGTGAGAAGGGTGAAAATTCGTTGCATGCTGCAAGTTAGATGTTGCGTAACAACAACAAAAAGTATCTACTTTATTTAGAGATTCCCCTAGATCCTGACTATATGGTAACCTATCAGTTAAAATTTCAATGGAGTGAATTTTTGGTGCTAAAAACCTTTTTCACATCCATAGGAATTTTTTGGATGAGTTGAACATGAAACCAACCATGAAAGAATATTCTAGGTAAAATTATTGGGATATGTGAAAGCTTAAACAATTGTGTAATACTATGTGGTTCCACATGAAAACAACATGTGTTCCAAATGTGAAGTGGACTTATTTGGATGAGAAGAGTTCATATCTCTTACCATGTCTGATGCACCGATAGATGAACGATTAAGGAAAAAATAAATCCTTTGCTCATAACTAATAATGAAGTCATCAAATTATGTTATATGTTCGACATCTAACCAGAGCTTTTGCATGAATCGCAACTAATATTAGATAAAAAATAATTCATCGCATTTTGTTCCCTAGGAGATTCATGTCCCATGACGAGGTTTCAACTATCAATTTCACATCACCCAATAAAACATTGGGAGACTCTATTTAAGATTTAAAACCACTCTCATGTGTGCTACCCCTCTATTTTATTAAAACACGATACTCCCGAGAAAATGGACCCTCAATGGTTGGGAAATTAAATGAAATACCTCAGGTTGATCCGAACATGGCTTCACCTATAGTATATTTATACTTACCCAACTACTCCTATGCCTTTCGATGTTTGAGAAAAGTGAATATTCTTTTTCACAACCCATATCTAGGTGAAACTCTAAATATTGTGTGTAACTATCCCACTTGAAGAGGATAAGTGTTTTGAACAATGTTTGAGTTTTTTTCAAGAGAAAAGTATTGTTTCTCTAGTAATTCAGTTCACTATATAAGGGTATCCATCCACATCTTTAAAGAATCTTCCGCTTATCTTGTGAGAAGTGTGAAAATCCGTTGCATGCTGCAAGTTAGATGTTGCGTAACAACAACAAAAAGTATCTACATTATTTAGAGATTCCCCTAGATCCTGACTATATGGTAACCTATCAGTTAAAATTTCAATGGAGTGAATTTTTGGTGCTAAAAACCTTTTTCACATCCATAGGAATTTTTTGGATGAGTTGAACATGAAACCAACCATGAAAGAATATTCTAGGTAAAATTATTGGGATATGTGAAAGATTAGACAATTTTGTAATACTATGTGGTTCCACATGAAAACAACATGTGTTCCAAATGTGAAGTGGACTTATGTGGATGAGAAGAGTTCATATCTCTTACCATGTCTGATGCACCGATAGATGAACGATTAAGGAAAAAATGAATCCTTTGCTCACAACTAAGCATGAAGTCATCAAATTATGTTATAAGTTCGACATCTAACCAGAGCTTTTGCATGACTCGCAACTAATATTAGATAAAAAATAATTCATCGCATTTCGTTCCCTAGGAGATGCATGTCCCACGATGAGGTTTCAACTATCAATTGTACATCACCCAATAAAACTTTGGGAGACTCTATTTAAGATTTAAAACAACTCTCAGGTGTGCTACCCCTCTCTTTTATTAAAACACGATACTCCCGAGAAAATGGACCCTAAAAGGTTGGGAAATTAAATGAAATACCTCAGGTAGATCCGAACATGACTTCACCTATAGTATATTTATACTTACCCAACTACTCCTATGCCTTTCGATGTTTGAGAAAAGTGAATATTAGTTTTCACAACCCATATCTTGGTGAAACTCTAAATCTTGTGTGTAACTATCCCTCTTGTATCCATAAGTTTTCCTTTTTCTAGAAACCATATCATATTCCAATCATTCATGAAACACAATAACATTTTATGAAATAACATCCTAGCCCCATGCTAATTGTTACATATGATTCTACTGAATCTATTACCCTAAAGGTTTAGCTTAATCATAGGTAGAATAAATCCCATTACATATTTTCATATGGACCCAATATTTGGGACTATATATTAATTTTCCTCCAAGATAGTTCCAATACAATGTTCCACCCATTGGAAAATGAGTGGTGGTCACACAAGCCCTAGAGGTAGAAACATAAAGGGAAATTGTGCCCCAGTCTTTGTAGTGGGTACTTATGTCGTATCATAATCACTTAGTGCAATGACTCCACTTGAAGAGTGATCCCCACAACATCTGAGCACAAAAATGTAAGACTTACTAACTCTACATTCTAATCAAACATTGTTAAATGAACAAAAACGCCCGGAAATTATGACAAAAACATTATTAGCTCCAATCCCAAGTCATACGATGTAATAATTAGTGATAAAATCCATAGAATATGACATAAAATAGTAGGCTTGCCTTCTATGATGAAAATAAGATTTCCCATGTGGGGTTGACATCAGATGACCTCGTACCTCCTTCCCAATGTGATATGCACAAGATACCCCATGTATGATCATCATGGGATTCCACCTTCTTCCCCACCATGGGATGATCCTCCCTTTAAGGTTAGCTTCCATGAGTATTACCCACAAAATTTTATCAAGACTGGTAATATTTCATTAGGATGCTTCTACATGTAATCACAATAAAAATCCATCTTAGAATCCTTTTCATTGACAAGAGTTTCCTAACTTCATAATCTTAATCTACATAAACCTGTATTCTCAAACGACCATAAACGGTGGCATCAAACTACATTTATTTTGATTCGTATATCTCCAAAGTAACTTTTTTATTTTCAAATACACTTTAAGGAAAAAGTGAGAACCCAACCAATTCAAGTATCACGAGATATTACAAACCCATTGAATAGAAAATTTATCCTACTAGAATCCTTATCCCTAAAAATTTTCCAATAGATAAAGGATACTCGTTGGTCTGGAACATCATTTAATAGTTCTTCACAAAGAGATTCCATATTGTCCCAAGATTTCATGTACTCCTATTTGTTAATCATCCCTTAATTGTATCCCTTTAATAGTATAAGGTCTTTAATGGAAATTAATGCACTCGTCTCTTCATCGGTTTCTACATAAAGCAACTTTCCCATAATCTTGTTAGCTTATTCATCAAAGGAGTTAATCTCTTAATTAATTTCCACTATCTCTTCATTCGAATGTAAAAGCACCTCTAAGGATTTCTCATGGGACGCACCTGACTCCCATGATAGAAGGGATGCAGAACCATGATCTGTAGGATCGGCATGGCCACCGCTGCCTTTTGGAATCACCTACAATCATCTTGTCGTTTGACATTTTGGATGACCTTGTTTCCATTAAAATAGGCATGTATGAATAACCTTTTCACACATTCCAATACATTATTTTCCTTCATCATGGGATGGGATGGCGTCTATCATGAAGGTCATCAGTAGTATCACCTGGTGAGAACTCAAAAGACTCATCACCTGACACACCCTTCTCATCAGTCCGAGATGCATCAATGACTTGAATTGGATCATCATTCACCATCCCTTCAATGTGTTTTTCCCTATTAATAGTTGAGACCTACCTCCTCTTACTATAATGGATCGGTTGACCACCCACTGTGTCATTATCCTTTCCCATTCCACTAAATTACTCTCCCTCTCTTCCAATTATATGATATTAACCTCTTACAATATAATCACTTACTTGGTTCAATGCCTATACATTGAAAAAAGTTAAGGGAGTCCTACCTTCTACATCATCTACTTTCACTATCTCTAAATCCATGAAATTTCCACTATCACATAGTAAAACCCCTCTTTCACGCCCTGTGAACGTCACATCATAGCCCTCATACTTCGAAGTATCATACACAGGAACCGTATGACTCAGCTCCCTGTGAAAGCATTGGAGTAACTCGGCCACTAGTGGGTTTCCCCCTTGTGTCCCACATTGAACCTCCTTAACACCAATTGGAACAAATAATTGACTCTGGATAGACACACCCTCACCACAACCCAACCCCTTGTCGATGTCCCCTGAAATCGCATCCTTGTGAGTATAATGTTCTTTCCTCCCACAATTGAAGACCTCAACAGGGTGTCCATGTTTTTAATAGAAGGACCAGAAGTTGAACCATGAATCATAAAAACTAGTTTCTTGTGAAGGAAATATTCCTCCATTTAAATCAACCAAAACATTTGATGAATTTTGGAGACATTTATTTCCAAAAATATCTACAGATAAACTAGGTGATAGAGAGCTTTTTTTCTCGAATCAACACACAGAAATATACTGACCAGGTTTCCTAATATTCTAAAAATCATGGGATATTGAAATGGTAAGGGAGGATCCAGGATAAAAACCCAAATCACTACTATAGAGGATTCACGATTCCTGTAAAAATTGTAGGAACATCGGAGGAGCGAAAATCGAAATCAATTGTAGCTGCGTGGAGCACTGGACCAGGCCTTCACCAGGTCATCCTCTGATACGAATCAAATAAAAATGTGTATTGTGTCATGAAAACCCATCATTCCTTTCTCCTATATTCGTCAATACCCAATGATTCATCTTTTGAATATATCCACATAACCACACCTCTGTTTGAAATGTGCAATCAGAGAAAGATTCAGAAGGTTCGAAGCCTCTTTGAACTCCGATGGTAAGAGGGAACGGTTCGAAAAGCCATTATACAGATGTGGTACATTAGAGAAAAGATAAATAGGGGAAAATGGGGGATAAATTTAGGGTATAAATAAGGTGAGATGGATGAAGGCACTACTCCGAAGGACGTCGTAGGTCCCTCCCCCGACGGGGGAGGAGGGACCAGCTTCGAAGACACCACCATCTCCAAAAGGGGAGATCCCTCGCGACCTATAGAACCCACAGACTCTGATTATTATGTGTTGATTCATATATCATAAACATGTTATACTAGACACCTTAATGTGGTTCATCCCAATAACCATCAAATACTAGTGTACAATATTCCCTCTAAGGGACACACCTCATTATTATTTCTCAACAGGGTGTATTAATTTGTCTCCACTTGATGATAAACACATGACCTAATCTGTCTTTATAGGGAGACATAGTACATCTCCATTGGTTGAGAAAAATATTCAATAATCTACATTAGTCAGATATCCTGATCCATCTTGATAGGAATATAATCCTATCACCTAATCCACCTCAATATTACATTGTAATCCATCCCCATAGGATGCTAATACCATGATACAATCTACCTCAATAGGGAATCCTGATCCATCTATACAGAAATATATACCCATGAACTGATCCACGTTTATATGACATTATGATTTATCTCCATAGGACATTGAATTCATTACCTAATCTGCCTCAATAAGTCACTTTCACTCGTCTCTGGATGACTTTAAACTCACAACCCGATCCTTAATCCCTACCCCATGCATTAATGATGGTATAAATAAATTATAAATCCCCATAAGTCCTTATCAAATAGTGTAAATTACCTCATGATAGACATGGGATTCCTTGGGTTCTTTACCAAAGTGGTTTCATATGAGATTCACTATAAATGAGTAAGATTTACATGTTTCCAATATACCCAATGTTTACACATGCTTATATGCCAACATGACTAATATTTTGGTAGAAGGTTGTTTCACTAATAATATATATGTAGTGAAATTAAAAAATGGACACCTAGATATAAAACTAGGAATGAGTTCCACAAAAATGTATTAATCTTTGAGGGAGACTCGGACTGGACAACAAGCTAGAATAAGGAATAGATGGAAGGGGGAACTGACATCCCATCATCCCATTTCAATGAAGGTGAAGACATCACTAATGAATTTGATAAATGATTCCCACCATTGGAAAGCTGGAATACTGGGTAGATATAGACATTTAGATGATGTGAATCTGCCCCATAAAAGTGTTGAAAATAGCACCACATACTGGGAGATACTAACTTTTATGAAAAGTTTCCAATAATTTTATATACTCAATATATGAGTTCTAGTTTTTCATATTGTTCCACCACTCTTGGAATCCTCTTTACTCCAGTGTTAGCTAGTATGATCCTGACCTATTCATCTTCCTTGTCACTAGACACTACATTATCCAACCTAGTACCTTCTCTCATAGAACATTTACAACATTTATTGTTATTTCATTAATGGGATGCCATTATAGATTATAGGTGTGTGTACCATAACTAGTTCAAATGGTTCTTGGAGGGTCACTACTGTGATTGGAATCTGATCTATTTTTTCCAAATCATTGGATGTTAGATAAAATTTGTCATACTCATATCATGTTAGGGGTATCTGGCTGATGTAGTGATGATACCATTCGTTTTTTCCAATCTTTTTATGATACAGGTGGAAGATATTCATAAGTAGAGACCACTACCCGGGAAGTTATGGTAGAAAATCCTCATGACGATACATAAGGAATTGGTATGTCGATACTTCCTCATACAACCCAACATGAAACGGTTCATCCCACTACAATTAAAATGTAATGTGTACCTCAAGTGGCCTTCCCCACCCATTAATGAAGAGTACCCCTATCATGAAACCCAACCCTTAATCCCATCACATTCAGTTTTTAGAGACTTCATGAATAATGATTGAGTAATAGATAGAGTTTTCTTTAGTAGTAGGTTTTTCCTAGTTACTATTCTAGTATTCTCACATATGGTATAAAAGTATGTTGATTCACATTCCCTAGATGTGTGGAATCCATTTTTAATATTAAAATAGCTATGCACATCATGGATGAAAAACAAAAATATAATCATGTTCACCTCCTTGTACAAAATGGAAACATCATCCAAAATCCAAATGTTTTAAATTAGTTATTTTTAAATTATAAGATATACCATCTATCCCTCTTTTAGTTACCCTAACTTTTATTCATTTTCAGAAACAATTATCCTAATGAAAAAATTAGTATTATAGTACATCTCTTCCTTCTATGAAATGAGAGTATAAATGATAGTGATTTCATCTTGGTTGGCCATATCATGGAGATTTTCAAAACATGGAAAGACTATATCAAACAACTCTACTTATACTTTAATTTTGATTATTTTTCACGACAATATTTATATTCTTTAAAATATTACACTATACATAAATTGTACAATCATGTAAATTTGACTTGCATGAACATTAGGGTTAAAGAGCATGATAGTTAATTAAAATTGGGTATAGTAACCCATGAATAACAAACATGGATGTTTAATCATTTTAGATTAATATTTAGTAAATTTTAAAATTACAATCCCAAAGAAAATTATTTTTTATTTTATTTGGAAACATGGGAAAAATATTATAATATTGTGAAACATCTCCAATGATTTCAACAAATATCATAAAATTTATTAATCCTATTTAAATCCTTCCCTCATAACGTGGGGCTGAGTAAACCTAAGAGCAGCTGAGATCAGATGATCTGTAAGGATAAATAAGGGATATATTCAACCATGATCATGAGAATATGTGATTGAGAAAATGATAACAACATTTAATGATCATAACATACATATCAAAAATCATAATCAAGAGTTATTTCATAATGATTGTAAGTTAATAAGGAATGAAGGATAAGGGAATCAAGATCATATTCCATGAAATCATAAAATTTGAATAATTCTTAGAATTATGGAAAACACATTAACATGTAAAATCCTTCCCTAAAAGTCAAGGTTCATTTTAAGAACATGTCTGGGAACATCATGAGGACTACACCTACTCGGTGGGACACAACATAATCCCTAGATAATGCCTGTATCATTTAGTATATCAGGTTACACCTTTTTTCCATAGTGTATCCGGACATACTAGTTTCCCAATGTCGATTCGGACACACCTGTTTCCTATTGTGGATAAGGAGAAACCAATTTCCAATTGTGTATTAGGACTCACCAGTATCCCAATGTCTATCAAGAACATAAAATTTGTTAGCATATTTTTCTGATGATATATAAATCATTAAATAATAATTAATATGCAAATATATGTCCCACCCATCACATAATAAAATCATATATTTATGTAACACAATAAAATATAAAACTAATTATATCATGACCCTAGAAAAGATATGGATTTCTTAAACATCATATCATTTCCCATGGATTTAAATGGGTATAATAAAAATTTGATCATATCATAACCGGTTTAAAATCGATAGGTTTCATAATAATTTCATCATTGAATATTCTGTGAAAGGAAATGGGTTTCATATATATTTAATAATGGCATAACATATAAATGTTAAACGGGTTTCATAATCAACATTACATCTTAAACATAAAACATTAAAAATAAATAATAACAATTCTACCATTGGATAATACAACCAGTAAAGCATAAATTATATAAATGGATGTTAGAATAAACCAAAAATAGTTTTGAATAGACATTTAAAAACATTTCTTAAGGAAGATATTCTTTCTACTTTAAAACAAATTTAAAACATAAATCAATTTGAAGACCATTTCCTTTGATAATAAATTTAAATACAAATAGTGCAATATTTAAAACATATTAAAAACATTTCTATTTTATTTTATCCTTGTAATCATATAATGGTGGCTTAAAAAATCTAGCTTTCATGACAACGAAGAATTCTCTAAGTGACATATACATAAAAATGATGATTATTTTTCAGCTTCCCGGTACATGTCAAAAGATACTTGACCAGAATACAATAGAAATAATATTTTTATAATTTATTTTTGAAAATATCAAACAAGGGTAATTTTTTTAAATAATTTTATAATTTTATGGAAAACAGTTTTATAAATCATGTTTCTGGAAGAAAACATATTTCAAATTGTAGAGAGAAACCAAGTCAAAATTTCTGAATAACATTTTAATAAATATCTTTAAAAAAGAGTATAAATGGTATCAATGCATTAATATAGCATTAATCACTATAGTGGAAGAAAATTCATTTGAGTTCTTGAGAGATGGTTCATAATATTTCAACAATGGATGCATAACCGTAAACAATCATGACACACAACGAGATTGTAGTAATAAACTTATACTTCATTAGTAACATTGAATAATAATACACAATAAGGAATGAAATTTATTAAAGCATATAATTTCATGATAATAACAAGATTCATGATATAAAATATCAATGGTTAGTATATAATCTACATAAAATAATGTAGTTGTACTATATAACATGTGTCTCAAAGAAGAAAATTTGAGACAAAATTACCTTACTGATTTTGTAATTTATGAACCGTAAACCCCATGAAATGGAAATCAAAAAAAGGTATTTAAATACCCATAATTTACGGATACTAATAATATAATACATTTTGGGTCTACATATAAACCAAACACAAAAATTGAGTGGTGAATATGTATAAGTCTCACAAAAATGAAAGTGACATCTGAAATCTCCTTACTAATTGATTAACATTTGAATCATGGGATTCATGAAATAATAACATCAATTAAAACATTTAATGTCATAAAATAAATTAAACTCATGATATATCATATAAATCTGTAAAATATATACACCACAAAAAATAAATGAGTGGTGAATAGGGCATAAGCCTCACATAAAAAAATTGAGAGAAGAAATCACCTTACTACCTGAGTAACATTTGAATATTGATATTAATGAAAGAACAAAATAAATTGAAACATTAAATATAATAAAATAAATGAAATAATTGATATAAAATATCATATGACAGTATATACACCACAAAAATGAAATTACTGCTGAATATTGAATAAGTCTCGTAGAAATAGAAGTGAGACTAGAAATACCCTTACCTTAAGCCTTGACTTACTTCATGCATGTTCGAAAATATTGTATCATAAATATAATATTATTATACCTCAACAAAAGATAAATATTATATATAAATTTAAATTTTTTTGTGACATAATATTACATGATTATTAATAATTTCATGTAAATGGTACTTTTTGTGTAATATGAGCTTTGTTTTAATATATTTTTTGACTTGGTATTCTTGATAATCTTACTTAAATCATGATTAAATTTTTTCAATAATTTAGAAAAATAAATAAAAATCATATATATTCTGTATATATGTATTTATATTAATTAATAATGATCAATATAAGAAATTAAATACATTATTTCTTGACATGGTTTAACGTACGTATGCATGAATGTTGTTTCCATTTTCATGTCGTATTAAAAGAAAGAAAGTAAATGGAATATATAAATTTATAATAATTTTAATATATTTAGTATTTCATATATATAAAATATTTATTTGATCCATAATTAATAAATTCCATGTAATGTGTGAATGAATCACAACACTTTGAGGGGTCTGTGGTCAACACATCCACAAATGAGGTTATACTATTCTCATGAAATGAAAATCATGAAGGTATGTTTTATATAATAACTAAAAAAGCATAGTTTAATCATTAATATAATAAATATTATATAAAAATAGTATATCCCTCATTATTTCAAATAAAGTGAGGCTATAATTTAAGAACAAACAACACTGGTCTACGAGGTGGTAGTATTCCATATAAAACAATGATGATTACATATCATATTACATGGAAGTGTGTGATGGTGTATTTTATAACAATAACATGATAGTATCATTGTATAATTAGGGTAATTGGGTTATTATATACGAATTAAATAATAAAAATTTATTGTTTTTGAATGAAATAAACAAAAATATCTCATTGAATAACAATACCTCATTTTCGGGTTACTCATTTTGGTTGGGACAAAAGGACTTCATTAGTTTTAATTATTCTCTATGTGAGGGTTATATATTTATATTTGTGAATTTTAGAGTTTATTTATTCTGGGTCAGTATGAGAAAAATTAATTGCTAGGTTTGAAGATGTAAGAGGGGGTGAGTTCCCTTTTATAGTGGAAGAGTAGCATTCTTGTTAATACAAAAATGTAACAATATTTAGAGGTATCGTTTACATAATGTTCCATCGGAAATGTTTCATTTTTAATAAAATATGAGATATGGTCTAAATAACTAAATCTAATGGATTCTTTACATGTTTTTATGTCATTTTGGACCCATTAGTTAATGTTTAAGCCCTTGGAAAACTTTTTTTTCTCATTATTACAGTAATTTATTTTAATTGTTTTCATTTAAAAATATCAGAAAACATTATATTTAAATTTTTAAAAAATATAATGTATTAGGATTTGAAATATTGAATACATTTTTCAATATTGAAATCATAGATTTGGATGAAATTAAATTAAATATAATCCCATAGATTGTTCAAAATAATGGGGTTTTAAAGTAAAACTGTTCTTAAGTTTAAAATTTTTTATATCTACATTCAATATAAAATAGATTAATATAAATACAAAATTGGGTAAATATATTTATTATTGAAATAAATTTAATTTATAACCTAATTAAAATATCCCTTCTCTATATAAATATATTAAATTAAAAACCAATTTTCAATTAAAATTTAGTATTTTTTGACAATTCATAAAAAATAAAACTTCTTATAAAAATACCAAAACATAACCCAAATCGCATTTTGATACTCATATTTTAAAAATTAAGTTTATTTTTTCAAATAAAAATAATAAAGATATAAAAAATTAGTTTTAAAATATGTTTTTTCATTAAAACATGGAAGAACAACCTTTTAGGTAAATATTACATTTCATGCCTAAATTTGAATTTGTTCATAAATTTTTCCTATCAAACATATCATATGAGTGTCAAATAAGTGGCTGAATTTATAAAATAAAAATTTCATTAGGATATCTCAATAATAGTGATTAAATTAATTTTTTATGATAACATTTCTTCATGGGATTAAATATTGTTTTTTAACAAAAATACAACATTTATATTAAAATGATTATTCTATTATTTTATAATTAATCAAAGAATTAATTTTATAAAATATTTTAATAAATAGTTTCAAGAAATAGAAATATTTTAATAATATGTAACGTTTCTTTTAAAATTTGTGTTTCACATAACACAAGCTAACACTAGGTTTGCCTGTGACACATTATAGTCATTGTATTTTGTGTAACAGAGTTCAAAGTTAGTGTTTCATGTAATGTATAATGATCAAATTTTTCATGTAGTTCAAGAATACCTTGGTGTAGTGTGTAATGCAATCTATCAATAAATTTTAAAATAAAAAAAAGTAAATAAAAACTCTGGGTGATACATTCTACCCCTTTAAAATAAATTTCTCTCTTTAATATAATATGGGTCATTGATGATTATATTATAGAAATATCATTTCATGGGAACTCACATCATAAAAATGTATAAAAAATTTTTATTGATAAATAAAATGTGGGAAACATAACTATTACCGAATTTTACACATAACTATGTTTTCATATATGAGTAAATGGGTGGCAAGTGAAAACATTGTCATGGATGATGTTTAAATAACCATAGAGAGTGAAAAAGATCCATATTAATAAGAATTTGGGTGATCTATAGAAAGTTTAAAATATCAAAAAGATGAATCTATGATGATATAAGGGGCTATTTTACTCATTGAATATGAAGGTTATATGATAAAAGTTTGGTCCAAGATCATTTTCTTATGGCAGATGAATTTTCACAAGAGATATACATACATGATTTTATTTCTGTTCACTTATACAATTGCACCCTTTGGTTATGACTTTATGAATTTCTACTTCAACTCTTACCCATGGAAATGAAGGTGAATTTGTTTATTCCTAATGCAATTACTAATCATGAGATCCATAAATATAATGATAGTCTATCACATCTATCATTAGTTAACATCACACAAAAATGTCCAGCATAGGGTATCAAATATATATAAAACCTTATATGGAGAGACACTAATTTAATCTCTAAATCCTAATCCAAAGTTTAAATTAAACCATTCCATTAAAGGATAACCTTATAACCCTTTAAAAATATGAAAATCCAATATTTAGAAATAAAGTCACTGAATTTTTAAAATGAACATATAATTAATCCCCATATACCATAAGGTAACACTTGATTGTCACATACCAAACATAAGAATAACTTAATCAAGTATTATCTTGAAACATGGGAATAACATTAATTACAAATAATTCTTATTAAAAACAAGAATATTTCTTATTCCAATGATTATGGGAAATATTTATTAAATATTTTTTGTGAAATCCATCAATAATAGCATGAACTACTTTTTCAGCAAATACTTTATTATTTTTAGGTCTTTCATACTATCCAATTTACTTTAACCAAATCAATTATCTCTTTATCCAAGATAACCACAACATTCTCAACATCAGGAACATATTATGGGTGAACATACATTAATCAAAATAACACCAAAATAACATTCCTATGTAATAAACCCAATTCAAAATATCCTTTTAAATAATTAATGACAAAATTGTAAATTATGATCCATATAACACAATTCATGAATTCAAATAAATATTCACTTCAATCATCATACTTCACTCTCAAAAAACTCACTAGGATTCATCATCTAGTTCTATAATAGACATTTTTGAGAATATGAAATTTAAATAAATTGGTAAAAATATTCAATGTAAATTTATTTATTATAATAACAAATACTAGTAGAACAAAATATACCTTTCATATTCCATTCATAGTATCTTCATCATCAGTAGAAAAACCATTACTCATAATACCTTTTTGATTTTCTTCTTGATATTCCCCCCCATGACATTGATTTTAATAATTATTATACATTATACACATAAATCATTCAATTTCTAATAATACATTAGTGAAACTAATATTACCATCCATTAAATTAACAAAACTCTTCATATTTCTTATTCAAATATTAGCTATGTGTCCTTTTCCACCATAAAAAACATCTTTTTGGTCATCTAGGACATCAACATGTAATATCTAGATATAGATGTAATTTATTAGAAACCAATCTCCCTATAAATTAGGAAAATGTTTGTTCATTTTTCTAAACACTGACAATTCCATATACATTTTCATAGAGACCTCCCTAGACATATAAATAAAAATATCATTAGGGATCTCACTACATGTTCCTCATCATTATTTAAAAATATCGACTAAATCATTAATTCGATAAACAATTTATTGAAATTAGAATAACATTCAAGGATTTTAAAACATGTTATATGAATATTCAGAACATTACAAAAGTACACGCCCAAGGACCATAATAATTTAGTATCTTTGGAATCATGGAACACAATATAATAATGTAGTGAAATATCATAAATGTTTTCTAGAAATATCATCACATTTAGTACTCCAACAATAATCCCTTATTCATAACATTGGGGGACTAAACATAAGAAATGGATACCTGATATGCTCAATAAGGGTAAATAATGGATGTATGTAAGCATAATAATGATCATGTAGTTATGAAAGCATGATCATAACTTCAGAAAATCAAACCCTACACATGAAAGATCATAATCAAGAGTCATCATATAAATATTGGATGTTCATAAGACATGAATCATAAGTGAATAATTGAATTATAACATGTAGGAATGAAAAAGGAATAAAACATTGAATTGTGACAGTCACATCAACATATAAAATAATTTGATATAAGTCAAGGTCATTTCCCCAACTTATATAGGCACATCAAGGGGAATACACATGTAGGGAGGGACACACCACCATACATAGTAACAAACCTTTCCTTATAGTGTATCTGGTTATACTATCATTCCATAGTGGATTAGGAAGAACATTTTTCCCATTTTGGATCAGGACACACCCGTTTCCAATTATGGATCAGGATGAACTCGTTTCCCCTTGTGGATCATGACAAAGCTATTTCCCATTATATATAAATCCCACAAACTTGTTTCTCATATTTTTATTATGATATATAAATCATTACTCAATTAATTTGAGGGACATGTTGATCATACTAGTAAAATTATGAAATCACATATTCTTTTCCCAAAAGACAACAGAACATTCATTACATCATAATCCATGAAACTAGATGGGTTTCATAAACATGAAATAATTACAAATGAAATTAAATGGGTATCATGAAAATTACATCATATTATAACCTATAAAATAGATATAGGATTCATAATCATTTAATCAAAGAATAATCCATGAAATGAAGTGGTTTTCATTACCAATTGTCATGGTATAACCCATGTAAGTGAAACATATCTCATAAATAACAATTTATTGTAAACATAATCCATTCGAACAAATAATAAAAATGGTTTCCTTGGATCATTACTCTAGTATAGATAATATTTATCAATTTATTTCATCTTAAATGTCAAATAATTTTGAAAAATGTTTTGAAAACATTTTTTCATTAAAATATCCTTCCATCATTGAAATACAACTTTTAGAACATAAATAATTTTTAAATCCTTATTAATTGAAAATAAACATGAAAAAAATGATGTTTTAATTTTATTAAACGTTGCATTGAAAATATATTTGGAATCATATATGGTATGAATCACCCAAGGGAGTGGAAATAAATTCTGATAATTTCATAATTGATGTAAATATAAAAAACACTGATTTGATTTATATTATCAGTTCTTTTAAAAAGATACTTGATAAAAATTTAATAAGGAGATTATTTTAAAACCATTTGGTAAAAAGGTAAAAAATGGGTAAAAAGATATTTTAATAATCATTATAGAAAATTTTACAAAATATTTCTATAAATCATTGGTTGGGAGAAAAAGTATTTTCGAATGAAGAGAGAAATAAAGTTTGAGTTTCATAAAAAAATTCTTAATTTTATTAAGTACCAAATAGTATAAAATGGAACCATTACATTAATATATCATAAATAATAAAAATTATCATAAAATTAAAGATATTTCGTGAGAGATGGATTATATGATTTAAATAATTGATGTAAAATCGTAAACAATCCCAATAAAGATGAAATTGTAGCAATAAACTCTTACCATATTGGTAACATTGAATCATAATCCCTATGAAAGAATAAAATTAATGGAATCATATATTATCATGAAAAAAATAGATTAAGGATATAACATATTATTTTTTTGTATATACACCTCGTATAATAATGTAGGTTCATAATAGAACATGTGGTTGAAAGAAGGAAAAATTAAGCAAAAGTACCTTACCGATTGAAAAAAATTAATTGTAAACCACATGAAAGAGTTATTATCAAATAGATTGTAAATAAACAGAAATTTATGTATATTAATCATAGAATAAATTAATTTTTATTATATATAACACACATAATAAATGACTGTTGAATATGACATATATGTCATAGAAATAAAAGTGACTCTAGAAATCCACTTTCTTCTTGGGAAACATTTGAATCATGATTTTAATTTAACAATAACTTCAATATAAAAATTTAATATCATGAAATTTTTTATATTAACGATATAAAATATAAAATGGTAGTATATGCACCTCACCCAAAATGAATGGTGAATGTGGAAATATTTTCATAGAAATAAAAGTGATACTATAAATCCCCTTAAAACTTGAGAATATTTTGAATCATGAGATTCATGAAATAATAACATCAATTTAAAATTTTAATATAATGAAATAAATTATATTCATGATATAATATGAAAATGGAAGAATATAAACTATATAAAAAAACTAGAGGTGAATATGGCATTAATATCATTGAAATAAAAGTTAGACTAAAAATCTCATTCCACTATGACTTGATTTTATTTGTATATGCGAAACTATATTACATAATAAAAATGTATTTAACATAAATAAAACATATAACTATAAACTTATAAAAGATAACATATATAATTTTTTATGACTTTATACTACCCGTTTATTTACAATTTCATGTCATGTTTACGTTTTGGGTAATAACCTATTTGATTGTCATATATAGTTTGGCATGTTCTTCTTTATTACCTTACATAGATTGAGAAATAATTATTTAGAGAATTATTAAATTTATATATATATCATATATATTTTGTGGATATTTGATTATCATATTAAACGAAATATGGAAATTGATATATATATATATATATATATATTTAAATTATAGTATATTTATTATTTAATATGTAAATATAATATATTTACATTAAACCCACCCTTAATAAATTCCATGTAAATCATGAACGAATCACATCGCTCTGATGAGGTAGTAATCCACATGTACACAAATGAATTTATCATATTCTCAAAAAAATATAATGCATAAAGGTATGAATTATATAATAATTATATAATCATAAATAAAACGTAAATATAATAAATATAATAAAAATATATTAATTCCTTCATTTTCCTATCCTTGATATGTGGTAGTGGAAGAACAAACAATATCTGCTCGTGAGGTGGTAGTCCACCATTCACACAAACGATGAATGTAGGTCCCATTTGATACAGTTCTATGAAGGTGTCGGTTGTTAAAATACCATGGAAACATATATGAATATTTATTATAATTATTTTTCTATAATCTTGAAATATGATATTTTTATGTGGTGAATAATAAAATAAAACTAATGTACTCATTGAAGAATGTTAACTCTTCTTCAGGGAACTTCTTTTGGGATTGGAAAATGGAAATCCTTGGATTTTGTTTTTAAAAAATTTCTGATTCTAGGATTAGAGGAGGTAATATTGGATCACATTTTAGATTTGGTTTTATTATCTAATGGGCTAGAGAGGTTTGATCAATTGAGTGGGTTGAGTGCCCTTTTATAGTGGAGGGGTGTCTTTCTTTTAAATACAATAAGGTAAACAGTATTGAGAGGTCTCCCTTACATCATGTGCCTATAATAATGGTCCATTTTATATAAAAAGGTGGATATAATCCAAAAAATACAATCCAAACATTTTTCTACATGTTTCTAGGCCATTTCCCTCGCTTAATTATTGTTTAGTCTCTTGGTAAACACATTTTTGTCTTAATCATTGTAAATAATTTCAGTTATTTTCACTAAATGTTTTGGTATAGATTTAATTATATATAATTATTCATCATAAATATTTAATTTTCAAAATGATGAATCTATTTTTCTAAATTCCATTGAAAACAATATCAGAAATTTTTCTAAAAATAATCCTAAAGATGAAATTTAACAATTTTGTTTTTAATGTGAAAATTTTCAAATGTATGAAAATTTTATACCCAATTTGAATGTGAATTTTAATACAATTAAGTAAGTGGATTAATATATATATAATATATCAAAATATATATTTTAAAAAAATATTAATTATCTATATATTTATAATGAAATGGTAAATTGGTTTTCAATTAAAAATCAGTATTTTTTACATATATAAAAAAATAAAACTTCTCAGAAAAACACAAAAAAAATAACCCAATGTAAAGATTTACATTAAAATATAATTTTATTTATTTCTCCAAATAAAAATCATCAAATTCAAAGAAATTTTTTTTTAAATAGATGTTCTTTCAATTGCGATAAAACTATATTTTCAAAAAATATCATTTTTATGGTTGAATTGGATTTGTTCTTATTTTATTTTAGTCAAACATGTTAGAATAATGTAAAAAATATAGTTTAATTTATAATATATAAATTTTATTAACATTTCTCACTAATACTATAAAATAAATTTCATAAGATAAAACACCATTGTGGGCATAAAAATTGTTTTTTCATTAAAATACATCTTTATATTCAATTGGTTTTAGTTTTAATTTAAAATGATCCAATGAATTCAGTTTATAAACATCTGAAAACCACAATTTCATATTTTTGTTAATATTATTGATAATATCAAACACAACAACATGGTGAATACTATCATATTAATTAATATTATTTTAATAATATGTAACATTTATTATAGACTCAGTGTTTGGTGTAAAAGAAGTTAAGACCAATGTTTTCTATAACTCTATATCACCTTAATATTACCTATAACAAAATAAAAAATTATTTCTTATTGTACAACATGTTGACACTGATTATCATGTTTTGTATTCTTTACACGGTGTAGTGTGCAATGAAATCCATCTACAAATATTAAAATATTAAAATAAGATATTTATAATGACTAATGGTGTTACAATGTTTGGAGTTCCAGGAATGAGAGAAATTTTATTGAGTTAGAATGTTATAGGAGTATACATGGGGGCCATAAACATATTTATATTCATTTTAACTCTATGATTTTTGGCTTGTGAAAAATTTTCCCATGAATCAAGAATATAGTTAATGGAAAAAATAATTTTTTATCCGAATGCCTCATCAATTTTGCATAACATTCATGTTTGGCGCACAAAGGAATTATGTGAAAAACGTTTCATTGATAGGAACAAGTTTTTTTGACACTCCATTCAATCATATATTCTATTAATATATTGATGCACAATATTTGACCCTCAAACACAACCTATAATTTCGTACAAACCACATGATCACAAAAAATTACATTTGAACTGATGCATTCTAAGACGCTCTCCTAAAGGAAAAGGAAAGAGAGTCACACATCAATTTTTGAATGGACAATTGATATTCATGCACTAATTTACACCCACTAAGCTATAATGTTTATCCAGTGATGTTCAGAATATGGTTCCATATGTTGATTTTCTAGTTACCAAACAAGCAATCCGGACATCTACAATAACCATGTAGCCCAAAACATTATTGAAAACCAAAGTAAGAAATCATGATTAACCAAAACAACATGGGACCCAGCTCTGCCATGTTCATGTTTGAGACAACTTCCTCAAACTATTTGGAATTTCTAAATGTGTTCATTAATGTATTATTACCTTCTCCCAACCCCAGGTGCTATGTAACACTAGTAGTTGCACACACCTATTTCCTCTATATCCATTTCACATACCTATATCAAAACAAAAAAAATTTATAACTACATTTTTATGAAAAATAGTAATTTTTACCATAATAAATACATTTCTATTGATTAATAACATCGTATATATATTATATATTTAGTTTAGTCAAATTCATATCCTCTAGTCTAATGAATTGTTTATATTGTCCTATTACCTAACAATTCATATAGAATTCGGGTTATGTTGAAATAAATCTATCAAATACATTAAGTGTGTTTAAATGGATAATAACATTAAAATCTTGTTTTGTAAAAAAAATATACCATGCCAACTCTTATAAAAGTATCCACGAACTATAGTAAATCATTAATGACCTATATAAGAAAAAAACGCCTAGTTCAAACAAAAAATCAATCTTAGGGGGCAAAAATATATACACACAATATATATATATATATATGGAATCAATAATACACGTATTATCACTTATATTCACCCCAAAACCTCTGCTGAAAATTTCAACGATGAATTTATAAGAATCAAATTAGTACCCATATCAGGTAATCATTATTCTCAACCTTAAATAAGCAAGTATCGTGTATGTAAAATTCATCAATTATTCGATAAGACTATATACGATTTATGTCAGGAAGAGAAAGATGGGTAGGAGGAGTAGTTAGATATCTATCTCCTCAATATCCTAGACGTTTGAAAAGCACTTAAAACCCATTGAAAACTATATTCATTGACTACCCTAATTGACTCAGCTATTGGAGCATAAGAAGTAACATTACATAATTTAATTTATTACATAGAACTCATATTTGGGAAAATATCTTACCCAAAAACCAATACATTTAAAGGATTTCACATTACATCCTAGATTAAATTACAATGTACTATAAAAATAATTTTTTCCAAAAAATATTAACATTATTATGAAAAATCATAAATAATCATTTATCATTAATCAATTGCTAATCTAATAATAACATCCAATATCAAAATCCTGATTAATAAATATTCATTACCCATTTTCAGTAACTTATTTTTATTGACCATTATAATTTTTGTTTCCATATCTATGTTACATTAATAATTAACTGTAAATAAAATGATTATAGGAATGATTACACTTTCATTAAGTAATTAATAATTCCTTACATTATTTCATAGACTATGAAACATGAATAACTGTTACAAATAATTATATACAAAAAATCAAATAAGAAATAAGTATTAATTAATAAAAAAATAAAAAAAACATGGATCTCATTCTATGATTATTTACCCATCACCATACCCATCACCTTTCTACACAATCCCTTCATAAACTACCGCATTACTTCATTATAATAATATTAACCATCTAAACCCTCACCATATCACTAACTACACTTGGTTTCCATATGAAATAACAATAATATATATTATATTATATAATATATAAAATTAGAAATAAATCAAATATTCCAGAATCCATAATCATAAATTTTAAATCAATATATCGTTAAATGAATCATGTGAGCATATTAAAAAATTAATAGAACACATTAAATATCTAGTAATAATATCTGAAACCATCATCTATTTTTTTATCATGATTATTAAATTAATTTTTTCTAGTCTTAAACATCTGTGAAGAAAAAAGTATAATTAAAACATTAAAAATATTAATATCTAAAATTCATGTAATCAATGTAGTTGCATAATAGATTTATCCATAACAAAATATCCATGTGTAATGTAATTATCATTCACATCATTTAATTCCAAGTAACCTCCTTGAAAAAAATATTCGGAAGATGCATATTATTATCATATTAAAACATTTAGGTTTATTAATATATTTAAATACAATAATTAATTAATTAAAAATAATAATCAAGTTTTATATAATATAATAAATATAATTTATTAGTAATAAATACTTAGTTAAAATCACATGAAAATTTAAACTACAATCCCTCTCATATCTATTATTCCCAAATTATTATCTAATTTTGGTTGATTTCAATATCTATACATTTGAAACTAGTTAGTGAATATTACATGTATACATAATAAATTGGTGATGGTTCAAATACCATACCCCAATATCTCATTTCAGAAGTATAAAAAGGCATAGAGATTCCCTCAAGTTAATTATCAAATGTGGCGGGCCACATTAATATTAGTTAATATTATAAAAATGTCATAGATGTTCCTCTAGTTGATTAGTGGTTGAGGGATGTGGGAAAATATTAAGTCAAGAAGAATGGTATCCATAAATTTAACAATTAAACTGTGTGAATCAATCATGGATCTACTAGGTGTTTCCCTTTTAATACCCAGTCAACCCAACAAATTATATTATCAAGGGATGGTCAAAACAAATTTATAATAAACATCATACTATTTAGAATCGTTGAATTAATGATTTATAGTTTAACTATAACCTTCAAAATATACAATTATTAATTTTAAAATGATATTAAATTCAATTTGGGAGATTATTGGATTTTATTATAGGGAAGTTGTTTTAGATGTAAAGAAATTTTGTATGGTTAATTATAAGTTCTGTAAATGATGCGGAATTCACTACGATATCTACGGGTCATTTCACTATGATTTATGTAATATGGATGTTTCAAATGTTTTAGAATTAGAATGAGTTTCCAAGAAGTTAGTAATGTTATGGAATGAAATTTTAGATTTCAAAATAGTTCCTTTATTCTTCCTATCAAATATATTATGATACAACAAATTTATAGTAGTTTATCTATGATCATGATTTACTAGTGGATTTTGGGTGAGTATGTATGAAAATACATCAAGAAGATAAACTATAAAAAATATCATGAATGAAGAAAATGATATTCAGGGATTTAAAGTCAATTATTTCTTTAATATATAGGTTCACTAAGGAAACAGACATTAAAAATTTTAAATTCACAAGATAACAAGGTTATTCTAATGAATTTATTTAAATGTCATGAAAAGTGATACCTCAGGGACATGGAAAAAATAAAATGGTCGACTCATGAAAATGGGGATACATTATGACCATTTTATAGAAAAAGAAATATGTGAACGTCATATTTATGGAAAAATAAATATATAAATGTCATTTACTTTACAAAAAAAATTATTATAAAAATAAAAGTGTTATTACTTATCTTTAGGATGGGGATGAAACTTTTTTAAATTTCATTTGTTATGTATGAGGACTCCATACTTTTCCAAAAAAGGATGATACCCATCTAAAATCACACCTTAATAACGAATCCTATATTTTAAAGTATTTTCTTATATAATTAAATTTATTTATCCCACCAATAGGTCATGATTATTTTAATTACCAAAATTTTTTATTTCAATAAAAATTTCGATATAACTATAAATGTATTAATTTTTGGATGTATAGGTTATTTTTTCATTTAGATGTTTCTAAATTATTTTTTTATAAACTATTCCAAATTATGTAGTGATTTTTTGAACTATATACTTGTTGGGATATATTTAATTTAACTAAACCTAAATGTGAATACAATAATAGATTTCCAAAACAAAGAATGAAATTAAGTTACTGAAATCTCTTGAAAATTTGGATGAATTTAAACGATGAAACAATTTAAAAAATTACATTATAAATGAAGATAAAATTTCAGGATATCATATAAAAGTTGTAGAGTAATATTTTACATAAATGTATTGGTGTAACATTTTTCCGATTTTAAGCTCTTAAAGGTTTGTGAAATCAAAGCATTGGACTTCCAATTGTTTTCTAGTCCAGAAGATATTTCTCAAATAATTTAATCATAACCTTTAATACAAGTTTATTAAATAGATCATGATTTCTATTTATTAATATTATAGATAAATTAAAAACATCAATTAATCAATAAATCCAACATTCTACCATTATATATTCTAAATATTAGGAAACATTTGGATGAATGATTTTTAATCACAATGAGAAACCACTCATCCATAAAAATTAATACCTATATAAAAATTCAATTTGTTAGAAATTTTAAATAGTTATGGATGTATCAGATATTTTTTTATAATGATTAATATGTAATATATAATATTTTCTTAATCTTTTAATCTTCTATCTTATTTTATTCTTTGATTCTACTCCCACAGTGAATCACATATCCCTGAATTTGTGTAATTGTTATAAGTTTTTAAGGGAAGGAATATTTTTTTCTCTGACTTCATTCACTATATTGAGTCTTTTTGTAGTACATTATCATATTGGTATTGGTTAAAATTATTTGGGTATGATATTTTCCACTTTTTTCATGCTTGAAATGTATTCTTCTTATTCATCTGTATTCCAATTCTCTATCATTTTTATAATGCATATTATGGAGTATTATTAATTTTGGAATGCAAGGAGAAGAGGTGTAATGGAAATAGTTCATGAGATAATTATCACTAATCAATTAAAATGAGATGGTTTAGAATTATATATGATGATATCATCTATTTGTTGAATATTGAAAGTTATTTTTAATGAAAAATGATTTTTCATCATAGTGAACTCCTGAATAAATATCATTTATCTCACTAACATGATTGTGTTTTATATTTAGTTTCACAATATTAAAATAGCATATATATAAATTTATATAATATGTACTTAAAAATACACAATTTTTTAGTTTTCATTATTTGTATATTGAGGTAATAAATAGTCAAAATAGAAAAGTTGTCTGTGTGGGTAGCCTTATCATGATCAACAATAGTTTCTAACACTATAATTAATGATTGTGTTATTTAAAATATATTTTACTAGGGTTCCATGATAATCCCCATGTATTAAAAAACCGCAAGGTCTCCATAAGACTTCTTTTAACACCCTTTATACCTAAGAAACATTAAAGGAAGGTTCTAGGAATATATGGGGCCATACATAATATTCCAACGAAATGATTCTCATCCTCGAGAATCATAACCAAACATTGGAAAAAAATAATATTTCGTTATAAAAAAACTCTCTAGGAGATACATATCAACAATGTATCTATCTATTTTTTCTGCATAAAGAATACATTTTAGGGGAAGTGAATAAGATCACATAACATTAAAAAACATCTCATCATTCATTCCATGGCTATAGAAATCATATCTGGACAATAAAACATAAAAAAACACAAGATATAAAGAGTTCATAGTTGAATAATTTATCCTTCTAATCTCTAGTATGCCATTGTGATACTATTATACATTAACCTATGGAATATAACACCCATGAAAAAATATGTCATAATGGTCATTAATCTCAACATGACTAGCCTAAAATATTTTATTATCATCAATATACATGGCACTTAATATAATGAGTTAAGAGTCAGTATTTATGTATTGATGAAGCTATGACACTTTTAAAATTTCATAGATATGATACATCTATGGAAGAAGTGAAATTTGATATGTAACCTAATCAACATGACCCATAATTTAGAATAGTCCAAAAAATCATAGAGAATTATTACTCCCATGAAAGAATGTTTACATATTATAATACTGAGATACCATTAAAAATATATTGTCACCAATGTTAAAATATAGAGGCCTCCTCCTATGATCAACATAAAAATTCAAAAAATACTGAGCTACATTCATTAACTCACAAATCACATAGTCCTTCCCTATTATGATCAACACCCATTTTGGTATAGAAATAGATTACTATACATCCTAAATATATCTCAAATAAGACTTTAATGGTTGGATATATAGTTCTTCATGTAGAGATATAAAAATAGTGGAGTGATAGATATAATAATAGTTAAATAAACTATACAAATGGGCTTCACCAGAATTCCTCTAAAATCCCATATTTATGTCTGGCCCATGTCTATGAATTTTTAGATAGTTTCATCCATATGAATATCTATCAATAAATTAATTTATATTGTCTCGAATTAATGATTTCTAAAATCATGTCGAATAACTCTAGACACATGGGTGGTATAATAATGACAAATATTATAGATGATAATCCTAAAAAACCATGCAACCTCAAAATATCGTCCCAATATTACCTTAATAAGAAATAAACTACTAAACACTCCACATTTATGAAGAAGTGCACTAAATTTTTTAATTGTAATGGATTATAGAACAATAGATTCTGATTGAGATGATACATAATGATCTTTTTTTCCATAGCATATATTGAATTAACAAAAAGAAATCACTGAATATTGACATGAATCATGATTAAAACTGATTATAATTAAAAATTGAAACCTATAATCACTATAGAGGATATTTTATGTTTAATTTTTAATTAATTAGAAATAAGATATTACCTATATATTTATGAATTTATTCAAAGATGATGTTGACCACTTGAATATCTTCCATGATGAACTATCATTATTATATGCAGATCAAGGAAACAATTCTTGCAGTGGTGATCTAGATGTTGTATTTCTGTCAAAGCATAATTGATGGTACATTGAGTGCTAACATGGTTATTCCAATCATATTATATCGCTGGATGGAAACAGAATCCTTGTCTATTAAATGATTGGATTTCATTCTCTTTATGAGAAGTGGGATTAAGGAGGCGGAAGAAGTCACATGATCTTGGAAGGTATCCTAGATATGTTATTCATAGAAATAATTATATAGGGAGATAAATAATTATGCATAATTAATGATTCTCATAATGAGGGTTTCAATAAAATGATAAAATCATGTAGAGATAGATCTGGGTTAGGGTGTTGGAAATTACTTATATTCCCATAGATAATATCATAATTCATGGAAACCCCATAATAAAAATAATATTAATAATACTCTTATTATTTAATTCATGTTCACACAACTTATAGATAATAGAAATATCAGTAAATAAATTAATATTTTTCAAAAACATATTTATTATATTGATATTGTTACCAGGAGACGAACATAGCTTTTATACCATCCAATTGATTTACCAAATCTGAAATATTAAATATATTATTCATTTGATAAATAAATTAAATAATCATCATATTGAAATAAAAAATTAATTTAATATTCTACTCAGATAAATTAGGTGAATAAAAACTTAAAATAAATAAAAATAGATAAATATTATTTAATGATTAAAAGAATAATATTATTTCAAATTTCAAATATATATAATATAAAATAGACACTAAAGGATAGAGTAAGTGTTTGAAAAATTAGGACTCTTCCACAATGAAATCAAGTGGTCTTATCTAATGTCAAATATCAACATATTAAAATATATAAAGGAACCCATAAGAGATGTCATAAATGTCACCATGATTAAAACCATATATGACTACTCACTCTGTAATATAATCTATTTGGTTTGGAAAATCATCAGGTAGGTTCCACATTTATATCATCAACCTATATACATGACAAGCCTTTTTTAGAAATTATAAAATGTTCATATCAAAACACTCTAACCATGGAATTTATATTAGATGTTCCATTTCAATCAAAGGTTTTGGATATCAAGTTATATTAAAATTGGATAGAATTTATTTCACCTTACATATTCATTTATAACATATCATTCATGATACACTCAATTTACTAAACATCCGAATGAATATATATCATCACAATTATGGAAATAAACTACAGTACATATCTCATGAATCATATTATCAATAATTCAAAATTCTAAGTATCATTACACATATTCCTCGAGATGAATAACCAATAACATGTAAAAAAAGGTTTTTGTACTAGTAGTTGTGTTTACATAGTCTCCAATCATAGAAATTACAAAGATTGAACTTCAACAGGTAATGTATCTTAGGTTTATGAGTCTCATGAAATATAACGTCTATATAATCTATTTCCATCAGATGATGTCTTGAGACCATATATATATTTACTATGAAAATTAACATTTCACATAATGTCTCTAATCAATATGGGGACCTTCAATGACCTTTAAATTTTATAGATTTTAAATTGAATTATCACACAAAATTCATATAGAGTAATAATAAATTTGTTGTGAGATATTGAAAAAAATTGATTACAATGAATATATTTTCGATATAAAAAAATTAGATTTTATCAGGAAATAGAATCCATCTTAGAAGAAATCCAGCTACTATTGTTTTTTGGTTTTTAAATATGTCACATTATGTTCATATTTCTAATTTGAAATGGATTTATTCGACGATTTATCCACATTTTATTTAATGATAACTGTTCTCACTATGAACTCACCTCCTTGAAAAAAATATCACATGAGATGACACATAATTTTTATTTCTTCATCTACTAATGTGACAATGATACAATTGAAAGATATACCACTATGGTGTCATCCCAATATACCATTTTGAAATCATTACTATTGATGAAAAAATCTCACCACATAAAAAAATTTATATCCAGAATGCTTCTTTATTTGTATCAAATGAAAATCATACTAATACTATTATGTATAATTAGGTACCACATCCAACATTATGATTTTATATCTCATAGATCCTAAGTGATGATTGATTTTATATCCAAAATTGTAACATCATATAAACATTATCTATTTTGAAACTATCATAAGAACATCCAGCAATGAATATATCTTCACATTCTCTATAAAAAAAGAAAATATCATTATTACTCCCTAGATACATTATAACTTTAATTGCTTCCAACCAATGTATTTATCAATGATATTTTTGAGAAATACCTACCCTAAATAATCATATGAAACCTGAACCCTGTTACACAAAATACCATAGATGAATCAACCTACTGTAGAGGCATATAGGATCATTTGCATCCTATGTTTATTCTTTTGTGTCTGAGGAAAATTTTATTGGACCGATTTATATCATGTGACATAGGAAACAATAAACTGTTTTATTTATTCACACATAATATATTCAAGATATTTTCAATTTATATACCTTGACGTAGTCAATTTGGACACTAAGATCTATCACGATAGGTCTTTATCCCACGAATATATGATGATTCACCTATGTAATTCATGGAAATGAATGTTTTTAATCACATATTAACAAAAATTATGACTAGTATATTCTTATAATAAGTAATATATCATCAATATACATTATTTGTAATTCAACTAAACTCCGCCTAAACAACTTGTAATAACATAGCTCACATTCTTTATTTATGAAACCAAATATTATTATAAATCCATAAAAGTGATAATTCCATGTCTATGATGTGCACTATTATCCTTAAATGGGTGTCTGAAACAATCATACCATATTGAAATCATCTAGATTCACAATCACCTTTACTTGTGTCGTATAGACATATTCCTTAAGTTTCAAAATATTGAGGGTTATTTATCATCTATATTCCATCATTAAAATAATATATTTCCATTATAATTCTTATGAAATTTAAAATTTAAACTGGACAAAAGGATACATCGTAGATTATTCCTTGAATTTTTTTATACCATATTACAACTAGTCATTCCTTATAGGTACTATATTATCAATCCCAGTCTAGTTTCTTCATTAATATCAAATTTTAGTCAATACACATGACATCCGATATACATTATAATAATAACCATATATGGTTTTTCAACATGGAATCCATTTCATAATTCATGGATTCATTCAATATAATGGCATAAGTGACACCTACTACTTCCTTATAATTAATATTCCCCTTATTTTCAACTAATAATTGGATACCAACCATAGTGACAAAAAAGTAAAATCAATATAATATTCCAACCTATCTTTTGATCCTACAAAAAACAGATGATTCTATAATATCCACTTGTATGTGAATTTACAGAATTTATTCTTTTTATAACTCTTGTCTATCATGATAGAAGAATTTATCATTGTCAATATGTCTCTCAATTTATCTTTTAGAGGTGTGAACCTTCTTTAGAAACATGAAATATCATTCCACTATTACCATTTATCAAATAGTTTATATTGGAAGTACCTTTGGTTTGTTTGTTGTATCCAATAAATACACACTTCAATCCTCATGGTGCATGTATGTTTCTTGAAGTGGCTATAAAATATGATTCACAACCTTATAAATGAATCTTTGGAAAAATGGAATTCATTTCAAATGAATGTTGTTATGGATTACTCTCAGCCAATTTAGTGGAAACATGGATTCGTTTATATGTAACCGTATTTAATGTGTATACCAAAAATGATAATATTCATATTTTATGACTCATCATTAATATCAAAATGACTATAATGTTTTTTTTGTTCTATTCATTGATGTAATTAAATTATGGTGTATATGGAGGGGTATATTGAGGTACAATACTAGAAAAACAAAGGTAATCATGAAAATATTGGTTAAGAAATTTTCTACGATAGCTTTTGGGAAATTTATTATTTTTTCAGATGTTAATTATTAGATTCATTCATGTATAACATTAATTTATTTAAGGAATGTTACATAAAACATATCATGTAGATATATACATATCTACAAAATTCATCATTAAATATCAAGATGTTTGTATATGAACACATTTCATCAAAATTAAATGTTCCATAAACATCACTATGAACTAACTCTATAACATCCATTTCCCTTTCACCCTTTCCATTAAATAATGATTTCATCATTTTCCATGTAAAAATGTGTGACATATACCTTGAACTTTTAGTATAAAATAATCAAAATATTCAACTTGTTATAATTTATTTATATTTTTTTATTCATATTTCGTAGCTCGTGATACCATAGTTAGGTGTGATATGAGACATTTTAACCAAATTATTGATCTATTATTTTTACTTAGTTCTTGTAATATAGAAAATAAATATCATTATTTATACATATTTAGCATAAAAAATGAAAAAATATTAAAATAATTATTATATATTTTAAAAAACATAAAAAAATCCATATTATCATTAGATGTTGAACTAATGTTTTTTGTAAACTTTTCACATAATAAAATCTCGTTAAAACCAAGGAAATTATAGTCATCAATGTGAGATGATGATTTCTAATACCAAACTCTATGATTCATACTCTATTGGTGGCCAATAGATCCACCTCCCCTCATCAAAGATTTATAAATTTACTATTTACAATAATTATATTAATAATTTTTCACCACATGACGTATCTAATACCCAATTTATATGATTAGAAGGATTAAAATTAATAAAAAGTCTCCTAAGGTATATCCTTTATTTTTTTCATGGTGTAGTTATTTGTCATGTGGATAATATTAATATATATGAAATATGTTATAGAACCCTAGTCATTATTTTACAATTTAAAATAATTTATTATATAAAATATTCACTTGTAAAAACATAGAAGATAGAGAGGTGTAGTTTGTTTCGGGATTTGGAACATTACATAACAATATAAAACATGAAATAAAAATCATTATTGAAAACCTATTTTACATGACCACACACATTCCATCGTACTTAGTATTTCATGGGATAACCAGAGGACATGCATAAGAAAAGAGTGATCTATAAAGCCCAGTAAGGGAGTAAACAAGGTATAACATGAAGAATAAAGTACCTGATAAAAAACAGGCATATCAATAAAGCATAATAGAAACATGAACATAACTACATGATATAGCATGATTATCATAACATAGTAATGGGGAAACAACATTTAACATGGTATTAGCATGAGCCCAGACTCATTGCACATGGATCATGAGTAAACCCTCATTACACCTAAAATATAATGAGTAAACCCTCATTTCACTTAACATACCATGATACTAATCTTTAGCCAATGCATTGGAGCGCCATCTGGGTGCACCCTTCTTAATAATTTCATTTCATGCATAAGTGTGCCGCATGGATCATATAACATGGATTCATTAAACAACATCATTTATTCCATGATAAATTAATTTAAAATTAATAATGTAAATTCTTTAATTTATAAGTAAATTTGCATAATGGTGAATAACCTTGATATGGAGATAGGCATTGTATTCACTACACAATGTCATTGGTTTGGAGAATCATGGTAGAATTTCAGCAGAATGACATTGTAACATAAAAATTCATAAAAAATTGTTTATTAGAGATAAAAAAGAGTATCATAAAATGTAAATTAAATGGATAGTAAATAGTTCATATAGATACATTTTCCAAAATATGTAATGGAATTTTGATTCATAATACAAAATAATCTCTTGAATGTAAAAGAGGAGAGAGTCATGGTAACATGTGTACCTGAGAGGCATTAATGAGACGGGAAAGTAGTCTCTCAGAATTAAATATAAGTAGGGATATATATTGGTGGTTTGAAATCATACCCCAACATTTGAAATTGAAAATACAAGGGTATAGAAACATAAATAATCTTGCACAAAAATGATAGAGGAAGAAATCCCTTAGTTGGAAGTGTGAACCCAATGTCTTGGGAGAGACTTGGGAGAGGCTTATTGTGAGTTCGGGGCGCCTTGGGAGGATACTAGATAGAGGAATAACGAATTTGGATGTTATCCAAGGGTTATGAGTTCATAGAAGTGGGATCTTCAGTGGGGTTATATTAGAAAAGAGAGGGAATTATTTATTATTTAGGTTTTGGAGACCAAACATTAAACTAATCAAAACCATAAACCAAACCATGTATTTCCCATGTATTTTCCCAAAGGATAGTGAAATACATTATTTTATAAGGCCATTGGCCGATGTTCTTAAAATATTAGGATTTCGTATGTGGAGGCATGCCACACTCTCATGGAAAACATTCTAAAAGGTTAAAATATTTTGTATGTCTTCTAGGGTCCAATAAATCTTTTTTAAACAAATAAAACACACCAAAAATTACATTATTTTAATGATAAATCATTAATTGGAAGAAAATATCATTTATAGTATTTTGTTTCATCAATATTGGTTCATTATGTTGTCCAAAAACACATTAAATAATTAAACGATATTTAATTTTTACCCAACAATTTGACTCTCTGAAAATTAAGAAAAATTTCAATTGGAAAATTATGATTTTCAAATTCCAGAAATAATATTTATTTTATCTATATAATATTCTAAATATTTTAATTTTATGTTTATAATAAATAATGATATTTATAAAAAATTCATTGGTTTTTGGTAGAAATGACTTTCAAACCTTTATAAAAATTAATAATGTATTCATAAAAATTAAAAGAACATTGATATTTAATACAAATTAATTTAGTATTAATATTTTATTATTATATTATTTAATTAAAAAAAACATTAATTCAACTAATTAGATTTTTTAAATGAATATTAACTAAAAATACTATTTGTGCATTGAAAACCATTTAAAAAATAAATGCATATTATTTATACAGAAAATAAATAACACAATCATGGTTCTAGGGTTTTGATAAATATCCCTTTATAATGACCGCATAAGACCTAAGGGTATGGTGTGCGATGGTGATGAGCTTCTAGGGTGGATCAGATAAAATCGCTCGAGTGGTAATCTTTATTAACTTCAACTTCTCCCAAAGGCGGTTCTATAAAAACTTAACATGATGAAGCTCAACTTGGGCTTGGACAAGAGAGAAGACCATCGATTCCACCACCTTTATATGCTCTGAAAAAATGGGTTTCCTATGGAGAAATTATACTGGATGAAGCCATCACTTCCTTTTTATGAGTAAATTGGATCTATTAAAGCCCTATAGTGATATAAATCATGTCATCACAATTCAACGACTATATTAACAAATAAAAAAATTATTAATGTTATTTTCAAATCCAAAAAATATAATACTAATGAAGTGCATATTTTATATAACAGTTTTACATAATAATACATTTAATTAAATCACGAAAAATTTTCTTTAATAAAATTTTTTGTCTTTAAAATCTTCCCCCCTTATGAAATTTCTCCATCATAATTTCCTTTTCCAACAATAAAACAAATGTGGGTAAATCCACCTCAACACTTCTTCTGGTTCCCACATTGCTTCTTCAAACATGTGGTTTCTTCACAACACATTCATTAGGGACATTGTCATATTTCATTGAACTTTTTCTCTATGATCAATGATCTTCACCAGATTCTCTTCATTGGAGATGTCATTTTCCAATGGTAACATCTCTAGATTGCGTACATGGAATAGGCTAGGTATATACTTCTTGAGTGTTATACATGGAATACATCATGTACTTGAGATAGGTTCGGTTGGAGTTCTAGTTGATAGGCCACTTCATTAATGTGATCAAGGATTTGAAAAGGGCTGATGTACCTTTGACTAAGCTTTCCCTTTTTCTTAAATCTCATAAATCTCTTACATAGAGATATGTAGAGGAATACCATGTCTCCAACATCAAAATCTTTGTCTCAACGATGATTATTAGCTTAGCTCTTTTGTCGACTTTGAGTATCCTTAATGTGCTACAGGATGGTTTTAACCTTCTACACCATTTCTTCGACTATTTATAGACCAAAGAGCTTTTTCTCCCAAACATCATCCGAATATGTTGGTGTTATGTTACTCTTCCAATAAAGGGATTCATAAGGACCCATTTGGATACATGAGTGTAAACTGTTATTGTAAGAGAAATCAACTAGAAGAACATGTTGATCCAATCATTCTATAAAGTCCACTAAACAAGCTCTCAACATGTCCTCAGGTATTTTTATAGTCCGCTTAGATTGGACCTCAGATTGAGGATGATAAGGCATCATGTAGTTTAGATCACTATTCAATGCATGTTAAAGTATCTTCCAGAACATAGAGGTGAATCTTAGATCTCAATAAGATATAATAGATTCTGGTACTCCATGAATAATGACCACTTCATTGATATATATTTTTGCTAGTTGATCCAATAAGAAATCCTATCTAATTGTAATGAAGTGTGCAACCTTAATAGGATGATCCATAACAACAGTTATAACCTTTTTTCATTTTGATGTCTTCAAAAGTCCGGTGACAAATGCCATAGTGATGTTCACCTTTTTTCATGCTGGTATGGGTAATGGGTTCAACATCCCCTTAGGCTTTTTCCTCTCAAACTTCACTTGATGACATACTAGACACTTTTATGTATACTCAGTGACCTATTTCATCATGTTATCCCACGAATAATGCTCTCGGAGATCTCGATACATATTTTTGTTTCATGGGTTAATGGAGAAATATGAACTTTGAGAATCATCCAAAAGATCTTCTATTCACTCCAGATTTGATGGAACACATAGTCTTGAACATGATCTCACAATTCCTTGTTCAATAAAATTGAACTATAAGGATTTCCATTTTCTGATAGTTTCCACTTTATTTTGAATTCCCACATCATCCAATTGAGGATCCATTAACCTTTAAAAAAGGGACTACTATGCAATAATTTTTGAAATGGTTGATGATGTTCCATTATTTTTGATACCCATGACTATTTATATCAAATATAAAAAAGATTATATCCTTTTCAATTCTCATAAATAATTGAATTTCTGGAACCTTTATACTTAGAGCATATGAAACCTTGTTCTCTTTCCTCGAGTGGTAATGTATTGAGAAGTCATAGTCTTTGATGAGTACTAACTATATTTTTTTAGATCATATTCAACTCTTTTTTTGTGAATATATACATGAGGATTTTCTGGTCTGTATATATTTCAAAATTCTCCACAAAGAGGTAATGTCGCCTAAATTTTAAAGAGAAGATAACTACAGCCAACTCCAGATCATGTGTAAGATAGTTCTTCTCATTAACATTCAATTTAGTTAAAGCATAAGCAATGACTTTGTCTTTTTGAATCAGTACATAGCTCATTCCCTTCATTAAACCATCATTGAAAACCAGAAAAAGATTTCCACTTGTGGGTGATGTGAGAATAGATGTAGTGATAATCCTCTTTTTCAACTCTTGTAAACTCTCTTCACATTCATCAATCCAAGAATACTAACTCCCTTCTGAGTCAGCTTAGTAATGGGGCCTGAAAAGCATGAGAAATTTATCATGGATCGGCAATAATAACTAGCTTACCCCACGAAACTATAGATATTAGTAATAGATGTTGGCCTCATTCGTTCCTCTATAGAAGATATCTTGGAGGGATCCCTTGATATATCATTTCTTGTGATGATATAACCCAAGAATGAGACCTCCTTCAACCAAAATTCACACATACTATACTTTTTATAGAGCTTCTCCATTCACAATGTCTCTAGTAAAATGTTTAGACGATCCTCATGCTCCTCCTTGTTTTTGGAGTATATTAGAATATCATCTATAAAGAATACCAAAAAAATTTCAAGGTAATATCTAAAGACTATATTCATCAAGTTCATAAAAATTTATGGAGCAGTAGTGAGTTTGAAGGGAATTAATATGAATTCATTGTGTCTGTATATTGTTTTAAATGTTGTCTTGGGAATATCCTCCTTCTTCACCCTTACTTGATTTTATGCTGAACGCAGATCCACCCTGGAGATGAATTTTTCTCTACACAGTTGATCGAAAAATTCATCAATTCCTAGAAGAGGGTATTTTCTCTTCTTCATGATTTGGTTGATCTCATGATAATCAATGTAAAGGAGCATTGACCCATCTTTCTTCATGAAAATGAGGACTGGTGCACCTCATGGTGAAGCACATGGGTGTATAATCCCTTCATCCCGATTCTCCTATAGTTGTTTTTCAGCTCCTCATGCACCATAATATCCATTCTATATAGATTATTGGATATTGGAAACACCCCAGGTATAAGATCAATTGAGAATTCAACATCTCTTCTAAGAGGAAGACTGTGCAATTCCTCGTGAAACGCTTTATCAAATTCCCTCACAATAGGTATGTATTCAAGGATGATTTCTTCCTTAGACTCAATCATCTGAGCAAGATATGCATGCTAATTGGGAGGTGAAATACACACTTTAGATGATGTGGCTAAAGAAGATTCACCCTCTCCTTGCACTTGTATAGAATGGGGGTCAATTTTCTATATGGAGAGTGATTTCCCTCTCATGGAAATTTATGTTAGCTCTATATAACGAAATCCAATCCAAGACAATAATTGCATCAAATTCTACAAGAGGGAGTATGATGAGGTCCACTGAGAAGTTCAAGAAAAAGGTTATGATAGGGTAGGAGTTATATTCATGGGATGAAATGATTTCCCCATTTGTCTTTCTGACCGAGATCTTTACATCCATGATTTGTGGTAGTGTGGGGATTGTTATAATAAACATTCAGGATATAAAAGAATGCATACAACCAGAATCAGAAGGTATATTTAAAACACCCTAACCCTAGTTACCTAGAGTCGGGGCATTATTACATAAAATTTTCATGACCACAAAAGATCATGTCTCAAAAGACAGAGTAGTTTAGTGACCTTGGAAGTACTAGATAAATTCATATGTTTTACATGACATTATAAAATGAAAAAAATACAACAAAATACTCTCCATAGGCAACACTCATATCCCATATACTATCCCCAAATGTCAATCATAAAATACTTCATCGCATCCAGGGAAAAATAAAACATAGAAAGGGGTGAGATCAGATGCTCTGTAAGGATAACAATATATCATAATCCTTCATAAATAAGCATAAACACTTAAGGCAATGTATAAGTATTAAAAAGAATTTTAAACTTGAACTCCAACATAATATGGAAAAGATAAAATCAAATAATGTAATTTACATATTCACAAGTATATTCTAATAGTCAAATAATCACATGAAATATCAATATCCGCTTTCATAATGATTGAATACATAACTCCAAACTTCATAACCACATAGTCAAGGCCTTGTTCCAAGACTACAAATATGTTTTTTCTCAAGGCCTTGTGATAATACACTAGTTTGTATCATGAGACATACTGATGCATCAAAGAGCTATAGAGGGCTCCACACATCACATACTAAGTCCCATGCATTCCTCTTATGGAAAGGATTAAACTTAACATAATCATTCGTACAAAAACTAGCATATGAATTGTTAATAATTTATCCATACACCATGAATGGTATAAAAATAAAACATCCACATCAAACATATCACCAAAACGTCAATACAATATGGCAGATTTTTACCATAATAAATCAACATCAAGAATGTTTAAAATCCATTAATGGATGTTGACTTTGATTAAAATTATTTGTAAAACTATTTGAGAGAAATATTCCTTTTTCTGGAAAAAATTTAAAAATCACACAACTTATAAATGAAAAAATATAAATATATTTTTGAATCAATGTTTCTCATATCACTTTGAAACTTTTCAATGAAATTAACATTTTGAAAAAATTTGTGTCTATATAAATAAATCCTTAAAAACCAGTTTCAAAACATGGACATTAATGAGAATGATTTAGATGAATAAATACTTAAAACATTGAAAATGATGTTTTAGTAATAATTAAAAAAATTTCCCTTTAAAAAAACATTTATGAAACATGGATATGTATAAAAAATATTCACTAGTACATACTAACGTAAAAACAACCTCATATATTAAACAGATTGTGATATTAACCCATACCATGTACTTTCCTTTAGTCAAGGGTACATTTAAAATCTTGTATAAAGACCATAGTATGTTATTAAACTATACCATAACCAAATTAGTGTTTATGATATCATACATGTCTCATTTTGGAAATTATACTACCCATTAAATAATAATTTTTACGTTAAATTAACATTTCAGTTAATAATCTCGTTCATTATCATATGTGTTTTAACATGTTACTCTTGACTGCATCACATAGATCACAATTTAAATAAATCCAGAATATAAAACATGATTTACATATCAGATATATTTAGAATATAAATATGTATAATAAACATATATATGAAATGGAAAACACTGTTTATGGAGATGTTAGGTCATATGTACACATAAACGTTGTTTCCATTTTCATATTGTATTGAACAGAACTAAGTGTATAATATATATGTATGTACATAAATATATATATATCAATAGTAGGATTATTATGTCATATATTACATACTAATTAATTATATATATATTTTTATAATCATTGTTGAATGGTGAATGTGGAAATGAATCTCATCGCATCGGGGGGAAAGGTAATTCTTACGTACACATGATTGAATATATCATTATATTGATGAAGAAATAATATGTAATTGGATGTTATATCATATATAAAGAATCATTAACATGTTATTTTTATTATTTACATCAGTTAGACTTACTATTAAAACCATCCAAATAATGATATTTTTGAATAACAAACAACGCCACAATGTGGAGATGGTAATCCATTCTTACGTATGTATAGTGACTTTGTCATTTATAGGATTGATAGAATAGTAAATATGGTTGTAACATTTTTATATAAAATCAAAGTGTATAGAAGATACAGGAGTTATTATTTTAGAATGGAAACAACAAATAAACAGGAAGTGGAAGTAGAAAAGAACATGAAAGTGGTGATGAAATATGTACCTCTTATTCAGGTTCTTCCTTTTGATTTGATCAAAAGGGATCATTAAGATAGATTTATGAAAACTGGAAGGCCTATAAGATGAATATAGGATAGTTGGTAGGATTTTTGGGAAGGTTTTGGCAGAGCCAAAACTCTTAGGAGGTGTGAAATTAAGAGAAGGGGAATTTCCTTTTTATAAGAGCGGTGAGTGTCACTTTTGTAAAATCTTGAAATATTATTTTATAAAAAAATAATTTATAGTTTTTAATGGATCCAAAATGAATTATATTGAGTCTAAGGTAGTTAGGGGTCCAAAACCACTCAAAAAATAGGTTTAAGATAGGTTTGGGTCACTATATTAACCTTATCATTTAGATTTTACTCTTAGTTAAATAGTTTGACATTAACCATTCTCTTTGTATTTTTATATTACATGGTTAATGAACATACAATAAACCACCAAGAGAACCACAATTGCTTAATTAATGACATATATAATATTATTTATTCTCTTTGGACGATCATTAGATTTTTTGGAATAGAATATCTATTAATAATATAATATTTGTTTTAAAAACTCAATTATGTCAATTTTGACAATATTTAGTAATTTTTTTTGTTAAATTTACAACATCATTATTACTTTGAAGAAAATTTATTCAATAAACCATAATATGTCATATTAACCTACAAAATTAGTGGAATTCATTATAAGTCTCAATTTAAATTTATTTTGATATCTATAATATCAATTATTTTAATATTTCATTAATAACGTAATTACTACATCATAATTGTTTCATTAATAAATTAAATAATAAAAAGATTAAATATTATAAATAATATACCATTATGTAGGAAATATTTTTAGATTTTTAATGAATATTTATATTCTAATTTATATTGTGTGTAAACCTATATTAATGTTGGATTAGTTATTAAAAATTGAATTTAACTCTTTTAACTCTTTTTTAAATAAAAATAAATAAATGTCCTAATCTAATATGAGTGGATCAAAGAGGATCATATTTTATTCCAAAAAATTTTCTTGGTCTATTTATACATATACAATAGATTTCGGATATCTGTTAAGGTAATTAGGATATATGTTTTATTCTTAATTACCTTATTTACTTTTAGCCGTGGTAAATCAAAGAAAAAAGTCATTATTCACCAAAAATTATTTTATTCATATTGAACCAAATTATATATACTGATAATAACCGTGTCTCTCATATTTTTATAATTATCCATACAGAAGTAGTAAAATTAAGTTTTATACAAATTTGAAAATGCTCATAGGAGTTGGGTAAAATACGGTAAAAATTTCGATAATATTTTATATATCTAAACATATTATAAAACGATTCCAATGAATTAAATTGAAGATATAAAGGTATTATTTATCTATTTTGACCTAAATTAAATTAAATTAAAATAAATAATTATATAAATAGAAAGTCGGTTTTAACCAATAATATAATGTTTTTCAGTATTCATCAAAAATTGAAATTTTTCAGAATAATACAAAAAATTCACCCTAATATAATTTCAATATTCTGAATCCAAAAAAGAAGTTAATTTTTAAATATTATATTTTAAAAAAATTAAGAAGTGGGTATTAATATTCATAATAGCTAGTTTTATTGGTTGTGGTGTGTTTGAACTCTAAGTTACGTACAACTGAAGCTATTATATTATTCAAAGGGAAATGTACCATGGAATCATGTGGCGTTACATTCTCCCCTCCTTCAAATAATTTCTTCCTCAACTTTTCTATAATACTACCATAGAAAAATAATTAGGTGGTTCTTCATCATAAGTTCCTCTGGTCCCACGTTGCCTCTCCCATCTTATGGTTTCTCCATGGAACATTTACCAGACGGGTCATCCAGTTTCTCATCACTTGTTCACTTATATCAAGAATCTTGAAAGGATCTTCTCAGTAAGTCATATTTGGTTCTATTTCAATTTCTTCATAGGTGAATACATGTGTTGGGTCAGGCATGTATTTTCTCAATAGTTATATGTGTAACACAACCGGATCTTTGGAGAAACATGGAGGCATTTCCAAACAGTAAGATATAACCCCAATTAGTTCAAGAATTTCGAATGGTCTGATGTACCTGGGACACAATTTCCCCTTCTAACTGAATAATATAACTCACTTCCATGGAGATACCTTCAAGAAAACATGATCTTCTACATGAAATTACAAATCCTTCCTTCGGTTATCAACATAGATGTTCTTCTTACTTTGATCTTCTTTGATATGGGTTTGGATAACCTTCACCTCTTCCATTATTTCCCCAAAAAGTTCTGGGCCTATGAGTTTTCATTCACCTACATCATCGCAACATGTTGGTGTGTGACATCTCTTCCCATATAATGCTTCATATGGTGAATTTTGAATACTTGAATGGAAGCTATTATTATAATAAAATTCTACCCGAGATAGATATTTATACCACAGACCTTGAAAGTCACATGAGGAAGATCTCAAAATGTCATTATGGTATGAATAGTCTGTTCTGATTTTCAATTGGTTTGAGGGTTGTATGTAGTTCTCAAATGATGTTCAATATCCAGGGATTTCTAATGAATTTTCTAGAATCTTGATGTAAAATGGGGATCACGATCAGGGAAAAATGATAGGGGCACTCCATGAAGTATTACAGCTTTATTAATATATAATAATTCCATACGTTCAAGTGTTAAATATTCTATTATAGTAAGAAAATGTGTTGATTTGGTAAAATGATCAACAATTACCTGTATTGCATCATTCCTTCTAGGAGTCTTTGGTAGTCCCATGAAAAATTCCAGCATAATATTAACCCATTTTCACTTAGGGATGTGAAGAGGTTTCAGGAATCTTTCATGTTGTTTCCTTCCACCTATCACGTGTTGAAAAACCATACATCATGACAGCAAATCAGTAATCTCCCTATTCGTGTTGTCCCACCAAAAATGTTCCTCCAAATCTCTATATGTCATAGTGCTACTAGGGTGTATGGAAAAATTGGATCTATGAGGATCATCCAAAAAATCTTTTTTAGATTTGGTATATCGGGAACTCAATGACTTTTCCCATATTTCAAAATCCAATATTTATATATGAAGTCACTCAATCACCCATCATTCACAATTTTAATTTTCTTTTGAAACTCCTCTTCATCATCCTGAGAAATTTTTATCCTTTCTAGTAGTGATGGTTTGGTAACAATTTAAAAAAGTATTCATTGATCAACTTCCATGATTATTCCGATATCCATTCACTAGATCCATGAAAATGGGATCCCTTTCAACTATAATCTTGATCAAAACTCCATGATCCTTTCTGTTCAAAAAATCAATGACCTTATTTTCCTTCCCCTGCTGGTAGTGTATTGTTCAATCATAATCCTAGAGTAGTTCAAGTCATTTCCATTTCCACATGTTGAGTTCTTTCTTTGAGAAAATATATTTCAAACTCTTATGATTGGTATATATCTCACATTTTTCACCATAGAGATAATATCTACATATATTAAAAGCATGATTACAGCTGGAAAATCAAGATCATGAGTAAGATAGTTTTGTTCATGAATTTTTAGCAATCGTGATTCAATGGAAATAACTCTATCATTCTGTATAAGGAAACAACCAAGTCCTTTCATTGAAGCATCACTATATATAAAAAACCCATCATTCCTCGATGGTAGAATAAATATAAGATCATTGAATAATCTTCACTTAAAATCTTCAAAATAGTATTCACACTATTTTCTCGATCCAGATTTAACCACTTTACGTGTGAGATTAGTTAATGGGTTAGCCAATTGCACAAAATTTGGACAAAATGCCGATAATAACATGCTAAACCAATAAAACTGCGTAACCCAATTATACTCATCAATGGTTTCCATTATTGTATTTCCTTTTTCATATAAGGATCTACATAGATTCCATCCTTAGATACAATATGTACAAGAAATGAAATCTCTTGAATCCATAATTCATAGTTGCTAAAATTCCCATATAATTCATGTCTTCTACGAGTCGTTAGGATAATGCACAAGTTATTTTTAGGATCATCGTAGCTTATTTAGTATACCAAAATATCATTAATAAATAACACTACAAAGTCATCAATATATTCCTTGATAACTCTATTCATTAGATCCATAAAAACAGAGCGTTCGTTAGTCAATCCAAAAGGAATTACTGTGAACTCGTAATGCCCGTACCCGGTTCGAAATTCAGTTTTGGGGATGTCTTTATTATTCACACAAACTGATGATATCCATATCGTAGGGCAATCGTTGGAAAATATTGAGCTCCATGAATCTAGTTGAATAAATCATCAATTTGAGGTATGTGATACTTTTCCTTTATTGTTATATCATTGATCTCTTTGTAGTAAATGCACAACCTCATAGATCTGTATTTATTTTAAACAAAAAGGACATGATCCCAATGGAGAAACAATAGGGAGAATAAATCCCTTGTTACTAAATTCTTCTTATTGTTTTTTTAGTTCCACTAATTCGATAGTGGCCATTCTATAAGGGTTCTTTGATATGGGCCTTGAAGCAGTAATTAAATCAATAGAAAACACAATTTTTAATTCTAGAGGATGTCCAGGTAAATCCTTTTCAAACAGATCAACATATTCTTTTACAATAGGTATGCCCTCAATTCTAACATTCTTTTCCTCACTCATAGTTATTTAATTTTCCATTTCCCCTATAATTAAATTTAGTGAAGCTACTGGTGGTGGATCAAGATAAGAATTAGGTGGTGATGTTTCTTCTCTAAAAATAAGGTACTCTTTATCATCATTGAAAATTGTAACCTCCTTCTTCATACAATAAATTTTCGCATTTTGGTCCAAAATCCAATCCATACCGGAGATTATATCATATTCAATCGTGGGTTTCATGATGATATCAGCAGATAAATAACGTTTATATGCCTTAAAGGGAACTGATTCACATAACATTGTTGTAATGATACTTACCTTAGGTGTTTTGACTGACAAATCCCTTATTATTTCAAATTGTAAATATCTAATTTTATTAGAAAATTGGGAAGATATGATAGAATGATATGACTTGGTGTCAAATAAAGAATTGGCTAAACATTAAGAAACTTTTAAGATACCTGCTGCCACATCTTCTGGAGCTTTGACCTCAGCAGTAGTGATCACATAAGCTTATCCTTTCTCCCTTTTCCTTTTCTGAGGTATGATCCCTTGGCACTTAGGAAATTCATTTTCATAATTCCCCTTTCCTCTAAAATTTTATCATTCAACATTGAAAACCTCTTTCTTCCCCTTGCAATCATGAGTTTGGTGGCGTTTTTCACTATACTTGTAAATGACTCCAATTCCATTCAAGAATGTACTGGGGTGTTTCTTCCCACATTTACCACATGATGGATTTTCAACTTTTGCCTTCTTCCCCTTATATTCATTTCCATATTTCTTAGCAGATCTCTTATTTTCTTTAATTTTGTTAAATTCCTACGATTTAGAGAGTTTCTTTTTCTGTCAGGATAGCACATGAGACAATATCTCTGTATGATGAGAAGGATTGTGTGACTAATTCTCGATGGAGATATCATTTTAATACATCAATAGAATGATCAGTATTACTTCTTTGGTTACATATATAATATATACCATGCCTTTATATGCTTGTAAAGTTAGCCTTATACTTTGCGACATTCTCATCCTATTTTTTCCTCTGAATTAAAAATTATCGCTCCATATCTGCTCGAAGGTCACAAGGAATGAATTTTTCTATGAAAATCTCTTTAAACTCCATACATTCCATACATGATACTTTCTCATCTTATTTTGGTTTTTGAAACAATAACCACCATTGATCTGCATCTCCAGTGAGGCGATAAACTACAATGTTATTTTTTTCCATTTCGCTACTCCCAAAGCTTGAAATACATTCTCTTAGGAAGTTTTCCAATGCTCAGCTACAAATGGATTTTATGTCCCATTTAATGTTGGTAGTTTTCTCCCCATGAAGCTGTCTACCATTAATCTTCGCATTGTGGATCATGGTGCTCCTTACGAGTAAGGTTATTATTAATAACCTGAGTGAGTTGTCCTAGTATGATGAATAGATGATTAGTACATGATGCATCACCAGCTCGACTATAATTATCTTGAGTAGGAGGGAAAGTATTACATGGATTATGTGCGTTGATATGGTTTCCATTCCTTCCACTATGCACCATTTTTAAATAATGGCATATATTATATTAGTTTATGAATCACAATAAATAATTACAATCATGTAAAACACTTAATATAAATTGAACATTTTATGAATATAATACAAAATCGTAAAAATGTTTTCTTTGAAAAAGTATATACTCATAATTCCTTCATAATAGTTTGTAATTAAAATGATGATTATCCTATGTATATCCCTCGGAAGTGTCGTAACTGAGAGTGCAGCCAGGCCCGTTGTCGTGCACCAGTTCACATTTGAGTCTCGCACAAAGCGGTGTTTTTAGATTTTACCCCTATGCACATCCATGCCAGTGCTTCCTCTACCAGCTCGTATCCATACATGGATGTATGGCTTGGAAAATACAAAATATATCAACATTACAAAAATTCTAGAATGTTATTCTATATTAATCCTCAAAGTCTATCTTAGGGTAATTTGATCTAATCATGGTTTATCTAAATCTAGTTTCCATGGTTTTTAATAAACCTCCTCTCATACCAGCTGTAACGCCCTGACCCCAGTTTCCCAGAGTCGGTGCATTATTACATAACATTGGAATGATCACAAAAGATCATGTCTCGAATGAATGATTAGTTTAGTATCCTTGGAGTTACTAAATACATTCATAAGTTTTACATTATATTATATAATGAAAAACTACAAGAACATAGTCTCCATAGTCCAGACTCATATTTCTTATACTATCCATACAGTTCATTCATAATATACTTTTTTGCATCCTGAGAAACATTAAACATAGAAAGGGGTGAGCTCAGATGTTTAGTAATGATAAAAATATAGCGGAAACTTTCATAAATCAGCATAAACATTTAAGGAAATATATAATACTAAAACAAAAGAATTTTAAACATTAACATCAGCATAATATGGAAAAGATAATATCAAATAATTCCATTTACATATTCACATGGATATTCTACTAGTTGAATAATCACATGCAATATCAATAGCCATTTTTTATAATGATGGAATGCATAATTCCAGACTTCATAACAACATAGTCAAGACCTTCTACCAAGACTACAAATAGTATTTTGTCATGTCCTTTTACCAAGACACTATATTATTTCATGAGACCTACCGATGCATTGATGAGCTATAGCATGCTCCACCCATCACATACTAAGTCCAATGCATTCATCATATAAAAATGTTTAAACATAAAATAGACATTTGTATTAAAACTAGCATAAAAATTTTCAATACATTATCCATATTCAATGAATGGTATAAAAATAACACATCCCACAGTCAAACATATTACAAAACCTTCAATACAATATGGAATATTTTTATCATAATAAATCAAATACCAAAAAGATGAAATTTCATCAAAGGATGTTGACATGGATGAAAATGATTTGTAAAACTATTTGAGAGAAATAACCCTTTTTAATGAAAACAATTAAAAGTCACAAAATTAAGAAATAATGAAATTTAAATACATTTTTGTATCATAGTGCCCCGTACCAATTTGAAACATTTGATAGGAATTGACATTTTATAATCTTTCTTGTCCATATAAATAAATCCTTAAAAACCATTTTGAAAACATTGAAATTAATGAGAATGATTTAGAAGAATATATATTTAAAACATTTAAAATTATGTTTTAGTAAAAATTCCCTTAAAAATAATCCCTTTGAAAACTATTTTATGTAGCATGGACATGGATAATAAATATGTCCCAGAAGATACTTACGTAAAAATAGCCTTGGATAATAAAGAGATTGTGAAATTAACCCTTACCTTGTACTTTCAATTAGTTGAGGTTATGTTTATCCTAATGTATAAAGACTATAGTATATTATTAAATTATAAAAACCCCATATTAATATTTATGATATCATACATGATTAATTTATGATTTTATAAAACGCATTTAATAACAATGTTATTTGTTAAATTAACATTTCGGGTAACAATCGCTTTCTTTATCGTACATGTTTTAACTTGTCACTCTTGATTGTATCACATAGATCATGATTTAAATATTTACAGAATATAAAACATGATTTGTATTTCATATATATTAAGATTATAAATATGTACAATAGACATATATATGAAATTTAAAACACCCTTTATGGAGACGGTAGGTCATACATGTGCATAAACTCTGTTTCCGTTTTCATATCATATTGAACAGAACTAATTGAATAACATATATGTAAGTAAGTAAATATATAAACATATATATTTATATCTAGTAGAATTCATATATTATATATTACATACTTATTAATGATAAATATAATTTTATAATCATTGTTGAATGGTGAATGTGGAAATAAATCCTATCATGTTGTGGAGTCGGTAATCCGTACGTACACACGAGTGAAAATATCATTATATTGATGGTGAAATAATATGTAATTGGATGTAATATATTATTCATATAATTATTCACATGTTATATTTATTATTTACATCAGTTATACTCATTACTATACCCATCCAAACAGTGTAGTGTTTGAATAAAGAACTACACCACGATGTGGAGATGGTAATCTGTACGTACGTATGAATGGTGACTTTATCATTTATAAGATGTATTGAATAATAAATATGGTTGCACCAGTTTTAAATAAAATCACAGTATATAGAGGATACTGAATTTATTATTTTAGAAAAGAAGAAAAATGAAATATGATGTGGAAGAAGAAAAGAACATGAAAGAAAGGATGACATATTTGCTTCTTCTACAAGTTCATCCTTTTGATTTGATAAAAATGGCTCATTAGGATTGATTTATGACTAAATGAAGTCCTCTAGGATGAAGGGAGGAATGTTGGGAGGATGATTGGGTAGGGGTTGGCCGTGCCAAAATGCGTTGTAGGTGTGAAATTAAGAGAAGGGGAAGTGCCCTTTTATAATAGAGGTGAGGGTCACTTTAGGGAAAACATGAAATATTATTTTATAATAAATTCATTTTCGGTTATATTGTCTCAAAAATGAACTATTTAAAGTCTATGGTGGGGACGGGTCGAAAACCACTCAACCAATAGGTTTTATATAGGTTTGGGTCACTGTATTAACCTTATATTTTAGATTTTACTCTTAGTAAAATAGTTTGACTTTTACCATTTCTCTTTGTATTATTATATTATATGGTTAATAAACTTACTATAATCATTCAAGAGAACTCCAAGAGGTTCATTAATGAAATGTATTATATTATTTAAGCCCTCTGGCCGATCCTTATATTTTTATTAATATAATTTCAATTAATAATATAATATTTGTTTTAAAAACATAATTATGTCAATTTTGACATTATTTATTATTTTTGTTTGTTAAAATCCTAAAAGCATTATTACCTCAAATAAAATTAATTAAATCAACCCTAACAAGTCATATTAAATATGAAAATTTGTTTAATTCATCATAAGTCTCAATTTTCATGTATTTGGATATTTATTATATCAGTTATTTTAATATTTCATTAATAAGGCAATTACTACATCGTCATTGTGTCATAAAAAAATAAAATTACATAATGTCTAAAATTTTAAAACAAATTAGAATTATTTAGGAAATATTTTTATATTTATAATAAATATTTATAGTCAAACTTATATTGTGTGTAACCCTATATTAAAAATGGATTAGTCATTAAGCTTAGAATTTAACTCTTTTAACTATTTTTTAAATAAAATAATAATAAATGTCACAATCCGATAATAGTGGACCAAATCGGATCATATTTTATTCTAAAGGTTGTTTTTGGTCATATTATTCTTATCCAATACAATTAAGACATGTTTTAGGGTAATTATGATATCATTCTTACCCTTAATTACCCTATTTACTTTTAATCGTGGTCAATAAAATTAAAAGTATACTATTCACCAAAAATTATATTAATCTTATTGAACCCCATTTCACTAACTAATATTTACCAAGTCTCTTTGATTTTTGAAACTAAACTAACAGAAGTGGTAAAATTAAATTTTATACAAATTTGCAAATGATCATAGGAGGTGGGTAAAAGATGGTAAAAAGTTCGATAAAATTTTATATATCTAAACATATTGTAAGATGAATCCAATGAATTACATAAAACATATATTGGTATTATGTATCTATTTTTACCTAAATTAAATTAAAATAAAATTACTAATTATTTAAATAAAAAATCTGTTTTAACCAAAAACGCAATGTTTTTTCAATATTCATAAAAAATTTAATGTTTTCCGAAGAATACCAAAAATTAATCGTCAACTAATTTTGATATTCCAAATAAAAAATTAAGCCCGTTTTGAAGTATAAAATTTATAAATTTTTAAAATGTGGGTATTACTATTCATAACAGCTTGTTTGATTGGTTGTGGTGTGTTTGAAATCGAAGATGCATACAACACAAGCTATTGTATTATTCAAAGGAAAATGTACCCCAGAAGCTTGGAGTGTTGAATGTTCATTACTATTTAATGAAGTACTAGAATTATTATAACCTCTTCATTTTTGGGTATCATTTTATCTATAGTGATGGAAAAAGATCTCCCTTGCTTCCATGGAGGTTATTGGTTCCCTCTGAAAAACCTTGGATTAAAGAACAAGTTTGCAAAGTACCAAGGTTCTTTGTAGTTGAAGCAATGAACAACACATTAAGGTTCAAACAGAGAGTTCCTCTATTATTTTGTAGTCATGAGTTTTTTGTTGGTATTTAATATCCAGGTTCCCTTCTCTTTCACACATAAAGCCTTTCTTCATCCCCTTCAAGTAATTTTCAGGGTGCTTCTTTCCACACCGTTGGCAAGTGAGGTGCTGAATTTTCGTTGCACCATTAGATTTATCCATCAGACCACTAGAATTAACTTCCACCTTATGATTATTATCCTTATGAAACCCATGAGATTCTACGATCTTTATTTAAACTTACACGGAACATCAGAAAATTTTCTCATATCCATGGGAGTCATAAATTTCTAGGGCTTTCTGTAGGCTACGTTTTATCACACCAAAGAAGCATTCAACCTTGCATTTAGGGGTAATGACAAATCCAGAAGCATATTGTGAAAGACTTATGAAGATTTCCATGTACGCTCAAATTGAATCATTATCTTTTTTGCTTGAGGTAAAGTAATTTCATTTCCATCTTAAGTCAGAGGGTGTGAGGAAAATACTTTCCGAAAAACATTTTCTGAAAATCCTTCCATTCAAATGCCTCGATCTTGTCCTCATGCCTCATATGTTTTGTCAATTTCCACTATTTATATGATTTACCCTCCATATGACAAGCATCCAGAGGTACCTTCTTTATCTTAAAACATTTATGGATGGATAACAACTTCTAATTGGAGTTGATCCATTGTTCGGTGATTGAGGGATCAGATGACCTATTAAAAATAGGATGCCTTTATCTAATGAAGCCCTCAATTGTGACTTTTTCATTCTCAGGGGAGATGAACATTCCTCTTGAACCGTGTTTCTATACAAAACATGAGTTAGCAGATTGAGTATCGTGAAAAACTTCACGATTTCCACTCCCATCAGATTGGGCATCTCATTATAAAAGTCATCACATTGATCTTCAAATTAGTTTTAAACTTGAGCCCACATATAACCAGCCATTGGCTGGAATAAAATCAAAGTTTGGGGTAACACATAAAGGGTAATCCAAACACAGAAATAGTTGATTTATAAATTACATTTATTTCCCTAGCATAAGAATTTATAGTTTTCAGTCTATGTTATCCATGATTTACCTCCCATCATATATTATTAGGGGAATTTTTTTATTTCCTTATTTATGGTTCATACTAAGATTATGAATTAAAAAAAATATGTCCCAGGAGTGTTGTAACCCAGAGTGCATCATGGTCTGTTTTTATACACCTGTTCTCATACAATTCTAGCTCAAAGTGGTGTTTTCGAGCTATACCCCTAGATTCATCGGTGCTAGAGCTGTTTATACCTACTCATATATAGAGTGAGACTCATTTTCTTGACAAATCACTTACTCATTACATAAAATAGTGATGTTTTTATTATGATTATACTTATCTGTAAGACTTCCAGTAGGGTTTTTTTCGAATCCTAATCCCAAAAAAAACTAGGCCTATATTCTGATACCAACTATAACAACCTTTATCATTACTTCACACATAAACATAACTTATTAAAATAAACCACCACTTGATATAACCTAGAAAATCTAGAGGTCTATTGTCTTTGGGGATTAGGAGCATTCCATAAAAACCTAAAACATGAAATACACATCTTTATTGAAAACATATTTTACATGACCACACACATTCCATCATACTTTGCATAGCATGGGATAACATTAGGAAATCCTTTTGAAAAATGTTAGCTATAAAGCCCAATAAGGAAGTAAACAAGGAATAACTTCAAAAATAAAATACATTTTAGGATATAGGCATATCAAGTAATCATAAGAGAATCATGAACATAAATACATGATAATGCTATTTATCATAACATTGAAATGTAATAACAACATTTAACATGATATTAGCACGATTGAAGGCTCATTGCACATGGAGAATGAGTAATCCCTCATCGCACTTGAATTATCTTGAGTAAACCCACATTCCACATGACATATCATGATACTAATATTTACCCAATTCATTGGAGTGATATCAAGGTACCCACTTGTTAATAATTTCGTTTCTTCCATAAGTGTTCCACATAGAACATATAAAATTGATTCATTTAAAATAATTATTTAATCCATGATAAATGAATGCGTAATTAATACATGAAACTATATAATCAATATGTAAATGTTAATAATGTTTAATATCCTTGATATGAAAATGGATATGGTATTCGCTACACAATGACTTTGGCATGAAAATTCATCTGGCAATTTTGGTAGCATAAAGGAATGACATAATAATTCATAAAAATGGTTGATGAGTGAAAAAATATGTGTCTTGTCATATTTTCATTAAATTTACAATAATGGGGTCAAATATATTCATTTCCCAACATATTTAATGTAAATTTGATTCAAAATTCAAAAGAAATTCTTTAATATAAATGAAGAGGGAGAAATACCTTACGGAATTTAGGAATGGTAACAAATGTACATGGGAGGAATTAATGAGAGAGTAAATAGGACTATCATCATTAAAAAATTTGAAGGGAATTATAGGATAGGTGTGAAATCATACCCCAACATTTTTAATATAAAAGACAAGGGTAAAGCAACATACAAAAACTTGGACAAAAATGAGAGGGGAAGAAAACCCTTACTTGGAAGTGTGATCCCAATGGATTGGGAGAGGCATAAGAGAGGCTTATTAAGAGATTGGGGATCCTTGGGAGGATACTCGATAGAGAAGGGATGATTAGGGACGTTCTAAAGGGTTTTTATTGAGTATATGTTGTTGATTTTGTGGGTTTATATGGGAAATGAGAGAGCATTCTTTAGTATTTCAGTTTTGGACCCCACATATTAATCTAATAAAAACCATAAACCTACCCATTTTTCCCAGGGGGTTTTCAAAATTGTAGTGGAAAACATTAAATTATAAGGATTTTGGATGAAATGTAATGACCCAAGAATTTCCATGTAATTTTTTTAAATGTATATGAATTTTACGAGTCTGCAAAATCAGACGGCGCGTGATTCCGAGGCCCAGAGTGCCTAAAATGTTCCGTTGAGTTTTGTTAAACATATGCTAATGTGTGTAAGAAGTTATCCTAAAAAGGAAAAATTAATACTAAACAGTTACATAGATCAGAAATCTGAGGGCACCGTTGCGCTCAGGATGGCGGTTTTACTCTAGGCGCTACATAAGATTAGTCGGCGCATGCCTCCTGTGAGAGAACCCAAAAATTCCATAATTGTAAATAAAATAATCATATCACTTATTTTATTTTTCAAATGCTTATAATTCAAAAATTGTAACTTGTATTAAAAATATGGGACCACTGCTAATCTTGTGAGGGAATTCTTTCTTTAATCATATACAATCTTTTTCTAGAACAGGCCACCATAAGAAGATAGCTTTTTGCCGCAAATAATATATTTAAGTGACAAATATTTTATTGTAAAATTTATCACTTATAAATGGTAACTCAGATTGAAAATATTAGAGTACTGTTAGGTTGGTTCGAGCATGTTTCACCGAGCCAGATCCTATCCCCGATTGGCAATAGTCAACGGTGACTGATAATAATTTTCTGAACTTTTTTTGATTATGTTCAGTAAAAACGCGAGCGGAGTTTTATAACTTTTTAACCGGTGCCCAGAATTGAAATCTGACGGCACCACTAAACTTGTAGTGTCAGTTTTCACTTCAGGAAATGTTCACCTCGATGACAGTTAGTCGAGGATGAAAGATTGTTTTTGTGTTTTTCGTGAAGAAATAAAATAAAATTAAAATTGTGTAATCATTTAATAATTATATGAAGCACCAATGTGAATATTTATTAGGTGTGATGAAAGTATTTTTTTCCTACTTGTAGAATTTCTGTATTGGGAACCACCATACCTTACCCTCCCATGTGAGTTTAAGTTTGTGGGGACCACCTGAACCATAAACTCTCATGAGAAGTTATGGTGGTGGGGACCAACCAAGATTAAACCCCCTTGAAACCGCCCATTAATTGGTAGAAACCCCCAACTCACACAATTAATGAGGGAGAGCCTCTTGACCTCATCCACTATAATTGTGCCAGTGCACATACCTTAATCTTTCCAACGCACCACATCATTGCGCCAACATAAATTAATTGGATTTCCCCTTTTAAATTAAGTAACATAGTCATTGGAAATTAGGAAGGTTCTTAATAAATGAATCTTCATAAATTCCAATGATCGTTACCTACCTCCACCATCTCTTATATATATGGAGATTTGGGGGGGGGATTTGGGATGGCTTCACCAAGCTACGAAGCGCTGGTAAAGTAACACGACACCCAACACATGGATGATTATGCTCTATAAAGAAGAATATGATCTCTTGATGAAGAATGATCTCTCTACGAAGAACCGCATCGACTTTGACCTTCTTCCTCGGGACATCCTCTAACGTAGGATTTCTATGACTACGAAAAGATTGTGTACAAACCGACGATTGAGGAGAACGCCGATGACACCGACATCCATCTTTTCCCAATGATCTGTCTTCTTCCCCGTGACTCCGTCGGTGAACAACGAACAAGGTAGGGGTTTAATTTTATTTAATTATTATATTATTCAATTTTCACTTTTCTTCGAAAACAATGAATGCGACAGAACATATTATCAAGTTGATCTGTGGATGTTTTTCCTTGAAGGTTGGTAATATTTTTGTTAATGAGGGATTATGGGAATTGATGTTTTTAATATATCACCATGATTGTTCTTTGATTCATTCTTGTGAGATAACTTCTATCACCCTAAACAAGGAAGGGTGTAGACCAAACTGACATGGTATGTCCCCTCTGCCAATCTTCATTGTGATGTTTTTTGGCGTTGTGAAGAGGTGGCAAAGGCGTTGAAGGAAACATGTGCCACCCCTACGATGCTCTGGCACCCTGAGCTGAACCACGCCGCCCCCCAATTTTCAAGACGCCCCGGCCATGCTGCCCGCAAGCCGCGCCCTCCGTCGGCTGAACCAATCGAGCCGCGCCTCACCCCAGTCGACCCACACTCCGGCTGCACCACGCCCTGACTCCCGGCCACCATGCCTATCATTCCCCTCATGGTGCCCTCTCGAGCCCCGTCCAGGCTGGCCTCTACACGCCCCAAGGTTCTGTCGTCTGCGCACCCCACGCACCCCACGCGCCCCGTGGCTTCGCCCTCTGCCCTCCCCATGGTGCCCTAGCAAAGAAGACCTCCTTCCCCTCCGATCACGGGCTGATCCACACCCTCACATTGGCCTCCAGGCCGAGCCACCCATGGAGCGACCTCTAGGGCGAACCTCCCTCACGCCGACCCACGTTCGGTCAATGCCCTCATGACTGGACCGTGCACTGGCAGCCCTCTGCGATGCCCAACAGCTGGAGGATTACGCCCTCCAATGATGAATGTGTTATCCTTACGAACAATGCTCTCCTGATGTAGAACGACCTCGACATTGACCTTCTTTCTTACGAATTCCTCCGATGTAGGATTTCTTTGACTACGACGAGTTGTTGCACAAACCGATGATCGAGGAAAACGCTGACGACACTGACATCCACCTTTTCCCAATGATCCCCCTTCTTCCCCGTGACTCTATCAGCGAACAACGAACAAGGTAGGGGTGTAATTTTATTTATGAATGATATTATTCCTTTGTCAATTTTTTTCCCAAACAATGAATGCAAACCAACTTATTATCATGTTGATCCATGGATGTTTTCCCTTATGGGTTGGGAATATTTTTGATAATGATGGATTATGGGAAATGATGTTTTTAACATATCTCACAAGATCGTTCATTGCTTCATTCATGTGAGAAAATTGATATCACCCTAAACCCAGAAGGGTGCAGACCAAAACCATGTGGTTTGACCCCTCCACTGATCTTCATTGTGATGTTCATCAGCATGGAGATGAGATGACGAAGGAGAGAAAGGAAACCTGCATCGCCCCCACGATGCTCCGGTGCCTCGGGCCGAACCGCTCCACCCTCTGGATTCTGAGCCACCCTGGCAGCACTACCCGCCGACCGTGGTGCCTACCGGCTGAGCCGACCTCCCGCCCCTCTCGCTCTTCTCAAGGCACCCTCCCGAGCCCCGGCCGGGCCGACCTCCGCGCGCCCTGTGCACCCCGTGGATCTGTCATCCATGCATCTCATGCGCCCTGTGGCTCCATCGTCTGCGTGCCCCATGGTGCCTCCGCCGAGCCGGCCTCTTGGACACGACCGCCCCCCCGAACCCCAGCTGAGCCGCCCTAAGCCGGCCCCTCACGGGTCCCTCCGGGCTATGCCACACCCTCATGGTGGCCTCTAATCCGAGCCACCCAAGCGGTGAACTCCATGTCGAACCTCCCTTGCGCCGACCCGTGTCCGATATGTGCCCTCCCGACCAGTACGCACTCTCGTGGTCCTCTGCGACCCCTCGTAGCCTACTGGGTTGTTCCCAACGGGCCATGCCGAACCTAACAGGTTGGCTTGCCAAATTGGCTGGGTCAGACCCAACGGTTCTAGACGGGTCGACTCTTACCAGGTCAGGCCATACTGGGTCAGGCTGGGTCGGTCCTACCAGGACGGACCGGAACAGGGCCCACTACGACCCTTTACTTTCTTTTTTCCATATCATTGGCACCAGAAGTCCATCTGACGAACCGTCAGTACTGCTGATAATCTGGAAGCATGTTGGTCCCTTTTATTATACCCCACTAGAGATTGGGTATAGTTTAGCTATAGTCAGGTTGGATCGTGTGCAAATCCAACTAGGCCCCCTTGACTAAAAGGATAATAACTCATAGACCGGGCATCTGATTGATGCATCATATATTGCATTGTGACCCCTATGATGTGGAAGACCTTTGAGATACTTCATCATGAGACTTAATGGCAGTTTCTGTTTTTACCAGTAGCTTGTGGAGGGAATCCTTCCGTTGATGAGCATGCAAAGTGTGGAGACCTAGTATTTGGCTGATACCTAATGACTACTGACCAATTGACTCAGAGTGACTCGACTAGCCCAGTGGGGAGTTTCTGGTTGTGGTGGTAGACCCACGGTGGAGGAGCGTATGGTTGTGTCGGAAGACCCACAGTACTCGACAGGAGGTGTATCTCTACAGGTTATTATGAGGAGAACCTGGTTGTGGCAGAAGACCCACGGTGGGGAGTGCTTTAGTAATTCAGCAGACCCACTGTACTCGACAAGATGAGTACCGCCGCAGTCCAAGGTTAGTTGTAAGTGCCTTGGTGTCACAACATACCCACTATTCTTGAGAAAGGATGAGTTATCTAGCAGCCATGGTTTTGATAATTTGAATAAGAATCCTAGTTGAGCTGATCCAATAACTTTTGTTTTATTCCCATGATTGTGATGGATTACTTGATAACATAGTTTTATATATGGTCATATACCTAAGTGGGGGTTTTCGTTTGACTTCATACTTTTTGGTTTATCCTTTATAGATTTTGTGAGTCCTTGATGGTCACGGGGACCTTACTGAGTATTGTTATACTCACCCCTGTACGACCTATGCCCACACCTTGTTGTGTTGGTTGCAGACTACGAACAGTGCTGACCGAGGCTGAGAGTATCAGGATTGGACAGTACCCAGAGGTGGATGTTATGGCATGTCTGTACACGGAGGAGACGGGAAGTCATGGAGTGATGAGAGGGAAATATGTAACTACTCTTCAGGTAGGAACCTCGGAGGATGACATAGTGGCTGTTTTATCTATTTTCCTCAATTGTACTTTTAATTTTAGTTTCTTGTACTCTATAGTTGGGCTTATTTTCGTGGCCCCTTTTAACTTACTGTGTTCACTTGTTGGTTATTCAGTTTACCCGTGATCGTATCTGCTTTGTGTGTTTACAGGTTATAATGGCAATGCCTTCCCAGTTTTAGGGAATTACACCTTTGGTGCTAGTCGCCAGCCCCTAGCCTACGGAAGGCAGGCCAGGGGTATTCACGACACGGGCCCCGACGGATGTGTCATGAAATGAAATTCTTAAAATATTAGGCTTACTTAAGTAGAGGTGAGTCACACTCTCAATGAAAACATTCTAAGGGATAAAATACTTTATAATCCTTGTTGGGTCCACTAATTCTATGTAAAATAAATAAAAAAACATAAAATAAAATTATTTTATTGCAAAAATATATATTAATATAAAAATATAATATGATATAATTTTAGTTATCTTATATAGAATCAACTATTTTATGAATTCTCAACATCCGTAACCATTGGACTCAAATATCTTCTCCCATCGACATTCTAGTTTCAAATTTATATTTTCCTTCTTATAATATAGATAATGGTCAAAAAAATTTTGATACTGCATTTATTATGGTGGAAATTCAATCTACTAGCTCAAATATTCTTGATTCATTGAGTGGACTCCCCAATCCTGAAATCATGGATTGGATCTCCAAAACACTTGCCTCCAAATTTTCATTGAGTAGAAATAGGCTATTATATCCAATTAAAATACTATTTTTTATCCCACCATCTCTATTTTTTAATCTTAATAATTAATATAAACCCCCCATATTAATCGACTCTTTAAATATGGGTCCAACATAAACTATATAATGGATGGTTATTGACTTAATGTTAACTTGTGGGTTTTTTAAATTATCACTATTTTTTGAATTCATCATTTTTACATATTTTTTCATATGAAATGGGTTTTATATAATTAATGATATTTTTTCAGATAGACAATTTATTAATAATCTATGTTTTTTAATTTTATTTCTCTTTTATGTTTATTCATTTTTAATGTGATTCCAAAAAATAATATATAAAAAATTATCCATTAAAGAGTGTGAAATAAAATAAAAATATTAATTGATAATGATATTTCTAATTATTGATTAATTTATTTGATAAAATATCATCATATGCACCTAGGGGAATATCCCTATAACCTGGGATTGGCTTTCAATTTATAGAAATTCAATGTTGACCTCTATAACATATTGATCAGTTTTACCATATCTATATTATTTACCATCCTCATCACCTTTTAGATCCTTTATATGTATTTTCTCATCGTTTGGTGAGGTGAACCAAGGATATGATGTACATAAATAAACTATTGACATGTAGTTCCTACAATATATTGGGAGGGGGATGACTTTCATGCCATCACATTTAATTTAATAAAATACTATCACATAATACAACAAATGAAATAATATTAAATTGAATAATATCAAAATACATTAATTGGTTGGTAAAATATCATGATCAATCACATGCATTTGGTTTCTTGAAATTTATAACCTATTTTATAAATTTGAAATCAATTATTTTGATAAATTTATTTTAACATAATAATTATTGGGGCTATTAATTGACTAATTATATTCTTTAATTATTAATTCATAACCTTATAGATATATATAATAAAAACCATCCATTATAATGTAAATAATTTCTAATACTTAATTTTACTGATATTTACATTAGTTTATTTCTTGTACAAGGTTTCAACAAGGTCGGTACACACCTGGACTACATATTGTGTTTATTGATCAGTAAAATGAAGTCACATGACATCTAGCCCTCAAAAAATATCACATAGCGACATAAAATGTAAGAATGGATGAATACTTCTAAAGATGTACCAATTAAATGGATTTGTTAACATACACATTATGTCTATACAATGTTGATATTAAATTTTTCTATCAATTAAGTATGAATAAAATACTATGTAAAACACTTACAAATGGAGTGCATTCTAGCTACATGTCATATTGTTCATTTTTTAATGTGGTAATTATCGTTATTCTGTATAAAATTATTTCTCATGGTGTAATACCTATCATGGTGTGTACTCTATTTAAATGTGTTTGAGTTACATGAAAAGTACATTATGTAAATTGTGGGTAACCCCCTTCTACAAATTATGTAATTCATCATTAATTACTTTGTGTGTTATTTACATGGAATACTATTGTGTTACTTGGTGTTCCTAGAAGCCACATTCCATGTTTCATAGCTAGTTTTGTTTCATCTAGTTGGAATTAAGTACTCTTCATGTGTTATAATTTCTATACATGTTCATTAATAACACAAATTCCATTCCCCATTAGAATTTTCTTATGTATAGAGAAATTAAATATCACATATCTCATAAGCTATAATTCACCTGGTAGACTATACACAGAAGGTCATAATACAGCTTGAATAATTGAAACCAACTAACAATCCATCATTAATGTGAGTATAGAATTATGTATTAACTGAGGTCACTCATTGTGCAATCAAGTAATTTTTTTTGTAAATATGTATTCTATATAGATTCTTTGTCACCTCTAAATGGTATCTCAATGTGTTTACTGTGTATTATTTAGATCATGTTAGTTATATAACAACAAAAGAAGTCTTATTGTAAGCATTATTGTACAATTATGCATTATGAAATGAAAACATACAAAATAATTTTAGTTGAAAATAAATGAAAAGTTAGACAATTAATATTTTGACCATGATTGATATAATACCACATCATGGTTTATGGAATACATAAATCCCATTCATTTTTTTGAATTGATTTTTCAATAATTTTATATTATTGATAAATTAAATTATCATATCAAAGATCAGCAGGTGTCTCAAAAAAATAAACAATCTAAATTATGGATCCCCTAAATCATGAGAGAGGATATTTCACAGTAATAGTATAGTTACTTTAAAATAATAACTTACATCAGTCTTGAGTAAATTTTTCTAGTATATTTTTATTATTTTAATTCCATTCAGGTCATACCTCCCTTTCACTAGGAGGATCCAATTATAGAGTCTCTCTAATCATGATCTATGAAATATCCTTTATCATGAATCATCACTTATGGTTCATTAGGTATGATTACAGTGGGACTGAATGTCTTAAATTTTTCACCTATAATTGTAACACAATCCTTTTAAGTTGAAGGGATGATTATATTTTATAATTTCTATGAAAATTGGAAGGAGTTTGAAGAAGAAATTTTATCTTTACAGAAACCCTAGAGATGATATTCGTTGAATGAATTTTCTAGGGATATAATGTGTTGTGTAAAATAAAATATTCTCACAACAAAGGGTTTATTGAAATGTTATAATCACATATATATGGATCAAGGTAAGAGATTTTTCAATTAAACATATTAACTTTTTCAATATCATAATCAATAGAAAACCCCATTTCTAAATAATAATAATATTATAATTATAGATATATTATTATTATCGATGTGTCTATATTTTTAAAAAAATATAAAATTTTCAATAATTAAACTAATATTTATTTTAATGATATATGTATATAATTTCAATTATTAAGTGTCAAAATCTCCATGTAAGCCTTTATCCAAATTTAATAAACATAAAATAAAAAAACATATTATTCATTCAATAAATAAATAAATAAATATTATATTTATGGTCTTGTAAATAAATATTTATTTAAATAATTGAATCATATTATTAAAGTGATTGAATATGTGAGATCAACAAAACTGAATAAATATTATTTGTCAGTCTTAAGATTGATATTTGTTCAAACCATTAAATAAAAATATTATCTAACTGATATTGAAGGATGTACCATGTGGCTGACCCTCTATGCGTGTTCCATGGTGGCATTATGCGGACTTCCAAGAATTCCAATATCATTTCCTAGATATAAGTAAAGGAACACAAAGTGTAAGAAGAAAATGATTTTATGATCACACTCACAAATGAACGATCACTATTAAATATAATCCCCCTATCTTAATAAATAAAAAAGCTATTTTCACAACTATTTCATCAATCTATGTGATTGATATGTATTTTGTTAAATTTCTAAAATGTAAATTTCAATTTTCCATGAACACGGAATTTAGTTTAATAGTTCATTTTCAATAAAAAGAGTTTGATATATTCGTAAATAAATTTTTATGAGACAATTACTTCATTAATATAGACATTAATAACATATTATTCTTTAAGAACACAATTTACCCATCTTCTTCGTGAAGATGTATCTTGATAGTTTAATGTAACAAACCAAAGTACCCGACTCATGATATGCATTAATATATATAGTATACAGTAAGGATAATTGAAAATATTGACATATATTAATATATAATAGAAATTAAACTTGTGGATATCCTATAGTAAGGAATATCTTCAAAATCTCACATCCTGTAAATTACTATGTGAAATCGTATGGAGATGAAATCTTCCCTACTTTTGTGCATCAATAACCAGACAGTCTATATAATCGGTGTCTCATCAAATGAAATCATAAGACCAAAAAACTTATCATTTATTTTAGTACATTTATAAATATTTTGGGATTGTGTTACACACAATGATGAGTTCCTTTGATAGCATGAGTTACATGTATGGATGAGTTTTAATGAAATACAATATACTATAAAAATTGTAATTAAAATATTATTTATTTACTACATAGACATTGGAATGGAATTTATGAATAATATTAACTAAATTTTGAGAATATAATTTACACATGTATTTAAAATGTGATCCTTGGTTATCAATTTGTTTAAAATTAATTTGATAACTATTTGAAAATAAAGAAAACCATCTTCGATGACAATTATTTCTCTTTGTACAAACACAATTTTATCTCAAAAATTTAAACAATTTAATTTTGATGATTTTTTAATTAAATATATATTAGATATTAAATCAATTTTTTGAAACATGTTTAATATATTTGAAATGAATAAGATAATAATAAATGCAACTATATGAATAAAAAGTGGTATTTTTATAAATGGTAATTATATAACGTTTTAATGGAGAAACAATATTAAATATAACTATTGAAACTTTTTAATTTTTTATTTGTAAAAATAATAATTATTTTTGAATTTGGGGTATCAAAATTTAATTTGGGTGAATTTTTGGGTTTTTTCTATGAAGATTATTTTTTTGGTTAATAGTGAAAAATACTGAATTTTAATATAGGACTGCATATTCATCTAATTTATTATATTGTTAAATAATATTTTACTTATATATTAAAAATTAATTATATTAATACTAAATCTATTAATATAATTTAAGTCATTGGGACCAATTTCAACATGAAATTGGATATAAAAATTATTCAATCATATGAGCATTTTTCCATTAAAACATGTCGTCGCATCCCATCTATGGGATAAATTTTAAATTAATTTCTACCAGTTATGTTTTTATAATTTATAATAACTTATTCCATATTTGGAATCCTGATAATTAATAATTTATATTATGGAAAAGTTAATTTTTGACAAAAAAATATTAGTGAAATAAATTGATATTCATTACAGAGATTAACGTAAATGTGAGTTTACTTATTGGATAAACATTTACATAGTGGGGAAACAATAGAAACATGTCCATAATATATTTTATATCCATATATTTACCATCTCATATATTGGATAGGGAATTTAGAATTATTCATGATGTAAGGGAGACCTATCAATATTGTTAATCTTTTTATATTTACAAGAATGTCACTCCTCCTCTATAAAAGGAAAATATCCCCTAACTTCCTGAAACCTATCAAGACATTTGTACCATCCAAACCTTCCTAAATATCATCCTAAAATCTATACTTTCTTCATAAAGTCCTAAAAATTGGCATAAATCCATCCATGGAACCCCTTTCGTGAAAACCAATAGAAGTTACACAAAGAAGAGGTAACATTCTTCCACAAGCTCTTTTGTATTATTTCTGTTATCCAAAGACTAAATTATTCATCTTACATTATTATATAGTAATATATGTATACTAAATATAATGATATTTTTAAATTAAAATGTTTATACATGAAACTACACACATTTCCATAAGATGGGTGACAAACATATCATTTCAGTGTACGACGGACTACCGTATCATGAAACAATGTCATTTATTTTTTACTTCAAAGCCTCTAATTGATTATAATTATGATTTAAATTATATTTTTATATTATATATAAGATATTTTTTATATAAATATTTTTCTAAAATTATTATATTATAAATCCCATCATGATTTCCATTTTTCGTAAATACAGTAACATCCTTAGTGAATGTATGAACTACAACAACATCAGAAGTGATGTGATTCATTCACACATTACATGGAATGTATTAGGGATGTGTTTATTTAATGTATATAATATGTATTGAAATAATAATTATACTATAATAATAATATATATGTCATTTATTTCAATACAACAAGGAAACTAAAACATCTATCATCAGAACCTAAAACCTACAGACTCACAGAATAGTGTATTTCATTTCATGTTTATATAATTTATATATTATTATATATATTGAAATAAATACTATATATGATATTTATAACCATTTTTACGTTATTTAAATACATAAATCATGATCTACTTAGGAGTGTCATGAAAATAAGACAGAACATAATGAAAAACAAAGCAGATATTACCTAAAATGTAACATTTACATGGAAATGCTAATAAACAGTTAATATAAAGTCATAATGAAATTATAAATTTTTTTAGATATACTAATATTGTTATTTGGTATTTTTATAATAAAAATATATTTATTATACATGTTTTTTGAATGTTTACGATGAATTTCAAGTTGTAATCTAAGGAATTTCTTATCTAACTTTAATTTCTATGAGATTTATGATTCATTAACCACTCATTTAATTTGTGTGGTGTATATGAAAGGCATGAATATATTATATTATTATTATATTTAAATTTATGGGTATTTAGATATCAAATTTCTGATATCTCATTTATAAAGATTATGGTTGAAAAGAAACCAAAATCAGTAAGGTAACTTTTTCTAAATTTTCCTTCTTTGAGACACATTCCTTGTTATAGACCTATATTATTCAACATGGTGTATAAACTAACCTTTTAAATTTTATTTCTTGAATGTAAATATTTTAATGGTATTTTATTCTTTGTGTAATTTTATTCATTCATGACGGTTATGATTCAAAGTTAACATATTGGTAACAGTTTTTTGATACAATTTAATAGTTTATAAAAGTTGTTTATAATTATGATTCTATTGATGAAATATTATGATCTATATCAAATGAAATACTATTATTATTTTATATTGTGGTTATTAATTACATATTAATGTAATGGTACCATTTTACCAATCATTAATTTTTAATATAATTAAGAATATGTTTTTAATAAAATCTGACATTATCTATCTATTTGGTTAGAAATATTTGTTCTTTCAAAAATATTTTTTTCGTAAAATGTTCTGAACAATGTCCTAAAATTATCCTATAATGTTTAAAGGAAATCCTCACAGACAATTTACCATTCAACCAAAATGATTTCTAAAATGAAATCGTATTTTCCTTTTCAGATTGAGGAACCTTTCTAAACATTCTGTTGCAAAAATTAATTTTTTTATGTAAGGATTTATCTTAATCATGACAATAATTTATTTTATACTTCCATTTTATGATTATAAGAATAATTTTTTAATAAAAATATTTTACCTAAAATTATAGACATTAATATTTTAATGTGTTTTTTAGTGAAAAATGTTTATTGTCAAGGTGTGTTTTAAATTGTATTAAAAGATTAAATTAAATTCATCCAATGATATATTGAAATAAAAAGATTTTTAATGTTAATTATGTTTATAATGTATTTTAATAATATTTTGATCTTTTTTATGTGTTTTCATTGAAAAAGGATTTAAATTTTTTTCTAGATTCATTTATATGTTTTCAATTAAATAGATTTCATAATTTTTTGAAGATTATTTTATATGTTATAAAAGAAAATTGTTTTTAAATGTTTTCCATATTCATTTATAAGTTGTCAATTAAATTTTTTTTAATATTTTTTAATATACTTTTATAAATTTTTAAGTGAAAATGTTTTCAAAATGCTTTCATGAATACTATATATGCATTAAAGGTTATTTTAAAATAACAAGTATTTCAAATTTTTTATATTTTAAAATGTATTTTTGATATATAAGAAAGGATATTTTTATGAATAAATTATTTTAAAAGATTTATAAAAAATTATGTTCCATTAAATATGACATCCATTTGTGTTGTTATTACATAGCAATGGATATGAACCAAGGGTTCCATTCATATTATTTATATTAATGGTTTATATTATTATTGCATGATGTCTATGAAAACCATTTCTCTTTCATGGAATATAAGTTTACGAAATCCATTTCTCTTTTATATGATATCTTTTTATGAAACCAGTTTCTCTTTCATGGGTTATATGATTATGAAACCCAGTTTTTTTCACATGGTATGCTTTGACGAAATGATTATGAATCCTATCCTTTTTCAACAGATTATTATATGAGGGCATATTTATGATAAAAATTTAATTTCATGGTGAAGTATATGATTGTTTATAATATTGTGTCATATATATGAATGATTTTTTTGTGAGATGGTTGGGACCTATATATCCCTCTAATGCATTGAGTAAGGATTTATATGTCATGCGATAGACATGGCTGGAGTTGGGATTAAACATGGCTCAATAAGGGAATTTCTCCACTAAGATGGTTTGGGAGAGAACCATGACTACTAATATGGCAATGGGAATGAAATGTGACTACCAATATTGTTTGGGTATAAAACACATCAAAATAATATGGCATTTCATTTATTATTGACTAGAAAAAAATCATTTTAGAAATATTATGTGACTGTCTCAAATTCTATGTCTTAATCCTTGGATATGATCTCATGGATTATGGTCCAGATTTCATTATGATTATTATCATTTGAACTAACAATAATTATTCCACAAATCAGGTATATGGTCTTCAATCTGAATTATACGATCATAAAATGGTATTCTCTTATCAACATGCTCATATTCTCAGTTTATACTTATCTATATCCTTTATATACCTTTATTGAGTATCTAAGCTCACCCTTTCTTATGTTTCCATTCCCCATGTTATAAAGAATGAACTTAAGTAGATGTTCTAAAGGGGAATATCACATTGGGAGAAATTGAATATATATAACCCTATTAGATTATTGTTATCCATGATTCGAAGGACAATAAACTATTGCAATCCTAAGTAATGTAATTTTTCAATATACTGGATATTAATATAAATTGATTTAATATCCATATAGGAATAACCTTTGTCTCTATAGTGTGTTTCAATGTAAATTTTTATTCAACTATTAGAAAAGAGGATGATAAAACATTATTGAGATCACTACGGATATTTTCATGGATATTTTAAGGGATGATTTATCTATAAGACTAGAGTGTCATAGATTAAAAATAATGTGTCATAAGTCAGACATCCTATAACTGATTTTTCATGACTATCAATATTGTTATACTATAAGTGATGATAAAAATATGATTTCTCATTTTTTTCAATGAAGTGAATCATAATGAACTAGGTTAATGTTTAATGTGACCGATTTATTTAAAGAGTAGTCAATATTTTATAATCAATGGAGTGAAAGATCTTATTATGATTTCTAATAAAATATCATGGAACATGATTAAAAATGTGTACTGTAAATACCACTTGAACTCACCAAACATTATAAGGGAGAATTTATCTAAGAGTTAATGTTAGGAAGTCCCTGTAGGAAAGATGTTTTAGTTTCCTTTGTATCAATAATGTTGAAATAATCTCCTTGGTGAATGTATTATAAGAATTAGATGATGTTTTGATTTTGGTAAAGATGAACAAAAATGAAGTAAATAAATGAATAAAAAAGAGTTCGATTAATGGAATGGATGGGAATATTGTACTCAAAAATATATCACCTATTGTTGAATGATTTAAATTTTAAATGAATAGTAATTATAGACATTGATGTCCTAAGTAGAAATATCCTGATGAGAATAAGCAAGGATGTTAGATTAATTGTTATATTATAGTTGATGAAGAGACTATTTATGAAATATGAATGGAAATAGGTATTATGTAGTAGGATTATGTACCTTAGTTATTAGATTATGGATGATATAATAAATGCAATTATGTTTTTTGGATTCAACGATGATGAATTGTGAAATATATAAGTATTTCTCAGTTTTTTATCTAAATATTTACAAGAATATGAAGAATGGTTCTGATTGAATAGAAAAGTGATTTAATGAAAAGGTGTTATTGATGGAAATTACAACATTAAAGGAAATATAACTCTTAATATTTTATTAGTGTTGATATAATGATTTCTGGATAATGATATACTTAATATGAATGATTAAATTGGATGATACAGATTAACTTTGGACTTCTTAATGATTTGTTGAAAAAGTGTTTTTTGTTATCATTGATGAAGTTTAAAATTTTTTTTCATGGAATATATATAATAATATTTGGAATAAAAAATAATTAATATTTTTAATTTCTTTTTATAGTAATTTTTTATTAATACGATTTCAAAGAATGAATTAAAAAGGTATTGATAGTTTTGGAATGTGACAACCAATATCTTCCTTAGTATATATAGGGGATAATTATTAATATTATTTAGTAACCATATTTATAAAGTTTTTTATTTTGATCTATTGGATGGATTATAAGGTAATCTGTTAGTGGAATGGTTTTATTTAATCTTCGGATGATGTTTAAGAGATTCGAGTACTTTGATGCCATTTGTGGATTTATTCATATTAGCTAACTTATGGTAAAGTTATTTTAGTGAAGATTAAAAAAGAGAGATGAAATTACTTATCATTATACCTGATGATCTATTGGTACTTAAAGAATAAAAAATTCACCCTCATTTATTTGATTAAGAGATGAAGTGGAAATTAATGAAGGCACAAGAAAAGGGTGAGGTTATCCTAAAACCATATAAGTATATATTTTAATGAAAAGTCATAATCATTTGGAAAAAGAGACTTCATATAAATATGTTTTATGTTATCATCATTTTTTGATGAATGAATGACATTTTTATAGTTAGACTTCTGTTCCATGCCCAGGTTTGCACTTTCCACCTATGTTCTACCATGTGAAAACCTAGTTTTGGGTTACATTTGGAAACCTTTATGTTTCTAAAATTAAAATTTTAAAGGTAGTTTTTGTAGTCATTTTTAGGATGTAGGGTTTTATTAAAAGAACAATGAGTTATTAAAACTCTCATAACCCAAAAAAAATTATGAGAGAGAAATTACTTTTATGGGTGGGGTATAATGTAACCCCATTTGATTTTGAGAAATAATTTTTTAAAATTAATTTAATCATTTTGATATTTTTCATCTCACACAACACTATATATATATATCAGTATAGGAAAGAACTGAGTTTGTGTTTCATTATAATAAACACTAATGTAATCATGTAGTATAGGAAACACATAGATGAAATATCAACAGACCCAAAACTATATTTCTCTTATGATACACACAATTCCGATTTCATTATATATATTGCATTACACAGAAGACTGTGTTTTATGAACAACAATATAGTATTAATATTGTTATTCAAATAATTTTTTTATTACCACAGAGCCATTGGAGTGGAATATATGAATAATATTAACTAAATATTGAAAATATTATTTACACAAAAATATAAAATTATTACTTCGGTTTTCTATTATTTAAAAATGAAAGTATGAACTATTTGAAAAATAATGAAATTCCATTTCTATGAAAACTATTTCTTTATATACAAACATCATTTAACCTCAATAAATTTAACAAAAATCTCTTGTGGAATTTTTTACTATAATTTATATATAATATATTCAATAAAATCATTTTTAAACTCAAAAAATAGATTTTATAGGCATAGGATAAGAATAAATCCAATTATATGAATAAAATGTAGTATTTCTCGAAAAGGTAAAATTTTCACCTTTTAATGGAGAGCCTATATTAATTCTATTTTTTATAGTTTTATAATTTAGTTTTATTAAATAAAATTTACATTTTAAATTGAAATATAGAAAAAAAAATTGGGCAAATTTTTGTATTTTTTTGAGATGTTTCATTTTGTGATAAATAGTGAAAAATAATTAATTTAAATTGAAAACTTCATTTTTGACTAATTTTATAATATTGATAAATTATATTCTAATTTTTTTTCAATTATAAATAAATCAATATTACAATAATTAGTGCAAATTAGGTCATTGGAGCTAATTCTACATTTAATTATTTTTATAAATCAATTTCAAACTTTTGAACATTTTCCATTTAAAATCTTTTTCTCTCGTCTCATAATCAAGATTAATATTATATTAATTTATTCCAAATATATGTTTATAATTTTTTAAAATTTATTCCATATTTTGAATCAAATGTTTTTATACTTTATAGTTAGTTTAACTATGTTTGGACCAAATGAATAATTTAATTTTATAAAATAGTAATTACTATGATTAAGGTAAAAACGAGTTTAAAAAGTGGCTAGCCATTTTATTAAGTTAAATATTACGAAAAAATGTCCAAAAAATATTTAATTGAAATATTTAGACCATGGAATATATTTTATCAGACATTTATAATTATTGCAGGCAAACGATGTAAGTGATACCCCTCAATTGTGTTTACCTCTTTCTATTTATATGAATTCTCCTCCTATGATATAAAACCGAAAACCCCTCCTCCCGATCACATATTTACATGTATAAATCCATTTTCCTCTTTTGAAACCTACCGAAATATCCTGCAAACTACATCTATTTATCCTTGACATCTCTCTTCACACAGAAATCCATCTAAGGAAGCCCTTCGGTGAAAAATAAGAGTTAACCAAAGAAGAGGTAACATCCTTACATAAGATCTTCTATTTTATTTTCATTATCCTCCCCATTAAAACATATTATATAATTATTATAAAATAAATTATATATCCTAAATATGCTGACCTATTTTTATTATATGTTTTACGTAACACCCCTAAAATTCTATAAGAGTAAACATTATTCAATAGTGTATATGACACATAACACTAAGTGTAAAGGGAATATAATATCCTGAGAACATATAATATATTTAATATTATATATAATTTAATATAATTTATATATTTAAATTCAAAATATGATGATTTAGTGTTTCTCAAAAGAAAAAATTACCATCCTTCGACTGCATGCGTTAGACGCAATACTAAGTCTTACCAGAAACAATCTATACTAAAAACATTATTATTTAATATAATATGATATAACATGTTAATTATGTCATTGGTTATAAATATGAAAAACTAACATTTTAAAATATATGGTTTACATGAATAATTCATCAGTTACAAAATAATTATAAATAAATATAACAACCAATAAAATATTTCAAAAAATATGTTTTTATAAAACTATTTTTATGTTCACAAAGATATATTACACTAATAAATTAAATTACTTTAAAATATTTAGTTATATTAATTTAATATTAATTTAACATATTCAATCAAATATATTTTATATTCATCCTATATATTTTATAAGAACAAGATAATACAAAACCCAATATTTCAAATAATAACCAATATTTTTATTAAGGTATTTTATCATCTTTTGATATAGAACCCACATTAAATATTTATATCTACACTGCTATAAATTTAATTTTATAAAATAATCTATTTTTTATTCATAATATCAAAATTATCTCAGTGTTTTTTTTTATTTTTTTATATAATCGTTATTTTTTTATGAAGTGTGAAAAAAGATACATTTTACTTAAAATCTGCATTTTTAATTATATAATTATTAATGTTAAATTGTGTTCTAAATATTATTAAAGTGATATTAGATCAATTATACATATATTAATATAATTTATTTCATCATAGTCAATATCAATTTTATATATAATATTAAAACTCAACAATCATTTGAAACTTTTTCTACTAAAACCAGTAAATCCATCCATCTATGAGATCAGCATTAATCATAATTTTTTCACATAAGTAAAAAAATAAAATAAAAAATTTTAATAACTATTATATTTTGATTCTAATATGATAAAAATATTTTTTTACCAAAATTCTTAGTGAATGTGATTATAATTAATTACAGTGATTAAAGTGTAATAAGGCTTAAAAAGACTAAACCCAAAATTCAAAGGCCCAAATGACCTAGAAACATTACCAAAAACCATTGGACTGCCATAATTCTTCAAAAAATATTCCATTATTGAGTTATTTTGGGGTTTTTATGACATTTTTTTGGTAATAACAAGTTTACACCTAACCTATTTTCAAAAATACCATGAGAGTCATTTTCCTCCCATATAAAAGTCTACCACATCATCCACATACTTACAAAACTCAAGCAACATAATTTTGTCCAAGATAAAAAATAATAGTATAAAAAAATCCTTCCCATAATCCTTTAATCCTACCTTTTGTAATAAATCCTTTCATGGAATCCCATTGGTAGAAACCAAATGGATTTACCTAATTTTAGGGTAACACATTCCAACGATCTCTTTTCTTTCATTTACATATCCACCACCAAAAATATTAATATTAAATGTTAATATATTAAAAATATTATAATAAATATAAATTTATGATTTTATTCTAAAGTATCAACATTCACTTAAACACAACTCCATCTAATGGGTAGTGAACATTCTGTTTCTGTGTACGACAAATTACTACCTCGTGAAACGATGATTGTTCATTTCATCTTTACCATGTCACAAAGTATAAATAATGATGGAAATAATATTTAAATATTATATTTATGAAATACATTATGTCTTTAAACTTCTTTAATTCTTTTACTACACATTCCCTTTTACATTCCATGTGGTGAAAAAATGATAACATTATTTGAGGAAGTGCGGACAACCGCCCCCTCAATGAGATGTGATCCATCCACGCTATACATGGAACATATAATGTATGAATTTAATTTAAAATATTTTTCATAAAAAATATATGATATTAATTAAATATTAACTTATTAAAAAAACAATATATCATTTCCATTATTACCCTTTCACCCATATAAAAAGTGATAATGTCGTTCGTGGGCCTATGGACTACTACCTCCTCGAAACAATGTCATTTCATTTACACCACAAAAATTATATATATATTTATATATGAATAAATAAAATTTTATTTATAAAATAATGATAATGAATTATAGATATAATGTTACTTACTCTCCATCCAAAATGATCACAGTAAAATGACAACATTACTCATGTGTATGTACGGCCTACCATCTCCATGATTGTAACGTTGGTTCATTTTTCATAATGATCGTTAATTAATGAGTTTAAATGTATTATTTATGTTTAATTATGATAATTATGTTCTTATTTATATTCTATATATGTTTATATAATTTCCACATTGAACATAATAGGATTTCTAAAGTTATTTTTAGCACAAAAATAAAATTTTGTAAAAAAACCCAACGTGAACTTAATAGATTAAGTAGTTGTATAATTCATAGTAACACATGAAATAAAATTAATGATAAAAATGAAAAAGGTTATAAATAATTAAAATAATTATCATTATTTTATTATAAAATAATTTAAATTAATTTCACTCAAAAGGAAACATAAGATAATGGATTTTCATCTCACTTTTTTAATCTGTGAGATTAATGTCATATTCACTACTTACTTATTTGGTGTGGTATACCTACTAAAAATTTTGATATATTATATCATGATTTAACATTATTTATTAATATTAAATTTTACAATTTATGTTACTATTTCATGGATTCATTGACTTAAAATCTACTCAAGTAGGAAGATAATTCCGTCATAATTTACATTCCATTGGGACTTATTTGTTAGTATGTTCCAATTAAGTTTTATTTGGTGTTTATAATACCGATTTCTTGTTATATCATGTATCCCATTATTATAATGATGTTATAATTTTCAATTATTTTCATACCTTGTCAGATATTGTGATTCAAATGTTTCAATGTTGTAGGGGGTGATTTGGAATGTTTACTGATTATTCTCTTAAATATTTTTCTTAATTATTACCTTTGCAATATCACATTCATTTCTGATTCTTAATTTTCTATGAAACCAATATCTTTATTGTAAACTTCTTTTGATATCAATATTTTTATAATATGGATATTATTATTTTCTTAACAATATATCATTTTACATATCTTATTTACTTTTGTAGTTATTTTATTTACTAGGGAATTATTTATAAATCAAAATATTTTATTCAATATAGATATTTGATAAGATAGATTTTATTTTTATTAAATATATTACTAGACATGAGGATTGATTTGTACATGAAATGATATGTGGAGACAATATATTATATAGATCCTCAATGCATTTATTGGTTCCCATGAGACAAAAAAGTTGTGAAAATTAAACTAGTTTCTTCTGGTATTTTTAAAGTATTTGGAGGACGGATCATGACAGTAATAGGTTTTTATATTACTAAAACAAGATTTAAATTAAGGAATAATTTTCATCATTTATTTTTATTTATTATTTATCCCTGATATTTTTCGTCGACATATCAATAGAAACATATTATTCTTAGTTTATTGATTAAGTGGAATGGGTTTTGTATTTCAAACCATGTCATATTTAATTCTCCTTATATAGTTATTTAAATGAAATCAGATTTCATTTATTACATTCCCATGTTTTATATCCATTTATTTACCTGATTTCATTCATGTATGTTCAGTTATTTACCTTGCCATAATTGTTATTCTCATTGATTCATTATTTCTTTCGTCACACATTACCCATACTGAACATTTGAGCTCACAATTATTATATTTAAATATCAAGAATCTAATAATATTATAATCAAATATATGCATATATTTACTTGATATAATAATGTTTTCCTTGAATTTATAATTTTTTTCAAACATATTGTGTCGTTATTAGTGTTTTATTTTGTAATAAAAGACTCATTTATGTATCTGGTTAACCAAGACTACTAAACCTAGAAATCCTTCTGGGAATGATTTATTATAATGATGAAAATTAATTGATATTAGAATACGTATCTAGGCTATATTGGGTTGGTTTTATATAGTTTCTATATACACATACACACACTTCCATCAAATGGGTAATGAATGTTCTATTCTTAGGTATGATGGACTACTGCCTTGTGAAATGATATAATTTTTTCCATTACCACATATAGTGATTTTTCATTTTGATGGAAATTACCTTTTATATAATATATGTAATATTTATGTTTTATTTAAAATTCTTTATTTATTATATGAAACATACATTTAGGATTCCCATTTTTTTAAATATAATAACTTTGTTTTTTGGATGTGTGGACAACCACCTCCTCAATGGTATTTGATTCATTCCTACTTTTCATGGAATGTATTATGGTAGGGTTTAGTAATGTATATAATATTTATGAAATAATAATTATAATGGAATAATATTTTTATATATATACATATATTTCATTTACATTCATTTTTTTCAATATGAAAAGAATATAGAAACATGTTCATGAATACGTATGGCCTACAATATCCATGAATGTTTTCATCCATTTCATATTTAGATAATTTATAAATTATTTTAAATAATTATTAATAGAATATAAATGATATTTATATTATGGTTTAAATTATTGAAATAATAAAACCATCATTGATGTAATAGGATCAAGAATTACTTTTCATAACACTTATAAAAAACAAAGCAGAAATTAACAAAAACATAACATTAACATGGAATAGTTAATTATAGGGTAATACATAGTGATAGTAAAATAATATATTTTATTATATATTATAATATGTATCTTTGGTATATTTATTATAAATTTATAATTATTATAAAGTATGTTTGAACTTGTACAATGAATGTCCGGACTTTTGGTAAGGGTTTTCCCATTCCACTTTTATTTCTGTCAGATTTATACCTTGTTCGTAACTCACTTATTTTTTTATTGTATATAATAACTATGAATATATTATATGATTATTATCATATGTTTTACATCTATCTCCATTTCATTTTTATGATGTCACTTTCATTGATTTATGGGTCACAAGGTGCCAAATTGGGAAAGTAATTTCGTCTCAATTTTAATTATTTGGGACACATCGCATGTTATGCATCTATTTCATCAATTATGGATATAAATATATCATTTACATGTTATATAATTAATATAATTATTTTAATCATAATTTATGGTTCATGTAAATTTATTATTTTTGGTTTACAATTATTCAATGTTACAAATTTGTATCAGTTTATCACTACATTCACAAAGTAAAACAACATTAGTTATAGTTATGATTAAATTGATGAAATATTATGATACATATCTCAAAAAAATGTCATTATTATTCATCTTCTTTGTTTCTTCCTTAAAAATTAATTTAATGGAATCATTTTCTACTCTTTAGTATTTAATATAATTAAGAATGTTTTTTTTAAGAAAACTCGACTTTATCTCTCTCTTCAGTCTAAAATCTATATTCTTTAAAAATAATGTTTTCAATTTTTTTTTTCAAAAGTTTCTAATAATATAATTTTATCTTTTAATGAAAATTTTACCCATGTTTTACCTTTTAAATAAAAGGGTTTTGAAAATAATTCTTCTTTCTATTTTTCTATCAAGAAACATTTATATAATTTTTACGATGAAAAACGAATGTTTGGTATGTATAGAATTTTCACACACATGACCATTATTTATTTCAATATTATATTTCATGTTTAAAATATAAATAATTTATAATTATTTCCAGATATACTGCAATTCATTGTTTTTAATATAGTTTTCAACTAAAAATGTTTTCAATTTTTTGTTGAAGATTTGTTTTAACTGATTTTCATTTATTTTATTAATTTTTTTTAGATTTTTTCAATAAATTAGTCTTTAAAAAATGTTTTAAATTATTTTCAAGAATCCTTTATATGTCTTCTAGGAAGATGATTCCAAAATATTTTTAAAAAATCATTATACGTTTTCAAGGAAATTTCATTTCAAAATGTTATAAATATTATTTTATATGTTTTCAAGGAAAAATATTTTCCAAATGTATTCAAGAATAATTTATATGTTTTCATGTAAATTGGTTTTTAAAATTTAGTAATTCATTCTTTATTAAATTTTATAGATATTTTCAATGAAAATGTTTTTACAAATGTTTTATGTTTTTAAATATAATTTTTTCAATGAATAAAGGATATATTCCTTATGAAATTATTTTAATAGAATTTTCATTGATTATTTTCCTTCTATGTAGTCATCCTGTGGAGTTACTAATACATTAGAAGGGATATGATCCAAGGCTTCCATTCATATTCTTTCTCCTAATTTTATACGTTTTGAAAAAATGATTTTTATGAAATATATTTCTCTTTCGTTAAATATATGTTTATAAAACTCATTTACAAATCAAATTTTATATGTTTAAGAAACCCATTTATCATTCATGTGTTATACTCTTATGAAAATAACTTATTTTCATAGGTTATTCTTTGATGAATTTATTATGAAACTCGTGTCTTTTCCATATGTTAAGAATGATGACATGATTTTGATACCATTTCATTTCATGGGTAATGATGTGATTGATTATGATATTATATCACATTTATGTATGATATCATTTTGAGATGGGTGGGACCTATATCTCTCTCTAAATAATTTGGTGAATATTTATATCTTAAGAGATAGATGTGGCTGGAATGAGGAAAGAACATGGTTCACTAATTGAAATTGTGTGCTATAACAATCTTGGGAGTGAACATGACTACAAATATGGTCATGGGAGGGATACATTACTACCATGATAGGTTGGGAAGTGAACCAATTATACTAATATATCCTTGTAATTTAAAATTGAATACTTTGTAAATAATTTTCATAGGCTTATGTGTTTCCCAAAAATTATGTTCCTTAGTACTATGTTATGATCTCATGGATTATGATAATGATTCCATTATGATTATTATATTATAAACTGCAAATATTTAATCCATGACTCATGTATATGATCACTTATATTTCAGGTATGATCTTCAAATTTTATTCTCATACCTGTATGCTCATGTTGTTATAATGTATCTCTTTTATTTACCATTTTTAGCATTATATCTCACCCATTACAATGTTACCATTCCAATAGTTATGAAAAAGGTTTTAAGTAAATTCATCAAAGGGGAATATATTTTAGGGAAACATTAAAGATATTTTAGTATGTTAGATTATTATGTTCTGTATTTCTAAAGGCACTAAACTATTAAGATTATCATGAATTTACTACTGTAATGTGTTTAATATTCATTTTAATTTATGTAATATTCATGTATGTTAAGACTGGGTCTCTATAGTTCAAAAAACTAATTGACAATTTACACAACATTATATATTCATGATCAGATATTATGTAAGTTGTTACACATTATACAAGTTTTTTAGTGTTCCAAAGGGATCATATCTTATGGATAAATGGTAGATACTCAAATTTTTAAAAATAAATGTGGAATATGGGTATAATTATTAAATTAATGAAGGACTTGTTATATATGAATATGAGAATTCAGAGTGGGATATAATTTTTGAAAATATATGTTCTCTACCAGGATGAGTTCTCTATCTGGGAGAAATATACATGACATAGAACACAGAGAAGAAATTTATACAAACATTTAGAACTATCATGGTAGATTATTTTTCTATAAATCATGTAATTATTCAATTGATGTGGATAAAAATTCAATTAAAAGATCTCAAGGTTAATGTGACAATGTAACTACTCATTAGTTGTGATACTGTAATTATTTTCAATCATTATAAGAATATATTTAAATATTATCAACTAAATAACTTTTGTATAAGTAGTATTTCATCGTTGATATTTTAGAGTAACAAGTGTTAATTACAGAGTTTGTTTTTGTTATGTATAAAATAATATATGTCCCCACTAAACTACTACTTTGTGATTTATTTAATAATTTTTTGTTGATTATGGGAGATTATTCTCACTCCACTCAATTATATGGTATTATGGATATATCCCCTATCTTTTTATCTATATTTGTTTTCAAAGGGGTAGTATAATAACAAAATTTATATAATTTGACTTCCCCTTAAGTGGAAAACATATATTGGGAGATTATTAAAATGGGTATGATATGAATCCCACATGCTTATTTGATAGTTATGATGTATTATAAATTATTTATTAATCATATAAATGAAAAAATGTAGAAATGGGTTCAATTAATATTTTTATAAAATGTAAGAATACTTATTAAAAACATTATCCCAATTTTGTTTATTACAATAAAGAAGTAGATGTAATTCACTTTAATTTAAAACATGACATTATTGTCCAATTTTCCAATTTAATGCACTGATAAAACTGATATTATAATCAAATAATAATAGTATAATTCAATATTAGATATTCTATTTAATAAAAAAACGTTCTCAATGGTTTCTAGTGAAATCTGAAGAGGGTGATTGTTGAGGACAATATATTATTAATGGATATGTTATGATTTAGAGTTGTTTAAACCTCTAGAATATTATTATTACCCAAGATAATATTATGAGTTTAGGATTTGAAAAATAATTCTCTATTACTTTTTTAATTTTAAAAAAGTATTATGGGTTAATGAATATATAAATGTGATATGGGTTTTGTGAATTATTTTTTATCGAAGACATAAAAAAATGGTTCAAATCAAATATAATAAAGTTTATTATGCACTGTATGAAATTTTGAAGTCAGTATATATATAGAAGAAGTTTTAGGATGAAGAGTTTATGGTGGAAAGTGGTTTTGGAGAATCACATTAAATCAGGGTGAAGTAAATTTCATCGAACTGTGATGATGTATACACGTGTATAGTTCATAAGATAATGAACTCTAAAAGTGGTCAATCATTCTATGAGTTACTTTTTATTATTATAGAACAATTCTAGTTAATACATGTATTTTATGAGTATTCCATAAGTGGAGATATGTGTTATTAATCTATTTTTATTTGAATTCACAATATGGAGTAAGGTAAGTAGAGGAATAAAATATCATGTTGTGTCTTAGTGATAATCCAGGCCTTGTATTTCTTTATTATTTTATATATTTAAAGGATTTTTATTCTTTAGTAGATGTTGGTGTTTAATTTATAGTGAAAATATTGGATCTTTGTATTTTTGGCATGTTTTGACTTTGTGAAAAGGTAATGATGATTTTTTGGAAGGAAAAAATTTGACCTCTTATTAAAAGGTATATTTCATGTTAAAATAAATCTTGCAATAGTTTTCTTTAATGATCATTTCACATGTTGTACCAAACAATATGAGTTTTATGAGTAACCATGTAGCCTTCATAAGGTATCTAATATTTTTTATATGGCTTACTTATGTTCATGGTAATGAAAGAGGATAGTGTGTATGGTTTTCTGTATTCTAGAATAGGAATTTTAAACTTTGGAACTTGGTTTCTAGATCATGTGGCCAATCCATTTGATTGGGGGAATGCTTTTTGAGAATGGAGTTCATGGTTATTAAACAGTTTGGTAAACCATGTAGAATAGCTATGCTACATCCAAAGAATCAAAAAAAAAATAGTTTCCATGTTTTACCCTCTTAAGTAAAAACCCAATTCAACTACCCTCTTCACCCATTTGACATTGGCATATGAAGGGGATCCAAAACAATCCTCTCATTGGTACACTTATTATGATGAATCTTCTCATAACATATTTTATATTTTTAATTGTATTTCAACTAGTTTTCCTCAACAACTATAATTTTTCACTTGGCTATTTAGACTTCATGGATTGGGGAATCTCGTGCAAAAACTCTATAGGTAGAGGGTTGACAATGGATTATTCATTATATTCATATAGTTTTTGTTGTTTTATCATTTGGTTCCCCATGTCCCATGATTGTAGTTTCATCAAATTTATATAACACTGAGGTTGTTCTTTATTTCGATTTCATTTTTGCAACATTCTATTTCATTCTTACGTTTTTTTCAAAATAAATTTTTAATTTATTCTTCATTCTTATTGTATGATAAAAAAATTTCCATTCCTTTTTATATTAATGGTTTGATTTAAAATTATTTTTTCAAAGGATTGGAATTTTTGAGCAAATATGTACTCAAATTGTAAGAATTCATATTTTTTTATAAAATTGAAAGTGTCCACATATATGTAATTTCATATTTTAATGAATTTTTTCTTCATTATAGATTTCATAAAATTTAGTGAAAAATAGATTTTTCATTATATTTGGTTTTGGCCGATAAATGGATTTGATGCTTATGTGAAACCTCATGTGTTTCATTGTGATTCCCCATTTTATTCATGGATTGAACCTTATAAATTTTACAGATTTCAATATATATTTTTGGGAATATTCATGTATCCATATTTACAATAGGTGAAAGAAAAATTATGTGAATTTACATATATGGATGTTCTAAATGTTGTCTTATTTAGTAACATTGGACTTCTAAATCTTCATTCTCTTCCTCATTCCATCAAATTCTCATATGGTTTCTAAACTAAGAAATTTTTAAAAGATGGTGTCATGGATTACAAATTATCTTAAAATAAGGTTTTGATTTGTCTTTACCAAATATAACTTCAAAGACCGATTTGGGACCTTAGATATTTGTTTAGAAAATTAATAATTCTTTAAAAATGTTTATGGTAAAATTTAATTCCATCAGAAATTGTTTTCGATTTCAAATATGAAGGATCATTTGGTACATAGAGATGATTTTTTGGGGAGATGGTTTTGAACACTCAAGATGTATTGGACCAATTGGAACTTGTGAGATATTTTTTCATAAAGTTAACTCCTATGGTAATCCTCTAGTTTGATAGGTTCTTTTTATATATGCATTTGGAGTGTGGCAAAGGCATGCACACTAACATATATGGGTTATGGGGAATTTCAATAATTTAAGGAACTCCTAAAATTTTATACATAATATTATCATTGGATCATTGATTTCATATGGAGGGTTGAATGATATTTTATTTTTGCCTATATTACATAGTCTAGAACCCATGGTAGAAGAATGGATAGTGTTGGTTGTGACATTAGTTAAGATAATTGATAGAAGTGATGATGGTGAAATATTATGGATTACATCATTACAAAAACATTATGGTTCTGAACTATGTATGTATAGGGTCACCTCTTGATATTTATATGAAATTCCCAAGACTATATACCTTTTACATCCCATTACTGTTTATTGTAACTTTTCCTTAATGCACTATTTATTTTTCTAAATTTATATCTATACATCATCCTCTTATTTTGGTATTTTTTTCATATGTTTGATCATTATTATGTTCATATTTTATCCAAATATTTTATCCACTTACATAGGTCTTGGTTTTCATCATGGAAGTGGGTTTCAAAATGAGTTTTTTAAATTGTTACTCAATTTAAAAAGGAATGTCAGGTTTAGTTCTGAATTTTGTTTTGTGAAATATATATTTGTTTGTTTAAATTATAAAAAAACTTATTTTAAAAATTTTGTTTCTAGCTAGTTTCAATATTCTATTCGAGAAAAGAACATGCATCTATTTTTTCGAGGTTACCCACTAATCTATTTTATACTCACACTGTAATTTTTCCTTCAACACCAGTAGAGTCAATCTATTTTTATGTTTTATGTTATCATCTTGGTGCTATCATGTAGAGGGATCGTCATGAGGATGGGTTTGACATGGATGTCACACAGAGATCTTTTCTAGTACTATATTGGTTGTAATTTTTGTTTTGGGGTCTTGTATCTAGATCATCTTCATGTTTTTATTCACATTCGATGAATTATGGATCCCCTTGTTCTACTCAGTCCTCAGTTTATTTTCAGATTTTTTTATTGGGTCAAATTATCCACAGAGTTTTAAATTTTTTTTCCCTAACACTAATCATCCTTCCATTTGAATTGGGGATTCTAGGGGGCCTTACCCTAAATCAGTTCAGGTGTTGGGTTTGTGGATGACCAGGGCTAGTTCATGGTGATGAATATTTTCACACCCGGATTTGAATTGGGAGAAATACTTGGGGTACAGTTTTTCTTCATGGGGAATATTTTCACAATCCATCCATGAGATTCTTAATTATTTAATGCATTTTTTTATGTTTTATCCTTCACGTGATGTTTGAGTTGAATTATTGGTGAAAATTTTGAGTTTTCGTAGTTGTGGCATGTTACGGAAATGTAAATAATTAATTTTCTTGGTTTTGGGAGAAAATAAAGTAAACTGTGGATGAAATCGGTTTTTGTAGTTCAAATATTTATTACATGATTTTACATTCATATTCCACACATGGTTGGGATCACACAGTTTGTGTTTCATGAGTAATCGTGTATCCTTCTTATGGTGTATGTGAGTTGGTGAACACTTGAAAATGATTTTGGGAAACCATATAGAAAATATGATAGGGTGACTTCAAACTTGTAAGATATTTTTTTCATGGTTTGTAAATGGATTCTAGACTATGAGTCAAAACCATGAAATTTTGATCTATATTTCCATATGGGTGGTCACGATTAGTGCAATGTTTGGTAAAATGTGTTGCATAGTAGGTTGAAATTTATGAATCCCCCAAATTTGAGTGTATATATTTTCCCATATTGTGATAAATCCCCAATCAACTCCCCTCCACCCCCATTTTACCACGTATCTTTAATGGTCTTCCAAAACGTCCACCTTTAGATTATCATCATTGGTTTGAGCTCCCCCATAAATATTATGTATGTTTCTTTGGAATTTGTATTTTTTTCCTCCTCTTATTTTCTTCCACTAAAGGTAGAAGGTTCATCATATCGTTGGGTATCATTGGGATAACCCGTTCAGGAATAAGGTTGATGATGCCTTGTTTTTCTGGGTATATGGTGTTTTTTGGTTCTTAGGTTCTCTTGTTCTCATTCATGGAGTGTTTTTTCTTTTTTACACTATTGAGTTAAGTGTTTTTGTCTATGTCCTTTTCATAAAATTATTTTTTATTCTTTAGTATTTCTAAAACAAATTTTAATTTTATAGTCACCCTATTGGTTTTAAAAAGTGATTTTTTATTCTTGACATATGTTTGTGTATTTTTTGAAAGAGGGTTTTATATCTAATTTCTATTTTATCATATGTATAATCAATTTATACCCATTATATATGTTTGATAAAATTTCACGTGTCATTATAAATGGATTTTAATATTTTATATAATTTTTTATTTTGGTAGTTTTGATAAACTGTGGTTGTTATTGAATTTTTCTTTAAATCATTTTCCGTAAAATTATGGATTTAGAGAATATATGATACAACATAGGTTTTACTTGGATTTTCCATTTTGTTATTTTGTTAAACCTTATATGTTTTTATAGTTTCATTTATAAATTATACTAAATAGGTTCATATCTATATGTTGACAGAGTCAAAATAGAATGATTCATGCATATACATGCAACTTTTATAGAATGTTTTCATTAGAAACCTAAGTATTTTAAAACATTCTTCTCTTCATATTTCCATTTATATCTCTAATGATTTTTAAAATTATTTATATTTTCTAAAAGGTATCATGGTTTAAAAATGACCATAGAATATGTTTTTGTCATGTATTTTCATATGCCCACTTGAAACGCCTATTTGGTTCCATATAAATGTATTTAGAAAATTCCAATAGTTTCAGAAATGATTTTATTATTATATCAATTCCCATGAAAATGGGGTTTGATCTAAAATTTTATAGACCATTTCTTACTAAGAGATGGTTCTTTGGAAATAGTTTTGAACTATCAATATGTGTAGGCCTAATTAGATGTTGTGAAATATTTTTTTCCTTAATATATCCCCTATCATGATTCTACAATTATAGAGGAGTTTATCATAAATGGTTTCATATACTGGGAAAGGAATGCAGTTTGACATTTGTGAGTTATGGTTGATGTCAAGCATTTGACAACCTCCTCACATTTTTCTTATACTACTACTGATAGTTCCTATACATCATCTCAAGGGTCAAACAAATGTTTCTTTTCAATATTGATTGGATAGACTACATCACCAAAGTAGATTAATATCTAGAGTGGGTTGTTCCACTTGTATAAATAGTTGAAGAAAATCTATGTTAGTGATAGACTAGGGATCCTGACATTATTCAAGGTAAATAGTTCTATACCGTGTATATGTAGGTTCACTAGTTGATATTTTTAAGAGATGACTATGATTATATACTTTATATGTTCAAAAGGTATTTTGTGAAACATTTTATTAACTATTTTTTTTTAAAATATATATCCATGCATCTTTTTCTTCTTTTTTATTTGTTCTAGATGTCCATAGATTATAATGTTAAGTTTTTACCCCTCTATTTTATGCAATTAACTAGGTCGAGGTTTACTTACTGGATGTTTTTTTTGAAACTCCGTATTGAAATAAGGATTCATTTAAAATTGGAATGCAACATTCATATTGTTAAATTGGGATTTTAAATCCATTCTTGATTAATTATACTATAAAAAACTTATTTTTAATTACATGTAAAAGATAGTGTTGATGGATTATTTAGGGTAAGGAAATTTATAGATTTTTTGTACCAAACTACTTAGATATTGTGTGCTCACTCCCTAATACTTTCACTTCAAATTTATAGACCCACGATATTTTCCATGATATGTTTATTCCCTTGGTTCTCTCATGGATAGGGTTGTCCTTGAGGAAAAATTTTACCAATACGTTACACGATGATCATTTATGGTTTGAGATTGGTTGTCTTTTTGGTCTTTGGTCTCTTGTATCTACATCATGATCATGTTTTTATTATTTTTTAGTGAATTATAGATCCTCATATTGTGTTGTGTAATGTGTTTATTTCATGATTCATAGTATTGGTGTAACTTTTCCCATCATTGAATAATATTTTCATTACCAAACACATTTCATCAAGAATTAGGGATTGAGGGAATCATTTGGGCCTTACCAAAAATTAATTCGGGGGTCCGGTTCGAGGACACCTGAAATGGTTCATGACATATGTTGGTTCAAATTGTGAACCATAATTAATTTGTTGATATTCTAAATTGTTTTCTGAAGACATAAAATCCACAACATTATATATTATGATTTTTTTCAATTTATCACTATTTTTTTGGGTTCTAGGGATTCATTTTCCAAGGGAAAATCTCATTTCATGATATAGGATGATGTGTGAATTGAATGATATTGATTCATCATTACAAGAGGTTATGAGAGTTAGTATAAAAAATGTATGTTTGATTAAAAATGGATTTCATCACAAAATAAGGTATACCATAGAAATTATTTGAGCACACACAAATATAGAGAAGGTTTGTTCGGTAATGATGTTTTTCACCCCGTAATGGGAGTATAAATTAAAGAAGCATATATTGTAATTTTTTTTGATAATGCCGAATATATTGAATTCATTCTATTCTTGTACCAAGGTACATAATTCTAGATATTAGTAATTTGAGTCATTTATTACTTCATTTTCTAATTCAATTATAATAATAGGTCTTCTGAATCTATGGATGTTTGGATGGAAGGAATATAAATGTCATAATACCAAAGTTGAAGTATAAGATGTTGAACAAATATTATAAGAGGTTGTGAGTTTGAATTATAATATTAAATTCAAAATTTAACATTATTTAAAGACTATTTATAATAAATAAAATGTGATTTTGGGTCTCTTATGAACATATTATAATAGAATCTGTAGAGTGTTCAGATAAAAATTCACAAAATATGAGAGTATAAGAAGACGAAAATGAACAACAAGAATAAACAACATCAGTGTATTTTGGTTGGGTGAGCATCATACCTATGAATCCTTGTAGGAATAATGAGGTTGAATCCTACTATATAACTTCATTATGTGTGGAAAGACTATAAAATTTAAATATATAATCAATCATAATAAATAGAAATCCCTATATTAGTGAATGTAAAATAACATTAGTAAATATACTGAACATTGTGGAATCATTTTTACTTATATTAAGAGACTAAATTTTAATATTCTAATAACATGAGTTAAAGTCTATTCTTTCTAAATTTACATCACAATGGAGATTCTATTGGACTGTGCAGCCTCAGATTTTTTGGGATCATGCTAAGGATACAGTTTCATGTCTTAAGTAATGAATGATTACATAAGGTGTTATTTAGTTTGTTTCTATTCCTAGTGTATAAGATGTTTAATTTCAGTTTATTAACTCTATCATGTGAAAGAGGTTGATATTGGGAAACATTCTAAAAAGGAATACATAATACTATTCAATGTTTCACCCCACCCCCATCAGTGAACTCACAACATATTTTAAGACAATATCTACAAACACTATATCAGATCATCCTAAAACACATTGCAGTAAATCGAAAATAATATATAATAATTTTAAATCATCTACCTACATCCAAATCATATTTTTAAAAATCATAAATATTTGAATAATAATTATTTTATCAAGAAACAATGATCTACTCACACTAAGTACTAACAACCAACCTCACTCCTATTGTGTTATAAAAATCCAACAAATCACCCACAATATTTCAATATTGTACATAAAAATGAATAAAATCCATATCAAATATATTTTGTACTCCCCAAAATATTACTACACTTATTATTTCTTAAAAAGAACAATCTTTTACCATCTATACTTATTCTATAAGAAAAATCCAACCCAAATGTCATATGTGAATTTAAGAACACTTCAATGTTATAATATATCACTACCCAACACCATCAATGATGTGACATAAAAATATATGGTTTTCAATCTAAATTCCTCATAATAGTGTAATTTACGTACTATTATGTAACAATCCTTCACTATCACACTGTGTACATGACCTCATCCAATGAGAATCCCCAAAATCTCCTAGATGTACCTATTATACCTAACAAAATATGCCATTTATCACAATACCTTCCACAAACATAAAGAGGGTTTACTTCATTACTTTAAAAAAACTAACCATGTTTGCTCGAAATAAATCTTCATTCTTTTATAACCGTTTATTCTTAATAAAATGAATAGTGTATCACCCATTGTTATTATATTCCAAAAATTTATCATCCAAAATCTATTACTAGAATATATTGATGTTATTTGGTGTTACCCAATCTATTTAATTCCAATAGATACCCCTAAAATATTTTAACCCCATATATAAAGGATACCTCATATAGTGTTTTTATACCTTTTAGTAATCCAACAAATTTCCATTGGATTCCAAAACAAATACACAACCTTCATCTAATATAAAAAACAATAGAAACCATTATCCTAATGGTTTTCAATTTATTATTGTTTCATAGTCATTGTATTCCATATATCTTTTTATTGATCCCTCTATGAACCATATATTTCATAAACATGTCTCACATTCTAAAAAGTGACACAATGCATTTCATTCAAGTTTTACTTAACAACCATGAATAATTAACGATTATTCCATTATTAACATTCCTAAGGAATTTATATTCCAATCAAACAACATGATCACATACCATTAACACATCCCATAAAATCCAATCCTTTACAAATCCATTACTCATCCCAAATATAGAAAGTATTAGTTCCTCACAAAATTCACAACACACAATCACTTACATTCATATAAATTGTGAAAAAATAGACACAAAAATTGAATAACCCAAAAAAAATACCCAGATGATGAACATTCCTTCATAACTCTTCGAAATAAATCTGGCTAAAATTCACCTCCCTTGGATTATGCTGACCAATTTCATTTCTATCCCCTTAGGTATTTTCAATGTTACTGATTACTAACTAATGGCTTAAAATATAAAGAGAATCACATGAGAAGAACATAATATATTCACTATTCTGTAGGATCAAAAAATGATGTAGATGCTCGAATATAAGTGTGTGTGAATTGTAAGTTTACAAAAATTTATTTATAACCTTAATGAAAACAATGTTTAACAAGGTTAACCCAGATAAATTCACAATACCTTTTTTAATTATAAAAACATTCTAGGTTCCCAAAATATGGTTCTAGAAATAAATCTTAAGGAAAGATTATATGGAAAAAGATTCTACCTTAAAGCACACATAATCATACTTTTCAGAGTATAAAAAATAACCAGAAAGTATAATAATGTTAAACTTTCATCTTTTATCAAAATTTTGTGGAAATAAAAATGGAACAAAAACAAGTAACAAGTACAAAATATTTTATCCCAAATATTAGGGTATCTAAAAACCACTGATAAATTTCCCCTAATTTATAATTTAATGAAAGCCTATCTTACCCACTACACGGTAAGACATCGATAGGAATATTGGAATCTGACTATCTATCCCTACCAGCCCTCGAACAATAAGGTAGTCGAATCCTCTATCCTCAAATCCATGGAAGCCCTCGTTTGTACTCATCATTAATTGGAGTCTAATGATGGAAGCTGAAAAAGATGTTTAGTATGCACAAAGCATGAGAGTATCTCTATATAAATCACTCCAATAGCATGAAATCTCTAGAGTGATAGAATTTTCATAATATTGTTCAAATGATCTCTTAATTATAGGAAATTCTCCAATATTTGGCTCCCTTATTCAACATTCATATTTTCGTTAAATCTTTTAGGGACTTGTACGCTTGTCACTCTTTCAATGATTAGTTAGAAACAGATTGTAAGACATCGTTTCATAAAAAGTATAAGGAAAATGAATAATCTTAAACAAATCTACATTTCATAGTCTACGGAAAAAACAATCTTCGTAGTCTAACCAAATAAACCATTAGAGATGATAACTCATGGATATTCAGAATCTGAATTCTGAAGAATTCATCACATGAATTCTATAGATTTTGGATTTTGAATTCCTATGAATTTGGAATCTGAATTCTAAAGAATTTAGTGTCTAAATTGTGAGGAATTCAGAGTCGGAATTTTGAGGAATTCAGAGTTCGAATTTTGAGGAATTCAGAGTTTGAATTTTAGATAATTTGAAGTATGAATTTCAGAAAATTTGGAGTCTGAGATAAAAAGAACTCGTTGTCTTAATTTCAAATAATTAAAATTCTAAATTTTAGATACTTTAGAGTCAGAATTCCAGATAATTTGGAGTCTAAATTTCATCGATTTCGGAGTCTGAATTTTAGAGAATTAGGAGTCTGAATTTTAGAGAAATTGATGTCTTAATTTCATAGAATTATGAGTCTGAATTTCAAAGAATCCAAAGTCTGAATTTTAGATAATTTGGGGTCTGTATTTAGATGAATTCAGAGTCTAAAAATATAATAATCTATAACCAAGTATTTATAAGATTTTTTAGGTTTTATATGTGAAACCAAATTTTACACTTAGAAATAAAAATGGTTAGATTTAAAGAAACTGTAAAACAAATAATGAAAAAAATTTAATGGATAAAATTTACTAGGGGAATGAAAAATTTTCCTTATTAAGTTAATTATTATGGAAAATATAATTTTACTTATGATAGATTTTTTTTTGATTTTCAAAACATAGAGGTAAAGAAAATTCATAAGGAAACACTTTTGACTCAACAATTTCCTCCTTTTTAAAAAGCACAAACATCCTTACGAAAAAGAATATAAGGACATAAAATTTTTATAGACATGAAAAAAAACATTTCTACCTTTACTTAATAATCAATATGAATACAACTAACTCCCCCGTAGGTTTTGAAATCCCCATGGATCATATTCTTTACTACCTTATATAGATTTTTTTATAAGGATGTATTCTTTGGTGAAAGTCTCCCTTAGATAGACTCCCCCTTACTTAGTGAATTAAATTCATTGATTAATATTCATTTTTATAATTCATTTATACGTCGTTGTGATTTTAAAAAAGGAATAAAGGGAATGTAAATAAATTATACCAGATATATTTGCACTAAACAACAAAATATATTAAATGAAACAAAAATTTTAAATATTATTGAAAGGTTTTGTACATAGAAATAAATACAAAAAAATCTCATATTGGAGAAAATTATTGTTTTTTCTCTTTCGGCATTAACTACTTCATAATGTTTATCAGCTTCTTATGCTCCATGTGATCTTCTTCCAGATGCTTGAGAAGTTGGTCATGATCTTCACATTTCTTCTTCAATGCTTTGATCTTTTCTTCTGGAGCCTTAGGAATATCTTCTTGAGCCATAAAAAGATATTATTACTTAGTTAGAAATTATTTGATTTCTATTTTGAGATCCCTTTATCTCTTCCAATTCATGGAAACTGAATTAAGCTTCCAAATCAAATCATTTATTTCTTGCTTCTGAGTTTTCTGCTCGAGACATAGATTTTCCTATAAACTCTTAGTGAGGTATTTGATTATAACAACTTAAGTGTAAAATGATTCATTCACATTTTCATGAAATTCATCAAGGACTCTCAAGTAATTGATTTTATTCCTTGACCACTTTTTTATTTCATTAAAATATCTCTTATGAGCATCATACTCAATGAATACCGATTTCAAATCACCCTCAATCCCCAAAAACATATCCATAAACATGGAAACTAAATACAATTTCTGATTAATCAAGTGATAAAGCATCTAGAACCTCGAGTCTATACTCAGAAATAAGAGAATGGTATTAACCAAATTTTCCAAAGATTGGACCACAAAATCATGTCCATGAGAGGATGATTCCGAATCAGACTGTTTGGTTGGGGAGGATGCTTTTTATATCTCTTCCTCTTTTCTCTTCGATGAAACCCTAAAAAATTTCCTTTTCACAACAGATTTTCTAGTATTATCAACCAATGCATGCTTTACCTTATCCCCTCTCATAATGAAATATCCATCTTTGGGTGATTCATGTTCACTATCCGATAGTTGAACAATCTTGTCTTCCTAAAGGTTTTATTTCTCAACATCTTCAAAAATATCCTCTAGCTGAACAATTTCATGAATGTCGCTCTCTTCTTAATATGGTTTGTTTACTTATTCATGGCCCTTTTGTTATTTTATTAGTGTACCACGTTTTCATGATTCTTCATTAGCAGTTCATATTGAACATTTTTTAGAAGGAATCACCTTCTCATGATATAACTCGACATTCCTTATCATGTCAACTGTAACAACACTTCCTCCTCCTTCTTCTTCCTCTTTCAAATTTTGTTCTTCTTCATTAGGTTTTGGAATAATCATATTCTCTCTAGGAGTCTTTATAGGAACTGGTTCATTAATAAAGGTTTCCATTACCTCAAGCTGTTCATAAGCTTTCTTAGTAGCTTTCAAAAGAGATTGAAAAATATCAGCTTCAGACATCTTCTTCTTTTGCATCATTTCTTTTTTCTTTCTTGTCATGATTTGTTGCAGCCACAAACATTAATGCTTTTTACTCATTAGGGTCCAATAAAAAATTAGTATCCCCTTCCTCTACATTCTTCATGTCTTCTCTCCACATGGAATCCACTTCATCAGGATAAGTATTTCTCTTATTTGGATGTGGAGGAGCTGATTGAGTTTCCTGAATAGTAAGTGTTTTTTATTTCTCTTCTGGTTCATTTGCCTTCCTATTATTTCTACAGTACTTGGAAGTCTCTTCACCATTTGGTTTCATTAAAGGATCTTGGATTTCTGATACAAGTAAATCATATAAATATATGAATTCACTGAAAAACAAAACATTATTCTCCTAGGGGTATCAATACTCAACACCATCACATTGAAATTCCTTGGCTTAGAACTATAAATAAATTTTAACGACTCAAGACAAAGATCAATAATCTTTGATAGAATAGCCAGATACTAGATGATTTTTGATTTGAGAGATCCATTCTTTATATTCATGATTGTAATCATGATATACTACAACAAATTTATCTTCTTGAGGTTTAGCATGAAATCCAAAATATAGATGTCAATTTTCATCAGGGTAGTCTTATACCATTTTATAGGAATGACAAAACCTTGATCCCAGATCTCAAGAATCCGAAGATTTTTAGTAAGATGGATAATATTCAGAGTATTCAAAATTGATAGACCAAGACACTATAAATATTTCTCTTTATCAAATGAGCCTAAAACATCTGGTAACTTATGGGTGCAAAGTTCTACTTCACCATCATACGAAATTCTAATCATCCAAGCATCCTTACAGTAATAAAGGCAATAAGTTTTCCCATAACTCTTAAATGAAAACAAGTATCTTCCTCCTTCATTAATGAAACTTACCGACTCATAGAACTCTACCAAAAACTCTGAATAAATAGGATCATCTTCCTTCAATTTGGTTACACATAATCTCTCCCAGATATTCAACTTGATATTTTTTGAGATAATATTACCATATATATAAATGAATTTAGGATCAACTAACATTTCTATATATATCTTCCATTCACATATTTCCTTTACTGATGACATTTTTTTCTTAGGAGAAGCTTCCACAAACATTTGAAATTGGGGAAAACCAGAATATTCGGAACAGACATAAGTATACTAGTAGGGCTTTGGCACACCAAATCATTGAGAATCGATATTGGCAAAATATGGGGGTATTTATATAGGTGTTTGAGGAGATGCTTCATCTATATAAAGAGATCAAATGGTAGAAGAAAATTTTAATAGATCTTATGGTTGAGATGATAGGTGAAGAAGTAACATGATAGGTTCTAATTTTTTGAGGTTTTTAAGATAAAAATTCAGATTTAAGAAAAATTGAATTTGAAAAAATTTCATAAACAAGAAAAAAAATAAAAATTTAAAAAAAATGATTATGAAAATTTCTGTAATGAAGCATACCATCTAGATTTCTAGAAAAATTATATGTAATGTGGAAATATTCTTCTTGAAGTAATATAGATTCCAGAAAATATTTTGATGGAAATGTTTTGAAATAGGTAGTATATTACTATGAAAATTTTGACTACAAAAATTTGATTACGAAAATTTTGACTATGTAAATTATTGAATATGTAAAATTTTTATTATAAAACATTTTGACTATAAAAACTTTTAAATAAGAAAATATTTGACTAAAAAGAAAATGTACTCCCCCTATGAAAAAGAGTTAAATACTATAGGGAGATAAGTTTCAAAAAGAAGTTCTCATAGAATATTACCTTACGGTTATCATTCCTAAAATCTATTTAATGTTTTCAAATATATTAGAGGGTAATGATTTTGTGAAAATATCAGCAAGTTGATCTTCTATTCTGATAAATTGAATAATGATATGTTCTTTTATGTGTGTGATCCCTATGAATTTGATTCCTAATATCAGTGTGTTTTTAATATGTGTGATGTGCAAGGTTTTTACATAGGGAAATGTTAGGAGAATTATCACACAATATCTGTGTTTTGGTAAAACTCATACCATAATCTGTGAGTGTCTCTTCCATCCACAATACTGGTTCACAACAACACCCAACTACTACATATTCAGCTTCAGTAGTGAAAAATGCTACCGAGTGTTTCTTTTTTTCATGACCATGAAAATAATGAATCTCCTATGAAATTAAAAGTTGCATATGTACTTTTCCTATACATTCTACAACCACCAAAGTCAAAATTCAAAAGAATATTTAAAAAATAAGAATTTCTAGAAGTATAAAAGAGTCATAAATCCATGGTTCCATTTACGTAGCGAAAAATTCTTATCACAGCCTTTAAATGAGATCCATTTATATTAGATTTATATCTTGTACATGAGAATACTAAAATCATTTTGTTTGGATGACTAGATTTTAAGTATAGTTTAATTCCTATAATACCCCTAAATGATATTTGATCCACTATATTCCCAAATTCATCAAGATCAAGTGAATTTGAGATACCAAAATGAGTACTTATACTCTTAGTATTTTCATATCAATACTTTTAAAGAGTATCTATAACATAATTATTTTAAGGTATATATGTTCCTTCTGGTTTTTGAGATATTTCAAAAACCTAGGAAAAATGTTAACCCACCCATCATACTCATTTTGAACTCATATATCATTAGATTCACAAACGAATTAGTTAATGATTGGTGAGTTAAACCAAATATAATTTAATAAAACTAAATTTGAACTACCAAAATATTTTTAATATCTTTATTTTTAAAAGGGGTTGGATCAGCATTTACCTTAACATAAGTGTTTTGAGAAAAAAATCCTATAAGTTTATCATACCATGCGCTAAGAGATTTTTGAAGTCCATACCATGATTTGGTATGTTTGAAGTCATTTTTAGGATGTTTTGTGTCTTCAATACAAGTAGTTTGTTCAAAAAAACAATCTACTGAACATATACATTAAGGAAATCACATTTAAAATCCATTTGAAAATTTCTGATATTAAAGAATTCAGTAAACAAAAGTAAAATACAAATATATTTTAGTCTAGATACATGAGAATAGGTTTCTTCTTAGTATATTTATTCTTGTTGATTATTTAATTTAGAAACTAATGCAGCCTTATTTCATACAACGACTCCTTTTTCATCACATTTATTTCTAAAGACCCATTTTACTGGAATAAGAGAAGTTTCCCGAGGTTATTCAAACAAGGTCAAGACTTCATTCTTTTTGAATTAATTTTTCTCATATTTCATTGCTTTTATCCAATCATCATCACCTAAAGCATCATTTGTGATTTTTGTATCTAATTGGGAAGGAAATGATATATTTTATACATTATTTATTAAGAAACTTCTTGTCCAGATTGGTTGATTTACATCACCAATGATACCATCACGAGGATGATTCTTAAGAAACAACTAATACGGGTTTTGTAAAACTTTTTCATCATCATATGGTAGAAAAACATCTAGGGTAAGTACTTCATGAATATTTTTTTGAGCATTTTTCATATCAGAAGTATTTCCTTCCAAGGGTTGAAAAGCAGTTTTTTTAAACACATCTGAAGATGTAGGTTTGGGTTTTTTAAATACCAAAGGATCAGTTTCATCAAATTTAACATGTAATATTTCATCAACAGTACAAGTTTCATTATTGAAAACCATTTAATTCTTAGATGTTGTGGAGTAACGTAGAAAAATTCCTTCATCATATTTATGTTTGAATTTATCTAAATTTTCCTTAATATTCAGAATGAATACTTTACATCCAAATACTTTGAATTAAGAAAATATAGGTTCTCTACCATTCCATGACTCATAAGGGGTTTTGTTTAGAAAATTTCTAATCAAAACTCGATTTATAGTATAAAATGATGTACTTACAGCTTCAACCCAAAAGTGATTTTCTATAGAATATTCAATAATCATGGTTCTAGTTATCTCTTGACGAATTGGATTTCTTTTCTCAACAACACCATTCTATTGAGGAGTTGTTTGTGCTGAGAAGTTATGAGTAATGAATTTTTTACTACAAATAGCTTCAAAATCATAATTTTGAAATTGTACTTCATGATTACCTTGAGTAGTTATCAATGGAAGTTTTTTCTCATATTTGAATTGGGATCTAATAATTTTGAAATAAGAACAATCTACAGACGTCTTTGTTAGAAAATAGACCCACGTAAATCTTGTGTAATCATATACTAGGGAAAATACATAATATTTTCCTCTAGTGATTCCTGTTTGTGATGGACCGAAATGACCCATATGCACAAACTGTAATGCATCATAAGTTGAGACTTCAACAATTGATTTAAATCTTCATTTATGTTTCTTTCCATATTGACAAAGATCAAAAAAATTTAAAGAATCAAATCTACGCTCCGGTTGATCCTTAACTAGCCTTTTTATAGAGAGTTTACAGAGGTTTACATAGTTTCAATGTCTTATGCTTATATTCCATAACCAAGATTGATCTTCCATTTCACCCAGACAAAGTCGATCATGGATTTTAAAGTCTTCTATGTTTAGTGAGTATACATTCTCTTACTTGTGGGTAGAAAGAATCATCTTTTACTTAGAATTGTGTACTAACAAGTATTCATTAAAAAAATTCACAAGGTAACTGAAATCCCATTATTGAATTATAATAATAGGGTTGTTATTAATACCCTTAACAAATAAAGCATTTGAAATCAATGATTTTCCAGGAAGAACAATTATACCTATACTAATAATTTCTCATTTGGCATTATCTCTGAAAGATACTTTTTCTCATTTCTTCTTGATAATATTTTCAAAAACAATTTTGTTACCAGATATATTTCAAGAACATACAGTAACCATGTACCATGTATTGTTGTTGGTAATTCCTTTATATTCCTGAAAATGAGAAAATTAGGCTTTCAGAACCAAAAATTTATTTGTTTCTGAAATTTCAAAAAGCAATATTTTAGGTAACCACATTTTCATAGAAAAATACACTTTATGAAAAATAAAAGACTTATATGTGTTTAAAGAAAATTTTTTATCCCAATTTCCACCACACTGACATTTATTAGGGAATGCATAACATTGAGGAACCAAATATTTATTACTAAAAATCATTTTAGAATGGGTATAAACAAATCCAGAATGATTCCTTAGAGGTCGAATTTGGGAATAAATCTTGTCAGAGTTTTCCTTACCAGAAGTAATGTTTTAAAACCACTTCCTCAAGGAAAATATATTTTACTTTTGTTCAATAACCATTTTTTTATACTAAAAACATTAATTTTAGAAATAGAGTATGTCTCGAAAATATTTATCTTAGAAACTAATTTTTCAAGATCCTTATAAAGTTTATCCTTCTATGAATTAAATTCCTCATGGTTTTTGGAAATACATTCAAAATAATAAGTTTTCTTATGATTATATTTAAAAAGATATGGAACTACTTTTGTTAAAACAAAAATTATAGAATATTCCTTATTAAGCTTTTACTAGAGTTTATAATTTTCATTTTGAAGATGTTTAGCAAACCTTTACACTTAATCAAAAGTAGGTAATATATTATCGTTATACGAACAATTTTCTTCATCTGCAAGTTCATATTATTTATTATCACTGTAATTTTCATTCAGAGATACATTAGTTGTAGATTTATCATTTTGCACCATGCCCATTAGACACTGATTTTCAATCGGTAGTCGTGGTGGTAGGCCAAGATTCTTCTTACCCGAAGATTCATCCTCTGAGGATTCGACAGAAGAGTCTCCATCACCGGAACTCCAAGTGTCATTGGCTTTCAAAACATTTTTAGTTTTATCCTTATAATATTTCATTCTATTCCTCTCAGAATGATTTTATTTTCGATTCTTTTCTGAAGTACAAGACAATTTGGCTGTATATGCTCTCCACTTTTTCAATCATAGCAAGTGACTTCCGAATCATTCAAATAATTTCTTTATGTATACTTATATCTATATTGAAAGACTATATTGACAATTATTTGGATCATCCTTCAAGCAAGATTAGCTATCTCATTCACAGAATGTTCACATATACTAGATTCATATAAAACATTGATATTTCTTTACTAGGATCTTGTAACTATTTTTAAAGTATTGGAATTAGTTGTAGTAAAGGCAACACTTCCATTTCTATTCTTCTTTTTATTCATATCAACATCAATTTTCATTCATGTCTCATGTTGAAGAAGAGTTCCAAAAATTTCATCAAGAGTAATTTGTGACACCTTCCTATTCTCATCAATAGTTGTTCTATTTTATTTCTACTCATTAGAAATGATATAAATAATCTTTTCCAATAGAGATTTATCTTTTAAACCGTTCACACCCATAGATTTTGAACTGGTAACAATTTTTATATACCTTTGTTGCACCTTACATACTGGTTCTCCACACAAAAATAAGAATCAATGATATTTTTCTCTAAGAATAGCTCTTCTAGTTTCTATAACATTGGATGTACCAAAATGGGTAACTTCCAATTTCTTCAAGATATAATTAGAATATTTATAATAAGAAACATGACTATATTTACTCCTAGTAATAGAACACAACAAATTATTCGCTACATGGTATTTTAACTGATATTCTGACTTTTCTTGATCAGTAAAGTTTGTGACTTATAATCCGGAAGCTTGTAATATTTAGTAATCATTAAAAAATTATACACTCTAGTTTTAATAAAAAAAAGTATTAATAAGAGATATCCTATATTCATAGACATTCCCATAAAATATAGGTGGTCTAGTTGGATTTAGATTATCAATCAAGCCAACATTAATTCCTACCATTCTAAAAGAAAACATATTTCTACAAAAACTTGTTAATAATAAAAGGTCATAAAATAGAAAAAAAATCCTAAGCATGAAAAATATTGAACAAAATAACATGTGAATGAAAACATATATGTAAATATAAGTATTTCAGATACCTCCATTGATACCAATTGTAGGATCTAAATAATGATGTAGATTCTCAATTATAAGAGGGGGTGAATTGTGTGTTTAAAATATTTCCTTTTTAAACAAAAGGAAAAATATGTTTTACAAGGCTAAATACGGTAAATTCACTAGACTACTTTTAGTTATACACAATTTATAGGTTCTTGAAATATTTTTCAATAAATGATATTAAGTAATTTTTACATGGAATGAAAGTCTTTCTTAAAGCATATAGAATCATACATTTTAGATTATAAAAAGTTACACTAATGTTTTAGAATATTAAACATTTTTCCATTATCAAAATTCAGCGGAAATAAACGTGAAACAAAAACAAGTAACATGTATGAAATCTATTATCCCAAAGAGTAGGGTATCCAAAAACCATGGATAAAATTCCCTTGATTTATACATTAAAGAATGGAAGTCTTATACAATGAAGGGTAAGACCTGTTGGCGCCAAAAATATGGCCCGAAAGGAAGGAACGAAAAAGACAGCCGGCATGCTGCATCGCGAAGAACAGCCGCGAAGCACAGCCGCGAAGCCCCTCCGCGAAGCGCCCCAGCCCTGGCGGCGCCGCGAAGCACCAGAGGCGGGGATCCTCCGCGAGCGCGTTTGACGTTCGCGAGCCGCCGCGAAGCACCAGAGGCGGTGATCCTCCGCGAGCGCGTTTGACGTTCGCGAGCCGCCGCGAAGCACCAGAGGCGGTGATCCTCCGCGAGCGCGTTTGACGTTCGCGAGCCGCCGCGAAGCACCAGAGGCGGTGATCCTCCGCGGGCGCGTTTGACGTTCGCGAGCGCGCCGCGAAGCTCAAGAGGCGGCGCGCGAGCCCTGCTTCGCGGCGCCCCTTCCCTATAAATACTCGACTCCCCCTGAGTCCCGGAGACGGACAATCCGACCTTTCGGCTTCTCCTCTCCCGAATCGCGAAGCAAGCTTTGCCCCGGGAATCATGAGCTCCGCGAGGTATTTCTACTTCGCGAGACGACTCTGATTTGTTTCGTTCTGAGCCCCTCTTCCGAGAGGGATGCCCTTCGCGAAGCCCAAGGGCGTTCGCAAAGGAAGGGGATTCCCAAGGGAACCCGGGCAGCCGCGGAGCACTCGTGCTTCGCGAAACACCCAACCCATGCTAGTAATCCCTATGCCAAGGCAGGATAACTATGCATCGCGAAGCACTTTGCTTGGCAGGACCCTGCTTCGCGAACCACTCCTTCGCGAGGCAGTGCTCCGCGAACACTGTTCCACTTCGCGAAGCACCTCCCACTTCCACCTATGCCCCATGCTAAGGCCAAGGCACCCCACTTCGCAAAGCACACTCCTCTGCTTAGCGATTCCTCCTTCCGTGCGACCCTCCAGGTTTGCACGATGTGATTTCAAAGTCCCATGGACAACACCTCCCGTAGCGTTGCTTCGCCCAATGCTCCTTCGCATAGGCACGCTAACGGCTATTGCTTCTTCGCATAGCCACGCTAACGTGGACCCCTCGATGATTCCTCCCGCGACCCCCTTTTACCATGGCCTTACCGACACCTTCCCTTCCCCAAGGACCAGAGGGTACCGGTTATGTAAGCCCTAGGGGTGTGGAGTGAACCCACCTCGTCCGAGCTGCAGGACGTTAAACTGCCAAGCACCACGTCCTCAACACATGACGTTAAACTGTGACCCAACCTCGTCTCCCTCACGAAGGGTTTCCCCACGTCGAACATTTTTTACACCACTCGTCTCCACGGGAATGGAACTCTTCCGCACATGGAATGAGATCCTCCTTGTCGGAGTGGTGTATGTTCGCAGGGGAAGGGTCGCCTCAGAGCGTAAATCCCTAACCTTTGGTACGGATGATTGCACCCGTGCATCTCGGTACTTCCCCACTACCAAGGTCAGTGGAGGACGTGATAGGGAACGAGGCACCTCCCATCGCCGGACCAAGGTCCATCTTCCCCGCGCTTTGCCGCGCCATGGGCCTCCATCCTGGAGTAAGCCCCAACACCATGGGCCGCTCAACGCGTAAGCCCCATTTCGCTTCTCACGGACGCACCCTTCGCGACGTGATCGTCAGGTCCTTGCAACCTCTTGTTTCTCACACCGAGCATGACTCACGTGGGCTTAGAGCGAGCACCGACCCTGACAAACCATTTGAACTACGAGGTCTTTGATCCATGTCAAGGCATGGTACGTAGGAAGCCTCCACGAGGTTCAAGCCCACCATCAGTGGACCAAGGTCTACTCCCCATCCGAACTACGAGGACTTTGATCCGTGTCAAGGCATGGTACGTAGGAAGCCTCCACGAGGTTCAAGCCCACCATCAGTGGACCAAGGTCTACTCCCCATCCGAACTACGAGGACTTTGATCCGTGTCAAGGCATGGTACGTAGGAAGCCTCCACGAGGTTCAAGCCCACCATCAGTGGACCAAGGTCTACTCCCCATCCGAACTACGAGGACATTGATCCGTGTCAAGGCATGGTACGTAGGAAGCCTCCACGAGGTTCAAGCCCACCATCAGTGGACCAAGGTCTACTCCCCATCCGAACTACGAGGACTTTGATCCGTGTCAAGGCATGGTACGTAGGAAGCCTCCACGAGGTTCAAGCCCACCATCAGTGGACCAAGGTCTACTCCCCATCCGAACTACGAGGACTTTGATCCGTGTCAAGGCATGGTACGTAGGAAGCCTCCACGAGGTTCAAGCCCACCATCAGTGGACCAAGGTCTACTCCCCATCCGAACTACGAGGACTTTGATCCGTGTCAAGGCATGGTACGTAGGAAGCCTCCACGAGGTTCAAGCCCACCATCAGTGGACCAAGGTCTACTCCCCATTTGAACTACGAGGACTTTGATCCGTGTCAAGGCATGGTACGTAGGAAGCCTCCACGAGGTTCAAGCCCACCATCAGTGGACCAAGGTCTACTCCCCATCCGAACTACGAGGACTTTGATCCGTGTCAAGGCATGGTACGTAGGAAGCCTCCACGAGGTTCAAGCCCACCATCAGTGGACCAAGGTCTACTCCCCATCCGAACTACGAGGACTTTGATCCGTGTCAAGGCATGGTACGTAGGAAGCCTCCACGAGGTTCAAGCCCACCATCAGTGGACCAAGGTCTGCTTTCACGTCGGTTTACCGACAAACTCCCCATTTGAACTACGAGGTCTTTGATCCATGTCAAGGCATGGTACGTAGGAAGCCTCCACGAGGTTCAAGCCCACCATCAGTGGACCAAGGTCTACTCCCCATCCGAACTACGAGGACTTTGATCCGTGTCAAGGCATGGTACGTAGGAAGCCTCCACGAGGTTCAAGCCCACCATCAGTGGACCAAGGTCTACTCCCCATTTGAACTACGAGGTCTTTGATCCATGTCAAGGCATGGTACGTAGGAAGCCTCCACGAGGTTCAAGCCCACCATCAGTGGACCAAGGTCTACTCCCCATCCGAACTACGAGGACTTTGATCCGTGTCAAGGCATGGTACGTAGGAAGCCTCCACGAGGTTCAAGCCCACCATCAGTGGACCAAGGTCTACTCCCCATTTGAACTACGAGGTCTTTGATCCATGTCAAGGCATGGTACGTAGGAAGCCTCCACAAGGTTCAAGCCCACCATCAGTGGACCAAGGTCTACTCCCCATCCGAACTACGAGGACTTTGATCCGTGTCAAGGCATGGTACATAGGAAGCCTCCACGAGGTTCAAGCCCACCATCAGTGGACCAAGGTCTACTCCCCATCCGAACTACGAGGACTTTGATCCGTGTCAAGGCATGGTACGTAGGAAGCCTCCACGAGGTTCAAGCCCACCATCAGTGGACCAAGGTCTACTCCCCATCCGAACTACGAGGACTTTGATCCGTGTCAAGGCATGGTACGTAGGAAGCCTCCACATTTGAACTACGAGGTCTTTGATCCATGTCAAGGCATGGTACGTAGGAAGCCTCCACGAGGTTCAAGCCCACCATCAGTGGACCAAGGTCTACTCCCCATCCGAACTACGAGGACTTTGATCCGTGTCAAGGCATGGTACGTAGGAAGCCTCCACGAGGTTCAAGCCCACCATCAGTGGACCAAGGTCTACTCCCCATCCGAACTACGAGGACTTTGATCCGTGTCAAGGCATGGTACGTAGGAAGCCTCCACGAGGTTCAAGCCCACCATCAGTGGACCAAGGTCTACTCCCCATCCGAACTACGAGGACTTTGATCCGTGTCAAGGCATGGTACGTAGGAAGCCTCCACGAGGTTCAAGCCCACCATCAGTGGACCAAGGTCTACTCCCCATTTGAACTACGAGGTCTTTGATCCATGTCAAGGCATGGTACGTAGGAAGCCTCCACGAGGTTCAAGCCCACCATCAGTGGACCAAGGTCTACTCCCCATTTGAACTACGAGGTCTTTGATCCATGTCAATGCATGGTACGTAGGAAGCCTCCACGAGGTTCAAGCCCACCATCAGTGGACCAAGGTCTACTCCCCATCCGAACTACGAGGACTTTGATCCGTGTCAAGGCATGGTACGTAGGAAGCCTCCACGAGGTTCAAGCCCACCATCAGTGGACCAAGGTCTACTCCCCATCCGAACTACGAGGACTTTGATCCGTGTCAAGGCATGGTACGTAGGAAGCCTCCACGAGGTTCAAGCCCACCATCAGTGGACCAAGGTCTACTCCCCATCCGAACTACGAGGACTTTGATCCGTGTCAAGGCATGGTACGTAGGAAGCCTCCATGAGGTTCAAGCCCACCATCAGTGGACCAAGGTCTACTCCCCATCCGAACTACGAGGACTTTGATCCGTGTCAAGGCATGGTACGTAGGAAGCCTCCACGAGGTTCAAGCCCACCATCAGTGGACCAAGGTCTGCTTTCACGTCGGTTTACCGACAAACTCCCCATTTGAACTACGAGGTCTTTGATCCATGTCAAGGCATGGTACGTAGGAAGCCTCCACGAGGTTCAAGCCCACCCGTCTTTCACGTCGGGTTTCACCCCCGTTCAGCACGACGTTAAACTGCACCCCGGTCCAGTGGTAAGCCATTGCGACTCACCATTTGAACTACGAGGTCTTTGATCCATGTCAAGGCATGGTACGTAGGAAGCCTCCACGAGGTTCAAGCCCAACAATAGTGGATCAAGGTCCCTCACTTATGTCGGCTCACCGACACCCACCACCCGTCGTTTATTCACGTCAGGGTTCATTACCGTCCCGCATGACGTTAAACTGTATCATTTGAACTGCGAGGACTTTGATCCATGTCAAGGCATGGTACGCAGGAATCCTCCCAGAGGTTCAAGCCCAACCCCCACCGGACCAAGGTCCACCCTCATGTAGGTACGCTGACGATGCCCATCGGACCAAGGTCCACCATCACGTCGGTTTACCGGCACCATCCCGAACTACGCGGACTTTGATTCCCTGCCACGGGGATACGTAGGAAGCCCCTTTAAGGCTCAAGCCCAACTTCGTCGTCACCACCCCTGCGATGGTCCCATTCCATTCTCAACCGTCTCCGCGAGACGTTAAATTCGCGACCTACCTCGTGGTAAACACGAGATGCCTGAGGAAAACCTCGGATGGAACGCTTTTGGCGTAACCGTCTTTGCTAGACGTTAATCTTGCAAACATACCCTGTGTTGAACACGGGAAGCTGAGGAAAACCTCAGGTACGTGTCTATGACATGTAACCCCCCGCGCTCGATGTGGGATGTCTCGGGTTTCCACGCCCTTGAGAAGCCTCGTGATCGAGGATAACAGACAGACATGCCAGGTACCCCAGCATCCAGACACGCTACCGATGCCTCGAACGTGATTACTCCCCTGACCGAAGGTAGCTGCCCTGACTGGACCCTTTGGAATGTCCCGACAGAAGCAGCGTAATTAACCGGTGTCCATGACAATATGGCACTGGGAAGAGTTTCACGAACTACGTATTAAATCTATAAGGGAGACCCGGACTAGGTGACGAGTTCTGAGGAGGAATCCACAGGAGGAAGAACCGACATCCCATCATCCCGTTTCGATCAAGGAGCAGACGTACCTGAACAAGGAACGAATGCCGCCCGCCTTTGGAAAGCGGGAAAGCGGGGCAACGAAGCCCCGCGTCCCCCTCCTCCGCGGACGGATGCGCGCGCGCCCCGGCGAAAGCGTCGGAAACAGAAATGGTGAACCCGACGTGAAATTCTTCTCCTCAGCATGGAGATTAGTAGCGTTCGAGACACCGGTAGATTGACGTGTCACCGGATCCAGGTATCCGGTGCCTGGCCCCGCCAAGCAAATGGCGGGCCTATCGTGGAACTCACCAGAAGTCGGGGTAGTAGAACGTGGGGCGCTCCGCTCTGCAGCGTGTTGGCGTGGATCCTTCTCACAGACATGGGGATGGAAGAATGCTGGGGCACTGGCTGTCAATCACTTTCCTCTCAGTACTGATGAGTTGATCCCTTCGTTTGTCAGGAATCAGGTTGCTATGCGGTCACCATCCGCTCCTCGCCCGCGCAGGGGCAGGGGCGACACCACTACGACCACCCCACATGGCGCCACTACCGCCACGATGGCTGGCACGTCGCGGGAGGCGGGACGTCCACGTCCCCTTTCCCCATCAGAGGTCATCCAACGAAGGGTGATCAACAGCCTCGTGCGCAGGTATGAGGAACAAGGGGTCATCCCGACCAGGGATATGGCCCGTTTGGACCTGGAGGCTTCCAGGCCCCGCCGTCAACGCCGCCCTAACAGGCCGCGCAGGGAGCCCCCGCTCCCCACCCAGACATTCAATCGTTTCGGGAGCCTATCCCCGGAACGCCTTGACGACTCTTCGCCTTATGCTGAAGAGGCAGGTGCGGTCCGGCTCAGCCCGCTCAGGGCCCCGACCCAGGAATCCCAGGCGAGAGCTCCCGTCCGGCCACGTCAGCGCCGCCGTCCGGCCCCGCAGGAAGAACAGGTAGACTACGTCCCTGCACCACCTGCACCGGCCCGCCTGACCCGACGTCAGCGCCGGGCCCGGGCTGAGGACGCTCGCCTAGCCGCGTCCACGTCGACAGCTACAGTGGCCCGAGCCACCGCCGACGTACATTATGAAGCCCCCGCCTACATTGAGCAGGGGCACCCCTTCGCCCAACCAGGATCGAGACCCCAACCGCCCTGCGGGCAGGTCGGGTTGACTCTTCGGGTTGCAGGCCCAAGTAGTGATCGCCGCGAGTTAACCCGCGGTGATGCCACCCCGTACGGAGGTCCTCCCCGTACCACCACTCCACAGAGCGTGGGCCTTCCCCGCTCCGAGGTTCGTCATGGAGGCATGCTTCATGCCGCCCCCATCCTACAGGAAGACCTGCCCCGGGGCAGTGATGCTCAGCGCGGAAACACTTCCCGCGCCCGCGGTACAGGGTATGAAGTCCGTCCTTCTGAAGGCATCATCCATCCGGTCCTTCGACGTGGGGGTCCCCCCTACGTCCTCTCTGCGAATGACGAAGGTCCTCCTCGCCCCAGCAATTTGAGGAGTGAAGGTCAGCCTCGCTCCACTCGCATCGACCGTGGAGGCCTTCCCCATGCTCCTGCCGGTTCCAACAGAGGCCCCGCCCACGTGGGTACTGTTCATGGAGGTCCTCCCCATGTACCCTTTGATATTTGCCCTGGTGCCCCTCGCACCCCGGCTGTCTCAAGTGGGGGCCCTCTCCGCCACGTCGCTAGCGCCGCCCCAGAGCTGCCTGATAGGGGTCAACCCTGTCCCGAAGAGCCACCCAGGGGCAGAAGAGCGGGTCGTCGCCGCCATGGGAAGAATCTTGGGAAGGCCCAGGGGGGGATCAAACCTGCCCGCTTCTCCGATTCGGAAGCGGAATGCGATTCAGCGATGGAACCTTCTCCCAGCTCCTCCGTATCAAGGACTGGGGCAGGAACCAGACGCGTCAGCCTCGTTCTCCCCGAATTTGAGGTCCATCGGATTCCCGTCTCTCTCCGCAGGTACATCCAGGAGGAAGAAATCCTGGGAATTCCGCAGGTTCCGACCGCGCAGTCACCGCCACCGTCGCCCGAAGCGCCCTCTTCCTCTACCCGGGATCCCAAGGAGCTGTTTTGGGGGTCAACGGTGGTAGAGCCACGACATGACCGGACACCGGTAACGGCGATTCCCGTACCCGAAGTAGCGGCTATTAGCCCGTCCTATCGTGACGTTGTGGTCAGGTCACCTTGCTCTTCAGAGGAAGGCCCAGAGTACGGTGGCCAGTCTGCTCGCTTGCCGTATTCTCCGCCGCCGAGTTTGCTATCCCAGAGGTCCGCCTCGGTGCCGCTACCGGTCCCTCAGCCACCCCCGGTTGATGAGTGGGGAAATGTAGGGCCGAGCTCTGAGGATGAACCCAGGAGCTTCTGGAGTATTCTTGCAGCGGACTATTTCCCAGAGAAGTTCTGGCCCGCGGCAGCGTTGAATTTCCGCATACCCGAGTCGCTTACCCCTGAAGAAGTAGGATGCCTTTGTCGGACCCTGTGGGCGACGCACTTCCGCCTCCGTTGGGAACGGGTAGTGTACCCCAGGAGTCGGGAGCACTTCGAGGAGATTGGCAAACAGTGCCGCCTGATTGATGCAGCGGTGCTCCTTGTGGCCCAGCACCCCGAGTCGCCCGGTCATCAGGGTGCCCTCCAACGAAGATGCGTTCAGAGTTTCAAGGCACTCCGCAAGATTGTCAGGGAAGCTACCCCCCATGTGCAAGTCCGTGGTTGGGGACGCTATGCCGCCCTCCTCTTCAACCCTATTCTACGACAGCCTGATTCGCTATGCGACATTGAGGATATGCCCTCAAGAGGGGTCACAGTCCACATGGCCGACGTTGTGGATATGGAAGATGAGCTTGAGTTCCTTGATGGGGACTTACCACCCGAGTGCGTACCGCCACTACTCGACCCATCAGGGAGAGTCACCCGTCATCAAAGGAACCTGATAGGCCTCCCTGTACCCACCGAGTCACTGGCGCTCGGTCGAAGCACTGGCAAGGGTAAGGAGCACGTCGGAATAGCCAAGCACTCCGACCCGTCCGCCTCCGTGCAGAAAACGGACGAAGATCCTGAGAAAGCCACGTTGCGCCAGCAGCTTGCTGAACAGAAGAGGTTGGTCGACGAACTCTTGGCTGAGCGCGCTGCAGAGCGACGACCCGACTACGGTAATCACAGGCCGGGACAGCAGGGGCAGGAACAATTTCCCCCTGGTGAGATGCCTCCGGGCAACCCTGATCATGCTACTGCCGCGGACAGGGTGGAAGCCGGAACGTACGGCAAGAGGGCGCGATACGTCTCGCCAAACCCCCCTGAGCGACGGGGCAATCTGAAGAATCCAATCCGGGTTCCCCCAGTCGCCCAACAGGTCATTCAGCCAGTTGACCCGCGGGCAGCAGAAGCCGTCTACCGCGTTGAAGAACCTGGCAATGCGCTTGTGGTTAGGGATCCCCGTCAAGACAGGGACCCCCACCCGGAGGACCTTATTGCGGCACTCACAGCCCGCCTCGAGGCGTTGGAGACACGGCAGGTGGCGGTCCCACCCGATGGCAAGCCTTATCCCGCGTGGGTGGATGATATGCCCGCGCCTCCGGGTTTTGGGAACCCCACTTTCTCGCCTTTTAACGGGACAGGGGACCCACCCCAGCACTTGGCTCATTTCTCTTCCAGGTGCGGCCCCATGTTGGGGACCCCGGCTCAGCAAGAAGCCGCTAAGCTCCGATGTTTTGTACAGACGTTGGAAGGTCCGGCATTCGTCTGGTACAGCCAGCTCCCCATCGGATCAGTGACCGGCTGGGAAGACCTTCGCCGGCAGTTCTTGTACCAGTTCAGCTCCACCACGCGGAAGACCAGCATCGCCGACCTCTTTAAGTGCAAACAGAGGCCTGATGAGCGGGTTGCGGACTTCATCGCCCGGTGGAAAGGACTTACGTATTCTCTCGATATGCCACTGACTCAGGAGCAATTACTGACGATGTGTGTGGGGAACGTAAAGACAGAGCTGGTACCCTCCCTGATTACCCAGAATTACCCTGGGGGGTTCAGAGATTTCTTGGATAAGGCCCAGCGCCTCGAAGAGGCCCTGCAACAGGCTAGTCAGGCACGTTTGCTGCCCCCAATGATCCCAGCCAGGAGGGCCGCCAGGGCTGAACCCGCCGCAGTGGCTCAAATAGAAGCCCCGAGGCAGCTGGAATTGCTACCGGCGGTACCACCCCCGCAACCCCGCAGAGGTCCTCCACCTCAAGCACAGGCTCCTGCTCAGCAGCGACCGCCTCAGAACCGACAGGTTCCCCCGCGCAACGCGCCACCGCCACCTAGGCGAGACAACCAGGCGCCGCCCCCTCGGCAGGCCCCTCCGGTCCCTCGACAGGATCAGGCCCCCAGGGCTCCTTACCCGGAAAGAAAATACCATACCTATTCGTTCAACGAAAATCAGGTCCCTGGTTACTTCCGAAGTGCTCTGGAGCAAGGGATTGTGCGTCTGCCTGAGTGCAGGAGACCGGCAGAGGCGCATCTCACTGATCACCCCAACTACTGCCCTTATCATCGGATCCTGGGGCACACCCTCAAGCGATGCTATGTGTTTAAAGACTGGCTTCAGGACCAGGTCAACAACAACATAGTCAAGCTGGGCCCAGCGCCAGCTCAGGTGGCAGGCGTCTCTGCAGGATCAGAAATCGGCAGTGACAGCGAGGGTGAGTGGCAGCAGGTCCCTAGCCGCGGGTCCCAGAAATACGACAACTGGATGGCTCGAAAAACTGTCATCCGTGCCCGGGGTATCATCCGGGCACGCCTGAAGCAGCCGGAACCTTTAGAAGAAACAGCCGGTGCCTCAGCATCGTCCTCGCAATGGACCTCTACCCAAAAGGGCAAGCAGCGACGACGTAAGAAGAAGCAACGTGCACCGCCAGTGCCGTCGTCATCCCGCACTCTTGGCGACTTTATGCCTCCTGAAATGGGCATTCCCCCCAGAATCCGCCCAGCGGTGGATGACTCTTCGAGTGATAGTCAAGGGTACGCTTCGGTTAACACCGTGGAGCTGGTAAAGCCCTATATGACCCCCGATGAGGGGGATCCCCAGGCAGACCGCCCCAATGTTTCCAGCCGACGTCAACGTCGGCGGAATCGCAATTGCGCCGGTCACCGAGGTGTGTCAGCAGGCACTTGTGACCAAGCCGTGCACGCTACCGAGACGAGGCAGCAGGCTCAGCGCAGATCTCAGCACGCGCAGACCCATTCAGCACCCTCGGCTCTACCTCCACCGCCATTCGTGTTGCTGGATCAGGGAGAGCCGCCTCGTTCGTATCACAGCCAGTCTCGCCCGGCGACGGGCCAGCTCCCGCTGTTCAACCTTAGCCCGGCGACTACTCCCCAGGCTTCTACTAGCAGGCAGCAGGATGTACCCAGTGCTAGCCGACCGCCAGTTCAGCCAGCAGGACCTGCTATGCCTCCAAATGCCGAAAAACCCCCTGTAAGCAGAGGTGCGCGTTTGGCACGCAAGTATGATGTCCTAAAGCACTTAGCCGGCATTCCGGCGAGGCTTTCCATCCTTGAGGCCCTGCGCTTGTCATCCGAGATGCGCGAGGCACTTGCCGAGGCCCTAAGGAGCCCCCTCCAGTTCGAGACGGAAGTGGCAGCCGCGGAGGCCTTCCATACCGAGACGATTGAAAACGCCGAATGTCAGGCGGTTATCTCGTTCTCTGGTGAAGACGAAGACCCTCCTATACAGGGGCACATTCGCCCACTGTATGTCACTGGCCACTTTAACGGTGTGGAAGTCCGTCGCTGCCTCGTTGACACGGGTTCTGGAATCAATCTAATTCCGACCCGGACGTTGCGAAAACTGGGTTTGTCTGAAGGTGATTTGACTCCCTCTGACCTCAGGATTCAGGGGTACGACAGGACAGAGCAAACCCCGGTCGGCAAGATCCGCCTGAAGACCCAGTTCGGTGGCTTAATTGCCAGCACCGAGTTCATGGTTGTTTCTCAGGACACCGCCTACAACGCACTGATGGGTAGGCCATGGCTCCATCTGCATGCTGCGGTCCCCTCATCGTATCACCAGTGCCTTAAGTACTCGCTCAACGGTCGAGTAGGCGTGATCCAAGGAGACGCGTCCCCCTTTGCTTCTTGTGAGGCCCGCTATCTGGATGCGGGTTATTACAAAAGCAAAGACAAGCAGATCCTGGTCAGCGAGGATGAGCCCGCTCCAATCACAAGTGATCCCTGGGCAAGCATGGACGACGCCTACATCCTCCCGATCCACCGGTTGGAGGCCACGACCCCCGACATGGGACAATGTTTTGTTGTTTCGGGTATGCAAGGAAGGCATGTTCCCGCGTCCAAGCGACGGCGGAGAATCACCTCGTACTCCTACACCAACCAGGCTCGGGTCATCCCAGAATCTCCTACCCCTGTACGGTACCGGGATGTCAGGCTCATGACAACAGCGGTGCGCCATACGTGTCTATTTCGCCGGGATGGAATCAACCGACTCGGGCCGACACGTCACCACTGCTTTGATATCGTCAAGCGTGGCCCCTTAGGCCGAAGGCCGGATGGGATAGGGTCAAATGCATTCATTGCTATGGTCTCCACGACGAGTGAGTCTCCTGATGTGATGACTGCTGCTGCCCAAGCCGGCACCAGCTGCCCCTCGGGTTTTGAGAGCCCAGAAGCACCTTCCGTCACGGAAAGTTTCCCCCCGGCTGGGGAGGAAGACTTGGAGGATGCTCCCCCAGCCTTTGAAGAAGGCGTCTCTACCACGGTTGATGAGCTGGTACAGGTGAACCTTGGCAGCAAGGCAGATCCAAGACCCACATTGATCAGTGCGGCCATGTCCCTCGAGGAGCGACAGCAGTATGTAGACTTCCTCAAACAGCACCGCGATGTGTTTGCCTGGAGTTACGATGAGATGCCAGGACTGGATCCCCAAGTGGCCGTCCACCGTCTGGGCCTCCCGGTAAAACATCGTGGGTTTAAGCAGCCTCCCAGGAAAATGCACCCTTCCCATGGTGCTATGGTTGAGGCTGAAGTTGATAAGCTAATCAAGGCCAACTTCTTCAAAGAGGTCCAGTACCCCAAATGGCTCGCCAACATTGTGCCAGTCAGGAAGAAGAATGGGCAGATTAGAGTCTGCATCGACTTCCGCGATCTCAATCGCCACTGCCCAAAGGATGACTTCCCACTTCCAGTGACGGAGCTGTTGATTGACGCCACGGCCGGGTTCCAAGCCCTCTCTTTTATGGACGGATATTCCGGGTATAACCAGATCCGGATGGCCCCCGAAGATGAGGAGTCCACTGCCTTCAGGGCTCCCCAGGGTACCTTTTGCTACCGGGTAATGCCATTCGGTTTGAAAAATGCAGGTGCCACTTATCAGAGGGCTATGCATCGCATATTCAAACCGATCCTCGGGACATTGGTGGAATGCTACGTGGATGACCTTGTAGTCAAATCATATCAGCGCCAGGACCATCTCAAAGACCTTGAGAAAGTGTTCGGTTTCCTCCGTTCCCGTCACCTGAAGATGAACCCGCTGAAGTGTGCCTTCGGGGTCACCTCCGGGAAGTTTCTGGGCTTTGTTGTCAGATACCGAGGTATCGAGATCGACCCGGAGAAGATCAAGGCCATCAGCCAAATGCCTCCCCCGAGCAACATTCGGGAGCTTCGAGGCCTGCAAGGCCACTTAGCCTATATACGCCGATTCATTGCGAATCTGGCCGGCAAGTGTAAGCCCTTTTCTCGGCTCATGAAGAAAGGCGCTGCCTACGAATGGGATGAGGAGTGTCGGATCGCCTTCGAGGAAATCAAGCAGTACCTGCTCCAACCTCCGGTCTTGATGCCACCCGTCTCTGGAAAGCCGCTGGTCCTTTACGTGACCGCCCTGGAAAGATCCCTCGGCGCGCTGCTCGCCCAGAAGAATAACGAGGGCACTGAGAACAGTCTCTACTATCTCAGTCGCATGCTTCTCGATACGGAGGTCAGATATTCCCTTATCGAAAAGAGCTGCCTTGCGCTCGTCTTCGCCGTGCAGAAGTTGCGACACTACCTGCAACACCACGAGGTGCAATTGATCTCTCGGGTGGATCCGCTGAAGTACATCCTGAACCGCCCCATGCTGACTGGCCGACTAGCGCGGTGGGCAGTAATTCTCCAGCAGTTTGACATCAGGTTTGTGCCTCAGAAGGCCGTCAAGGGACAGGCATTGGCAGACTTTTTAGCTGCCCATCCAACCTCCGCGGATCAATCCCTGGACCTGGATTTCCCCGATGAGACGATTCTCTCGGTCGATCACGCTGTCCCGTGTTGGCAAATGCATTTCGACGGCGCCTCCCGGAGCCCCACCGGTAGAAGGCTCAACGACCCCAAGCTCAACAGAGTGGGTCTGGGTATTGTTTTCATTACCCCGACGCAAGCCGTCCTGCCGTACTCCTTCCTGCTGTCAGAAGGTTGTACGAACAACGAGGCAGAGTACCAAGCTCTCATCACCGGCCTCGAGTTGGCCCTCGAGATCCATGTACCCCATCTACATGTGAAAGGAGATTCTGAGCTGGTAATCAAACAGGTTAATGGCGACTACGTCGTCAGGAAGCCAGAGCTTGCACCGTTGCTGGAGTACACCCTCCTCCTGATGGCCCAGTTCTCTTCTCGGCCAGAGGTTACCCATGTCCCGCGGTCGCAGAACGGCCAAGCGGACGCCCTAGCTGGCTTAGCCGCATCGCTCGCAGAACCCGAGCAAGATGATTTGGTCATACACGTGGCCCACCGGAGAGTCATTGCTCCCGTCACCCAAGAGGACCGTGATAGCCTGCGGGTAAGTCATCTCACCGCCGGACCCTCCGTATCGGAAGTCCCGGGTTCGTCGGATGCAGTGGTTGAAACGACCCCCGATTGGAGAGCACCTTTTGTCGAGTATCTCCAAAATGGTCAGCTCCCGGACAACCGGGCCGAGCGCGAGCGAATTCGACGCCGCGCGCTTCAATTTACCCTCCAGAGTGGCCCCAGTCTTGAGCAGACCCTCTATAAACGGAGTTTTGATGGTGTCCTCCTCCGTTGCATCCAAGGAGTAGAGATACCTCAAGTTATGCAAGAGGTTCACGCCGGTTCCTGTGGCGCCCATCAAGCTGGGCCGAAGCTGTCCCATCAAATCCGGAGGCTAGGGTACTTCTGGCCCTCCATGATCCACGATTGTATTGGATACGCCAAGAGATGCCACGCGTGCCAAGTGCACGCCAACTTCTTGCATAGGCCGCCAGAACCCCTCCACCCCACCAAGTACTCTTGGCCATTTGCGGTATGGGGACTCGATGTAGTGGGACCGTACCCGCCGGCAACAGCCCGCCAGTGTAGGTTCATCCTGACTGCTACAGATTTCTTCTCCATGTGGGCAGAAGCAGTTCCGCTCAAAGAGGTCAAGGCCCGTTCCGTCGTTGACTTTGTGAGCTCCAACATCATCCACCGGTTTGGGGTCCCTCACGCCGTCCTCACTGACAACGGCACCAACTTCCGAGCAGCTGAATTGAAGAAATTGTACGCTAAGTACGACATCCGGTCAAACCATACCTCCCGCTACCACGCACAGGCAAATGGACAGATCGAGGCGTTCAACAAGACCCTCTCTAACATTCTGCAGAAGATGGTTGGTCAGAACAAGAAAAGTTGGCCGGACAAGCTCCCCAACGCCCTCTGGGCTTACCGGACGACGACTCGCAACTCTACCCAGGTGACCCCATATTCCCTGGTGTATGGAGCTGAGGCCGTCCTACCCATCGAGATCCAGCTTCCGTCGCTACGCACGGCCGTTTATGATCACCAGACATCAGATGAGGTAGCCGAGATCCGTCTAGTTGAGCTAGAAGCACTGGACGAGAACCGGCTTCGTGCCCTGCACAATCTGGAAAGGCATCAGGACAAGATGGCAAGAGCTTTTGACAAGAAGGTTCGTCTCCGCTCTTTTCTACAGGGTGACCTGGTGCTGGCCCTGCGAGCGCCAATGATTCCCGGAAGGAAGCCGCCCAAGTTAGAACCCAAATGGGAAGGGCCCTATATCATCCATAAGGTTTACCCCAATGGAGCTTACTCCTTGGTGACAACAGATGGAGAGCGTGTAACCCCTCCCACCAATGCCAGATTCCTCAAGCGATACTTCGCCTAGGGCACAAGATGGTCCCGCATGACCCTAAACTGCGAGACGGTCCCGCATGACCCTAAACTGCGACTTGGTCCCGCATGACCCTAAACTGCGAGACGGTCCCGCATGACCCTAAACTGCGACTTGGTCCCGCATGACCCTAAACTGCGAGACGGTCCCGCATGACCCTAAACTGCGACTTGGTCCCGCATGACCCTAAACTGCGAGACGGTCCCGCATGACCCTAAACTGCGACTTGGTCCCGCATGACCTTAAACTGTATCTCCGTCCTCACTGCAAGACGTTAAACTGCAAGTCAGTCAGTTCTTCCTGACCGAGGCTCCGCCTCAGGCCCCTCGGCCTCTTTGGGCCCCTGGCCCCGTCTCCACCGAGGTCTGGCCCCAGGCCCCCCTCGTTTCTCTCCGACTTACCCTCTTACGGGATTGTACGGTACAGTGCGGGACTACGTTCTCACGTTGAGATCATGACCATGCCGCACACGTCCCCGAACGAGATACCCCTCGTCCCGCATGACGTTAAACTGCATGTCAAGAACTACGTACGGCTTGATTCTCATCATTATGGGATACGTAGGAACGCTCGGACGCCTCGTCTTGAGCCCAGCCCCAAGCTTATCTCTTCCACTATTCCCCCTGGGAATGGTCTCCTTGGAGGATCTTTGTGTAGCAGGGCGTCGGCCTTCTTGGCCCCGCTCATGCAACCCCACTCACGCAAAGATTGTAAAGGTCGCACCATGCGCCCGCTCCGTTCTTCTACCCTCCCACGTCCTTACCGCATGACGCTAAACTGCATGGCCTTCAAGAACTACGTATGGCTTGATTCTCATCCTTATGAGATACGTAGGAACGCCCAGACATTTCGTCTGTTGGCCCAGCCCAAAAGCCGAAATCTTCCCCTCGGGTTAAGACACGGCAGGGCGCACATTTTTTGCCCCGGCCCATGTCGAGCAAGCCTCGACCCGGCTGCACGTCCCCCCCTGGAGGTGTTTGCCCCTTTCATGGATGGATTCACACCCGGAGGGACCCCCCAAGAACGGCCTGGATACAAAGCCCAAGGGCTCTCCTACTGATACGGGCCAACGCCCCCGAGGGTTTCTCAAGCAACAAATTGAAACAAGTCCCGCGTTGCCAATTTAGTCAGCGGTCGACCCTCAATTGTTGCCCCCATGCGGGTCACCATAGGAACGCTGTGTTTCGACTGTGGTCAACAGTGATTCATTCTGCCCCATCCTGAGGTGATAAACTTCCCCCAGGTGGTGCTAGTGATCGGGACCACATCCCACAATTCCTCACCCGGAGCGTACGGTGTGGTGTGGGACTACGTCCTCATTTACGTCGGGATCATGTACCATGCCGTACAACTCCCCTTACGAGGCTCAGCCTCAGGCCCCTTGGCCTCCTTGGGCCCCTGGCCCCCCGTCCTCATGTAAGACGTTAAACTACAAACCGGTCAGGCCCTCCTGACCGAGGCTCAGCCTCAGGCCCCTCGGCCTTTCTAGGCCGCGGCCCAGGACCTATCTTATAGGATTGTACGGTATGGTGTAGGACTACGTCCTCATTCACGTCGGTTTTTCGCCATACTATACACCTTGCTCAGGAGTATATTACTCCCCACCCAAGTCCCGCATGACGTTAAACTGCACTTCAAGAACTACGTGTGGCTTGATTCCCATCATAATGGGATACGTAGGACCACCTGGATGTCCAAAATCCGGGTCCAGCCCCATCTCTCGGGAATCCTCATCCCATCTTGGCCCCTTGGCCCATCCTTCCTCCATGAAGAGATCATATGGTGCGGTGTGGGATTATGTCCTCATCTACGAGGATCTTGTAGTGACCACGCCATGTTTCCCGCACCACCGAGCTGTTTCGTCGATCCCTCTTTCGGCTGTTCACCAATGTGCTTAAGAGTACTCTGGTTCATTACCTGGAATGCCAAGCTTTACTCGGACACGTCCGCACCCGCTTTCCAGGCTTTGCGTATCCCCGCATCAGGGCTTTCACCATTTTCCACACCCGGAGGGACCCCCAAGTACGGCCTGGATACAAAAGCCCAAGGGCTCTCCTACCGATACGGGCCAACGCCCCCCGGGGTTTCGGACGACAAATCGATAAAATCCCGCGTTGCGAATATGGTCAGCGGTCGATGCTCGTTTGCTGCTCCCACCTCAGGCTAACGCGATACAGACGCTGTGTTTCCTTCAAGGATAACAGTTTTCCTCTGTCGTCACGCCAACCCATTAAGCCCAAATGCCGGGTACACAATTCACACCCTTCATCACTTCATCGTGTCCAAGTAGAATTTCGGGACTCTTGGTACTTTTTTCCCCCGTGCACGTCTGCACGTTTGAGGAACAAGCTACATCAAAGGTGTCCTTCGGAACTCTCTGCTGACTCCCCTTTAATGGATGCCCCAAGTGTTGCAATGAGGGTCCCCCCCTTGTTTCCCACACCAAGTTTATCTCACGTGGGCTTAGGGATTGGGTTGACCTCTGTGCTTACTTGGGAGTTGTCACCATCCACGGTCCGAGCTCTAAGACCATAAACTAAGACTCTCATCTGGAACTACGTTCGAGGCCCCTTGCCCCCGAGTCCAGCTTGAGTTCAGCGAATTTATCTCTCTAATCCTGCCTTCAGGACCCTGATCACGGGACTGCGTGGCGCAGTGTGGGACTACGTCCTCGTTCACGTCAGGTACGCAATAGCTGCACTACGCACGCCCCATTCTGAGGTTCAGTCCTCCTGTCCCCTGTCCTGCATGACATTAAAAGGCACCCTTCAGAACTACGTGTGGCTTGATTCCCATCCTAATGGGATACGTAGGACCACCTGAATGTTCAAGATTCGGGTCCAGCCCCACCTCTGGGAGATATCCTGATTTCCCGGTCACCTAGACCATTTGGTCCATCCCTCTCCAGCGGGGGGTGCGTAGGTATGATACAAGGTTGTGGGCATCATGCCCCCCTTCCCCTGGGAATCTGCCATCTCTCGATCACCCTCAAGGTTGAGTCCCTTGGCTCCCCGCAGTGGTTCACCATGTATTAAGAGTACTCTGGTCTAGGACCAAGAGTGTCAGATTCAACTTGGTCAAGTTCCTTCCACTTGCCAAGCTTCGTGTTCCCATCTATTCGGACTTTCATCATCTTTCACACCCGGAGGGACCCCCAAGTACGGCCTGGAAACTACGCCCAAGGGCTCTCCTACCGATACGGGCCAACGCCCTCCAGGGTTTCGGACAACAAATCGATAAAATCCCGCGTTGCGAATATGGTCAGCGGTCGATGCTCGTTTTGTTAGTCCTCATTTCAGGCTAACGCGACAGGATGCTGTGTTGCGAACATGGTCAGCAGTAATCCTCTGTCGTCACGCCAGCCCCTTCAGTCCTTGAATGTTGGTTGCATGATTCACATCATTTTCCACCCCATCATGTCCAGGTGGAATCTCGACACTTTTGGCGCTATCCCTCAGTGCACCTTTGCATGTTAGGGGGACAAAGCTGCAATCTGGCGTCCTTCGGGACTCCCTGGTCCGAGCTCTAAGACCATAAACTAAGACCCATTCGGGACTACGTTCAAATTCCCATCCTCATGGGACACGTAGGACCGCCCAGACGCCCTGTCTCTGGGTACAACCCATTCAGGAAGCCAGTCTCTCTCCCTGTTTCACCTCCGGATGGCGTACGATTTGATGTGGGATCATGTCTCTGTCAAATGTGTTTTATAAACACTGCGCACATTTCCCGCCTAGCATCGTCTCTGCTACGTCTGCGCTGCGTGACGATAAAATGCATGCTTGGTCCTATCATACGACCCTAAACTGTGACATTATCGTCCTGGCCGCACGACGAAAAACGGCACCGCATTATGGTGACCTCGCTGTAGAGGACATCACGTTGGGTACTGGCCACGCGCCATGCCATTTGTCAACGCCCATCACGGCTTGATTCTTGTGGCGACATCACGACCTACAGTTCTAGGCCTGTCGCTTCACAAAAAAAAAACCATTCACCTCGAAGAACAAACAAGATACATCAAATTCCGCTTCTTTTAGTGCAAGGGCCACGTCCGCACTTCCCCTTTCCCCTGGCACTGGTACCTTACCCTGCCACCTTCCAGAACTACGTACGGCTTGATTCTCATCCTTATGAGATACGTAGGAGCGCCCGGGTACTTCCCCGCGGGTCCAGCCTAACCCTTGAGTTCGGTCCCTCGACTCGAGCTCATTCACGTCAGGTTGTGATGTCATGCGTCCCCTGATCCCCTTTTTCCAATCCATGGTCCGAAGTCTATGACCATAAACTAAGATCTCCCCAAGGGAAAGGAATCTGCTCCCTCTCTCTAATACGTTTCGTTGACGTATTCAGATGTGTTTTGACAAAAAGCCCGAAGCATGGGATTTTCACAGGGACATTCCCCTCATCCCATGACCAAGCTTCGTGAGCTCACTATTTGGATCCTCATCCTCTTCCACATCCAAAAGGACCCTCGGACGACGTGGATACTAAGCTTAAGGGCTCTCCCTGAATGCTGGACCTAAGGGCCCTACAATCGTTTCGGGCCAACGTCCCTGCGGATAATCGACAACATTTGTGACACGGTCCCGTGTTTCGAATACGGTCAACGGTCGACCCTCATTTGTTTGTCCCCATTTCAGGCTAACGCGATAGGATGCTGTGTTTCGAATATGGCCAGCAGTAGTCCTCCATCGCCACGCCGTCACCATCGTGATCCGAATCTCGAGCGTCATGATTCACACATTTCCACTCCCTCATGTTCAAGTGGAACTCCACCATACTCGGCTCTTTCTCTTCGCGCATCTAGATGCGCTGAATGATCATGTTAGTGTCATTGGGCCGGTAGTCACCGAGCATCCCTTTACCCTCACCTGCCCCTCTCTGCATCGGGAAATTCCCACCACTACTGCTTGTTTCCCACACCGAGCACGACTCACGTGGGCTTAGTAGTTTTGGCTGGATGTGTACCAACACAGTCAGGCTGCTCCTCGTCCTGCATGACGTTAAACTGCACCTTCAGAACTACGTATGGCTTGATTCCCATCGTCATGGGATACGTAGAGACACCCAGGCATTTCACCTAGGGTCCAGCCCCAGGAATCGCAAAATCCTATTCCTCCTCATTTCCAGCCCTCGCCAGAGAGGCCCTATCTGGAAGAAAGAATGATCTGTGATCAGGCCGATGCGCCCATCTGGCGTACACCCACCATGGTGGTGTAACTACTGAAGTGTTGGATTCTGTTTGAACAAACCATCACTCCATATTCCACGCTTTGCGTGCCCCTTATTCGGACCCTCGTCTTCTTTCATGTCTGGAAGGACCCCCTAACAGTAAGGATGTCTGACCTATGGTCCACCAACTGTCCTGGGCCAACGTCCCGAAAGATTAATCGACAACAAATTGATAAAATCCCGCGTTGCGAATATGGTCAGCGGTCGATGCTCACTTGTTGTCCCCGTTTCAGGCTAACGCAGTAAGGATACCGTTTCTCCGCCACGGCTAACGGTTGTCCTTTATTGTCACGCCGCCTCCATAGCGTTCCGAATTTGGGCATCGTGATTCACACTCCCCATTTTCATCTGTTTGAACTGATTTCAGCGCCCCTGGCGTTGCCCTGTCCGTGCATAAGAGCACGTCGAAGAGACAGTGGTTCGGCTATCCTGGAAATTCCTCCTCCGATCAAGCCTTCCCCATCTTTCGGGAATCTGGACTGGTTTGAGAGAATTGTCGTCAAACGTCCCGCAAACATTGCAGGGATGTAACAAGGCAATTCAACAGTGGATATTGTGCGTACTACGGAACTCAAAACAAAGGAGAAAGAAAGAGTTGAAGCACAAAAGTGTTAATAAAAGTTTCTTCGGGTTCGCTACAATACTCGGGGGTTGACTTCCCCCATGGACGGGTTGACTCCGTCAAAAGAGCGTTGCAGCTCCGCCACCCGTTGACTTGCGGCGTCTAAAGCATGTTGCCGCTGATTCAACTCCCGCTCCTCTTCAGCAGCGGCGGGGCGTAATCCGTCAACCCTGGCCCGGGCCCTTTCCACCTCGGCCTGGACGACAGCCATCCTTCCAGAGGTTTGCCCCATATGTTCCTCAGCCTCCGCTAGCTGAGCCTTCAAGTGTGAGACCAGCTCAGACTGCGCATTGAGAGTGGCTGAAAGCTCGTTGGCCCGGATCTGCATCTGTTGGGCCTCGCCTTCAGCCTCCTGGAGCTTCCTAATGTTGGTCGCCTTCCTCCGCTGCCATCCCACGCTCAGCCCACGATCATGCTCCCGGATCTTCTCAGCCATGAGGTCTCGGATGAGCGCGTGAGGGCGTTGGGCATCCACTCCCCCGGCACATAGCTCGCGCAACCGCGAACGGAGTCTATCCATTTCGGCCAGCCATTGCGCTTGGGGAGTGTCCCTGATGAAGCGCGTGATCAGCTTCCACGACCGGCGACGGACTATGCTGCTGTCTTCCTCGTCAGAGGCCGTTTCGTCCCAATCCGCGTGGTCGGCAGGCTCGTACGCAGGATATGCCTGCAGAAATTCCTCAGCGGGATCCGCATCTGGTGTTGAGTCTGGTACGACGCCTGACGCCGGCGCAGGCACGGCGGGACTGGGACTGACCGGTTGATCCTCTTCCTCAGAGTCCACCTCGATGACTTCAGGTATGGCCCTACTGGTGGTCCCACCAGTGATGGTGTGCGCCGCAGCTTGAGGAGGTGAAGGGACTATCGACACCATCACCGGCATGCCCCTGGGAGGAACGCCGCCAGACATCCCAACCAGCCTCGCCGCAGCAGCCCACGCCAGTCGGAGAACTGTATGACAGAAAGAGACATAAAAGTTAGTCGACATGGCCCACGTGTGGCAACGAAGAGACCGGTGGAGGAGACTTACGAAGATTGACCTCCGAGCGCTGCTCCCGGACCGGTACCGATGGGACTCCAAGACGAGGCCCCCCGTATACTGTTGGAAGGCCCGGAGAGTCCGGAGGAGCCACCTCAAACCCCCCGGTTCCACCAGGTGCAGAACTGGACGCAGCCATAGGCGCGGGTTCTGAAGGCCCCGCATCGTCACCCGCCGAGGAGCGAGAACGAGGCCTACGAACAAGTTCCTCCTGCACGACCCAAACATTGGTGAGAAGTCCGTATGGATTCAACAACAGATCGTAAGAAGAGAGGTTCGGAATGCTACCTCGAGAGCCTCCGTGGAGTCATCGGATTCTGAGCTTCGGTCTCCGACCTCGCCCTCCTCCAACGGGCTCCCTCCTCCCGCCTCATCCTCCCGAGAAGAGCCCCCTGATTCCTCCGGCAAGGGGAAGCGCTCCCTCAGGTCGGCAGCCGATAGCTGTGGAGGGACCGTCTGATTCAACAGTACCCTCACCCGGTCTGTCATCGGGCGAGGAACACCGCTGGAGTGGACGTAATCCTCCAGCTCGTTCAAGTATTGCTCTGCCTCCGCCGGAGACGCCATGAATCCAGCCCGAACTGGGCCTATGCCCGGCAGTCTCATCCCGAGGCGATTCAGGTGATCCCACATCTCGGTTGGGCTGAGAAATTGCCGGTTGACATCCCAAATGTCCCAAGCTTCCGGAAAGATGGCATTTTCTGCCATGTCGACGTGACGCAGCCGCTTCCCCGGAGCCTGAGCGGATACCCGACGGAATCCCCTCGGTGGCCGCCCCTCCGGATGACCCTGCTCTTCCGGAACCACCGGATCCGCCGCTGCTGCCCTACCTTCAGCCGGTGCGGGCCTCTCTGCCACGGCAGCCCCGCTGCCGCGGGCGGCCCTAGCTGCCCTCCGACCCCGGCCTCGAGATAAAGGAGGCCCACCGTCACCAACCCGGATCGTTGGCTGCTTCAGCATCTCCCCGGGATAAGCAGCCTCCCAGCTGATGGCGTACTCCTTCACCAAGACGAAGGCGGCGGTGGATGGAGGCAGTGTGATCTGCATCTTCCCATCCTCACGCGTGAACATGAGCCACAACTGCCTCATCACGCACGGGTGCTCCTCGTGACGCACCTCCCAGTATACCTGCGGGGTCAGCCGCTGGAGGCACCGGAACTGCCTCGCGAAACGATGCGGGGTGTACGGTTCACAGATTGGCTCACGATCTATCCGAGCCACCAAAACGCCACCTCGGAAGGCCAGGAGGTAAGCCCGATGCTCTTCCGTTCCCCGTCCATCATCGGCAAGCCTTCCCGTCGGCAGTGGAAAGGGATGAAAGTTGAACTCGTCCGCCCTCCACACCCTATTCAGCACCATCGGAACGGCCAGTTTAAATGGGAAGCTCCCAGCTGCGTTCAGGATGGAAGGGCGAAAGTTTGATCCCGGCGGCGAAATGGGGTTTGGATACTCGTAAATCCCCCTGATGTGCGCCGCGATCCACCCATACAGGAGGTGGAAGGGCCCGCATATTCTTAGCGGCTTCTTGCTCTCGCTGATACGTCGCAGCAATCTGTATAGCTTGGCGAGCATCGGGATCCCCAGGTTGATCCGCTGCCCCATGGCCAGCATCGACGCCATGATGAACGAGCTGGGCCGTACCCCCATGCTTGTATCTCTCACTGGTAGGATCCACCCACATATGAGGGCCGCGATGAACGCCGCCAGCCTAACTATTGGCTGTTGTTCGGTGCTGACGCTGAAGCCCCAAGTCTTCCATTGGCTGTCCTCCAAAACCCGCCAATACGAGTGCCCCTTACCCCGCTGGGCTGCCCTCGGACAAGTCCGAGGCCTTGGAGGGAACTCTCGATTCTCTGGAAAGTTCAGGAAGCATTTGAACCATCTTCTGAAGTGGACGTCCCTCACTGCTTCCTTGTCATCCGCGGGGACAAACGCCATCAGCGCTGACGCCAGTCGCGGCATTTGCTCCGCATCTTCCCACACACTGATGACGGGGAGGAACTCGTCGTACATGGCCCCCAAGACCGGGACCCCAGAAACCTGGTGGACATCCCACAGGCTGATGCCCACCTCCCCGTGATGCAGATGAAAAGTGTTGGTCCTGGACGACCATCTACTCAGCAGTTCCGGCATCAGCTGCTTTGGCTGGTAAATGTGGAACTGGGAGGCCCATGCCGCCTCGTACAATCCCACTCTCCTCAGCTCAGCCTCGAACTCCTCGCATGAGGCGCCTACCCAGTAGGCCCAGGCCCAGTCGTCGGTAAAATTGCCGCCCTGGCGCAGGTCCCACTCATCAGACCATCCCTTCGTCGGATCCTGCAGAGCCGCCTTCAGCATGGTGCGGTAGAGAGGAGGGGACGTCTCCGGTTGCAGTGGCCTCCCGTCAATGTCGTTCACATGATTGTAGAGACAATCAGCGGTGACGGGTGTCAAATCCTCCTGTGCATGGCCATCGGCCGCCCTGAACCATTGGCGCTGGCATGGTGTGCTCCTGAACCAGCAAGCTGGTTCATCCCTTCCCGCCTCAGGGATGAAGACGTCATCCCTCAGCCCAAAGCCGTACAACGGCAGTTTTTTGCACTGTGGATAATCCCTCTGGCCTTCCGACAGCAGATCTGTCAAGGAAGTGTGGTCCGAGTGGTTCCGGACCATTTCCCCCAAGCCCGGGCGGTTGGCCATCTCATCCCGGCGAGCAGCATCTGCAAGCACTTCCCGCACAGCTTCTTGATGAGCCATGTTAACTCTGGCCCTCGGAAAAGGATTCTTCCGGATGAATCGCGAAGCTCGGTCGCGAAGCTCGGTCGCGAAGATGGATTGCGAAGATCGGTCGCGTGATCAAACCGCGAAGTCCGGCCAAGGCAGGCACGCAAAGATTCGCTTGGCGCGGACGCAGAGTCAGAGACTCGCGGTTCGCCGCGAAGCTCGATTCGCGGAGAGCTGTCGCGGAGTACGCGGAGCTTCGCGAAACCGAGAGCGCAAGAAGACAAGGAAGGCGCGTAAAGACAAAAGAGGGCGGACCCCCTATTTATAGACGCCGACCCCGGAGCATCGCGGCGCGCCTCGCCCGCGCGGAGCATCGCGGCGCGTCCGGATCTGCGGCCCCGACGAGCATCGCGGGCCTCCTTCGCGATGCCGCATCGCGAACCACCGACAGTTTTGGCGATCTTCCCTCAGACTTCGACCCTTCACCCTCCGCGGCTCCAAGTCTGAGGGGGGGCATTTGTTGGCGCCAAAAATATGGCCCGAAAGGAAGGAACGAAAAAGACAGCCGGCATGCTGCATCGCGAAGAACAGCCGCGAAGCACAGCCGCGAAGCCCCTCCGCGAAGCGCCCCAGCCCTGGCGGCGCCGCGAAGCACCAGAGGCGGGGATCCTCCGCGAGCGCGTTTGACGTTCGCGAGCGCGCCGCGAAGCTCAAGAGGCGGCGCGCGAGCCCTGCTTCGCGGCGCCCCTTCCCTATAAATACTCGACTCCCCCTGAGTCCCGGAGACGGACAATCCGACCTTTCGGCTTCTCCTCTCCCGAATCGCGAAGCAAGCTTTGCCCCGGGAATCATGAGCTCCGCGAGGTATTTCTACTTCGCGAGACGACTCTGATTTGTTTCGTTCTGAGCCCCTCTTCCGAGAGGGATGCCCTTCGCGAAGCCCAAGGGCGTTCGCAAAGGAAGGGGATTCCCAAGGGAACCCGGGCAGCCGCGGAGCACTCGTGCTTCGCGAAACACCCAACCCATGCTAGTAATCCCTATGCCAAGGCAGGATAACTATGCATCGCGAAGCACTTTGCTTGGCAGGACCCTGCTTCGCGAACCACTCCTTCGCGAGGCAGTGCTCCGCGAACACTGTTCCACTTCGCGAAGCACCTCCCACTTCCACCTATGCCCCATGCTAAGGCCAAGGCACCCCACTAACATTTCTATATATATCTTCCATTCACATATTTCCTTTACTGATGACATTTTTTTCTTAGGAGAAGCTTCCACAAACATTTGAAATTGGGGAAAACCAGAATATTCGGAACAGACATAAGTATACTAGTAGGGCTTTGGCACACCAAATCATTGAGAATCGATATTGGAAAAATATGGGGGTATTTATATAGGTGTTTGAGGAGATGCTTCATCTATATAAAGAGATCAAATGGTAGAAGAAAATTTTAATAGATCTTATGGTTGAGATGATAGGTGAAGAAGTAACATGATAGGTTCTAATTTTTTGAGGTTTTTAAGATAAAAATTCAGATTTAAGAAAAATTGAATTTGAAAAAATTTCATAAACCAGAAAAAAAATAAAAATTTAAAAAAAATGATTATGAAAATTTCTGTAATGAAGCATACCATCTAGATTTCTAGAAAAATTATATGTAATGTGGAAATATTCTTCTTGAAGTAATATAGATTCCAGAAAATATTTTGATGGAAATGTTTTGAAATAGGTAGTATATTACTATGAAAATTTTGACTACAAAAATTTGATTACGAAAATTTTGACTATGTAAATTATTGAATATGTAAAATTTTTATTATAAAACATTTTGACTATAAAAACTTTTAAATAAGAAAATATTTGACTAAAAAGAAAATGTACTCCCCCTATGAAAAAGAGTTAAATACTATAGGGAGATAAGTTTCAAAAAGAAGTTCTCATAGAATATTACCTTACGGTTATCATTCCTAAAATCTATTTAATGTTTTCAAATATATTAGAGGGTAATGATTTTGTGAAAATATCAGCAAGTTGATCTTCTATTCTGATAAATTGAATAATGATATGTTCTTTTATGTGTGTGATCCCTATGAATTTGATTCCTAATATCAGTGTGTTTTTAATATGTGTGATGTGCAAGGTTTTTACATAGGGAAATGTTAGGAGAATTATCACACAATATCTGTGTTTTGGTAAAACTCATACCATAATCTGTGAGTGTCTCTTCCATCCACAATACTGGTTCACAACAACACCCAACTACTACATATTCAGCTTCAGTAGTGAAAAATGCTACCGAGTGTTTCTTTTTTTCATGACCATGAAAATAATGAATCTCCTATGAAATTAAAAGTTGCATATGTACTTTTCCTATACATTCTACAACCACCAAAGTCAAAATTCAAAAGAATATTTAAAAAATAAGAATTTCTAGAAGTATAAAAGAGTCATAAATCCATGGTTCCATTTACGTAGCGAAAAATTCTTATCACAGCCTTTAAATGAGATCCATTTATATTAGATTTATATCTTGTACATGAGAATACTAAAATCATTTTGTTTGGATGACTAGATTTTAAGTATAGTTTAATTCCTATAATACCCCTAAATGATATTTGATCCACTATATTCCCAAATTCATCAAGATCAAGTGAATTTGAGATACCAAAATGAGTACTTATACTCTTAGTATTTTCATATCAATACTTTTAAAGAGTATCTATAACATAATTATTTTAAGGTATATATGTTCCTTCTGGTTTTTGAGATATTTCAAAAACCTAGGAAAAATGTTAACCCACCCATCATACTCATTTTGAACTCATATATCATTAGATTCACAAACGAATTAGTTAATGATTGGTGAGTTAAACCAAATATAATTTAATAAAACTAAATTTGAACTACCAAAATATTTTTAATATCTTTATTTTTAAAAGGGGTTGGATCAGCATTTACCTTAACATAAGTGTTTTGAGAAAAAAATCCTATAAGTTTATCATACCATGCGCTAAGAGATTTTTGAAGTCCATACCATGATTTGGTATGTTTGAAGTCATTTTTAGGATGTTTTGTGTCTTCAATACAAGTAGTTTGTTCAAAAAAACAATCTACTGAACATATACATTAAGGAAATCACATTTAAAATCCATTTGAAAATTTCTGATATTAAAGAATTCAGTAAACAAAAGTAAAATACAAATATATTTTAGTCTAGATACATGAGAATAGGTTTCTTCTTAGTATATTTATTCTTGTTGATTATTTAATTTAGAAACTAATGCAGCCTTATTTCATACAACGACTCCTTTTTCATCACATTTATTTCTAAAGACCCATTTTACTGGAATAAGAGAAGTTTCCCGAGGTTATTCAAACAAGGTCAAGACTTCATTCTTTTTGAATTAATTTTTCTCATATTTCATTGCTTTTATCCAATCATCATCACCTAAAGCATCATTTGTGATTTTTGTATCTAATTGGGAAGGAAATGATATATTTTATACATTATTTATTAAGAAACTTCTTGTCCAGATTGGTTGATTTACATCACCAATGATACCATCACGAGGATGATTCTTAAGAAACAACTAATACGGGTTTTGTAAAACTTTTTCATCATCATATGGTAGAAAAACATCTAGGGTAAGTACTTCATGAATATTTTTTTGAGCATTTTTCATATCAGAAGTATTTCCTTCCAAGGGTTGAAAAGCAGTTTTTTTAAACACATCTGAAGATGTAGGTTTGGGTTTTTTAAATACCAAAGGATCAGTTTCATCAAATTTAACATGTAATATTTCATCAACAGTACAAGTTTCATTATTGAAAACCATTTAATTCTTAGATGTTGTGGAGTAACGTAGAAAAATTCCTTCATCATATTTATGTTTGAATTTATCTAAATTTTCCTTAATATTCAGAATGAATACTTTACATCCAAATACTTTGAATTAAGAAAATATAGGTTCTCTACCATTCCATGACTCATAAGGGGTTTTGTTTAGAAAATTTCTAATCAAAACTCGATTTATAGTATAAAATGATGTACTTACAGCTTCAACCCAAAAGTGATTTTCTATAGAATATTCAATAATCATGGTTCTAGTTATCTCTTGACGAATTGGATTTCTTTTCTCAACAACACCATTCTATTGAGGAGTTGTTTGTGCTGAGAAGTTATGAGTAATGAATTTTTTACTACAAATAGCTTCAAAATCATAATTTTGAAATTGTACTTCATGATTACCTTGAGTAGTTATCAATGGAAGTTTTTTCTCATATTTGAATTGGGATCTAATAATTTTGAAATAAGAACAATCTACAGACATCTTTGTTAGAAAATAGACCCACGTAAATCTTGTGTAATCATATACTAGGGAAAATACATAATATTTTCCTCTAGTGATTCCTGTTTGTGATGGACCGAAATGACCCATATGCACAAACTGTAATGCATCATAAGTTGAGACTTCAACAATTGATTTAAATCTTCATTTATGTTTCTTTCCATATTGACAAAGATCAAAAAAATTTAAAGAATCAAATCTACGCTCCGGTTGATCCTTAACTAGCCTTTTTATAGAGAGTTTACAGAGGTTTACATAGTTTCAATGTCTTATGCTTATATTCCATAACCAAGATTGATCTTCCATTTCACCCAGACAAAGTCGATCATGGATTTTAAAGTCTTCTATGTTTAGTGAGTATACATTCTCTTACTTGTGGGTAGAAAGAATCATCTTTTACTTAGAATTGTGTACTAACAAGTATTCATTAAAAAAATTCACAAGGTAACTGAAATCCCATTATTGAATTATAATAATAGGGTTGTTATTAATACCCTTAACAAATAAAGCATTTGAAATCAATGATTTTCCAGGAAGAACAATTATACCTATACTAATAATTTCTCATTTGGCATTATCTCTGAAAGATACTTTTTCTCATTTCTTCTTGATAATATTTTCAAAAACAATTTTGTTACCAGATATATTTCAAGAACATACAGTAACCATGTACCATGTATTGTTGTTGGTAATTCCTTTATATTCCTGAAAATGAGAAAATTAGGCTTTCAGAACCAAAAAATTATTTGTTTCTGAAATTTCAAAAAGCAATATTTTAGGTAACCACATTTTCATAGAAAAATACACTTTATGAAAAATAAAAGACTTAGATGTGTTTAAAGAAAATTTTTTATCCCAATTTCCACCACACTGACATTTATTAGGGAATGCATAACATTGAGGAGCCAAATATTTATTACTAAAAATCATTTTAGAATGGGTATAAACAAATCCAGAATGATTCCTTAGAGGTCGAATTTTGGAATAAATCTTGTCAGAGTTTTCCTTACCAGAAGTAATGTTTTAAAACCACTTCCTCAAGGAAAATATATTTTACTTTTGTTCAATAACCATTTTTTTATACTAAAAACATTAATTTTAGAAATAGAGTATGTCTCGAAAATATTTATCTTAGAAACTAATTTTTCAAGATCCTTATAAAGTTTATCCTTCTATGAATTAAATTCCTCATGGTTTTTGGAAATACATTCAAAATAATAAGTTTTCTTATGATTATATTTAAAAAGATATGGAACTACTTTTGTTAAAACAAAAATTATAGAATATTCCTTATTAAGCTTTTACTAGAGTTTATAATTTTCATTTTGAAGATGTTTAGCAAACCTTTACACTTAATCAAAAGTAGGTAATATATTATCGTTATACGAACAATTTTCTTCATCTGCAAGTTCATATTATTTATTATCACTGTAATTTTCATTCAGAGATACATTAGTTGTAGATTTATCATTTTGCACCATGCCCATTAGACACTGATTTTCAATCGGTAGTCGTGGTGGTAGGCCAAGATTCTTCTTACCCGAAGATTCATCCTCTGAGGATTCGACAGAAGAGTCTCCATCACCGGAACTCCAAGTGTCATTGGCTTTCAAAACATTTTTAGTTTTATCCTTATAATATTTCATTCTATTCCTCTCAGAATGATTTTATTTTCGATTCTTTTCTGAAGTACAAGACAATTTGGCTGTATATGCTCTCCACTTTTTCAATCATAGCAAGTGACTTCCGAATCATTCAAATAATTTCTTTATGTATACTTATATCTATATTGAAAGACTATATTGACAATTATTTGGATCATCCTTCAAGCAAGATTAGCTATCTCATTCACAGAATGTTCACATATACTAGATTCATATAAAACATTGATATTTCTTTACTAGGATCTTGTAACTATTTTTAAAGTATTGGAATTAGTTGTAGTAAAGGCAACACTTCCATTTCTATTCTTCTTTTTATTCATATCAACATCAATTTTCATTCATGTCTCATGTTGAAGAAGAGTTCCAAAAATTTCATCAAGAGTAATTTGTGACACCTTCCTATTCTCATCAATAGTTGTTCTATTTTATTTCTACTCATTAGAAATGATATAAATAATCTTTTCCAATAGAGATTTATCTTTTAAACCGTTCACACCCATAGATTTTGAACTGGTAACAATTTTTATATACCTTTGTTGCACCTTACATACTGGTTCTCCACACAAAAATAAGAATCAATGATATTTTTCTCTAAGAATAGCTCTTCTAGTTTCTATAACATTGGATGTACCAAAATGGGTAACTTCCAATTTCTTCAAGATATAATTAGAATATTTATAATAAGAAACATGACTATATTTACTCCTAGTAATAGAACACAACAAATTATTCGCTACATGGTATTTTAACTGATATTCTGACTTTTCTTGATCAGTAAAGTTTGTGACTTATAATCCGGAAGCTTGTAATATTTAGTAATCATTAAAAAATTATACACTCTAGTTTTAATAAAAAAAAGTATTAATAAGAGATATCCTATATTCATAGACATTCCCATAAAATATAGGTGGTCTAGTTGGATTTAGATTATCAATCAAGCCAACATTAATTCCTACCATTCTAAAAGAAAACATATTTCTACAAAAACTTGTTAATAATAAAAGGTCATAAAATAGAAAAAAATTCCTAAGCATGAAAAATATTGAACAAAATAACATGTGAATGAAAACATATATGTAAATATAAGTATTTCAGATACCTCCATTGATACCAATTGTAGGATCTAAATAATGATGTAGATTCTCAATTATAAGAGGGGGTGAATTGTGTGTTTAAAATATTTCCTTTTTAAACAAAAGGAAAAATATGTTTTACAAGGCTAAATACGGTAAATTCACTAGACTACTTTTAGTTATACACAATTGATAGGTTCTTGAAATATTTTTCAATAAATGATATTAAGTAATTTTTACATGGAATGAAAGTCTTTCTTAAAGCATATAGAATCATACATTTTAGATTATAAAAAGTTACACTAATGTTTTAGAATATTAAACATTTTTCCATTATCAAAATTCAGCGGAAATAAACGTGAAACAAAAACAAGTAACATGTATGAAATCTATTATCCCAAAGAGTAGGGTATCCAAAAACCATGGATAAAATTCCCTTGATTTATACATTAAAGAATGGAAGTCTTATACAATGAAGGGTAAGACCATGATAAGAATATCAAAATCTGTCTTGTTATCTCTGCAAGCCCCTGAACAATAATGTAGTCAGCACCTATGTCTTCATGTCCATGGAAACCCTTAATTGTACTCAGTAACAATCAGTGTCAAACGAAGAAAGATGAACATGATGTTCATTGTGCACAAAGAATGAGAGTCTCTATCTAGAATTCATGTTAATAACATGCAATATCTGGAGTGATGGAATGGTTATTAGCTCATTCAAATGAGCTCTTATTTATAGGAACTTCTCTAAAAATCGGATCCCTCCTCCAATGATCATATTTTTACTTGAATCTTACAGGGACCTATACACATGTCACTCATACAACAGTTATTTAGAAAAATATTGTATGACATAGTTTCGTAACAAGTATAAGGAAAATGAATAAGCTTAACCAAATATATTTTTCGGAGTCTATGGAAAAAATAAATTTTGGATTCAAACCAAATAAAAATTTAGAGACTATAACTTATGGATATTAGGATTCTGTTTTCCAAAGAATACAGAACCTAAATTATATAGATTTTGGAGTCTGAATTCCAGTGAATTCAAAGTACAAATTTGGAGAAATATAGAGTCCAAATTCTAGTGAATTGAGAGTCTGAATTATGTGGAATTGGGAGTCAGAATTATGATTAATTAGGAGGATATATTTTAGAAATTTTTTTGTAATAATTTTAGAGAATTTAGAGTCTGAATTTCAGAGAATTCAGAGTCTAAATTTTAGAAAATTCAGAGTCTGAATTTTAGAGAATTCAGAGTCTGAATTTCTGAGAATTTTGAGTCTAAATTTCAAAGAATTCGTAGTATTAATTTTAGATAATTTAGAGTATGAATTTTATAGAATTTGGAGTTTTAATTTCTGAGAATTCAGAGTCTAAATTTCAGAGAATTTGGAGTTTAAATTTCAGAGAATTTGGAGTCTTAATTGAAGAGAATATGGAGTCTGAATTTCAGATAATTGAGAGTCTAAAAATAGAATACTATATAACCAAGGATTTATAAGATTTCAAAGATTCATATGTGAACCGGAATTTTACATTTAAGAAAAAAAGAGTAATATTTAGAGATATTATAAAATGAATACTAAAAACAAAGGCAAGGATAAAATTTCCTTGGTGAAGGAAAATTTTCCCTATTAAGAAAATTCTTATAGAAAATTTAATTTTCCTTAAGATATATTTTTTGTGATTTTCAAAACATAGAGGAATTGAAAATTCATAAGGAAACCCTATTGACTGAATATATTCATCATCACAAAAATTCACATTACACTATTAGAATAATTCACATCCTATTACTTTTTCTTTTTTATATTCCCAATCAACCTTGCCAATTTTTCAATCATTTAAATAATAATTTATCATCTGAAAATAACTTTAAGAATATGGAATAATACATAGGGTCATAACTACCCTATTTTTATGTATGAAAATATTATTTTCATTAAAATTTGTGTAATGTGATAGAGAATATACAGTGCCAACAATAATGCATGGAAACATTCTGTTATAACTAAATGTGGTTTTAGATAACAAAAATACAATTTGATGTAGTAATCACTCAAATTTTATTTACTAGGGTATCCTAGTGACATTGAGTTTTCCATAAAATTCTAGTTTTATATTTTTATATTTGATTCAATATCTCAAACCACCCACTTTAAAAAAATATATAACATCCTACAAAATATTTCAAAACCTGTTCTTAGATAATTTTGTTGCATGTAATGACCCATTCCATTACAGATTGGTGAATTTATATTAAATTTGAATTTTTCAGTCTCAATGATGGTGATTTTTTTAGAATTGTATTTCAATCAGAATTTCTGGACTTACCAAATCAATATTTGAGGTTTCTATAAGTTTTAGGAGGGTTGGGATGTGTATTTAGTGATCAAGTGTGTGTCAATGTTGGGTAAGGGTCACCCCATTATAAAAAACTATTACAGGCGATAGATCACACTTTAATCAAGCAGTGATGCATTTGGATATTTATTGTGTAAGATTTATTTTCAACTAAATGGACATATTTACATTATTATGGATGATTATAATTATAAAAACCTCTATATATGATTAAATTTATGAATTATATATATATATTTCCACAATAATTGATATTACACTACGGGGGGTGCTCATGGGGCAAGGATCATGTCATATCCTGAAGGGGTATTCCATGATTTTATATTGAGTTGGAAATATCATAGCATAATATGTGGGTTACCCCATGGAATTTTCTCATGATTAAATAATATTAAGAAGAACCAGGTTTTCATCCCTGCCATAAAATCTAGGATTTCTGCACAATAGGTGGTTGGGGCAGGCATTGTTTCGTGAACCATTGGGCAGTGACACAGTGAAACCCTAGATTATTGGTGGTTCAAAATCACTAGCTTGTTTCATGCCACAATGTTCCTTCAAGAATATTTCTAAAATAGGGGATAATAATTCATTTTGAGGTATTTCACTCTTATGAATTTATGGAAATGAGATCTTAGGATAGGAGAAACAGGAAAGATCCCACCCCCTCCTCATTAGGATTCCCCTTAATGGGGGGTATATTTGTGATAAATTTCCATAGATTTTTGGATTTTGGATTTTTTTCGTTCAACCTTTGTTCATATTATCATTTTTGTCCTTATAATTTTAGTGTCTTTAAAAGGTTTTTGCAATGATTATCCTATATTATATTGGAACAATGTTTAAAATTGGATATAAATTATGGTAGATAGAGAGATATCCTTGAAGATAAATAGATGTCTGTGTTCAGAATTTCAATTTGGGTGTTTTTCCTCGTAATTTGTTTTATACATTTCAATTTAATTGGAATTAGATAATAATTGATCAGGTGATGAATAGTGGGGTATTTCTCTTGTTGATGTTTTTTTGTTTTATATACCATAGGAACACCATTTTTCATGGTTATAATATAGTGGGGTTTCATAGTGATATTTTGGGAAATATGGTCATTTTTATTAAGTTCCGAAATTAAATATAAATATTTATAATTAGTTGTTATTGATATTGCATCATAAAATTGGGGTTTATGTGATTGGTGAATTTATGGTTTGGTATTCTACAATGAGTGGGTAGAGCTAGGATTGAGATTTTAACATCTATATGAGGTAGTTGTCCCTTGAATATCTCCATATAGTTAATTAACTTTTTTTTGACGTGTGAAATTTTTCGTCTCTACATATATGTGAATGACCCATAAATAATGTGTCTTGTAAACTATTGACACAAATCAATTGGAAGGAAATTATTAGAGATAAAATTACACCTTTAAACATATATTATATTCTTTAGACATTAATAGTGAGTGGATTCTCTAAAGAGTTATATAATAAATATGTGGTCTAGATAATGATTTTTCCATGAAAAATTATTCATATTAATTAATGAGATAAGTTATTTAGTCTCAACAGAGAGGATTATTGAAGAAGTATTTGTTTTATTTTCATTATAAAATCCTATATACAATCATTTTGTTACCTTATAGTCATATCAGATGATTAACAGTTCATGGGGTGAGAGTTCCTCCCCCAAAACCAATTGGGAATTTGGTTAGTGTTCTCTAGTCCTTGTTTTTTATATTTTCTCTATTAGAATATCAACTTAACTAGGAATAAAATAGTGATAAATTTTATTCCATTATTTATGTTAGTATGTAAATTGGGTTTATTTATGTTATGGATTAAACCATAATGTAAACATTTCTTGGTTTTAAGTATGATATACTCATTGTGTGATAGATAGACTAGAGGTGGTGTGTATTAAAAAGGAAAACCATAAAGGTTTATTGTATATGTTATGATAAAAGGGACCATGATGGGTAAATTAAAACATTATTTAAAATTAATAGTTTATTATTGAATGGATAACATTGATGTATCCATGAATAGTTTGGTAATGGAGTTATGTGGTGTTCTAGAGAGAACATACTTAGGTGATTAGTGTGCTAATGATGGAGTGTTTCAATCCTTATAAGGAATTTGTAATATATGTGTCATTATTGCCTTATAATATCTATTATATATTTAAAAGATAAATGATTTAAAATATGTGATTTCTTATTATTTTTTTCTAATTGATTATTTTATAAGCAATTAGTAGGAAGCTCACACGCGCCATGATCATTATATGTAATGGGAAGGTGGATCAGGTTACCATGTCAACCATACTACTACATGACAATATTTAATGGTTTGTGATACAAGATTGATGTCTTTCCAACAATGGGAAAATTTTGATATGGGATGGGAAGTGACTCCATTCATGGATTTTTTAGTTTTGTCAAATGAATTTGTTGATATGGGTTATGTAATAATGTTAAACTTGGATTCAATAAGGTATGAGTTGGGTGTCATTTCAAATATCACATAATGGATGTTTTGGGTTGTTCATTCATAATATTCATGAATAAAGATTGAAATTTGATGATGTGTGTTTTTACATGCCATTAATAGATGTATTTTGATGATTAAGATGTGGTAAGTATGATTTGATACCTATCCGTTAGGTTGTGATGTTATGGGAAATAAATTATTCCTAGTGAGGTGGTCGTGACATGGTGTGTTTGAGGTTATGGAACTTTATGTGTTTGTGATGTGGATGTTCACATAGGATGCCTCCCATGGGGGATATCTGTTGGATATGTTGGGTGTTTTTTGTGGATGATAATATGGGATGGACATGATACCATCCAAGGGGTGGATATTAATTATATTTCGAGATTCTATTCTATGTTTTATGAATTGGAAAGTCATGGATAGCCATTATTCTTTTAACTTGTTCAGAAACACCCCAATACTAGCTAAATATGGTATAATCGCACCCAAGTGGATAGGGTACCACCTCTTATTATGGAATCTATTATGATTATAGATTGTTATTAATTTATTCTAATAATATCATATTTTTAGGAACTTTATATTGTTGATATATTAACTAATTTATTGATATTGGTCTATTGAGTTGTATTCACAAACTTCTTGGGAATACCAAACACATTAAAATTTCAAAAGGCCTAATATTAGAAGGTATAGGTTGGGAAGAGTCCCAATGCATGATGGATAATATAGATAGATGGGTTAGAGTCAGAAGATGGGTCTATGTTGGGATATTAGACTATATGGTTGTTAATTTTTTTAAGGATTTTTATTCTCTAAAATCTGAGATAAAATATATTTTTATTTGACTATGTGACCTATATTTGTACATTTTATTACTACATGGGTGGGGGATAATTCTGTAATGTTATAATTCGTCTATGTTTCCTTTTATTCCAAAATGTGACAATTGATACACATGGAATTACTAATTATGATTTAATTTAAGTTAAATGATTGATGGTATAGTCTCCCCATCTTATAATTATATAACATTGTTACTAGTTGGATACCTTTTGAATACGAGGAAGAAAACTTGAGGAGATGTGGTACAATGATCAAGTTATAGTTGAGTTAATCATGTTGTTACGTTGTGAAATTTTATTTGAATTTGGTTTCATTTGTAATAATATTTAATATATTAAAGAGGGAGTATATGATTGGTCAGATCATGTGATGGAAACTATATCATTTTCCTGGACTAATATTGTATGGCTTGAATTCCATGTTGTTGCATAAGGGTATAAGGGGATTATATAATGATATTTATAAGAAAAATAACCCCATTAAATTGATGACTTATAATAAAAAGATGTTATGGGATTTGATATGAAGAACAAAATATACACGGTTTACCAGAAATGTGACTGCATACTTTTTGACTCCTCTATAGTTGATTCAGATCACCAATGTTTCAAACAATTCTAACTACCAAATGTATCACACCATACATGGATCCATGATTTCAATAATATAGTCTAAAACCTACAATTGTGTTAAAATATCCTTCTTCCAATGATGAATCATTGTTGGAAAATGAAGAGAGCTTTGACATGTGAAACAAAATAAAGATTACCAACTATGAAGTGAATTATAACCTTATATTGGTTTCCCCTGTTTATTTGAATAAAAGGAAGATTACCAATTGTATCATGTGTTTTAACATTGGGAACATATGTTACTTCCCATTAGAGTGAAATTAATTGAGCACATAAATGAATAAAATTAAAAAAGGTCATAAAAATTTAATCTTAATAAATCATAAACAAAAAATCATGCCATATTTTCTGGAAATGATAGAAAAAACATCTTCGGGGTTTTTGTGGATTTTGTTTCATGACATGTTGAAGATGGTAGTGATGTTTAGGTGATGTTTTGAATATTTTAGGGACACATGTGAATCATCACTAGAGATGGTTTAAAAGTGGTTTATCTTGAATAAATAACCAATGATGTATCACATATTATATTTCTTATTATGTTTTAAATTTTGAAGATATGTGGTACAGTGTAATTAGCCTGGTCATAGAGGAGAATATAATGGTACATCAAACATAATTCAATCCATAAAATCCTTATTTTCACAACAATAATTGATATAATGTGTGAAAAAAAAGTGAATCCGACTAGGGAGAAGCATCTAAGTAGCCTCCAAACATTTTACTGATCGAGATTACGAATTACATAATTGAGAAGACTAAAAGAGGTGAGCAAGTGAGAACCCATGCATGTCAGAAAATGTGTATGTGAGGTTACTCTATAATGTATGGTATAACCTGATCAATGGTTCTTAGCCTCTCATATATGGGTCTGGATTGAAGTCTATAGTAAATCACATATGCTAAGCATATTTGAATGAGTTTCTAAGAAACATTATGGATAATTAATCAATGAAAATTATGATATTTTTTCAATGAGTGATTAATATGAATCAGGATATTAAAATATCATCATCACCAAAACATAGTGTCTATTAAAAAATGTTTCATGAGATTTTGTGCCCATTAAAAAATGTTGGTATCAATATCATAGAGATAAGTTAAGAAGTAGATTTGCAGAAAAAGTGATGCCTATACTAGAGTAATTCCATACCTCCCAGAGATAATACATTTAATAAAACTAATTAATTTGTTGATCTGATATCCATTTGTGTAGCTACATTATTTCCAAATAGGACCACACCAAAGGTGGTCAATTTTTTTTGAAGAGAGTTAAAGAGATAATGTATAGATAATATGTGAAATGAAGGATGATAGGATATTTTTTATCCGGAAAATTATATGTGGATATTCCATAGAGTTCCATACCAAATATGCATTAATTTACCAAGCCCCTTTGTACATTATTTTGGATGATGTTATTGTAAGAACTCATGTCCATATGGTTCGTAATTTCTGTAATAGTTTGAACATAAATATGATGGAAGATAGTTTTTTTTTAATTTATTAAATTGAAATAATGTTCAGGGTTGTTATAAATCTAGTTCAGCTTTTTTCAAATGTTTTTAATGTTATGATGGTAATTTCAAGTGTTCAAAAAATCAAGGGTGGGGGGAACATGTGTCTCGAGATATTAAAAGAGGATATATAAGAAATTTATGCCGTTAATATTTTATTTATGATGTAATAAGGGTTTTGGGGTTCATCAACATGAGTCAGGATGTAAAAAAGTAGTCCCTCAATTTTGGCCAATTGAATTCAAGTTATGAAATCATGGTTCATTGCATGAAATCATTATTCACACTCTGAAAAATTCTAGCCTAGACCACTGAAGTCTTTTTCCAAGTAATTCCTGAACTAAAATAATTTTTTCTGCTATAAATTATTTTTATTATTTATGATGTATTATAATATATTGAAACTTCCATAAATTGTAGAGAATGATTCCCTTATAACCCCATACATATATTCCAATGTTATTTGAGGATTTCGGTTCCGAGAGTTATTCTGATCTTGTATCTCTTATGATTGAACTACAATTAATTGTGATTGATTCCTCTTGTTGATTCTTATTTTTTTTATCCATGGTCTTTTCTAATTATCATTGATATCACCATCATAATTTTGTCATGGATTGATTTTGATTGATAAATCAGATGATGTATCTTCCAAATGTTAAAGGCTATATCAATGGATGATGATATATTGGATCAAAATTGAATTGTGTAATACATTGTTGATGCATGTGTTCTATTGAAGTGTGATCCATTAATGGAATGTCATTTGTTTTATTTTTTGAAGGGTTCCACTTCATTATTTTAAATTGGTTATTATTGTTTTTATTCACAATATAGATTTTACACCAATAGTATTAGGAATCATGTTTTGGACCGACCATGGATTATTGGTCATGAATATTACAAGGTGAATTTTTTTGGTATGTGTTTTAGAATATATTTCATCACCTATTGGATAAGAGGTTCCTTTCATTATTTATATTAGTTATAATGTTGTTATAAATAATAATTTTTACTACTTTGGAATGAGATAAAAAAACATGTTATTTATGGAATATATAATAGACTATGGAAACAATAGAAATATCTTTGGACAATATGTGGCTTTAGGAAAACTCTGTTTGAGGTAGGTATCATAGAATGACTACCCCTTTTATATTTATCATTGTTAAAGTAAATTAAATATGGGTGAACATGTCAGAATTTCATCCATATGACTTATTGATGATTTAAACCATTTTCATGATGATAAATTGTATACATAGTCCTGTAATTGTCTCTATTAGGTCCTTGGTGTTGATAAATGAACTTATTGACACCAAAGTGGCCATACACCTTTGGATACTAGTTTGGATTTTGAAATAAATAAACATAGATTCCCATGAATAAATGGATGTTGGATAAACTATGGTTAACCTTCTAGTTGGTTTGGATTGTGAATTATGAACTGGTCTTGAGATTGAATTTTTCATAATTGGTAATTTTGAAGGATTTACTTAGCATTAATAACCTTGGCTAAAAGATTTAATTTTAAGGTAATTGGAATCGGTGAAAAGGACTAATGAAATACAGACTTGATAATATTAGTAATGGTAATAGTAGTCAAATGATAAATTTAAATGGTGATAGATACATTTTAATTGATGGTTGTTGATTTGGGATGATAGATATTTTCAGTATATTTTCTTGGTTACATGTCAATTATCTATTTAATGAACTTGATAATAAGGCATTGTTAGTATATTAGTTAAGTTTCTTTTTGGTATTGTAAATGGATTTAGTATTTTTATTTATCTTGTTATCACTAATTTTTTATGATGTAATGCTTATTGTTCTTGAGGTGGGTATATTTTAATTATTATAAGGCTTGAAAAAGTTATCTTTTAATGATGATTGGGATTGGACTCGTTTTTCTATAATGCTCATAATTCATGGCCATGTTATGTCGTAATTCTTATAGGACATTACATATTTATTTAGAAATACTTATATAAAGGGTTTGCATATAATTATATTGTAATTATCATAGGGATATTCTCAATTATATATAATAATATATTAGTTGTACCTTAATATATTTATGGTTAAGGTTGTCAGGGTTTGGTGATGTGCTTGGAGATATACCAAAATGCGTTGAAGAATGTTTAGCTAACCTTGGGGGCCAAACTAGAACATCTGGGTCATCGGGTTTATTTCAAGTGTAGTATTAATTAAATTCAATTAATACCCTTGTTTATAAATAATTAACTACACTACATTCAAATAATGGATTTGTTTTTAATTTATTAGTGGTGAACTACTGAGTTATACTCAAACCCTGCTCAGGCCTCCATTGCAGAAGTGGTCCTAATCAACTCTTATATGTTTATTACAGGCATTGGATAGTCTTAATCCAAGGATATCGTGGTTGAGTAGGATAGATGGTATGACATTATTGGATAAGATGCGTTTGGATTAAGTGATATATGGGATCCATTATTTTTAACTATTTCATTTATTTTAGCATGTATCTATGACTGGACTTGTGGGTGGAATGTTGTATGTTATAGAAGTGTTGATTGATGTGTAATAATTTCAAGTGTTCTTATTAGATTCTAAATCATTTTGGTTTATTGTGACTATATTTCTCTGATAATTATTATTTTTATTTATTTCTTATTGTGGACCCTAATATAGAGAGTATAACATCCCTACTGTATAATCTTCCACCCCTACTTCCAGTCAGAAGCCTTTAACGTATGGGGAGACATGGCTGATGTCATGTGGTGAACCATTATAACCATTTATTAAATAGTTATCCAATGTGGAAAATTACAAAGAGGTATGAGAGGTGGTTTTATTTTTTCCTTTTCAAATTTGGGGTTTGGTAGAATGGAGGTTTAGGAATTTATCAAGTCCGGAAATGGATAACTAGATGGTGAATTAATAGAATCAATTCCAACAGAAAATACTACTTACCAAGGATATTATAACTATTCTGAAATTCAATTTTATGGATGTATTTTATTTTCATCATGAGAAATGGAAATGTGTTTTTGATGTTTAGATTAATGATGGTATCGATTTTTAGGCCCATTTGTAAGTGGTCAGTGGTTTGATTTTTATTGTTGGACCATTGAGGTAAGATGCATCTCTTGAATCATATCAGGCACATAATATTCACATGATATATAGGAATACTATTATGTGATTTAATTGATTATAATTTCCTAGATTTATTATTCATTGAAATATTATTATACAATTTTTTGACATATCAGCTCTTTGTGGAATTCAACTCATATGGGTTACTTGTATATCTTTGATTTTTTTTTGAAGTTCATGTATATTTATTGCTATATTTTAAATGAGGATGATGAATCATTCCTAATGAAAATTAATTATAATGACCTGAGTAAGGATGACATAGAACAATGTGTCTCAGCATTGGATCATTGGAGGGTGTATTTTTTCAAGTTCATTTGTTTTTCCTAGTACTCTAGGAAGCAGTCTGGTGTGTTGATTCATGAACATGATAGGTTATTTCATGAACCAACCCATGTCAAACCCATACATGTCACTCAAGTTGGCCCGATACAAGGACCACGAGGTGTTCTTGGTCATCATTGGATCTAAACTAGTGCATGGGCATTAATAGAGAAATAGAGGGAACAATTTCCCATTATATAAATAAATAAACAAAGGAATTAAATAGGACAAGCCAAATAAATAAATAAAACTTCCAAAATGATAGCATTTAATTAAAAAATGTAAAATAATAAAAATAGAACAATAAAACCTAAATTGAACATAATCACCATAACGTACCCACGTGACCCTCAGGGTCACTCTTTGATAGAAAAACCAACCACCAACCACGGTGAATGAAACCATGTCAGAATCTATGCTGAAAGATAATAATAATAAATAGATATAGGCATGAGGTTTAAAAAATAGTGGGAATACCAAAAAAAATATATTACAAATGAATTTATTTTAAATAAAATTGTCATCAATATAAAGTTATAAATAAAATATATAAATCTATCTTCTTCACACAAAAATTCACTTTCAAATTGAACATGGTACATTTACCTTTTTCTATTCAAATCTAGATTATTTTCAAAAAAGCATAAATTATCATTTTGAAGGATAAATTATATGTTTCATTTATAAAGGTGTAAATGTGATTATAAAACATTTCCAAAATCGTTTCCAACCTTTGAAATTGATCACATAATTTTTCAAAATAGTACCCCATGAAAAAGAGTAGCAATAATAAACATGTTACAAGGGAAATGGTAAAATAGCACAAACTTGTACTAAACCAAAAATTCCTCTTAATCATCCTCCATGGACAACTTGGTGCCTATGAAAATGGGAGAATATAATAGCTTAGTGGAATAATATATAACACACTATACATATTGACTCATCCATAAGGATAAACTCACCCGATGAAATCAATTACCACCCACACACAAGATATAAGCCTACTTGGTCTGATTTATTGTTATATTCCCATAACAGCAAAACAAAATAACCCATGTTATAGGCCACTAGCCAAAGCACAATACTAAGATAGGGATGCAACAATTCAATAAAAATACACTCTATATGATAGGATCCCATGTATAATCTAATGTGGGGGTGATCCAATAATGCTAACAAATAATAGAATAACACACATACACACATATACATCCCACACAAGAAATTCACACCACAATGTCTCTCTGCGTCACCCTATTTAATAATATGTTACCTTTTAACCATTAGATCACAAGGGATCTTCTCAGCGTGGGCAACCCACAAAAATAGACCTAACCATGGAAATTATATTACCCCTTTATAGTTTTCAATTTAACCAATTTCAAAAAAAATTCCACAAGAACTCAAACACCCTTCTAGAGATCAATGATTCCAATGGAAACCCAACACATTTTCATCACATAATCACACCATTTTCAAAGACACAAATGAATTGCGCCTTCAGGAAAATAAAATTTTATAGATTTATTTTATAAATGTGAACCGCCAATTTAAATGCCACACATGCATTTTCAAATCCAAACCATTATTTAATAATCCACAATCCACATGCCAAGGCTAACCATGAAATTTTTCAAACACTTGGAGTGCACAACTCGACAAAGAAACATAAAATACATGAAAACAATTAAAAACACCTCATTTATCATTGAAAAATTATTCTAAAAACTATTAATTACTAATTAATATTTAAGGAAGATAAGAAAATATTGAAATAAATGATTCTTTAATTTAAATGTAAATGTGTAAAAGGAACCTACATCAAACTCAAGACGCTTCACTAATGCCCACCTGAAACAACCTCAAAATGGTTCGATGAAGAATGAGTAATAATAAGGAGCCTTAAACACATAAAATCCCCATTTTAAACCCAAAAAAACTAAACCCTTGATCAACATGACCATGCCATAAGATTAAATCAATATAAAATGGAAGATAAATGATTATGAATAAGAGAAAAGAATATTACATTGAGAATCACCTCCAAACATGATGAAATCCACATTAAATCACATGATAAGGAGGTAGGATATATGGTGTGTAATTATGATCTGTTTAGGGTCATATTAACTAAATGGGAAAATAATAGTGTGATTTAGGAATAAATCACATAGAGGGTAGAATAAGCAAGTCACATTTTTAATGACCTATATTGGTTGCTTGGTTTTCTGGAAGGGTTTCCCAAACCATGTGGAAAATACTTGTCATTAACTATCCTAGTCGAACATATTTCATGGTTATCCATCATTGTTTACTGAACCATGTGATAACGGTGTGGTCTCTATAGTCTGAAATTGAAATTGGTTTCATTGTTTCCTCAAACTGATCACCAACCAAGCACTACATACTACCAAGCCCAAAATACCAATTTTTCACTAAATAATATCAACTAATCTAAATAATAATCAAAGGGGAAAAATAACGTACAAAAAAAACTAAGAATATAAATTTGAAACACCATAAAATTGAGAGGAAAATTAATATTCCAATGATGAACCAGGACCAAAGACAAAAAGAAAAAAATTATGGTGTGACAATTCTCCCCACCATGAAACATTTCCACCCCAAAAGTCATAACATATCAAGTTGATCGATAAGAGAAAAAGTTTTCTACACCCACATGATTCAAATCCTGAAATAGAGATCACCTAAACCTCTACCATAAACAATACACAAACCACTACCTAGAATAAATCAGTTAACCAAAACGAATTCTCAAAAAATAATGGAAAAGTTAGACAACAACTTCTATAACATTATTTATAACTATACTATTGGGCGTACTCTAAAATCCCAACATTCACTCTGAAAGTAAAAACATGAAACCAAAAACTTAAAATAAAACAACCCATTAAATATATAATCTAGAGACTTAAATGAATTACCAACACGAGAGGTGAAATAGACTCCCCACCTTTAGAACATGTTCGACATCAACCAACACCAGACGAGACCACTGTATGAACCACTACGGTTCTCAAAACCATTAAGAACCAAACAGAACCGCATGATAAAGTTATTCTATCATGGAAAAACTCATGAGCTCCCCATAATAGTTAAAACAATCTCACACTGGCCAACCATTCGAGAACTTTCCAACCATTCCCACCACCCATCGGTCCCAATGAAAGAGACCCCAACCTAAATCGTAATCCTATCCACAGTTCGTCATCTCAAAAAGACAAAACTGTATTTATAAGAGAATACATCAAACAAAAACAAATTCATAAGGTATAGAAAAATAACGAAAACCCATAATGGATTCATATATGAAAAGTAAAACCCATTAATTTTCTTATGATAAAACAAAAAATATTTTTTCAACATGGGAGAACATATAAAAAAGGAAATCTACCATAAGAACATTTAAAATATGTACACCCCAATGGTAATGATAAGGGTCTCTCTAATATTCCCCACACCCCTATATGTTCCTAACTTCATGAAGAGAATCACTTGAGGACCTATGGCTAGAGCCATGATGTCTTGAATCATTTGTTACCCCATAGTCTGGAGCTTACAATCTCTGATCAGAAGTCCTTATTTTAGTACTACAAACTTCCACTCAATATCCAAGGTAGAACCAAATGAACATGACACACAATTTAACTCACTTTGTTCATAAAAGATTCCTTTACTAAGATAGGTATTCAAAAGATACATATGTATTATCCTCTTTCATGTAGAAAGTGAATCTATAGGAATAGGAGACCCAAAAACCACACTTCCATTTAAAATTGAATAATGAAAAAGTTCCATAACAAAGAATTCTTTTATTAAATAATATTTTCTAAGGATATCCACAACATCAAATTTTTTATTTCACAGAAAATAAATTGCTATTAAACATCACCATACACAACCATTATATTGTTAGTGACACAAAAATAGAAGGTCCTTTAATGTAAACCCAATAGAACACCTTTCTTTTATATATGGCTAGGGTGTCTTCCAATCGAGTGAATCTAGATCCAAAATAATTCCTAAAAACACAATAATAGAACCATTTATAGGTGACATAGGTATCCACAGGATTGTTAGGTGTTTGGATATTTTGTACACAATTACTTCTTGTGATTAGGCTTTTCACACTAATGACACACTAAGATACCACACTAAGAAGATGTTGGTGAATGATTCAGAGGTGTTTTATCCGAAAGACTAACCCCAACATCTTTAAGATGATTCCCACATCATTTTCTAAATTACTATCACCACTTATAGAGATTAGGTTGAAGTTGTATCCCTCAATAACATTAGATAGAATAGCTTCAACATGAAAAACATTCCTCACCCCATCGACAAAGGAATTAAGTCTATACATTGACACCTTTGATTGCAGATCAAGATGAAGACCATACTCAAAATGTGGATCCTTCAAGGGAATGACCACAACCCATTTCAAAAGTAAATGAACAAGATCCACACACATAAAAAAGAACACCAACACTAATCCATCATCTTTATGTAGAAAAAATTCTACATCCCCTTACTCAAAATCACTACCTTAGCTAAATACTACTGGATGAACGATGGATTGAATAACTAATAGGTAAGATCCTACGAAGGATTAGTTTGAGTGACTCGAATCCACTACCTTCATGCCATACATCAAGAATAATGGTATAAAACATATGTTTTAATAAATTACAAAAACTATAGGATAATAAGGTTGTATTTATATTTTCATCATCAATTATTTATTAAAAGACGATCCACTTGACAATAAATAAAAGGATGATCCTACTTCCAAAACTCAATAAGGAAGTCAATGGGATGATCAATTGGAGGGTCATCCAATGGTGATCCCCCCATTGTTTTAGATCGAATATCAATCAAATATTTTGTGGGGGAAGGAAAAAAGAAATAATAAAACAAATAAATCAGTAAAACCATTTCACCAACAAGAATTATAAAACTAAAAACACCACAAAACAATATTCCAAGTCACAGGAAAATGCACCACATAACCTCCTGTAAACAAAATAAAAAAAATTATTTTTTCTATTAATTTTTTTCCAAATAATGACCATCTTGATAAGTTTCAAAACCAACAATTGAATTACATTGAGACTAACCCACATACACATTCCCATTCCAATCCGAGAACCCATAATCTCATGTGAATCATGGAACGCAACTACCCATGTCATCAACCATCCACTTCATCGAACACATCCATGCATGAGAAGACTCATGAGAATAACAAAGGTCGATAAAAATTTTCCTTTTCAAAAAGAAAACATTGAAACCATGTTTTCAACATTTCAATTTAATTATTAGTTCACTTTTTCAGATTGATTTTAAAAATATTCAAAAACACATATCCAAAAAACCACTCCATTTTAGATACACATTCTATTTAAAATTTCACAAAACACATTTCAAAGGACTAAGAACCACTATTCAGGAACCATTTCCTACCTCCACACTTCAATATGGTTTCTCCATTCAGAAATAAAAAATCTCATGATTTCTATCTAAAAACCCATTTCATCCCAATGAAAACATTTCCATAAAAAATAATTTGATTAATGAATCACCTAATCCCATTTAAAAAAAATTCAATGCCCTATTTAAGGTAAACATCCACTTATCAGTAACTAATTTCAATAAAAACCTTGGTTTGGATCATGGGAATTAAATTCTTGATAAACACATTAAATTTCTAACAAAAAATAATTTTATGAAAATCCACTTTTCTAAGGATTCCATCAAAAAAATCAAAAAAATCATTTTATATCTTCTCGAAACCAAACAATTATCACTATAAATCATGTTTTTCATAATTCTGAAATGTGGGTTTTCAAAAAAAATTCAGAACAAGGAAAAACCAAAACAACCCACAAGAAGAAAATATCTCTGATGGGAGAAATGGATATATGGTTGGAGTCCACATGAAAATCATACCACTGTAACATAGAGTCTTCGTGAACAATTTCCCTGGCTCTATATGGATTTCCAAACCTTGCGAGACCATCAAGACCATCAGCCCGACTCACCTTTCCTTTTACAAAACACCAAACAATCTTCAAGAACTTGAGGAATTAGACATTACCTGAAATCCCATTGAAGCTCAGGGTTTGGTATAGATAGTGTTATGAAGAAAATCATTAATACCTACACCACATGTTTTGATAGTCCAAATCTATCTACCTTAACATTAAAAAACGAAATAATAATGGGTTTATTGAAATATAGGTCCTACAAAGAACAAAAACTCATCTGATACCATTTTTTCATGATCCAACCCTAGTCAACCTCTAATTGCTCACCAGAGTCAGCCACAGACAAGGAATGGAAGGCATTCTGGATCCTCCCGGGCTGGCAACTCGTTTCTAGGAATTGAATGAAAAACAAATGAAATGATTTCACCTAATATAAATAAATATATACCAGTAATATATGAGAATAAAAAATAAATATATTCAATTACCATAATGCTGAAAAATACATCAAACTTGAAAAAAACCCAAACTAAATCAGAAAACCATAACCTCTCCCTGTCATCCAGAGGGTCACTCTTTAATACTAAAACAAACCATCACACATAGCGATCGAATCCAAGACAAAATGTGCACCAAAATCTAAAAAAATAAATAACCATATGCGTGATTATTGAAAATAATTAGGAATTCTTGAACAAATCTAATACAAATTAATTTTATTTAAATAAAGAAAACATCAATATTATAATTGAAATATAATATTTAAAAATAGGCTTTCCACACACAATTTCACTTTAAAACCAAACACGGTTCAATTCCATTTTTCCATTAAATTCCGTATTTCATTCCAGGAGGTAGACATTAACATTTTCGAAGAGAAAGATAATGTTTTAAATTAAAATGGGGGAATGGTGAATATAATATATTTCCAAAACAATTTTTAAAAACCTTTGAAAACCATTTCATCACAATTAAAAAAATAACACCATTTAAAAAAGTAGAAATAATAACCACGTAGGAAGGGAAATATAAAAACAATATGTAGAATTAACAAACCATGAATTCATCTCAATCATCCATCACTATAAATGAAGTAATGAAGAACATGGGAGAACCTAGGATCATTGTATAATAATTAATAACATATTATACATCTCGTCTCATCTCAAAGTCATGCCTCACTCAATGACATCAATTCCCACCCATGCGCTTGATTGAACCCTATCTAGTCTTATCGAGGGGACCGTTTACATTACAATTAAAACCAAAACCCCTACTATGGGACACTATCTAGAGATAAACTATATGATGGGGTAGAAACTGTTAAATAAAAATCTGCTAGCAATACTAGGTTCTCATGTTAAGACTAAATTCAGAGTGAGCCAACAATTCCAACTGTGCATCCAATCACACACACACACACACAGATATATATATCAAATTCTACCAATTCAAATCACAGATTCAACCTTGAGTATACTCAAGTAACTATCCCTATAAGGCCCCGACCTTAAACATTACTTAATCTTTAGTTATTATAAGACTACACATTGAGGATCTTTTCAGGTTTAGAGTTTTAGAGAATTAGATCATAAAACTTGCATTACATTCCACATTTAAACAAAGTGGTTACATAAAAGATAGTATTCATTTTTCCCATCAATGGAAACATATTTAAAATAAAACATGGATTCTTTCTTGAAACTTCTTTGACACTATCATCACATCATGTACCCTTCTCTTGACATGTGAAAATCATTTCAAAAACTTGGGCTGAGCATAAAAAGCTCAGTAAGGGTTATAAAAATATGGAAAGGAAACATGAGTTCATATATACATAAGAATGAAATCATACTTTACCCATAAAACATAGTCACTTTCACATACTTCATCAAATCATGAATAAATCATAGAAATCATAAGACATAATGGTAACTCGAGGTATTCATAACATTCTTATGTAGGGAATAACCCTCTTTGTTACGTTTGGAATACCCATCACAGTATATTCCATAAATCTCTTCGGAGAAACCTTAACGTTTAACCCCTTCGCGTTACCGAATGCATTGGAGAGATATATCGGGCTCACCTGCCATTAGTTTATTACGGAACCACCCGTCATCATAACAATACCCATGACCATGACATAATCGTATCACATAAAACATGCATAAAAGAAAAGATAACATTTCCACATTTCAATCACAAGTTATCAATACAACACATTGATATAATAAAAACATTATGGAAACCATTTTCAATACAAAAATAAAAGAAAAGTAAAACATGGTATTTATTTTTCATTCAAAAAAAAAGTTACGGCTTGTTGAGGAATCCAAAACTCAAATAATGGTCACGACGATGGAGAAGTCGTTGTCGCCACATATGTACGACAAAAAAACAAAAAAAACATTCCTTTTATTGTTTAGTAAAACGATTCATATAAAAAAAATATTTCTTTTGAATAAGCATAAATTTCAAAGGGGTATATACACCGTATAAAATAAAGTTGTGTATAAAACAAAATATGCCTCAATGAATGCAGATTGAGACGATGTCCCTTACCTCGGGTCCGACATGACTCGATAGTTATTTAACCTCCTGAATAGCAAACATGAGTTAATTTCTACTTTCTTAAGAACATTTTTCATGTTAATTATTCCTTTTATATCAATTATTACCATTTCATGAACACAATGTAATTATTTTAGTTAATTACAGTCGTTTTAACAATCATTGGTACTTGAGTCAAAAATAAACTTCTTATATTTAGAAGTTGTTCACGTAGTCAAATATCCATTATCTCAAGAATTATATTCATGATTTAGATGCCATATATATCATATATATCCAGTATATACATGCATTTATAATATTACATTATCATTTATAGGTAAAAAATGAAATGCACTTTTTATAGAGACGGTAAGCCGTACGTACGCATGAACGCTACTTTCATTTCTATGTCATATTAATGAAATTTAAACTAAATGAGAGAAATGTATATTTTACTTCCAGAATTATATTCATCATTTAGCTGTAAAATACATCATATATATCCATTATATATATGTACTTATAATAGTACATTACATTTGGGGATAAGAAATGAAATGCACCGTTCATGGAGACCGTAAGCCGTACGTATGCATGAACACTACTTTCATTTCTATCTCATTCTTTTATTGAATTAAAACATAATGATACATAATAGTATGATAATTACATTATGTTATCATATATAATATCATTAAATATATCCTTTTTATGTACCACATATGGTATTAACGAATCAAATCACTTTGAGGGGGCGGTAGTCCGCACTTCCTAAAATGAAGATATCGTGTTTACCCATAATGGAAATCATAAAAGTATGAAATAAATTAAAAATAAAGAAGAATAAGTAAAACATAAACATATTATATATCATATATAAATATAGTGACATCTTAATGGCCACCTTTGAAGGTGTTTGAATAATATTGAACAATCATCAATTCGTGAAGCCGAAATTCACCATCCATAGAAACAGTATGTTATTTAACCATTAGATGTAGGTGTGTGTAAGTTTAGATCGAATCCTTCTTATAAAAACATCCTATTATATTGAAGATACTGAAGTTTTTACAAAATAAATGAATAAAAAGAGTTTAGGGGGTTGGAGAAGCAAAATAAAACATAAGAACAGAAGTGAAGACATTACCTTAAAATCGGGTAACTCTCTTTGATTTGAGCTCAAAGGCTTCCTTGGGAGGACTTTTGCCCAAAGTGAGGCTTCTAGGAGTAAGAGAGGGATTTGGAGAGACAAAATGAGCAGGTTTTGGATAATCCAAAGACATGAGAGGTGCGGGTTCGGAGGTAGAGGTGGGGGCCTTTTATAAGAGGAGAGGAGGGGCACTCTTGGAAAGTTACAAAATGTTTCTTTATTTTCAAATGAGTTTCGGATTTTAAAGGTCCCACATTGATGTATTTAAATGATAAGGTGATAAGGGTTCGAAATATACTCATACAATAGGTCTTTGATAAGTGTATGTCTTTGATTTTACATTATCTTTTTATTTTATTTAAATCTTTAAATAATGTGGTAATCGCTGCATCATCATGATGTCATAAATAATATAATTTATTTAATGTCTGAAAATTATGAAAATATACTATTATGTAGGAAAAATATTTTGCTTTCCAATTAATATTTATATTCCAAAATATCATTTATTTAGTCAAAATTAAAAATGTTTTACTCATGTGATACATTCCTTGTTATATTTAACAATCTTTAAAAATAAAGAGATAAAAAGTCACTTTCACACAAAAGTGATTCCATGGGGTCCCCAAGTTTGGCACAAGTCATCCCATGGTCTGCCATGAGATAACCAGTAGCATTAGGACACATTTTGATGTCATTTATTATTATTATTATTTTTTTTTCTTATCCTTAACTACCTGATTACTCATTAATCAAGATAATTAAAGATAATTATCGTCGTTACTATTCATAATATCCAAAAAAAGAGTCTTTATTACATAATTTGGACCTTATGATTCCAAATATGTAATAAATTTTACAAAATTACAAACATAGAAAATTCAATAATTTATTTAAAAATAATTCCCGTTGTCAAAACAAATTGCGGGTTTTTTTGAAAAAATATCTATGAAAAGATTGGCATTAGTTTTTGCCCAATTCCAAAGAGAAATTAATAATAATGACCACCATTGGATTAAATGGTAAAAATATATTCAGATTACACATTAATACCAATTAATAAGATAATCTAACCATATAATTAAATTATATGAAAAAGCAGTTTTGATGTAAAATACATTATTTTTCACTATTCATTAAAAAATAAACATTGTCAGAAAAATAAAAAAAAAGTATACAATGTAAATTTCAATGTCCCACACATAAAAGAATATGTTTATTTTGACAAATTAATATTATAAAATAGTCAAAAGTTTGATTTAAAAATGGTTTGCCATCAAAAGGCAGCAAAACAATTTTTTTAAAATATTAGTGTATTTCATGCTTAAGATTGGATTTATTCTCATTTTAATCCTCTAAAAAACTATCTAATTCATAAATAGACATAGATAAAAATATCTACTATTCATTACTTACTTGGGATGTTACATCCTTCCCCCCATTAGAAAATTGCGTCCCCACAATTTATTTACTTATCGAATAAGTGGGGGAATTTATTCCTTATTTCATTTTCAGATTCCCATGTTGCCTATTCAATCATGTGGTTTTTCCACAAAACCATTACATGATGAATCAAATTATTCCACAACACTTGCTCCCTGTGATCAATAAAATAACCCGGTTGTTCCTCATAAGATAGATTCTATTCCAACTGAACTACCACTGGACTCAAAACATGTGAGAATCTGGTATATACATTCTCAACATCGAAACATGAAAAACATTGTGTACCTGAGATAAACTCGGAGGTAAAGCCACTCAGTATACAACTGATCCAACTTTCTCCACAATTTCACATTGTCCAATGAATCTTGGACTCATCTTTCCTTTCTTACTAAATCACATCACACATTTACATGGTGATACTTTGAGAAAAACATGATCACCTTCCTCAAAAGAGAGATCCTTCCTTATGTTGTCCGCATAACTCTTCTACCTGTTTTGATCTGTTCTCATGTGTTTCTGTATCAGCTGAACTTTTTCTGCCAACTCTTCAACCACTTCCAGTCCCATCAACTTCCTTTCACCCACTTCATCCCAGAAAGTTGGAGTTCGACACTGCTTCCCATATAACGTCTCAAATGGTGCCATCTATATACTAGAATGAAAACTGGTATTATATGAAAACTCAACCAAAGAATGATGTTGGTCCCAACTTCCCTGATAATCCATCAAACAAGCATCTATAATATCATCCAAATTCTGAATTGTTCATTCTGATTTCCCATCTGATTGACGATGAAAATCATTACTAAAATTTAATTCAGTACCCAACGACATCTGAAAGCCTTTCCAAAAGTTAGAAGTGAACCTGGGATCACGGTCAGATACAATGGTGAGAGGAACTCCATGTAACCTGGCTATCTCTTTAAAATAAACACGGGAAAGATGATCTAGGGAAAATTATCTTGTATAGCAAGGAAATGAGCAGATTTAGTCAAGAGATCAACAATAACCCATATTTCATTATTAACTCGAGATGTCTTCGGTAATCCCACAAAAAAGTCCATGGATATATTCTCCCATTTCAACTCTGGCACTGGTAATGGCTGAAGCATCCCTTTCGGTAACTTCCTCTCTACTTTAACCTTTTGACATGTCAAACAATTCACAGTAAAATCAGCAATATCTCTTTTCATTCCATCCCACCAGTAATACTCCCGCATTTCTCTGTACATCTTAGTACTGCCAGGATGAACTAAAAAAGGAGATCTATGAGCTTCAAATAACAACCCTCTCTTCAACTATGAATCACAATGCCCACACAATCTCTTCCCAAATCTAAAAACACAATCATTATCAATGTTGAATTTAGGCAACTTACCTTTTTGAACCAGATCTACCTTTTTCTGCAACTCACTGTCTTGCTTCTATGCTTGCTTGATTCTTTCTGATATGGAAGATTTCACTAATACCTAAAACAAAACATAAGGAAATCTTGCATCAACAACATCTTTTCCAATGTTCATCAAATCCTTAACCAAAGGATCACATTCCAAACACAACATTTTTAATGAAACATTAATTTTTCAACTCAAAGCATCAGCCACTTTATTTGCTTTTTCTGGAAGGTAATGAATTGTACAATCATAATACTTGATTAATTCCAGCCATCTCCTCTGTCTCATATTCAATTCTTTCTGAGTGAATATATACTTTAAACTTTTGTGATTAGTATATATTTCACACTTTACTCCATACAAATGATGCCTCCTTATTTTTAAAGCGAAAACAACGACAGCTAATTCCAAATCATGGGTAGGATAATTTACCTCATGAGTTTTCAACTGATGTGAATCATAAGCAATTACCTGATCATTCTGCATTAGGACACAACAAATTCCTTTCAATGAAGCATCATTGTATATAACAAACTCCTCATTCCTGGAAGGTAGTGCAAAAACCAGAGCATTCACCAATCCTCTTTTCAACTCATGAAAACGATAATCACATTCTTTTGTCCAGATATACTTAACACCCTTCTGAGTTATCTTAGTCATTGGACTAGATAACCGGGAAAAATTTCTAACAAACCTTCGGTAATAGCCTACCAAACCAAAGAAGCTACGAACCTCAGTTACATTTGTGGGTCTTGGCCATTCTTCCACAACCTTTGTTTTTTCAGGATCAATAGTTATCCCATATTTAGAAACAATATGACCAAGGAAAGCAATTTGTTGCAACCAAAACTCACACTTGCTGAATTTCCCATACAATTTATTTTATTTCAAGTTTTGAAAAATAACCCTTAAATGTCTTTCATGCCCCTCTTTACTTTTAGAAAACACCAAAATATCATCAATGAAAACCACCATAAACTTATCAAAGAACTCATTGAAAATTCTATTCATTAAGTCCATGAATATAGCAGGTGCATTGGTTAGCCCAAAAGGCATTACTACAAATTCATAATGGCCATATCTTATACAAAACAGACTATTCAGAATGTCTGCTTCCTTTACCTTCAGCTGAAGGAACCCCGATCTTAGGTTAATCTTTGAAAAATACTGAGCTCGCTGGATCTGATCAAACAAATCATCGATATGAGAAAAAGTATATTTTTTCTTAACAGTGATGTTATTCAAGGCTCTATAATCAATGCAAAGTCTCATAGAACCATCTTTCTTTTTATCAAATTAAAAAGGATCACCCCATGGTGATGTGCTAGGTCGAATGAAACCTTTCTCTAATAAATCATGCAATTGCTCCTTCAACTCTAAAAGTTCAATTCGAGCCATTTGATAAGGGGGTTTTGAAATTGGATTATCATCAGGAACTAAGTCAACAATAAACTCAACATCCCGATCTGGTATTATTTCAAGAGACTTATCAGGAAAAACATCAGGATACTCATTTACCACTGGCAAATCATTAATCTGAACAGTTCACTTGTTTTCCACAATGTGATCAAGGTAACATTCATTTCCATATTTTACAAGTTTATCGGCCTCTTGATATGTTATCAACAATAAGGTTTTATTATTGTACACAAAATGAAAGTCTTTCTGAAAACAAACTTCTTTATCTCTACAATCTATCTTAGCATGGTAAATAGAGAGCCAATCCATACCCAGGATAACATCAAACTCTACTATATGTAGAACAATTAGGTTTTCATGTAAGATCATTCCACGGATAAGGATAAGAATATTTTTATAAATTCTTTTTGCCTCAACATTTCCCCAAGGTGTTTTTACCACAATATCACGAGTAATTTCTTGAGATGGTATTCCCATTTTACTAGAAAAGGTTTCAGAGATGAAAGAATGTGTAGACCTCGAATCAAAAAACACACCGACTTAATCTGAAAAAAAAACAATGTACATGATACGACTTCATTTGATGGACCATCATCTGCTGAAGTAGTTGCAATGGATTTCACCACCCCTTTATACTTGTAGTCTAATTGCAGCCCATCACTCAAGATCTTTGTAGGACACACGTTTTCATAGTGACCGATCTCATTTCACTTATAAAATTTCACTAACTGTAAATGAAATTTGGTCTTACCATCACCTTGATCTTTTTCAGTGCAATCACGAGCCTTATGTCCCATATTACCACATCGGTAGCACTTTCCAGAATTCAGAAGACATTCCCCAGCATGCCTTTTACCACATTTATCACAAATTGGAAACTTAGTTTTCTTACCATCAGACTTTTTTGAAGAATTATTTCTTATATCCTACCACCTCTTTCTCTTCTTCTGTTGGTTGATATAGAACACTTGATCATCGGAAAACTTCATTTCCACCTTCTCAGCACATCGAACAATATTTTCATTACTTTTGAACTCACAAGAAGCTAATTCCCTTCGATATTTTGGCTTTAATCCTGAGTAAAAATGATTGATTTTACTATCAAGGTCTCGGATAAAATTTGGAGCATACCATGCCAATCGAGTGAACTTTTCTTCATAGGAAGCCACTGAGTCTTCCTCTTGCCTCAATTGTAGGAATTGTTTTTCTATCCTATGTCGAACAGCCTTGGGAAAATACTTCTTATGAAACATACCTTTGAATTCATCCCAGTCGAGAGCATCAATCTCATCAGCATCCCTAATATTTTTAACCATCGACCACCACTGATCTGCTTCACCCTCCAAACGATAAATACCAAGACTAACCTTTTGATTGTCTGAACACCCCATGACATCGAAAATCGTCTCCAGTGCTTTAATCCACCCTTCAGCTAGCACAGGGTCAGATGATCCTTTGAATTATGGGGGATGATGCCTCATGAAATGTTCCACCACTGACATGTTCCTCTGCGATTGATCTGGCTGATCTTGTGCATGGATACCAACACCATTTATCGTTTGAGTCAACTGCGCCATTACTGCAAAAAACTGTTCAGTTCCAATTCCGACCATCTCAGGATGCTGATTCGGAAGGTTATTTACTTTTGTATGCCTTCCTATCACTGCTTCCCTGTTTCCTCTATGGAAAACCATTCTGAACAAACAGGTCTTATATGAAGCAACATGGTAAACATCAAATTCTATATCATTTAAATTTGACCATAAAAAAATATTTTTGGATAATCATTTAATAGAATTATAACTCCTAAAGTTATCTAAACCGACCTCTGATACCAACTATAGGGCCCCATCCTTAAACCTTACTTAATCTTGAGTTATTACAAGATTACACATTGAAGATCTTTTCAGGTTTAGAGTTTCAGAGAATTAGATCATAAAACATGCATTACATTACACATTTAAACAAAGTGGTTACAAAAAAGATAGTATTCATTTTTCCCATCAATGGAAATATATTTAAAATAAAACATTGATTCTTTCTTGACACTTCTTTGACACTATCATCATAACATGTACCTTTCCCTTGACCTGTGAAAATTATTTCAAAAACATGGGATGAGTATAAAAAGCTCAGTAAGGTTTATAAAAATATCGAATGGAAACATGAGTTCATATATACATAAAAATTAAATCATACATTACCCATAAAACAAAGGAACTTTAACATACCTCATAAAATCATGAATAAATCATAGAAATCATAAGACATAAAGGTAACTTGAGGCATTCATAACATTCTTACGTAGGGAGTAACCCTATTGGTTACATTTGGAATACCCATCAAAGTATATTCCCTAAATCTCTTCGGAGAAACCTTAACCTTTAACCCCTCCGCATTACCCAATGCATTGGAGAGCTATATCGGGCTCACCCGCCCTTAGTTTATCACGAAACCACCCATCTTCATAACAATTCCCAAGAACCATAACATAATCGTATCACATAAAACATGAATAAATGAAACATAACATTTCCACATTTCAATCAAAAGATATCAATACAACACATTGATAAAATAAAAACATTATAAAAACCATTTTAAATACCAAAATAAAAGAAAAGTAAAACAAGGTTTTTATTTTTCATTCAAAAAAAAGTTATGTCTTGTAGAGGAAGATGAAACTCAAATAATGGTCACGGCAGCGGAGAAGTCCTTGTCGCCGCATACATACGACAAAAAAACAAAAAACACAATCCTTTTGACATTTAGTAAAACGCTTCAGAAAAAAAAGATTCCTTTTGTATAAGAATAAAAGTAAAAAGGTTTTATTCACCTTATAAAAATAGTTGTGTATAAAACAAAATATGCCTCAATGAATGGAGATCGAGACGAAGTCCCTTACCTCGGGTCCGACTTGACTCGATCGTTCTTTAACCTCCGAAATAATAAACTTGAGTTTATTTATACTTTCATAAGAGCCTTTTTCTAGTTCATTATTACTTTTATATCACTTATTACTATTTCATGAACACTATTTAATTATTTAAGTTAATAACGGCCATTTTAACGATCCTTGGTACTTGAGTCAAAAATGAACTTCTTATATTTACAAGTTGTTCACGTAGTCAAATATCCATTCTCTCAAAATGATATTCATGATGTATATTCCATATATATAATATATATCCAGTATATACAAGAATTTATAATATTTAATGATCATTTATAGGTAAGAAATGAAATTCACTATTCTTGGAGATGGTAAGTCGTACATACGCATTAACAGTACTTTCATTTCTATGTCATATTAATGGAATTAAAACTAAATGAGAGATATGTATATTTTAATTCCAGAATTATATCCACCATATTGATTTAACATACATCATATATATCCATTATATATATGTACTTATAATAGTACATTACATTTTGGGATAAGAAATGAAATGCACCGTTCATGGAGACGGTAAGCCGTACTTACACATGCAAGCTACTTTCATTTCTATCTCATACGTTAATAGAATTAAAACATAATGAAACATAATAGTATTATAATTCCAGTATGGTATCAGATATAATACCATTAAATATATCCTTTATACGTACCACATATGGTATTAACGAATCAAATCACTTTGATGGGGCAGTAGTCTGTACTTCCTAAAATGAAGATATCGTGTTTAACCATAATGGAAACCATAAAGGTATGACATAAATGAAAAATACATAAGCTTAAATAAAACATAAACATATTATATATCATATATAAATATAGTGACATCTTAATAGCCACCTTTGATGGTGTTTGAAGAATATTGAACAATCATCGTTTCGTGAAGCAGAAATTCGCCATCCACGGAAACAGAATGTTCTTTTACCATTAGATGTATGTGTGTGTAAGTGTAGCTCTAATAAATCTTATAAAAACATACTAGTATATTGAAAATACTTAAATTGTTACAAAATAAATGAATAAAAATAGTTTAGGGGGTCGGAGAAGCAAAATAAAACAAAAGAACACAAGTGAAGACATTACCTTAAAATCGGGTAACTCTCTTTGATTTGAGTTCAAAGGCTTCCTTGGGGAAACTTATGACCAAATTGATGATTTTAGGAATAGGATAGGGATGTGGAGAGACAAAAGTATTAGGGTTTTGCCGAGCCAAAGGCTTGAGAGGTGTGGGTAAGGAGGTAGAGGTGGGGGGCCTTTTATAAGAGGAGAGGAGGGGCACTCTTGGAATGTTACAAAATGTTACTTTATTTTCAAATGAGATTCGGATTTTAAAGGTCCCGAACTAATTTATTTATAGGATAAGGTGATAAGGGTTAGAAATATACACATCAAATAGGTCTTTGACAAGTGTAGGTCTTAGAGTTTACATTATATTTTTATTTTATTTAAATCTTTAAATAATGAGCTAATCGATGCATCATCATGATGTCATAACGAATTTAATTTATTTAATGTATAAAAATTATGAAAAAACTACAATGATTTAGGAAATCTTTTTACCTTTCCAATGAATATTTATAGTCCAATATATATTTTATGTAGACAAAATTAAAAATGTTTTATTCAGGTGATACATTCTTTTTTATATTTAACTTTCTTTAAAAATAAAAAGATAAAAAGTCACTTTCACACAAAAGTGATTCCATGGGGTCCCCAAGTTTGGAAAAAGGAATAAAATGGTTGGCCATGAGACAACCAGTAGCATTAGGACACATGTTGGTGTCATTTTTTATTATTATGATATTATTTTATTATCCTTATCTACCCGATTACTCATTAATCAAGACAATTAAAGATAATTACCGTCGTTACTATTCATAATGTCCAAAGACAAAAGAGTCTTGATTAAATAATTTGGGATTTCTGATTCCAAATATGTAATCCATTTTATCAAATTCGAAACACAGAAATTTCAATAATTTATTAAAAAATAATTCCCGTTGTCAAAACAAATAGCGGGGTTTTTTAAATAATATCTTGAAAAGTTTGGAATTCGTTTATGCCCAATTCCAAAGTAAAATTAATCCTAATGACCACCATTAGATTAAATGGAAAAAATATATTCATATTCCAATTTAAGACCAATTAAAAAGATAATCTAACCATATAATTAAATTAGATGAAAATGCATTTTTTATGTAAAATGCAGTATTTTTCACTATTCATTAAAAAATGATCATTGTCAGAAAAATACGACAAATTTATCCAATGTAAATTTCAATGTCCCAATCATAATGAAATATTTTATTTTGACAAATATAGATTATAAAATTTGCAATTTTTTTTTTAAAAATGGTTTTCCATCAAAATGCAGTAAAACAATCTTTTAAAAATGTATGTGTATTCCATGCTTAAGACTGGATTTATTCTCATTTTAAGCCTCTAAAACACTATCTAATTCATTCATAGACATATATAGAAATATATATTATTCATTACTTAATTTGGATGTTAAAATCTCTCTACTTCTAACCATTGGATAAAAAGGGGGCCTCTCAGTGTGGGAATTATGAAAAAATAATCATAAAACGTAGGATAATTATACAAGGAGTGTTTTCAAAGTAACTAATTTGAAAAAAATGAAAACATGGCCTCAAAAAACCATAAAAAATAACGATATCCAAAATGAAACCAACACTTTTTCATTAGATTTTCAAACAATATTCAAATAGCTAAAATCATGCCATATTCATATCCAACAACATTGGGAAAATAATTTAAGAAATACAATCCATCCTTCAAAATTAAAAACAAGCATACAAAAACTCAACCATTGATTTTAAAACCAAAATCTACTCTAAAAGAAAAACTGAGTAATTTATCAGACACTTGGTGTGCACAACTATACAAAAAAACACCATATACATTAAAAAGAATAATTAAAACACCTCATTTCTCACCTAAAAATAATTCCGAAAATAAAAAATTTCTATTGAAAATATAAGGACGGTGTAAAAATACATAAATAAATAAATCATAAATTCAAAGTATAGGTGAAGAGAGAAACCTAACTAAAACTCACTGCGCTTCAACAACACCCACAAAAAACAACCATGAAAAGTTATGAAGAACAAAGAGATATCATAATGAACATTAAACAAAAACCACTAATTTAAAAACCAAAAATAGAAACCGTAGATATAACTGACCAATGTAGAAGATGAACTCAAGGGAATATGATAGAAGAAGTGAGAGAAAGATGATATAAGTGTATTGCATTGAGAAATCACCCCAAAACATGATGAAACCCAAATAGAATCGCTATGGAATGAGGTGAGAGGTGTGAAGGAAAAACATAGTAGTCTCCTAGGTCCGTCTAGACCAAATTGAGGAAGAATAGTGTGATTTGAGGATAAATACCATAGTGGTTAGAATAGAAAATACATATTATTAATGACCGGGATATATCACATGGTTTTCCAGCATGGTTTTCCAATACGTTTGGAAACAATGAATCCATCACTATCCAAGAAGAAGATACCACATGGTAAGCTTGTATAGATTACCAAACTGTGTGCAACCATGTTGTCTCCATTATCCAAATTTTCAGTTTCCTACGTGATTTCATGGGAAAGGGTTCATGGTTTCTTTTAATCAAGTTCCACCTATTATCAAGCCCAAAATATCCATTTATGCTAAAAAATCATTGGTAAAATAAACAATAAACACTTGGTAAAATGAAAACAAGAGAACACCAAAAAAATAAATTATGTAATAAACAGAACTCAAGTGGAAAACCAAGAACTAAATGATTAACTAGAAAAGTGGATGAAAACAAACATTAGGTGGGATTGGTGCCCATGTTGTGGGCTATTAATTAAGAATTAAATTGATTTCATTTGTGAGACCCTATAGATGTACTTCTTGTCATGATGATATCATCGGAATTTAGTACTGATAATTAATGATGTCATGTGATTTGAGACAATCTAAATGGTTGACCTGATGTCTAGAAGGTCATACATAGGTACTTTCATATAATACGATCGGTATGGATATGTGGGATAATAAGAGGGCCTTAGTTTGGACTTAGACACATGTGGGATAGTGTTTCTATTTTTTTTGGATTTTCACCCATTTGATGGGATACCCTAATGTTGTTCATATTTTAGGTTTTTATACCAATGCATTGGTAGTGATTTATGATTTTGAAGATTACCCACTTGTTTGTTAGTGCTTTAAGAATCAATGTGTGGTCCACTGGATTGGGACACAATGATATCTATTACTAGGGGATAATGAAAAGTGTGTATCATAGTAAATTAATTGGTGGATACTCCTGGATTTAGTGGTTTCTAGAAATGGCCAAGTATGTGAATTAGCATGACACTCTGCTGGGTAAGGATGAACTCTTATGATGCTAGATTGACTTCGTGAGGCAAATAGTCATGTGATTAGTTATATAATGGATAAAAATATATGTTTTTAAGATGATATCCAAATTTTATTTTTGAGTGTTGATTATAGTGGACCAAATGGAATGGTTATCTACATGAATGGGGTTTCATGCCTTGTTATAGTGTGGAATGACACTCTGAGTTATGATTCAGGTTTAGTGAGATGTTGTATGTAGGTGTACTACATGGGTTTTCTGTTGAATTCATAGTAGTAGGAGTGAATTGGTTTTATATGATTCCATTTGGGGTGTTTGAGTGGGTAGATCTAGAGGAATAATGCATAACATTCAAAGAAATCATGGTGGTCCACACTAATTATCATGGGATCATTTGGTTTTATATTGTTTTAGTGAATAAATTATAATTTAATTGAAATATTGTTATCCTCATGGTAAAGGAACTAGAGAAGTGTATAAGAAATATTTCAACAATAAAAAGAATTTATTCGATGCATCGTAGATATTCATGAAGAATTATTATGTTTTTTATATCAAGTCTCTCTAAAATTGTGGTGGTCTGGAGTTGGTGATATTATTGCAGGTTTGGAGGATCGATACCCTAGAATGGTTCTGTGGCGGTAATTATTGATTCTATATTAGTGTAATCATACTATAGAGATGATCATACCCAATATATTGACATGTCATGATTATAAAAATATGGATTTGGATATATTAAAGGCTACAAAAATTTCTTATTAGAATGATGAAGGGAATCATTGGAGTTTGGATCATTGAGTAGTGTAAGGAATGTCGTATGTTTGGGATATCACTATAAGCTGTTGGAGGGTGACTCTCAGGTGGGAGGGGTCATTCGCTTGGCTGAAATATCGAATAGAATATCAATGTTCTTTTAGAACACATACAATATATGAAGTCTAATTTATCCTGGTTTGTGGAAATAGAAGATTCAAATTCTTATAAGGAATTTGATGAGGCCATTATGTTTGAATAATGTATCAGAATGTTCCAATGTGGTCATAGTGTGATTCATGGTGTTACTACCATTTTGGGAAATGGTTTATGGGGTGGGAAATATTTCATGACATACTACACCATGATTCATGAATTGGATTAGTGGTTGAACTAGTTATTCACTTGATTCAAGGGGTGAGTCTATGTTTCATGACTAATTTCATGTTGTGACACATTTGACTAATTATTTAATGACATTTTTCTAGGTGTAAAACTTATAATGAAATTATTTTTATGTGGTGTTTAGAGGAACAATTTCAAGAAATAATAAATTTTGTACATTGGCTCTAGAACATCATTCCAGGTATTATAGGAGTACACCATGTATTTGTCATGACCTTTCGAGCAGGGGTCGGTGTATGTGTGCACTATTATAGGAAAATAAAACTCATCTATTTGGCTTGGAATAAGAGACTAGATATAGTAATTGATTTTAAAATTGATTTCTCTAGGTTCTAGAATAATGGGATAAAATCTATATCGAGAAGTTCATTGGTATTCAAGGGATGTACTTTGATGCAAAACCTGGATGGTGGGGATGTTAGTGGGATTGACGTGTTCATGGAAAGATGGTCATTGTGGTGGAGAGAAACATGACAATTATGGTGAGATGGCTTATTTAACAGTTATGTTTTAGAATATATGGTTGTTTTTAGTATTCCTTTACTTTTTAGATAATTATTGTGAGTATTGGACCAATTTATAGTGTGTAATGATTATCCTTTCTTGAATGGAATGATGAAATGAGTTTAGTATATTGGAGTTGGATTTAGTGAGGTTATAATGGTCTAAAAATATGAGTAGGTATTGTTTTATTAGTAAATTATCATTAATGCCTCTCAGGGACCATAAGTCATATGATGAGGACATTATAAGATCCAATGTCTATATGGTTTAGAATTTAGTGGGTGTTTGAATAATTCTCCATACATGGATGGGTTATTTTGAAATATTCAAATAAGATGAATGTTTTGTGATATTTAACATCAGAAAATAATGTTTTTGGATGTGTTTTATGTTATGGTAGAAGTTTCGGGTGTATAGGAATGCACCCAAGAAGTAAAAAGTGCCTAAAGATGGTCAAAGAGGCTGTAAAAATTAATTTAAAACACAAATTTGATATTCTTGATGTAAAAGGGTTATGGAGTAAACCATAGGAATTTAGGATTGAAAAAAGGGACCCTGGGGGTTTTCTGGGGAATACATTGCATGAAATCACATTTCATGTTGTGAAACATGCTTAATAGGCCTGATGAATGAATCTTTCTCTGTAATTAAATAAGTATAATACCTTTTTACACCATTAATTCCTATTGTAATATTTGATGGGGGGTTTATGGTTATGATACTTTTTGGAAACCATAGAGAATATATTTCCTTTAACCACATACATAGAAACTAACATGAATTGAGGTTAGGAATATGGGAAAATGTTTGATCTCATCTATCCTCTAACTGTAGCATTGCTGATTATGATAAAGTCCTCATAGAAATTATTATTGGTTTTATACATGGGGGCTTGAAATTATCATTGAAAACACTAGTATCTTTTGGTCATGGATTTGTTTAAAATGGAGAAAAAAGTTGGTCAATATTTCAGATCATGATGGTTTCGTCAAAGGATGATGATATTATAAAACAACAGGTAAAGAGGATATCTAATGATTATTCACAAGTGATTTAAAAGTGAAATCCTTTAATAGTATTTCATTGGGTATCTCTTTTCAAGTATTATAATTTATTTTATTATATATTATCAAGTTGTGTCTTTGTGTTGTAGTTTTTTTAACTAGATGATGGAAGAAGTTTTTTATGAACCACCCATGGATTGTTGGTCATTAATTAAACTATGCTATTTTTTCCATTAATTATTTTGGCATGATTTTATTCCATTTTTGTGTGTGGGATTACATACTATTAATTAATTAATTATTATTTAGTTATAATTCATTATTTGGATTTCATTGGCATGAGATAGTAACTTGAGACATTTATAGAAGATCAAATAGACTGGGGTAACCTATGAAATGTTTGTTTACATTCTTAGATTGTGGTAAATTAAATTTGATTTAGGTGGTCTAGAATAACTACATTTTATCTGATTCATTTTTTATAGAATATTCAATATTTGTGGTCATTTTGAAACATTTTTTACATGATCTATTGAAATTTTAACCCACATCCCTAATAATAAATCTTATACATAGACTTCCCATTGACCCGATAAGGTCCATATGGTTGAGACATATATTTGTGGGCAGCCAAGGTTTGTTCCAACCTTTGATACTAGGTTGAATTTTAATAAAAATAATCCTTGATCCCATTGAATAAATGGGTTTTGGATATATATTTTTTCTCATACGGTTGGTTTCAGGTTTTCAATTGGGAACTGGTCTTGACATGAATTTTTACAAATTTTTAATTTTGAGGGTTTTATTATGAAAAAGTTTCCATCATAATAGTTCATAAAAGGAATGTATTGGAATCATTTTGATAATGATATATATAATAATAATAGTGAACAAATGATTTAGTGAAATATTTATAGCTACGTTTATTATGATGGTTGTAAATTTGGTTTTGTTGATATCTTCCTTATATTAAGTTGGTTAAGTTTTGTTCGGATATATATTTAACTGACTCATAATACTATGTAAACATGTTTTTTATGTTGGTTTTTGGTATATGAAATTGTTTGACTATTTTATTGTATTTTTTAATCATTGATTTTTCATTAATCCTTATAGGGATTAGACCAATATTATTTTAATTCTTATAAATCGTGGAGTTGTAATTCAATACTACTTACTGGTAATGGACATGTTTTTTATAATTATTATAGGTCATGGAATGATTATATTTTAATTATTATATTTTGGGAATTCATGTGTTTATATTGTAATTCCATATATCTATAATTGATTTTCCAATAATTATTGAGTAGTTATACCCTGGGAGGGTTATGGTTATCATTTATCTTATTCTGTGACATGATCATAGATATACGGTAATGTGATAAAGAAGTTTTTTCAGACCACGAGCATCAACCTAAAACTTTTGGGTTAGTCGTTTTATTTCATGAATAATATTAATTTTTGTAAAATATCCATATATATCTTTTATTTCCGAAACATCAAACATGAGATAGATTTGTTTAGATTATATTTTTAGTGGCCATCTAAGTCATAAAAACACCATTCTCATGTCATCATTGCACATGGGTACCTGAGAATCTCTTAAATTATTATTTTAGACATAGGTTGCCTCGAGGCTTGTGATAACATGTCCATGTTGGATTGCATGGAAGGTATCAAGCGACTGTAAGAGGTTCAGACTAGTGATGTAGTTTATACCTTATGTTTCTTTATTTATATAGTTTTACATGTATACAAAACTCTCTTAGTGGGATCATTTCTCTATGTTTCATCATGTTTGGTTGAGACTCACTAATTTCTTGTATTATTACTATGTAATAATTAGATAATGAGTACTCTAATTATATTCTTTACATGGATAATGTTTGATTCTTTATTTTTGATTATGTACTCTGTAATATGGTGCACATACTCCCCATTGTACTATCTTACACCTACAATTCATGTCATATTCCTATACCATACACAGAGACTCACCTGAGGTCATGTTGGGAACTCTTGTGGACACTGGTTAAATAATGATCTAGTGTGGCCAATTAGTGTAATAGAGTAGTTTATAAATAATAATATAATGATGCAATTTATATGATCAAAACACAACGTAGCTATGTTGTTATGGGAAAATAAAAGACTTTATTCTTGGGTTTTGGGGCCTATAATTCAAATTTAATGGACTTTGACAAACAAATTTAAGTGAGAATTACACATGGAATGATATATTAATGAAATATGATGATTTTATTTATATTAGCTCTTTAATTGAATCAAATTTGTGGTTTTGTAAAAAACAAACCACTTCAGTTGGGAAAAAAATGTACAAATAGACTGGTTGAGAGAGTATTTGTTTTGGTAATTATAGAGTGGAACTAAATGTATTGGGGAAATTTATTGTAATTCCAGAAGAATAATCAAAACACTATAGGATTAACTTATATGACCTTCATATAACATGTGAATCGTTAAATTGTATTGATGTGGCACATCATTCTTTATTTTTTATTCACTTCCCATATTTTGAATAAGATAATGGTTGTTATGAAATGAGTAGTGATTTATTTCTTGTGACGATACACCATGATATTTATAAAGTTGTTCAAAAAATAATTTTAAAGTCTCAACAAGTCTAATAAAATATAAAATATGCTTCGTAGACTATCTCATTGAAGGTGAATAGTGAATTATTCTATTTGTTCAGTATCTTTATCCATTTGATTTGTTATATAGATAGATTAGGGTATTGTGATATATTAGTGTTAATCTCATTGAGAGTAAAATATATTTATCATGGAAAGTAATTCTTAATGTATGGGTTACTCAGATTCACCCTTATAATGGTAGTCTCCATGATAAGGGAAAAAATAATTAGTATTATACCATGTTTTTTTGAGATGTTTTCTCTCTATAAATAATTTTAGAAATAGTGATATTAAATCAAAATTGGATTTTAATTTTCTATGGAATCAATTTATGATTATAGAATAACGGAATGAAGAACAACTTTATGTTATTCGGGATAAGATTTTATAAAATTATTATCTATGGCATAAAAGAAAGTGTGGATATTACGGTGTTATCTAATGAATACAAAAAGACCTAGATATAGAAGTTATGTTAATTAATGTTTAGGGGGAGCATTGGACAACCCTATCTGTACTAAAAAAAATTCATGAAAAAATATCAATATTTATGGTAATCCCCCTAAATACTAATGATGGAGATTTAAAAAATCATGATGTAATGTTGTATATGATGTGGAACTAGTTAAATGACTTCACAATGAGCCCGCATGAATCAAATTATGCATTCCATGATCATCTAAATTCTCTTTTTGAAAAAATAAATGGTATTATTGAAAATATTTTATATTTAATTATTGATATACAACACATGATGAGACTAGATCAAATGTTAAATTAAATAGTTTATGTTCAGGAAGGCAAGGACACAAATATAAATATCTCAGCATAGGCTTCATGTTATACTTGTCCCATCAGAGATAAAAAATTACCATGATGAATACAACATGAAGGAAAATTTACAAGAGGTTTTGTTCAAAAAAATAATGAAACATACTATTCAATAATTCCAAGAGGAAGATAAAGTTGAAAATGTGAGGAATTTTCCCTCCTCTAACATTAATAGATGAAAAATAGAATTCAATATAATTCATCCACATTACAATTTTTTAGTTTTGATGTGTGGAAATATAACTATTATATTGTTTGAAAATATTGAAGGTGATGTTAGTGATGAGTATATAAAGAACCAATTCAAAGGTGAAAAATGTTGGAGGAATCAATTTTGGGAATAAATTAAATGGAAAATCATGATATCTCATGAAAAAAAATCTCATATGAGTTTACAATAGAAGTGATATATAATTGAATGTATATCAATGAAGATAAATATGATTCAATGGTTTATTTTATTGAAATGATTATTTTTATGATGAAAATAAAAGATTGTTGGGAATATTTATTCTTCATGTTGATCATGAGGTAACATTTCATGATATTGAAAAATAGTGGAATAAAACTAATAAGGAATTTTCGATTGATCGTGGTTATATCCTTTACATGCTATAATAGTGGAAAAATAAATATTTAACCATAGATTAACATATTAAAATAATATAATTCTAGGATCTCATAAAAGTGTGTCAATCCAATCTTAAAGTTGATGAATAGTTCTAGAATATAGATGTTTTAACCAGTACATTGATTGAATCGAGTAATGGGACAAAAAACATGACGTAGAATTCATATAAAGATGAAAAATTGTAATGATAATTAAATTATCGTAAAACCTAGTATGCTATTGATTTACTCAAACACATTGGTTCTAGTTGAGGCTATATTAGTATTTTCAGGACCACTACAAAAATTATTCTAATCTTAATGGTGTAATATATTCATGAAAATTGAAATATATTATTAATATTGATCCTAATTAGAAGGATTACATGGATCATTCATGATTATAATAATTAACACCATGATGATATGGTAAATGAAATAATATCTAAAAACCATAGGTAATTTATTAAATGATGGAATGATGAAATTTCACATTAGTTGTTACTTCCATGTTAAATTTAGAATAAATTATTATGTGTTCCTAATTGAATATTTTTTCCAAGAGATAAAATTTTTAAAATTAAATAAATATTTTTTTATTTTCATATTTTATTTATAGTTATTAATTTTATTGTAATGAATTTTGACAAAAGAAACCAATTACGCCTTAGGGGTTTAAGGACAAATTCCTCAAAAGACTAAAAAAGAGAAAATCAGTAGTTAGGAACATTTAAAAATCCTTGAAAGATGAAAATATTTTTTTATCCATGAAATATGAAATGGAAATTGATGTACCAAGAGAGATTTAATATTACCAATCTTATATAGAAGTCCCTCAAAGGTCATGTAAAATGATTAGATGGTACGAGAATGAATTTCTTTGAGGTTTCATTAAGAGAAATAGATCATATTTTGTTTTTGTTTCTAGATAGATGAGATTCTTCCTCCAAGATCAGGTATAAATAACTTATCATCGAAATTATCAATAATAATGGTGTAGTTGACTAATTTAGTAATGAAGAGAGACTCAAAATCATATTCTCTATGAATTCTATGGCTAGTGGAAATTATTTTATAATCAAATATTTTCTCTTATTAAATTACAGAGCCACAATTTCATAGCGAGATATAGTTATGTGACCAATGTCAGGATTTAAAATTTTGAAAGAAGGGGTAAAAAATTAAATGTAGATATTTTACACTAAATAAATAAGGAAAGATGAAAATTTTAATTTTAATTTTTTTAATAATGAAAAATTATGAATGTTTTCCATGAAAGACAAAAATTTAATATAGAATAAGTGGTTTGGGAATTTTTTTCAATTGATCATTGCAAATGTTGTTGATTAATAATCAAGTGTGTGATTTCCTAAGATTTTATGTGACAATAAACATACATGTTACTCTTATTAAAAATATATAATAGTCTAGGAGATATAAATGTCAATGAAAGAAAAATAATTAACATTGATGGAGATTTCCCATGAGGATTTTTATGTGTCAGATAACTCCAAAAACTTTAAATAGTAACATGTTTTTTGATTCATTATTTTAGATATTAGTAGGATAGATTGGATGATAGTGATTTATCATTAAACTACTGATAAATTTTCATTACTCGATGCATAAGATAATTTGAAGAGAAATAATGGTGGAAAAATTAAAATTCATAACCTTGATAGTTTACCAAAAATCACAAAAAAACTAACAGATGTATTATCTATAAAAACTTGGGATTCAACTGCATGTATTTTAGATGAGAATCCCCTAATATAATAATGTTTTTGAATTATAAATCATATAAATAATAATTTTTCTAATATTATACTCATTTTAAAGTACATTCCAGAGAAGTAATTGAAAGTGTATGTTCTTGTATATGTTCATATTTCCAATAAAATTAAAATAAATAAGTGAATACAAATAAAATTAGTTATGGAATGAATCCCACAATAAAATACATCTATGTTTTTGGAAGACACTGTTCTATTTTTGACAAAAAAACAATATAACGTTCAATGTGCATGAATATGAAATAGTATTTCATGGATAAAAATATTTGATAAAGTAAATAGTTTCCATAGAAAATAGATGAGAATATTTCATGATAGAAATGATGGTACAATGGATGAAAGTGAGAAAAATATTCTAGATGAGTTGATTCAAATAGATAATATGCAAAATTTTCTTAATAAAATTCTAGTTTTGAGGGGGAGTGTAATAATGATTATCCTAGATCTACTAGAGTCCAAATGTTTGAAATAAAATTTGATTATAGATAATATTATGAATACAAACAATAAGTGTATCAGGAAGGGTGATATGTTTAGTAGGGTAGAAATGACTAATGAAAATAATTTAGATGACCAAATATATTTTATTTAGACAAGAATAAAAAATGATCATTAGAAAAATTTATTTTATTATAGGGTGGAACAAAATTCATTTGATTAATCATCTACATGTGTGAGATTGTTCAGACATTTGAATGAGTATCCTGGCCATCTTGAGAAAAACATTGATAATTATCTCTGGACCAAAAAATAAGATTGTGATAAAAATTGGTTTTTTAAACAAAAAACTCAATGAAGATGAAATGGTGATATGGAATATGTAAATACTCATGTGAAAAACATATATTTAAATTGGTGGAATTTTCATGCATGAGAAATATTAACCAGGGGTATGACGTGAAACTATATGTTTATTTCTAGTTACTACTGTGATTGATGGATTTAAATTATATCAAATTTTTGTTTATTCAACATTATTGAATAGTGTACTTAGAGTTTAATTCTTCATGGAGTAGACATATTTATTTATAATTCATGATGATGAGAATAATGCGTGTGGACAAAATAATTATTTTTTTTGCCGGGGTAAGAACCATGATCCTAGAAATCTATGCTAGATAAGTGCAAAAAGATGATCAGTTATCTTTGAGGATGGTCTGATCATAATTTCTATATTAGTAAATATCATGATTATTGAAATGTGGATCACATATAGGTTAAGGACATAATTTTTAAAGTCTTGAACAACACACACTATAAGTATCTTTTAGAACATCTGATTTTATAAAATGAGATCTCAAAAACTGATTTAGTGTTATTATTCCATTTGATGTAAGTAATTTTAATGAATGCTGATTTTTTACCTCCAAGAATAAACTTCCAATAGAGTTTTTGAAATGATATCAAAAGGTATTTTTCAATCTTGTGGAAAATCTGGGAGTGTCCCGGATATAATTTTCTAAATGTGTTGATGTTGTGGCTATTGATGTGAATCAATTTTAGAAATTTATTGGAAGTCTAATAATCCTTATATTGACTTGTACAAACAAATATTCTCTTTTATGTAAATAATTTTTTTCCCAAATTGACCAAAATATACATGATGTTTTTGTTCTATATAAAAGAATATATCATCAAAACCATGTATATTTCTTTGTAATATTGTATAAATTCATAGAAGAAACTGGTGGGATACATGGATTAAAATTTTTCAGGTTTCATGGATTTCAAAAAAACAAAACTAAGAGGTTATTTATACATTTTTAGATAATTAATTTCATTGAAATATTGGAATAATGATTATATATACATTACCACTATAGAGGCTGGATATGTTTTAGCAAATCAAGCATGGTCTAACATGATTTGAATGGAAATTTTTTGAATATATTTTCACTGATGTTGTCCCTCAAATTCATATTTTATGTTAAAATTCTTATACTATAATCATTATCATTAATATAATTCAATATTCAGGATGAAGCAAATCACAATAACATACCATATCATAAATGATAAATATGGTAAATTATCTATAATGATAGATTCCATGCCTACATTGGATTATGTAGAATAAATCATAAAAAAGGATTTATCCAAGTAGAATTGTGAACAATATCTATTATCTCTTATATTCTAGTTAATTCTTCTCTATATACAGAATTGGAGAAGGAACCCTCATACCCCTATAGAAAATGATTCAATATAAATGTACATATTATTTCCAAAACTCAGATTAATTGTTTCTATATCTCTATTTTGCCTATTAAATTAAATCTCCTTGTGTTTTTTGATAATGTGGGAGATGATGTGATTAAAAATTAGGGAGAAATACTCAATGGGAGATTTCATGATGAAAAATCATATGGTGGAAGTGATGGTTCAAGGATAGATATTTGAAGTTCATTTCTATGTTATGATATTAGAATTCGCTCATTTAACATTAGAATTTTGTATCATAATTGATAATGTTTTTGAAATGTGTTTTATGTGTGGTTGATTCTGAAATTATTTTATATATAATGAATCAATATGAAGTGTTGTATTTTTTTTAATTATCAACAATTCTATAAGGGTTATTGTTGTTAGAAACCACTATGTAGGTTTGTGAGGATTGTGATTATTGGAAAGGTGAAGAATGCTATAAAGTCTTGGTGATTCATGGAGGAATACTGTTGATTAGTTGTTATCCATACCTATGATGGTAGATATTATATTTGTATTTATGAAATACCTCAGGATACAAACTCTTATTTCCACCATATGATATGATTAATTTGGGAAATCTTCACTATAGTGGAATTAGTTATAAAATAGAGGAGAACATATGGATACTTCAAATAGATTCCATTACATATAATACTAAGTAACACTATAATTAATTTTTTATGGTGCGAAAATTATATTGAATAACATTCTAGGATATTACTGAAGAATCCACCAAATAAGACTGTGTTCTATTGTTGGAAACACATAACTGAGTAGACCAGAAGGGGTGAGTATGTGGGAACTCGTTCATGGAGGATCATTAACATTAATAGTCATTCCACAACATATGTATCTTTTTGGCCAAGATTCCACGGAATAGGTGCTTTGATTTGGTTCTTTATGACGCCTTATGCATTCCTCACAAAATTCTAGATGCTAATGACTGGAAACAATGGCATATGGTATGTTTGTGGAGGGAGTATTCCCTCATGTAATAGTAAAAAACAACATAAAAAATATCTTATCAACAAAATTAAATAAATATAATGTGTAAGAAATAAATAAAATTAAATAGATAATTCTATAAAAACAAATAAAAATATTTTGAAAACCCAAATTGCAATGGAATACAAACAATATTGGTAACCCACTATACTGACCACACATAAAGGATTATAAAAGAAACAAATATAAATTTACAAGGATTTACTAATAACTCTAATGTAGATTTCATACCCAGTCTCAAGAAACTATCAAACTACAAAATCATGATTATATGAATCCACATGAGTAGCTCTTCTTGATCATGCAACACTATGCCTCAACACTAACCACCATGCATATGGGTTCCACCAAGAAATTAAACATAAGGATAGTACACACACTGAGGTCCATGTATAAGGGTGATAAATTATCTTAGTAGACCACCCAAATGACAAATATAACCCTTTAATATGTTCATTCTCAAAAAATATGTTCATCCTATCCACAATATCTGGAAAGATAAAATAAAATTATATAAAAAAACAAATGCAATTCAACCACCAATTCTTGGGTATCTATCCCATATCATATGGAAACAACACCATCTAATAAAATTATATGTATGAATATATATATACATTCCCATATAAATAAATATGTATATATATATGCATGTGACCATTACAATAATATGAAAATCATGTAATAACAAAATAATCAACTCAATCCTTGAAGAAAGCTATGTCACCATATGGGAATACATATACTAACCAAAGCTTCAGTTGTTCTCACCTAAAATAACCATATTCAGGTGTATGGTAAAACCCCAAGCTTCCACATTACCTTTCCCTTTGAATAATGAAATAGTTTGCATTTTACGCAACATGGAGTTCAAACACACTACGACCAATCAAACTAGCAGTTTTGAATAGTAATAAAAACTTTAAGAAATTTTAGAAATTTTATTTTTCGAAATGGACATCATTTTTGGATTCGGAATATTAAAATTATCTTAGGGTGATTTTTTGTTATTTTTCTGAAAACCAAATTTTTTGAAGAATAGTACAAAAAAACTATGTAATTGTTTAAAACCGACTTTTTATTTAAACAATTATCTTTTTTATTTAAATTTATTTTAGGTCAAAATAGATACATAATAAATATATATGTTCAATTTAATTCATTTTATTCATTTAATTATAAGTTTAGATATATAGAAATTTTATTAATCTTTTTATCATCTTTTTCCCACCTCCTAAAAGCATTTGAAAATTTAAATAAATCTTAATTTTACCGCTTCTTTGAATTAAATTTCAAAAATTCTATAGACACGGTTGATATCAGTATCTAAAATTTGGTTCAATAAGATGAAAATAATTTTTGGTGAATATTAACTTTAGACTTTTATTTATCAAGGTTTAAATTAAATAGAGTAATTAAAGGTAAAAATTATATTATTATTACCCAATCACATGTAATATCTCCATTGGAAATGTGTATTTCAACCAAAAACAACATAGGAATAAAATATGATCATTTAGGTCTATGTTGAATAGATTTGGACATTATTAATTATTTTATTTAAAGAAGAGTTAAAATTGTTAAATTCAATGATTAATAACTAAACTATTTTTAATATAAGGTTATAAAGAAGATAAATTCGACTATAAATATTCATTATAATGATAAAAATATTTCCTATATAATGTTATTTTATTAAAAAAATTTAGGCATTAAATAATAAAATTAAATTATGACACACTGATGATGTAGTAATTACCTTATTAATGAAAGATTGAAATAATTGATATTATTAATATCTAGATATATCTAATTTGAGACTTCTGATAAATTCCACTAATTTTATATGTTAATATGACAGGTTAGGGTTTCTTAAATTAATTTTTTTCGATGTTATCATGTTGTTATGACTTAAAAAAACAAAATACCAAATACTGTGAAAATTGTCATAAGAGATATTTTAAAACAAATATTATATTATTAATTTATATAATATTACTAAAAATCTAAGATTCATAAAAAAGGATTAAATAATTATTCGTATATCAATATTGAACCACTTGGGGTTTCCTTTGCAGTTTATATTAATTTTACTAACCATATAATATAAAAATACAAAGAGACATGGTAAATGTCAAACTATTTAGCTAAGAGTTAAATATAAATAATATGATTAATATGGTGACCTAAACCTATCTAAAACCTATTAGTTGAGTTGATTTTTACCCATAACTACCTTATCTTCGATATAAATAACTTTCGTTCTTTTAGAAAACGAAAATTATTTTATTATAAATAATATATGAATCTTTTCCTAAGGTCTCATCCACCTCTCTTATAAAAGGAGACTTCCCCTTCTCTCAAAATCACACCTCCAATTCCATTTTACTCGGCCCGACCCTGCCCAAATATCCTTCCAACTGTCCTCCCATCATTATAGAGGCCATCCTTTCATCAGAAATCCTTCCTAATGAGCCCTTTTGATCAAATAAAATGTAATAACATGAAGAAGTTGGAAATATTTTATCACCTCTTTCATGTATTTATCTTCTTCCACTTCCTCCTTCATAGTTGTTTGAATTATAAACTAATAACTGTAGTATCTTATACATAATTGGAATTTATTATATAAATGGTACAGCCGTATTCATTGTTCTTTAGATCATATGAATGTAAAATTGACCATATGTGTGTATGTATGGCTTACCGCCTCCACGTCGTGGTGTAGTTGTTAGTCAATAAATTATTGTTTGGATGGGTATAATAATGATGTATAATTGATGTAAATAATAAATAAAACTTGTCAATTCTTCTTTATATATGATATAAAATCTATTTAACTATGATTTTAATGCCAAAATAATGATATTATCTCTTCTGCGTACGTATGGATTACCGTTTCAACGAACGCAATGAGATTCATTTCCCCATCATAACGATTACAGAATAATTTTAATTTGATGAAAAAATATAATATTTAAAAACATAATATCATTCTGTATATGAATCAAATACATCTTATCCATAACAAACACGACTAATTTATCAAAACATATAAAGAAAAACGAATCTGTTAACTCTTGAAACAACGATAATACTAAAATAATTTTAACAAATCAATATTAGAAGATCGTATATGATATCATATTTATGTATATGGTTCTTATCTAATTTAATAACAATTATTTAAATATTATAAAATAGGTTAATATACCCTCAACCAAGGAAAAGTACAAGGTAATGGATAATTCTAAAAACTCTTCATTATCTGAAATTGTTTGTACGTAATTATCTACTGGGACCACTTTATCATTCACATCCATGTTTCTTATAATGTAATTAAAAACATTTTTACTATTTCCTAGACTATGGGTTAATGTCATTTATACCCATGTCTTATTTTTTATAATATGTTTATAAAGGAATCTTTCCATTGTTTTTCAAATAATGTTATTTACGACCTTTCGAAAAAATTAAGGAAAGAATGTTTTTTAATATATACCGAGAGTGTGACTATTTTCCACCATTATAACACCTTAGATGCATATCTTAAAACCTTCTAAGAATATTTACAAAATAAATGTTTTCTGTAAAATGGATTCAAAATAAAAAAAAAGGTATTTCTTTCAAACAGTTTTCATTTCATCTATGTCAACATCCATTGATGGATTTTAAACTTATTTGAAGTTGATATATTATGATAGAAATCATCCACATTGTATTGAATGTTTTGTGATATGTTTGACTATGGATGTGTTATTTCATACTATTCATGTCTTATGGATAAATTATTGAAATTTTGTATGCTAGTTTTAATAAAAATGTTTATGTTATGTTTAAACATTTTCATATAAGGAATGCATTGGACTTAGTAAGTGACGGGTGGAGCCCTCTATATTTCCTTGAAGCATCGGTAGGTCTCATGAGAAAAACTAGTGTCTTTGCACAATGCCTTGAAAAAATATTGTCTGTAGTTTTGGCACAAGGCCTTGACTGTGTGGTAATGAATTCTGGCATTATGCATTCCATCATTATAAAATTGGATATTTGATATCACCTGTGATTATTCGACTAGTAGAATATTCATGTGAATATGTAAATGTAATTATATGATTTATTATTGACATATTATTTTGATGTTTATTTTTAAATGGATTATGTTTTAGTCTTATACATTGACTTACATTTTTATGCTTATTTATGAAAGTTTCTGCTATAGTTTTATCCTTACGAAGAATCTGAACTCATCCCATTCTATGTTTTATTTTACCCATGATGTGAAGAGGTATATTATGACTGACCTGCATGGATAGTATATGGGATATTTATATGGTGAATAGAGACAATGCTGTTGTTGTTTTTCATTTTATAATGTAATATAAAACTTATGAATGTATCTAGTACATCCAAGGATACTAAACTAATCAGCCATTCGAGACATGAACTTTTATGGTAATGCCAATGTTATGTAATAATGTACGAACTTTGGGTAACTAGGGTCGGGGGATTATAGTTGGAATCATAGATATTTTAGTATAAACCTTGGGAGCTAGATTTAGAAAATCTATTATTAGTAAAAATTACTCTAAGATAGACTTTGAGGATTAGTATAGAAGAATTTCATAGAATTTTGGTAATGTAGTGATTTTGTTTTTTTCCAAAAAATACATACATGTCTGGATAAGAGCTGTTAGAGGTAGCTCTGGCACAAATGTACCTAGGGGTAAAACCCGAAAACACCTCTGTGAACTAGACTCGAATGGGAACCGGTTCACGACAATAGGCCTTGCTTCCCTTTTGGTTACGAAACTCTCAGGGGATATGCTTAGGACAATTAATATATTCTTTACAAAACGTTATGATGTATTACAAGTATATACCTTCTCATAGATAACTTTTTTATGATTATGTATTATATCTATAAACTATTCAATTTATGTAATGTATTTTACAAGTTTGTAATTATGTATTGCAATTCATAAACTAATCTATTGTATGCCATTGTGTAGAAATGTCCCCAAGTGGAATGAATGGAAATTTTATCAATTCATGTAATTCATTAAGTGATTTCCCTTCTACTAAAGATAATTATAGTGAATCTGGTCACACAACTGGTGATGATAAGCTTATCACCATACCTGGAAAAATCACTCAGGTTATGAATAATACCCTTAATCGAATGGAACGCACTGATCCACAAAGTTGCAGATCAATGTCAGACTGCTTCATGAGGGAACAACCACAAAAATTCAGTGGGACTACAAATCCTATTGTAGCCGCGCAATGTATAAATTACTTAGAGAAATTATTTCATCCATTGGGGTGTAACAAAAGAAAAATGTTGTCATATAATTTTATCACCTCACTGGAGATACAGATAAATGGTGGTCCTTAATCCAAAACACAAAGAATGACGAAGATGTATCAAATATGTAATATAGGGTGTTTAAATAGATTTTATTAGATAAATACTTTCCTCATGACCATCGAGGGATATGGAAGGGCAATTTCTATGTATGAGGCAAAAAGAGGATGATAATGTCGCAAAATATGAGTTTAACTTTACAATGATAGAAATGCATGTGGCATATTATATACATAACCCAAGGTATAATATTGATTGAATATTTGATGGTTTTAAACCATATCTTCATCTACAATTATTCTCACAATTGATCTCATCATAAAAAGATATTGTCTCATGTGCCATCAAGACAGAAAAGTGATTCTCTAAGTCTTACGACTTTAAAGAAAAGAAGGAGAAGAAGAGATATACTAAACACTCTGGAAATGGAAATAAGGGGAATAAGTGAAAAGTTAAATATTTATCCTATAGTAAATGTGGGATGAAACACCAAGGTGCTTGCATGAAGTGAATGGGAGTCTGTTATAGGTGTGGTGAAAAAGGCTACCAAACTTGTGATTACAAGTGGAAGAAAGAGGATATCAATGTTGAATGATAAAATTGTTGTGAAAAGGGGCATTATGAGAATGGATTTCTTATGCTCCAAGGAAGCATAACATATAAAATTCCAAGCGAGCAAGGTCAAGATTATGCAGTCACTATGACTGAGTTTGAAGATTTGAAAGATGTGGTGGTAGGTAATTTAATGGTTTCCTCAAGTTTATCCAATACATTATTTGATTTCGAATCTTCACATTATTTCATATCTTCCTAGTTTGCTATGAAAAAATTACATATTTACAATTTGATTTTAAAAGGCATTTTTCAGTAAAAAATCTTATGGGAAGTATCATTGAAATAATGTTTTGTGAATTTGTTCCCATTATGGAATATAAATGTTCATTATATGCTTATCTCATCATCATAAACATGATTTAATTTGATATAATCCTCGGTATGGATTGGATTTCAGACAACGATGGAAAAATTTATTGTATGAAGATGAAGGATACAATTCTTGATGATGATAATGAGTACCTTATCTTTAGAGAAAAAACACCACCACCTGATTCTGATGAAGATCCACCCCCAGTAGCTCAAATAAATTCAATTATTATGGTGAAAGATAATAAAGTAATTGTGGGGTAGGAAAAGAATGTTCAAATAAAGGATGTACCTATTGTGAAAGAATATGTAGATGTGTTTCTAGAGTATTTACCAGGATTTCCTCTAGAGAAAGAAATTGTGTTTTCCATTGATTTATTTCCTGGTTCATGGCCCATATCAGATACCCCTTATAGAATGGCCACTGTGGAATTAGTGGTACTAAAGAAACAACTAGAGAAATTGAGTAATAAGGGATTTATTTTCCCAAGGGTATCTCCTTGGGGATCCCCAGTTCTTTTTGTTAAGAAAAAATATGGATCTAAGAGGTTGTGCATTGACTACAAGAATATCCAGTCTATAACAATAAAAAAGAAGTATACCCTACCTTGCATTGATGAAGTATTTGACCATCTTCATGGAGCTCAATATTTTTCAATGATTGATCTATGATCTCGATATCATTAGTTGTGTGGGAAAAATAAATACATTTCAAAAAAAGAATTTCGAACTAGGTATGGGAATTACGAGTTTACAGTAATTCTTTTTAGGATGACTAATGTACCTTTTGTTTTCATGGATCTAATGAATAGTGTTTTCAAGGAATATATTGATGACTTTGTCATGGTATTTATTTCTGATATCTAGGTGTACTTCAAAATCTATGAATATTATTAAAATCACATTCTAATTATCCTAAGGACTCTTAGATGAAATGAATTATATGGGAAGCTTATAAAGTGTGACTTATGGCATCAGGAGATTTCTTTTATTAGCTATATTTTCTCTATGGATGGAATCCCTATAGATCCTTCTAAGACAAATGCAATCCAATAATGGCCAGCACCAATGAGTATAGCTGATGTATGCAGTTCCAATGGATAAGTATGTTATTATTGGATTTTTTTCCAAAATTTTTCCTGATTGGCTAATGCATTAACCGTGCTCGTATGCAAAGGGGATAAATTTATTTGGAAAAAAGTGTGGATGAATGATTTGAATAGCTGAAGAGAATATTAGTCAATTCTCTTATCTAGACTCTACTATTGAGAAAATGATGGGTTTGTTATCTACAGTGATGCTTCAAATAAAGGACATGGTTTTATCCTTATGCGGAATGATAGAGTTATGGCCTATGTATCAGGAAAGCTAAAATTTCATGAACAAAACTATACCACTCATGATCTTGAATTAGCAGCTGTAATATTTTCTTTGATGATTTGGAGACACTATTTATATGGTGAAAAATTGGAGAATTATACTGATCAAAAGAGTTTAATGTATATTTTCTCAAAAACAGTACTGAACATGAGTCAATGGAGATGTCCTAAACTACTCAAGTATTATTATTGCACTATACACTATCACCCAGGGAAGGCAAATAATGTGGCAGATTCATTGAGCCGAAAGGATCATGGTGTTTTGAAAATGAAGTGGGATGAAAAGGAACCTATATACATGGATCTAGTACATTTTTATAAGGGAATAACAATGGAAGGTGAAACATCAATTCTTTTTCAAATGGTTTCCAAACCTTATTTACTAGAATATATCAAAAGGTCTCAGACTGATGATAAATAATTTCAAAATAAAATTAATGCTATGAACGATGGGAGATTTATTGTCATCGTATATGAAGATTGAACTTTGAAATTTGGGTATTAAATTTGTGTTCCAAATAGACCTGATCATAAAAGGGAACTGTTGGATGATTCTCATAGATCCAATTTCTATATACACCCTGGTCGCTCTATGATGTATAGAGATTTGAAAGAACATTTTTGGTGGGATAAAATGTAGAGAGATATTGTTGATTTTGTGTTGAGATGTATGGTTTTCCAAAAAGTGAAATCTGAAAAAAATAACATCTTTGTAGAGTCATGCAACCTCTTCCCATACCTGAGTGCAAATGGGATGATATTACGATGCCCTTTTTCATGAGGCTACCAAAGACTCCTAGAAGGAATTATGCGATATGGGTCATTGTTGATCGTCTTACCATGTTAGCAAATTTTGATTATATAATTAAAGATTTAACACTTGAACGTATAACATGATTATATATTAATGATGTTCTAAAATGTTATGGAGTACCCCTATCAATAGTTTCTGATCATGATCCCCATTTTACATAAAGGTTTGGGAAAAGTATTCAGAAATCCTGGAATAATGAACTTCATTTGAGCACTTACTACCACCCACAAACTGATGTAAAATCATAACAGATTATTAAAACCTTGTAAGACATGATGAGATCTTTCTCACGTGACTTTCATGGTATGTGGGATCAATATTTACCTCTAGTATAATTTTCCTATAACAATAGCTTCCATTCATGTATTTATATGGAACCATATGAAGTGTTATATGTAAAGTGATGTCCTACACCAACTTTTTGGGATTATATTGCTGAAAGAAAACTCGTAGGCCTTGAAGATGTTAAGGAAATGATAGAAAAGGTGTAGGTTATCCAAATCCAAATCAAAGTATCTCAAAGTAGGCAAATGAACTATTCCAATAATCGAAGTATAGATTTGTAATTTCAATTTGGTGATCATGTTTTCTTGAAGCTATCACCATGGAAGGGTGTTATAAATTTAATTATGAAGGGTAAATTGTGTCTTAATTATGTCGGACCATTTGAAATTCTAGAACAAATTAGAGTTGTAGCATACCGTTTGTCTATGCTGCCAAGTCTTTCCAAATTTCATGATGTATCCCATGTAGCACTATTGAGAAAATACAGGCAAACCCAATGCATGTAATCACCTATAACGAAATAGAACTGGAACCTGACCTGTCATATTGCAAAAATCCAATCAGAATTCTTGATACTAGAGAAAAATTGTTGAGAAACTGGATGACTCGTCTGATAAATGTTTTATGGAGAAATCATAAGATAGAAGATGCAACGTGGGAACCTGAAAACTTTTGATAAAGAACCAGCCAAATCCTTTTCCGCAGTAGTATTCTTGAAATTTCAAAGTTTAAATTATTCTATGGTGGGAATAATGTAACACCCCAAGCTTCCAAGATACTTTTCCCATTGAATAATGCAATATATTGCGCTATACGCAACTTGATGTTTTAACACACCCCAACCAATCAAATTAGCTGTTATGAATAGTAATACCCACTTTTTGAAATTTTATAAATTTTATTTTTGGAAATGGACTTCGTTTTTGGTATTGGAATATCAAAATCATCTTATGGTGAATTTTTGGTATTTTTCTGAGAACATTCAATTTTTGATTAATAGTGAAAAACAATGTGTTATTGTTTAAAACTGACTTTTTATTTAAATATTAATTTATTTAATTTAAATTTATTTTCGGTCAATATAAATACCTAATACCTATGTATGTTCAATGTAATTTATTGGAGTCATTTACAAATAAGTTTAAATATATATAAATTTTATTAATCTTTTTACCGTCTTTTACCAACCTCCTAGGAGCATTTGAAAATTTGCATGAAACATAATTTTACCGCTTTTGTGAATTGAATTTCACAAATCTGAGAGAAATTTTTTATATTAGTATATAAAATTTGGTTCAATAAGAGGAAAATTATTTTGGTGAATATTAATTTTGGCATTTATTTACCATGGTTAAAATAAAATAGGGTAATTGAAGGTACAAATGATATTATTATTACCCTAACACATGTACTAATTCTATTGGATATGTGTATTTCGACCAAAAACAACATAGGAATAAAATATTATCATTTAGGTCCACATGGATTAGATTTGGACATTTATTATTATTTTATTTATAGAAGAGTTAAAATTGATAAATTTAATAATTAATAACTAAACCATTTTTAATATAAGTTTATACAAAAGGTAAATTCGACTATAAATATTATTTAGAAAGATAACAATATTTCCTACATAATGGTATTTTATTTATAATTTTTAGACCTTAAAAAATTAAATTTTATTATGACACAATGATGGTGCAGTAATTACCTTATTAATGAATGACTAACTTAATTGATATTATAAATATCCAAATAAATCTAATTTGAGACTTTTGATAAATTACAGTAATTTTCTAGGTTAATATGACACTCTAGGGTTTCTTAATTTAATTTTAATTGATGTTATCACACTGATTTTAATAAAAACAAAATACCAAATAGTGTCAAAAATTACATAGAAGATATTTTAAAACAAATATTATATTATTAATTTATAGAATATTTCTAAATATCTAAGATTGGGAAAAGGACTTATATAATTATAGTTATATCAATATTTAACCTCTTTGGGTTTTCTTGGTAGTTTATATTATGTTTATTAACCATATAATATAAAAATACAAAGAGACATTATAAATGTCAAATTATTTTGCTAAGAGTTAAATCTAAAAGATATGATTAATATGGTGACCTAAAACCGTCTAATTTTTTTTGGATGCATGTATTTTAACCCATACCTACCTTATCCTCGAATAAATCATTTTTTTGCTATTAGAAACCGAATATTATTTTATTATAAAATAATATATCAATCTTTTCGTAAGGTGCCCCTCACCTCTCTTCTAAAAGGTCACTTCCCCTTCTCTCAAAATCACACCTCAAATGTCATTTGACTCATCCAACCCCTGCCCAAATTTCCTCCAAACTGTCCTCCCATCATCCTCGAGGCCTTCATATGTTCAGAAATCCAACCTAATGAGCCGTTTTGAACAGATCAAAAGAAATAACACGATGAATAGGTATATATTTAATCACATCTTTCAGGTTCTTTTCTTCTTCCACTTCCTCTTTCTTTGTTGTATAAATTATAAAATAAATACTCTAGAATCTTATAAAAAAATTTATTTTATTATAAAAATGGTACAACCATATTCATTAATTTTTACATCATATGAATTAAAAAGTCAACATACATGCATACATATGGCTTACCGTCTCCACGTCATGGTGTAGTTGTTATTCAATACATTATTATTTGGATTGGTATAATAATGATATATAATTTATGTAAATAATAAATATAAATTTTCAATTCTTCTGTATATATGATATACCATCTATTTAAATATGAATTTAATATCAAAATAATGATATTATCGCTCGTGCATATGTATGGATTACCGTCTCCACGAACGCGATGAGATTCATTTCCCCATCATAACCATTCCAGAATAATTTTCATTTGACGAATAAAAATAATTTTTAAGAACTTTATATCATTATAGAAATTAATGATATACATCCTATCCATAAAAAACACGGATTCTTTAACAAAACATGTAAATGAAAATGAATCAGTTAACACCCAAAATGAGGATAACATTAAAATATTTTTAACAATGAAATATTAGAAGATCATATATTATATCATATTTAGGTATATGGTTCCTTAATAATTTTTTAACAATGATTTAACTATTATACAAGAGGTTAAGGTTCCCTAAACCAAGGAAAAGTACAAGTTAATGGTTAATTATACAACTTCTTCATTATTCGAGGTTGTTTATACGTAATTATCTTCTGGGACATCATTATCATCCACATCCATGTTTCATAAAATGTATTTCCAAACAATTTTATTATTTCCATGATATTGGGTTAAAGAAATTTATACACATGTCTAATTTTTTATAATAATTTTATAAAGGAATCTTTTAGTTGTTTTCCAAACAAGGTACTTTACGACCTTTTAGACAAAATTAAGGAAAGAATGTTTTTTAACATATATTGTGGGTGCAGATATTTTCTGCCTTTATAACACCTTTGATGCTTCCCTTAAAACCTTATAATAATATTTCCAAAATATCTTCTTTCTTTTAAATGGTTTCAAAATAAATAGAGGTATTTCAATCAAATAGTTTTCATTTAATCTATGCCAGCATCCTTTGATGGATTTTAAACTTGTTTGAAGTTTATTTTTTATGATACAAATCACCCATAATTTATTGAAGGTTTTGTGATATGTTTGACTGTGGATTTGTAATTTCACACCATTCATGGTTTATTGATAAATTATTGACATATATTATGCTAGTTATAATAAAAATGTTTATGTTATGTTTAAACCTTTTCATATGGGGAATGAATTGGACTTAGTAAGTGACGGGTGGAGCCCTCTATATCTCCTCAAATCATCGGTAGGTCACATGAGACAAACTAGTGTCTTGGCACAAGGCCTTGTCAAAATAGTATTTTTAGACTTGGCACAAGGCCTTGATATGAGGTTATTAATTCTAGCATTATGCATTCCATCATTATGAAATTGGATATTTGATACTACTAATGATTATTTGACTAGTAGAATATCCAAGTGAATAAGTAAATTGAATTATTTGATTTATTCTTGACATATTATGATAAATATTAAGTTTAAAAGGCTTATGTTTTAGTCTTATGCATTGCCATAAATTGTATATGCTTATTTATGAATGTTTCTGCTATATTTTTATCCTTACTGAGCAAATGAGGTCACCTCTTTCTATGTTTTATTTTAACGAGGATGTGATGAAGTATGTTATGACTGAGTTACATGGATAGTCTATTGAATATGAATATGGTCAATGGAGACAATTTTGTTGTTTTTTTAAATTTTATAATGTAATGTAAATCTTATGAATGTATTTATTACTTCCAAAGCTACTATACTAATTAGCCTTTCTAGACATGATGTTTTGCGATCTTGCCAATGTTGTGTAATAATGCACCGACTCTGGGTAACTGAGGTCGCGGTGTTACATGTATAATATAAGTATGCAAACTCATGTAAAAGGTATTTTTTCCAGCATACCGTGGATCACTGTAATACAATAGTCATGCTTCCATGAACTAGGGAAACTGTAATGGAATGAAAGCATGATATTTCATAACATTCCAACTGAAATCAGCTACCCATACTGAGAAAATCTATAATAATAAAAAAATATCCACAAATCCAAACATTTTCATCCAATGTTATACCTAAAGGACCAGATCAAAGGTGTAATGATATTTTAATCTTTAATGGCCTATGATGAGTAAAATAGTTCATGTCAAGGATACTCTACATAAAAATATGTGTCAAACCACATTGTTCCTGGTCATAGGTATAGAAGACCAAGGAATCCTCATCAAGTCCTAGGATAATCTTAATGGAAATTTTATTAAACATAGAATGGGGTATATGGTGCATGTCAACAAAACATACGCATTGCGATCCCAAATAAGGAGGACTTAAGGGGTACCATGGTACAAGGTACCATGTCCAACAAATAATGGTTGTTCCAAGGTATAGATGAACTAGTTATCATGTCAAAAAATCCTTTTCTAGATCAATTTTATAAAAGACCAATTATCCACACTATTATCTTCTAAGGCACAAAATATGGATCTCAGGATGTCCTATGAGAAACCTTAAACATATAATAATCAAACATGAAGGCTCAACATCCATATACCCTGAATTATGTATGTGTATATCCCAATCAACAAGGCTCAAAATCTAGTTCCCTAAAAGCACCATTGGAAATCATAGACCATTTTTTTTCATGTTAGACTTATCCTCCTCCAACCAGGATAACCATTTGGTAATAATCATTTCAATAATAGTAAACATGTGAAAATCAAAAAAAAGAGTGTATGTGGCCAAACAAATCAACCCACCACTAGATTCAATGTCTCTCATGAATACCAGTTCATTGAAGGATCTATGGTGGCCAAAAATAACATGTCTACGCAAACCTAGAATTCTATCATAGATTTGGTCAAGCCCTGAGCAACCAATGGATCCCTCATATCATAATAGACGTAAGAATACGACATGGGATCCTCATCCATTGTACACAAAAGAGGTTACATACAACATAGGATCAACATTGAAAAAGGTGAATGGAGGAATCCATAATGGTAAAATTCTATGACAGTTAGGAAAAAGAATCCTTCACAATATCCTCTAGGTCAAAACATACGTAGAGGCATCATACATGTGATCCTAATGAAAAACTAGTATCATGGCCTCTTATCCCATGAGATCACATATCCCAAGGGGTAAATCAGAAAAATAATACTAAAATCACTTTAAATAGGAGATGGCCCAAATAATGCTTATAAACATGGACACACTTCATGGAGACAACTGAAATTGGTTACTAGAGAATGAACCTCTCTACTTATTAGAATTATATAAACACCACCTATGAGTCCTAAAATCACCCAAGGGTTTAAACATCATTATCTACAAGGAAAGATGCTAAAAATTGACTACTAAAGGTCCCCATTCCTACTCCTAGGCATCAATACTTTTAAATGATTAAAACCCTTAAAAATGATATCAAATATTATATTCATGGTGTGTCACCCCTAGAACATGACGTGTACACTCAAATCCCCACCAAGGAATCTACCACTACCTATATTTGGCACTTAAAAGCCTAAGTATATATAATATTAAACCTGTACATAGAATACATTCATATATATTTCACTAACCTAGCCAGGTATTGTGTATGGATATGAACATTTACTTGACATATAAACCACATGAGGTCTTGCGGTGTACCCAACATGGCATGTGCGCTTTACATGGGTTGTGTGTATGAGTACTAGGATATATGGTTGAGTCCCCTTAAATGGATTATATTCATCTTCCCTGAAAAAAAAGGAACATGGGATATGTGTTTGCAAACCACACAATTTGTGTACACGAGTTTTAGTGAATAGAATACCCCCAAAACCCATGTTTTCCCCCACAATCAACTGATCGACCTAGAAGGGGTCCTAAGAAGTCATTATAAGGTGTTTGATCTTCTAAATTATAAATCTATGAGGATTTACGGTTAAAAATTATAATTTCCTTCCTTTGGGTGTAATATTTTAACGCTTCACCCAATTCTACACTCTATAATCACCACATGATGATATGTCTCAATCTAGCTCGACCTGTTCTTTGCAACAGTACCATTCATCATTCCTATCAACCTATATCTATCCCTATCCCTTTATCTCTTAGGTTATTACTGAGGATATAAACATAGGTCATATGAAATAATCCTTGGGAGAAAAAGAAGACAAGAAATGATGAAAAGTAAATGAAGCGAAAATGAAAAGTGGGCTCGACTTGGCCCTACTACTCCTATCATGTTTATGCACTACCAAAGAAAAAGTCACATTCCATAATAATTGGAAGAGGAATAATCTCAATCTAAAACATTGTTCAAATTATATGGCTGAAAAATTCAAAATGAAGAAAATAATATTTAATTTATTAAATATTAAATACCAATTATTCTACTAAAATTTGAATGACTCAAAATTCTACCCAACTCTTATAAAAGGTTAAAAACAGGATTCCAGTACCATAAGAGTGGTCAGAATAATTATCCAAGATCATATTATAACATAAAATTACCATTTTCCATTTATAAGTATCATAAAAAATTTCCAAATTCCTCCCAAAAATCCAGTCCACAAAATCAATAGTCCTTAAAATATCCCAAACGTAAACCTTCTCATCCCTGATAAGACTTTCTGGGAAAATAAGTATCCACATTATCAAAATAAGAATCTACACAATGACAAATCATATATGTTCAGTGACTAGTCTAATAAAATCAATAATTGTCCCCTTAACCAGAGATATTTAATTGTGACCAATCTGATACTCCCCATTATAGGAACACCCTTATCATCACCTCAAAACTAATCTATGTGCTAAAAATCCCACAAAACCCGCTTAATTTTAATTGAAAACATGGTTCACAACCCTAAAATTAACAATAAGGAATTCCCCATCTTATGGATTTTCATTTAAAAATCCATGAGAGTAACCTCAATTATTTATTTTTTCCATCTATGTAATTAATTTAATAGAAAATAATATCTTCATAGATTTCATGATCTCTTATAATAATCAATATGATGTCATTGTAGTCCATGATTAACTCTAACATGGAGTATTCTATAATTCTATATGAAGTTGTGTATAGATCAATCAAAGCCATGCCCACATTAAAATATGCTGACTTTCATTTTACAATCACTTGACACCACATATATTGACAATGCATGTATAGGTACAACCATGGGATTACTTCCATATAGTGATTTATTTATCCTTGATTTCACCTCTATAATAGAGGGACCTTATTCTTTTCACAACTACTCTCGAGATACCAATCCCATGGAATGTCTTGAAAAACATCATTACTTGTCTCACACACAAAAACTCACCAAATTAAAATTTAAATGGTACAACAAATAACCAATGTTTAACTCTAATCAACTGAATTACAGTCCTATGAATCATCCAACCCAAGGCTGAGCTGACTGTACTATATGACACATCATTACAAACAATCATGAATCCCCCACGGAACTCCAATTCAAAATTGGAAACCTCACAAGTTTCCAAATTTATTCCATGACCACCGATCAACTAATGTTGTTCTAGTCACAATCATCTATCCATTCGATGACAACATTAGCAATCTCGAAAAAAATGGTTGACCTGGCTAGGGACCTGCATAGTCCTTCCCATTTGAGGTAGTAATGATATTAAAGAACCCTTGGTGCTCTATCAAATGCAAATTTCGTCAATATGCCTATATCACAAACTCAATCATAACTCATTCATCTAAATCACAATGCACATATAACCTAGTAGACTCCTAAATCAGAATTCATAAGCTCATGCCAACCTATCCCATAGATATTTCACTAGATCCAAATGATCATTGAGATAAAATGGACATTGTTACAACTAAGTGCCTCTGGATCTCCCACCTTGCCCTACCAATTACCTCTCACACCTTGGTCACCAGGTCTAACCACATATATCAAAATATCAATCCTCTCAAATGGAGGTGAAGAACACTATGACATGCAAGGGTGAAACTACCAACATAGACATGAAGGGCCCTAATACATTTTGAGAATCCTTTATATGAACTATTCCCTCGAGTTTATGATACTAACACAAATGAGGTACTAAACTAACACTCCTCAGACACTAGTACATGTCAATACCCCCACAATTTCATATTCCTAGAAATTTATGGAACCTATTTGAATCATAATCAGAGAATAAAATCGATAACCAAAAAGTAAAATATACCATCACAAGGGTATAATATATAGGCATAATTTTCTTTAATAACCTACTGGGGTCACAACACCTCCAATTCCTGAGGGACGTGCCATCATTCTCAACACTAAACTCCTAAAATCATATCCACATAGTGTTCCATTAAAAATAAATATACATGAAATCATTCTTAATTGGGTCAAATTCTACCAAAAACATATATTGTAAAACACCATTTATTATTTTTTTTATAAAAATAATCACCCTCTATCGTTAGTAATAATAACACATGAGAATGCCTACATGATGTGGATTATATCTTATAAATATGATGCATGAAATGCCTCCTAAATTTTCCTATCATGTGTAATAATCCATACCTAAAATTTTCATAACAATCTAGATTTAGAAATCTATAATAAATCACAACATCCACAAAACATGTTCATCACTCAAGGAGAAAATTATATAAAATTATATTTTCATATATCAGAATAGAAATCCCATACACCTAGAAACTAGGAATTCATACCGAAATATGTTTTTTTGATCAAATTGTATGATATAAATCACATGTCCAGACAGATTCCTAATACTCAAGTCTACCATATCCCAAATAGTAAATCAATGGAAAGGAACAACTCTTATACAACTTTGTAACTTCCTGACCAAAATTCCAATGCCCTGGTGCTCAGATCTAGGTCTCCAAAAGGCCTGAATAATGACTCTATATAGGCTAAATGCTTCCATCTATTAGTGTGGGACTATGATATTTGTGTGGGGAGACTATTCCCTCTTATCAGAATAAGAAAATAGATGAAATAGCTAATTATCATACATTCCAGTGAAAAAAAGAGAATGTGGAAATAGTAAATAAAGTAAATTATATCATGAAGAAAAAATTCTATAGAATTCAATATATTCATGAACATCCATGTTATACATAAAACACTAGTCACCCACTAGTCAAACCACACATACCAAATTAAAAAATAAACTGAAACAAATGTACAAGTATCTAATACAATACTTGAGCCATAGGACATACTCTGTCGTCATAATATATCGAACTACACTAAAGTGATAATAATAATACACAAGAGAATTTCCACCCTATAATGAAAAATCGTGCCCCATCCCTTACTACAATGCATCTGGGATCAACCTAACAAGAAGAAAAAAGGTGTGTATGCACACCAAGGTTCATGCATAAGGGTGAAAAAAATATCATTAGGCCACGTTAATGATGAACCTGTAGAATGATACCATATGTTCATGTTCAGGTGTTATTCATACCCAAGCCAAGAAAACTGTTAATGTAAATGCAGCTAATATAAAAAACATAAGAATGTTCACAACCAATTATTAGGAATGTCATCCCTATCATCAAGAAACAACATTGTCTCAGAAAATTATATGTATTTATATATATATATATAAATATAGATGTATATGAATGTGACAATTTAAGAACTCAGAAAATAATTGAAGAATAACATAAGCGACTCAAGCCTCTGAGAAAGCTACATCGCCACTGGGGAATACATGTCCAAACACCGAGTTCACTTGTACTCACCTCAAATTACCATAGTAAAGGGTACAACATATCTATGGGTAGTCATGTAAAAGTGATTCAATCTATCCAATGAAGGATCAATTAAAACCTACAAAAAATGTCTCATAAACAAGGGTAATAATAAATAAAATCATGAGTGAATCTATTATGTTTACATACTCTAATTGGATACCCATATAAAAGATATCTACAAGAATTGAAAAATATACCCAACATCAATGTCATTTCATATAGTTTCAATACCTAATAGCTGGATCCAAGGTATAAACACCAAGGAATCCTAAATGGCCTATGCAGTGTAAACATGTTTCAGTAATGGCCATAGTGTATAAATGGACATGTCAGACCTCATAGGGCTGGATCCAAGGTGTAGAAGATGAATTCATCCTCATTTATTCCCAAGATAATCTTCATGGAATATTAGTTCTTCTTAAAATGGGTTCGAAGTAAAATTTCATATGACCGTGTATGTTTTGATTGCAGTCAAGCAATATACAAGGTTTAGCAAGGCCCATGTCATTTTATAAAGCCCCAAATAGCCAGATAAAATGTATAGAATACCAAGGAATATTGTCAGACCACAAAGGGTTGGATCCAATGTATAGAATAAAAAATCATCAACTACCATAATCATGTTAGTCTCAATATCTATATTCTATGAAATAACACCAGACATCATTGAAAATATAATTATCAAACATGTAGGCTGAATATTTGGTTCTGAAAAATCATATTTGTGCATCCCAAAAATGAACAAGCATAGAAAATTGATATAAGGAAGAACATTTAGGAAACCATTTCCACAACACATCACACCAATCCAATGTACTACCAACAAGAAGATAACTTATTCAATCATCAATAAAATATGAGTAAACATGACAAAATTTTAACAATGTTTGGGGGAGGATGAATGACTCAAACCAAAACTAAGTCCATAGCCTCTTAGGCTTACCAGTTCATTATATGTTCTAAGGTTACACCCACTAACCTCTTTTCAAAAACCTAATGTACTTTCACAAGATTGTTCAAACCTTTGTCACCCACAAGGTACCTCATATCATTACACATGTAGGAATCATACATGGGATCCTCAATCGGTCTACACAAAATTTATGTAATCCTGCTCAGGATCCTAAACTAAAAAGTTTAAATAAAGAATACGTCACGGGAACCATGAAAAATAAGAATAAAGAGGAATACATTATGAAATTATCTAGGTAGAAATGCACATAAAGGAATCCTATGGGGGATCCATGGGAATAAATAGTCTCATGGCCTCTTTGTCTAAGTGGGAAAATATTACAATGGGTAATTACTCAATGGAACTCTAAAATCATTGCTCATGGGATATGGTCCATGAGATATCTCTAATGAAGGTATCACTTTTATGAAACAATTGATGTCGATTACGAAGGGAAGAAGCTTCTTATTTGTTTTAACACTACAATCACCACATAGAAGTCCTCAAATAATCAATCATGTTCCACCATCATGATCTATATGGAAATTTGTTTAGAAGGGATAGCTCGTGTGTCCTATTCTGACACCAAGGAATCAAGATTTGAAAAAAATGATAACCCATATAAATTTATTAAAGGTAAAGTACACATATTTTTACACCAATCACACAATTTATACCCACAATGCCCACATCAGTGTGTTCTTATGCCAATACATGGAAATTAAAAGACCACATAAACAGCTTGTTCTAAAATTAAATATCATATACCCTAAACAAGGTTACCTACTGATGTTCCTCATATGTCTTAGCTTTATAGAGTTCCTATCCATATAATGTTACATGGTGTGTGACCCACATGTCATCTTTCTATATACCCCATATGAATGTTTCCCCTTAAATGGTTCGCATGGCCGGGTTCTTGGATTCATGGAAAAGTCATATTAAATGAATATTTAGTCTACACATGGAATTTAAAGGAATAAATATCATCTTCCAAGATTAGGAGGAACCCATGATGTGTGTTCCTTGAACCACATTCTATGTAAAATATTTCTCCCAAATGAAAACCCCCCAAACCCACTAAATCCTAGTTTCCTTCCAAAATCAAAATATCATCTAAAATGGGTATTAGGAAGTCATAAAATGGGTTAAACCATTTAAATGATTATTATTGGGTTATAGTCAAATAACCTATGAAATTATACCTTTAGGCGGAATCCATTGATGCTTCTCCCATTTCCATGCTCAACGACCAATACACAATGACCCGACTTGACCCGAACTCTATGATGGTACCATTATTCATCCCTATGTCAATTTATCTCTACATAACCCTTTTATCTTAGTTCATAAAAAATTAGTTCTTATGGGGGTATAATAATGAATCCTAGGTTGAAGGAAGAAAAGAACAGAGGAAAAGAAGAAATGAACAAGAAATGAGAATGTAAAGGGTGATCGATCTATCTCCGATGCAAAAAATGAGTTTATGACACTCCTAGGATAAACACCCAATTATAGACTCAACAGTGGAGAATGAATATCAATATGATCCTCCATTCAAAATATATGTCTGAAAATCCAGCATGAATAAAATGTTTTTTAATATATAAAATATTAAATAATTAATATTCTGTAAAAATTTGAATAGCTCAAGATTATACCCAACTCATTTACTAAGGTAAAAACCCTATTCTGGGAGTTGTGGATTGTTCAGAAAAAATATTTGAGATCATCTACTAGAGTTAAATTTCCATTTCGCCCCTATGAGAATATAATAGGAAAAATTCAGATTCATACTCAAAATTCCAGTCCTAAAAACATGGGTCCATAAGCCATGTGGTTTAATGTGCGAATTTTTGTATATTCTATCATGTTCCATTTTAAATGGGAGGATATTTGCTAGAACCGACTCTAGATGTACTGCGATGGGTGACTAATATACATCATCTATTATAACTAATAAGACATCCAAAGTAATTTTATATATATGATTTATATTTTATATGATACACTCTAATGAAGGGAACCCGAACATATGGTTCATCCATAATATGTTTTTTTTCAAATTTGGTTTTCTTGGTATACGTTTTTGTTTTTTACGTAAAGAGTAGTTACATCATACCTTTATAGAGGATGATATTCACAGGAAATGAATAATACTTACATCATGGTGGGTTAAGATTTAAAAAAATATTTTTTTGACCACATATCATATAGGTTGGTACGACATAGTAAAAAAAGGGGTAAATAGTTTTAAAATGTAGTTAAAAATAATATGTAATTATCATGGGTGTATTGAAAGATAACATGATTTTTTGGATTAGTTAAACATTACGTTTATATCCTATATAGTGTCACAGCATAACTGCTTAAATTAATTGTTCCCCATTCTATAATATATTAGTTGAGGCTACAATATGTTATTTTTAGAGTAGAATAATGTTACACCATATAGTATCATATCACGCTACAACTATAATGTTACTGGAAAATAGTATAGTTTTCGATAATGTTTTCAGGACAAATATCCAACTGTATTGGTCCACAACCCAAAAATATATATACATCTAACACATGGAATAATATTATAAAGTATTTTTATGTTTATATTGATCTTAACCCTCACATGGAATCATGGATGTTGTTTTTTCCACTAATTCCCATAAATGTTTTTCAGACATTGCTAACACATACTTGTTGAGTGAGGATTGCAATAATATTTCTATTGAGTACCATATAAGTAGTGGGTAAAATTTAATGGTTTTTTATAATATCATTTGAAAAATGAAAGAAATTATTTTTAGAGATTTACATCATTGGAATATCATCAACTTTTGATGATGAAACATGTTTTATTCACATTTTAATCTAGTTAAGATGATTAAGGGTTTTATGGAAGGAGTAGTCTTTTATTTATTCGGAGTGATGTAGCTAGAATTATACATTAATTTATTCAAAGATTTTTATGGGTAAGTGTTACCACTTCACTATGTAAACTAAAATAAGTTGGAAACTCTATTATTTTAATACACTAACACATAAATGATTACATGATTCTAGTACTATCCTAGAGAGGGTGAACCTTATAAAGTTCTTAATGATCTTTATCTCTTTTTCTTTTAACTGATATAGATATAATATCATGGGGAAAGAGAGGATTGTTCCTCACATAAAGAGTCAAATATCCTTATTATGAAAAAGAGTACATAAAATCTAGGTTACCATGAATAACCCCCAGTATAACATACATGATAACGGATAAATATAGAATATAATCAATGTTGTATCATATAAAAAATATATGATATAGTGCGGATAAATGATGAAATTTACACAACTGTTAAATATAAGAATATGGTGTGTTATGACATGAATCACATGCATGTCTATCCATATGATAAATGGTATATACTGAAAAATATTTTATCATCATAGTTCATTGAAATTAATTTCACACTTATATAAAACGTTTATAACGAATATAAAAACATCATTACTATTTAGGAATCCATTCAAAACTCTATTAGAAAGGATTTATCAAAACCACTTCATTGTGGAAATAAACTATTTCCAAAACATAATTCATATCCAATATCTTAATGGGTGACGATAAATTACTTAAAAGTATTAAAAATTAATATAAAATACTAAATTGCATAGATGTAAAAATATATGGAATGTAGTAAAGCTTTAGTGATGATCTAGCCAATAGGTGGTCTCGTGTGATGTGCATCAAACATACTTCCATCTTCATATGAACATGTACACCACAAGCTTAATGATATGTCTAATTTTCATACCAATAAAATACATTTTCCCATAAAATCATGTGACCACAAGACTATGAAAAAAGTAAATCTATTATAGATAATATCATTTTTTTCTTGATTTCCTTAAAAATATATACATTATAGTTGAACTCATAAAAATTTCATCCTTTTAAAGGATGATAACATCCCTTATCCCTCATCCAAATTGATCAACACATCAAAGGAGACTCCAAAACTGATGGGCCATGAATGTACATAAACAAATTCAATTATGGTTCAAATGTATTTTCTTATCATATTAGTAGAAAAATAAAATCTTGGTTGAGCTCTAATCGATGTCATGATTGATTAAATACCTAAAACAAAATGGTTTCTACGCATCATGGGTTTCTTAAGAAATGTAAAATTTATAATGTTTCTTATTCTATTTTTTTATGATTATGTAAAAATAATATATAAAAATAATATACCTCTATATATATTGATGATTGTATTATATTTTATTGGATATAAAATAGTGTTTAAGTGGAAAAAATAATTCCCCATTAATTTTATAATCATTAATCTAGTCATTCCAATCATATCATATCATCATTGTTCATAATACTCGGTAATGAATATTTATTAAGGAAAACTCTAAGTCATAATTTTAGGTGTTATATAATTCCACAATTTATGTAAAATAAATTTCATCTCTCTTGAATGAATTATAAGTTGACATTTTCATTATTTTGAAATCATAATACATTATACAATAATTTCAATAATATATTACATATGATTTACTATGAGAATAAACATGATCCTTATACCTCTTCCCTGATAATTTTTCCGGTCAGTAGATCAACTAAATTATCATCCCTGGGAACCATAAAAAACATAAAATTTCTCCCCATAATTATATATCATATTAAATTGTATTTATGAAACATTTAATTGGTCCTTTGGCATATTTATATTAATTTCCCTCATCAGTGGCTATTTCAAAACTACCTCCGTTATAACATATGGTGTGGAATTTTACTCTTCCTAAATTGCTGAAACAACCATTGTGGATTGAGTGGATTTATTCTAGCTAATAAATTCAACATTCAAGAAAGAATGCAAGTTAGTTGAGATCTCATATTATCTATATGGGATCTGAAACATCTATTTCAATAAACATTTTCATTGAACATATCATCTCCTCCAATGGCCATGGAAAATCATTTTTCATTCCAAAGTACAAAAATGTTTTTTACGAGTAATCGTGTGGCCCTCAACAAGATTTAATTGGTATCTACTAGTCATATTTAAAAATAGGGAATATCTTGTTGTGTACAAAACATGGAATAAATTATAAAACCAATGGGAGATACATAAAGAATACCATCTATCCTTTCAAACTCTTTATATGGATTATAAATCTAAAAAATTATCCTTCCCTGAAATACTTATAAATAACCTATTTTTGGAGTTCTATAGGCAAAAAATCATTAACACTTAATAATATATGTGTCATGAATTAGTACAATGTATATAATAGATCTATATCTATAAATTTTCAAATATTATATTTATTTTTATAAACCAATTAATATATAGAAATGAATTTACCCATCTATATATTTATATATGGAAAATTCATCATGTCATCTCTAATAGGAACTATTTCATCTATTGAAAAAATAAAAATACAAAACACCCCCACTAATCATCTTATGAATATAGTAATTGTGAAATATTTCAATAAGTATTCTTCCTAAAACAATCTATAAAATTTATTATATACACAAAAAATAATTTCCCTACTTTGAGAGATATTTTTTTGGTTTAGATTTTTCAAAAATTAGGGCTCAACCATGCAGAAATAAATATTACTTCATAGATTGAATGCTACCACTATGTATATATTTTTCCACTATAAACACAATTTAAAATAAAACATATTTTCAATTAATAAAAAATATTTTATATTTTCTACTTTATCACCTCATTTCACCAACTCATCCACAAAACCCTATGAAATTATTATGAATACATGGGATGTGAACATAAAATATAATATGAGTAATATATAAATAAATAAAGGAAGAATTTTGTTCATGAATAATATTAAGAATTTTCCATTTTCATAAAGAACAGTGGGATCAAAATAATCATTTTCCTCCCCAATACATAATCATCAATCCCCATGAAATTTCAAAATAAAATGTCATAAGAAATATAAAATGAAAAATACTGAACATATTGGTTTCTTTTAAATAAAAAAACTGATGAATTGTTAAAAATTTCTACCTTAATATGTGTCAAAAAAAACAATATATACATTATCTCGTTATCTTTACTTGAGAAATCAAAATATTTCCATGTAAACACATAGAATGAATAGTTAAATCTTACAGGTAACCTAGAAAATAATTTTTATATCACTCTTAAAATCACACTTATATGTGGAATAACCTAACATGTAAATTAAAAAAATATATTAGGTGAAATATAACAAAATAATTTCACCCATTTATTAAATAAATTAGAGAGATATATCTTTCTAGGTTATCATCATAAGATATATTTGGCTCACCCATCACTATAAGATATATTAGGATCACCATCCATCACATGTATTGTCCAAAAAATATAACATAATCATACTAGATGTATTTATTTTGTGATATTCATAAAATTACTTATTTCACATGTAAGAAAAAATATCATAATATTGAAATATCCATTCCCATTATAAACATTATTGAAAAAAAAATAAAGGGATGGTGGGATTTCAACCGAATAAAATATGAACGATTGCAATGGAATAGAATCATTAAATATTTTTTACATAAGTGGAAAAAACTATTTGATTCCGTATTAGTTATATTACCACATTTATTTTTCCAATTTTCATCATATCATTTCTTATAAAACACATAAACAAATTCCTTCGAAAATCATTGATTTAAAGTCAAATGTGATATATAATGTACATTATAATTAATGTATGTCCATATAAATTTAAACATAATATTATTTTAGTAATATGTACATGGATGAATTATATTTATAAAATAAATACTTAAAGCATTTAATATGTTGTTTTTAATGTAAAGTGTCCCTTACCTCGAGTTCTACTCATAATGTACAATTTTTATCTTGCATTACTATGAAATAAAATTTAATATTCAATTTCATATGATTAATTTTAATGCTTGTAAATAATATTTTTTTATTTATTACCATGTTCTATAAAATTGTATAATAAATTAATTTCACATTGGTTTTTTTGATTATATTATTCTCATATGTGTAAAATAACATTGGGCAACCATCTATGCTCAAAGAGATCAAAATATCACCTTATATAGAATTATAATCCTTAACTTATTATAATTTTTATAAATTAATTATACATTTTCAGAAAATAATTACTGATGGTTATGAATAATCAATTATGTTTAAAATTTGAAGACAATAGGTTGTATAGAATCTTGAGTAACATTTTCAATATTCAAAGAGTCTAAGAGAAGACATTTTATAAGTATAATTTTGTATTTTTTGAATTATTATTATATCATAAAAAATATTAATTATTTAAATAAATTTTTTATATTATTCATGCGCTTTGATTAAGAAAAACTAAGAGTGACACAGTATAGTGGTGGTAATCCACATGTATGAATAAATGTCATTATCGGTATTCAATGGATGGAAATGTGTTACTGAATATGATAATATATATTTATAGAATTATTTTTATTTCATGAATATCATATATATATATATATATATATATATATTAAATCCACAATTATAACCATCTATGAGAGGCGGTGACTAAAAATGAATTACATTGGTTCCCATGGAGATAGTCCACTGTAGACATGAATGAAAGTTCCATTTCATATTTATTGGAATATAAAGAAGGATATAGTTTACTCTATGAAAACAAAAAATATATCTATATTTTAAAAATAAAAGCTTCATTATTTTATCATGGTTGAATAATATACAAATGAGGTAGAAGAAAAAAAATCAATTGTTTAAGAACTATACCTCTTACTCGGACAATCGCTTTTGTAATACAAGGAATGGATTTTGGGTTTCCTTGGATGAGGTAATACTTTTTAATGGTTCCAAAAAACATGAGAGTATTTTCACATTTATACGTGAGAGGATGGGTATTCATGGGATATCATAAAGTATTAAATTCATTCAATTTATTTTACTGGTAAAAATGGATTCAAATAGTTGTAATTAAAATATTGTTTGTGGATGGATTTGAATCATCTCATCCGATAAAATTTGGAAATATTTAGATTATTTTTTACTATTATCTCATTATTTTATCCCTCGTTAAACCATTTGAAATAATTTGGGACAATAATTATTTTACGCTTTAATGATAAACAATGTTACTATGATGGGATTAATGACCCATAAATGGATATTGTTGATATTTTTAACCATATTCCATTCACTTTTATGATTACAAGAGTTTTAGGAATTACAAAACAATTAATTAAATATTTATTATTATCAAAAACATTATTGTTATTTTTTAAATATTCAATTTATTTGAAATTAAAAACATTAGGAAACCAATGGAATTATAATATAAAACCTAAAAAATAACTAATATTTAATATTAACATATAAAATTTGGTTCACATTAAAACCCACCAATAAATTATTACAATTAGAGTTTTAAAATTTATTTACCATATTATCTACGGCTTATACAAGCACTGGGTTGGAATTGACATAGAATTTACGGTAATTATTTCAAAAATCAAAAATAAAAAAATCCAGGATAAAATTATTTTACATTGAAATAAAAATTTCTAAATAATCATAAATTTTTTATCCCTATAAAAATAATTCATTTATTTTAAACCCATGAGAGTTTTATTTCTTAAATTAAATTTTCCTAAAATAACATATACATGGTTTTTAAATAAATCATCAAATTGAATTAAAATATAATTTTGGAAGAGGACGGTAAAATCCCACATATAAAATTTATTACAGGAATGTTTTTGGGATATTTATAGTCATTATAATATTAATTTTATCCCTTAATTACCATATTTACGATTATAGAGGTGGAAAATTTTTACTATGGTTATTATTAATAATAATAAAAACTAAAAAGCAACCTTTTAAATTTTTTTGACATACTAATTCAAAATATAGTATAACTTTTCCAAGATTCAATTTATATTTGTGTTTGAAATTATTATTAATCAAAAATACATAATACATCTTAAATTTTTTTTAGAAATATGAATTTTCCCCCAAAAATTAACATTTAAGAAAATCAATAATATTGATTATTTGTATATAATTAATTATATTATTTATAATTAACGTATTTAGATGTTAAAATAACATTAGTTGTTACATTTAAATTAATTTTTTAATGATGATAAATTAAAATACTATAAAATTCTGTATTTTCACTGTTCATAGAAAAATAGATGTCTTTAGAAAAATTTAAAAATTTGAACATAAGAAAATTTTGATTTTTTTTATTTCAAAAATGAAGTTGATATTTTCAAATTGAAATTTTAAAAATAATTTTTTTTTGAAAAAACATCTCATTTTTGAGATAATGATTTTAATATGATTAAACCTTCTTGTTTTTTATTATAAATATTCATAATAATAATAACTATATAAAATTTAATTCATGATTACAAACAAGGCATAAAATATATTTATATTAACATTAGATGGGGTTTTTTAATTCTGCACCCTTCAGTAAATTATATCCTCATAATTTTATTCATAACTTGAACAAATGCAATAATTTTTCATTCAAATAATTTTTTCTTCTCATGTCACTTCTTCCATCATATGGGTTCTACAAAAAACAATGAATTGGAATATTATTTCTTCTAGAACACTTTATATATGAAGATATGAATTTGTTCTAGGTTTTCCTCATGTCAATGTATTTCTTACAAATAAATTACACCCTAGAAAAATAAATGAGATACATATTGAAAATGATTTCATAATAGAAAAATGTGAAATATGCCTTGTTCTAGGGATAAAATAGGATGTAAATCCAATCGATAAGAAACTAATCCCACATTCTACGTGATTTTATAGATTTAAATGGACCATAGTCTTCACTTTAGCATATTACCAACACACATTACACTTTTCCATGGAGATTCATTAATACAACATGATCTCCTCACATGATGGAAATATATTTCCTTTGGTTATCTTCATATCTTTTCTACAATATCCGATTCATCCACATGTGTTATTTTATAATATTTATCTTATCAACCATTTATTATACTAGTTATGGTCTAAAAAAATTCATTACTTGACATTATACAAACAAGATATAGTGACATATAACATTCTATATAAGATATAACAATGTATCTTCTATATACATGAATGGAAACAGTTATTATAAAAAAACTCAAAAAATTCATTTTTTCATCCCAACACCCCGAATAATCCATTAAACAATCATAAATCATTTCCTATAAATCTAAATCCTTCACTCTAACTATCCATCATATTAAGCATGAATGGTCGTAGTGAAATTAAATTCAATAACCAATTACTTAGGACAAATGTTAAAAAAATAGTGGTAAATCATGGATCATTGTATGATATAAAAGAGACAAGAAGTAAAAATAATATTTTTATATCTTTAACATAATGTCCATAATTTTTTTCCAATAAAATATTATCTATAATGGGTTGAAAATGAATATATTTATTAAATCAATCCAAATAACACATATCGCATAACCACCTAGTGATGTTTTTGGTAATAAAACTATGAAATCCGTAGATATATTCCCACATTTCCATTCGATAATTGGAAAAGTCTAAAAAACCATTTATTAATTATCATTCATCATTAACCATATTACATGTAATGAAATTCATTGTAAAATTAGAAATATCATTCTATATTTCCCCACACCAAAAATGCCCTCAAAGGTATTTATAAATTTTTGTACATCCAAGATGATTCCAAAAACGAGATAGTTGATCCTAAATCAATAGTTTATTCATTAACTAGGCGTTAGATGAATCACATAACCATTCTCAGAATCATAAAATGGCATCCATATCAATATTGAATTCATGAATCTTTCTTTTCTAAATCAATTAATAGATTTTCCAATAAGTCGGTATCAACCATAATATATTCATTAATCTTTTATAAAAAAGAAGAATTTAATGACACATAAAACAAAATAAATTAAATCATACAAGACAAATGATGTGTCAATAAGGTTTCCTTATGACTTTTCCATTCCTCTATATTTTGAAAATCACAAATACATTATCTTAAGGAAAATTACATTCCCCAAAGGATTATTTTCCTAAAAAAAGTTTATCTTTTCTAATGAAATTTTTATCCCTGACTCTATTTTCATTTCCTTATTTTATAATATCTCTAATTCCAACTCATTGTGTTACTAAGTCAAATGTTCATATTCACATGTAAAAAATCAGAATCATATAGTTCCATAGATTTATAGTGTTCCGTTTTTTGTCTCAGAATTATGTGAAATTCGGACTTTGAATTCTTGGAAATTTAAACTCTAAATTCTATGAAATTTAGACTCTGAATTCTATGAAATTTAGACTAAGAATTCCACAGAATTCAGACTCCAATTCCTCAGAATTCGTATTCTGGATCACTCAAAATCTAGACTCCATATTCCTCAGATATTAGACTTTGAATTCATCATAATTAGGACTCTGAATTACTCAAAATTATGACTCTAAATTCCTCATAATTCCTAATCCGAATTCCTCAAAATTAAGGCTCCAAATTCATCATAATTCAGATTCGAATTGATTGGAATTCAGAGTCTAGAATATATAGAATTCATATTTCAAAATCTTTGAAAAAATATATCTGAATATCCATGGCCTATTGATTCTGATTGTTTATATGATTAGAACTTCAATTATATTATTCCTTAGACTCTAGAAATTCATATTTGGTTGAAAAAACTAATTTCCCTTACACATGTTATTATTATGAATAAATTTAATTCAATCTATTTCAAACTAACAGTTGGTTGAGTGAAACATGTATAGGTCCCTTTGAGATTCATGAAAAATATGACCGTTGGAGGAGGGATCCAACCAAAGGAGTTTAGCCTATAAATAATAGCTCATTTGAACGAGATCAATAACTGTTCCATCAATCTAGATATTACATGATGTGAATTGATTTCTAGAGAGATATAATCTCATTCTTTGTGCATATCTGAACATCTTGTTCAGTTTTTTTTCATGTGACTCCAACTATTGCTTAGTATAATCAAGGGCTTCTGTAGATAGGAAGGAAGAGATGCTGACTACCTTAAATCTTGAGGACTTCCGGGGATAGAAAGACAGAGGTGCCAAATACCTTAGAGAATGAGGGATTGTGAGGATATCAAGAAAGATTTTGATATTCCTATTGGGGGATTACCCTATTGTGGGTAAGAATGACTTTTCTGGAAGTATAATTCAAGGGACCATTATCTAAGGTTGTTGTATACCCTTCTATTTGTGTTAAAAGGTTTCTTAGGTTTAACATGTTTTGTTTCAAGTTTTATTTTGTTATATTTGGATAAAGGAAGAAATTGAAACTTTATTATAATTTCTTATACTTTTATTTAATCTGATAAATAAGATTATATATTATTTAAGGTAGAATCTTTCATAAGTAAAATATCCTTTACTTTTTTCTAAAATCATATCCATAGAACCTGAGCAAGTTTGTTTCGTAATTAAGAACATAAAGAGGATTTGTGAATTTAACTTGTTTCACTTTGATAAATATTGATTTTTTTTAATGATAAATATGGATTTTTATAAACATACAATTCACCCCTCTTGTACTGGAGCATCTAGATATAATATTTTGATCCTAAAATTCGTATCAAAGGATATCTCTGAAATAATTATACTCCCATATAAGTTTTATTGCACAAATTTTCATTTTTTTAAATTATTCTTCCTTAACTTTTCTCATTCAAGTTTTTCTTAACTATTTTTATATTTGATTATTACCTTTTCTATTAACAAGTTTTTGATGAATATGATTTTTTTTATAAAATATCTTTTATGAATGTTGGTTCAATGAAAAACATAAATCCTACCATAAAACCTATTTTTAATGGTAATGATTATTAGTATTCGAGAGATATAATGAAAAATTTTGTTATTAACACTGCAGTAGACCATTTTTTAATTCTCACTGCTGATTATAAAATTCATGAAAATTAATTCAGAACCATTAGTAATCATGAAAAATTAGAATATCAACTGAATTACAAGGTACGAAATACATTGTTGTTTTCTATTAATAGGAACATATATAGTCATATATCTTCTTGTGAAGTTTCCAAATACATCTAGAAGAAACTTAAAGTTACACATTTTGGAACAGCTAAAGTGATTGAAACTAGAGGAGCTATGTTGAGAGATAAATATTGTGGATTTATATTTCCATATGGAGATCCCTAACCTGATAGTTAAATTTTTAATTTCAAAAGCACTTTTAAAGAAAAGTGGGAAACCACACATTTTCAACATCCATAATCAACAAGCTCAGTATGAAATCAAAAAATCATGGATGACGAGGCTAAGATTATTGGATTCACTTACCTAGTAAAGCTCCCACTGAAGTGTCTTAACCTTCGAATGTGGATCCTTCTTGATTAAATCATCAAAATGGTCAATCAGTTTGTCCCAAGACCGGATGCACTCCTCTGCATCTATCCTCCCTTCATTGAAGCCTCGTTTGAAAATTCAATCATGTTGGTCAACCCATGACATTTGTTCATTATTGACATCTTTCTGAACCACTCCTTCTAATGTTCTGATCAAATCCTCCTTTGAAGCATTGATCTAAAAAACCCTTTTGGCGCCTCTACCGTAGAATGGAGAATAAGTTCAAGGTACGTCTTTTTACCTTCATCGTTGTTTCCCACCGTATCTACCATCCCTTGTTCGTCATAGGGTTCACACCATGCCATACCCTTGCCACTGTTTAAGACCGATCACATATTTTGATTTTGGTCTTGAATTATAGATACAATTTCCATCTCTTTGGCCCTTTTTGCAGATCTTGTTTCCATCGGCTTAAGAAGATGGGAAAATTCTTTCCAACCTTTCTACGTCTTCCCTTTAATCACAATGCAACCCCCCAAGTCACGGATCCCCTTTAGTCCTTTCTTCATCCTTAGAATATGAAGTCCTCTAACTCACGTTCTCATCAAACTTTCTATAGATAATTGACTGGAAAGCTCGTCATCATCCTCTTGTAATGGTGTTTGCAAGCCCAGTTCATCAGGTTCTAGATCCAGGAATGAAGCATCCATGTCTCCAAAGCGGTTGGACAGAGTAATGGGTGGCTAAGAACTATTTGGAAACACCATGCCTGACACCTTCACCCAGCCCTCCTGATAGCTGTTGGCCCTACTAGAGAAAGAACATCCCTCTTCCTTGGGATCCACATTATGTCCTTCTCCAATACCCATATGAACTACCCCTTCACACCTCTTAGTTTCAGACTAAACCTCGGGAGTCCCGCTCACCATCTTATTCTTTTCCTTGATGTCATCCCATTTTTCAACCCCTTGCTACAATGACACAATGGTGGGAGGTCGGATAGCTAAAGCCACTTGCTGTCCACCCCCCCCTTCCATCACAAATTTTAGAGAAGGAGGGAGTATTACAAGCCACCACCACCATTGGAACTGATTTTTGATCACCAAGAAAACCACAACTAGGAGTAACCTTATCCATCGAAGAAGGAAGATACGACCCTTTATCCAATAGTGGGGGAACAACAAAGAGTGCTTGACATGGAAGAATTCCAGAACAGCTCTAATTCAGGATTGAGATGTGAGTCGTACAACAATCCATATGCAGATGTCCAAGACGATGACAAGACATGAAAAATTCGAACCTGTTCTCAAATCCATAGATTGGAGGCAAGAAAATTCATCACTAACCTCAATCCAGACAACTTCAACTAGAGTATTTGAGGTGTCCACTTCCACACAAATAAGGGTAGAAATTGGATGTCATAATGATCTCGAACTCTCATCAAAGGCTACGAATCTCCTGACTAGATTTCCTAACATCCTTATAATGGAAGGGTTTTGGAATGAAAGGGGCAGGCCCGAGAATCTTACCCAAATCGCGGAAACTGGAAGATCAAGTTTCCAGTGAAACTAATAGCTCCATTGTAGAAGGAAAAAATAGGATCCATCACAGGATAAACTCCCTTTGGACCACGTTGTAGCAAGATCTTCATCACATGCAAATCGCAATAGAAAGTGGCATAGTTCTAGATGACCGATGACGAATCATTCCTGTAGGGGCCAGATGCCGTTAACAAACATATCGAAAGTATCGAGCGACAACCTTCAACGACCGAAATGAGTAACCATGGATAATCCAGGGAGAGATGAAGCCTCTGTGAACTCTTGTAAAGAGAGCAGAGGATAAGGAAATCTTTGATGGAATGCAGGGACTTTGGTGCAAAGGCGAATTGGGGGAAAGTCTAGGTGGGAAGCTGGATTTGTGAATGGGGAGAAGGCTGGATGCGAGGATAAAGATGGGTTGGGCGGGACGGCCATCGCCACCTCCTTAACAGGGCATCTCCAAGGCTAGGTTTCCATGGTGGGGCGAGAATCACACTCCAATCCACTTTTCATACATACCAATACCGAATAAACCCTTATGGTGAGCCTATATCCCAATTATAACAATGATTTATTACTATCATCAATGGTCTTAAATCTATTGATGAGAAAGGTCATAATGATGAAGATCATGTGGAAAACATAATTGATATTATTCCAAATGTGTCGGAATAAAAAATGATAGTTATTTATGAGAATATGAATGTATCTCAAATCACTTTTGATGAGTTATTTTTAACTCTTCTACGGCATTATACTAGAATAAAGAGTTATTATGATTTAGAAAAAAAGAAGAATGGTAATGAAAGTGTAGATTTAACCACTACATTGAACTAAAAGACTCTTGAAAGTGTAACTAGATCAAAATCTAAGAAAACAATTGTGATATCTAAATCTAGTAACTGTGATCTATCTAAGAATGAATTATCCAATCATGCTCAAGGATGAACAATATTTTAGGAAAGAAATTTTTTCAGTATAGATATAAGAATAAAGATAAAAATGATAAGAATGATTCTGAAGTAAACTATTATGAATTTAAATAGACTGGACATATCAAACCTGATTTTCCTATGATTAAGATAAATGACAGGAAAGAAAACATTTCTAAGAGAAACAAGAAGAAGTATTACAAGAATAAGGATAAGAAAGTATTGAATGTAAATGACACCTAAAGATCTATTAATGGTGATTCTTTATATGAATCTTCCTATTATGAATATTTTGGTAAGAAAAATATTGGTCTTATAGCCCGAGTATCTATTGAAAATCATTTTCTTATGGCTAACGTACAAAATGCATAATCATTAATCAATATTTCTTTAAATGAACAATTTTCTAATGAAGAATATTATGAATCTTCAGATGGTGAATCTTCCTCATCATATGATAATATCGTTACGTCATTTGTCGTGGTTTGTAGATTTTATATACTTCTTGAAAATGAAAATTTCAAGATAAAAAAGATATTAGAGAAAGAAAATTCCAGATTTTCTATTTTAACTAAATATGTATCAGATCTTTCTAGAGATATTGATCAAGAAAATTTTGACTTTAAAAGAGATTCTAAAAACCTTAAGGATGTTAATTAAGAGAAGGATAAACTTTCTAATGACCTTTAAGGTGTTATTTCTATGAAAAAAATTTAGAGGATAACTCTAGTTCTAAAATTAATAACATTGAGGATAAGAACTTGGTTATTAAAATAAATTCATAAATATTTTTTATAAGGAAATTTCTGTGAATTGTTACCTCTGGTATATAAAACGTTGGCAAAATGTATACCAAAATTCGTCCTTTAAATAATAATTCTGGATATGGTTATACTCATTCTGAACATATTTTTAGTAATAATTATTTAGTTCGACAACGAAATCCCTTTTTCACTATGTGCAAATGTGGTGGAAATTGGGAAAAAAATTTCATTAAATAAAATCTAATATTTATGTTTTAAAAAATATTGTTTTTCTAATAAAATTTAGATTCCTAAAATTTTACTTTGAAATTTTCAGATCCATGAACATTTGGATTCTGAATGTCTAACTCTTTTATTTCATAGAAGATAAAGAAAGTACAAAAAACAATTCCTTTTACATGGATATTGGATGTTCCTAGAATATGACTGGTAAAAAAAATTAACAGATTATCAAGACCAAAAGAGAAAAAGTAACGTTCGAAGACAATGCGCAGGGAGAAATTGTTGGTATATGTAACATTGTTATTCCTGGAAAATCATAAATTTCAAATGTTATATTTGTTAAAGGTCTTAAGAAAAACCTCATTAGAATAAGACAGTTATGTGATGAAGGTTACCATGTGAATTTTATGAATGATAAATATGTATTACACAGTTCCATGGAGGAGTTTATTCTTTCTTCCCATGTGTAATAGAATGTATACAAACAAAACATTGAATACCTTAGGAGCCAAGATCTACCTTCCCAAAGTGAAATATAAGATCAATCATGGTTATGGAATAAAAGGTTATGACACTGTAACCTTAGAAACCATTGAAAACTCTCTATGAAAAAACTTGTTAATGATCTACCATAGCATATATTTGATTCTTCAAATTTTTGTGATCCTTTTCAATATATCAAGAAACATAAATCAAGTTTTAAATAAATCGGTGAAGTATCAACTTTTAATGAAATACTATTAGTGCATATGGATATTTTTGGTCCAAATCAAACTAGAATTATTAGAGGAAAATATTATTTATTTTTTAAATTTAATGAATACTCTAGGATTTTGTTGGTCTAATTTATAGAAAACATATCTGAATCATTTTCTTATTTCAAAAAATTTAGATCCCAAGTCAAAAATGGGAAAAAACTTCCATTGATAACTATTCATTGTGATCTGGGAGGATAACTTCAAAATTCTGATTTTGAAACTTTTTTTAGTTAGAAAGGAATTACTCATAACTTCTCAGTTCCAAAAACTCCTCAATAGAATGGTGTTGTTCAATGAAGGAGTCGAATTCTTCAAGAGATAACTAGAACCAAGTTGAGAGAATATTCAATTGAAAAACACTTTTTGGCTGAAAGCTTTTAGTACTACTTGTTATACTATAAATCAATATTTAATCAGACCATTTACTAATAAAAAACATTATGAATTGTGGAATAGTAAAATACCTAGATCTTATTACTTCAATGTTTTTGGTTGAAAATAATTCATTCTGAATAATAAAGAAAAATTACATAAATTTTCATTCAAATACGATGATGGAATGTTTCTTGGATACTCCACTACTTCTATGGCTTATATAATTTTTAATAAAAAAAATTTGTATTTTTGATTAAATAGTGCATGTTAAATTTGATGAAACTGATCATTTTGTTTTAAAACAACCCCACCATACATCATCAGATGTGTTTTCAAAACTGATTATCAGCCCTTGATAGAAGATCCTTATAATAAGTAAAATGCTTAAGAAAATACTTCTGAAGAATTTACCTTGTTAGATTTCCTACCATATGTTGATGAATAAGTTTTACAAAACCGAAAGAACTTTTTTCTTATGAATCATCCCAGTGATAGTATCATAGGTGATATAAATCAAACTATAAATACTATAGGTTTCTTAATAAATGAAATAGAAAATATATAATTCCTTTCCCAATTAGAAACAAAAAAGAAATGATGAATCATTAAGTGATGATTAATGGATTAAATCCATACAATTTGTGTTATATGTATTCGAAAGGAATGAAGATTTGACCTCGGTTGAAAGGCCTAAGGAATCTTCTGTAATATGAGTAAAATGGGTCTTCAGAAATAAATGTGATGAAAATGGAATCATAGTAAGAAATAAATCAACATTAGTTACTAAAGGCTATAATCAACAAGAAGGAATAGACTGTGAATAAACCTATACTCCAGTAGATATAGTTGAATCTATTTTCATTTTACTTTAATTTGTAGTATTATTTAATTTAAATCTTTTTCAAATGGATATAAAGTGCGCATTCCTTAATGGATATGTTCAAGAGGACGTTTATGTTGAACATTATCTTAGTTTTGACGACAAAAAAATTCTGAACGTGTTTTCAAAATAAATAATGCTTTATATAAACATAAACAAGCCCATAGATCCTAGTATGATATACTTACAAGATTTTTGATAATAAAACAATTAAGCTAAGAGAACTACTAATCCCACTATATTTATAAACAAGGATAAGAAAAATGTTTTTATTATTAAAATTTATATTGATGACATTATATTTGGTTCAAATCATCAGTCCTTAATAACTTTTTTTGTGAATCTAATGAAATATGAGTTTCAAATGAGTATTATGGGTGAGTTAACATTTTTCCTAGGTTTTAAAATCTCTCAAAAACCATAAGGAACAAATATATCAAAACATTAGTATATTAAATATTTTATAAAAAAATTATGGATGTGAAAACACTAAAAGTATAAGTACTACATTCAGTACCTTTAATTATTTTGATCTGGATGAAGCTAGGAAACCATTAGTTCAAAAGTCATTTAGAGATATGATAGGAAGTATACTATACTTAACATATATCCATCCAGACTTAATGTTTTTATTATTTTGTTGTGAAATATATCAATATAATCTAATGGAATAACATTTGAAATCAGTGAAAATAATTTTTCACTATTTAACAGGAACCGTGGATTTTGGACTATTCTATACGTCTGGAAGTGATTTGGTTTTAATTTTTTTTTCAGAGGCTGATTTTGGTCGGTGTAGAATGGATAGAAAAATTACATTAGGAAAATTTCATTTCATAGGATATTCATTAGTTTCTGGGTCATGAAAAAAGTAACACTCAGTAGCACTTTCCACTACATAAGATGAATATGTAGCATGTTGAAGTTATTGGGCCCAAGTGGTGTGGATGCAACACACACTCACTATCTATGGCACTAGTTTTTCCAAAACACAGGTATTGATTGATAACACTATTTTCATTACCCTAATACAAAACCATGTAAATCACTCACGTGTAAAACACATATACATTAGGTATCACTTTCATATAGTTCACACACTAATAGAAGACATCATTCCTCAATATATCAGAACAGTAGATTAACTTGTTGATATTTTTACAAAATCATTACCCCCGAAATATTTTAATACATTAAAAAAAGTTTGGAATGATAATTGTAAGGTAATATTACATATTATATTTTTTTTCAATCATATCTCCTTATATTAAGTAACTCCTTCTCATAGGGGAGTAAATTTTCTTGGTAACCAATTTTTTTTCCATAACCAATTTTTTTCCTATAATCCATATTTTTTCCTCAATAAAACTTCTCATAATAATATTTTTTTTTTAATTTAACTATCTAAAAATCAAAACACTAGAACCCAAATTTTCTTTCATCTTGTGAATTTTCCAGATTCAAAAATTTTCGTTCCTTAATAATATTATTCTAAATATAAATTTTTTTAACAAGAATTTTTTTCATTACTGAAAATTTTCATAGCAATTCGAATGGTATGATTCATTACATAATTTTAGAAATTGAATATATTAATTGTTGGTATTTTTATCCTATTTTATGAAAAAATTTCGGAATAACTTTTCATTAATCAGAATCATTATCTTAAAAACCTAAAAAGATCAGAATCTACCAAATCCTTCTACAGATTTCACCTCAACCTTCAGATCAAATTGTGTTTTTTTCATTTGTTGGATCAATTAACGAATTTATTAGTCTATTCAACACCTATATAAAGGCCCCCTATTCTTCATCACACATGGGTTTTCATGACTTTTCGTGCAGAAGCATTTCCTCTATTTAAAAATCTCATTCCCCTATTCCTAATTATCTCAGACTATGGATGTCTTTTGAAGCCTCTCCATAGAAAAAATGGTCAAAATATAAGGAAATCACATAGTGGAAAATATATAAAGAAATTTCAGTTGAACTGATATTTTTAAATATGTAAAATTTAATGGATACATAAAATATCAATCAAAATGGATGGGATGAGAGAGTATTTATGTAGCCAAACCCAAAAGTCATAATCCGATTTACCCACAATTACTTATTTAGTTCTACAAGATAGTAACCTGTTATAATGAAGGTGTAAGTTACATGATTTCATTCAAGAGTTATATGAAAACCTTTCCCATATAATTAAACATGTAAGAATGTATTATTAGAGTACCATATGAATGGAGAAGTGATTTTCTACACCCACAAGATACCAGACTAGTCAGGAACCTTTGAAAATGAGAAGGCAAAAGAGTTTCATGGACTCAAAGGAGTGAAAAAAATGATGATAACCCATATCTCAACAAATTTCAGGATGCTAGATTTATGGGTACATGGTTTTCTCATTCTGAGAAAAGGAGAAAAGTACTCCTTAATTAAAAGTGATAGCATCGATCTTGATTTTCTTGTTAACATGAGAAAGATAAACATGGTAAAGTATATCATGATAACAGTTACCAATATCAAAAATGGAAATCTCAAATATCAAATCATAATGTATCTATAAATTCTTTCTAATATAATAGTTCTATGTCTAGAGTCGTTCAAAATCCACTATATCACTAATCCAAGAAAATTCAAGATTTTTTTGCTATGTGATGGCACATTGAGGAGGATGAAATTTGGTATTAATAGAAAATCTAGAAAATTTTATGATATATAAAAAAGTGATATTGAATCACATTCAAAGAAAGATAAAGTAGTATAGGCTTCCATAAAAACAAAGAAAAATAGAAAGTAGAAGGAACTCTAATCAAAGAGAAACCTACAATTCCCGAAATTCAAAAAACACCAACAAAATCTAAGAAGAAAAAAAAACATATCTTAATGAAGTTGTAGAAAAGTTGAGGGAATAGAAGATGAATTAGAAAGGAGATCTATGTTTTTTCCTAGATATTAGTAAGGCAAAGGCATAAAAAATTTAGGCTGCTAAGGAATATGAAAGTCATGAAAAACAAAAGAATCAATAGAAGAAAATTTGTAAGGTAGAAATCATTCATGTTCTTCTCAATGATACTAAGAATGATTATAAATTTATTTAGGTACCATAATCTTTTCTCCATGAATTAGTACCTATAGAAACTTCAGGAAATAAGATGCCATCATCGAAACCTAAAGTTGAAGAAGAGATAGTTCAAGAAGAGAAAATAGAAGAAGATAAAGAGGAATAAGGTGATGATAGTGATTATACGATAAGGAAATTGGAAGAATACCATGAGAAGGAAATAATTTTTGATAAGCTTTCAATCTGGACTTCCCAGGAAGAATAAACGAAACATTCTGCTCATAGAAAAGAAGATGAGGGTTAGGAAGAGGTTAATAAACCATATGATAATAAAAGTAGAAGTGGGGGATTCATCTAAACTGATGATCTTAAGGGAGATGCTGAGAAGAAAAAGTTTTATGAAGATAAAATCATCCTAGTTTCATATAGTGGGCACGAATCCCCAAAGGCTACGGAGAAAATTTCTATTGTAGATAAAGAAAAATAGGTGATATTTGATACACATAAGAAGGTTTTGGTGGTTAAGAAGGATGTTGGTATATCATCCAAAAGGATGGCTATTGGGATTGAAATAGAATCTTCACCAATAAGAGATTAAGATTCCAAATCATCCTCCATAGTTTAGGAATTTGTAGTACAATCGCTGACCATATTAGTAGACATTATACCCTTGTTTCATATTAATTAATCGAGGTGTCAGATGCTTCAACATTTATTCAATCAAAAGTCTGATTCAGTTAGCATGCTCATGGAAAATTCATCCATATTGAGGATAATTTCAAAACCATCTATATTGGTTATGATTATCATAAGGGATATTGTAAGGAAATTGCAATGTGGTCCATGAAAATGATTAAATACCTAGGGATTCATGATGACTTTTAGGACTAAGTGAAGGATGATTTTGATAGATCAGATGGCATGGTCAAAATCATATAATTATTTTTACAGAAAATCTGAATCATTATCAAGTATCTTAGAAGTAATAAGAAAATGATCTGAATAGAAATATGAATTCAGTTGCAATAAATCTGAAGAGGGAAAAGGATTATCGGATGGTGTTTGAAGAAATCTTTCTTCACCAAGAAGAGATTCTAAAATCTTAGGCAAAAATTCTTATGTCTCATGAAAAAAAATCATGGCTCTAAAGAATAAAAATTAGGATCAGGAACAATTTCTCAAAAGGATTGATGAATATCATAAGGATCTTTAGAAGATGAAGGATTTTGTGAAGAAGTTCATATTGATGGAAAAGAAGGATGGATAATTTTTTCCATTAAATTCTGATCATTTGTTGAACTACCTTGTATAAATTTTTCTAATCATAATTATAAATCTTGTTCTTCTTTATTTGTTTTTTTGTATATAGTAATAATCATTTAGGTATGATATTTTCATCCATTCTCTCTATTTCTTTTTGAAATTCAAAAATGAGGAGAAAAGATTGATTAAATTAATACTAAGTAAAAATAAAAGAATTCCATAAGTAAGTGGGAATTTACGTAAGTGGGAGGTTACATATAGAAGAATTTCCTATGCTAGAAAAACTAAATTTCTCTAAAAAGGTCGAGAATAATGCCCTTAGGTATTTCAAAACCTATGGGGGAGTTAGTATAATTTATCATGATTCATAAGTAATGGGAGATATTTTTTTTAAATTCATAATGAAAATTATTAGTCCTTATATTATTTTTCATAAGGTTGTTTGTGATTTCCAAAAAGGGGGTGATTGTTGAGTTAATAATGTCTTCTTTTTTTACTATTCTATTCCTCTATGTTTTGAAAATCACAGACATTGTTTAAGGAAAACTTCCATTCCCTAAGGATTATTTTATTTAGGAAAACATCCCTTCTCTAAAGAGATTTTTAACCTTACGTTTTTTCAATTATCTCATTTTACAATCTCTCTAAATCAACCACATTTTATTACTTAGTAAACAATTTGGATTCTCATGTATAAAATCGAAATCTTATAGTTCCTTAGATATAGAGTGTACCATTTTTAGACACCATATTCTCTAAAATTCATACTCTGAATTCGCTAAAATTTAGACACCAAATTATCTTAAATTCTTTCTCCGAATTATCAAAAATTCAGACTCTGAATTTTTTATAATTCAGAATTTGAATTCCCCAGAATTCAGACTGTAAAATCATTTAAATTCAGATTCCAAATTCCCTAGAATTCAGATTTCAAATTCATTAGAATTTAGTCATCAGAATCTCTTGAATTCAGATTCTGATCTATTTGCAATACAAAATCTGAAGATCTATGTCTTATAGATTTTTATTGTTTATATGATCAGACTCTGAATTCTATTTTTACATAGACTCCGGAAATTCTGATTTGGTTTGGAAACATGATTTTCCATACACGTGTTAATATTATGAAATGATGTCATAACATATGTTTCTAACAAACTATTGGATTAGTGACATATGTATATGTACCTCTGAGATTCAAGGAAAAAAATGTCCATTAGAGGAGGGAGGTAACCATTGGAGTTTTTTCAATAAAAAGGAGCTCATTTAAAAGAGATCAAAAACCATTCCAACAATCTAGATATTACATGTTGTGAATTTATTTCTAGATAGAGAAACTACCATGCTTTTTGCGGATCTAAACATATAGTTTAGTGTGCTTCCTGCAACACTGATTGTTTATGAGCACAATCGAGGGCTTCCATGGATAGGAAGATAGAGGTGATGACTACCTTAATGCTCGAGGACTTATGAGGATAGGAATAAAGAGGTGCCGACTACATTAATGATCGAGGGCTTGTGGGGATAGAAATATAGATATCAATATTTCTATTGAGGGATTACTGTGGTGTGGGCAAGACATACTTTCTGTAAAGTATATATAAAGGGTCCTTTATCCATGGTTGATGGATAGCATTCTCTTTGGGTTAAAATATTTACTCCTTGTTACTTGTTTTGTTTCATGTTTTATTTCCACTGTATTTTTATAAAGAAAGAAATTGTACCTTTATTATACTTTTTAATTCAATTATTTTCTCTAATAAATAAGATTAAATATGATTTAATGTATAATATTTTCTAAGTAAAATTTCATTAATATTATTTTCAAGAATCATATTTTAGGAAACTAAGAATGTTTGTTTAATAGTTAATAACTTATCGAGGATTTGTAAATTTAGTTTACTTTACTTTGTTAAACATAGATTTCTTTATGTTAAAAAATGAATGTTTTTAAACATATAATTCACCCCTTTGGTATTTCATCATATACATATGATATTTGAATCATACAAAAAATATCTAATAAAATATTCAATAAATTATTAATAAAAGGATCATTATCTAGATATTTCATAATTAATGTAGAATCTCCCTTCTAATAGTATGAAACACCAACTCTTTTTTCATTACATAAATTCCATGTAATTATGAAATTGTGGTCATTTATAAATTTTATCCATATCCTTCATCTAAATATAACCTATTTATAAGTGAACATATAAGTCATGATTTTATGATCAAGATAATTTTCACAATTTACATTATATAAATGATGTATCCTATGTTTTAAAGAAAAAAACCCAACATTTCACTACCTTTTGTAGGATAGTTTTTATCATGAGGTTTTAATTTAAATTAATCATGAGACATTACATGATAATTTTAGAATAAAAATACTGAATATCTTCAATGATGTATTGATTTATATAAAAAAGTCACCATTACTTAATGGTTTGGATAAAACATAACCATTCACTAATATTCTATTCAATTCATGAAAACAAAAATAACATTCATATGACTAGATAAATCTAAATCCATTTCATTTTAATTAGTTATTGTGTAGGTTAAATATGCAATGTATTAAACAAACCAAATGTAATATCATACTATTCCAATAACATTGTGAATATCACGGGCATTTATAAGTCTTGTTCATTCATTAAAAACATTTTTTCTAGAGGCATAAATTTTTTGGATATATTTATTTAAGATATATCCCATGAATGAAATTAACTATAAGGAAAAAATAAAAAACATTCTATATACATTTTCTACATTTAGTGTTTGTAGAAAAAACAATAAATATTTTTCATGTTCCAGAAAAACCTTAGAATAGTCCCAAATATCACTAATAAAATGAATATCAAATTTATAAAAATATAATAACAAAATCCTATCAAAAAATCAAAGAATATAGTTGGAGAATTCATCAGCCCGGAAGGAATGAACACAGACTCATTATTCACATAGTATGTAAGAAATTTATTCTTTAGGATATCATCTACCATCATTGTTTTCTAATGGTACCTAGAAATCAAGTCATGGGTTGAAAAACATTATGCTCCATAACATTGATTAAACATGTCCACAATATAAAGGATAATATATGTATTATAATTATAAATTATATTCAATTATCCTTAATCAACACAATGAATGATATAAAATCCATTATTTTTAAAAAAATAAAATAAGATCACCCCATTGTGAAATGATAGTACAAATAAAACATTTATTATGAAACTCAGGTAACTTATTTTTCGATTCTACATGTTCTATATGAAACTTTTGATAAGGTAGTTTTGAAATTATATTAACATTAGGAAATACTTCATTAGTAAAATCAACTTATAAATCCTTGAAAATACCATTTAACTCTTCTAGAAAAATATCATGATATTCTTTAACTACTATGCCATCATTAACCTAAAAGGTTCCCTTATTGTAAACAACATGAATAAGGTAACATTAATTTCAATATATATAAATTTTCTTTTCTTATTTATTTAATAAAAAAGATATGAATTGATTATTATATAATATCATAAACATATTTTGGGAGAATAATTCGTCACCACTGCCATATATCATACCATAAAAAATTAAATGTTAGTCCATAACCAGAATAACATTAGATTCTACTATGGTAATGTCACAAAACTTTCCATAAAAACTTCTTTATAATATAAAAGGAATATCCTCATAAACTTTTATTTTCGTAATAATATTCCCATGTGTTTTTACCAAACATTATGGATTTATATTGTTAACTGAAATATTCATTTTACTATATTTTTTTCCAAATTGAATGAATGTGTAGGCCCAAAATCATACAAGAAGTTTTCATAATCTACTAAAAAAGTAATATAATAGTTACCAGTTAACATAATAGCCCAACACCTAATAATGTAGTTGAAAAAAATCTCAATAAGCCTATACATTTAGTCTTTATTTTTCCCATCATTAGTGCTCTTATTCATATATGCATCATCATAACGAAAAATATTATTAAATTTTATATATCATACTGCAGGTGCATCATAATTTTTTATACCACTACCAATGCAATTTTTATTGCAATCAAATTCAAAATTCCTATAAAACCACATGAAAATAAATTCCCAAATTACATAATAAATATCTACAGTGTTCTTTTATCACACCTGTCACAAAATGAAGACATCATTATCTTAACATTAAATTTCATTAATCTATATTCCAATTTTATTACCTCATTGATATCTTTTCCCCTATTTTCATTGAATACAAGGTTATTAGAAAATTCCAATTATTGATTCTCAATATAGTGACCCATTTTCTCATAAATTTTAATTAATTGTTAAAATTTCATCAGTATATTTGATTCGGTCTAGAGTATAACCAATCAATATTTCCTTGAATATTCTGGATAAATTTCCTCAGTAACATTAAAATCGGTTGATGTTTACATCAAGTTTGACTAATGAATCTTTCTCTTTTTTTCTTCAATTCCAGGAATTTATTTTTGTCCATAAAGGACAAGAATTCTAAGAAAATTTCTAATAGAATATATATATATTGATCCCATTTTACTTCATCAAAATATTATAATTCTATGTTATTATTACCTATTAAGAACCAATTCCTACATTCAACTGCAAAACGGAAAATTTTAAAAATTTAAATTTTATGATAAAAGAAACCCATGACCTCAAATATATTTTCTGTGTATTCCATCTATCCCTCATCTACCACATGGTTCGAAGGTCTAATGAGATATAGAGTGTATTTTCTAATATAATTTCCCATTGTCAACATGTTTATTTGTGGTAGATTTAGTTTCTCTATATCATGGATACAAATAAAATTAATATCAAGGTTTTCATGATTTTGTTTTGTTGTATTTCGTGTATTCATCTTGTATGGTCTATAAATATGGTTTTTTTACCCTTATCGATTAACAGTAAAAGTATAACTGCTAAATACATCATGGGTGTGGAGGTTTTTTATTCATTTGTGGCCACCATTGAGGTTGTAACCCTATGTAAAATTCTAGTGATAAGACGGAGGTAATCCTTGGAACATATGCTGCAGTGGACGTACATTATGATGGAATAGACCCACTAATATTCTCATCCATAGTTTGACTAAAATTGTTATTTTTAACAATTCACTAAAAAATCACTCTTCTTATAAAAATAAAAAAAATACCTATAATATACAATCGATAAGCTGATTTAAAAAATTAATTTCATTTTAAATAATTAAAATTGAATTAATTAAAAGTTTAAATTTTTAGTAAACCATATAATATTATATAACAACTTGAAAATGAATAAAAATAATTACGTTTTGAACAAAAAGTAGGTCAATAAAAATAACTATGTAAAATAAAATTCATTAATAATAACATGGATGTAAATATATTTCCCAATATCATTACCTTGTGGATTAATATTTTTTATGAAACAAAACTCTCTAACCACATTAGAAAAATTGATATTCAAACATCGAAAATATTGATTTGGTTCAAAAAAAGGATCCTTGAAATATTTAAACCTTAAAAGACTCATATTTTAACCATAATACAATTTAGATGTATCATATACACAACCTCAAATGAATTATCATTAGGTATATAAGTTTTTACCTAGATTTAATTCTTATTATCTGATTTGTCTTCTATAACTCTTTTTGAAACATTCCCGACTCCCATATCTGAAAAATTTCCTTTTACTAGTCAAAAAAATTTCTTATTCCCACTATCCTTTATATAATTTGTTAACATATATATTAATTTAAATTAAACACAATGTTATTATTAATATTACATAAATAATATATATTATTTCCATATGATAACAAAAAATAGGCATTTCAATGTCATGGGCCTATCTGTATGGAATATGATCATTAGATGAGTGCTTTAGAACCCCAAATCATCATAAAATACATTTTGGAGTGTTTACCGATCTCTATCTAGTTTAGTATCTTTATAAATTATTTATATAGATTATATATTAGATGGGATATTGAAATCTATAATGAATGAACCCAAGATGAAATATATAGGTCATAGTGACACATTGTCAATTAAACAATATCCAATAGAGTATAAAGTCTATTCTTAATAGTACAATTCTATAGTGTCATTCCCTGTGAAATGATATTTTGAATAACTCAACAGTACCTATAATTATAATTGAATTATTAAGTCTTATATTCTACACCTCTATTTTATTATATAATCATAATAATTTTATAACATTAATAATGAAATTCAATCAAAAGGTCATTAAAATGTTCCGAAGTCCAATAATTAATTCTTATCACAATCACATCAACAAAATGAAAATTTTCCTTAGTAAATGAAAAAATACTTTAATCCACCACTTTTTTATGTAGTTATTGGTCCACATACAACATTATTTATAGGATCGCATAGTCTACTAGCCCTTTCACATTTTCCAATAAAATGATATTTTTTCATCATTCCTAATAAAAATGATTTTAATGTACCAAATAACTTATAATTGAATGGATAAAAAAATTATCTCAATGGATGTTTTGGATGATTTTCATGATTATATATCTGAGGAAATAATGTCAATGATATGTTGGATAACATAGATCCTTCACATTCTTATTTTCAATATTGTATATAACATGATCTAAATATAGAATTTCTAAATAATTTCAATATTCTCATCCCTAATAAATATTTCATTATTATTATATAGGAAATAATTTTTAATTAATATGAAAGAAGATTCCATATTTATTAATAAATATATAGTAGTATTTTTTATGGAGGGAACATAATAGGAATTTTACAATTATAAACAAAATACACATTTTAATGCCAAATCATAAGTAAATAATTATCATATAGAAACTCTCAAACCATTTCAAAAATTGATATATACTTAACCATATTTCAATTACCTCGTATATACGATTCATTCTTTATCAATGTAAATATGTTATATATACCATATATCTAATGTTCTTGAGTTAGAGATCGATGAAATTGTCTTCTATAACATTCATATTCATAGGCTCAAAAATAATTTCTTTAAGGCCACATATCAATCATAATTAACAAGTATATTAAAATTATATATGCTAGGCCTAGAGTGGATATCATAATTATTATCCTGAATTATGTTTTAATTTTTTAAAAAAACACAAACATATATATAAATATATATCATTGATCATCATTATTTATATATTTTCATCAAGAATATTTAATGAATTTACTCTTGTTAAAAATGATCACATCAGAAATCATATAAATTTATTTATCCAAAACTAATATTTCACCATGTTTTTGGGTACTTTATCATTTCTATAATCACCCTGCTAATTAGGTAGAAAAAAATTCCAATATAAATTCTTATGATTCTTGGATAGTTAACCATATAACATTTTTTACAAGATCATCAATATTTTAACTAAATAGTATTCATCTAGTAAACTAATCTTATTAGGGTCTCTAGGAAAATGTATCCTATCAAAAAATCCAAAAATAGTTTCCCAATCTAGATTGGATAATCCAATACATTCACGACTCACATAATCTAATATATAGAAACCTAGGTTAAACATTTCCTATGTGGTTCAATGATCACGGTCATGAAAAGTTACCCTTTATAGGGATTCACAACTGTAGTATTTGTGGTAATTTATTCTTGAAGTCACAAAATCATAATATAAATAATTTTTGTAAAACAATATTCTATGTTATTTCATATTAAACCGTTATTTTCTCTAGTTTTTTTCTTCTGTGAATACATTTTTATAATAATTTTTTTTATAAAAACATTTTCTATCCGAAAAATATATTTTCTTACATCACATTAACAGGTTAATCTTTAAATAACCTAGGTGTTTTAAATATTAACCAAAAAATTAAATCAAAAAATATGTATACATACCCAAATTATTCTCCTATTTATGTTATTTTAACTCATCATGTAAAAGATTAGAGTTATATGAGATTTATAAATCTACTTGATTATCACTATAGATAAAGATAACTATCTACAACCTTTCTAGAATATGGAATATACCTCCCAACTTTTGGGAAGACTAACACCAATATCCAATCCTTGAGGATACTAATATCAAGAGAGAATCTAATTCATAATAACTCTAAAACCAAGTATTCACATACTATATTTTGCAACAATAATTGTTTTTTTATCATAAATGAAAACCAAGTTCATGGAAGATTGAAAATAAATTATTTGATTTTATACATATAATTTCATGAATATCATAATAAAATATTATAAGTGATCCATCATATAAATTTGTCATATCATATATTCAAAATTTATATTCATTTTATAAACCTGAATATTCTAATTTAATAAAAAAATTAAATAAACAAATTATTTATTTTTCCAAAAAATGAACAAAAAATATGAAAATTTCATATTAAATTTTACATACAAAAAATACCATTTTTAAATTCATGACATTTATAATTTATAAAACATTTATATACTATTGGAAAAAACATCACAATTTTATGTTTTTATTATTTTTACTTTTATATGATTTTATGAACAAAAATAGAAATTATTCGTAATAAATTATGATTTATACATAACAGTTTCAACATTAATCAATCATATTTTAATATGTATATTTTAATCATTTTATATGATTTATATAATCACTTGTGATCCATGATACCAAAAATCAATTATTCTATTTTATGGTATAGATGATATCATTAATATCATGCGATGATATGTTTTTCAAATTTCTAGTACCAAGTATTATTTTCTAATATCACATATTATATCATTTTACAAAGTTAAAATACATGTTCTTAATATATATACCATAAATTATGAGATATAATTATCATATTCGATGAATATAATATATAAAAGAAATAAAATAGATGTTATCTTATGATAAGTCTCAAAAATAGTAATGAAAGTACCTTTATATGGAAGAAAAGAAGATTAAAACATTGATCTATTAAATAGAATGGATTTTACACCACTTATGTATTCAGTAATTCAATCTAATGACTTTTTCTAGAAAAATAAACCCATGACATAGTGATTTTTTTTCAAAACATGCAATGATCAATAAAATGAGGTACAATATGGCTGTGGAGTACCTATAATTATACTAGATTCGTCATAATTCCATGATTCTTACTGGAGCTCGGTAAAGTGAAAAAAGTATCTATTCTCAAGAAGTAATGCATCAACCATGGATCATCTTTCTGCACATTTATTATAGAAACATACCATAAGTGTGTTAGAAATTTATTCTGAAGATAAATTATATTTCTAGAATGAGGGTATTATATACTTTTTTCACGTATTGAGTGTTAAAAAAAATTAAGGGAACTCATTAAATTTATAGGACATCTTTTATTCTATTCATAAAATGAAAAACATGAGCAATGTTATGTAATATATCACAGAACCCATATATTTCATCCTATTTCAGTACCATTAATAGATCACATGATTCAATACTGGTGATTAAATACATAAATAATTCAATATTATTTTTTATTAAGAACAAAACCATATAGTATTACATATAAATCCAATTCTTATTGTTTTATATTGCAAGAATATGATATGATAGGGGTAAAATGAAACATCCTATTCCAAATTAATAAATATGCATATTATAGTATGTGATATTTTTCCAATGAATTTAACAACATAAGATATACGATAAAAAATTAAACATAATATATCCTTTTGTACATTTCCAAAAGATAGGGTTCTGGGATTGTTGTTATTGGTATTCACTGTTACTGGTGGGTATATTTTTTCTAAGATGATGCGTCGGGACAAATATGTATGGATTATATGTTTTTACATATGGGATGTCATGGAAAAAAGTGTTTTTATAATCCTTCTAATATTTACAAATGTTTAAATTTAATGTGAACTCTTGTGTGCGATTATAAAAGGTATTTTTATAAGGAAATAGTTTTTTGTTTCATAAAATTCCATCAATAACATATTTAGTTCATTAAAAAATAACATATCAGTGAAATTCATCTTAATAGAAACATATGGTCATGATTTTCTCAATACCATTTTTTATAGTGATATATAATCAGTGTTATAATGGATCTCACCATGATCCTAGATGGGGTATTCTGGTATTTAGATTCCCAGTGAGGATTAGTTCCCTGGAGTGGATGGATGGTTTCAGTATGGGATTTGTGGAATATATGAGAGCCATATATTTGATTTTGTTGTATTTGTGTTGTATGATGATATCTAATAAGGGGGCATGAATGTTTCCATGTGAGCTTCAACCTTTGTTGTGATCTATATACTATATGAGCAGGCCTAGTGATGTTATGATTTGACATTTGATATTGGTGTGTTGAGTTCCTGGGATTGTTTTTATGTAAAATTCTTCTTATTATTCGAGATGAATTATGATATATGAGGGTAATATAGAAATGGTTTATAACATGATTATTTGTTTCTGGAGACATGTAAAGAATGTACAGATTCTTTAGGATCTAGATATGTCACAGAAGTTGATATTGATCATGTAACTATTTATGTTTATAGATTCCTAGAGCATTGAGAATATGATTGTATAATAGCTATTTTTTGGTGATAGTTTTCCATATATGGGGGACATGTTTATATCTAGATAAGAAACATGGGCTAGAACTATTTTATGTTGACTCCTGATGATGTTAGTTTAGTTAAATAAAGGGGTAGCTATAACACTCTGATATTACTGGACATATATTTTTCTATAAATGAACATTATATCTATTGATTGATTCATGCATTGCAGTGATCCAAAATATTACATGAAATTTTATATTAATGTTATTAATTATAATTAAGAATAATAAAATCTCTAGTAAATGAAATTAGTATAATGAATTAGAAACTCATATAGAATATGATTATGATCACTTAAATTTTTAATAGAGTTTTTTTTATAAAAGTAATTCCTCAATATATATTGTATTATCTATCAAAACATGTATTTTTAATATTATATAATTTGAAAACATTATAATCAAATTCATTTTTGAATTCATCAGGTACAAATTAGCTTATGGGGAATTTATTATGTTTTTCTAAAATAATTGATTTTATATGTGAAAAGTCAAAAATTCTATTTTGACCAAACATGTGTAATTTTTAAAATTATCAGTAAAAAATAGATGTTTATGAAACCATTAAAATAGTTATATATGTATCTTATATGAAAAAATATAAATTTTTAAAATATTATGTTTAGTTTAGAAAATTAATTTCTGAAATTTTAATAACAGAGTTAATATTGTACAATAAAAAATGCTTTTCATAATTTCATTAAATTAAAAAAAATTATGGTAAAAAAATTCTCTTGATTTTAACATCAAATAAATTATTTGAATAAAAAAATTAATTAATATGAATGAATTATGTAATTTTACACTATAAATGATTTTTATGGTTATAAATACACTTTTCTTCTAAAAACAGGGTTTTACACATTACATTCAGTTTTTATGAAATTGATTATTTATACATAGATTTTTTTTAAATATTATTAACTTCTTATATATAAACTAAATTTACAAATTATGTTATATTTTTTATGATATTTTTAGGCATAAGATGTTATTTACATAGTGGAATAATATCTAAAATAATAAAATCCAAAACTAATAAAAGTAATAAATTTATAGTGAAAGGGAATGATAAATTTTAAAAAGAAGGTTCAAATTGTGTGTTTGAGAAATTATTGATGTTATCTCATCCCTAATTTTTTTTAATATTTAGTCCATCTGACTTGAAAAACGTGTTCTCGCTTAATAATAAGTAGTTATAATTACATAATTTTCTTTTCAATACTTCTAAAAGGGTCCTCTCAATACCCCTTCAAGATGTCTATAAAATTTTTATTCCCCTAGAAAATATAGCGTATTTTCTTTCCCTATAATAGAATTACAAAATTAATATTATGGTAATTAAATACATACCAATTTACATTATTCCAAATAATTATTAAAATAGAAACATTCAAATATCAAAGCAATTACTTATCCCTCTAATCATTTTCCTTATATGTATTTTTACATTATAATGATGCTACCCTTTATGAAATGATAGACTTATTATTACCTATATGACTAAATGTGGTATGTTTTATGGGATATAAATTACCTACCGTTTCCTATATCCATTTATGAAGTGAAATTGGAATTCTCCCATGTATACGGACTATTGCCTCCACATTGCAACATGTTTCACATTCCTTCACAATTGTACATGGATGGTCCAAAAGGTTAATTTAATATATAAGTATGATATATATATACATAATTTTTTTAATTTCTGAAATATTAATTCATACTAATCCTTTATACAAATACATAGAAAATTAAATCATCATCTATGCTAATACTGGGAGCACTACCTATATGAAACCATGTATTTTGTCATTCATTTCGTCCATTTATGGAAACTTAAAATATTATTTTTAAGGGTTATATATTATTTTTATGAAAATTTTAATATTATATCATGTTAAATTGGGGAACCTATTAATATTATGAGAAAAAAACAACCAAGAAAAATTCAATTATCTAATAGAGCATATTAATATGGAAAAATGATTTCTTATTATTATTTAATAACATCCTATTTTTTTATTTCACTTCTGATTCATTCAAAAAATTATATATCACACTAAAAAAAATACTCAATATGATTATTATGATTCTATTATAATGATACTATAATTAAATCACTCCATAATTATCAATTAATTATATCAAGTTGTTGTTTAGGTTCGTATAACCACCTACTTGAACAATGATATGAATTTATATCATGGATGGATATGGAAATTTAAATTTAGGTAGTATATGATATCAATATGTAAACATTTATTTTACTGTATAATCCTAATGAAAAAAATTAAATCATTATTTATATAACTACCCTTATTTCATTAAGAATCTTTGAAACCTAATCATCGTCAACTATGTCTTGGAGGATCAAAACTATAGTAATCATATATTTAAATTATGACATTATAAATCATTATAAATAATTAAATAAATTAAACTATATTCTCTAAGAATTATTAACTATTGAATAAAAATCAATAACAACATAACTATTATAAAACAAGTAATATCTGAAAAAAGGTTACTCACAGCTGATATGAAAAGTAAAAAAAATAACCAATTTAAATATAGAGAATAATTATAAATAAGGTTTAAAAAAGATTGTGGATTTGAATAATTTCTTTGAACTAGGTGATTAATATGTTATGTATTTCTATATATGACATTCAAGTGCTTCATTGATTGATTTAAAATATTGTAAGGGATTCTTGGTCTCAAGTAAGATTCTTTAAGACCTGTTATATTTTAGGAACCATTTTTCATTTAATTACATTTTATTTTTATTCACATACCATGAATTTATATTAATATATTATATAATTGAATTCATGGGATAATAAAATCCAAATTAAGTATCGTTATTCATTGAACATCTAATTATAGGGTTTCCCAAGTCCTAATTTGTGTTATTATTGAACATAATTTTAGGAGATGTGTTTCTTATTACAGACCATGACATATTTAATACTGTTTGATTACTAACTAATGAGTTAATATTACCATATACATGTACAAATTGGGGTTTTAATATCCATATGGTGTTTACTTTTTATATGAACATTAATTTAAATTATATCAATATTGGAAGGGGTTTTGATAAATATATTAGTCTAACATTAAGGGTTTTGATTACCTATATTGTTTTCAAAATAATAATGTTTATAAAAGATAATTCATCATTTCAATTTGTATTCATTCAAAAAATGATATAAAATTCGATGGTTATTCATTGAAATTTATATGTCCCCTTATAATATCATCTTGTTGGACTCATAATTTACTTGAAGTGTTATTGGTATGCGGAGAAATCATTATATCTTAAATTAAATTGAATATGTGTGATATTTATGTCTTTATAAATTTGATTATTTTACAAATGTCTTAATTTATGCCTAATTATTGATCAAGCACATTTTTTAAATAAAAACATCCACCTAATTTCATTTGGTGTCTTATTTAATGTTTTTTTTCAGAGAAATGTTCCATCTCTATATTTTATTCATACATAATTATTAAAATGGTATGAACATAAATCCATTTGGAACCATTCATTATTGAACTCTATATATTACATGCACTTGATTAAGGATTGTTTTAGTAGATTATCTATGTAGATTTATTGGAGTAAGTTATTAACTTAACTATATAACCATTACTCTATCGGATTTTAATTTAAATACATATTACATGGAATGATATTCCATTTATTATTGTGGCATGTTGGTAATGTATTGTAATGTATACAAAAACCATTATTTGATGAATTCATTAGACATAAATATTGAGTGGGTGGAGATCAAAATAGCCCCAAAATGCATTAATAGGTATCATGTAATGATCAAGAATGGGTGTTTTGGAATATGCCTATATAGAACATGATACTTTCTAGATAAAGGTCATTGATGATAAAATAGTGATGTATAAGATCGTGATGTCTTACATAAGGAAATGAATTAGCTATCCCATATTATTCATCTCATCACTATAGAAATAGTTAATATTCAATTGTTATGCATGGATATATTTTGTTTTCACATTCATTGAATTTTGAAATTATTCTGTTTATCTATTCATACCATATTATTTGTTCCCATATTAGTTCAACTTATTATAATTTATTTTCATCACTTACGTTTACCCTTACATGGATATTTAGCTAAACATTTCTAATGTAACTAATTCCCTTTATTTTGAAGAAAATTAATATGTATTATATGTATATAAGAAAATATTGTGTGGATAATTGATTATAGATATTTAAATACTTTATATAGAATAATTTATTTCTTAAATACTAGAATATTTTCTTATAGTTGAGAATGAAATGGGATTTTTTTCAATGTTCTTATAATTATCGAAATCTATAAACCTAACAAATCATTGGAATGTACTGTAATAACATATTTTAATTATTTCACCTAATGTTGGGATGGTTACTTTTAGGTTTCTACAATTGGGATCAGAGCAAGGTTCAGATGAGATTGAATATTATGAAGTCATTAGTTGAGAATGTAAAGTTCATAAAGTGATGATAAGTTAATTTTTATTATATTTTTAAATATAAAGACTACCCTTTATATTATTTAAAGTAATATTTAAATTTATTTTAATTTTGATAAGAAATTATTAATGAAAATATAAAGGTAAGTCTATGGTAAATTATTAAATAGAGGATAACATCCTAATGTTTTTATAATTAGTTGTATTTTGATTTTCCTTGAAATTATACACTTATCTAGATACTATAATATGGATACAACTTTATTAAAAATACATGTAGTGTTGATCACCCTATTCTTTTGGATAATAATATAAATAATTACATTGTTTCCTATTGATTGGGATTAAGAATCCACACTTAGATAGACACACCCATGGGAATTTCATTGGTTAATCATAATTACTAAACATTCCATTGTGATGGATATATTGTTTTAATAAAATTGGGTATGTAATATAAGAGATCATTACTTAATAAAAACTAGATTGAATTAATATTAATATAACATGAACTAAATGTATCATAGTTTATTATTTTTTCACTGTAGATATTCAAAATGTGACTTTTTAAAAATTAATAATATTATTTTCTCTGATTCACATTAGATATTATAAATCACCCATGATAAATAGTATAGGATTTAATTTTAAAAAAAGTAAATAATAGGTATCTAATTACAATTTAATTCATTTAAGGTAGTTCATTAAAAGTATTAACTATATTTATAAAATATAGTAAGGCAATTTTATCAATAAAGAAGGATGTAAATCTCATACGACATTGTTATCCCACCAATTGATTGGATTGGAAATATTATTGAAAAATATAGTTTGAGTGACCTGTTAGATCACAATCTATATGAAGCTGGATAAATATAATAGGGGAAAATATTAGGTTTAAAAACATTCATTTTTAACCATAAAAGTAGCTTTGTTTATTGTAGTTAAATAAAATTTTATCAGAAAACCACTTATGTATTTAAATGGTAATCAGATTCAGCCCTTGGGTCCAATAATAAAAATACCATAGTCATATAGATTCTGATATGTATGCCACTAGTCATAACAAAATTAGAGTTTAACAGTTTTCATTGAAGAAAAAAATTTGGTTAGAGTATTCACAAAAGTTTATTAATCATGATGATTAAAATATATTAGCATAATATGAATGTAGTAAATTTATCTTAAAGTTTAGAGAATATTTGTTAGATTAATTTTATCATAATCTAAGATATTCCAATAATCAAGATACCAATAGAAAAAAGAATTTAGAAGTATCGTTTTTTATTATATGTAGTTGAAATAAAAGAATTTTAATAAAACAATTAATAAAAAAGAATTCAATTGTTTTAACCCAAACAAAAAGGTATCAAATAAACAGGAGAAAGGTTCCTTGTTTTTTTACATACAAGAATTATTTTCATTCCCTTAATTAGTAATTCCCTCGATATGAATTTCATTTTGTCACACGATCCCCATGAGCACTCAATATGATGATCGACTTCTCTATCTATTTATCCACAGCAGCCCTCAATCTAACGAATCAGATTATTTTTTACCACCCCATTAAGACCTAGAACAACTATATTAGATTCTATATCTACCCAGAATCGGAATACCTAAATCATATATTCATAATCATATGCCCAAAGAAATTATAAAATAATTACATAAGTATACCACCTTACAAGGATTTCTTGTAAAGGAATCTCTTTAAAAAAATACAAGATACTAAGAACAAGATGAACACACATTGTACACTTTAAAATGTTTGGGAGAAAAATCGAATCAGTAGTTTCAAACTCTTCAAATGACTGGATATTTATAGGCAAACTTTCAATGGTCAACTTGATCCTCCAATGTTCATATTTCTCCATGTTTTTCATGATTAATTTGACACATAGAAATTTAATGACTATATTAAAAAAAATCTGATGTCATTTTTATATATACCATTTTTTTGTAAAAGGATTTCTTATATTGGGAATATTATTTATTGAGTACATTTATAAAGTTAAGCTAGTTTGATAAATTCATTGAGAATAAGAATGATTTTCATTGAAACATTTATCAATCAGAATATAATGATTTTGTATATAATAAAAACAAAAAGAGATTGTATATTTGACATGATAAAGTTGTGTATGATTATTATGAGATCCAGTCAGTTTATGATAATCAAAAAGAAAAAGTGTATATTCCTAACTCTATAAATATTGTTCGATGTAAAATTAAAGGAGTATGATTTCTTATAAAAACCTTATAAACCATATTGAAAAGAATATTAATAGTGAAATATGATTTATGTGGTTTAAAAAATAAAATATATATGAAAATTTTCATGAGAGAAACTTTGTATTGAACAATATCCCCCTTTTTGGAAAGGGAAACCCACAAATATTCAATGAATAGAAAACTTGGAATCATATTTAAAATCAAAAATTATACCTATCTTAAATGATGTTTATAACTTATCTAAATATAATGACGAATAGTACTAACTCCCCCATTGGATAAATACACCCCATTGTATTGTATTCTCTCATAAAATGAAATTTCTCCCTGTTAATTAAAATATCTCATTATAGTGATTTTCAATAAGGATATGTATGGAAAAGTTCATAAAATAAAAATTGGACTCAATAAGAACCTACCACATTTTCTTGATTTCATTTCCCTTTCATTTTATTTTACAAAATAACTAACTCTAATCCTATTCAGTGAAATTAGAATTTTTCTATAAAATATTTTATCTATATTTTAGTTACATGAATTTTTTGTGTTGATAGATTTTGGAAATACCATGATGGAAATTATCAATTATCCACAATTTTATATTTCAAAATAAGTGTTACATTCAATTATAAATTTGAAAAATATGTTGATATCTTCAAAAAAATTACTTAACTTATTTTACAAAATATTGAATTTTTTATATATTTTTACCACTGTCCATGTTTTTAACCATTATACAAGAATAATGTATGATGTTTTTATAGAAAATTAATCTTCAATGACATTTCAAAAATTAATTATTAAAATACACAAATAAATAAAACCATTTTTATTTTCCTAAAAATAATGTAGCAAAAATGTCACTTATTTGCATGGGCACCAGAATTTCCAGAGTTTAGAGACCTTATGATGAACTGTGTTAACTCTTGGGTGCTACCTAACACACCTTTTAGCCTATAAAAGTGATAAAAATATTTTATTACACTATTGTCATCATTTAAAATTTTTATTCATCTATAGAAACTTATTTCTTAGATGTATATAAGAAATCGTATTTGAAATAAATGATTGAAAATCATAATATATGACTAAAATAAGGTAGAAATGTGTTTCCTATTCTTACATAATAATGTAAGTTAGTATAACTCATTGACTATATATACAGGTATGTGTATATTTTAGATACCCTTATATATTAATATTAATATGATATAATTAATATTTTGAGGAAATAATTTAATATAGTTGGAGAATATTACAACATGAGATTTTAGATTATATAATATCCTTAAAATACCAATTATCATTATTGATTGTTTCGTATGAAACACTGAACTAAAATGGTTTATGATATATGAGATAAATATTATTAATAGAAATAATGAATGATAAACCCACTTTCATATAAAACTTATGTAATCAAATAGAAATTTATATAGTATAGGTTTTAGATAACTTAATGTTTTTAAAAGGAATTTTTCTGTACAAGTAGATTTTCATTATATATATTTTTCATATAAGAATATAAAAATTTAAATATTTTTATTTGATTTTTTAATAATTTTTTTAATTTATCATTTCAAAAAATTGATTAGGTTAATTTTTTTGGTTTTTTTAATAAATAATTGAATATTAACTGAATAGTAGAAAATAATACCAAAACTGTGAATTTTATGACCATAAATGAATGAAATAAAACATTAAAATACATTTTAAATATTCAAATATGTACATTATATTTAAAATTATACATTTTGAAACTACAATTTTGAATTTAGAAAAATTATTTTTAATATTTAAAAGAATTATGTAATATTTCCCAATAAAAAAATATATTTGATCATTTATTTTAATTAAATGTTATTTTGGTAAAAATTATTTTATCATAAAATTTAAGGAACATAAAATTTATTTTTTATTAAAATAAATCATATATCAGTAAAATTTATAAAACGTTACATTGTAGTCATATAATTTTACATTTTATAAATATATGTTCTTACACATTACATGAACAAATATAAAAGTGTGTTTTTCTTAAAAAATGAAATTGTATCTGATAAAATGTATTTGATATTTTTATTCAGTTTATGAAAATTTTATAATAAGGTTCATTTTATTTTTTCGAATAAAAAAATATTTACATGGGTAAAAAATATCTACCTTAGAAAAATATTTTATAGTAAAAGTAAAAAATCTTTGATGATGGGGTTATATCATGAAAAAATTGTTATTACAATTTTTTATAGAGAAGATACTTCTTATCACATCCTCTAATCCATTATTTCCAAAATTAAGAGACACATGAGATGTGAAACGGGTTCTATATCAATAGTATGTGTATATAGTTACCAAATTCAAATTATTCCCAATTATAAATAGTGTATCTCACCACCCCTTCATGACCACTATATAAAATTCATATTCCTCTTAAAAAAATTCCAGATTACATCCCCTATCATATTATTATAATCAGTTGAGCTTATTGTCACTATAAAGTAGTTGATTTCCACAATTTCCAAGAAACACCTTAATAGAATTGTCCAAATCTAAATGTGATTATTTATCACACTATAATGTTTGACCCTATAAATATTTTTTTTTGGTTCCAAGAGGTAATTGAAGATGATCTATAGTGGGTGAATTGACCACATTAATATTTAATGAGATTGAATAATTACTTAATTTAATTATCCAAGTTAATTAATGGATTTAGTTCGTAGTAAAATAAAATAAGCAACAAAATGACATAATTTTATTATAGATCGGTCTAATGTGGACATTGTCTAATCATATTAATCTTTACATAGTGATAGATATGTTGTGATCCAATCTTATTTTTGAAGGGTAATTAGTACATGATTACAAAATCCATTTCTATGAAGTGGATGGAAAACTACACTAACAAATTATCATATGATGGGGATCCACAACCCAAATATTACACTAAATTTAGATGATGGGATTCACAACATTAATAGTCCATAATATCGAATCTGAGTTTCATAGCCCAAGAAATAGAAGGTGATATTATTTTTATGTAAAATGATAAATAGAAAATTGATAGTGCATGATATATATATATATAGTATTGTTACATAAAAATGAAATAAGGATGAGGTAGATGATAAACAAATGAAGCATAGGTAATATATCTTGAGAAGAGTATCATGTCATCTTATCAAGGATGTAGTATTCATATGATGATAATTTATAGTCCTTTATAGATTTTAAAATACTAGAATATTGGTTATCACAATCAATATTTTTCATAGAAGAGTAATTTTCTTTTACTCAAATGGATAGATTTATCGTAACTCATATCTTTATTGTTGGCACTAAATGTGACCGACACCTTTAAAAATGATATGTATATCTTATTCAAAAAATCAAAATCTCGGTAACCCAATTTTATTTCAAATCAAACAATTTTCTAATTGGGAGGAAATTATCATCTAGATTAATTATAACAAATATCATATGAATTTAAAAAACAAGGATTATTTCAATCAAATTTGAATTATATGTTAAATAATTCATATAAAATCAATTATAATAGTTGATTGGAATCCCAAGAATATCATAATATAATTTGACAATATAAAATTAAAAATAAATTTTTTGAAAGATTTATATCTAAACACCCCCTTTATGTTAAGGAATGTATGAACTCTTTTCAATAGGGTTTAGAGGTAACCCATACATGTACCGAATGACTAATACCATAAATTTCCCTTACATTTTGATGTACAAAAGTCCTTATAAATTAAATACCCAAGATGATCACCCAATCCATGTTTCATGAAATCAGTATTCTCATTGCAAAACCCACATACCAATATAGAGTTCATTACATTTACATAGAGTAAATTTGTGAAATAACAAACCTCTTAAACTCATATCTATGTAGAGTTCAAGATGATAGGTTCTATCACAACCATCTCTTTTCCGAGCATCCCATCTCATAACACCTACATGTCTCCAGGCCATTCTACCAAAAAATGAGTAATTATTCTCATTCTAATCATAATTAGGATGACATTTTACCCCCAATTCCAAGAATCATTGTGGTGTGTATCCCTTATCAATTTCATTGAATATCACCACTATATCTTAAGTGTATAGAGGGAAAGTTGATAAGTGACATATAAACTATCAATAATTAAATATTCCCAACTGGTAATACTATATATATCCAAGATTCACGATTTTGTTTAGTTGTATCAAAGATCAGCTGGTCACTTTTTATCTCTTGTTGCTTTATATGGCATGGAGGCCCTGCAACCCAAATTAAAATGAATGGCTGAAAACAATGATGCATGAAGGCCCAATTCTGTGAACTATGGACTTAAATTGGGTGATTATTTCTATTATTGTATATCTTCTGTAGTGTATATTATATTACTCCAAAATCCACCACTTCCCTATTATAGAAGCACCTTCTTTTGGATGCAAAGAAAGTACCTATATCCAAAGAATTTCGAATTGAATATATCATGTAACAATCAAAATATTTAATTATGTAACATTAAATACTATTTAATGATTCTAAATTAGTTCCTTGGTAGTAAATATTAATATAGAAAGTATTAAGACCAATAAATCAATTCAAAATATAAAAATTTAATTATAAGAAATTTGTTATGTAATTGTTTTCATAAATTATGTGTAAAAGAATAAAAAATTTAAAACTGATTTAAATAATTTAAAATCACTTTTCATGTAATTTATATAATATATATTAATTTAATAAGTGAATAAAACTCATATAATAATAATTATAAGAATAAATTTAATTAATGAATAAAAAAAGTTAAAAACATAGAATTTTGTAAAACTCAGACATAAGAGGAAAAATGTAGTTTTAAACTAACCATGCATTCCATGTGGCATGGTTTTTTATATAAATACCAGGAGGTATTTTAGTTATAATAGTCACGTGGTGATTATAGAGATAGTTTGAAGACTATATTTTGTAGCCTCCTAATATAACATAAAGACACTACAAAGACCATGAATTCAAAGTTGATTGAATGATAAAACATGTAATTGGTAGATATAACATAGAATAGGTATACTAACCATAAATTTATGGTTGGTATACTAAAAATTAATTATTTATAGCATTTGATATGTATCAAAATATTAGTATATTAACATCAAAGAGAGTTACCCTTCTAATTTTCATACTGTAATATTAACTTCAAGTACAATGATGTGAATAAGGTAGGTAAAATCATGTATACAAAAAAACCGTTATGTTTACATTATGATTCATAGATCCCTTCAAATACATATGTAAATATAAAAAATTAAAACAATAGAAAATGCATGTTATTTAAAAGAGTATATCACATGTTGATATATCACCAAGAAATGACACCTGATCACACATGTAATTTGTTAGAAAAAAATTATATATGATCTCATTCGGTATTAAAGAGAGGTTTCATTCTATTTAGTATACATGTGGTGTGTTGGGAATACATGGTTTAGTTTGGATATTTGGATAAAACTTGTTGTAACATTTTTTAAACATTTACTCACATGAAACATCAAATGCAGTCAGCTAACTGAGAGTTGAAGGATCAAGATAAGTTGATTATATCATTCTTTAACATGGTTTAAACTCAGGGAAGGTACATAATATGTGTTTTGTTGGTATCTTATCTCATTTACTATGGTTAAATAGTATTTTATTGAATTTATAAACTACAAACTTGATAAGCTATATATCTCAATCATTGGGGATTTTTTACACTATATAAATGAAAAAATTAGGAAAAGGTTTAATAAATGGAAATATAGATAAACCATGTACCTTTATAATGATCTAAAATAATATTCAATAAATCATTTGTAATATGATATATCATTAAAAAATCATGAAATTTGTAAATTAGATGATTTATAATAAATAACTAATATTTTTTAGAACATCGAAATTTTTGTAGATATCTAAATGAAAAAATTTTGAATTTAATTTAGTATATTTAAAAGTATCAAAACTTATTTTATATAAATATAAAAAAATCAATTTTGATGTATATCATGTGAGTATCCAATGAAAAATAGAAGAAATTAATCCCAGGAAATTCTTTAATTCCCAAACTTTTAATGAGACTAAGAGAAATGATTAAATCACATAAAAATTCAGTTTATATGTCCACATAGTTTAATTAAATTAAAACAAATTTATTTGATATCCAATGTAATAAGCCTCATAAACATACAAGACATATAACAAAATTTATAATATTATAGTTATGAAAAACAATAAAAAAATATAATCAAAAATTTTATTATAAAATAACAAATCGTCTACAAGTTTGAAAGATAATCATACATTATAGAAATTGAATTATACTATATTATAGTTTCAAAAAAATAGTTAAAATAATTATTATTTTTATGAAATTTGATTAGTAAAAATCCAATCAAAAAACATATGTATTTATAAAATATTGTGTACTAGTAAAAATTGATTTCCTCATAAAATATTCATATTGTTTGAAATATTTAAAAACATAAAATATAATGAAAGAACCAAAATTACATCTTTTTTAAAATTACAATAATACAACATGATTTTTTGTTATTCTACTACTTTTTTAATATTTTTAAAGTTAATATAATAATATATATAAAAAACAAAGAATTTCAAAAAAAGAACCCCCATAATAAATACATATTAATGATAGAAATAAATATTGAATATAAAATCATCAAAGAAATTTCAGATATACAAGGATGAAAATTAAATTTCAAAATTTGAAAAAAATTATTTAGGTTTATTAAATACATTTTCAAAAAAACTCTCATCCGGGAAAATATTCAAAATAATATCACCCTTATTCAAAAGATCTCTAATAAATATAAATCTATGATCGATATGATTCGATCTAGAATGTCGTAAAATATTTCTTGAAATAAAAATTATATTTTTGTTGTCATAGTAAAAAAAAATTATCATGATAAAAAGAGAAATCATATATATATATATTTCTTAACCCATAATATATTAGAAAACAACTAGAGATAGTGATATAATCTTCTTTTGTAGAAGAAAGAGAAATTGATAATTTCTTCTACGAAGAATACAAAATTATATTTTTTACAAGAAAATGACGCATTCCATGAATTTTTTTCAATTATATATACTGAATGATCTGTGTCAAAACATAATATTAAATAAAAATATTTTTAGATAATAAAAAATAATCATATTTAATTATTCCTTTAACATAGCCAATTATTCATTTTACACCTTTAATTTTTCTCAGTTTCATATCAACTTGAAATCCTTAAGTTAAACAAACACCAAACATAGTATCAAATCTATATTTATCTAAATAAAGAATGATACCTATCAAACCTCAATAAACATTAATATCAATAGATTTTCAAAATGAATCATTATATAATTTATAAATTTTTCTCATAGATGTTTTCTTAAACTTATAAGAATAAGCACCAAACCATTTTACCAATTATTTAGGATAAATAGATATATTATTAAAGATATCATATTTTCTATAAAAATATGAATAAAAACAAAGAACGTTAATTTTCAAATTATTATCAGGTAAAAATAATATGACATTAAAGTGGAAAATATTTATAAATTAATTCACTTGAAGATCCAATAACAATATCATATATGAAAATTTTAACAATCAAAATGCCATTAGAAATTATGTTAATAAAAATTGAATGACCAGATTTACCTTTCATAAAATAAATATTTTATAAAAAATTATAACATTTACACCATGAATGTTGTTATAATTTTAGATCATAAAAAATCATTAGATAATTGAACAACATGATTCAGGAATTATTTATTTTAAAAAATATCCAGTTAAAAAACACAAACAACTTTATTTTTAATACCATTTATGAAAGTAGTTTTTACATATATTTGATACAATTTAAAACTTTTAAAACATGAAAATCATAAAAATACTATAATATCCTCTATGATGGAAATTTTTTCAAGTGAATCATCAAATTCAATACCATATTCTTGATAGTATCCCTGGGAAACATGTATGTTTTTATTTTTTATAACTAGAAGAAATTCATCATGATTGATTCTAAAAATACATGGAGTACCAATATATTTCTTATCCATTATATTTTATAATAAATCCAAAACATTCCTTATATCAAATTGGGAAATCTGATATTATATAGAAACAATCTCATTAGAATCTTTCAAAGCATAAGTAACATTTTTTTGGGAGAAAACATTCATTGATTCATATTAAATGTTATAACATTATAAAAGTTATAATTTTGAAAAAAACACTTAAATAGAGAGGTTAATGTCATCGGGTAGATGAAAATAATAGTTGAAATTATCTCAGTTAAAACCTGTGTTTTCAAGGTCATCTTATAGATATTTTTCCTCACAAAATACATGAGTATTGTTATAATTCATATTTGAGAGTGAATCAAATAATTTAATCCATTGGGATTTCATCTTCCAATATAAATGATTATTTCATGTTCTAACAACATGAACAATAATTTAAGAGTCACATTTGAACAATAAATTATTTAACCTTATTTTTCAAGATATTAAAATTGCATTGACCAACCCAATAATCCATTATCCCGGCGATGATTCTATTTCATATGGACCAAAAAGGAAACCCGTGATCATCACATTATGACATATAATGAATGCACCATAAACTGTCGAATCGAGGTTCCCTCTGGATTCTATGGACGAATTTCATTTGTTCCATCCCGTGAAAATTGAATTTGAAAAAACATAAAATTTTACTTTAAAAGAATTTAATTACCTAAAATGTTTAAACATTTAAAATAGTAATATAAATTATAAAATTGCCACATTGACCAAATTAAATTATATTGGCTTCATGAACAACCACTATAATTGGAGGCAGTTGAGGTTTCATGTTATTTTAAATTTTTCTATCTCATCTTATGTTTTTCTTTGAATAGATTACATGAATTAGTTATAAAATTTCCCCCATTAACATATTTTTTTTTCAAAATGCTAAGAATTTCCCTATTCATTAATTTAATTCTCGATAGATTCAACTTTCAATGACCTAAGCACAAATAAATCATGGATCAACCACCAAACAGTGGGGGATGTTTTATAGAATAAAAATATATTTATTATTTCCTCTTTATATTGATAATAGAAGATGCATATTGAACATAAAGAGATACAAACATATTGTACATAGTCATCAACCGGTAACATGTTAAAATCAATAATCTATACTAGTGTGAATTAGGAGGTTCCCACCCATATTTTTATTAAATCTATTGATCTAACCATGGATCTATCCCGTGATGATATATCTGAAATTTCATTGGGATGTGTTATTACCATTAACATTCTATACCTAGATAATAATTTCTTCCATGTTTATAAATTTATAATTGGTTACATCCAACTCAATATCAACATGAGGATTTTAAATATTGATCATTTGCCCATTAGTTGAGGTGTTGAGGTCAATATTTTTCTCATCATCACTACGAATATCCACCAACATCATCCATGTATTATTATGAAAAGATAAATTCAAACATTTTTTTCTATAAGAATCCATTTTTAATAATCTGCAATGATGGAAAAAAGATTTCTAAAATAATGACAAATGAAAGACTCAATATAATTCATGCTTCCCAAATTTCAATTGCTCAAGAATCTGCCTCTAATAAATCCCATAGAACCATAATTTTCACTAAACAATCTCTATATATAGTGATCTTCCATGTAATGATTAAATAAATCATGGTTTTTAATTCCAAGTACTCTATGTGAATATACTATTCAACATTGTTTCCATTGAACATTAAAAATTTTCCTTCCTATAATAGAGCCTATAAAAAATAATTATTATTATTTTGTTTTATTAAGTCAGTTAATTATGTATTTATAAACCATCAAGGAATAAATAAACATGGAAATAATAATATGCTTCATAAGGAAAACACTTCCAATCATGGAGATAGATTTTCCATTCTATGAAGTCAAAAAAAAATTTACCTTCCTCCACAATAAATACTACCAATTACACTATTAATTAGATGATATATACGAATCAACCATAATCTAGTATCAGGTTAATAAAGAGTATGCTCCATCACAATTGTTTCATAATAACTCTGATTCTTTTAAGAAAGTGAAAATCTCTAAACTCATCATCAAAAAATTATATTTATAATTTATTTTTACATTATTTATATAAAAAATTACATGAAAAAGTTCTTCAATAATTGTAGGTTTTTATTATAATCTATATTTTTATTACTATTATTAAATTTCAAATAAAATTTCATTATCCCTTTTATCAGCAAATCTATTTAAATTATCCTTCGATTTCCATATAAAAATATCACCACAAAAAATTTAAAATTAACAACATTATACTTTTCTACCATTAAACAATTCACAAGATGTTTAAAAAAATATTTATAGTATATTTATCGTTGAAATATTAAAATTAGATAAAATAGATTCAGATGAAAAAATTATCTTCAGAAATTAAATTAACATACCACTGTTATGGCCAATGAACCAAGTGTTATATTTTTCATCTCTATAACACCATTGTTTTGTGGTGTTCTTGAAGTATAAAAATTATGAAAAAAACCTTCTTCTCAGAGTAATTTTCAAATTCTAAATTTTTAATTCACATCTTTATCGCATTGAATATAAATAATCTTACAACTTTTTAATTTTGAATAAAATTAAAAAAGTAATAAATTTTGATAAAGAACCAACTTTTCATACAAGAATGCAAACACATGTTAATTTACAAAAAACATTAGTAAAAACTAAAAATTATTTAATTCATATATGGATAAAAAATTTATTAGGACAAAATATATCAAGATTTAATGATTTTCATGTATTTTGGCTACATATTCGATTAATAGTTATGAAAGATACCTTACATTTTTTCCTTTCATTCAAGAATTAAATCATAATTTTTTATGTCTATATGGTAGGTAATTATAGTACATTCCTTTATTTAGAGATATTATGTAGCATTCCAAAATTAACATGACCTAAATTTAGATTCCAAATAACATTATCATTTTTAAAATCATTCAAACTCCAAATATGTTGAACATGTATGACAATAAAATCAATAATATAAATATTTTCATATATAGTTGTATAAAATAATAAATATCAATCTATAAAACTTAAATAGTTTTAATTCTAAAATTTCACATTCATTCCATCACCCCATAATTTAGATAAATATATTAAATTATGTTTTAAATATTCAAAATATAAAACATTATAAATTATAGAATAATTATACATAACAACTTTACCGAAATATTTTACTTTACCATTGGAATTATCTCTAAATGTTTTGATGCATCCCTCAATATTTATTATGTGAAAAAATTTTATGGGACTCTGATCATATTAATAGAAATTATTCTATCCATTTTACACATTTCATTCGTAGGACACCCAATTAATTATTTAAGAATAATATATTACATGAAAACTGGGAACCAAATCTACATTATGTCTAATCATATTATTAATACATTTTTTCAGCACACAAACAAAAGATTACCAATTATTATGTTGTCCTCTATTTTAATAGGATTCATAAATATGATCCATTTTAAATACCATTTAATGTTTTAATTTAAAATAATAATCATTTCTATAGAGACATTTCATGCCACATTTAAAAAATGTAACATTATAAATACAATGATTTTTTGGTTTTATCAAAACGAATTTGATACATTTGAGGTAATCAAATATCATATCCAATGCCATAATTTATTTTATTTATTTTAATCATCTATGTCATTTAATGTTATTTTACAATACTTTAGTGAAATGTAGAAATTTTTTGATAATGGCATTCCACTTCCTTTTTCAACTTTTCATTACATTATGTGGATTATTTAAATCCATGAAAAACATTAGAATGATAAGATGATGTTTTATTCCATAATTTCTGATTCTCTTATAAATTAAACTTATTTTAAAAACTAGTTTTTCAGTATTTTATTTAAGCATATTATATAAATAAACATATATGAAAATGACGTTTATCAATCATTCAATTTCATCATTTAAGTAAGAATCATGGAGATTTTTAAATTCATAAACATAATCATATCATCTAGAATAAAATTAGAAATCACTAACCACATTCAGGGAAGTCAAACCTAGAAAACAATAACATTAGTTGAGGCACATTCTTCAAGTTTTTGTGTTGTATATTGTTCCCCCGTTCATTATACATTAATCACTAGAAATTGAATTATACTATGGTTCAATGAATACCTGGTATTCTATGGTTGTGTGACTGCTATCAAGCATAATGAATTGATATTTTGAGTAGAAATATTGTTGAGGTTGAAAATTTAGTGTAGGAATGCGATGGATGGTATATCGTTGATGGATTTGGAGACTTCGATCCTAGTGGAGCATGAAGTTGTGAATATACAAGATGGTTTTTATTTCTCTAAAAATGGTCTATCCAAAATTGAGCTGATAATAGAAAATAAATCACATAGATCAAGATCACTGTTCTCTCTACTTTTTCTGTAGATTCATGAAGATCGTGTAGTGTGGGAGTGGTGTGAAGAGATCAATATTTCTAAAAAACCCTAATATACATGGTGTATACTTCAATAAATACCCTATTTTTATTTCATCAGAGTGGTGGATAACATTCCTACATAGATATAAGGATCACACATCATGTTTTCCCCATAGTGAACTCAATGGTCCCTAGTGTCTAGCTCAGTGGGTACCACTGGTATAAGCCCAATAGGTCAGCTGGAATTACACGCTGTGTCAACATGCCACATGCCATGTTCACCGTAGCATACATATTGACATTAACTATTAAAACCGGCCTAAGAGATACTGTTTCCCCAAATTCCATGTGTCTAAAGCCACACACTATGTACTTGGAATGAAACATTTGCATGGGTAGTGCTACATGGGTAGGACATAGTATAGAAAAGGCACATTGTGTACTCATAGCACGCATTGTATAATCTCTTATATAAAGATTGGTTCCCTTTCTTCTTCATCATAGACATGTTTCATTATGTTAAAATCCATCGATCCTTTCCTTCATGAATTATTATTGATTCTCCTATCATTCATTACATGGTGATCCCCTTTCAAGAACAACTATCTCTAAGAGAGTTGTTGGACTCCTTCTGTGAGACCCATAATCAGATCCTCCATCATCATCATAATTTCATTACGAGGGTTTTTTTAGTATCATCGTGACCAACAATATGTGGGAATCAATATCCAATATAGCGATTTAATGTAGATTGTTTAGTTAGTATACTTAATATCCATGGCTGAGATCCCCATATGTGTATTGATATCTTCAAACATCTAGCATACACTTCTTATAGTGAGACCCAATGAGAACAATATCTCAGATGGATTCCATCAGTGAAGTCTAACTCATGGACTGTATTATCCATGATGAGTGTTTGATGAAACATTATGATAAGAATCCTAGGTTGGAAATATGGTTGGGATATTTTTTGAGACCATTTTTCTAAAATTAGTATATCCAGATATTCTTGTTATATATTCTATTGATATATCCCTATGATGACCTGACTGTTATTTTTGATGTTATTTTCATAGTTATTTTAGGGTACCCTACATGGTTATTCTATCAAAACCCATGTATGATATTTTCCTACATGTTCCATGTCTTATGTAGATGAATGACCTTTTGACATAGTCTTTATAGGGATAAGGACTAGGTGGAGCATAGTGATCTAGATTAACTGAGGTGTGTTCTGGTGGATGAATTTACAACAGTCCTCTCCTACTTCACATGATGGTTTTGTTTTAGTTTTTTTGGAAGGATTGTATTTTTCCCTTACATTCAAATAAATTATATTCAAACTACGATGGTGAAATTTTATATGTATTCATTCATGGTTATTAGTTTTTTTACATTTCACCATTGTAGGGTCTTGGAGATGTTTTCTTATGTATAGGTACATTAATAAATTTCATCCTTATGTGTAATATGCCTACTCAGAATTGGTTTCTTGAACCATGTATAAACCCGGTTATTATTCTTGAGGTAGTGCCTTCTTATTTTCCATTTCCTTATGTGTTTTTTAGAAAAAATAGGAAATGGGTAAAAATCCAAAAATTAATGGGTACACGTCGTGTACATTTTCCAAACACTGTGTACATGGCAGTGTGGGATGAGAATACCAGGTGTGTAGTCCTATCAGTGAATAAAGGTGTAAAAACAGACTACACTCCTTGTACATAGTGTATACACGCTCTGTAATCAGACTACAGGTGAAAAATAAGGTGGTGGTAGTAGCAGAAAGTGTAAAAATGGTATACTCTGTTTACTCAGTAATACACGTTGTGTTATCAAGACGACTGGTGAACCTAAACACGGTGGAAAGAAGTTGTCAGGGGAACATTTTATGAAATGGAAATTACAGGCCTTGTATTTGAGTGTACACGCCGAGTAGTTATGTATTTTCAATTAAAAATAGGCAGTAGCCTCCTCATTTGGCATAGGAGGTATAGATCTCGACAGGAGCCGTGGGAGAGGAGGCCTAAATTTGGAGGAGCTCCTGATCACCCACCCGTATTCCGATTGCTTTTCTGACGATCCCATTTGGACCGTGCAGTTGTGTACTTCCCTCTCCTTGAGTATTTTATTCCAAGTCATTTTTGAATGGATGTTACTTGAGTTTTAATGGGTAAATTTTTATCCCAGATCAACATCATTCTCAAGTGATTCGGGAGGCGTCGTTCACGTATATCGATCAGAGGGGATCGAGGTATGAGGTCTGGTGTTTGTTTCAAACTTTCGAGTTTATTTTGGGTACCATGGTGATATGCGCCCAGGAATGTGGTGTCGTGTGGATGGGGCCTTGACTTTTAAGTTATCTATAATTTCATAGGTAACTTAACGAACAAGTATAAACTGCTATTCAGGATAGTTGCCTAGATCCAGGGCCACCTCGTGGGTGGGTTTCCCTTGTTTAGAAGCTTGACCAGGATAACCATGGGTATGCAATAATTGTAAGCTTGTTCTGAGTTTTCTTGATACGAAATGTATATAAATTTTTTATTTATGTGTTGGGATCATCCTGGTTACTTGATTAGCCAGAGGGCAGGGTTTTTCTTACTCCGAGGTCATTCTTTCGTTTATCCTAAGGGAAACTTTTCTTATGCATGTGGGTATTATCTTACGTGACTGAGGGCAATATCTTGTATGCCTGAGGAAAATATTCATTATTTCTGAAGGCAATCACCTGAGGGTTTCGATTCTGATTATCTGATGGTATGGATTTGCAAGTCGGAGGACATGGTTTACTTTGAAACTTCATTGTAGAGGTTTCCTATGTTATACCTGCCAAGCTAAATCCCATGCATGGTATTGTTATTACTTTCTACATGTTAGATGTCTTGATGTGGTTTTTTCTACGGCATTGTATAGGAGATTTTTGGTCATGGCCTGGTCTCGGGATCTTATAATACTATTTTATTGAATTGTTAAATAATAATTAAATTGTAATGGTACTGGTCGAAGTAGCTTCTTTTGAGTACTTCCTAGCATATTGTATTTCTTTATTGCTTACTTTTTTTGCACATTTTTCCCTGATAGTTGGGAACAGACCATTGGTGGTTTCCTAATGGGATTTATTTCTCAAACCATGTTTTGGTCATGTCTTGGGCCCAAACAGATTATACTACTACATGTGTTGATAAGGGAAAGATTCCCGATATAGGTACTTTATTTTTGTATAGGATTAGGAGAGCATGGGACCGAGCATATTTTTTTGGTGCTGCTTAGTTCATGCTACACTATTTTGTTTTATTGTGTTGTACTTGTAACTTGTGTTTTATTGTTTAATATTGCAGTGTATCCTGTTTTGGATGCATTCTTAGAAGTATGGACAAATTGAATCACCATATATAAGCATGATGATCATCTTTTACATCAGTATCGTTGCCCATTTCTTCATGGAATTGTTTACTACATCCTCTTCTAGTATGTTTGTATTTTCTCCGTTGCGCTACAATTTGAAAAATAAGGGGATAGTTTCCCCACTATCAAACTCAGGCCCTTACTGTTAGTCCGCAGCCTCCGGTGTTTGGGGAAATGTGTTTGAGGTAATGGGACAAACCGGGTTCAGGGCACCTGTGGTCTGGCACCCAGATTGGGGATGTTATTAAGTGGTTTCAGAGGGATTTATTTTATATTGACTTACAGTTTGTAGCCATTAGCTAAGGATGGGAATTAATAGGTACTTGGTAATAATTTGTTCCCGGGAGTAGCCAACCCGTGTAATGGAAAAACCAATCTACCCCATTTAATTGCAATTTTTCTATTCTGCAATTTTACAGTTGATTTGATTTCACTATTTCATGATGCACTTGTGGTGTGTTATTATATTTTTTAAACATGGGTTCTATTTAGTTGAAACCCAATGAGATGAGGTTATGCTATCTCATTCATCATTTAGGCACATGTTAGAATCACATGCCATGCATTGTCTGCATGCAATGTAGGTGCATTAGAAATCAAAAGTTTTTTGGATAGATGATGCACTTGAAAAAACATGTTGTAGTGATAGATACCTTGTTAGATATGCCTATTGTTGATTGGTATCTGTACAAGTTACAGTTGGGTGGATTCATGCTAAACTTTGGTTTATAAGAAGGATGGGATCTCTTGGACTAGAATTTAGCTGATCATGATCCATAATTTTGTTTTGTTTTGTTCTATAATGGGAATGGTCAGGTGACAAACATTGGTTCACTGGGAGTATGGGCCTCCACGGATTATAATTTGGCATACAGATGCAAGAAACTTAAGAAAAAGGTGCTCCAGAGTATTTTCTGAGGACTACTATTTTGAAACCCAGAAAACACGGCTTGTGGTTCTATGAACACACACCATGTACTCTTCTATTACTGAAGAAATGGAAAAAAAAATAAGTGCATGTTGTGTACCCTTTGTAAATTCTGGGTAGTTTCTAACTGTTTCATAGGCCGTGTAGGCAGAGACACAGGATTGGGAAAACACTATATGGAACACGCCGTGTACCAGTTGTACATGTCATTCCATGTTCACCATGTGTCCACCGTGTGACTAACAACATGGTTGGAGAAATATTCTCTTAAACACACCATGTCACTTTTGAACACGCCGTGTAGTGTAGTCGGGTAATCCAGCCATGTAATGAACAACAAGTGTCAGTGTTATCTTTTCTAGTATACTCTGTGTCCATCTGGAACACGCCATGTAGAGTGATCTTTGTATTCGGCCGTGTCTCGAACAACATGGGTCAACGAAACTCATCTAGTGCACGTCTTGTACCTTGGGACATGCCGTGTAGTCTTGACCGCTGAGAGTCCATGTGGACTTGGCCATGTGGCTGGAGAAACAGGGTGGTGTACATGCCATGTGAGGGTGTAACACGCCGTGTGGTGTTATCTGAGTAGCCGGTCATGTCAATAACAACACAAGTAGTTGGAATCTTAGTCATAAATGATGTGTCCATCTTGAACACGCTGTGTAGTATGATCTGTGTACCCGGTCGTGTAATGAACAACATAGATCGATGAACCTCCTCTACCACACACCATGTAGACCTTATACATTCCATGTAGTCTCATTAAAAATATATTTTTGTGGCTAAACCGTGTAGAAGAACTCAGGTAGTGGAATAAAATTCAAGTACATGTCGGGTGTGTGGACAACACACAGTGTGATTGGGGTGTTACATGACATGTTCTGACAGAAGTACTCGCCCTTGTAAAAAACATGAGGGAACAAACTATGTAGTTATTATACACGCCGTGTAGTCTTTTTTTGTAAAACATTAATGTTTTCTATATCATGCTCAATTATTATGCTTCCAGTTCATAGTCCTTGATGATCTTCATCAAGGCCCTGTGTTTGACCTTGTAGAGTCATTCTGGAAAGACAACCATAACTTGTTCTCCAAGAGAGAGACAATGATTATACTCAAGAGACAATAGGCAACGGGATACTGATGGATCCTCCAGCATTGCCAGATGTGGCGCCAGGCGTTATACCGAATGAAGGTGCGGATGTGCAGTTTCGTGAATGCTTCATGCGGTTTATGAAGACCTTCCCGAGAGCAAGGTCGGTTGCCACATCTATGGCAGAGCTGACACATATATTTCAGCAGCATCATCCACCTATTTTTTCAAGGGATGGAAGACCAAAGGCTGCGGAGTCATGGTAGGATTCTATGAATACAATCTTCGAGCATCTAGAGATGCCTCCTAGTTGGAGGGTCAGTCTCGCTAATTACATGCTCTGTGATTCTGCCGAGAGATTGTGGGATGTTACCACCCAGACTGAGAATCACATAGACATGGTGTGGGAATATTTTCAAGAATTATTCTATGACTTTTTCATTTCAGGGACACTAAGGGAATATCGAGCTTGAGTGTTCATGAATCTGTAGTAGGGATCTGTTTCAGTGATGGACTATTTTTCCCACTTCACCGAGCTACAAAGTTTTGCACATGTACTGATGGGTGATGAGACATTGAGGGCAGGATGCTTTGGGGATGGATGTTGATATGACATCCGCACACTCTTGAACATTTTTAGGTTATGAACAGTGAATGTTATTATAAACCAAGAACTGATTGCAGAGCGGAACCTGTGAGAAGCTAGTGGTGTGGGCCAGGGTGGTTTTGCAGCAGTTTCTGGTACTATTTCTACCAGCAAGAGGAAGAGGCAGATGGATTTCTCTCACAGTGGCAGTACTAGACAGACAAATTATTCAGGTGGCTAGGTGATGTGCTACCATTGTGGTAAAGAGGGGCATAATAGACCACAGTGTCCATGTGACCCAGTAGAGTGCAGAGCTTATGGAAAGATGGGTCATCTTCAGCATTTTTCAGGGATTTTCCACCAACATCTAGTGAGAGGGGTTCTGTGCAGACTCTGCATACAGGATTAGGGCCAGTAGCTTCTTACAAGTCTGGGAATTGGAATACGTTAGGGTGTTTAGGAAGCAGTGGTGGTCATGGTTGTGGTATCTAGACACTAGGATCTCGGAGACAGCAGGGCAGGTCAGCTTAGGGTAGACAGGTTGTGTCGCAGGGCCACACACTGGGCATGCATATACAGTGCAACAAACCCAACATGAGTATGATTCCAGATCGTCCACTTTCATAGTTACTATTACAGTTGCTTCTGCTTTATCTTCAGTATTTTCGATACTGGTGCTACACATAGCTTTATATTTGTGCCCTTTGTGGAGATCATTGGGCTCTTTGTTTCTTCTACTTATGATATCATGATGCTAGATGGTCCATTCAAAACTAGTACCAAATGTAGGGAGTTCCCCCTATATGTTGGTTGGTGTCACTTCTTATGGGTCCTCTATTTCATAGAGATGAGGGGATATGATTTCATTCTCAGGCTGGACTGTTTGGTTCCCATTCGAGACTTTGTAGATTTCTATCATCATAGGGTGAGTTTCATGTCACCAGAGGGTGGAGATTTTCTATACAAGGGAAAATAGGATGTCCAGGAGAGCTGAGCTGGACACGAGCTTCGTGGGAAAGGTGGAGTGACAACCCATATTTTGATTTTGTATCAGGATGACAAGGTAACTTGTCAGAAGGATTTCCCTCTGGTGGTTAATCATTTCAGGGATATCTTCACGGATGATTTTTCAGGTCTACCTCCGGAGAGAGTGGTGTATTTTTCTATTGATCATTTGATAGGAATGGATTCAGTGTATATTCCTCCTTATAGGATGGATACACCGGAGTTTTAGGGGCACTAGAAAAAGATAGTGGAGTTACAAGAAAAGGGTTTCATCCAACCCAGTACTTCTCCATGGGGTTCGCCTGTCCTATTTGCGAAGTAGGTGAATGGTTCCCTCAGACTCTGTGTGGATTATCAGAAACTGAACTATTTGACGATCATGAACATATATACCTTTCCATGCATAGATGATCTTTTTGATCAAATTTGAGGATCAATTGTGTTCTTGAAGATTGAATTGAGTTCCAGATATCAGCAGTTGGATGTTAGACCATAAGACATATGGATTACAACATTTCAGAGCAGATGTGGTCTGTACAAGTACATGGTCTTGCTGTTTGGACTCATGAACTTGCCAGCAGTTTTCATGGCTCAGATGAATCATGTGTTCCATTCATATCTGGATTCTTCTGTGGTATTCATCATAGATGATATCTTGGTGTACTCTCACACTCGACATGACCATGATACCCATCTTGAGATCATACTTTGTACACTGAGAGAGCATTAGTTATATGATAAGCACTCAAAGTGCCACTTCTGGATGGACCAGATTCAATTCTTGGGTCATATTATCTCAGAGGTAGGAGTTGTAGTAAACCTAGAGAAAGTGAGAGCAGTAGTTTCCTGGGAGCATACTAAGAACATATTTGAAATTTGGAGTTTCTTAGGTCTAGCATGTTACTACAAGCACTTTATACAAGACTTAACCTACTTATCAGTGTTGTTGATAGGTTTGACTATGAAGGGTATGAAGTTTGTTTGGTCAGTATCTTGTGAGACATCCTTTCAGAAGCTGAAGGTAAGGTTGACATAAACACCCGTACAGATACTTCTAGGGAAAGGGAAGAGTTATATAGTTTACTGTGATGCATCATGTATTGGGCAGGGAGTAGTGCTGATGCAGGGTGATCGAGTATTTGTGTACAGGTCTCGATAGTTGAGGCCACATGAGAGGGATTACCCTACGCATGATCTCGATTTGGCTACAGTTGTTCATGCATTATGTTTTTGGAGACATTATCTCTTGGGAGAACATATTGTGGTGTTTACAGAACACAAAAGTCTTAAATACGTCTTTACCCATCATGGCATGAATCTGAGACAGTGAAGGTGGGTTAAATACTTTTAGTCCTTCAAATTTGATCTTTCCTATACACCTGGTAAGGGTAATGTAGTAGTTGATGAACTGAGTAGGAGGACTCAGATACATGTAGTGCAGGAGCCAGTGGTGAGTGGAAGCTTATGGATTTGTTCTCTGAGATTCATTTAGATGTGCACAATAGTCTTGGGGGAGCCAATAATCCATCCTTAGGTGTGACATCTACCTTCATTGATTGAGTGAGGATGAGAAAGCTATTTAATTCAGAAGTCCTAGTTCTACAGGAGTCGGTGGAAATTGGGGATGCTCCTCTTGTCAGCAGGTGAAGGAGGAGCATTAGATACCAGCCGGACTGTTACAATAGTTACCCATTCTGAAGTTGAAATTGGATGATGTCGTGATGGACTTCATGACCAGTTTTCCAATCTCACCTTGAGGTAATAATGTCGTATGGGTTGTTGTGGACAAGATTAAAAAGGTATCTCACTTTTTTCTTATCAAGGAGATCTTCGGTGTTGACGAGCTCATGAATTTCTATATCTGAGAGATGTTATGTATTCACGGGGTCCCCGGTTATATAATATCAGATATGGATGTCAGTTTTATGACTCATTTCTGGTAGAGTATTCATAGGGCACTGGGTATAGAGCTGCTTCTATGCACAACTTACCACCCGCAGACCGATGGCCAGTAAGAGCGTATGATACAGGTGCTTGAGGACATGTTGAGTGAATGATTCCTGAACATTGGGGGCACTTGGGAGAAGTACATACCTCTAGTCTAGTTTTCCTACAATAACAGATTTTACGAAACTATTATGATGATAACTTACAAGGCTTTATATTGTAGCCATGCTGATCACCATTGTGCTGGTTGGAGGCAGGTGAGGAAGATTTACTGGGGCCACGTCTCATGCAGGAAACATCAGAGTAGGTCCAGTTGATACATATGTATATGGATACAGTATATTCTTGTCATAAATCATATGATGATCACCAAAAAAGACCCTTGGAGTTCGTGGTCAGGGATCCAGTTTTCTTACGTTTTTCACTGAGTTTGGGACACATACAGATCAAGAGACTGGATAATCATTCACCTAGGTATGTAGGGCCATTTGAGATTCTGGATAGATTCAAAAAAGTTACCTATCGGTTGCAGTTACCAAAAAGGTACCAGGTCATGCACGACGTCTTCCATATATCTCAGTTACGCCATTATCACTCAGACACATCTCATGTTTTTCTTCCTGAAGATGTTGAACTTCAAGTCGATTCATCCTTTGAGGTGCATCTGATTAATGTTCTTAATAGGAGTACATAGGTTCTCTGAGGCCTTTCATTTTCTCTTATACTGGTATTATGGCAGCATGGCCCAGTATAGGACGAAACATGGAAGAGGGAGACCAACATACATGCTCAGTTCCCAGAGTTTTTCGCAGTTTTATCTTCACCACCCTTTGAAGGGAAATTCGAGGACGAATTGCATTAAGTGTATAAGTTTGTTAGAACCTGGTTCTTATTCATGAGGTAAGGGTTTCTTCGTTTCATTTTTCGTAAGTGTTTTTGAGAAAACAAAGGAAATGGGGATAATCCCAAAATTTATGGGTACACACCTTGTACTTTTTCTACATTCCATGTACTTTGGCCATGTGGGATGGGAATACAGGGTGTGTAGGCCTGTCGGTGATGAATGGTGTAAAAACAGACTACACACCGATTTGTTAGTATATACACAGTGTGTAATCAATCAGTAAGTGAACAGTAAGGCGATGAGAGTAGCCTCCAGCGGAATGATGGTACACACCATGTACATAGTAATACATGTCGTGTAATCAAGTCTACTGGTGAACAGTAACGCGGTGGAAAAAAGTCGTCAGGGGAACCATTTAAAAAATGGAAAGTACATGTCACGTACTTGAGAGTACACACCATGTAGTTTTGTTTTTTTCATTAAAAATAGGTAGTATCCTCTTTAATAGTTATAGGAGGCATAGATCTCGATGAGAGCCGTAGTAGAGGAGGCCAGAACTTGGAGGATCTCTCGAACGCACATCAGGATTTCGATTCCTTCGCTAATGATCTCGTTAGGACTACGCGGGTATGGACTTTCCTCTCCTGGAGTCTTTCCTTCCAATTATATCTTGAAGGGAAGTTATTTGAGTTTAAATGGGTAAATATTTATCCCAGGTTTATGTTGACATCGGGTGATTTGGGAGGCGACGTTCACGTATATCAATCAGGGGAGACGAGGTAGGCGGTGTGGTGTTTATTTCTTACATTTGAGTTTATTTTGATTAACATGGTGCTACACATCCATGTTTGGGGTGTCTTGTGGCTGAGGCCCTGACTGTTAAGATATCTATAATTGCATAGGTAACTTAATTAACAAGTATAAACTGTTGTTTGGGATTGTTTCCTTGATCTAGGGCCACCCCGTGGGTGCATTTCCATTGATTAGCCATTTGTCCAGGATACATGTGGGTAGGCCATGATTATAAACATGTTTTGAGTTTTCGTGAGATGAAATATATATAAATTTCTTGTTTATGTGTTGGGTTTGGCCTGGTTACTTTCTTTGCCTGAGGGAAGTGTTTCTCTTAGCCTAAGGGTAGTGCTTCGTTTAGCCTGAGGGATCTTTTCTTATTCTTGTGCGAAGTAGCTTTCATGCCTGAGGGAAATATCTCATATGGTAGAGGGAAATATTCATTATGCCTAAGGGAAATCATCTGAGGGTTTTGATTCTGATAACCTGAGGGTAAGGATTTCCATGTATGAGGACATGGTATAATTTCAATATTCATTGTGCTGGTTTCTTATGTTATACCTTCCAAGAAATAGCACAAGCTTCGTATTTTTAATACCTTTAAGATGTCAGATAGCCTGTTGTGGTTTTTGCTGCGACATTGTATAAAATAATAACTGTCTAGGACGGGTCTTGGGAACTTATAATTATATTATATATAATTCTTATATAATAATTAAATGGAAATAGAACTGGTTGGAGTAGCTACTTTTGAGTACTTCATAGCTTACTATATTTCTTTATTGCATACTACTGTCGCACATTTTTCACTGACAGTTGGGCTTGGGCCTTTTGTGGTTGTCTACTGGGATTTATTTCTCACACCCTGTTTGGGTCATGTATTGGGCCTAGACAGATTATCTTACAACAAGTGTTGATAAGGTAAAGAGTCCCTATATAGGTACTTGATTGTTGCAGAGGAGTAGGAGAGCATGGGACCGAGTTTGGGCTTGTGATGCTGCTATATTCCTGCTTCACTATTTTATTTTGATGTGATATACTTTTACCGTGTGTTGTATTGTATTAGATTTTAGTGTATCCTATTTTGGATTCTTTCTTAGAATTAGAGATAGATTTCATCATCATATATATGATTTATGGTCATATTTTACTTCAGTACCATTTTACATTTCATCTTGGTATTGTTTAATGCTTCTGCTTTGGATATGTTTGTATTTTCTCCACTATTCTACAGTTTTACAAATAAGGGCATAGTTTCTCCACAATCCTACCTAGGCCCTCACTACTAGGTGTAATCCTCAAACATTGGGGAAATGTTCTTGAGGTCATGTGACCAACCAGGTTCGGGTCACCCATGGTGTGGCACCTGGATTCAGGACGTTACAAACCATGCCTATTGGGGGTGTCATAGGGGTATTCGAGGATCATGCATCAATAAGAAAGGTTATGTTAGAGTGGAGTCATAATATTTAGTTCTACATTATTACATGAGTTTGTGAGATTGTTTTGGGTTTTATGGAAATAATTGTATCTGGGTAAAGTTTGGATCTCAGTCTAGATAATCCAATGTTGGTTCATTAGTTGATTTTTCAACACAAGATGATTTTTTATCCTTCCCTTCAACTCGGTACATGTATAAAATGTTATTTGAGAATACATTTGTACATTCATCATATAAGAAAGATTTATGGTTGCCATGTATTTACCAAGTCAACTATTTAGATACACTCATTATCTATGTTATGTAATTCCTACTTCAAAACAACTATAAGAAAATTTTATTCTATGATTCATTATAAGAATCATGAGAATGATACAATTAACAATGAGGCGTTGAAATAGGGTTTTTTTCTGAAGGTGTTAACTCCAATTGGTGAATTAATATTTTTACCACTTTTCATGCTAAATATGGTGCTAGATGTATATGCATATGAGATATGTATGATTATCATACTAACTTATTTTCACTGACATCACCTCCTTTCATTATGAGTTAAAAATATCCACATGCAACTACTTACTATCAGGAGGTGTCGACATGATTGTTTTATCTCATCAAAACACCTACAGGATAGATGGTGGTCCTGATAGTAAGCCTTATCCATGGATCTATAGGATGATAGTGGGTCACAGTGAACCAAATGTACTATGTGGAAACTCGTTAATGGATAGAGTTTGAGATCCTTTGTTGAGAGGATAATTCATTATCAATACTGATGGATTTGTGTATCGAGAAGTATCTACATCTTTTGTAGGTATATTTGACTGTGGATGAGTATTCAACGAGGATCTCTAACCACCTTTGGTGGTCAAATGTATATGGTATATGATCAGTTATTTTAGGTTCATTCCATATATATAGGACTGTAAAGAGACATTTAAGATTTCATGATTACTTTATCATTTCCTAACTATGATGGGGTTATGGAGCATGATATGGTAGTCGATAGATTCTAGGCTACTCAGACACATAAATTTGGTGTTGGTAGTGGGATTTAAAACTAGTGTCTTTTTATCTAATGAGAAAATGATAGAAATATGGATTTTGATGTGAAATATGTTTCTAGAGGTGATAACTAGATGGAGGGTCTGTAGTTCAGGGCTCAAAGGATGGGTCTAGTTAGCTTATGGAGTGGGAGTGATACTCTTGTGAAATTAAGGGAAATCTTATATGGGATTGTACAACTAACCATACGACAGATACAGAGATATTGGATGGTATTTTAGGTAGCTGAAGTGGTAGGAAAATGTAATCCTACAAAGTGGTTGACATGGAATTGGATTTCGAGAGATGCTGGAGGTGGTATACATTTTGAGTTGTTACCACCCCCAGTTGGTCCATGTTAGTCTTAGAGAGATGGGGGACTTGGGCGATGGAAATAATAGGCGGTCGAGGCCTACTACACATATGCTCCAAAGATGATATGAGATATGATTTATGTATTCTATACATGATAAACATTGTTGATAGACATCGGTTTAAGACACTCCATTTTACACTATTAAAGTTTGAGGCAATGATATTCAAGTTGTGACCTTGTTTTGACCCTTGTGCATGGAGACTCCTTCTAGAGGTGACTCTGCAGTCCCACACTTATGTCGATGGAGTGACCAAGATCATAGAGAAAAGATTTTTTTGGTATCACATTTTCTCAGTGATGATGACTTATGATGTCATCTAAGGTATGTAATGGTTATCTACAGTCCATATCTAGATCAACAATTTCAAGAAGAGGATGTGGTGTGTTTATACAGATAAGACAATATTTTTCTTTTGGGGTGAAAAGGAAACATAGAAGGAGTCTGGTGGTTTTATTCATAGGATCGTGTAGCTAATTACACACCAAAAAGCTAGCATGACTCTCATTGTTTTGGATTCTATGAGATTTCATTTTATTGTAGCGACGGTGGTGCTTGAGGATGTCATTTCTGAGAATTTACACAACCTACCTCCACACCTATATATAGACATATATTTTTATATACACCCCTTGAAAGCCCCAATAATTATGCTATAACATTTATGGCTCCTCAAGATCTTCATTAGTTAGGGATGTATTTGGGGGACTCGAAGAGGAAGTTCATTGTTAGACCTATTGTTTCACCCTCAAAAGATCTGTTGTTTTTCTCTAAGAAGGTCTATAGAATATTGTGATTGTGTGTGAATCACATTCCCCTAAAATAGGTGAACATGAAGAAAAATTATCCTCTATTGATAATTTAAGACCTCTTTAATTAGTTTAGTGAGGCATGATGGTTCTCGATGATTGACCTCATATCATGATATCACCATCTACGAGTAAGATATGCATATATAAAGTAGAGGACATTCCATTTTTTTACTATCAATATTAGTACATGTTGATTCCCTTTGGATTGATGAATTCCACAATAATGTTCATGGGACACATGAACTATATAATTCAGCCTTTCTTAGACTAGTTTATTGTAGTTTTCATCGATGATATCCTAGTTTCTCACAATCTGAAGTGGATCACATGAGATTCCCGAGGATTGTTCTGGAAATACATTGAGAGAATCATCATTAATGAATTATCTTGGAGTGGTAGTACATTATTCATGAGTTATACTTACTAGGACATGTTATCTTAGTAGATGGTGCAGTAGTGGACTCAGTGAATCTCGAACTAGTATAATATTGAGAGACCCCATTAGTGTGATTGAGGTGTGATGCTTCCATGGTATGGAAGACCACTATAGAAAATTTTTATGTGATTTTTCTAGGATATCATCTCCATTAATAGATTTTACCAAAAGAAGAAGCCCTTGATGTATACTGATATGGTTCAATATTCTTTCCAAGAGTTGAGGTAGAGATTGGAAGTGAATTCCCCAAATGATTGCTGGAGGAGGGTGTCGAGTACATAGTGAACTATGATGCATCAGGGACATGTCTAGGTTGAGGTATGATAACTATGTTGGTGGTTATTGAATATGTTTGAAAATAGTTGATAACACATGATCAGAACTATGTGACCCATGATCCTGAGCTAGCAGTGGTGGTATTCAAAAATAAGATGTGGTGACACCACCTTATTCAGATCATTTTATCATCTCTTCAGGCTATAATAGCCTGATGTATATCTTCTCTCGGAATATTCATATCTTGATACAATGGTGATATATTGTCTTCCTCTTGGATTATGAATTTCATATTGTCTATACTCCTTGGAAGGGGAATGTAGTAGAAGATAAACTCTGCATGGGAAGCTATATAGTTATAATCAATGTAGTCTTCCTCATTTAAGATATTATTTATGGATAGGGATGGAAGATATAACCTATATATTATGGTTGTTATTTTTATATTTTTACAATTATTCTAGGAGGAACATCTTGGGGATACTTATTATGATACCCTACGTACTTTGATATACACAAAGCATTCTCTTGATAGATTTCTTGAAGGTGGGGACTGTGTATTGATTTTCGTAGGATGAGTGATGGTGCAAGTTATATAGAGAGAAGTTGTGAAGATGATGTTTCATACATCACCATTATAGTTACATCTAGGTGCAGAGAATATATAACTAGACCTTTAGTGGTAGTTCTAGTGGATCTAGATAACGAAGATAGTTAAAGAGTTTTTATCTCGATGGCTTAATTATCAGAATGTGAATGATGAGCAGAAGTATCTAGTAGGGTTAGATCAACCCCTTGAGGTTATAGAGTGGAATTGTGATCAGATATTCATGGAATTCACAATGTTTCCACCACCTATATCAATGGGACATGATTCTGTCAAGATAATTTTATGAAAACTCACTATGTCATCCCAATTCCAATCTATTTTTCAGAAGAGTTTAGTAGAGAACATGGGATCCTTGTATATGTAAGTAATAGTGTGTCTTTTTAGGGTTAACATGATGATTTTTTAGACTATTAATTTTTATTCACATCATAATTATGGACATGATCGTTGGAGAAGATAAGAAAATTTTTTCTTTTGAGAAAGACATTTCACCCCAAGACTGACTTCCAGATAGAGCTGATCATTTTGGACTTGCAGAATAAGATGAGGGATTTCATGTTTGATTATGTAAATAATTAAGAGGAACACCTAACCCTTGAGGAATTTTTATACCTTATATACTACCATTACAAAAAATTTCTGGCACTATTCAAGGACATGTATTAGTGACACTACAGGTCGCCATTATGATAGAATAACCTATGAGAGTGAGCAATTATGGGCCTAGAGTTTGTGTATTTTGTGAAAATGGATGTTCATATCATCTAGGAGAATATGTGGACTTCAAAGAGCTATTATATTTATCATGATGACATGATAAGGAGGCCTTTGGAGTTTGAGGAGGGAGACCATGTGTTTATGTGGGTCTCACCTTGACATGGGTTGTGTAGAATTTGCTGGTGCGATATGAAATATTTGAGATTAATTGTCCCTTTTTAGATAGTGATAAAGTTGGCGAGATAGACTATCTCTTATATCTAAATCAAAATTTTGACTAGTTATAATAATGCTTCCTCATGTCAGAGCTATAGAGGTATGTTCATGACCTGTCTTATGTTATCAATTGAAAAAATATAGAAAATGTGTATGGATTGACTTATTTATAATACCGAGTTGATATTGAGGATCAAAGAAATAGGATTCTATATTGGGGAGTGATTCATTTAGTTTGTTTCTGTTGGAACAATGGTAATCATTGTGGGATTACATTAGAGTGGGAGGCCAAATTTCATGTTCAATACCCAAATCTCTTTGTGTATTCATTTATTTTTCATTTTTGGAAGTAAATCCCAAATTATGGGACTATGTAACAACTCTGATTTTTCCATGTATTAATTTATAATATTATATGGATAATTTTCGTATCTAGGAAATGAGATGGTGTGAGGATTCGAGTCCCAGTGAGCCCAAAATTAATTTTTTAAATATATTAAATATATTAAATATCACATGTATAGAGTTTTAAATAAAAATACAAATAAAACATGAATGGAGGCTCAGATAAAAAATTTATGATCGTTGTTGATTTTGGAGTGTTGGTTTTACCATAGGTACAACATAACCTTGGAGTCTGTCAGACGTTCATGTTGAGTGTAGTCACAGAAAATGTAATAAAAAAATTCTTTTTTTTGATGAAATGAAATTAAATACTCTATAAATACATTGTTTTGAGGAGATCTTGTTGTTTTCTTTATAATCATAGAGTCCTAGTGGACTATTGCAGGACAAAGTTCTTTATAGATGAAATCATATCAGATCATGATAAAGGATAATCATTCCATTGGAATTTGAGGACCTCACAAAAAACTATGATATAGATTAATTTGTCTTCTACGATCAATAAAACTAGATAATGAATGCTTTTATATGGAATCATCCCCTTTTTATTTCTCTATAAATGTATGTGGATCAATCAAGTCACTAAATGATTAAAAATAACATTTATTATAGGTACGTTTATGATTTTACATGGACTGGGGATTTATATTGTTGATTATATTATATATATATTTTTTTCATTAAAAATGTAGTGAATTGAGGCCAACATGAAAATTGTATATGGTTGGTTCGAAATTGTTTTGTATTAGGCAATTCTTCCCTTATTCGTCTCAGGATCATCATGGAAAATTTCTTTTCACTATAGCTCGATGAATACCTGGTATTTTATTGTTGAGAAACTATTATTTACTATGAAGAATTGATAAAAAAATTAATATTTGGTTCTGTTTTCTTTTAATGGGTACTACTGTAATAGATGATTGATCAAGAAAAAATTTAAAGACTCTAATCTGATCTGATTGTGCAGTTGTTGTGAGACACAAATGTGTCTATTTCTGAAGAAGTGGTATTATCTCGAATCTCGCCAAATATAGTGATCTAGTCACATATATTGATATCCATGAGTATTACGGTGTTTTTTTGAAGCTCCACAATGATCGGGAGGCATGGGTAATGTCATGTGAAGAAATATGGGTTTTTAAACAATCAAATATATATAGAGTGTGCTTTAAAAAAACACAAGATGTTCTGTAATCAGAGGGGTGTCTAGGGTTTCCACACTAAGATAAGGATCCCATGCCTTGTGGTCCATAAGACATGTTTTTGTAGCCCCATGTTGTCTAGCTCAGGATGTTCATGAGGTACATGCCTAGGAGTTTTTATTTAATTACATGATGTGTGGAAACATTACACACCATTTACCCCCTGGAAGACAACTCAATGTGTAGAAGGTAAATATGCCTAGAAGATCAATTGGTCCCACATTCCATCTGTGGAGGGACACATACCATGTACTTGGACACATACACATGCTTGTTCTATGAGACATGGTTAGGACCTAGTGCTGATGATATACACAATGGCTCATAATACCAACTATGTACCATCTCAAAGAAGGAATCCATCCCTTTACGTTTTTAGATTGGAAAAACATTAATTAGGGTATGTTCCCATGATCCTTTCCCATAGGTTTTAGTATGGATTCACATTACATGAATAGAAAGATAATCCTATCTAACAAATATTATTCTTAGTTAATGTTTTTAGAATCCATCCTTGTGGTCATAAGTGATATCCTTTCGCATCATTAATTCCTTAGGTTGTGTTTATGGTACCATCATGAAATACACTAGATGTGAATCAATCCCTATAGAGCGACATAATATAGATGTTTTTGTTGGTAAATACCTTGGACATGTGTGTGGTCCACATATTTGTATCAATCTCTTTAGACATGTCGTGTGTACATCATATGGTGAGACCTCTGGAGTATGATATCTGAGATGGATTCCATAAATGAAATATAAATTATTGAGTTTTTTCTACCAAGGGGTTGTTATATAGAACATTTACATATGAATCATCGACTATAAATATGGTTTTGATTTTCCCTGATACTATGTGTCTATTATGATTATGTCATGAAATTCGTTTTATTTATGTTTTTTTTCAAATCCCTATGAAGAGAAAATTACTATTTTTGATGTTATATTCTTAGAGTTATTAGGGTGTTTTACTAAGTATTATTATACTCTCCCCTATATGGGTTTCGTCTGGAATATGTCGTCTCTTATGAAAATTATTGGACTTTTGATGGACTTATAGAAGGAATAAGACCATATCAAGCATCATGATCTATAAAAACTATGGTGTGTTCTTATGGCTTAATTTATAGAATTCATATCTCACTTTACTGGTTATAATTGTTTCAGTTTCTTTTATTGGGGTTATATTTGGCTTGTTTTTTCATGTACATTATTTTTATACTCCGATTTTGGGATTTTATATCTGTCCATACAAGGTTTGTAGTTGTTTTTGATATCATTTTTATATGGTTATTATGATGGGTTTGTGTTTATAGGTACCTTAGGATATAGACTCACATGTTCATGATATGATTATTCAGTGCTGGTCACCATAACCTAGCTTATTGGAGGCTCCCTTGGGGTAGTGGAAACTCTTGCCCAATTCTATAGGATCTTAACAACTTCACTTGGAATACATATAATAAATATTAATTTTAAAAGTCAAAGAAACACTTAAAATAATTAACATAATCACAAAGTTAATAAAAAAATAAAAATGCAATAACATGGCATTATTAAAAAATCCAAATTAAGAACAATTAATTATTGTATTAAACTAATCGTGCACATCATGTGTCCATGTGGTTGCTATAGTTACCATGTATTGTAGTTGTTTCAAATAGTCATGTGAATTATATAATGAAAAGGTGAATAAAATAATGGAAGGTCACATTATATAACCACTACCATAGACCAGGTGGTATACATTACTAGCTTTTATCATTTCTATATATAAATCCTTTATAAGAGGGAAACCATTATTAGTGGTAGCTGAAATTAATTATAATAGTTAATTTTATCATCACTAAAAAAATAACTAATAAAAGTTTAACTTTTTTAAAATCATTATTTAACACTGATAAAAGTACAATATTATCAGTGGTTTTCATAGTGCTGACAAAAGTCACTGTTAAATTTTAATAAAAAGTATTATCAACATATATAAAATTTTTGTATTTAAAAGCAAAAATAATTTTTAATTATATAGATTAATTACACAATTCATGTATATATATAATTAATAAAAATATAATATATTAATATGTATAAATAAATGATATTTTGTTAATATAATATTTTTGGTTACAAATATTTATTTCAATGTTTATGTGCATTTATGTGTATGCATTATGTTGTGTGTGTGTGTGTTGGGTGTGTGTGAGTTTGTATATATATTCCATGTGTTCATATGTATGTATGGATAAACAGGATTATATATGTATGTATGTGGGTTATATATATATGTGTGTATATATATTCATTTGTATGTATATGACATGTGTATGTGTGTCTTTTACTATTCACTTGTAATATTATTTCAAATTTTATGTGTAATTTTTTTTCATTTTTCAAATAATATTTTAGAAATTTAATTTTATGCCTAAAATTTATACGTATATATTTAAAAGAATTATTTGTAATATTTTTTTAATTTCTATGATAAGTATTTATACAATTTTTTTTAAGTAGTAATATTTTTTAAATTTTTAATATTTCTGTAATTAAGTTATTGAAGTGATTTTTTTAATATATTTTATTTATGTATGTGTTTTTAATTCTCGTAGATAATCTTATGTGAATGAAATTTTTAAATAGTTTTTCAATAAAATTTTATATGTATTTTTCTTTATTGTGTAAATAATTTAAATATGATTTTATTTTAAATTTATTAAATTTATTCATTTTGTTTTATTATGTTTTAAAATCTAAAATCAGTGTGAAATTTATATAGCCATTTAATCTAAATGAATTTTTTTATAATTTCGATATATAAATAGGTATTATTTTTTTATTTTTTTATTTTTATTTGTTCATTTTTAATACCTTTTCAATAAGTTTTTTATAATTTTCTTTTTTTTAAATTATAATGTTTTTTGAATGCAATCATTTTTAATAATTTATATATACTTATTTAATTATTTTCAATATTATCAATATGTCTGTAATATATCTGAATAATATTTTTTCAATTTTATTTATTGTGTGTTATTATTATTAATATTTTTAAAATGGATTTCTATGAATGAATTTTAATTTTAACGTTGTAGTATTAAATATTTTATGTTTTTTATTATTTTTTATACATATTTAATAAAATTTATTCATTCATTTTTATCCTTTTTGTGTGTCTGTAATTAATTTAGTTAATGTTGTGAATTCACAATTTCAAATATGTTTGTAATTCATACAATTGTATTTGTTAGTTTTTAAAATTCATTAATTTAATATTATTTATTAATATTTATTATTTATTAATTTTTAATATAATTGTTATTTAGTTATTTTATATAATTTATTTGTACATAAATATTTATTATGTTTTAATATTTTTAATATGTTTTTTATTTATATAATTAATATTTTTTCAATTGTATTTATTAAGATGTAATATTTTTAAATTTTTTGATATATATGTAATTAATTTATATATATTCATTTTTTAATATTGTCGTCATTTTTATGTGTTTCAAACAAATGAAGATAATCTTATGAAATATATATAACTATTTACTTTGATTTAGTACTATTATCTTGTGTTTAATATATATGAGTAAAATTCAATCAATTTTATTTATTATGTTTCAATATTTTGTAAGCATTTGAAATCTATATAATTAATCAATTTAATTGATTTTTTAATATTTTCATCAGTTTGGGAATGTGTTTATAATTCATGTAATTAATCTTAAGAATTGATTTTTAACTTAAATGGTTATCTATTAAATTTTTTTTGCCAATATCAAAATATTTAAGTTAATATTTTTTTTATTAATTTTTATAATTTTTTGAATTTAATCATATTATAATATTTATTTATACATAATAATAAATATCATTTTATTATTTTCAATATGAAAATATGTATTAATCTTTATTTTAATAAATTTCTATTTTTATTTATTAATAAAATTTCTAATTAAAAGAACTTTTCTTTTTTTTAATATTATTAAAGTCACATTATTTTTTAATTTTCAATTTCAATCATTTTGAAAAATCATGCAGAAATGGTTATATATTAAATATCAATTTTTAATATTTTTCAATATTCATTAATTTTTTTTAATTTTTATAATATATTTGTTTAATATTTTTTACCCTATTTTTATCGATTTTAATCAACACCTTCTAAAAAGAACTGATAAATAGGTCATTCATCAGCACTATATTATAAAAGATATCATTATAACTCAAGAAATTTTAGAATTGAAAAAATTATATTTTATTAGTTTTTTATGCTGAAAAATAAATACTTTAATCTATACTAAAAAATTAGGCATAAAAATATATTTTATGAATGCTTATTATTTAGCATGGATAAAGCCCTTCCTAATTATGTAAATTAAACCTACCATAATTGACTTATTTCACACAATTCAAGCTATTGAGGAAGTTAGCATATTTCACCTCTCCCCCTCGAACATCAAGGATGAATCGACTCCTTCATAACCTAATTAATTTAATTATTTATACTCTTCTTCTGGAAACAGTACATATTCTATCCATAATCAGTGTTCAATTGATTCATCCAGATTCTTATAAACCTCATTATGTTATTTAATTACATTTTCTCACTTCTTTTTATCGATCATATCTGCCTATTTAGTCATTTATGATACATTCTAATTAATCATACATTGTATATTCTTTTAAAAATTTCTCTCAATAATTCCGTGGAGCTCTATTTTGAATGAGGTTGTGGATGAGATATGTAAGTATTTTTCAGTGAAAGGATCATTTTTAAACTATAGTATCATTGAATACTTATCATGTAAGGTGTTGATTTCAAATGCTATATAGATAGGGATTTTTCATTTCATTGATTGTAATTTGCTCTTGTTCTAGGTATCATTCATTCTCCCATGGATAAAAATAAAAGAAAATTCTTATTTCTCATCCAATAACATGATGAAGAACCAGAATCCAAAAAACATTTTCCATTTTCTGAACATCTATGATTGATATTTTTTAATACAAAACACTAACCTCATGTTCAATTTAATATTACTCCTTGTATATTTTTTTTAAAAAAAGTGAGTATACATAATAGAAATTTTGTATGATTATTAAGTAGAATTTATGTTTTCATTAAAATTATTATTTGAAGATTTATACATACAATGAATTCATTGGAATAAGTGAAATTATAATGGTAAATATTTCTGATTATAAATGAAATAAAAAAATGAAGATATTGAATGATTAAAATAATTTTACAAAATAATAAACAGTAAAAATTCATCGAATTAATACTCAAAATTTAAGATTATGATATAATCATTGATAAGTTAAAATAAATGTCTAAAAATGTTCTAGTGTATATAATTTTTCTTAGATTAAGTGACGATGAAAAGAAGAAAATATGATTATAAAATATGTCTCCCCACTATGGATGTAGCATGTTAGAAATATAAAAATTTAATATACTTATACAATGAAAAAGTGAATGGAAGATAATCAAATCACCCTAAATGATACATAAAAATTTTAATTGAATTAAAAGATTATATATTGTGAATTTTTTGTCTTTTTGAAGAGTACTAATGGATTTTGTATCTAATGTTCAAATGAAATTATTACACTTGGGATGAATATTTAGTTTCATATTTCAATGAAGGGTCCACAATCGTAAAATAGTTATAGTTTTTCAAAACATGAATCAAATGTTTTCATTATCAAATTTTTGGTCACTTAATCAACATATATTCCATTGAAAAATAACAAATGAAAATAAGTTCGATTATAATTTTTTCAAAAAGGAACTTCTTTCATCAATATTACTATTTACTCACTGGATATAAATTAAAATCAATATATCAGTTCTTGAGGTTCCCATGTTATTAATCAATGAGAAGATAAATTATCACTCATATCATAATTTAACTAAAGGTAGTAATTCATAATACGGAATTAAATAATCAATTTTATATTTTAAATAAACAATATATCCTAGGTTATAATTGATATTAAAAAGTAAAAATTTCTAAACCAATAAATTATAAAAATTTGGTATAAATTAGAAATATACAAGTGTATAATGTATTAAATATTATATTAAAGGATTTAATAGAGAAAAAACCTGGATAATTAACTGTAGAAGATCATACCATTTTATATTAAAAAATTGTGGAAAACATAAATAAATGTTAAGATATAATTTCCTATTATTCATATATTTAATCAGTATAATTAAATGGAATTTTAAACAGAAAATCATATGAAATTTAATGTTAAAAAATTATTTTTGTTATGAATTATTGTGATAAATTTCATGAACTTGTGTTATTAGTATCATTATATTTATCATATTTTTTAGATTATTGTTCATTCTAAGCCAAATAAGAACATGTATTGTTGTTCATTGAGGCATAATATAATCCAAGTGAATTGTTTAAATTCACAGAATTCACGAAACACTAATTATATTTGTATTTACATTTTTCTGTTTCTTGAGAACCCAATACTATGACTTCAATTTCAATGGATATAAATTCCACAGTTTCTTCATCTACTAGGTTCTCCAGACCATTTGATTGGGCACTATAAATGATATTGTTATTGGAAAACAATAATATCAACTATAGATTCTAATAATTATTTTATAGGAACAACACACCGCCAACCAAATATCATGTATACAATAAAATAAACATGAACTCCTCCCTTGTGTTTTACTCCAACCTAGAAATTTTATAGAAACAATCCTAAATCATTTTATATTTCAATAGATAAATATTTACATAGATTCATTATATCTTTATAGAAATCACACATTCAATTATATGAATGATTTCCACCATGACAAAAAAATATCAAAACACATCATTAATCTCTTACTATACTAGAGAAAATGCTTTATATAGATTAAATGATTATTAATTAATGGAATTTTATAGTTTATAAGCTCATATTTTTTTATTTATTTATATAGTTAAATATTAATGTTACTTAATCAAATATAATGGATGTGATTCAAAAAATGGATGGATTCTAATAATATGAATTAACATTATGAGTATGGAACAAACAATTCCATAATGTTTGCAATATATCAGACATATGAACCTTCTAAATTCGTTTATCCAAGTTTGATCGATTTTTATTCATGAAAAAATAGTACATAAGAGTTTGAAGAACACTTGATATGTCAACGAATAGATTGAAGTTATACATGAATAACTAAATATTAGAAAACTAAAAGTATATAGTGATATGGATATAATTGGGTTTTATATATTATCTGATATTACTAAATGCGTGAATAATGAGGAAGAATATATGAAAGATATGATTATGGGCGTTAATGATGATGAATATTGTTTTAATTAATTGAAAATTATAGTTCAATATGACCATTTTGATTATCCAAAATTGATTCATAAGTGATATAGTAATTAAAAGACACTACTATATTATGGTTCTACTAAATATACTAAATATTTATTCATACGGAAGTGTTATAATGTAGAAGCCAGAAACATGTGTAGATAAACTTAATTTACTAAAATAATTTCTCCCTTTAATGATATAGTCCTTGAAGATATTGGTCTTCCTTGGTGAATATATGATTCTAGATAAATTCTATGTTCAATGGGTATGATATTTGAATGAATACATGATTGTGAAAATGAATGTATTTTGTTTCTCAATGACCAAAAATATCATAAAAAAATCGAAAATTTTGGTGCGTCTAGAAAACAGAAAGTTGAATTAGGTCATATAAATGTTCTTTGGTGATTTCTAATCATTATGTGGTATAAGAGACTCTATATAAGTGATTAAAATAAAATGAAATTTATATTTAATAAATATACAAGAAATAATGATGGAAAACATCATCACTAGATAGACTCTCTATAGTGGACAAATATTAGTCATGAGTATCATGAATTATTAAATTAACCAAGAGAACATAATCTTGATTATCCATATATGGAGTGAATCCTTTTTTTAAGAAAAAAATAATTTTATATGGACATTTATTATGCTAAATTATAACTTTACACTTTATTTACGTAAGAAATTAAAACACATTATGTTATAACTTCTTATATTTGGTGCAAAAAAATCTGGTAATGATATTAATGTTAATTTGGATCCTTTGATAACAAATTTTTTTATTGAGGGATTTTTGGGTTATATTTTAGGATTCATACACAAATAAATATTTCACATTTAGAACCATATATTATAAGATACTAAATTTCCTTAATTATTTTATAAATTTTATTGAATATAGAATTAATGAATCTTAGGGGTGTCCCATTTGTGAATATGTAGCACATTATATTAAGTTAAAATATTCATTAATGACTATATTTTTAAGAGATGGATGATTTTAGCACAGTGTCATAAATATTAATTAATTATTAAAATAATTTTATGGGAGTTCATGAGAATTTATTACCCCATGTCCCGTAACAGGGGACCAATTTTTTTAGGAAATTAAATGATATTAACACTCCTTTGGAAAACATTATTTAATAACTCTTATAAAAAAGGTTTGGAAGAAGAGATTAGTTTAATTGAATTACAATACTAGGCTTGTTTATATGTCGTTATTTTTTTGACTTCACTCATATGGAAAAAATATATGGTTGTATCATTTTGACATTATTGAATACAATATAAAAATATACATAATTAATTATAGGTTAGATATTATTGATATGGGGATACAGAATGATTCGGGACCAGTGATGGGGGAAAGGAGGAATTTTCTTCCTCCATGTCCGTAAAAAATTTCTATAAAAAATACATATCATTTTTGAAACATATTGAATGATGATAAAGTTCTTGTGGGGTATTCATCAAATATCAACAATATCATTTCAATAGATAATTTAATCTTATAGGGTCTAAAATCACTAGAATTTCACATTTTCATGCAACACCTAATGCCAAAAGGATTACAATACATTTTTCCAAATAATTTTCATCATACATTAACTATGATTTTTTTCTTCTTCTATGATATATACAGAAAATTTTAAACCCTGTTAAATTTCCAACAATATAAATAGAAATTGAAGTTATATTATATTAATTGATTATTTTTCCCATAGTAATTCTCCAATATGATGGTTCCCATTATGGTTCACTTGGTTTGTTATATGTTTATATATTGTATTAGACATTATTGGTGTGTACAACACATTTAATGGTATATGAGGATTTATAATGGTCATGTAAATAATTAAAGCCAGAAAAATGGTTGTATTTTGGAGAAATGACTTACTGAGAAAGCCATTTAATTTTTTACTAGCTACTTGTCTGAAGATTAATTAATTGGTATTATAAAATATTTTCACAATTGGTGGCTTATGGGTGATGGAATTAATGAATTATATATTTTCACAAATAAAATTAAAGAGCTAGAACATGATCCCTATTTAATGTTTCATAAAAATTTAAAGGTTTCAACATATTTTCAAACCCACAAAGTAATTATAGGGAATTTGAAACTATCATGGAATGAAAAAAATATATCAAACAAACTTAATCAACAATTTAAAGGATATATTCAATTCCATATTTTTATGTATTCAGATTCAAATATGGATTCAATTATTTAGAATATTTTATAGATATCTCGTTGAAAATGTGTGCATATACTTTCCTATATTAGTTATTAAATAAATGGTTATGTGTTCTATAAAAATGGATATTATGAAACAAATAACATGAAAATAGTGGAGTAACACTTGAAGGTTGAATAATTTCATGTATCTAGTAGAATGGATAGAAATTAAATTTACAAGAATATGTAATAATTTTTTAGCTTCATAGAATTATTGTATTTGGATTAGGAAACATTACATGTCTCAATGTTTCAATTAATGTTGGTTGCTAATATGATTACTTATAAAAGTGACGATGTAGGACACATAATTGTGGACTAATGTAAGGAAAAGTACATAGGTTACATATTTATAATTTTATCACATACTTATAGGTATTTCATGATTCAGATACAATAATCATAATGTTATCAATTATTTCGTTTTCATCTAAAACCATTAATGGGATGTATGTCAATTAAACTGATGTTGAACATTTTAATAGAATTTCCCAAACATTTCACATAGGTCCCAATGATGATGTTGTCTTATATGTCATTGGGGAAAAAATGAGGGGATTTAGATAATCAAAAGTGTGGTAAAATACCACAAACATTTAATAAAATATAGTTCAATATTTATTGTATATATCTTTTAATATACATTTAGTTTCATAATATTAGTATATTTCTAGTACTTAATTTAATTAATCTAAATTAAATGATCAACCACTTTCTTGGAAAATTAATTTTTATCATTCTAAATCTCTTACTCTTGAAGAATAATGGGTTTCTAAATATGTTGATATACCCAATATAAAGGAAAATAATATTCTATACTTTTATAAGAGAGTAATCTAGATGAACAATATATTGATGATGTTGGAGATGAGAAAATGGTAGATGGTAAAGAAAATAATTCCTAGACCAAATAGGATCATCGTAGTATGAGGATGTTGACAAAACATATTAATGGGACAAACAAAGTCATCAAATTTTAGGATGGATGATATTCACATTACAAGACAATTAAAACATATAAGGACATATTTAGATGTTGCATTCGGGAAACCACTAAAATTAATTTCTAGGTGATATGGATACATGTATAATTATTTCTTACTATATTTATTGAATTTTTTTTTGAATAGATTAGGGTAACATTATTATTTTGATTATTTATTTTAATAAAAAAATAAATCCTTGTTTTACTCATCTTTATCCCATACCGACTGATTTTATACTATATTTCTATGAAGTTTAATTTATATTAATTCTAAATAGAATCACTCATATAGGCTTTCAGATAATTTAAATAAAGATTCAACTTTGTGACGATGAAGAAAAAATTAATCTACACCCACCATGTACGTATAATCACCCAATAAACCATAAAAAGTGGAATGAATTTATTGGTCATCATGGGGAAATAACATTATAGGTACATTTTCATTTGTAAATAATATTTTGGAAATACATATATTAATTACATTGATGGATAATTTTTAATTTATGAAACATGAACTATGTTATGAAAATAAGTTGTGTGCAATGAAACCAATGTACCCCTACCATAAATCTTGGATGGGGTATGATTCACTTGAAAAAAGGTATGTATTTTAGAGCTATAGTAATTATTTTATATTGTAGGAAACTAAAAAAAGTATTTATTTTTCTATATATGGATTGATGAATAAAAATCCTAATCCATAAGCATCCTGCATCATTTAATATAGAATAAAGATAATATATTTAAATATGAGATACTAATAGATAAAAACAAAAAATAATTGTGGGAAATCATTATATATTTGACATAAAATATTCTTCTTTAAATTAGTATCATAAAATAACGATTAATTATTATCTAATAGAATTTAAACAGGATAGACAAGGAAATCATAATCTGATGTACCAGATGAATTACAACTATCAATTGTATAATAACACCTCTCTTTATTACAAAGTAATTCATGATTTTACATAATATTAAACTTAATACAACCCATATGATAGAAAATTATAGTGTCTTTGGTAATTAGGTATTGTACATGACAACGTAAAAAGGAAATAATTAATCATTATTGAAATATAAAGGACAATGTGTGCATATATTATCTTATATTGGTTATGAAATTAATGGTTACATGTTCCATTAAAATGGATATAATGAACTAAATAATATGAATATAGTGAAGTTACACTTTAAGGTTGAATCAATGCATGTATCTTTTAGAAATGAAGAAAATTAAACTTACAAGAATATGTAATAATTTTTAATCATAAAAAAATTATTGTATTTGGATTATGAAACATTATATGTCTCAATGTTTCAATTAATGTTGGTTGATTATATAATTACATATACAAGTGATAGTGGTGGACACATAATAGTAGAATAATGAAAGGAAATGTTTAGAGGCAACCCATTTACAATTGTATCAAATATAGTTTAGGTATTTCATGATTCAGATACAACAAACAAAATGATTTAAATTATTTTGTTTTAATATAATACCATTGAAGGGTGGGATGTCAATTCAACTGATGTTGAAATTTTTAATTGAATTTCACAATCATTTCACATCGGTCGCATTGTTGACATGGTCTTATATTTCATAGGAGACAACAATGATGGGATCCTGATAGTCAATAGTAAGGTAAAATACCACCAACCTTTAAAAAAATATTGTTCAATAATCAGTATATATATTTTTAATATACATTGTGTTACATGATATTATTATATGTTTAGTACTGAATTTAATTATTCTAAAATAAATGGTTAACCACAATCATAGATAATGAATTTTTATCATTATAAATTCCTTACTCTTGAGGAATAATAGTTTTATCAATATTATGATATACACAATGTAAACAAAAAAAGATTCTATACATGCATATGATATCAGTCTATAGGAACAATGTATTGATGATCATGGAGCCGAGAAAATAGTTTATGGTAAAAAACATAATTCCTAGAAAAAATATGATCATCATAGCATGACTGTGTGAACAAAACATATTAATGGGGGAAAAATAATCAAATTTGAGGATGGATATAATTCACAATTCTAGCCTATTAAACCATAAAAGGCCATATTTAGTTGTTACATTAGGAAAACCCCTCAAATGCATGTTCTAGGTGATAAGGATACATGTATAATTTTTGTGACTATACTTATTGAACTAATTTGGGAAGAGATTAGGGTAGAATTAAGATTTAGATTATTTATTTTACTAAAAAAACGAATCCTTGTTTTACACTTCTTTATCCCATACAAACTAATTTTATACAATATTTCAATGAAGTGTAATTTATATAAATTCTTGTAAGAATCACTCATATTGGCTTTCAGACAATTCATATGAAAACTTATCTTAGTGAAAATGATTGGAAAATAAATTTTCACCCACCATGGACGTATGATCACTAAATAAACTAGAAAAGGTGGAATGAATATATTGGTCACCATGGTGAGACAACATTATTGGTAAATTTTTATTAGTAATGAGTTGCTTGAAATACATGTTTTAATCTCATTGATTGAGAATAGTTAATTTAAGAATCATGAACTAAGTGATGAAAATAAGGTGTGTGAAATGAAACCAATGTACCACTTCCATAAATCATGGATGGGGTATGATTCAATTGAAAAAAGGAATGTATTTTAAATATATAGTGATAATTTTATTTTGAAAGAAAAAATATATTTCTTTTTCTATATATGGTTTGATGATTAAAAATCCTAAGCCACATGCATCCCACATCATTTTAGTTGGAAGGTGGATAATATATTTTAATATTAGAGAATAATATATGAAACCCTAAAACAAGTGTTGTAAATAATGGTATGTATGAAATAATTTTTTTATTTAAATCAGTATTGTAAAAAAATGATTACTTATTCTCCAAAATAATTTATATAGGTTCGACATGGGAATCATCATTGGATTTACCTGATTAAATAATACTATTAGTTGTATAATAACACCTCTCTTAATTACACATCTATTCATGATTTATTACATAATATTACACTTTATACAAACCATATGATAGAAAATTATAATGTCTTTTTAATTAGGTACAATACATAACAACTTAAAATGGGAAATAATTAATGTTTATTGAAAACTTGTGTAACATGCTCATACTTAAAACAAAATGGGATAACTTTAGGACATACATATAAGAGTGGTGAGATAAATATCTTAGTAAGGGAATAAAAATGGAATAACATGAATAATGTAATGTATGTTAGACCATAGTGATATCAATGAAGCACAAAATTGGTGAGAATCATACACATGAATAGTAATAAATGATATATCATGATAAGATAAAGGAATCAAGGGAAATGTGGAAACATATTAAAACACTACATCATAAACATAGTTCAAGGCTAAATAGAGAGACATCATGATGATAAAATTCCCAGTATTAAAAACAATTTACTCGCTATTCCAAAATGGAGTGCAATGAGACTGAACATTGCCCAATTCATTAGGGAACTATATAATTTCACGCCCACGTATCACTTTTATTCCATTCTCATGCTCAAGTGTGCCACAAAGATCATTAAACACTGATTCATTCTAGTTATGTTTTATTCCATGATCAAAGAGTGTGAAATAAAAAAATCAATTTCCTTTATCATGTAAATATATGCATATAAGGTGAATACCCTTGATAGAAAATTGGTATGGTATTCTATATAAAATAGTTTGGGCATGGAAAATCACGTTGAAATTTCAGAAACATAACATCATCACATAATGATTCATAAAATGGTTTGATGAGGTAGAAAATGGTCTCCAATAATTTTTAAATATCATGTAAATTAATTAGGGAATTTAATTATATATACAAACATTAATAATTGGAAATAGAAGACATAATATAACGATGAATCTTGAATAAAGAGAAGGAAATGAACCCTTACATAGAGATTGTTTTACCAAATTCTTGCAAGGAGCTATTTGGGTGATTGATCGAACATTGGTAGGTCCATAGAGATGAGATGGAAGAGAAAATAAATGCTCCAAGGATTTTGAGTGAATAGAAATGGGAGATTGGATGGGTTTATATATGAAATGAGTGGAGATTTATTTATTATTTCACGGACTTATGTTTGGACTCTATATAATAATATAATAAAAACCAAAAACCATGTCATGTTTTCAACTTGTATTATGAAAATTGGTACTTGTTTTTATTAGTATATAATTATAAGGGATGAAAATAAAAAACATACCCTTTCTAATGTTGAAGTTATTCATTCTCTAAATGAAATTATTTTAAAACCGTAAAAATATATTATGGGCTTTTAGGATTAATAAAGACATTATAAAATTTTTCAAATAAGCATAATATTACATTTATTTAAGGGAAAACATATATTTGTTTGTGGAAAAACATTATAGTAGTTATTAAATAACCATTTGGTCATTATGATGTCATAATAAAAACCCTATATTTATACCCTATTTAATTTTTTTCCTAAAATCTCAAATGACATAAAATATTCTGAAAAAATCAACATTGGATAATTTATAAATTTTTATTCCTACAAAAATATTCATTTTATCAAAATAATATTCTAAATATTTTTATTTTCACTTGGAAAATAAATTTCTCAATTTATTTAGAATTGAATGTTTTTTAGAGTAATAATTTTCAAATACTTATAAAAATTTCATTTGAAATCATTGAAATTTTATGATTATATATATATACATTATTTATTAATATTATATTATTTAAATCTTATTTATTTTATAAATCCATTAATTCTTCAAAACAAGCATCTTAATTGAAATTTAATAATAATACAATTTGTGTTTTTATTTTATAAAAAATCACTATCAATTATGATGTATCTATATGAATAAAATATAAGAATTATTATGTTGAATATATAATATTAATTTCATTATTATTATGGTCCTGATAAATATCCCTTTAATATAATAAAAATTCCATAAGAGTATGGTGCACGATGGATAGACTTTTGATGGGTGGTTCGACATATGTGGTCTGAGTTGTGGTCTTCATGTGCTGAAACATATCAAATAAAAAAATTTAATCTTTCTTTAGTATATGGAATTCCACCTAGGATTGGTCAAGATAAAATCAAACTGACGATATCTCCCTTGGAATCTCTAAAAAATGGACTTCATGGGGTTTGATGTTGCAGGTTGAGGACATCACTCCCTTTTTCGATATCAATTGTCTTTGTTAAAACCTTATATTTATAATAATCATGTGATCACTCTTAAAAGACTATATTATCATCATTAATGATACTAAATAGTCATTTAAATCTAATAGTATATAATAAATCCAAATAAGTTCATATTTTCTATATAACCATATTACACCATAAGGAATTTAATTCAATAACAAGGGGAATTTTATTTATAAATTTTTGGGTCATTACAATCTTCCCCCATTAATATATTTCTCCCCCAAAAATATGCATTTCCTATTCTAAAATTTATGAGGGTAATTATTTGTCATCACCTCCTCTATTTCCCACGTCTCTACATAAAACTTGTGGTTTCTCCACAACACTTTTCCAGAAGAATTGTCTTGTTTCATAGTACTTTATATCTAGGATATAATATTTTCACTGTCTACTCTTCATAGGAATAATCATTTCCAATGGTATCACCTTTAGATTGAGAATATATGACGGTTTTCGTATGTTCATCTTTAAGAGGGTACATGGAATATATCATGTACTTGAGATATGTTATGTGGAAGTGCTAGTTGATAGACCACCGCTTGAATGAAATCAAGGATATCAATAAGACAGATATATCTTGGACTAAGTTTTCCCTTCTTCACAAATATAATTAAATTCTTTCTTGCATATATGTGGATTAATATCTTTTTTCCAACATCAAATTATATGTCTCATCGATAGTTTTCATCACCTCTCTTCTTTTGACAATGATAAACTGTGATGTGCTCTATAATTGTCTTAACATTGGTCCACCATTTCCTTGACCATTTTAGGGCCTAACTGTTTTAATTATCCAACTTCATCTTAACATGAAGTCCTTATGTTCCACTTCCTATAATTTCCTTAATAGGGATCCATTTGGAATCTAGACTGAAAACTGTTATTGAATGAGAACTCGACCAAAGGGATATTGTATTCCCATCATCCATTGAACTCAATCGAGTGTTCTTTCAATATGTCGTAGAGTGTATGGATAGTCCACTCAGATTTGAAAATCTGTTTGAGGATGATAAGACATGATTATTTTCAACTCAGTATTTGTAGCATGTTTTAGACTCATTATGAACATATATGAAAATCGTAGATCTCGATTTCATACAATCGTTCATGGTGTTACATACCGCCTCACCACATCTCTAATGTATATCCAAACAAGTTGATTGAGTGAGAAATCCTCTCAAAACAAAATGATGTGTGTAGTCTCTATAATATGATCCACTAAAACATTGATATTATTATTTCCTCTTGATTTCTTTAGAAGACTGGTGACAATGCCCATGGTGTTGTTTCCCATTTCCATGTAGGTATGGGTAATAGTTTCATCAACCCCTGTGACTTTTCTTATTCTTCCATCACTAAATAACCTTAATGATATATTGATTTATATTCCATTATATCCTTTTTCATACTGTTCTACCGATAATGCTCTCAGAGATCTCAATACATTTTTATGCATCCATGATGTATACAAAAGGTTGATCAATGTTCATAATCTCAAAACTCCTTATATTGCATTGGACTTGATGTTACACATTTCCATAAACCAAATCATACAACTACTTCTTCATTAAAATACATGTCAAATGATTTACCAATTTTTATTGATAATATTATTTTATTTATGATTCTCATGTCCATCTTTTACAAATATAATAATATCGAATCCCTCTCAATTCTCATCAATGATAAAATTGCTAGATCTTTTCAACTCATAGAAGATTCCAATTTAATCTTCTTATAAGGATGGTAGTGGATTGGGAATTTAAGATCCTTGATCAGATATAACCATCTCCGTTTGTGTATATTCATCTCTTTATATGTGAATATATAATTTTGTCTTCTGTAATGCATATATATTTAACACATCTCAGCAAAGTGATAATGTAGATATATTTTCAAGTCAAAAGACACTTCAACCAACACTTTATGATGATTTGGGTATTTATATTAATGATAATTCAAATTCCTTGAAGAATAGTCTTTTAGTTTGTCAATTTTCATTAAAACATAGACCACACAATTCTTCGAGGCATCAATGAATACCGTTAAAGGTTTATCACCCTCGGTTTGAGATATGTAGCATTTTTTATCCCTTTTTATGTGTTTAAAGTATTTGGGATAAGTTGGGAAGAGGTTTGGAGAGTTTTTAAAGGTCTTGGAAAGCATTGAAATACTTTTTAAGGATGCATAGTTTGGGAATGGTTAGGGGAAACCATTCCAGACGAAACCATGTAGGAAGTGGGGTTATGAAAAGCATGCGCACAGTTTTTCTAACAGTGCGAGGAGTCCGTGAAAGATACCCCATCAATGTAGAGGCATGTGAACAATTAACACATAGTTTGTCTAACCATTCCATCTAATTTTGAAGCATGTAAAAATGGTTTTTATTAATTTAGTATTAGTAATAAATTTCCTAAAGACATCAAAACATCATCCCATTCAGGCCTCACTCGATATTTCCACTTCTCAACGGTTTGGGGTGCTCTTAAAATTAATTTGGAATCAAATAGAAGGGTTTTCATGGTTTTGTTGAGTCGATTTTTCTCTGGTAAGTCTCCTCGCTGAGATGTTTTTTGGTTTTTTCTAGATCTTATAATCCCTCTCTCTCGGTTTTCTCAATATACAACCAATTTTTGTATATATAGGGGTTTTTTCATTAATAGATGATATAAAGTATTTTTTACGGTAGGTAAGGAGATCTAAAGTGGTTTTGGTGGAGCGTTTTGCTAGATTTGTGATGTGATTTCTTGTTGATCAATCTCTCCAGAACCCTAATGGTAGGTGGTTTCACTCTTGGCTCCACTTCGTTAGAAAAAATGGTATTGTTTACAATTAATTTATTTTTCATGATATTTTATTTGATAATGATGTGAGAATCTTGTTGGAAATCCATTTGGAGGGGATTTGGGGGATTTGGGGTTAAAATGGGTAATTGTTGAAAAAGTGGAGATTTGTTGTGTGATTTCAAAATCATTAGTGGTTGATTAGGAATTTTTTTTGTGAATGATGATTTTCAATAAAGATGATATTTATTGGAATGTTGTTGGGAATTTAAAGTTTGTTAAATTGTGTTTTCAATAAATTGGTGATTTATGGATGTGAATTAACATGTGTTGGAAATGATGGTGTGCTTATTGTGTGGAATTGGTTATTTGTGATTCTTTGTTGATTACAAGATATGGCCTGTATGGATTTTGTGAAAGTGGGTAGGAAGTCACACTATAAAAGAAGATGGATAGTAGACGGAAGATCCACCATTAAGGAATTTGATCAGGAAGCACCACAAGTAGTAATTGAAGTGAATGGGTTGGAAGGACGATCCACCGTTTTGGTTTCCATGTTGTGTTTTAGTTTCCAAGATTGAATTTTTTATTCTAATGTAAAATAGTGAAGTGGCTTATGGCATGGTTTTTTGGAATTCCCATGGGTTTAATGGTTTTGGTAAGGAGTCTTGGTATGGGTACGTTAGTGTGGTTGGAAATTGTTGAACTATTTATTGTTTTATATAAAATATTTTATATTAATGTGGTAACGGTTATATGCTAATGGAATGTGTAGGGAAGTAATTAGGGCAAATCCTACTATATATTTGAACTCACCCCCTACTATGGTACATTGGTGCTTTTTTAAATGTTGTATTCTGGGACATAGGGAAGGTAAAGAATCTCTTTTTTCTAGTGGCACGACATGAAGATTTGATGATGTTGGGGTTCATGGAGCATGGTGCTTGGTGTGGAGTTATGGATGGTGTCCTTGTTCTTTTGGATTATTTTGGTTTAAATCGTCCATTCAGTTTTCTAATAGTTTATTTCTTGTGGTATGGTTGTATTTTTATTTGGAAATTTTATGCTTGTTTTCGGACACTTGGTAGATTAATGGTAATGTATGTGATGTGCTGTGTTGTGGACATGCATCACCTTGCCTTTTTGGTAATTGAATATTTGATGGGGTGAGTTTATATTAAGGGAAAATAATTTCTCAATTATTCTTGAATCCCTTGGAATTTATTTCTTTCAATTGGTTTAATGGAAATGTATCTTAAGGCCATGTACCATTCCTCCTTCTTCTCAAGTAGATGGTATGGGGTGGGATTTTACAATTTGTATCTGTTAGTTCGGTCCTTGGCTTTAAAGTGAGAGCAGTTGTTCGGTCCTTTGGTGAAGATAGTTGGTCTTGGTGTTGACATTCATTATTGATCATTTCCTTGAGACAGGATGGTATTGATGAGTAGGATTGTAGGAACATGAATTTTATATCATAAAATGATAGATAAAACGCTTTTATAATGAATTTATAGTTACCAGGGAGTTGGGTACATAATTTTTTGGAGAAACTTATAGGAATTTGAAATCTCATTGTCATGGGTGTAGCCAATGATGTGTGCATGACATGCATGGTAGAAATGACATTCATCTATGATGAATATTTAATTGGGGTATAATGATTTATGGTGATATAAGAATGTGTGTATTTTTTATAATCTGAATTGGGTATCAAAATGGAATTATTTGAAACATGGAAACTAGAGGTATTTTGGAAATGGGGTGATTTTTAAAACATTGTGGATTTTTTAGAATAGTGCAACATAGAAAATGTGAACTTGTGGAATGCCTGGTTGTGACAACTAGAATGTATTAAATTTAAAAATTATACACCATTTATTGTTAATAAAGGGTGAATTATGGTTGTTTTTTAGTTAATATAAATGGCATTGGGTAGGATTCATAGAGACCAACTAGAAGAAGATGCTGAAAATGTGGTTGCACCTAAGCCTCATGTGAACTAACAACTATTGCAGAGTATAGTTCATCCTTTCCAAACTGTGGAAAGTGGGAATAATGTGGATGAACCAACGCATGTGGATCATGTTCCTATGTTCCAAAGGCAGAATCTACCCGTGTTAAGGGGTGATTTGGAGATGGAAAGGGTTGAAGCATGGATAAATAGAACGAATAAAATATTTGACTTCTTTGGAACACACAAATAACTGAAAGTGAAGTTAGCCACATACAAGTTGGATGACCATTCCCTTCAGGGGTGGGAGATCGTAGTCCAAGATGGGACAGACCGATGGTGTGACATGGGAGGGTTTTGAAGAATTTTTTAACAAACAATTATATCCTCATACCTTCAGAATTCAGTGTATAATGGATTTCTTCTGTTTTAATCAACGTAAATTGGTAGTAATGGAATACGGGGCTATGTTTACGAACATAGTGTGGTTTTCACCCAATGTAGAGGGTAGTACATTTTTGAAGGTGCAAATTTTAGAAGTTGGGTTGAGGTAGGAATGTTGTTCCAAGGTAGCATTTTTGTGTGTTAATGATTACACATAAATGGAGAATAGGGCTATGGTGGATGACTATGATGTTATGGAGGCTAAATGAGGGGGAATAATGTTGTTACATATGATAAATTTTGGAAACTAAAACATTGGGTTCAAGACGAAGAGAGACACTTATTTTTAGTGTAGAAGTGTGACTCAGAATCTAATGGCTGGATCAGTGAATCTTCGTCCAAAGCCTCAATGTAATATGTGATTTCTTCATTGTGGTTCTTCAAACCACATCAAGAAGGATTGTATGAAACAACCTCAATAATGACATTACTATAAGTATATGGAGAATCAATAGTTTTATTCTTGGAATTCTCTATAGTTGTATGTCAATGACACTCCATAGAGGACGTAGGGGTCTTATACCTCAATAAGATGTGGGTAGTAGCAAACTCGTCATCCATAGATCAAGGTTGATCATAGTGATTCTTATAATACCATGATGCTCTGCAGGGTTACAAAGACCATGGTGTCATAAAAAAATTATTGTTTGGAGCCGATCAGGTTGTGGTGGATGATTAGTCGGGCGAATCGATGATGCGAGATATAGTTCTTTTAAATTCCATGTTGATGCATGTTTTATTTGATAATATTGCTTCTTATTATTTTTTTGCTTCTCTCATTGTTGATTTTTTGGGTGAAAATGTGGGAATGTTGCCTTCTGTTTTGAGAATACAAACTCTTATGTGTCAAAGAGAGTGTTGAGCCTTCCTGAGTGGAGAATGTTGTATTGTTGTGAGTAGAATTAAATAGATGTATCAATTCATAATATGGAATATTATGATATAATCATAGGAATTTATTGGTTAGTTATGCTTAAGGCCCACATTGATTGATATTAACGAAAAGTTAGTTTTTTTTAGGATGGTGTTAAACATCTCTTTAGGGGATAGAAGAATGAAAAATAGGGTGCAATAGGCTTGTTTTCACCAGTAGTTGGAACAATATCATATCATATGGTGGAATTGTAATTAGCATAAATGTAATTTCGATGTTTTGGAATGTTAGTGATAATCTATAAATACCAATTTAACAAAGAAACACAATTTGTTGAAATTTCATTAATATATTCGTATTTTCGTCTATTTTTTTTATTTCAATTTATATTTGATTAAATTCACTATTTTTTGATGTATTGTGCTATAATTTTATCAGCACACTTATGTCACATGGATTTTATCAGGGAAAAATTGTCCCTGATAAAGAGAAACCTTTATCTATCCTTTAATTAGTAAACATAAAGGGGTTTTTATCATCAATATCTTTAGTACTGATAAAATCTAGATATTTTTTCCCTACTTATGATAACATCACTTTTTATCAATGATAAAAACTTTTTATGCACGTTGTTATGGGGAAGCTCTATAGTAGGGAATGTAAAATTACTACACGAACTATGAATAATCATTCACTATATAAACCTGTAGTTAGTAGATATAATGTATAGTAGGTATACTGATTGTGAATACACGATCATTATCCTGACAATTAAAAAATAATATCATTTTATACATATCCAAATAACATTATGTGAACTTCAACGAGTGTCACCAATATCATTTTAATATTTTAATATTATAAATATACTGTAATGATTATATGAGTTAGTTAAAATCATGTGAAAAAATTAAAATTTTATGTTTATTTTATGAGGCACCCATCTCTTGAGATATCTTCTCTATAATGAATAAAAAGAAAAAAATATAAAAACATGATATATAAATGAGTAATGTGCATGATGATATATCAATAAGAAAGGTTTCATGATATAATATTTAATATTTTACTAAAATTGAATGGTGATCTCACATTAAGTATGAAAGAGAGGGTTCTGTATGTTTTGAAAACATGGATTTAGTTGGGAATACAAAAGTAAAGTTGGATGTTTGAACAACACTTGTGATAACATTTATTAACCATGTGATCACATAAAACACCATATGTGTTATACTACCTGATATTTGAGGGTTCATAGTTAATAAATAATGTCATGTGGTCAATTTTATAAAAGTCATGATGGGTATATAGTAGGGAAACAATAGGTTTTTTACTTCATGAAGTATAATTAAAAGATATTTTATGACAATTATAAATTGGAAACATAAACAGATGGATATATCTAACTGTGGATATTTATATCCGATATAAATGATATAATTAGTGATTGTTCTTAGAGATAAAAATCTATATTAACATGGTAACATTTAAATGGATCAAATTTATATTGGGTGAAAATTTTATATCATGAAATATGATAAAAAAAACTATAAACTTTATGAACTAAAACATTTATAAATGTCAACTAATATTTTATTAAAATTTCATCATTTTTGAAAAAATATAATCGTATTTTTATTGCATTAAGTATGATTATATTTATATAGTAAATTTAACACCCCAATCTTCCATGGTACGTTCCTCTTTGAGTAATTCAATAACTTGCTCTATACGCATGTTCAAGTTCTAGCACACCATGACCAATCAAACTAGGTGTTATGAATAGTAATGTACAGATTTTTAATTTTATAAATTTTATTTTTTCAAAATGGGATTCATTTTTGGATTATAAATATCAAAATTAGTTTAGGGTTACTTTTTGGATTTTTTTTGAAAACTTTCAATTTTTGATTAATAGTGAAAAACAATGCGTTATTGTTTAAAACAAAATTATTTTATTTAAATAATTATTTAAATTATTTAAATTTAAATTAAGTCAAAATATATAAATAGTACTTATATTAGTTCAATGTAATTCATTGAATTCATTTTATATTAAAATTAAATGCATAAAACTTTATAGAATTTTTTAATATCTTTTACCCAACTTCTAGGCACATTAGAAAATTTTCATAAAACATAATTTTACCACATCTATGTATTTAATTTTAAAATTCTGAGAGGCACTATTTAAATCCGTAAGTAAAATGTGGTTCAATATGATGAAAATAATTTTTGACGAATACTAACTTTTTAATTTTATTTTCCACAGTTAAAATTAAATAGGGTAATTAAAGGTAAAAATGATATTATAATTACCATAAAACAAGTACTAATTCTAATTGATACGTTATTTTTTACCAAAATAAACTACATAAATAAAATATGATCTTCTTTGATCCCTTGGATTAGATTAAGGCATTTATTATTAATTTATTTAAAGAAGAGTTAAAAGTGATCAATTCAAATTTTCCTAACTAAAAAAATTTTAATATAGGGTTATAGATTAGATAAATTCAACTATAAATATTTGATATAAATTGTAAATTATTTCTTATATAATGGTTTTTTATTTATATTTTTTTACATTAAATAATTAATTTGATTTATGACACAATGATGTTGTAGTAATGGCCCTTTTAATTAAAGATTACAATAATTGATATTATAAATATCCAAATAAGTGTAAATTGAGAGTTTTTATGCATTCTAATAATTTTATAGATTAATATGACATTTTAGGACTGACTTAATTTGTTTTTTTCTAAGTAATCAATTTTTTTTATTTCACAAAAACCAAATACTAAATAGTTTGTAAATTGACAAGAATGAGTTTTTAAAACAAATAGTATATTATTAATTCATATATGATTCCTAAAAACATATGGATTGGAAAAAGGACATAAGTAATGTTATATATGTCAATAATGAACCACTTGGGTTTATTTTGGATTTTTTTAGTAATTTTATTAACTATTTATTATAATAATACAAGAATTCATGGTAGAAGTTAAACTATTTAACTAAGAGCTAAATCTAAAAGATAAGGTTAATATAGTCATATAAACCTATCTAAAACCTATTGGTTGAGATTTTTTCGTCCCATACCCACATTATCTTCAAAATAAATTATTTTGGAGCCATTATAAACTGAATATGATTGTATAATAAATTAATATTTTAAACTTTTCCTAAAGTGATCCTCACCTCTCTTATAAAAAGGTAGTTCCCTTCCCTAAAAATCACACCACCAAAGAATTTTGTCTCAGATAACCCCTAAAAAAATATCCTAAAAACTACCATAAATTCATCATAGAGACCATACATTGTCTATAAATCCATCCTATAAATCTTTATTGATCAAATCAAAAGGAATCTCTTGAATAAGAGATAATAATTTCATCACCTCTTTCAGAGTTCTTTTCTTCTTCCACTTCCTCTTTCTTTTTTTGTTTCCATACCAAAATAATAACTCATGTACCTTCTAAATAATGTGATGTTATTATAAATATTCTATAACAATATTAATTATTTTATCCATCCAATTAATTAAAAAGTCAACATATGTGCGTACATACGGATTATCGTCTGCACGTCGTGGTGTAGTTTGTTATTCAATATTTAATTATTTGGAAAGATATAATAATGAGTATAATTGTTGTAAATAATAAATATAAAATTTTAATTATTCTTATATATGATATACCATCCAATTACATATTAATACACAATCAATATAATTTTATTGCCGCTCGTGCATACATACGGATTACAGTCTCAACGAACGTGATGAGATTCATTCCCCATCATAACCATTCAAGAAAAAATTCGATTTTATGATTAAAAACTAATGATTAAGAACACAATATAATTCTGTATATGAATCAAATACCTCATATCCATAACATTCATAACTTATGTAAATAGACATATAATGGAAAATGAATCAGTAGACACCGAAACGATGATACTACTAAAATATCATTAATAATGAAATATTATAAGATAACATGTGATATAATATTTTGTTATGTGGTTCTGTAATAATTTAATAAGAATTATTTCACCATTATATAGGATTTTAACCTACCCCCAACTATGTATATGTACAAGGTAAGGGTTAATTTTAAAATCTCTTCATTTTTTGGGGTTGTTTATGCGTAAGTATGAATTGGGACATCTTTATTATCCTCATCTATGATTCTTAAAAATGTATTTCAAAACATTTTTACAAAACCATTTAATATGGGTTAAATTCATTTATACCCTTGTTTGACTTTTTATTAAATGTTTTGAGAAGAATCTTTCTGTCGTTTTCCAAACAAGGTACCTTATGACCCTTTCGTCGAATTATGGTAGGAATATTTTTTTAACTTATACAGCGGGTGAGGCTGTTTTCTGCCATTTTACACCTTCATAGCGTAACATACAAGATTATAATAATAATATAAAAATAACTGTTTTATTTTATAATTATGTGACTTTTAAATGATTTCAAAATAGAAAGACATATTTCTCTCAAATAGTTTTGATTTCATCTATGTCAAAATCCTTTGATGGATTTTACACTTGTTTGAAGTTGATTTATTATGATACAATCATCCATATTGTATTGATGGTTTTGTGATATGTTTTACTATAGATGTGTTATTTTTATACCATTCCTGGTTTATGCTTAAAGTATTAACATTTCATATTCTAGTTTTAATACGAATTATTTTGTTATGTTTCAACTTTTTCATATGTGGAATGAATTGGACTCAGTAAGTGACGGGTAGAGCCTGCTATAGCTCTCCGATGCGTCGATTGGTATCATGAGACCAACTTGTGTCTTGGAATAAGGCCTTTCCAAAATATTTTGTGTAGTCTTGGTACAAGTCCTTTATTATGTGGTTTTGATGATCGACATTATCTATTCCATCATTAGATAATTAGATATTGATATTACATGTGATTATTCAACTAGTAGAATATCCATGTGAATAATTAAATGGTATTATTTTATTTATCTTTTACATATTATACTGAAGTTTATGTTTAAATGGATTGTGTTTTATTCTTATACACTACCTGAAATGATTATTCTTATTTATGATAGTTTCCACTATATTGTTATCCTTACTGAGAATCTGAGATCACCACTTTATTATGTTTTATTTCTTCTAGGATGTGAATAAGTATATTTTGATTGACATACTGGGATAGGCTAAGGGATATGAGTGTGTTCATAGGGGACACAATGTTGTTTTTTTCCCATTTCATAATACAATGTAAAACTTATTTATGTATCTAGTACTTCCAAATATACAAAACTAATCGGTGTTTTTGGAGCAATTATTAACCGAATATGATTGTATTATAAAATAATATTTCATGCTTTTCCTAAAATGACCCTCACCTCTCTTATAAAAGGCTACTTCCCCTTTTCTATAACTAACAAGACCAAAACGATTTGGATTTGGAAAAACCTACTCAAATATCCACTCAACTACCATAAATTCAACCTAGAGGCCTTACATTGATCAGAAATCCAACCTAATGAGTTCTTTTTGATCAAATCAAAATGAAACACCTTAATAAGAGGTACTAATTTCGTCACCTCTTTCAAAGTTCTTTTCATCTTCCACATCCTCTTTCATTGTTTTTTCCATACCTAAATAATATATATAGTAACTTACACATAAAATTATGTTATTATAGATATGGTAAAACAATATTCTTTAATCTATCCATCCTATGAATGATAATGTCACCATACGTGCGTACATACGACTTATCGTCTCCACGTCGTGGTGTAGTTTCATAGTCAACACATAATTTTTTTAATATTTATAATATGATTATAATTGATGTAAATAATAAATATAACATTCTAATTATTCATTATATATTATATTCCATCTTATTAAAAACGATTTTGCCATTAATATAATTGGATTGTCCCTCGTGCGTACGTATAGATTACCGTCTCCACGAACACGAAGAGATTCATTCATCATCATAACCATTCAAGAATAAATTTCATTTTATTATTAATAAATAATTTTTGAGAAAATAATATAAATATGTATATGAATAGAATAAATCCAATAAATAAGAAACATGACTTACATAAAAAACATATAAAGGAAAATGAATCAGTTAACACTTGAAACGATGATACTACTAAAATATCATTAACAAACAAATATCAGAAGATAATATATGATATCATATGTATGTATGTGGATATTTTATAATTTATCAACAATTATTCCACCATAATACAGTATTTCAACTTACCCTAGACTAATTAAAAGTACAATTAAGGGTTAATTTTACAATCTCTTAATTTTTTGTGGTTTTTTATATGTAAGTATCAACTTGGTCTTCTTTATCATCCACATCTGTGTTTCTTAAAAATGTATTTCAATGAATTTTAAAATTTCATATAATATGGGTGAATTTCATTTATACCCTTGTTTTACTTTTAATAACATGTTTTGAAAGCAATTTTTCCATTTTATTCCAAAGAAGTTACATTATGATCTTTTCTATGAATTAAGGTAAGAATGTTATTTTAACATATACAGTTGGTGCATTTATTTTACAAAGTTATAAAACCATCAAAGCATCCATTATAATATTATATGAATATTTTGAAAATATTTGTTTTCTATTATAATTATGTTACTTTTAAATGATTTATAAATAAAAGAGACATTTCTCTCTAATATTTTTCATTTCATTTATTTCAACATTCTTTGATTGATTTTACACTTGTTTAAAGTTGATTTATTATGATACAATATTCCATATTGTATTGACGGTTTTGAGATATATTTGACTATGGATGTGTAATTTTTATACCATTCATGGTTTATGGTTAAAATATCAACATTTTTTATGCTAGTTTTAATACAAATGTTTATGTTAGATTTTAACCTTTTCATATGAGGAATGCATTGGACTTTTTAAGTGATATGTGGATCCCCCTATAGCTCCTTGATGAATATGTAGGTCTCATGAGAAAAACAATTGTCTTGGCACGATGCCTTGAAAAAATATTATTTCTAGTCTTGGCACGAGGCCTTGGCTATGTGGTTATGATGTCTGATGTTATTCAATCCATAATTATGAAATTTGATGTTGATATTACATATGATTATTAGACTAGTATAATATCAATTTTAAAAAGTAAATAGAATTTTTTGATTTATGTTTTACATATTATATTTTAGTTTAAGTTTAAAAGTCTTGTGTTTTATTCTTATAAATTTCCATAAATTTTTAGGCTTATTTATTAACTTTTCAGCTATATTATTATCCTTATTGAGCATATATGCTCACCCTTTTCTTATGTTTTGTTTTTCTCAGGATGTGAAGATGTATATTGTGACTGACTTGAATGGATAAGATAAAGAATATGTTTGTGTTCATAGGGGTCATAATATAGTTTTTTTCATTTCATAATGAAATGTGAAACTTATTTATGTATCTAGTAATTCTAAGGAAACTAAACTAATTGTTCTTTTGGGACATGATCACCTGTAATCATGCCAATGTTATGTAATAATGCACTGACTATGGGTAACTGGGGTCGAAGAGTTATAAAAAAAATACTATGTTTATAATGAAATTAATTTAGTTTTGTTATAATTTATATCATGGGAGTTATCAATAAAAAATAGTTGATGATGAATTATAGAAATTATTGAATTCTTGGAGTGATGATGTGAATTCAGTAATTTTTTAGAGCACTAAAACAAGAGTTTTATAATTCCACATAGTTTAATGAAATGAAAATAATTTTATTATGTATCCAAATGAATAATTATCAGGATTATCATAGCAATAAAATATACTTTATTATATAATTATTATAGAATGCTATGAAATTATATAAATGGAAAATTATTGGCGAAATGAAAAACATACTCCATGTTCAGAAAAAAATGAAAACATTATATAGATTGAAGTAGACATCATCATAGTGAATGAAATGATATATATACTTCTTATAATTCCTAATAATTATTATTTTTAACAATTATATCACTAAACACTTAATATAATACAAATACATCGAACTTATAAAAAATAACATCCATATAAAATAATTGGGGTGGTTTCAAATATACAAAAACCATTAATATAAACAAAGAACCAAAATCCTCATTAAAATTACTTATTTAACTATATTAATTATTATGACATTATGAATTAAATACTACCTATAATTTTTTTTAAATTTTTATGGGATATAAATTATCTACCCTTTCCCATTTTCCGTAGAGAAATGTGAAATCATCAAATGTGTATATGTGTAGAATAATGCCTCCTGACGCAACAAGTTTCTTTTTTTACTTCACTAACATATAATTATAGTCTTGATTGATAATTTAATATATTTTTATTTTATTTAATATATGTTTTAATTAATTAATTAATAAACCTTATTAATACTATCCGAGTCACTATGGAAAATTAAATCATCATCAACGTGTAAGTGTGGACTACCCTTAAATGGAAAAGATTATTTTTCCATTAATTGCATCCTTAAAATTATTGTTATAATATTTGGTTTAAGGGATATATATATATATATATATATATTATAAAAATGGTAAGATTATCTTATGTTAAAGTGGAAAACCTATTGTTTGTTTGAGAAAAAATCAACCATTATAAATACAACAGTCCATAAGAGCCTACTTAGAGGGGAAACTGATTTCTTCACCTTATGTAGTACATTTATATCCATTAACATTATCATTAAAATCTTCCCCATTATGATTTAACACACTAATAAATAGTAAATATTATCACTATTCATCTATTATAATGGAAATAAAACTCAGTGATTTCATAATCCTCTTTTAATTAGTTTATGTTTTTTGTTTGGGATAACTTATTCACCCACATAAACAATTCTACGAATTAATTTCATAGTTGACTATTGGAATATAAAATATGGTTATATATAATTTAAATAATTTAATAATTATTTGTTATTGGTTTATAATTTTAAATATAAATATTTAAATCACTATTTTTGAATACAATGTTTTTTCACTAAGAATCATCAAAATATTCTAATCTCTAATTCCATTTTAAAGTAACAAAAAAACATTACAGAATAAAATTCTTACATTATATATAATTATATATTATCAATTTTAATATATTTTATGATATATTAATGATGATATTTTGTGTAAGAGGATTAAAAACCACATAATTACGATACTATTTCCAAATTATCAAATATTACTCACACATTATATCAAAATTATAAAATAACCAACTAATATTCATGAGGATAAAATTTATAAAAGTTTTTTTAAATTTTATATAGTTATTAAATATGGTTTGAAAAATATTATTAATAATTTTATTCTTGATATAAATGAGATTTATATTATTTTATGTAATTCAAAACTTATGGAAAGGGATTATTGATCTATATAATGATTCAATGAAACATGTTCTATTTTGTGAACCATTTTTCTACTATTATTGTATTTTTTTTGATATAGATATAATGAATTTATATTAATATATTATTTAATTTAATTTATAGAATAATCCAATATAAATAGAGTGAAATTTTTTATTTTATTTTCTTTTTAAATGTTATCCAAGCTATAAGGGATTAATTTATAAAATATAGGATAATGAAACATATTAATTATTTGTATCCATGAGCTATTAATTATTCTATGATTACTACATAATGAATATATTTGACCATAATCATGTAATTTTTGGATACTAATTCTGTATATCATGTTGTTTTGTTAAATTTGATTTCATTAAATTGATACCAAACATGAAAGGTGATTTGAATAAAATATTACTCAATCTGCAATGGTTTAATCTTTCAAAAATTATTTTCATATAAAATGTTTATTGAATGATTATACATTTATTTTAATTTCATTATTTCTAAAATAAATAATCTTATTACTTTTTTTACATTTCTCTTCATGAAATCATTTCTAATGGACTCGTATTTTAGTAGAGGTGTTTCTTTTAATTATAAATTACCCTGTCCATTATTTTTAGTCGTATTTCATTATATTCCTTATCATTACCCATTGGATTTTTTTAAATTGTTCTTATTTATGGTTCAATTTTTCATCATGGTAACTCTTCTAATGATACCATAAACATTATTTATAAGGATGGCCTATGTAATGTTCAATATAACAATGAAATTACCCATCATAGTGTTTTTCATTACTAGTCAATTATTTGGTTATTAACATAATTTATTATCTGTTTCATTTCAACATTGAAAAAAAAATTTCACTTTACATTATTAAATTTCATTCACCAGGATTCCACATATTAATTTATTATAGATATTAATAAATTAACAATATACTCATTAGTCTATATATTGTTAGTTTGGGGAATCCTTATATAGAAAGCTATTATATTTATTAATTTGAGAAATTATTGAAGTAACATATAACCATTAATCTATGTGATATTAGTAAATGGAATTAAAATATGTTGAGTTATTTATTATTTATTGGGAAATATTGACAATTTTAATAATTTTATCAGAAATGGATGTTTATTTAGGATGTCTGTTTATATAATTTATAGTTTATTAATTCGTATTATACTGAAAATACTAGAGATAACTAGATCTAGGTGAGACTCAAAATATCACCTTGATGCGTTGATATGTTCAATGAGGAGAACTATCATGGTTATGTTGGTGTATTCATTAAATGAAAAAAATATCTTCTTCATACATGGCATTGATGATGAAATAATAATATCTAAGATCATAATTTATTTTTGTAGGGTGTGGAATTATTTATCTAGTATTATGCAACTTATCAATAAGGAATTGATTATTATTTTTGATGTGATATATTAATTTCCATTATTATTTGTGGATTTTTTTTCAGATTCACTATTTTAATGTATTATTTTAATTATCAAGTATATACAGTTAATTTATGATCTCATTATGGTTACTTATAATCTTTGATTTCTATATCTTATATTTATTGTTACTAGGATATTTATCTACCATATTATAATGTTTCTATATATATCTATTATGTTGAAAATTGATTCATATGATATTTGTAGAGTAATATTTTTTCTAGAGAATTTATTTGACTGTTTTTAGACACGCTATGAATTATGTGGTTTCATAAATATTTTAAAAATATTCATTGGTTGAGAATTTCATGAGATTTTTTATATAGATGATTTTCCCAATTCTAAAAATCCATAAATCTATTGAATAATAGGATTGGATTATAATAAAAAAATTATAGATTTAATTTAATTATAGGATAGTTTTTCCCATGGAATCAGAGTAGAACTAGGGTGTGTTACTACTCATTTTTTATTTTGATATTTTATATTTTCTATGTAGAATAATTAAGATAGTTATTATATGGGAAATCAGTTATCATGGTTAAATATAGTGGTATTTTTCTGGATCTTTGTTGGGTTTTTATATAATTTACCAAGCATGGTCTTGGGGAGGTGAGAGTTGAGATATTTTTCCCATGGTTAACATTGTAATTCATGGGGGACATATCGGTAGTATGGATATTGTAATTATATGTTATATATTGATTTATTTTATAATGTATTTTTAAATATATAGGTGATTAAAAATTGATGGATAAAAATACATGTGGGTTTTATGTGATGCCTCCCAAGTGTGTGGTTTAGGTGGTTTTGGAATGTTACTAATTTTTACGTCTAGAAATTATAGGGGTATCAAATTTTATGTATATAAATGTTGTTATAGAGCTTATCAGTTGTTAGTGTCCCCAAAAATTTGTATCTATGTTATAGGGTGACAATTTAATTTACCTAATTATCAAAATTTGGTTGTGGCTAAGTATGATTTGATGGTGGAAATGTGTAAGGAACCATGTTTTGGATGTGGAATGGGTAAGGGTTTTTTCCCTTGATGGTATATCGTGCGTCGATAAGAGAACATGTTTCCCTAGGGGTGACTAGCTATCTTTGATATACATAGATAGAGAAATCAGGATATGAATAGTGTGTGACACATGGTCTTTATAGAGTGGTGATGAATTGAGTAATTAGTGATGAGGATATAGATATGTTATAAAGACAATATCATGTGAGAGATGAGTCATGAGTTTGTTACAATGTGAAATAGGGTATAGTGAATTTGGATGTGGTGATATATCATTTGGATGATGAGCGTGATGTGATTTTAATGGAACTAGGAAGTGTACCTTGAATATAGTGAGTTGGTAACTGATGATTTGTGAACAAATATAAGTATTTGGTAGGGTATTCTGAAGGATTTCTCATTGTATTTGTGTTTTGATGAGCTTGGTTATGGAACATGAGTAATATTTTATGAAATAGTTTGTTACATTGTTGGATTATTAGATATGTTGGAGAATGGATATACATTTTCTTATGGTATCAATGGACCCCAGCACAGGACCTATAGAGTATACCTATTCTAGAAATAAAGAATAGTATTGTGAGATTTAGTATTATAATTATCATTGTTATCTAGTAGAATTGATTTCATTGGTTGATCATATGGGAAACTCAATGGTGGGGAGAATGCCATGGGTTTAATAATCATATGGTTCTCATTTTGATTTTTTTTTCAGAAAACACCATTGGTGGAATGTTTATTAACCCCATCCATAGGTGGTTGTGGTTTTTCATTGATTCTTCAATTCCAGTGGTTAAGATGTGAAAATACAAGGATAATATAAATATATTCATACAAATTGATGAGTATTATTTGGTTTTGTTATATTCATTATCTATGTATTATGAGTTGTGAGTAAAATCATTTTGTAAGGACTATGTATGAGTTTTAAAAAGGGGTGATATGGTCATCGAGTCTCTGAGTGGTTAGTCCACTTGAAAATAATGATGTCAATAGTGGTCGATCTAGGTTTCTTTTTATGATTATTGTGCTAATCTAATTTATATTTAAAATAAAATAGTTTAATTCCTCATTAATAGTCATGAATTATATGTCATATATTTAGATTAATGTTAAAAATAATAATTAATTTATTAGTAAATGAATAGTTTTATTCTAACTAAATTGACTTCTAGAAATTATATGATATTATTAAAAATGATTATTTAAAAATTATAGAATTTCAATTTAAAGATTTTTTTTTTCAAAATCATCAATTTGAAATTAGTGTTTTGTGATATTTTGCCAATTTTCTAAAAAAATGATTTTTTTGTGAATATTAGAAAGTACATATTTTTTTCAAAAAATAGTATCTAATTTTGATGTATTTTCAATGTAGGATTTTATGATGGATTGATTTTAAAATTTAATTAGTTACTTTTGAATACTCATAATCCAATAAATGTCATTTAGACCAATATTACACTATATTTTTAAATAAAATAATTTTTATACATACAAGATATTATTTTAGAAAAACAATTCATCACATTTTATAGGTTGGTTTTTAAGCTTATTTGTTCCATTGATAAGAATTATGTTTATTATCCATTCTTTGAATCGTCATGTAAAAATTTGGTAATGATTCCACATTCATTTTTTTTATTTTAGAATACTCACTTTTTTTAAAAGATAGTGGGATACACTATTAAGTGTTAGAGAAGATTAAATAGGTAAAAAATAATATTATAAGTATTAATATGACCCCAAAAAATCATTAAATCATATTGTATTGTCATTTTTTCATCTATATTATCTTCACAACAAAGACGAGTAATTTTGGAGACATTTGGATTTATTAATCCATTAATATATTTTAATCATATGAGAAATTCCTAGTGTGTCCTCTTCCTTAATAATAATATGACACCACCTCTCCTCTCATCACTATATATCAGTATCCCATTATCCCATCTAATACATACCCAAATACATTACAAAGATCACTCCACATGTATTATGGAATCATTTTTATCAGAATACAATCTTAAAAATGTTTTACTTATAAACTTATTGGGGATTACCAATGAAAACATATACATTTTAACCAAGTGTTTTTTTATTTCTTCCATTTCCAGCTTAAAAACTCCTCTAATTTTTTTATAAATGTTCAATATTTTCTAAAATATTCTGAAATTTTATTATCATAAAATCCATTTTATATTAATTATATATTTAAACATAAATTAAAACATCCTTTATTAATATATGTATATTACAGTATCATGAACCAATGTATTACAGTTTTCAGGACAGCGTCACATGACTAGAATATATAGGCATAATTAAAGAATAGAGAAGATATTAATGATATAATTATCATTATGTAAAATAAAATAATTCTTCCTTATTCCCCTTGGATTCATTGAAAAATTTCAATGTCACTCATGCATATAACTATAGTACTATATCCATGATGAAACATAATCATTTTTCATAATCACAATACATATTTGATTCTAAAAGTATAATTATTTTTATAAATTATAATTATTATTTTATTAAGAATCTTGAAATAATATAATAATGATCTATTTGACCATAGTAATCTTACCAAAGCCATTTTTAATTTATTAACAAAACATTCTCTAAATATATAATTTGAACTTAATCATTTATGTTATCAAATACGTAATGATGAGAAATGAAATAAAAATAAAATTAATAATATATATAAAATAAAAAATATTCTTATAAAATTAAATAAATATAATAAATTTCATATTTAGGAACTTAAATAATATATGTCACAAGTTGGATTAGAGGTGTTGGATTTCTAGTCTCAATTCACATTGTTTGTGAAATAATTCATTTTCACAAGATGTTTTCTTTTGTGTGGTGTATAAAGTAACTTATGGATGTTTTGATCATTATTTTATAAAAATTAATATAGTTAAATAAATTAAGTTTATTTCATTCATGGTTTTATTGGTTTAAATGTTAACAAGTCATAAGGGAGATTTTATATTAAAACCTATTACTAAATTTTCTAAATGATTTCCATCAAATATTTTTTTATTGTGACCATATTAATTTATATATATTTAATTCGTTAAACAAATTGAATATAATATCTTATTTTACCTCTAATATGAATTTATTACAATGTTCTTTCAAATGATTCTTTTGTGTATTTCATATTGAAGGACTGAGATTTTGTAAAAAAAAGTTAAAATGAAATGTTTTTCAACATATATGGTGTCAATAGATTTTCCCACAATTGAAACCATAAATTGATATTGTGATTACATTATAACCATCTATATTCTATTCAAATTAAAACCATTATTACCTTTTCTGTGTATTTTACTTCTGAATGTTGTGATTTTATGTAAAGTGACACATCAATACCACAATTTTTTTACTTATGTGTTCTAAATAATATCTTTTGGGGTTTTATGATGTAAATTAATGATTTTTTGTGTTATAGTCCTCAGAAATTGTTTATGATTACATGTCATAAAGATATAACTATCTAATGACTTGGTTAATGATTATATTCTACGATGAATTATATTGGAATTGACTAAGTTGGTTATTTAATTTGTAAGGGTTTTTATAATGATTTTTTGAAGATTATGTCCCTATGAACCTATAATAATTATTATTTGTTTAAAATGAATTTATCAAGAAATTTGTTTATTTAATAATTTGTGTAAATTATATTTTTTTTAATGGAATGACTATTCCTTTTAATGGTAAAGGGTATAATTTAAATAAAATATTATTATGGATTATTATGTTTCTATGAAACATTCTTGATTATGTTTTTACCTTGATATATCATTTTATAGATTTTATTGAAAAACATTGTGTTGTAATGTTTATTTCATGCGTAATCAAACGATTATATGAACTCAAAGTTTATTAAGTTAATGTTCATCTACATAATATTATATCATGTTTTTGAAATAGTCTAATTAGTTTTTTTCTACTTTTTTATATGTACCTTAAAATATTTGTGTTGTCATGCATTTTTTTCAAATATCATTCATATGTTTGTAGGAAGATCATGTGAAATGATAATGTCACGTTCAAATTCATGATGAGTCTTTATGAAAAGAAAATATCATTCATTTTAAAAGTATTGTGTTGTTGAAGAAATTTAAATTGAGAAGATGTGGTCACTTTATAAAGTATTTGATTTTTATAAAATATATATGGACTAAATATATATAACTATACCACTAATATGTTCTTAGGGAATATGAGAAAAGTAAATACGGTTCAATAAATTGAAATATAGATTAAAAAATTGATTCTATAGAATTATTGTGTTAGTTTTTAGACTATAGATTATAATGATAATAGCCATTACGCATTTGGTTTTAGTATCGTGTATATGATGGGTTTGGGTTAGACTGGAAACATTATCAACATGTTTATAGATTCATTGACTTCATGATTCATGAATAATTTTAAGATTGTGTCATCATAATGGAGTTTTTTAAGAAACATGGTGTCATGATGAGTAGGGTATCTGTGGCCCCTATATAGAAATCTGTTGTGGGTGATATATTGTGAAAAAAACGGGGTTTTGTGGATTGGAGTGTGTCCTGTATGATTAAATTTACAAGAATTAATGTTGTTATCACTGTAACTGATATAGATCACAACCTAAAAACCTGAAAATGATTAAATTTATAATGATAGTGGATATCAATCCATAGTGAGATTAATTTCACTACAAGGGGTTCTCATAAGGGAAGGATCATGCTGCATCCATTGGTGTATCCCTGTTAGGATTATTCAAGGGTTAAGGCTCATGTCATAGTCTATGGAATAAACCATTAAGGGTTCATTGGAGGTATTTTTAATGGTACAATCCATATAATAGGTCATTTCATAGAGTTTTCAATGGCATGATAATGAGTGTGTGGGGTTATTCATAATGTCATGACCTATTGGGTCACACTATAGTGTAACCAAGAATTAGTGGTGTTGAACCATAAACCCATTAGTTATGACTGAAATTTATCAATATTACTGCTTTTGAAATATGGACATATAAATCCTTTACAAATAAACCCTTATCATTATTTTAATGAAATGTGAACATGAGGGAGGGAAAACCACATGTCTCTTATATTTCATCCTTCATTAGTTTCCAAATTATTAATTTTGTAATATGAGACATTTTCATGGATGTATATAGGTGTGATTTCAACCTTCTCTGCTAAATTTTATTATCCATTTCTATCCATATATTGTGGTATCATGAGGACAATGTTTGAGGGATTATCATACTTAGGCAAGTTAGAATCATCTTGGAAATTGTGAATTTTTCATGTAATTTATAGAGGATGTCATGGGATGATGAATTCCTCTCAATGTTCACCATTTAAATAATGGTAGATTTATTAGAGTTTTTTTTATTTAAGAATAATTTAATTAAATTGATTATTGATTGTGTATCTGTTCATTAATATTTTTTCAAATTTATTCATGGGTGGGTTATGGGCCTTACAAACAGTTCTAGTTATGGTTATGATATGGAGTGGTGAATATTTGAGTCCTAAAAATTTATTCACCCATTTTAAATTTATTAATTTAAATATAAATTTTATGATTAATTTATATCAATAGTTCATATTGTAATAGGTTCTTATGGTATGGATTTTTTATGTTGTTTTAAATGATTTTGGGATAGAGCTCAGATTGTGGGGAAAACTCCTATTTTCAGAAGGTGGTTTCTTATCATCTTCATATAGTTTATGTTTTTTCAATGTTACATGTGGTATATGGACTCACTACTTAATTTTTGATTAACATAAAAAAAGGTGAATTATTAACCACTTGAATGAAATGAAGTGGATGAAACTTTTAGGTCCATGATTCCCCCTTCACCCCTACTGATAATTCCTCAACTAATGATGATCTTGGGAATAACCAAAAGAGAGATACATGAGAAATGAGAAATCATGATATATTGGGAATTTATATATTTTACATAGAATATGTTGAGAATGTTGATATAGTATCTCTTGAGCAGGTTATGCGACGAATTGGGGGGTGATCGTTACTATGCCTGGAATTTATACAACACTCATGTTAACTAATATCCTTTTAGCCCACTGACTGTTCTGTGTGATGAGTGATGATCACTCAGTACTTTATGGGTATGGTGTGATCATGTCTTTTATTTTTTTTCACATATTGGGTGGGAGAGTACCCACAAATATGGTCTTAGATATGATATATATATTTTTTCATTCCTTATATAAAGTGTTCTAGTCATATTTTCTACAATTTGGATTAAACCATAATATAATTTTATTATTTTTATGGATATTATTATAATTGATTGAAAGACTGGCTATAAGTGTTGTAAATTAAAAAGGAAACCCATGAAGCAGTATTGGTTATGATATGAACTAAAAGACCATGATAGGTACCATAGGTATAATATTCAAAACTAAATAGATATTCTTCAAAGGATAAAATGTACGTATCATTGAATTTTGGGGAAATTTGAATAGGCTAGGTTTATGAGAGGATAGCCGAAGATAATGTGTGGGGGGTGTTGGGAAAGTTTACAGCCACAATTACCCTTTGAGATGTTTGTGTTATTATTTACATGTTCTATTTCAGAAATTATTAAAACGGAAACGAATTATAATATATGAACCACAATGGTTGGTTTTGTTAATGGAAATTATATTTGTTATGAGTTGGGAACTCATATAAACCTTTCTTAATAGATTTAATGGGAAGTTTTATTGGGTGACCATGACAAACAATATGGTGAATGCTGGTATTTAATAGATTTTGTTGTTGATTATAAGTCATTCTAACCATGGGATTATTTTGATATGGGTTTTGGGGTAATGTGAATCTTGTTTGAGTTATTATGGAATATATGTTGTGATATTGGTTGAAAAATCTTTCCAAATATTTATTTTATAATGAGGAGTAGGATTTCATGATATCATTTAACTAATTTATATTTTATGTTGGGAATTTATTCCAATCATTGATAAACAAATACTAAAGGTGTATGTGTGTTTGTGTTATATGAAATTCAATCTATAGATGTGTTTTTATTATTGTGATTTAGTGGGTTAGATGTGATTCCTATTTTAGTGTAGATGTGTTACATCCTAAAGTTGTTCTGATGGGGTGGGTAATTCATTATGCATTCTAATGTCATTATTATGCTGTTGGGTAGATGTGATTCCTCCTAGGGTGGACTTATACTAGATATGATGGGTGTTCTATATGGATAGTCTTGATGAATATCTTATATTTAACCAGAAGGGTGGTGATTAATTATTTTCTATGATGTTATTATATTAGATATGGATTGGGATTCCACACATAGGATAATTATTGTGACTTTTTAAGAGACACCCAAAAACTATATCAAGTAATTATTGTTACGTTCATTGGCTAGAATATTGGTTGTAACATTTATTAAATTTAGAGTATTTTATTAGTTTTATTCTAAGCATATCACATAACCCATAAAATATATATTTCAGATGTGTTAGTTTATTCATCAGTGGTGGCTTGCTTAATTTTCCTCATAACTTTAATGGATGGACCCTTTAAATTAGTTCCCAAGAATACCTTAGTGTTTTTGGAAAAACTTGGGAATATGACCAGTGTTTGATGGATGAGATGGATAATTGGGTAATAGTTAATAGAAGAGACCATGTAGTTAATCGTGACTAAGTGGTTGTAGTTTTAAATGTTTTCTATTTTGTTCATTCTTGTATATGAACCATCACTCATTCAGTACACTATGGCCACATTTACCCTAGGTCAATGAAAATCGAGTTTCACTATGTTCATATTGAATCATCCTAGAATCCGAAACTCAAAAGAAGAATAATAGATCTAAAACATAGATGTAAGGGTTGTTTCATGGATTATTTTTCAGAAAAAATATATTATGGTATTTTGAAAACCTAAAGAACAATGGATAAATGAAAAGAATAATATTTTTTGATGGATATATTATGTGAACCTTGATATGTTTTGTAGTTTTCAATGTTTTCTGTTTTGTTAATTTTTTGGAGGAATAAGGATTCACCATGTGAGGATGACTACAACATAGACATGTGGAGCAATGCATGGCTTGGTTTAGGTCATGATGTAATGACTTCATCCACATTGTATGGTCTTACCCACCTAGAATTTTAAAACTCCCATTTTTTAGGCTATGCATGTGTTATGGATGGAATTACGGGAATTTAAGAAGAAGAATAACAATATGGGGGGTCACAGACATAGATGGAATAATAAGTTACCACAAAACATGGATGACTCATCCAATCAATAGATATTTATGGAGGATCATCCATTGAGTTTCTAATCTATTAATTGTGGGAGACAAATACAAAAGGGAAATGAATGTTTAAACCATAAAAATAAAAAGTAGCAACCTCATGGGATGAATCCTACAAATAAGTCATAGATGATGGGGTGAAAATGATCCAACCCTTCGAGTTGATGAGATGAAATAGACATACCTAGGGGGAGGGTCCCCTACAATGTAGAAGAGTGGAATCTGATATCCAAGAATGAGTATAAGGATAAGGATATCCATCATATAACCGGACATTGTATTTTAGGACATGTTTTACAATTATATTTTCTTTTTGTAATAGTATATCTCTTATGTGTGTTGTTTTTGTAAAATAAATTAAATCCTCATTGTTTCATGATTTATTTTTATTTCATCTCCCTCTAAATCTAATTACTTTTTTTAATGAGAGATACTATGGGATTTTATGTGTTGTGGGAGAGGGAAGAGATGATAGATGAGGAGGAGATATTAACTTACACCAGTGATAAAAGTGATGCCTATTTTATTATGTAGAATAATTTTTTTACATTCCATTATTACATAGTGGGCATGTTTCATTATTTTCATCCTTTTATCATCTTCCATTTTTTTCTTGTATGTTACTCTTTTGGCTGATTTTATTGGAATGTATAAATATTTTTTTTAATAGTAAAGGGTGTAGTCTCTGCATGTCATCATTAATGAAGCTTGATACCATTAAAAAAGCCTCTAGTATATTTATAGGATTGCATGAGGTCACATAGTTCTCCAGTCTGGTTGTATTTAGTATGTTATTCTTTGACATTACGTGACACCTAGACATGGGAAAAAATATCCCATGTTTGGTTTCTAGGTTCAATATGGCCTAGAATATATCTCTTGATTGACAATGGTTTTCGAAAATTAACATGGGATGAATGAAATATAAGAGGAGGATATGCATAAAAATAGTAAAATATTTCATATAAATATCAACATAAAAGAAAATTTTCAAATCATGATAATTAAATATGATAAAGAAGATAAAATTTTCATACCAAAACATCTTATTTACCAAATTATTGAATATTAAATCCATAATATTTCTTTTACCATGAAATAAATAATTTGATAATTTAAAATCAAATTACATTGAATTTTCTTAAAAACAATGTTCCCGACTAAAAAATCACATTTTAGATAACATTGATTCCCCAAATTCATAGAAAACAATTTATTAAAACACATTCTAAAAACAATAGTAAATGAAAATTTATTTTTAAACTCCATGTTTAACCAAATATCTATTTGAAACTCAACGTTTTCACATCAATATGGGGGAACACCTTTTTTTAGTAATATAATTGCCTTTGATATGGATTTTTAAAGATAAAAATGGAAAACTCAATTTTCTTCATTATAATTATAGTAATCATCTATAGTCTATGAACTATATTCATTTTTCAAAACTCACACCATAGTACTACTAATCTCTTTTTTTTACAATTTCAAAAGACGGTTTAAGGGTTCCTCGTTCCCGAACAAACAGTCCCCGAAAATCCAGATTTAAAATTTCAATTTCAAAGCAAATAAATTTCCATAAACTGCCACATGCCTCCTCGAGCCTTGATCCCATCATCACACATTTCCATCACTGCATCGCCATCATTTAAGGTCGAACGCCATCACTGCATCGCCATCAATTTTCATCACAAACATCCATCACCACGGGTCGCCGAAGTGACCATCCAAAGCATCGTCACTGGAACCTCCTCCACAGAAGACCACCATTCATCATCACCGCTACAAAACCAACAGCACTGGTGAGATCCAAAACCAGGAACCAAAATCACCCCAAAACATCAAAACAAAAAATCAAAAAACCACAGTGGGTTTTGTATTTCACTCTTGATCATATAATCTATTTCCTTACCATATAACATCCTTCATAAGGTCCCTTAATTACCAAAGTATAATAAAATTCATTTAAAAAATAAATCAAAAAAAATTATAAACACATGCATGCCCTTAGTTCAGTAAATAAAAAAAGTACACATTACAACCAATTTTTTAAATTTAAAATCTTATTAACATAATATGAAAAAATAATTTAATCCTGAAATTTCAAATTTTGGATAAAATAATAAAATTAATTAAAATAACATATTGATTAAAAATATAAATTTTTTATTCCAAAATAAAAATAACATTTTATGAATATAACAATATTTTAAAATATAAGGAAATAAAATTCACACAAACAAATCCAATCCAATTATGTAAATTTATTCAAATCAATTTCACTCAAACTACTATAATTTAAAAAATTCAAATATGACATCAATCACATGGTTTCCCCATTTAAAAATTCATTTGAATTTTTAAATTTACAACTTATTTATCATTTATATATATATTTTAGTATTCCAATAATCACAAAATTTTAAACTTTCAAAGAAATCCATTTCTAGAATCCAATGAAAATTCAATCCTGTATTTGAAAATATATATTTGAAATTCAAAATTTATATCCCAAAGAATTTCAAATGAAATAATATATGTGTAAAAATAAAATTAATATTAAAAAAAATCCAATTTTTATATATATATATAATTTAATATGAATGAAATCAAAAAATTCCTTAATTTATTTGAATCAATCAACAAGAGTATGCAATTAATAAATAATAATTGATTAGATCATAGAGTCTTAACTAGCCACATACTTCAGAAGAATTCAAAAATATTAAAATACATTTGATGAACCTGATGAAAATCATTGAATCATACATTTTGATCAAATTAAATAATTTACATTAGATAAACTATTCCAAAAACTAGAAAGTATAATAATGGTATGACAGGTCAATCCAATGGGTAAAGGGTTATAATGTTCAATATTTTTCCTTTCTATCATAGTTAATTAAAAATAAAATTTTCTTAATTAATTATAGGTTTGATGGGGTGGAATGACTAGAAAATTATGAAAAAAGGATGAAGAGAAAAGAGTTTATATAAATTGATTATTTTTTATAAATCAAAACAATTGAATTATTTCTTGTGAAATTAGATCAAATTAATATTCAGAACACATCATTGAGTATATTTACAAACATATCTACATTATGTAGATCAATCTAAAATACCCTAACCCTTTATTAAGGAATTTCAATAAATAGATTATGTTCATAAAGCATAATGGCTAAACATCACTCATCTCTTTCTATCCACTTCTCTTAAGTATATTGGTTTTACTCACCCATTTTAAACCATTCTCACAATGTAGTTATGCATATTATTTTATTATTTCCAATTTAATAAGTATTATTAAGAACCATAGTAAAACTCACCTTTCTTTAACCTTGGGATAAATGTGGCCACATTGTAGTGTATGAGTGATGGTGTAGTAACATATTTTTCAGTTCAATATTTTTCGTTGGATACACTATATATAAAAATGTTCAACATAGATACAATCAATTTATAAATGGTGTTGATCTTCCACTTTATCATCCATGATGTCCATATGGAATGATGACGGTGGCATCAGCATGGTGAGTGTGTCTAGGAATGAAAATGAGAGCAATATTGAGATGAGACCAATTCAGTTAAAATGAATTCTACCAAGTATGATGCACATCATATATCGTTATTTTGGATATTAGAACTCTGATATTTATGTAATTTAATGCATCAACAAGTTAAAAAATTCATATTTGGGATAGAGGTTCTGATATGTTTTTATCCCCCCACCATTCTAGTTAAACACTCAACCCATTGCCGCATAAACCAAACTCCATGTGATAGTGTTCCCCACTCCCATGAATTCCATGCATGACCTCATCATCCCCACTACCTCATGGATTGGCATTCATTATGGGTGGCATATACATCATCTACTATTGGGTCCCCTATTTGGCTTCCATTATTATGTTGATCTCTAGCTATGTTGGATCATTTCTACCAAACCTATAACATTAAATAAAAAATTTAAAACCCAAGAAACATGTATTTAAATTTTTTTCATTAATTATCAAATATATAATTCCAAAATATAATATACACAAAATGGGGATTAAAAATTAAAAATTGGTATAAATAAATATAGAAATGATGTTTTTTAAAATATTATTTTTAATTATTTCCGTAAAATGAAATCATGAAAATCCACTACACATATTCCATGTTAGTCTTCAAGTACGTATCTCCACTAAAAATGTCAATTGATCCCCCATGTTACCAATATTTAACATTTAATATTAATTATCGTTAAAAAATTTAGTATGAGAATGTCTTTAAGAGTCATAAAATGAAAATAACCAACATATTACTGGAAAAAATGTATTTTATCTTCCTATGAACAATTGTTGAACTAATCCACTAATTAAATAAGGGTTTTTAATATATAATTATTAACATTTCTTTTCATGATACACCTCACCCTTATTTTTTCCATCTCTTATTAGTCATTTTAAAATAAATATATATTTTTCTCCAAACCAAGTGTACATGTACTAAAAATATGAACGTGAATTTTTTGAACATTATCTACATAGTAGAGAATAAAAATTCAATATTCAACATGATGGATTTTACAATTAGTATTATATATATATGAAGATAATTTATGGTACTTCACTAATAAATAAATAAGAAAATCTAAAAAGGGGGCTTATTTCTAGGTATAGGGGATGATAATTCATGTAATTGAATTGAATTTATCCTCCCAAGAAAGTGAAAGATCCTTTATACCCAATATCATTGTTTGGACTTGAATAAAGATAGAATAGAGGATGATTTAACACACCATATTTTTTCATTTTTAGCAATTAAAAAAATTTATCTAATAAAATTTTCATATTTACCTCCCATTCCAATATAATTAAAATCATTTATCAAGAGATCATGATTTTGGACCCTCTACAACCCAAACCGTGTTTTTAAGTTATTGAATTTTACCTTAGAAATAAAAGTAACAAGAAAAATGAAATTTATTATAACCCATTTACCCAAAATTAAATTAGACTTATAAGAAGTTTTACAATCAAAATTTACATCACTGCATACCATGAATTTTTTCTCCTCCACTATTGAAAATTTAAATCAGAAAAAATCTTAGGTAAAGGGAAAGAATGGTTAAATATTCCTGTACTATGGATCATTTCTACCAATTTCCATCAATGGAATCAAATAGAAAAATATGGATGAATGTAAGATGGGTATAAAGGATAATGGATGAATCAATAAAAATTATTCAATAATTTTGATGTTGAATTTGTTTAGTTATCATTTTGAAAATTTAAAAAATGTAAAATTATGTGAATTATCTCAAGTTATTTAATAAAATTTATTATTATTAATTGATAACACTTAGTAAAGAAATTTATCTTGCAGAGGAAATTTTTAAATTCATTATAATCACTAATGGAATATGTTATATTACATAAATTAATCAACATGAACTTATAAAATTCAAAAATGGAAATGATGAAGTTTATATTCATCATATTCTAACTAAAAAAATATCATGTTACAATAGATTTAATTTACCATGTATAAATATAATAATTATATCTCCATATATTATTTTATTCAATTCCATTAATTAGAAATATTATGTATGGCACAATGAGGTTTCTAAAAAAATTCAATGATTCATTGGTAGAAAAGAGTAGCACTATTCTTTGTGTGGGCATGAATTTTTTTATTTAAGATAAAAAAAGATTACTAAAGTTAGGGAGTATAAATGAATACTATCATTTAATGCTTACTCCTCTTTCTCTTAGAATACCTTTCAAAAAAAATTCATACTTACATTGTACTTGATGGACATATAGAAAAATAAAAATAGTTAGAAACAATTCCCATGCAATAAATGATAAAAATATATGGTATTGGGGAGAATTCAATACATCCTCAAAATAATAATAAACTATTTTATATGAAAAAAATTAAATAAAACAACTGATTTCTTCTATGGAAATGTAATTTTATTAACGTAATTAGGCTCATCCTAACCTATTTGATCACATAATTGGTGTAGGGTATAGGGAAAACCAAATCATAGTAAACCAATATTTTCATTGATTAGTGTTACATGTATCTCTACTATTGTTCCTCATCATTATAATATATTATTCCTGATGATTAATTTTCCAAGTGGTGTAAATCAACAACGATTGTAATAATAGATCATTGGTATTATATACCTTTTATATAACCCTTTTTTCCTCCCATTGTGGCTTCAATTCCTTAACATATGTATCTAGCACTACCAGTTTAGCATCTCGTATTTTATTTCCACTTTTTTTGGAATTACACAGAAGTATCTATAATCTAAAAATTTGTTATCATATAAGAAATAATCAAATGAAATAAAATAATGGGTACCCCTCTTCTTATTGTTATTTTTCAGGATGCAACATGTAAACTGGTATTTTAGGGACTTAATATTCTACAAATCACAAATACTCTTCCCCTAAAATATTTCTGATATCATCAAAAATACCATGTTATCTAGTCTCTTACTCATTATCTTTATTTTCTTAGTATGGGTGGGATCATCTTCTTATTCTTACTATTCTTCAAGTCAGAATTCTTATAATTTCGCTTCATCCTTCTAATCAAAAAATATATGCGCATTATCAGTGAAAATATGAAAAATTAAATGAACATTGGTTGATACCCCAGACACCTTAGCTATTTTTCTCATGATCTCAATGATTTTATATCCCTCCATACCCATAAATTGTTGATATTGACTGATTCTTCTGAACTCATGTATGGATTTGGGTCTCTGCGTTTTTCAAGATTCTCCAATCCCCAATCTTGGATATTTCAATTATGATCTACAACTCATTGTGAGATGATTTGATGATAAATTTATAAATAGATCTGGCCTTCATCCTTCCTACATCTAATACCAAATCAAGAAACACCAATCCTGTTAATATAATAAAAATGAAAATGATAATAAACAAAAATCATAAAATTAAAGGGAGGGAAGGAAAGTATTTATTGAACGATGGAATTTATAATTCTATTATCCCAGATATTATTACAAGAATATTTTTGTGCCATGAAGGTATCGTTGAATCCTCCAGTGGAATAAAATTTTGAAATTTTTAATACCTAAAATATGTCAACTACATGAAAGTAATATATTTTTAATATTGGGATGATCACATGAGTAAAAGAGTTATAATGACTAATAGATTATATTTTTATCAAATTTTATTGATAATAAATAAAACATAAACAAATCATAGGTGTGATGGAGATAACTAACTAAAAATTTATAAAATGAAAATGAAAGGAGTATTTTTTATTTCGAATGCACTTTTTTCTTAAATTCAAATAGATCAACCATAACTTGTGAAATCATATCAAATTTAATGTCACAATACTTCTTGAAGTATCCATCCTAGCCTCCTAAAATTATGTTGAAAAACTATGATAAATGACCCCTCAATCTAGGTGTGTCTATCACCAACATATGTGTATTATAATTAATCATTAAATATAATGTGAAGTTAATTTAGCTCAATTTATATCTCCACTTCCCTCAACTATAGTGGAGTTATTCCCATAACTACTATCACTCTCTCTTTGTAATTATGGATGTGATTTGACCACTCTTAAAGTGATAAGAATTATTAACAATAATTATTGCTATTTAAAGTATAAATATAGTATATTACTCATACCTAAATATATACTCTACTTTTTCCCACAACACCTATCCACCCATACTCTCTTTAACAATCATGAAGTGTATATTTGTGGAGAGAGATAGGGAATATGAAATGAAATAATACAAAAATAATGGTATTCATGGAATGAAATTTATAACCAACATAAGAAATAAATTATTACAAAATTAAAAGAGAGAGGGGGAGTAAGCCCTAACATATTCTAACATGATAGATGATGGTGATCCTTCACATTATGTTGTTACATGTGTGTTAACCACCAATCCTCTAGTAGGTCAAGAATCTTACCAAACTAGTGGGTTGATTTCTACACATAAGAACCCATAAATTGCACAGTCTAGGTTGTATTTTTAGGAAAAAACCACTTGAGTGATCACCTCATTTTATTTTATTTTTATAAAGTGTATCCCCTTATATTGTATCCATCATTTAATGAGTCACAACTCCATGACTTATCCTAATGAGATATTCGAGCTTTGGGTTGGCCTTAATTTTTTTCATTGTCTGTGTGTAAGTGAGACCCCAATATCATCATGATACATCTAAAAGTACTTTGAAACTATCTATAGCACAATAATAACTAAAAAACATACTGCATTAGAAACAATAATAGGTAAGACTGTATGTCTTGGATGAACTAAATACAACACAACCTTAACATGTACATGAATGCCACTTCCAAGATATAGAATAACCATTCTACATTGTGATACCTTACTCATACATAAAATTATAACCGATTACACTAGATAAACCTCCATTAAATATATCTATATATATATATATTCAAATTAAATATCCTTCACATAGTAATCAATATTTCTATGAGCCATAGTTCAATAGGTATTCACATCATCGCATAATAATTTCCTCAATCTCTAACTGGGAAAGTGGGAGGAGTCTAACTACCATAGCATGACACCAGCAGTGTAAGGGGTCCTCCACATCCCATAATACTTGTTGACTAGTTTTTTAATGATATTATGTAAATAGAAGATCTATATAGATTGATAGTAATATGTAGGGAGTGCATCATGTAGGGAACTATTTTATTAAACCAAAACAGTGTCGTCCCAACCTCTTTTCCAATCGTTCTTCTTAGAAACACCTACCACTCTACCACCAACATTTCCATTACACATGGAAATCATAGATAAATAATAGGAATCTCATTAACATTAAAAATTGAATCTTCTAATTACCACTAGCACAGTCAAATCGAAGTCTTAAAACCATAATAAATTTGTTGCATTGTATCATGTATGCTACCCCATGGCCACTGTTTCCCACGGTTTGAAAAATTTCAGGTAAAACTTAGTGATAGCATTATTCCATATCCACAGTATGCATAAATAAGTATAATGTATTTTTCTATAGGTAAAATTCTTATTTCACGGTTAGAGATTGAGGAAAATATTATGCGATGATGTGAATACCTATGGCACTATGGCTCATTAAAATGTAGATTATTATGTAATGGGTATTTCATGTGATTATATATATGTAATGGAGGTTAATATAGTGTAATAGGTGATAATTTTAAGCTTTTATTTATATTTTTGATCCATCCTTTGTTCATTTGATCGATTGGTGTGGTGTGCCTGGTTGTAAATATCGATGGATTTCTCAGGCAGTCGATCTATTGGAATAGATGAGAATCTACCTCATTTGTTGATCTATGTGTTATCTTCACAATGTCAATCTTCATAGTTGTTCATTACTTTGAGTAGTAAAATATATGATTTTATATAATGTCTTAATACATATTTTATCACAACATTAAGAAATAATAATCAAAACATTGAGGTTTATAACATAAATCACGGAGCATAATTTATATTTCTTACATCCTTGATATTTGGAATAAAAAATCATTCATTCCAGGGGATAAACCATAAATAAAATTAATGATGAATTATATCACGATCCTTGGATTCCTTTTCTAATATACATGAGTGAATCATATCTTTCTCACTAAAATGAATTTCTGTTCCCCCATTTGATCTAATTTATTTCAATTGAGTCTTGATGAATCAGCTATGAAAATTTATCTAATAGAAAATATATAAAAAATTGAGCTTCCATTTGTTTCTCCAACCTATGAACATCCCCCCCCCCCCCTCAACTATATATTTTTCACAACATTTACATTATTTTATGTCGGACATTATTAATATGCCACATGTATGACACAAAATTGGTTCCCATAGCCTGTTTACCACAACACCTCAAGTAGCCTCCTCATAGGACAAAGTCTTTTCTCTAACAACATGGGTATAAAGAGGAACTATGAGATTATAGGCCTATATTAGAGTACAAATAGAAATGTAAATAAAAAATCAAAATATGCTTCAGAGTACATGGAAAAAATCAATAATCTAAAAATAATAATTTATTAATAAAATTAAATACAATAATGTTGAAAATTTACATTATATACATATAAAATAATCACCCATTACAAAAATCAAATACAAAAAATATAAAAATTGAAAATAATTACATCAGTCTCTACCGCCATCTTCTATCCATGTAACATATCTATTATATAGTACCCTTTAGACCAGTTCTTTCTCAATCAATAGACCCCACACGATAATCCTACTCAACCACATATTATTGCGCCTTTTAAAAAATATTTTTTCATCTATTATCATCTTGAAATAACACATAATGTATGAATCCACATTGAGGTTCATGTACAAGGGTTAGGAAATAAATCTCAAAATCCCATAATAAGTAACCTATAACATACTACCATTAGTTCATGATAATTTTATATTCCTATCCTATCAAAAATATAACTTGAATAAATAAAAATAACTCTTTTATTGATTCCTTAGGTTCATGACCTCAAAAGAACATATCTGATACAACAATCATAAGAGGGTCTCGAAGAACATCTAGATCATCATGAATACCATGTGACATTAAAAATCCACATCTATGGTATCCCCAACCAAACCACACAAAATTACCAATTTTATCTTATGTGGAATCAAGATTCTCACTCCAAGGCACTCTTACCATGATAAAGTTATACCAAAACCTAGGAATTCAGTTTTTCCTCTATCCCACACAACCTAATAAAAAATTTCTAAGGAATAATTCCATTACCTAAATATACTTCAACATTAGATGTTCCTGAGCATGAGTCTAGAACTATTCAAAAAACGAAGAGAATCAGACTTTCATCATATTCCATATAGAATTCCATCATTTCTCATTCCTAGGATCTGAGTCAAGAATCTCAAATATAAATGTGTAATGTAATGTCAAAAATACTCAAGAATACATATGAAACAACCTATCAACCAGTTTCATATATAGTTTTGGAATACCATGTCCAAAAATATCATCCATATTTTTTGAAATCAATGCCTACAAATATAATAAATATGTGTGGAAAATAATTTCTACCAAATCCCATCCATATATGGGGAATTACATGTTCAAATATCTCGTCATAATTACCAAACTCCCTTCTAACCAATCATAACAAATCTATGGAATTCCATGTGCACGGACATATTATACAGACATGGAGCATCATGTCTAACTTACCAAACCTCAAATTTGGAGAATAAATTCATATATTTGAAACCATTCAGGGGGACTCTATTCACTAAATATATCATATTTGATTGTGGAGAATCATGTTAGAAATAAAAATATATATCTATCAATCATTACATCTAGTTCTCTGAGTGATGACATGCCATAACATTATATCAGGCTCAATAACATGGTATCCCAACCTTATCAAAATAAACTTATGGTGTATGCAAGTCTCAAACTCAAAAAATAGATTAAATTCTCTTTGGTTAGATGAATTCCCATTCTTGACGTCAACATCCTAGCCCCATCAGGTCATAACATCAATTTAGGTCCCAATGGAACACCCAAAACTCATACCACCCAAGCACCTGCACTATATTGATGTCAATAAATTAATTACTCACACACCCATACCTCTAGGACAACATGTAAAAAAATACAACCCTCGTGTAATCCTTATTATAGGAACACAATCGGGTACATCCCTCAAATAAACATCAATCACAACTAAACTGTTTTCCCATGGGAATATCATGGGTATCATCTCCTATAACACTGTATAAGAAATCTCACATCCTCGTATCCCTCTATTATATTAAAAATCCCAACAGCCTCAAACCGAAACCCTATACAAACCACTCTTGGATGGACCATATGCCTAACCTATCTATAACCTCAAGTCAAAAATCTATCTGACTAACAATGGAAAATCCAATACCAACACCATTGAGGGACACTGAGGAATTCATTCTATTTTCTCATTTTATTATCTTGAACGTTTCATGGGGTTTATCTTATATCTCAATCTAAATAGACTATTTAGTAATCTTTATCGAGGACAACCTATATTATATATCCTTGTTATCACCAAATACATATTAAAAATCTTCAAAACTCTTTAAGGGATACAACATAAAATTCAGTCTATAAAAACAATCAAAATGAACAAATAATATGTAAAATTATGAATCGAGGATGTAAAAACACAAAAACCCCATCAAAAGAGTTACAATGGATAAGTACATGGAATGTATACTCAAGCACAATGTGTATACCATCAATGCCCACCTGGAAATATAATTTAGAAGGGATTGACATGTAATCACTGTTTACATGGCATTTAAGTCATGTATACGTAATTTAGTCTCCATGTAGTGCCTACCTTTGTACCTCACATAACCTTACCATGTGACTTTTTCAGGTCATGTACTTATACATGACAGATAACAAACATAGGGTCTGTCCGTGCACCAATCACAACCAAGTTCCCATATGCAGGCTGTTTGACAATGTACTCAACCACAAACCATGAAAAACTATGTGAAATTTCTTATAGATTATAGTTAATAGAGTTTTGTGCATATTTTCCTCCCTTGATCGGAACAACACAATTGTGTGTTCAAAGAAATGCATGGAATTTAGAATTATATTCCAAAATAGAAATCCCTGTGAGCCTCTTGAATCACTTATTTTTTATTATTAAGTATATATTGAAATTCTTAAAGATCTCATCAGTCATGAAGGGTAACCAAAACATAATAAAAAACATATCTATGGGGATCTAAGAATAAATCTCAAAAACAACCTACCTCATATCAGAAACACTAAATCTTCATGGTATAAATATTATCCAAGAATCCATTACCCCTAGATCATGTATTGATCTCAATAATGGATAAATTTTTGAAGAATTTACATCACATTTACCTCATATTCCATCCTTGTAATGAGAGAGTATATCCCACATCATACATTCATTCATAGGAAACCCAAATGGGGGGGGGGTTCTAATTAATAAATTAAATTTCCATTTAACAGTCATCTGAAGCCTCGAATCCTGACGTGATTTTATACCTTAGATGATGAAATCCTCTAATTACAAACTCATCCATTGATTGTTTTTCTAAATCTGATGTCCCTTTCAAATGATATCCCCAACTATAACCATGTGAATAATTCACAGTTTAATCAATTTAAATATTAAATATTCTTCTAAAACTGAAAGATCTTGGAATTCAAAAAAAAATCATATCCTAGGATGAACACACTATTTCTAGGCCATTTAATTAGTCATAAATATTATCTAAGATTATATAATATGGGAAAATACCACTTTACCCATCAGGAGAACTGAAAATAGAAAAATTCAAAATTTTTTATTTATTTCAGTATATAGAAAAATATATGTCCATAAAACCTCCTCACCCAAAAAAATAACATTGTCAATAAGCAATAGTGGTCTTATAAGCACACATTTTTAAACTCATTCATTTATCACACATGCTCAAGTCATTTTATAACACATCATGATGAAAATTGAGTTCCTCTACATAACTCCAAGGATAATGTTCAGAACTAATCTATGGCCAAGCCACTACTTGCCTCCATCAGCATTTCAAAAGATGATGTCTCACCACACCCCTCCTTCATGGGGCATTACAACATCATCCAAAAACCATTATTAAGCTCATGGTTCACCCCAATATATATTTCAATCTACAATGTGTAATTTCTATCCATGAAGCTTTCCACCAATGGTGTTTCGTATCTAAAGACATTATTTACAGTCCATTAATACAATAAATGCGGTTCTCATATTATCATTGATCCTACGTACCCTTGGGACAAATATTCATGACAAATTTTATACTCCTCACCATATAAGTATCTTCACTATCTCATCACAATCAAAAACTACCTAAAAAAGTCCATTTTTTAATCACTGTTAATCTTTGGAACTTATTCTGTTCATCCATTTCTCATCTGAGTGAAAAAATAAAACATCCACTACCATCAATTTATTTATTTCAAGAAAGGAAAAATGTTATACACTGACTCATATCTCATCAGAATTACCTCATTCAAAAACTATTACTGGTTCAATCCCACCATTGGACATCACCTGCACAGCTCTATGAGGGAAACCTCTATGGAGAACATTTATCAACCCAAATATACATCTGCATAGCATGGTCTATAGCTGATACTCACTCAAAATACTGAGGACATTTTCCTAATATTAGGAATGATCATCCTAGTGTACCCTATAATATCATCTTAAAATTCCACCAAAAACTCATCCACTACTAGAACATAAAATGTTTTATCCCAACCATATAACTCTAATGGTCATGCATTCATGTTTTAAATTAATTTTAGCCAATTAATTGTTTTTCAATTTTGAGAATTGGAATCCATATATGGAATCAAAAGGTCCAAATATAGTAACAATTTCACTTTTAATTTTTGATAATTGGTATTTTATCTTTTGTAATTTTATTAACATTATTAAAGGGAAATCTGGAAATTATGGTTTAAAATAGTATTATAAATATTATAAAATTACCCTAAAACATTTCGTAATTAAATTTTATGGATATATTTTTAAAAGATAATATTTATCCTAAAATTAAATCATTTTTGATATAGTTGTATTAGAGTATGACATTTATTATATTATATTCATATAAATGTCAATTTTTTCATTATTTTATTTTTAATAAGTGAAATATTTTTAATATGGGGTTATATATGGGATATGTTCTAATATAAAAATTATTTTCACAGATAAAATTATTATATTTATGATTATATCTTATTTCAAAATTTTAGTGAAGAAATAATTAAAATAATTTCTTGCATAATGTTGATGCAGTAATTTCTTCAATTAAAGGAAATATAAAATAAAAGATACTAAAAATACTAAGATAAATATAATTTGAGATTATTGATATCATACATGAATTTTTTAGATGAATTTTAAATGTTAGTAATGTTTTAGAATTATTGGTTCGAATTTATATCGTTCTTATGATATTTATAGATATTCAAGTAATAAATAATTTCAAAATTAACATTATTGATAATTTAAAATAAATAATAAGTTTCTAATGATATAAAATTAAATAAAATCCATATTTGGACAGATTATTGTAATAAGATTAAAAATTTCAATAAAAAATCATTCATTTTTTAATTTTTTAATTTTTTGTAATAATATCAACAATGAAATTTTAAATTACATGATATAGGAGTAAAAATTGTTAAATAATGTTTTAAAAAATGATAAGGCTAAAAAAATAAAAAACCATGTCTAATATTAATAATATTAATGGATTAGAAAATATCATAATATTACAATATTATAAATAAATCATATTACATCCATGTGTAACATAAAATTTATTTATAAAAAATTAATATTTTCAAGGATTCTAAGAGTGAAACACCCCTCCCTTTTCAAAGGTCTCCCATTATTCTCTTATTTAAAAACATAATAACCTAGTTGGTTCATCCAATATTTACCATTATCCATTCTTATAATACCTCTACACATTATAGAGTCCATTATTTTGGTAGAACACCCTTCCTAGAGGTGTTCAGTTGTTAATCAAGTGATTTAGTCCGAAGGAGAGGTATCATTTTTCATCAAGTATTTCTGTTTTATTTCTTCTTAAACTTCAATAAAATATTATTCCACCATGATTAAATAATTAATATATGATCCTTAATATAATGTAATGTTATTATGGTAATATGATCAACTAAACCTATCATCACTTCCCTAATATTGTAATAGAAGCAATCATTCATGTATATGGTAAGATACCACCTCTCCAACAGATATAATTCATTTTCCACAACCATATCACAATACTGGTTATAATTATGGAAATAATGTATATATATGATATTAATTATTTTTTTAGTTAATGAATATATTATTACATTTTTTTCTACACATTCCATGCATAGAATAATTATAACGCTGTTTGTGTGTACATATGATTTATCACCTCCATAAACGAATTTGATTCATTTTTCCACACCGCATCACATGGATGATATATATACATATATATTAGTGCTGAATATTAAATTACAGATATTACTATAATATTAGAATGATAAATTAATATTTAAATTCCTCTCAAGGTGGTCATTGAAATATAGAAACATTAATCATATGTACCTGCGACCAACACCCTTCATGATTATAATATAGATAATTTATAATAATTATACATATTGGTTTGGTAAAAAAGTATAATTGATGAATAATAATAATTAATAATTTGTTAATATTATTCTGGAGATGATTGAACTTTTCCCATGTTTACTATAGTCAGCATAACGAATTCATTTTGAACTAAAGTACAAAATAGCGTCAAAACACCCAACAAGAACTAAAAAACTATGTAACTGTTATACTATGGTAAAAAGTGATATAAAAGTAATAATAAATATGAAATGAGACATAATTAAAGAAAATAATTAACATAACTATATTATTTAGTAATTTAAAGGACATATGTAATGAATCAGACTCTAGCTAAGGGACTACGTCTCAATTTTCTTTAATTGAGGCATATTTTGATGAGATTCATATAATATATTTTATAATGTGTATATATGTAAATCCCTAAGGATTTAAAAATAAATTTAAATACATGAAACACTGAGACTATACATAATGGAACATTGTTTTATGGAAATAGTTTTAAACTAAACTGTTAAACCTTATTTTTTAGTTTATATGATTTGAATTTCAAAAAATAGACATACATGGTTGGAATCTGTAAGTTATTTAGAGTCTGATAGGTAAAACACAATTTTTTTTAAATAGTGATGTAAACCTTATGAATATTAATACGACCCTTATAAATATTAAATCATCCAAATGAATAGCAACCAAACAAATGAATGAATAATAAAAAGGAATCTTTTAATTGCCAATAAGATCATTATTTAAGTGTTGGTAATTTTGTAAGACATAAATATTTAAATATTATTTAATGCATAATTTAATATTTTAAATGAAAATACATTTTCATGACGTTTAATCATAAATTATAATTTTTTATTTTATGGTTATAAGATAATTTTATTCTTTAATGTTAAATTTTTATGTTTTATAAAGTGATTTATAGTTTTAAATTTTATGTTTTTTGAATTAATTGTTATTTTACATATAAAAATTTATAATATTTAGAAAATTAATTTGATATGATAGATTTCTATTTTAAATTATTAAAGTTATAAAATTGATAAGGTGATTTTATGGATTTAATTTGAAATACATAAATTTTTTGTGAATGGTGAAATTCTATAATTACTAAATATGTTAAATAAATACATTTATGAACAATTTTTGGGTCATGGATGATTTAAATGGATATTTAATCTAAATTAGATGCAAATATTACACAATAACTAAATGTATTTCTTTTCTTGATCAAAATAAAAAAATAATTATTAAAATAATGGAATGCCCCTCCCCTCCTCCACTATAAATAAAACCCTCATCCCCACTCTACCTATCACACCTCTGAATATTTGATAATTTTAAAAATTCTTCCCAATACCCTTCCCAAGGATCATCCCCACATCCAAGACCAGATGGTCTCACCAAAAGTCCAATATTAAAGGCCTTAAAGAGGATCTCAAGGAGAAGATATCAAGAGGTAAAAATCCACTTTGTTTTTCATTCATTTATCTTTCAATTCCTTTTACATTCTTATACTCTATTCCCCTCCAATTATACAAGATTCATGAATGATGTAGTATATTTTATATATTATAATTTTATCACGTTTATGGAAAAATTAATAAAATTACTTATTCTTCTCTCCCACTTATTCAAAAAATAAGAACATCACCCATGATGTGCCAATTAACACACATCGTGGAAGATGTGTATTAATTTCATTTAATTTCTTCAAATCTGGGTATAAATTTTTTTTACTGCTTGTAAGATATTCCAAAATTTATTATATAACCTATTTAGGTTCATCACATAACTAATACTCATGATATTAAATTATATAATGAACATAGTTTGTAATTATTGAAGAACCACAAAAATGATCTGAATGAATATCACTAATGATTAATCATAATACCAAAAAATAAAAATCATTAATGGAAGAACGTAATATTATAAAACATATTAATACCATTTAATTAAACTTATATATTGCCTCTTCCATTAAATAAGAAAATCTATTATGAACCAACCATGAAAATCATGAAATTCAGTCACATGAAACATGGAAAATAACAAAAAATTAATAATTAAGGGGTTGAATGATTTTATAAAATGATCATATATGGTGTTATAAACATAAATAAGAATCATTAAATATTAATAACAAACTTTTAACTATTATGTAGGTGGTTTAGACATGGTTTATGTAATAAAAACACAAGGTAATGGAATTCTTACCCCAATTTCAGTTCTTTGGGTTAACCTTCTATTTAATTGATTATGTGGTAGTAAAATTATTTTTCTAATTAATTTGGTTTATATAATATTTTATTATTTGTTTTTATATTGTATACACATATTCATTTAATTCTATAACTTTTCACATCAGATATGTGATATTTATAAGGGAAGATTCTTTATAAATTTTCTTTAAATATTTTTTTTATAAAATTCAAAAGCAATGTTTTTATGTAATTATCCCTGTTTTATGATTCTGTTATGGTTCTTGGAAATTTTTCATGAATAATGGTGGGACATATTGGTCCCTCAAATTAATGGGTATTTGTATGTTGGTGGTTAACAGTATGGTTACTCAAGGTCTAGCTGCGATGGTTGCACCATAGGGTAGTCGTGAGGTTTACATTGTAAGATATCTGTGAGAGTTACAAATAATAATGTAATTGTAATGGTTACAACAGAAGTATGTATAGCATTATGATTTTATTTATTTTCAATATTTTTAATGGAAATATCTTGTTTCACAATGTATGTATATATGGGTGAGATGTATGTATTTGTGAGGATAATTTAATATATTTGATAGTATTAATGAACTAATGGTTTCCTTCCTTATTTTTATATCTCTTACAGAGATTTGTCTGCTCATCCCTAGTTTTTAATTTTTTTTTTCAAAATTATAATAATTGGTATGTGAAATAAATATTCCAAGTTAAAAGTTGTGAATATTTTTCAAAGAAATCATGTTGTTGTTTTATTTTAAATAACTAATGTTTTAGAATAAATAGATATTATTTTAGTGGTTGACTTTTTTTATTTATTTGGGTTGATATGTAAGAGTTTTTTCCAACATTTCTAAAAATATAAATGAAAAATATCACTGGGAATGTAAAGAAGTTATATATAGTTGAAATAATGGTATTATGTAATGTTTAAGGATGTGTCCTTATAGTTGGTATCAGAACACAATTTGATAACATTAAGAGTTTTGATAATGTTAATAGAATACCTTAAATGATTTTTTACTTAGGATTATGTTAGAATGATATAGAATTTAAATATTTCCATGTTTCTTCATCTATGATATTTCTATTCTGAATGGTTTTCCGTAGAATAAATAGGGAAGCTAATGTTGGAAGGATCCAAAAGGCCGATATCTTTTGGAATTCGTAATCAGGAATAGTGGGAATTAGTAATGAAAAGTTTTTTATAGTAATGGATCAGCTGACATAGGTAATAAATGGCAGTTTCATCTATGTTATTAAACAACCATAATTACCACAAATCAAAATGATTGTAGTGGAATATTTTATGATGCAACACCATCCTTCTATCAATGGATCTTATGAATGAGTAGCTACTGATGTATGGATTAAATCCAATGAAAAATAATTCTCTTTTATGGGATTTCAAATAATCAAATGTTTAGTATTTCCATTTTTTTGAAGGTAAAGCTGATCAGTGGAGGTGAATGGTCAAGAATATCAGGAATAAAGAGGATATTGTAGCCTTATGGTGGGATGAATTTAAAATAATTTTTCTTGAAGAATACTTTTCTAATGTTATTTGACATAGTATGAAGAATAAATTACATTAATTGAATTAAAAGGAGTTATATTCTATGGTCGTGTATGAAGAAAAAGTCACCCGAATAGAATGGTATTCTTCAAATTTTATTTTGTATCTTAATATCAAAATAAACCATTTATATTAATGATTTAAGGAATGATATTAAAAGGAGTTGTCTTCTAGTGGGTTCAAAAGTAATGAAACCCTTCTCCTATCTGCTACGAGGGTAGAAATTGTGTTTTCAAATGATCACTTTTTATTTGAAAACAAAGAGAATAAGAATTCCATATGTAATGTGATTGGTAAGAATCAATCAATGAAATATCATGGTATGAATATTCTGTTTCTAGTTTGTGAAATGTGTTATTAAAACCACTTTGGGGAATTCCTTACCAAAACCAAGAAGAGTTTTCTATGTTGTATTTTTGGATATATGACCATATATTGTAATGAATATAATCCTACGACAAATCCTTAAGAAATATAATGTGTTTTAAATGTTTTGAGGTGTGACATTATGCAGATACCTTCCCAAAGAAAGATCTGGATGAAAGAAAGAAGCCACACTATAAGAAGAAAGGCACAATGGGATCTTTTATGAATACATTAGTGGATGTTGGGACATCCAATGATGTTTTATTAGGTACTTTTTTCTTTATTTAGTATTTTATTAAGTCATGTTTGATATAGTGTTCATGCATTCTTTTGTTTCTGAGAAATTCTTGGGTAAATTCTAAATTTCACAACAAGAAATGATACTGGAACGTATTACTATAACAAAAAGGGGAAATATTATAGAAAAAACGAATTATAAGAATATTTATATTTTTTCTATGGAAATTAATTACCATCAATCCTTATTGTTTTACCCGTATTAGTATATGATGCAATTTTGAGTATATATTGGGTTTCTATTTATCAATATAAGATTGACTATAGAGATAAAGAATTTGTTTTTCATAATTAGTTATAGTTATTATTACATAATGATCTCAAACAATTGATAACATATTAGAAAGACAAAAAACTATTAAAATATGAAAATGACTATTATCTTTCACATATTTCTACAAGTAAGGTAACATTTTAGATTAATGATGATCCAGTGGTAAAGGAATACCTTTATTTATTTATGGATGAGTTACCTAGTGATATACATGATATAGATGTTTAATTCACCATTGACATAGTTTTTTATTCTAAGACAATGTCAAAATCCCCATGTTTAATGGATCAAATGGAACTTCTTGAATTGAGAAATAAGTTGCAGAAGTTACATGATAAATGCTTCATTCTACCTGACACTTCACCATTGCGTGCCAATGTTTTTTTTCTTAAAAAGAATGATGGTAAACTTTTCACCGATTATAGAACATTGAATAACATTTATATTATTAATAATAATCCTTTTTCTCATAACAATGACTTATTTTTTCATCTTTAGGGAGATCAGTATTTTTTGATGATTAACTTCAGATATGGATACCATTAGCTAAAGGTGAAGGAGGATGGTATCAGAAAAATAGATTTTTCATACTACATATAGGCATTTTCAGTATGTTGTGATTAAATTTTGATTGAAACATCCCCCTAATATATTCATTCAACTTATTAATAAAATATTCCATTGAAATTTTGATAATTGTTTAGTTGTATTTATTGCTGATATTGTGGTCATTTCAAAATGTTATGAGTATCGTGAAAAAATTTAAAGATGTTCTTGAAGACTCTAAAATAAAATAAGTTATATAGATATTTTATCAAATGTTGTTTTTGGTTATTTAATATTTATTTTATTTGGATCATTTAAAATAAGGATGGAATAATATATTATCATGCCAATAGATAATTTATTGACAAATGGATAAGACCAACAAATGTTACATAGATTCATAGTTTTCTTGGATTAGTAGGTTATTTCCAAATGTTTGTAAAATAAATTACATGGTTAACTATAGAACTCACTAAATTGACATGAAAATGTGTCAACTTTATATGTATAGAAGACTATACTGTTTTTTTTCAGGAACTAAGGAAGATATTGGTGAATGCTGTAGTTTTGGCCCTACATTCTAGAAATGGTGAGTTTTTTATCTATAATGATGCTTTATTGAAAGGACATGGTTTTGTTATGATGTAAATTTTTTATGTAATTGTTTATAGTTAAATAGAACTAAAAACAATTAACTAATATTATCCTACATATAATGTCGAATTATCAATTGTGGTTTTTTTCTTTGACAATTTTGAGGCATCATTTATACAGATCCAAATTTTAAATATATACTGAGAACAAAAGACTGAAGTATATATTCACTTTGAAGGAATTAAACACGAGTTAGAGAGTACAGTTTAAATTGATAATGGATTATGATTTCATGATCAATTGCCATCATTGAAAACCATAAAAAGTATAAAATTATTTGATTCAAAAACATTATTCCTCATTAACCATTTTACATTCGAAACATGACCAATTGACCAATGATTTAATAAATTTTGGAATGGAAGTTGTTGGTGTAGGAAAATCTACTTTTGGTTTTCAGGTTTTAGTGCAGTCATATTTGTCAGATAGAATTATTAAAATGGCTAAGGAATATGGGGAGTTAATGAAAAAGGTATAATTGGTTAAAATTGGTAAGTTTCCAGAATTTATCATTGATAAATATTTTTTTTGTATTTGGAAAAATATTGTTTGTTCCATGTGTTTCCCATCAGAATAATGAATTACTGTTTGAATATCCTATTTCTCTATTTTGAATTCATCATGGAAGTATTAAGATTTACATAAAACATAAACAATATTACCGATGGCATGAAATGAAAAGAGATATTGAGAATATAACCAATCAATGTTTGACATGTCAATATGTTAATGAAGAGCTACGACTACCAAAGGGGTTGCATCTACCTTTTTCAGTGCCTAAGTGGAATTCAGAAAATATATCCAGGGAATTAATGGTGGGACAACTAATGAATTAATAAGGTAACAATGAGATTTAGCCTGTTGTTGATCGGATTATTAAATCAGATCATTTCCTTTCTATTCGAGATTTTATGTGTTTATATAATCTTTATTGATTATACCTAAAAGATATTCTCATGTTACATGGATTTCATCTTTCCATTGAATCTAAAAATGAATCCAGGATCATTTCTATCTTTTTTAAATGTATTCATATGTCATTGGGAATATATTTAGATTTCATCCCTTCTTTTTTATACTCCATATGATGGATAGACAGAGAGAAAAATTAACACATTTGAGGATATGATTCAAGCTTGTTCAATGGACTACCATGGAAGATGGGATCATCATTTTTCTTTGGTGGAATTTTCTTATAATAACATTTTTCATTCTAGTATACAAACGTCACCTTTGGAGACATTATATGGGAAGTGGTTTCGTACTCCAAATTTTTGGGATGAAGTTAGGGTATTGAATTTGATGGATCCATAATTAGTAGATGAAGTGGATGAGAATGTGAAGATGATCCACTAACACATGATGAAAGCATCGGTAAGGTGGAAATGTTTTACAGATAATATGAGGAAATTTTTTTCACTGGAGGTAGGTTATCATGTTATTCTTAGAATCCCACCAAGTAAAAGTGTTTCACATTTGGTTAATAATTGAATGTTAAGCATACAGTCTATAGAAAATTATGAAATTTCGGAGAAAGATGGACTTCTTGACTACCGAGTATCTATTCCTCCTTCTTTATCTTAGGAACACAATTTTTTTCATATTTCAATGTTAAAAATTTATGTTCCATCTTTATATCTTGTTTTGAGCCTATAAAAACATCAGAGGGAAGAGAACCTTTCTTATGAAGAGAAACATGTTGATATTTTGATCAATGAAAAATATTATTGTAGAATAAAGTAATCCACCAGGTAATGTTTTGTGGAGAAAAACCCATGTTTGAAGAAGCAATATGAGAATCTAAAAATTTAATGTGAGAATGGTACCATAACTTTTTTTATAAGCAAATGAAATTGTGAGGACATAATTTCCAAAAGGTGGGGAGAATATAACACCCCTTTATTTTAGAAATAAATTAAAATTAATGAACACTAAGTCTCTACATAAGCACACATTATTTTAAAGAGATAGTTTACAACTCTTATATAAACAAAATTCTACTGCTTCTATAATTTAAATTTTAAAAAATAGACATATACTGGTTTGATCAGTAAGTTATATGGACAGTGATAGGACAAACATAATTTTTTGTGAATAGTTAGGTTACCCTTATGAATTTTAATGACTCCTGTGATAGTAATGAAACTAAATAAATAGTGATATCACCAATAAATTTATAATAAATATACATGTTATATGTGATAATATGATCATTATATAAGTGTTGGTATTTTTTAATCAAAAATATTATATTATACTTTTAGGATTAATTTAATTATTTAAATACAAATTAATTTTCATGTAGTGTAATAATAATTTATTTTTTACTGTTTTATTTTTAGAATATATGATTATGAGACCATGATTAAATTTCAAGGTGTTATAAAATCAATTATATTTTAAACATTTTTATTTTTCAAATAATTTTTTATTTTACTTGAAAATTAAAATTTTCATATTTAAAAATTGATTTTGACACAATGCAGTTATTTTTTAAATTCTATACATTCATAGTGGTTATGGTAAAATTTTTTATTTTTTTTAAATAGTTCAATTTTTTGTTAATAGTGAAATTCAATTATTACGAAATATACTAAATAAAAGTTTTTTTGCATAACAAATGAGTCATGTCTGATGTAAATCTCCATTGGTTCTATATAATGAAAACATATTACTTATTTCTATCACATGAACTAATCAGATTTATTTTCTTGAGAAAAATAATAAAATAATAATTAAATTAATGGAAAATCCCTCCCCTCATCCCTAATAAATACCATCCTCAACCCCCTATTCCTCTCGCACCTCTAAAGATTTTATAATAGTCTAAATTCTACCAAATACCCTTTTCAAGGATATTCCCCACTTCGATGACCTTTTGGTGTCACCAAAAGTCCAATACCAGAGGCCTTAAAGAGGATCTCATGGAGAAGATATCAGGAGGTGAAAATCCTCTTTCATCTTCACTCAGTTTCCTTTCAATTCCTCTTATTTTCTATTAATACTTCACATCCACTTATCCATAAAGCATGAAATCTTTATTATCATATATATATGTATATATATTGTAATTGTTCATTTTTTATGGAAAAATTCATCAACTTATTTCTTCTTCTCTTTATCTCTTATTCAAAAAATAAGAACGTCGCCTGTGATGCGTCGATATACCGACATCATGGATGATGTGTTTTAAATTTCATTTACATCATCCAAATATGGTTTTAATTCCATTTTTAAGGTTAAAATAAATTAAAGTTTGTTTTATAACCTATTATATGTTTTGTAATTAACTTATATGCATGATAATAAATTATATACAGAAAAGAGTGTGTAATTATTGAAATACTGCCAAAATGTTCTATACGAATATCACTAATGATTTATCTAATGATTAATCCTCATACCATATAACAAAAAATATTTATGGAATAACATAATATTTTGGAAACATATTAATACCATTTCAATCCACTTCTGGATTTTCACTTCCATTTGATATGAAAATCCTTTATGAACAGACCAAGGAAATCAGGTATAGTACGCACCTGAAATAATAGAAACAACAATATATTATTAAAAAATGGTTCCAATTATGTTACAAGAATATAATATATGGTGTTAGGAAATGAATTAGCTTTTAAAATATTAATAGGTCTATTTTAAACATTATATTGGATGATTAAACATCTTTTTTGTCAAATGAACATGAGTAAAGGGAATTTTTAACCCAATTTTTGATCTTCAGGTTAACCTTATATTTCATTAATAATGTGGTACTAATTGTATTTTTTGTATAAATTTTTTATTAATAAGTTTCATTATGTGGTTTTACAATGTATACTCATATTCATTTCATTATATTATTTCTCACATAAATTACATGATATTTGTAAAGGTCATTCCATTAAAAATTCTTTTTTAAAATTTCATTTTACAAAATTCAGATGAAATGTTTTTCTAAAAATATATTTATTTTATAAATATTTTTTATTTCTTCATCATTTTCTATGATTAAGGATGAGACCTATATATCTATCTAATTCATTTTGTATGTGTAATTTGGAGGTCAGTTGTACGGTTACTCCAAGTTTAACTGCATGGTTACACCATAAGTTATCCAAGAGGGTAAAATTGTATGGTAGAAATGAGGGTTAAAAATCATAAGGTATCTATGAGGGTTACAATATATGTAACTAATTCCTAATGATTCCTTTATTATTTTATTTATGTTCTCTATTTTTAATAGAAATATCATGTTTCACAATGTCAATTTATATAGGAGAGAAGTATGTCTTTGTGAAAATTATTTCAAATGATTATAAGTATTCATGGACTAATGGTTTCTTTAAATCTTTTTTATATCACTTACTATGCTTTTTAGGTGCATACCATGTTTTTTAAAAAATTCATAGTTTATAAGTATGTGTAATAGTAAAAAGGGGGTCATGATATATGTTATGAAGATTTATCAATGAAATTTTATTACTAGTTTATTTTAAAAACTTTATGGTTTGGAATAAATGGATTCTATTTTATCGGTAAACAATTTGTATTTTTGTTGGTTCATATATATTATTTTTGTCCTAATATTTGGGAATGTTAAGTAGTTAAATCTATTTTATATGACTAGATTTTGTAATGTTTATGGTTGGGTACTTATAATATAACTCTAATTTCACATACTACATATTTATTTTTATCTATTATGATGATATTTAATGAAATTTTTATGTTTTAAAGGGTTTTTATGATTTAGATATTTCAATTTCTTGTTGGACACAATGATTTGAAAATATATTTTAAATTGTTTCAATATTTAATTTTAAATTTATTTCCTCACTGAAAATATTAATGATATTATTTTATATATATAAATAAAATTTTATATCTCCCTTTTATTTCATTCAAATGTTTTCAAAAAGGAATGATTTTATGTGTTTTATAGAGATGGGTTTGATAAACAATTATATGATTGTTCTATTCTCAAATTATATTATGAAATTGAATTTTTCGACTCCATGACCATTATTTTATTTTTTTAATCCATTTAATGATTTAATGTTTCACTAAAAACCCTATTTATATTTGAGGTAATTTGGTATTCAAAATAGATTTTCAAAATAATGGATTATATTTTTTTAATAATGGATTTTAAAAGATAATTGTATTTTAATACCAGAAAGTGACATTCATTCATGTTTAAAAGTGTTTTTAAAATGGGGAATTTTTTTATTAGATATTATTGTTATCAGAAATTATAAATTATGGGTGCCCCAGATAGCGTTGAGAGATCCCGTTATAGTTTAAACAATGGGTGCACCAAGATAGAACTCAAATTCATTTGGTGCCCTGGAGATGGAATTAAATCGTATGATTATTTCACGTGATTGTCTATTCACATTATTTATGTCCCTTACTGAGTATTTTTGATCTCATCCCATATTTTAAAATGTTAATTAGAATATTTACGGGGGAATAGAGGCATGTATATGCCAAATGGGATAATTGTTAATACTTTTCATAATGATAAAACCTGTTTTATTTTAAAATTATTCTCTTTGGTGATAACATTGGATACTGTGTATAAGTGTTAACTACTAATATATGGGTCCACATTGATAATTCTTATCCTAATTAAATAAAATATGAAACTAAAAATAATATCCAATGTAAATACTTTTAAAAATATATAATATGTAATGTTTAAGGTTGTTGCTAATTGTTGGTATTAAAGGATGTTTTAGATAACTTTAGAGGTTAGTATGGTATTTAATCATAATTTATAAGTCATATATAACAAATGTGGATGGCATGGTAGGAAGAGTCGTAATTATTTTGGATAAATTGAATGAGTTAGAGATATCATGAATATGAATATTTTAGTGTTTATCATCCTCCAAATATTGTATATTATTATTTTGTTTCTCACATGAAACCTTTTTTATTAAATGGAGGGATCCAAAAAGAACAAAAGTAACAATGGATGTGATAGAAAATTCGGGGATCATAGAATAAGAAAATGTCTGTAATGGGAAATACAATGAGAACACTTTTGGTTTTTTTAACCAACTATCTAGTGTCATGATCAACCACTTCAACCTTGGTGTGTTTTATAGTGCTTCATATAAGTGAAAAATGAATCCTTATGAAATATCTTGTAATAGTGTGAAAAAAAGTAAATAAAATTTTAATGCATATTCAATGAAACACCTGTAAATATGACATAAATGGATGGTAGGATGTTTTAAATGTGGTAAATAAAGTTATAAATAAATAATATTATAATGAAAATGAGGTGTTCTGTTCACTCAATGAAAGGGGAGGAAGATAATCCAATGTTATAAATGCAATGTTCTATATATGGGTAGTATGTTCATTTTGAAAATAATTATCTTTTGAAGAGGGATCATGAATGGGATCAACAAGACATTATATATATCTGTTTAGGAGTACCTAATTCCATTATAGCTAATGATGATGAAACCGAAAATGACATATGAATGTTATGGATTATTTTCGTGTCCATGTTTTAGAATTAATAAATCTATTTATATGATTTTTATTTTTTTTATATGAATGAAATATTAATTTTTAATATCAAGGATGATGGATTATTAATAATACTGAATGATTAAGTTTTCTATATACAGGGATTTCAAGAGTTATGTTAGATATAATGATGATGAAATTTTTAAAAGTATTAATAATATTTTGATTATGGGAGTACTTTGGAATACATTTTTTAGTTTTTTTATATGTTGCCCTTATGATTGTTATGTGAAACTATTATTTAAATAATAATTATCTTTTCTTATATGATAATAATTGTAATGGAATGGATAACCTTTAGGTTTTATATGATCGTTAATTTTGAGATAGTTATGGGATTTTTTTTGGATGAAAAATGTGATGTATAAGATAACAATTGTTGTTAATAAATGATATGGTTATTTTTGATATTTTTTTGATATTTTTTTAATTTTATATGAATTATGTTTTTTTAGAAATGGACAACATACAATATGGGTAAAAACCTATTTTGTGTAGCAAGGCCACTTGAATCGAACCCACAAACAAAGGGTGACAACGGTGCATCACCTACCAATGGCCTATGTGAAGTCATGATTACTATGACGTTTTGGTTTTCATTATATGATTTTATGGATGAAGAATAAGTGTATTTTCGGAACATTTGTTTTATTGAATAAATAACCGTGGGACTAAAAATGATTTGGTGATTAAGTGTTAAATATTATTTCAGAAGAAGTTCACTATATTTGTTAACATTTTATTATTATGTTTAATAGAGTACTATATGATTCATTTCTAGGAATAACGGTTGAATTATATTTTTTATGTATAGATGATTTTATTGTGGATTTATGGTTATTCTTATTATTTATAGAAATGGTAAGCGTATCTTAAATGTTGTTAAGAAAATTAATTTTTTGTATAATACTTCATGAGTAATATATGTAATTTGGATATAATTAATAAAATTCAGCTTGTAATACTATGTGAAAAAATCCATCTATATTTTGGATTTTAATTTGATGTTGGATATTTCTGATGAAATTTCAGGTAATGTTATTTATCAAATGTTTTTGTTTAAATTTGGGAATTAGTATACAACTTTTGAGATGGATGTTGTTTTTTATACTATAAAAGATTATTCATTTAATGGAGTAATTAAAAAATATACCATTCCTTCCCTTTTTGGTTAATGTTTCAAGCTAGGAGAAATTGATAGTTAATATTTTGGAGATTATTTGATTCTCTAGTAGTTGATTCTACTGCTCCAGGCATAGAAAATTCATCTTTAATACTCATCATTTGGAGAAAATGATGAGTTTGTCATGGAAACTAATTAATGTATAAAACTATAATATTAGTATATACATGTTTTCATATGTTATCAGTTAAAGTAGTAGAATAATTCATTAAATTTATCAAAAGGTTTTGAAACAAGAAGTTATCACTTTACTTCTCTTACTATGAAAACAATGACCTGACAACCAATCATGGATTTATGGTTTTGTGATTGTTAACATTATCATGACCATTCTCTCTATCACTCACCATCATAACATGATAGTTATAATTCTATGACATTTATTTGTTTTCCAACATGCAAACCTAGTTTTTATTATCTCAGGTTACCACCATACTCTCTTTATTTCTTTTAAATTTGATGTTTTATTTATCCCTTTTGCAATGTTGGAATTCAATAAAGATAATATGGATAGTTGAAACTTAGTTAAATTTATAAATATAAAATTGAGGTGTCCCTATTTATTAATTTTGGTGGGGATAATTTAATATCATGATATTTAAAAAATACACCCCATGATTGATAGCATACATAATACATTACATCGAGCATAAATGAACTAATTTTTTTTATTTAGATGATACTATTATAACTGAGCTATTAGAATGGAGATAATGAAAAATATTAACTGAATTATGGTAATATGGTTTAAACATGTATATATATTAAATTATTTAGTGACCAATTAATTATAAATGAAAATAAATCCCTTTAAAAAAAGATATCATTGTTTAAAAAACTATTTATGTGTGAACATATTTTATTATAAAATAAAAAATTCACTATTTTTGGATTATATTAATTCAATATATATATATATTATATATTGAAGATAATGTTTAAAAATAATATTAAATGTTTTATATACATGATATATGAACAATTCCAAATTTACTCATAAAATAAATATTTTCCAAAAAATGTATTTTGTCCACCTTTTCATGGTGGACATGATTTAAATATAGCTTTTGACGCTTATAAATTCTATATAAAGAAACTTAATATTTTAAATAGAAATTTAAAAATTTACCTTGGTTTAAATTTAGGTTATTTTCGGAAAAAAGAATTCATGAATTAATGAATAGTGAAATTAGGGGAATTTACTTAAAAAAATATTTTTCATCTAAATGATTAATATTGTTAACTATATTTTTTATTGGTATTAAATTATAATTATACCAATATTTTATCATTTAATCCAATAAATTTCATTAGACACAATTAAACTTTGAATTTGGATATAAAAATATTTCAATCTTTTGAATGTGTTTACAATAAAAACTCAATTTCTCAATCCTTAAGAGGGATTAATATTAAACTAATATTACCCAATTATATATTTTGAATTTTTAATAATTTATTCCATTTTTAGAATATAATGGTTGAAAATTATTTAACAATATTTTTTTTAATTTTGGACAATAAGAATAGTAACTTTAGGGATTTTTATTAACATGGTAAAAGGTAAATCGAGTAATTAAGGTAAAAAATAATATTATTAATATTATAAAATTACCATATTGATTGACCTACTTTAATTATATTAGTGTATTTTGACTAAAATAATCATTGGGATGAATTTTTAATCATTTTACTGCATTTTTATGAGAGTATGAAACTTATGATATTATATTCAAAAAAATGTAAATTTTGTCGTAATTTTTCTAACATGTGAAATATTTTTAACATGGTGTTATATAGAGGATATTTTTGGAAAAAATACCCATTTAATTATAAAATTTATATCATTATTATTATAATTAATTTTTTAATTTTAAAAGAACAGATAATTATATTAATGTCGTGCGCAATTATGATGCAGTAGTTGTTTATTAAGGGGAATATGTAATAAAAGATATTAAAAATACTAAAATAAAGATATTATGATGTTATTAATTTTATAAAATAGTGTTTTATATTACTTTTACATGTTAGGATTTATAAAAAAAATTACAAATTTTTTCCTTGTTTTAATGATATTTTGAAAATGTCAAGAAATGAATTGTGTGAAAATAAACATTGCTATTATTTTATTAAATGATATGAAATTATAGGAATATTCATTTTTCCCATATGATTCGGATAAGTCCTAAACTATCAAAAATTACCCATTTATTGGTCTTATTTTATTTTATTGTAATTATATTAACCCCAAATGATTAAATTTTATGATATCATGGAAAGAGTTAAAAGGTAAAATAAGGGACGAAAAAAACAAGTATTATAAAATGAAGAACACATCAATAAATTTAATTACGTAATGGGATTTAGACATATAATTTTCATACGATATTCTATATAAATAATTCTGGAGGAATATTTAATAGAAAATCAATTTATATTAATTTAATATTTTGGCGAATTCCAAGACTGCCCCACCCATCAGTTATAAAAGGGAACCTATTATTCTCTTTTATACACAATTTAAAACCTATATAGTTTGGAAAAAATATCCCCAAATCCCATTTTATAATCCCTCTGCAAATTCTAGAGGTATTGTTTTAGTTAGAACACCCTCCTTGGAGGTGTTATCTTTCAATCAAAGGAGTTCATCCGATGGAGATGTATCGTTTTTAATCAAGTATTTATGTTTTATTTCTTCTTCCACATCTTCAAAATACAATTACACCCTGATGAATTAATAAATCATGTATCCTAAATATACATATATTTTAATATGATAATATCATAACTTAATTCTATATCCAATTCCATCAAATGAGAAAATAATTAGGTTACCTTGTGTATGACCTCATTCCACCTTGTGAACCAATATAATTTGTTTTCCATAACCATATCATAAGACTTTTTGTGATTATTGAATTAATGTTTATGTATTATATTTATGAAATTTAATATCATTATTTTTCTCAATATATAATTTTTGTTCTTACCCTTCCATGCATAAATAAATGATAATTTCATTCCTGCGTATGTGTGAACTACCACCTGAACGAAGTGATGCAATTCATTTTTTATCACCACATCACATGGATGATATATATATATATATATGTATATTTTAATGTTTCATATTATAATAGTGATATTATTATCCATATTCAAATATAAAATAATAATTACATATTTTCTAAATTAATTATTGAAAAATGGAAATGTTACTCATGTGTTTTCATTACATACTGTCTCTATGAATATAACATAGTTGATTTTTTCAAATCAAAAAAATGTTTTAATTCGAAAGAATAAATTATATATAATTATTTTTATTGTGTTAAGAATAATTTTATGTATATTATGGACTTGTGAACACTTTGAAAATATATATCACCCCAAAGACTTTTTGGACTCAAGTACCAAATATCCTCAGAACATCCGGCGTGGTCTTAAATGTAATGCCCCGACCCCAGCTACCCAGAGTAGGTGCATTACATCGTAACATTGCCATGATCACAAAAGATCAAGTCTCGAAAGGCCGATTAGTTTATTAGCCTTGGAAACACTAGATACATTAATAAATGTTACATTACATCATAATGTGAAATAATACAATAAAATAGTCTCTATAGTTTACACTCATATCCTCTTTTGACTATCCATGTAGGTCGTTCATAAAATAATTCTTCACATCCTGGAAAATATTAAAACATTGAAAGGGGTGAGCTCAGATGCTCATTAAGGATAAAAATATAGCGGAATCTTCCATAAGTAAACATAAACATTTAGGGCAATGAAAAACTAAAACAAAAGCCTTTTAAACATGAACTTCAACATAATATAGCCAAAGTAAAATGAGATAATTCGATTTACTTCTTCACATGGATATTCTACTCGTCGAATAATCACATGCAATATCAATAACCACTTTCATAATGATGGAATTCATAATTCTAGACTATCATAACAACGTAGCAAAGGCCTCGTGCCAAGACACTAGTTTGTCTCATGAGACCTTCCGATGCATCGAGGAGCTATAGCAGGCTCCACCCGTCACTTATTAAGTCCAATGCATTCCTCATATGGACAAGTTTAAACATATCCTAAACCATAACATTTTTGTATCACATAAAACATGCATAAAGGAAACATAATATTTCCACACTTCAATCACAAGATATCAATACACCACATTGATATAATAAAAACGTTATCAAAAACATTTTTAATAACAAATTAAAAGAAAAGTGACACATTGTATTTTTTTCATTTAAAAAAAGGTATGGCATATAGTGGAAGCCGAAACTCAAATAATGGTCACAGTGGCGGAGAAGTCATTGTCGCCACATACGTTAGAAAAAACATTCATTTTTTCGTTTAGTAAAAATGCATCGTATAAAAAGATTATTTTGGAATAAAAGTAAAAGTCAAAGGGTTTTATACACCGTGTAAATGAAATTTGTGTATAAAACCAAATATGTCTCAATGAAAGGAGATTGAGACGAAGTCCTTACAAAGATAATTTTTAAAATAAAATAGATCTATTATGTGTATTCACTATAAGTAGACGTAAATAAAGTACAAATACATGATAGTACATAATAATATCATGACAAAATTTGAAAGTAGGAGATTAACCCAAATAATGGAAATTGGGTTAAGAAATTCCCTTACCTCGTGTCTGACTGGACTCGATCGTTCTTTAATCTCCTGAATAATAAACTAGAGTTAATTTATATTTTCTTAAGAACTTTTTTTCATGTTCATTATTCATTTTATATCACTTATTACCATGTTATGAACATTATGTAACTTTTAAGTTAATAACGGTCATTTTGTCGATCTTAGGTACTTGAGTCAAAAATATACTTCTTATAATTACAAGTAGTTCATGTGGTGAAATGTCCATTATATCCATAATTATATTCATGATGTATATATCATATATAACATATATATCCAGTATATACATGCATTTATAATATTACATAACATTTAGAGGTAATAAATGAAATGCACCGTTCATGGAGACGGTAAGCCGTGCGTACGCATGAACGCTACTTTAATTGATGTTTCATATTTTAATGGAATGAAACATAATGATATAAAGGTATATTATAATTCCAATATAATATCATATATAATATCATATCATCCAACCTTTATAAATCCCACATATGGCATTAATTATTCCAATCACTTTGAGGGGGTGGTAGTCCGCGCTTCCTAAAATGAAATTATCGTGTTTACTCATAATGGAAATCATAAAGGTGTTCCATAAATGAAAAATACAGAAGCAAAAGGAAAACATAAACATAATATATATCAGATATATAAAAAATAGTTTCATCATAATTTCCAGCATGATAGGTGTTAAAAGAAGTTTGAACAATCATCATTTTGTGAGGTAGTAATTCGCCACCCACAGAAACAGTATGTTATTTAACCATTAGAAAAAGGTGTGTGTAAGTGTACATATAATTATTCTCATAAAAAAATTCTAGTATATTGAAGATACTGGTGTTGTTATAATAGATGGAATAAAATGTTTTTATGGGGTTGGAGAAGCAAAATAAAACAAAAGAATAAAAAAAAGACATTAACTTAAAATCGGGTAACTCTTTTTGATTTGAGCCAAAGGCTTCCTTGGAGAGAATTCTGACCAATGTGAGGCTTCTAGGAGTAAGAGAGGGATGGTTTTAGAGTATTTGGGCAGAGGTTGGCCGAGCCAAATGTATTTTATGGTGTGAATAAGGTGGTATAGGTGGGGGCCTTTTATAAGAGGAGAGGAGGGGCACTCTTGGAAAGATTGAAATGTTACATAATTATGAAATGATTTTCGGATTCTAAAGGACCCACAATGATATATTTCTAGGATAAGGTGATAAGGGTTCGAAATAAAATCATCCAATTGGTTTTTGACAAGTGTAAGACTTATATTTTACATTACCTTTTCATTTTCTTTAAATCGTTAATTAATGAGGTAATCGCTGCATTATCATTGTGTCATAAAAATTTTAATTTATTTAATGTATAAAAATTATAAAAAAGTATCATTATGTAGAAAATATTTTTATATTTCTAATGAATATTTATAGTAAAAAATATGACTTGAATAACCCCATTTAAAAATTGTTTTAGTAAAAGAACTCATGTTTGTGACATTTTTATTTTAACATTAAATAAAAAGATTTTAATGACATTATCCTACCAATGTGGCTCCATGGGGTCCCCAAGTTGACCCATGGATTTTTCTGGTCGGCCATGACTCATCCAATAGTGGTAGGAAAAGTGTAACGGTATTTTCATGTTTTTATAATATAATTTTAACGTTAAATTTCACTAATTACCTTTAATCGCGATTAATTAAACTTAAAAGGTATTATTCACCAAAAAATTATTTTAATCTCATTAAACAACATTTTACTTTCTAATGACAACCATATATGTCAGACTTTTGAAAATCAAATCATAGAAGTGGTAATGTTTCATTTAAACAAAAAAATTAGTTTCTTAACTACCAATTAGTGGTTTCACTATTCATCAAAAATTGATGTTTTTCAGAACAATGCCAAAATTTCACCCTAAGATATAATTGATATTACGAATTCAAAAATGATGTATATTTTAAAAAATTCCAAACATATATGTTGCATTAATTAATTTTATAACTAATTCCCGCTGTCACAACAAATAGCGTGTTTTTAAGAAACAATATATATCAAAAGATTGACTATTTTTTATGTACAATTTCAAAGTGAAATTAATTCTAATGAACACCATTGGATGAAATTATAAAAATATATTCTAATTATACTCTAAAACCACCCAATAGTATAATTTATCACTATAAATTATATTGATTAAAAAGGTTGTTTTTAAGTATTTTGCACTATTCATAAAATAATGGATGTTCTCAGAAATTTACAAAAAATTCAACTTAGGATAATTTCAATATTCCCAATAAAAAATGAGGTCCATTTTGAAATATAAAATTTATATAATTTCAAAAAGTGTGTATTACTATTCATAACTGCTACTTTGATTGGTCGTGTTGTGTTAGAATCTCGAACATGCGTACAATGAAAGCTATTGCATTATTGAAAGAGAAGTGTATTGTGAAAGCTTGGGGTGTTACATTCTCCCCTCCATCAATAAATTGCATCCTCACAATTTGAAAATGTTCTTCGAAAATAAAAGGTTGAAAATATAAAATACCTTTATGGAAAACCCACATCGGAAATAGGGTTAATAAGAATATAACATTAAAAGAAAGAAAGAGAAGTACACAGGTCACCCGAGATAGCCCATACTAGGATTATATGAAAATATGGATATGGAGGAAAAACAAACCATCATGGTCTGATGGAGAGTTGTAGAAAATAATATTAGGAGAAATTTAACCACAAGAAAATCACAAACATGTGATTGCTTAAATGGTCATTGAATCCCAAGTTGGAAAAGTTAACCGACAACGTTTTTGTTTTAAGTTACCTTTTATAAAGTTGAGTAATTTATTTAAGAGATTTTCTAAAAACGTAAGGAAATATACTTACTTGTCATGTAGGCTTTCATTCTTTAATAAATTTTTACCACGAACCCATCTTTTGCTCCAAATGGTAACAGAACTCAAAAATATTCTATTTATCCTAATTGTATAGGGTTCCAAATATTACCACATATAATTTATATTAGGAAAACATTTTTGTAATAACCAGGGACTTCCTGTAGGATAGTGGTAGGTAATAAAGGCCTATAACAATATGGTTGTGGGTTCGATTTCTGCAGCTTTGTCCGACGCGACAGGTTATCCCCCAACCTGCAGGTTGTCCTTTTCATAAAACTATAGTATTATAATATTCCAAAAATAATCTTCAGAAATGTTTTAACCTTAAACAATACTATCCAAAGATCATCTTAATCCATTCCAACCTTTATAGTTATCCAAAATACCTCTGTCCAGACTTTCTCTAAAAGGTCTCTAATTTCCAAAAATCAATTGCAACATCAGATTTCCCAAACAAAGTAATGTTTCTCTTATTTTCACATACTAAAAATATTATTACCTTAATCATATTAAATCCTTAATGAAAAAAACCAAGTACTGCAGTAAAATCCTTATATATATCACATTATATTTATAACCAGAATATAATCATTGAGCCCAAAAGCACCAATACAATAATTATTCCACTTCAACTAGTGTAACAGCATAAGATTGTCCTTTATCTCTAGGCCTTTTCTAAGGAATGTTCCCCTGACTCTTAGGACATTCATTTTCATAATGCCCCATTTCCCTAAAATTGTAGCATTCAACATTGATAGCCTCTTTCTTTCCCTTACAATCACGAGCCTGGTGACCTTTTTCTCCACATTTATAACAAACTCCAATTCATTTTAGGCAGGTACCGGGGTGATTCTTCCAACAATTATTGCATAATGGAAAATCATTCTTTCCCTTTTTCCCTTTATCCATCTCTTGTTCCACCGTTCTCTTCTTCTCTTGCTTTACTTTTTTTCATTAGACATAGAGAATTCATTTTCTTTCTTGATAGCACACGAGACAATATCTTCGTACGATGAGAAGGATTGTGATTCTAAAGCTCGACGGAGAAATGGATTTAACCAATTAAATAAACTATATATCTTAATTCTTGGGTTACGTATATAATCTGCAGCATACCTCTCTAACCTTGTAAAGTTGGCCTCATTCTTTACGACATTCTCATCCACCTTTTGTCTCAAACTAAGAAATTGCCTTTCTTTATCTGCTCGATGGTCACGAGGAAAGTATTTATCTAAGAAAATATCTTTGAACTCTCTACATTCAATACATAATACTTCTTCATATTCCTTTGTATTTTGAATCAATGTCCACCATTGATCGGCATCTCCAGTGAGGCGGTAAACTGCCATGATAACCTTCTCCCTTTCGCTACTCCCCAAGGCGTGGAATATTTTTTCCATGGAGTTTATCCATTGATCAGATACTAATGGATTTGTACCCCCATTAAATGTTGGTGGTTGTTGCCTCAGGAAGCAGTCTAACATTGATCCTCCACATTGCGGATCTGGGTGCTCCATACGAGTAAGGTTATTATTCATAACCTGAGTGAGTTGTCCCAGTATGGTAATAAGTTGATCAGTAACAATTGTATCCCCAGATCAAAAATAATTATCTTGAGCATGAGAACAATCCCTACATGGAGTGCGTGCATTGATATAATTTCCATTCCTCCCACTTGGAACCATTTCTAAACAATGGCATAAACTAGATTAGTTAATGAATCAAAATACATAATTCTATACTTGTAGAACACTTAACATAAATTGAACGATTTTGGGATATAATCCATTATCATAAAAAGAAATGATTTCTTTGAGGAAGTATATACTCATAAACCCATCATAATGGTTTGTAATGAAAAAGTGAATTATCCTAAGCATATATCCCGGGTGTGTCGTAACCAAGAGTGTAGCAAGGCCCGTTGTCGTGCACCAGTTCCCATTCTAGTCTTCTTCAAAGCGGTGTTTTCGAGTTTTACCCCTTGGTACATCTGTGCCAGAGCCGCCTCTACCTACTCGTATCCAGACAGGGATGTATTGCTCGGAAAACTCACAAAATCTCTACAACAACAAAATTCTAGGAAGTTCTTCTATATTAATCCTCAAAGTCTATCTTAGGGATATGTGATCTAATTAGAGTTTATCTAAATATAGCTTCCATGGTTAGTAATAAACTACCTCTGATACCAACTGTAACGCCCCGACCCCAGCTACCTAGAGTCGGTGCATTACTTCATAACATTGGCTTGATCATAAAAGATCAGGTCTCGAAAGACCGATTAGTTTAGTATCCACGGAATCACTAGATACATTCATAAATGTTACATTACATCATAATGTTAAATACTACAATAACAAAGTCTCCATAGTCCACACTCATATCCTCTTCTGACTATCCCTGTAGGTCATTCATAAAATACTTCTTCACATCCTGGAAAATATTAAAACATTGAAAGAGGTGATCTCAGATTCTCAGTAAGGATAACTATATAGGGGAAGATTTCATAAGAAAACATAAACATTTAAGGCAATGTATAAATAAAAAAAGCCTTTTAAACATGAACTTCAACATAATATGGCCAAAGTAAAATGAGATACTTCCCTTTACTTCTTCACATGGATATTCTACTGGTCGAATAATAACATTCAATATCAATAACCATTTTCATAATGATGGAATGAAAAATGCCAGACTATCATAACCACATAGCCAAGGCATCGTTCTGTGACTACAAATATGATTTTTTCAAGGCCTTGTGCCAAGACACTAGAATGTCTCATGAGACCTGCCGATGCATCGAGGAGCTATAGCGGGCTCCACCCGTCACTTATTAAGTCCTATGCATTCCTCATATGAACATGTTTAAACATATCATAAACCATAACATTTTTGTATCACATAAAACATGCATAATGGAAACATAAGATTTCCACAATTCAATCACAATATATCACTACAACACATTAATATAATAAAAACTTTATCAAAAACATTTTCAATTCCAAAATAAATGAAAAGTGACACATTGTATTTGTTTTTCATTTAAAAAAATGTTATGGATTATAGAGGAAGCCGAAACTCAAATAATAGTCACGGCGGCAGAGAAGTCTTTATCGCCGCATACGTAAGAAAAAAATTCCTTTTGTCATTTAGTAAAAACAATTCGTATAAAAATATTCATTTTGAATAAAAGTAAAAGTCAAAGGGGTTTATACACTGTGTAAATTAAAGTTGTGTATAAAACCAAATATGCCTTAATGAAAGGAGATTGAGACGAAGTCCTTACAAAGATCATTTTTAAAATAAAATAGATATATTATGTGTATTTACTATATGTACACGTAAAGAATTAAAAATACAAGATAGGAAATAATAATATCATGAAATAATTTGAATGTAAGAGATTAACCCAAAGAAAGGAAATTGGGTTAAGAAATTCCATTACCTCGTGTCCGATGTAACTCAATCATTCTTTAATCTCCTGAATAATAAACGAGATTTAATTTATATTTTTATAATAACTTTTACCATGTTCATTATTCATTTTATATCACTTATTACCATGTTATGATCATTATGTAATTATTTACGTTAATAACGGTCATTTTGTCGATCTTAGGTACTTGAGTCAAAAATATACTTCTTATAATTACAATTTGTTCATGTGGTGAAATATCCATTATATCCATAATTATATTCATTATGTAGATATCATATATAACATATATATCCATTATATACATGCATTTATAATATTAAATAACATTTAGAGGTATGAAATGAAATGCACCGTTCATGGAGACGGTAAGCCGTGCGTACGCATTAACGCTACTTTCATTTCTATTTCATATTTTAATGGAATGAAACATAATGATATAAAGGTATATTATAATTCCAGTATAATATCATATATAATATCATTTACTCAATCCTTTATACATCCCACATATGGCATTAACGTTTGAAATCACTTTGAGGGGGTGGTAGTCCGCGCTTCCTAAAATGAAATTATCGCGTTTACCCATAATGGAAATCATAAAGGTGTGCCATAAATGAAAAATATATAATCATAAGGAAAAAATAAACATAATATATATCATATATAAAAAAAATAGTTTCATCATAATGGGGACCATGAGAGGTGTTAAAAGATGTTTGAACAATCATCATTTCGTGAGGCAGTAATTCACCACCCAGAGAAACAGTATGTTATTTACCCATTAGACGAAGGTGTTTGTAAGTGTACATAAAATAATTCTCATAAAAACATCCTATTATATTTAAGATACTGGTTTATTTACAAAATAATGGAATAAAAAGATTTTATGGGGTTGGAGAAGAAAAATAAAACAAAAGAAGAAAAAAGAAGACATTACCTTAAAATCGGGCAACTCTTTTTGATTTGAGCCAAAGGCTTCCATGGGAAGACTTATGCCCAAATTGAGGCTTCTAGGAGTAAGAGAGGGATGTTTTTAGAGTATTTGGGAAGAGTTTGGCCGAGCCAAATGGATTTTAAGGTGTGAATAAGGTGGTATAGTTGGGAGCCTTTTATAAGAGGAGAGGAGGGGCACTCTTGGAAAGATTGAAATTTTACTTAATTATGAAATGCTTTTCAGATTCTAAAGAACCCACAATGATATATTTAGAGGATAAGGTGATAAGGGTTATAAATCTAATCATACAATAGGTTTTTGACAAGTTTAAGCCTTATATTTTACATTACCTTTTCATTTTATTTAAATCGTAAATTAATGAGGTAATCGCTGCATCATCATTTTGTCATAAAAATTTTAATTTATATAATGTTTAAAAATTATAAAAAAGTATCATGTTGTAGGAAATATTTTTATCTTTCTAATAAATATTTATAGTAAAAAATATGACTTCTATAACCCCATTTAAAAATTATTTTATTAAAAGAACTCATGTTTGTGACATTTTTATTTAAACATTAAATACAAAGTTTTTAATGTCATTTTCCTACAAAAGTGGCTCCATGGGGTCCCCAATTTGACCCATGGATTGTCTTGGTCGGATTTGACTCATCCAATAGGGGTTGGACAAGTGTAAAGTTATTTTCATGTTTTTATAATATCATTTTTACCTTAAATTTCACTAATTACTTTTAATCGCGATTAATTAAACTGAAAAATTACTATTCACCATAAAATTATTTTAATCTCATTGAACCACATTTTAATATCTTAATAACAACCATGTATGTAAAATTCTTTAAAATGAAATCACAGAAGTGGTAATATTTCATTTAATCAAAAAATTAGTTTCTTAACTACCACTTAGTGGTTTCACTATTCATCAAAAATTGAACTTTTTCAAAACAATGCCAAACTTTCACCCTAATCTATATTTGATATTCCGAATTCAAAAATTATGTCTATTTTAAATAATTCCAAAAATATATGTTGCATTAATTAATTTAATATCTAATTCCCACTGTCACGGTAAATAGCGTGTTTTTAAGAAACAATATATATCAAAAGATTGACAATTGTTTATGTCCAATTTAAAAGTGAAATTAATTTTAATGTACACTATTGGATGAAATGGTTAAAATATAGTCTAATTAAACTCTAAAACTACCCAATAGTATAATTTATCACTATAAATTATTTTGATTAAAAAACTTGTTTTTAAGTATTTTTCACTATTCATAAAAAAATGGAAGTTCATAGAAAATTTCAAAAAATTCATCTTAGGATAACTTTGATATTCCAAATACAAAAATGAAGTCCATTTTGAAATATAAAATTTATATAATTTCAAAAAGTGGTTATTACTATTCGTAACTGCTACATTGATTGGTCGCATTGTGTTAGAATCTCGAACTTGCGTACAATGCAAGCTATTGCATTATTGAAAGAGAAGTGTATCACCAAAGATTGGGGTGTTACATTCTCCCCTCCTTCAATAAATTGCATCCTCGCAATTTGAAAATGTTATTCAAAAATAACAGGTTGAAAATAGAAAATACCATTGTGAAAAACCCACATCAGAAATAGGGTTAATAAGAATATAACATTAAAAGAATGAAAGAGAAGTACAAAGGTCACCCGAGATAGCCCATACTAGGATTCTATGAAAATATGGATATGGAAGAAAAACAGACCATCAAGGTGTGATGGAGAGTTGTATAAAATAGGATTAGGAGAAAGTTAACCACAAGAAAATCACAAACTTGTGATTGCTTAAACATTCATTGAATCCCCAGTTGGAAAAGTTAACCAACAACGTTTTTGATTTAGGTTACCTTTTATAAAGATGAGGAATTTATTTAAGAGATTTTCTAAGAATGTAAATAAATATACTTACTTGTCATGTAGGCTTTCATTCTTTATGAAATTTTTACCACGAACCCATATTTCACTCCAAATGGAAATAGAACTCAAAAATATTCTATTTATCCTAATTGTATAAGGTTCCAAATATTACCACATACCATTTAGATTAGGAACACTACTTTGTAATAACCAGGGACTTCTTGTAGGCTAGTGGTAGGTAATAATGGCCTATCACACTATGGTTGTGGGTTTGATTCATGCAGCTTTGTCTGACGCGACGGGTTATCCCCCAACCTGAAGGTTGCCCTTTTCCTAAAACTATAGTATTATAATATTCCAAAAATAATCTTCAGAAATGTTTTAAACATAATGAATACTATCCAAAGATCAACTTAATCCATTCCAACCTTTATAGTTATCCAAAATACCTCTGTCCAAACTTTTTCTAAAAGGTCTCTAAATTCCAAAATCAATTGTAACATCAGATTCCCCAAACAAAGTAAAGTTTCTCTTATTGTCACATACTAAAAATATGATTACCTTCATCATATTAAATCCTTAATGAAAAATAACTAAGTACTTCAGTAAAATCCTTATATATATATATCACATTATTATTATAACTAGAATATAATCCTTGAGTCCAAAAGCACCAATACATTAATTATTCCACTTCAACTATAGTAACAATATAAAATTGGCCTTGATCCCTTGGCATTTTATGAGGTAAGTTTCCCTAATTCTTAGGACATTCATTTGCATAATGCCCCATTTCCCAACAATTGTAGCATTCAACATTGATAGCCTCTTTCTTTCCCTTGCAATAACGAGCCTGGTGACCTTTTTCTCCACATTTATAAGAAACTCAAATTCCTTTTAGGCAGGTATCGGGGTGATTCTTCCCAATATTATTACATAATGGATCATCCTTATTTCCATTTTTCCCTTTATCTGTCTCTTGTTCCCCCGTTCTCTTCTTCTCTTTCTTTACTTTTTTGTCATAAGACATAGAGATTTCCTTTTCTGTCTTGATAGCACACGAGACAATATATTCGTACGATGAGAAGGATTGTGATACTAAAGCTCGACGGAGAAATGGTTTTACCCCATTAAAGAAACGATATATATTACTTCTTGAGTTACGTATATAATCTGAAGCATACCACGCTAACCTTGTAAAGTTGGCCTCATACTTTGCGACATTCTCATCCTCCATTTTTCTCAAACTCATAAATTGTCATTCCTTATCCTCTTGATGGTCACGAGGCATTAATTTTTCTATGAAAAGATCTTTGAACTCTCTACATTCCATACTTGATACTTTTTCATATTCATTTGTATTTTGAATCAATAACCACCATTGATCGACATCTCTAGTGAGGCGGTAAACTGTCATGATAACCTTCTCCCTTTCGCTATTCCCCAAGGCGTGGAATATTTTCTCTAAGGATTTTATCCATTGATTAGATACTAATGTATATGTACCCCCATTAAATGTTGGTGGTTGTTTCCTCATGAAGAGGTCTAACATTGATCCTCCATATTGCGGATCAGGGTGCTCCATATGAGTAATGTTATTATTCATAACCTGAGTATGTTGTCCCAGTATGGTAATAAGTTGATCAGCACCAGTTGTATCCCCAGATCCACAATAATTATCTAGATCAGGAGGACAATCCCTAAATGGAGTGCGTGAATTGATACGGTTTCCATTCCTCCCACTCGGTGCCATTTCTAAACAATGGAATAAACTAGATTAGTTTATGAATCAAAATACAGAATTACATACTTCTAAAACACTTAACATAAATTGAACGATTTATGGATATAATCCATAATCATAAAAAGAAATGTTTTCTATGAGGAAGTATATACTCATAAACCCATCATAATGGTTTTTAAAGAAAATGAGAATTATCCTAAGCATATCACCCTTGAGTGTCGTAACCAAGAGTGTAGCAAGGCCCGTTTTCGTGCACCAGTTCCCATTCGAGTCTAGCTCAAAGCGGTGTTTTCGGGTTTTACCGCTAGGTACATTTGTGCTAGAGCCTGCTCTACCTGCTCGTATCCAGACAGGGATGTATTGCTCGGAATCCTCACAAAATCTCTACAACAACAAAATTCTATGCAGTTCTTCTATACTAATCCTCAAAGTCTATCTTAGGGATATGTGCTCTAATCAGAGTTTATTTAAATCTAACTTCCAAGGTTAGTACTAAACTACCTCTGATACCAGCTATAACGCCCCGACCCCAACTACCTAGAGTCGGTTCTTTACTTTGTAACATTGGCATGATCACAAAAGATCAAGTCTCGAAAGGCCGATTAGTTTAGTCTCCTTGGAATCACTAGATACATTCATAAATGTTACATTACATCATAATGTGAAATACTACAATAACAAAGTATCCATAGTCCACACTCATATCCTCTTATGACTATCCCTGTAGGTCATTCATAAAATACTTTTCACATCCTGGAAAATATAAAAACATTGAAAGAGGTGATCTCAGATGCTCAGTAAGGATAACAATATAGTAGAAGCTTTCATATGTAAACATAAACATTTAAGGCAACATATAACTAAAACAAAAGCCTTTTAAACTTAAACTTCACCATAATATGGCCAATGTAAAATGAGATAATTCCATTTACTTCTTCACATGGATATTCTACTGGTCGAATAATCATATTCAATATCAATAACCACCTTGGTAATGATGGAATGCAAAATTATAGACTATCATAACCACGTAGCCAAGGCAACATTCCGAGATTACAAATAATATTTTGTCAAGGCCTCGTGCCAAGACACTAGTATGTCTCATGAGACCTGCTGATGCATCGAGGAGCTATAGCGGGCTCAACCCGTCACTTATTAAGTGCAATGCATTCCTCATACGAACAGTTTTAAACATATCATAAACCATAACATTTTTATATCACATAAAACATGCATAATGGAATCATAAGATTTCCACACTTCAATCACAAGATATCAATACAACACATTGATATAATAAAAACTTTATCAAAAACATTTTCAATTCCAAAATAAAATAAAAGTGAAACATTGTATTTGTTTTTCATTTAAAAAAAAGTTGTGGATTATAGAGGAAGCCGAAATTCCAATAATAGTCACGGCAGTGGAGAAGTCGTTGTCGCCGCATACGTAAGAAAAAACATTCCTTTTGTCGTTTAGTAAAAATTCTTCATATATAAAGATTCTTTTTGAATAAAATTAAATGTCAAAGGGGTTTATACAACATGTAAATGAATGTTGTGTATAAAAGCAAATATTCCTCAGTGGAAGGAGATTGAGACGAAGTCCTTACGAAGATCATTTTTAAAATAAAACAGATCTATTATGTGTATTCACTATATGTACACATAAATAAAGTACAAATATAATATAGGACATAATAATATCATGACATAATTTGAAAGTAGGAGATTAACCCAAAGAATGGAAATTGGGTTAAGAAATTCCCTTACCTCATGTCCGACTTGACTCGATCATTCTTTAATCTCCTGAATAATAAACTAGAGTTAATTTCTATTTTCTTAAGAACTTTATTCATGTTCATTATTCATTTTATATCACTTATTACCATGTTATTAACATTATGTAATTATTTAAGCTAATAACAGTCATTTTGTCGATCATAGATACTTGATTCAAAAATATACTTCTTATAATTACAAGTTGTTCATGTGGTGAAATATCCATTATATCCAGAATTATATTCATAATTTAGATATCATATATAACATATATATCCATTATATACTTGCATTTATAATATTACATAACATTTAGAGGTAAGAGATGAAATGGACCGTTCGTGGAGACGGTAAGTCGTGCGTACGCATGAACGCTACTTTCATTTCTATTTCATATTTTAATGGAATAAAACATAATGATATAAAGGTATATTATAATTACAGTATATTATCATTTATAATATCATTTAATCCATCCTTTATACATCCGGCATATGGCATTAACGATTCAAATCACTTTGAGGGGGCGGTAGTCCGCGCTTCCTAAAATGAAATTATCGCGTTTACCCATAATGGAAATCTTAAAGGTGTGCCATAAATGAAAAATACAGAAGCATATAGATAAAATAAACATAATATATATCATATATAATAAAAATAGTTTCATCATAATGGCCACCATGAGAGGTGTTAAAAGAAGTTTGAACAATCAACATTTCGTGAGACAGTAATTCACCACCCACAGAAACAATATGTTATTTAACCATTAGACGAAGGTGTGTGTAAGTGTACATAAAATATTTCTCATAACAACATCCTATTATATTGGAAATACTTTTATTGAAACAAAATAATGGAATAAAAAGAGTTTAGGGGGTTGGAGAAGCAAAATAAAACAAAAGAATAAAAAAGAAGACAATACCTTAAAATCGGGTAACTCTTTTTGATTTGAGCCAAAGGCTTCCTTGGGAAGAATTATTCCTAAAGTAAGGCTTATAGAAGTATGAGAAGGAAGTTTTTAGAGTATTTGGGCAGAGGTTGGCCGAGCCAAATGGATTGTAAGGTGTGCATAAGGTGGTAGAGGTGGGGGCCTTTTATAAGAGGAGAGGAGGGGCACTCTTGGAAAGATTGAAATGTTACTTTATTATGAAATGATTTTCGGATTCTAAAGGACCTAAAATGATATATTTCAAGGATAAGGTGATAATGGTTCGAAATCTGATCATCCAATAGGTTTTTGACAAGTTTAATCCTTAGATTTTACATTACCTTTTCATTTTATTTAAATCGTTAATTAGTGAGGTAATCGCTACATCATCATTGTGACATAAAAATTTTAATTAATTTAATGTCTAAAAATAAAAAAAAAAGTATCATGATGTAGGAAATTTTTTTATATTTTTAATTAATATTTATATTCAAAATTATTACTTTTATAACCCCATTTAAAAAAAATTTAGTAAAAGAACTCATGTTTGTGACATTTTTATTTTAACATTAAATAAAAAGTTTTTAATGTCATTTTCCTACCAATGTGGCTCCATGGGGTCCCCAAGTTGACCCATGGATTTTATTGGTCGGCCATGTATCATCCAATAGGTGTAGGACAAGTGTAAAGGTATTTTCATGTTTTTACAATATCATTTTTACCATAAATTTCACTAATTACCTTTAATCGCGAATAATTTAACTTAAAAGTTACTATTCCCCAAAAAATTATTTTAATCTCATTGATCCACCTTTTACTTTCTAATGACAACCATGTATGTCGGATTTTTGAAAATCAAATCACAGAAGTGGTAATGATTTATTTAAAAAAAATAGTTTCTTAACTACCACTTAGTGGATTCACTATTCATAAAAAATTTATGTTTTTCAGAACAATGCCAAAATTTCACCCTAAGCTATAATTGAAATTCCAAATTAAAAAATGATGTCTATTTTAAAAAATTCCAAACATATATGTTGCATTAATTAATTTTATAACTAATTCCCATTGTCACAACAAATAGCGTGTTTTAAAAAAACAATATATATCAAAAGATTGTCAATTGCTTATTTCCAATTTCAAAGTGAAATTAATTCTAATGAACACCATTGGATGAAATGGTAAAAATATATTCTAATTATACTCTAAAGCCACTCAATAGTATAATTTATCACTATAAATTATTTTGATTAAAAAAGTTGTTTGTAAGTATTTTTCACTATTCATAAAAAATGGAAGTTCTCAGAAAATTACAAAAAAATTAACATAGGATATTATCGATATTCCATATACAAAAATGAAGTCCATTTTGAAATATAAAATTTATATAATTTCAAAAAGTGGGTATTACTATTCATAACTGCTACTTTGATTGGTCACATTGTGTTAGAATCTCGAACTTGCGTACAATGCAAACCATTTCATTATTGAAAGTGAAGTGTATCGCGAATGCATGGGGTGTTACATCCCCCCCCCTCCTTTAATAAATTGCGTCCTCACAATTTGAAAATGTTTTTCGAAAATAACAGGTCTAAAATAGAAAATACCTTTGTGGAAAACCCTCATCGGAAATAGGGTTAATATAAATGTAACATTAACAGAAAGAAAGAGAAGTGCAAAGGTCACCTAAGATAGCCCATACTAGGAATCTATTAAAATATGGATTTAATGGAAAAACAAACCATCAAGGTCTGATTGAGAGTTGTAGAAAATAGGATTAGGAGAAAGTTTACCACAATAAAATCACAAACTTTTGATTGCTTAAACGGTCATTGAATCCCCAGTTGGAAAAGATAACCGACAACGTTTTTGTTTTAATTTACCTTTTATAAAGTTGAGGCATTTATTTAAGAGATTTTCTAAGAATGTAAGGAAATTTACTTACTTTTCATGTAGGCTTTCATTCTTTAATAAATTTTTACCACGAAACCATCTTTCACTCCAAATGGTAGCAGAACTCAAAAATATTCTATTTATCCTAGTTGTATAAGGATCCAAATATTACCAAATACCATTTAGATTAGGAAAACTATTTTGTAATAACCAGGGACTTCCTGTAGGCTAGTGGTAGCTAATAATGGACTATCGCACTATGGTTGTGGGTTCGATTCCTACAGCTTTGTCTGACGCGACGGGTTATCCCCCAACCTGCAGGATGTCCTTTTCCTAAAACTATAGTATTATAATATTCCAAAAATAATCATCAGAAATGTTTTAACCTTAAACAATACTATCCAAAGATCATATTAAATCCTTAATGAAAAAAAACGAAGTACTGCAGTACAATACTTACATATATCACATTATTATTATAACCATAATATAATCCATGAGTCCAAAAGCACCAATACATTAATTATTCCACTTCAACTAAAGTAACATCATATGATTGTCCTTGATCCCTGGGCCTTTTATGAGGTATTTTTACCTGAAACTTTGGACATTCATTTGCATAATTCCCCATTTCCCTACAATTATAGCATTCAACATTGAGATCCTCTTTCGTTCCCTTGCAATCACGAGCCTGGTGACCTTTTTCTCCACATTTATAACAAACTCCCATTCCTTTTAGGCAGGTATAGGGGTGATTCTTCCGACAATTATTTCATAATGGAAAATCATTCTTTCCCTTTTCCTTTTATCCATCTCTTGTTCCACAGTTCTCTTCTTCCCTTGCTTTACATTGTTGTCATAAGACAGCGAATTCCTTTTCTGTATTGATAGCACACGAGACAATATCTTCGTACTATGAGAAGGATTTTGATACTAAATCTCGACGGAGAAATGGTTTTAACCCATCAAAGAAACGATCAATCTTACTTCATGGGTTATGTATATAATCTGTAGCATACCTCGCTAACCTTGTGAAGTTGGCCTCATACTTTGTGACATTCTCATCCTCCTTTTGTCTCAAACTCATAAATTTCTTTTCCTTATCTGCTCGATGGTCACAAGGAAAGTATTTTTCTAAGAAAAGATCTTTGAACTATCTCCATTCCATACATGATACTTCTTCATCTTCCATTGTATTTTGAATCAATAACCACCATTGATCGACATCTCCAGTGATGCAGTAAACTTACATGATAACCTTATCCCTTTCACTACTCCCCAAGGTGTGGAATACTTTCTCTAAGGAGATTATCCATTGCTCAGCTACTAATGGATTTGTACCCCCATTAAATTTTGGTGGTTGCTGCCTCATGAAGCGGTCTAACATTGATCCTCCACGTTGTGGATCAGGGTTCTCCATAAAACTAAGGTTATTATTCATAACCTGAGTGAGTTGTCCCAGTATGGTAATAAGTTGATCAGCACCAATTGTATCCCCAGATCCACAATAATTATCTTGAGCAAAAGGAAATTCCCTACATGGAGTTTGTGCATTGATACGGTTTCCATTCCTCCCACTAGGCACCATTTCTATACAATGGAATAAACTAGATTAGTTTATGAATCAAAATACATAATTCCATAATTGTAAAACACTTCACATAAAATGAACGATTTAGGGATATAATCCATATTCATAAAAAGAAATATTTTCTTTGAGAAAGTATATACTCATAAACCCATCATAATGGTTTGTAAAGAAAATGAGAATTATCCTAAGCATATCTCCGAGGAGTGTCGTAACCAAGAGTGTAGCAAGGCCTATTGTCGTGTACCAGTTCCCGTTCGAGTCTAGCTCAAAGTGGTGTTTTTGTGTTTTAACCTTAGGTACTTCTGTGTCCGAGCCGCCTCTACCTAATCGTATCCAGACAGGGATGTATTTCTCGGAAAACTCACAAAATGTCTACAACAACAAAATTCTAAGAAGTTCTTCTATACTAATCCTCAAAGTCTATCTTAGGGATATGTTCTCTAATCAGAGTTTATCTAAATTTAGCTTCCAAGGTTCGTAGTAAACTGCCTCTGATACCAACTGTAACTCCCCGAACCCAACTATCCAGAGTCAGTGCATTACTTCGTAACATTGGCATGATCATAAAAGATCACGTCTTGAAAGACTGATTAGTTTAGTAGCCTTAGAATCACTAGATACAATCATAAATATTACATTACATCATAATGTGAAATACTACAATAAAAAATTCTCCATAGTCCACACTCATATCCTCTTCTGACTATCCCTGTAGGTCATTCATAAAATAATTCTTCACATCCTGAAAAATATTAAAACATTGAAAGAGGTGAGCTCAGATGCTCAGTAAGGATAACAATATAGCGGAAGCATTCATAAGTAAACATAAACATTTAAGGCAATGTATAACTAAAACAAAATCCTTTTAAACTTGAACTTCAACACAATATGTCCAATGTAAAATGAGATAATTCCATTTAGTTCTTCACCTGGATATTCTACTGGTCGAATAATCACATTCAATATCAATAACCACTTTCATAATGATGGAATGCATAATGCCAGACTATCATAACCACGTAGCCAAGGCCTCGTTCCTATACTACAAATAAGATTTTTTCAAGACCTCGTTCCAAGAAACTAGTTTGTCTAATGAGACCTGCCGATGCATCGAGGAGATATAGCGGGCTCCACACATCACTTATTAAGTCCAATTCATTCCTCATATGAAGAGGTTTAATCATATCATAAACCATAACATTTTTGTATCACATAAAACATGCATAAAAGTAACATAATATTTCCACAATTAAATCACAAGATATCAATACAACAAATTGATATAATAAAAACTTTATCAAAAACATTTTCAATTCAAGAAGAAAAGAAAAGTGAAACATTGTATTTGTTTTTTCATTTAAAAAAAGATATGGCTTATAGAGGAAGTTGAAACTCAAAAAATAGTCTCGACGGCGGAGAAGTCGTTGTCTCTGCATACGTAAGAAAAAACATTCCTTTTTCCGTTTAGTAAAAACTCTTCGTATAAAAATATTCTTTTTTAATAAAAGTAAAAGTCAAAGGGGTTTATACACCGTGTAAATGAAAGTTGTGTATAAAACCAAATATGCCTCAATGATAGGAGATTGAGACGAAGTCCTTACAAAGATCAGTATTAATATAAAATAGATCTATTATGTGTATTCACTATAATTACATGTAAAGAAATTACAAATACAAGATAGGAAATAATAATACCATGACATAATTTGAAAGTAGGAGATTAACCCAAAGAATGGAAATTGGGTTATGAAATTCCCTTAACTCGTGTCCGACTTGACTCGATTGTTCTTGAATCTCCTGAATAATAAACTAGAGTTAATTTATATTTTCTTAAGAACTTTTTTCATGTTAATTATTCATTTAATATCACTTATTACCATGTTATAAACATTATGTTATTATTTATGTTAATAACGGTCATTTTGTCAATCTTAGGTACTTGAGTCATAAATATACTTCTTATAATTAGAAGTTGTTCATGTGGTGAAATATCCATTGTATCCAGAAATATATTCATGATGTAGATATCATATATAACATATATATCCAGTATATACATGCATATATAATATTACATAGCATTTCGAGGTAAGAAATGAAATGCACCATTCATACAGATGCTAAGTCGTGCGTACGCATGAACGCTACTTTCATTTCTATTTCATATTTTAATGAAATGAAACATAATGATATAAAGTTATATTATAATTCCAGTATAATATCATATATAAAATAATTTACTCCATCCTTTATACATCCAACATATGGCATTAACGATTCAAATCACATTGAGGGGGCGGTAGTCCGCGCTTCCTAAAATGAAATTATCGCATTTACCCATAATGGAAATCATAAAGGTGTGCCATAAATGAAAAATACAGAAGCATAAGGAAAACATAAACATAATATATATCATATATATAAAAAAATAGTGTCATCATAATTTCCACCATGAGAGGTGTTAAAAGAAGTTTGAACAATCATCATTTCGCGAGGCAGTAATTCGCCACCCACAAGAAACAGTATGTTATTTAACCATTAGATGATGGTGTGTGTAACTGTACATAAAATAATTCTCATAAACACATCCTAGTATATTTAAGATACTTTTGTTGTTACAAAATAATGGAATAAATAGAGTTTAGGGGGTTGTAGAAGCAAAATAAAACAAAAAACCAAAAAAGAAGACATTACCTTAAAATCGGGTAACTCTTTTTGATTTGATCCAAAAGCATCCTTGGGAAGAATTATGAACAAAGTGAGGATTCTAGGAGTAAGAGAGGGAAGTTGGGATAGTATTTGGGAAGAGGTTGGCCGATCTAAATGGCCTGGAAGGTGTGAATAAGGTGGTAGAGGTGGGGGCCTTTTATAAGAGGAGAGGAGGGGCACTCTTCGAAAGATTGAAATGTTACATTATTATGAGATTCTTTTTACATTCTAAAGGTCCCACAATAAAATATTTCGAGGATAAGGTGATACGGGTTCGAAATATAATCATCCAATAGGTTTTTGACAAGTTTATTCTTTATATTTTACATTAACTTTTTATTTTATTTAAATCGTTAATTAATGAGGTAATCGCTGCATCATCATTGTGTCATAAAAATATTAATTTATTTAATGTGTAAAAATTATAAAAAAAGTATCATGATGTAGGAAATATTTTTTTATTTCTAATTAATATTTGTAGTCAAAAATATGACTTGTATAACCCCATTTAAAAATTGTTTTAGTAAAAGAACTCATGTTTGTGACATTTTTATTTTAACATTAAATAAAAAGTTTTTAATGTCATTTTCCTACCAATGTGGCTCCATTGGGTCCCCAAGTTTACCCATGGATTTTTTTGGTCGTCCATGACTCATCCAATAGGGTTAGGACAAGTGTAAAGGTATTTTCATGTTTTTATAATATCATTTTTACCTTAAATTTCACTAATTACCTTTAATTGCGATTAATTAAACTTAAAAGTTACTATTCACCAAAAATTATTTTAATCCCATTGAACCACATTTTACTTCCTAATGACAGCCATGTATGTCAGATTTTTTAAAATCAAATCACATAAGTGGTAATGTTTCATTTAAACAAAAAAATCAGTTTCTTAACTACAACTTAGTGGTTTCACTATTCATCAAAAATTTTAGTTTTTCAGAACAATGAAAAAATTTCACCCTAAGCTATAATTGATATTCCGAATTGAAAAATGATGTATATTTTAAAAAATTCAAAACATATATGATGCATTAATTAATTTTATAAATAATTCCCACTGTCACAACAAATAGCGTGTTTTTAAGAAACAATATATATCAAAAGATTGACAATTGTTTATGTCCAATTTCAAAGTGAAATTAATTCTAATGGATGCCATTAGATGAAATGGTAAAAATATATTTTAATTATACTCTAAAACAACTCAATAGTATAATTTACTACTATAAATTATTTTGATTAAAAAAGTAGTTTTTAAGTATTTTTCACTATTCATAAAAAAATGGAAGTTCTCAGAAAATTACAAAAAATTCAACTTAGGATAATTTCGATATTCCAAATACAAAAATGAAGTCCATTTTGAAATATAAAATTTATATAATTTAAAAAAGTCGGTATTACTATTCATAATGGCTACTTTGATTGGTCGCGGTGTGTAATAATCTCGAACTTGCGTACAATTCAAGCTATTGCATTATTGAAAGAGAAGCGTATCGCGAAAGCTTGGGGTGTTACATTAAATAATTAAGTAATTATTATAAAATTGTAATAATTTATATAAAAGAATTAATAAAAATTAATAAGGTTATCATGAAAGTAAATAATTAATATAAGTTTATAATTCATGATGTTAAAGGACATAAGTAATGAATCAAACTCAAGAAAAGTGATTTAATCTCAATTTTTTTACTAAGGCATATTTTGATTTTATTCTCATATATTCTTTTCGGAGGTGATAAGAACTCTAATTTCACATGTTATATCCTGAATTTATAAATCCAAAAGATATTATCTGTCTTTTCTATTATTATTCTTTAATAAGTTTCATGATTCAAATATTTAAAAGAAGTGTGGGGAACATTGATTTAATAATATATATTAATATGTTTTATGATTCTATTTGGAGTTACATTCCACCATGTTAATATAATTTATAATAGTTTATATATATATATATATAATAAGGTCTATTTTGTATTTCAATTAAATTTTTTCAAAAAGTAATATTTGTTCATGTTTTATACAGAACTTTTTAGACAAATGGTAAAAGGAATGTTCTAAACATAACATACATGATGAAAATGTCTTTTCCGCCACTATGGGAATTATTATAATTTTGAATTCCTTTTAATAATTTAATTTTTCATTAAAATCATTCTCTGTCTTTTTGTTATTTTGGTATTGAAAATTAATTATAAATAGAAATGGGTACTTTCTGTTGGATGTGGTCTTTTGAATTATAATGGTCTTTTAATATCTGAAAGTGATTTTGATACGAGTTTAAAAGAGTTTTTAAAATGAGGATATGTCTTATTACATATTGCGGTTCTTGAATGTTATAAATTATGGGTGCACCCAAATAGAACTAGGTGATCCCATTATTTTTTAAAAGATGGATTCACCCAGATAGTCCACCAATACATTAACTAATTTAGGTATGTAATTAAATCGGATGGTTATTGAATTTAAAAGGGTTCACGAAGGGATAAACATGATGATATCTCAAGGAACATTCTTGATTTTTTAAATTCTTTTTAATATGTTTTTGATAAATTATTTTCAATGGGTTTTCATGTTTTCAATGACATACTGATTTACAATATTTATGTCTCAAACTGAACGTATTTTGCTCACCAAATGATTTGAAATGTCTTTTATATGATTTAAGAAGAAATAGAGTAAAGAATGAGATCATGGAGATAATTTTGAACACTTTTCATAAAAGAAAACAATGATTTATTTTCAAATAGTTCCATTTGGAGATAAAAATGGTTACTGAGTATAACTATCAACTTGTAATGTATGGATTTACTTTGTAATATCATTCTATAATAATATAAAATATAAATTGAAGAGATCCTAATGTGTCAAATATAGTTCAAAAAAACTATAATATGTAATGTTTAAGGTCATGGCCTTTTATGAAATTTCACATTCCTGGTCTCTAGTACCCATTCAATCAAATCTATTCTTATCATTTGACTGCACATGAGAAACAAGTCACATCACAATATATTGGGTATTCTCCCTATCCATAGTACATTTTTTATCAACTAGAAAGAATACATAAGGTATTAATACACATTAAGGTTCATGTATTGGGGGTGATAAATTAATCTTAGTTGGACACCACAAAAAGGGACCCTATAATCATATTCTATAAGTTATTTCTCATGAAATATTTTTAACCTAGACAAAACAGTGATGAAATAAATATAAATTAAATAACTAAAAATTTCTTATGGCTATGACCTCAATTGACATTACATACTTTAGCCAAATCCCAAGTTTTTCTGAGATCACCTCGTTAACCATTCAACCCAAGTACCATGTAGACCATGCCTTGATGGAAACCCAAACCAATCATTACATCTTTACCCATTGTCTCTTGATTAGTTCCTAGATACCTCAGTCCCAGGTACTCATGAAATACCAAAGTACTACCAAAACCACAATATTAGTCTTCCATATATCCCACACATCCTAAATGAATTTTTGAAGGTAGTCATTGCAGCAACAAACTATGCATCAACATCGATTGTTCCATGATCACAAGTCTATTACATGTCCTGAAAGGATAATCCTCAGCCCTACATCATATTCCTTAAAAAATAGAATCTATACTCATGACTGAGACCGTAGATCAGAATATTGACTATATATTTCTCATTCCATTTCCATCATACCCAATTATATATATGGTACTACATGTCCATAATTCTCATATATATTTTTAGAACTCCATGTCCTCAAATATTATCCATATCTGTGGAAAACTGTGTCCACATATGTAATTTAAATATGTGGAAATTCATGTCCAAAAATGTCATCCATGTAATTAGAACACTATGTTTAGAAATATAATCACAAATATTGATGTCCATGTCCACTAATCTCGTTATATACATGGAAAAAAATTTCATTTCACATTTCATATGAGTGTGGAGTATCATTTCCTACACATCAAAACTTAAATATGGGGCGTCATGTCATAGATCTTATACCATGCATGGAAAACACCATGTCAAATCTCATCATCCTTGGATGTGGAGAATCATGTCATGTTTTTTAAACCTTAATAATGGATTATCATGTATATATAACTTTGTGTTCATTGACCATATCATTAAACATGTCTCAAAATCATGGAATCCCAACTATATCAAAACAACCTTGCAGAGTAACAAATTATAAACCTTGAAAAACATAGAAACATATAATGGCCTGGAAAATAACCCCAATAGAACCTCAATATCTCTACACTATCAGATCATAACATTAATTAAGGCTCCAAAAGAACACTCACAACCATTATTACCCATTAATACACACCCTCTCTTGGTTGTTCTATCAACTGTGCCATGACCCATCCACATGGGGCTTCTGTTGCATCTCTCCAAGACCACCTGTAATAGTCAAGGGGATGGTGACTAGCACTGAGTAGAATTATCACTAACATGGTATGTCATCTTCTATCAACTTGTACACACAAAGGCATCTCACATCCCATACAATACATAAATGTATGTAAAATTGAAAAACCAGACACGCAAAAATCATAATCTCACAACCAGTGTACGATAGGAAGTAAAGGAAACGAAATTGGTCAAAACACAAGCCCACCGCAAGAAGTCTAAAAACCATTCCATCCTAGATGTATAAGTAGAGATTATTTTCAAGATACTATAAGAACACACATCAGATTTCCTTGCCTCACTATGCACCATTTCATCTAGGTCCATCTTGGGTTCTATCAAAATTTCAATCATCTACACAAGTAATGGAACATGAGGGAAAACACCTTGCTTGGATGAGTATAGAAATGCAAATTAGTACACATCAAAACCAAAAAAATCAACAGTGCAATAACATTCATCTCTACACATTTATATTTCTACAATGCATACAACATGAATATCCAGATATAATTAAAATAGACCAACAATATGAAGGTAAATTCCCAAACGTAATTGACGTCTTGGATTATAGATCAAAAGTTCAAGAAACCACTCATATATAATAAAACACTACACAAGTCAGATATCACTGATGAAATCCTGCTAAAAGGTTTGGCTCATTAGGTCTCACCATTAGAATAACATGTTAAATACATGAAGAGTTATGATATGTAGATGAGGATCACACCCACATCCATGAATAGAGTATCTCACTCTGGTAATCATAGAAGAATTACAACATCTCTACCTTAGTAGTCCTACTTAAGGGATAAATGTCCAATGTATAGGATGAAATTTCATTCTAACAATTAGTTAATGGAGATCGGAAATGTATGCTAACAAAAAATGTCCATGATACACATGAAAAGGTCTACAAGAAAACATTTAAATTTTTCACAGCGTGTAGTATGGTTACAACCCATGTCACATTGACCCCAGATCATGCTTGTCTAAATGGACATTGTCCATGTTTGAGACCATGTAACAGTACACAGCGTGTGGCTGCCCATGAAATCAGTCAGTGTACTAGTACTTCTATTAGCCTATGTACATGATATCTTGGTCATGTCCATCTATTATTACATTGAATTCATCTTTTCATGTACTCATATACAATGTTCGTGTAACCTCCAAGGTACATTCCATGATATCTGGGAGGTTATCACACATCATGTGGTAGGAAAACATGACGTGTGATCCACAAATCAATATTGATACCATATTATCCTCTATGAGGACACAACACACTATATAATCCCATATTACACAATATGTGGATCGAAGTTTTCTAGAAACCCTTGTTCATCCTTCAGTGCGGGCTCGAACCACTACCAGCTATATTATCATCGTTAAAATCACTAGAAATTGTGGATCCATTTTAGCAGAGCCTCACCATGGACATTCACAAGAATCCAATATTTTAATATTTTCATAAATTGTTTCTAGTTCATCTTGTCTCCCTTTAAGTGCCCACACGAATTGGGAGTCTCCAATTTGGTATGATATGTTCATTTTGACCACTGGTGCAGCTCTATCACATCATTCTAATCCCAGGTCAACATTATTTTATCATTATAAAAATAAATGGGTTAAAAATGATCAATTTCATTAATGGATGTAGAACTACGAGAAAATGATAACACTCACCATGAAAAGAGAAAAAGGGAGGAAACACACAACCATATATATAATGTACAATCCTTAGAAAATGATTGTGTTTTCCATGATCATTCTCCTTTATAAATTCAGTCAACAATAAAATAATCACAATGAAAATATCCAATTAAAATATTCACAATAATCCCATTTGAAAAAATGACTTATACGTGAATCAATACATTTCATGATTAAAGTAAGTTCATTTTTAAATGTTATAATATGTAAATAATCCAATAAAAACAACATCCTACCATGAGATGGATCAATTACTGATGAGTAATGGAGTTGCACTATGATCGTTGGAATGATCCTTTGATTCCTCCTCACACTGGTCATCGATCATCGATCCTTTCATCATTTGCCAACATAATAACCTCAAATGGATCTAATTCACCACATAAATTTGTAGGGTTATGTGCCTGACCCTGAAATTTATCATTATGAACTTATTTAAAAAAGTAACGTAGGTTTTTGAATAAAAAAATAACATATTTTAATAATTTTATTCATTTTAATCCTCTAGAAAAAATTATAAAATCTCCCCATGAATACAAATTTTATGTCATTCCTAGGGTAATACACATATTCTGAACTCAATGGATGCTTGAAATTTCTAATTTGGGCCTCTATTTAGATGTTATTCCACATTCCTATAAAATAACTTAAACAAGCAACTTAATATATTTCTTATATTTTAAACATCTATTACAATAAGGTTGGGCCTCCAAAATGAATTATGCCTCAGCTTCTAGTCTCATAAATAATCCATAAAACATCCAAAAATAATACAAGAAATACAATAATCATTATATTCTTCCCACCATGGGCCTATACATTTTGAAAATGAAAAATGAGGGCAATAGAAAGAGATGTGGGTATTGAGCATGAATAGGATCATGTTGGTCCTCTGTATTAACATAGAGATTCCCATAACACCACTAGACACAGACTAAAGGAATATCACACCCCTATATGTTCCTATACGTTTGATACTCAATCTATACCAGGTACTCTGCAAAGGTATCTCATTCTATGATGTCTAGCTTTCCCTAGTTGATAATGTATGATGGGTCACAAACAAACCTAATCAACTAAGAAATGTGGAAGACATCATGTACCAATTATTACTAATGAGGAATTGGTATGTGTTATGTCACCTCACCATCTCCATGTAGTATCTGGAATGGGACAATAAATTTCAAATATATATATTTCAACCCTAACAAAATCTCTGTGATCCACATTGAGATGAAACACATAAGAACGCATGGTCTCCCTTCTAAAACTCAAAATTCCTCATTCATATGTCAGTATAACAATTCTAATAGCTATCTATAGTCTTTATATTCTCTAAGATGATATTCAGATTCTATGTAGTAGCTCACACCAACTCTGTTTCCAAAATTATTTACTCTCCTAGCTTAATTAAGTAATGTATTTACCTATATGATCTCTCGTACAATACCTAAAATGAGGCCATATTGATGTTGTAATGTTATCAGTTTTTGTATAAAAACCCCACCAATGATTGGTAATCCGGCCAACTATGTTCAATGTCTAACAGGAAAGACCGTAGCATGTCCTCTGGGATTTGAATATTCTTCTCTATCTCAATATTATTCCAGGGGTGAAATACTATGCTAAAAAATAACCGAGTCCAAAAAGAATCTTGAAATATCCTCTATAGATGATATGCTAAGTGAACATCACTGTATGAAATGATTATAAATGAAAATCATGGAAGACATAATATCATTTTCATGTATAAAAATCCAAATCATTCTACTGAACTCAACTTCCAGATGCTAAGAAGTGGTCCGACATTGTGAATCTGTCTACATCCACCATGATTTCATTATTTCCCCTATAAGTACATGGTAATACCATAACTATGTTCATGGATATCTCATATTACTCCAATTATACCACCACAAGGTGTTGAGATAATACCACTAGAACATGGTACTCACCCATCACATTCTTAGATGTAAGGCATCGAGAGAAAAACACTACAACTCTCTTATTCATACCCGGATAGAAATACTCATTTCAAAGCTCTTTGTAAATAGTTTCCACTCATGTATATACCAAAAACATAGTCATATTAAACTCTCCCAGAACCACCTTCAGAAATCTATCTTGTACCATTAGGTGTCCTCTGATTTTAATGGCATGATTCACACCTACAAAAAATCCTTAATGAGTAACTCAATTGGATATCTGAGTATGTAGGGTGTACCAGTAAATATCCCCATGTTGATCCTCTACAATTAACTATAAAATTAGAGGAGAAAACCCATCTACCGGTGGTATGATGCTCTATGTCCATCCATAAATGAAAACATTAATGAGGAAAATAACTCCTAAGCCTCATTCAACAGCTGTGATCAACATATTCTATCGATAACATCTTATACCACATTCCCCTTCAAAAGAGTATAAAAAAAATATAAATCATAATCCTAGAAGAACTCTTTTCATTAACTTTGTCTGAAGTTATGATCCATTAGAGAGAGGATATACTTGAGACTCATTTTATCATAAAAAATGATAAACCACTCGACAATCTGGTAGTGTTTCCACATTTGTAGAAATAAGACTAATAATTCTAACTCACGATCAAGGGATTCATTGTTCATTGAATGTGGTCTTATCTAGTTTGAACCATAGGAAATATACACCAACATCTACATTAGTACCCAATCAAGCCTAGTTCTTAATGTATCGTAGAACACTATTTCCTTATCACCCTCCATTAGTAATCTCTAAATGGTATCACTTTCTAATTTTTTCTTAAACTCCTAAAAATCTACTAGAGCATCACTATCTTAACGAAATGCTATCCCATTCAGCCCAAAGATGTCATGTGTGCTTATATCATGGAAACAACAATGTATGAATCTCTGTTAATGGCCTACAATCCAAAGATTCATTTACACTTTTGTAAGATTATTGGAGATATCCAAATCTTAACACTGCCTCAACCTTGTTTGGGGCAACATCTACACCATCTACTAGGTAACATGTCCCAAATAATGGGCCTCATAAATTTATAACACATCCTTTTATAGCTTCCCACAAAGTGGGTTCTCATGGATTACATTGAGAACCATCCTCATGTTTCTCATGTTCTCATCCTTGGATGCTGAGTACAAAAGGATATCATCGATAAATACTACTGTGAATTAGTCTAAAAATGTTGTAATATCTTCTTCATGAGTCCCATAAACAATTTCGGGTCGTTCTTTACAGAAAAGGTAATCACCAAGTACTTTTAGTTACTGGAGATACATCTCAATTCCATCTTTGTCCAATTCGCATCCCGTACTTGAAACATTTGATAACCTACCCTAGTGTCAATGTTTTAGAACTATTGTTCCCCTTTAAATTGATCAATGAGGTCATCGATCCTCATTAGTTGGAACTTATTACTTGTATTCACTTGATTAAAACACTTTTATTTCACACATAACCTCAAGCTCCCATCCACAATCTTGGTGAATAAAACTGTGGATGACTAAGGTGAGATCCTTGGTCTATCAATTCCTTTCCTCAGTAAGTCCTCCCACTACACCATCATCTATTGAAGCACTATGGGGACATCTAATATTCTGTTGTAGATATCAATGTCATCTAAGGGTGTATATCATAGTATGACTCTATATATTGTTATGTCATAAACCTAGAACATTCTTAAGGATGAGTTCCTCATATTCCACTAAAAAGGTTGGAAATTGAAAACTCATAATAGTCATTGCACCAAGGGTCATGCTATCCAACTGATGATTAATCGACGACACCATCCTATTCATGGGACCATCATGTATTTCCATAGTTTCCTTTTCTCACTTATATGAACAAAATCTTGATCAATCCCTATGGACACAACACATACTCTACATAAAATATATTAAATCTGGGAATGAATTTTTGATATCCACTATATACCTAAGATGTATTTATAGGGTCTCATCACTGCTACAAATATATCCCAACTAAAACTCTCACCTCCAAGAGTGGGGTCTAAATATTGGAACATGAGATTGGTCACTGTTTCATCTCTGGTATGAATATCTAATTGAAATGGTCAATCCAAGGGATCAGTAAGAATATCCTTATCTAAAAGCACATAGTTAGGAATAATGTAATAAATAGAACCTATTTCTATCAGTATTGAAACTAATGTAGAAAAGACATAGATGATACCTCATATCAATCTCAGATCCTCTGGGTCATAATCCTCGACTGCCTGCAGCTACCCCTACCCTATCCTCCATATTCTGGATCCTGTTATGGATCACCTAGGAGAGTTGGTGGTAACATGGTAAAGAAAATATCACCTCCATTTGTTCTCCTAGGACCTCTTCCATGTAATTCACTATGCAGACCTTCTTTCTCCTACCACTGCCTCTACTTTAGTGACATGTCCATGTTCAACCTATTAGCTATATAGAGGGTAGGACTATCTTGGAAAAAATTTCACCTTCTTTCACATAAGTACAATTGAAAATTTTCGGGACGACTGGACCCAAAAATTTATCCCTAAATTGTTGAACCATTTCCTTGGTAACTCCATAAGAAATTTCTTGCACATCATGGTCCCTAAAACTAAAACTAGCTCCCTACTGTCGGGGTCTTTTCTCATGAGGGGCCACTACCAGAAACAACTGTCTGTGTTCTCTAAGCCATGAATACATAAACCTCAAAATATTGATCTAGAACCCCAATTAGGATGGAATTTATATATGGATAATACTAGCATAGATGTATCTATGAAATCCTTTCTCAATGGTCTGATCTCAGAATAAATATCCTCTAACCATATCCATCGAGTTCCTAGAGAGAATGGCGATCCTTGATTAATGTTGAGCTATTTTCTCACTTCAATACTGAAGATATAGAATCTCCTAAATATGTACATACCTCAGTATAGATAGAGTCAAGTCCTCTATAATAAGGTGCTCAATCTCTTACCCTGCTAGATTCGCCACATCAAAAAACTCGGTCACAAACCCCCCATCATCATGTTGAAAAATGGGGAAGGATCAACTATTCGACAATGATATATTCTTCAGGTGTCCTAACATGATGGAAAATCGGGTTTCACACCTCATTCCATTCCTCATATGCATGTGGGTCAAGATCTCCATGAGCCCAAGGGGTATTTGTCACTAGAAATCATAATTTGTGTTCGACCTTTGATCCTCATCTACTGGAAATACAGGTACCATCTATTTCTCAACAGGTGGTGGTATAGATGGTCCACCACATAGAGGTAACAAATATATAACTGTTCCATATATCGATTCCTTATAACTGAGGGGATCATCCTCAGGTTCTTGATGGAGAATAATTACTGGCATACATTAGGGGGACATCCTTATATAAACAATTTGTACCATGGTAAATGGGTATATCTATAGAGCTGAATGAAGATGGAAATAAAAAACCAAAATCATTTTTACATAATTGATTTACCTATATTTTTGTTACAACCATTTTTCTCTTATACAGATTCAAACAAAGTTGATCATTCTCTTGGTGTCTGGATACGTTGGCCACCATAGAAACACTAGAGTCCCTAAAAGAAGTGTCGAACATGAAACACTTAACACTCTTACCCCAACTGATTTTCATAGACTCTATTCCTATTTTTGATCCATGTCACCTAATATAAGTATATCAAGATCCTTCAATATTGGAAATGTGCTGAAACTCCCCATGTTTTCCTCAAATAGTCTAGGGGCTGGCGACTAGTACTGGGTATTAATAACTAATATTGGAGACCATATCCTAAGCGTTGTACACACACACACACATTTCAATGCCCATATTATTTTGAAATGTAATAAAAATATATCATGCATGCATATATTTAAATCCAATAACCATAGTATGATAAGATGTAATGGAATGTAAACAATGCCAAAAAAAACCACCACAAAGAGTCTAAAAACATGGCCAGCCTGAAAGTATAGATAAGAACTACTGTAATGAGACCATATGATCACACCTATATTGTTCTAGTCCCAATAACAAATATCTGGTCTTAGTCTGTAGAGACCCGAAGGTTGACGTACATTGACATTACATTACTTTTGCGGAATACTTAGTACATAACAAAAACAAACACACAAGGACCGTAATAGTTTAGTGTCTTTGGAAACTCGGAATATAATATTCTAATCGTGGTAAAATATCATCAACATATCACATAAATATCTTCCCTTTTTTTACCTAAAACCATTATTTGTATCCTTGGGAAAAGAAAACATAAAAGGGTGATCTCAAATGCTCAGTAAGGGTAAACAAAAGAAATATCAATCACATCAGATTCATAACATTTTGGAAATCTTAACCTGTAAAAGGGAGCATAATATCATAAAAGGGGATAAATCATAGTAGTGAAATGTAATCCCAATAATCATAACATAAAACTTGAAACATTGTGAAATACACAAATAATCATAGATAATCATTTCTTATTAGTCAAGAATCATTTCCAAGACTATCTTAGTGGACAAAGTCTCTTTCTGAACCGAGTTCACTCCTCGTTTCAGTCCTGTTTCACTGAACCGGTATAAACTACCATTCCATCCATGTCTATATCATGAGATATAAAATCTTTACCCAATACATTGGAAGGATATATAGGTCCCAACCATCTCATAATGATACCATTCTTATGTGTTCCACAAAATCTTAAATCATACATCATTGCATAACCCATGTAATAAAAATGAGAATCTTAAACATCGTGACATCATAAAAAAATCCATATAAGATAAAGGAATTCATAAAAATATTCCCATCACAACATAATCAAATCCATGTAATAATAGGGATAAAAACAGAACCCTATATTATCTTATATGGAAAATAATTTTGATAAAACTCTTGAACTTCATTCTTGAGGAAAATATCATTTCTACTTCAAAAAAAAACATTTCCTTTCTCAAAATGTCATACAATTCTAAACTAAAAGAAGTTGATTAAAAATAAACTTGAAAACTTGTAAAGGAAGCTTCTTGGAAATAATTTTTTACATATCCATTCATTCAGTATAAGTTAAAAAAACATTCTTCATACTTTTGTCGGAAAAGTCAAAAAGTGCCTTGTACGAAAAACGACAAAAGATTCCTTTCATATCTTTTACTAAAACTCTCCAAAGGGTAAAATTGGATTTAAACAATTGTAGGTAGATGGAAATAATATTATATATTGAGAAAACATGTATGTGGATGATAAAATACACCCCAGTAAATACCAAAGTATAAACAATCTCGGATACAAATGAGATTATGATATTTCCCTTACCGTAGGTTCGATATGCTTTGTACGTGTCCGAACCTCCTGTATAATGATTTAAATAATTTTATTGACTTATTCCAGAATAATAAGTATTTTTTGATATCATATATGGTCATATTCTTAGCTTCTTAGTAGTAATATTTCATTGCTACTTGTTATTCGGGTGTTTATAACTTTTTGTTCTTATGCGTGTTTTGTTGAATAAATTCTTATTCTTCTCTTTAGGTTATAGATACCTCATTTACAGAATGGTATTATTGTAATATATATCATATTCATTCATTAAATTCATTTATATAATCATTATGCAATGAAGATCATGTAGAACGAATCGCATTACATTGTGGAGACTGTATTCCGTACGTATGCACGAGCGATGATATCGTTCCCCGGATCGTGGAATTGTATTGGAGTGTATGTATACTATTTCAGAATCAATATCACTTTTTAATAGTCATATATAGTTATTATTTAAACCATTATACCCATCCAAGTAAGGTGATGGTGGAAAATAGATTACACCATGGAGTGGAGACGGTATTCCGTACGTACGCACACGAAGTGATTTCGTTTTCCGTAGGATGGATAGATGGTGAAATAGGGTTGTTTTATACTTATAATAACATATCCGTATATTGGTGACACTGATGTTGTTAATTAATAATAAAACAACCTAATAAAAAGAAGTGGAAGAAGAAATAAAGATGAAATAATCAGTAACGGATATTACATCTTCTTTGAAGCGCCTCTTTGAGATCTCCTTTTAGGGCACTAAAATTGGACTTCCAAGAAGACCAGGACCTCTAGGATGTTTCTAGGGAAGTGGAGAGGAGAAAGTGTCAGGGGTTGGCTGAGCTTGAAGGCTCAAATTTGTGTGAGGAGGAGAAGGAGGAGGTGCCCTTTTATAAGGGAGGAGAGGGGTACCTTTGGAATAACGAAAACTATTATTTTATTATAAAGTCAAATTCTGTTTTAAATAGCTCAAAATTGATTTATTTATAGGATAAGGTGGGGATGGGTCGAAATCCTCTCATCCAATAGAATTTAGACATGTTTATGTTCCTATTTTAACCTTATCATTTAGATTTAACATTAATTTAAATAATTTTACTTCTACTATGTCTTCTTGTGTTCTTATACTATAAGGTTAATAAACTTACTATATCAAGACAAAAGAACCCCAAGTTGTTTATTATTAATATATATAACCTTATCTAAGTCATTTGGAAGAGCCTTATATTTTTAGGAATAAAATAACAATTAATAATAAAATATTTGTTTTAAAAACTATTTTATGTCAATTTTGACACTATTTAGTAATTGATTTTTGTGACAATCATAACAGAATGATAAGTTCAAACATAGTTAATTAAATAAACACTAACATGTCATATTAACCTATAAAATTATTGCAATTCATAAAAAGTCTAAAATTATATTTATTTTTGTATTTATAACATCACTTATGTCAATATTTCATTAATAAGATAATTAATGCATCATCGTTGTGTCATAAATAAATTAAATTATTTAATGTCTAAAAATTACAAATAAAATACCATTATGTAGGAAATTATTTGACCTTTCTAATGAATATTTATAGTCTAATTTATCATATGTATAACCCCATACTAAAAATGATTTAGTTATTAAACATTGATTTTAAATATTTTAAACCTTCTTTAAATAAATTAATAATAAATGTCCTAATCTAATTCAAGTGGGCCTAAATGGTCATATGTTATTACTAAGGTTGTTTTTGGTCGAATTACACTTGTCCAATAGAATTAGGACATGTGTTAGGGTAATAATAATATCATTTTTACCCTTAATTACCATATTTACTTTTAACCATGGTAAAAAAAATAAAATGTTACTATTCACCAAAAATTATTTTCATCTCATTGAAGGACATTTTACATACTGACATGAACCGTGTCACTCGGATTTTTAAAATTCCACTCACAAATGTGGTAAAATAATGTTTTATGAAAAATTCATTTTTCTTAACTACCACTTAGTGGTTTCACTATTCATAAAAAATGAAAGTTTCCAGAAAAATACCAAAAATTAGGCCTGAGATATATTTGATATTACGAACTCAAAAATGATGTCTATTTTACCAAATTCAAAACATACCAGTTTCATTAATTAATTTAAAAATTAGTTCCCGTCGTCAAAACAAATATCGTGTTTTTAAAAGATAATAACTATCAAAAGATTGACACTTGTTTATGTCCGGTTTAAATGTGAAATTACATCCAATGAACAATATTGTATTAAATTTTAAAAATATAATCTAAATATACTTTAAAACCAATCAAATTAATAATTTATTACTATTAATTATTTCAATTAAAAAGGTTGTTTTTAATTAGAATTTTGTAATTTTCACTATTCATCAGAAAATGAAAGTTATCCGAAAAGTACCAAAATTTCACCCTAAGCTAATTTCGATATTACGAATCCAAAAATGAATTCCATTTTGAAAAATAAAATTTACAAAATTTCATAAAGTGTTTATTACTATTCATAACGGTTAGTTTTAATTATATTTTAATATCATATTGTTGTTTGGTGAAACTCGTTATTGCGTACTACACACGCTATCGAGGAAGGTCGTGATTGTGTTTAATGCAAGAAAAGTCAAGGATGCATGTTTTTCAAGATCCTTTTGGTGTAGCGTACAACACAAGACATTAATGATATTAAAAAGAATATTTTTCATAAAATCTCAGGGTGTTACATTCTACCCCCCTAAAAATGAATTTCGCCCTCGAAATTCGTCAGGGTTATAAATGGTTTACTATTAGAAAGTTTCTTTGATAGAAACCTACATCGTAAAGAGGAATACCAATACCAATATTTAAAAACAAAAGTATGCAACATAACGGTTACCCAAATAAACTAATCACTGGGTTTCCACATCGGTGAAAATATGGATATGGACAAGAAATCAAACCATCGTGTTCTGATGGAGAGTGGTAGATAACATGGCTAGGGAAAATCCAGCAATCACAAAGCCATAAATTTGTGATGATCTAAGGTACCATCTCATTTATCAGATATAAGAGAACTAGGACAACATTTTTGGTTTTCAAGATCGTTTCCCTAATGTTGATGAAATTGGAATTAGAAGAAATATTTTCTTGCTTTCGGTATAGTATCACTATTGGTCGTTCTTTGGAAAATTTCCACTGCAACTTTTAAAGAAATGATGTTGAATTTGTCATTCGTGATGTGTTAGCAGATCATGTGATAGAATGATGGGTCATTCCTTCTCTCTCAAACAAAAGGATAGAAAAGTTATCAAAAAATACATAAGTCCATCTATAGTGAGACTAATGATATATGGTTCCTAAAATGGACTTATACTTCATATATCATACTGATTAATATAATAAAACTAGTTTCTACTAAATATGGACTTCTTATAAGCCAGTGGTAGGCGATAAAGGCCATTCGCACTTCGGTTGTGGGTTTGATTCCCACAGCCTTGTCCGACGCAATGGGCTGTCGCCCGTCCTGCAGGTTGTCCTTTTTCTAAACCTTATTACTATAACATCCCATCAACAATATCAAAAATGTTTTATCCTTAAACAATACTAACTTATGTCTAACATAATCCATTCCAATCTTTAGGATTATCTAAAATACTTCGGTCCAAGATCATAGTTTAAAGAAAATAATCACGTGAATGCCATCATTTATCCCCCATATATCGTAAGATATATCTTGTTGGTCAAATTACAAATATGTGAATACCTTAATCATGTATTCTCTTGAAGAATGAATATCCATTGAACCTTAGTGAAAACATGAATGAAGTTAAAAGTTAACACTTTCCACATACCAAAATCCTCAAAATTCTATATCCTCAAACCATGATATCTCTTAGTCCTTATATCAATCATGAGCTCATAAATACTATCAAACATTTTAGATTCTCTTTATCCCTTCATTATGTGCATATCCTCTGCTTTCCAAAAATATCTCAGTCACTTTTCATGGTTACCAATGCCATAAAATTATTGAAAACCACAATAGACTAAAACAAAAATATTCCAATATTCCCCGATACTATATACAACATTTTTCTGGAATCCCATTACATAAACACTTAATCATTCCACCACATCGTTTTCATATTCAACATCACCATTGGAAATCGCATGTGACTTCCCTTTCTCCTTTTCCTTAAGTGGTTCCTCGCGTCGATCATCACTAACCCTTGGATTAGGGCATTTATTATCATAATGCCCCATTTCTGTGCACTTGAAGCATTGAAGTGTTGTTGGTGCGTTCTTTGCAGTCTTTTCTTTATTCACATCATTAGAAACCCTTTTTCCATTACTTCGACACTCAGCTGCTCGATGACCTTATTTTACTCACTTAAAACATTTTCTAGTCCCTTTAAGACAATCTACACCATGCTTCTTTCCACACTTTGAGCATAAGGACACATTCATCTTCTTTTCACCATTATTCTGAGATTTCTCCTTGACCTCCATCTTTCGTTTCTTGTCAAAGCTATTGAGAAGGATAAGTAACACCAAATTCCATTTCTACATTGATATCACAACACACAATATCTTCATAGCTACTGATATCTCTTATAGCTAATGCCCTTCAAAGATTTGGTTTTAAGCCACTGAAGAATCGATCAACTTTACTTTCAGGTTGGATGATAAATCCAGATGCATACCCTGCAAGCCTTTTAAAATTCGCTTCGTATATACCAACAAATTCATCATCCTTTTTCTTTAGTTCGAGAAATTCCTTCTCCATCTTTGTTCGAAGAATACGAGGGAAGTACTTATTGAAAAATAAGTTCTTGAACTCATCCCATTCCATGAACTCAATTTCATCCCTTTACCTCGTATTCTTAATAAGATTCCACCATTGATCATCATCACCCTCCAAACGATATACTGCTAAGATGACTTTATCTTGTTTAGAACATTGATGAACTGAAAATATCTTTTCAGTAGTACTGATCCATTGTTCAGCAACAAGTGGATCAGAAGACCCACTGAAAGAAGGTGGATGTTGCCTCATGAAGGACTCAATAGAATATTGTTCTCTTCTCTGCTCATTTGGAAGTACAGAATGATTCATAGCTTGTGTAAGTGTAGAAATAATATTTTTCACTCCATCTCCCATAACATTTGTTTGTTCAGGAGGACAATCATTGCATTGTCCATTGCATTGATCAACACGGTTCCTTCGGGTTCCAACCATCGTCTAAAACCCAAAAAGAATAGTGTGAGAGGAAAAAATCATGCTAGGGAAAACAACATAATAAAGGGGGAGTACCATCAATATCTATCATCTTAGGTTTAATTATATGAACGTTAGCATAATTCTAGGACTATAACCTATATTTATACTTAACCTTAGGTACATCCCTAGACATACCTTAGAAATATCTCTAGGGATATCACTAAAGTTTTCGCATCCTAGTTTCCAAAGGATGACTAAAACTTTCCTCTGATACCAACTGTAGAGACACGAAGCTTTATGTACATACACATTACATTTCTTTTGCAGAATACTTAGTACATAAAGAAAACACACACACAAGGACCGTAATAGTTTAGTGTCTTTGGAAACTCGAAATATAATCTTCTAATCGTGGTGAAAGATTTTCAACATCTCCCATAAATATCTTCCCTTTTTTACCTAAAACCATTCTTTATATCCTAGGGAAAAGAAAACATAAAAGGGTGAGATCAAATGCTCAGTAAGGGTAAACAAAAGAAATATCAATCACATCATATTCATAACATTTTGGAAATCCTAACCTACAAAAGGTAGCATAATTTCATAACATGGGATAAATCATAGTAGTGAAATGTAATCCCAATAATCGTAACATAAAACTTGAAACTTTTTGGAATACACACATAATCATAGATAATTAGTCAAGACTCATTTCCAAGACTATATTAGTGGACAAAGTCCCTTTCTGAACCGAGTCCACTCCTCGTTTAAGTCTTGTTTCACTGAACCGGTATAACCTACCGTTCCAGCCATGTCTATCTCATGAGATATAAAATATTTACCCAATGCATTGGAGGGAGATATAGGTCACACCCATCTCATAATGATACCATTCTTATGTGTGCCACAAAATCTTAAATCATACTTCATTGCATAACCCATGTAATGAAAATTGGAATCTTAAACATCGTGACATCATAAAAAAATTAATATAAGATAAAGGAATTCATAAAAATATTTCCATCACAACATAATCAAATCCATGTAATAATAGGGATAAAAACAGAACCCTATATTATCTTAGATGGATAATAATTTTGATAAAACTCTTGAACATCATTCTTGAGGAAAATATCCTTTCTACTTCAAAAAAAAAACATTTCCTTTCTTAACATGTCATACAATTCTAAACTAAAAGAAGTTGATTAAAAATAAAATTGAAAACTTGTAAAGGAAGCTTCTTGGAAATAATGTTTTAAAAATCCATTCATTCCATATAAGTTAAAAAAAATTCTTCGTACGTTTTTCGGAAAAGACAAAAAGTGCCTCGTACGAAAAACGACAAAATATTCCTTTCATATATTTTACTAAAAACTCACCAAAGGGTAAAATTGTATTTAAGAAATTGTAGGTAGATGGAAATAATATTACATATTGAGGAAACATGGATGTGGATGATAAAATACACTCCAGTAAATACCAAAGTATAAACAATCTCGGATACAAATGAGATTGTGATATTTCCCTTACCTTAGGTCTGATATGCTTTGTATGTGTCTGAACCTCCTGTATAATGATTTAAATAATTTTAATGACTTATTCCAGAATCATACTTATTTTTATGATATCATATATGGTCATATTGTTAGCTTCTTAGTAGTAATATTTCATTGCTACTTGTTATTCGGGTGTTTATAACTTTTTGTTCTTATGCGTGTTCTGTTGAATACATTCTTATTCTTATATTTAGGTTATAGATACCTCATTTACAGAACGGTATTATTGTAATATATATCATATTAATTCATTAAATTCATTTATATAATCATTATTCAATTAAGATCATGTAGAACGAATCACATCACATCGTAGAGACGGTATTCCATACGTACGCATGATCGATGATATTATTTCCATGATCGTGGAATTGTATTGGAGTGTATGTATAATATTTCAGAATCAATATCACTTTTTAATAGTTATATATAGTTATTATGTACACCATTATACCCATCCAAGTAAGGTGGCGGTGGAAAATAGATTACACCACGGCGTGGAGACGGTATTCCGTACATACAAACGCGCGGTGATTTCGTTTTCCGTAGGATGGATAGATGGTGAAATATGGTTTTTTCATTCTTATAATAACATATCAGTATATAAGTGATACTGATGATATTACTTCATAATAAAACAACATAAGAAGAAGAAGTGGAAGAAAAAATAAAGATGAAAGAATCGGTAACGGATATTACCTCTTCTTTGAAGCGCCTCTTTGAGATCTCCTTTTAGGGCACTAAAATTGGTCGTTGAAGAATACCAGGACCTCTAGAATTATTCTAGGATGGTGGAGAGGATAAATTAGCAGCGTTTGGCCGATCTTGAAGGCTCAAAGTTGTGTGAGAAGGAGAGGGAGGAGGTGCCCTTTTATAAGGGAGGAGAGGGGTACCTTTGGAATAACTAAAACTATTATTATATTATAAAGTCCACTTCGGTTTTTAATAGCTCCAAATTGATTTATTTCGAGGATAAGGTGGGTATGGGTCGAAATAATCTCATCCAATAGAATTTAGAAATGTTTAGGTTTCTATTTTAACCTTATCATTTAGATTTAACATTATATTAAATAATTTTACTTTTACCGTGTCTTCTTGTGATCTTATACTATAAGGTTAATAAACATACTATATCAAGCCAAACGAACCCCAAGTTGTTTATTATTAATATATATAACCTTATCTAAGTCATTTGGACGAACCTTAGATTTTTAAGAATAAAATAACAATTAATAATATAATATTTGTTTTAAAAACTATTTTATGTCAATTTTGACAGTATTTAGTAATTGATTTTTGTGACAATTATAATAGAATGATAAGTTCAAAAAAAGTTAATTAAATCAATAATAGCATGTCATATTAGCCTAGAAAATTAGTGTAATTCCTAAAAAGTTTCAAATTATATTTATTTGGGTATTTATAACATCACTTATGTCCATATTTCATTAATAAGATAATTACTACATCGTCGTTGTGTCATAAATAAATTAAATTATTTAATGTCTAAAAATTACAAATAAAATACCATTATGTAGGAAATTTTTTTATATTTCTAATGAATATTTATAGTCGAATTTTTCTTATTTATAACCCCATATTAAAAATGATTTAGTTATTAAACATTGATTTTAAATATTTTAACCCTTCTTTAAATAAATTAATAATAAATGTCCTAATCTAATCCAATTGGGCCTAAATGGTCATATGTTATTCCTAAGGTTGTTTTTCGTCGAATTAAACTTGTACAATAGAATTAGGACATGTGTTATGGTAATAATAATATCATTTTTACCCTTAATTACCGTATTTACTTTTAACCGTGGAAAAAAAAAGTTACTATTCACCAAAAATTATTTTCATCTCATTGAATCACATTTTAATTAATGATATCAACCGTGTCTCTTGGATTTTTGAAATTCCACTCACAGAAGTGGTAAAAATAAGTTTTATAAAAAATTCATTTTTCTTAACTGCCACTTAGTGGTTTCACTATAATCAAAAAATGAAAGATTCTAGAAAAATACCAAAAATTAGGCCTAAGATATATTTGATATTATGAAATCAAAAATGATGTCTATTTTACTAAATTAAAAACATACCAGTTTCATTAATTAATTTAAAAATTAATTTCCATCGTCAAAACAAATAGCGTGTTTTTAATAGATAATAATTATCAAATGATTGACACTTGTTTATGTTTGGTTTAAATGTGAAATTACATCCAATGAACAACATTGTATTAAATTGTAAAAATATAATCTAAATATACTTTAAAAAACTCAAATTAATAATTTATCACTATTAATTATTTCGATTAAAAAGGATGTTTTTAATTAGAATTTAGTAATTTTCACTATTCATTAGAAAATGAAAGTTATCCAAAAAGTACCAAAATTTCACCCTAATCTAATTTCGATATTGCGAATCCAAAAATGAATTCCATTTTGAAGAATAAAATTTACAAAATTTCAAAAAGTGGTTATTACTATTTATAACGGCTAGTTTTAATTATATTTTAATAGCATATTATTGTTTAGTGAAACTCGTTATTGCGTACTACACACGCTATCGAGGAAGGTCGTGATTGCGTGTAATGAAAGGCAAGTCAAGGATGGGTGTTGTGCAAGCTCTTTTTGGTGTAGCATACAACACAAGACATTAATGAAATTAAAAAAAATTCATAAATTCCTGGGGTGTTACATTCTACCCCCCTTAAAATGAATTTCGCCCTCGAAATTCGTCGGGGTTATAAATGGTTTACTATTCGAAAGATTCATTGATAGAAACCCACATCGTAAAAAGGAATACCATAACCAATCTTTAAAAACAAAAGTATGAAATGTAACGGTTACCCAAATAAACTAATCACTAGGTTTCCACATAGGTGAAAATATGGATATGGAAGAGAAATATAACCCTCATGTTCTGATTAAGAGTGGTACAGAACATGGCTATGGAAAAGCCAGAAATCACAAAGCCATGAATTTGTGATGATCTAAGGTACTATCTGATTTATCAGATATAAGAGAACTAGGACAACATTTTTGGTTTTCAAGATCGTTTCCCTAAAGTTGATGGAATTGGAATTAGAAGAAATATTTTCGTGATTTCGGTATAGTCTCACTGTTGGTCATTCTATGGACAATTTCTACTACATCTCCTAAATAAATGAAGTTGAATTTGTCATTCGTGATGTGTTAGCAGATCATGTGATAGAATTATGGGTCATTCCATCTGTCTCAAACAAAAGGTTAGAAAAGTTATCAAAAAATACAGAAGTCCATCTATAGTGAGATTAATGATATATGGTTCCTAAAATGGACTTATACTTCATATATCATGCTTCTTAATATAATAATACTAATTTCTACTAAACAAGGACTTCCTATAGGCTAGTGGTAGGCGATAAAGTCCAGTCGCACTTCGATTGGGGTTCGATTCCCACATCCTTGTTCGATGCAATGGGCTGTCGCCCATCCTGCAGGTTATCCTTTTTCTAAAGCTATATTACTATAACATCCCATCAACAATGTCAAAAAAGTTTTATCCTAAACAAATACTAACTTATATCCGACATAATCCATTCCAATATTTAGGATTATCTAAAATACTTCACTCCAAGCTAATAGTATAAAGAAAATGATCACGTGAATTCCATCATTTATCCCCCATGAATCATATGATATATCTTGTTGGTAAAATTACAAATAGGTGAATACCTTAATCATGTATTATCTTGATGAATGAATATCCATTGAATCTTAGTGAAAACATGAATGTTGTTAAATGTTAACACTTTCTACATACCAAAATTCTCAAAATTCTACATCCTCAAACCATGATATCATTTAGTCCTTATATCAATTATGAGCTCATGAATACTATCAAACATATTATATTCTCTTTATCCCTTTATTATGTGCATATCCTCTTCTTTCCAAAAATATCTCAATCACTTTTCATGGTTACCGATGCCATAAATTTTTTGAAAACCACAATAGACCATAACATAAATATTCCAATATTCCATGATACTATATACAACATTATTCTGGAATCCCATTACATAAACACTTAATCATTCCACCACATTGTTGTCATATTCAACATCGCCAATGGTGATCGCATGTGACTTCCCTTTGTCCTTTTCCTTATGTGGTTGCTCAGGTCGATCATCACTAACCCTTGGATTAGGGCATTTATTAGCATAATGCCCAATTTCCTTGCACTTGAAGTATTGAAGTGTTGTTGGTGCGTTATCTGTAGTCTTTTCTTTATTCACATAATTAGAAACCCTTTTTCCATTACTTTGACACTCAGCTGCTCGATGACCTTCTTTTCCACACTTAAAAACATTTTATAGTCCCTTTAAGACAATCTCCACCATGCTTCTTTCCACACTTTGATCATAAGGAAAAATCCATCTTCTTTTCACCATTATTCTGAGGTTTCTCCTTGAACTCCATCTTTCGTTTCTTATCAAAGCTATGAGATGGATAAGTAACACCAACTTCCATTTCTACCTTGATATCACAATGAACAATTTCTTCATAGCTACTGAAGTCTCTTATAGCTAATGCCCTTCATAGATTTGGTTTTAAGCCACTGAAAAATTGATCAACTTTACTTTCTGGTTGGATGATAAATCCAGATGCATACCTTGCAAGCCTTATAAAATTCGCTTTGTATATACCAACAGATTTATCATCCTTTTGCTTTAGTTTGAGAAACTCCTTCTCCATCTTTGCTCGAAGAATACGAGGGAAGTACTTATTGATAAATAAGTTCTTGAACTCGTCCCATTCCATGGACTCAATTTCATCCCTTTGCCTCGTATTCTTAATAAGATTCAACCATTGATCATCATCACCCTCCAAACGATATATTTCTAAGATGAATTTATCATATTCAGAACATTGAAGAACAGAAAATATCTTTTCAGTAGTACTGATCCATTGTTTAGAAATAAGTGGATCAGAAGACCCACTGAAAGAAGGCGGACGTTGCCTCATAAATGACTCAATAGAATATTGTTCCCTTCTCTGCTCATTTGGAAGTCCAGAATGATTCACAGCTTGTGTAAGTATAGCAATAATATTTTTCACTCCATCTCCCATAACATTTGTTTGTTCAGGAGGACAACCATTGCATTGTCTATTGCATTGATCAACACGGTTCCATCGGGTTACAGCCATCATCTAAAACCCAAAAAGAATAGTGTGAGAGGAAAATATCATGCAAGGGAAAACAACATAATAAAGGGGGATTAACTTCAATATCTAACATCGTAGGATTAATTATATGATCTTTAGCGTAATTCTAGGACTATAACCTATATTTATACTTAACCTTAGGTACATCTCTAGACATACCTTAGAAATATCTCTAGGGATCTCACTAACGTTTTCGCGTCCTAGTTTCCAAAGGTTGGCTAAACCTTTCCTCTGATACCAACTGTAGATACCCGAAGCTTGACGTACATAGACATTACATTACTTTTGCGGAATACTTTTTACATAACAAAAACACACACACAAGGACCGTAATAGTTTAGTGTCTTTGGAAACTCGGAATATAATCTTCTAATCGTGGTGAAAGATCTTCAACATCTCCCATAAATATCATCATTTTTTTTTACCTAAAAACATTCTTTATATCCTGGGGAAAAGAAAACATAAAAGGGTGAGCTCAAATGCTCAGTAATTTTAAACAAAAGAAATATCAATAACATCATATTCATAACATTTTGGAAATCTTAACCTGCAAAAGGGAGCATAATTTAATAACATGGGATAAATCATAGTAGTGAAATGTAATCCCAATAATCATAAATTAAAACATGAAACTTTATGGAATACACACATAATCATAGAGAATCATTTCTTATTATTCAAGACTCATTGCCAAGACTATCTTAGTGTACAAAGTGCCTTTCTGAACGGAGTTCACTCCTCATTTCAGTCCTGTTTCACTGAATCGGTATAACCTACCATTCTAGCCATGTCTATCTCATGAGATATAAAATCTTTACCCAATGCATTGGAGGGAGATATAGGTCTCACCCATCTCATAATGATACCATTCTTATTTTTTCCACAAAATCTTAAATCATACATCATTGCATAACCCATGTAATAAAAATGGGAATCTTAAACATCGCGACATCATAAAAAAATTCATATAAGATAAAGGAATTCATAAAAATATTTCCATCACAACATAATCAAATCCATGTAATAATAGCGATAAAAACAGAACCCTATATTATCTTAGATGGAAAATAATTTTGATAAAACACTTGAACTTTATTCTTGAGGAAAATATCCTTTCTACTTCAAAAAAAACATTTCCTTTCTTAATATGTCATACAATTCTAAACTAAAAGAAGTTGATTAAAAATAAACATGAAAACTTGTAAAGGAAGCTTCTTGGAAATAATGTTTTAAAAATCCATTCATTCCTTATAATTTAAAAAAACATTCTTCGTACTTTTGTCGGAAAAGTCAAAAAGTGCCTCGTACGAAAAAAGAAAAAAGATTCCTTTAATATCTTTTACTAAAAACTCACCAAAGGGTAAAATTGGAATTAAAAATTTTTAGGTAGATGGAAATAATATTACATATTGAGGAAACATGGATGTGGATGATAAAATACACCCTAGTAAATACCAAAGTATAAACAATCTTGGATACAAATGAGATTGAGATATTTCCCTTACCTTAGGTCTGATATGCTTTGTACGTGTCTGAACCTCCTGTATAATTATTTAAATAATGTTATTGACTTATTTCAGAATCATACATATTTTTATGATATCATATATGGTCATATTCTTAGCTTCTTAGTAGTAATATTTCATTGCTACTTGTTATTCGGGTGTTTATAACTTTTTGTTCTTATGCGTGTTTTGTTGAATGAATTCTTCTTCTTATCTTTAGGTTATAGATAACTCATTTACAGAATGGTATTATTGTAACATATATCATATTCATTCATTAAATTCATTTATATAATCATTATGCAATGAAGATCATGTAGAACGAATCGCATCACATCATGGAGACGGTATTCCGTACGTACGCACGAGCGATGATATCATTCCCATGATCGTGGAATTGTATTGGAGTGTATGTATACTATTTCAGAAAAAATATCACTTTTTAATAGTCATATATAGTTATTATGTACACCATTATACCCATCCAAGTAAAGTGGTGGTGGAAAATAGATTACACCACGGCGTGGAGACGGTATTCTGTACGTACGCACGCGCAGTGAATTCATTTCCCGTAGGATGGATATATGGTGAAATAGGGTTGTTTCATACTTATAATAACATATCAGTATATAAGTGATACTTTTTTATTTCTTCATAATTAAACAACCTATGAAGAAGAAGTGGAAGAAGAAATAAAGATGAGTGAATCGGTAACGGACATTACCTCTTCTTTGAAGCGCCTCTTTGAGATCTCTTTTTAGGGCACTAAAATTGGTCTTTTAAGAAGACCAGGACCTCTACAATGTTTCTAGAGAAGTGGAGAGGAGAAAGTGGCAGGGGTTTTCTGATCTTGAAGGCTCAAATTTGTTTGAGGAGGATAGGGAGGAGGTTCCCATTTATAAGAGAGGAGAGGGGTACCTTTGGAATAACTAAAACTATTATTTTATTATAAAGTAAAATTCAGTTTTAAATAGCTCCAAATTGATTTATTTCGAGGATAAAATGGGGATGGGTCGAAATACTCTCATCAAATAGAATTTTGACAAGTTTAGGTTCTTATTTTAACCTTATTTTTTAGATTTAACATTAATTTAAATAATTTTACTTTTACCGTGTCTTATTGTGTTCTTATACTATATGGTTAATAAACATACTATATCAAGCCAAAAGAACCACAAGTTGTTTATTATTAATATATATAACCTTATCTAAGTCATTTGACCGATCATTAGATTTTTAGGAATAAAATAACAATTAATAATATAATATTTGTTTTAAAAACTATTTTATGTCAATTTTGAAACTATTTAGTAATTGATTTTTGTGACAATCATAACAGAATGATAAGTTCAATAAAAGTTAATTAAATCAATACTAACAAGTCATATTAACCTAGAAAATTAGTTTAATTCATAAAAAGTCTCAAATTATATTTATTTGGGTATTTATAACATCAATTATTTCAATATTTCATTAATAGGATAATTACTACATCATTGTTGTGTCATAAATAAATTAATTTATTTAATGTCTAAAAATTAAAAATAAAATACCATTATGTAGGAAATCGTTTTAGATTTCTAATTAATATTTATAGTTGAATTTATCTTCTTCATAACCCCATATTAAAAATGGTTTATTTATTAAACTTTGATTTTAACTATTTTAACCCTTCTTTAAATAAATTAATAATAAATGTCCTAATCTAATCCAAGTGGGCCTAAATGGTAATATTTTATTCCTATGTATGTTTTTGGTCGAATTACATTTGTCCAATACAATTAGGACATGTGTTAGGGTAATAATAATATCATTTTTACCCTTAATTACCCTATTTACTTTTAACCGTGGTAAAAAAATTAAAAGTTACTATTCACAAAAAAATTATTTTCATCTCATTGAACCATATTTTACTTACTGATATTAACTGTGTCTCTCTGATTTTTGAAATTCCACTCACAGAAGCGGTAAAATTAAGTTTTATGAAAAATTCATTTTTCTTAACTACCACTTAGTTGTTTCACTATTCATCAAAAAAATGAAAGATTCCAGAAAAATACCAAAAATTAGCCCTAAACTATATTTGATATTATGAACTCAAAAATGATGTCTATTTTACCAAATTCAAAACATACCAGTTGCATTAATTAATTTAAAAATTAATTCCCGTCGTCAAAACAAATAGCGCGTTTTTAAAAGATAATAACTATCAAAAGATTGACACTTGTTTATGTCTGGTTTAAATGTGAAATCACATCCAATGAACAACATTGTATTAAATTGTAAAAATATAATCTAAATATACTTTAAAACCACTCAAATTAATAATTTATCACTATTAATTATTTTGATTAAAATGGTTTTTTTTAATTAGAATTTAGTAATTTTCACTATTCATCAGAAAATGAAAGTTATCCGAAAAGTACCAAAATGTCACCCTAAACAAATTTCGATATTATGAATCCAAAAATGAATTCCATTTTGAAAAATAAAATTTACAAAATTTCAAAAAGTGGTTATTACTATTCATAACGGCTGGTTTTAATAAGATTTTAATAGCATATTGTTGTTTAGTGAAACTCGTTATTGTATACTACACATGCTATCGAGGAAGGTCGTGATTGCGTGTAATGCAAGGCATGTCAAGGATGCATGTTGTGCAAGCTCCTTTTGGTGTAGCATACAACACAAGACATTAATAAAATTAAAAAGAATATTTTTCATAAAATCTCGGGGTGTTACATAGTCCATCTATAATTCTGTCAAGAGGTTGATCATCTTTAGAATACATGACATGTGGGGAAATCCCATTTAGATGTGAGTATAATAATACCTAGTATGACACCCCAATACCATACACCATACAAAAATTTAAATAAAAATCATATCTACACATCAATATTTCTATAATTCATAAAACATGAATATCCAGATATACTCAAAAAGGAACACATTCTAACGGTAATGTCATAGTTTTCATGATGACCTAGGATTCCATTACGAAAGATCCACAAAGCACTAGTCTTGGGAAACACACTCCATAAGACATATATATCTGATGAACTTTGTCCGAGAGGTAGTTCTCATCAAGTCTTGACATTATAAGTCGTTACTGAACCTATGAAGAGATAAGATAACCAAATTAGGGTCACACTCAAGGCCATGGGGTTTACAAACAATTCACTTTAGAATAACCAGCTAAGTAGAGGATCAACACCCATGTAGTTTTTTTCATGAAGAGACTACGAACTCCAATTAGGGAATGCTATTGACTAAAGGATCTTTCTTTGTGACACACAAATGGATTGAAACCACTCTATCTATTTTGTCCTACTGAAGTTATCCCAATACCATGTCTAGGTGGTGATTCTATACTAATCCCTATGGAATTGACATGGGGAATGAACACTAACAATAATTGTCGATGATACACAAGAAAAAATTCAACACATGAACATTTAAGGTGTACATGGAATATAGTAGTGTTACCCACCATGTCCCTTCCACACCATGTCATACCCATGTAAATGGCCAATTTTAGTGTTCATTTCCATGTAACAACCCAAGAAATGTGGAAAATTATGTATTCAGACCATATAAAAGTACATGATAGAGCCCGTGTTTTTGCCAGTATATTTGTGTCCATGTAAGTGTACATTCTTTTACGCCAACCATATACTCTCTCGACGTGTTTGGGTATACTCTGATGTACATGCGAAGCCATCTGTGAGGCGATCAGACACATTGTGATCAGGTCACACATCATACAGTCCTAAACACTATCCTGATAACATAGCCATCCCTTGTAGAGCCTCACATGGTGTGTAATTCCATATTACACACTTTTTCTATTGGGTCTTTCAAAAATTAGTGGTTCTTCATAATTTATGCACTCATACCACTACAACCTCTTTTCATATTCTCAATCACACCATAAATATTAGATCTATTCTAGATGATCCTCGTCAAGTCCATTCATCAGAATGAAACATTTGAATACATTTGGAAATCAGTTCCCATACATCATGTCATCATTCTCATGCACCACTCGAATCAAGGGTCTCTAATCTTGTCAGATATGTTCACCATAACCACTGTCACAACTCTATCATGTTCTGTTAATCACGAATCTAGAATATCATATCACATAAAAATCAAATAGTTGTGCAATTATTAATTTTCACAATGAATTTAAAACTATGGGAAAATGAAGAATTCTTGTGATTAATGACGATTAATAGGAGAAATTACCAAACACAAACACTAGGAACAAACCATAGCCAATTTTTATATTTGACTAAATCTATCACCATTATAATGTTATAAAAAAATAAAATAATCATGGTGAAATACTCCAAATAAAATCCTTTTAATAATACTATCTCACAAAATGATCAATCCACAAATCAACTCATTGAATTATTTATTTAGTTTCATCAATGTAATAGTATATAAAGATTGAATCCAATAAAAAAACATAAACCCATGAAATGTATTGATAATTGATAAATAATCGAGTTACTTAGGGATCATGGGTAAGATCATCGGATTCTATCTCACTTTTGTCATCGATATTCTATCTAGTCAAAATCCTCCAATGGAATCTCCACCCATGGTTGTAATGGATCTTATCAACGTTCAGGTTTATACGGCTAACCCTGAATGTTTTATAGAAGTACATATTAAATGATGGAAAATAGGTCATGCATCAATGGACAAATAAAATAACTTGTTAATATTATTTTATTCATTTTACACTTGGGTAAACTATAACACAAACACCCCAAACTGAAAAGGTCGTATCATGTCTATTGTAAACCCCACATTATAAACTAAATGGTTCCCAAATAATAATGAAATAGTCCCTATCTACATGTTATTACTCTTATTTTATGAAAACTGTGTATACATGATATTTATTATTTTTTATATATTTAATATTTTATTATCGGTACACCAAGCCTCAAAATCGCATGTTATATTAGAACCTTGTCTCAAAAATAATCCAAACTATATCCAAAAAAATATATTAAAAATATGATTCTTTAGAAATTGGGTACCAATTTCACCCTCTATGACATCATGTAAATAGATGCATCCCTATTGGATCCACAGAACCAATAAATAGGAAGGAATATCACTCATACGATAATCAATCATAAGTAAACTCTCATCCAACACCCATTTGTCAGGGTAACACATCCTATAAAAAAAAATATAACATCACACAACCTCAAAGACATCAATGGTAGTTAATATTATAAGAGTTATGGCCTCATTACCAACCATTTGAAATCACATATAGGTTAGTATGTATATCAAACATATATGTAACATAAATTCGCAAATCAGTCCTGATAATAAGTTATAATCCAATTCCAACACCAATTGAGGTCATCGATGAACTCATACTTTTACCTAAAATCATTTTGACGAACCTCAACCGGGTGTTATTCCCTGTCACACTCCCATGATATAGTTGAAATCATTTTATTGAAGAATACATATGACCATAACATACTCGCCACAAATTACATCATTGAAATCTTCAAATCTTCTTAAGGACTCCTCCATTATATTCTATGTAAAATAATAAGAGTGGACATATCATACAATTTTTTTGTTAATGATGCAAAAAAAAATTAAAAATCTCAAAAGGGTAACAATGGATAAGTAAATGATGTGTATGGATGAGTACAAGATGTGTTCTATAAATGCCACACTTGGGAGGGTACATTAGCTAGACATGGCATGTAAAACACATTTAAACTACAAGTAATTATTGTATGTTTTATGCACCATACATGGGGTACCACCCATGTACGCCACATAGTCTGGAAAGGTCTCTTTGTTAGTCCATGTACTTCTATATGGCGTGCAACCCACATGGGTTCGGGCCATGTACACTACACTATCATGTGCCATAGCATTTGTCATCTGTTCATGTACCGAACTAAACACAAAGTGTTCCTTCATGAAATTTTCAAAATTATACTTTTTTGTGGTAGACTTTTTCTCTTCCTCTTAGAATTGGAAGAAAAAATGGCATGTGTTCTCAAAATCACATGTCTCGTTGTTGGGTTTTCCCAAATAAAAACTCCTAAAAACCTCTGTAATCCATAATTTTTTCTTGATTATAATAAAATTGACTTCTAGGAGATCCTCATCAGTCATAAAATTGATATTATCCTGAAAAAACTTATATACGGAGATAATGTAAAAATCCTAAAACATTCCTACCACATAGAGTAAACCTCAAAACCTTATGTAAAAATTCTCTCATAGAATCCATTTCACACTTATCTTATCTCAATATCTACAATGGATTACATTCGATGGAATTTTCATGCCCATTCATTCATGGTTCGACTATTACATAGTGCAGGTTGTCCCCCTTCCTGTCATTTATTTAAAACATCAAATTGGGAGGGGTATATATTATATTAATAAATTATATAAATTATTTCCCTTTTAATAATCATCCCAATCCCTAAAACCAAAATTATTTTTATATGTAATATAATAAAATACCTTAATTAGTGACTCGACTATAGAGTTAGAATAACAATCTGATACTCTAATAAAATTTTATTTTTACACAAACCGACTTGAATTATTTACTTTTTAATTAATTAAATATCATATATTCTTTCCAAACTAAAACTACTCATTATTGTTTTAAAATCCTGTCTAATGGTAAACACCGTATTTTGGTACAAAAATAGCGGTCAATAAAATTATCTTGAAAAAAGATCCTCTATAAAGTGAATAATTATTCACAAGAGGTTATTTATAAAAAATTATATTTTCCTTGAGTAATATTATTTCATCAGCTCAAAAATATTCTTTTATTTTTTCTTGGATTATATCTTTTTAGTTTTACTGATTTTCAGGATCTATAGGTTGATTATTTTTAGTTTTGAGGAAAAGATTATTAGTGTATAGTTTACGTGCTTATTTTTTCTATCCATATTATATGGATATATGGTTTCTCATGGCAGTCATCATAGTTGAGAAAATATTATCTAACAAATTCATGTATCACTAAAAAAAATTATAAATGTAAGTGGATTTTTCTAATAGCTATCCCTTCAAATAATCGCATATTGTAAAAATTTGTGTCCGTATTTGGAAAATTTTGTGACTTTTTCCATGGATAGGGGCCACATTATGTTTGGAATATAGTTTTTCAAACCATCGGTCTTAACCATTCCTTGGTATAATAAAATTTAAATGTGGAAATTTACTATAGTACCATTATTTTTTCACCAATAAACTCTTTTTAATTCCTTATTTTCCTGAGCTAACATCACCTTGGATATCCACGAGGTTTTTCCCATGTTCCCATGATGATTCATTATTTATCTTTTTGGATCTATTTTAGTAATGTTTGTTCTTTGGTTTTTTTTCATATCGTTCTTCAAGATCTAACTCTAGTATGTTATCTTCTATATATTGTGAAAACCTATATAGTGTATGATAACATTATCTATGGTTTAGGTGGATAATTGATTTTGTTTCTATTTGATCTTGGATTGGGAGGAATATATCTCTCCAATTGAAATAATTGTCCACAATGGAAATTTATTTTCTTATATTTGTGAGGTAGGAGTCTCTATAAAATGGTGTAATATATGTAATATTTTCTTTTATTGTTAATTATTATTTTTTGTTTAGTGAAAAAAATTTATTTGATATCAGATTTGAATTTATCTTGATATGCATTTTCTAATAGTTATTGTCTATAAAATTATTGTATTCAATTTATTTTTTTGATAAAATACCTTAAAGGGGATTTTACTCTAATATTACCTTTTGTATATGTGAGGAGTGATATCGATAAACTCTGGTAGGACTCTATATTTTTACGGTCCTTGTTAGGGATATATTAGTGATACTTCTCATCTCTATGTTTGTATTCCCATAGGTTAGAGCCTAATTTGGAATTTTTATATACATATTGGTTTTTTATGTGTTTTTTAATCATATTTTTATCATATGGTATTTTTATGCTTTATATTTTTTTGACTTTATTATATATCGTATTTACATTTCATATTCCAAATCAATGTGACTTTGAAATTCTTATAAATAAATCAATTATTTAAAAAAATTGTTTTTTCATTTGAAAATGATTTATAATCTAGGATTTATTTATATCTATGACTCATAATATCATTGTGATAGTCATTGTGTAAGTTAATTTATGTAATCCTACTAATCTTTTGAATATAAACCCTGCCCTTTAATTTTTTTTCAATTTCTAGACCTATCATATATGATAAATGAAAAAGGAAGGGAGTCATCTAGAGTGTAAACATCTATTGGATGGTTCACCTTCATAGTGGTTTGAGATGGCAGTTATGGATAGTCACATAGTGCCTTTCATATTTATACTCACGTGCTTGTTTGAATCCCAGGGATATCAGGAACACACATTGGACTTTGTGTCAGGCTATTTTGGATGATGTGTCTGGTTGATCTTGGTTGGTTTCATATAAAATGGAATTTGAAGAAATCCATATGGAAGTCCGATAACAATTATTTTATTTTGTTTTTGGTTTTTTTGTAGACTATATAATGGACTTTTATGGCTTAAGGATTTTATTTTGTTTAGGTTCATGATCACTTAATTTAATGATGCCACTTGAGTTACCATGGTTAGTCTGTATTTAACTTTTTTTCAATTTTTTCTTATGAGTAATGTTTTGATGCGATTAATTATGAATGTCATGGGTATGTGTATGTTTCATTTGGTCTATTACAGAATATGGGTTCAAATTAATATAATATTCATGTTTTCAGGTCTACATCGATGTCCTAAAAATCAATGAAGTGATCAAACACTTGATTTTTATTTTGTTATGGTGGGTGTGCCATGAATTTAACATGTTCGTCAACTATCTTCCTATGTGGAGCTCAACTCCACATCCCTATTCTATTTTTTAGATCCCAATATTCATTTATTAAATGAGTGGTTCTCAATTATTGGTAATGAATCATGGTGGTTCCTATTATATGTTAATATCATGAATAATAATGATGATTATTTACTTTATGCTTTTTTTTTCATGCATTTGTGTCACTGGTTTTATGTGGGAATATGAATTTCCTAAAAAATGTCATGTATTTGGAAAAATAAATCATTATTTATTTCCTATAAATTGATCTTTGGAAACATGAATTTAATTATACAAATGGTTTTTTAATCATGGGGATATAAAAATATATATTATTTTTCAAACATGTTAATGGTATGAAGAATTAATTGCATAATTTTTACGAATGTATTTAAAAAAACAAAAATTTTAAAATAAATATGTTTACCATGTAGCTGTAATGGGAATGTTTTTGGTTTTGAAGAATACACACAGAATGTTATCAATATATAACATAGAAAAGTAAATGGTTTTATATTATAATGATACATTAAATGAATACAAAAATATTCAAGGAAAACCAATTTTATAAAATGAATGGTAATTCCATTGGAATGAAATTCAAGCATATATAATTTAATTAATGATGATAATAGATCTTGCGTAATGATTTTTCATGAATGGAAATATGTTTTATATTTTACATCAAGGTTACGAAATGGTTTTTTATTCTATTATAATGAAATAATTGATGTTTACATTGGAAATGGTTTTTTAGAAATAATTTTTTAAATGATTCATAGTGGTTTTCAAAATGAATAAAATTTGAACAAACTCTCACCTCCTTAATTTGGATTTTTTGAAGCCTCTTTGAAGGTGTTCAGATTCATTGATTGTTTTCATGTTTTTCCTATGCCATTATTGTATGTATGAGTAATCAGATGAAATTTAATATAGATGAACATATAGTGTTTTCATATTTCATGGTATGTGTGAGTATTCCAATACAGTCAATATATTAAGTGATGTACATTCCTCAATAGTGTTATTTTCCTCTTCCCATTAGTCTTGTATAGGATCCAATTAGACCGAAACTATTTTATAGTCTATACAATATATTTTATATCTCAACTACTGAACATTATAGGTTTAACTAAGTAGTTGAGTGGGTAAGGAAAGGATCCCTTGGTTTCCTAATGGTTAGAAAGAGGTGTGTAGTTTTAGATGAATCTTATGATCTATGTGTTGAACCTTCCTAGTTCTCACTCAATAATTTTAAACATTATTTATTGTTAGATATATTTTTCTATGTGTCATGAATTATAATCATTAGATTTTATTATGAGACGAATGTTCATATAAATCTTCATTACTCCCCATTTCTTTGTTCAAATATAAGATCATTTTTTAAGGTATATATTTTCATAATTTTATAATCTATGATTTTTATATTTTAATTTTAAAAATGATAACAACTATGTAAATTCTTTAAAAATGAAGTTTTACTCATTTGAGAATGGGATATGAAATATGTAGGTTGTTTTTGTCCATTGGGATGAATGAGAGAAAGTAATCAAGATATATTCTATAAAAGTGTGTTATCTTGAATGTATTATTTTTAAAACTGAATACATCCTTGTTATTTTTTGTCGAGTATTTCTATCATTTGAACCATCTATTTGTAATGTGATGGAACTATTGATATTTTTTGTTCCATACTAATGATAATTGGTGTGTTTTAACCAGATAATTCCGTGAAATTTTCTTGGGGGATGTTTCATTTTCTTTATTATAACACAATTCCCCCATTGTTATTTACATCTTGTGAGAGAGGTTTGGTCTCCATTGGTTATAGACTGAAATTTTGCGGGTATCTTCCACATGTAATGTGGAACCTTGGTTAATCTAATGTTTCAATATAATACTGATGCAATAGCTTGTTATTGTTCAAAATTAGATTGAATATAAATTTTGTGAAATATATGTTATGTCTTTATGATTTTAAATAATCATGCTTGTTAATATGGAAAATAGGATTCCATTGAATGTTTGGAATTCTGGTTAATGACATATATATATATATTATTTCATTTTTATAATAGCTTTGTTTTGATGATTTCACTATGAATACTCAGACAGGGAGTTGATATAAGTCTCAATGATTGGAAATGGGTTATAGATTATGGAATTCACTAAAAATACATTAAAAAAATTAATATTTAATTTCATGAACAAGAGTTTAATATAGTTATATATATTCTCATAACATAGTGACACTACAAAAACATAGAGAGATGTTTATGATTTGTTTATATATTTGAATTTTGATGTTTACATTGGGACAATATAATATTATCCAATGATATAAATGTAGGGTTAATTTATTCTAGTTCATTGATATATATATTGTGTAAGGTCTAAGAATGTATTGTGTGGTAATATAAAAAAATAGTAGGGATATACCAACATAGGATTTAAAAGAATCAAAGGAGAAGGGATCCATGGTGAATACATTTTCTAAATGGAACTGCGTTAGTTTCAGGATTTAATGTTTTTAATTTCATTATTAGAGTAAGATAATTATTTGATGAGAAATTTTTTTATTCTCAAGCATGCAAAAAATTCTAGTTATTAGTATTCTTATCATCCTTTTATATTTGAGAGACCATATGTTTTTGTTTTTGGATTATTGTTTATTATTTTTTATTTTGGGGTTGTTGGTTATGAAATTTAATATTTATAAAGGGTTGATATATCATAAAAATAGAGTAGTTGATTCATGAACTATAGGGTTACCAGGGTATGTCCCAATCTCGGATATTGATTTCAGTGGTCCAAAACAAGCATGTTGATTATAGTGTTTATTTAATAATTATATTAAATTTCATTATTAAATAGATGATATTTGAATTATTATATGGTTTAAAATGTATAAATCCTTAATTTCCATAATTTATTGTTATTTGGTTTCACTAGAACAATGTATGGTTCTAGTGAGATACAGACGATGAGGTTATCATTATAAAGGGTTGCATTAGTTATGAGTTTCCCAATATTTTATGCAGAACACCTTAATTTCCCATTGAAATTTGAGATAGGTTTGTGGGACACTCTAAAAATATATATTTACAATGGGACAAATTTAAGTTATGTAGGGTAAATTAGATTTGAAGATTGTTGTCCCTATTGAGATCATGAGATAACATGAAATTTTTTCTTATTAGTTTGAATTTCTATATTGTTGGAATTAAATTCATTAAAACATTCATGTTTTCCAATTGAGAATATACCAAACAAACTCTACCATGTGGTTTAATTTGATGATGTTGATCTTGACCACAACACCTATTTTTTTCAATTTGATCAACTAATGGATAATCAAGATAGGTGATTCAAGGAAAAAATATTTCATTATTCCAAGTATTGTGACAATGTTGATGAGATATCCTCAAGAAGTGGTAGTATTAATAACTACTGATGCATAAATTAATTATTGTGTTCAATATTCTAGAATCGTGAGCAATTTTTAGGGGAAATATGTTTCATGGTAGGGATAATTCTGACACCCTTCGGGTCATCGGTGTGTAATAATTTGAGCTCATATTATCTCTTTTGATATTCGATGGGTTTCTAGAAGTCGTATAATTATCATTTATTATTCTAAGTAAAATAGGATATGGGTGTAGTTTAGGGTCCCACTATTTCTTTCTATTTGGTTCAGATTTATGGTTTCTTGTGGAATTATTCGTTGTTTACTAATAGTTCCTCAAACCATGATAGTCTCTAGCGAAAACCATGAGAGATTCTATGAATTATTCCAGTTGTTATTTCAATGACTCGTCATATATTTATAATCCACTAGGGCTTCTCCATGAGACCATGGGATGGTGTTTCCTATGGACAGTGGCCACCATTTTATTGGAATAGAGTTTTCCATGTCATACGACCCAACTATAAGGTTCGATACAAATATCTAAATGTGAGAATATTATTATGTTGGAGTTTTAACCTCTAAACTGATGGTAGTTATTTATTTTAATAATTCTTCCCCCATTTGGATCTCTAGGAGGTTCTACTCTAAGTCCCATAGCGACTATTCGTTTATCATGAAAGATACTCTTGAGTTATGTATGTTTTCTAGTTGTTTTCTTGTACTTTTTTAAATATGCCTCTTGTCTCTCATCATCTCAGTGTTGTGAAAATATATTTGGGGTATTATGACATAATCTGTATTTTATATGGGTAATTTATAGTGTTTTTCATTGATAGGGGATTGATAGGATTGGGTTACTTAATATCCTATATTATTTCTTAATGTTGACAGTTCTTCCTCCATTGGATAGGTAAATATCACTATAAAAGGCTATAATTAATAAAATACATTATTTTATAAAAAAATAAATTCTTTTGGATAGAGAAACTAACTTTTTTGTATAATAATTATTTATTTATTCGTTATATGAATGAATTTATGTGGTAGTTCATAAAAAATTGTTCATTTATTTTATTTCCTTGATGAGATGATTAAATGGTGATTTTTTCTCTAAAATTTATTTTCATTCATGAGAGTAGTGATCCATTATTGTGAAATTGTGTTATAAAATATGAACTTGTAATTAAAATGTGATGGATGACATATCAAATTGAAACATTAGTTCAACATATATGGACAAAATAAAACAATAGTGTTTGTAGGGTGACACAAGGTAATTCTTATGATATCAATAGACTGCGGAAGTACTGAATATTAGGTGGGTTCATTTTATGACATTATTAGTATTCCATTACATGTCTAATTACATATTTATATTGTCTAGATCCATCGTGATCATGGGGTTATTTATGATGGTAATGTTTCATGTTTTATTTATCAAGTTTTTATCAAATAATATTTAAATTTCTATTTATTCAAATGTCACTGAGACATTACAGTGTAGGTAAAATTTTAATGATTCATATGTCGGATGTTTAAAATATTGTTATATTTCTAACTATTTTTTATGAGGATATATTGCAAGGTCACAATATCCTTAACAGTGAAGAATATAATCTCAAAAATAATTTTTATAATATAAATTTTATTGTTTACTAATATTAATGATAATGAATATAAATATATATATATATTAAACATGTATTAATGATTACATAGTTTAACAAATGATATAACATAATTATGTAGACACTCAATATGCAATTTGAAGTATTATGTTTAATTTATCCTATATCAAATGATTTATTTAATAATTAAATATATTTAGATAATAAAATTATATTAGTTTTATATATCTAAGGATTTATAAATTATAAGTGTTATAAATGGTTATTAATATTAGTTATATGAATTCATATTGATATTGATTGATATATCATCATAATATTTTTTTTCAACATATAAATCAACAACAAGTATTTTCATTTAAAAAAGAAATTTGTTTTCCTGAAAATAAATTATTTTTACATGTATTATCTGTTTTATTTTAATTTTACATTCCTTTATTTTATAATTATAATTTTATTAAATTAAATTCAGTTCAATATCATTATTTGGAAATTATATTTGAGTGGATTATTAGAATTTATCAAAATAAGGTAAATGTTCGTTAAATAGTTAAAAGTTAAATTGTATCATAATATCATATCATTTATGACATCATCATGATATAAATATGATATATATATTTATGAAACTATTATACCATCTCTTAAATAATTTTATCTTAAAAATAACCTATAAATATAAATGAATTAATATAAATTTATTTTCATATCATTACATATAAGAAAACGTTTATAGGTGCTCACATGTGCTTTCCCAACCTTAAAAAAGTAAAACATGGTTTATTTATGAACATAATTAATAATTTATAAATATATGATAAAAATTTAGAGTAATTATGATTAATATTCAACTATATATATATTTATTTAAAATTTATATAAAAAGATAATTATTCAAATGTTTACGCATCCCATGCACAAGGTAAAAAAATTCAAAATATTTATCATGAAAATATTAACATGATATAAATTTAAAGAAATTTTATAATATATGGTTTTATAAAAATAAACATAAGTATACTAAATTATATATATGTCGGTATTTTAGATTTTTTATTTATTCATATGATAGTTATCCAAAATGCTTTAGAGAAAATATGCAAAGCTTTTGGAAGCTATATAAAGGTCAATATAAAAGTTCCTAACATTATTTAATACAATAATAGTAGAAATAATTATTCTATTTCAATATTTGTATAGATAAATATGAAATGTAAATAATTATTTTTTTAATAAGAATTTCATAGTTGTCTATATATAAAGAAAAACAAATTCTGTAAAATAACCTGAAATAAAATAAATGTTTATTTAAAATTAATTATTTCATAAAAATTAATACAAAGTCATAAAATATTCAAATTATTCGATTGATGAAGGATAATGGTATATAATATCACATATTATTCATTTATTTACCACTATTTATTTTAATATAAAATTCTAATGTCAAATTGATTGAATATTTTTTTTAAACATGGACAAATTTTAGATATAACATAAACTAATTTTTATCATTCCAAAACAAAAATCATTTTTTACTTCAAATACATATGAGATCCAAATATCTCACTAAACATCCAGTTATATAATAAAAACAATCTATATTTTCTAAAATTACTTTTTTGAAAAAATTTCACTCAATCTGAAGGAGGTTGTTTGAGGGGAATGGTATGTGATTACAAGCCACATTATACATTGGTAAATATGACTATTTTTCATAAAACTCTTAAATATTCAATAATTTTTATTTCATGGTTTCATTATTATAGTATTTGAATCATTTTTATCCCTAAATAGTGATATTACATCGTCATCCTCTCACCAAACGCTTTTTCGTACACATTTACAATATTAAAATATACGTTTGTAGAAATGTTGTTCTCTGTATCAATTATCCTTCAAATAATAACCAAACCATATAATATATTAAAAAATTAGTAGTATATTACTATAATTTAAATTATAATATAATGTTATTATAAAAATCAAATATATATTGTAATTATCATTCGTTATAATCATTTGAAGAAAAATCAAATAGTGTTGGTTATACGCTACCTGAGTGTACAATGGTGTTTTGAAAAAAGTATATCATTAATAAATATTTATTAATAATTATTTTATAATTAATTATAACATTTATATTCCATTAATATAATTAATATTATTCTATAATTAAAAAATGAATTTTATAACAAAAAAATGTAACATAAATAATCATAAACATTTTTATCCAAAAAAAATACACTTACCAAGGTGGATACTTTAAATTATGTCAATTTTATTTCCTATTCCAATTATTTTTTTTTCTAAAATGATATCGATAGAATAAAATATCAGTTGTGAAAATAATATTACCAATTAGAGTGACATATGACCATTTCAATTATACTATATTAGTATTTTAGATTTGAAATAAATGACCTCAATATAGCTGACATAAACTATTTATGGATTTTGGATGATTTAAACAACATATTAAATGAAATTAATTGAATAATAAAAGGAAATAAACCTTAATAATTTTTTTAATCATGTAAATAATTAATATTAATTTTTATTTAAGATATTAAATAATGTGATAGGTGAGTCGTGAATCATTGTAAATTTATTCTTCACATAATTAATTTTCACTTAGTTACATTATTTCTTTAATTTACTGCATTATTAACAAATTATATAATTTTTTAAAGTGAGTTTTTAATTTTCTATCATATTTTTTATATTTTGATATATTATTTTCACATAATCTTACACATCAATTATTATTTCCTAAAATGTCTGGGTGTTTCTAATGGATTCTTTGCCAGTATCAAATTTAAATCAAGATCATCAATTTAAAATGCTTAGTTGGGTAAATATTATGATTTTTTCTATATAAAATATCATTTATATTCATATAATAATTTTATTTATAACATATACATTTATTTTATCTATTTCATCTCCCCTAGGCTAAATATTCAACTAAATGGTTTCTAATTAGTGGAGCCAATGATCTCTATTTTCTTCATTAACATATATTTAACCACTAATATTATATTTTTTATTTTTATTTTTAAATTTAGTTCTATATAATAATTTTTTTCATAATTTCATTTTATATAGGATAGAATTTTGTTTAAAATATAAGTAATGGAACATATATTTATCATTTTTCAAGGAAGTCATTTTTAATTTTTATGAATTTATTTTAAAATGTGTGAAAGTAATAAATTTATATTCATTTAAAAAATTGAATATTATACAACCATTTTCTATAGTTTTATATAAAAAAATAAATTTTATTGTTTCATTGTTTACTAATTTTAATAAATTTTAATTGTTTTATAAATTACTTCCTTTGAAATAAATGTTATTAGAAATAGTTGTTTTCATTTATACATTTCCTTTATATATTTTGAAGTATTTTTCTCAACTCATTATCTCTGATGTTTTCAAATAACAGTAAGTATCTTTTTCTTATTTATATTTATCAATATTAAATGTTTTATTTTAATTTTCCTTCAAATATTAAATTAGTTAACCCATTTTAGAAAAATAATTATCTTTATTAGTTAACTCATAATACATGGTTTTTTATATTGAGATGTATAATTTAATGTATTGTGTTTATTAAATGGATAAATCAAAGTTCTTATGGGGTTTCATCATGTAATGGTTCATGTATTTTATATATGATGAATCATGATTCTAGGTTGTTATTCAATTTATTGACCAGGTAAATACTCCCAATCTATATATTTATTTTTTCAATACAGATAATCTTTAATTACCTAGGCATAGTGATTATGTATTCCATTATTCATTAACTCCTTTGATATCATGAATTCATTGGGTAAATTTAGTAATGGGTGGGTCATGGAAATATATATCCCATAGATTCATCATAATGTCCCATAAATAATTTTTTATATATAGTGTTTTGCTCAAAACTTATTTATTATTTCATTATTGGGGAATTAAAAAATATTATTTCATAATATCTAATTTTTTATTTAATCACTAGGAAATTATATATTGTTATCCATTAGATTATTTTCATTGTTATCATAAACAATGATATATTTAATGATAATGTCATTTGATATAATTGATTATTTGATTATTATTTATTCCATCTATATTATTCATGAATTATTTATTCTCGAAAATATTTTTTGGAATCTACATCTTAGAGATCAATTTATCTCACCCCTTTACTTCTATTCCTTTTCTACAGTATTCTTAAAATATTATTACGAATTATTTCATGGAAATACTGTGATGGATAATATCTATCCTTGAACGAAGAAGTCATTTCATTTATAGAGTTTGGTTTTTTGTAAAATAGTCAATTTGATGAATGTATGAGTCTATTTTCTATACAATTTGATTTTGTAGTTATCAAAAAGAAAATACTAACACATATTGGTTCAATATTTTTTTAATATTTCCTATAATTAAATTAGTTATTGGATCAATATGTTCATTATATTATAAGATTCAAATAATGAATTGGTTTATTTCACGTATAAAATTTAACAATAATCTAAGGTGTTTTACTAGAATAATACTTGGATCAAGGTAAATTAAAAAATTTATGAATACCAGTATGAAAAATTATTATCTTCCTGAAAGAAGACTGAGGTTGAATCAATATAACTTTATTACAAAAATACATTCCATTCCATGATGCAATATTTTTAAATATATTGAAATTTCTTAATGAGGTATCAGGATAGTTGATAAAATATTAAGTGAACAATGTCCTAAGAAAATAGAAAGCAATGGATAGAGTTATAAATTTTATCATTCTATAAAAATAGATATTTTTTTAAAAGTAAAATATAAGAAAATTTAATGATAACTCTCAATGATTTTAATATTATCCAAAACAATGAAAAAGTATAAAAGATGGATATATTTTGAAAGTAAATAACAAAAATAATTCCCTTGATAATGTTTCAATTTAATTGCTACTAATTCAATACATTAACATATATCATAGGGGAAACTTTTCAATTGAGTGTAAATGAATTTTTACGTCTATATTTATGTTTGAAGAATATCCTAAACTATAATGAAGATACTATTTCGTAGTAGGTTTTTATTCTTTCTATAAATTTTTATACAAATAAGTTAACTGTAGAAATTGATGTAATGAAGGTCACACCTATTGAAATAAAATAGGTTGTATGTTACAAAATTAAATTAGATTTATTTAATGGATATATTTTATCCCTTTAAGTAATATGTGTATGATATCACTACCAATTAGGAAAAAGATAACAAAATAAACTCTTATATATAAAATCAACATAACATTTCATAGAAACAATACAAAGAATAATTAGAAGGATATCATAACATAAATAAATATTAATGGGATGAAGAATAGTTGTATTGGGATTCATAATAATGGTTTTTAGATTGATATAATCAAAAAAATGAATATATTTAATAATATAGAGAGACATATCAATGATATCATTAGATTCCTCATTTATAGAAAATTGAAAATAAAAGGATGTAAAGAGTGTGACTAAATGGACATAAATTGAAAAACTATTCATGCTATATATATATATTATGACACAACCTCTTAATTGTTATCCCATTGTGAAACCAGGGATTGGAAGTGAATTTAAATAAAAATGGATGTATTATCAAGTGAAATGATTGAAACTAATTGATGATGGATCAGAGAACAAATAAAAAAATTTAAAATTAAATGTAAGTAAATATATTTATTAATATATAGGATGAATAAAATATCATATCTTATCAATGAATTCGAAAAAATAATTATATTTTTCAGTATATATTAAACATAAAGTTCAGGGGTTATATTTTTAATTTGAGATATAATCAATTGAAAAAACTGATTTATTTTTATTAAAAATAAGAAAAATAATTATTGGAAGAAGAAGAAAAAATAATTAAAGCAGCTGGATCTTATGTAGAATGATGGGTGTAGCCTAATCTTTGTTCCTAATATAGATGGTGAAAAATACTATATATTATTTTCTAATTATTATTGTAAAATGGATTTCATTTTGTTCATGTAGAAAAAAATGGATGGGATATTATGAATTTTGAATTTTTTTTGGTGGGATAAATATTAAACCAGTAGATTGATTAGGTTACTTGGATTAGAAAATAAAATTATATATACATCTAATGATGTGGAAAAATACTTGATGAAACATTTTATTAAGCCATAAGTCTAATAAGTTAGATAAAAAAGAATGGCTTCATAGATTGTTGAATTTTATTTTTGGAAACATGAAAAGTAGATATCTCATATAAAGTTCGGTCACCCCCAATAATTGAAGGGAATAAATCATGTTGTTGTTTATACCACAAGTCAGGTAATTTTGAGCCACATGATGTAGATAACTACATATGTGATGTGTTATGTGAGAAATAAAATGTATTATAACATTAATTTGTTTTGTAAAAAGTTTTACTTCTAGAACAAGGATGGAAATAAAGATAAATATAGATATTTAATAGATGAAGGAATATTCCTAATAAACTCAGTCATGATAGAAGTATGTAAATTTATTGAAAATTTTATATAAATGACAAAAGAAAGTAATTATGATAAATTTTTTTAATGTAATGATTGGAAAAAATCTTTAATTTTAGAATCAATTGATAATTATGAATAAGGAGGGGAAATTTATAGAAATTAAAATAAATTGACAAATAAAAAATTATAAATATTTCAGGGTTAAATCATTGGATTTAGAATTCAATGAATGGAATGAATCCTCAAATCAGTCGAGGACTAGATGTGTCCTTATTTATTGATTAAATATAATTGGTGATTAATTTAACCCAACAAAAACATATAGGTTTGTAAATACATAGACACTAATCAATTATCTCCTTTGATACCATTTTTATTTTAATAAGTTAGAAATAATTTATCATTGTTGAATCCCAAGAATGAAGTGTTAAATAATATTGAAGAAAAATAAAACATCAGAGTTAGTTAAAAGTCCATAGAATCATAATGTGATCATAAAAATGAGGGTATTAAAAATATTTCTATATTAAACAACTTGTGTTTTTTATAACTTATGATGATGAATCAATTGGGTTTAGGTTTAAATGGTACTCATTTGGAGTGAAACAATAACCATACACTTTTAATTCTTGTTTGGAAACATTCTTGAAGAAGGTGGTATTTAGAAGAGGGGATCATTCAAAATATTTATGTGAAATTTTCTAAGGAATATAGTTAACGGTTCAAATTTATGTTGACGAAATCACATTCCATGTAAAGAATGTTAAATTTGATGATGATCATTCACTATTTATTAGATCTGAGTATGAAATTTAAATGATAAAAAAATTCACAAAATATTTGGGGTATTTTTTAATAAACCTTGAAATACATGATAGAATACTGGTTTCAACGCAAATTAAGGTTGGAACCATGATTGAAATAAATTACTAGGTAGGAATTTTCTATTTCAATCTTTACTGAAAAATGATTGGATGTTTTGTTTATCTAATATAGAAAATAAAGTTAATCGAGTATAATAAATTTATGGATGATCAATTATCATGTAGTTTAAAGAGATAAGACACTATGATAATGAAAAGTATCCTTAAATAGATTCAAGGAACACTTTTTATATTTATTAGACTATTTCCTATTAATTTTGTGATATTACTATGAATATTTAGATGTTGATTAGGCATGAGCTATCTTGGTTATAAAAAAATAATGTGGAGGATAATTATTTATTGAGAAAAAATACATTAAATAGGATGACTAAATGTATAAAATAATATCTCTCTACATGTTGAATATATATTACATTTTAGAAATGAAATCATTTACCAAGTATTTGGGGTTATTAAAATCACAATATTATATTATAGAATATTTTATGCAACACGTGGTGGTCTACTATGCTACAAAATTGTGATTATGAAGGAAACAAATTTAGTGAGGCAGTCATAGACACAATATATTTATATAAAATGTCATATTATTTAATGAAAGGTACAACATGTAATTTTCATGTAGGTTGGAACAACTCAAAAAGTGTTTAATATATTCCCAATCCCTTTATCCAACCATCATTTTAGATGCATTATATGAACGAGCATGTTCACCCACATCCATTAACATTAGTAGGTATATAAATAAAATTTACCTATATTAATTTTATATATAACTATCCTAACTATTTTATATTTGACATATATCTTTGGGTTTACTATAAAATTGGAGAAATAAAAGTGTAGAATCTAAAATTTAGTAGGTTTTATAATAAATGAATTTAATATTATTACAATTCACATCCAAATAGGGTGATTACAATTTAGGGGTAGTATTAAATATGATGAATATGGGATATATGATTCATGGGGATAACCTTGAAGAAGTTATAATATGGTAATAGAGAGAGATATTATTTTTAATATTCCCATGTGATTCGATCGATGTTTATATCGACAGGTTATACAAGATGATGTTATAATGTATGCATTACCATCATGGGGTTCAATCTCTCCAAATATATTTTTCTACACCATGGATTTATTTGATATACTAACCATAAATAATAGTAATTACATATCTATTTGATTTTTTAATGATAATTAATTTCATTAAAATTATATTTGGTTTAAAATAAATCGAAAACGGGACAAAAATATAACCAATTTCATTAATGGTGGATTTTAATGGGATAAGAACTAGTATAGTGTTGATATGGTGTTTTCATGAACATTGCGTAGTTCATGATTAATATATTTGGAATAACATGATTCTAGTATGTTTATTGGAGGAAAAAAGAAAATTTTGGAGGTGATTTTAATGTGATTCTTCATGTATAGTCATGACCTCACAATAATGGTATATATCACATTGAAATAGTGACTATGATGGAGGACACTGTCACAATTCATGGCCATAGGGATTCAATGAAACTGTATTTTAGTAGGATGAATGTAATTATTGTGTAACAAATATGACCATGTTATAGAGAAAGATGTGTATAAGTAACGTGGTCTAATGTAAGAGTAACTACATGATCATGTCATGTTATTTGGAAATCTTTCATAATGAAATGGATGTTTCATAAAAATAATATACCCGGTTTAATGGAATGGTCATGTCACAAGTTCACATCACATTATGGAGATGTTTATAATTGAATAATTAAGAAAATATTTGATAATATAAGAATGAAAACCTTTCAATATAATGTTATACATCATTTCACAGAATGTATAGACCCCCCTAAGAGGAATTTGAATATTAGTACATGATTTTATATGGGAAATTAAATAATATTCAACTAGATTTTGTGGATTAGATTGGTTGACATTATCCACATTTTAATACAATACAAAACCCCATAAATAAAAGTAAAAATTGTGCATTACATCACAAAAAGGAATACCACATGGATATTAATCAGTTTATAAGTAGTTTTTTAAATTCAAATTTGATCCAGAATTTTGTTGGATCATGGTTGACTTATCTACATTAATTGAAATAAATTGGTTGGTTTTATGACACAATCAATGCTTGAATTGTGGGAAATTTATAGAGGACTGTATAGATATTTTACTTTTTTAATTGGGAATAAAAACTGGTGATGAATATATGATAATATATATATCTAAATATGTAAGAGAATATAGGTTTTTTGAAATAATTTCATTGAATACTGGGATTAAGATAAATAAAAAAAGAAAAATTATAACACCCATTCAAATACAGTGGTCATATTTTGTGATGAATATATATATATATGTATATATATAATATTACTATGTCAAAAATTATTTTATTCCTTGTATCAAAGTAGTGCAAATAGAGATAAGTTGAGTGAGTGAACCTGTGATTGATACTGTGAATTTTCTGAAAAGTCTTATCCTCTAAAGTGAGTAGTGTTATACACTATTATGTAGACACATCATTAAAATTTGATATGTATATTAGAATTTTATGGTGAACTATGTAAAATTTTAGTGTCATTTCATTTATTTTTTAACAAATATATAATTTTTGTTCCCGAGGATTGATTTTCTAGAATATATTTTTCTAAAAATATAATAATATTCAAGGAATGATGATATGAATTGAACACCCATATTCAGCACCACAAAAGGTGTATTAGGCAAGATTCATCAATGGTTAATAAATTTTAAAATCAATAAAATAAAACCATTATATTTTTAAATACTAAAATGAATAAAAAAATTTAACGTGACAAATCATACAATAATAGCCTATTTTTTATTCATTATTCCCTAATAATTGATTTTAGTTACTTAAATCACAAGAACAAATAGATTAATTTTTTTCCATGAATGTTAATCATACATAATATAAATAAGTAAGTCAATATTCTTATATAGAGTTTTGAATATCATGTTTATTCATAAATTTGATAAATAAATAAAGAGTTATTCTTATGAAAACCATTTGGTTTTGAATTCATTATTATGGATTTAATTATTTCATATGTTTAATATTATTCGATGTTAATAATATAACATTCACAATAGAACTTATATTTGTAATAATATTTCACATCTATGAAAATCGTTCAAATATGGATATGAATATTTTAATTGAAGATATTGGATTAGAATTAGATATATTATTGTGGAAAATTTTGATTAGGTTTATAATTATAGATCATTATGATAAATTAGTTGAAATTTTTAAGAATTTTTTTAGAGTCCAATGAAGGTAATTTTCCAATTTATTTTAATAAAAAATAAATATACTCGATGTCAATTATATTGGTTAATTTAAAATAGTTATAAATAGAATAATTTTTTTTGAATACCTAACACCACCATCTTTGTATGTGAAATGATTCATGAGTGTGATATTAAAAAAGTAATTCATGTTTTATTAGGAGGCCATGAATATCATTATGAAAACAAATTTCATTGTTTATTTTTGTTCCGCTGTTGATATGAAGTCATGATTTCACACTAAAGTAGATTATTATTTATTGAATATGCTTCAGATTAATATCCATATTTATTGATGGAAATTTTTTCATTGAATATATATTCTAATAATTATTTTTTTCAAATATAATTGTCGAATGAATTTTGAAATTTTTCGGTTTTTAATTGTTTTCTTATATCATCTGTACTTTTATTATATTATTTTTTATGTCATGTAAAAGACTGGTCGTATTGTAAGTGATGCATGTTACAATATCTAATATTTTAAATAGTTTTTTACATAAAAAACACACATCTATTAAAATAATATATTGAAAATAAATTTAATAAATATCACCAAACCAACATTTGATATTGGTAGAGATGATTGGGGGATTCTTTAGGTGACCAAAAAAAATTGTATTTTTTTGAATATTGGCCACTGTTTTTTTATTTTTTATTATCCATTGATTTTTAAAATATATAATCATCATTAATTTGAAAAAGAATGATTTAATTTCATAGAGAGAAATCTTAAAACCACAATTCATCCCCCTCTTGAGTCATTTGATATTATAACGTGGAATGACAATTTATCATAATTCAACCATTATATTATCCATATTGAACATTTAAAGGGAATAGATTTTAAAAATAATCTACTTGATGTAAAAATAAATTTCAAATACTTAACATACAATACCTAAATTAGTAAAATTATCTATTTTGAAAACCATGATGACTCCTTACCATAATTTCTTAAGAAAGTGTTTATATTTGTTTTGATTCCCTATAATATTTATATTGTTCACCCAAATATAATTATTTATTCTTAACAATTACAATATGATCTAAATTAAATGAAAAATACTATCGTTTTCTATGGCCATCATCCATATGATTTCAATAGATATTCACAATGCACTATTTCAAATAAAATGTGGGATAAAATGATTTCTTCCAATAAAAGTAATGATATAATTTGTTAATTCTAATTTAATAATTATAATGTATGTATGATTATTTTAGAATGGTTAGTATTGAGTGAATTAACAAAATGGATATATGTATCACTAGAATTAAAAAATAGTTTTGTTTCATCAAATCAAATATTCATTATTGGGAAAGAGAATAAAAATTGTTAATAATATTACCATGATGGTGGAATGAAAGTTATGTTTTTGTTAGATAGTATATAAATATTCAAAATCTAGAAATGAAAATATCATTGGCAGATTGATGATTAATGAATCCTAAATAGGGTTTTAGTATTAAGATCATATGTTTTTTAAATGAAGAAGTAAAATTAAAAATACTATTGGAAAATATAATAAAAAATATAAAAAAATTTATTGATTACTCGAGTGAGATAAATTATAATATTGTGAAATCAGGTGATTGGAATGGTTAATTATTAAGAATTATAAATAAAATATGTAAGGGATCAAAGGGGTTTGTAAGATATTTTAAGTATAATGTTGGAACATATATGTTAATTAGATTATAAGAATATAAGATGATAGAGAATATCATTACTGCTTTTCCAAATTGATAAATATTAATATATACAATGGAAAATTTCATATAATTAAAATATATAAATTTAACAGAACAAAAAAATTTAAAGATACTTTAGATATTTTAGATTATTGTAGTTGTGTATCAAAATCTGCCAAACATAATAAGAATTCATATGGGAAATAAAATATATTTTTTATAAATAAAACTAAATATGTACATTCATTTTGGTATTCAATTTCTTAAATTTATTTAGATAATTTTGATGAAAATGATGTGTTCTATGATTCAAAATATATATAATTCATTAAATAAATAAAGTAAAGTAATAAAAAAATATTTTAAATAATTTTTTTAAAATTTTTTCCTTGGTTAAGAAACTCTTTAATACGATTCATACTTCTTTCATTTTTAATTCCAATAACACCCTATAGTGATAATGTTTCAAATGGATAAATTCTATAACTCATTTCAATGAGGTGAAAAGTTATTTTTGAGACCCATCCTAATTAAAAATCTAATCATAAGAGTGCTTGGCCTGGCTTAGTGATCTAAATTTGTGACCTCTAAGTAACATTCCCAAGGTGAGGGAGAGTAAGATAAACAACAATGAAAACAATTTTTTCACTGTGAGTACATACATTAGGCTAAATATGTGTTTGTGAATGTGGTTACACTTTTTTTAGAGGACTACATGTTTACTATGGAAGCTGGTTGTGCCTATAGGGAAAGAACATAACAACCATGTTAACGAAGGAAGATTATACTGCTATGTAGGGCCCAATTGTTACATTTTTATCAGAGTAAGAACCCATCTTTATGTGTGGTGGATGTTCCTTTGTTGAATAGTAGAGTACACTACAAATACTTTGTTCTATTATTGTGTTGATTGTAACTCCTTGGAATGAGAAATGACATAATAACTAAAATATATGAATCATGTCAACATGGTGAAACATTTCTTTTTGGGAACATACATGATTTGAACTTCAATTTTAACATTGCATGGCCTAGTGTATTAATCGGGATGAGAGAAATCCTGAGATGTTTCCCATGGTGTTTTGGTGTTAGAAAAGAAATTCACTAAAAGAACATGTTTTTTTCTATGGGTACATTAAATAGTCTAAGATAAAGGGTTAAATTACTAAATTATATGACTATTTTAAACAAGGTTCAGGTTTTCTTTTGTGGAACTAACATGATTTGAACTCTGATTATATGTGTGCTTGACCTAGGGAGGTGAATAAGGTTAGTGACGTCCAGGGATATTTCTAAGGGTGTGCGTCTGAATAACAATCGATCTATAATAACATGTGACAAACTGTGGGGAAAATCAATAGTATAATGACCCATTGGGGGATATTGTATGATGTGTTTCATTAGTATAGATGATTTTTGGATTTGAAATTTTTTTCAAAAAATTATTTATACTTATTTAACCTTTACAAATAAACCATTATTCATATTTGTTATCTCGTTATCCAATATTCCCACACATCCTTATTTTTGAGAAACTTGTTCCAATAAATGAAGTAAATTCACATGGATTTTGTATTAAAATAAAAAGTATGAAAATAAAAATGTTATATATTTTTTGAAACATGAAATAAATGAATTTTATATATAAAGGAATTGCATAAGGAATATTTTACTTTGGAATTCCAAATGATTTTTTATATTCATTCCATAATAATATACTTATATAATCTAATGGTGAAGGTTTCTTCATGGTTACTAGCATCATAGAGATATATTATATTTTGGTTTTGATGATTGATTTGTAAGTCCAAGAAATGATATTTTTCGTCATCAGGTTCAATTTTCATTTAATTTTAGTTTATGTTTAGTTTATCTATTTTACAATTTTAATTATTTGGTATGTTTACTTATTTTTCATTGAAATTTTATCATTTATATTCTGTGAAATCATTCCCATGTTTACTATTTAATTATCGGGTACTTTTTTCCACCCTGGGGAGATTGAGAATTATCTTCAGTGGTGTAATGGTCTATCTTGTGTGGCCAATTCAGTGTCAAAAAATGTTACTTTATAAAAATATCATATCATAGGATAAGTTCTTTAAAAGACCTAGCAATCAGAGCAACTATTTTTATTTGGTATATCATGGTTGATGGAGAATAACTATTGAATAATGGTTTGTAGATGTGGAGAACTATCTAGAAAACACTAACTTTGTTAAACCATGTGCTACCATGGAATGTTGGGTTAGGATTATTTCCATTAATTTTTCATTCTTGATAATTCCGTGGAAATTCCATGGTTTTTTATGATATATGATATTATTAATTTTTGTAGATTTTTTATGTGTTTATTTGTTCTTGGGAAACGAAATAGGGTTGTGATAGATTTTCTTAGTGTGTTTTTGGGACCTAAAAATCCATGTGGGTCAAGGGAAATGTTCATTGATCACTCCCTATCGTGTTGTGTAATTGGAATATAGTTTCCCACCATATTGTATTATTACATATTGACATTAGTTTCTCCCATTAATTGATTTTGAATATTTATTAATTTTAATATTATTTTGAAACATAGTTTAAAATACTAAAAAATAAAAAATAAATTGGTCATTTTTTAATATAGAAAGGGAAAATGATTTTTAGATATATTTAAAAAAAATTGATAGAAAATTGAAACTAAATAAATTAAATTTTGATAAAATGGGTTTCAAATTAAATGTCCTTTGACCAAATGAAAATATTATTATCATTTGATGGATTATTAATAGAAAATGGTTTAATTTTTTTATAGATATTCTGTAATTTTAGTGGAATGGAATGTACTAGAGTAGGGATATTACTAATGGTCTTCAAAGTAGTAGTATGGGAGACTTTTAAAATAGTTTATTGGAAATTGGGGGTTAGTTTTTTTGTGTTTGAATTTGACGAGTTCATGAGGATAAGTAGGTATTTATATTGTTTCACATTCCTCATTTTTTACAGTATCCCCCTATAATAGATACTATTTATATTCAAGGAGAATCTACAGGTGGTTTATCTATAGTGGACCCTCCAATTGATCAAGTTATAGACTTCCTAAATGAGTTTTTATCATTGAACACATAATTATTTTATGGATAGATAGATGATTTTAATGAATAATAGTTGATGTGGAAAATCAGAATGATCCAGTATTAACATGATCTTTTTTAGTCTCTAAATGTTATGCTGGCTTCCTCTATGAAATATTTTCAGAGATACATGGGGTGGAATGTAGTTATTTGGACCAGGAATCAAGAAAACACATCCTGGGAATTCATCATGCCTTAATTTTAATGATGGAACTTCTTATGTGGTATTAAATGTGGTGATGGTGATGTAGATTCACTTTTATTATCATGTATATAAATCAGTGTTATAATTTGTTCATCATTTTTTGGATCTAGTTCCCAATCGAATGGTGTCTCAAAAGTATTATTATCTGAATTATAAATATTTTTATAATTGGATTCTTCTCGATAATCATTTTAGGTTGTTAGAATTCAATCTAACCTCCTTTGCTGATGTGTTGACCAAATTGGTTTGGGGTGAGGCCATATTAGTGTGTGTTCCCATAGTGGACAATCCTACATCCGTGTTAAGAAGTTATAAAATTAATTTTAGTAATGTTATGGGAAAGTTTAATCATGATTGTTTTATGGTGGTGGAACTGAGGGGAATTTTTATCCTTTATAATAATAGTATGGACATAGGAACCTAGTATCTTATCAATATATAACTCTAGGTCACAAGAATCATTCATTACAAAGTGATCTCAAGACCATCTATTTCTATATTCAATTAGGAAATCTTCAGAGATTCTATAAGGATGTCTCTTAGAATTAGACTATTGTATGATAGAGATATTTTTTGTTATAATGCTTGGATTGGTATTATTTTTTGCATATATTTTCTTTTTCCCATTGATTAATTTTATAAATTTGGGATACTTTTTTATGTTTCCAATATATTTGATTATTAATATTTGAGAAATCATTCTCAAAATTACTTTTTGATTACATAGTGCTTGTTTCCACACTAGGGTGATTGAGAATCAACCTAATTGATTGTATGGGCCAACATCGGTGACTTATCCGTGGTTAATCTAGGTTGGTTTGGGACAATTCCCATTTATCATTTCATGGTGATATAATTAATTATTTCTTGTAAAATATTTATATTTTTTGTTTTTTTATTAAATTTACTATTGAGTATGAATTATTTAAAAATATTATTAGTATTAAAAAATAAATCCATGTGTATACATATAAATAGTTATACTCGAAAAAATATAAAGATGTAAAGAAGATATATTTTTCTCATATTTCAAGAAGAATAATCATGTCAAATATTACATATTATCATTATCAAATATCTAAACATTGATCTTGTTATTTTTTCATGATATTAAATTAATGGTGTTTTATGAAAATATTATTAAATTTAAATGAAATATATCATATTGGATAATAAATGTTTTAAAAATAATAGAGGATTTATTCTTAAGTATTTATTTACTAACATAGATCCACTAAAAAATATATATATAGAAAAACATATATATATTTTATTATTTCATAGAGAAGGATATATTTTAATAATAATGGAAAATTGTTAATGTAATGTGGCTATTCTAGGGATAAGTGTTTTTATGTTTCAAAACTCTTATTTTGTCACAAAAACTAATATAGGAATTATAACATATGGTAATTATGATAAAGGAAAAATTATTGTGGAACATTTCAGATAAAAATCAAAAAATAGTTCCCATAAATAAATTTCTCTATATTTATCGGTCTAATAGAAATTTGATATGTAATTCTTGACATTTTGATGGTTGTTACATTATTTGTTTTTAATAATTCTTGTTCTATTTATAATGACAACGTAATTAAAAATAATTCATCTAAAAAAGTAAAAATTCACACATTATATATTTCTACATAGAATTGCGAAAATATTAATTTTTTTTTTGAGATTTAACAAATTTATATTTTGTATAGAATAATTGGAGAATTTATTATTTATTATTTCATATTTCTTTTTTAAATAAGTTGATTTTTTGTTTTCCATAAGTTATTTTTAATTAAAATATTACATGGAAACATGTAAATTCTAAGTGAATAATTAATCATATTTTTTAAAGAATCAATGATTCGTTTTCTTATATATCATTAAATATTATCCATGTATATTTTTTAGACCGTAAAGAACTATAATCCATGGAGGTAACTATTCAAATTTATTCTAATTATTTATTTTTATAGATTTACATTGGGTTTACATTCATTTCATTTCATTGTATCTTATGATGACTTGAAGAATTTCTAATAACATTTTGATGATGAATGTGTTTATAATTATTTCATTTAGTGATGACCATAAAGAGAAATTTTAATGTGCTATGTTTAATTAACTTTACTGCTATCATTTTATTATACATTAACTATACAAAACATAAATTCAAAAATAGAATGTTTTTATTGAACGGATAAAAATAATTTGTAGAAATTAATATTAAAATTTTATGTTAATATATCATACCAAATTATTTTTTTGGTATAAAATATCAATACATTATGTTATTATATATGTTGTGTTCTAATAAGACATATTCTATACATAAATTCTTATGGGATGAGGAATGTTTAAATCCAAAATTTATAGTTTTAAAAAATATTCAAGGTTTATAATATTTGTAATAATTATAAAATTTTAAAACTATATATAAAAGATTTTTTTCTAATGAAAATTATGTAATGAATCTTAGTAATAAGATTTATATCTTTTGGAGATAAAAATAATGATTCCAAACTATTCATCAAATCAAAATTTTAATGTTTAAATAATTAAAAAGTATTATATCTTTTTTTCATAGAACTAATGTTTTGCAAAACATCCTCCTCTCACAAAGTTCCCACAAATGAAAGAAATCAGTTTCATGGTGACGTATAAATTCCATACTAGTCAAAAATAAATTATATATTATAGTGAAATACATGGAATTGAATAGCCCAAAAAAAGTATTTATCATTTTTCGAGTGAGATGGTGAATTAGCCCCCCACAAAATACAATATTTTCCATTTTCAGTTTGAGGTTTCCTTCTCATATCACCCATAAATGACTTTTCATTTTGTATTGTGTGGCTATCTTCCTAAAACAATGTGAATAATGACATATTTCAAAGGTAATCGTATTATTTCAGAACCGCATGGCACTAGATACACTATGGGGAATATTTTCTATTTCAGTAAGATGGATTTTGATTATAATTTATAAATAAATGTAATTTAAAAATGATAAAGGATGGATTAGAAGAGAAAAAATGTATTGATTGAATAGAAAACCTCATATTAATTTTTTTGTTTATTCGCATACCTCATACCATAATGGAAACCCACAATGGGGATCCTTCATGAGTGGAGAAACCCATAAACCCCCAAAGGTTGCCCTTGTTCATGTAAAATAATCCCACAAAAAGAATCCCCCATTGTAGAAGAACACCATTCATGATCGCCCACCACACATATAGAATGGATTTCTGAAGAATGGGTTATTCTTAGGGTATGTGTCTATTTTATCTTTGTTCCCCTCTTTATATATATCATTCCTACACATATTGTCACTATCATAAACCATTCATGTGTCTTCACATTTATAATTAGAGAACACTGGAATTCCATTAGTTAGACCTCCACTGAGGATGAAAAAATTCATCATCATAAGAATAAGACACACAATCATGATCTTGATCCTATATAGTGTTCAAATTGTACATTATGTCCAAATTTATACTACACAGTTGAATGGATACATAAAATGTTCAAAGACATGAATTATCATGGAAATGATGATCTCATCATTGGGGATGGTGACAGAGGACATTTCTTCCCAAATAGTGACATCTATTTCATGAAATGTGATGGAACCATAGGATAATACCATCTTTTCATTCACCTATACATCCTCACCCAATCATCCACCACTAAGAATGGATAATATTTTGGTATCCCTAATTTAGTAAGCCCATAGTGTTTCTTGTGGGAAATATCCATACATTTAATACACACACTAATGTCTACCAAAGGTCGAATGAGCTTATGAAAAGATTCATATTTTTCACGTCCTCAGTTTTCTCGCACTGAGAAAGAATCATGTTGACATAGATGTTATTGATGTTCAAATCTATAGAACGATATAATACCCCATATGGGGAAACTATGAAGGTGTAATCCCTCACATTACATAACTACATGGGATTTGATTCATGTAATCATGGGATACAAATGAGGCCTCCCCGAGGATCAAACCCAAAACATCCAAAACAACATAATTCTTACTGGTCCATATTACATGAAATGTCATTAACTTTCCCATGGATCTAAATTCCATTGAATTCCTTCCCAAATTATCCTCATCTAACTAACTTCTCTATGAAGAATATCTCATCATTGGGCTATATTCCTCACTCGATATAAAAAAAGTTTAATCTCAACATATGTACTACACCAACATTGACTAGGCCCCATTCCCATAAACTTCCTTACTATATAAGGATATATTTCATGGTTTGTTCCTTCACACGTAACTAGAAAAGACATGTTGTGACCCATTATATTGCACCAAAATATATGTGTTTTGATTCCTCTCTAGTGGATACTCTATAAGCCCCTTTTATTTTCCTCACCAGAATATCACCACTACTCATATCTCCCAAGGAAATTATATTTCATAGAGTTCCTAACTATATTTAATGAATCCACTACCACAAAATAACAAATTTATATATTATAGGAATCATATTATACATACAGTCGATTCCACCAATGGAGAACCTCAAATATATATAGATGGTTTCCCATTCATGTTTTTATATAGTTGATAATACATTGCGATCCATAGTTCTATATATTTAATTTAAAATGGATTCATGAATATGTCATAAATCATTAAGAGATTCCTTAGTAGGAACTAACTCCACCTAATAAGGCTATATGATATAGAACTCCAATCCTCTCTACCAATGTGAGTTCTTATGTTTAGTTTAATATTTCCTCCAATGACTATCTATCATTTCAATGTAGAACCATGATTCATTATGGATATGACTGTCATTGTATGTTTCTAGTTGCATCAATGAACTTCATTATAAATAGGATCAATATGAATGTGTTTTTAAACAAAGATAATAAATGAGCAACCATGTAAAGACCCAAAACATCCATTTACTTTTTTTTACATATATGGTAATTTTACGAGCCTGTGAAAATTGAAGGCATGTGATTCTGAGGCCCAGAGTGCCAGGAATGAATTTCTTAACATTATTTCAGGTATTTTTAGTAAATGTACGAGTGAGTTTTTATATGTTTTGAAATGGTGCTCGGAATTGAAATCTGAGGGCACTGTTGAACTCGCAACACTGATTTTCGATTAAGGATACTTTCACCACATTGACAGATGGACGAGGGTGAAAGTTAGTTTTTGGGTTTTTCATGGAAATAATAAAATAAAATAAAATTCATTTTATTTTATTATGAGATTCCATGTGGAAATGTTTGGTGGGGTCCATTGGAACTAAACCTCCCTGTGGAAGTTGGAAGTGGGGACTACCAGACCATAACCTTCCATGAACGTTTAAGGTGGTGGGGACCACATAAACCATAAACATACATGAGAGGTTATAGTGGTGGGGAACACCCTGGATTAATGGTCACATCAGCTTCATTTCCACTACTTCATCCCAAAAAGATCGAGTTCGACATCTTTTACCATATAATGCCTCAAATAGAGCCATCTGTATACTAGAATGAAAATTGTTGTTATAAGAAAATTCGTCCAAAGAATGTTGTTGGTCCAAACTTCCCCGGTAATCCATCATGAAAGCACGTAACATATCCTCCATGGTCTAAATTGTTCAATCTGACTACCCATCTGATTATGGATGAAAATCCGTAATAAAATTTAATTCAGTACCCAATGACTTCTGAAGGCCTTTCCAAAAGATAGAAGTAAACCTGGGATCATGATCAGATATAATAGAGAGGGGAACTCCATGCAACCTGAGTATCTTTTTAATATACAACCAATCAAGATGATCTAGAGTCAAATTATCTCGAATAGAAAGGAAATTAGCAGATTTAGTCAATCGATCAACTATAACCCAGATTTCATTATTACCTCGTGATGTCTTTGGTAATCCCAAGAAAAAGCCCATGGATATATTTTTACATTTCCACTGTGGCACCGGTAATGACTTAAGCATCCCTTTAGGTAACTATCGCTATTCTTTAACCTGCTAACAAGTCAAACACTTCACAGTAAAATCAGTAATATCTCTTTTCATTCCATCCCACCCGTAATACTCTCACAGATCTCTGTACATCTTAGTATTGCCAAGATGAACTGAAAACATGGAACTATTTTCCTCACAAAATAACTCATTCATCATATGTGAATCAAAAGGCACACATAATCTCTTCCCAACCCTTAAAACACAATCATTATCAATATTAAATTCAGGAAACATACCCTTCTGAACCAACTCTACCTTTTTCAGCAACCCACTGTCTTTCTTGTGCACTTACTCATTTCTGTCTGATAGAGATGATCTCACTGACACCTGAAACAAAAAAGAAGAACTTCCTCCACCAACAACTTCTATTCCAAAATTCATCAAATCAAAAACCAAATGATCTCATTCCAAATGTAGCATGGTTATTGATGCGTTAATATTTCGAATCAAAGCATCAGCCACTTTATTTCCTTTTCTTGGATGGAAATGAACTGTACAATCTTAATCCTTGATTAATTCCAGCCATATCCTCTATCTCTTGTTCATTTCATTCTGACTGAATATATACATTAAAATTTTGGGATCGGAATATATTTCACACTTTACTCTATACAAATGATGCCTCCAAATTTTTAGGGCAAAAACAATAGCAGCTAATTCCAAATCATGTGTAGGGTAATTTAACTCATGAGTTTTCAAATAACGTGAATCATTGGCAATTACCTGATCATTCTAAATAAGGAAACAACCAAGTACCTTCTACGAAGAATCACTATAGATAAAAAACTCACCATTTATAGAAGGAAGTTCCAAAATTGGAGCATTCACCAATATTCTTTTCAATTCCTAAAAACAATCATCACATTATTTTGTCCAGATGAACATAACATGTTTTCATGTTAAATTAGTCATTGGACTAGATAACGATGAAAACATTTCAACAAACCTCCGGTAATAAGCTTTTAAACCATGAAAACTATGAATATTAGTTATATTTGTGGGGATGGCCATTCTTCAACATCTTTTTTTTTGCAGGATCAACAGTTATGCCATTTTTTGAAACAATGTGACCAAGGAAAGAAATTTTTTGTAACCAAAACTCACACTTGATAAATTTCCCAAAATAGTTTCTTTTCTTTTAAGGTTTGAAAGAAAACCCTTAAATGACTTTCAAGATCCTCTTCACTTCTTGAATAAACCAATATATCATCAATAAACACAACCACCATTTATCACCTGAGTTAACTGAGGCATCACTACAACAAACTGTTCGATTCAAATTCTGACCATCTCAAGTTGCTTATTTAGAAGGTCATTTTCCTTTGTATGCCTTCTCAACATAGCTGACATGTTTTCTCTATGAAAACCCATTCTTAACACATAAATATCTTAGGTGAAGCAACATGGTAATCTGGAAATTCAATATCATTTCAATATTATCATAAATTAATTTATGGACATTTATTTAACAATACCCTAACTCCTAATGTTATCAAAATCGACCTCTGATACAAACTATAAGGCCTCTTCCTTATACCTTACTTAATATTGAATCAAATGAATAATTCACAACGAGGATTTTTTTAGGTTTAGATATTTAGAGAGTTAGACCATAACTATTACTTTTCAAAAAAATTAAAAAGTAGACACTTCAACCTAGTATCAATTTTTTTTAAAACATGTACTCTTGAAAAATTAGTCTTGTCTGGTTCAATGTTTAAGACAGAATGACTTTTCCTTGATCTCATCCTTGACCCTATTCCACATTATGTCCTATGAAAAACATTTCAAAAAAATGGGATGAGCATAAAAATCTCGTGAAGGGATGCACAAAGAAATAAAACAGTTAGTTTTTCAAAACAACAAGTAAACCATGAATACTTTAACATAAGTAATACTTTTCACCTTGAAGTAGTAAAGACTATTTACTAAATAAAAGATCATTACATACCCTTTTGTAACCAAATAATTACCATTAAACCCATATAAAGAACACATAACATATAAAGGTAACTTGGAACATTAACATACTTAAATGGAATAACCATACAGTCGACATCCACACATATCACTAAATATAATAGACATACGGCCGAATTCCATACCCAATGCATTGGGGGTTATGACGTAACCACCCATCCTGGTATTCACGGCACCACCCATCCTTTGGTTTATCACGTAACCACCCGTCTAATGTCCAAGTACCATTATAGAATCATAAAACATAAAAAATTATAAAGGAAAGAAAAAATTTCCACATTTCAATCACGGTATATCACATAAATATATTGACATAAAAAATCCATTATCAAAACCATTTTCAATACCAAAATTCATAAAAGAGTGTATAGTATTTCTTTACTTTTAAAAACATTACGGCTTGTTGAGGAATCTAGAGATCAAATAGTTCTCGTGGTGGCGGAAAAGGTCGTTTCCACCGCGTACGTCAAAAGAAACATTCCTTTTTGTCGTTTTGTAAAACGGTTCATAGAAAAAGATTCCCTTTGAATGAAATGAAAATTCAAAGGTTTTTTATATAGTGTATAAAATAAAGTCTTGTATTAGAACAAAATATTCCTCAATGAAATGAGATTGAGACGAAGTCTCATAACTCATGTATGGCTTGACTCGATCATTCTTTAAACTAAAGTTAATTTCTACTTTCTTAAGAATATATTTAATTTTTATTATTCCTTTTTTATCAACTATTACTATGTTATAAACACTGTGTAATCATTTAAGTTAATAATGTTTGTTTTGTTGATATTTGGTACTTGTGTCAAAAATGAACACCTTATATTACATGTTGTCCCTGTGGTCAATAGTCCATTATATCCAGAATGATATTCATTATTTAGATATCATATATATCATAAATATCTAGTATATACATGTATTTATAATAGTACATAACATTTAGAGGTATGAAATGAAATGCACCGTTCATTGAGACGGTAAGCCATACGTTCGTATGAACGCTACTTTCATTTTTATTTCTTATTTTAATGGAAATAAAACATAATGATATAAAGGTAACTTATAATTCCATTATAATATCATATATAATATCACTAATTCATCCTTTATACATCCCACATTAGGAATTAACGAATCACATCACTTTGAGGGGCGGTAGCCCGCACTTCCTCAAATGAGATTTTGGTATTTACCCACTATGGAAACCATAAGGGCTTGATATAATTGAGAAGTATAGAAACATAAGGAAATCAAAAAAAATTTATATATCATATATAAATATAGTGAAATCTTAATGTCTACCATGAAAGGTGTTAAGAGAAGATTAAACAATCATCGTTTCGTGAGGCAGTAATTCTCCAACGACAAAAACAGTATGTTCTATAAAAATTAGATGGAGGTGTGTGTAAGTGTAGCTCGAATCATTCTCATAAAAACATCCTAGTATATTGAAGATACTATTTTTGTTAAAAAAAATAATGGAATAAGAATAGTTTAGGGGGTTGGAGAAGCAAAATAAAACAAAAGAACATAAGAAAATATATTACATTTAAATCGGGTAACTCCCCATGGATTGAACCAAAAGGGTTTCTTGAAAATCATTCTGCCTTAGTTAAGGCTTCTGGGATTAATATAGGGATATTGGGAACTTAATTTAGTAGAGTCATGACGAGAAAAAGTGGTTGAGATGTGTGAGAAATGGTTAAGAAGTGGGCTCTTTTTATAAGGGAGAGGAGGGGCTCTTTTGGAAAGCATGAAAATATTATTTTATTATATAATGATTTTCAGTTTCTAAAGGCCCAAAATATTTACAGTAGAATATAATTTGTACCGTGTTTGAAATGAAATCATCCAATAACAAATGGACATGTTTTGGATATTATTTTAAAAATTATCTTCTTATTTATTCAAATCTTTCATTAATGACGTAAACAGTGCATCATCATTGTTTCAGAAATAATTTTATTTATTTGATGTATAAAAATTATAAAAAACAAAAATGTTGTAGGAAATATTTTTTTATTTATAATGAATATTTATAGTAAAATATATCAATTCTATATCCCCATGGAAAAAGTGTTTTAGTAAAACAATACATGTATGTGACATTTTTATTTTTACTTTAAATACAAGGTATTAATGTCATTATATTACCCAAGTGGCTCCATGGGGTCCCATAAATTGTCCCATGGATTGTCTTGGTCGTCTATGACTCATCCAATAATTGTATGACACGTCTCAAGGTGTTTTAATATTATTATAACATTATTTTTACGTTAAATTACTCTAATTACATTTAATCATGATTAATAAAACTTAAAAGTTACTATTCAAAAAAATATATTTTCATCCCATCGAATGAGATTTTACTTACTAATGAAAAAAATATATGTATGATTTTTGAAATTCAACTCACATATGTGGTAAATTTTCCTTTAAAGGAAAAAATTCAGTTTTTTAACTACCACTTAGTGGTTCCACTATTCATCAAAAATTGGTGTTATTGAGAAAAATACCAAATATTATCCCTAAGATATATTTGATATTATGAATTAAAAAATAATGCCTATTTTTCAAAATTAAAATCACATAATTTTCATTAAATAATTTTATAATTAATTCCTGTTGACATAACAAATAGCGTGTTTTTAAGAAACAAATTCTATCAAAAGATTGACACTTTTTTAAGTCCAATTACAAAGTGAAATTAATTACAATGACCTCCATTGGATTAAATGGTAAAAATATATTCTCATTTCACTTTAAAACAAATTCAAAAGTTAATCTAATCATATAAATAAATTAGATTAAAATGAGGTTTTGTATTAAAATACAACATTTTTCACTTATTCATTAAAAAAGAAATTTAATAGAAAAATAAAAAAAAGCATACACAATGTAAATTTTGATGTCCTGATTCTAAAGAAAAATTTTATTTGGTCCAATAGAATGTATAAGAGTGACCAAAACTATTTTTATGTAGGTTTATCCATCAAACGGAGATAAATCGACCATTTAGTGAATATTAGAGTATCTATGCCTAAAATTGAATTCTTTACTCATTTTAAGCCTTTATCTTTTATTGGATAAATGTAAAAACATTTAACAAACATATGTAATCATATATTAGTTATTTATATTCATTCCGTCAAATACAACGGCTATGTATTAACTACTATTTAAAATAATATTATGATATTATTAATGTGGAATGTAAAATTTCAAAGAAAATCGTTGTTGCGTATCGGGAACGCTATCGAACATAGAAATACCTTTAATGTAAAATTAATATTTAATTCAAAAATATTAATAAATATGAAAATTTATTATTCATTATTTACCTGGGATGTTACACTTATTATTTAGAATTAATTCCTTACACACAACACTCTAAAATAACCAATTTTGTATTTTTTTTATTTAAGAAATTCATAAAAAAATTTCTATAGAAAGTTTCTAATGAAAAATAATTAAAATATGTAATGTGTTTTTGAATGATACCTTCAAAAAAAATATCTATGCACTAAATTCATTAAGAATAGTTTATATCATTTCATGAAAAAGATCAATTTTTCCTCACTACAACACCATTTTTTTGGTGTTCAATGAGAAGAAAACAATATGAAAGTATCCATTATATTCAAAATATTATTAAAATTATATATTTGGAAATATTTATCCATTATTATTTATTATTTAATTTATTAAATGTATATTTTTTTAGTATTTTAAAAAATGAAATAACATTATCTAAAGTATCACTTCTATGAGTTAAAGAGGCGAATTGAAAATATTGTAATTTAGAAAATTAATAATTTAGTTTTCATATGGATAAATAAATAAATATCTCAAAGTTGTAATCATCTAACAATATTTACATTATTAACATATTTGAATGTTTCATTGGGTAGCTTACACATTAAACTGATATCCTAAATAAAGAAAATAATTGATTTATTCATGGGTAGTTCAGGAAACTATCCATTTTTTTACAGTTTAATTGTTCATAAAAATGATGATTTCCGAACCATATATACCAAATAAAATTTTAGGTTTATATATTAGTTAAACACAGTAAAAAATTCTAGGTTAATTCATAAAAAATAACTTCTTAAAATATTTTCATTAATATTTTAATAAATTAAAAAATATTTATATTTAAATTCTTAAAATTTATTTTGTATTAACATAATTCATTTTACAACATAAAAAATCATTTATATAATTATTATTTTTTGTTTTATTCTTCTTATATGTTGTTTCTTAAAAATAATAATTGTTTTCGGAAAATCCTACTTCATCAAACCCTTTAATCTATAATTTATTATTCTCTCTAAAATTATCCATACATTTATAAAATGAATTAAAATATATAAAATTAGATGATTCACTATACTTTGTTCCAGAATAAATACCATAGATTTCTAGGGAAAATTTGATACATTTAACATATATTCCTCACAATAAATCCTGTAATTTTTTTGGTACAACATTTATCATGGGTCAAATAAATTTATTATTGGAGCCTTTAGATACTAATATAAATTTGAAATGAGATTGAGAGTAGTCTATAATATAAATGTTTATATATATATATAATTTAGTGTGTTAAAATTAATTATTCAATATTAATGAAAAATCACTTTGACAATTCCCATGCATTAAAAAAATAAAATAGATTACACTTGATACTCTCCCAATTGAACTACTAATAAATAATGTTTTATTCATTCATTTTAGATAATTATTGTAAATAAAATTATTTATTTATTATTAGGATTCATCATAGAAGTCACATTACTATATATTTCATTACATTAAACAAAATATGATGAATAATCCTTCAAATTTACAATTATAACTTCAATTATTTTATTTAGTTTAAAATTTCATATAAATATTAATAGGCATTAACATTCAAATAAAATATAGTTTTTGTTATTGTTTATTACAAATTAAAATATTTTTTTCATTCATTTTTAGATTTCTTTGTTATTCCAAACAAATTTAAATCTCCAATAATGATCTAAATAAATATTATAATGAAAATATTTAATGATTTAATTTTAATTTTAATGTATCATGTATAAATGTTATGTAAATTAGAAAGAGCTTACTTTTTACCCTTTTACTATTTAATAAAAATATTATTTTATTTTATTTTTCATCCATAAATTTTATATTTTTAATAAAATTTAATATTTATATATTTCCAGTTCTCTATATTAATTTCCAATTCATATAGTCTCATGCTAAATCATTACATTTTTTTAGCTCAATATTTTCCAAAACATTTGATAATTATATTCATAACAGAAAATATAATATTTATTAGTTCATACCTCATTGATATTTTTCCACTAAAATGGTTTTTTACTCTATCATACATTTAAATTTGTTACAAAATTATTCATACCCCTTAGTGTAACTCCATCCATCCGAAAACATTGTCATCTATTTCATTTAGTTTTTCATGTATTTCTTTATTTGGATTTTTAAAAAAAGATAATACAATATTTCTAAATTTTCTACACTCATACAATTTTAATTTTGATGAAATATTGTATATAGTACCATTATACATCATTAAATCACTTTTTTTCATCCATATGATGATCACTTTTGGACACATCATGGTGTCTATATTTCTTTTTATATATTTGAACCCCAATGAGAGAGAATTTTTATTTCATATTTTATACTATTCTACGTATAAGAAATAGATGAATTAATTTTAAAATTTAATTTGGAATTAATTGATACACATCATTTCATTTTCATTTCACCCACACAATGTTTTTTCCATTTTATACTCATAATTTGAAAATGATCTGATAAGTTCATTTTTTGTGTACACTTTAGAAATTTTAAACTTGTTGATATTCATATACAATTCATTCAAATTTTTGGGTAGTGATATTCTAAATCATTAAAAATTAATATTTTTATCCAAATATACTCTAAGATATTTCAAAACATTAATAATACTTGTGAATATATTGAATGTTTTTATCATAGACTCATCTTCACCTATCATAAAATCAATTTAATTTACAATTATCATTCGAAATAAATTTCCTTTAAGATTTTCTATGTTGTAATGACATATCTGAAATATAATATTTATGTGTTTATTATTATATCATAGTAAAAGATGGAAAAAACCCTATAAATAAAATGAAATTATAAAATATTTATCACAGTAATATTTAGAAACATACTTTTCCATATCATTACCTAGAATAGAATTTATTCAGCATCTGGTAGATTACATGCTTTAACCATGATCACCCAATATTCAAAACATAATTTCCTAGTATTTTTCATCTTGATTTACCAAAAAGTATATTCATTTCAATCAACTTATAGTGGTATAATCATAATCTTATAGTCTATTCATTTCATTATACCATATTATAATGCTATTTTTTCTTTAGACTACTTGTTATATGATATACAAGATTGAAATATAAAAATATTAATAATAGAACCTAAATCTAAAAAAATTAGCTCTGATACAAATTGATGACCTTCATGATACATAAATTCTTGTCTATAGGTAGCTAATAGAACATTCATAAGTAAAAAAATTTACTTAACAATCAAAATGAGTCACACTATCACATTAAAAAACAATGTAATATTTTGAAATTTTTAAAGATATAATGAAATAGAAATAAATATTAAATAAATAATTTTTATAGTAGTTCTTATTGAATAATTATACATAGATATTTCAAATTTATCACCCAGCGAGATGAAAGATGCTCACTATAGAACCACACTTTTGAGTTGTGTGACAAAAAAATTAAAACTCTAAAATTTATCAAACCGTGTGTAAAAACCAAACAAAAACATTCATTTCTTAGACCAAGGAAAATCCATAATACCAAAATTTTATTTGTGAATTTTAACCAAAGGACTGAAATTTTTTTTAAGATGTATACCCAAATGAAATATTCATTTTATTTGTAAATGATTAAAGTTACTATTTACCAGTAAAACAAAAGATAATAAACTATAAAATGTATATGAAAACATAAAACTATGATGACAAAAATCATTATGGATTTTAGAATATCAATGTAACAATTTGGTCACATTAGATAAATAATGATTTTTTTCTTCATGATCATTGTATATAAATTATGTCATAGTAAAAAATGTTTTTTAGCACTTCAAGAATTTTTATATGAATTTTGTGAAGTATGAATCATGTATATTGAGCCTTTTAATCAAGATCTCATGACCCTAGTCCAATGATTATACAATCCTTCATAAACACATAGATCTCTTAGATCATATGGTATTTTTTTGGACCATTAAAAACATCCGAAGGTTTTAAAAAATAATAACTAAGAATAATATCGTTTACTAGTGAGTGGATAAAAATAGTATGATTTATTTACATAAAAATTTAAAAAGTCATTTTAATAAAATAATTATGATATATATTTATTTTAAAATTTATTAAACCCCTAAAATATAATTTTATAAACACAAAGTGATTCATAATATTATACTACTAATAATACTTATCATGAAAATTCATATAAAATTATAAATTAAATTTTCATGACATTTAATAAATCATTAGACATTGAAATTCATCATATAAATTTGAAAATTTAATGACATTTTAAATTGATAGGATGAAATTTACGATATGTTTATTCCATTGAAATTGGTTTTATATAATAAAAACTTCAATACATTTTTTTGTATATATTATAAATGAAAATAACCTATGACAATGACAGGAATCAAATGATATGATGATCCCCATGGATACCTACACTAAAATTTTCTTTTCATATTTAGTATATTTTAAAACAGAATTTCTCAAAATGGATTTTATTGTATTATGTCTTACCTATTATCATGCCAATATCGAGTAGGTTGTTTTTTATATTATTATAAAAAATATAAAATGAATAGTACTAATTGTTGAATTTTCCCAGTTTTATATATTAGGTAATGAACTAAATCATTTTGATCCACCATGTACATGGAAATTAAAATGGTTTTTGATGATTTCATTTGTTTTATTACTCAAAACATACACTCAAATTAAACATCACTTTTATATTTCATCTAAACAGTATTTTACACTGTGGAATAAAAAAATTTGATATGAATAAACGTGAAAAACTATAAAATAATCATCATTCATTAGGCCTTCTAAATTATGACACCCACATATATGTCATTATTTTTCACCCTATAACACAATCTCCTCCTTATAATGTGGTAAATAATTTGAATATGTTATATCGATGAGTAAAACAATGAATTATTTTCTTTTATAATTTCATTTTAGTTTTCGCATTAATCCATTTTATTTATATTTATTCTTTTAATTTTCTCTAATTAACAGTCTAACATAACCAACTCCTTCCATTAATCACTAACAACATCCCACTCGATTTTTGTTGTAGACAATGCAACAATGATTTGAAGGCTCAAATTTCAACTGTTAATCATTCCATCATATGTAAACTAAAATTCAATTTTTCTCTTCAATGAGTCTATATATCCTTTAAATTTGAAATCTAAAAATAATTTTAATGAATGATCGGTTTTTAAACAAAGTTCTAGAGGGATAATTTCTTTGAGATACCAAATAATACATTAAATTATCTAAAATTTTTCCCTATATTTTCAATTATTCTACTAAATATATTATCTACATTAAAAAATCCTGAATTGTATAAGTCTTAATGTTTACAGGATTTCATAAAATTGATTCATGTGAAACCTTTTCCATCCATATAACATCATCATTATTTCTAGTTGACTCATAATTGGATTACTAAAAGTGTCTTAATATTGGGGTGCCTAATATATTAGACTCACATGTTTCTAATATTTCCAACACTATATGGATATACTCAAAATAATATAGGAACAATTTTATAGACCTCAAGTATCTCTTGATCCTCGTATCTAGAAATATGTTAATGCAACTATTGTAATTTAAAAAAATTCCTCTTTAATATCATTTTTCATTTCTGTAATTAATATAGATTAGATAATATCATCCATTTAGTACTGAACAATGATATAAATACCACAATCAATCAAATTTTAGTAGATTAAATGATAAGAATTGAACAAGATGAACTTTTTCCAACCATGATGGAATAATGTTTTTGGATCAACTATCTTAGAGCCTACATAGTAACAGAAAAACTCCTTTTGAGACATTACACAATACATTACATACCATTTAACAATAATGCACTTGGTTTATCAGTGTAAATATACTCATCAATATCACGATGAAAGAACACATTCTATACATCAATATACTCCATAAAAATAATTCATAATATCCATGTTAGAAGCCATCTAAATAATAACATTCATTATATGTAGAGAAAATATTTCTCTGAAATATAATCCTTCCAATAATTAAAATTCCAAAAAATAGTCTCAGCTTGGGAAATTTAGAAAAACTACCATATTCATTTTGATGAAAAACACATGTATTAATTTCATTTCTAGTTGAAACTTATATTTTTTAAAATGCTATATAAAAAACTATAGAGTATAAATCCTATTTCATTTTTAACTCACACAATATTATATTTAACTATATTCTCACCTCCTCTAGGATTTTAGGTCCTCCACCATGATTTGTTTACAGATATTCAATTCTAGACTCAAACCTCTAGACTAATATTTTTACCCTGGAAGACTATCTCTATCCGCGAGGGTCGCCTCATATAAACCCTATTATTTTGATACCCTTCCTTGATCTTTTACAATACATTAGAATTATTCTATATCAAAATAGTGTGCATCCAAGAAATAACAAAAAATTCCATTCCAGATAACCCTCATAACTATACAAAAAATTCTCCGTGAATAATTTAGATAAATCAGACATTCATTTAGATTCCCCATGGTAGCATTTGGTTTTTCAACCCAACTACATATTCATCCTAGTTCTATTCCTTATATAAGATATTATTAATTAATTAAATATTCCTCATTCTTATATCCTTTAACTAATTTCTCCCATATCCTAAATTAATGTATTTCATGACCACACCTAATAAATAAAATATCAAGGAATTAACCCCCAAGTTACACCAATCTATGAATTTTATTTAGATGTACATGATTCTTAAAAAATTAGGTGGAATAAGTTAGTTTTTCTTTGTTGTTTAGAGTTCCACGAGGATTTTTATCCACATTGGTTTAGGGGTTTATTAATTTTCACATAATCCATGATGTTCACAATATCTTCCAAAAACTCTATGGGTAAACTGAATAAAAACATCAAGCCCTTAGCTATATAATTATAAATATGATCCAACTACCCTAAACCACTTTTTTTCACTATTGTTCACATGATATACTTCCTAATCTCAATTTTATTTTTCCCATGAATCATTTAAAATTCCATATTTCTAAACTCACCTTTATTATTTAACCATTAAAATTCCATCATAATTTCGGTCTCATAATCCTCTGTATCCACCCACCATATGAAATTTCAATGAAATCAATTTTTTTGTGTAATGAAATGCACACAATACATATATAATCATTAAGGAAGGTAACATAGTTCAGTGGGACCTAGTGAGATCAAACTCGTGTTGTTAATCATAGATTAATATGTAACAACTCGGGGTTTATATTCATTGGTTCCATACCCAATTTTGGTAAGGATACCTTCTTTTTAATTCTATGGATTTACTCTTCACATGTTTTGTACTCCACATGGGTTATTTTCAGTAATCCTCTCACAACTAAGGTCTGCAAACCTTTCCCCCATCCATAAACAAGACATAACTTCAATAATATTTAAGTATCATAATTTTTTCACCAACATTGATTGAAACTTATCAGTTCTCATTTAGGTAAAATATTATATAAATAATATAATAATCAACCAAAATGGATCCTTGTGCAATCTTTTATACACTATCCAAAAAGATTATTATATAAACCAACCTCATCATTATAACCAAATGAGATTAGCTTCCTTCATAATCTTATAAGGTGATAAAAATTAAATAATTACAATGTAAATCAATTGTTCATATGAATAAACAAATCATTTTTGAAAATGATATGATGATCTTATCGATATATATGATAATCCTATTAGAATATAAATTTTACAAAATTGTATATGAAACATATATTAGATGTTGAGTTTAATGGTTTCTTAGAGTCATGGATTCATAACACTAATGATTCTATCATAATTAGAATCATGATTTCATCTTCATAAGATATGAAGATTATAGATGGACACAATTCATGGGGTTTTGAATTGTCTTTCGAAACTCAACATGCATCTGTAAAATTACCATTTATTCCATAGTTCTAGTACCTGGAACCAGTTATCCAACTTAATTAACCTCCACTAATTTTTCATTTATTTCCACATTCTTTAAAAAAAATCTTTCTACCAAGTAAAACATCCCCTTAATTCTGTATTAAATTTTATTTTAGTTTCACAAAAGAAATAATTTGTATAGATACCATTATTAAAAATCACATCCTAGATCTAATTAAAATCAATATTTTTTTATAGTTATATTTTTTCATTGAAAACCATAGTATCTTTTGATTATAGATGTGGTGAAAGATTGATCAACTCATTCATTACCCAAAAATATTATTTCTCTCTAATACAAAATCAATATGGAATGTGTTACATGATTAACCACTATCCACACATTTGACATCTACATTCAATACATTATCTATTGTAGGAATTAATTTTTCATTGAATAAGGATTCATTACTATTGGATTGTATATAAATTATATCAGCAGTGGTATTCAGCTCATAGAGATTATAATTCTTGGTTCAAGATAACATCATCTGAATCACACCTAGTGTATTTCAATCAAACCACTCCAATTATTCCCTTTTCGTTACTTTTTTATTTACCCCAAACAACCAAATATAATGTTCTATATTTAATATTTTTTCATATATAATAATACTATACTATAAAGAATCTAACCCATTGAAATAAATTAGATACACCATACCATCTTCCAATTATATCGTTCCAAATAAAAAACTACCATAAAAAAATAAATGGTGAATGCATAGAAATCATCAATTATATTAATTATTTGAGATGAATATTCCAAGAAAGAGAAAATTACACTTATTAAAACTCTACCCATTATATGAACTATTCATCATGAATATAATAACTTATAGAATTGTTTTTCCATAAATTGAAAACTAAAATGGAATTGTGAGATTTGAGTAACTGAATAGAAAAAATTAATCACCATATCCATTCACTAAATCACACTATTGAAAAAAAAACTTCATCATAATCTCAAAAATAGAACCGTAAAAAATAATATTCACTAATATATATAAAATACTAAAAATTGATATGTTTCAAAAAAATTTACCTTTATGTTAAATATTACACATTTATTACATAAAGGGAAACATCAATAAGTAAAAATATTCTATAAAACATATACTCCCTAACATAAAATTGATAAATTATTTGTGGTCACTCACAAGGATAGTCTAATATAATATTAAAAATGTTAATGATGCATCCAAAGTGAAATTAAACCCCACCCATCATCATTATTGTTTTTATCATCAATATCTAACTAGAATTATCACATACCCCATTATCCAATGTTTATGATCACTTATCCTTTGATCAATGGCACCACCAACTACCCACATGGTATACTAACATCACCATTGAAATCATAGAATAATGAATGTATTTAGAACTCTTCAGGTTATGAAACATTCATAATTTACTATTGGTGTTATTTTCATGATATTATCTCATTATGAACACAGACATAACCGGTTGTGATGATATGGTTGACTCGTGGAGCCCTCTTCTGGTTGACTATTTGTTGGAGACTAGCATCAATGACATAAAAAAACTGGGAGGCATTAATATCATAATCCCAACAAAATATAATTGAATACATGGATTAAATCTATAATATAAAACATAAAAAATATCACATAATTCTTGTAATTTCATACGAACTATATAGAGAATAATGATAATAATCAAATATCAATTTCTATGACAATGGATATAATTTCAATTCATTACCACAAACTCATAATGGTCATATCAATCTATGAATACCCAATAGAAACCTGAAATAATAAACTTCAATAAATGTTTGAATATATATATATATATATATGTGCTCAATAGGACCCTCCCAAATGCCTCCTTTGAAAATGTAAACGAATCGTACTAATGGATTAGTGAATAAATTACTTAACCAATCGGAACCAATAACAGGTTATCTATCACCCAACCTCACTAATGATAACACACTCCATATAAAATTTAACCAATATAATAGAATTTTTAATAAATATTTATATTAGTAACGTACCTCACAACCACTTACCCACTTGGATTTCACTCTCATGAACCAACAAAATAGTTATCGGTTCTTCAATCCCATTCATATGACTATATAACAACACATTAAAACAAAATAATAACCACATCATCATCATCACCATGTACAACTTACCACATACCACAAATACATATAACAAAACATAACTAAACATCACATCCTCGTAAAAAAGGTTATCAAGAACACGAATGAAATAAACCTCAGTCAATCTAATAAAGATCCACGATCCCAACCTTTTATTACATTCTATATCCAATAATTATCACATCAAATATTTTTCTCATTGATATTTATCCATTATAGAATTATCATTATAACATTATTCCATTAAAATAATTACACATGTTGTAGAGAGAGTGGGGAAGATGGGGTAGACATCCATATGCTCCCTCTCCAACATCGATATTATGGAAAACACTGATGACCAAAAAAATGTGTATCTGTATGGTTATCTAAATTAAGTGGGGTTTTTAAGAAGTCAGTTGACAGTAAAAAATATATAATATACACAACAATCCAAAACCAAAGGTTCTCACAATTACAACCCAACTAATACATGTAATAATCCTCACGTCAAAAATAATATTCACTAAAAACAATTGCGATAACTGCAGCATAAATCACCCCACCTTTCCACCCAGAACAACCATAATAGTTAGGAATCTCCGCTTCAATAACGTAACAATATTACATTTATATAATTTCCATTTAATATATTATTCCATTTATTACTCCATTAGTTCATCCAAATTTAATGACCAAACATTAGTTATCCATCATCAATGTTAATCATTCCCTTTAACTATTAATTCAATCATAAATAGTCATTAATAACCAACTGTTTATCAAGTTACATCCCACTTCACATTATTTTTTAAATTATTACCAACTATAATTCATTTATTATAACCATGTTTCATTCCACTGGGTAATTACAGTTTCACACCACATAAACCAAATATATCATCACATAAACTACCAAAAATCACATGGAAATAGCCACCATTTACCTTATAATGAAAAATTCATTCCACATAACAACCCACATCACAACTACTACCAGTACAACAATAATGAACTATTTCAATACTACTCAAGGAAAACATGCCACAATTTTCCAATACCATGACCACAATAAACAAATCATGGTTAACATAACTTATAATATAAAACCAATTCAAAAAAATTATTTCATTACATTATAAATTACATTTAATAATAATTCCATGTATTTTATGTTTTTTCTTACATAGAAATTATTAATTAAACTACATATTTCCAATAAACAATTTCATAGCCATATTTTATTGCTTATCTATGTATTAGAGGTTATTTCATTATTTAGATCACTTGAAATATCCATGTTCTACTTGATGGTGATGATGAATTGGTCAATGCTCTAATTTATGGGGAGAAAATTATTCTGATTGAGTAACATAGTGAACTGCCTACTAAAAATCATTTAGGGGTTTAAGTCAATGAGATTGATAAATTTTTAAATTTTTATTATATTGGTGAATCAATATGAGTTGATGACTCTGAGTAGGTTATGATTGCTAAAAATATTAATCATAATATATCTAATGAATATGTAAGCATCACTAGTAATGTATAAGTTTTTACTAGATAAAAATTTATAAAAGTAGTATTTGAAGATAAATATTTTTTATAGATAATGAAAATATTTTTTTTCTCAATCATTCTAGTGAAAAACATTATTTTTATTAAAAATTTAATGGTAAAAACTATGGAATCATTTTTTAACTAATGATTCATGATGTTAGAAAGGATAATAAAATGATTTATAAATTTATTGATAATATTTTCATTATAGCTATAAATAATTATGTGGAATATAAATTTAACAATATTGGTGTTGAGGAAAACATAAAAATTAATGATTTACTATTATCTACGAATATTGTAATGATATTTTGTTATATTATTTTTCATATTTATAATGTTTTTTATTCTACTAAAACATATATAAACTAGGAATTTATATATGGAGTCTGATTAGAAAATGAGACCAAATATTAATCTAATATATATTCCAATTTTAATATTGAAATTTTTATCATAAATATTTTTAATCAATTCATTATTGTAAATGAACGTATTCCAAAATCAGTATGATAAATTTATTAAATTAGAAATGATATTAATAGAAAATATGGTAACAATGAATTCTTAATTTTATTCAAAATATTATGTTTTTAAAGAATGGAACCTTTTGATCATTCTATTTTCCACAATTTAGAGTATTATTTTGCTTCATTAATTTTTAAAATAGTTAATAGAAAAGATGTTAATAATAGTTCATATTTATTTCCAATAGGAAAGGGTTTCTATATTTTGATTATTGAATATATATTATCTTATTTAGATTATTCAATGACATTCATAAATATTTTTTTTAGATTAATTAAAAAGATTAATATTATCATCCTTCCCCTTACCTATTGGATTTGGATGAAGTGGGGGTGTTAATGGCCATAGGTGACATCCCCAAGAAACTAATGTTTGGAAAAAAATGCAGAGAGCCTCAATAAATTTATTGAAAAAAAATTCCCTTGGAATGATAAATCTTATATACCACAAAATTCACAAAAAAATCATTAAATATTGCACGGTTATAAAATAAAAATCAATGCACAACAAAACAACCAATCTATATCCTAGTATAAGGGAATATAAAAAAGAAAACAACTACGAAAATCCAATAAGGAATATCCCTAGAAGATAACGAATGAAAATCAACTCTAGAAACACCAAATCAAAACTCATATCTCCAAAACCACATTAAAAACCCACATTATCAAGAATCGTCACTAGAAAACATGGATACACATCCTTTAACAATATCTTGATAGATTAAATATAAAAAAATTTCCCATGTAGGTGACTGAGTAAAAAATTTAATAGGTTTTCCCTATTCACATTCTAACTCATTGAACAGGGAAAACTATAGTTTAATACTATTTAATATAATAATATTCAAAAAATTAAAACATAGTATATCATATTCATATTTTTACCATGTATTGAAATAAAATAATCTGTTAAAACAACCCTAAAATAATTTGAACTACCCAATCCCTAATTTCATGTAACCATATATCCCAACATGCATGCCCATGTGATAGTTACATACTTTTGAGTGGTATCTCGTTAATCTAAAATGTAATCACAAGATAACCAATACCTAGCTCCCCAGTGGCATCTTCCCCTTCCACTGGGACATGTATAATAAAAATTAACCCACACCAACCATCTATGCAAATTTATGAGAAAAAATATCCAATATAAAATATTTTAGTTTTTAATATATTTTGATAAAAAAATTTAAGGTAAAAAAAATAAAACTTTAACATCGTATTTTTAAAATACTCATTTATGAAAATTTTTTACAAAAAATCTACATTCCAAAATTTTCAAAACCATGACAACAGTGGTATCATAAATAATCACATGATAGTTTCACAATAATATTATGAAATCATTTAATTTTTAACCAAGCCTTCATGATCTAATATAAAGGATTTGAGATATAATCCACCAAAATCATAAATTTTGGAGGAGAAAAATAACAACATGAAAAACAACAAGATTCAATAAAAAAACATGTTCCCATCAAAATATTCATTAATATTTCATCGAAACCTATTTTTAAAACATAGATAAATCCATAAAATATAGGATATATGGTTCTAATAGAGAGAGAGGAATCATTATAAAACAATAATGAAGAAAAATCACACTTATCAATTAATATTTTCCTCAAGATCACATTAATTATATTATGGATCACACTTGAAATGAATTTTATTAACGAAAAAGACATGGTAGAAAATAGAATAAGATTTATGGGAGGATAAAAAAATAGATTTAATGTGATAAAATAAATTTAGATAAACTAATTTTTGAGGACCAAATATACACCACTTGGTTAGGCATCAAATTTTGGAAAACTATACACCAACCCTATGGTGTTACATCATTAGTCCAACCCCTCAAATGTTTGGATCAAGTGGTTATAAAATTAGTTTCCATCCATGGATTTACTATAATTTCATTGTGGGTTTTTTATGGGAATATGAATGTTTTTTTCAAAACACTATAATAATTAATCGTAATCCTATTTCCCACTTACTTCCATTGAATGATTTCTTTTGGTTATTTAATGGTTTATACTAACAATTCCAAATCTTTTACCCACCAAAAGGTGTTGAAAACACTTAAAACCACCTAATATATAAAATCATCAATATATATACATAAAATAAATTAATAACTGGTAATTTACCTCTATACATGGGTGATACATTATCCCCAATGCTATTCATTTCTTACTCTAAAATTATAAAAACCTCATTAGACTAAATTTTTTTCTTCCATTGCTCTACCATTTCATTGTCACTCTTCCAGATTTTTTTAAATATTGGAATATTATTAAATAAATCCATCACTGTGTGGATTTATTTTTTTAAAAAGATCTTATATTTCATGTCCATAATAGATTGTGTAACATGAATCAATATAGAATTGGAATCAAGGTAAATTTTATCTCATCAACCCATGCATTCAATATTGGGTGGACAATTATTAAACTCAGATACAAGAAATATATTTTTCTCTACAATAAACCTTGGTGGTAATGAAAAATAATTTTGCACCTCTCCAACTCGGTCAATTATCTCAGAGGTCCTATGTATAAAAGAGATTATAGTAACCCATGATAAACATACATAGATATTTCATCAATTTTAATGAATATTGAGCTCATTACAATTGTAAATTAATAATGACCATAATATTTTAGTGTATTTAGAAACATGGAACATGCTCTATTAGTTTGGTGAAATATCATAATCATCTCCCTTATTGATGTTTGCATTAATTACTCTTATATAAAATCATTATTCATAACCTTTGTAAAGGAATCATAATAAATGGCTGAGCTTGAATTCTTTTTAAGGGAATTAAAGGAAATATGAAGGAATAATAAGAACATAAGGGTATGAGAATATGAAAACCTTATTTGATGATCATACCCTTAATACCAATGATCATAATCAAGTGATGTGTAATAAAAATTGTTTTTTCATGAGACATGAACCATATGATCTTATCATATGAAAATAACATAGAACATTGGAATACACATAAGAATATAATGAAATTACAAATAAATCTAGTATCATTTCCAAACAATAGTGAATAGCATCAGTAATATACCTACTGAGTGGGAAAAAACCATCCCCAGTCATATCCCATTCTTTATAGTGGAATTTTTTCACTCCACATAACAACATAGTTGTCAAAATTTACACCCAATACCATCTTAGTTAAAGAAGACCATCACTGAACATGGCCCAATACCCCATTACAACCATGGGATACTGAATCAAGTTCACTCTGTATTTCCTCAATTTATTATTGAACATATTTTTCTCATCATTTTATCCCTACTATACTAAACTGAGTTCACCCCTCATTCCAACCTTGTTATATGAAACCGATTTTCTCCACATTTCACCCTTATCATACTGAATAAAGTTCACACCCCATTCTATAAATTTAGTTCTTAGGAACTATATATATTTACCGATTCATTATATGGATATATAGTTACCCCATGAAAATAATATAATCAAATAATATTGTTCTATTTGATAATATATATTTCATCATATCATAACCCATAAATAGAGATCTGTTTTATAAATATCATATCATATCCCATTAAATGAAATTGTAATCATAAATTTTTTATCATATCATTAACTATGTAAAATATATAGGTATCATAGTCATTTAATCAATGAATAACACGTGAAAATTAATATATTCCATGATCATACAACTCGTATATGGGAAATGGGTTTCCTAAAAAAACCCCATGAATTAGAAACTAGTTTCATTAAAATAAACCCATCAATACATAAAATATTCATAAAAAGAATATTAAGGGAACCATTAGATAATTTATTATAAAGTAATGAATAAAACCAATGGATTTTAACAATTATATAAATTAATTATAAAATATAATTTATAAAACTTCAAAATGAAATTTAAAATTCGTAATTGAAAATTGATTTTTAAAACATAAAACAATATAAAATTTTTTCCTATTTAAAACAAAACTGAATAGATATAAGGGAATAATATAAAACAATGAAAAAAATAAAAGTACATTTCCTTGAAAAAAACATAAAAGATCAATTTGAAAAATATTTTTTCAAAAATATTATTGAGAACATTTATTTTTTAATAAAATAGAATTCTGACTGAAAAAAGAGATGAGGTCTGATTTTCATTAAAAAATTTCTTAAATATATAATGTAATAAGAGTGTAGAAATGATACTAATAAATTATTATGTCATGAATAACCAGATGATAATAAATTTTATAAGTTACCTTGGTTCAATTATCATAATATTTCATTAGTGATGGCTTAATCATAAAAAATTATGATAAATGATAATATTATTGTAATAAATTAATTCCACTTAGTAACACTAAATAAAAGTCCCTCTGTAAGGGATTGAAATTAAATAAAGCTTGAAATATAATGAGAATATATAAATTCATGTTATAAAATGTCAAATGAAGATATTTACACATTCTAAAATAATTTCGGTTCATAACAAAACACTATTTCTAAAGAAAGGAAATTCAGAGAAGACTACCATACTGCTTTAGAAACATTTGAAACATAAATCCCCATGAAATAGAGATCACAAAAATGATATTTAAATATAGAGAAATTTAATTATTATAATAACATAATATATTCATGGTAATCATATACACCAAACAAAATTAATTGAGTATTGATGAATTATTAAGTCTCAAATGAAAAAAGTGAGATGAGAAAACCCATCCCTTATGTCTTAAATTTCACAGTACACATTGAAATGTATTTTTTAATATATATATGTTTATTTTAAATCTAACATTGAAATTTATTCTTATATATCATTATAGATATTATTTTATTATGACTTTATGTAACCCATTTATTATTAATTTCATGTCAATGTTACATTTTCACAATCATAAACTTTGTTTTTCACATATGGTTTGCATTGTTATTCATGACACTGTAAATAGATTCAAATTTACTTAATTCCATAATGTGAAAAACTATTTAAATATTATATAAATTTATTATATAAATATTTATACCAATATATATTTGAGAAAATATGAAATGGAATACACCGTTCAAGGAGATGGTAAGTCGTACATATGTGTGAACGTAGTTTCAATTTTTTTGTCATAATGAATGAATGAAATTAATGGAAATGCATGTATATATATGATATCATTAATATAGAATTAATTATATATATATATATATAATATATTTTCACTAAACCCTTCAAAATTAAATTCCATGAAAAGTATGAACAGATCGTATTGTTTTGAGGATGTGGTAGTCCACTTTTCCTCAAAAAAAGTTATCATATTTTAAAAAAATGTACATCACGAAGGAATGTTTTATATAATATTTATAAATTATTAAATAAATTATATATATCATATATATCATATAAATTATTTTTTTCCATCATGACATTCAACCATGAGAGTTGGTAATGGATAATGAACAACATCATTTCGTAAGGCGCTATTTCTCTGTACACCTGAATGTTATATTCATTTCCCATTTATAAAAGTCTATTAATTTGTTGGTTGAAAACATAAAAGAAAAAAATAACATTAAATTTTTTATAATTTGGTTATTATATAATCATATAAAAATAAAATTTTTGGGGGAGGATAATTAATATTAAATAAAAGATCTTGATGAATAATGGGACCACTTATTTGGGTAACTCCTTTTGGATTGCACAAATGTTATTCCTATGATTAATTTATACCTAATTAGTGTATTACAAGATGAGGAGAGTTGTATTCTGGATCTGTTATTGAATATTTTGGACAAGAAAAGATTTATTGAGAGGTGTGACAAGGTGGGAGGTTAGAGCTACTTTTTATAGTGGAGCAGTATTTGAATTATGGTAAATTCATTAAAAATGGAATTTCTACCTCAATTTGACCATGTCACATAGCTCCAACAAAATATCAAATTAGATCTAGTTAATTATATGATCAAAATATGGACAAAAATGTCTTTTAGAAATGATTCATTATTATTGGGGCCTTATGTGTAATGTTTCGTCCCTTGATAAGCTTAACTTTGTCATAATCATTATAATTAATTTTAATTACATTGAATACTATTTATGGTAAAAACCTGGCATTAAATACTTATATATTATAAATTAATAATATAAAGAGTATTTAATATATTTCTTAACATTTTAGTGACAAAATTTTGGGAAATTAATTTACGTTTAGACTCGCATACAGGACGAGAAAACATGTTTGAATGTAAAATTGCCCAACAGTTTGGAATGTTTCTGTATCAAATCTCAATGTGAAGCTTCTTCCAATTACCTAAATTAATTAATTTATATATTATTTGACTATTTAAACATTAAAATATAAAAATATAATTTATGAATAAAAATTAATTAGATGAAGAATGAGTTTATGATTAAATTTCAGTATTTTCATTGTTCATCCAGAAATGATGTTTCCCATAAAAAATTCAAATATTCATTGAATTTAAATTTATATATTTATCTTTATAAAATTAACTTTTTTACTTTACAATAATAATTATAAATTTTTAAAATATAAGATATTAAATAGGATTACCATTAGCAGGAGGTAAAAATATATTTCTAAAAAAATTAATTTTTTTAGTATACTCAGATTAATTTATATATTATTATTGTCCAAATAATTGGATGAGTTTATAATAAGTTTAATTGATATATAATTTATATGTTTTATAAAACAACTCATAAATAGTGGATTTTTTAATTCATTGATATGAAATGGGTTTTTTACATAGAAGAGTTGTATTCTTATAAAACTAATTCTACGATTGTCAAGTAGTTTATATGTTAATTTATAAATAATTAATAACTATAAGATTATTTTTTTTATAAATTTATAATCCATAGTTTCATAATATAGTAAATATTATTTATATATTCCATTCTAATGTATTGGTGATTGTTTTTTTGAATGATGATATTTGTATTATATTGTAGTACAGTGAAGAATTTTCTTGTGATTAACAAATGTTATCAAAGGGACATGATATTGTGTATAAAACATGCCGAGCATAGAGTTTCATGTAACATAAGTAACTATATGTTTTATTGTAGCACAAGATTTAATTGTGTTTTCAAAAAATGAATTCATCCAATTAAATTATTCTTGGTGATCAATTGTTCAGTACTTGATAGATCCTTTATTGGATACACACATCATAAAAATGATCCCTAAAACATAATTTACAAAATAACATTATTAACAAAATTATTTTCTAATTTAACACTTACATAGGTTTCCAAAAAATATAATATAGGTTGTAACTGAATCATGTACATGAAATAATTATCTTGCTATCATGTTCTAATAAATAGTGATAGAGAACATATTTTAATTAAATTCAATTATCACAAACCCATAATCTAAAAAGAGCATTGGAAGAGGTCATTAATATCTTCAAAATAATTTTATTAGGATAATAGTATATTTCAAGTCCATTTTTCCTAATGATAAAGAATTTTCATGAGAAGATATAGTTATTTGATTTCATGACAATCTCAACTTTCGTAGTGCCCAAATAAATTTATACATATTCTTTAATTGAAACAAAAAAGGTGAAAATGTAATTCCAAAAGCATTAGCTGATCATGAGATCCATTGATAGAAAAATAGTTCATTCTATTTTCCTTTATCACAAAAAAATAAAATAATTTCTCTGATATTCATAAATCCTTATATATAGAGATAATACATTAACATCTAAAAGGACATATAAACATTAAATTAATCCATTCAAAAAATGGATAAAATTATAACAATTTTGAATTAGTAATAATTAAAACAATAGTTTTATGTTCACTAAATTTATAAAACCCACATAGAATAATCACCTGTATATCATAAATCCGATCTTGTTTTTCACATTACTATAATGTGAATACAATCAACATATATTGTCATTAAATATTGTAATTACATTAAATACTTATTTAAAAAATACTTGTTTATTTTTTACAATTATAATTGTATATATTCTAAAAAAACAACAAAAAGTAGTAAATTTCAACCATGACAACCTATAAATATTTTACAAAAAAACATTATTTTTGATAAGGTCATTCAAAATACAGAATTTCTATTTTACTAATCAATCATTTTTTTATCCAAGATAAACATAAATTTCTCATCATATTGGAGACATTATTGTTTAAATTCCTATAATCAAAATATTTCCATTCCGTTAAATTAATTAACTAAGTCATCATCACCATTTAATATATCATTTTCAATAACTAATTATAATATTATACTAAAAATAAACATATATTTCATTATTCATGTAACATAATATTTTAATTCTAGAACATAAACACCTCTTTCAACCAACATTATTCTTAAACCAATACAGGGATTCATCAACTTATTCCTTAACACCACAGTCCCTAAATATAAAATATGAATTATATTGAACAGATGATCTCCATAATTCTCATCATGCATGTTACATTAAATATAAAATATATTTTTAACATGATCATATCATTTTAATATCACACCCTTCATATCGAAGATGATAATCATGTGAATGCCAAAAATTTTATAAGTTCATATTATAATAATCATAAGATAATAAAGAACATGAACCAACTAACCAATTCATACACATTAGTCATAAAAGTTTTGAATACACATAAGCATAGAATGATGTTCCCAATTTGTCTAGGATAATTTCCATAACATATCATGGAACATTATTGGGACTCTTCCTACAAGGTGGGACAAAAAACAATCCTCATTCACATGACATTCATTATAGTGGAATGGGTTCACCCCACAAACAATTTTATTTTTCAATGTTACCTCCCAATTCCATCATAGTGTACAAATCCCCTTATTGAATTGGGTTCCATCCCCGTTTGATACCATGATTAATAATATAGGTTTACTCCATATATAATCCCTAAATTACAATACAAAATTAACTCCTCATTATAGAGTTTTCATAATGAAATAATTTCCCTCCTCATCCAATCCTTATCATATATAACTGATATCACTCCCTGTTTCATCCCCTTTCATACTGAACACAATTCACCCCGCTTTCCAACCATTTAATTCTAATTTTCTATAAAAATTTACCAAAAGCATTGAAGGGAGATAAATTTCTCACCACTCCTAATATAAAATCATATAAACATGTGGTTTCAGATAATAAAACTTTCTTCATATCATAACCCATAAAAAGGGACACGTTTCATAAACATCATATCATAACCCATGAAATGAAATTAGGATCATAAAAATTTCATTATATCATTAAATTTCTAAATTAGATAGTTATCATAATCATTTAATCAAATTATATCCCATGGAAATAATTTTGATTCAAAATCATACAACTCAGGGGAGAAAATAGGTTTAATAAACTTATAATTCTTGAAAGAGAAATAGGATTTATAAACATCACAAAATCAATACATAAACAATTCATATAATGAAATTTAATGAAACTGTTATATAATTTCCTATAAAGTCTTGAATAAAATCAATGAATTTCATAATAGATGGAGAATAATTTAGAAATATCCTTTAAAAACATTTCTTGTTTATAATATCATTTCCCCTTTAAAAACACTGTCTATAAAAGAAATTATTTTTGAAAAACATTTTCATTTAAAATAACAATGAAAGAATATAAAGGAATCCTATATAACAATAAAATGTATTCAAAATAATATTTCCGAGAAAAATATAATAATATTTAATTTTTAAAATTTTTTGAAATTTTTTTAAACATGATTTTTTGAATAAAAAAGGAATTTCAACCAAAAATAAATATGAGGTCATAATTTTTTTAAAAACATTTTCTTAATTATATAATGTAATTTTGACTAAACAAATGTTAGTAACAAATGAAAATATAATGACTAACTAGAGGAGAATAATATTCTTATGCTTCCTTGATAGATGGATCATATGATTTCGTTATTGAATTCATAATCATCAACAATCTAATTAAATGATGCGATTGTAGAAATAAACTGTTATCACTAGGAATCATTAAATCATAATCCCAATGTAATAGATAAAATTTAATTTAAGCTTAAAATAAAATGAAAATATTTGATTTGATGATATAACATGTAAAATGGTAGTATATAAACATTGTAATAAAATATATATGCTTAAGAAAGCACGTGTCTCAATGAATGAAAATTGACACAAAACTATGTTACTACCTTGATAACATTTGAATCGCAAAACACCATGAAATAGAGATCACAAAATGGATATGTAAAAAATATGAATTTAATTATTTGAAGCATATTCTATGTTCATGGGTATTCAATATGCCAAAAAAATAAATGAGTGGTGAAGATGGCATACTTCACAAATAAATAAAAACATGATGAGAAAATCCTTACCTAATGTTTTGAATTTCTTGTTATACATTGAAACTAATTTAATAATAAGTATATTTTTATTATAAATGATTCACATAACCAAATTAATATATATAATTCCACATATTATTTTTATTATTCATTTATATAAACCATGTACTTACAATTTCATGTCAATGTTACATTTCTAGTGACATCAAATTTGATTTCATATATGTTTTGAATTATTATTCTTAACAAACATTAAATTTCCATGATTTAATTAACCCTAGAACCAAAAATAAAATATGTTATATATATTCTTTTTATAAATATTTATAACAAAATATACATGATATAATTGGGAAATGGAATACACAGTTCTTTGAGTTGGTACGTTGAACGTACTCATCGACAATATTTTTATTTTTTCATATTGAAATAAATTAGGTAATTGAAATATGCGAATGTATATATATATATATATAAATATATATTATCAATACATTAGAATGAATATGTCATATTTATCATATAATTTAACTATAACCATCTTTAATACCTTATATTTAATGTTTCAATGAATTAAATCTACTTTGATAGGATAATCATCTATATGTCCACAAATGATGTTATCATCATTACACAAATTTGGAGAGAATGAAGGTATATTTTATATAATTATTACATAAAAAATATATATCATAAATTCCATATATATATATATATAATATAAATTTTTTCCATTATAATTATAAACCACGAGAGTTGGTAAATAAATAATTAAAAATAGTGTTTCGTGAGGTGGAAGTTTGTCGTACACACTAACGTTAAGTTCATTGCCCATTTAATGGATGTTTTTGTATGTGTAGATAAAAAATTGAATAAAAAATCATTCTATTTTTGACAAAGAGGTTATTATATAGTCATATAATAATAATAGTTGAGGGGGTGTATAATGAAAATTAAACAAAGGGGCTTGAGAAAGGATTTTACATCTTCATTAGGTAACTCCTTTTGAATTCCACCAAATGGATTCCTGGGATGGAATGTTTTTCCAATGGGAGGACTAAATGAATAAATGAGATATCATTTAGAGAAATTAGGTCAGATTTTTTTCAATGTAATTTTGCTTCATATGTTTTAGGAAATGGGTGGTGTGAGTGCCTTTTTATAGTGGAGGAAGAGTAACTGTCTTGTATAATTGTGAAAATTTAATTAAACCAATTATTTACCATTAAATGATTCCCTAATATAATTTAAAAATAAGATCAATATAATGATAGGGATGAAATATATACATATAATTTATTTTTGAAAAGTATCTAGGTCATTTTGGGCCTTATGTTTACGGATTAGTCTCTAGGTAAGCACAATTTCCCCTTAATCATTATAATTACTTATAATTACATTCGCTAATCATTTTGATCAAAAACTATGCTGAAATTATTTGAAATTATAAATTATTGTTGATTCAAAATTTCTAATCCATTTTTCTATATTATAATCTCATAATTGGAAAAATGTAATTTAAAATTCATCAAGCAGCCTGGAAGACAAAGTGATTTTTAGTGAAAATGGTCCAAATGTTTGGACTGTTTATATATCCAATTTCAATGTGAAGTAGTATAAAATTAATTAAATTGGATTAATTTATGCACATTTTTACTAGCTATACAATATAACTAAATTAATTAATAATTTAATGACGTAAATTAAATAGATTAAAAAAATTTGAGTAGAAAGTCATTGTTTTTCACTATTCACCAAAAATGATGTTTTTAAGTAAAATAAAAAAATTAACCTAAAATAAAATAATTTATTTAAAATTAAAAAACAGTATTTATATTTTAAAATATTAATTATAAGTTTCAATAATTATATTTAAAATGGGTTCGATATTAAAATGATGTAAAATTGAATTTTTAGAAAAATTCTAATTCTTATTAGTATAATTGGATTTATTATATTATTAAGACTATCAAATCAAAGTGATATGTTTAAAAAAATTATTTAATTTATAATATATAAATTCTATAAAGAATAATCATAAATAGTTCTTTGATTTATTTATTAATATATAAATTGTTTTGTGTACATAGAAGATATGTTCCCCAAAAATATGAAATTTTTTTCTTAAACAGTTCTTCAAATTTATTTCTAACTAAATCCTAACCAAAATATTAATTGTCTATAAATTTGTGACTATAACCTAAAAATTTAATCTATCTCATTTATTTATTTCATTAAAATGGGAAGGTGATAATTTTATTAACCACAATAATTATAGTATATTTTAGTTTTGTAAAACATTTACTTTCTTGTAACAAAAGTTATGAAGGGGATTTATTATTATGTGTAACATAACCCAAGATTAGTGTTGTTTTTATTATAAAATACTATATGTGATTTATGTATTACAAGACTGATTTATTGTTTCACGTAATGAAATTTTATGAAGTATTTTTCATATAACACAATTTATATTCATTGTTGCAATAAATAAAAAATATAAAAATAGTAAAGTAGTAAGAAAATATTTCATAAAATATCATCGGAATTATAGATATGGATTTCCTTTCATAAATAAATATAGTTTTTAATCCATATAGAGAATGTCAATAATACATGATCTATCACCTCAGACAAATAATGGTCAACAATTATGATCCATATATGATTACTAATGACATTGAGTGGTATCCATAATCTTAGTTGACTTTCCCAATACCCCAATGGATGGAAATAAAGTCCAAAGTAATTATGAACATTTTCTCAATGATTTTACATTTTAAATATCAAACATTTGATAAAAATATTTAACAAAAAACCATATATGATGAATTACTGAAAAATAAAACTAAAAAACATAACCAAACCACAAAACCATTTCCGAGTATAAGGAAAACCAAAAGGCAACATCCAAGTAATAATAAATAATCAATTACCTAGTATAAAACCAGTGGAAATAAACTTATTAAATATCTAATCTAAATAGCACTTTCAAACTCCACATTTCCAAGATCATGATATGAAAAAGCATCACTAAAAAACATAGATAACTTTTTCTTTCATGTATCCCGATAGATTACATACAGAAATGGAAAAATGTTCCAAATAAGGTGGTGATTATGAAACTCAATAGGATTTTCTCATTTACTAACCAATTCACACAATTCGAACAAGATACAGATAGTATAATTTTATTAAATCCAATTTAATATTGTTAAAAAAATTTATATTAAATCTCAAATAGTTTTTAATGGAATGAAATCAAACATTGCTTTATTACATTACTAATATCATTAAACATACCCAATACATATTTTAAAATTCCCAAACATCCTAACATGCACGACCTGGTCACATGTTCATACCCTAGAGTGGTTTCTTTTTTATTGGTCATGTCTATGCAGGGTATTCTATTTTAGGATCCCTAATGGAACATTCCCCTTCCACATTGTTTTATTAAATAAAAATGAACCCACTCAAACCATATATGCCAAATTAAAAGAAAATTCATTAAAAATAAATTACATCATTATTAAAACAATGTACTCAAGAATTTTACATGAATTAGTAGGAATAAAAAAATTAATTCCTCATTTTAAAATTATCAATCATGAATATTTTCTACAAACCATTCATTTAAATAAATTCATAACGATCACTATAAATAATTCCATCAAGAATTACATTTTGGATTCATAATCATTTAAATATATCAATAAATTAAAAAAAGACATTATTTTCTAATGAAGCAGAGTGTATGTGAATCTTTATATATCACAAATATTTGTTGTAATGATGACAGCCATAAAAAACTCATGGTCTAATACTAATAAATGCCCTCTTCATTAAATCAAACCATATTTCATCTAAATATATTCATAACACCTAGATATATCAATAAGGTAATAGATATATGTTTTATTGAGAGATATAGTGATTATTCTTGTATTTAAGAATCATGGGGATTAAAAGACAATTATTAATGAATTTGGGACATCATCAAACATTATATAAGACATGGAACATTCTCAAATATAAGGGAATCAACAATTATTCCATGAAGATATGATTTTGGATTAGCTGTTTCATGAGTTTATTTCATTTTCCCCCCTTATTTTTATCAGAGAAATTGGATTTGTATGGATGTTGAATTTTGGGTTCTTCTTGTACTCTAATATGGATGGGTTGTTTAATTATGTTTTGAGTTTGATTTTTTACTCATTATTGATAAATATTACTATTTTGTTAACATTTATTTTTATGCATTATCTCTCAAATGTGAAATCATCCCTAAATGTTCTGGTGTCCCAATAAATTTATTCTGAACCATTGGTGTCTCAAGGATGTTACCTAAGTATAGAAACACTTCCACCACTCCATAAGACAATGGGTGAGGGTGAGATGTTAAAAATTGAATCAAAATTATGTTTAGGGTAGAAGAGATTAAAGGGATCAAATTAATTAGATACACAAAATTTAGAAGGAAAAATTTACCCTCCTTATTTAGGCCACATGTTTGGAAAAATTTGGACCAACCACGTGATACTATCCTTTTATGATAAACCCTAACATGGTTTCCTCTCACGGTTAGAAAACCCATGCACCTGTTGTGTGTTTCCACCTATTTTATTGTTTATAGTTTCTCTTGGGAATCCTAAAAGTTTTTACAAACTGTGTTCCATTAATACACCTTCCCAGTTCCCACAATATTTTCTTGCATAGTTTTATAGAGGTTCTATAAAGTTTCTAGTAATTATGCTCAAACCGCAGACCCCTATAAAAGCCTTTAAAATTGTCAAAGTCACCTAAACCTATTAAAAATAACCCATTAGTTATGTATAAATAATAAATTTATAAAAATGTTCACTAGCCTCATTTTAAGGGTTTCACATTAGAAAAATAATTATCATCTTATTCGTATTATTATTTTTAATTTCTTGTAGATGTTGAATTAGTTAGAGAATTAAATTAAGGATATAATTATATAAGATAAATCAATTTTAAATCATATCTAATGGAGAATGATTTAATATTAATTTGATTGAAAAAATATTACTTTTAGAGAGTTTTATATGATGATTACAAGTGAAGATAAATTATTTCAAGTATATATTTGAAGAAAAGATGGACAAACTTGATAGAAAATGAGACATACATTTTTATGATTTCTCTCAAAAACCATCATATTAAGAGAAAATAAATGAAATAAGATGAATTATATTTAAAATTTAAATATGTTTATAGGGCCATAAATTATTTATATCATGATAATATTATAGATGTATTAGATGACTATGAAACTACCTTGTATGAATTTAATGATAAAAATGGTTTTGGTATGCTTCTAAATCATTATTTGAAAATTAAAAATGATTTATGAATAAGATAAATTAAAATATATATAATATAAAAGGATGGATTGGTTCAATATTATTAAAATATTACGTTATGATGATTAAATTGTCAATCTTTGACAAATGATATTATCCCCCAACCCGCTTTAGATATAGAAAATATACAGGGAATCCAAAAAATTCAAATACCTTTAGTTGATCCTTTAATGATGATCTCAATAATAATGTATTCATAATGTTCTATAAATTAATTTAAATAGAATAAATTGAGATATAAGACCACTATTTTTATACCTTTATAAATTTACCTTTATTCTAAATCAATGTCTTATACATTATGATTTTGGTTATTTTCTGTTATTATTTTTTCATTCGATAGCTTCATGTATTTAAAGGAATTGTCTAATTAATGTAATTGTCAATATATGATTTTATAATTGATTATATTCATTTTATTTTTGCAATTATTATCACCATTTTTATTTTTTATTTCATTCAATTTTGATATCATAATAAATGGGATAATAATTTATTTTAAAAATATTATATTATTTATATGATATTGTTTAATTTCAATTTTTTTGGATATTATGACCATAATATAGAGTAATAATTTTCATGGAGAATTTTGAGATATTTTAAATCCCAACACATCATAGATTTGATTGAAAAGTGAAAGAAAGACATATATTGATAATTTTTGCTTTTAATTATGACATGTTGTTATTAATATTCATTAAGAGTATATTAATGAATAAATATTATAAATTTATAAGGATTATTTTTGAAGAATTATTTCTAAGTAATAATGATGATTACAAATAATTCCAATGATTTTAAAAATTTATGACATGTTTGAGTTAATCGTATGGGATAAAATATTAAAATTATTTGATTATTGAATTTTATATCATTTTATATACAAAATGATTTTATTGAAGACTTTATATAGAGAATAATGTATTATAGATATTATATATATTAAATTACTATTATGAATGTATTTATTTAAGTTCTAAATTTCATTATTATAGTTACACAAATAAGTTATAAGATTTATAAAATTATTTAGTATGGAGAAACACAGATTTATTCTTAAATGGAGTGTAGAGTTTCAAATTTATTCATAGATAATATGATTGCATTTAAAGATATATTTACATATGCCGATGTATTTTTTATTTATTTCAATTTGAGTAAAGAATTTTTTTGTTTAATATTATATGAGGATATTTATTATATTTACACATAAATAACTTATCTTTAAGAAAATATTATACTTACCTATAGAAAGATATATTAAAAATGTATTTATTTTAATTAGTGACATTTTCTTGGATGTAAAAATGTTATTATGGATATATTTGGATAATTTTATTGAGTAAATTTATAGAAAATATATTATAAGTTGTAATAAATTTTTATGATATCATTATATATATTTTAAATCAATTGTGGAAATGAATTTAAAATTTTTATATTTGAATTATATGTAAATAATGAAAATATGTATGAGAATATTTTAATTTTACAAATGAAAAATTATGAACCAATATTTTTGTGAGAATAACCATGTGTATAATACATAATAATTCATTCATTTAATATTTGGCATCTTCAAATATTATTATGAAATAAAAAGATGTCAATTTTAAAATAGTTTATGCTACTAACATAGAACCAAAAAAATAATAAAAATAATGATAATATTTTCCACTAATGAAAAGTATCATAAGATATATTAATTCCTAAATATATTACATTGATCAAATAATAATATATTAATTATTTTAAAACAAAATTACAGATAGAATCATGGAAATATCAAATATATTCATTTTTTAATCTTATTTTATGTGCATAAATCTTGTAAAAAATAGAGCATTATGTATTTAGGAGGTCCTTCTATAACATATATTTTGTAAATCACATGGTTTTTTAAATTCTAATTTTCAACTACCTCTACTCAATTGTGAATTAAAATTAAATAATGTGTCTTGATTAATAAAAAACTATATTGTGTGTGGGTGAATTATAGATGGGATTTCCATGGTGACCTTGATCCATTGTGAAATAAAATATTTCCCCTCTTACTATATGATTTCTTTATAGAAAATGCACAAAATTGTGAATAAAAAACAAAAAATAAATATGAACAGGGAGAAGTTTCCTTCAATGAAATTTAATTTAAGAACTATTCTCACCCCACTCATTATTCAATATATAATATAAATGCAATATCAATTTTGGAGTTCTATAGGTAGTAATAAATTTCATGGTCAAATGATAGATGAAAAATTGTTAATTAAAGGGGATTATTGAAATGAACCATGTAATTATAGAATTTATATTATTTAATTATGATTCGTTATTATGATTTTTGGGTCTATATTAAAGAAGGTATTCAAAAGAGGTAGGAGAATATTAATAAAGGATGAATATGGGGAGTGAGACACGAAATATTTGGACTTATAATTCCACAATGTACATTCTGGTGGGATATTAAGTAACCATAGGTAGAACCAGATATAAGAGATTAGTTTTTAATGAGAAATTAAATTTTGATTTATAGTTAATTGATTAATCCTATCGCGCGATATATGAGTATTATTGTTTTTGTGATGAAAAATTATCTGTATCACCCCTTTAATCGCATAGATCAATGGGTCTAATTATAAGGGTTGGATGTGTGTTGTAATTGTGATCCATATGAATTATAGTCCAAATATTAGGGATATGGTGGTCGTATATATATATATAGGTAGATGTGGTTTGGTGATTAGGAAACCACAGTAGGTCATAAGGGGTTAGGATATTGTATCTTACTCATGAGGGGTTGAAACATCATGGGACTGAGTTTTCATCATTTAATCCTATAGACTCATGATATTTACCTTTTTTATCTACAAATAACTACCTCATTATGCATTTTATATGTTTTGGGGTTACCACATTAATATAAAATTATGGTTTTACTAAGAATCCATTACATTATGTCATTATGTGTTGAATTGTAGTATTAGTTAGAACACTAAATATTTTTCTATGGATATGGGTACTTCATTATATTCCTATTAAAATGTAGTATTTATTAACACATATGATAATTTTAAATATTATTATATTCACTCTTTTACTTAATACAAGTGGTTCCTAAAGTACTTATTCTAGAGTATTTTAATCATATTATGTTTTAAATTACCCTAGTTTTCTAGATATGAATTTTTAGTGATTTGAGGTTAGTTTATTCTTCTACATCTTTGTACATATCTATCCTATTCTTTCATTATAGGTTGTAGTGGATTTTTTCCTTCTAATTTCAAGGATTTCTAACCAATTGAGAAATGTTTTCTTGTGGAATTATATCCTTAGGGATAAATTATTCTAAACTAGAGAGGTTATTGGAGATTAATAATTATTATTTCATTCATTCCTGAATAATATTCAATTCTGTATATCGAGGTATTGTAATTTTGACATCCGTTTTTTATATACTGGTGTATAATTACCAAGCATAAGTTTCTTTGGAAATTATGGATGTTTCTTTAATAAAGTCAATAAATAATATCTAGAATGAATTGGAAGGGGATTTCTGATCACATTTGGAAATGATATATGGTTTCCACCTATTGATATTTTTTATATAGTTTTATTATTTTATTGATCACATTACAGTTGTTTCTTAACATTAATGATATTCCTATAATTGGTTATTTAATATATCTCTACTATATATAATGTGAGTGATGAATGAATCATGTGGATTGAGTTGCCATTCATCCTTGAAAATATCAGAACATTAATTTACTACATGAACACATTTTATAGATGATTAGTATATATTATTATCTATTTAATTATTTTTCTTATTATCGATAAATTTTAATAATAAATCATTTAATTTAGGAAATTTTTTTAAGGTATTTTATTGAAATTAAATGTTTGTAGTTGTTATGGGCCCCTCCCATTATTATAGGATTCAATGTGTTGGTGTAATGGACATGGTTTCCTATTGATTTCTCCATGTTGAAAATATGATTATTAATATTTATGTTTTTTCATGTGTGACACCATCCTATAGATTTATGTGAAATTAGTGTGGTGGAAATATTATGCAAGGTATGAGTGGAAATGGTTGGGAGTGGAGAATTCATGATTCCTATCATTGAGTTGATTTTATATTTGGTATTGATAGTAAAAGATGAATGTTGAGTTTTATTGTTAACGAATTGTGGCATTGGATTATTTATATGTTTATCAGAATGGGTAAACATTTGGGAAATAGTGTATTTCTTATTATTATTTTTATTCTGTATGGTTTTATATATTATTGTTTGTTTAGATTTCAAATTACCTAAAGAAATTAACTTATTTATTATGAGTGTATCCTTCTACTAATATTTCTTGTCGAGAACTAGAGTATTATTATTAATGGATGGTAAATGATATTATAAATTAACAGATAAAATTTTGTTTCATTTACAGTGTTAATGATTCATATAATAATTGAGAACCATGGGATTGTTGTGTTAGTGCTTTAATAGAATGGATGGAAAATATAGACATTTTAATATGAACATTAAAATAATGTATTCTTATTTTTAAATATAATTATTAATCTAGAATTTTTAATATGATTAAGGAATGGTTAGTGATTTATAATTGATAAATGGAAACGATTAACGACAATTGAATCATGATGACCTTGTGATTATATGGTATCATTTTCTATATACATTAGTGGTGGTATGTTAGTGTCATTTGGAATGATAATTGTAGTAGATTCTAATTCAATGTAGTTTCCACATGTTTTTTTTTTGAAATATAATATTCAAAAAAAAATTTGTTTTATACTCCCCACAACATGAGTCATTCAAGAAGTCAATGCCCAATGTTTTTGGGTTCTATGATTTTTTCTGAAATCCGAAATATTAAGGGATCATATGGATGAATATGCCAACATTCTCATTCTCACATTAGATATAACATTATGTTTAGTCGTATTAAATCATTAATGGATTCTCGAATAGGCAATGTGTCTACATGGGTTGTGATAAACCTCAGTTTTACCATAAAACTGTGTTCATTCTATAATAACTTGATCTAATATAACATACATGTATTTCACCTGTAGGGATTATGGTTCTCACATTTATAGGTGAATATAATGTGGTATATTGATTTATAATTCATGATACCTAGACTTTATTGGTTTTTTAACTTATTACTCAGTTGTGGATGTGATGTCATGTGCCTCAGGTATGTTTTCTTTGGGATTAAGATGACCTATATAAGGGATGTTTTCATATGTGGTTTTGTATTAAGGTGTCATAGAAAAAAACTAGTGGGTATCATTTATATATATATATATATATATATTCCATTGATATGGATATTCATACTTATATGTGTTACATTGTAAACGAGACTTGTTGTGGATAATACATAGTGCCCATGTGTTATGTAATGACATGATTTAATCTATTTATTCACATAGATTTTATATGCTTAATTTACATTTGTATGACAGATTTTTTATAGGATCCCATTGAATATTCTTTTATACTCACCACATGAATACATGAACTATTTTTTATATCCAAATGGGTTGGTTGGGGGTATATTTAGGCACTAATAGTATTAAGATTTGTTAATTTTTTTTAATGGGATTATTTTGGAATGATTAGTAGTTCTCCTTTTTTGATAAAAATAAATTTATGCTTAGAGATATTTTATTTTTTTATTTTTTAGATTTTATAAGTGGTATCATCATATCTCTTAACACTAAATTTTTAAATTTATGGTAATTCCACCCAGTTGAATCCATACTATACACGTTGTTCTAGTCTCCACCTTATATCCAATTATAGGTATAAATTGAGGTTTATCGCTATATTATCTACCATATGAAGAGGGCTAGTAGTGTAGGGGGTTTTAACATAGTGGTATCATGTCCAATGGATGATAGATAAGATTGATTATTTAGATCGGAATTCGTGATTATTTCATGGGTTCGTAGAGAAATAGTATCAGTTGGACATTGAATGTGATGTAATAAAGGGAGGTTGTCTTAGAAATGATATTTTAGGGGTCACTATAATCTGATTCAAAGTACATATGTTAACTAGAAAGAATAAGTGATGAGATGTTTCATTTATGAAAGATACCTTTGAAAGGATCGCACATCATGAGTTCTTGTTTCTATGTTTTAATTGGGTTGAAAATTGTAATTATCATTAATTTTAATTAATTAACCTTAATATTAAAAACATATATGTTTAGGAGTCCCAATCATTTGTTCTATTGTAGGAATGCATCGTGGATATTATCCTAATCATGTTTATGATGATTATGATTAGACATATTTTCCATCAAATAAATACATAATGGTGATCAATGATGATAATTCTAAGATAAATTTGAATCTAGTGTTTATATCACGGTTTTAATGTAATATATGGGATTTTTATAAGATTAAGATACCAAAACATGGTTGGGGAATTGTAGATTTCTTTTTGTTTTATCTATTCATTGAGAGAGAAATAATATTTTGATGTTGTTACTAGGATTTTTGTAGCGTCACAGTAGTAGTGGTTATTTTTTCTTAGGGATTTTGATGACCAACCAATTTTTTGGATGATGTTTGGGGATCATTTTTAGACCATGATTCATTATTTGACCATAAAGGTAGATTTTAGATAGGTCATTCTTACTATTCGATTTTATAAGTATATTATTAGTGTTTTGAATATGTTATATAATAGATTTGATTTATTATTTAGACCAATTACGTGATTAGGAGTCTAGGTTATGGAATCTTAGGGAGACTTTGAATACATAGATCTAGTGCAGGGTCACCCTATTTAGGTTTAGACTTATCTCAATGTAATAACAGTGGGAGAGTTTAGTAATATGATTACATTTATGACCAAACTATCACGGGAGGAGATTTTTCAAGGCTATACAAGGAGTATATATTGGAACAAAATATATCAGCTTCCATGTCATCTAAATATTCGAATATTGGGTAATAAATTTTTTCCTACTTCATCAAGATTCATTATAGTTATTAGTTCTCAAACCACTACCAGTGTATAATTCATGGTATTTTATTTTATTATCATTATTTAAATTATATTCTTGAGTTCTCAATCATCATTTTCAATCATCACAGTTCCAAGAGATACATGAATTGTGTAAATTGATATATATTTATATTTTACAAGGGAGAATGTATTTTTAGATTCAATATATAAATTATTATAATTTTATATTCTAATGTATATGCAATGGGATTGTATGTGTAGAGGCTTCTTTTTTCCATGGAATTAAATACTCAATTTATAGGTTAAGCTATCTTATATGATGTGGTTGGAGATTGTGAGTTGATTCTAGGGAAGAAAATCTCTTGGAGAGAGATTCTATGTTTTCCCATACATCTATATGATAGAACCCTTAGAAAATATTATATAAATTCATTAAAATATGTTAGTGATTGTTTTATGAGGTTAATTATTTAATATGATTGTTTTGAATAGAAGGTTGTTTTTTTTGATGATCAAGACCCTCAGATGGGTCATAGTCATGTTGGGTTAATATCATCTAGTATGGTTGAGCTGATATTGATTTCGATAAAATATTGGTTAATAGTACTTCCTTGGGTTTTAGAATACTACAATGATGTCTCACTATATGTGGTATTGTTTCTACCTCATTAATGTGATTTTGGTGTTTTCATTTGGTTTCAACTGACTATTTCTATGATTTCAATCATGTTTACAATATGTCACCTTATATGTTCTGGCATATGCATATTCATATTTATGATCTTCTATAAAAAGTATGATTCAACATAGTGTGTAAACATGGGCTGATCTAGTTTTATTTTTTAATAAGGTATATTTCACTCTTCATTTATAATCGATTATCATTACATATACATGTTAATGTGAGGAATCATTATCATCACATTGTGATTAACTATTTAAGTGATCATATGAAGGGGGAAAGATGGTTATGGAAAATCAATTTGTGGGTTGGGAATCATCATATGATGGTGATGGATAAAAATATAAAAAAATAAAAAATTAATATGTCATTGTATACATTATATTTTTATTTTAATTGAAATAAATTCTCTAAATATATTTATGGGCCTAAATAAGTTTGTGTTCCATCCATTTCTGGATCGGTTCATGTTAGTTTTTATCGATTATTTTATTTTGATTTTATTGAATATGGTGGAGAATGCAATGAATCTATGAGCTATTTTAAGAGTTCTTATGAATCATATACTCTTTGAAAAGCTAACAAAGTGCATGGTTTTGGCCTGTATGATTCATTTCATTGAACATTTTGTGTCTCAACATTGATTTCCCAACTCCCCTCTATAGATTGAGCTAAATTAGTATTTTGTGTCGCTATTGAATGTTATGGAGGTGTGGAGTTTCCATGTTATTATTGTATTTTATAGGCTGTTAATTCTATAATTATCTCAAATTATGAATCACATGATAGATATGTCCAAGAAGTATCATGTTTTCACATGTATTTACTAGTTCCTGGCTTGTTTCATATATCTAGAGTTGATGATAGTAAATGATCTAGTTCATTATTTTTTGAAAGATGGATTTTTATTAGTGGATTATTGTGATTCATACAATCTTGTATTATGTTGTGTTTTTATATAGAGTAGATAAGTTATATGTTATGGGTAAAAATTTTTACGGCCTCTTGAATATACCTATAATACCAAATTAATTTTTATAGTTGTGGTTGTGTTTATTATAAATTTGAGGTCACATGACTGTTTTGTGAGTTCTAATTGATCATTCTAGATCATAATATTTATTGGTATATCTTTTCTCAACAAGATATGAATTTGTAAAAATTATAGTGGATAAAATTATTATTGTATTATGACTTTTACATTTTATATGCATTGGAGAACAATAATATTGTGGCTGATGTACTGAGCAAGAAATGATATAGTGTTGGTGTTCATAATTTTTATGGTGATTAGAGATTGATAGGGGAGTTATCCTTGATTCACCTTAATAAGAGAGTAGCTTATAGTAGAGTATTCCTTTACAATATGATTTTGTGGTCATCTATGGTGAAGTTGGTTTCAAATTCAAAGTTTTTTGTTCATCCATGTCCCCATTATTAGTCCATGGGGAACTAGTGGAGTGATTTTGTTACGCTAGAGTTGTAGGTCCACTAGATCATCCATGGGGGGATTGAAGAATCATCATCAGATGGCTGGTGAGCCATCATGATTCATTTTCACCTCATTTGAGATTGGATTTAAGATCTGATTTGAATGATAGATTCATTTAAAAAATGACATCCTGAATAAAACAATTTTGTATATAGGGGATGATGTATTTATAATTGAATGATTCTAATTATAATAATATTTAATTTAGTTCACTATACTCTATAATTATAGAGTACATAGTGTTGTTTTTGTCTCATTCATTTAACATATATCTTATCCTTTATAAGGAAACAGACCTATTAATTTTTCATCGACATCCCATGTGTAAATATTTGGAATGTGTAATAATTATTTATTTAAATATCTTCTATGTGTTATTTGACTTCTTAATTGTGTTAAATTTCATTAGGTTGATTTTTGTGTTTTATTATAAGGAAATAAATATCTGACAATGTTACCATAGTGATATAATTCTATATAACTATTTTTAAATGAATAATTATTAATATAAATACAAATATTATACGAGGTAATAAAATAAATCGTAGGTTTATGGTTTTAACAGGTTAAACATGTCTAGTAATTAAGGAATAATATAATTGATGACATAATATTTTCCAAATACAAACAAATAAATTAATGTAACGGGAGTATGAAATTTTTTAATTTTTTTTGTAATGGTTTGACATAGTATAGTGCGTTTAGTGATTTGATTTTAACATTCAATGTGAATGTTTAGGTGTGAATGGGTAGTATTTATTGTGAATAAGGTAACTAAAATTCCCTGGAAACTATCACCAAAATTTTGTGGTTAATATATGAATTTTTTAACATATGTAATGTCTAGTGAAATATACAAATGAACCATTAAATGGTCAAATATTATAATTAATATGATAATTTTATGTTAGTGAACCTTGGATTCAAATGTGAGATATTATACCTTTTTTTGTTTATTGTGATGTCTACTTTCTTATTTAGATATTGAGCTTCATAATATTATATTAAATGCTAAATTATTTTCTATTTCACATAATGTGAAGTGTAACACCCATGGAATAAGAAAGCTCACCAATAGTGAGAATAGAGTCTTAGAATACGTGAATCATTTCACCTTGTACAATAAATTCTTCAAACTATTAATGATTATTTAAAGTGTTACTGTGGAGAGACTATGCCCTAATATCATAATAAAACAAAACTAAAATTAACCATGATGTGTAAAATATATAAAAATATAGTATGTGGAATTAATAAAATATTCATTCAATAATAAATGATTTTTTTTTCATATAATCTGAAACCCTAAATAATTTCCCACTAGGAAAATATTATATAAAAAAATAAAAAATAAAAAAATAATATGTAATAAAACATAACTACCTTCTCAAAACATTGACTCATCTCAGTCTCAATGTACCTGTTTATTTTCTCAGCATAATCAACCAACGGTTAGACAATATATTACATGAACCACTTGTTATTAGATTTTATTTGGTAATAGAGTGTCCAAGTTGCCCGATCAGTGTAACGAACCATCCTTGGTACCGTTGTGACTAGATTACCATGTCGGACCTAACATATCCCCAAGGAAGTTCTCAATCTCAACAAGTTCGATACTAGCAGCTGACATCATTCAACATACAGGTGGTAATGAATTATCCACAACACATTGTGACTTATAGGCATGAAAGTCAATATGAATGTAAAATAAAATCATGTACGAGTAATGTAATAGAATACAACAAGGCATAAAAAGCCCAAAGTAATACAAATCTATCACCAAATGGGAAAAAAATGGTGTTCCTGAGGAATCAAATCACTATGACCAAGGTTTAATATCTAGATCCACCTCCATAAGATCATTTCCCTTACTCAAGCCTGCAAGAAGAATGTCAATAAACACCCAGAGCCAATGTTGGGTGTGAGCCTAAGCCTAATAGGATACCACCAATGTTTTCGTAACAAATAAAAAATTTATAATATTATAAATAAAGGATTTCAGTTTTAAAAATAAATATGTTTGGAAATTTAAAATCAAATTTAAGAAAAATTGGTTATTCAGTTTGAAAATGATCGAAAATTCTATCAATGGACATGATTTACATTACAAGAGGTAGAATGTTTCTAAAACAATAGATTAAATAAAACAATTACATAAAATGGTTTATTTAAATTTAGTTGGCATGTAATGTCGTTCAAAATCATTAACATATATTTATATCTCAAATATAAATTACAATCTTGCCAAATGGACATCTTCCAAAAGGTATTATAGTATTTCTGGTTATAGGACTTCACAATCTCTATGTGATCTCTGCAATATGTTTGCACACATTTCCTCCTAAAATTGGCCACATGTGACTCTTCACCCTCCATCGGGGATATCACCTACTACATGTATCTTTTGGAATGTTGTAATATCATGGAGGGTGTCCAAATAACTCACCAACAACCTAATGATTGCATCTTCTCTTACACAATCAGTGATGTGAATTTTTATAAGAAGGCATAAAATAAAATTAAATCTCATTCATCCATTTCAAGCCTATTTTTCCATTTATAACCCAAAATTGGTTTTATTCAAAAACATGCCTCTTTTACAAGATAAAACCATTAGGTTTCAATGAAATCATTTTATTCCATTTTTAAATTTTTGGAATCTTTTCAAAACAAATTATATAATTTTGAAATTTGATTTCCACCTTTACACTCAATAATTTAATTTAAAAACATTTTTAGAGAAGAAACTATTTATATTGCACAATTTAAATCTACCAATTTCCATAAACACCACACAACTCAATGGAACTAGGGGTATTCCGATTTTTAGGCCAATAAATTCAAATCACTTTATTCATTAAGATTAGGTTCTATTAATTTAATTTAATGAAAATGTGAGTAATTAATATTAAATAATAAATTGAAATAATTCAATAAATTTAGTAATAATAAATTTGTTTAATTGGGATGGACCCACCTCCCACTTTCTTGAAATCAAACACTCGCAACGACACCCATCATTGAGAATAAAGGTAGTGTAGATCATGGAACCCCACATAGATGAAATATACCACACCACAGGGAATAGATCTGTCAATTCAAATAATATACATTAAATATCAATGATATGTGAAAGAGAAACATATGAAGAACATGGATGAACACTTACACTGAAATCACCGAGCAAGCATAACGATGATCTATTTCCAATAAAATTGGTTCGGAAGGGATGGATAGGTCCGAGATCACATGGGGAAATACATAGGTTCATAAATATGAGTTTGGAGTAGAGGGAAAAAAAATAACCAACCACATTTCCTTTTTAAAAAGTTAAATTCAAAGTATTACACAACCTGTAACCCCAATATATGTCATGAACCCTTTAATTTTCAAAACCACCAAAACAAATGTTTCACATACATAAATTATGATTATCCAAATTCAAAACCTCTCATTAACTCCTTCATGAAATAAAATAGAAACTCACTCAATGTACCTATAAAATAGTCATGTTATTCATGACATGTATGCAGAACAATTACATGACATGTAATCCAATTACTCAATGTGTACTGCTCTAGAATCCAATGTGAAAAAGAGTATTTAAGGGTAGTAATCTATCTAACCTTGTACTTCACCATTATAGAAAATCTATTTATCCAAAATCATCCCATTATCCATTAATGGAAAGGAAAATAAAAGGCAATTTTAATGTAGTATGTGTTAGAACGACAACAAGATGTTACAACCTCCCCACAAAAAAAAAATTATTACCCCATAAAGACTATGAAAAAGCTCCATGGTAAAAAGATGAAGAGATTTATCTCTAAAAAATTCCCCACATTTAGATGTCTCATGATTATTATAACCATTATTCCATTGCACATGAACCAACGGTTCCACGCACCCATGAAGTACCTTGGCCTCAAAATCATTTATCCTTACTGGTTACCCAATGAAAGATAAATAAGTATCAATATCAGGATCACTCCATAACAAAATGTTATGTGGATCAGAGAGATTATTCCTTAGTTGTGATACATAGAACACTTTATGTATAAATTTAATTTGTGGTGGTACTTATAAATTGTAATAAACACTCTTGACCATCTCTACATCTCTGAATTTTCCTATAAAACAAGGAGTAAGCTTATGTTGCCTCCAAATCAGTTTATGACCTAACCAGGGTGAGACAATCAAGAAAATCTGATCACAAATTGAAAACTACATATTTTTATGATGACTATTAGAATAAGTCTTATATCATCTTTGTGATGTCATCATTATCTGAAGAATCAACTAAATAAATCTTGCTATCTCTTGCCCCAAGCTTGGTCCATACAGTGAACATTCACCAACATCTAACCAACATAATTGAGATTTAAAATTCTATACATACAAGGCCTTAATATGTTCTATTATGATAAAAAAATGGTATCTATTTTTATAATAAAACTCAACCATCCCATTTAATCATCCCATGTCCTGACAAAGTCAAGAACATGTAACAAGTATATCCTCTAGAATGAGTATAGTTCTTTTTTTGGTGATCTGACTATGGATGTTAGGGAATGTTAAAATGAACATGATATCCCAATTCCTATTAAAGGCCTTTCCAAAAGTGAGAAGTGATCAGAGGATCCCTATCAGGGACATTTTAAAGTAGAACTCCATGAAAAGGAACAATATCTTCCCCAAAGATATTCCCCAACTGCTCAACATTGGTTATATCTTTAATGAGCATAAAATGAGCCAGCATGGTCATCACATCATCCAATATCCATATTTCATTCTTCTTTCTTTGGATATAACACAACATAACCATGAATTCCACAGATATATCATCACACATCAATGTAGGGATTGGAAGTGGATGAAGAAAACCTAAAGGTTTCTGGTTCTCGGTTTTAACCTATTGTCATGTAAAACATTGAGATACAAACCAACAATGTCTTACCAATTACAAGGATACCATAAAAACCTATACATATCATAAAACATATTAGTGGTTTTTGGGTGAACAACCCACTAAGAATTATCGAAATCCCCCATCCCTGTCTTCCATGCTACTAACATCGCAACAATTTTGTTCTTATAACATAGATCATCCTCTTTGTATAATGTACACAGAGATACAATCTACCAATGACTAAAAGAGTCTCTAATTATTTGGAATTAATTATCAATATCTGGTGCGAAAGTCTGTAATCATCTGTAGTTAGGTCACAAATTCCTTCTATTTCCCTCTCCACAATGTTGACATAAATCCTGCCCCATGATCAATGAAAATCATCAAGGTTACCATGTGAAGATGGACGCTCTCTAGTATGAACAACTTCCTGAGGCACTCTTTCAATCTCTACTCCTTAATAGCAAAAATGTGGGTCGACATTATGATTTGGTCTAGTGTCACCAATATATCTTCATGGACCATCGATGTGCGCAGAATCCCTATGAAGAATTCTATGAATATTTCATCCCAATTCCACTCATGTATCTCTAAAGGTAGAAAAAAAACCATCCAAAACCGGGTGCTCAACATTAACATAATGATATGTAAGACACCATTAGATGAACATAGATACACATTGTCTCATGCCAGACCACCAAAACTTCCACCAATGAACACTAAAAAATATTATACACACTAGGATGTACAACTAAGGGAGATGTGGGGAACACCCACATCCCATCATCTCGTATCATGACTAGAACCACTATTTCCCCCAAAATAAGATCTTGTGACGCCATCCATAGGAATATCCATATGGTCTATCTCATATGGATATCAAATCATGAAAATGTTTTTTTTGATGTCTCTTAACTGGGAGTATTTTACATTCTCAAGGAGAGAAGGATTCGTTACCATCATCTACCGAAATGTTGTATCCTCCAACTCTACTAAGGTTTTCTATAGATAAGCTAACTTCTCTAAAGCTTACCACACGAGGAGAGCATGTGACATTCTAATATAGGAATATTCTATAATCAATACTACAAAATATGCCTTTAACAGTGCAGGTATTTATCAGTGCTATAACAGAATGACTATAAATTGCATATTTATTAGTGCTAAATAAAGAGTTGATAAATTTAACCTTTTATCAGGGCCTGTTTTTTAGCGCTGATAAAAGAAACCTTAATCAGTGCTTAATTTATTGTGTTGATAATGGTATTATTTATCAGTGCTTTATTTTTAGCACTAATAGATAGTATCCTATATCAGCACTTTAATTTTAGCACTGATAAAGGGTATCATTTATCAGCACTTTATTTTTAGTCCTGGTTAATATTTTCTCAAATAAAACGAAATAACTAAATAAATAAAAATTTTAAAATTTGTTTAATAAAAAAATATTAAAAATTTTATAAATTAAATAATTATTGATAAAAATGAATATATTGATTAGACCTTATTAAATATTAAATATTTTATTAATTAGATAATTATAATAATTAATATTATTAAATTGTATGTATTAAATATATAGATATATATTAATCTATATAAATTTGATTTCTATAGTTCAAAATATTTATCCGCTTTAAATTAAATAGTCATATGATTTTTGAATAATGGTTTATAATTATAAAATAATATAAATTTAAATTATAGACTATAATTGCATAATACTAGACATATAATTCATTATCATCAAATTTTTCAATTTAATGTAGGTCAAATGTGTTTTATATTGATTTTTTATATATGTATTTAATGCATTATTATATGCAATTAAAAAACAAAAAACTTATCCATTTTTTCTATATTATTAAAGTGTACTTATTCTTATTTTATTCAATTTCACTCTATTTTAGCATAGATTTATGGAAATAAAAGGAGATATTCATTAATAATGATAAAAATATATTTGGAAAAAAAATTATAAATAAATATATTTATAAATGTAGAGTCACTATAGTTATAGAATTATATATTTTAATTATAAATAAAAAAATTAAAATTATATTTATAATTATGAATGAATAATTATATATATTTAAATAATTCTTAAATTAGTAATAAATTTACATAAATAATGAATATATTTACTATATTTATATTTATACTTTTTTATTAAATATATATTTATAATTAAATAAGTGTATATAATTATATAAATAATAGATTTTAAAAATATCTCTATAATTAAAAATAAATTCTTCTAAAATAATAATAAATATCTTTAAAATTTAATATATATACTATATTGATATTTATATATATTTGTTATGTATTTCAAAAAAAATTGTTAATATTTATAATTATAAATCTTTTAATAGTGCTTTATTAATAAGTGCAGAAAAAAATATTTATTAGTAATTTTTTCCCTGATAAAGATGAGAATTTATCAACGGTAAATAAATAATTGCAAAAATGAACATTTATCAGCACTCTAATTTTAGCATTGTTAAATATTGGTTTTATCAGTGCTTTTTTAGTGTTTATTAATATTGGTCTTTATTCGTGTTTATTTGTAAGGGCTGATAAAATTGTACTGATATATTTTAAAATCCCTAATAATTTTCCAAGTCGTCACGATATCAGAAGATTTAAGCAGAAGCCACCAGCTGGAGGCCCTCCACCTTAGTGAATAGAAGCTCGAATTACACCACTCAACTATTTCTACTACTGTAGTTACCTGAAATCTCATCCGACATTTGGTTTTTGATTGTGGTTGTGTCACGGATGGGGTTTTGCATAACATTCATGAAATTTATCTACCTAAGGTAGGCGGTTCCATGCCCTAAATAATTTAGATAATTTAATTTTCTTACATGGTTAGTTGTCTCATTCTTTATAGTTTATTTGGGTGGTAAGAACATGTTTGGAAATGATTTGACATGAATTAGTGTAGAAAGTAAATTCTCTAAATAAAAATTGTTAGGTTTTTATATAGGCATTGTTATGAAGAATCATTTGATGTGTTCAATTAAAGGTTTGAGTAGTGAGAAATGTGTTTTTGTGTGTGCCAAAGGTGCATGTGTGTTGAAAATTTATTTTTCATTTGAAATGGATCATTTTGGGCATGTTAGCCTTATGGACTGCTTTTGAGTATGAGTTGTGAAGTGTATAAATAATGAAGAATTTATTTTAAAAGTGAAGTTTTTTATGTTTTAGTGGTTTATTAAATGGTGTGAGAGATGAGAATTGTGTTTTTGAATGGTTTGAAATTATTTGTATGGGGTTTGGGTTTTTAATGGAAAATAGATATGTTGTGAATGTTTGTATTAGTGTGGTGTTCTATGGAAGGGTTTTATATGTTTTTTTAATGGTTTAAATTTTTTATTCAAAGGAACATAAATGTGGATCAGTTTGGAAGTTAGATCATGAAGGAAATTAACAAACCATTCTATGTTGAAATTTCATTCCTTTTTTCATTTGAGTTATAAATTGTTTTAAAGGATGGAAGACATGATTTGGAAATAATTTCAGGTTGGTTAGAAATTAAAAAAAAATTATTTGTTATGGAATTGGTTTCGAATTGGTGTAAACTCTAGTTTTGATAATTGGAAGTGTTCTATAAATTAGATAATAGATTTATTAAATTATATAACAATTAAAAATTATGTTTTATGTGGTTGTGAATTGCATTTGATTTTATAAGTAGCATTTTCATGGGAACTTCTGTGTGTTTTTTACATAAAGACTTATGCCTCCACTGGGAGTTCTTTAAAAAAAATTAAATGAATTATTAACATATTTATTAGTTGTGGGGATTGTTTTTATAGTTATTTGGAGTCTGTATGTTTCCAACTGGGGATTGGGTATACATGTAGTGTCACACCATGTGTACTTTTTTTTGTCATCAGTTGTGTGTGTAAATGTGATGTGTTAGTGACATGTGAATGTGAAACATGATTGAGCACAAATTAAAGGGAATCTTGGGTAACTTGGTAACTTTAATTTTTGGTGTTTTGGATTTTTGATGTTTTCAGTGTAAAATCATTTTCCATTCAATTTATTAATTGTTTCCTATTTATTTATAATTAATGTATGTTTAGTATTACTTAAATAAAAAAATTTCGTAAACATGTGGATTCATTGGATTCAGTTGGGGTTATATGTCCGACATTCATTCTTCTTATCCCTTAAAATCATTTCACCAATGTAGTGGTGAATTTATCACTTTCTTTCATGTTACCTCCACTTCATTTGTATGAAGAGAAATGACGCTCCCTCTACTAAATCACAAAAGATAATCTTGATTTTTCCATAGTAAAATAGCTATCCCTAGAATTAATTTATAGTTTCATTTTTATGATTAGTTTATTTAATATTAGTACTAATCACATAGAAATTGTTTTCTTATAGAGTTGGATTCCATTGTTTGACTTGGGGTTCTCTTTCCAACTTTCCTGCTCCTTATCCTATAAAATCATTTCACCCATGCATTGGAGCATTTACCACATTCTTTATAGTTACCTACAATGCTGTCGCAAGAAGAGAAATGGCACTGCCTCTGCTCAATCATAGAGGTAATCATGATGTTTACACAATAAAATCATTATCTATAGAATTAATTTATTTTTTCATATTTATGTTTTCTTGATTTTTTTTATATTACTCACATAATAATTGAATGTTTATATATTTGGATTATTTTTTTATATTTGGGGATCTCTTTCCAACTCTCATTATTCTTCTCCATTAAAAACTTTTCACCCCTGTAGTGGTGAATTTATCACATTCTTTTATGTTACATCCACTACAATGGTAGGAAGAGGAACGATGCTCTCTTTTATCAATCACAAAAGACATCATAGTGATTACATAGTAAAATTATTTTCTATATAATTTATATATTGTATCATATTTATGTATAACTTTATTATTCTATGTATTACACAAATAATAATTATTTTCTTATATAGGTGGATTATATTGTTCAAGTTGATGTGGTTTTTTTGAATCATCTCATGCAGTGTGTTCAGTTCAACTATAAAATTCAATGGATATCATGGAAACATTTAGGGTTCTGATTGTTTTTTTAATGAATGTAATAATTTGTATTTATGTTATTGAATAATGAAATGTTAAAAATTTCTATAATATAGTTTTTTTCTGGTATTTGAGTTCTAAATTTCATTTCATTTAAATTATGTATTGGAATTTGTTTTTGTTGATATATCTTGTGTGTTTCTAGTGCTTCTAGTGATGAGGTGTGTTATAATAGCCCACATAAGTATATCATTTTATTGGTGAATTTTAATGTTCTTATTATGAACATCTTTATCAGTGCTTTTAAAACACTAATAAATAAATCATTTATATGTTCTTCAAAAAGTGGTGATAAAGGTATACTTTAACAGCACTTCTATAATGATAATAAATAATTCATTTTTCAGTGATTTAAAATCATTGATAAATGTATTCTTTATCAGTTCTGATATATGTAGTGGGATATTAACATCGCTCACATTGTCAGCATTTCTATAGTGATAATAAAGGACATTTATAGAAATGTTAAAGGCATGTTTTATAGTGGTAAATGTTTCCCATTCATATAGTACAGATTATGATGAAGTTTTAGTACTACCGGAACTCCAACTAGTTTCACTACCTCATGTTCAAATCCATTTTTGGTGAAGATGTAACTGATCCTCTGGTGGACAATGTAGACCATGAAACCCTCTCCTAAAAGCTAGTTCCTCCACATCCATAAGGACATGACTACCACATATAGCTCTACGTCATGAGTCACATAGTTCTATTCATGGGGCCACAACTACCTCAACCCATATGTGATGAATAACTATTGTTTCACCAATATGAAATTGAGCCCAGCTCCAAAGACATCAAAATACACGATGAACTCAACACCTTATTCATGTAGTATAAAAAATTTAGTTCTGATTAGCCTCTTCATTAACTCCTCGAAGGCCTTATATCAATTCTCAAAAATTTAAACAAATTCCCCTTCCAAATTATATCAGGAAAAGAGAATACAATCCTAGAGAAGTTAGCCAAAAATCTCTTTTAGAACCCCCACTAAACCATGAAATCTTCAAAACTATGTCACACTCTTCGATGGAACCCAATAAAGCACTTCTTTGATTGTTTTTAGATCAATGGATAAAACATGATCAGAAATGAAATTCCCCAATAGTTGAACCTTCTGTCTCTAGAAATTCCACCTCAATAACATATTTTGAAGATAGTGATATTTAAGTAAATCAAGATCCATCCTAAAGTGATCTCTGGGATCCTCCAATAAGACAGACTATATGAGTATGTTTTCAATGAAGACAACCAACAATAGGTCTATGTAAGTTTGAATAATCTGGTTTAACAATAACATAAAAGTGGTGGGAGAATTTTTTTCACACAAAAGGGAATCACTAGGAACTCATATTTCCAAAGGAAATAGAAAATATAGCTTTGGGATATCAGCCTCACGGACCTGTAGAGGGTGGTAGCGGGACTTGTGTTTGATATTTTAGAACCATTTATTTCTAAAAAACTAGTCAAAGAGGAAAAAATCCTTATCAATGAATACTTGTTATTAATAATGGCATTGTTCAGGTGATGATAATCCATGAAAAGTAATAAGTTACTATATAACTTATTTATGAATAGAAATGGACCTACCTATGGTACACACTGGGTCTGATGAAGCCATTTTCATGTAGGTCCACCAAATATAAATATTTATCCCAATGCTTAGTGGGTTCCATATGATATGGTGCAGATGACATCGGGGATGTCCCAGGTTGAATGTCAATGCAAAAAATCTAACTCTATCCCAGAGGTAGTCCAAGAACATCATCAGATAAGATGTCCATATAATCATCCACAATAGAAGGAACACAGATTCCTGAAGTGTCTGCTACACCATGGGTCATGCTCGCTTACATAGGGGTGAATTCATGTGGCCTCCGGCTCACAATACCTACCAACCCTTCTATGAGGTCTCTTTCTCCAGTAATGCAGAATCGTATCCCATCAGTGTATATGAATCTCAATAGTTGGTTGTGACAGTCAATCTGGGCTTGAACCATGAAAATCAAATATATGCCAAAGATTATGTCATACTGTTCCATCTTGATAACTAGTAGGTATCCATGTGAACCTCATTCCACTAAGCTACATATTTCACTACCAGTATAATAATGACAAAAAAAATTTCTCCTTGTAGGGACCTTGAGATTAAGATTTTGTGCTAGCACCTCTATTGGGAGCTAAAACTCCCATAACAAATTTAATGTGATCGAAGAGTGACTAGATAATAGGTCTACTAATATTGATGAAAGTGTAGAATAAACAAAGATCATACCACGGATCATATCATTAGGGGATGGATCATTAACATCCATATCATGCTATTATCAACATCCCCCGCCTCCCACACGATGAGCCTAATGTGGGCCACCTAAATGTTGTCATGGAATAACCTCATCGCATCACCCCCACCTGCAGTTCCTCTTTCTCATTTTCCATCACCAAATCCCTAGGGCCACCATGTCACCACCTGGGGGATCCCTAATCACGACATCATCATTACCATAGTGGTCCAATTAATATATTCTTGGTATGATCAGCACATTTGGTCTGTCAGTCTCATGTCATGTGACCTCGATTGTCCCAAGCATAGCACATTCCCCCTCATGGATGACCTTGTCTGTTGTTCTGACATAGTTCTACCTATACACATGCCTAAACCCGATCATGGGGAGGCCTAATGTATCCAAACCCTATAAACTGATTTCTTCCTACTTCCATATACTTCTCAACTCTATAACATCCACTACCAAAACCATCTTAGTGGTATCCCTCTAATAGAAAGAACTTTGTCACTAGTGCCCCTCTATCACCCTGACATAAATGGGGATGGACTAGTGTAATATTCCTGCATGGATATTCCTACGGAGTCTCTACTCAATATTTTGTGCTTTGTAGTTTCCATCATGTATCATGTATATAGAGTACAGAGTTAGGTATGTGAACCTATCTGAGTACGCTTCCAATGTTATCCATCCCTACTGATGCTCCATAAGCTCCAAAATCTAAATATATTGTATGTGGGATGGGTAGTACTTATCGTGGAATAGCTGCTGGATGTCATCCCACAAGATTATTGGATATCGTGCATCTGTGTAACCATTTTTCTACTACATGAATCAATAACGTGGAAGATAATTTCTTCCAAATCCACTATCTGATCTGTCGGTGTCCGAACAAGCCTGATGAGGTGGACCACTGACCCTAGAAAATCCTCTTCTACCTGAGGATTTAACTCTTCACAAGTCCTTAGTAGTCTATCATGATAAAACTCATATAGTTCACTCATCCAGTGGATGTCCTTAGCCAGATATGGTGTGACCTAATAGTTCTAAACCGGTAGATTTGTTTCTACTTAGACACATAGAGTAATGGTATCTCATGATGTACCATTAATTGAGGCCTCATCACTTATATGGTTGTCATCAAAAACTAGAGCTTGTATCCTTGCTAGCCTTCATCCCTGAGGCATCATGATAGTTATGAAGGAGTACCATAGTTTTATAAGTACACACACACACAGAAATATATTTTTGTGTGTGTGAGTGTGTGTGTGTGTGCATATCATCAAGAAACAAGATCTGAGTTATGAATGGTTTTCAATACTCATTCTTATATGAAGAATGAAACATTGTACCCTTCATCAATTTTATTAGCATGCTGAGTTGACAAGAGGGTAATTAGGGTCCCCATGAATGAGTATGTTAGCCAGCCTCACCATCACTAGACTCCCTAGCCTGGTAGAGGCTCTGGAGATACATTAATTTTTTCCCTAATCCCAACAAATAGTTTTTAAGGGTAAAATTGTTATCAATGTCCAAAATAATGAACCTTTTCTATTACAAATTTTTAACTACCCGACCCCAGTCGGGGCTCAAGCCGCAACTACCTGAAGCATGCATCGATAGACCAGGGGGTGGAGAAAAGTGTCTAAAGGATCAACTAACTTAGGTAGGTCTTTTCCTATGAACCTATAAATACAGACATGGTTCTCATTGAAAAATCACATATGGAAAGAAAATAAACGATTCAAATCTAATATATTAATAAATGAGACATTCATGGGCGTCTAAATAGTACATGTGATGGAATTTTAAAGAAAAAGTAATGGGGAAAAATAAATACCCAAGTATAATAGTTTCATGACCTTATAAAAACAAAAAAAGTATAATAGATGAGTAAGGATTTGTCATAGATCCCAAGTTATGACCATCGTACATAGTCCAAGCACCGAGTAGCTAGAAGCTCTTTTGTAGTCATGATGAACCAACTTATCGTCTAAATTAGAGATTATAAATGAAGGAAAAGACCATGAAAATGTGAGAATAAAAATACTCAGTTGGACACCCATAAAAGGTGAAGGGGGATTGGTAAGAGATAAACCTAAGAGTAAAGAGTTATATTGAAAAAATATAATAAAAAGAGCACAGCTCAAGCCAACAAGAGAGTGAATAAAACACAACCAACCCCATAGATCTTTAAATAGAATGTATATGGACTTCTCATAATCTATTCGCTAGCTATAGTAAGATAGTATAATCATCCCTCTATGAGAATATTGACACCGAATGCACCTAGCATACCCCATGAGTCTTCGTCTCTCCTAGAAGGAGAGTAACCAAAACCCAAGGGGTGGGTATCAAAGTTGGATATATATATATATATATATATAGATGCTTAGTCAAAATAAGATCAAAGAAGAGGGTAAGGGGATATCCATCTCAGAGATCATCCCATGAGGAAGAGTCTCCAGTAGTTACTGAAGTATCCATATACAACTCCCAACAATCCACATGTCTTCCCTGATCCTACAAGTCAATGGTGATCAATCACCACATCTTAATACTATCTCTTTTGGGAGGCTCTGTCTTGCCAGCATGGTTTTAGGTCACATAATAATGATGATTCACCATATAGAAAGTCTCCATCTTCCTTCTGAATCCAAATTCTCATCAATGTACGTCTTTCCCCTGATCCGTAGTAGGATATTTCAACTCAAAGTAGAGGACTTGAACCCCAATGTATCTAGGGGGTTCCACTCTAGTTGTAATTGTAGGGTGCTATAACCCTAGTGTGTTAGAGTGGTTCCACTATGATAGTATTCAAAGAGGAACTAAAACATGGTGCATAAGGTGGGTTTCTATCTAGGTCATCGAAGACAGACCCCCACTCGGTAGGGGGTTTCACTCAGACATAACTGTAGATTACCCCCACCCATACTGATGGGGGTTCTACTCCAATGTCATCTCTTTACCATTACTATCATTGAACACCACATGAATATGCATCATGTTCAAAATACCTATCATTGTAACCCGAAATCGGTAGTAGAGGCCACCATTTTGTTCTATGAGGATGACATGAAGTATAAGCTATTTACCTTCCCAAAATGGGTAACTGGGGAAATGGGATCCTTTCTCATCAACATTCCTGAATGGAACATCATGGGGCCCACGTCTAGGACCCGAACATTTAAATATATAACTGACCTCCAAAGGAGATAATAAAAGATAGGTTCACTTTTACAAAAATGGAATATCCAAATGATCTTCCATTTAGAATATATACATGTTCGAAGGAACCTCTTCAAGTGCAACTGGATCCAGCACCAAATTCCACAATCGAACTCGTAGTACCACCCACAGTCTCTAGTCCCATGCTATCTTGAGCTTCCATAGCTCCACGGTAGGCAAACTGTGAACTAGACGTAGTCACTAGCCCTATAATTACTAGAACTGCCAAGACCCCAAGGTTGACCACCATCATGCCTCTCCCCAGCCACACTTGGCCTGACCCAGATCCAAACCATGATCGCTTCAATCCTGACTGACTGGTTCGGCCCAGTTAAACTGCTCGGCCTTGTAACACCCGATAATTTTATAAGATATATTTTGTTTTTATTTTATATAAATCATCAAAGGAATATTTCAATACACACAAAACTAACTTGTATTTATTTACACGCAATTGTGACCTTCCTTGATAGCTTGCGTCCTACGAAAAACCGAGTTTTACTAAACAACGATATGCTATTAAAATATTTTTAAAACTAGCCATTATTAGTAGTAATAACCTATTTTTGAAATTTTGTAAATTTTAATTTTCAAAATGGACTTTGTTTTTGGATTCAGAATATCGAAATTAGCCTAGGGTGAAATTTTGGTATTTTTCTGGAAACATTCAATTTTTGATTAATAGTGAAAACACTGGGTTACTATTTAAAAACCGATTTTTTATTTAAATAATTATTTATTTTATTTAAATTTATTTAATGTAAAAATTGATACATAATACCTATATATGTTCAATGTAATTCATTTTAGTAATTTTATAAAAATTTTAGATATATAAAAATTTTATTGAACTTTTCATCGTGTTTTACCCACCTCCTAGGAGAATTTTCAAATTTACATAAAACATAATTTCACCTCTTCTGTGAGTGGAATTTCAAAAATCTGAGAGACACGGTTGATTTCAGTAAGTAAAATGTGTTTCAATGAGATGAAAATAATTTTTGGTGAATAGTAACTTTTTACTTTTATTTACCACGGTTACAAGTAAATAGGGTAATTAAGGGTAAAACTGTAATTATTATTACCCTAACACATGTCCTAATTCTATTGAATAAGTTTAATTCGACCAAAAAAAACCTTAGGAATAAAATATGACCATTTGGGTTCACAAGGATTAGATTAGGACATTTATTATTAATTTATTTAAAGAAGGGTTAAAATACTTAAAATCAATTTTTAATAAGTAAATAATTTTTAATATAGGGATATTCATAAGATAAATTTGACTATAAATATTAATTAGAAAGCTAAGAAAATTTACTAGATAATTATATTTTATTTTTTATTTTTAGACATTAAATAGTTTAATTAATTTATGGAACAATGATGAGGTAATAATTATTTTATTAATGAAATATTGACATAATTGATGTTATAAATACCCAAATAAATATAATTTGGGACATTTTATGAATTCCACTAATTTTTTAAGGTTAATATGACATGTTAGTATTGATTTAATTAGATTTTTAAGAATTAATAATTCTGTTATGATTTTCACAAAAATCAATTACTAAATAGTTTCAAAATTGATATAAAATAGTTTCTAAAACAAATATTATATTATTAATTGTTATTTTATTACTATAAATCTAAGGTTCATCCAAATAACATAAATAAGGATATATATATATTAATAATAAACAACATGGGGTTCGTTTGGCTTGTTATTGTAAGTTTATTAACATTATAGTGTAAGAACACAAAAAGACACGGCAAATGTAAAATTATTTAACATTAAGTTAAATCTAAATGATAAGGTTAAAATAGGAACCTAACTTGACTAAATTCTATTGTATGAGATTATTTCTAACAATACCTACCTTATCTTCTATATAAATCAATTTTGAGCTATTTAAAACCGAATATGACTTTATAATAAAATAATATTTTTAGTTTTTTCAAAGGTGCCCCTCTCCTCCCTTATAAAGGGGCACCTCCTCCCTCTCTTCCTCACACCACTTTGAGCCTTCAATCTAGGCAACACCCTACCAATTTCTCCTCTACACTTCCCTAGAAACATCATAGAGGTCATGGTATTCTTAAAAGACCAATTTTAGTGCCCTTAAAGGACGTCTCAAAGAGGTGCTTCAAAGAAGAGGTAATGTTTGTTACTAATTCTTTCAACTTTATTTCTTCTACCACTTATTATTCTTAGGTTATTTAATTATGAAGTAATAACATCGGTATCACTCATATACTGATATGTTATTATAAGTATGAAACAAACCTATTTCACAATCTATCCATCCTATGGAAAACGAAATCACCGCGTGTGCGTACGTACGGAATACCGTCTCCATGCCGTGGTGTAATCTATTTTCCACCACCACCTCACTTGGATGGGTATAATGGTGTAAATAATACCTATATATGATTATTGTAAAGGGATATTGATTCATTTATAGTATACATACACTCCAATACAATTACACGATCATGGGAACAATATCATCGCTCGTGCGTACGTACGGCCTACCGTCTCCACGATGTGATGTGACTATTTCAACAGGATATTCACTGCATAATGATTATATAAATGAACTGAATTAATTAATATGATATATATTACACTAATACAATTCTGGAAATGAGGTATCTATAACATAAAAGAACAATAAGAATTTATTCGACAAAACACGCATAAGAACAAAAAGCAATAAACATCTGAATAACAAGTAACAATGAAATATTACTAATAAGAAGCTAATAATATGACCATATATGATATCATAAAAATGATTATGATTCTTAATGACCTTATTTAAATCATTATACAGGAGTTTCGGACACTTACGATGCAAATTGGACCTATGGTAAGGGAAAATCTCGCAATCTCAATTTTTATCTGAGATTGTTTATACTTCAGAATTTACTGGGGAATATTTATCATCCACATCCATGTTTCCTAAATATGTAATTTTTATATCCTACTAAAATAGTTTATATTCAATTTTACCCTTCGGTGATTATTTATTAAAAGATATTAAAGGAATCTTTTGTCGCTTATTGTGCGTGGTACTTTTTGACTTTTCTGACAAATGTACGAGAAGAATGTTTTTTATTAACTTATACGGTGTGAATGTATTTTTAAAACATTATTTCCAAGAATCTTACTTTACAAGTTTCCAAGTTTATTTTTAATCAACTTCTTTTAGTTTAGAATTGTATGATATGTTAAGAAAGGAAAAGTGTTTTTGAAGTAGAAATGATATTTTCCTCAACAATGGAGTTAAAGTGTTTTATAAAAATTATTTTCCATCTAAGATAATAAAGGGTTATGCTTCTATCCATATTATTACTTTTATTTGATTATGTTGTGATGGAATTATTTTTATGAATTCATTTATCTTATATGAATTATTTTATGATGTCACGATGTTTAAGATTCCCATTTTTATTACATGGGTTATGCTATGATGTATGGTTTATGATTTTGTGGAACACATAATAATGGTATCATTATGATATGGGTGGGACCTATATATCACTCCAATCCATTGGGTAAATATTTTATATCTCATGAGATAGACATGGCTGGAACGACAGGTTAAATCGGTTCAGTGAAACAGGACTGAAACGAGGAATGAACTCGGTTCAGAAATGGACTTTGTCCACTAAGATAGTCTTGGAAATGAGTCTTGACTAATAAGAAATGATTATCTATGATTATGTTTGTATGCCACAAAGATTCATGTTTTAAGTTATGATTATTGTGATTTCATTTCACTACCATGATTTGTCCCATGTTATGAAATTATGATCTCTTTTTCTGGGTATGATTTCCAAAATGTTATGTTCTTATGAATATGATGTGATTGATATTTCTTATGTTCACCCTTACTGAGCATTTGAGATCACCCTTTTGTATGTTTTATTTCCCCAGTTCAGGAAGAGGGTTATTAAGTAAGCTATGTCAAAAGGAACTATAGATATGATTAAATAAATGGGAGACAGTGTAGACGCTTTATGAACCATTTGTTTATGTTTCCCAGTTTCTAATGACAGTATACCTATACGGTTCTTTCATGGTTTTGTTATATGTTGTAATAAGTGAACTTCAATTTTGAAGTACTAAAAATGTATGTAAAGTATGGGTCATTATAGTTGGTATCATAGGAAAGGTATAGTCATCCTTTTGAAACTAGGATATGAAAGCCTTAGAATAATCCTAAGGATACGTCTAAGCATATAACACAATCTTAGTGTTTTAGAAATGGCCATGAATAACCTAGGATAAGACCTTAAGTGTGAAATTTTATTCTTGATTATGTGGTTTTCATATTATAATTAGTGTTTCTCACACTATTTTTCTTGGTTTTAGTCAATGGATGGAACCCAAAGGATCAGTGTTAATGTGGAATGTGACAGGAAAGGCAATGATTGCCCCCCTGAGCAACCAAACGTTATGGGAGCTAGAATGAAAAATATTGTAGCTATGTTCACACAACATTCTCAAGCTATGAATCATGTTGTACTTCCAAACAAGCAATGGAAGGAGCAACATTATGTTGAATCCTTCATGAGACAGTGTCCACCTTCATTCAGCGGGTCTAATAATCCCTTAGTTGCTGTACAATGGATCAGTACTACTAAAAATATATTTTCAGTTCTTCAATGTTCTGAACATGATAAAGTCATCTTTGAAGTGTATCATTTGGAAGGTGATGCTGATCAATGGTGGAATCTTATCAAGAATATGAGGACAAGAGATGAAATTGAGTCCATGGAATGGGATGAGTTCAAGAACATATTTTTCAATAAGTACATCCCTCGTATTCTCCGAAAAAATATGGAGAAGGAGTTTCTTGAACTAAAGCAAATGGATGATGAATCTATTGGTACCTATGAAGCAAATTTTACAAGACTTACAAGGTACGCTTATGGGATTATTATCCAACCTGAGAGTAAGATTGATGGATACTTTATTGGCTTAAAACCATGTCTTTGAAGGGCGTTATCCATAAGGGACTTCAATAGCTACGAGGAAATCGTTCGATGTGCTCTCAAAGTTGAGATGGAGATTGAACTAATCCATCAGTCATATGGGTTTGATAAGAAGAGGAAAATGTAATTCAAAGGAACATATAAAGAGCACACTGAAAGGAAGATTAGTTTTCCCTTATGCTCAATGTGTGGAATGAAACGTAGAGGGAGTTGTCTTAAAAGGAAAAGTAAATGTTTCAAATGTGGAAAAGAAGTTCATCGGGCATTTGAATGTCGCAATGATGGGAAGAAGATGTCTAGTGATAAGAACAATGCGAAGGCTACACAGAGTGCACCTATTACACTTCAATGTTACAAGTTCATGGAGATGGGTAATTATGCCAATCAACTCCCAAATCCAAGGGATGATGATGATGGTCGACGTCAACAAACTCTTAAGGCCAAAGACAAAGGAAACTCACATGCAATTTATATCAGCAATGTGGAGTATGATAACGAAGTGGTGAAAGGTACACTTACCATCCACTCTAGAGTAGAATATGTTTTATTTGACTCTGCATCCCCCCACTCTTTTATTTCCAATGAATTTTATAAGGGTATCACCGTATTACCTCAACAATTAGATATTGAGTTAGTTTTGACGACCCATAATGGAAAAAAAGGTGCATCAAATGTTTATAATTATTCTCCGATTGATGTTTGTGGGAAAGTGCTTCCTGAAAATCTTGTGATCCTTCCTATAGTGGAATTTGATGTGATTCTTGACATGTATTGGATTTCTCTATATGGATCTCATATCAATTTCCAAAGAAGGGAAGTCACATTTCATATTCCAGATCAATCTATGATCGTTTATCGATGCAGGGATGAACATAAACTTCCAGTGGAAATTTCTTCCATCTTATGGGTCTTGATTCCTCTAAATGAATGTTATTTATCACAAATGGTTTGTGAGAAACTCATGATTAACAATATTCCCATTTTACGGGATTTTGACGATGTTTTTCCAGAGAAATTACCGGTTCTTCCACCAAATCGTGAAGTTGAGTTTTCAATAGAACGCGTACTGGGTGCTTTACCTATCTCAAAGAAACCTTATAGAATGGCCCCAATTGAGTTGCAGGAATTGAAGAAGAAACTCCCAGAGAATCTTGATAAGGGGTTCATACGCCCTAGTGCGTCACCTTGGGGAGCACCTGTTCTGTTTGTTAAGAAGAATGATGAATCAATGAGACTCTGCATTGATTATCGAGAACTTAACAAGATCACTATCATGAACAAATATCCTCTCCCGCGCATTGATGACTTATTTTACCAACTACGCGGAGCTCAATACTTTTCCAGGATTGATCTTCATTCAGGGTATCATCAATTAAGGGTGAAAAGGGATGATATACCAATGACGGATTTCCGTACAAGGTATGGACACTATGAATTTATAGTGATTCCATTTGGTCTTACTAATTCCCCTGCTATCTTCATGGATCTGATGAATAGAGTCTTTAGAGAATATCTGGATCAATTTTTGGTAGTCTTTATAGACGATATTCTTGTATATTCAAAGAGCAATGAAGAACAAGAAGATCACTTGAGAATTATATTGAAGACCCTAAGAAAGGAGAAGCGTTATGCCAAATTTACCAAGTGTGAATTTTGGATTCAAAAAGATTCATTTTTGGGTCACATAATCTCAAAAGAGGTGATATCTATGGATCCAGCAAAAACAGAGGTTATCGAAAGATGGTTGAGACCAACAATAGTAACTGAGATCCGAAGTTTTCTTGGTTTGGCTGGATATTACAGACGTTTTTTGATAGATTTTTCACGATTATCTAATCCACTCACCAGGTTGACTCGAAAAGGAGTTAAGTTCGTGTGGACGGAGGAATGTGAAGTGAATTTCAAGGAGTTGAAAAGAAGGTTATACAGTGCACATCTACTAACACTTCCTGGTAGTAGAGAAAGGTTTGTTATCTACATTAATGGATCCAAGAAGGGTTTGGGGTGTGTTATTATGCAAAATGATATTATGATAGCTTATGCCTCATGACAGTTGAAAATCCATGTGCAAAATTACCCAACTCAAGATTTGGAGTTAGCTGCAGTAATCTTTGCATTAAAGATTAGGAGGCATTATCTTTATGGAGAAAGGTGTGATATTTATACTGATCATAAAAGTTTAAAGTATATTTTCACACAAAAGTTTCTGAATATGCGCCAAAGAAGATGGTGGGAGTTGATTAAGGATTACGACTGCTCAATCCATTACCACCCTGGGAAAGCAAACAAGGTGGCAGATGCATTAAGTCGACAAGACCATGCCAGTTTATCTATGATGATGATCACAAAATATCCAATATTTATGGATTTACAAATGATGGATCTTGGAATTATAATGGAAGGTGAAAAATATTATCTATATCAAAAGAATGTTCAACCATCTATACATGTGAAGATTAAAGAGGCACAGAAAAAAGATGTAGTGATACCAAAGAAGGTGAGAAATGATCCTAAATTCAACCTTGATTGTGATGGGATAATAAAGTTCAGGAATCAGTTTTGTGTTCCTCCCATCCCTGAATTAAAGAAGAAGCTACTGGCTGAGGCTCATAATTCTTCATTATCTATTCATCCTGGAAGCACGAAGATGTATAGGGACCTGAAAGAGTACTTTTGGTGGGAAGGCATGAAAAGAGATGTTGCTGAATATGTCTCTCGATTCTTGGTTTGTCAGCATGTTAAAGCTGAGAGATAGAAGTCTAAGGGAATGTTACAACCATTACACATACTCGAATGGAAATGGGAAAACATCACTATGGACTTTGTCACTAGACATCCTAAAATATCCAAAGGAAATAATGCTATTTGGGTCATAGTTTATCGTCTTACAAAGTCTGCACACTTCATTTCTATTACAGAGGAGTTATCTCTGGATCAGCTTGCCAAGATATATGTAAAGTATGTTGTAAGATTGCATGGAGTACCACTTTCTATTATATCTTATCGGGATCCGAGGTTTACCTCAATGTTCTGGCGATGTCTTCACCATACTCTGGATACAGAGTTGAGTTTTAGCACTGCTTATCATCCTCAGACAGACGGTCAGTCTGAGAGGACAATTAAAACTCTAGAAGATATGTTGAGAGCTTGCTCTATGGATTTCAAAGGTGGTTGGGATCAACAACTATATATGGTGTAATTTTCATATAATAATAGATTTCACTATAGTATTTAGATGGCTCCTTATGAAGCTCTATGTGGAAAGAAATGCAGGACTACAACTTGCTGGGATGAAGTTGGGGAAAGAAAGCTATTAGGACCTGATCTTGTTGATGAGATGGCAGAAAAGGTCAGATCTATTAAACAACACATAAGAGCAGCTCAGAGTCGACAAAAAAGTTATGCCGACAACTACAGAAAAGACATAGAGTTTGAACTGGGTGATAAAGTGTTCTTATGAGTATCTCCTTGGAATAGAGTAATGAGATTTGAAAAGAAGGGAAAGCTGAGCCCTAGGTATATCAGTCCTTTCGAAATATTGGATCGTGTTGGGAAGGTAGCTTACCAATTGGAACTTCCACCTAATCACTCTCAAGTTCACGATGTGTTCCATGTATATCTCCTGAGAAAGTACATACCTGAACCTTCACATATACTCAGATCAGAAGTTGTACCGCTGGAACAAGATCATTCTTATGAAGAACAGCCGATAGAGATTATCGATCGTAGTGAAAAAGTCCTACGGAACAAGACCACTCGCTTGGTGAATGTTTTATGGAGGAACCACACATTAGAATAATCTACATGGGAGCTTGAGGATATGATGAGGGAGAGGTATCCTCATCTGTTTGTTACAAGTGACGAATTTCGAGGGCGAAATTCATTTTAAGGGTGGTAGAATGTAACACCCGAGACTTTTATAAGAAATATTTTGTTTTTTATTTTATATAAATCGTCAAAGGAATCATTCACTACACACAACACTATCTTGGCTTGCATTACACGCAATCGCGGCCTTCCTTGATAGCTTGTGTCGTACGCAATACCGAGTTTCACTAAACAACGATATGCTATTAAAATATTATTAAAACCAGCCGTTATGAATAGTAATAACCACTTTTTGAAATTTTGTAAATTTTATTTTTAAAAATTGACTTCATATTTGGATTCGGAATATCGAAATTTGCCTTAGGTGAAATTTTGGTATTTTTCTGGAAACTTTCAATTTTTGATTAATAGTGAAAACCCTGGGTTACTATTTAAAAACAGAATTTTTATTTAAATAATTATTTATTTTATTTAAATTTATTTACGGTCAAAATTGATACATAATACCTTTATAAGTTCAATATAATTCGTTGGAGTAATTTTATAATATTTTAGATATATAAAAATTTTATTGAACTTTTCACCGTTTTTTACCCACCACCTAGGAGAATTTGAAAATTTACATAAAACACAATTTTACCGCGTCTTTGAGTGGAATTTCAAAAATCCGAGAGACATGGTTGATTATAGTAAGTAAAATGTGGTTTAATGACATGAAAATAATTTTTGGTGAATAGTAACTTTTTACTTTTATTTACCACGGTTAAAAGTAAATAGGGTAATTAAGGGTACAAATGAAATTATTATTAACCTAACACATGTTCTAATTCTATTTAATATGTGTAATTCGACCAAAAACAACCTTAGGAATAACATATGACCATTTAGGCCTACTTGGATTAGATTAGGACATTTATTATTAATTTATTTAAAGAAGGGTTAAAATAATAATAATAATTGTTTAATAAGTAAATAATTTTTAATATAGGGTTATACATAAGATAAATTCGACTATAAATATTAATTATAAATCTAAAAATATTTACTACATAATAATATTTTATTTATAATTTTTAGACATTGAATAATTTAATTTATTTATGACACAATGATGATGTAATAATTATCCTATTAATGAAATATTGACATAATTGATGTTATAAATACCCAAATAAATATAATTTCAGACTTTTTATGAATTAAACAAATTTTATAGGTTAATATGACATGTTAGTATTGATTTAATTAACTTTTTTCGAATTAATAATTCACTTATGATTTTTCTAAAAATCAATTACTAAATAGTGTCAAAATTGACATAAAATAGTTTTTAAAACAAATATTATAGTAATAATTGTTATTTTATTCATAAAAATCTATGGTGAGGCCAAATGACTTATATAAGGTTATATATATTAATAATAAACAACTTGGGGTTCTTTTGGCTTGTTATAGTAAGTTTATTAACCATATAGTGTAAGAACACAAAAAGACACCGTAAAAGTAAAATTATTTAACTTAAAGTAAAATATAAATGCTAATGTTAAAATAGAAACCTAATCTTGTCTAAATTATATTGGATGAGATTATTTATACCAATTCCCCACCTTATCTTCGAAATAAATTAATTTTGATCTATTTAAAACCGAATATGACTTTATAATAAAATAATATTTTCAGTTTTTCCAAAGGTGCCCCTCTCCTCCCTTATAAAAGGGCACCTCCTCCCTCTCTTCCTCACACCACTTTGAGCATTAATGCTCGGCCAAAACCAACCAATTTCTCCTCTCCACTTCCCTAGAAACATCCTAGAGGTCTTGGTCTTCTTTAAAGACCAAGTTTAGTTCCCTAAAAGGAGGTCTCAAAGAGGCGCTTCAAAGAAGAGGTAATGTCTGTTACCGATTCCTTCAACTTTATTTCTTCTTCCACATCTTCTTATTTAGATGTATCATTATGAAGTAATTACATTGGTATCACTCATATATGTATATGTTATTATAAGTATGAAACAACCATATTTCACCATCTATCCATCCTATGGAAAATGAAATCACCGCGCGTGCGTACGTACAGAATACCGTCGCCACGCCGTGGTGTAATCTATTTTCCACCACCACCTTACATGGATGGGGATAATGGTGTAAATAATAACTTAATATGATTATTGTAAAGTTATATTGATTCTGTTACAGTATACATACACTCCAATACAATTCCATGATCATGGGAACGATATCATCGCTCGTGCGTACGTACGGCCTACCGTCTCCACGATGTGATGCGACTCGTTCTACATGATCTTAATTGCATAATGATTATATAAATTAATTGAATGAATGAATATGATATATATTACACTAATAACATTCTGGAAATGAGGTATCTATAACCTAAAAAATGAATAAGAATTTATTCAACAAAACACGCATAAGAACAAAAAGCAACAAACACCCGAATAACAAGTAACAATGAAATACTACTAATAAGAAGCTAAATAATATGACCATATATGATATCATAACAATGGGTATGATTCTGGAATAATTCAATGACATTATTTAAATCATTATACAAGAGGTTCGGACACTTACGAAGCAAATCAGACCTAAGGTAAGGAAAAATCTCAAAATCTCAATTTTTATCCGAGATTGATTATACTTCAGAATTTACTTGGGAATATTTATGATCCACATCCATGTTTCCTCAGTATGTAATTTTTATATCCTTATACAATGGTTTATATCCAATTTTACCCTTCAGTGATTTTATAGTAAAATATATGAAAGGAATCTTTTTTCATTTTTTGTACGAGGTACATTTTGACTTTTCTGACAAAAGTACGAGAAGAATTTTTTTTAACTTATATGGCATTAATGGATTTTTAAAACATTATTTCAAAGAAGATTCCTTTACAAGTTTCCAAGTTTATTTTTAATCAACTTATTTTAGTTTAGAATTTTATGACATGTTAAGAAATGAAAAGTATTTTTAAAGTAGAAAGGATATTTTCCTCAAGAATGGAGTTCAAGTGTTTTATCAAAATTATTTTCCATCTATGATAATAAAGGGTTCTATTTCTATCCATATTATTACATTGATTTGATTTTTTTGTGATGGAATTATTTTTAGGAATTCCTTTATCATATATGAATTGTTTTATGATTTCATGATGTTTAAGATTCCCATTTTTATTACATGGGTTATGCTATGATGTATGGTTTATGATTTTGTGGCACACATAAGAATGGTATGATTATGAGATGGTTGGGACCTATATCTCCCTCCAATAAATTGGGTAAAGATTTTATGTTTCATGAGACAGACATGGCTGGAACGACAGGTTAAACCGGTTCAGTGAAACAGGACTGAAACGAGGAATGAACTCGGTTCAGAAATGGACTTTGTCCACTAAGATAGTCTTGGAAATGAGTCTTCAATAATAAGAATTGATTCTCTATGATTATGTGTGTATGCCACAAGGCATCATGTTTTAAGTTGTGATTATTGTGATTACATTTCACTACCATGATTTATCCCATGTTATGAAATTATGATCTATTTTGCTATGTAATATTTCCAAAATGTAATGTTCTTATGAATATGATGTGATTAATATTTCATTTGTTTACCCTTACTGAGCATTTGAGCTCACCCTTTTGTATGTTTTCTTTCCCCAGGTCAGGAAGAAGGTTATTAAGTAAGATATGTCAAAAGCGACTATAGATATGATGAAATAAATGGGATACAGTGTAGAAACATTATGAACCAGTTGTTTATGATTCCCAGTTTCTAAAGGCACTATACATATACGGTCCTTTCATGGTTTTGTTATATTTTTTAATAAGTGTACTTCAATTTTGAAGTACTAACAAAGTATGTAAAGTATGGGTCGTTATAGGCCTGGCCCACCTGGCCCACTCATCCCTACCCACTCATCTTACTCCGATGTGGCCCGCTTGGCCATGTCTATGCAGGCCATGTTGGTGGATGTGGGTTGTCACCACATTGAGGGCCAACGTGGCCTCCCGCTACATTACATGGTGCATGCATCCACCCGGTCACAGGCCACGACTTGCCACCACCCCACATCTCCTATTTCTTCTTGTTCATGCTCTACACTGCACACAGACATCCTCACCACCATCCTCCTCACACCATACCCATGATCTGTGGATTTCATATCTACCACACACCACCGTCAGCTTCCACTGGCCACCATCTACTGTGGTCCCTATTGCTGAACACCACGCCTCCTTGGTTCCCGAAATATGAAACGAACATAGATCCATGATCTTTTGGGATGATATCTACACAGATTTATGCCTTACCTGAGGATCTATTGAATATTTGACATTTTCAAAAGTCATCAGTGATATTTCCAATGAAAGGATGAAGAATATGAAATTATAGGCTTCAATAATTAGATCAGTTGATGTCCGTGTAAGTTTGGACATCGATAATGATAGTGAAAGTACTAGAAACAACAAAAGAAAAAAATTTTCTAAATAATATAAATTAGAGATGTATAATTAGATAATTCTACGTTTATTTCATCATTTCATCATCGAAAACATGATATCCATGCTTCTGTTGTGATCTACCAAAGCATAGAAAAATATTTTCCAAAGGAGGAAGGACATGTATTCTACATCGGTGGTGATAGGATTAGAGGCCAATCCTAATGAAAATATATAATATTGTTTTTATAATAGGAAATTTTGTAAAAGATAATCACTTAACTATATCCACCAGAATTCACTAGATCCTGACATCCCACTCCCTCTCACTTTAGTTCGTGATTAGGTAAAAGACCTCATTTCAAACACAACGGTGGTCTCAAATTTCCAATTTTTTTCCTCATTCAAGTGTTATTCAATATGACATCTGAAATAAAATAAAATATTTTTCTTTCTTATTTATGGTTACGTCCTCAGTGACATATTATACAGAAAACCCATGCTGAAAAATGGTATGTCCCTCAAGGGGTAATCACCACATTCCTGACTCAACCATGCCCTCTTATTTCTGATCCATGATAAATTTTAAGTGTTATTGCATTTCGGTCTTGTGCATAGTATAATATATAATTAATATTTTAATAAAATTTATTCAAGGCACACCAGACCTTATAATAGAATTCTATCTCAACACCATGCTCTAAATATATATACATATAAATATTTCAAATTATTAAAAGGAAAAAACAGTCACTATAAGTGATCAAATGAATAGTTAAAATATATTGTTTTAACAAATCCATTTGACACAAAAATGGATGTGATGGCCTCAACCAGTATGATCATAACCTATAAATATAATTTATCAAAGAATCCAAGGAAGCTAAAATCACTAGGATATTACCTTGATCAATCCCAATTAGATATATGATAGGTTAATCATGAGAAAAACTATTTAAAAGAGAATCACATGTTCATAAATATCGTATCCCAAACCTTGTTCACAAATAAACCCCATTCAAGTAAAAAACGCAAACATCATACCCTTAGGGATTTTTTTGGTGTTTAAAGTTATATGTATCAGGACCCTACTAATATTTTTAAGTACATTATTTTTTATAGAATAATAAATACATTTTTATACTAATATATTTACTCTATAAATGACCATTATTTTGATACAATAAAAAGGAAATTATATTTTTAAGTAATATTAAATTAAAAATAAGATAATTTTTAACCAATTTTTGAAATAAATAATATTTAATAAAATATTATTATTAAATAATTTTTATATTATATATTTGATCATATTATTTTAATAATGTAAAATATAATTTTTATAAGGGTTTGAAATCGATTATTTTCATAAAACCAAGAATTCTGATAATAAATGTAATTTTTTTTACAGGTGAAAATTTATATATTTCGATGTTTTGAATATTATTTTTGGAACTATAATTTCAATATTATCGAATAAGTATTTTTCATTAGTTTTTGAGACAGTCAAATTTTTGGGCCAAAATTAATTACCATATAATTTTACATTCTGTATTTGGACATCTTACTGACTCAAAGGTAATTTAATAAATACTATAAAATGAATACATGACTAAATATGTGTTTCCCTTTAAAATAATTTGGTTTCACATTAGTTTTACATATTTTATGACTCCATTACAAATCATCATAATCTTACACTATATGTTATGATTTTTAAATCATTTCTTGAATAGTATTAATGAGAATCACATGATAAAATGAATTATAATAATATTTTTTCCCATAAACATATTAATTAATTATGTCTAGTATAATTTTGAAGAAATAATTGGAAAACCGTGGGCTGGTTTGTGTTTTTGGTTAATTTTTTATATAGACTACAAAACCTATGTTTGAGAAATGATAAATAATTCCACTTTATTTACCTATATAAACCACCCAAACTCAAATATATCTTCAATATGAACATTTTTATCTTTTTCATACTCTCCCACTATAAAATCATTCATATGGTACCCTAAAGATCTCATGAATCCCATTTTATGATTTTTTGTCATACTCTCAAGGTATGGGTACCTTTCTTTCAATTCTTTATTAAGGTTTCATTAAAATATTATTACTTAAATTGTAATTCTTTAGAAGGAAAAATATTTTAATGTTTCTATTATTTTCAGTTTTATTTATAAATCTAGAAATAACCATTTCTCTCTTATGAAAATATTTTATGAATTTTAATGTGATGCTATTATTCTGCTGAAATTTCACCATAACTTTCCATTTAAAAATAATTTTGTAGTGAATAACATATCCAGTTTTTATCGAGATTATTCACAATTTTGGAAATATATGTTTTTAATTGGGGAAATATATGTATTAATTCCAATCTAATTTTTAGTGTAATAAAATATGAAGAAGATTTTATCCATGTTGTATGATCTATGTTAAACACAAAAGTATGATAATGAAATGAATGTGAAAGGTGATCCCAAAATTATATAGTGATCCAAATCATTGGGTATTGTTAGTATAATGATACACCAATATGGGATACGGAGAAAACCTGATTAATGTTTTGAGACATTTTCCATCATGCATTATTGACAGTTATCCTTGACATATTTTAGGATGTAGTGTTTTATTTTGGTGAAACACTTCCATTGTTTCCATTATGATTATCATGCAATATCATTTATCATTTTATATTTTTATGAACTTTAATGTTCTATGATGTGTCTATTTTCTAATCATTATTATTCTATTCATGTTATTCCATTTTTATTACGTTACTAGGATTTATAGATCACCCATTTATTTTGATTTCCCCCCAAATATTTACATGTTCTTTTATATTAGATCATGTTAAAGGAGATTTCAATAATGTTTTCACATTTTCCAATTTTATGTTTTTCTATAATGTTCCTAATTCCTATGACACTAGAAAATTATCACATCCATTCTCACATAACAAAACTAAAAAAATGAAGATTCTTATCAGATAAAATATTATTCAAATGGTTCATATAACTATAATGAGACAAATAATATATATAATAAAAAATTAAAATGATTATTTCTAGAAATTATTATAATCAAAGCCAATTTTTTTTCCAAATTTAGAATTAAGCCATTTATAGACTAGTATATCCCTCAAATGGTCCATTCCCAAATCCTTTTAAATATATACCAACACATTAAGTGAAACTATAAAGCTTATTCGCAAAGTGGTTGTATATCTATCATCAAAGAGTATCCCATGATGGGATCCACATTGAATGTCATGAGAAGAAACCACAATGAATCACTTTAGTAAAATTCAACAAAAATGTTATATAAAGACAATTATATAAGTTTTCTGTAAATTATTAACAAATTTGACACCATTCCATTAGGGAAATCATTTTCATAAAATTACATGAATGTCACATTAATCATACATCAAAATATACTGAATATACTAAGTCTGTTATTCACTATTTCAAATGTTATAAACTATAACTTTTAATCTTAACAAAATCATCATTAATGAATAAATTTTCTGAGTTACCTCTATAGTGTTATATTATTTTTTACATTATGATAACTTTTATTTATGTTTTTTTAATATTAATAAACTCATTATCACTTCATGACTTTTCTTCTGTATAACATCATTTGTTATAATTTCCTAAGATTGGCTATCACACAAACAGGTCATTGTAGTTCCACACCTTTATTAGAACAAGAAAATACTATGACCACATTCATGAATAAATGTTCAATATCTAGTATTATATTATGATAATAAGACTTTTTAGTGAGAAATTCACATTTATATATGTCAATTTATGTTCCTATATATGGACGACTGTATAGGTCCTCAAACATTATTATTTGTATCAATGAGTTATGAGTCATGAACATATATATAAGGATGAGAACTGTGATGATAAATGTTATTAGTGAGTTAGTATATATTGATTGCGTCATGAGTAATATTTCATTAATGAATAATGTGTGAAATGATTTTCCACTTATGTTCTTTAACAAAAGTTGATATCTCATGCCCATTTTTGGAAAATATATATCCTAAATAAATCCATATCTATGGTGTTGTATTGGAATGTTATACTTCTAGGATGTCAAAGAATTGGACATCAAGAACATAGGTTAATGGAACTATCATCAAACCATCTTGGTTTTTAGATTTTGATATAAAGGGATTATGTTACATAGTAAGTGTTTATATGAGGTGAGATGTCATTAAAACATTATCTTCTTTCTCTATGGGTGTTGTGGAGTGTTTCTAGACACTACCATTGGACATTAGGATGCATCCAATAATTCCACAATGAAAGAGGGTTGGAGGGTCACACACTAATTGTATCCAAAATCTCAGTTAATTAATATATTATTATACATTATTTAATATGTCAAAAAAATATTATTCTTGTAATTTGTTTAATAATTATTCAAATATGCTTGATCATATATAAATATTTCTTTTTTGTTTAATAAATATAATATCTATTTATTCATTGGTGAATAATTTTGTGATATTTTCATAATAAATAAATATACATTATTTAAGGTATGATAAATATTGTAGAGGAATAGAAGTTTGAGTTTAATGGTCTTGTGAGAAATAATAAAATTGAATATTATTTTACTTAATATTATTTAATTATAATTCACATGTTAAGAGAATCTTGAGAAAGACTAATACTAGTATTATTTTTATACATGGGTATTTTCTAGGATTAAATAAATAATTAATGTCACTTGTGTAATTATTTTATTTTTCCCTATAAATATATATACGGTTATTTTATTTTCTCATAAGACAATTCATTTTTCTTGGTTGTGCACAACAGATTTGGAAGATCCCATCAAGACTAGAGAGATCCCTTCTCCAAGAATGCTTCCATGAATGGAGAGTAATCCTCTTCTGCCAGATCAAGGATAATGATTTGGAAGCGGTTCTCAGGGGGATCAAAGAAATAATATGCAAGCACATGGATCTATTGTTACAACATCCAGAGACTCCTTTTGTAAAATTTAAGGTTTTGTGGAACATGGGTAGATAACCTCTAGAGGAAATATACACTTGGTTTCAACAACACAATGATAGTGCAACATAGATATGTCACTGAATTAATCAATTAAGAAATAATTCCATAGAGTTAATTAATATTTAATAAAATTGAATATAAATAATATGTGATGATATTATCTATAGGATATGAAGAGATTAGCTTTTCTTTCATTATTGATTCAATTTTGTTGGTCATGGTGTTTATAATTGTGTAGATCTCTAATTAATCATCAACTATGGGAAAAAACGAAATGATGGCTACCACCCATCACATGATTCTAATGCGCATGGAACATACATGTTGTATCTGAGTGGTTATATAATTTTTTTACAATTATTCAAAGATCTTTGGGGATTTATTCATTTTTAATTTATTTTTTCAATTCATGATTAATAGTTATTTTAATGTAGATTGCAAGATCATATTCTTCCACCTTCGGTTCTCGTAGATCTAATCGATCTGATTAATTTAATGAACAAAATAAAATTGAGGAACTCATCCCGAGGTTCCAAGGCATCTTGTAGAACAACATACAACTACATGAATTGTAACTAGAGTGAAAGGCCGAGTGGTGATGTTTAATGCATCAGAATTGATTTTGATATTAATTAAGAATATATCCCTTAATTTCATGCTTCAGATGCACCATGTTTTCATCAAAAAATAATAGTGCATGGTTAGCTAGATTGGATTTCGTGTAGATTGGATCTACACACTATATAGTTCCATGAGGGCATAGACAAGAAATGTATCCAATACACAGCCTACCTAACTGGTGCCCATGAAACTCGGAGTAAACATAGTGTGAGACCCATTTGAGACACCGTGTTATCCATATTTTCTTAGGTATAATTCACACACTAAGTCCCAAGGTGCATAACTTGGATAGATGGTGAGATATCCACACTCCATGTAGAACGGATCTAGAGGTCATTTCCTTAAACCAGTTACACCGATTTTAAATTAATTTATCATACTTTGTAAACCTGGAGACATGTAATTTTGTGTGGTCATAATGATATGACACTCCATGTGATATTTTTTAATATACCTAAATAGTTAAATGTTTATTTAATATCAATGAAATGGTTAATAATAATATATTGTATGAATTTTATTATAAGTTGTCACTCTACATGCCTTGAAGCATAACATGTGACTTAAAAATCATGTAATTCCGATAATAAGTCATGATGTACATGTCTTGAATGTTCTTAATGAGTTGTGTATTCAATATGCCACCAAGTTAAAATAGTATATGACTGTAATAAAAGTTGTGTAGAACTAGAAAAAGTATTCACTATGTTTCTTCCACGGTACATGTTATGTAAAAAGTTATTATCAAGTGTACTTATTTAATTTTTCTGAGATTATAATGGATGACAATCTAGAGGAAATTTAGATAAATATTCTTATAAAATAATTTATTAATTATGTTTGAAAATTATTTGATTCATGTGTGCTTATTATTAAATATGAATTATTAATAATTGTATGTTAGTTTTATTAAGTGCCTATTATGTTGTATGTATGTGGACGATCATTGTATAAGACCAAACCTTTCTGTGTGATTGGTATCATTTAATTTATTTTAAATTAAATTATTAGTGTTTGTCCTTCTCACCCCATATTATGTTTGGCCTATGACCCCATTTTTTCTATAAGGTAAACCCTTTTCCCATCACATGTGTCTAAATAAAATCATTGTTAAAGTATGGAGTTCCGAATCTAGTGGAGTTGGTTCATGTTTGAATCGAAGGTGAAACAAAACCAAGGTTATACATAGGTTGAAAGGTTGACAACTGTAGCATGAATGTTAATTTGTTAAAGGTGTTTTCCCCATAGGTAATGAGTTAGTTTTTCAACCATTAGATAAACTAACCATTAGTAAATGACAGGATCATACTGCTTTACAATTTTGTCTCTATCAAGATTCATGGTTATTTTATTATGGTTATTTTTTCGTGATTACATAATTAATGAAATAATGATTCATGAAAGATAGAACAAAACTAAATTTTCTTATTTCTAAATATTATCATTACATTTTCTAATCAATTAAGTAAATTAAATTAGTATTAACAAGCATGTGATAAAGATAATATTTGGAAATTTATTCATAAATGGATAATACCCCTCAAAAAAATACTAACTCGGTAGAGCCTTCCATTACATAAATATAAATCAAACCATAGTTTAATGTTATTGACTAGACATAGTTGTGATGAATTCAATTATATTGGAATTATAACATGATGTTTTGGGTTGAATTAACAGAGTTCAAATCATGGGTTTACTGAAAAATTTAGAACATGGTGTAACAGAGAGGCAATAGATGAGGAAATCCATTCAATGATTTTAGGATTAGGAAGTCCGCTCAATATATTAAAGAATTGTGAGTTAATGTAGGTGGCATTTAGAATGACTAACTGAAACCATTTCTGTTTCTTGAAAACCAAATTTTTGGGTAATGAGAAGGGAAATATGATCTGTTCCACTTGAGTGTCCCAATAATATGATATTCTAATGCCAACAGTGAGGGATATTGGGATTCAATAAAATATTGGGAGGATAATTAATATAATATATATTTATCTGTATAAAATTTACTAAATAAAGTAATAATATATCTTCTTAACATATTTTTACAAACCTCAAGAAAAAAGATGTCAAATATATTATTTTGATCCATACTTGAGAAAAAATACATTCGAAAATGAACTGATTTCTAAGAGTGGAAAAGGGGATAATGTGTCATCCATATCCATGTATAGAAATTATATGTTCTATAAGAACCTATTAAATTTTTTCTCGGTATTGTGGCAAGTGATGAAAAGCATCATGTTTATAAGAAACAGCTAAATGATCGAGTTATCATCCATGTTCAGTGATATTTTAAAGCAACATGTTGACATTGATGCATAAATCAAGATATCCCACTATCGGCATATATAACAAGACAATGGGAGACAAGAGAGGTATGAGATATTCAATGTGTTAATTAAAAATATGATTGGAGAGTCTTTTCCAGCTGGGCCTCATATTTTCATGATTATTTTCTACATTGAACACATGGACAACTTTTGTATTAAATTCACACGTGATTTGGATATAGATCGCATACATTCATCACAATGAAACACCTTATATAGTTTTTTTGTGAATTATAATATTATTAGTAATGAAATGAGTCTTTCAAAATGTGTGGACTTGATTCAACATAGGGATAATGACATGGGGCTTGAAAAACCTATGGTCTTTAAGATGAATAATAAATCGAAGAACAAGGAGAAGGGGGAAAACACTTATACATAGTCAAGTTCTCATCAGAACCATCCTTTAATGATAGGGAAGATCCACTGGCAGAGCAAGGAAAGGGGAAAATATTTTTTTTATATAAAAATTCAATCCATTGGAATAAGAACTACACCAAAAACATGGGGAAGCTAAGGTGCATTCATATCGAGTGAAATAAATCCATTTATACACATTTGGTATTAGATACATATTTTTGTTCACACAAATGTATTGGGGATATGTAATGGGTTACAATCCCACTGGGCCATTGGGCTATGTAATGGGTCTCCCTCTAACGAGTTAAAAGAGGTCTTTTCATTTCATTAATAATATGTGGGAATTTGACCCCAACTTTTTAAGAAAAGATAGGAACTAATTTGATTAATATATATTTTTATAGGAGAGGCGGATCTGCGAGCAACCAATGGTGAAAATATGGATACTCTGGACATTGGTGACTAAATAATTTCATTTAAAGTGGGAATAATTTTTCTTTTAACATATTTTTATTCTGTATATATAATTAACAAGAACATAATCTGTTCACCATGATTAGACACAGATGGGTTTATTTTATGATTTTGAAATAAATTTTTTTATAGAGGAAACATATGTTATGGTATGAAGAAATTAAATAATGGTCATTATGTATAGAATTGTGAAAACCATGTTTTTGATATTTATAATCAATAAAGATCATAGAACTCATAAAACCCAATTTTTACATAAAAATCATAGTCATATGAATGGGAATCATTTGAAAAATCTCTATAAATATGTTTATTTAGACTCTTCTAAGTAAAACCCCTTGAATAATGTCATGTAAGTTTACATGAAAAAAAGATCAAACCACCATTTTTTGGATAGAGTGAAATGTCTAAAAACCTTCTAGGACTGGTACACATTGATGTGTGTGGACCATTTCCTATTGAAGATAGAGATTTATATTCTTACTTCATAAATTTCAGTAATGACTTGTGTAGATGTGGATATGTCTACTTTGTGAGGTATAATTTCAAGACCTTTGAGAAAATAAATGAATTCAAGAATGATGAAGAGAATAAAAGTTCCAAGAAGATAAAGAAGATTCAATTAGATCGAGGATGTTCATTTCTTAACCAAAATTTTATCAAATTTTCATAGGTGTTTGGAACTCTATGTCAAATAACTCTACCTTACACACCACATAAGAATAGTGTTAGGGAAAGGAAAAAATATACCTTTTTGGTCATGGTAAGGATGATAATGAGTAATGAAGATTACCCATTTTTATTTTGTGTATAAGCATTACTAACTACTATATAAACAATAAACCAAGTACCAACCAAATTGGAAAATGGAATTCCCTTTGAGTTAAGTTGTGGAATGAAACTTATTTTTTCATACTCATGTATGGGTTCTAGGGGAATTTTTTAAGGACTTATTGGCGAAAAATTATCACCCCGATAGAAAAGGTATATCTATATAGGAAAACCTATGGAAGGAAAGTGATACTACCTATAAAAACCATCAGAAAAGAATTTTATTGTCGCCAGACAAGCCATTTTCTTGAGAGGGAGAAAATCATCAAAAGGGATAGTAGGATCAAGATTGACTTTAATGAAGTTGTTTCTCAAGACACATAGGAGTTCGTACATGAATAGATTCCATATTCAATCATTAAATAACTAATCCCCAATACACAAGTACTATATAGGAGACCAAGAGAGGTAAGAGAACCATAATGACATTGTATTCTTATCACGGAAGATGGTGACTCAATATTGATTAAAAATCATGAATCTATGTCCTATAATGAGGAAGTAGAGATCTCAATAGCTATTATATGGCACGATTCCATGAATTATGAAATGTATTCAAAGTATTATAACCATTTTTGGTTTTTGGTCATTGTAAATGTTCATGTAGAGAATGTTGGGTAGAAAAGGGTTTTCAAGGGGAAACTAGATATAGAAGGTAATGAAAATACCTATAATGAAATGGTAGTGGACAAATGATTTAAACAGTGTTATGTAATTTACTATTTTAAAACATTTTCATCAGTTTCCATGCATAAGTACATTAGAATTCTACATTCTATAGTAGCATACCATGACTGTTAGATTTGGATGACGGAGGCCAAAACATCTTTCTTTGACGGGAACCTTTAGGGAGATGTATATATGACACAACCAAAATGGTTTTTGAATCTAGGTGATTCCAAAAGAATTTTTATGTTTCATAGAACCATATATGGATTGAATTAAGAAACTAGTTCACTTATCATTTGATTTGATGACACCATAATTGAAATTTGTTTCATTAGAAACAAATGTGATCCATGCGTCTTCAACAGATTTAGAAGAAATTAAGAAATAACTATAGTATATGTGGATGACATATTACTTACTAGAAATTATATACCAGTATTATAGTCAGATAAGTATTGATTAAACATGTTTTCCCTCGTAGAGGAAATAAGAGATGGAAAATATATTCTAGGTATCAAGAACATTCATTATTGATCAAAGAGGATGTTTTGACTAATTCAAATTTCATACATTGACATGATACTAAATATATTTTTCATGGGACAACCACAGAGGTGATTGGTTCCAATGTAACATAGTTTACATCATTCTATGAAAATGTGTCTTCAAAAATAATAGATGAAATAGAGAATGAGTAAGATATAAAGCACATCAGTGATAGGATCAATCATGTATACAATTTTTGTACTATAATTGTTGTTTCTTATTCATTGAGAATGAAATTAATATATCAATAAGATTCTATAAAACAACTTTGGTATGTTGTTAAGGCAATCCTTTATTATCTGAGAAGGCCTAGGGATACGATCCTGGTTTATAGAGAACATGAGGATCAAGTCATTATGGGTTAAAATGATTCTTGTTTTTAGATAGGTAAGAATGATATGAAGTCACAATCATGAAATGTTTTCTATATCAAAGGAGGTGATGTGATTTGGAAGTGTTCAAATAAACTAGTTGTCCCTGATTCCACAGTAGAGTCCATGTATATAAAAGATTCTAATGTAGCCCAGGAATCCATATGTAATCATTTCATTTCCCACGAGTATGATGTGGTTCCTATATGTAAAGTCCTTATCACATTGTATTGTGACAATACTATAGAAAATTCTCTTACAAAAGAGGCATGGTCATACCAACGGACAAAGAAAACTCTATGAAAGTATCGCCTCTTTATAGATTTTCAACAAAGGGGTTATTTTTCAATAAGTTGAGCACCCATTAAAGATTACATGGAGGTCCAATTGACTAAAGGCCTATCATAGAAAAATCATGAGAATCATGCGAGAGATAATATACTTAAGGTTGTTGGTATCTAGATCTAGTACAATTTGGAGTTTATTGGAGTTGGTTATTTAGAACAAAATTCTTTAAACATAATTATATTAAGTATTTCAAAATTTTTAATATTAATAAACTCTTTATAACATCATTATTGTTCTTATGTGTAATACAGTATGTGATAATGTTCTAATATTTTCTATCATGCAAACAGGAAATAGCATTTACTCGCTATGAATAGAACATGGACGTGCCATGAAACTATTGTCGAATAAATTTTATATAGATAGATGATATAATTTGAGGGAAACAAATGATATAGGCTATCAGGGATGGATACTAATAGGAATTTCAGGAACCATGTCATTGTTTACACTGATGGTAATATCAAGTAGAATATTATGAAAACGAGACTCGCTAATAGGAAATCCAAATTTATATATGTAATTGGATATTACTTTATGCAGATGTATGTATTGGTCCTTATACATTCGTTTTATTATTAAAGATTATTATGAGTCATTCACTTAGATGTGGTGACAAAAACCTTGAGGCCTGATGTTCTCTTTGAGGTACGATATTCGGGGGGGCTCACGAGTAATGTTCCATTAATGAATAATGTGATAAAGTATTTGTACCTTCTATTTCTCAAATGATGTTGATATTGCAGACCCATTGATGGAAATTATATATCTGAAAGAAATTCATGTCCATGTTTTTTTATAGGAATTTTTTATTTTTAGAAGTTAATTAAAGATAAATCAAGCATATAGGTTAATGGAATTATCATAAGTCCATCTTAATTGGAGATATAGAGATATTAGGATTATATTACATGGTAAGAGTTTATATGAGATGACATGTCATTATGGCACGAACTTCATTCTCTATGGTTTTCATGGTGTATCGCAAGATGATAAATGGGGAATTTAGGCTTCATCACAAAATACCATAGTGAAAGAGGCCTAGAGGGTCACACACTAACTATATCTAGAATCCCAATTAAATAATATATTAATATTTATTATTTAACCGGTTAAAACAATACTATTACTGTATATGGTAAAATAATTATTCATGTATGGTTGATCATAGATAATGATTTATTTTTCATCTAGTAAATATAATATTTATTTATTTATTGGTGAATAATGCATTGAAATTTATTTAATAAATAAATAGACATAATTCAATGTCTCAAAAATATTGTGGAGGAATGGAGGACCTGCTTTAAAGGCCTGGTGATAAATAATAATGTTGAATATTATTTGACTAAAATATGTCACGAAATAACGATATTTGTATTGTTATTAAATACGGTGACTTCCTAGGATTAAAATTATAATTATGTTCACTTGTGCAATTATTTTATTTTATCCCTATAAATTTAAATACCTATTTATTTTATTCTTTCATATGAAAATTCATTTGTCTTTGTTTTTCACAGTGGATTTGGATAATCCTATCATGCCTTGTGAGCTCAGGTATCCAAGAACACTCCCATGAACGGAGATCAATAGTCATCTGCCAGATCAAGGAGAACACTTTTGATGTCGTTCTCAAGCCATTCAGTTGCATATGACACAACTGAAAAGATATTCTATGCTATCACCTGTAGATTCCTTCGATGACAATTACATAATTTCAGAATAATTGTGGATCAATGCAAGAGGAAATCTACACTTGGTTTCTAAAATGTAATAATGGTTCAACATATATATATATATATATATATATATATATATATAACCAGGTTCATCAATGAAGAATCAACTAGCCTCGCATTAAGGTGAAATCCTCACTCATCATTAAATGATGATCCATATACGACAAAAATAATTATGTGGGTTCACTCAACCCAACTCTAGCAGACACATAAGAGATTAAAACACCCTTTGATTCCCTTGTAACATCAAAAAAACTTCACCTAGACACAGTTTATACCATGTAATTACTATATTATTCTCATTCATAGAAAAATATATACTATATAACAAAAATTCAAACTCGCGTTCAATTGAAAAACCAATAAATGATTGGGTTATTATATTAAATGTAGAAAATGCGACAATAAGAGTTTTTTTTGGCGTGAAATTATTATCTTTCTTTCAATAAAATTGGTGTATGGGATGTGTATATCTAAATTCATTGTGTTATGTTTGATATATCACTAGAGTCACGTCTACATGGCCTTTTATGGTATGAAATGTGAAAATTCTTTCTATATAATGTTTGACCATGAATAGTCATATATGGCATATTACTTGGTATGATATAATTAGCCCAAGGGATCATATTCCTGTGATGTTACAGACACTGAGAAGCTATATGATATTATTCCATGTGAACAGTTTTCCTTTGGGGAGTTTAGTGTAAAATTTGAGATATTGGATTGGTTCACAATTCATGGGTGTTAGTATTAGATTAGAAAGATCTAACTTCATTGGTATCTTTGATACACTAACATCTTTATTCCTATTTTTTAAATTGATAGTAATTTAATAATAATTCCACTAGATTACATATATATATGTATATATGTATATACATTCACATGTATATTTATTGAGTTTTCATGGGTTATATTGGTTTCTATGGGGGATTATATTCACACCTTTACACCACATGTGTGTATAAATTATACATGTGTTTCTTTATGTATATTCAATAGCAGATTCATCTAGTAATTCATGTCTAGAGACACTTAAAAGTATATTTCATTGTGTATTGGAGCTTCGTCATAGGGTATTCCATTTTTTATTTTTTCCTTCTATTTCAATTGTATTATTTCAATTTTTGGCATGTTTAACCAATATTTGGGTCATGTTTGAAAAAAACTTATTTACCATTTTTTGTATTATTTTACCATATAGTGTTGATGATGTATTCGTCAAGTATTTGTTGATTTTTTAGTGGGTTGTAAATATATTTTATATGATGGACCATTAATTTGTAAAAATATCCCCACATTGAATCTTTACCTAACAATGCATGTGACCATCCTCTGGTTATTATTTAGTGGACTTGAGTCTATGTGAAATTTAAACATTGATTAATGATCACATCATGGTGTGATTTCAAAAAATGGTATCAGATCCATTATTTTTGAAAATCATAATATTTGGTTGTTATATAGTGGATAATAAGGGTTGGGAGTTGGAGTAGAAACAATATTTGTGGGCACATTCTACATGAACATACTTTAAGACATTGTTACATTGGGTTAGAAAATTTTATTTTAATATATTACTAATGATATTTGGTTAAATACTCACCAAGATATATGTGATTTACCAATAAAGTCATGTATCATTTTTTGAATATCGAATCATTTCATATATTTATGTACATTTATTTTTGTAATTTATGAGATGATTTAAAGTTGATAGTATGTAAGACTAACAAATTCATGAATATGTGTTGGAAATATGACAATATATTTGTTTTTGAAGTGAATATGATGTTATAAATTTTGGTAATGTTGGTTATTTTATAGAATTATTGAACTAAATAGATGTGTAAATGATAAGAATGAAAATCATGCTGAGAATGAGATCTCTGATGAGGGAAATAAATGAGAAATATAGGAATAATAAATATATTTCATATTGATAGACCATGGTGGAGAATATTTCTATGGGGTTGTTGAATGTGATCCATAGTATGCATGTGAAACAATTCTAGGAATCAATTATAGTCTCAGATGTGGTTCCTAGCTTTTAAGAAATGTATCCTTCTATCTATATAGCTTATATGTGTCCCCAATTTTATATGTTGTAATTTTATTCCATGGTTTTAATATATTAATTAATAGATAAATTGGATGGGAATAATATTAAGGTATCTATTTTTATTATCATGGTTCTAGGTTTGATCTAGTGGGATGCTATAGACTATGTTAAGTGCACTAAAGGGATGAACTATAAGGACTTTTAGAAGAACATTATAGAGTATTTTTTCTACCATCAGTTGTTATGGATCGAGAATATGAATTTACAGATTTTATGAATTGATGTATGTATGTTCTAGATTACACTAAATAGCTCATAGATTTTCATAAGGTTTCTATTATATTTTCACAATATTTTGTTTATAAGAACAATTAGATTTAGGATTGACTGGGAATATAGAACTATTCTTATGCTCATCTCTTTTTTAACTATACTTAACATAGGGGAGAAAAATGATCATATGGATTAGAAATATCCGAATGAAGAGAAGTGAGTTTATATAGGATTTGGTGGACTTATAAATAGAATGAAGTGGAAGAGAGTTTTTTCTAATCAAGATTTTGGATGTCGATTGTGTCATGGGAATACATTATGATCACCTTCCATTAGTTGCGGGAAATTGATTTTGTGTTTTTATTTTGGAAATAATGTCCAAACCCAATCTATTTTCCATTACAATGCCACTGAGTGTCATTCATGTTGAATTATTAGATATCATTAGAGGTGATATGTCGGGTGATAAGGGGAGTGGATGTGTTGTGTCGGCTTCAATAAGAGAGTTTTTATCTTGGGATAGTTATTCAAGATAATGTGTGAAGCCTGTGTATTTTGGAAAATGTTGATAAGGTGGTGGCATAAGCTCTCATTGAATGTATTGGTGGGAAGATACAATGCATGAGAGTCATGTAGTCCATGGAAAATTACATGTTTCTTATTCTATAAAACATTTCATTTTTTAGTAAATTGTGGAGGATATAAATTAAAAATTTTATACAGTGGTAGCTACAATGTTGGTTTCCTTTACCATAAATATTATGTTTCTCTATTATATTTAATCACAATATTTTATATACATATCTCAAGACTACAATTTTAATTTGATTTTTAAGATGCTTTCGAGACTTTTATACATAGATTCCACCTTGGGGGGGAGGGATGATAATATTATGAGGTTGTTTTATTTTATAATAGATTAATTTTTTTTATAATATTTTTAATTTCATTACTATTTGATTAGTTTTCTCGATGTGATTTACTAGATAGATTGATTTTCACATTTCTGATATCATCTTTCTTGTTACCAAAAATGTTTGAAATTTTTTCCCTCTAGGATGATTCACAAGTATTTTTGGGAAAGTAGAATTATAATGAGATATAAGAAGATATTTATTTACTAAATATGATTAATATCATTTTTTGGGATTTTGGGAATTATGTTGAGTTTATTGAGAGTTGTTTTAGTCATATTTGTCTTATATTGGTTGATTGATTAAAGAATAGCTTTCTTAAGGATTTCATAGTGGATCTTCCTAAATGGGAGGTAGAGTTCATGATTAACATGGAACCATGTACAAAGCCTATTTATATTCATCTTTATCATTTTGAACTGATTGATCATGAATAGTTAATGTCTTCATTAATGGAGTGTGAGAATAAGGGTATTATCAGCTAGTGTATATCTCATTGGTGTACTCTAATGCATTTTATGATATAGGTTTGTTAAATTTTGAGGTCAGGTCCTAATTACCATAATATAAAAACTTTAACCAAAGGTAATATATATCATTTAAAATTAATCAGTTATCATTGTGATGAATTATGGGGAGCTTGGTGGTTTTCTAATCTTGACCACCAATCTGGTTAACAGCAGCAAAGGCTACGAATTGAGAATCTGAATGAGTTTTATTTCTATAAAAGATATGGTAATAAAAATGATCTTTTTATTCCATTTTAGATTTTTAATTCACCATATCTATTCATATATTATATGAATCATGCCATCCAACCATATATGTATTCAATTATTAATGTTTTTATTGATAATATTAGGAATATTCTCAATCCATTGAGGGGAATGGGGAGAATTTGGTGCATATTTAGGTACCTTTTGATCTCATCAATGTTATAGAAATATTTCAAATTATCATTTCAACATTTTAGATGTAATATTCTATTGCATTTTTGTTTTAGAATCAGGTATATCATTTGATCATATGAAAATAGATGGAAAGATGTCTTCAAAGTTTCCCAATAATGTTTTCAGGATTTGGAGTTTATTAGACCTTGCAGTATATTATTTAAACATCATCCAAAGAATATATTAAAAATACATAGTAATTATGACATTATAATTGAATTTATTTAGGTTAAAATATTTTTATAAAATAAAGGTTGCATTCCATGAGTTCAAAATAATAATTAAATCTGCAGATATTCTCAATTTACTAGTGATCAGAAAAATATATAAGGTTTATTTTGATTCTAATATTATGTAATTGAGATTTATATTTACTAAATGATGTCGTGTAGTTGTGTATTTATCTCAATAGTTGTATGAGGAAGAGTGAATCACTCATGATATTGAGATAGGATCATTTTTTATTACTCTTTAGAGTTTGTGGAATTATCTGTTTTGGAAAATGTTTATAGTTTTCTTTTACCACCAGAGCATATTATATATATATTTTATTATGTATATCAAAATATTTTATAGAGATTATGAGTTTAGTATTTATAGACAATTAAAATTAATCTTTTATATACACCAAATAAAGGTAATGTTGTCACAATTGCTTTGTGAAAGAAGTCACATGTCGATGTTTCTCAGGATCTCTCATAAAGAGTGGAATCGAATAAATATTTTCATAGATGTACATATTGATGTAGCTATTGTGGAAGGATATTTGTTTCTTTTAACCTTATCTATTACCTTGTAAATGGTTGATTGTTAATGTAGGATTATAGTTTTGATTATATATACGTGAAATATAATGGAATGGTATATGGTCATGAGAAGATTCTTAGATGGTTTCTTGGATGTGATTATTAATTTTTTTACATGGGAATATTTATGTTCGTATGGATTTATGTGATAATGTTATTGTATAAATAAATATTTCTTGATGGGAAATTTATCATAGTTTAACTATGATATTCTATTACATTCAGCCATGAACTTGGTGGCTTAGAATGATAAGGATAAATGGTTGTGTATGTTAAGAGGTGATTTACCTATATGTTAGTTAATACTGGGCATCATATGCTAGTGATTAAAAATAGATCAATTCCTACTATAATATAGATGTGTGGTGAAGGAACAATATACTTACTGATAATATTTCTTTGTTGGTTGATAGGGAAAGATACGAAATATGTTTTTATTGATTGTTTGATGATTTTTTTAAATTTTTTGTTGATCAAGGATACCACTATAATTGTGGATATTAGGAAGTAGTATTTTTTGAGGCTGTAATACATCATCGGATAATGATTATTATCATGTTTGATTTTGATGTGATATTTACATCATCATTCAAGAATTTCTTTTAGAATGATTTTGGGATTCCAATAATGTTTAATATAGATTATCATCTATATATATATATATTATAATACTACTAAAATCTCCAAGATATACTCCAAGAAAGTTCTCGGGACATTACTGAGGAAAGGATTGTTTTTCTACCATTGGTAGAGGTTATTTATTATAATATCTAGTAGGAATTGATTTATAAAGAACCAATTAAGGCCTTATAATATAGGCCTTATCTCTCTCTGTTGTGATGGATGTAATATAGGTAATCATATTTGGTTGGACCAATTTTTTTAAAAGAGACATCCAATAATTTGTTGATCATCAGGTTAAAGTTGATTGCAAACCAATGTTAATAAAAGTCTAGTGAAAAATAAAAATATCTTCTAGATGGGTTCTTTGTTAGGTATTATGTTAAACATTGGGCCTCACTATAGTTGGGGAATAAAATAATTATTATGGAATATAAGAAATTCCATTTGTTAAACAGTTTGATGTTTTTTAAACATAGAAAATATTCCTATGTGTTTGAACAACCATTTAATTATGGATTTATGCACCATATCATTAATGTAACCCATTTTAGGAAGTATTAAATGGTTCCAACTCATGTGATAATGTTCAAGGATATTGATAAGGAACCAAAAAATATATTTTATCAAGATTTTTTTTGTGAATTTTATATCACTGTAATAAGTAGTTTTCAAAATATTATATTCCTCTTGTATGAGTCTTTTGTAATAATGAAAATTAATAAGATGAGTCCTAAGAACAATTTGTTGTGATGAGGTCCAATGATCCAAATTTTCTCATTAGTGATAATCAATGATGAATCAATTGGATTATAAGACCTATAGTGGGGATTTTTTAGTGGTTGTTGTCATTAAGTTATGTATGATCTTTAATTATATGAATTAATAATGTCTACAAGTATATTTTGGAGAAGTCCATGGCGAATTAATATTCAAGGGTGATAGGTGATGGTGGAAGTGTTTGTGGGACATGTATGAATAGGGATAATAGTCACACTGGGTATATAGTGGTGGTATTTGGGACTAGATGGGTAAATGGCCATCTCCAGTTCCATTTTACTATGTATGATAGTTTTCTTTTCATGTTCATGGTAATTTATTCTTATCGACTTATTTCTATTATTAATGGACGCTTTTGTTAAAATTTGATGTAATTTGGAATCATAATCCCCTCTATCCATTATGAATCATGAATATTATCTATTATATATATTTAAGGTCAAAATAGAGATCTCATTAGAGTGTTTGATTCGTATTTGTATTTAATTTATTATACATATCATTGTGTTTTCTGGAAATTATGTTTTTATCACTATATGTTTCTAACTTCCCTTCTCTTTATTCTAGTTCATTTTATTCTAGAATCACAATGCTTGTGGAGTTTTTAAAGCCCCATTCCTTCAGTGGATATATTCCCCTCATTAATCAGGTATCCTCTTTCTTTTTCATTTTATGGGATGATGGATATATATATAATATAGAATGACTATTTAATTCATTTATTTTCTATGATGTTTTTCATGGAAACTTAATTTTTATTTTTAGACTTTATTTCCATGGATATTATAATGGAATTTTTACCATAAAATGTTTTCTTTGGGTTCCAATTGTGGTCACCCATGTTTTTAATGATGAATTAAAAATGGAAATATTATAATTATTTTAGGAAATTAAATTGATATTAATCTAATGGTTTTTTTATTCATGGAAATAAACAACAGAAGAATGGAAATAATGATATAATTCTTTCTGATCAATACCGAATAAATTATTTTCCTGGGAGTAATTATTTTTCCCTGTGTTTAGAAAAGTTTTTACTTTGTTATAGTGTTTAATATAAAAATTTTCTTTTTTAATGAGCATGTTATTGAGTTAATGTGGGTTATTTTTTAAGTATAATTTCACTAAGTCTTAATGGGAATTATACCAAATATTTGGGTGTTGTGGTGTGAAGTTGTTATGAAAATTATGGGAATGTATAAGATTTAAATTACTAAATAAATATATTATTATAGTAACTATCTTATAAAATGTTATTTAATAAAATTAGGATTTAAATTTCAGCTATTGAGAAATTATTGGGGGTTCTTAGATTGTAAATTATTTAGGAAATTATTAACATTATTGTTGTAAATAAATTAGTAAATTCATCACATTTAATTATTACTAGAAGTCTTGTTAATGTGATAAAAAGTGTTATTATGGGATTAAAATATTTTTTACTACTGTTATAAATTTTTTTTTTTCATATTCTTTTCACTAACCTTATTGTCTTACATTAGATAAATTATTGTGGTCACCTAAATGTAGTCTATGATGGGAAAATATAAGATCATACCTACTATGGAACAATTCTCCTTGAATGGTCAGAAATATGATATTTCTTGTTATGTATTAGTTTTTCTTGATTGGTAGGATTTTTGTGGTGGTCTATGATTTAAAACATTGGATGACATTATTACATGTGCACATTTGGAGTAAGATATGTCCATGATATAGGTAGAGTTGCAGTCTTGGTGCATTATATATAGTTACAATAATTTGTTGAGGCATGTATTCTATGTCAAGGTGGCATTAAATCTCCTAATAATTTATTAAATTTCAAAGGTTAATTGTAATAGAACCATTCTTAATTAATATATTTATATATATTTACATACATACTCCTACTATTATATAGGGTTCCAATGAACTCTTATAAGGTTTATATTATCCCATATTATACACAGACACACCATGTGTGTGAGGAAATTATATGAATCATTTTTCATGAAATATAAAAAATGACATTCTAGTGTGAAATAGGTTCGTAGATATAATATAATGAATAGTTTGTGGGATCCCAATGTGGGTTTTCATTTTTTTCATTTTATTATCTATTTCAGTTATTTTATTTTCATTTTTTATTTGTGTGAACTTCCTTTGATTCATCATTAATACTGTGACATTTATGGTCATATTGGGTTGTTATTTTTATCTTTTAGAGTTTATGTGTTTTTCATCCATGGTTTAGTAATTATGTGTAATATATTATCTATTTATTTCTTATGATGAAACATTAGAGATTAAAACTCCCCCTCATTGGGATCATAAACCATTGGTATAAGTCAACATCCTTTGTTGATGGGGTAGTTCCATTCTGTCCATTTGGTATTTGACATTTATTTCATGTTCTCACCCTGTGAATGTTATAAATTACTAATTTCCCTTCTGTATTAGGAAAAAGACCAACCCAATTGAGAATGAAAAACAACAATAATGGTTCTTAAAATTATATTATTTTTTTCATGTAATTAAAAGGTAATAGAGTCATCATTAGGTGATGGTTGATCATGGAATATTTCAGTAAATGAAAAAGGATTATTGTGAAACTTATCTATATGATGTAAAGTATTTACTATTCCACTCATATTTATAGAAATATTAGACATGTTATTTGTAAAATATAAGACATAATTATCCATCGCAAATTGTTTTTAATTTTTATTCTTACTTTATAATAGATGAAAGTTATGTATTATTTGTAATATTTATGAAATTTTATTATATTAGCTATATTTTGGTGTCATTTTTACATTTATACAGGGTGAAAATGATTAAAATGAGAACAGTTTACAGTGACATCAAATGATATATTACATTCACATTAAAATTTCATTCATAATTCCCCTTAAAATGTTTGAATCTTGATATTCTCAATATAATATAAATGATAAATTCAACGAATTTATCAATGAAACATTTTATAAATTTATCACACTTTAATGATTATGGTAAAATGGAATGTTGGAAGACTATTCAATGATTTAATGAAATAAAATTGTGAAATAGTTATGAAAAGTAGTGTTGTGGTGTTTTTTATATTAAAACTTTTATCATGTAATGTTTAGTTTATAAAATTATATAATGTTTCCAATTCGAGAATTTATTAATCTATAATGGGTATAATATTATATAATAATTGTTTTGATGGTAAATTTATCCTGGTTTTTTGAATGGTTGTGATTTCTTCTTAAATTATCATAACTAGATAATGTGGTCTAACTGTTTCATTGTTATTCACAAGTAAAACACAATGGGATTTCACATAGGATTTATATAAATTATAATATGTTTTTTGTATTTAGTATTATTTAAGATTATTTTTGATTAAGGTATATTTTAATGATTTTTATATTCCATAGGTTAATAATAATTTTAGAGAGAAAACAATTTCAATGTTTCATATTTTATACTAGTATAAAAGATGTCAAAGTTATCTAGAATGTTTCACATAAATATATTGACATATTATTAGTGGAATATTATTTGAATTTTGGAGGATATAGAGATAATTTTTATTATTGGTTGATAAAACATTTCATGGTATTAATCTCATTATAGTTTAATTCAATATTTTTTTATTTTCTGAACATGGTGAGGTAGATTATTTTTGTTATTATTTAAATATTTAGATGATTTTATGTTTTATTTTAAAATTTATAGAATAAGAATATTATATATGAATGGTTTCGAAGTATGTGATAATATAAGTTAAATGTAGAAATTTATGTATGTTTCTAATGAATGGCCAGTTGTGTGAGGTTTTTTAAAAATATAAAATCTTATAATATGCATGTATTTTATTCTTGTATGTAAATATCGAGAATATATTAATTTCCAATGGACATTTTCTCTATATTTTATATGATTCGATTGGAGATATTTTAGGGGGTTCATTGAATATTTTTGTTATTTTGATGTTCATTTCACATAAATATTGTTATTTCCAGTTTTTCGTTAGTATTTTTTCACACATATGTCAATGGGAAGAAAATATGAACAAATTTAGGCTTAGTATTTTCTCTTTTAATGAGATTCATGTAAAAAATATCATCATTTATAGTTTTAGAGTTTTTTATTTTCAAAGATGAAAATAATAAAGGGTGGAGAAGATGTCATTTCTATGATATTCTATATTCAATCATTATTTGTTTTTCATTTCACTATAAGTTGTTTAATTTTCAGTGTTGAATGTTTTAAAAGTGAGAATGGAATAGTGTTTCAAATTCTTTTTTAGAGGGAATTCTCCAATAATCATATTTTTGAATCCATTGTTTTATATTATGTTTTTATAGATATATTTATTAAATTGTGCCTCCTGGAATCATTAGTGAGCTCTACGAGAAAATTTCATAAAAAAATTATTACAATTTTGTTTTCATAATGGGTAATGTTTTAATTTTCACCCAAATGGATAAATAGATCAATTAACTATATTAACTATTGTAATTGTAAAGTAAAATTTTATTATGGTATAAATTTATTGTTAATGTAACACTAATGTGATTTTAGTGTCATTGAAATTCTCAAAATAATTAAATAACTAAAAACTAATTAAAATACATATATACATCCTTGTAGTTTCTAGCGTCAAAAATCGATCTATTTTATATTCTATAATAGGGAGTTAGGAAAAAAGGAAAGAGATATATAAATATTGAGAATAATTATATTTTTTTGGTATAGTTCATTGATTTTGATCTTATTTTACTTGAATATCTGATTAATCTTTTTAGAAGTTAGAAAAACTTCATTATTCTATGATTTAAAACAACAAACATATTTAAATGGGAATATATCAATGTAATGAATATTTATTCTTAATAATTTTAAAAAAATTAACAAAAGGAATAATTATACTATACATACAAGTGTTAATAATGTTTTTTTAAAAGTGCGATGAATTATTATACAATTAAAATAATGGGGAATATTATAAATATAATTAAATGTATGAAAAAATATAAATCCAATGACACTAAAAATATGGAAATAAAAAATTACATTTTGAAATTTATATTAATGCTATTTTTTCATAAATAACAACTTCAATGAAAATTTGAATACCTTAACCTTTGATTCCAATGGAATAACATATATTTTAGTATTTTTTATAATAATAAAAATTTTAATTGAAATTTTATGGTGATTACTGATCATGTTTTTTTCCCAAATTATAGTTGAAAATGATTGTTTCTGTATATTTAATTACAAACATATAGATCAAGGGTTGTGGCATCATCTAATTGCTCACATCTTCGATTAGATGTTTGGAAATGGTCTATATATCCCACTTGGATTCTCATAATTTATTAGTGGGACACTCCTCATGAATTTCTAACAAGGTCATCAACTACTCGTGATTATCTGAATGGGTAGGTGGCCTGATTAATATGAGTAAAAAATATTAAATCAATATATTCAAATAACCATGGAGATATAAGAACTGGGATTCCTCCAAATGAACTATTTATGGATTCATACGTTAGGGAACATGAGGTTACCTTTTATCACCTATTAGATTTTTTATCATGGAGAGACATGTCGGATAATGTGTGGACATTAAATATTACATAGATGGTTTTAATGTACCCATTTTGATCTTCCAAAAACTAATAGAACATTTTTTAAAAAAAATATTGGGTAAATTAAGATTCATAAGTTTACTTATTTTATTTATAATATGTTCATGATCTTGTAATGATGTACAAAATGATAGTTTTTAAAAATTACTCTTTCATAGTATAGTGGTTTCTAAATAATATTTTATAATTCTTATAGAGATATAGAAAAATTATTTGGATGATGGTGGGAGATAATACGAATGTGATAAAGAATTTATGTGATGATTATTTAGACATTTTTAGGGGTGATATATGTGTTGATATGAATTTATTATAGCAATGATTTAGAGTTGACATAATTATGAATTAAACTATTTGTATTGATAATGTGGAATTTTCTTATAATATATGTTAAGGTGGGATATAAAATATATTATTTTTCATATATGTTGATATATATCACGGTTTAATGATACATGTTTTCCATTTGAACTAGTTGTTGAGTGATATTGATGTATCAATGATTATATTGATTAAAAATTAAGGATTGAATTTTTTTTCTTATCTTAAATTATGATTGTAGTTATATTGGGAGGATTATTTGTTTTCATATAATTTTTTTATATTTTTCATTAATGGAATATTTTTTATCTTTAGATGAATATAGTGAATTTTATGAGAGTACATAGTCTACTTTCTCACCAATGGATTTTGGTTTGTGGGATACAGGTTATAAAGGTTAATCTATAACCTGATACTAGTGATTTTCTATATAATATCATCTATATAATGTTGGAAATATAATATTTTTTGGTTTTTAATAAAATTAATTTTTTTATTTTGGATTACAAGTCCTCTTCTAAGTGATTAGAATGTAAAATAATATTTTTGGTTACATCACTTTATCTAACAACTACTGACAGATATAGTGGTTGAGTCCCAACAACCCGAGAAGGTTATCATGATGGATATATTTCTATAAATATTTATCCAAACCTATGTAACTATAGTGAAATGGGATATTAGTTATGGTTTGTGTATTCAAGTGTCTTCTATAAGGAAATTCTATAAGAGGCTCATATTCTAATTATTATGAGGAGTGTTTCTGTTATAGAAAATATAAACATTATTAATTAGTATGAATGATTTTTTCAGATATGGGTTGCTTACATGTAGTATATCTTATTAATGATGATATTGAATTTAATGAGAATTGGTTTTTAGTTTTTTTTATATTCTATATTTTTCAGTCACACAGTCAGCATTTTTATATATGAGTTTATTAGCTATCCATGATGAACATACTTATTATTTTTTTCTCAACTATTTGTATGAAGATGAACATTATTTCGCTAATGTTCATGAAAATAAGCATGTTATATTGTGAGATATTATAGTATGATAGTGTATTAATTAAGGTTGGTTGGATTCATCTTCTATGAAAATAGTTTTGTTAGTTCATAGGAAATTTTTATTATATTTTCTATAGATTGGTATGTTATAACATTTTCATTTTTTATTGGATTTAATTTTTCATTTTCTATTATGAATATATATGAAACTGATTCATGTTTATGTTCATAGTAGATAATGTATAATTTTCTTTTAATCATTTTTCACTATGAGAAATTGAAACATTTCATACATAAGTGATGTGCCCCATTGCACCTATGTATACCTCAACACTAACCAATATCCATTGTCCTAAAATAGAAAATTCTTGGATAGTTATCTTATAATTGTTTTTTCATATGAAAATTTGAAGGTTTGTGTGATTGAATTTTTAGAAATTCATGATATCTATATAGAATTATTGAGATTGTGACACCGTGAGACATTATATATCACGAGAACATTAAAATATCTAGTCTTGCTCAATGGATGATATTGATGTTTTTTATCTTTATAATGTAACAGTATTGATTAAAATAGATTATTATATATTTTAATTTTTTAAGGGGTTTGTGTTATATGATTAGCATTATCATATGTCATAGTATTTGTGTTGTGGGATTACTATTATCTATGAAAGCACCATGAGAGTAATTTTTTATTGAATGTAATATGAAATATAGGTTGGGGTACATGGTTAGATAAGTAATCCCACTAAACATATCCATTATTATAAATAATTATATTATGGTTACATTGACAGACTCTGAACATATTTATAAATTATATGAAGTGGGTATATGGTACGAGTTAGAAGATTGGTTGTGTAGTGGCTAGTGGGTAAGATTTGGTCCACATGAGAAATTATTGTGTGACTATGTGTGTCTGTATAAAATATTTGTTTCGGGGTGAATTTTTTTTTGAGATATATGGCTAATTATATTTAATTTATACCTTAACCATGGTTTGGTTTCATTTTTCTCTTATTATATCTTATTATATGGATGAATTATTATATTATAATCATATTTGAACTCTTTGGAGTCATAGGGATGGAAATTACTATGTGTGTTCAAACTCACCACATATTGTTATATATCAAGTATAGTTTCATTTCATTTGGGCCTATTTTTAGTGTATTATTTTTTTAGAAGTGTGCATTGAGGAGATAGTGAGTTCCATTTCATGGTAACTGATTATTGAGGTTTCATTCTACATTTGATTTTTATTTTTTTTATTGATATTTCACATTTAATGATTCTAATGTATAGTATATATATCTTTATTTTATTATTCCATGTTTTTATTAGTGGGTAATTCCTCTCTTTATGAGATATAAATACACTCAATGCTATTACCCATTATCTGAAAGATTAGATATGGACCAGAGTTGTCACTAACATTCTCATTTTCATCCCAAATAGGTGTTGGTAGAGATGGCTCTGTTATTATACCTAAATTAACAACGTATTATTTCAATTAAAATATTGGGTAAATTTTTAATTTTATGTAATTTTGGAAATACATTTTTTATGTTCATGATTTTGAATTTTTTTATTAAAAATCATGCCAGATCATTGAAATGACTAAAAGGATTCATGATTAATCACATGGTTTTGGAACCATGAAAATAATAATGAAATCCATTTTATTTAATGTATGGTGTGTTTATTCTTTAAAAATAATTCCCTTTTTCCATGTAAAAATATATTCATATTTTAAATTCATTTAAATGATAAACTAAATCTTTTAAAAATCACATTTTCTTCCACACATGTTAAAGGAATATCATGGGGCCTTATTTGGGTAATTTACTTGGATTCAACTCCTTTGAATCTATCCATTATTCCAGTTTTATGACTTTAAGCCTCATATCATTATTAAATAATTATTTGGATCTTATATGTTTCATTTTGTCTCGTATATCCAATATTAGAACTTTCACAATGGAGGTTTATTTTTTACATGTTAATTTTTCTTCAAATTAATTTTGGCGTTTAGATGCTAGTTTATGAAAAATCCTCATCAGAACTGAGATATTTGTTAAATATATTTTAATGGCTTATAATTTATCACCTAATTTATGTTGTGATGTATTATTATCATATGTTACATGTAGGTAAGATTCTGTTGAATATGATATCAGTCTTTTTGGGATATATAGCATATTAATATTAATATATATATATATATTTAATGAATTTTATGGACTAAGAGGTTTATAATTATATTTTACAAAAAATTGATATGAAGGAATGTGATAAAAGTCACCATAAATGGGAAACATATATATTGAAGGATGTACATCGATATAAAGGTTGATAATGAACATGAAATATCTTGTGTGAATGTGTGATTATGAATGGGGTAATTTTGAAATGGGTCGTATATTTTTTGGGATTATAACACTCCATCGTAGTGGTGTTTAAAATTAAATGATAGTTATTACATAAGTGTGACTCAATGATATAGAATAGAACAATGAAACTATCATTTTTATGTAAGAATAAATATTTAGTGTGTGGTGGGTAGCTGATTTGGGGAGAAAAATGACATGGTGTAGTGGTCACATCTATGTGTGATCTGATATATGAATGTGAACCTGATTGGAAATCATGACACTTAAGGAAAACAATATCTGATGAAGTATCTTGTAAAAATAAATTAATTTTTAGCTATAAGGGTAATTCATTAAAATGAAATTTTTCATTCCACATCCTTCAATATCAGGAATACTTCAAACCCAATGTAAATATTATTGATGACATGGTTTCCACCATTGACATCCTTATTTTTGGGGTATTTTATATCATAATATATCATGGATTAAGAATTGTTTCTCTAAATTACTAAAGTACAGGGGTACTGTATTAGGTTGGGAACTATATTAATAATAACTATTCATAAACATGGGCATAATGAAACTTTTCAGGTGATTATGGGCAATCATAGGATTCAAACTCAACAAAAATTATTCCTCTTTGACCAATCCATCCACCAAGGGAATATGATACATCCAATGTTCTAATATATAATATATATTATATAAAATCAAGTATTCATAATAGTTTTACCTATAATAAAAAACTATATATAAAGATAAAAGATTTGAACTATATTAATGCCCAATAATACCCTGGAGTTTGTGATGACATTATAAGATTGTATCTAGAGTTTTAAAGGAAATGTAGTTGATTTTTGTAATATATATAAAAAAAAATATTGAGTTCCATATTTTAATAGGTTTTATCACATCATAATAAATTCTAAAATTAATACTATTTGATAAATCTAGCCCATAATGACATGAAGATATTTTTATTGAATAATTATAATGTCTTGGATTATTGTAATAATTAAATATAACATGTGAAATTCTATAGAAATATAATATAAAATAAGTACCAAACAACACTCAATGTGTCCACAATGTGTTTGTTTAAATTTTGGTATAAATATAGAAATAATCATTAGATGAGGGTCCATGGATTTTCTCTATGAAAAGTGATTTGACAAAGAAACATGTTTCTAATTTGAATATATTTGTATGATCACTTTGTAATTCCAAGGGTGTTATAAATGATATTATAAAAAATTTACATCAATCTGTTGATCTATGTTAGTGAAATATTATAGTATATAACACTAAAGTATGCCTGAATTTGAGATATATCACTCAACAATGAGGAACATATGGCTGAAATCATGTGATTTAAAGTATATTATTAGGATTTGATTTTTATTATAAAATAGAGAATATATGGAATGTATTTTTGAAAAAATTATTGAAATAATAATACAAATTTAAATAATAATAATTATGTGGGACACACGGATTACTATTTGAATATTATAATAATATAATTTAACTAAAACATTCAATATTTTTTATAGAGTTAATGAAGTTATCAAAACTGAAAGAAATAGTTCTGGAATTATTAATTGAGATTGAGTAAACAATCTGGTTATTAGTGGAGAGTAACAATATGATAGATACACAATATTTCCCATGATCAAATTAGGTTCACTAATGAAAGAATACAAAAATAAAAAAGGAGTTCCATTTATATATCTATATGATTTATTTGTTGAATAATTATTGTAAATAAAATTATTCGATTATGGAATATAATTTATAAATAAAATGGTTAGAATCTATTTTGAGTGTAATAAAAAAATCTACCGTTGCATTCATGATGTCATTATCTGATGGATATGGGTGAAAATACTCCAATCTCTAACAACTAGTGTATCTCATCTTTGTTTGGAGGTTTATAAGTGTTGAAACAATTATAATAACATTGAATATACTCTAATTTAATGATCAGTGTCCATTTAACAACCTATAATGGTTGAAGAGAGGAATTTCTGTATGAAAATTCTGAATATACCCACACATATATAAACTAAAAATATCCTCACATGGGGATTCGTGTATTGTGAATGAAGTGGGATTTCCCCTTGTTAAAGGAGGAACTAAGAACAAAGCCTTGAAGTTGTAGGGATTCATAGAATAATGTGGCCTTGTTCTAAAGTGTAATCCACTTAAAATAAATCTAGTAAATTATGGGAAATCGATACCTCATCAGTTATTGATCCATGGATATATCCCAAATTTAGTTGAAAGAAGTAATATTATAATGTTGATTATGATTTAAATTTATTTATCTTATTGTGATCTAGTGAGATAATAATACAATTTAAGATACTGAATGTGTTCCTTCAAAAGTGATAATAATATTTGACATAGGGGAAATGTTATCAAGAGAAAAAAATCATTCTTTCTGTACCAAGATTTAAACCACTACCCCCACCCCTCATATGGTGTATGCATTCATCCTTGTCCCAATATGTTGTGTAAGAGCTATATGCCTGTATTTGGGAGTAAATATTTAGATATTTTCTATGATTTTATATACACATGTATTAGATGATAAGACCAAATATTCTAATGGATCCATATATGACGGATGAAAAAAAGAGTTGCTAATTTTTCTATAATCTTATATTAAAGAGATCATGGAATATATATATCAACATACTAAACTAAAATGTAAAATGAGTGAATGATAGATACCAATATATAAATGATCTTAGTGATATTGATTTTCAATCATGTATGAAAGAGAATGTCTCATCATGATACTACATTCATGGTAAGGAATACATTAGAATTTATTTAGGGAAATTCTATTGAATTCAATGCAATTATGATATAATCATCAAATATTTTTTAATATTACCTAATGTCTATGATAAAAATAGTAGGCTTGATAAGAAGAGTACCCCCAAGATACAAACACACACACAATGTGATATTTTTATCATATCCATAATAATAATATAGACAACATAGTTGTGAAATATTTATTCAAATATATAAAGAAAAAATTCCTAAATAGAGAATGATGTGATCATGATTTCCTGACTTAAATGGAAATGAAATAAATTTCCCGTTATGGAAAACGGTTTTACAAAAAAACAATAATTGATCCATTCCTTTTATAAATTATCTACAACAACTAGAAATCGTCTATATGATTGAATATGAATGAATATGAAAATTAGTTTTTTAAAATAACAGATTGACGAAGGTGTAGTTTTCCATGAATGATGACATAATGATAATTTTATTAACTATAAGGGGTCAAAGAGAAATTCATGATTTATATAAAAATGTGTTTAAAAATATATGGCCAGATTGAAAGATGTAAAAAATATGTATTACCTATATCAAGACAAAACATAACTTGAGAAGAAATGTTAAAAAATAAGAATTATTGAGGATCAGAAACATGGATATACATTTGAAGTGGGGGTATATAAATATTAATTATCTCAATGAGTGGTTTCAATCAGTGATTGAAAATATGTACATTTCTCTCATAGTGTCTTAAACAATAAATGCTCATGTAGAAATAAATATGAAACTAGCGAGTAGATAAAATATTTATGATATATCTAAAAGTTATGGATCTCAATGTAATATTGTTAAAAACTGATACTATTATGAAATCTAGGGCTTTGAATAATATGTATATTTAATAAAAAATTATCATTGTTTGAAGAATTTTTATAATATATTTTTAATGAATGAATATATAGATGATTTTTTCATTTAACATAATATTTTTTTTAGTTCTAACCAATTATATATATATGTCATGAAGAAAAAGTGGTGATGATAATTCTCTTTTTCTCATTTTGAGGGGGATGGAAGTAAACAAATAATATGGATATATTAAATTGATAAAAGATTTACCTATTTGAAATACTTTTAGGATGAGAGGAAATAAAAGGTTCAACATACACCAGTGACATGTTTTATATAGTATCTTTCATGAAAATACTAAATAATAATGAGGACCTAGAAGATATAATCTAGTGTAACATTAGAAAAGGATGATGGAAATGTGAATAAATATTCATAAAGAAAACATAATTATGAGGAAAATATAATGGATATTGAATAGAACCAAAAAAATTCCTATGTAGTTTCACAAAACATTCTATAAGAAACATAAGTACACTAATGGACATTCCTTCCTTTGGAGGAGGATGTTTAGAAAAGGACGTAGTGTTAATGGATCATTTTAGGATACATATACTAGTGGTATTTGACTCACAATAGATTTGGATCCCAAGAAAATTAAGATGTAAAATTATTATATAAAAATTTGAATGGATTGTTTTTACAATTAGTGTTGCAATGATAATGACTCAGATGACACCATTTATTGTTGGGAACAAATTATTCATTCATATTTAACAACTATATTCCTCTAGTTCAGGTTATCTCAAATATACCCATCACCCCCATTAACATTATTACCACCATTGTTGATTTTAGTGATAAAAATTTTATGGGGTGATGTGAACCATCAGGATTATATTCTGAATTATGATTTCTGTGATAAAATATATTCATGAAAAAGTGGGGTTAGGTAAACACTATAGACAACAGTGATGGATATGTAATTTCATGGTTCAATGAAACTATATAAAGGGTATTGATCATAATACTATGAAGTGGTGTGAATCCTTAATTTTGAATATCCTAATGGTATCAATCCAAATTTTCTGTTCAATATTTGATATCATTCCATATTTCAAGAGGTATCCAAAAACAATGAAATAAAAGGAATTTTGAGGGAGAACCTATGACATTCATAGAGAAATTTATCTATTATCTTTATTTATCCAAATAACATTGTATAATTTTATGGATTTTAGTATACTAAAAGATGAAAAAAATTTAACTTACATGGGGTACAAAAATATGTTAATGTAGATATTATAATTGGTAACAAGATCTATGCTATTTATGGGGAATTTAATGTTTAGAACTTCAAACCTAATTACTCTTCTATGATAATAAAAATAAGAACAATTTGATCAAAGAAGATAATCAACATGATTTGGTATCAAAATTTTATCATAATTTCTAAATATCAAATTAAAGTAGCTAATTTCCAATTCTAATATTATTATATTAGTGTTCATTATTATTCATAAACAACGTTTTAGATAATTTCACAATTTGAAAATTATTTCACAACATGTTTGTAATTATTTCATAAAATTCTCTATTACAAGGTAAATTTTTTCATCACCTCCTAGAACAACTCGGTGGTATTGATTTTACTTTAACATATCATTTTTAGGACTCCAATAATTTTAGTTACATTCAATCATTTTGTATAAGTCAATGATTCAATCAGAAAAAAGACCAATGTGGGCCTTGAACCGAGAATATTCTGGGTGAAGAGAACATCAAATAAGACCATTAAAAAGACTATAACACCCAAGAACAATGAAAAAGTAAGCTAAAATATGAACATCTGATACAATACATCCTGAGAAACATTTAAAGAAATAGTGACATTTTTAATCATTTTTCTTGAATTTTCTTTTAGGAGGAACAAGTGGAAGATAAACAGTTTTTCCAATTTTGTGTCCCCTGAAAAAACCAACCGTGATGTATGAAATATTTTTATCTTTCTAATGAATATTTATAGTCTAATTTATCTTATGTATAACCATATATTAAATATAGTTTAGTTATTAAACATTGAATTTTACACTTTTAACTCTTCATTAAATAAAATAATAATTAATGTCTTAATCTAATCAAACTGGATCCAAAAGGATCATATTTTATTACTAAGGTTGATTTTGGTCTAAATACACTTATCCAATAGAATTAGGACATGTTTTGGTGTAATTATAATATCATTTTAACCTTTAATTACCCTATTTACTTTGAACAGTGGTAAATAAAATTTAAAAATTACTATTCAAAAAAATATTTTCATCCCATTGAACCACATTTTACTTAATGATGTCAATCATGTCTTATGGATTTTTTAAATTCAATTCACAAAAGTGGTAAATTTTCATTTTATACAAATTTTCAAATGTTCATAGAAGGTGGGTAAAAGACGTTGAAAAATTAAATAAAATTTTATACACCTAATATTATTATAAAATGACTCCAATGAATTAAATTTAACTAATATAGGTATTATATATCAATTTTGGGTGAAAATAAAATTAAATAAAATTAATAATTATTTATATCAAAAGTCATTTTTAAACAATAATGCAGTGTTATTCACTATTCATCAATAATTGATGATTTCATAAAAATACTAAAGAATCGCCTTAATCTAATTTTGATACTAAGAATTAATAAGTTGATTTATATTTTTACAAATTAAAAACATAGAAGTTGAATTAATTAATTTTTAATTAATTTTTTTGTCAAAACCAGAAATTAGGTTTTTGAGAAGTAAAAATTTTCTAATGATTGATATTTGTTTATATCCAATTAAAATGTAAAATTACTTCAAATGACAAAAATTGGATTAAATTATAAATATATAATATAATTATAATTCAGAACCATTCAAATATTGAATTTTACACTATAAATTAATTTGATTAAAAAAGTTGTTTTCAATTAAAATCCAGTATTTTTCAATATTCCTCCAAATGTGAAAGTTATCAGAAAAACATCCAAAATTTATCCAAACTAAATTTTAAAGTTCTAATTATAAAGAAGAACTTCATTTTTCCAAATTGAAAATATAAACGTTTCAAATATTTTATTTAAAAAAATCTCCCTTAAAAGGTGTAAAATTTCATTTTTTTAGAAAACACTTATTTTTCTAAAAAGGAACATTTTTTCTTATATTAAGTCAAAAAACACATAATATGAATGATAAAATTATATGCAGTATATAAAATTAAAAATTTCATTAATATTATTCATAAACTCTTTTAATATGTCATGTTTGATACGTCGTGGTGTGCTTGAACTTAGTTTTGTGTGTGGCGCAAGCTATTGAATTACTTTAAGGAGATAACGTATTATGAAATCTTGGGGTGTTAAATTCTCCCCTCCTACAATAAATTGCATCCGTATAATTTTATTTTGTTATTTGAAAATAAAAGGTTGAAAATAGAAAATACCTTTGTGGAAAACCCACATCGTAATGAGGGTTCCAAAAATTAATCATAATAAGAGTGAAAGGGAAATGAAAAATTCCCCACCAAATTAAGATTTTAAGTAGGGGAAATTGGTGGAGATTATAATTTTATGGAAAACGTAAATATTTATAGGTATTGATTGAGGTCATCATCAAAAACAAGTTATTGGAAAATTGATGGCCTCAAATCCATCAATATATGATGATTAATATATCATTAGTTCTATAAAACATAAGGTATAGGATAACACATTTTTGAGTTTAAGATCCATTCCCAAAATTTTGAGATTTAATTACTTCATAGAATAATGAAGAAAAAAACAAAAAAAAAACTTGATAATTAAAGTTCCACCAATTAACTAATTTCTAACACAAACTCATGTTTCACTCCAATAGATAATAGAACTCAAAAATATTCCATTTATCATAATCGTATATGTTTTCAAAAAATTAATTTATAATTTATCTATCATACAATTTAAAAAAACTACATTATACAAACCCGGACAATGTGTAGACATGTGGTACGTGATGCACTCATGTGACCCTTCGATTGTGCGTTCATGTCTTGCGGCCTTACCCGACGCACCGAGTTGTCCTCCGACCTCCGGGTTGTCCCTTTTATAACAATCCAAAAATAATCTTAAGTAATTTTTTAACCTTAAACTATTGCATCAAATGTCCAACATAATTCATTACAACCTTTAGAATTATCCAAAATAATTCTGTCTAAACTCACAATCCAAAATTTATAAGGACAGTAAACATATTTAATATCTCTCTTTCTACATAATAACATGTTAATACCTTCATCATTTATTCTCTTAATACATGGTAAGACACTTAGTTGGCATAAAACCTTATTGATTACATTCATGTTCCCATATTCTTTATAGAATACATGATATATTTATTATATCTAAATTTTTTGAAAACTCCAATAATGATGGAATAAAAAAACCATTAATCAGTTCCAAGGTAGTTAAAATTTTCTAATATAATTTATCCAAATCAACCATCTCTTTTAAAAAAATAACTACATCAATATCAGTACAATATTAAGTTTCATCTTCCCATCAACCATGTATTTTTAAAAATTTTATCTTACTATTGATTCAATTTTCCTAGTACTATATATTCTCAAATCCTCAATCAAATAGTACTACAGTACAATCCTTATTTATTACCACAATTAATATAACTAGTACATCGTTGATACAACACTCAAATGAAATAATTCGTTAATAAAAATATTATAACACTAATTATTCATTTTCATCTACAGTAGTATCATTACATGATTATTATCCAATAGCATCACTTGGGGTATACTCTGATGATTGATACATTGATTCGCATAGTGTCCCAACTCCTTACAGATGTAGCATTGTATATTTGAATCCTTTTTCTTACCCTTACAATCACATACATGGTGTCCTTTTTCTCCACACTTAAAACAAACTCTCATTACCTTCATGAATTTACCCAGATAATTCTTTCCACAATTAACACATATGGGATAATATTTCTTTCCCTTATCCACTTTATCAATCTATCTCTCTACCCTCCTTTTCTCCTCTAGCTTTCCATCAAATCCATGGGACTCAGAGAATTATTTACTTATATTTTTAACACAAGATACTATTTATTAATATGTTGAGAATACGTGGGAGATTATTTCCCTTCTAAATGTTGGCTTAAGACCATGGAAGATATGATCCTTATTACTCTTTGGATCATGTGTATTTCTTGAGTTCTCATTCTTTCTATTGGTCACCATTTCTCTATAATGGAATACACTAGGTTAGTTTATGAATTGCAATGCCTAACTCCAAACTTGTAAAATACCAAATGTAAATTGAAAAGTATGTGCATATAATCCATAATCATAAAAATGTTTCCTTTGAGTAAGTTTTTACTCATAAATCCTTCTTAATGGTTTGTAATGAAAATGTGAATTATCCTAAGCATATACCCTAGGAGTGTCATAACCTAGAGTGCATTAAGGCATGTTATCGTGTACAAGGATACCCAGAGTCAAGACTGAAACTCCTTGTCTGAGTTTTCACTCCTAGGTACATCTGTTCCAGAGCTACCTCTACCTGCTCATATCCAAACATGGTTTCATTTCATGAAAAATTCATAAAATCTCTACATTACCAAAATTCTAGGAATTTCTTCTATACTAATCTGCAAAGTCTATCGTAGGGAAATGTTCTCTAATAAAAGTTTGTCTAAATCTAGTTTCTAAGGTTTGTACTAAAATTCCTCTGATACCAACTGTAACACCTTGAACCTCGTTACCCAGATTCGGTGTATTATTATATAACATTGGCATGATCACAAGATCTCATGTCACGAACGACTTATTAGTTTAGTAACCTTGGAGGTACTGGATATATACATAAGTTTTACATTACATTATGATATGGAAAAACAATAACATTGTGTCCCCTTTGAACACACACATATCTTATATCCTATCTCGGCAGGTCAATCATAATATACATCTTCACATCCTGGGAAAAAAAACATAAGAAATGGGTGAGCACAGATGCCGAGTAAGGGTAACAATATAGAGGAAACTGTCGTAAATATGCATAAACAATTAAGGCTATGTATAAGACTAATACAAAATCCTTTAAAACATAAAACTCAACATAATATGGAAACTATAAATCAAATAATTCCATTTACTTATTCACATGGATATTCTACAAGTCTAATAATCACATGTAATATCAACAACTAATTTTTTTATGATGGAATGAATAATGTCGGACATCATAACCACATAGTTTAGACCTCATGCTAAGACTAAAAATATGATTTTTATGGGGCATTGTTCCAACCCACTAGTTTTTCTCATGAGGCCTCTCAATGCATTGAGAGGTTATTGTGGGCTTCACCTGTGACTTACATATTCCAGTGCATTCCTTGTATGAAAAGGCAGAAACATAACATAAACATTCATATTAAAACTATCATATGAAATGTTATTACTCTAACGATAAACCATGACCGATATAAAAATAACACATCCATAGTCAAACATATCAAAAAATCTTCAATACAATATGGATGATTTGTTTCATGATAAAACAACATCAATCAAGTGTAAAATCCATCAACAGATGATGACATAGATAAAACCAAAACTATTTGATAGAAATATCTGGTTCTATTTTGAAATCATTTAAAAGTCAAATAATTATAGAAGAAAACATTAATTTTAAATATATTCTTATATTCTAGTAAGGTAATATTTGAGATTTTATAACGGCAGAAAATAGATTCACTGATTGTATAAGTTAAAAAATACATTATTTCATGAATTTGTCAAAAAGCTCAAAAATTGCCTTATTTGGAAAATGATGGAAAGATTCCTTTCAAAACAATTTTTAAAAAGTAAAATAAGAATTTAAATTAATATAGCCCATATTCTATTAAATATTAAGAATGTTTTGAAATACATTATTAAGAAACACAGATGTGGATGATAAAGAGGTCCCAATATATACTAACGTATAAACATCCTCGGATAATAAAGAGATTGTAAAATTAACCCTTACCTTGTACTTTTCCTTGGACGAGGTTATTTTAACCTCATGTATAATAGTTATATAATTTGTATTAAATTATACAAGAACCTCATACGTTAATATGATAACATATACGATCTTCTAATATTTCTATGTTAATAATATTTCAGTAGTATCATTGTTTCAGGTGTAAACTGATTCGTTTTCCTTTATATGTTTGGTTATGTAAGTCATGTTATTTATAGAAAGGATGTATTTTATTAACAAAAATATTTATATTAAGTTATTACACCTTATTGGTAATCATAAAATATAAATTATAATTTAATTGTTCTGATGGGGAAATGAATCTTATCGTGTTCGTGGAGATGGTAATTTGTACGTACGCACGAGGGACAATATCATTCTTTTGATGGAAAATAATATGTAATTGGATGGTATATCATATATACAGAATCATTAACATGTTATATTTATAATTAACATCAGTTATACTCATTATTATACCCATAAAAATAATTAAGTGTTGAATAACAAAATACACCACATTGTGGAGACAGTAAGCCATACGTACGCACATATGGTAACTTTGTCCTTCATTGGATGGATAGAACAATGAATAAGGTATTATGATATTTATAATAACATCAATGTATGTAGAAGGTACTGTATTTATTAGTTTTTAATTTAATTAACAATGAAAGAACAAGTGGATGAAGAAAAGAACATTGAAAGTGGTGATGAAATGATTACCTCTTCTTCGGGTTCTTCCTTTTAATTTGATAAAAAGGGATCTTTAGGTTGTATTATTATCAAAGTGAGGCCCCTATATTGAATTGAGGTCTTTTTTGAGGACATTGGTGTAGAGTTTGGCCGATCCGGATGGATTTGGAGGTGTGAAATTAAGAGAAAGGGAAGTACCCTTTTATAAGAGGGGTGAGGGTCATTTTAGGAAAATCTTGAAATATTATTTTATTATAAAACCATTTTAAATTTTTAATGGATGAAAATTGGTTTATATAATGTTTAATGTGGGTTTGGAGAGAAATAATCTCAACCATTAAGTTTTAGACATTTTTAGGTCCCCATATTATCCTTATCTTCAAGATTTAATTCTAAGTTAAATTGTTTATCTTTTTCCATGTCTTCTTATATTCTTACACTATATGGTAAATTAAATTACTATAAACATCCAACTGAATGTTAAGTTTTCAATTAAATATATATATATATATTATTATATTAGTCCTTTGGCTGAACCTTTTATTTTTAAGAGTATTATATCATTTATTATAATAGTATTTCATTAAAAAACTCATTTATGTCAATTTTGACACTATTTACTGATTGATTTTTGTTAAAGTCCTAACAACTAGACCAATTCGAACAAAATTCTTTTAATAAACCCTAAAATGTCATATTAACCTTGAAAACCCATGGAATTCATCAAAAGTCTCAATTTAAATTTATTTTAATATTTATAATATCAATTATTTTAATCATTCATTAACAAGGTAATTAATGTTTCATCATTGTATCATAAATAAATTTTATTATTTAATGTCTAAAAATTAATAATAAAATACCATGACTTAGTAAATATATTTATATTTATAATTAATAATTATAGTTTAATATATCGTATTTATAGCCCTATATTAAAATGGTTTAGTTATTAAACTTTTAATTTTACACTATTAAGTCTTCTTTAAATAAAATAATAATATTTGTACTAATCTATTCCAAGTGGTCAAAAAGGATCATATTTTATTCCTACAGTTGATTTTGGTTAAAATAAACTTATCCAATAGAATTAGGACACGTGTTGGGGAAATTTTCATATCAGTTTTACCATTAATTACCCTATTTATTTTTGACCGTGGTAAATAAAATTCCAAAGATATTGTTAACCAAATGTTATTTTCATCCCATTAAATCAAATTTTACTTACTCATGTCAATCATTTCTCTTGGATTTTTAAACTTCAATACACAAAAGCTGTTAAATTTCATTTTATGCAAATTAGAAAATGTGCCTAGAAAGTGGGTAATATATGTTAAAAAGTTCAATAAAATTTTATACATCTAATCTTATTATTAAATGAAAACCTTTAATTAAATTAAAATAATTTAGGTTTTATTAATATTTTTTAAATTAAAATAAATTAAAATAAAATAAATAATTCTTTAAATAAAAAGTTGGTTTTCAAAAATAACGCATTGTTTTCACTATTCATCAAAAAGTGATTTTTTTCAGAAAAATACAAAAAATGCCCAAAGCTAATTTAGATATTTAAAATTAAAAAATGATGTGTATTTTACCAAATTGAAAACATAAAAATTTCATTAATTAATTTAAAATTAATTCCCATTGTCGAAAACAGAAAGCAGGTTTCTGAGATGTAAAAATTATCAAAATAATGATTTCTATTTATATCCAATTTAAATGCAAAATTACTTCCAATGACCTACATTGGATTAAAAGATAAAAATATAATATAATTATACTTCAAAAAATTCATATGCATAATTTAACACTATAAATTATTTTTATTAAAAAAGTTGTTTTAAATTTTTTTTTTAATTTTTTATTATTCATCAAAATGATTAAGTTAACAGAAAAAATCAAAAATCCAGACTAAATTTTATTTTCCCGATTATAAAGAAGAATTTAATTTTGTCAAATTTAATATATATAAGTTTTAACTATTGTATTTAGAAAAAGTTCTCCATTAAAAAGCCGTAAAATTTCATTTTTTGAAAAACAGTTCCTTTTTCGGAAAAACTAATTTTGTTTTTATTGTAAGTCTAAAAACACATAATATTAGTGTTAAATTTATATAGAGTATATAAAATAAAAAATTTATTAAATACTATTCATAATAGCTTTTTAAACAGCTATTTTGGTATGTTGTGGTGTTCACGAACACGGCGTTACTTATGGCCCAAACTATTGAATTACTTTAAGGAGATAATGTATTATGAAATCCAAGGGTGTTACATAGAAGACTAGGGTTTGTGGTGTGGCACGCCTATTACCATGTTACCCACATTCTCAGGGCACAATTACGTGGAATCTGGGTCGGGAATTCATAAAGGGGTATTAGTGAATACCATTATCGACTTAAACTTTTGTAATGGTGTAATAGAGGTTTGGGGGAGTTGATATTTTATAATGAGTATTTCCTTGGTGTTTATAACCCATTTGTAAAAAATTCAAATTACCTATGATGGGACATTTTTTCAATATTTTTTTTATTATAATTGACATTATTCCACTATTGGGTGACACACAAAAAATCAGATATTTATTTCCATCATTGATATTTATAAGTTATCCTTTTCCCAAAATGGAACAGAAGAATTAATCATGTATCATTTTAAGAAACCTATGGGATTAATATTTCATGAATTATTCCATGCCACATTTATTTACAAATTGTATTGTTTTTAGTATGTTTTGGTTCTTATTGCAATATCCATTAAATCTAAAACCATTTCATTAATGGTTTTAATAACATAAGGGATGATATTCATTAGATTCCACACTTCAATTTATATGGTGTACAATCCATAATAGATTAACAATATTGATCAATATAGTTCAACCATCTTAAGTCAATTTCTACACAAATATAAATCTAATTAAAAGGAATTAAAATATAAAATAAAATTTACACCATTAAATATGGATGAAATTTGCAGTTGAAATGGTTTTTTTCACTATAAATATCAATTTTTAGACATTATACCTTGAACCATATAAAAAACAAATATTTTGACCTAGCCCCAACCTTTGTTGTTTGAAGTAGGTGGTATCTCTTTTGTTCTATATAAAGGTTTCTATCACCTTGAACTAACTCATTGAGTAGGCGTACAGGTGTAGTAATTACTAATAAATTATTGTACCAATCATATTGGTGTATCTATGATGTTATCACTATTTATCCCAATATTAAGTTTTTTTCTAACAATATTAGAGAAATTCCACCCTGACATCCTCTAGTTCTTTTCCCAGAAGGTGGTGATGACCATGGTCTGAATGTGGTTGTCCCTAAGCCAACAGTTATACCTCTAATATATACATATGTAGTACCTCTTGTTATCCCATACATGAGTTATTATTCTTGGAATCAGTGTATGTTTACGCTATTGGTGAAGAAAATATAGGGTTCTAAGAAAAATAACATTTTTATATGAGATATTACAGGAATAATTTATTAGTAGTATCTACATAAATTTTCAACGGATGGTGGCCCCCCTACTATAGATTTATCGGTTGATAGAGTCTAATAGATATTTGAGAACATTTCTTCCTCTCTTGATGGGAGAATGTCTATCTTTATTAGTGTGCTTAAGGGATCTGAAAAAAATGTGGGATATTCATAACATGGAATTTCAATATAATGAACTAACATATATGGATACCCAGTCAAGAATCAATTACTATTACATCAATGATAACATAATGGGTGGAAATCCCATTTAGTTTAAGAATATATGAAAATTATATATGATAGTAATATAAGACTCATCTCATTTTACTAGTTGTTTGGGATATGTTCCTATATATACAATGAATGAGAAAATTAAATCAATATTATTCTAGGGTGGAATTAGGTATCCTATTAATTTTAATGTTTATTTTTTACCATGTGTCCACCCTTTCTTATATAGTAAACTATGATATTATTATAGAGTGGAAACCAAAGGATATGGACGATGTGATCATCGGTGGTTCAGGAATGAGATAGATTATTGGTTCTACTTGCAATCACAAGTTTTTCTTTGATATTATGTACGATCAATAGTACCTAGGTGTAACTCACTAGTTATCATGTGTTTTTTCAAGTGTGGGAATCCTAGAAGTAACAATCCCCAGTGTTGTCGAGATCCCATTTAGTAAATAAGTTATAGAATAATGGGGAGTCCTTTTTTTTTTGATGTTCCTTCTCATTAATTTTGGTTGCAGTAAGATCATTATCAGCTCCACCATTAGATGTTGAATTAGTAGAACCTCTACTGGACGGTTTCTAGAGTACAATCGGACATACATGCAATGGATAAGGTCGAGGAAAATTTATAACCATGGGTTTCTAGTAACCTTTATTGTTATTTCTCCATTATTCGATAAAATTTCATCACATTCCATTATCTTTTTGGAAATTCCTTATAACCATGGGTTTCATATTGAGTACTATTGTGGTATTATGATACATGATACAATGTTTTTTGGATTAATGAATTTATAAAAATATAGGGACTTTCCACTTGATTATTATACCCAATGTTTATTATGTTGAATCTTCATCCATAATATAAAGGTATTTGATGACATTCTCAAGATGGGTTTCCTCACTCCCTATCATGCTTAGTTTGATTTTAATCATCAAAGGGTGTCGTTAAAATCACCAGAGTGAGATAGTTATTCTAAAAATGGAAGAAAATAAATTTTTTAATGTAGTGAAGTATTATAGTATCATGGTAAATGTAAACTGGTCACCAATATTTCCAATCATTAAATGTTTGATCATGGATTACCCAATATTCAATTCCCTTTTATTTTTAATTGATTCAAGGAGGTTCTCACTGACGAATTTTTTGATCTACCTCCTGACATAGGGGTAGACATTCTTTTCAGGAATGATCCTAGAGCTACACCAGTATCCAATATTCTTTATAGGTAGGATACCAATTATTTTCATTAGATAAATATGTAGTTAAAGAATATTGAGTTAAATAGTTTTATATTTTAAAATACTTCCCCCTACGGTTTACTATTCCTTTTTTCAAATAAAGTGGATAATGAACTCATGAAATTTTGTAGATTATCGATGTTGAATATGATAATTCTATGAAACTAGTATCACATACCTCATATAGATGATCTTTTTAACCATCTTAGAGGATTTAGGGGTTTCTTGTAGAGAAAATTAGATATTAAGCTATCATAAAGAGTGATTCAGACCTCTAGTTATTCCATGTAGGTATTTATATAGTTAGTTTAATTTATATAAGTATCTCATTATTCTATTATATCATATTAATGCACCAAAAATATATATAACATAGATAAATATCATCTTCCATCTTTATTTTCATTCATTCATGCTGGTCTTCATAGACAATATTTTTTATTACCATAATTGAAGAAAGAATTCCCAACATATTGAGGTCATTTTTAAAACACTGATATAGGACTAGCTATAGACTAGTCTCAAAAAATCCATTTAAGAATTGATAAGGTTCAGTTATTACACAATATTATCTAGGAGGAAATAATATTATATTACCTAAAAAAGGAGTGTGATGTAGTTACATGGTTGCTGCACAAGAATGTCTCAAACATACAAATTTTCATAGGTATAGATGGTTATTACATGATTATTATATAAGAAATATATTCCTTATCATTAACTCCTATGGGATTGACTAAGAAAAGAGTTATTCTTGTATGAATAGAAGACAATGATATAGCCTTTTTAGAGATAAAAGTATTATTGAAATAAAAATTGATATTGAAATTTCCAGAGATTAGATGATGTCATACTGTTTATTTTGGTAAATCAAGTATAGAGGTAGGAGAAGATCCAATGATAGAATATCTATTTTTTATATATGAGATATGAAAACTAAGGCCTCATCAGTGAAAATACCATATAAATGATCTCTAGATGATAGTTTTTTGTTATCACGTCATGTTGTTGGATGCATTCTCTATAGGGAGAGTATTTTATTATGTTTAAAATACAATAAAAAAATAAAGTATATATCAGTTCTTCATGATATAAATATTACGTAGCTATTATTTTTTGAAAACCTACAATCATTTGATATTGATGTAGCATATATTTCATGGAATGGAAATGCTTTTAGTGATGCTCTATGCATGATAACTCTGATGTAGATGGTTCAGGAGGCTAGTTGTGAGTGGAATCTTATGGCCCTATTATATGAGATGTGCATTTAGGTTTATGGATATCATGTGAAGTCTATAACTATTACAAAATAAATGATATTTTCATATCTATATAGAGTGAATATAAGGAAATTTTTAGATCCTGGAGGCTTTTTCCTATGAAAGATTATTTTTTGTAAGGAAAAAACCCAGGATTGTTTTATTGGTGAAACGAAATACTATGCATGAATGCGAATATGTGGGATATTGATGATAAGTGGGAGGATATAACGTGATAATCCCACACATCTTAGTGTGATTTGAATCCATGTATATTCTTCAAATATAGTGATTTGCGATGACAATGTTGGTGGAATGGGATGAAACATTTGACAGCATGTTTTACCACTAGGTGTTTCACATTATTGTAGGTGAATGAGGATAAATAATGGCTTCTTAGACCGTCATAGTATTTACCATTCATTGAATTGTAATGGAAACATGTTTCAACTGATTTTTTAGTCGGCTTACCGAGGACACCTTATCGTAGAGACGTGGTTTCAGTAGTTAGGGATCAATTGAAAAAGGTAACGCAAATCCATTATATATATGATAATTTCGTATTTGATGATAGGGAGTGGTTGTTAAAAATGCTATCATAATATAGCATGGGGTCCCTCTTCATATCATATTTTATATGGATTCTCATTTCACATCAATCTTCTGGATGTTTATAAAATGAGTTTTTGGTACACAGCTGCGTCTTAGCAGAGCATTTGACCCTTAGATTGATGGTCAGTCATAAAGGTTGATATATGTATTAGAGGACATTCTATGAGAATTATTCATTGATTAAAGTGGTTATTAGAATAATAAAATATGTCATGTTAACTTATCAGAAAAAAATCGTTTCTAAACAATGATATATATGTCTATGTTTGAGGTCTTATATGGTAAGACGTGCATTTCCGCTGTGAAAATTAGAGGAAGGTGAGGTAGTTTAATTAAGCCCTTTTCTCATAAAGGACACATTAGAAAATATTTATCTTAGTACAAAGAATGTGTCCATCTCTTATTACAGATAACAATATTATGCATTCCTCATTTATGGTCTCATGATTTCTTGGATGGAGACAATGTTTTCTTTTTGGGGTCAAGTAAATAAGGGAATTAATGGATATAGAGGAAATATAAGATCCCGCCTCATTATTTTAGGAATTTTTTTTATCACGGATGGTTTGGAACTAATAACATATCAGTTATTAATACCTCGTAGATAACAATGTATGAAAGATTTATTAAATGTTTCATAGCTTCAATATTAACATGTAGAACTGAAACATATATTTGATACCAACGATTTTGAGTTAGGTGACGATTAATCATTCAAGGAGTGTTCTATACACATCATTGATTAGAGAATGAAGTATCTCTAAGGTCATTATATCTCATTATTATGAGTTATACAGAATTACATCCATGTACAATAAGAGACATGTGAGGGTAAGGCTGATGTATATGCTCAGTGGTCAATTATTCTCTGAAACATCGTTTCACTACCCTTAAAAGGCAAAATTGTGGATGTGTTTTTTGAGGGATGTTATAGGAACCATATTTATATATAATATAATGATATACTACAATTTATTCTAAGTCATTGGTTTAGACATAAACGGGAATCCTGGTGATGCTGTGAAAAAATATGGAATTCTAGGGCCTATTCAGAGCTTGAAACCCCATGTGGTGGATGAAAAAAATATTTTTCATGGTTAGTAAGAAACATGATTCCTAGCATAAATTTTTTATCAAAAATATGAAGTTTTTTAAATAATTTGTAGATGTAATATTATTTCCTTTAATCATGATCCCAAGGATGTACACTCATTTGTGAGAAACTGCAGTTTTTAAGTGATGACCTATTCGTGGTTGGCACAAAAGTTTTCTAATCTTACACCATGCCCATGTGAGAGAGGTTCTTGGAATGTGAGGTTTTGACGGTTGGCATACAGTTTGTCAAACCCTATGAAAACTATGTGACCTAGAATTTTGGGTCAAATTACCAAACTATGTTTAATGAATATTATGTTTTAACCCTCCTCTGTTATTACTTTATTATTTAATTGGGGTTAGCTCACCTACTCCATTTTAGTTCCATGGAATCATAATAATTTTTTTCATCTCATTTGATGCACACTGGTATGATATTCTTTCAACTTTCACCATTCCTCATATTTCTTAATATCAGTTTTTTATTTAGGTGTGTGATCATATGCCCTATTTTTATTGATATTGTTATATTCTTTATTATTTATCCTAATTTGGATAGAACCAAATGTCTAAACTGGATATGTACTCCTCTACAAGAATATGGTTTTTGGTCAAATGTTTATTGGTCAATGTTTATATGTTATACAATATATGTTATGTTCTATATTTTTTCTCACCCTGAATTTCATATAAATTGAATTATTCTCAAATTTTTTGACTTTTTTTAGCCTTGTTATTCTCCTAGATCCCCTATAATTGTTTCCATGCTCTAAAGTGTACAAATTAAATTTATCTAGTTTTAAAAAATATATAAATGTATAGACTAACTTCTATATTTTTTTGGAATGAAAAATAATTGCGGTAACCTAATTGAAATTCATAATTGTTGTGAAATATCACATCCGACACACATATAAATTCAAGATGAATTAACATGATTTGACTTGTTATACCATGTCACCAAATTAAATGAAAAAATGGTTATTACATTTTTATTATAGATTGTGGTTGTGTTATGAATTAATAGCAGGATCTGATTAAATCCATGAGTATTTAAAATTAATGTAATCACTCATGGAGAACCATTCTATTATAATTTGGGCATGATGACCTACATGTATTAGCTTATGAGCAAGGTTTCCCTTTTTAATTATTATATAAGAGCATAGATTCCTTTTTTAATTGTTTTAGTAAGGGGTGAAATCTCATCTACTATAATGTTACATGGGAAAAGATAACTATATAAATTGGTATAATGGTATGGAGACCCTTATATATTGAGATATGGTTGTGGTGACCCCCTGGATTTTTGATATGTTAATAGTGATCCTATGATTATGATAATGGCTTCGTGACACTATTGATATGATATTGGTCATGGAGACCCTATTGATATGACATTGGGCATGCAGAACGTATTGATATCAAACGGGGCTAAGATACTATTAAAAATATGATTTGGGGATTATGAAATTACTAATATTCTATAGTGCATAGAATAAAATTTTATTATTTTATAGGGCATTGCATCCCTTGATACATGTTAGACTCATTTTACTGGTCGTGGTTGCCTAAGTTACTCCTTCGATCAATTATTGTAGATATATCCATATATATGGTTGTAGATGTCATTACATATATAGTTTATATGTGTTTATACATATGATTACTTGTTTAGAGTCTAATCATCTTAGGACAAAGCACATACATTCATCCTAGTGTCCTTTAGAATATAAAATGAACCATTTTTTTCTTTATTACAGATTACAATTGTTACATTCAGAATACCATAATATATGCACCGACATGGTTTTTATAGACACTGTTGTTAGTGGAATATTATGCTTATCTCACACCCAATCTAGGAGAGTGATGGTACCATGGTAGATTTAATGGATGCGGGTAGATGCAAGGTAAACTGTCCAGTAGATTATTTTTTATTAGGTTATAGAATTTTTTATAGGATGTATAGAATAATGATTTGACTCAGGATGCTATTTGACGTAGGCATTTTAGCCTTCATTACCTTTTGTTAAATATATTTTCTATAATTCTAGTTTTTCTTTTTTTAATTTTTTTTACATATCATCATTTTTAATAAGATATTGGATTATTTACCTTTGACTCAAATTTTAATATATTTCTTCAACTATTTATCTATCTATTTCAACACTATGATACTCTAATCATGATAGTATAGTATCCCCAATATACCACCTTAGACCCTTATTTCTAGTTGGTATTCCCTAGAATACGTGGAGGTGTACATGAAGCCATTTTTCCCACTGGATCAGAGCACCCTTTAGTGGAAACTGGGTCATGATGTCCAAAATTTTGTATTTTTCTACATGTTTGACACTTTATATAGCTTGTTTCTTAAACATTAATATTTATATATAGGAACCAAGTAGATATGATAAGAAATTAAATGATGAGGTGGATCTTTGGGTTAGAAATAGTCAATGACTAGTTTCCATTATTGTGGGATATTATCACCTAACCTTACGTAGTGTTTTGGTACATATATTAAATAACTTTTATTGTGTTCCTTCATTTTTTTGAAACATAATATGAATGTTGATTTTCAAAACCATGGTATTTTTTCATGGTTGTAAACAACTATTTTCTATTTTATATTGATAATATATGTAACAGTGTATCATATATTTAAAATTTATTGTATATACATTAAATAAAAAACCCTATATAGAAAATCAATACAATAACTAGTGAAAATAACTCATATAACACCAGTTGATAGGACATCAATATTTGGATTGTAAATGAGAAGCATTTACAAAAACAACATCATGTTGAATTTTTACACTTAGCAACATTAAAGCATCTTTATGTCTATCAATCTGTTTTAAAAGAGAAAATATATAAGGCACCAATCTTTGGTCAAGGAGAAAGAGCCACTGAATTGCTGTAGTTTAATCATAATAATGTATGTGGTTCATTTCCAGTAAATACAAGGGGAGGATTTTTATACATAATAAATTATATTGATTACTACATTAGGTATAGTTGTATATACACAATTCAGTGTGAGTCATATTACTTTTAAGTGATTAAGGTGTACCAATCTGAAGTAAGAAATCATTTTGGTATGAAGATGTAGGAACTACACTCAAACCGAGGGTGTGAGTATCTCAACCAAGAATTCACTTACCACATAATGATGTGTGGGATATTATCCCAACTCACTCATCCTTATAAACATTAGTGGAATGTTTTTTGTGAAAGGATGAATCATACCTTTATCAACATGATCGGATTAATTATGGGCCAAAAAACTCTTACAATATTAATTTGGTTCTTTGTGTTACTAATAATGTCATGTACCATTAATTAAGTACCAAATAATGTTTCTTATGGAAGTCCATATGAGTTTTGGTATGGAATAAAATCCAATTGATCGCACATATGTGTATGGGGATAAATGTAATCTTTCAGCACTATAGCTACTATAATAATTAACATCCCAAAGCATTAAGTGCATATATATAGTAAATCATATTAAAAACAATGTATATTACCTATATAACCCTTCAGATAGAAAGGTAACTATATAAATTCACTCCATAATTATATAAAGGATACACATTTCTAATTGAAATATTATGTGAAATGACTTTTTTGATGAATTTGATGCTCCAAATGAAAAAAAGGTTGGTTGATAACAATCTCCACAATAGATAGTGGAAGATAGAGATGTTCTCAAGACACATGTGTAGTGTAGGTCCACTCAAGATGTTAAGGAAATAAATTGATATGGTATTTTATCACCAAGTAAGCTAACATAATAATCACAGATATTGATGACCCTTAAACCTATAATGAAGGAGAAGAAGAAAATTATTCATATGTAAGGAAAGATTCAATAAATTCTGAAATATAGCCCATTTATCAGAGTCAATATTGGATTTTGGTAAACCTACTAGATGATGTAAAATCCATTAGCTGTAAATGGGATTTCATGAAAAATATGTTCATGGATAGTGAGGTCAATACATAATAGGCATGAATGATAGAGAAGGGTTTCTAGAAACATTATGGAATTGATAATGATGAATCCTTATAACCACTAGAAATTGTGAATTTTATTAAATATTATAGTTAATATAAGACATTGATTATTAGGATATTTATAACATTTTTATTGAAAATTATTTTATTAAGGGGATGTTGGTTGATTTTTTCTATACGACTCATCCAAATAGAGTCTATTAAGTGAATGTGTTCAGATAATGTTTCCATGCTAAATAAATACATTTATTATTTGGTATAGGAATCAAAATAATTGTATTCTCATTTAAATGAGGATATAAAAATTTAGTTTTCATTAATAAATAATGTGATCAAGGTGTATATAATAAGGTGAAATGTAATTCAGTCATTTCCCTTGTATTATGTGTTGTTGAAATATTAATTACTGAAACTAGATTTAATGTATTAAATTTATTTATTAAATGATTAATGAATTCATATATATGAACTTATATTATTAATCATCCAATATCATAGGGAGCCTGGTCTATCACGATTGATTTCTGGGGATTATAGAGCTAAGTCAAAGTATATATATTTTCAATGTAATCCAATGGGAAAAAATACAAAATAATCCAAAACATTATTGTTTTTAATGTCACTCTGCATCAATATCTTCAAGAAACTATTTCAAAACACATTATAAGAGTTTTATTGAATGTGTTGAATCCCTTATTCTATGTCATTGTGATCTTTCATTTATATCATTCCACGTACTAGGTTTACAGATTCCATTTCATTGGGAATGGTTTGAAAATATAATTCTAATCTTGGATAGCTGAATTATGATATTTTTAAAACTATATTAATTTAATAGACATATAAAAATTATCTTTTACTAGTTTTTGGAATCGAGGCACCACTTGAACTGATGTTTCTCACAAAAAATAAATGTGTCATCAAGTGGATAAAAGATAAAAATAAATTTACATGTGGTCTAATAATTTACATTTGCTGTTAATTATTAGCATGTGATTTATGTTTCTAGATACATTATATCATAAACTATTGAAATTATTTATACATGGGACACATCCATGATTACTTTTTAACCATTACTTAATGAAAAAAATTAATACCCAATCACATTAGGAGACAATAGATAGAGATATGTCCTTCTATTATTGAAGTAATCTAGGGGACTAAATAATGAATTGAGAAGATAATTATTAAACGGTCATCACTAGTTTCATTTTTTTACTTTATGCATTATATTTATTCTCTCCACTCTTTAAATCCTCTAATCACTAGGTCGAGGGGGTATACCTTCCATATGATAGGGTTGTGTAATAAAATTGGGAAAGTGACATTAGATTGATTTCATTTACTTTATTCTTGTATTTGTTTGTTGAAATTATTTTAATCACCTCCAAATTATATAATTTTACTTTTACCATGTCCATTGATAATTGATTCAAAAAGGAGACATAAAATTGTTTAACTAATAACCCTAAGTGTTTCATAACCATTATCAATGTTATGGGACATTTTTATTGTATATGGTTTTGAGAAAAACATGATTCAATGAAACCAAAAATTACTAAACAAAGGGAAATAAAGGATTTTATCAATTAGGAAGGGATACAATAACAATTAAATCTTCCTCGTCTTAACTATGACACCTATCATGAATTAATCAACCTATTTTATAAAATTAATTTCCACCTAAACCCTGAAATAAGAAATCTCGGGCGCCCTTTTAAAAATTTTATGAAATCAATTAAACATTATGCGTTGTTTTCATTTTTCATTCAATAAATCAATGAAAAAACATATTTCCTCACGGCTTTAACCATATTAATAAAATAAAACCTTTCTAAGAATAATATGAGTAATTAAACATTTTATTTTGATTGATCTTGACCTAATACATAGTAATTTTAAATTTATTGAGTAGTATATTGATGTTTTACAAATTCATTATTTTGATTGAAGTTATTGAGAAATAATGACACCTTTTGAGAGAATCGTGCATGTTGAGACATATTTTTTCTGAATCAACAAAAAAAATCAATTTATATATAAACATATGATTCATCTAGGAAGGATTTATCAATACAAAAACATTGACATAGTCATTAGTGTTGTTTCTAGAAGTGGAAACCATATGGCGGTTTATTATAAAAATGCCATAGTAGTGGTTCATTCCCGGGAGCCCAGGTCAAAATAGTGGAAAACTCATATAGTTTATTATGTTCATATCATGAGGGATTTTACTAAGATTGGCGAATTATTATTTTTATGAGTATCCACAGAGTATAAAATAGAAAACCGCCCTTATCATATACATATCTCAATCGAATGATGAATCTCATATTATATTTACTGGGTTGGAACATGTTTGGTTTTGGATATTGGGAAAGATGGAGTGATGTAATTAATTTCTCTTGATTCAACTAATTTATTTAAATTTATTTACATTATATTTTTTAGGTTTGATACATACATGTTTTTACCATACCATTATAATAATGATACTTTTGAATCCATGAATGTTATGTTATTATTCTTATATGACATGTCATATCTAAAGGGTTTATAAATTATTAGGATATAATCAGTACCTTTTGCTAACATGAATGTTATCCTAAATATAATTCCAACAGTCTAGATACATCATGATAACAGGGCATTGATGATGTGAATCCATCATTTTTTGGGGTCAGAATCATTGAGAGTTCTTCCCCTAAAGTTCACACATGGTGATATCGAGTAGATGAGATCTTGAAGTCTTATATATCTATAAGATCCCCACATGATTCATGTTTCATTGATGGTTATTATATATGAACATGTGTAATGATCTCTAGAAACATGATTGTGTTCAGTTTATACTATTTGATAGCATACTTTTATACAAAGGAAACACTAATGCATTGAACTTATAGAGAGGTATCCTGGGTTGGACATGTCATTGTAATATGTAATTGATTGATTAACAAATATAGATATTCATCTTTAAAAAGTAATTGAATCATTAAGAAAACATGACAAGATTGTTAGTAACATCACTAAAATAATGTCAGTGGTAGAATAATGTAAGTCAGTTTAGTTCAGTCGATGAATTAAAAACAAATTAAGGATAATGAAATAAAAAGTGAATATCTCTTTACAAGATAACTTAAAAATTTTTATTTAGTTTATTTTCATTACAATGGTTTTCAATTTTATGATATTTCAAATATCATGATAGGGGATTTGATGGGTTGTGTAACTCATCTATAGGTTTCGGAATAGTATACACTATTACAAATTCATGTCTCTAGAGTGTCACACACAATAGCATATTCAAATGTACACCATGTCTAGGGAATAAAAATATAGGATATGGTGGGTCCCAATATAGGGTCCCAGATATTTATATAAAATTATTCAACCATAAATGAATATACAAACTCATTATAATTTGATTACAAAAAATATTTAAAAATTAAATTATTTAATAAAATTAACGAGAAGGGATTAATTTAATTCATGAAAAAAATATTATATGAATAAATATTATTTTCAGGTTGAAGGTCTATTTAATATTATTTTGAATAATGTGTTGGTTTAATGAATCACTTTGATAAAATAATATATTTATTATATATTAAATGAATGTGATAAAACATTAATGAAGTTAATAATGTAGTTATTTCAATATAACCTTTCATTTTTCACTGATTTAGTGATTGAATTATATAGGTGTCATGTAATCCCTTATTGGATTTTTAATCTCCACTATATATGATAATAAAAACTTATATAGATGAAAATATTAATTCCCTTGAATTTGAGATATTATCTCCCTTTCATCCCACACCCTACAAAGATATTTTCCAATATTTTGATCCCTAATCACCATTATGGATCAATGAAATAGTGATGAAGTGATCATCAAGGTGTCAGAGATGTTGTTACACATTTATTCTAGAAATCAGTTCTAAGGATCGGTGTTATTGCTAAATATTGAAGTGATTTTGAATGATTATAGGGATTTTAACTAATATCCTTTTAGCAATGAAAAACCAGTGATGATCTAAGGTCGAACATGCCAAAAATTAAAACATGGAAATAATTAAATCTCATTTTGTTATTAAACAAATTCACATGAGATTATAAAACCTTTCCATAGCTCATATCACAATATACGATGAAGAAACATTAATTTGGTGATTAAAATTTTAAATGATCATCCCACAAAATTTTGATATGTACCATGGAACCAACAATTGGTCCATCGTGACCTCATGATGAAATGTAATATCATCATATGTTGTAATCACATAAATATATTGGATTATTTAGTTATATTAATCCAAATTATATAGAATTAATTGCGGATAATTTTATTGATGATGAAGATTCATCAAAAGAAGAAGATATTAATGTTTCATAAAAAGAATAATATGATGGTGAATATACAGACCTGACTCCTAAGATATCACTAAACCCATATAATCATAATCCAGCATTATTGTTATGGTCGAAAAAATATATTGAACACTTAATAGAATATGATTGGTCAACCATTAATATCAACATATAATTTTTAGGAATTATTAGAAATAAAAATTGTGTTCCTGCTGAAAGTATTTTTAATACATAGATATTGCTTGATATAAATAAGTGTTAAAGACTAATAAAATCCTATTAAATTGAGAAAAAATGATGCTATTTCATTTTAGAACAAAATAGATCTCAATAGATGATGTATTATGCAATGTCAAATTCATATTATTCGGTGTGTCTGTGAGATATACATGATAACAATTTCCAATGTTAAAAAATATATTTATTGAATTTAAAAACATGTGTGAAAAAAATTCATTAATAGTGTCACATATCTAAATATTCTAAATTCATATCATTTATTATTGGTGTTATTATAAGGGCTTCTAATTATATTAAAGTATTTAAAGTGATTGAGTGAATCAGTCCACTTTTTTCTCCAGATATTTTTTATCTGAGGCAGGTATCGCATGATAGATGGCCATTGTGAATGTGTATGAGTAAAATGATTACTTCAATCGAGTTATGTCATTTTATATGTAGTTTTTTACTAATTATAGTACAGTTTTATAAATTTTAATTGTTTTTTGAATTTTTCAACCAACAACACTAGATGACCAGCCATAGATATTTTATGTTAGATTATTTTGGAAATATTTCCCATGTGTTGTTGCTTTCAGGAATATATAGACGTATATCTTGAACATGGGAAAATAATAGTCAGGAAATTATAAAAGAAAAGTTTTTAATTACTTCTATATTGGATAAAAAATAATTCCTTTATACTGTTTCTATTTTTTATTATTCATAATGATAAATTATCATATTTGAGTATATTCATGAAATTTAAACTAGAGTTTCAGAAATACATTAAATGATTTTTTTTAATTTATAATTGGAATTATATGATCAATTTGGTAGTAAAGCGCCAGGTTTTTTCTTAGATACCTCCTGGTGCATATTATTACTATAGTATTAGACAAATTTCATGAAATTTATAAGAAATTTAGAGGGATGATTCCATGAATAAAGAAATCACAATGCTTTGAATGTATAAAATTTTTAACAAAACATTCATTTGTATTGAGATCAAACTATTTTATGTCATCTTATTAGTTCTATTTTTTAATATGATCTTAAAAACAGAAGATATGGGATCCTTTTGAATTATTTCGAAGAGATAATATGGAGGAATACAATACCTTTATACCAAGTCTAAAGGATAAACGGTCATAGGGATTTAAAAATGGGAGGTGATATGCACCTGTGATAACCAACACTATACAAATTCTTAATAGTTTCTTTAAGGTATATTGAAATCTACCAATCATAGGTAGTTATAAATATTTAATTATGTGGTAATCATGAATATAAAAACATTACATTAAAAAATAGAATTTTTTTTTATTTTTGGTGAGAACATTGTGTAGTGGTTGATCAATTTATACCTCTTTTTGGTGATCTAGAAAAATAACCCTATCTTTGAATGGATATATATCTATTTCTTACTCCACCAGAATCACACTATGTAATAAAATTAGATATATTTAATTATTAGATTCATAATTGAAATAAATTTTATTTTAATTAATATTTTATTTATATTTAGTTAATGAGATAAAAATGGGATGTGATACATAACTTTTGACCTGTTATATGGTGATCTAGAAGATTTTCCTTGAATAATACCCATGGGATTTCTATCAGTTACTCCACTAAATTCCCACAATGTCAAAACTATAGATATATTTATTTATAATAGTCTTAGTTTTAATAAAATTTTAATATAATCTCTTAAAATAGATGCGTAGTTTTAGTGAAGGAATCCATTTATTGAATAGTGATATACTAAGTGGAAATAAAAAAAGTTTGGAAAAAATAGGGTCTACATAGTGGGATATGAAACTTAACCATTTTTATTTGGAGAATGATAGAATTATGTATGAGGATTTCACATTTTATTTTTTAGCTATTTTGGTAATATATTTCAGATAATTGAGTTTCATTATCACATAACTAGAAGTAATATTCAGGTGAATTTGATTTTACTATGGTAGAGATATTATAATTATGTTAACATACAAGAATTGTTGTATCCTTTTATGCTTGTGATCATAGTATGTTCTTCTATACCCATATCCTTGTAGAAACTCATGGATCCATTTTAATGACTATAATGTATTAATGACTATTACATTCTATTGTCGATTCCAATATTGGAATGATTAACCAACACATATACTAAACAAGAATTGGTTTAACCAATAAGGATTTTAAAGTCAAATAATATCCCGAATGTGTTGGATTGATTCTATGATAATACCTCTTCACAGAGGTAGTTTTAATTTATCTTGGTAGGTCACACATTCAATTGTCTCGCTATATGAATGTGGAAGTCATTTAATAATCAACAAGATTTATGTTGTACCATATTTTTGAATAATAATGTTCTGTAATAAATAATTTAAATTTTAATATAAAGAAACTCATTATAAGATTTTATTATTGATTCAAAAACTATATTAACATATGAATAATTTAATATTACATCAAAAATATAATATGTTTTTAAAAATAAATGGTTTTAACTACTAAATGACTTACAAAAAATTATGAAAATTATATTAAAATAGATTGATATGTTCCTAGAAGTCTCGTCTTTCACAAGACGTGATGGCGCCTTGACCAACTCAACTTCTGATAGTCAAGATATTATATCATTTTAATCATGATTCTGCTCCAACATCCACTTATCCATAACTTTGAGATACTGGGTTTTATGGAGTCTCTATATGTGACTTCATGGGAATTGACCGTCATTTTAATACTGCATTGGCAGAGATATGGGTACCAATGACGTATAATTTTTTTTATTCCTAATGGTGAGATGGAAATTACATTAGGGGATGTAGTGTACATGATGACATTAAAAAATCCATGGTCAGGTTGTTATGGGTGATTTACTATTATAGTAGTCAAATTTTGTGCATAATTTTCTTAGAATTGATGTTTTTGTAAAACCATATGTTTTTTAATATGTTCTATTATGCATGGGTCAGTGAGGTGAGAACGTCTCATTTTTTATTCTATAGGCTATCTTTCATCGATCCACTACTAAAAACATATACATTAAAGAAAACTAAACCAAAATATAGAGACCCAAATATACACTTCAGTGATTATAATATCAAAAACAAATACAATGTCATATAAACCACCAATACCTTTTGGTGTTTAATGTTTTATTGGTTTAGGCTAACATTTAACCAATAAAACCCATATCTTTCCTTAAAATGCAAATTTTTTGTACTAAAAAATGATTCTATATTTTAAAATTATTCTTCAATATATCCTTAAAAGTTATACACAGATTATACACATCTATTTATATCATACATAATACTATTCTTCATATCATAAAGAATATGAAAAAATGTGAAGGTTTATCTCAAATTATTATTAATCAGTGGTGTATAATAGAAGTTCTCAAAAAATATCTAATGCATGAATAATATGGTTTGAAAAAATTATCATATCATATCACTGATAATATGAGAATATAATATATCCAGTGATGATATAAAACTAATAATAATCACGTATATAACAATAACTAATTCCATAATTACTAAATGAATAATATCAAACATAATAAATATATAATCAAGGACTTTTTCTAGGAAATCATACTTAAATGGGAAATGATTACCCAAAATGGCCAAGCTAGTTTGTCTCATGGGACCCATTGATGCTTTGGGGGTATGAAAAAAAATTTCCCACGCAACACTAACTAATTCTAATTAATTCATGATATTAATAAATGTATAAATAATAAAATAAATCAATTCAAATACCTAGTAATCAAAAAACATTCTTATTGAAATAATATGTTTGTGGAATGTCAATAATTCTCATCTCACTAATTGGAACAAATTCCATGTAAATAAACCTTAAATTGATACCATATTGAGTAATGGGTATATAATTAAATTAATAATATAAAATAAAATATTTAAATTGTATAATTTGTATATCATATTTCCATGATATTAATTATTTTTTGTTTGAATGAGAAAAAAAACATAAAGAGATACATATATGCAGAGTGATAGAGAAAAAAATCATTATAGACAATGTGAGGTAGAAACTATAAATTTATAATATTATTTATAGGGTAATATGTGAATAATAACTCAAAAAAATATATATTTTTTATATTCTAAGAAAAAAATTACTGTTAAATTAAATAAAGACATTTACATATTTCATTTGTAATATAATCTCAAAAAGAAACTACCATTTCACTTTCCAAAATCCATTTCAAGGGGATAAAATATGGTACTGAAAACATAAATATTTAAATAATTCAAAAAAATTTAATGCTTAAAATGAATAGAAATGAAAAATATAATAATTTTAGTTTAAGATATAAATATATATATTTGAAATTAAATCCCATTATTTATTATTCTAATAAATTAACCTTTATTAGAAAAAATTTAAAAAACATGGAATTAAATTATCATCTATACCCCAAGGAAACTATGATATTTATAATTATAATGTACAATTATCATAAAATTAGGAAGACACGATCATACAGAAATCAATGAAAAATTAGATTTGTTTCACACATTTGTAATAATGTAAAAAATATCTATTGTAGTAAATGTTAAAAAAGATCCTTTTAATGTTTCTATAATGGAAATAAAAGATATTATAAAATAACTGTAATAAATTTTTTATTCATATATACCTATCAATATTATTGATGTAATTTAAGTATTATTGATATGGAAGTGAATTATTTCTAAACAGAAAAACGATATTAGGACAAGTCCACATACAAGAAACAATTTGGTTGAATTTGGATCCAAATGAAGGAGAAATGAAAATTAGTCTAGTAAAACATATATAAAAAATTGTTAATACAATATAATACAATCATATTCTGGATGAAACTAATATTTGAGTGATTAAGTTCAATAGTGTATTTCATATATTAATGAATGTAAATTAAGTTTAAAACACCCATTTTGATGTAGGTAATATGTGAATCAATTTATAATAAAAAATGATATTATAAATTAAATTTAATGTGAAAATAACAATTAAATATTTTATATATAATAATTCAATAGGTATATACATATACAAAATTAAAATAAATTTTTTTCATAACAAGAAATAGTTATCAAGTTATTAAAATAGATAAAAATAACCCCTCTTTCATGTTTTGACTTGTATGGTGGGATCATATAACCTCATTAATATGAGAATTATGTTTATAAATCTTCATTGTTAGTAACATTTTGAACTTATATATCATTTTTTAGGTTTATTTATTATCATATCTTATTCTTTATTGTGTATGTTCTTCTCCCATTGTCCATTAGGGGTTGTTTAGTCATTTTATCCAAAAATAATTTCGTATGTTGATCCCGGTAAAGTAATTTACAAAATATTTCAATAATTTGAAAATTTTCATAGATATATGGTATTTATCATTCTTGTGTAAAAACTTTACAATTCAATGTGTTCATAAAAATATCTTCTAATTATAAAATGTGTGCTGAAATGTTTATTTTAGTAAATTAAATATATAATGACCATTTACCTATAACATAATTAACGGGATGCCTAATTTACCTTAAAAAAATAAAATATTAATAAATATGGCATTCATTCATTAAAGTTTCTTTTATAATCATCTATTAAATGTAGTGATGATAAATTAAATGAGTCATTCAGGGAGGTCATAATCTGACTATGACATGGTTAATATTAAGATTATATAATGATTGGGGAAAAATATAATCGATATTCAATTAACATAACAAAATTTTAGTATGGTAATGATATTAAAAACATTATATTTCAATGGGTATAACATATTTCTATGAGGTGTAAAAAGAAGGTATATTAAAAGAACACTGTTAATAAAATCATCATCCTTTGATATCCTCATTTTAGTCTACTCCATAAGCATTCCTAGATTAATTTTTACTTGATACCAAACTCATAAGTCAAGGAAAATAAGTTTAAGGATGTGTTTTTTAGATTTTGGTCCGGACATGAGGGTTTAAACATTAGTAGATGTGGGGAAGGGAAGGGGTCCTTTTTAGGACAATGGACTTACATTTCTGTATGTATTAACTTCAAATCAAAAAAACGGTTTCATTATGGAATGAAATAGGATAAAACCTTGATAATTAGTGAGGAAAATTTATTTTATAGTTGAAAATTCCATCATAAAAACATTTGGACATTAGTTTTTATGATACATTGGGACATTAACTCTTTATTTTTTAATTTTACATCATTTTAACTTTTTCATTGTGACTAATTTTTACCCTGATAACTATTTTTTATTTAAAAAAAAACTTTATTGAACAAATTACCTATTAATTAAATAGTAATTAAAATATAAAAACCATTATAGTTGATATGATATTTAAAATTGATTCAAATATGTTAATTCATTATGTGGGAAAATAAATTTAAAAAACGTTTTATTAATAATAAAATGAATTTATTATTAATATTTAACAAGTAAATATCATTAAATTAGTTTTAATTTCTTTTTTATACATATTATAATTATATTTCAATACATTAAATTTTAATAAAGGTCAACATAGATATTTATGATAAAAATATAGAATATAATATGAAATACAATTCTTTAAAAAAAATAGGCATTTGCCACTATATGGTTTTTTTAACATCCCATTTTTTGTCTTATTTTATATCATCTAATCATTTAATTTATTCAATTAATTTGTATTATAAAAAATAGTGTTATTATTTGAAATAATATAAATAAAATGTGAAATAATTGTTTTTGACAATATTATTATTTACATTATGTTTTATTCATATATTAATTATCTTAATGATAGTTCACATTTTATTATCATTTTGTATTAATGATTATCCATCATTTTAATGATTATAATTTTTCATTTTAGATTGTTTTTTCATGAGATATAAGATATCAAACATATACATTTTAATTGGATAACAGTCAGTAGAATCTTATAGTGTTTCATTATTGATTCATGATGGTGCTGTAGAGTGGAATATGATGTGAGACAAAGATGAATATATTATGTGACAAATTTGATGGATGATTCATATCATACATTGTACTACCATATTATACATGATGTACCCACCATTACATTAGTATATTGATAATATGGATATGTATTGTTGAGGATTTGTTTTATTACCATGTCTTCTTAGATCACTCTCTACATAATATTCATTGAAGAAACTATATATTATAAGACATTTAGTTGTTCTAAAAATGTGGTAATTTGAGTGTTTTCAGGGAATATATCCTAATGTTATCACACCATATCCTCACCAAAATAGTAACAATTTTCCTTGAAGATGCTACTGTGTATATATCCTTAATTTTTAATTATTTCCACATTATTTATAAACAAACAATATATTAATTTTTTTTACCAGATTGATTATGTATTTTTAATATATATATATTATGTTTCACGGTGTGTATTGTTTTCAAAAAATTATACTATCATTTACAATTTTTGCAAGTAAAACATTAATATTATTTTAGTTAAACATTAAATTTTTTTATTTATTTTATATCATATTATAATGATAACTTCTCTATATTTTATTCTAATTTGTGAATTCTTTTCTTACATTTCACGTTAGGTTCCATAGATCCCATTTATTAGTGTTTTCTTGTAATCAATTTAATTATTATTTAAAAATTTGTATAGAGATCTTTGAAAAATAGTGTCACTTGTCCACTACCACATCATTGGGTTACCCTAAATAAATCATATCGTGTGATAGTTTGGGTGATTAAATAACCTTAACATTGAACCATGAAATTTTGAAATCATTTTCACAATTAAACTCAATGGTATAAAGGTGTTTTATTTTCTAAAATATAAATCTTTTTATATAGAGTGTTGGTATACATGAACCCAATAATGTATCATTCAAAAAAAATCTGAGAACATTACTCTAGTTATTCGATCAGAGTGAGTACTCATATTGAAACCAACATCATACTATCTAAAACATTATCTTTCATGTGACATGGCTCCAATAATTAGTATATTTACTATCTTAATGTTTTTTATTTCAAATTTCGTATTCACATTAATTTAGTATCGTTTTATGTGTGAGGATTTAAAAAACATTATAAAAAATCATGAAGTTCAAATGTCAGGCGAGATCACTAAAATGGGAATGTGTGAATCATTGATCAATTTTTTTTATAAATTCTTTCATTATTTTGTCCTATTTTGATTGTTAAATCTCTGATCCACAATTCTGGTGTTAAACAACCACACTTGAGTTGTGTAGTAAGTAAAAGGATAATAACACAATGATATACATGGTTTGTCCATGAAAGCGTACTCCTTTTAGGATTCATACTATGTTTTGAGACTTGGTTTCTATAAAACAGAACACATCATTATAGTTACATGTTGTCACTTAAAAAACCTTATGTATAATCTATTGAAATTAAACAAATAGAATCGTAAATAATAATCCTTCAAGTAATGACAGTAGTAGCATACTGACAAGTTCTTTATACTGGATAACATATATGGAGGGATCCTATTAAAAATTATCTTTTAGTGACCTAGAGGATTCCATACACTAACTCCTAAAAATTCTTCAGTGGTTTTCATAATCACCTCCTTTGAACATGTATTTAAATTCTTAATCAATGATTGATAGTAGAACATGATATCCATAATGTCAATCTATCCATTCTTCTTACGGGACACTTTTCTTTTATAACTAATTATCCTGTAAATATGCTGATAGAATAGGATATAAAAAATCATGCTTTCTTCTAACCTTCACCTCAACTTTAAATTTCCATCATTAGTGTTGGGATCATTGTTCATATTCTTTGTTGAAATTGAACATATCAAAAATGTATTTGATTTTTTCATCATCAAAAAAGATAAATATCATATTTTTCACTCATCTATATATACTAATAATTGGACTTATTACTCCAGAGAGAGATATCACATTCTTGGTGGAACACATTATTTCTATTTAGAATTTCAAACACATAAATTTAATGGGTTGTTTGTACATTTTATATGGGTCTTCTCATATTACCATAAATGCGAATAACTCAAAAGATGTATTTAGTCATGAAAATATTCTCACATGAAACATTTAATTTCCCACGATACCTATGATCTTTGGGATTTCATTTTCCAATTCCTTCATATTGGACATCCACATATTCCATATTTATTCATTCAAAAACCCCAGATGAAGAAACCACCCATGTATTTTCTATTGTAGACTTTAATAATTATCCACTATATATGCAAATTTAAATAGTTTTCACTGCTTTATAAAATTCACTACAACATGTTAATGAATAATACCACCCTCTACAACGTGAGAGGTTTTTCACACTCAATATGAATCACAGTCTACTAACTTGATTAGAATATTAAAAACCATGATGAACACAATAGAAATTATCTAATTTAATTTTTTATATTTGTAGAATAATTATTTTGATTAATCCCCATATCTGTCATGACCCATCCCTTAGGGCCCATGCTATGACTACACCAATCCTACCTCCCAAATGACATAGGATAGTGACTAGAGACAAAGGAAATAACCTACAAGTGGGAGGCATTTTATATTTACCTATACACATGCACACATACAACCCTAACCCACAACATTGAAAGAAAAAACATTCATGCCACTAAGACAACCACTGAGAGTATAAAGTATAATCTAAAAAAGGTCCATAATAAAACCCAACAAAGACAATATGAAAATAGTAAATTACAGAGGCCTCTGAAAAGTCTGTCTGTACAAGACACTACCTAAATTTTGGGTTTAAATTAGCTATCGTATGTATTATCAGTATAGATTTCATGTCTGATCTAAGCAGGCACCACATGGTCATGGGACACCAACGTCTTCGTCAATGTACCAGTCATCTACAAAAGACACAATAGGAGTAGGTGAAACCTCTGCACATGTGAATAACACAATAATTATTAGGGACCATAAACCATAATGAAAGACCAAAAAGGAAAAAACAAAATGAATCAATGGAGAGATCACATATGTATAACCTAAGCATAGAAATTAGGATTATCAATCATAAATATGACCAATTTTTACTACTGAGGGACTCATCCAAAATGAGTTGTGTATGTTTGTCGGGATAATGGGGTCCGCACTTCGGTCAGGACACTAAGGTTTGCTTGGATTCTTGTCTACTAGGTCACGTTGGTCCACACTGCTACTCATCTTCTAGGCCACATAGGTCTGTATGGTTGCTCGTATGTCAGGAAACACAGGCCCACATGGATGATCATCTTCTAGGCCACACATGTCTGCCTAGATACTCGTCTATTGATCCACTGAGGTACACTCGGAACATCTTTCTCATCTCGTCCAGTCAAAGGATTTCTTCGTGGTATTTGCTTAATTATGAGAGAATATAGTACTCAATACATCACTCATAACTCATCCACCACAAAATATCACTTGGAGTATGTCAGGTGGACCACCTCATCGTAGAGGTCCTGATGCAGCAAATGGATCATCAATGTTGATGTATGGTATATAGGTTATGAAAGTTTTATTGAGAAGGGGCCAGTGGGGTCTGATTCCGATTCGACCTAGTCTAATTGACCCAACCCTCTGTGTTTGGGCAGGACTGGCTCGGTCGCGAGTCTGGACCACTGGTTTCATGTCTGGCCTATTGGGGTGGCCCACCTCCTACCCGTCCCATTGTGAATGGGATGGCCTTTTTGGATGAGTCGCGTCTAGCATGCTGCATCACCCTTCCACCCTGGGGTTGCCGTGGGGTCACCGCTACCATGGTCCAGAGAGACCGCGACCTTCCTTCCACGTAACGCAGCACTGCCTCCACATCTGTGCGGGCCACCGTTGACCCACCGGTAGCAGCCTACTCAACCACTTATCTATGATGTTTTTGGACCCACCCTTCTCATTTTTGTGGCACACCATGGTCCATAAGTCGTGGCCTCCTCCATTGGGGCATGCCACCAGCCCACGCTACCTGCCGCATGGACCAGCTGCCAGCTGCTTCCACCACTGCTACCCACATTTTGGAATCACTGCAAAAAAAGTTATACAACATTCCAATGATAATAACCCCATCAATAATGTGAAGAACGAGGGTTAAATGGAAGTGTAAATCATTGAACCAAGTTGAGGAATGAACCCCCACCATTGTTCGTTACGACATTGATCTGCTCTAGTTACAATGTTCAAATAGAGAAAATTCTAAACATGAATTAATACCCTATAATCCAACCCAATAAATACCCTCCCAAAATTAAGAAGATTTGTGGGACAACCTATTCATGGGTTGACCCATGTTCGATATTAATTCAAAGAACAGGGAAGAACAATATCAATAACAACCACTGCCTTATTGGTGGCTCTTTCGTTGACGATGATCGAAGTAATTTCATTCATCGCTCATCAATTCATCCTTGGGGGTCATTCATTGGTCACAATTGGCCAACGCAGGGTCTCCAAGGGTTCATATTTTTTCTCCAACATTCCAGGGATTAATTTTTTTCAAACCATTATAGAAACAAAACATGATTTGTTTCATAGCATTTTTGCACTGTTGCGATGTTTCATTTATGAAACAATGTTTTGGTTATGTTGTGTATGAACTCAAATATGTTTCAATGAATTTAAAATTGTATATAAAATAAACATGATGTTTATATTATTTTCAATTATGAAAATTGTTTTAGTAAAATTTCTTAAAAATAAAAAAACTATCTTTTTCCATCGACCCGCACGGGTCGAGGTTATTTCCAATCATAGGTAATGTCTTCATTCCATACGCAATGGTGACCTCAGATTTTTAATCCAGGCACCCATTTTGAAGTTGGAAAAATGGCTCACGTTCACTGTTTTAAATATACTTATAATAATGTCTGAACAATTGTTCATGGCTCGTGGTGTGATGGAATAAAGTGGCGTCTAAGGTCCTGGTCTTGAAAAATATCATATAATTTAAAAAAAATTACAAGGAATTTCGGGACATTACATTACACCGCCTTTAGGGATTTATGTCCTCGTAAGACAAAACAGGGCTAAAAAAATAATTGGGGGTACTGAGCATGAATCTAAGCCTCCCACTCCCAAGTGCTCTACTATATATTCTTGTGATACCATCAAACATGCACCATATGAATCAACCATCCACAAAGGAATTGCTCCAATCAATCCTCAATCTCTACTGGGAACTCTGCAAACGTCACCCCATAGTTGATTTCCAACTCTCCCCATTTGATGAAGTGAAATGGATCAAGCACGTACTTCCTCAATGTTGATATGTGGAAGAAATTATGCACATGGTAAATCTATGTGGGGAGAGATAGGTGGCATGCCACCTCACTAACTCTACTCCTAATCTGAAAAGGGTCGATGAATGTGGAAGACAACTTTCCACCTCACCCAAATCTTTGCAATATCCATTGAGGTGAGACACGGAGGAATGCATGGACTCTTTCCTCAAACTCCATGGGCCTATATCTCTTTCCATAATAATATTTATGTTAGCACTATACTGTCTTTATCCAAAATTGGATGGCCTGCACCTCTCGGTAGTAGCCTGCACCAACTCTGGACCCATGAGTGTTGACTCCCCTAGGTCGGTCCAATATAACGGTGATCTTCATGGTAATCTATAAACTACATTTAATTGTGATATACCAATGGTGGAGTGGTGGATATTGTTGTACGCGAACTCCACCAGTGGCAGGTGATTATTGCAACTACGACCGAAGTCCAAGAAACTAGCGCAAAGAATGTCCTCCAAAACCTGGATAGTCTTCTATGTCCGAACATCCGTATGGGTGTGGAAAGATTTTCCCAATCAACGCAGAGCACTGAAAACCTCCTCAAATCCCTTCCACACCAGGATGTGAAGAGTGTGTCTCAGTCCGATACTTTTATCAATGGGACCCCATGGAGTCAAATTATCTCCTATATATAGAGGCATCCCAAGCTCTCTACTAAACCCTTCTCCAAGATGGGTAGAAAGTGGGCAAACATGGTGAGTCAGACAATAATCACCCAAATTGTATCATTCCCCTAGTTTTATTGGTTAAACCAATGCTGAAGTCCATTGAGATATAATCCCATTTCAACTCCAGAACCTCAAGAGGCTAAGTCAAACCTACAAGAACCTGATTCTCCACCTTTACATTCTGACAAATGAGGCACTGAGAAACAACCTCTTTCGCTACCTTCTATATCCACAACCACCAGTATTGAAATTAGATGTTCTGGTAGATAATTACCACTCTTGGATTTACTGCGAAAGGGGAGGTGTGGAACTCCCCAAGAACCTCCTCACATGATGCCACTGGCACAACAGTGAATCATCTACATCATGACTAACTGATCTCATTCCTCACTCAGCAAATGCAAACCAGATCTCTTATTGAGTGCATCTGATACCACATTCCCCTTCCCAAGTGTATATACTATCATGAATTCATAGTCCTTGGGGGAACATTATCCATTAATACTTCTTTCATGTTCATTTCCATCTGGCAGAAGATAAACCTGATACTTTTGTGGTCGAAGTAGATGGTAAACCACTCACTAATCGAGTAGTTCTGCTAAATCTACAAAAAAATCCAACTACTTTTTTCTATAGGTCATGGATCGTGTATTTATTCTCATGTTTCCTCCAGTACCATGAGACATAGATGATCTCTACTTACCCCTGCATCATGAAACTACACATTCGGGTCCCTGATGTTTCACTGAAAACTACATACCCAATGCCCTTCACTAATAGTCTCATGACGGGGAAACTCGTCAGAATCTTCCACCACTCTTGAAAATTTTAATGGAATCTCTCCAACCACACGATGGGTTTTTCCTTCTAGGTCAAATGTTATAAGGGTGTTTGTACTGTGGGAAAGTCATGCACAATCCTCTGGTAGTATTTAGCCAAACCCAAGAAGCTCTGCACCTTAGTCTCGTTCCTAGGTGACTCCCAAAAAAAGTATTGCTTATATCTTTGCTGGATCCACTACTACTCCAACCTATAAAATTAAGTGCCCTAAAAAGTGGACATCCTGAATTCAAAAATTACATTTTGAGAGCTTCCCACAATTTTGGTGCTCACAGAGTCTGTCTAGGACTATTTGTAGGTGTGCAGTATTCTCCGACTCGGACACTGAGTACAAACGGATTTCATTAATGAAGACCAAGACAATACTATCAAGGTACGGTTGGAAGATCCAGTTCATGAGTCCCATGAAAATTTCTAGAGCTTTGGTCATGATGGAAGGTATCACCATGAACTCGTAGGGGCCATACCAACATCTGAATGTTGTCTTCGGTATATCCTCATCGTGTGCATGAAGCTGATGATAGATTGATATATGGTCTATATTCAAGAACCATATCACTCCCTTCAGCTGATTGATTATGTGATCAATCCTCAGTACTTGGTAGTTGATCTTCATGGTCACCTATTTCGGGCACTCAAAGTCCACGCACAACCTCAAACTCCCATTTTCCTTCTTGGAAAACACAATTTGGGCTACCCATGGTGAAGCACATGCCCTCACGAATCCCTTCCTCTAAAAGTCCTCTAGCTTCACCCTCAACTCACAAAGCTCCATAGGAGCCATATAATATGATGTGGTGGATATCGGTTTCATCCTAGGGTATATATCAATACAGATGTCTACCTCTCTACATAGAGGTAGTACTGGAACATCTTCTGGAAATACTTCTTCATACTCATCCACCACTTCCGGAATGTGAGGGCTCTTCTCATCCAACACCCCAAGGTTGAGTCAAAAAAACTGGTGAGTGATCAGATTCACCCTCCTCCATGAATGTATGTCCCAGTTATAGGAGCTCCCTTTTATCTAGTGAAGGAAAACCTGGTCCCATCAAAATGGACACACCGCAGTCTGTTCCTAAGACAGTTGATCTGATCACAATATATGGATAACTAATCCATACCCATGATGACATAGTAATTCCTCGACGCCTCTACTAGGAGATCAATGATGAATCTCTCTCCTCCATGAGTAATCTCACACTGTTAGTAATAGTCTGTAAATAATCAAATCCCCTCCCGTATGAATATCTAACCATAAGAATTGATCTAATGGCTCCACAAGAATCTCCAAACTCCGAAAAAGGTATGTGGTAAAGAAAGACTTACTAGAGCCCATGTCTTTAAGAACATTAGCTAAGTTGGAAAAGAAATAGATCAATCCCATAATCATCTTTGGAGGACCATGGTAATAGGCCTCCATCGCTTGTATCTTTCCTCTCCCCTGTCCACCAGTTCTTGAAGCCCATGGTAGACCACATGGGGGTTATGGTGGTAGCATATCAGAGTTCTACCCACCACATGCTACTATGAAAACTCCCCTACCATGTCCTCAATCCAATGAACCACCTCCCTTGAGCCTCCATGTCTACCTCGATAGTACCTCGACAATCTACCAGTCGTCTGTGTGGTGAGTCGGGGAATCATGATCCATGTTCCCTTGTCCACCGCAAAAGTAACACATCCTTCCACTCTAATGAATCCCTCCATCCTTGGGGTCATGTACCACTGATCCAGCATCTTGAGGTCTCCCCCAAAATTACTAGCCCACTTGGGCCCCCATGGCTATTAACTACGACCCATAGCTTATGACTCCACCGTCCGAGGTCTACTGGTAGCTCCTACCACTAGAACCTACTCTACTATGAATAACTACACAATTTTCTCAATGAGAACAATATCGTTGGGATGAACTCCTCTCTAAAGAGGAACTCAAAGTCTATCTAGGTGAGGGTCTCCTATCATGCATCTTGAATGTCAAACTCAACTGTCTCTCCACTAATTCATGACTAAGGCTCTTGTCTAATATTTCCATCTATTCGAGAGGCATCCTCACTAGTACGATGACTCTCCTAACCACTTCAATCCATTCGTCTACCACTAGGGGGGTCTATCTCACCCCTAGGCCTAGGAGTTCTCTGCATTTGGAACTCGTGTTAGGAACTAAGCCTACTTGCATTATCTTCTGGTAGCGCAGGTAGAAACTACTAACAAACGGGTGGGGGAAACACTGCTAGACCTACCAGCGAGTCCATATCCAGTACCAGTCCTTGTACTGATGCCTCATCATTGGGCGTACTATCCTCATGGTTGTGCACTTGAACCCTCACTGGCTGGCTGTGTGGCGGCATCATGAAAATGATCAATATGAACCATGGTTAAAAGGTTATACTTTTTGACCAAAATCAAGTATATGAGGAAATAATAAAAATCTTAAATGAAGAATGCAACTAGTAGTTTCATGTAATGAGTTGAAAAAAAGAATTTAGGGTCTGAATGTATGGATATGTCGGTAACCACATGAACACTGGACTCTCCAATACTGAAATTAAAAATATAGAAGTTCAAGACCGTTTCCCAAAAAAAAATGAATCTTGGTCGTTAAGGTAGAACAGACCAAACTATGATGCCAATTTTCCACGACATGTCCTCTAGGGCCCGTACCATAACTACTTGAAGCCTACATCCCAAAGGCCAGAGGCTGGCGACCAGTTCCAAAGGAAATAATCTGCAAGTGGTCGGAATTTACGAAGTACATGTACACACATGCACACACTCATAACCCCAACCAAAAAACCTGAAATGAAAACTATATATTCCACTAAGACCCCCACTAAGTGTATAAAGTACAATCTATAAAATGGGCAATAATACAAGACTAAAAAAGACAATATGAAAACAGGAATGTACAAAGACCTCAGAAAAGTCCATCTACAGAAAACCATACCTGAGGGGTAGTTGTAGAGTAGCTGCCAAAAGCCATAGTAGTACGCCAAGCATGTCTGATCTCACTGGGCACTTCCTGGTTTGGGACCAACAATGTATTTGTCAAAACATCGATCGTATGAACAAGATATGACAGGTTTGGGCGAAACTTTTATAGGGTTGAGTAACACAGTACTTAGAAGGCACCCCAAACCACAAATAAAGACCACAAAGAAAAGTTCACACGAAGTAATGGACATCTCACATAGGTATATACTAAAGCAGTGAAATAAGGATTATCTGTCGTAATTCTAAAAAAATTACTACTACGGGACTCATCCTCAATGAGTTACTGATGTCTTTCAGGCTACTGAGTTCCTCACGTCTGTTGGGCCACTAAGATCTGCTCGGCTACTCATCTTTCGGAACAGATTGGTCAGAATTACTACTCGTCTGCCAATCCACACAGTTCTGTCTGGATACTTGTCTACCCAACCATAGAGGTCCACATGTCTACTTGCCTACTCGGCCACACAGTTTTACATCTCCTCTCATCTTCCAGGACACTGAGGTCAGCTCAGAACAACCTTCAAGTCACACCCAGTCATAAGATTTTCTTTCATAGTGAACTTTATTCCAGGATAATTTACTCCTCAATCCATTGGTTTTATCTCAACCTCCAAGGAAACTCACATGGATTATGTCAAAAGGACCACCTTTTGACAAGATCTCGGACACCACCAATAGATCATTAATAAGATATAAAGCTTGTAGGGTTTGACAGTTTTACTAAGAAGGGTCATGTGGGGTATAGGTCTGATCCAACCTGGCTGGACCGACTGAACTTGACCGGACTTGGGGTCCACCAACCTGAGCTAGGCCTAACCTGACCCAGATCCAACCTAGTTTTGGTGTAGTCCGATGGCTGTGGGTCTGAACCGGTGGGTTTTCGTGGGTCCAACTCTCATTTAGTTGGTCATCCTACCTGGCCGAGATGTGGTTGGTGCGCCGCATCACCCCTCCACCCTGCGGGTCACTGCAGGGTCACCACTATCGCGATCTAGAGGGATCACGACCTTCCCACCTATTGATGTGGCACAACCACTTCATTCGCTGGCACTTCTGCCAATCCATTTCCAACAGCCTACTCCACCTCTCATGGCTAATGTCACGCCCCTCCCCCCTTCTCACCACTGTGGTGCACCGCTCACGGGCCACCTTTTAAACACTTCAGTTCATAGTATGAGGACTCATCCACTGTAGCATGATGACAGCGTGCGTCGCATCCCATATGCGGCCAATCCAGCATGTCCCTACCACAACGATCTGCATTTTGGGATCATTTCACCGAGTAACAGGTGTGAAACAATCTGTTGTTCATAACTATACAAAGAACACAAAAAACATGGGGTTAAATGAAGTAAAAATTATATAATAATGTTGATGAATGAGCCTCTACCATTGTTTTCTTTGGCATTGATCTTCTCCTATTATAAGGGGCAGACAAAGAAAATCATAAACATGAATTAAACCCCCAGAATAAAAAACTTTAAATAACCCCCATAATAACGATGATCAATGGGTCAACCTGTTCATGGGTTAACCCATGTTCATCAGTTAGTCAAATAATGAGGAAGAATAAAATCAATAACAACCCCAACCTAATTGGTGGTTCATTTATTGGCGATGATTGGAATTGTTGCATTCTTCGATCCTCAATATTTTTTTTGAGGTTGTTCGTCAATCATCGTTCACCAATGCTAAATCTCGCAGGGTTCATAGAATTTTTCCAATTAGGAAACAATTGATCATGATCAATCCATTAAAGATATAAAAAGAGTTATATTTCACTGTGTTTCAACATCTTTACGCTATTTCATTTATGAAACAGTGTTTTGGTTATGTTTCATTGCAACACCATTATGTTCTAATGAATTTGAAATTCAAAACATAATAAACGTGATGTTTATATTATATTCCCTTAAGAAATTATTTTAAAAAATTTCTTAAAAATTCCAAACACTATATTTTTACCCCGACCCATGTTAGTCGAGGTTAAGTACATTCTTAGGTAAATTCTCCATTATGGACTCAATGAGGACTTCAGATTTTTAATCTGTGCACCTGTTTATTTGTTTCGAAATCCACTCCAATTCGAAATTTTATAAAAACCTAAAAAATGTTTGGACACTTTTTGCGGGCTCACCGGGCCACAGAATGAAGTTCCATTTGGATGTCTTATCTTGAAAAAATCACATACAATTTCAAAAAAAATACATGAAATTTTGGGATATTATAATATTTATCACTGAAATTAATCCTAATAAATTAGTTATTTTTTTGTAGTTTTCTCAAAATATGGATATGTGTTTGACACATAGAAAAATGATCGAAACAATGATCATGGATATGCAGATTATAATTATTCTTACAAAGACATATGCCTATGAAAATTATTCTTATTAAACATCAGTGATGATCTTGACTAACATGATGCATCCATAGATAACACTTATGTAATCATGATATGATGTTTACATAGAAATATATAATGTGTATACATAATTAGTTTATCCTTATGAAATGGTGGGATCATTGTTATCATTCCACTAGATGATGTATGTGCATATATTTGAATTATTCATACAAAACCTCCATTCAAACTTATATTTCATACATTATAAAAAGAATTCTATGTTTATCCAACTCAGATTTTCCCTTATCAATACTTCATCAATGATTTATTTAAATGTATATTCAATATTTAGTATGTTGAATACTCCAATGATGGTTTGTATTACTTTCTGGGTAGCTTCTCTTCAATGTTTGAACATATTTTACCAAAGTTATTGAAAACACTATATGTTTTCCAATAGGTTTTACTTCAATGTACACCATAAACCATAACACATCGTTTTTAACTTTTTTATATAATTATATAAAAAAATTAGGTGATTTCATAACCATATATATTATCCCAACAATCATAACATGTATAAGAGTACATCATTGAACTATTTGAGACATGTTCCCCAACCTATACCAAATGTTATTTTTCCATTTATGATGGAATCACCTAAGAATATTTTTAAAACAATCACAAAACATATTTACATCCTATAATAATCATAAAAACATGGAAAAAATTAACAAAATATAGGGACTCTCTAATCACCCTATATTAATTTTGTTACATAACATTAAACACTAATGAAAATATGTGTGTTTGAGATTATTTTTTCTAACCCTTATTATCAATGAATGAAAAACAATTAAAATGGGTCCACATTACATAGTAACCATTTATTCACCATAAGAAAGGGTTTTAAATTTTCACTTCTTACCCATCATAATATTTAAATATCATTTAGATCCACTTCTGAGAGATGGACTAAACTTTACACAGTATAAATAATTTATATCTATTAGTCTACACTTTTTCATCATAGGTAAACACAATGTAAGAAACAAGTGATAATTCATTAAGACATCTATATTATCTATAAACTCTCATTCATCAGATAATACTTCTATACATCTCATATTTTAGTGTTTCTTTATATATATATCATGAATTACATATATCTTACACTCACCTTATAAAATGAATCACTGAATTTATATTATAAGAAAACATTTTCCACATTTCAACTTTTAAAATGAACAATGAAGAGTCCCCATTTGTAATCATATATCTCATAAAAAAAGGTTGAAAAGAACGATTGGAATACCTCATCCTTCAATTATTACAGGTATGTCTAAAATTCTATAATCAGTACAGAACAAAATGTTGACACCTCCTTTTAAAATATCCTGCCACTCAATGTTTGAAGACACTTCATATCCATCACGTTGGACTCTTCATTAGAAATACTCAATGATGATATCCCCTTTCTGGCTACATATATTTCTTACAACACTCATCCAATTCCATCTAATTTATCTCCTTCAATCACTTTTATGTAAGTAATCATAAATAAATAATATAGAATAAGTAGTGAGACACATATTTTGGAATGATATTCTCCAGGTCAAGGCTTTTATTCTAAGTATATACTTTTGTGTTTTTTATTATTATCCCTTGAATGTCCCTTCATTCCTCCACTTCTATATTTCGATTTATTATTCTTCATGGGAATTACACTATTCCCCTTTTGATCATATTTTTCATTGTGTGGATAATTATTTTTCTGATCCATAAATGAACACACACCTATTTATTCAAACTCATTGTTATGATTTTTATTTTTAGCTATATATGGAAGAACTAATGATTTACATGTTTTGTATTTCGTACCCTGCTCAGGAGTCCAACATAGTGTCTAATGACCTTACTTGGTATCAATTTTTGCGAAATTTGGAACTTATATTTATCCTTATATTATTATTATTTTGAATATTAATTATCTTATATGTTTTTCACATTCATCTTTTAATAAGAGTTACATTGACTAGTATGGTCATATTTATTATCTTCTGTTTGATATTTATTCACTCAAGTGGCCAATAATTTATGTCCTAGAAGTACCATAATGAATGATTCAGTATTTTTATTTTATTCTTCATATATTTTCAAAATATCTTCCAAGAAGTAATGTTTATTTTTATAGATAGGTCTATATGTTTTATAGCTTCAAACTAATGTCAACTAAGAGTATGTCTTCTTATAATAGAACTAATGATATTTATTTTGGTTTCTACCCCTAGATTCAATCTTTTCATATTAGAGTGAAATATTATTCCAGAAAATAGATAATATATGAAAATTTATCCAATAGAAATAAATTGAAGCACTATTTATTTAATTTTTTTTGAGTTTTTTATTAATAAATACTTTGTTAATAAGATTACTCAATTATCAATTTATGAATTATTTAGGATATAAAATACTCCCTCTATAAAATAAAATATAATTTTTTGGTTTTATTTTCATAAATTTTAACTATTATCAAACACATATATTTTTTATTTGTAATCTACACTAACTGAGAAAACAAATTCAGGGTCACATGAAAAACAATGAGTATTTTGAACATTTATATTGGGATCTTTCCACTTAAAAGAATAGGTTTATCCATAAAAAAATTATGTATCGTTATAAAACTTCTATATTTTGGAATTAATTTTGTTTTTATCTTTATGTCCTATTGATTTTACCTCTTCAACCTCTTCTTCCATTGGAACATATTTTCATTAAATTATACTAGAATATTATCATGTGATGCTATTTTCACCCGGTAATTTCTTATCTCCTAGATGATATCTCTCACCAACTCATTATTAAAATAAATTTAATTTTCCAAAAACATAAATTGATCCATTACTATGGAATCTTTCTAATGTTAGTATTCCATCTCAAATATTAAAATATACCCAGTATAGTTCTCCTCATCTTCCTTATCAACACTTCTTGATGTTTCTTCATAATTTATAGAATTATATGGGAGTGATTTATGATTAATTATTTTATTATATAACTCACTAGTGAATGTTGAGGAGTCTTTACTTATTTTTTCATCAAAGTTCTCATGATTTTTTTTAATACTATTTCATCCTTATAAAATCACCATTTCCTAATATTTCAGAACATCAATTAGAAAAAATATGATTTCTCAACATCACATTATATTTTATCATATTTATTATTTGGGATGTAAATAGAAAACTCACAAACACATATAAGTAAAATATTATATAGGTATCATAATGTTGTATTTAATTAACAATTTTTCATATTCTTATAGAAAAATGTCTTGGATTTATTATTCATAGAACTACTACCATCATAATATTTAAAACATGAATTATATTCTATCTTATTCTAAAGGAGATTATATGATAGAATTTATTTAAACTACCTTACATTATTCACTTACATTTATAAAACATGTACATTTATCATGTTATAGTTAAATAAGGTTTTGTGTAGTTTTTCAATAGAGAGGTCACCTATCACCTATATAGATAAAATCATGAAATCAAATATATCATGGAAATTTCATATCAGTTTTATTAAATTTAATGAATCGCCATTTTTATATCGAAACACTATTATATGGATGAAAATAAGATTATTTTTTTTATTTTAATCATATATACTCTAATCATCTGCCATAAGTATGCCTTTAACATTTCGTATTTATTTATTATGTTTGGCATCCTTGATTATCATTTTCTCTTCATATATATATTTTAATTTCTCTAATATTCCTTTGAAAATTCTATGTACAATTTTATTTTAGTATAAAAATCATATATATTTTATAGAATGGAATTTTTACATTTCTTTTTTGTTATATCCCAATATTAATATAATGTAAGTGAAGTTTTTAGTTTATAAAGTTATCCTCTATCTATTTTATCTTTTTATATTGATGTTTTTAATGAATATATTTTTTAGAGAAAAAGGGATTGAGAATTTATGGCTATTGTGAATATGGGAGTATTATCTTTATGGTGGATATAATTCTTCCACTGGCTAGATAGTGGACTCCACCAGTCATCTGACGGTATTTTTGTTTATCTGTATGTTTATCTAGAACCCATCATGTACATGGTGGTTATAAAAAACATTAATGGATATTCTGGGCACACCAATTTAATAGGGGATAGTCACCATCCATCGTAGTGTGTATTAAATTCAAACTGTGGATTTTAATTTTACATGAATTAACCCATTTTGTATTCCAAATTCTGACACTATAATTCATATTTCAAATTTGACAAAAATCACTTTGATCATATATATTTTCTATTTTCATGAACATGGATTATTGGGGATGGATCAAACCATTGACACTATAATAGTGAGTTATCTCATGATCGACAAACAATTAATATTCCATTTTGAGAGGTGAGAATAGTTAAAAGATATATATATGGTTTCTATTATGATTAAATTTTTATTAATTACCTCTTGTGAGCATTAATGATAGATGTGTAATTTTTAATAATATCATTATCAAAAATAAATAAAAATTCAACACTGGATGTAATGCCCAAACCCTAGTTACCCAGATTCAGTGCATTATTACAAAACATTGGCATGATCATAAGATATCATGTCTTGAATGTTTGATTACATTAGTAGCCATGGAAGTAGTAGATACATACATTAGTTTTTTTTATAAATTACAGAATAAAAAACATCATTGTGTCTCTTTTTAACACACTCATATCCCATAGCATATCCCTTCAAGTCAATCATGATATACTTCTTCAAATTTTGGAAAAAAATTAACATAAGAAAGGGGTGAGCTCAGATTCTCAATAAGGATAACAATATAGTGAAAAATTTCATACATAATCATAAATATTAAAGGAAATGTATAGGAATAAAACACAGTCCTTTTAAAATTAAACATTAACATAATATTGAAATGATAAATCAAATAATTCCGTACACTCATTCACATGGATATTCTACTAGTCGAATAATCATGTGTAATATCTACAGATAATTTCATAAATATGGAATGCATAATGGCGGACATCATAACTACATAGTCAACGCCTCATGCCATGAATAAAAATAATATATTGTCATGGCCTCATTCCTAGACACTAGTTTTTCTCATTAGGCCTACCGATGCATTGAGGATCTACAGCGGTATCCACCCATAACTTACTACATTCAATGCATTCCTCATATGAAAATGTTGAAACATAAATAAACATTCATATTAAAACTAGCATACGAAAGGTTAATACTTTAATCATATACCATGAATCGATTAAAAATTACACATTCACAGTCAAACATATCACAAAACCATCAATACAATAAAGAATATTTTATCATAATAAATAATCTTTAAACAAGTGTAAAATCCATCACAGGATGTTGACATAGATGAAATCAAAACTATCTAAGAGAAATATCTCATTCAATTTTGAAATAATTTAAATGTCACATAATTATAAAAGAAAACATTTATTTTTCAAATATTCTTATAATCTTGTAAGGTAATCTTTTGTGATGTTATAATGGTTGAATATAGTCGCTCTCACCATATATGTTAAAAAACATTGTTACCATAATTTGTCGAAAAGGTCATAAAGTGACTTGTTTGGAAAACAACAAAATGATTCCTTTAAAAACATTTTATAAAAAGTAAAACAAGTGTATAAATTACTTTAACCGATATTCTAGGAAATAGTAAATATGTTTTGAAATACTTTTTTAAGAGAAACAGATGTGGATGATAAAGAAATCCCAGTAGATACTTACATATAAACGACCTCGGATAAGTATTGAGATTGTAAAATTAACTCTTACCTTGTACATTTCCTTGGTAGATGGTATGTCAACCTCATGTATAATAGTTATATAATTTTTATTAAATTATAAAGAAACCACATACATAAATGTCGTATCATATATGGTCTTATAATATTTCTTTGTTAATGATATTTCACCAGTATCATCATTTCAGGTGTCAACAGATTTGTTTTCCTTTATATGTTTTATTATGTAAGTCGTGTTTTTTATGGATAGGACGTATTTAATTCATATCCATAATGATATTAATTTATTAAATATTATTTTTAATCATAAAATGAAAATTATTCTTGAATAGTGATGTTGGGGAAATGAATCTTATCATGTTCGTGGAGAGGGTAATCCGTATGTACACACGGGAAAAAATATCATTTTTATGATGGTAAAATAGTATGTAATTGGATGGTATATCATATATACTGAATAATTAACATGTTATATTTATTATTGAAATCAATTATAGTCATTATTATACCCATCAAAATAATGAAGTGTTGAATTAACAAACTACACCACGACATGGAGACAGAAGGCCGTATGTATGCACGTAAGGTGAATTTGTCATTAATAGGATGGAAAGAATAATGAATTTTATTGTACCATATTTATAATTACATCAAAATGTGTATAAGGTACTTGATTTATTATTATGGAATGAAAAAAACAATGAAATTGAAGTGAAATATGAAAAGAACATGGAAAGAGGTGATGAACTTATTACCTATTCTTCAAGTGATTCATTTTAATTTGATCAAAAAGGTGCAATAGGTTGGCTTTAAGATAGAATTATGGACTCTAGGTTTAATTGAGGGCAGTGGGGAAGCTATTTAAGCAGGGGATGGATGAGACAAAAGGATTTGGAAGTGTGATTATGTGATAAAGGGAAGTACACTTTTATAAGAGAGGTGAGGGTCATTTTAGGAAAAGATTGAAATATTATTTTATTATACTGTTATATTTGGTTTATAATGCATCAAAAAATGATTTATTTCTATGATAAGGATGGGATGAGTCAAAAAACTCTCAACTAATATGGTTTAGACAGGTTTAGGTCACCATATTAACCTTATCTTTTAGATTTAACTACCTGAATGGCCCTGAAGGACATCATTTTTATTGAATTTTGATAACCCCCTTTCAAGGGGTGAGGGGGAACCCTTACAAGGACTGTTGGCTTAGAGATTACATGGCCCGTAGGCTTAGAAGATTACATGACCTGAAGGTCTTTGGGAATTCAACCAGACTATCTACAAGGAACTGGCCCTCCCCGACATTTGTATCCTAATAGTAGCTCTCCTCCTTTGCATGACTGACAGGATAGGTTTCCCATGCAAGCACAGGCTGGTACAGATGGCATAACCATACCCTCTCATTCTGACAATCCATTTGGCTCTACTCTGGTGAGTGCACCAGCTCTAAATCCTCTTCTAAGGATGCACCTTTTTTTGTAATGTGTCTGGGGCCTGCATTCATGTGGCCCAAAGGCCTTGCAGTGGCCATAAGGCCTTAAGGTATCCCAAAGGCCTTGAGAATCAACTAGCCCAAAGGCCTTGGGTGGCCTGAAAACCTTACAGGACCTGAGGACCAAACCAGTGGCCCGAAGGCCCAGATGGATGAATAGTTCTGGCTGCTACAGTGCTAAACAGTTCCTACTATAGTGCCTAATATAGTACTGGTATAGTAACCCGGAATTAATCCGCCACCTGGATTTAATCTCAAGTCTCTTGGATGCACCTAGTGAGTCCACACCAACTACGTTGAGGCTCTTGTGCAAGATTTAACTCTTAGTTAAATATTTTAACTTTTACCATGTGTTATTGTATGATTATAATAAATAGTTAATAAACATACTATAAAAATTCAAGCGAACCCCATGTGGTTATTTATTGAAATATATACCATTATATAAGACCATTTTCTAAACCTCATATTTTTAGAAATATTATATCATTTAATAATATATTATTTATTTGAAAACCACATTTATGTCAATTTTGACACTATTTGGTATTTTGTTTTGGTGAAAGAATAACAACATTATCACTTCATAAAAATTTTATTTAATCAACTATATCATGTCATAATAACCTAGGAAAATCGTGTAATAATTCAAGAGTCTCAATTTACTATTATTTAAATATTTATAATATTAATTATTTTATTCATTAAATAATAAGGTAATTATTGCATCATCATTGTGTCATAAATAATTATACTATTTTAATATATAAAAATTCTTAATAAAATAAGATTATGTAGAAAATGTCTTTATATTTTTAATTAATATTTATAGTTGAATTTATCTTATGTATAACCCTATATTTAAAAAAATTACTTATTAAAATTGGAATTTTACAATTTCAACTCTTCTTTAAATAAAATATAATAAATGTACAAATCTAATCCAAGTGGACAAAAAGGTTCATGTTTTATTCCTAAAGATTAATTTTTTCACAATACACATATCCAAAAGATTTACGACATGTGTTGGGGTAATTATAATATCATTTTTACATTTAATTACCCAATTTACTTTTAAGTGTAGTAAATAAAATTCAAAAGATATTAATCAGTAAAAAATATTTTCATCCTATTGAACAACATTTTTCTTACTGATGTCAACTGCATCTCTCGTATTTTTGAAATTCAACTCCTAGAAGTGGTAAAATTACATTTTATGCAATTTGCAAATGAGCCTCGAGGGTAGGTAAATGATGTTAAAAAATTGAATAAAATTTTATATAGCTAATATTGTTATAAAATGACTCTAGTAAATTAAATTTGACTAATATATGTATTATGAATATATTATTACATTAAAATAAATTTAAATAATAGTAATAATTAAATAAATAAAGGTCGTTTTTTAAGAGTAACACCGTGTTTTTCACTATTCATCAAAAAAATTGATTTTTTCAGAAAAAAACTAAAAAATCACCTCATGAAAATTTTGATATTCTGAATAAATAAATTATTTATATTTTACCGAATTAATAACATATAATATGCATTAATTATTTTAAAATTAGTTCCTGTTGTCAGAACTAGAAAGAGGGTTTTTGAAAAGTAAAAACTACCAAAAGATAAATATGTGTTTATGTTCAATTTAAAAGTAATATTACAATTAATGACTAAAATTTTATTAAATTATAAAAATATAGTCTAAATATACTTAAAATCTATTCAAATGTATAACTTAATTCTATAAATTATTTTTTTTAATAAAGTAGTTTTCAATTAAAATTTAGTATCTTTCACTATTCACCAAAATATACAAGTTATCAGTAAAACACAAAAAAATTATAAAAACAAAAATTTTATGTCCCTCTTCTAAAGAAGAATTTATTTTCATCAAATTCAATATATAAAAGTGTTAGATATTGGATTTAAAAAGGTTTCCCCATTAAAAGGTTGATGAACTAGATCTTTTGAAAAAAATTTCTTTTATCTGAAAAATTGTATTTGTCCTTATATTATGACTATGAAACAAAAAAATATGAAATTTAAATTATATGGGATATATATAATATTCAAAATGTTTTTATTACTATTCAGATCCACTTTTTAAAAGACTATTTTGATCAGTCGTGGTGCGCTTGAACTCGGTGTTGCGTACATCGCACACTATTGAATTATTCAAAGATAAAATTATCATGGAAGCATGGGGTATTACATTCTTCCCTCAATCAATAAATTTCGTCCTCACAATTTTATATTTTTCTTTGAATATAAAGGGCTAAATAATAGAATAAATCTTTTTGGAAAATCCACATCAGAAATAGTGATAAAAAAATTAGCCATAATAAGGGGGAAAGTGGAATGAAAAAGTCACCACCAAATTAGGATTTTGAATAAGAGAAAATTTGTGGTAATTATAAATGGAGGAAAAATGTAAGTATTTATAGGGAGTGATTGAGGTCATCAATCACAAAAAATAAAATGGAAAATTGAGGACCTCAAATCCATAAATCTATGATGATTTAAAATATGGTGACTTCAACCAAACATAAGGAATTAGAATAACACCTTTTTGGTTTTACAATACGTTCCCTAAAGTATAAGAATTAATTTTTTATGGAATAATAAGAAAATAATACTTTAAAAGTATAGTATCATCCTACCAAAAACACATCTTTCACTCCAAAATACAATATAACTAAAAAATATTCTATTTACCCTAATCATATAGGGTTCTAGAAAAAATTAATTTATAATTCATCTATCAGACTATTTGAAAAAAACTACATTATACAAACTAGGACATCATGTAACCTAGTGGTAGGTGTTTAACCCTTGTCTCCCTTAAGTTGTGGGTTCAAGGCTCACAGCCTTTCCAGAAGTAACGGGTTGTCACGTGAACTTCGGGTTGTACTTTTTATAAAAATCCAGAAATAATCTTAAGAAATATTTTAACCTTAAACAATAGTATCCAATATCAAACTTAATCCACTCCATACTTTATATTTATCCAAAATAATTCTGTTCAAACTCCCTCTAAAATGTCTCTAAATTCCAAAATCAACTTTGACATCAGATTACCCAAACAACATAATGTTTCTCTTATTGTCACATACTTAAAATTCGATTACCTTTATAATATTAATACCATAATGATAACAAAAAGTACTATAGTAAAATCCTTATATATATATATATATCACATTCTTTTTATTACTAGAATATAAATCTTGAATCCAAAAACACAAATACATTAATTATTACACTTCAACTGTATTAACGACATAAGCTTGGCCACGCTCCCTTGTCCTTTTCTGTGGGAATTTTACTTGCACATAGAACAAAAAATTTCATAATACATCATTTATCTACAATTATAGCATTAAACATTTATATCCCCATTCCTCCTTTTGTAATCACGAGCTTGGTGGCCTTTTTCTCTACCCTTTTAACAGACTATCATTATTTTAGGAATGTACGAGGGTGTTTCTTCCCACAATAATCAGATAATAGAAAATCCTTCTTTCTGTTTTTTACTTTTTTCCTTTATATGTATCTTTCTCATATGTTCCCTTCTTCTCTTCATTTACTTTATTATCATTAGAATTAGAGAATTATTTTTCTATCTTGAAGTACACGAAACCAAATCTTCATATGATGGGAAGGATTGTGAGAATAATGCACTAAGGAGAAATGGATTTAAACCATAAAATAATTGAACTATATTACTCCTTGGGTTATGTATATAGTTTTCATTATCCCTTTCTAGCCTTGTAAATATAGCCTCATACTTCGCGACTTTCTCATCCTTCTTTTTCCGTATACTCTGAAATTATCTTTCCATATCCTCTCTATGGTCATGGGAAAAGTAGTTTTCTTTGAAAATATCATTAATCTACCTCCATTACATATTTGATCCCTATTTATCCTCCTTTGTGATTTCAATTAATGACCACCATTGATCTGCATCTCCCATGAGGTGATAAACTGCAATGAAATTTTTTTCCGTTTCGCTACTCCCAAAAGCATGAAATATTTTCTCTAAGGAACTTATACATTTCTCAACTACAAATAGATTTGCAGTCCAATTGACTTTTGTGGTTGTTGTCTCATGAAGCAGTATGACATTGATCCTTCTTGTTGTGGATTAGGGTTCTCAAAATGGGAAAGGTTATTATTTATAACATGAGTGAGTTTTCCCAATATGATTTTAAGGTGTTCAGCACTGGTTGCATCACAATATCCACTATAATTATCATGAGTAGGTGTGAAATCCCTACATGGATTACGTGAACTGATATGGTTTCCTTTCCTCTCTCAAGGAACCATTTCTAAATAGTGTCACACACTAGATTAGTTTATGAATCACAATACGTAATTCCAAACTAGGAAAATACCTAATATAAATTGAACAGTTTAAGCAGATAAACTATAATAATAATAAAAGGCTTTCTTTATAGAAATATTTAATAATAAATTAAACATAATGGTTTTCAAAGAAAATTTGAATTATCCAAAGAATATCCCATGGGAGTGTCATAACCTAAAGTCCAGCAAGGCATGTTGTCATGTAACAGGATACCCGGGGTCAAGCCCGAAACTCCTTGTTGGAGTTTTCACTCCTAGGTATATATGTGCCAGAGCTACCTATACATTCTTGTATCCATACAGGGATGAATTTCTTAGAGAACTCACAAAATCTCTACATTACTAATATTCTAGGTAGTTCGTCTATACTAATCCTTATGGTCTTTCATAGGAAAATGATCTCTACTCACAATTTTTCTAAATCTAGTTTCCATGTTTTGTACTAAAATTCCTATGATACCAACTGTAATGCCCTAACCTTATTTATCTAGAGTTAGTGAACTATTACATAACATTGGCGTGATAACATTAGATCATGTCTCGAAAACCCAATTAGTTTGGTAGCTTTGGAAGTACTAGATACTTAAATAAGTTTTACATTACCTTATGGAATACAAAAACATCATTTCTTTTCCTTTGAACAAACTAATATCCCATTGTATATCCATGAATATCAATTATAATATACTTCTTCACATCATGGAAAAAATAAAACATAAGGGGTGAGATCAGATGCTCATTAATGATTAAAATATAGCATAAAATATCATAAATAAGAATAAATATTGAAGAAAATGAATAATACTAAAACAAAAGACTTTTAAAATTAAACTTCAACATAATATGGAAAAAATAAATCATATAATTCCATTTAATCATTCAAATGTATATTATACTAGTTGATTACTTACATTTAAAATCAATACCAAATTTCATAATAATGGAATGCATAATGTCGGACATCATAACCACTGATTCAAGGCACCATGCCAAGACTACATAAAATATTTGGTCAAGGAATTGGGGTAGGACACTAGTTTTTCTCATGAGACCTACCGATGCATCAAGTAGTTATAGTGGGCTCCACCCATCCCTTAGTAAGTCCAATGCATTCCTCATATGAAAAGGTTGAATCATAACATAATCATTCGTATTAAAAGTAGCATATGAAATGTTAATACATTAACCATAAACAATGAATGGATTAAAAATAACTCATCCACAGTCAAAAATATCACTAAGCCTTCAATACAATAATTAATATTGTATCATAATAACTCAACTTTAAACAAGTGTAAAATTTATCAAAGGATTTTAACATAGATGAAATCAAAACTATTTGAGAGAAATATCTCTTACTATTTTAAAAGAATTTAAATGTCACAAAATTATAAATGAATACATTTCTTTTTAAAATATTTATATAATCGTTTAATTTATTCATAAATGATGTTATAAGGGTGGAAAATAGTTTCCCCCTCCATATACGTTAAAAAACATTCATACCTTAATTTTTCGAAAATGTCATAAAGTAACTTGTTTGGAAAATGACAAAAACATTCCTTTCAAAATAATTTATAAAAGTAAAAAAATTGTATAAATGACTCTAAACCATATTCTAAGAAATATTAAAAAAATTGAAATCCATTTTTATGAAACACGGTTGTGGATGATAAACAAATCCCAGTAGATACTTACGTATAAATAACCTCAGATAAGTATAGAGATTGTAAAATTAACCCTTACCTTGTACATTTCCTTGGTCAAGGGTATGTTATCCTCTTTAATAATAGTTAAATAATTTTTTTAAATAATAAGAGAACCACATACATAAATATGATATCATATATTATCTTCTAATATTTCATTTTTAATGATATTTCAGTAGTATCATCGTTTCAGGTGTTAACTGTTTCGTTTTCCTTTATATGTTTTGTAATGTAAGTAATTTTTGTTTTGGGTAGGATGTATATGATTCATATCCATAATTATATTAAGATCAAAAATATAATTTTTCATCATAAAATGAAAATTATTCTTGAATGGTGATGATGGGGAAATGAATATTATCGCGTTCGTGGAGACAGTAATCCACACGTACACACGAGCGATAATTTCATTATTTTTATGGTAAAATATTATGTAATTGGATGGAAAATAATATATAATGAATAATTAACATGTTATATGTATTATCAAAATCAATTATACTCATTATTATACCCATCAAAATAATGATGTTTTGAATGAACAAACTACAACACGACGTGTAAACGATAAGTCATATGTACGCACGTATGGTGACTTTTTCATTCATAGGAGAGATAGAATAACAAATATGGTTTTACCATATTAATAATAACATCACAATATGTATAAGGTACTGGATTTATTATTATTTTTTTGATACTACAAAGTAATAAGAAGTGGAAGATGAAAAGAACATTAAAAGAGGTGTTAAATTATTACAACTTCTTCAGGTATTTCCTTTTGATTTTTTCAAAAGGGCACCATAGGTTGGTTCTGTGATCAAAGTAAGGACTCAAGGTTTAATTGAGGGTAGTTGGGAAGAAATTTTATTAGGGTTTGGCTGATCCAAATGGATTTGGAGGTGTGATTCTGAGATAAGGGGAAGTAGCCTTTTGTATGAGAGGTGATGGTCATTTTAGGAAAAGCATGAAATATTAGTATATTATAAAATAATATTCAGTTTATAATGGATACAAAAGTATTTATTTCAAGGATAAAGTGGGTATAGTCCAAAAACCTCCCAAACAATAGTTTTTAGATAGGTTTAGGTCGCCATATTAAACTTATCTTTTAGATTTAACTCTTAGTTAAACAGTTTAACTTTTACCATGTATTCTTGTATTATTACAAAAAATGGTTAATAAACATACTAGTAAAATCTACGAGAACCCCATTTTTTCACTATTTACATATCTATCCTTATCTATGTCTTTTTTACAAACATTATATTTTTAAGAATATTATATCATTTAATAATATAGTATTTATTTTAAAAAATAATTTATTTCCATTATGACACTATTTGGTATCTTGTTGTTCTAAAAGTAATAAAAATATTATCATTTCACAAATAATTTATTAATCAACCATAACAGTTAATATTAAACAAAATAATTCTTCTTATAAATCAAAAGACTCTATTTAAAATTATTTTTATATTTATAATATCAATTATTTTAATCTTTCAACAATAAGGTAATTAATGCCTCGTCATTGTGTCATTTATAAACTTAATTATTTAATGTCTAAAAATAATAAATAAAATACCATTATGTAGGAAATCATTTTAAATTTCTAATAAATATTTATAGTGTAATTTAAATTATTTATAAACTATATTAAGATTTTTTTATTTATTAAAATATGATTTTAACACTTTTAACTCTTCTTTAAATAAATTATAATAAATGATCAAATCTAATCCAAGTTGGTAAAAATGATTATTTTTTTTTCTTGAGGTTTATTTTGGTCAGAATACACTTATCCAGTATAATTATGACATTTTTTGGAGTAATTATAATATCATTTTCACATTTAATTACCCGATTTACTAGTAGTCGTGATAAATAAAATTCAAAAGTTTTTATCCACCAAAAATTATTTTCATCCCATTGAACCAAATTTTACTTACTGATGTTAACCATGTCTCTCGGATTTTTGAAATTGAATTCAAATAAATGGTAATATTACGTTTTATGCTAATTTGTAAATGTTCCTAAAAGGTGGGTAAAAGACGTTAAAAAGTTCAATAATATAATATATATATATATATATATATTGTATGATATTTTTATAAAATGACTCAAATGAACTACATTAAACTAATATAGGTATTATTTATCAATTTTTACTTTAAAATAAATTTATATAAAAATAATGTTTATTTATATAAACTGTAGTTTTAAACAATAAGGTTGTGTTTTTCACTATACATCTAAAACAGAATGTTTTTAGAAATATACCAAATATTCACCCAATGATAATATTGATACTATAAATCAAAAAATTATGTCTATTTTACAAAATTAAAAACATATAATATGAATTAATTAATTTAAAATTAATTCCTGTTGTTAGAACCAGAATGTGGGTTTTTGAGATGTAAAAACTATCAAAAGATTGATATATGTTAATGTCCAATTTAAATGTGAAATTAATTACAAGGACCAAAATTTTATTAAATGATAAAAATATAATCTAATTATAAATCCAAACCATTAAAATGTATAATGTAATAGTATAAATTATTTTGATTAAAAAAATTAAAATTTAAATTTAGTATCTTTCACTATTTATCAAAATATGAAAGTTTACAGAAAAACACCTAAAATTTATCCAAACTAAATGTTTATGTACCTCTTAAAAATAAGAATTTAATTTCATAAAATTGAATATATTAAAGTTTTGAATATTGTATTTAAAAAATTTTCTCATTTAAAAGGCAGAAAAACTACATTAAAAAATAATTCTCTTGACTAAAAAAATGATTTCGCCCTTATATTATGTCTAAGAAACACAAAAGATGAATGTTAAAATTATATGAGAAATATATAAAAGTAAAAATGTGTTTATTACTATTATTTAATTCTTTCTAAATGTCTAGTTTGATTGGTCATGGTGCGCTTCAACTCCGTGTTTCATACATCACGCACTATTGTATTTTTCAAAGAGAAACATATCGTGGAAGCTTTGGGTATTACATTTAATGTTTTTGAGATTGTATGTATGGTTAATCTATAAATATATATGATTTATGGATGATTGGTAATAAAAATATAATGCATTGATGATCATTTAGTAAGTTGGTGTTGGATTTGATATGCCTCTGACATCCCTATGAATATATCTTGATTCCTCGTGAATGGTTGATTTTTTGGGGTATGTTTCCTTAGATAAATAATATTGAGATATTATTTTTATTTAAACATATATTGGATATTTTTCCCCTTTTTAAATTTATTGGTTGGTCGATAGCCTTTTTCTAAACCTGAATTAATCTACTATAATTGATGATTAATTCATGTTCCATTATTGAATTTATAATGAATATGGTTAATTAGTGCCCTCTTATTCAATAACACCAGAAATTAGATCCATTGATGTGATCTGTGAGGTATGTAATTATATAACTCTATTATTAAAATGTTATTAACTCATATATTCATTATAAACCACTTTATTAGTGAATAATTAACCCATATTATGATTCCTAGATGTCTGGGCTAGTTCTTGGTGGCTATGTAACGTGGTTTGATATTCGATTCATTAATCAACTTGATTCCATGTCATGATTCTTGGAATGGGATACATTTTCTCTATGCTTTACTGTTATTTGGAATGTAATTATTTATAGCACATGAGACTGATTTATGATTCTAGTTTCCATGTGTTTTCTTATATAGATTATTTCCATATTTTATTATGATCACATGTACTTTTATATGTTTCTAATATATTATAATCATGATCTCCTATGATTTTCATTATTATAATATTCATTGTTTTGGGTAATTTCTAAAACATTTGAAGTATTTTTTCTGAACTCATGAAGGGGGACCATCATGTATGATTATCCAATATAGTAGGAGTGTGCATAATATGCAGTGATGACTATGATGAACCTATGCACATGGTTGAATCATGATAGACATCCATCCAAACTCGTAACTCTATTTTTTGAGGATACCGATCAATGTGTTATAATTAAAATCCTTGTGAATGATGAGAAATATGTTCACTCAATGACATAAGGATGTATAGTATAATTCTTTCAAACCATTTTTTATTGTTCCTTATCATTTTTTATATTCTTTATTATCCTACTACTATATTGGCGAACCTGTTATGGACAGGGACCATGGTGGCTTTGTTTACATGTGGGTTCTCAAGTATTGAATATTTATTTACTTTCACATTTATTATTAACCAAAAATAAACCTATTATACCACATCAAACATATTAATTATCCATTGGTTGTGTCCAATTTGGTTTTATTACTCGAATCTGGTATAGGAATCATGATTTATGTACATACATCATTTATATGGATATTAGAAAGGGAAAGGGGACCATGTAAGATTGTTATATAGTTGACCGGGGATGTTTTAGTTGTATTGGGATGGACTCGAGAGGATTACCATAATGTTTTTCTACTTATATTCTTTTTAATTTATTATTATATGGTTTCCCCACTTGATATTACATTTTAGTTGTAGTTAATTATCTATATGACATGTGTTTCATCTGATATCAAATTATGGCATATTATCTTATACATTTACTACTCTCAAGTGTTAAATAGTTATTCTATATTACTAGTGAAATAATATTCCCAAAAGGGTATATTCTCCCAGCTAATAGTGTTTGAATCCATGACACTATACGGAAGAACGTTTCATATGGGGAGAAAAACATGAGTTTTATGATTCTCTATATTAGACCCCATGGGTCAGATTGTGGAATTATATTATCCCCTTAAATATTTATATTATCAAAAAATTCATGGGATCGCCTCCTCTATGTGGAGGGAAAACCAACAATTACAACATCTTAACTAAAGGCATTTTTATAAAAAAAATATGGAATAATTCACATCATCAATCCATGAAAATTGATTCCATAAATAAAATGGAACATCTTCTCATTATACCATATTAATATCCTATATTTTTCTCATTGGAAGATATAATTTAAATAAAGATTTTTTATAATAAAAATTCTACTTATTGGTACTTTTGGGATCATTATGGCAACAGAGGTGAATTAGGGATTCATTTTTTAGGAATTCTTCATTTACATCCACATATGAGTTTGGTTAAATAATTAATCTACACATATTCTGTTATAGAACCTCACCAAATTAATATAGTAATGTAAAGGAACACTCTAAAAGGATATACAATCTAAAACATTAAATTTAATTTTTTTTTTCTATTTTGTGTTGTGTTTTACGTTCTAGTTTCTCAACAATGAATAACTTGAGTCTGGTTGAATGATGCATAAGGAATCATACACAAAAATTACATAGAAGAGTAACATTTACCGGTATAGGTTATGGAGAGCTATATACAAGCTTAAAATTAATCATATTTGCAATAAATTTAAACAAAAAAAACCAAACCCCATTTATGCATGTGTAAAAATGATGGCATCCAACTTTGGAGTTCAAAGAGACCTATGAAAAATAATTTTAAACAATGGGTGAACTTTGGAAATGCCTAGTAAAGGGTTTAAAATAAAACCATTGAGAAATATATTTTTCTTTAAAAAAATTTATTTAAAAACATATTCATAAAATGAACAAATTAATGTTTCCCATATCATGTCATTTCTATTTTCATGAAATATTTTGAAACATATTTTAGGATAAACAAATGCACAAAATTTATAAACGTATATAACAGTTTCAAATAAAATGAATTATAAAATATGCAAATACTTGAATAAAATTTTGATATTCCACTTATAAGATATATAATTAACATACATAATTATGTATGGCGTCCACACATGCAGATATAGTTTAGCACATGAAATGTTTCATGTTTAGATATTCACAGAAAACGACATCAAAACACATGTATTCAAACCACGAAATAAAAAATAAGTTCTTAAACTTTGTTTATGAATTATAAAAACTAGTAACCCTTCTTAATAAATGATATACATAAGTATAAAACATTATTCCTTGTGCACTTGAAAATGTAAAACTAATTAATACATGTTCATATGAGAATAATTCTTCACAATGGTTATTCTTCTAATAAAATAGTCATATAGAAATTCACTTACTAGAATAATAATGATGGAATGCATAATGAAGGACAGAAAAAACATTTTTTCAAGGCCTTATACCATTATCATACAAACCCATTTTTTCAAGGCCTCATGCCAAGACCTACCGATGCATCGAGAGGCTAAAGTGAGCCTCACCCTTGACACAATAAGTCCTATTAATTCCTCATACATATAATAAAAATATTCCTTGAAATCAAATAGTCCTATACCAGTTTTATTTAATTGAATCTTTACCATAGGTGAAATAAATTCATTAAAAAAACCCAAGTGTCCAATACATCATTAATTGTTTGAATATTATTCATAGATGAAATAAATTCGTTAAATGATCCAAACTGTCCCAAAACACCTTGACAATTTTATTTATTAATCCATATATTATCATAAAATGATTCATTTATAATTAAGTTGATTTTCTTTATTTAAAAGGCATCAATAAAATGAATAATGAAATAAATTCACATATAATAAAAAATGCATATATTGTTTTTCCTTCTCAAAATAATCATTCATAATAAATAAATATGTTCCACATATACAATTATAAATAAGACATTTTAGTTCTTAAAGAAAGACATCTCCTTGATAATCTTAGAAAAAATATTAGAAACCATGAGTTTATTATGAACGAATGATGTGTCATTGTTATGCTCTACACATGAGCATAACTTTATGCATATGGGAAATCCTTATGTTTAAAATAAGATGACAACATTTTATGAACATTTTTAAAATTATGATGTTGTTTGTTATATCATGTCAATAAACATAATATCCTTTATATATTTGTATATATACATATATATATACTATGAGTTTTTTAATAAAATAACATAATGTTTCCCATATATATATATATATACTTTTTATATATACATGTTTTATTCATAAAACTCATCAACATTGAATAAATTATTTTTTTAGAAAAAATGATGACAAATGAGTATATCATTTGGAAAAGTTAATATGAAATCAAATTTAAAACATAAAAATTTTTATACATCTATATAAGTGGAATAATGGATTTGAAATCATACATGGATTTAGTAATTTTTGAAAAAATAGTTATAGTTTTAGTTATACCACCCATTACACCAAAATATGAATAACCATTGGTTTGAAGATAATACTTGTGTATGTATATATATAAATATATAATATTCTCTTGGGGTTCTCTAGTGAGTTTGGATAACACCAAAACTCACTTCATAAAATGTTACATCAAATGTTATTAATTATAATCATCCATGTACTCCAAATCCCTTTCATTAACATATATAATTCTTTTTTTAGAATGTAATAATTTAAAATGGTACCTTATGTGAATATATTGATCACAAAAAATTTTTAATTGATTTTATGAATAGGTTGATGACATAAAAATATATATTATTCAATAGAATTAGTAAATTAACCTCCAGACATAATACATTCTTAAGAAATAACTTATTATTTATCACACATAAAACTATAAAAATAACCTTTAAAATAACACAATTTCAATGAAGACGGTGCACTTTTTAATTTGAAACTAAAACATTAAAAATAAAAATTTAACGAAATATTTATTTTAAATGCGATGGGTACATATGAAAATAACAGCACATGGCCATGTTTATATGGAGACGTGATGCCCATAACGTTGATAAAACTCGATGACATGACATGTGCATTTTTTAAAAATATGACTATAAATTGATAATAAAATTATAAACATGATAATAACTATTTCATCCAAAAATATAAATATATATACATTCATAATGGCATTTAATTTAAAACAATCATCACCATTGATTAAATATATGGATGAGAAAAAAGTCAATAAATGAAAATATTCAGTGGAAGAGTTAATATGACATCAAATTAAAACATAAAATTTGTTAAATACATATGTGTAAGTGGAATGGTTGTTTTGAAATCATAAAAATGATTACTAATTCAGGAATATGAGGTTTTTAATTAAGCATTCCATTATACCACAATAAATTTACTGTAGAAAATACTTCACCAAATAGATACACCCTTACATAATCATACTTATATATATATATATATCTGTTTCAGTGTGTGTGTGTTTTTTTAATATTGTTAGTATGAAAAATATAAATATAATCTCCATTATCATTTTGAGATGTAAAATATTAGTTATTAAAAAAAAGAAATTATTCGATTTATGTCCAAAAATTTAATAAATATCATGACCCAAAAATTGAAAAAAATTTAATTACACACTAACACATAATTTTCTTAATTGGAAGAAGATTTTAAAGAAAAATAAATTGGAATTGTCAAAATATAATAAATAAAAATATAAAAAAAATAAAATCACATACAAGTTATAATTGAAAATAATTATTCCCTTACAAGAGAAGTATAAATATAAAATTTTAATTAGAAACTAACATTTATACACCAAAAAAGGTTTCAAAATAAATTGGAAATCAATTTGAATATGAAAGTGTAATTTGGTTTGCAAATTCCACAAACACATAATACCTTACAAAAAATTATAAAATTAAAACCCCAATTTTTTGAATGAATAAAAAAAATAACCCTAACAAAAACATAATGTAAGACTAGAAAATAATTTTTTTATAAATGATTTATGAACACTAAATATATAATCTCACTTACAAAATTATGTCACGCATACAAGTTATTCTTCTTCAGAATCTAGGACTAAAATAGGATTTCACCCAAATTTCATTTTCACAATACCATCAGAATTTCATAGACATGAAAGAAACTCTTTATCTAGTAATGAAATGTGCTTATATTGTAAGGTAGATAAAGAGTTTTAGAAAACAACCCAGAAAACAGAATTCTGAAACAGAACATCCAAAAAACAGCACAACAAAAAGTCATAAACAATATAAAATTGTAGTGAAACATGATGAAGTGGTCTCCTATAGACCAAAACTAATGCATACGGATAGAGTCATTACATAGAAAAAGATATCAATTAACTGAATCAAAATGGATAGAAATATAGAAAATAGGGAATACGACGTGCAAATCACAGTTAATCCAAAATTGACAAACAAATCAAAAAAAACACCAAACAAGAACCATACCCTACACTAGATCCAAAAACCCAAAAACCCAAAAATGAACCCTAACCTCAAAGCACAGTCCACAACCCTTAGAAACCTGATAACAACACGAAATAGGTCCCTCATCGGTAGAGATGATCATTGAACCTCGGCCTCGACACCCTTATCGATCACGCCTCTAGCCATAACATGAACTAGCTCAGACCTCCATTAGACTTACAGTGAACGTAGACGAATCATGGGCTTGGCCACCTTCAGCCTAATCCCTTCTACCTCAGTACCACAAAAACGAAACACCAACCCTTCTCTTATTGAGATCCCCCAGGAGCTGCGGATTCCAACTCGCAAACCATCATTCCCCCTTCCTTCTTGATTTATTTTCTATGTTTTATATTCATTTATAATTATTATTTGTACATCCTTATTTAAAAATAGTAATATATTATTATTATTTGTTTAATTGTTTAAATGAATATTTAATTATAAATAAAAAAATTCCTAAAGAATAATTTTATAAAAATAATTTAACCATTCAAATTGTCATATATATATATATATGGTACCATTTAAAAATAAAAACATTCTAATTATATTTATTTAAAAAAAATTAATATATTAAAATTATAATAATTTTTAAATATTCAAAATTTTACAAAAAAGTTATAAAATAATTTTTATAACATTCATATATATAATTTCAATTATAAATTTTATTAAAAAAAATTCATATTACTAATAATTTTATAAAATATTAATTTAAATAATAATAAATAATTTAATCCTAATAAACATGTTTTCGATAATAAAACTAGATTTATTTTATAATATTATAATTATTCATATATTATATTAAACAATTGTTTAACTTATAATATATTGTGAATATCAATAGTAAATTGGTTTGTAATGAAATTTATTATTTTTAAAAATACTAGTCAATTTTTATTGATTTTTATTTATTGTTCCAAAATCATTATCATTTTGTTTTTAATTATAAATAAACTAACCTAATAAAATAGTTTTATAGTAAAACTAGTGTTGAAATTTTTGGGTTGTTGCATTATTACCCTATAAAAATAATATTGTCCTCACAATTTTTATTGTTAGACTAAAAACCATTCTTAATTTATATCTTCCAAATTAAGAACACTAGGACTCCCAGACTTCTAAACTCTACTACTAAGATGAAAACATCTGATATATATAGTTTACTAGACTGTTCCTCTGATACGAACTATAAGGACCAAGTCTTAAGCATTACATAGTAGAGGAAATTTTACTAATCAAGGTTCTAGAGACATATAAACCAGATTACTATTTATTAGATTTGCAATAAAATTAAACAAAGAAAATCCATGCACTACTTACATGCATGTATAAATGATGGCATCCAACCTTGGACTTCATATGTGACCTATGAAAAATTATTTTAAACAAGGGGTGAGCATTAGAAATTCCCAAAAAGGGGTTTTAAAACAAAACCATTGTAAAATATCTTTTCCTATAAAACATTAATTAAAAAACACATGATTTAAATTATGAAATTTACATTTCCCATAACATTTCATCAGCATTTTCTTGAAATATTTTGAATGTTATTTTATGATAAACCCAAATACAAAATTTATAAACTCATTTAAGAGTTTCAAATAAAATTCACTATATAATATGAAAATAATTGAAAAAATATATTTCGAATGTGCTTTTAAGATAAACCCAAACGCACAATTTAAAAACTCAGTTAAGAGGTTCAATTAAAATTCACTATATAAAATTAAAATAATTGAAAAAAACATGAAATTCCACATATAAGTTAAATAATGACCATACATGATTATGTAGGACATGCCAGACATGCGGATATAGTTTTTCACTTGAAATTTTACTTATTTGGATTTCAAAAGAAAACTAAATAAAAACACATGTATCCAAACCATGAAAAGACATATTATTTCTTAACCATTGTTTATGAATTGTAAATGAGCAATTAACCCTCGAAATAAATTATATACATAAGTATACAAAATTATTCCATGTTCAACTAAAAATGTATAACTGAATAATACATGGACATATGATAAATATTCTTATACATTTTTATTATTCTAATCAAAAAATCATATAGAATTCACATAATAGAATCATTATTAGGGAATACATAATGCAGGAAATCATAAACATTTTCTCAAGGCCTCATTCCAAGACCATATATAACCATTTTGTCATGGCCTCGTGCAAAGACCAAGTTTGTCTTATAAGACCTATCAATGCATCGAGAGGCTATAATAGTCCTCACGCATCACATATTAAGTCATATAAATTTATCATATGTAGAATAAAAATTTCTCTTTAAATTCAAGTGTTCCATACCACTTTGATTGAATTTAATCTTTATAGTAGGCGAAATAAATTCAATAATATACCAAAGTATCACATACCACTTTTATTTATTTTATTTGTTTTCATATATGACTTCAATTCATTACATGATCCAAAGTTTCCCAAACAACCATTGGATGTTTATTTATTAATCCACATATTAATTTAAAAGGATTCATCTCATACTTGATTTTCTTCAATTATACGGGATCGATATAATGAATAATGAAATAAATGGACTGTTAATCAAAAATACATATATAGTTTGGTCTTCTCAAAATATTTTTTACAAAATATAATTTTGTTTCACACATAAAATTATTAATAATATATTTGAGTTCTTGAAGAAATTTGTGTTCTTGATAATTTTGAAAAAAATATTTGAAACTATTAATTTATTATGAATGAATGATGTGTTATTGTTATGCTCGATAAATTACCATGACTATATGATGATGTGACATCCTTATGTTTAATATTACATGACAACAAATTATGATAATTTTTAAAAATAGGATGTCAATTATATCATCATGTCAATAAAAATAATATCCTTTCTATATATATACATACATATATATATATATTCCATGACTTTTTTTAAATAAAATAACATAATTTTTTCCATTAAAATATATATAAATAAACGTTTATATATATGCTGTATTCATAAAACTCATCAGCATGGAATAAAGTTATGTTTTAGAAAAAATAATGATAAAATTAAATATCCTTTGGAAAACATAATATGAAATCAAATTTAAAAGATAACCATTGTTAAACATATATATATATAAGAGGAATAATGGCTTACAAATTGTACATGAATTTTGAAATCCTTGGAAAAAATAGTTATAGTTTCAATGAAACCACCCATTAATAAAATTTGAATAACCATTGGTTTGGAGAAAATAATTGTAGACACATACACACACACACACACACACACACACACACACACATAGAGATATATATTTAAACCTTTCTAGGGAATCACTGGTGAGTTTTAATAACACCAAAACTCATGTGATTTAACTTTACATAAAATGTTAATAATTTTAATCATCCATGTACACCAAATCCCTTTCATTAAAACATGTTATTAATTTTAAAAAATGTGATAATTGAAAAATTTATATGATGAGAATATATTGATAACAAAATATATTAATTGATTATATTCATAGGTTGGTGACATGAAAATATAAATTCTCTACTTAGAATTAGTAAATTACCCTCTACAATTTATAAAATTCTTATGAAATAATTAATTATGTATAGAACATAAAACTTTAAAAATATCCAATATAATAAAACACATTCAATTAAGACAGCGTACTTATTAATTCAAAATTAAAAAATTAAATATTAAAATCGAAGCCATAAATTTATTTTAAATTGAACGGGTGTTGATGATAAGAATAACATGTGCCCATGTTTATATGTAGAGGCGGCGCCCATAACCTTGATAAAATGTGATGACATTTCATGTTCATTTTTTAGATATATAACAATAAATTGACAATAAAATTATAAACATCATAATAACCATTTCACTCATACATTTAAATATATATACATGCGTATTTACATTTATTTTGCAACACTCATCAACACAGATTAAACACATTTTTGAAGAAAATGACGATAATTCAAAATATTCATTTATAGAAATAATAATAAATCATATTAAAACATAAAATTTGTTAAATACTTATGTGTAAGTGGAATTTTTGTTTTGAAATCATACTTAGTATTACTAATTATTGAAAATAATGAGGTTTTTAAGGAATCTTTCTACTATGCCGTAATAAAATAATTTTAAGCAATACTTGAAAAAATAGAAACACCCTTACATAATAATACATAGTTATATATATACATATGTATTTTAAAAATAAACTTATTTTGATATAAATAAATGCAATCACTGATATTATTTTTTAGAAGTAAAATAATTATTTTTGAAAAAAACAAAAAATTGTTTTATATCCGATATTTTAATAAATATCAATACCAAAAAACTGGAAAAAAATTATTTACACCCTTACACCGATTTTTCCCAATCGTAAGAAGATTTTCAACAAAAATAAATTAGAATTGGAAAAATATAATAACTAGATACATAATAATAATAAAATAACTTACAAGTTATATTTAAAAATATTTATTCCATTACCATAAAAGTATAAATATAAAATCCTAATTATAATCAAACATTTTCACAACACAATAGGTTACAGAATAAATTTAAAATCAACTTAAAAATATAAGAGTAAGATGATTTGTGAATTCTGTGAACACATAATCCCTTACACAAAACTATAGAATTAAAACCCCAATTCTTGAATGCCTAAACAAAATAACCCTTATGAAAACATAAATTAAAATTGGAAAATAATTCTTTATAATTGATGTATGATCTATTAATATATAATCTCCTTTACCAAATTATCTGATGCATACCAGTTCTTTTCTTCTAAATCTAGGCCAGAAATTGGATTTTCCAACAATTTCATTCACACTCTAACAAAAGGATTTTATAGCCATAAAATACACCATTTATCTAATACCTGATGCATGACCCACTACGAAGTGTCCTAGGAACCTTTTATAATGTTTGGGGGTTGGGAACCCAAATCTCTGCAAGAAAACAAGTGAATTTTGTGTGCATATAGTGAAAATGAAAGGGATGGGGGAAATGGACAATGTATAACCCAAAGTGATCTTGTCTCTAAGAACTCTAGCCACAGGAGGACAGAAAGGAGTACCAATCCTTTGAGAAGTCATGAATTGAGAAAGAACACAAATGATGCATGAAAAACTCACTTTAATAACATTACCTTCATTCATAATTTCCAAAGAGTACAATGGGGTGGATATTTAAAGCCAAAGAAATTTGAAATTCGAATCAAACATTGGGTGTCACATAAAATTAGTCTAATGTCTAGTTTCCACAAGTCAAAAATTCTAAATAATGACTTTGATAACTTTGTCACTTGCCCATGACTTTAAGAGACAAGTAACACACAATTTTAGAATATTAAAGACAAGTAACCCACCACTTATTGTCTTTGAAGATTCCATGGAGGGGTGGCCTTGAAAATTCATATCACCACTTGGGTTGTTTTTTTAAAAGCATGTTTGGGATTTAATTAATATAATTATAGGCCTAGAAGCATCCCCCATGGAAGGGTGTTGGGCCTCATATTTTAATTCCATTATAAAACAATTTAATGTATCCTTCATTATCGTGGTCCATTCACTTTTTATTGGGCCTCCGATTCCACACAATGGGTCTTTTTCACTTGTGTGCATTCCACCCTCCTCATCAAATCCACCTCCAACCCCATGATTCCAATGAGTGCCACAAACCCAATGTGTTCCATGATCCTTATCTTCTCCTCCCTATTCATAAGTATTCTTCCATGAATCTGAAAATTCAAGGGGAGAATGATCAGCAACATTAAAGGTGGCATTAACATTCCCATACCTGTTAGGTAACTCAATCATGTAGGCATTATCATTGATCTTATCTAAGACATGGAAATGACCATCTCCCATAAGATGATGTTTTGATTTTTGTTTCTCCAAGAACCCCTCCTTCCTTATGTTTACTCACAACCAATCTCCTAGTTGAAACACCATTTTCCACTTACCTCTGTTGGCGTTCTTTAGTACTTTTTCATTCTTTTTCTCAATGTTGGCATTATCCTTTTCATGGAACTCCTAAAAAAACTTTTCCTTGTTTTCACCATTAATATTAAAAAATTGATTAGTAGACAAAGGTAAAATATCGAGTGTTGTTAATGGGTTAAAACCATACATAACATCAAACAGTGATGAATTAGTAGTGAAGTGAACCACTCTTTTATAAGAAAACTCAATGTGAGGAAGAAATATTTCTCAATGTATTAGATTTTTTCTAATGATGTCATGAAAAAATGTGGAAAGTGTCTTATTGACCACCTCATTTTGACCATTTATTTATGGGTGTCTGGTGGTAGAGAGAAAAAGTTTTGTTCCATGTTTGTTCCATAATGTCCTCCAGAAGTGACTAAGGAATTTAAAATCCCTATCACTCACAATGATATTGGGTAATCCATGCAACCTTTTAATTTCCATGAAAACCAAATCAGCGATATGAGTTGCACAATTAGTTTTATAACAAGCAATAAAATGATCCATTTTACTAAACCTGTCTATCACCACAAAGATTTTTTCCTTACCTAATTGTGATCTTGGCAGGTCTAGCAAATAATCAATTGAAATATCAAATCGAGGATGAGAAGCAACGAGCAAAGTAGTGTATAAGACATGTGGAAGCACTTTTTACTTTTTATGTTTAGACCCATTAAAATTTCCACAAACACTAACCACATCCCTATTCATGTGAGGCCAATAAAAATGATCACTCAATAAGGAAAATGTTTTCTTGACCCCAAAATATCCCATTAATACACCACCATGAGTTTCTCTAACAAGAAATTCACGCATGAAACATTATGGAACACACAATTTATTTTTCCAAAAAAAGGAATCCATCATGTTTATAAAAATCATGTTTCCCATGTTTTTCACACATATTCCAAATTTCATAAAAATTCATATCAATCTCATACATGCTTTTCAAAATTTCAAAACCATGTATTTTAGCATGCATTGAAGTGATAAGAGAGTATCTCCTAGACAAAACATCTGTGACAACATTTTCTTTTCCTTGTTTATGCATAATGATGTAAAGAAACGATTCAATGAATTCAATCCATCTTTCATGCCTCCAATTCAACATTCCATGTGACCTAGGAAATTTTAGGCTTTCATGATCCGAATGAATCACAAATTCCCTTGGCCACAAGTAATGTTTCCAATTTTATAATTTTTTTTGAGAGAATACAATTCCTTATCATAGGTAGAGTAGTTCAATGAAGCCCCATTAATCATCTCACTAATGTCGGCAATAGGCTTAGAGTCTTGCATTAAAACAACCCTAATTCCTATTCCAATGGCATCACACTCAACCTCAAAACTGTTAGAAATGTTGGGATGAATTAAGAGAGATGATTGGTCAACATACCTTTGAATGTAGAGAAGTCATATTCTTGTGCTTTTCCACACTTGAAACTCACCGGTTTCATCACCAACTCGTTCAATGGTGTCATAATGGTGAAAATTCCCTCAAGAACCATCGGTAAAAACTTGAATGTCCATGGAAGCTCCTCACACCATTGGCATTCTTTGGTTTTGGAATGTCCTGATTCACTTTCTCCCTCTCTTCATCAACCTTCATGTCATCAGCTCCGACCACAAAACCAAGAAAAACAACAAAATTTAATCAAAATGTACATTTTTTCAACTTTTCAAACAACCTGTTTTTCCTATGAGTCTCAAAAACATGTTTCAAATGTTCACGATGTTCATCATGGCTCTTAGAATAAACAAGGATTTCATCAAAATACACATCCACAAATTTCACATTGAATGGATGGAAAACATGATTCATTATGTTCATGAATTTACTAGGGGTGTTAGTTAGTCCAAAAGGCATAACTAGCCATTCATATAACCCAAACATAGTTTTAAATGCGTTTTTCCATTCATCTCCCACTTTCATTATAATTTCATGGTATCCACTTCATAGGTCAATTTTAGTAAACAGGCATACCCCATAGAGTTCATCAATCATATCATCCAATCGAGGTATGGGATAAAAATACTTCATATTGATTTTGTTGATAGCTCGAAAATCAACACACATTCTCCACTTACCGTCAATTTTTTTGGAAAAGGATTATAAGTACTGTACACAGACTCAAGAACTCTCGAAAAAATCCCTTCCTTAATAATTATTCCACTTTTCATTGTATTTATCGAGTCTCCTCTAGGTAAGCCCGGTAATCTGGTAGATTGGGAAGTGTTTCTCTGGAGAAGATTTTGATATGGTGCTCGATACCCCAAAAGGTTGGAAAGCCATCGGGAATCTCCTCTAGAAAAACATCACCAAATTCCTTCAAAATAGACATAACATGAGAATGAATTGATGGGTTATAAGATTTTGTGGTAAAACATTCTCAATTGCATAGAAGCACGAGAGTCCCCCCCAACACTCTAAATCTCTTTCTATATACCTTTTTCCTGAAAATAAGCTCACATTTCCCTCATCACTATTGTTTTCACTCTTATTTTAAACTCTTTTATTTCCCTCTTCTTTTTTCTTTCACTCAACAATCCTTTTCACAATAGATTTTTCCACTCTTCTTATTCTCTCTATTTTTTCCCTCTTTTATTTTCATCACTTCTCACAATCTCTCTCAGTCCCCACTTTGTCTTCATAAGCATATAAAGGCCTCAATGTTGTAAAAGAATAACCTTCCTCCAATTACACTGAAATGAATATCGATTGGTGTATCCATCATGTGTGACCCTCCTATAAAATTTCCAAGGTCTTCCCAACATGATATGACTAGCATGCATTGGAACAATGTCACACATCAGCTTGTTTTCCTACTTCCAAAGAGAATATGGATCTTATTCTTGCTTAGTGACTTTGACATCACCACTATTATTTAACCATTTAAATCTATACAGCCTAGGAGGTCTAGTTGTAGGAAATCCCAATTTATCTACCATCAAACCACTTTCCACATATTTACAACTACACACATCAATAATCATACTACATTCCTTATAATTGATGAGGCATCTAGTATGAAAAATGTGCTCCATTTTCTCTTGATCATGTTCTTCATCAGGTTGAGCACATAAAGATTGCCTTACCGCAAGAATTTCTCTATGTACGGGGCTTTCTAATTCCATATCTGAATCATCCTCAAGTGATTGGTTTTCATCTTCACTTGAGCTAGCACTATGAACATCCCCATAATCCAAAATAATCATTGTACTCTTGTTTGGGAACTTTGGGGAAACATTTCTATATCCTTGACATTTAAAAAATTTGATATCTTGTGATTTGAAAGAAACCTTACCCTCTATTTTACCTTTGGTTTCCAGAAAGAATTTTTTCGTTTGGGAAACACCTTCGAATCAGTTTTGTGCTCCCTTACTTTATATTTTGGTTTGGAATCATTAAACATGAAAGAAGGTCTATAATAATTACATTATGATATAGGTTACATCCTCCATTCCTTTACATACCTCTCCTCTTTAGTAGCCATGTGATGTTGATCCTTCATATCCTAGTAGCGTTGCATGTTCACTATGTCCCGAATGTCATGACTGATTCCATTCACAGACTTTACCAGGATGGCCTCTCGATCCTCATTAATATTCTCCCTAATCATGATGATCTCTATCTCATTGTGATACTCCTCAACACTTATGAGCCCTTATTTTGAACTCTGCAATATGAGGAACAAATCACGATAATAATGACTAGAAATGAACCTCTTATGCATTACCACTTTCATCTCCTCCCAAGCGTGGATGGGTATTTCTCCAATTCGTTGTTGACTAACTTATAGTTGGTCCCACCAAATACTAACATAGTCAGTGAATTGCAAGGCCTCCAACTTCACATTGTATTCTTCTGAATAGGTGTGACAACCAAAAACATATTCGTCCTTTTTCCCATTAAAAATATGTATCAGGGTCATTATTACATTGGAATGAATGGATCCTAAACTTTACTCCTCCAGGATCATTGGATTTCCTCCATGGTAGTTATTTTCTTCTAATTGGTTACCCATGAAAATAAAATAACTCCTCATCTTCTTCAACAACCCGCCTCCTTGGTGGTTCTCTAGAATTAGAAGGGCATTAAAGTTCATCCATCCTCATATTCAACCTTTGGAATTGTTCGTGTATATCCCTCATGAACAACATAATGTATGCTTCATTTGTATTACTCGAATCTTCCATTTAGGAATCATGTGATAAAAAATTGAAAAGAATGAAAAATGAACCTCACGCACAACCTCACGTGTTTACACTCAATTTTTGGCTTTTATCAAAATTGAACACTCTTTCCTTTTATAACTCAACTGGATTTCTATAGTGTTCTTACCCAATTTCAACAAATCAAAAGGATTGTTGAGATGTGGAAATCCTAAACTATAATTAAAAGATAAAATTCAAATTGGATTCAAGCTGAAAAATGTGGGAAGTGGAAGAAAATGGATGAAGAATAATGAAAATGGAACGTAGAATTCAAAATTTTGCAATTTTTTTAGCCTTTTTTGGGGGATCTTTTTTTGAGTAAATGTAGAAACAAAAATATGAATTATTAAATATTTAAATGCATAAGAGGTAATAAATTGTAACATAAAATGGAATCAACGTGATATTTGTGTGGTTTTAAAATTGAAGAAATTGATTCCAAATTTTAACCCCTTGTATCTTGCGATTTATAACTTAGATTTCTACGATTACAAATGAAGAAGAAATATGAGCTTATCAAATAAAATAATAATATACCGTGCATCCGAAAATATGAAATAATGATGTCTGTAGGTGAAGAAGAAAATGGAGTAGAATTGATGTTGGCCCGATTCGAGGAGAAATGAAAATGGATGAAAGAATAAGAAATAAAGGACTTGATTTCTTGCAAATGGGATATGATACCAAATTATAGGCGATGAAAGACCCACAAGGATGTGTCCTAAGAACCTTCCATACTTTTCGCATATTGAGCACCCACATCTCCCCATGAAAACAAATGAATGTGGTGTGTGGATAGTGAAAATCAGAGGGAAGGGGGAAATGGTCAAGGTAGAATCCAAATAGAACTTGTCTCTAAGAACTCTAGCCACAAGATTCCACAAAAGATGACCAATCCTTTGATAAGTCATTAATTAAGAAACAACACAAAGGATTCATGAAAAACTCACCATAATAACTTTACCATCATTCATAATGTCCAATGAGTACAAGGAGAGGCTATTTATAGACAAAAAACTAGAAATTCGAATCACAAAATTGTTGGATCATTACATTAGTATAATGAATTGTTTCCACAATTAAAAAATCCTAAATGATTACTTTTACAACTTTTGCACTTTTCAATGACATTAGGTGACAAGTAGCACAACCTTTTGGAAAATTAATGACAAGTAGCCCACCACCTTTTGACTTCAAAGATTCCAAGGTGGGGTGGGCTTGAAAATTCATAGCACCACATGGGTTGGATTTTTAAAACCATGGTTTCGCCATAATTAATGTAATTATTGGCCCAGATTCATCCCCCAATAAAGGGTGTTGGGCATCCTCTTGGAATTCCGTGATTAACCCATTTAAGGCCTCCTTCGTTCTCTTGGTCTGCTCCCCTGTCATTGAGCCTCTAATTCCACACAATGGTTCTTGTCCACTGGTGTGAATTCCACCCTAATCATCAAGTAAACCTCCAACCTCATGATTCCCATGTGTTCCATGATCCTCATCATCTCCTCCAACCTCAAAAGGATTCATCCTCAAATCTGAAAATTCAAAGGGAGAATGATAAGAAACATTAAAGGTGGCACTAAAATTCCCATACCTATCGGGTAACTCAATCTTTTAGGCATTATCGTTGATATTATATAGGACGTAGAATGGACCATCTCCTCATGGATGAAGTTTGTATTTTTGTTTCTCTAGGAACCTCTCCTTCCTCAAGCGTACACACACCAAATCTCGGGGTTAAAACACCATTTTCCACCGGCCATTGATAGCGTGGTTCGCTACTTGTTGATTATTCTACTCAATGTTGGCCTTTACCTTTGCATGGAACACCTTCAAAAACATTTCTTTCTTTTAAACATAATGATTGAAAAATTTATTAGTTGTAAAAGGTAAAATATTGAGTGGAGTTAATCTGTTAAAACCATAAAGAACTTCAAATGGTGAAGCATTAGTAGGGGAGTGAACCACTCGATTATAAGAAAACTCAATGTGAGGCATTAATTTTTCCCAATGTTTCATATTTTTTTATAGGATGGAATGAAAAAATTTGGAATGTGTCTTATTGAAAACCTCAGTATGACAATCTGTTTGTGAGTGTATTATAGTGGAGAACAGAAGTTTGGTTCCATGTGTTTTCTACAATGTCTTCTAGAAGTGACTAATGAATTTAACATCCCTATCACTCACAATGCTCTCGGGTAATCCATGAAACCTAACAATTTACATGGGGAAAAATAAATATGAGTTAAATAATTGGTTTTACAACAAGTAATAAAATGATCCATTTTACTAAACATATCTTCCAACACCAAGATGTTATACTTACATTATTGTGATCTTAGCAAGACGAGCACAAAATCCATGGAAATATCAACCCAAGGATGAGAAGAAACGAGAAAAGGTGTTTATAAGCCATGTGGAAGAACTTTGGACATTTCATGTTTACACACATTATAATTTCAACAAACGCTAACCACATCTCTACGAATGTGAGGCCAATAAAAATGATCAATCAACAAGGAAAATGTTTTCTCGACCCCAAAATTCCCTCATTAATCTACCACCATGAGTTTTTCTAACATGCTATTCACGCATGAAACAAGATGGAGCACACAAGTTATTTTTCCAAAAAATAAATCCATCAAGTTTGTAAAAATAAAGTTTCCCATGTTTTTCACACAACTACCAAATTTCAAAAAAAATCCACATCATTCTCATACATGCTTTTCAACATTTCAAAACCATGTATTTTAGCATGGATAGGAGTGATAAGAGAGTATAACCTAGACAAATAATCGGCAAAAACATTTTATTTTCCTTGTTTATGATTAATGATGTAAGGAAATTTTTCAATTCATTAAATCCATCTTACAAGCTGCATATTCATCTTTCCTTGTGACTTATGATATTTTTGGCTTTCATTATCCGAATAAATCACAAATTCCACTGGCCACAAGTAATGTTGCAAATTTTATAATGTTTTTGAGAGCATACAATTCCTTGTTATAGTTAGAGTAGTTCAATACAGCCCCATTAATCTTCTCACTAATGTAGGTGATAGGCTTAGTGTCTTTCATTAAATTATCCACAATTCCTATTCCAGAGGAATCACACTCAACCTCAAAAACTTCCGAAAAGTCGGGAAGAATTAAGAGAGGTGAATTGGTCAACATACGTTTGACTATAATGAAGGCATCTTCTCGAGATTTTCCCCACTCGATGCTCACCCCTTTTTTGACCAACACCTTCAATGGTGCCACAATGGTTGAAAAGTCCCTCCCGATACTTCGGAAAAAACATGAAAGCCCATGGAAGATCCTCACCTCATTGACATTGTTTGGTGTTGGCAAGTGCTGAATCGCTTTCACCTTCTCTTCATCAACCTTACTTCCATCAGCTCCCACCACAAAACCAATGAAAAAACATAATTTAAACAAAATGTTCATTTTTCCATGTTTTCTAACATCTTATTTTTTCTAAGAGTCTCAAAAACATGTTTCAAATGTTCATGATGTTCATAAAGGCTCTTAGAATAAACAAGGATGTCATCAAAATACACAACCACAAATTTCTCAATGAATGGATGGAAAACATGATTCATTATGTTCCTGAATGTACTAGGGGTGTTAGTTAGTCCAAAAGTCATAAGTAGAAATTCATACAATCCAAACATAGTTATAAATGTGGTTGTCCATTCATCTGCATATTTCTTTCTAATTTGATGGTATCCACTTCTTAGATCAATTTTAGTAAACAATCATACACCATGGAGTTTATCAAGCATATCATCCAAACAGGGTATGGGATAACGGTACATTTTCGTGAATATATTGATATCTCAACAATCAACTCACATTCTCAACTTACAATGTTTTTTTGGGACAAGGATTACCAATACCGCACATGGACTCAAGCTCTATCAAACAAATCCGTTCCTTAGAAATTTTTTCACTTTTTGTTGGATTTATCGACTCTTTTTCGGGTAATCCCATTAAGCCGGTCGATTGGGAAGTGTTCCTCCAGTGAGGAACTAAATATGGTGCTCGTTACCCCACAAGGGAGGTAAACCATCAGTAATCTCCTCCGAAAAAACATCACAAAATTCATTCAAATTAAACATAAAACTAAAAGGAATTGATGGGTTAGAAGATGGATAAATAGTTTCATATAGAAATCAAGAAAATATAATTCTAAAACAGAACATCCAAGAAAACAACACAACAAAAGGTCACAAACAATATAAAATTGAAGTGAAAATAGATGAAGTGGACTCCCACAGACTAAAACTAATGCATATGAACATAGTAAATACACACAAAAAGGTTTCAATTAATTAAAAAAATGGTTGTAATGGTGGTAAATAGGGAATATTATGTGAATATCAATGTTAATATAAAATTGAAAAACAAATCAGAAAAAAAACACCAAACAATAACCCTACCCCACATTAGATCCACAATAGCCGAAAGGAACCCTAACCTCAAAGTGTGGACCATTACCACTGGAAACTGGATACCCAATTTTGAATCGATACCCCATATGCAGTTATGATCCTCGAACCTCGGCCTTGACACCTGTGTTAATCAGGCCTCCATCCATAGCACGTCCTAGCTCATACCTCCTCTCGAATTCCACCAGATGTGGATGAAACCTAGGCTCAGTCTCCCCTAGACCGATCCCTTTTCCATTAGTGATGGATGAACCTGAAGCCAACCCTCCTCCCCTCAAGATCCCCACCATCACCGCGGGTTTCAACTCACAAACCCTAAGTCTGCCTCCCTTCTCTACTTCATTTCTCTCTTTTTATATTTGTTTATTTTTATTATTATATCATTCTGTTAAAACAATAACATATTATTATTATTAATATTATTATTGAAGTGAATATATATTTATAAATAAATACCTTTATAAAATATAATTTTATAAAACTAATTTGATCATTTAAATTATCATATATATATATATATATATCATAAAATTTAAAAATAAACCAAACCTAATTATTTATACTTAATTTTTTTATCAATATTAAAATTAACATAATTTATAAATATTTAGAATTTTATAAAACAAATTCTAATCTAATTTTTATAGAATTTATATATATAATTTCAATTATAGTTATCATTAAACAAAATTTACATCATTAATATTTTTATAAAACATTAATTAAAATAAATATTGACATTTTGAACTTAATAATCATGTGATCGAAAATAAAACTAGACTAGTTTTATAATAATATAATTATTCATATGTTAGATTAAATAATTTTTTAGTTTATATATTAATGTAAATATTAATAGTGAATTTGTTTTTAATTAAAATTATTATTTATCAAAATACAAGTCCACTTATATTGTTTTTTATTTATTATCTTAAAATCATTCTCTGTTTTTTAATTATAAATAATCTCACTTAATAAAATATTTTTATAATGAAAATAGTTTTGAAATTTCGTGGATTTTATATGATTTCCCCCAAATACAAATAACAAATATTCTTTCAAAACACATAATTTAAAATATCCTAACATTTCTAGTGACTTATTTTTACCAGCTTCCACCAATTTAAGTCGTCTCATAAAAAATTCGTTACACCTCCTAGTGTAATATCTATACCACATCACTAATGGAATTCAGTGGTATTCATAAACAACTCCATTAAAAATATTTCATTTTATTCTTTAATTGTAGATACTTTTCGTTGTCCTCCTGAATGTCTACATATCCACTCTTCATATGTTTTTCATTACATTGCTTACTGATTCTACCGATTATATGATAATATAATTGGTAGATGTAAATTGTTCATACACCACTATTTCCCCTTTGATTCAACTATGTAGTAGAAGAATTTCATTCTATCGTCATCTTCATCAATTCATAGGAGATCCGAAATAATGAAAATATCTCCTTCTTCAAATTCATTTAGAGATCTCCATTTTATATCAACATCACATAGTAATTCACAGACCTATTCATCTTTAGATATATATTGTATTCATGACAACACACATTATTTGTCAAAATAAACCCATCCATATAAATTTCATATCCTACCCATATATTCTATTTGAGTATTCTCATATTTCCATAAATGGAAATAACTCAGTAGATAGATGCAAGCATTGAAAACCACCTCACATTAAAATATTATTTTCTATAATCTCCATAATCATCCAAATAACATATGTCGACAACCTCATGTATGTTCTCACTATATTTCCTCATTAATAAGATGAGAATATTGGAAAAATAAATCATATATTTAGTTTCAAAAACCTCCTTGAATAATTCACTACAAGAAATACACATTTAAATTATCTTCGCATCTCTGTAAAATATAAATCAATTGGAACGAGTGTTGTTTCCTTATCTATTATAGCATGGAAGCTATTTCATTATCAATATTAGTCATTATCCATATACATGATCATGATGTTTAAAACTATGATGAACATTTATGGAATCTCTTGATTTTATTCACAATCTATTTAAAAGATTTATTCTAAATATTACTCAAATTTGTCACTAAAATTCATTACTATATTGTTTTTAATAGTATATTTTTTATAAAAATTTGTTTATGTTCCTTATGATTATGAATATAATGTATACAAATAACATGTTTAAATTGACTATAATTAGGCTTACATCTGCTAAGCCATATGAATATGATTCTGCCACAGTGTACAAAATAATTCTCATGCACGTGATGTAGCTATAGAGGAAACCTATATATGAATGGGATTATGTTTTCAAAAACAGTATTTATGCATACACAATGCTAGATTATTCTTACAAAATAGTATGATTATAGTTATTCATTTACTAGATGATTTATATTTATAGATTGTGATGAAACTTATGTGCCTTCTATTAATCATTATTTTCCACAAATCATTAAATTCCCTAAAGTCTAAACCAACTATATTTCTTAAACCATTAGTACAATCTAACTATTATTATTCAAACAAATACAATATTTTTAAGGTTTTATTTTAGATAACATCTTAAAAATAAAATCCATCAATCTTATCATATTTTAGACTATTCATTCCACACATGATAGAACTTTTCCTAACCATACATACCACCACGGTAATCATCACATGTATAGAGTAATTGTAATAGGGTATTTGTAACACCCCGAGATTTTATAAAAAATATTCTTTTAATTTCATTAATGTCTTGTGTTGTATGCTACACAAAGATTACCATGCATTATATGCAACACCGTATTAGCTTGCAGTATACGTAACACTATTCTTGGATCGTGTTACACACAATTTTGATAATAGTTATTCTACACAATAGTGAGTATATATATATATTCAATGTATAAATGAAATATGGTTGGATTATGTTATACGGAACAATGAATGATTCTTGCACAACACGCAACCCTAACTTGGCTTGCATTACACGCAATCGCGATCTTCCTCGATTGCGTGTGTTGTACGCAATACCGGGTTTTACTAAACAATGATATATTATAAAAATATTATTATGAACTAGCCGTTATGAATAGTATTAATTATATTTTGAATTTTATAACATTATTATTCATCTTACACATTTTCTAGAACATGGTATAAGAACAAAATAAATATTTCGGGTAAAATGTGAATTTTTCAAAAAATGCATTTTTGCCACCTTTTGATGGAGCACCCACTTTAAATATAGTTATTGACATGTTTATAAGTTCAATGTAACAAAATAAAATTCTTCTTTTGAATCAGGATATAATAATTTACTTTGGATAAATTTTTCATATTATTATGGTAACTTTCATATTTTGATGAATAGGAAAAACACGCTATATTTTAATTAAAAACAACTGTTTTCATCGTAATAATTTATATGGTTAAATTATAATATTGAGTTGTTTTAAAGTATAAATATAATATATTTTTACCATTTAAAATAATGTATGTCATTATCATTGATTATACATTGAATTCGTAGGTTAAATCAATTCAATCTTTTGCAATGTTTTAAAGGAAAACCTGTTTTCTTTCGACAACGGGATTAATTTTAATTTAATTTCTGAAACGTTTTTGTATTGAATTTAGAAAAATGGATTCCATATTTGGAATCAATGGGTCTAAATTATTTTAATAAGCTACTTTATATTTTTGGGAATTATGAATAGTAACTACGGTAAATTTTATTTACCATAGTTAAAGGTAAATCGGGTAATTAAGGGTAAATATAAGATTATAAAATTACCCTAACACCTTCCCAAATCATATTGGATGACTAAAAGTACACCCATATCACCTAAGGGCCGAATTATATTCATTTAATGGACTTTTTTCCATGAAAATAATTTAATTATTATTAAAACCAAAGAATGTGACAACATGTCACTTTCTTAAATATTATAAGTATAATAATTTTAATTTAATGATAAAATTCATGAAAATTCGAACATGAATAGCCTACAAAAATATAATACAATTATATACATCATATAAATTTATTTAACATTTTTAGGGATTAAATAATTATCATTAATTATGACACAATAGTGATGTTGAAATTATTTTATTATTTAAAATATCCAATAAATGGTTTTAAAAATAATAAAATAAATATTATATGAACTATTTAATGTGCTATAATAATTTTCTAGATACATATGAAATTTTATGAATCTATTAAAGCTTTTAGTTCGAACATATCTTCTGTATATATTTTATTTAAATTCAAATAAATGAATAGTGTCAAAATTGACACACTTGTTATTTTATAAAAATAACATATTATAAAATAGTTTAAAAATCACAAAAATATTTAAAAATAATAAATTTAAATTTATATGGTCTATAATGTTATAAAGTAAACAATTATGGAAAATTCACAAAATATAAGTAATTATTTGTTATAATTTAAAATTTATAATTTTATTACCATAAATAAACTTAAATATATTAAATAAGGATAAATAAAAATGATAAGGATTAAAATAAGATTCAAACATGTCTAAATTTTATTGGTTGATGATATTACAACCATATCTCATCTAATCTTCGAATATTAGGAATTTTTGGAGGTTTTTAAGTGGGGTTAGATTTATTATAAATTAATATTTTTAAGAATTCCAAAGGTGGCCTTATCCTCCATTATAAAAGGGAACCTCCTCCCTTTCTTCCACACACCACCTTGAGCCTTCATGCTCGACCATCCCCTTACCAATTCTCTTCTACTCTTCCCTAGAAACATTCTATAGGTCCTGGTATTCTTCAAAGACCAATTTTAGTGCCCTAAGAGGAGGTCTCAAAGAGGCGCTTCAAAAAAGAGGTAATTTCCGTTACCGATTATTTCACCTTTATTTCTTCTTCCACTTCTTATTCCTAGGTTGTTTAATTGTGAAGTAATAACATCAGTATCACTCATATACTGATATGTTATTATAAGTATGAAACAACCCTATTTCACCATCTATCCATCCTACGGAAAATGAAATCACCGCGCGTGTGTACGTACAGAATACCGTCTCCACGCCGTGGTGTAATCTATTTTCCACCACCACCTTACTTGGATGGGTATAATGGTGTAAATAATAACTATATATGATTATTTTAAAGTGATTTTGATTCTATAATATTATACATACACTCCAATAAAATTCCACGATCATGGGAATGATATCATCGCTCGTGCATACGTACGGAATACTGTCTCCACGACGCGATGAGATTCATTCTCAATGATTAACCATTCATAAATGATTATAAAGTATATATAATAAGTAATCAGGAAATATATGACATAATAATGATATTGGATTTATTTATATTTATATATGTATGTCATCCAATTAATTCCATTCAATTCAATGAGGAAACGAAAACAACGTTCATGCGTACGTACGGCCTACCGTCTCCATGAACGGTGTATCTCTTTCCATTTATCGATCTATTATATATATGTATATTCTGAATATATATTATATATAAATCACGTTTTAAATTCTATATGTAATTAATCATGATCTATGTAATCATATGAATAATTACAAGTCAAAACACGGACGACAAATGAAACGATTTTACCCAAAATGCTCTCTAACGTGGAATTTACAAAATAACGGGTAATATAAAGTCATAAGTGAACCATATATGATATCATAACAATTAATATGATTATTTAATAAGTCAATAACAATATTTAAATCATTATATAGGAGGTTCGGATATGTACTAAGCATATCAGAACTAAGGTAAGGGATAATTTTGCAAATCTCATCTTTATCTAAGATTGCTTATTCGTAAGTATTTACTGGGGTTATTTCTATCATCCATGCCCATGTATTATAAAAGTGTTTTTATGTATGTTTAAAGTCCTTTTTACCCATTTTTTACTTTTACTACATGGTATTTAACGAATCATTCTTTTGTTTACGTTACGAGGTACTTTTTGACTTTTATGGAAAAAGTACGAAAAGAATGATTTTTTAACTTATGCGGCACGAAGAGATTTTTACGGTTTTATAAAGCCTTGTTTTCATGAAGCTTCCTCCAAAATATTTTATTACTATTTTCAAAAAAATTATTTTCTTCTAAAATTTCATGACATTTTTTGAAAAGAAAATGATTTTGAAGAAAAAGGGATATTTTCCTCAAGAATTCATTTCATGTGTTTTATCAAAACCAATTTTACTCTAAGATGACATTATTTCATATGTGTATGTTTCAAGTATAATGTCTCTGTGATTTACATGGTTTCACTTATATTATTATGAAATGATATCCATTTCTTTTATATGGATTATGTGATGATGGGATGATGTTTATGGAACACATTTTATTTATTGGGTTTCTATAAATGATGTATGTTTATTTTGTGGCACAAGTAAGAATGATTTCATTATGATATGGGTGGGACATTTATCTCCCTCCAATTCATTGGGTAAATATTTATATCTCATGAGATAGATATGGCTGGAATAGCAAGTTAAACCGGTTCAGTAATACAAGACTGGAACGAGGAGTGAACTCAATTCAGAAAGGGACATTGTCCACAAAGATGGTCTTGGAAGCAATGCCTTGGCTACTATGGAAATCATATCATATGCTTAATGGTTACCACAATTACATGTTTTATTCCCATGATATTTTATCATTCTTAATGTTTCCTTATGATCTATTCCTCACGTACTTCCATGTTTTATGTCATTTCTCATGATTTTGATGTTTAAACATTATGTTCATGTTTTTAAGTTCAAATGTATATGGTATGTATATTTTATCCATGCTTACCCTTAATGAGCATTTGATCTCACCCTTTTTATGTTTTCTTTTCCCAGGATATAAATAAATGTTTTAGGTAAGAAAAAAAAGAGGAAGATCTTTATGGGAGATGTTGAAGATCTTTCACCACGATTAAAGGATTACGTTCCCAGATTCCAAAGACACTAAACTATTACGGTACTTGTGTGTCTGTTTTTGTTATGTATTAAGTATTCCGAAAAAGTAATGTAATGTCCACGTATGTCAAGCTTCGGGTCTCTACAGTTGGTATCAGAGGAATGGTTTAGTCAACCTTTGGAAACTAGGATGCGAAAACGTTAGTGAGATCCCTAGAGATATTTCTAAGGTATGTCTAGGGATGTCCCTAAGGATAAGTATAAATATAGGATACATTCCTTGAACTACAGTAACAATCATATAATTTAACCTAAGATGTTAGATATTGAGGATACTCCCCCTTTACTATTTTGGTTTCCCTAGAATGATTTTTGCATCTCACACTATTCTTTTTGGGTTTTAGAAAATGGCTGGAAACAGGAAGATTCATGATAATGGAGGATATGATAGACAATGTAATGATTTTCTTCATGAGAAACAAAATGAAATGGGATCTAAAAGTCCAAACATCGTTATTATGCCTAATCATCAATCTCATAAAATGATCAATAATCTAAACTTTGGTATGTTTCCCGACTCAGATAATAAGAGAAAGATGGAGTTTCATGATGATCATAGATGAATGAAATTTCAATTTCCCTCATGTAAATCATGTGGGAAGATGCATCAGGGAGATTTTTTCAAAGGAACTGGAAGATTCTTTGGGTGTGGAAAAGGACACAAAGCCAGTAAGTGCAAAAGAAAAGTTTCAGTGAACACTATGGACAAGGATAATGGTATTTCTACGACATCAACAATGATTAGATGTTTTAAATGTGGAATGTACGGGAATTATGCAAACCAATGACCTAATGGAAAATCTCATGAAGAGAATCAGAATGGTCATATGGGTAGTATTTATGTGGATGATGATGAGCAGACTACAAATGATATATGAGCTGAATGAAGTGTTGAAGCTCAGTCGGTTGTTTTAGAAGGTAGTGGAATGATTGTATGTTTATCGAGAGTTATGTTGTATAGTTAGTGGTACGATGGAATAAAAAATCATCTAAGGATTGTTACACTACTGTTTTCCTAGAAGTATTTGAATGTATATGTTGAATGGTACCAGTAACCATGGAAGGTTATTTAGATATTTTTGTAAAGTATATGATATGCGCATAATGAAGGAATAAGAAGATAATGAGATGTTTGATTGTATTCCTGAGCTCATGATTGATATAAGGACTAAGTGATATCATGGTTTGAGTATATAGAATTTTGAGTATTTTGGTATGTGGAAAGTGTTAACTTTTAACTGCATTCATGTTTTCACTAAGGTTCAATGGGTATTCATTTTTCAAGAGAATACCTGATTAAGGCCTTTGAATGTATGGAATGTGAAAAAAAGAAATATCTTATGATATATGGGGATCAACGATGGTATTAAATATCTGGTAATCATTTTCCCTATATTATGAGATTGGACTGCAGTATTATGGATAAGACTAATCATTGGAATGGATTATGATTGACATAAGTTAGTATTGTTTAAGGATAGAAGTTTTTTTTATATTATTGATGGGATGTTATAATAATATAGTTTTATAATAAGGACAACCTACAGGATGGGCGACAACCCATCGCGTCGGACAAGGCTGTGGGAATCGAACCCACAACCGAAGTGCGACTGGCCTTTAACACCTACCACTGACCTACAGGAAGACCCTGGTTAGTAGAAACTAGTTTTATTTTATTAAGAGGTATGATATATGAAGTATAAATTCATTTTTGAAACCATATATTATTAATCTAACCATAATATGGACTTATAACTTTTTCTAACCTTTTGTTTGAAAGAGATGGAATGACCCATCATTCTATCACATGATCTGCTAACACATCACGAATAACAAATTCAACTTCATTTATTTAAGGGATGAAGTGGAAATTGTTCAATTCACGAACAATAGTGAGATTGTACAAAAATCATGTAAGTATTTTTTTTAATTCAACAAATTTAGGGAAATGATCTTGAAAACCAAAAATGTTGTCCAAATTCCCTTATATCTGATGAATCAGATGGTACCTTAGGTCATCACAAATCTATAGCTTTGTGATTGTTGGATTTTTCATAGCCATGTTCTCTACCACTCTCCATCAGAACTTGATGGTTAGATTTTTCTTCCATATCCATATTTTCACATATGTTCTCCTACGTGGAATCCCGGTGATGAGTTAATTTGGGTAACTATTACATTTCATACATTAGTTTTTAAATCCATGTATTGGTATTCCTTTTTACGATGTGGGTTTCTATTAAACAAACTTTGGAGTAGTAAACCATTTATAACCCCGACGAATTTTGAGGGAGAAATTCATTTTAAGGGGGGTAGAATGTAACACCCTGAGATTTTATGAACAATATTATTTTAATTTCATTAATGTCTTGTGTTTTATGCTACACCAAGATTACCTTGCACTATACGCAACACCGTATTAGCTTGCAGTATATGCAACACTATTCTTGGATCGTGTTACACACAATTATGATAATAGTTATTCTACGCAACATTGAGTACATATATATATATTCAATGTATAAATGAAATATGGTTGTATTTTGTTAAATGAAACAACGAATGATTCTTGCACAACACGCTACCCTAACATGGCTTGCATTACACGCAATCGCGACCTTCCTCGATAGTGTGTGTTGTACGCAATACCAGGTTTTACGAAACAACGATATATTATTATAATATTATTATTAACTAGCCGTTATGAATAGTATTAACTAAATTTTGAATTTTATAACATTATTATTCATCTTACACATTTTCTAGAACATGGTATAAGAACAAAATAATTTTTTCGGGTAAAATATGTATTTTTCAAAAAATGCAGTTTTGCCGCCTTTTGATGGCGCACCAAATTTAAATCTAGTTTTTGAAATGTTTATAAGTTCAATTTGACAAAATAAAATTCTTCTTTTGAATCAGGATATAAAAATTTACTTTGGATAAATTTTTCTTATTATTATGGTAACTTTCATATTTTGATGAATAGTAAAAACACGCTATATATTAATTAAAAACAACTTTTTTCATTGTAATAATTTATATGGTTAAATTATAATATTTAGTGGTTTTAATGTATAAATAGAATATATTTTTACCATTTAATATAATTTATTTCATTAGCACTGATTATACATTGAATTCGTAGGTTAAATCAATTCAATCTTTTGCAATGTTTTAAAGGAAAACCTGTTTTCTTTCGACAACTGGATTAATTTTAATTTAAATTTTGAAAATTTTGGGTATTGAATTTGAAAAAATGGATTCCATATTTGTAATTAGTGGGTCCAAATTATGTTAATAATCTACTTTTTATTTTTGGAAATTATGAATAGTAACTACGGTAATTTTTATTACCATAGTTAAAGGTAAATCAGGTAATTAAAGGTAAATATAAGATTATAAAATTACCCTAACACCTACCAAAATCTTATTGGATGACTAAAAGTCGACCCATATCACCTAAGGGTCGGATTAGATTCATTTAATGGACATTTTTCCATGAAAATAATTTAATTATTATCTAAACCAAAGAATGTGACAACATGTCACTTTCTTAAATCTTATAAGTATAATAATTTTAATTTAATGATAAACTTAATAAAACCTAGAACATGAATAGTCTCCAGAAATATATTACAATTATATACATCATTGGAATTTATTTATAATTTTTAGGGATTAAATAATTATCATTAATTATGACACAATAGTGATGTTGAAATTATTTTAAAAATTAAAATATCAAATAACTGGTTTTAAAAATAATAAAATATATATTATATGAACTATTTAATGTGCTCCAATATTTTTCTAGATACATAAGAAATTTTATTAATCTATTAAACCATTTATTTTGAACATATATTCTGTATATATTTTATTTAAATTCAAATAAATGAATAGTGTCAAAATTGACACTATTGTTATTTTATAAAAATAACATATTATAAAATTGTTTAAAAATCACAAAAATATTTAAAAATTATAAATTTAAATTTATATGGTCTATAATGTTATAAAGTAAACAATTATGGAAAATTCACAACAAATAAGTAATTATTTTTTATAATTTAAAATTTAGAATTTTATTTCCACAAATAAACTTAAATAGATTAAATAAGGATAAATCAAAATGATAAGGTTTAAAATAAGATCCAAACATGTCTAAATTTGATTGGTTGATTAGATTACAACCCTATATCATCTAATAATTGAATATGAGTCATTTTATGGAGGATTTTAAGTGGGGTTAGATTTATTATAAATTAATATTTTTAAGAATTCCAAAGGTGCCCCTCTCCTCTGTTATAAAAGGGAACCTCCTCCCTCTCTTCCACACACCACTTTGAGCCTTCAAGCTCGGCCAACCACTGAACAATTCTATTATCCACTTACCTAGAAACATCCTAGAGGTCCTGGTTTTCTTCAAAGAAAAATTTTAGTTCCCTAAGAAGAGGTCTCAAAGAGGCGCTTCAAAGAAGAGGTAATTTCTGTTACTGATTCTTTCACCATTATTTCTTCTTCCACTTCTTCTTCTTAGTTTGTTTCATTATGAAGTAATAACATCATTATCACTCATATACTGATATGTTTTTATAAGTATGAAACAACCCTATTTCACCATCTATCCATCCTACGGAAAATGAAATCACCGCGCGTGCGTACGTACGGAATACCGTCTCCACGCCATGGTGTAATCTATTTTCCACCACCACCTTACTTGGATCGGTATAATGGTGTATATAATAACAATATATGATTATTGTAAAGTGATTTTGATTCTGTAATAGTATACATACACTCCAATAACATTCCATGATCATGGGAACGATATCATCGCTCATGCGTACGTACGGAATACCGTCTCCACGACGCGATGAGATTCATTCTCAATGATTAACCATTCATAAATGATTATAAATTATATATAATATGTAATCATGAAATATATGACATAATAATGATACCATATTTTTGTATATATATATATATGTATGTCATCCAATTAATTCCATTCAATTCAATGAGGAAAACAAAAACAACGTTCATGCGTACGTACGGCCTACCGTCTCCATGAACGGTGTATTTCATTCCATTTATCGATCTATTATATATATGTATATTCTGAATATATATTATATATAAATAATTTTTTACATTATAGATGTAAGTAATCATGATCTAAGTAATCATATGAATAATTACAAGTCAAAACACGGACGACAAATGAAACGATTTTACCCAAAACGCTTTTTAACATGAAATTTACAAAAGAACGGGTAATATAAAGTCATAAGTAGATCATATATGATATCATAACAATTAATATGATTCTGTAATAATTCAATAACATTATGTAAATCATTATACATTAGTTTTGTATACGTACGAAGCATATCGGACCTAAGGTAAGGGATAATTTTGCAAATCTCATTTTTATCCGAGATTGCTTATTCGTAAGTATTTACTGGGGTTATTTCTATCATCCATGTCCATGTTTTATAAAATTGTTTTCATGTATTTTTAAAGTCCTTTTTACCCATTTTTGAATTTTACTACCTGGTATGTACGGAATCTTTCTTTTGTTTACGTTACGAGGTACTTTTTGACTTTTCCGGCAAAATTACAAAAAGAATGTTTTTTTAACTTATACGACACGAAAGGATTTTTACAGTTTTATAAAGCCTTGTTTTCATGAAGCTTCCTCCAAAATATTTCATTACTATTTTCAACAAAATCCGTTTCTTTTAAAATTGAATGACATTTTGTGAAAAGAAAATGATTTTGAAGAAAAAAGGGATATTTTCCTCAAGAATTCATTTCATGTGTTTTATCAAAATCATTTTTCTTCTAAGATAAGATTATTTCATATGTGTATGTTTAAAGTATAATGTCTCTATGATTTACATAGTTTCACATATCTTATTATGAAATGATATCCATTTCTTTTATATGGATTATGTGATGATGGGATGATGTTTATGGAACCCATTTTATATATTGGGTTTTTATGACTAATGTATGTTTATTTTGTGGCACAAGTAAGAATGACTTCATCATGAGATGGGTGGGACCTATATCTCCCTCCAATGCATTGGGTAATGATTTATATCTCATGAGATAGATATGGCGGGAATGTCATGTTAAACCGGTTCAGTAATACAGGACTGGAACGAGGAGTGAACTCGATTTAGAAAGGGACTTTTTCCACTAAGATGGTATTGGCAGCAATGCCTTGGCTACTATGGAAATCATATCATGTTCTTAATGGTTTCCACAATTACATGTTTTATTCTCATGCTATTTTATCATTCTTAATGTTTCTTTATGATCTATGCCTTACGTATGTCCAGGTTTTATGTCATTTCACAAGCTTCTGATGTTTAAACATTTTTTTCATGTTTTAAAGTTCAAATGTATATGGTATGTTTTATTTTATCCATTCTTACCCTTACTGAGCATTTGAGCTCACCCTTTTTATGTTTTCTTTTCCCAGGATATAAAAAAAGTTCCAGGTAAAAAAAAAGGGGAAGATCTTTATGGGAGATGTTGAAGATCTTTCACCACATTTAGAGGATTATGTTCCAAGTTTCAAAAGACACTAAACTATTACGGTCCTTGTGTTTCTTTTTTTGTTATGTATTAAGTATTCCACAAAAGTAATGTAATGTCCATGTACTTCAAGCTTCAGGTCACTACAGTATTCTATAAAAAAATCCATGTATTAGCCGAATGTTCTTTTCCAATTATTATTTCATCTTATCAACACTTCCCTATCATATATTCACATTATAATATAATAAAAAAAATCCATGAAAACATATGAAATTAACACATGGTCTCTTTATATCAATTCCACAGGATGATTAATAATATAATCATGTTTTATTTTATTATTCTCTAGTGGATATTATCACTCCATTTCATATGATTTACGAGAACATAAATGATTATTTTTTATAGATGTGTTTATATCCACATGCACCCAATAAGTTCATTGGGAATGATGAAATTCTTATTGGGGACGATATATCATCACCACCCTCATCAGGATGTGGATAGAGAAACAGGTAATGATGATTACAGATATGATAATATGAAAAACAAAACCCATGAGAAGAACATTAACCATATATAAGAGATATTATATTAATAGGATATGATTATGAACAATCTAAAGAGGATGTTGAACCATATATATTTAATCACAAATTAAAAATACATTGATCATCTTACTAATATCCTTGTGTCATTGGTGGGGTGTTTCCTAACTATTTTATCATATATTTTTTAAATACAAGTATACATTACCTACATAGATAACTTTTTTATGGGTCTATAACAATGTTTTCATCTTTATGAGTTCTTACCGGGAAATCATTCTTCTTAACATATGATGTAACACCGAATTTTGGGTAGTCCTATATGTGTTACATTAGAGACTCATCTAATAAAAAATATGATGATACACTATAAGTACATCATATTGAGGTGCTAGGGGATTAAATTTAGTATATAGTGGTAGTAGAACTATAACCATATATTACCCTATTTAAGAAAATATAGTGCATGAAGAGGAACCTACTCTGAAAGTCATAACAACAGAGAAGTGTAGACATTAGACCTAAATTGGGAAAAAGGTTCACACACTGAGTTATGGTGGATATAGGTAATGAAAAATAGTATTTTTCATTGAAAATAAATAAACTGGGAAAAAATAATTTTTTATGTAATTTAATTTTTTTTTGATTTTATAACATTAAATACATATTCAATATAACATGACATCTAAATTTTTCTTTTAATGATAAATTTAGTAAAACATTTATAAATTTTATAAAATTATATAATTTAAATAAACACATCAATATGTAAGGTTTTATTTTATATAAAAATATTAATGTATAATTAAAAATTTCAATATATTATATAACATAAAAAATAATTTTATATTATATATTCACATTATAAACATCATTAATGTGATTTATTATTATAGTATGATTAAATTTATATGAAAATATCAATTTTCAAGGATCACAATTTTAGTGACCTGGTTTTTCCCTATCAATACATAGCTCAAATTTTATGGTTTCTCAGGTTCAGAACAACTATAGGGGTAAAATAATAAATTTACTGTTGTTTACAACCACCAAAAATTATTTTGATGGTTCTATTGATCCTTGAGTCCAATGTTCACTCTCGTGAAAAGTCAACACAAAATTACGGGAATTTAAGAGCCTAAATAACAATATATTAACTTAATTATTATTTATTATTAATTACCATCGATAAATTATGGAGGATTTTTTTAAATTTATTATTATATATTATTTAATAATTATTTCTTGTTTATTAGATATTATTTACTAATTATTTATTATTAATTAATAATATTCAATTGGTAATTGAAAAAATTAAAAAAAATATTTTCAAATCACTACTGAAGAATCATCCTTTATCATGATCAATTTTAATTTAATGGCTTCATTTGAACAAATATTTGAAATATCATTCATGGATGAAATATGAGAAACAAGAAATATAAGATTTGATACATTGACTCTGAGTAAATTGAATACATCTTAAAAAAAGCTATATAATTTTCTAATGTGCTTTGTAATTCTAATATTTTAAATGATAGTAATGACAACACTGCAATTATCATCAAATAAGATGATGGGGTTATTTTGGTTTTGGTTGAACACAACGAATAATATAAAATTTGAATCCATATATGTTCTCAATTATAGAATCTCTTTCTTACCATAATGATAATATTCCACTGTCTATTGCATATTTGTGGATAGAATCTCACAATGCTTTATTGTTAACAATTTGGTATTGACTCTGATAGTTAGAGGAAAAATTCATATAATCCTAGAAATAATGGAAGACTTTGAAAATGTAGGGAACCTTTTTAGTATCATTTTAAATATTGGAATCCATAATATTCATGAATGGGACATGAACATTAATAACTTTAATCAAATTTTCTCTATGGGTGATTTCTGGTTTATTCTTTGCAGTCTTCCTAGGGTGATTTTGAATATGAAAATTCTCTATGATGTGGCCTCACCTATTGTACTCCTCAAAAGTAGGATCCAATAACTCTTTATGGCGCTATTAGTTTGTATTCAAGAATTTTTTTTGGATGTAAACAAGGAATACCAGACACCTGATAAAGTCAATCATATTGTTAATAATTGAAAAGTTGATATTGAGGTTGAGTAAAAATTTGTTCAACCATTTTGTGAGTTTGTAAGAATGATTGGACGTGCATTTCATAACTATTGAGTGGTCATGAAATGGGTCAGCTGTATTCAAGATAAAAAATATGAGATGGTGATTTCAAAAACTAGGATAACCATATTCTTATTATAGAAAAGGATGAGTATTTTATGAATGTATATATACCAAAAGGGGTCATGTTTTAACCTATGAAAATAGATCCTTGAATCTCTTTGTCTAGAATAGTATAATTGGAAGAGAATAGTCATCCTTCCAACAAAATATATGATATGTATCAATAAATAGTGATGGTTACCCCCCCCCCCCCCATAAAAGGGTATGAATCTTCCTTAGTACTAGAAATTTCAATAGAAATAATGGATTTTTTTGTTTTTATTCATTCAGAGATGCAAAGGAATAAAATTGAAATGAAACCACATAATGAATTATATCATATAAATAGTATCATTATGACGATTTTATTGGTGATTTATTGATAAATATGGATGTAGAAATTGAAAAATCTTACTAGGTGTGCCCTTAAATTATAGACATAGAAGATAATGTAATTATTGAAAATGTTGACATATCTACTATGCCAAAAATGATTAGTGTTTTTTCAGAAATGATTGATGGAATCTGTATAAAACATGTCAGGAAATATTCTTTCTCTAAACAAACTAACGTTGAATGTGCCGTAAAATATTTGATTTTAAGAATTATAAGTGATAAAAAGATCGGGGGTTTTACTAAAAACACATATTAATATTAAAAACAATTCTATAACTATCAGGTGTCGACCACCCTAATGAATATTATTTATCTGATGATTTTTATTATGAATCAGAGGTTATATATAATTATTCTGTCTGAAAAAGTAACATTCAATCCACAAACAATTTGTTTCAATTTTGGGGTTACTATTTGATGATCCAGAATAAATCTGCCACAGTTGTTAAAATATCATTCATTTTTTCCACTATTGAATTTGATTAATTGGATGTATTCATCTTTAGTAAACAGACAATCATGATCACTTTATTTTAGTAAAATCTAAAACATTTTTTTATTTAATTTTCTCTAGTAATTATTAATAGTACATAAGACCACCATTGAAGGAAATATGTTCTCATGATGTGATTATTTATTTTCTATATTTTTTTAGGATTTCAATTCTACAATCAATCTAGATGAGAATATTGGAAACCTGGTTAATTTGACATCTGTGAGGGAGTTCAATTATAGTATTGAAAAAAATTAATTTAAAGAATTTAACTTTGTGGGATACATGTACACCTAGTACATGAGTGTTATTAATTGATAGGTGGATAATAATATTGATAAATATTTTATGAATAATAATTCATTATGTCATTGGATATCAACATAATGTTTTATATTCGAAATTATTAATATTTATTGTCACCCCATTTATTTGAAGTTCACTGAAAAACAAGTGAATAATCATTTAACATTTATATTTATCAATTCTGGGGCTTCTTGTCCTGATTTTATTAAACTTGTTGAATATGAATGGTCCTTTGTATAATACAAGTATAATCCTTTGGCTTTAATTTTCATATTTATGATACTGAATGCGAAAATGAAGGACTGCATGATGTCATAATTTAGTGATTTAGACATCAATATTTATCCCTTGAATAAAATTAACATCTCATAAAAGACGGAAACACATATAGTGACTTCTATGGGGATATAAAAATTATGTTAAAACTTTGTCAAGGCTAAAAAATATAATAAATATCATGGAGAGTATTCCAAAAGAGACATTGAAAACTAGATGGATTAGTGAAAGAGATATAAACACATAATTAATCGACTCTGTATAATGGAAATAAGATTCCATGGGGTACCAATAAATCCTCAAGAATAGTGATATAATTCTAGATGGTAGGGGAGATCTTATTGATCATGTGTTATCCTTTATCAGATTTCTATTTTATTACCCTATAATGTGTTCTGATATAATTGAATGTATCATTCCTAAATTATAATTTGAAAATGAAAACATAATCTCAATTCAATACCTCTCGATTTTTGATATATAGTTGTTTTCCTTATTCTCAATATTATGAGTTCACCTAGACCTAATGGTTTCACTAATTTATTCTTTAAATCAAACTAGGTTATCATCCATCATAACATTTTTAATTTATTTGTTCATTTTAGAAAAAATTAGACTCCTTACCAATGGTGTGAATTATAAATTTATTATTCCTATGTCGAAACTGGAAAATGAAGATGAGGCTACAAAATTTTATTTATTTATCCCTTATAAACACCATTCTTTTATTTTGGTAAAAATTCTTACAAACACGTTTGAAAGGATTTCGAGGCATATTATATCCTATAACAAAATTTGGAATTTATAAGGGACATAAAATAAACAGTTTTTACTCAAAAATCATTAATGTTCTCATTAAATCTAGTAGAGATGAAAAAATTACATTGATGAAAGATATAAAGAAAACCATTTACAAAATAGACAACAGACTTATATGCAAAGTGTTATTGAAATTTTATTTTCATGAAACCATTAGGCAGTTAGTGATATTTTAATTGAGTCGATCACATAATTATATTCTCCTAAATGGTAATTTTGAAGGGTACGTCCCATTATATAGAAAATATATAAATAGAAACCCTATAAATTATATTTTTTAAATTATGGATCATTATCTATTAAAATCATTTTGAATAATTTGGATAATTGTAACATCAAAACCACAGTAGATTCCTTGGGTTTATATTGCACTTACAATTTTTTATAATGATTACATTATACTCATTTCCAAATTGGAAAAAAATATTATTAGAAACATTAATATTTCTTACATGAAATAGGATGATGTTTTGGAGAATGAAATTATTAGGAATAAATAATTTCTTTTAATTGGAAGAAAACATTTCAACTACTATAATAGTGAATGTTATCAATGGTTTTTTGTATAAGAGATTTAATCTTACCTTTCACATATCTCAAAGTCCCTCTATTTTAGGGTAGACCAAGATAATATAAAATTAAGCATATATTGAGCCCTATTATAAGACTTTTCACTTCATGGGAATGAACGTCCCTATCATTGGTAGGGATAATGTTCCATATGAAACACATCATTAGTGTTAATTTGTATATTCCTTTATAGGGTTTGAAAGGAAAAATTCATTAATAAATAATATTAACACCACAATCAAAGATATTCTTTTCATGCATCTACATTTTTGGAAAAATTTATTATTGTGACATGGAAGCAATGCCCTATTGTACATGCCCTTGGAGGCCATAGAATAAAAAATGGTAAACCACCTATCAATATCTCCCTGTCCAGTTTATTTGGATATTAATAAATGTAAGTAGGCATTCTGATTTTTTTAGATCATTATTTTTAAAAATAATAATATCTATTACTATAAACTATGTTGAATTAATTATTTTTATTTCCTTTAAGAATATTTTTTACGAAATCTCCAAATTTTCATTGGTTTTTCCATAATAAGTATTCGTTGAAAGAATGGAATGAGAATTAAATAGGTATGACTCTTGATGATATCTTATCATATATTGATTATAATTTGGTAAAATAATATTGATATCAATGATAAAATGAAACAATTTATAATCATCCATGAAATTATCGTAAAAAAAATTAATTAATATTTTGTCAAAAATGATGAAATGACTTTTTCAGAACCATATATAAATGGCATAATCCCTTATTGATTTTTTAATGAATAATATGAATTTTTAGGTGTGTGTATCTGTAGTTAAATTGAATAAAATTTGTTATAGGCATTTTGGATTCACTATGATCTAGATATTGTATCACATGAATCTCCTTGTTGATGATTTCATTCAATAGATTGGAATTTACTTATGCTCAATATGTTTTTTATGTAATCAGTGGATAGAAGTAATTAGAAATATGTTTTTACAAAATAAAACATCTATGGATTTTTATAAGTCTATGTTTGATATATCTTAAGATCCATTCCTTCATAGTAACTATGTTTTGTATATTCTTAAGGCATGTTCCAATCACATTAAATCCCAATAGATGAGAAACCACATCCTAGATACTTTATTTGAAATAAACCATATAATTGATTATCACAAATATGATATGTTGAATACTAAAGAAATTACATATTAAATCTACAATTATCAATTTATGGTGGCTATGCAATAGTCTAATTTCATTCTAAATGGGTATTCAAACAATTCAATTCATGATATCTATGCTTTAAAGTGATTTGATAATGCGTGTTGTTTTTTCTTCCTAGAGGCACATTGGAAGTACATTGGATCCTACCACCTATTAGTTGGATTAAATAAAACAATAATGGATCCTAAAGAGTTAATCTTGGACCTACAAGATTCAGTGAAGTTTTATGTTATCATTATGTTAATTTCATTAATTGTATATATGAACATGGTATAACTACATCTTCTATTGAAGTTGAAAGTCTTTGTTTGATCAAGGTGGTGGAAATTGGAAGGAAAAAATATGTAATAATTTATGATTGGACTTTTGTTACACCACTATTGTTTAAGCTATTATATCTATTAATTATCATTTAAATTTGAAGGGAATAGCTTAATGGATCAAATGTTTGCAGACTCTCTCTAATTTATATTATTTCATGCACATGTTCTATGGCAGGTAAGTCATTTGGAATATGGTTTGTAAATAAATACAATATGAAAAGAATTTATTCCCTATAATGTGTGTCTAAAAGATTAAATACCAGTTTTTCAAAACTAATTCTATAAAATTTCACCCTTTGGACTTCTGTAATCTCTTTGTTTTAATTTATGTGGCTTGTCCTTTTGGGAGAAGATATCTATTTTAAAAAAACTATTAATTTTCAATTATCTATAATAAATTATTTATTATTGATTATTAATGGTCATATATGTTTTATGGATTGTTAATTAAGAAAAATATTTATATTTGTTAATTTTTTTAAATTTATTATTTATTTTATAATTTTTACATATTAATTACTATTTATGAATTTAAAATTATTAATCAACGAGTAATATTATTATTTAATAAATATATATTAAACCTTATTTCCTAAATCATAATTTCTAATTATTATTTTTTAATATTATTTGTTTATTTTTTAAATTTATTAATTATCATTTATTATCAAAAATATTATATATTTTTATGTATTTTTGGTCAAAATTGTTTATTAAATTTTTATTTTTTTATTTTTATTTTATCGATTATTAGTCATTACATATTAAATATTTTTTATTACTAATTACTATTATTTAATTACTAATTATTAATAATATTATTTAAATATCATCTAAATAATACCTAATAACAATGTACTAATTAATATTTTGAAATTTTAGTGATTAATTGCATTAATAATGTGTTAAGTTAATAAAAATATTTTAAACAATATATTATAGATATATATCCATGAGATTTAATTTGGAGAATTTTGTAAAGGTTTTAAATTAATGATTTATTGAATGAGAATAGCTTAATGAGTGGTGACTAATTAGTCCAAACATATCACTAATTTTTAATATTATTTTAGGATAATTTGAGTTATTTTGGGAAAAAAATACAATGTGTATATTTATATTCAGAGAATTCTTTGTATTTACATTGAATATTGAAAATAATTTCTTTAACTCATACTTTTATATTATTTTTTATACATTATTGAAACATTTTATTTTCTCATTCTCCTTCCATACAAGAATAAATTCGAATAATGTTTTTATGTTTTATCATTTAAATATTATGAAAATTAATATATTAATTCAATTCATTTATCCATTCTATAAATTATATTAAATTTTACTTATCATTTTTACTTTATTTTAATTTATATAAATTTATGTCTATTAATAAAATAAAATATAAAATAAATAATATATTTAATATTAATAAATTTTATAACTAAAAACTTTTAAAAAATAGAAAAAATCAACAACATGATCTCATTTCACACCCAAGATTCTTTTGGAAATATCCTAAAATGATATAACACTATTTCCATAAATTGTGATAATGTGAAATAATTTAACGGCATTGATACCTATATGAGTAAATAAATTCATAGTGAATTTTGAAAGAAAAAATATATCCCATAAGTTGTTTTCCTTCAATAGCCACCAACATTAGAAAGTATACAAGAAGGGAGACTAGAATCCTGGAGTATGAAGTACTAAATTTAATCCTATCATGGGATTTTCTAAATGTAAAAGTATATTAAAAGAAATTAATTGGATAAAGGATAACATTGTTTATAGGAAAGGGTTATTATGAATTCATGAAAGATCAAAGTAAGGGAGCTTTCCCAATTATTAACTATTAACTATATGGTTATGTATATATAGTGGATTTATTTAACTAGGTGGTGGGATTCACATAAATTTTATACACAATAAGTCATACTCTATATAAATATCGGAAGGATGAGTAACTAGTTCACTGATATGGATCAACTATATTCTGTATGGTGGTTGAATTTGTTTGGATTAATTTTTTGGATTGTAATCATCTTATGATCCTAGAATAAAAGTATTATAGTGTTTCCATCATTGTTTATGACTATGTCTAACCATTTTAAAATTGTTTTAATATTTTATATTTCATTTCATTTCATTTCATTTTTATATAATAATTTATTTAAGGGGTTTTTCTGTTTGTTGTGTGTAATGACATTGGTGTGTTCTGTCTTTGAGGTTTTGGAAAATCATGTAGTGTCCCACCGTAGAAGCCATTAAGTGGTTCCCCAAGAAGATTGGGCACTTGACCTTAAGAGTTCCACCAAGTACAATAGAGGATTCAAACTAGTAGAGAGGTCCTAGGGTTCATCTGTGGGGAGACTATTCCATACTATATCAGAGTTGAGGACAACAGTAAATAATAGGGGTATATATTAATAAGAAAAAATAAATAAGTTGTAGCATAAAAATTAAATCATCTTGATAAATAAATCGGAGGAAGATGAATCATAAATAGTTACTAAAATGATGATGATTATTTCTTGTATCTATAAAATATAAGGTACACGGGATAATAAGGAAATATGAACATACAACATTCTAAAAATAAATATATAAAATGGTCAAAATCATCCACTACAAACTCCAATCCTCCATCCTATTACTCATAATCAAAATTTAGATGTCAGATGCTTCCCATATTCTACACCTAAAGTAATGAAGTCTTCTCAGATATGAAGGGGATTCCAAGTAGAGGGTGAGATATACTCATAAGGCCACTGCTAAAAATTCCTAGAACTATATTATCAATGCACCTAAAATAATAAGTGTTGAGGAATATAAAAAATTTAAATAAATAATCAAATGTTACACATCGGTTTGGGTTCCTCCTTGATACCTTATTGACACTACCAGCTTTATCCAAATACATATGTCTCTAAACCATAGAAAACCATTCCATCTATGATAAGGCTTGTAAATAGTTCCACATTAACTCTTATAATTATTAAACTGAGACCATGAATTTTATTTTTCATGGATATGTGTTCTCTAATTTAATATATTGAAATTTATGTAATTTCATATAAGGAATCTCCAACATTTAATATAGTGGATTCTTGAGCTGATCCATGTTTAACTATAATAAGAAACACATGTTATTTACTTGGAGGACTATTATATTTCAAATATATTACATGTCTTTTCATGGTGATCTATAAATGTATATGAAGTATCACTCTTGATGTGGTAAAAGATATTCATCGAATCATTTCCAAGGTATCTCACACAGGGGTCTGTGTATCGCCCGTCACATTTTGTAAACATCATGTCACTATGAACACCCATGGTGATTCCAATAGGGCCTTGGAATCATTCATGGAAAGGAATATAATCATCCAGGAGAGCATATATATGGTTTTCCATATGGATACACGTGTAACGACCCAGATTAGGGTGCTACCTAAAGGATTCTCAAACCCCATTGGTCACATAACCTCAAGCGCATTTCCCCAAATTCCCAAGGCTACCGACTAGAAGCAAGGATCAAGGTGTGATAATAGGGAAACTATGCCCTCATTTACAGAGTATACACGGTGGAAAACAAATGGTAATAAATAGAGAAACATGTAAAAACAAACAACATAAGTAAATAGAAGAAGATTAACAATAATAAAACAACCAAATCGTATATAAATATATATCAATTATTCATGTGACAAGGGTCTAAGAAAGCATCCAAATATTTCACAATATTGGAAATCCAATATAGGAAGTGAAGTACAAAAATAAAGTAAACTGTAACAGTACCACAATCCTCATATTGACCCCATGATCTCCATCTCCAAGAGCAATCAAGTACTTGCTGAAGAAGAAAAATTTACCCTATTTATACTTGTAATAATTTATTATTATTTGGTCCAACACATGACACAAACATGGTGTGATATAAAACCCTGTAGGAAACCACCAAAATATTCATGTCTAACTATATGTGAATATATATAGCAGGTAATATGAACAAATGAATCGATAAACTAGGAAGTAAACATAATTAAAAAATCTTATATTTTTTAATTACATTCATTTACATTTATTATTCAATTCGTTGAATCATGTAATCCATTGGATATAGCCTACGTTTTGTAACCTCAATGTACATAAAGAAACAGATGTCCCAGAAGACCATCTAAACAAAAAAATTAAACTAAATCCAAGATTGTGCTTCGGCATGGAAGACTCATCACAATCATTCAATTATTAATAAACGATCCACAATAATCTCCCACAGTCTAATCCCTTTGGTTCCACATAGTATAGATCCATTAAAAATTTCCACCTTAGAGGACCTCTTGGTCAATACCCCTTGGTCAACATAGCATCAACAAATTATAAACGACCACCTTAGTAGCTCTAATGATCAATACCCCTTTGGGATTATCTCAAAGAAAAATCCCCCTTGTTCATAATAGCATCAATAAATTATAAACAACCACCTGATTAGCTCTGAAAATCAATACCCCTTTTGGAATCTCTCATAGTCCCATACCCCTTGGTCAAAATATTGTCAACAAATTATAAATGACCAACTAGGTAGATCTCAAGGTAAATAACCTTTTGGGATTCTCTCATAGTATAATCCCCCTTCGTCAAGCATTCACAAAGCATATCACATGAATTTCATATAGATAAAAACTCCATCCTAAAAACACAAGGCATGGAAAATAAGGCGAACCTAATTGGAATCTGAGAAAAAATGAACATAAACAATCAAACAAGGGAAACACACCCATATGGTGCCCTGTGATCAACGTATCCCACCTTACGCAGAAGCAGCTACACTTTATCAATTAAATAAACCATATAAGGTGATAAAAATGGTTAAATTCCAAACCAAACAAAATCCAAAATTTGGGTACGAGGCACTTTAAACATATATAAACCATGAAAACACTATCAAATCCACAAACCACTTACCTCAATGGCGTACTATTAATGTAATTTAATGTATTTGCTGGAATCAGACCAGATCGGCATATATATACTAAACAGTGAAAATTTCATGAACTTGAAAAACTCACAAGAGAGGAGGAATTATGAAGAAATGATATGTTGGTTTTGAGAACTCGATGGTGGGATTATAATGAACCTGATGGTGTCCCAATCTGTGTTTTGACGGAGAATCCGGAGGGGTTCATATTTCTTTGGTCATTTTGTCCCTCTCATGTATGAACCACGGGAAGAATAATATGTTAACGAACATAATATGTAACCCCACTTTGATATATCCAATAAAATAAATTTTACATGGTGTTTTCATTAAATATAGAAGTTGTGTAGTAGCCTTAATCGTCCCCTGACTTAACTAGTCTGCCAAGTCACCATATGACCATATACTCAGTGGTCACAAGGAATGTATGAGGTGGTATGCAGAAACCTAGTACATGACATGTACATGGAAGTACACATCCTGCACTCAGAAAAAACCTAATTTCATCCTTCTTTCCTCAAAACAACTTTAAAGAAATATCCATACCAAAAATGAAGATTTGGGTTCTTACAAACTTCCTCCCATAAAGAAATTTGTCCTCTAATTTCCCTTCCAAGGGTGTTGAAGAATAATCTTCAAACTACTCTAGCCATTATGATTGCACATTGTCCTCCCTCTCCCATGTTCCATCCAACACTCATCCATGCTGCCCTAACACCCATACTAGAGGAACAGATCAGCTATGGAGAACATTTTTCATGTGGTCCAAAATCTGAAGAGAGTGCTACTCGAAGAATGCTTACACCTCCAAATTGACCTCCTCGGGATGAGAAAATGAGATGGGCCTGAAAAGTGACATCGTATCTAAGAAACATGAAAGACATCTTATGTATCCCAATACCTCTGAGTTAACTACAACAGATAGGAAACCTACACAACTCTCTCAAAAACCTCTAAGGGCTTAACATATCTTGGTGAAAGATTTCCCTATCTCCTAATCCTTTTATATCCTAACCATGGTGTGACATATTGTAAAACATGATCTCTGGCCTTGGACACCATAGGTCGTCTTTGTTAATCAGCATAAGATTTTTTGTATGACTATACAGTATCCATAATCTTCTGAATCAACTCCGCCAGGTCAGTGGTCTATTGGGAAAGATGAGGTCACAACATATATTTCTCTCCTTCCTCCATCCAACATAGGGCTGTTCTGCATGGCCTACCATAAAAATCCTTTTAAGGTGCAATAAAAATCATTTCCAAAAAACAATTATTGTACGTAAATTTCACCATGGGTATGTCTATCTCCCAATATTCCCCAAAATCATGGATGCATTATTGTAGAATGTCCTCAAAAATATGAATCATATGCTCAGACTGACCATTTTTATAGGTATGGTCATCTATACACAGCACTACCTATATACCGAATTCCCTATATAATCCCCGCCAGACATGAGAAGTAAATTGGGAATCCCTGTCTGAATATATAGAGTGTGGAATCCCAAGAAAACATATTATCTTATGAATGTACAACCTTCTTAGATCATTAACATTTAATGTTTCCTAGATAGGCAGCAAATGTGTATCCTTAATGAGTCTGTTGATAACAACTCAAACTGCACAATTCCTAAGAGGTGTCCTTTGTAAACCAGGAAATAAAATCCATCGAGACATCATTCCACTTCCACTCAGAAATGGGAAACTTTTTTAATATCCCTTCTAGTAATTGATACTCTGCCTTCACCTGATAGAAGGAACATCTCATAATGAATCAAGATACATCCATATTCATTCCTGACCACCAATAATGACAATGTAGATCTTGATACATCTTGGTGAAATCCGGATGAACTACCCATAATGAGGAATAAAAATATCGCAACAACTCGTCACGTAGGTCTGAGAACACCCATAACCTCCCATTAAAAAACAAAACCTCATACTTTCCTATGGACCACCTAGGATTCGAGTCCTCTTCAGAGACACTCTCGTGTATGAACAGGCCATTAGAATCTGATAGCTACCTAATTCACATTAGATCTAGTAGATCCGAGGAAACAACTATAGAAGAATGAATCATTTACCCCTATTTTTCCTGAAACTTCAAATGCAACTCAAATAAAAGATATGATTATACACACTAATAAAATCCTAAAATACTTGTAAATGAGTCCTCCTATTCTATGCATCATCCTCCATATGATTATACTCACTAATAAAAACCTAAAATACTTGTAAATTAGTCCTCCTATTCAATGCATCATCCACTACATTACCTTTAATAGGCATGTAGGAAAGTTCAATGTCAACAGACTAATGGTACCAAACCCACCTTCACTGTCTCAAATTAAAATTACATTGATTAAAGATGTACTTGACGATTTTTTGGTCCGTGTACACCAAAAATCTCTCTCCCAGTAATTAATGTCTCCAACAACGTAAAGCATGAACAACCACATCCATCCCCAGATCGTGTGTCGGGTAATTCCTCTCATGTGTCCTCAACTCCCGAGACCCACCCACAACGAATCCTTCCCCCCAGCATAATCCCTTCTACCAGCCCGATACCTGATGCATCATATTATACAGTCTAACTCTCTCTTAGATATAGTAAAATTTGTATCGGTGTTGAATTCAATCTCCCCTTCATCTCTTAAAAAGTTGAATCACTGAAATCTGTCCACAAGAACATCACACCATTCCTAGTTTGTCCCGTAATTTGAAATACTAATAAAGAAAAGACCTAAATAAATCATATGTAGTAAACAAAAAGCCCCATAAAACTCCATGCCTCAAATAAATTCTTAGGATACCCCCAAGAAAGTGTTTCTCTCACCTTTTATGTGACAATTGATACTTATAACTTTTAGATGAAATGACCCATAAAATGAAACTTCTCTATCCAAGAGTGTCACTTTGAGAGCATATCATATAATTTATGCTCTCTCAGTGTACTCCATAAGATCTCAATATGGATGGCATGGTTGTGTCATGTTTGAGAGTAAACCATGATATCATTCATGAAGACTACCACAAAATAATCCATGTAATGATGGAATACTTAGTTCATCAGTGCCATTAAAATGGATAGTGCATTCATGTGATGAACGAAATAACCAAATACTCTTATAGACCATACCTACTCAAAACGGACATAAGAGGTTTATATGATTCTCTAACAAGCAACAAATGATAACTATATCTCAATTAAATATTCATGAACACCAATGCTCTTCAAATATGATCAAAGAGATAATAAATATTTTTCAAGGGATATCGGTTCTTGATCGTCAACTGGTACATTTTTTTGATAATATACACTATTTCTGAGGGTATCATTTTCCTTCCTCGCAAAAAGAATAGGTGAATCCCAAGGAGAATTATGAGGTCGGATGAAACCATTTTTCCTCCAACTCCTTTAACTGATTCTTGAGCTCTTATAACTCTAGTGTAGCCTTCCTATAAAGTAGAATGGACATTGATGTTTTTCCTAACTGAAGCTCAACAAGTAAATCCACCTCATTCTTTGGTGGAAAACCTGAATAGTTGGCTAGAGAAAAATACATGAAGTAATCTTCCACTGAAAGAAAATTCCATATGTGAAATCCCCTAGTCATCTAGATATTGACTAGAATTCTGGGTTGTGATTTCTCCCAAACAATGATGCCTGGGTCTAGCTATGCTCACCGGGACATCCAATTCTCCCACATGTAGAAAAGATCCCTCTAGTAACCTGTAGCTCACCCTGGGGAGATAGCAGTCAACTATGGTGTAGAATTAGTACCGTCATGACCAATCCACTAGGGCTCGTTCCATGACTACCCCAAGCCTGCCTTCCATATGCCAGGGGTTGGAGACCAGCATTGGAAAGGAATATCACAAAAATAGGAAGGAATTTCCTTTAATCCTGTAAACACACAAGAAATGTACACAACATGAAAACCCCACATAGTATAACCGGTGAACGTAAAAGTGTGAACTAATGAATAATGATACAGAATACAAACTAAACTAAAGAAAATACAGAAAAAGGGGGAAATAGCTCTTTAGGTCATCCGCCAATGATCCTAACTGTAGGGTATGTATATCTCATCAATTTGGCTCTCCTCATCAACCGGTCATCATTGTGCATTGTCCAGCACTGACTCCCGTACCTCAGTTAAAGTTGATCATTGTCTGCATACTACACAACAAGGATCGGGTGAATCCCATGTAGGGATGAGTATAACTATACCTAGTAGGTACCTTGAGACCCATAAAGGACTCACAGAATTCCATAAAGTAAATTTAACACCCCAAGTTTCTACGGTACACTTCTCTTTAAATAATTCAATAGTGTGTGTTGTACGCAACATCGAGTTCTAACACACACCACAACCGATCAAACTAGCCATTATGAATAGGAATACCTACTTTTTAAAATTTTAGAAATTTTATCTCCCAAAATGGAATAATTTTTGGATTCATATTATCGAATTTATCCTAAGGTGAAAATTTGGTACTTTTTGGATAACTTTAATATTTTGATGAATAGTGAAAATTACTAAATTTTAATTAAAATTATCATTTTCAATCAAAATAATTAATAGCGATAAATTATGAGATTGAGTGGTTTTAAAGTATATTTAGAATATATTTTTACCATTGAATACAATTTTGGTCATTGTACATAATTTCACAATTAAACCGAACATAAACAAGCATCAATCTTTTGATAGTTATTATATCTTAAAAACACGCTTTTTGTGTTGACAACGGGAATTAATTTTAAATTAATTTCTTCCACTTCTGTGTTTTGAATTTGGAAAATTGATTCCATATTTGGAATCAGGATGTTCAAATTGTGTAAATAGGTAACTTTTATTATTAGACATTTTGAATAATTAGTTCGGTAAATATTTTATTTACCATGGTTAAATGGTAAATCCGGTAAATGAGGGTTAAAAAATAATATTATAATAATAAAAAATTACCCTAAAACGTGTCCTAACCTTATTGGATGAAACATGTCTGTCCATGGGCATCTTTGGGTCGATTTTGGGACCCCATGGTGCCACTTGTATGTGATAGGAACACTTTATTTCAATTAAGTTAAAATGAATACAAAAATGACAAAATCATATATCTTTTAGAAAAACAATTTTTACAATGGGTTATATATGTTGTATTTCCAACTATAAATATTAATTATAAAAATAAAAAGATTTCCGACATAATTATATTTTATTTATAATTTTTAGACATTAAATAATTTAATTTATTTATGACACAATGATGATGCAGTAATTACTATAATAGTGAAAAATTAAAATAATAGATATTATAAATTCGAAAATAAATATTATTTTTGACTTTTAATTAATTAAACTAATTTTCTAAGATAATATGACATATTTTTATTGATTTAATTGACTTCATTAGAATTAATCATTCTGTTATGATTTTTAAAAAAATCAACTATTGAATAGTCTCAAAATTGACATAAATGAGTTTTTAAAACAAATATTATATTATTAATTGATATTAAATTCTTAAAAATCTAAGGTTAGGACAAAAAACTTATATCATGATAGTTGTATCAATAAGAGACCACTTGGGGGTCTTTTGGATTTATATGTTAAGTTTATTAACCATATAATATAAAAATAAAAAGAGACATTGTAAAAGTGAATCTAATTAACTTAGAGTTAATACTTAAAGATAAGGTTAGTATAATGAACCAAACCTGTATAAATTCTATTGGTTGAGTGGATTTAGACCTATCCCCACCTTAAAATTTAAATAATCCACTTTAGAGCCATTAGAAACCGAATAGGAATTTATTATAAAATAATATTTCTAGCTTTTCCAAAGGTTCCCCTCACCCCTCTTATAAAAGGTCACTCTACCTTCTCATTAACTCACACATTAAAAGCCTTTTGGTTCGTCCAACCTCTAGAAAAATACTCTCTCAACTTCCATAACTTAATCCTAGAGGCCTTACTTTAGTCATAAAGTCAACATAAGGGTCCCTTTTGATCAAATCAAAAGGAAGAACCCAAAGAAGAGGTAGTGATTTCACCACTCCTTTTCAAGATTCTTTCTTCTTCCACTTCTTCTTTCTTTATCATTACCATTATAAAATAATAACTCAAGTATCTTATATATACTATGATGTTATTATAAATATGGTACAATCATATTCAGTATTATATCCATCCTTTGAATAACATGTCACCATACGTGTGTACGTACGGTTTACCGTCTCCACGTCGTGGTGTAATTGTTATTCAAAAAATTATTATTTGGATGGGTATAATAATGATGTTTAATTCATGTAAATAATAAATGTAACATGATAATTATTCTTTATATATGATATAACATCCAATTATATATTATTTTAATATCAAAATAATGATATTGTCGCTCGTGTGTACGTACGGACTACCGTCTCCACGAACGCGATGAGATTCATTATCCATCGTATCTATTAAAGTATAATTCTAATTTGATGATTAATAATAGTATATAAGGACTTGATATCATTATGTATTTGATTATGATACAACCTATTCATGAAAAATATGTCTTACGTAACAAAACATATAAGGGAAAATGGGTAATTTAACACCCAAAACAACGATAATACTAAGATATTATTAACAAAGCAATGTTAAAAGATCATATATGATATCATATTAATATATATTATTCTTGTATAATTTAATAACAATTATTTCACCATTATACAGGATTTTAACCTACCTCAACAATGGAAAAGTACAAGGTAAGGGTTTATTTCGCAATCTCTTCATTATCCGAGGTTGTTTATAATTAATAATCTACTAGGATCTCTTTATCATCCACATCCATGTTTCTTAACAATGTATTTAGAAACATTTTTACTATTTAATGGAATATGGGTCAAAGTCATTTATACCATTGTTTGACTTTTTATAAGAGTTTTATAAAGGAATCTTTCTGTCGTTTTCCAAACAGGGTGCTTTTTAACCTTTTCGACAGAATTAAGGTAAGAATGATTTTTTAACTTATACAGCGGGTGCGGCTATTTTCCGTCGAAGCTTCCCATATAAGATTATAAAAACATTTTCAAGGAAAATGTTGTATTTTATAAATATATGACTCTTAAATGATTTCAAAATAGAAAGAGATATTTCTCTAAAAAGAGTTTTGATTTCATCTATGTTGACATCCTTTGATGAAATTTACACTTATTTAAAGTTGATTTATTATGATACAAAACTTCTATATTGTATTGAAGGTTTTGTGATATGTTTGACTATGGATGTGTTATTTTTATACCATTCATGGTTTATGGATGAAGTATTTACATTTCGTATGCTAGTTTTAATACGAATGTTTATGTTATGTTTAAACCTTATCACATTGGGAATACATTGGACTTAATATGAGACAGGTGGAGCCCGCTATAGCTCCTCGATGCATCGGTAGGTCTCATGAGACAAACTAGAGTCTTCGCACAAGGCCTTGAAAAAATCTTATTTGTAGTCTTGGCACGAGGCCTTGCCTATGTGGTTATGATAGTCTGGCATTATGCATTCCATCATTATGAAAGTGGTTATTGATATTGCATGTGATTATTCAATTAGTAGAATATCCATGTGAATAAGTAAATGGAATTATTTCATTTTATTTTCACCATACTATGTTGAAGTTCAAGTTTAAAAGGCTTTTTATTTAGTTATACATTGCCTTAAATGTTTATTCTTATTTATTAATGTTTTCGCTATATTGTTATCCTTACTGGGCATTGGAGCCCACCACTTTTCTATGTTTTATTTTTCCTAGGATGTGAAGAAGTAAATTATGAATGACCTGCAGGGATATTATGAGGGGATAATAGTGTGGTCTATGGAGACAATATGTTGTTGTAGTAGTTTTTCACCTTATGATGTAATGTAAAACTTTTTTAATATATATAGTGTTTCCAAGGCTATTAAACCAATCGGTCTTTCGATATTTGATCTTTCTTGTGATCATTCCAATGTTATGAAATAATGCACCGACTCTAGTTAACTAGGGTCAGGGCATTACAGTTTGTATTATAGGATGTTTCGTACAAACCTTGGAAGCTAGATTTAGATAAACTCTGATTAGAGCACGTAGACCTAAGATTAACTTTGAGGATTAGTATAGAAGAACTTCCTAGAATTTTGTTATTGTATAGATTTTGTGAGTTATCTGAGCAATACATCCCTACCTGAATACGAGCATGTAGAGGCGGCTCTGGCATAAATGTACCTAGGGGTAAAACCCGAAAACACTACTTTGAGCTAGACTCGAACGGGAACTGGTGCACGACAACGGGACTTGATACACTCTTGGTTACGAAACTCCTGGGGGATATGCTTAGGATAACTCTCATTTTCTTTATAAATAATTATGAAGGGTTTACGAGTATATACTTCCTCAAAGAAATTATTTTTTATGATTATGGATTATATCCATAAATAGTTCAATTTATGTTAAGTGTTTTATAAGTGTGAGATTATGTATTTTGATTCATAAAATGATCTAGATTATGCCATTGTATTGAAATGGCGCCTAGTGGAAGAAATGGGAACTGTATCAATGCATGCACTCCATGTAAGGATTCCCCTTCAGCTCAAGATAATTATAGTGGAGCTGGTGATGCAACTGGTGCCGATCAGCTAATCACCATACTGGAAAAACTCACTCTGGTTATGAATAAAAACCATACCCGTATGGAGCACCATGATACAAAGTGTGGAGGATCAATGTTAGATCGATTCATGAGGCATCAAACACCAACATTCAACGGGAGTACAAATCCCTTAGTAGTTGAGCAGTGGATAAATTCCCTAGAGAAAATATTTCAGGATTTGGGGAGTAGTGAAAGGGAAAAAGTTATCATGGCAGTTTACCGCCTCACTGGAGATGCTGATCAATGGTGGTCATTGATTCAAAACACGAAGGAAGATGATGAAGTATAAAATATGGATTGAAGGGAGTTCAAAGATCTATTTTTTGAAAAATGCTTTCCTCGCGTCCACCGAGCAAATATGGAAAGGCAATTTCTGAGTCTGAAACAAAAGGAGGATGAGAATGTCACAAAGTATGAGGCTAACTTTACAAGGTCAGCAAGGTATGCTTGAGATTATATACTTAACCCAAGAGGTAAGATTGATCATTTCTTTGATGGGTTAAAACCATTTCTCCATAGAGCAGTAGTCTCACAATCCTGATCGTCGTACGGAGACATTGTCTCATGTGCTATCAAGAGAGAAAATGAATTCTCTAAGTCTTATTACTTTAAAGTAAAGCAAGAGAAGAAGTGATATGCTGATCAATCTGGAAATGGAAATAAGGGGAAGAAGGGAAAGGTTGAATATCCATCCTGTGGTAAATGTGGGAAGAAACACCCTGGTACTTGCTTGAAGGGAATGGGTGTATGTTACAAGTGTGGTGAAAAAGGCCACCAAGATCGTGATTGCAAAGGGAAAAGGAAGCTAACAATGTTCAACGGTACAATTGCAGGGAGATGGGACATTATGCAAATTAATGTCTTAATCATCAGGGGAACTTACCTCAGAAAAGGCCAAGGGATCAAGGCCGTGCTTTTTCTATCACTACAGCTGAGGTAGAAGCTCCAAAAGACGTGGTGGCAGGTAATTTAATGGTTTCCTCAACTTTAGAAAATGCATTGTTTGATTCTGGATCATCACATTGTTTCATATCTTCCTAGTTTTCTATGAAAATTAGATATTTCCAATTTGATTTAATAGGGGAGTTTTCCGTTAAAACTCTTAAGGGAAGTATCATTGCAACAAAGTTTTCTGAATCAGTCCACATTAGAGCACATAAATGTTCTTTATCTGGTGATCTCATTGTCATACCTATGACTGAGTTTGATATAATCCTCAGTATGGATTTAAATTCGGACTATGATGTGAAGATTTATTGTAAGAAGAAGGATGTTACGATTTTTGATGATGATGATAAGGAACACCTTATCTTTAGAGCAGAATCATCACCACCTAATTCTTATCGAGATCCACCCCCAATAGATCAACTAAATTCAATTATTGGGGAGGAAGATAATGAAATGATTGTGGGAGAGGAATGTAATGTTCAAATAGAGGATGTACCTGTTGTGAAATAATATGTAGATGTATTTCCGGATGATTTACCTGGACATCCTCTAGAACGAGAAGTTTATTTTTCCATTGATTTAATTCATGGATCAAGGCCTATATCAAAGACACCTTATAGAATGGCCACTGTGGAATTAGTCCAACTAAATAAACAACTAGAGGAATTGAGTAATAAGGTATTTATTCTCCCAAGTGTTTCTCCATGGGGTACCCCTGTTCTTTTTTTAAAAGGAAATATGGATCTATGAGATTATGTATCGACTACAGGGAGATCAATGTTATGACAATAAAGAACAAGTATCCCCTACCACGCATTAATGATTTATTTGACCAACTACATGGAGCTCAATACTTTTCAAAGATTGACCTTCGATCTGGATACCATTAGTTGTGTGTGAAGAAGGAAGAAATTCCAAAGACAGCATTTCGAACAACGTATGGGAATTACGAGTTTACAGTAATGCCTTTTGGATTGTCTAATGAACCCTTGGTATTTATGGATCTGATGAATTGTGTTTTCAAGGATTGTCTCGATGAATTTGTGGTGGTATTTATTGATCATATCTTGGTATACTCCAAAAGCTATGAAGATCATGAAAATCACTTGCTCATTATCTTGAAGACTCTCAGAAGACATGAATTATATGGGATGTTTAGAAAATTGGAATTATGGCTTCAGGAGATTTCTTTTCTTGGATATATTGTCTCTAAAGATGGAATCTCTGTTGATCCTTCTAAGACCAAGACAATCCAAGAATGGCCAGAACCTACAAAAATAACTGAGGTACATAGTTTTATTAGTTTAGCAGGTTATTATCGACGTTTTGTCCAGATTTTGCCTGATTGGCTAACCCATTAATGAAGCTCACACATAAAGGGGTTAAATTTGTTTGGACAAAAGAGTGTGAAGAATGTTTCGATGAACTAAAGAGAATATTATTCAATGCTCCTATATTGACTCTACCATAGGGGAATGAGGGGTTCGTTATTTATAGTGATGCATCGAAGAAAGGACTTGGTTGTGTCTTTATGCAGAATGATAGGGTTATTGCTTATGCATCATGACAGTTGAAAACTCATGAGAAAAACTATCCTACACATGATCTCGAGTTAGCAGATGTGATCTTTTCTTTGAAGATATGGAGTCACTACCTCTATGGTGAAAAATGTTAGATTTATACTGATCACAAGAGTTTGAAGTATATTTTCTAACAAAAAGAACTCAACATGAGGCCAAGGATATGTCTTGAATTACTCAAGGATTATGATTTCACAATACACTACCACCCAGGGAAGGCAAACAAGGTGGCAGATGCTTTGAGCAGAAAAGATCATGGAGTTTTGAACAATATGAGAATTGAAAGGGATCCAATTTTCATGGATCTAGTGAAGATGGACATGGGAATAACCAGGGAAGGTGAAACATCAATGCTTTTTCAAATAGTTGCCAAACCATCTTTACTATAAAGGATTAAGAGATCTCAGACCGATGATGAATAATTTCAAAAGAAGATTAAAGCTGTGAATGATGGGAGATTGAGAGACTTGGTGTATGAAGATGGAATTTTGAAATTTGGGAAGAGACGTTGTGTTCCCGATATAACTAATCTAAAAACGAAATTGCTGGATGATGCTCATAGTTCTAATTTCTCTATACACCCTGGGAGCACCCAAATGTATAGAGATTTGAAGGAACATTTTTGGTGGGACAACATGAAGAGGGAGATTGCTGATTTTGTGTCATGATGTGTGGTTTTTCAACAAGTGAAAGCTGGAAGGCAACAGCCTGGAGGAGTCATTCAACCTCTTCCCATACTGGAGTGGAAATGGGACAATATTACGATGGACTTTGTCATGGGGATATCAAAGACTCCTAGAAGGAAAAATGCAATATGGGTTATTGTTGATCGTCTTACCAAGTCAGCACATTTTCTTGCTATAAGAGAAGTTCTACGTCTGGAACGTCTAGCAAGACTATATATTGATGAAGTTGTGAGACTTCATGGAGTACCCCTATCGATTGTTTTTGATCGTGATCCCCGTTTTACTTCAAGATTCTGGAAAAGTCTTTAGAAATCCTTGGATACTGATATTCATTTGAGCACTGCCTACCACCATCAAACAGATGGACAATCAGAACTAACTATTCAAACCATAGAAGACATGTTGAGATCCTGCTCACATGACTTTCAGGGTATGTGGGATCAATATTTACCTCTGGTAGAATTTTCCTATAACAATAGCTTCCATTCGAGTATTCAGATGGCACCATATGAAGCGTTATACAGAAAGAGATGCCGTACACCAACCGGTTGGGATGAAGTTGGAGAAAGAAAACTTGTAGGCCCAGAACTGGTGGAGTAAACGATGGAAAAGGTGAAGGTAATCCAAAATCACATCAAAGCAGCTCAAATTAGGCAGAAGAGCTATGTTGATAATCGAAGGAAGGATTTTGAATTTCAAGTCGGTGATCATGTTTTCCTGAAGGTATCTCCATGGTAGGGAGTCATACGTTTTGGTAAGAAAGGTAAATTGAGTCCTAGGTACATCGGGCCTTTCGAAATTCTAGAACGAATTGGGGCTGTAGCTTACCGATTGGAAATGCCTCCAAGTCTCTCCAAAGTTCACGATGTGTTCCACGTATCTCTATTGAGTAAATACATGCCTGACCCAATGCATGTACTCACCTATGAGGAACTAGAACTGGAACCTGATCTATCTTATTGCGAAGAACCTGTCAAGTTTATTGATACGAGATACCAAGTACTGTGAAACCAGACGACGCGTCTGGTAAATGTTTTAGGGAGAAACCATAAGATGGAAGAGGGAATGTGGGAACTCGAGGAACTTATGATGAAAAACCACCCGAGTCTTTTCATGTGGTAGTATTCTAGATATTTTGAGGAAAAAATTATTTGAATAAGGGGAGAACGTAACGCCCCATGCTTCTATGGTATGTTTCCTTTTGAATAATGTAATAGCGTGTGTTGTACACAACATCGAGTTCTAACACACACCACAACCGATCAAACTAGTCGTTACGAATAGGAATACCTACTTTTTAAAATTTTAGGAATTTTACCTCTCAAAATGGACTTCATTTTTGGATTCGGAGTATCGAATTTAACCTAAGGTGAAATTTTGGTACTTTTCAGATAACTTTAATATTTTGATGAATAGTGAAAATTACTAAATTTTAATTAACAAAAACTTTTTAAAATAAAATATTTAATAGTGATAAATTATGAATTATAGTGGTTTTAAACTATATTTAGAATATATTTTTACAATTTAATACAATGTTGGTCATTGGACATAATTTCACAATTAAACCGAACATAAACAAGTATCAATCTTTTGAATGTTATTATATCTTAAAAACACGCTTTTTGTTTTTACATCGGGAATTAAATTTAAATTAATTTCAGCCACTTCTGTGTTATGAATTTGAAAAAATGGATTCCATATTTTGAATCAGGATGTTCAAATTGTGTAAATAGGTAACTTTTTTTTTAGACATTTTGAATAATTACTTCGGTAAATATTTTATTTACCTTGGTTAAAGGGTAAATCCGGTAAATGAGGGTTAAAAAATAATATTATAATAAAAAAAATTTCCCTAAAACATGTCCTAACCTTACTGGGTGATACATGTCCGACCATTGGCATATTTGGGTCGATTGTTGGACCCCATGGTGCCACTTGTAAGTGAAAGGGACACTTTATTTTAATTAAGTTAAAATGAATACAAAAATGACAAAAGCATATATCTTTTAGAAAAACAATTTTTACAAATGGTTATATATGTTGGATATTCAACTATAAATATTATTTAGAAATATAAATAGCTTTCCTAAATAATTATATTTTATTTATAATTTTTAGACATTAAATAATTTAATTTATTTATGACACAATGATGATGCAGTAATTACCATAATAGTGAAAAATTAAAATAATTGATATGATAAATACACAAATAAATATAATTTGAGACTTTTAATGAATTAATCTAATTTTCTAGGATAATATGACATGTTATTATTGATTTAGTTGACTTTTTTCTATGTAATCACTCTGTTAAGATTTTTACAAAAATCAACTATTGAATAGTCTCAAAATTGACATAAATGAGTTTTTAAAAAAAATATTATATTATTAATTGATATTAAATTCCTAAAAATCTAAGTCTCGGGCAATAGAGTTATATCATGATATGTGTATCATTAATGGACCACTTGGGGGTATCTTGGATGTATATAGTATGTTTATTAACCATATAGTAAAAAATAAAAAGAGATATTGTAAAAGTGAAACTAATTAACTAAGAGTTAATACTTAATGATAAGGTTAGTATAATGACCCAAACCTTTCTAAATTCTATTTTTTGAGTGGTTTTCGACCTATCCCCACCTTAAAATTTAAATAATCTACTTTGGAGCCATTAGAAACAGAATATGAATTTATTATAAAATAATATTTCCAGCTTTTCCAAAGGTGCCCCTCACCCCTCTTATAAAAGGGAACTCTCCCTTCTCATTAACTCACACCTTCAAAGCCTTTTGGATCGGAACAAATCAGGCCAAATACTCTCTCAACTTCTCTCAGTTAATCCTAGAGGCCTTCCATTAGTCATATATCCAACATAAGGATCCCTTTTGATCAAATCAAAAGGAAGAAACCGAATAAGAGGTTGTGATTTCACCACCCTTTTTCAAGTTCCATTCTCCTTACACTTCTTCTTTCCTTGTTATTACCATTATAAAATAATAACTCCAGTATCTTATATATACTATGATGTTATTATAAATATGTTACATTCGTATTCAGTATTCTAAACATCCTTTGAATTACATGACACCATACGTGCGTACGTACGGCTTATCGTCTCCACGTCGTGGTGTAATCGTTATTCAATAAATTATTATTTGGATGGGTATAATAATGATGTGTAATTCAAGTAAATAATAAATTTAACATCATAATTATTCTGTATATATGATATACCATACAATTATATATTATTTTAATATCACAAGAATGATATTGTCGCTCATGCGTACGTACGAACTACCGTCTCCATGAATGCGACGAGATTAATTATCCATTGTATCCATTCAAGTATAATTCTCATTTGATGATTAATAATAGTATCCAAGGACTTGATATAATTCTGTATATGATTAATATACAACCTATCCATGACAAACACGGCTTACGTAACAAAACATAAAAGTGAAAATGAGTAAGTTAACTCCCAAAACAACGATAATACTAAGATATTATTAATAAAGCAATGATAAAAGATAATATATGATATCATATTAATATATATGATTCTTTTATAATTTAATAACAATTATTTAACCATTATATAGGATGTTAACCTACCCTAAACAAGGAAAAGTACAAGGTAAGGGTTTATTTCCCAATCTCTTCATTATCCTAGGTTGTTTATAAGTAATAATCCTCTGGGATCTCTTTATCATCCACATCCATGTTACTTAAGAATGTATTTCAAAAAAAATTAACTATTTAAAGGAATATGGGTTAAAGTCATTTATACCCTTGTTTGAATTTTTATAAGATTTTTATAAAAGAATCTTTCTGTCGTTTTCCAAAGAAGGTGCTTTTTAACCTTTTTGACAGAATTAAGGTAAGAATGCTTTTTTAACTTATACAGTGGGTGCGGCTATTTTCCGTCAAAGCTTCCTTTACATGATTATAAGAATATTTTCATAGAAAATTTTTTATTTTATAAATATATGAATCTTAAATTCTTTCAAAATAGAAAGAGATATTTCTCTAAAAAGATTTTTGATTTCATCTATGTCAACATCCTTTGATGGAATTTACACTTATTTGAAGTTGACGTATTATGATACAAAACTTCTAAATTGTATTGAAGGTTTTGTGATATGTTTTAATGTAGATGTGTTATTTTTATACCATTCATGGTTTGTGGATGATGTATTTACATTTCGTATGCTAGTTTTAATACGAATGTTTATGTTTTGATTGAACCTTTTCATATGGGAATGCATTGGACTTAATATGTGACGGGTGGATCCCACTATAGCTCCTCGACGCATCGGTAGGTCTCTTGAGACAAACTAGTGTCTTGGAACACGGAATTGAAAAAATCTTATTTTTAGTCTTGGCAGGAGGCCTTGGCTATGTGGTTATGATAGTCTGGGATTATGCATTCCATCATTATGAAAGTGGTTATTGATATTGAATGTGATTATTCGATTAGTAAAATTTCCATGTGAATAAGTAAATGGCATTATTTCATTTTATTTTTTCCATACTATATTGATGTTCAACTTTAATAGGATTTTTTTTAGTTATACATTTCCTTAAATGTTTATTATTATTTATGAAACTTTCTTCTATTCTGTTATCCTTACTAGGAATTTGAGCTCAACCCTTTTCTATGTTTCATTTTTCCTAGGATGTGAAGAAGTAAATTATGAATGACATGCAGGGATATTATGAGGGGATAATAGTGTGGACTAGGGTGACAATATGTTTTTGTAGTAGTTTTTCACCTTATGATGTAATGTAAAACTTTTTGAATATATCTAGTGTTTCAAGGCTACTAAACCAATCGGTCTTTTGAGATTTTATCTTTCTTATGATCATGTAAATGTTATGAAATAATGCACCGAATCCGGGTAACTAGGGTCGAGGCATTACAGTAAAAACCACAAAGCATCATCCTAATCACAAAGCACAAATAAAGACATAGATCAAAAAATGTATATAACATAAATAACATGAATATTGATGATTAGTTGTAAAGATAAATCCTCTTATTCTGTCGAGAGGTTTTTGTTGTAGGTCCCCACAGGGTCTCTATGTGCTGACCAAAAAAGGATCACTAGTAGCTGACCCATAGTTGATCGCTAAATGTTCACTGAAGATTTCATGGTTCTGACCCACATTGAGGATCGCAAGGTGCTTACCCACATAGAGGATCACGAGGTGAAGACCCACAAGGGATCCCTAGGGGTTGACCCAGAGAGGACTACTATGTGCTAACACATAGAGGATTGCTAGGTGCTGACCCACTCAGAGGATCGCTAGGTGCTGACCCACTTATGGGATCACTAGGTGCTTACCCACACAGGAGCACTTAGTGCCAACCCAGATAGGATTGCTAAGTGATGACCCACAGATGATTGCTAGGTGCTGACCCACATAGGATCGCTAGGTCCAGACCCATAGTGGATCCATATTTTTTCTTCATGTCACAGCCATCCACTGGATTCCCACACTTAGAACGCTTGACTCCGGGAGGATATGTTACTCAATCCATCTGTCCAATAGCAACTAACACAAAGTTCCATGAAGAAGTAACCTGAATAAAAACCATGTACTAGTTGTTCCAACGCAATAGACATCACGCCAATCGGACGCCCGATCTGTTAGTTATATGCATATTAGTGTTGATGGCCTGGTTGGATTCGAGTCTGATCCAACCCTGCCTTACAAAATCATTCTCCAAAACCCAAGATAAGTATATCAAAAAAATTTCATTGTGTTAAGGTTCCCATATCTGCAGAAGGTTATTCAAAATGACATCAGGTTTAGAAGATATTTCCCTTTAAGTGAAAATGGGTTGAAATGGGTTCGGGTCTGTCCCAACCCGAGTCCGCCCTGGCCTGGCCCAAACCCGCTGGGCCAAGCCTAGAACGGCTTGACCCAGTCAGATATGGTCCACCAGTTAGGCACGGTCCACCAGCTATTCGTGGACCCAGCTCCCCACTGAATGGAAAAACTCTATTTGGCCTTTAACCGGTGGTTCTATGGTGGCATCGCCACATCAACAAATTGGTCTCATGGAAGGGTCTAGGGTGGGACATGTGGTATTGGTCTTCCTCACCAGTGGTGCCATGCAATTTCTTTCAACGTGGACACCATCAGCCAGCCACCCCTGTCAGTTGTGCCTCCTGCAAGCACTGCCACCTCCACACGGCCATAGAGAGCTATCCACCGTCGCCAGTCATCGGCACTGCTGCACAGGTGGTTTCATGTTGGGGGAGCTTTGGTAGGCCACCTGTGAACCTCTAGTGGTCCTATTCTCTTTCCATCTCACCTATGGGCTTCCCGAAATGCCACCATAACTGAATGGCCCTCAGTTCCACGTTGTAGACAAGTTTACCATTCTCCCAAGAAGACCGCATCAACAACAAGTATGGGAGGATGGTACTTGAAATGTTAGGATTTTCTCATGCCCCCACGGTTATCATTATAACATTTTGGTGAAACAATAATCATAATAATATTTAATAAAAACCCAAAAATGAATTCCAATGGCAACCCCCCACAAAAACGAAGGAGTCACGGATCAACCCATTAGTTGGTTGATCAAAATTCTTCGTATCAATAAATAATGGAGAGGGAAAATCATTTATACACATAAAAAAATTTAACCCCTACCTGGAAATCATTGGAAGACACTATAGTTGAGGGAGAAGAAGCTGTGTTTGATGGTGTTTGTTGGCATTTGTTCATTCCTCATTCTTTAGTGGAAAGATTTTCCCTTGGCATTTCATTATAGCTTTCTCACGTGGATCCCCAAAACCCATGTCATAAGTTTCTTTATATTGTATTGAAGGAACCACCCATGTTGAATTTAATTATTATGGTTCATTAATGAATGGTAAATAATGTTCCATTAATTCAACGAATGTAATGGTTACATAACCCAAACGTCATGTTATTAAATGACTCACATTCAAGCTTGATGTCACACCATGGTCCCTCCATCATCTGTTAAATGGTGAAAAGATAATAAAATAACTCATGGTGTAATTTTATTATTTTTTTGTAATGTCCAAAAATTGACTTTTTCATCTTACCATTTTCGGTCGAAGTTAATCTTTGTGTAATAGAATCCCAGTGGAGAAAATTTAACCTATTCTTGGATTGAAAATAAAGGGGTGCCGTTGAATTCGAAGCACCTAGATTCTCTTAGGCGAAGCAAAACTTTGACTGGTAGGGGTCAGATGAGAAAGTTAAATTCTGTACTATACAAAAAAATAATAAAATTAATCAATGAGTTATTTTATTCACTTTTCATCATTGAGTGGTGAATGGAAGGACTGCAGTATAACTTCAGGATTTAATGGGATTTATTTATTTACACTGCCCTTGGGTTGTGTAACCATGAAGTTTTTTGAAGAAATAGAACATTAATTCTGTTTCATTAATGAACCGCAATAATGAAATTCAACATGGGTGGTTCCTTATCATCTATTTGAAAAAACCTATGGCATATGTTATGGGGATACACATTAAGAAAATCTAATGAAATGCTGGTAGAAACTCTATATAACAAATAATGAAGAATGAATGAATGCTGATGAACACATTCGAACACAGGTTATTCTCCATAATCTGCATCATCTTCCAACGAGGCTGCCGGCCAATCTGAACAACGCCCAAACCTCTACCAAATATGTTCTTGATGAGTTTTTCATGGGAGAATGGTAAACATGTAAGTAATGTGTAAACGAGGTCCACACAGTGAATCTAGAGTCTCGAGAGGCCCATAGGCTCAGAAGGAAAGAGATTTGGACAACCGGAGCATCACTGGTGGACAGTGGAAGCTCTGCCTGCCCATCACCCCTGGTATGGTGGCGCCAACAACCGACGGCTGCCCCTGGCTCTCGTCAGCCGCATGGAGGTGGTGGTGCCCGTAGGGGATGTAGCGAATAGGGGAGTTCAGGAAACACTGGCCACGTAGAAGGAAGGTGGCATGCCGTGGAGGATATATCATTGCTCCGGCACAACAGAGGTAGACCCGGACCACGGGTCCCAACCTAGACCAGTCCATGGGACCAATCAGCTAAAGGAGCAGCTCCAAATTGGTGCTACCGGTTGAAGACCGAATAGGCATTTTCCATTCGAATTAGATTTGGTTCTGTGACCAGCCGATAGACTAGACATAGTTTATCCGGTCTAGGATGGGCTGGGTTAGACTCCGGTCAGATCGGACCATGACCCATTTCAATCCAGTTTTGGTTAATGGTCCATATCTTCTAAACTAGACATCTGTTTGACAACCCATCTATGGTGATGGAACCATTAGGAAGAGTCAGTCCTTTTGATAAAATCTACTTGTTTTTTTGATAAAGATTGTGTATTGGTGGGTTGAATCGGACTCGAATCCAACCAGGACCTCATCACTAAAATGTCTATAACTATTAGATTCGGAATCCGATTAATGTAATGTATATTGAATTGGAACCCTAATGACATGGAGGTTATTCATGTCACTTATTTGTGAAACTTTGTGGAAATTGAGTTATGACCAACGGCTTGGGGAGCTGATCCTCCCAGAATCAAGCATGCTAAGTGAAAGAATCCAGTACCTAGCGATCCTCTGTGGGTTAGCACGTATCGATCATCTATGGGTCCGCACCTAGCGATCCTCTATGGGTCTGCACCCAGAGATCCTATGAGTGGGTCAGCACCTTGCGATACTTTGAGTGGGTCACCACGTAGAGATCCTCTATGGGTTATCACATAGTAGTCTTCTATGGGTCGGCACCTAGCAATCCTCTGTGGTTCTGCACCTAGAGATCCTCCGGGGAGGTCAGCACCTAGAAATCCCTTGATTGGGTTAGAACAATACTATCCTTTGTGGGTCACAACATGGAAATCCTTTGTGGGTTAGAACCTAGAGATCCTCTCTGGGTCAGCACCTAGAGACCGTGTGTGGTCATGTAGAAAAAGACACTCAATAGAATAATATGATTTAGCTTTATGACTAATCATATTTATTCTTGTTATTTATGTTATATACCTGGTTTCACCTGAGTATTTACATGTTCACTGTATTGGGATCATGCTTTGTGGTTTAAACATTGTGTAATTCTGGGAGTCCTTCATTTTTCATGGGGTCCCAACTATGTATTGTTATACTCATTCATTCACAGGCTTCACCCGCACCTTGTTGTGTCTTGTGCAGAAAACAGACAGCTTTGACCGATGTTAGGGAGTCACGACCAGACATTGGATGTGGAGTGCCATAGTAACGAGTTGTACCTACCCTACTCGTACAAACCTTGGTAGACAACCTGAGAATCTGTTTTCAAATTTTTCTATATTTTCATTAGTTGGATTTATATTTTGGCCCATTCTTCTTCAGTTCAAACTTTTACGTTTAGCGGTGATGTTACGTGGTTAGTTATTGTTGTGTATTTATTCTCCATGTTTTCAGGTTTAAAGGAAATTCCTTCCCATTTTAGGGATATTCCATTCATCTTCTAGTCTCCAAACCATGGCCTATGGAAGGCAGGCTTGGGGTATTCATGGCACGGGCCTTGGGGGACGGGTCGTGAGAAGGTCAACCAGTCTATTCTAAGAATGAAATCGAAGCCTATAATCTCTAAGACATATAGGTCCCATAAGAAGTGACACACACCAATCTCAAGAGGGAACTCCTTGCACAAATGTACCCTAGCCATCCTAATCCCCAACAATGTTTCTAGCATCATGACATCATCTAATGTAATGACACAGTGCCCAAGGATCTCCATAACAACAACTGATATAAAACTATGGGAATTCCCTGTATCAAAAAGAGTAGAAGCTAAAACTAAGTAAACTATAATGGTACTTGTATCTGTAGAGGTTTAAGGATCATACTTCAATTTGGTATAATCCAATGAAAAAGTCTGACCTATACTACGATGTTGTGACCCTCCCTGGCTACTCTGAGTTGATCCACCATAATGTCACTGAAAACCTGTTGTCTAGCTACCACGACCATGAAAACCTCCTCGAGTTGAACGGTCTGATGAACTATAGTTCCCTAACTGATGAGAAACTAATGGTCATTCTCCTGAGTGTGGATTCATAACAGACCCATTCTAACTCACTACATGTACAAACATCCTATAAAAACACTGAATATTACTCATCTTTCTGCAGGATCAGCACTCAATTGAATCTCTCGGGAACTTTAGTCTCTTGTTCCCACACTTCATGCACTGGTAGTACACCACTTGGATACCTGAGAAACATCCATGCTACTAAAATAACCACCATGGGAAAGCTACTTGTGGTTCTTCCTACATCAGGTCGAAGGAGTACCATCCCTATATGATGAACCACCTTGGATCATAGCTCTAAACTCCCTCAAATTGCACTCATAAATCAACACTTTATTTACTGTACCATTCAAAAATGTCAACCTGAAAGCATTCACCTATGATCAGATGTCATACCTGAGACCATCCTCACATCATATGGCATGTGATAACTCACCACACCCCATATCTGGTGCGAAGAAATGAAGCTCTATAATGTGAGAAGAATAATTGATCACCTAAAGAGCACCCTGATCCAAATTAAAAAACTCCTGGGATCAGTCGGCCCTCAACGTCTCGGGGTAGAAGTAATAATAGAAGGTCCTCTAGAACTCTTTTCAAGTCATATCCCAATGACGTCCCTCCTGTGAGATAACATCCCACCATCTCTTAGAGGAATCACAAGAATGTAAGTCAAGAGGTTCACTCTTCTCTTAGGAGGTGTGTCCAGACTCATGAAGATAGAAAACATGGCCTCCAACCAGGACTCTGCATCTTGTGGTCCTCCATACCCTAAAAAAGTGGGAGGATAAAGCTGTTGGAACACCTGCGTCAACTATACCATCATCGGGGCATGATGTGGTGCTCCCAGAAAAGTCTGTATAATTCTCACAAAGACTTCACAGAACTATGGATCAGCACCTATATCTGGTATAACTGTTGGTCCTAAGATATGCATTACAGGAGGATCTGTTGGTAGTCCCATATCTACCATTTCTAGTGTATGATCATTGACTTGTACCTGCTGTAAAACTGGAGGACGTCTCAATTGCATGAATCTGCAAGGTCAATCACAAACCTTAGTATACGATTATCTAGTACCGCAACTTAAACGTGCATGAATGGAACATGAGAAGGAAAATAATCATGTTTTACAAAATAGGGTTACACAGCGTGTGGAACCACTACACAATGTGTTCCCATGATGCCTTAGGATGGGCATGTACCTCTGTCAACCTATTCATCTAACGAACCATACACACGGCATGTTCCTATTGAGTCATGGTGTGTACTTGGACATTCCATACTTACCATGTAATTTTTCATGGCTAGATCTACATTGTTATACTGGTGCGACAATACATGGGGTGTACCATTTAACCACAGTGTGTATAACTAAAGATATATACACCCATGTAGTTAGTCACATGGATGGACACATAGTCGACTATAGCACAATGTGTACTCGTAGTATGCAGCGTGTTATACCAAAATCTTACCAACCTCATGTCCCTAATAATACATCTATTCATATGGTCAACAACTACACTTCATGTATATAAGTGACACATCTTGTTCATGTGAAAAGTCATTTCTTCCCGAATAGAAGAACACATGGTGTGTGTTCATAACATCCCATTCCATGTTTTCTTGGTTTTCTTGATAATAATCCAATGAAACATATATGGAGCCCCCAAAATATTAAAATTTTCCCAAGACATTCCAAATATTGATCCTTGAGATCCCATAAAGAATCAAATATTTTCATCCTTATTCATATAATAACTTGATAGAATTCAATTAAATTTCAAACATGATCCAAAAAATTATGAACCAAGAGGTCCGATAACACATAAAGGACCAAAGATTGTCATCCATATTAATGATAATTTACATATACCAAAAACATATCAAAAATAGTAGGCATTTCTATCATGGAATCTATCAAAACAATATGAATATCTAGAACAATAACTCTCACAATAGAACGTAATCAACAATGCACCCTAAATGGAATGATAAGAATGCATGATATATGAGCTCTAGCAAGTTCCTATATGATGCATGAGATGGAATAAACTCATATCATTGTGATGAAATAGATATAGAACCTCCATGATATCAATCGTATCAACACAAAACAACTGAATCACCCAATGGTGAAATCAAACCAACTATAAGAATTTCAAAACCAGAAAAATTGCAATATTAGAGGTAACAAGGCTTTTCCATGAATAATAGTTAGCTACTCCCTAGAAAAACATAATTCCAACTACTTATTATTTCATATCCCTATATTTTGGCACCAAATAGTAATGCATGGAAGAATAGAAAATCAGCTGATACTACTTTGTAACGTCGCGGATCTGGGTGATGCAAAAAAGTTTCCCCGAACTCGGTTGGTCATATAACCTCTAGAGTATTTCCCCAAACTCCATAGGATACCTGCTAGCAACGAGGGAGAAGTTATGATAATGGCGAAACTATAGCCTCATTGGCTGAGTATGCACAATGAAAAACAAATGGTAAGTAATAGAGGAAGTTTTAATACCATACAACAATAGTGAACAACAGAAGACTGATAGTAATAAAACCACTAGAACATATATATATATATATCAATTATGCATGCCACATGTGACTATGAAAGAATCCAAACAAGTCACAATGATGGAAATACAATACAAAAACCAATGTACATAAATGATAGAAAACTACGACAACAATGCAATCCTAACCTTGGTCCAATTCTCTCTAGCTCCAACCACAATCAAGTACATGATGAAGGGAAATTTCCCCTACATATATCTTCAATCATATAATCATCAGGGGTACAAAACATGACCCAAAAATTGTTTGAGATGAATCCCATAAGGAAACCAACAAAAGATCTATGTCCAACTATCAGTGAATATATATACTAGGTAATATGAAAGAATGAAACAATAAACTATGAAATACTCTATAGTAACCAATCCTATTGTTTTCAATTACATTCATTCTAATTTATTATTAAATATTTTTAATCATGTAATCCTTGGAAACTAGACTAAACTCTGTATCCCCAATGTATGTAACAAAATATATGTCTTATAATACCATCTAAACATACAAGTAGTATCGAGTCCATAATTTTCCTTTGGCCTAAAATACTCATCACAATTATTCAATTATTCATAAACCACCCTCTGGGAAGATATCATGGTCTAAGAACTTTGGTTCCACATAGTATTGATCAATTACAAACAACCACCTAGTCATATCTCACAGTAAATACCCCTTGGTCAATATAGTATCAATAAATTATAAATTACCACCTAGGTAGCTATCACAGTCAATGCCCCTTTGGGAAGATCTCATAGTCCCATCCCCCTTGGTCAAAATAGCATCAATAAATTTTAAATGACCACTTATGTAGATATCGTGGTCAATAACACGTTGGGATTCACTCACAGACAATCCCCCTGGGTCAATATATTAACAATAAATTATAAAAAAACCCCTGGGTAGCTCTCACGGTCAATATCCCTTTGGGAATCTCTAACTGCCAAATCCCCCTTGGTCACACATTCACAATGTGTATCATAGTAATTTCATATTGACAACAACTCCATCTTATCATGTAAAGGCATGAAAAACAAGTTGAGCATAATAGGCATCCTAGAAAAAACATCCATTAATAATTAAACAAGTGAAACACACCAATGGGGTGTCCCATAAACAAGGAATTCCACCTTACATTTAAGAAAATACCCTTTAACAATTAAATAAACCATAGTAGGTGATAAAATGAGTTAAATTACAAACCAATAAATATCCTAAATGTGGTTATGTGGCACTATAAGCATATATAATCCATTAATACACAACACAAGTCAAAAACCACATACCATGATGGTGTATGATCGATATACATGAACATCGAACATTGAATCAGCCTAGATCGGCTTAGATATACAAAAAATTTAAAAACACAAAACCTTTAATAAATCAAAAGAGAAGAGGAATCTGGATGAAATGATCAAGTGGTTTTGAAAACTCACAAATGGGATTCCAACGCACCTGACAGTGTCCCAATCAGAGCTTAGACGGAGAATCTTGAAGGGTTCAGAGTTAGTCTATTGTTTCATCGCTCTCCTATATGAACCATGGAAAGAAGAATTTATTTACAGATATAATACATGACCCATCTATGATATATTATATAAAAGTAATAATAAAAAATGTGTTCATTAAAACTACGCATCGTGTAGTAGCCTTAACTGGCCCTCGCCTTAAGTGGATTTCCAGGTCACCAGACATCCATGTACTGATCGGTTAGACGACCGGTATGTAGTTGTCCACAACAATTGGGTACATGACATGTACATAGAAGTACAAGTCCTGTACTAAAAAAAAACCCATTTCTTCCTTTTTCCTCAAAACAACCTAAAAGAAATATCCAAACCTAAAAAGAGTATCCAGGTTATTACAAAATGTATCTCTCATAGTATACTCACAATCTATAGAAAGCCTTAATTATATAGAACAATGATCCCATCCAAGGCATCCTTATTTTGGGACCCTTGGAAAACCCTCACCTATGTATGAAGAAATAATTATCTATAAATAGTTCATATCATATAACAGGTGTGAAAAAAATAGAAAATTTCATCAGATGACCAATTCAGTTAATTCATGTAAATCAAACAATTTAATATTTTAGGGGAAAGTGATCTTATTCCATCAAGTAAGGGCAGACACATAGGGGTGGCTCAAATTGAGGAGATAACCCTATGGTGTTCACTTCCCATTATATTGGGGGATATTAAACGTGTAATGTCATACACTTTAATTTAAAAAGAAGGGAGTCTACACTAAAATCTCTTGTGGAATGGTACAAAAATTCATGATATAAATTCAAAGAGCTATATAGTAATTTATAAACCATTTAGATTGGGTCCATAACACCCTCTTTATCATTTCCAGCATTTCAATCAAGCTAAAATAGTAGAAATCATAATTGTAATTGAAAACCATAAATATTGTGCATATGATCACACACCAAAATATCAGAAAAGATATAAGGATAAATGGGAATGAAATAAAGAGGAAAATGAGTTCTTTGTGGATCCAAATTGAATAATGGTAAATGAAACATTGATCCAATAAAGGTGGAGTAGAATAACCTTTGTGAGTCATGTATTTTATACCCCATGTTTTTTTTTGTGTATATTAGAGGGTTGTAGCTGTATCATTATTATTTCCCACCCTATTTAAAAATAATATTGGGTATTTACAGAGTGAATAAATTTTATAGTCTTTGTAATGATTGGGTTTCTTCTTCTATGGTGAAACTCAATTCAGGATGTACAAGGGTCCTTTTTAATCAATTACCCGTCATCTATCTAATACGAAACATGAATTTAATATAGACCATTTATTAGGCCTGAAGACATCCACCAGCCCACATGTAACCATTCTTTTATGAAATAATATACTTGATTAATGGAAAAAATACCTACTCTTAATCCAAAAAGGGTACCTGAAAAGGTTTGACAAAAATTAAATAAAATATACCTCGATGAATAGTCAGGAGTTTACATATCATGTACTTGATTTAATTCTAATTTGGTGGTTTTACTTCATATTTCTAATATTTCATTACGAATGATAAATTCATGTTAGGAGGTTCATTAGACCTAAAAAGTGGTATAAACGTGTATCTCATAGTGTTTCTAACGGTCATGCCATAGATGATGTGTTTTAGAGCACATGTATTATTCAACTCACAACGTTATTGGATAATTACGTCGAGATTTTCCGAATAAAAATTAGGTATTTCATAATTTAGTTGGAGTTCATTTATTTTTAATATAATTCCACTAGATTAGGCTATGTTTTGGGTGTTTATTTATTTTTTAAATGGATTATGGATTCTGTAAAAATAAAAATTGAGGATTTTTTTACTATATAAGGATCATGATTTTTTTATTAACTATAAAAATATTTTATGTGATGAATAAAGAAAAATGGGAAATGCTGGATATAAATTAACGAGGATTAAGCTAGATTATAGTAGATCCAAACATGTCATATGACATCATTTGGATAAATAATGATTTGGAACTAATGAACTATCTATTTTATATGTATCAAAATCCAAAATTTATGAACACATTATTAATATTTCAAAATAAATTTATCATGAGACCATATTAATGAAATCTAATGAATGGTCAATTCCATGAATTCATCATGATATGAATTCGATTAGAAATGGTGAATGTGATTTTCATAGATCTAGTTAGAGTTACTATATTCTATTAATCACTCTTGTAATAATGGGATGTGATAGTTACTAAAATAGGTAACTCAAGTAGTAATATTGAATATCTGATTAGGGATGAATGTATCTATTTATGTATAAGGAGATTCGGTGTAAGGAGATCCATGTGTATACCATGAACACTTATAGTGAATAAGGTCAGATAAATTTCATATCATTAAAGAGTCACTCAAAACAAAAGAGATGAAAAATTAGAATCCTATGTATTATGCATAATGGTGTTGCAATGGATTATAAGTTAGTGATGAAATGACATTTGAAGAAAAATTGTAGTGGCTGAATAATCATTTTTAGAAGATATGCTTCTCAATGTTCATTAAAGAAAAACATTGTGTAATTTATGAGATGTATGTTTCTTAGTGTCACTAGTTAATTTGTTTGATGGATTACAATACTTGAAGATTAATTTCACTATACATTTGAGGTATGTAGTATAATAAATTATACCTCCAAAATGTTTGACAAGGTGCATCTTATAAATGATGAATCTTTCAAGGATGTGGTGAAAGCTAATACATTCATATAGAAAAATAATCAAATATTGTTGCAATTATATGGATTATGGAACATTATTGGGTTAAAAAAGGTTGTTATCTTAGTAGGATAGTTATATGATTCATTTTTTTACAATTTATTGGATGGTATGATGCATGTTGGAAAATTAACATCCACAATGTTATTGAATGAGCATTTTGGAAACTTAAGTGATAAAGGGTTGAAAAAGTTATTTTACTAATGGAATGATGAATTTCAAAATCATAGACCAAAGGAAATGTGATGAATAAATCCATTATCAGGGTCCATGATTTCTCAAAACATTACATTTCATGTTTTGGTGGTATATGATATTTGGAGGATGTCTTGAGGGTTTTGGTGGTGGTTGGAGTTGTATTAGTACTATAAGAGGTGGATCATGATGTGAACCTGAATTGCATCATGAGTTAGCAGTTCATGGAATGTCTTGCTAGCTAGTTTCATGTTCTATTTATGGAGGTGGATGAAATCCATTAGATAAGTTTACGGTGTGAATGGGGAATTCATTATGTGTAATTAATTCAGATCGAGGAGACATAATTTTTAACAAAAGTTGAAAATATTGGGGTTTTATTCCATTTACCAGGTTGATAGCTTGTAATTTGTAGTCCCTCGTGGAATTTATGTCCTGAATTGAATTATAACTGTGGAAGGGTATGGTTCAAGGTTTTATTTTGGTTCACTCGACCAACCCTGGAATCATTCATCATATCCATCCCTCTCTCATTTATGGAGAACCATAGGTTCTTTAGAAGATATTCCATCCCCTTTCTCCCTATATGGATCTATGTATTCCAATGTTTGTGTTTTGGAAAATGGTGGTCATCCCTTCCCTATTTTCATTCTTTCCTCTTATTAGTATCTCAGGAAATTTGTAGTGGTGGTGTGGATTTGTTTTAGGGAGATTTTAGGAAGCATTTTTTATAACCCTTGATGTAGTGTAGGTATATCTTCTGGGTTTTCATGTTGTGTTACTTTTTAAGAATTTTATCTCCACCCTATGGTCCAAAACGAGTTGAAAAAGATTATTTTATGTAGGTCATCCCTAGATACAATCATATTTGTATAATGTTGAATGGTTCTTCTTTATTTTATCTCAAGAATGATATTTTTCACCATCTTACTAATGATTGGGAATTAGTTAAAGGAAATTAATTGGTAATTGGATTTTATTGTCATCTATTTAGTGATATTGTTATTAATGTGATTGGATGGGATAGAAACCATACTATATCTAATGGATTTTAGGTGATTTTTTTTTGAATAGTTTAATGTGATTATTGAATATTTTGGGGGTTTTTAATCAGCCTATAATATAAATTTTCTATCCACTATTATTGGATTAATAAAATGGTTTACGTAAGATTATTTATTCTGTTATAATTATCTTATATTAAAGAGGTAAAATTGATAATAATCGAAAAAAAAAATCTATAATATGTTCCATAATGTGTTGTGATGTGTGGTCATGTTGTGGGGAAGCGATGTTTTCTTTTTCAATTTTTGGTCGATGGGTATGTAAGGTCATGTTGTTGGGTGGCGATGGTATAGTTTTGTGATTCCATGTTTGGGGAAGTGATGTCATGGTTTTTTTGATGATATTCTATGTGTGGTGATGTTATTTTTCTAATGAGGTACTTTTGTGGGAAAGAAATATGAGGGCGTTTAAGGTAATTTTATTGGTCGTTGATGTGTGGTTTTATTATGGGATACTGATTCATGGTAGATATTTTTTTGGGATTTGGTAGGTGGGAATTGTTAACCTATTTTCCCATGTTGTTTTTGGAATTAATTGAAATGTTGAAATCTAATTTGATTTTGTGGGTTTAATTAATTGGTTGGAAATTTATAATGAACAAATTAAATTGGAATGTGTGGTTAAATGTGGTTTTTGATAATTAATGAATAGATTTTTTTAAAAAGATTTATATTGGTTATAAAAATTTGGAATTGGTTTGATTACTTCATTTTTTATCTGGTTTTCATCATTTAGTGCTGTTAGTGAATGTGGGGATATTGGGTGATGGATAGCACTATATTTCTAACCGATTGGACAAAATTGTGTATTTATGGAAATATAAATAATATTTATATATTCATAGTGATTTTCTATACAAACACCACCTATATAATGAACTATGCTTCTACACCTATACATTTATACAGGGGTGTACTTCCTAATATCTTTATAATGTGGATGGATATAATGGTACAAAAACGTTATGGGTCTCTCTACTACATGAGTAGATATGAAAGTGTTGTGACTATCATAGTTTAAACAATGCACTTGGTCATAGGATAGGTGTCTATGGGTGGGATTTGATTTGACTGTGGTGTGGTACAAGTTATTATTAGGGGCATTCATGGTTGGAGGAAGGAAGATAGATGATATCCTTCATGTTCTTGATACCATTATAATTTGGTCATAGAATTACTTCATTTTTTATTTTCCATGAATCTGCAGGTGAGATTAGATTTTATAATATTGTGAGGAAGATTATGGTGGTGGAAATTCATGGTAGGAGGGAAAGTGGTTTATGTTCTTCATGTTCATGAAACCCCACTACTCTCATTATGTAAGTGGTTAAGACGTGATGTATCATGTGTCTGCGAGTGAGATGTGATGTGACCAATCTATGGGGATATTACCCATGTGTCGATAGGAATCATGTGATGTGGTTGTGATTGTGATAATGTTATATTTAATATAGAAGAGGTGGAAGTTCCAAGAAATATGTTGTTGGTGTAGAGTGTCAACCTAGAAGGAAATCTATGTGGGTTAACTGTTATTTATACTTTATAAATTATTTTGTTATACTTAGATTGTTTTATTCAGGTATTGTTGTGTAGTGACACCAGGTTGGAATGTTGACCAGTTTAGGTGTGTTTGGTTCTTATATTTTCTGATAGGTGTATTATTTTGATTTTATCACATGTTCATGAGAGTATTTGGTTTTCCAACAGATTTTATCTATATTCTTACCTAATGTATATAATTTTATTTTTCATGTTTATAGTACGTAGTATTACATGAATCGCGCTTGAGGTTATTTTCTTTGGACATTATGTATGTTTTATTTTACTATAATAGCTCTGCATTTGTGTATTTAACATGGAGACTATTATTAGTACATATTTTATTTGCACATACATTATAAGATGGATTTTATTTCTTTTTATATTATGGAATGGATATTATTATGGTTGATTCATCATATATCTCTGTCCTATTTCATTATTGAGGTTAATTCCTCCCATTTTAGTAGTTATTTACACTATTCGTGCTATTCAATAAGTTTTGGACATCCCAAGATGGGCTTGGGAGTAATTATTTATATCCCTATAATATGGAATTTTTTGTGGGAGGGTGACATGATAGAGTGGTATAAGAGGTGATGGTTGAAGGACATTATGGAGTTTAGATTTAGGAACTTTGATATTTTCTTGGAATGGTAGGTAATAATGCAAGTTTACAAGGAATGTATCATATTATTCAGAAACTGTCTATGTTATAGGATTTTAGATCCCACTATGATTCGGTTCATGGAATTTGAGATTATTGAATGATAACGTGAGGTGTATTTGTTTTCATTGTAGAGATTGAGGAGAGTTACAATAATCCTGATGAATTGTGTTCTAATGTGAATTTTGTGGCTTTATATTTTTTTATTATAATAAACATTATAATGATGGTAATAAATCTTAATAAATTTCAAAACTACTTGGCTTAGAAAATCATTAATTTACCTTGAATACATAGATCTGGGTCACCATCCATGTGTGGTTCATAAAGTAGAGTTTTACAAGGCTAACCGAGTTGATCGATGACGGGTTGCTCAAAATGGAGAGGATGATCAATGGAATAAGATTTTTCTCACTTTTTAGTGGAATGGTATGTGGAAGTATGAGGTAATCATTTCAGATTTAGAAATCAAGAGATGGATGGATGATCTTCAAATAACCATTATTTTGAATTGGGCCCTGGTGGATTATTGGGTCCCTTTTGTAGTTAGTCATATGGGGAGCTCTATGAATCAGTTGTAGATACATTATCTGGGTTCATGAAAAGAGGTTGATTTTTCAGGAGTTTATTTCCAGAAGTAGTTTCAGGTAGAGTTACATTAATCGAGCATGAATGTAGTGAAGAGGTATAAGTGTATTACTCTTCAATGGGAAATTTAGTTTGTTTAGGATTTTTGAATCATGTTTAGTGTCATGTAAGATATCATTTGTTAGAACTTCATTCATTGATCAACTGTGTTGTTACTAATTTTTTGTTTCCAAAATATTTGAATGTTCATAATATGGTTTATGTGATCTAGTGGATCATATCATCTGGAGGTTTTACATAAGAGGGGAGTTCATAGGTTTGATTTTGGATAAGAGTTTTTGGTAGAAGGTATCAGGTTTTAGGGCCTTTGAGGTTTCGATTAGTGGGGATTCAACCACAGAAGTATCATTTTTGGCCTTCTAGGCTAGTAGTTTTGAATATTTTCATATGGAACACAATATAGTGTGTTTTTTATATAGATTTCATGGACATATCTAGAAAAAATTTATAGTGGACCTATGATATCTGTTTGGTGGGACAGTTAGGTTCAGTTCTCAAATCAATAGTAGTTACTATTGTGACAATTTTAGTAGATGGGTAGCCTGATTGTTTTGTGCATATGGGATATGTATCATGTAGAGGCCTATATTGATATATTAATTTTATTTAGAACATAATATCAAGCATAGTCATGGATTTGGCCATAAAAAAACTATTAGGGAAGTTAAACATGGTTAATTAAAGGTACTTGAGGTAGTAGCAATGGAGGGGTTAGAGATCATTAGGCATACGCTTATCCTGTCATCTACCATTGTTTGTACCTTATTTTATGCACTAATTTTTTACTCATTTGTTGCACTCACTCCATTATTTACATTAGGGATCAATGTAGAGATATGTTCTATTACCTTATTGTTTATTATTCCAGTTGGAGGCCTGACTAAATTTTTTTAAGCGTACTAGTGATGTAGACTGATGATGGGGCACATCAGTACCACTGGGATCCCTTAAGAATTCATATGCATTATATTGTGGTATGTGGATATGTTTTCATTACTACATGGAGTTTTGAGAGATTTTTTATCGTATAAAAAATACCATTTTATCTCATGAGTTCGAAAGGGATGGTAGAATTCTTATGGTACTCTATTACACCTCATCACTTCTTTCTATCCATTGACAGATGGGTAGATAGAGTGGACTATCAAGACATTTGATTTTATTTTTCTTAAATGTTGGGGTTGAAGCCTCATTTGAGGATATTTTTAGGGTGTGCATATTTGACATCATCAGATCATGGGAACACCGAGTTACCATTTTTGACTTTCCATATAGTAAAAACTATCAATCATGCACCTACATGGCCCCTTTAAATTCTTTTTATAGGTGACCTCGTCATTCTAATTTGTGATAGATGTGGGTTTGGATAATTTTGTATGTGGTCCCAATTTTTTTAGATATCAATTGAAATTATTTATTTGGTTTAATAGATAACTTTTCATGGAATAACCATTCCCTTGGATTTCATATTTTTGGGGCATTATGGCCTATATGAGTGTACATGATATAAAAATACATATATGGATTCCTATTAAATGGAGTTTTTTGAGATTTTCTTTTCTATATTTTTTTATGTTGTGATTTTTTAATAATATTATTTTTATGAATTGATCAGATTTCCATCATTTTATAAGTATGTTTTTTTATGAGTTTATAGAAAATTAATAGTTTAGGACCTTATATCTAATCGAGATTCATTATTCTTTGATGTGATTAAACCCATGCAGGTGAGTTAGTGAAACCCAAAAAGGATAGTATATTGACATGGTAGATGGAATTGTTTGATTCATATGTTTAGGTTGGTGGATTTTATTGGATTGGAAAGTCATTGGTTTGGGATGTACAGAGTTTGTATGTTAATGATTATGTAGTTTTTTAGTGATGAGGTTTTTCTATATATTTGGGGCTGTTTGGATTGGTATGTTTGGCTAGTGGAAGTGGTTGAATTATGATTATATCATTGAGATGTATATCATGGGATGGTTATTCATAATCCTTTCTAGTCATGTATTGGAATTGGATTCCTGAGGGATGGAATCATTTTTTTCAGTATCAGATGTAATGTTTCTTGCTTTATTAACCCATTAAATTATCAGTTTTAGGAGTTAGAGGTGTTCTGAAGTAGGCATGAAGAGGTTCCTGGTGTTTTCAGAGGTGGATGGTGGTAAATTAGAGAAATTATAGGAAATAAATATTGTGTACTGTTTAAAAAAATTTCAATTTAGGTTCATAGCTTTTGATTATTGTGAGATAAAGAAATGTAAATAAGTACAGAGGAACTATGAGATGTATTAGATGACATGTTAGTAAAATTCATGATGTGTAATAAATAATAGACGAAGAGATGTAATTTTGGATAAAGGATAGATATTTTATGAATGTAATTTATTAAACTCCATGTAATGTTTATACTACATGAAACTAGTGGATTTGGTGATAATTGATAAAACTTTTGGCCAAATCACAATTCCTTAGACTGATCACTCCCTCCCTCTCATTATGTAATAATAGTAGGTTCCTTGGGATTATCATCTAACCCCTACCTCCTAATTCTACACATTAATTTCAGTTGGTAACTATTGGAATGAATTGTTAATATTTTCTATCTTCTTGGCGGTTTAATCCTATCATTATTTCCAAAAATCCATTCGGGTCTTTCATTATTAGTTTAGGTCATGAGTTTGGATATGTTTTTATGATCAATGGGTGAGGTTTATTTTAAAATATGGGTTCTCATGGTGTAGTTGTGATTTCTATGAAACTAATCTTCATCCAAAGCTGTCTAGTGAGATTGTATAATTTCGTTGAGGTAGGGAATACCTTATTTATAATTATTATGCATAATGAAGGAGCGGTTCTATTTTTTAATCTATGAGATATGTTTTTTATGAATTAATAAAATATAATTAATTATCTAATTTAAAATGAATGATGAAATGTTATTGATTCATATGTTATTACGAAACTGATATTATAGTGATATACTGGATTATATGAGACTAATGACCCACTCTAAATTGTTTCATTTTGGGGGATATGTTTGTGTTAGATGATATGTTTGGAAACTATTATGTCTTTTGTGATTATGTTGATATCAACCTTAAATGGATATTGGCTAAAAACTAAAATTTTCAATGTGAAATGATTTCCCTGTGATAATGGCTTGTCTGATAATGCCTCTAAAATAATTCAAAAATCAATAAAAGACTATCTTATAAATATTTTAAACAATATTTGAAATATTATCATGTGTATCCATGCTATAGAGATGCGATGTTTGTTTGTGATGTGATCAGGTCCTAATGGATGGGATGCAATAATTATTTTGGAGAGGAAACATGGTGGAAGTGTGGTCATGTTTGTTGATTGGTGACGTGGTTGTGGTATTCTCATTCGTTTTGGGTGGTGAGGTGAAGGTATGATGGGGGTGGTGATATATTTTTGATAAGTGCTTGTGTTTTTCTATATGACTGGGTAGTGATGTAATAGTTACTTAATTATGATTGAAATGTTTGGGGTTTGGTTTGGTTAATTGGATGGAAATTGAAAATTATTAATTAAATAGAGGGTTGTGTGGTTTAATGTGGTTGGTTCATAATAGTAAAATAAAATGGGTTGGTCAATGAAATTGGTTGGTGGTTTTTGATGTGTCTTGTGGATTCTGTGATTTTTTTCATATAAATGTGGTAGTAAAATAGATGATTCTTTGAGTTGGTTATATTTGTGATTGTGAAGACATTGATTGGGATTTTTTGTGGATAAGTTTATAAACATGTACATTTCTAATGATTTTCAAACATTCCCCACCAATGACAACCACTATAATCTAACACATATAACTATATGAGTGGTGTTTTTCTCAATATATAGAAAGGGGGACAGATTGATGGGTAACCAATCTTTCTTAGTATCTCTTCTAGGAGAGGATGGTTTTTCCTTGGATATGAGGGTTCTAGGCCTAATAATGAAATATGTCATGGTTTTGAAAACCCATGTGTATTCAGGTGATACATGACACAGTCATTCTTTTAGGGTGGAAATTGTCTATGACTTCTTCCAAAATGCAATGAATCCCATTTGTATGTGTAAATGATGCTATTTAATGATGTGGATAATGATGTGGGTCATGCATGGTAGTAGGAGGGAATGTGGTTGATTACAATCATCTTCATGATACCCAAACACTCCAATTATGGTCATGATGTGTTGTGACCAAAGTTTTTATGTGTAAAATGTGATATGGACATACATGTGGGGAAACATGACCTATTGTTAGTTAGCATGAAGTGATGTTTCCATTCATGTGGGGAAGTTTTTCATATATAAGAGATGGTTTTTCATGGATGTACAGTGTTGTGGTGTGAGAGTGGCGTGATACTGGAAATGTATTGTGGGGTAACCATTAATAATGTGAATCATGTTATGTTATATTAAATAACTTCTATTATTTTGTGAGTAGGTCATGGTGAGTTGGGTATGGATATTTGGCATTTTTATGTTTTATTGGTTCTATCATTTACTCATTCGTCCATTTGTATGTTCATTTATCATATGGGTGGGAGACATTGGTTTTCTTACTGTGTATACTTTTATTCTCTCTCGACGTTTATAAACCGATTTTCAGGTTTATATAATAATAAATGTACTATGATGGAAATTACTAGCTAATAATTTAGATATTAGTTGTGTCACTGGTTTATATTTACCATTGTGTATTTCGTTTTTAATAGCATTATCTATATCTGTTTTATTTATACATGTGGTTGTATGTTATTGTTTTTTATATTATTTCATGTAGTTTCTTTTGGTTGACTAATCATTATCTCTGAAACCAACATTATTATTGAGGTTAATTCCTCCCATTTCATGAGAATTTTATATTGTTGATTCAATTTTATAACCCATGGTCTATTAGAGGTTGTACTTATGGGATATTATATCACCCTCCTCATAGTAGTATGTTTGGTGAGAGGGGTTCATGACATGGATATCCTCACGTACTCCCTCCATTATGTTTGGGGAGATTCATATATTACTCATATGATCAAATTCTTTTTCATCAATTTATTACAAGTAAAAACAATAGTTCACTAAATAAAAACTAATCAAAATAATGGGTGTGATAATCAATTTAGTTTTAATGAAATTATATTATAATGATTTTAATAATTTTTCATCTCTCTCAGATGGTTGGAATTCAATATCTTATTAAAAAACTGTTCATGTTAGATTTTAATTTCACTAGATAGTGGTTGGTAGTCAGGATCCTCCATCCTATCATCTAACTCCATCAATTTGGTTGTTTCTTCTTCTTCCTTATCTAGGGATAGGTATACGGGTGATGATGCATCATGTTTTTAAGGGATGGGATGATTATATTTCCCATTAAATTCATTCCAAAATTCATCCAAATCTTGTTAAAATCCAATAAATGTGTCTCTAGGTAAATCATCATCATCGTTAATCCCATATTCATTATAGGTTTGAATCTAGATCTTCAGATAGTCTGGTTGTGGATAGTCTTTATGTAAGGCCTAAAACTCCCAAACATCATCAGAAAAATTGGGAGGAAAGAATGATACTTCTTACTTAGCCTTTATTATTTGATAATAATTTAATATTTGATTATGCATTCACATCAATTCATTAACTGATAAACCTACCTCACTGCCATTCAATATCAGCATGACCAGTACATGAGGTAATATAACTTTTTTAGAGGGAAACATTAGTATTATCAACAAATTATTTTTTTCATGTGAAATGAAATATTCCATATAGAATAATAATTGTTTGAATAAATCATATAAATTAATTCATTAAAGTTTTTTAATAAAATACTTCATTCCTTTAAAGTTGTATAATTGAAAAAAAATGATATATAAAATCCTTTCTCCTAGTAAATTATAAAAATAATTACAAATTCCATTATATGGGGGTAAAATATAAACAATATGATTCCTAGTGTTTAAAAATGGTTGATGAGGTTCATCTCAATTGACGATCATGAAATTCATACACTCACTAATTCAGATTCACTTATTTTATTTTTTTGTTTTAATTTTTAAAAATAAAATATAGAAAATTTAAAATAGAATGAAAATGAAATGTCAAACTAAAACTATCATGTAGATGAAAGAAAGTGAATTTATAAAGGAATAATCTTTTTATAGGGTTTTTTCTCTAGTTATTTTATTATTATTATTATTGTTAAATTTATTTTCATAATTCATGTTTTAATATCTTCAATTAACTAATTGTAAATTTTTTAATACAATGGAGAAATCTAGGACACCAATCATCATCTACTCCAACAATATTTATTAATCAGACACCATAATTAAGAGTGTGTCACATTTAATTAGTTGGATCAATCATGTTCTATTTCATCCATTGGATGATCTCAACTATATTATATTAACATAGTTCACCTATAATGTAGGGTAATAATGTTAATAAATGAATATAAGGTGGTTGAGAGGCTCATTAATGTGCGGTAGATGATCACAAAAACCATATTAAGATCTACCATATCTATCAACATATATAGAAAAAACATAAAATATTAGACGAAATAATATATGAACTCCATAAAAGCCTCTACTAAGGCCAAGACTCTATTCAATTACTATTTATTTATAGTTTAAAATACCATGTTGGATAAATAAAGAAGATATATATTAAGGAAAACATAGAATTAGTTGAAAAAGGGTTGAAGAAAATCTTGTATTAAAAATGTGTATGTTGAATGGGTCACAACGGGAAATAAACAATAAAAATATCAAAAACTAAACAAGTAGATGCCTCTTACATCGGGGAATTCTTTTTATTATGTAGATAGAACAAAAATATTTATAGTTTATATATTGTCTATTTATATTCACTCCACATGTATTTCAATTAGTTAAAGGTTCCTTCTTTTGTCTTCTTATTAGGATATCCCAATACCTAAATGTACACCCGTTGACAATTGAATGATATATGTTATTTGATATTAAAGGGTAGGAAACTCAAATGGAATGAAGATAAACAAAAAAAAGATGACATGCATTGTATTGGGTGTCTTGTAAGTCAATTTGAGATGTGTGGAGGTCACATGGTGTGGTTCTGATTCAATTAGAGTGATTATTGGAATTTCCCATATTCATGTAGCAATAATTTTTCTGATGAAAGTTAATGTTGTCGATAAACATAGTCATTAGTATATGTATTTTATGGGTGTTGGTAGAACAACTTCATTATTCAACAAAATGGATTTTTCAGTTGCTACTCATTCTCTACAACGATGTCCATGATGATTGTTGTCCTCAATGATTCCATCGATTGTGAATCTGAGTTTGGTTGGGGCGATAATGGGGTTATTTTGTGGATTCATCAATCCTTATGAAGCTATTTAAAATTTTATGTCATTATTATGTAACTTGTATTTAGCATAATATAACCATAATAAAAGTAGTTCAACCATTAAATTTAAATTTAAATTTTTTTTCCCATTATAAGGACTTTTAAATTAATTGGATAAACTTTTGTAACAATTATTTTCCTTTATGTAGAATTTGAATAAAATCACCAGAAATTTCACAGAGTCCCATTACCTATATGTAGCATATGGCTAGCATTATCCACTGCATGATGTGCTATGGGTACCATTATATAATGCATTTATAGACATTTATATGGTCTTATATACTGTTATGAAACATGTAGATTGTTAATATTACCCTTATTTAGTTCTTCAAATTCATATTGTTTATAAGTAAGTCACAAATTAACCATATGTGGCCATTAGGCCATGTGTAAGGGGTAAGTCATAGCTATAAAATTTATATTATAAATATTAATCATTCATTATCATGCATATCACTTCTTTATTTAAAAATTATTTAATTAAATAAAAATCACTAGCATTAATAAAATTAGTTAATTACATGGGGAAATGATTAAAAACCATGATATCAATATAAAAATGTAAAACCCATCATGAAAAACGAGTGCATAAAACATAAAATCCACTATAATTAGAAGGTGGTAGAACTGGTTTCACTGGATAGACTCTAATAAAATTTTTAGTGGAGGAATTTTATAGAGAATTGTTCCCCCATAGAGTCAGACTATGGTTGAACCATGGTAATCAAGTGTTTATGTTTTCATTTTTTTTCTTCCATTAATATTTACATTAGATGTTCTTGTATAGGTTGTTCAAGTGAATTGTCGTACAATATTATAGGAATGTATTTTCTTCTATGTATGGGTAAATTTTGAATGTTTTTTTATTCATTAGTACTAGTTTCTTTTTTCAATATATAAGTCTTCAGTGACAAATTTTGGCGATAATTTTCATCAAACCCAATTCCCTTCCCTTCTTATCCCACCACATCATTACCACATGACATATCAAAAATATATATCAATATCCAATATTATATTATCACAATCATTAATATAATGAAAAATCACAAAATATTAATAATTCTTGCAACACTATCATGTATTGATAAATGTATTTAGACTCCTGGTACCCATTTTCCCCCATAATGTCCTTATCACATAAATAGTTCATAGGGAATATAAATTTGTATTATATATAATTAAATATTGGAATTTAAAAAAATTATTCATATGATACATATAGATTAAGGATATATTACTTCCAATGTATCCTTAGGAATTAACTTATGCTTATGTTTGTTTTAGTGTAGCCTAGTTTCATGTGACTCAACTGGAGACTACATTTCCACAAATGTGATATATACATTCATATGCCACATCCCTCCTTTGTATTTTCCATCATCATATAATAAATTATGAATGGATAAAACATGGATTTCATAATCATTGAGTGGGTTCAATGGATTCTATAATGTAATATAAATTCACATTATAACACACAATATGTTATATATTTACTACATGGTTCATCAAATATAAATAATTGGGAATGGACTATAAAAGTGGATGAGTTCACTCATTAGGTCAGTGGTGATAATCAATTTCTTGACTAAAAATTATATTTTTATTTCAAAATCACTTTTAAAGAAATAGTGGGAAACCAGAATGAGATTAAAGACATAAAACACTACCATGCCTCCATAGCATAGAATCATAAGACCAAAATATTCTAATTCAAGGACAAAAAAGGACCCACCCTAGTAACAAAAACAATATGATCAGAATCTACATTCCAATCGCTGCTCAGCTTGCTGACTCATGCAAGGATTCATAGGTCCGATACCAATGGAAGATGCAATACCCTCTCAAAACATCCAATTCTGGATAGCAATGATAAGGAGAATGCTCCCTGCTCTGGCCTCATCTGAAGAAATCACATGAAAATGAACCATATGCAATGTCCCATGGACCAAGGCCACAGTGCAAAATAAAACATACAAAATTAAAACAAAAAATGCCTCATCAACCCCACACAACAGATCAAATTCTATGAATAATGTTGGGAAACTCTATCACCGAGCCATAGAACTACACAAATTGATGCTCCACCAGCAGCTGCATTTGATTCTTAACAATAAAAAAATAGACCATCCAGAACAACAGCTGAAAAAAAGACCAACATGAGTCTACACAGACCAAAGATGGATTCATGGAAAGATGAATTGAACAAATCCCACATACTGACGATTAGAAGAAATACCCACATCCTGTTTCAAAATCAGTGAAACGAATCCATTACCACCAAAACATAGTGATTCCATAAGAATCCCCAACACAAAGTTCCCAATCCAAATCTTGTCTCCACCACCACTCGTAAAGACCGAAGATTCACCCTGAGCACCCAGAGAAGACACCAATCTTCGAACTTAGACTGCATAAAATCAGATCTCGACCATGGACCTTCAACGCATCGTCAAGGAGATATCGATCCCACTAAATATTGTATGCCTTCAATGCTATAGAATCCCATTTTCGGCTACTACCCACGACGCTGGCATAGAACCCGCAAAGCCTCGAAACCAAGGAACCAGCACCTTCGCAACACTAAAATCTAGATATCAATCCATGAAATCGCTACAGTTAGAAGAGAAATCCAAGAAATCTCCTAGAACCATAGAGAAAAGCCATGTCCAACAGAGACAATGGCAGCGACGAGGAACCCTAACACCACGAAAGATCCCCTAACGGGCGCATGTCAAGAATACCAATCATCATTTTCTTGAAAAACATTCTAAATATATATTATTTTCAAAGAATAAATAATTATGTATAATGGAGGAATAATTATAACTCATGACATAGAAGAATCCTCATTATTCAATGACAGATCCCATATCCTATGGAATCCCTTAGAAACAAGAAAGATATTTTTTTTCTGATCAACATCTACTTCATCAATATGGATCCTTCTTTAGACATCATACATGCACTCTCTCTGCATCATTTTTCAATGAACATAGAATATATGTGGAATAGTTTTATGATATATTGTTTTTTCTCTTCATTCAACACTCATAAGATAAACATAAAAAATCTATTAGCATAATTAGAGCCTTCTCATTCAATGAATCAACCATGAAATTTCATTGTTTAAATAAGTACATGTACGATGAACCAAAAAAAATCTTTTCCAAATGAGAAATTATGTTATCTGATAATAAAATTATGGAAAGGATGAAGATATATGTTTTTTCATTAATGTAATACGCATTTCAAACATTATATTTTTTGAATCTGTTAACAAAATATAGAGTATGTGAAACAAAATATGTTATTGGGATAATATAAAATGTGATGGGATCCATGAAAAATATTGTATCTTTTTTTTATTCCTTAACTATGTTTTATGTTTATATGCAATATCAAATCTTCAATCATCATTATGTTGAGTGTCAACATAATGTGCTATGTGAACCTATATTAATGATGAACAATACTACATCATAGTGTGTCCCAAATATGAAATCAACTAAAATAAATGTCGAATCATTATCTAGGGTTCATTGTTTTTAGTTTTTAAATTCGTGTTCATCTGACATAGATCACGGAGGCATCCACTGTGTTACCTCAATGATAGTGTTCTATACTAGCGGTGTCCTATGATCCTATTACCATTAATGTCACACAAATAACCTCTATACATTGGTATTTAATTTATTGTAAATTTATTTTCATTTTGTAGTAGAAGAATTATAAATATTATAAATTACATAATTTATCTTATTGTCTATAGGATATTTATAATGGATATGTGTTCGGTATAATAAAATGGGACTTTACTGGACTAAATTAAATATGATAAGATCATATTAATATCCAATGTTTTGGTAGATAATTAATTTTTTTTATTTTCTAATTCATAGAATGTTCACGATTATCAATATTTTATAAAATTATGATATTTTGAAGAAAAAAAATATTAACATGATATATTGTTTCATGGAGATAGGGACTTTCATTACATCCTATGTTTGAATTTATAGGATTTTATTTTTCATATATGATGACCATTTTTTGTTTTTAGTGATAATATTTAGAATTATTATTGAGTGTAGTTTATCCACATTAGCTATTGAAAATATCATGAATTTACTTATCTATGGTGTAAATCATCCCCAAAAAGAGGTAATTGGGGTAAAAATACCAATCAACATGGGGTATATTTCATTTTATATAGTAGGGAGAAGTTTTCTATGTATATATCCTGGCTTAATCATATGTATACTGAAAATCATATATAACTCTAAGAATTATTAAGAAATTTTTATATACATTATGAATGAGACATATTCAAATATGTATGAACATGTTTGGATTAATGTTTTTTTTCTGATTAACATTGATTTTAGGGTATTGAAAATCGTTTAACATAAATGTGGTTTGAACGAAATAATTTACTCATGTAAATAGGGATTATAATAAATAAATAAAAAATAATTTATATGAAAAACATGAGATAAAAATGACTTCATGAGTTATAATGTAATTGAACTGTAAGATATGTTTATTAGGATAGTAAGACAATAAAAAACAATATAAATACTAAGTTTTTTATTACTTATAAAGAATCACTATTGAAGAACTTGATCATCCTCTTAGGTAGGTTTTGAAAAAGTAGGATGCCCTTAGATTAACTTATGTAATTAAAAAAGGAAATATGTGACACAAAATCATCTTGGTCAGGTTATTCCAACGTATAGTTCCCTTAGATTTGTATTTTTAAATTTTTTATTAATTGTTTCATTGGGTTTTAAATTTCTTTGATTCCCTATGAGTTTGGAAAATAGATGAATCTAATTTTTCATCAATTCAATGGATACGAAAAATGATTTGATACTAAACTATCTGTAAATAATAGTTGTTATAGTTTGAATGATTCCCTGTCTAAATAACTATTTTTTTAATGGAATTACAATGCGAACTTATTAATTGGGGAAAGAAATATCTTCCACCACTTAATAGAAGTTATATTTTAGGTCATCATTTTATTGGGATTACAATATTCTAAATTCCTCGATGAAAATATATAATGCATTATACTCAATCAATTATATATCACTGTTAATGGTTATATATTACTTCATTATAATAATATTGAGGCCCCTCATATGTAGGTCCTTTATAATATTTATGGTTTGGTATTTAAGGACAAGAAATTCTCAAAAATTGAAGTATTTTGAGCAATTAAATCTAATGGTTATAGAGATCAATTTATCAAATTTTGACTATTGGGTTTTAGATATCGTTCTCACATAACACATTTTTTTAAAAGAACAAACATAGAGAAAAAAATTAATTGAAAAAGGGTGAAGTGGATCATGATGTATGAAATGGTGAATGAGTTTCTGCATTAGAAGATAGGACTTATGAGACTATTTTACTAAGTCGAATAATCATAGAATTACAAAAATATTATTATGTTCCCACTATAAAGAATAATTTTTCTGTATCATGTTTGGTCATAATGTTATTCTCATTTACCATTATTAAAAATTATTGTTCTATATATAATAATAAAATATTTTATATAATTTGACATATGATAAATTAATTATACATTTAATATATGGATAATACAATCTATTATGTTCATAATAATATGTCCATGATTGATTTTGATCATGCATATCATTGTCATTATATCATTGGACATATAAATGAGAGACACATCCAAAAACACCTAAAATATGGATTATTGGAAATATTTTATTATAAATATTATTAAATTTTAAAATTTAATTTAATAGAAAATATAAACAAAGTTCCTTTTATTATGAAACCCGAAAGGGCTAGTGGAATGTTGGATTTCATACGTAGTGATGTATATGGACCAATACAAACATCTGAATATGGTGGTATTAGGTACAATATTTCCATTGCCTATGACATTAGTTTATATGAAAATGTTTATCTAATTAAAAACAACCATAAAAGCTTAAAAATGTCAAAATATCCTCATAATTAAGTATTAAGTTAGAAAATAATAAATATAAAGAGGCTATGATTGCATCATTGTGGTGAATACATGAGAAAAGGACTTAATTGTTCATATGAGGTTTTATGGAATTTTTTCACAACTCACACCACCGAAAACATGTAAATTTAATGGTATGTTTGGGAGGAGGCATCCTACCATGACACTGATTGTTTGATTGATGATATTTCAATGTAACCATCCGTTTACAATTTTTTTTAACCTCTATAGACTTTTTTACTTATATTAAACCATATAAAATCTACATAAATTATAATGACACCATATGAGATATGGATATGGATATGTATACTTATATATTTTATTTATATTTGGTGATGTTAATCCTTCATATGACATAGGTATCATGACAAAAAGAAATATAAATATGATAAATGATTATCAATTAGTTTTCATTGGGAAACTAATGAATATTATTTCTATAATTAATTATATCACAAGATGTTTATTTAATGATTTTCTACAATTCATAAGATGGAATATTCCAATAATTAATTTATAGGGAGGAATTTTGATCTTAAATATTTTTAAGATAAACAAATATGAACTTTTACTAAGATGGATGTTTCGATGGTTTTAAAAAGAGCCATGGAAGGAGAAAAATTTGAAGATATAGAAGAACCTCAAAGGTTCATTAAAATTAATAATTATCTACTAATATATGGATTTAATGTAGATATGGATGTTGATTTATGCTTTATATGATATCAACAACAACCTATTTGGAGGCAACAATGGATTTTTCATCGATTTAATGGTAATAATACATCACATTCAAAATAAACTCCATATAAACTATAATTTTTTGTAACATATATGAGATATTAAAGAGGTGAAATCCATAACATGTAAGTCAATTTTACATGAAAAATGACATGAGTGGTAATATTTCTATATTTAGGGTACTATTGGTGTAAAAATGTTATTAACATTTCATGATATTGACTATAATGAATTCCTTTCACCTATGGAAATAATAAATTCCATTCCTATATTTCATTCCATATCATCTTAAATTAATGATGATATATAACCTATTGATTTCAAAACCACTTTCCTAAATATGAATTTTTTCAAGGATATATATGTGATACATGCCAAAGGTATGAAATTTTTAAAGGAAACCGATAAAATATGGATGATGCAATTGTCCATTTACGGATTTAATCAAGACATGTGAATTTTAGATATATAATTTGATAATGTAATCAATGTTTTTTCTTTCATAAAGAATACATATGATCCATGTGTATATAATTGGATTATTGGAATAATAGTTAACATTTTTATATTGTTTTTGGATTAAATAAAACTTACTTAAAATTATATCCTAACACATTACAATATGATGATAAAGATTTGTATGTTCTTCTAAATAAATTAAAATACTATGTTTCCCTAGAATAGGGATATTAAGATATATAGAAAAAGATCTAAGATACTACATTGACATAGTTGGGAAACATATATTAGAAATGTGCTCATATTTTTTAGCATAGAGAACTCTAATAAGGGGTCTTTTCTAGTGTTACGTTGAACAAATCATTGGATGTTTCAGTATCCTAATGGATACATATCAAAGATAGATTAAATTTCATATGAATCCACAATTTGTTCTATCAATTATTATATGGTTTGAACTCTATTTTATGTTTCCAATGCTCTAAAAATTACATATAAAAACCAATAATATATAGGTGAGATCCTCTATATTGATATAAAAAACATTATTATGTACTTGAGAAGGACTAAGGATATTTTTTTGTATTTGTAAAAGAGGATATGCATAGTGTATGGAGTTAGATAGATGATAACATCAATTCTAATTGGGGTGATATAAAATCTCAACATGGGTTCATGTTTTTCCTGAACATTGGAGTCATTGGTTAGAATATATTCAAGTACGACACCAATGAAGACTCAAAAATAATGTAACATTACATCACTGTATCAGATGCAATGAAGGATGTTGTTTTTATCAAGAAGTTCACATTTAAAGTAAAAGTGGTTCCTAACATATAGGGAGAAATTGAGATTTATTATGATAAAAATGGATCTATTTCATTGGTTATGAAACCTCAATATGATCTATAGAGAAAACAATTCCTCCATAAATTCCTCCTTAGATAATAGATCATTAAAAGAGAATTGTAAATATAAATTGAGTTGGTTTTAATGAAAATGTAGGGATCAATTGAAAAAACTATTACCACATTATAATAATTTGATTTATATAGAGTCTCTTGGTATATGATAGATTATTTTTTTAATGTAATCAATTAAAAATATATAATTTAATATTGCAGAACTCAATTTTAAATTCATTCACCTGTGTAAAAATTTACTTTACATGAACTGTTGAATGATAATATCTAATTAATGTGAGACTTGGAGTTGTCCCTATTTGATGATCAAAATAGAATATAATTTTTTGTTATAATATGCTATAGTAATCGTGAATATATTATTATAATTTTTATAAAGTGTTAAAAATGGGATATGAAGAATGATATAAGATGTAATAAGTTTAGACTAATTTATTTTTTTATCTCACCAAGTATATCCCATGAGATTTGATAAACATATTCTTATACATATAGGTATATTATTTTCATCAATTATATTACCTAAGGTTTGTGACATAAATTTCATGAAAACATTCACACATTGGTAACATTAATATGAAATTAAGGATTGAAATAGTTAATAAAGGTGGGGCTCGGTATGTTGTCAACAATTTTATTGATTATAGCACAAACTTTTCCCACTAATATAATAATGGAAGACATCTCAACAATGATTAAATTAAAATAAAGGAATTAATAGACATGATTTGTTGATTCACATGTGATGCATTAAAATTTTTCAATGAGGAACGTGTGAGGTAATAATTGGTTATATTAATGGCATGTAATGTATTAATACACTTGATTAGACATTATTTATTAATCCATAAAAATTGATATATCCTATAAAAAATTAAAAAAAACTAAACTATATTGGTGACTTTATGTAATGGGAAAATGCATAATATAGTTAGATATATTATATATATGATATAACATAGGGTGTACATGTTCATATTGATATATTAATATACTTGATAGTGATCACACATGGCACCATAATATTATGAGTTGCACTAACGATTTGAAAATGGATTATTTTATAATAAAATTTATGAAATAGGGGTTTCTTATATTTTTCTTACATTATTATGAGACACATAAGGTCATACATTTGGGAATTTATATTAGTATTATATTTTATAAATAGTTTTGCATCTAAAATGAACACATCATCATAAATCATATCCAAAACGACTTTTTTGAGGATTTAAATTGTGTTCTGGTGTTTCTCATGAAATCCTTATTGAAATTAGTGAATGTGGGGTATTTTATGATGTGAAATAAAAATATATTAATATGATTCATTTATATGAATGTTTTGTTTCCATAAATTTATCAATAATCATGATCCCTAGTTTATGATGTTTCCCACATAGACTAGTTCTATGTGATGCAACATGAGACTTTGTTTCAATTAATGTAATGAGTTCATGCATCTTCCACCTCTCACCCAAATGGTTTCCTTCAAATTTTAATCCCCTATTAATAGATTATTCATGGTTTTCATAATCATTTAAATGTATCAATTAATTATCCAGTGAAATTTAATTAAGCCGAAAAAAACTAATACACTTCATATTCCTTATGAATTTAATTAATTAGAAATAATTTTGAATTGACAGAAAAATACAATGACTTCCCTAATTGGGTTAGTTGAGACTATCAGTTTCATATAGATATATTATAATATTTATTCTTCCTATAAAACTGTTATGTCATACTATTAATGCACTAACACCCATTTCAATGTATAATTATTCTCACAATACTATCATGGATCTATTGGATAGCTTATTCCCTTGTAAGAATGAATATTTTATTTAAATATCTAATGATTGACAATAATAAAACTCTAGAAATATTGACCCATCCATAACCACTGTATAAGTACACCTTGTTCGTTATCTTTTCATGCATGCTGAAACATTCGATGATAAATTCAGTATATATGGGATTTCATCCACTATAATCATTTATAATATGAACATATAAATACTATCATGACATGCCACACTCCCTCATATGTCTACCAAAATTTATATCCCAGAAAGTATTAATGCACCACATCACTACTATTCCTCAAATCATCATCATAATATACCAACACAACGTCATCACACACCGATAATAAATTTTCCCCTATTAAATCAATCCACAATATTTATCACACCATTACCCATGCATACATTGATTCACTTATTCATGAATGTATATGTATGGGTTATCACAAGAATGAATTACCACTATAAATGTCATCTTATTCCATAGTAATAATTCATATAAATCAATGAGTTTTACAACCCTGAAAAAAATGGCATGGCTCGATGAAAATGTTGGACGACCTTACAAAATTTTAACCACCCAAATTAACTCCTATCAGAAAGGTCCATTAACTAATTAATTTGTAATGAACATATTAATATAAATAAAATATTCTTGTAACTATCTTTTAATTCATCCCCCATTCCCCACTAAATCCTCACATTTTTTCTCAATATGTGGTATGGTCTCTATGCTAATGAATTTAAATTTCATCATCTCATATCTAATGAATTTTTTATAGGATTTCACTACTAAATGATCTAATTACCCATTGGGGAATTTAAAAAATATATCAAAAATAGTTAACAAAATTTATAAATAATAATTGTTCCATAATAATTCATCAAATATTTCCAATTTGAATTATATGAAATAATCAATATGAAATACACAATGTTGCATATAATGTTATTGTCCACTTCTAAAAAAAATCCAAAATAATAATCGTGATAATAATTTATTCCCATTATTACATTAAATTTTAAATTAATGAAAATTCCATCATTATAAAGTTATACTCCTCATTCATCTCTAAGTTCTAATTCCAGACATTCTTCAATTTAATTAATACTTACCATTTCAAAAACATCTAATTTTAATTATTCATAAAGAATATAACAACTACCAATTTCCAGGCTATATTATCTTACCTAGTTCCACCATGTATCAATTTACACATGAAATAAACCAAATCAAACTTAATCTCAAATATTTCTTGTAACGACCGACAATTTCAATAATGGAAATTCCTCTTTATTTAATTTAATGTATTATTATCTAAAAAGGATATATAAAATGTGAAATTATTTTGTTTTATGTTTTTTGATTTTAAAATACTTTTAATAATTATGATAATTTCTAATCTATCCATTGAACAGTAATCACATGATTAGTATAAATATAGGCCTTTAACGAATCTAATTTACTCAGAAAAAGGAACTGATTACCTCATCTTGTTGTCATTCCCCATATGAATCCCATTTATCAGAGATCGTAAAGGAGTTTTCTTCATTGGGATTCTCTATTTACCAATCCCAACCTAAGCTTGAACATGTTAATCTTGAGAGGAACCGACTATGGGAGAAGTGGATGTTGATAGAGATTACCACTACGGTGATTTTATCTGAACCACCCCAAGAGTCTGTCACCATCACACATCATACCCTTTAGTCTTATGCACTTGTTATAAGGGGTTATGTAACAAGACCCTAGTACTATGATTATGTACATTTTAAAGTATATAATAAAGAATGTACTTTTATTATGACTTTGTCAATTGTTTTTAAATCACAAATAGTATTTTTTTAGTTAATATTCAATTAAGAAATCTATTTTTGATGAATTAATGTATTTTTGAATTAAATAATATTTTAATAAAATTTTATTATAATTTTTAAATTAATTTTTATTAAATATATATGATCGTATAAATTTATGAATGAAATTAAAATTTTTATTAATGTTTGAAAAATGTTTTTGTCAAAATCCATGAATTTTCGATAAATGTCAGTTTTTATTTTAGAAGTAAAAATTCTCATATTTAGAAAATTAATTAGATAAAATGAATATTATATTTGGAATCAGGACATGTAAATTATCCATCATTGAATTTTTCATAATTTTCTGAGAGAGTCGAATTTTTTGGTAAAAATTAAATACCGTTAAAATATATAATGTGTTTTATTACATCATAATGACCCAATATTGATGTAATAAAATACTATAAACATTATGATTGTAAAATATCTATTTTACCATTAATATAATGTTATTTTGGTTTTTTTTGATATATTTTAAAATGCTTTAGTGGACACTTCAAGACTTAAAAAACATGTTGTCCTTTTAAATTATTTTACTTGAGAGTGTGACTCACCTCTACATAAGAAACCCTATTATTTTAATATTTTAGGACATTTTCCTTATTAAATATTGTTTTCCACTCCCCTTTGGAAAAAACTATGGGAAAAAACCATGGTCTGATTTGTGGTTTTGATTTGATTAATGTGTGGTGTCCCAATCCTAAATAATATTGAATTCCCTCTCATTTCCAATATAAACCCGCTTAAGCTTCCACATCCTCTTCAGAAAAAGACTTTTGAGTTCATCCAACCTCTCCCTCCACCCTATATAATCCCCCCATGTATCCCCAAGCTCCAAATAGGCCTATATCAATTCCCTCCCATGCCTTTTTGTTCACACATCCATGTAAGGGTTTTCCTTCTTTTTCATTTTTGTCTAATTTTCATTATGTTCTTATGCCCCATTAATTTCAATTATAAATGTGGGGGTATTGTTTCACACCTCCCCCATACTATCCTATTTATGTTTTAATGATGAGATACCCCTTTATTTCCCACTAATTCCTTCCTTGTACACCCATTACCATGCCAAAATTCTCTAAAGAATTTCTCTTTTCTCATTTACATTAAAGAAATTATTTTGTATTGTGAATCTAAATTCCATGAAATTTGTTGGGACATGTATCTATATGAGGTCCTTACATTAAATTTCATGTAAATATGATGAGACACACATTTACCTCTCATCATTGTTTTTATTAATTCTTTTGTCACTATGTTATGCTGCCGAAATTGCACTACGTTATTCCAAACCAACATCATAGTGTAATGAATACCATACCCATGCCTCTATCAAGGGTATTCACCATTATGAACATATACATATTTAATGGTACTTTCGTTAATTTATTAAACATTAATTAATCATTTCATAACTTATGATGTTGATTGATTCCATGTTATATGACCCATGTGGCACAGTTGTGCATTAAATGAAATGTTTAAGAAGGGTGTTCCCTAATAGTGCTCCAATGAATTGGATAAAGTATAGTATCAAGATATGTCATGTGAAATGGGTTTTGACTCATTGTAATTCAATTGATATGATGGTTTAGTCATTATTCATGTGCAACGAAGGTTTACTCAGTCTCCATGTGTAATGAGCCTTGGATCATGCCAATTCCATGTTAAGTGTTGTTGCCACATTTCCATGTTATGATTACCATTATTTATCATGCCTTTATGTTCATGTTTCTATTGTGCTACATTGATATGCCTATTTTTTAACATGTATTTTATTCCTAATGTTATTACATTTTTATTCCCTTACAGGGATTTATATCTCACCCTTTTCTAATGCATGTCCTCGGGTTATCATATGCAATGCTAAGTAAGAGGGAATGTAGTGGTCATGTAAAATATGTTTTCAATTTGATGTTGTGTTCTCTGTTTTAAGTTGTTATGTAATGATTCTAAGCTCCAAATACACTATAACTCTCGATCTTCTATGTTATATTAAGTGATTTTTATCTAATAAATCATGTTTAAATGTGTAATAAAGAGTAAGGTTTTTATATTTCTTTAAAATATTTACCACTTCATGTATGTATCTGAAACCATCATTCATTAATTTCCATCATTTATTAATCTCTATAATAGTATAACCATTTCTTATCTCCTATCATTCCATATTTATAACAAGATAATTTATACAATTAATCTCAAATTCAATAATTAGACTCAATTATTCAGTCCAAAAAAATAATAAATCTCAAATGTGTTTACAATTTATTATCGAAATATGCTCTTGATTTAAGAAGAATAATTTTTACAGGGTGAAGGATAATTGTGTGATAAATTCACAAATATTATTAGGGTTTTTAGAGTTATGAGTAGTAACACCAAGACCTAATCCCTCAATTCCAATCTGTAATGTCATACTACGTCATGTACTCCTCCCTATATACAAGAGCTTCTTGACTAGTGGAGAAATTCAAAGTCTAATTATGGAGAGGGTATTCCCTCAATTCCTGGTAGTAATTTGAGTAAAACTTTTAATAAATAAAAAAAAGGAATAAATAAATATATATCAATATATATGAATATAAAAATAAAACCAACCCACAAAATACTAGTATTCCATGTTAGATACATAAATGAAACAGAAACAATGATCCAAATTATGAGGCAAAACCACTAAACAAAATAAGTAGTAGAGATCCATCAAACATCCATAAATATATGACATTATATTTATGATAATAATCCTCAAATAACCACCATATGTCCCATTACCTTCACAAGATACCTGACCATAAAATCAATCATAGTACGGAAAATCATGGGTAGGGCTGGAGTAAAAGTCTCTTTAAGTCACCACAAACATCTTATTCCATATGTGAGAAGAATATAAAGGTTTATTCAATGAATGAAAGTATATTAAAAATAAAAAGAACTATATCACATATGTACAACACATATTTCAGGTCCTCATAGGCCGGTTTTACACTATTCATCACCATACTGGAAGGAATTTCAACTAGTATCCTAACACACCCACTTTATGGGAAAGTCCAAATCATGACTAAAAAATCCACATTGACAGTATAATATAATTCATTATGACGACTCACAAGATATGATATTCTCATGGGATGGTGAGATAGGAACAAACAACAATCTAAACTATAGAATACAGAAGAACATCATATATGTTATTGTATACAAATGAAAAACAAATTATCCTATACAATCAATAAAGTATCATAATCATCACAATAAACATGAATTCTACAAAATAACTGGTCTTAGGGTCATACACACTCACCACATGTGATCAATACTTTGTCCTAGGTTTCATGGGTCTATACATTCTTTCCAAAAATCATTCTAAGTCCCACATAAAGAATATACTAGAGTCATAGGCTTCTACCAATGGTCTATCAAGGATTGTTGGAATGGGTTACTATATGAGTTGATGTAAACCACTTAACTCTAGAACCATTTCCATGAAAACATTAATTTCAATCCCAATATAATGTGTGACAAGATATAAAACACTAAAAGTAGGTCAAAGTCAAACATACCATAGAATATCCACTACTAACAATGATCTTGTTAAAATTAATGTGCGAACTAAAAATCCCAAAATTCAGATGTCAAATATATAAATGATCAACAATAATTTGATAAAAAAATCCCAAATCCTTAGATTCAACATATATATTTAATATATATGTAATTTTTATCAATTATTATAGTAAGATATTTTTCAATATTGAAGAAGAACTCACATAGTGGGAATGCTGGATCACAATATTTTCTAGGTGTTAAATATAAGAGACATAAGGGATATATATATCCCAAAATTACCTGTGAGGGATCTAATATTTTTAGGGTTCGAATAAGTTCAATAATTACTATAAAATAAGCATAAAAGTTATGTTTTATAACAATATAAAATAAAATTTATTTCCCCTGTGGGATCCAAAGGGAACCATAGGTGTGTTGGTGGCCTTCACTAGATTGTCAAGGGATGCCACGAATACCCAAATCTACCTAAGAACCCCATCAATTAACTAAAATAATCTATAAAAGGATGAATATTATATAGAATCCACCATCTATATGAAAGATCAACTACGTATTCAGTAATATACATCAGGATCAATACCCTATATCCATTCTCATTCCACCCTCCTTAACAAATATATTTTTCCAAATTTATATTAATGCATAAAAAATTTAAGTGCAACTTAAAAGGAAAAATACATGAATTAGAGGAGTCATAACTCTCCCCATCTTATGAATTCTCATACTTGTAATGTAAACCCAAATGTCTACTAAAACAATCCAGCCACTACACCAGAATTACTATTTCCCACTCCCATGTCTCCTACCAAAAAAACATGTTCTACTATAGAATCGAAAAACTAGGAAATATATTTCATCACATAACATTATAGCTTCTGTAAACTATAAAAAATTATCACTCAAAAATTATGTATTTTTTTCAATATCAACATCCTAATAGTAATTCATTATCATTGGAGAGGGGTTAGAATTATGAAGCCACAACGTGTGGAACACATTATACATACCTTTATACCATGGATAATGATATACCTAATACTCTATTATCTTTACTCATTCTATCTTGTTGAATAACCATTATTATCATTGAAACATATTGTTATACCTACTAAAATGTTTATTCCATAATCGTGGGGACACCCTCAAGAAAACCATGTCACCCCCATCAAAGTTGATGGGTTGTCAAATTATATCAAAATAAGAATTCTTTTTAACATTACATATAAAGAGTCATGTACAAATAAATATCACCCACTTTATGTTAATATATACTATATTCAGTCATATAATGAAAGATCAACCTCCATCAATCCATAATAGTGTCAAAAAAAATGCTCCCCAATATAAAGCCTCTAATGGTGCCATATGAATCAAGGAATATAAGATATTATAAGAGGTGATCTCTGATAAGTAATTGTGATCATTTAAAGTTCTCATAAAAACAATAATAAATTATCAAACAATATTCTCTATTTTCTAGATCATTCTTGTTGACTTTCCATTAGTTTGAGTATGAATGTTCATAGTCAACATTAACAAAGTACAAATTGATTTATCAAATTCTATCCAAAATCATTACATTATCTGATAATATCAGTCAAAGTCCATGAAAAATGTCACTCAATGATTCTACTTGATATCGTATAGATTTTTCTCCCTATCTCAGCCATTGATTTAGTCTGCAAGATTTGGATGAATTGATGCACCATGGTTAATCATTCAATTACCACCCAAATAGTTTCACAACCATTCATAGACCTAATTAACCCTTGAATGAAGTAATTGGTAACCAAATCTCACTTAAAAATAAGAACTAGATTTGGATGTAGTATCCCTCTCCATCTATGATGCTCAAACATATTCTTTTAACAATTTTGACAAAGGGATACAATGATTGTAATGTATCTATTAATTTCATGCCACCGGAGATGATTTATGAAATCATGTTACATCAATTTCAATCCAAGGTGCACTTCCCCCTTTGTAGATTTATTCCATCTCATTATCTCTAATCTCATAAATAAAAAACCCCACCCTTTACTAAAATCACACCACACATGTGAAAATATCATCAAGAAACGTAAAAATATGTTTTCAACCTATCATATATCATAAAAAAATATAGATCAATATCCTAACATTAATTCATTATTTTTCACCAATGAGGATGTGAAATATAATAGGGAACAAGACACTGCCACCTGAACATCAAACAATCCCACTTCCAATTCCAGCTATAATGAAAAGTGCTTCCAGTCAACATCTGACATTCACACCAAATCCACCAGTATATTCCTTATTATTTTATATTCAACTAAAATTTACATCCCTAATAGAGTACTCAATGTAAATTTAAAATTTTTACAAGTATTATATGAAACGACATTGATAACATTTTTTTCATTATAGGAGAATATATATCTTAGACTTTGGTGGTCTATAGAGTTCAAATATCTCTCACTGAATAGGTATTATCACAAAAAAATCAACACATTAACCACCACTTCCAACTATAATTATGATTTTGGTTACTTATTATTTAGTAGTTACAACTGAAAAGAACACTATGAAACTACCTATTCAACCGATATTAGAATAACCCCCATGAAAGTATTAGATGTGTCCCAATAAACTATATATCTAACTCTTGTCTAATAAAGAATCTGGATTAGAGAAAACATTAAAGAATTATCAATCCCTATGAAAACCACATCGTACTATTTTTCTACTATAACCAGTCTCCCTTATCGATCATCATGGAAATGGGTCCTCTCGGGTTAAAAATTCCACAATGAACCTCATATAGTGCCCAATCATCCCAATAAAACATGGAATCACAAACACATTATTTAGTAAGGTCTGTGATTTTATAGCATCATCCTTAACTGTATGAATAGATATTTTGAATTGATGAAACACCTAACCATGAAAAAAAACATCAGGTATCCAAAAGAGACACTTTTAATACATGGTGTCCAGGTGTCTAGAATCTTATTTTGACATAATGGAATATCTTAGGATTACATAAATGAAAATAATGATGAATGAGAACATTTTATTTAGAATATCTCATTCATGAGAGACATGAACATAATGAGATCATTCATCATTCCAATGGGCATAATGAGATTCTCAATAAACTCTTAACTACTTATTAATGATTTATTTGGTATGTATATCATTACAACAGGAATCTAATCGTATCCAAAACGTTAATAAATATTTGAAAACCACTACCCTACATATAATTGTTCAAAAATATATATATATTCTTGGAAATATTTACATTTTTTCATAGCGATCTAATTAAAATTTGGATATTCAACAAAAATTAGGTGACATTATTCAAATTTCTTGGAGAAATACACCATAAAACCCAAAGGGGATATTATTATTCTAATGAAGCCTTTAGTTTCAATATCATTTACCATCATCTTTTGTACTTTCAACTTTTTAGTGTCATTTGATATAGTGGAAAAATTATTTTCCATTCACTACACATGATATTGATCTAAAACACAGATCCTCTATATGGTGGAAACCATAAGAAATCCTCTTAGAATACATCAGGGTATTGTAATAACTCTAGAGGAGAATATGGGAGAGTCACCTCTTAATCCATTACATGTATCAAACAACAACATATATTGAAAATAATTCTCTTTAATGAGGATATGATCTTACACTTCCTACCTCATCATCACATTAACCAGTCAAAAACAAAAATACAATATATTGAATTTTAATGTTAATATTCTTTTATATCATTAAATGTGAGCATGGTAACTAGAATACCACATCATGATAAATATCTTGTTCAATCTTGTGATCTCCATAATGTTGAATATCCTCACAAGCTTGATTCTAGAGACCATACTTAAAAATTATCTACAGATATAATGTTTGTCCACATTCAATCCCCATGGAATATTGATAAAAACCCCTAAAGTAAATTCAGTGGATAAATATTATCCAATAAACACTTGAGAAGATAATAAAAAATTGAATATTCCAGTATCAAACCAAGAAAAAGATAATATAGAATAAATCAGGATCGTACACTGAATTGTTTATGGTATCTCTCTATCGTTTTCAAAATCATGACCAAAATAAAAATTCCTTCAATTAAATATTCCATGAAGTTCTAGTATCTCATGAGTCACTTGAATCAATAACCATGATAGGGTAAACACCTACTAACAAGGTTATGTGGCTTCTATTTTGGTACAAATCCTTAAATAACTATTAGAAAATTAGTTATAAATCCTTTCTTATCTGATAATTGATAAGATATGAGAGAAATTGTGTAGTACTTGAAAATGTATCCCCTCATACCATAATTATATAACATGACAAAATCATCTCACACACAAGGAGTTTATGAACCTATAGACTTATCTGACTAAAAATAGTGACCCTAAATTCCTTCTTATAACATCTTATTCATGTTCCTATATTATAAAACCAATACCATGCTAGACAAATACATATTATTACCATTATCAGTGTGATGGAGATATGAAACTATGTCTTCCCCAATTCTCTTATTGACTGTCGATTCCTTATGAAGAACTTTGGAATAGTTATTCTAGTCTAAGTTCATAGATGATCAGTTAACCTCTTGGTGAAGACCAATATCTAAAATCATGGAATTATTCACCTCATTCCACATCATAAGAGGACAAAATTCAATCCAATCAGTTAATCATGCTTAGTAAGTGGAAATTTTCATTATCCACTTCTAAAGATCCATAAACACCAAATAATGATCCAGTTTCCATGAATTTATGATGAAATTCTAGATGAAGTGTTCTTTGATGTTTACCCATGTCATACCCTCACATTTACCGTCTACAACATGGAATCCCACTATCATCCAGTAGTTCCTGGAAGAATAATGTTCATCGTCTTCACCTTCCAATCGTATGGAGTCTCTACTTAGTTCAGAAATAGTATTAACGACTGTAATCTAGTCCTACCTATCCCAATGGTCTCTGGTTCCTTAGAATTACAATTTTTATGGAGATATAAGGAACAATAATAATCATCAATCTTTAGCCTCCCCTATGGGATCCCCCACCCTAAATAGGATTTATCCAAAAGATTCTCTAAAAGATCGGTTTTATAGCTTTACTGACTTGAAAAATAATGGGATAATACTCCTTCAAATTATCATAATGTGAATTCAGGTTATTCATATATAAAAATAGATAAACTCACACATTGAATAAACATTCTAAAATAAATTTATGAATTAAATAATGAATCATAAGTACATATCATAATTTCAATAGAAAAATAATCATTGATTCTTCGACTAATGAATGTATTAGGTATATATAATGTCATATTATTTTTATTACTATGATTCATTAATGCATAAAAAATACCATAATTTAGTGTGCCAATATCATGTGAATCACATAGTGTGAATTAAATAAATGGAAACATAAAATAAAAATATCACAATTCCCATATTATCTGAATGTAGAGGTCCAATATATGTGTGGAATAGTAACTAGAATAATTCTTCTTCTCGAGTCCTGAGTATCATAAAACATATATATTCTATACCAAATCAGGGATAGAGAAGACAAAATATAGTAAAAATTGTCATATGATACCATTTTATAAAACCCTTTCTTAAGCCACTATGTTAGAGATGGGATTCTACATGAAATCGTGAATAACTCCTTATATAAATGGTGTTGTTGAATAGCAATTGGATGTAAGGGAATCATGGTGGGGATGTTCAAATAATACTCAATAAGAATCATTTTATAATAAATGAAGCAATAATAATAAATCATATAAAAATAATTATATAAATAAAATCAGAGTATCAGTTTACACAAGTACAACGAGTCTGTGAAGTGTTAATAAGGAATGTCATTTATATAAACCAAACTAAACAATAAGATCCAAATTATGAGGTAAATCGGCTGAAAAAGTAGAAAAAGACATCCATCCAAAATTCAATATAGCAATTCCTACATCCACCTTCTAAATCTTATCAACAACCTTCCATAATTCCATTCTTCATAATCAAACCCCTTATCTTGAAATCACAAAGAACATCAAAATGATTGAGTATGGTATTACAATGTGGATTAGTAGGACACCACTGATATCCCTTAACCAATGTTCATAGTGTAGAATAGGGAATTTTATGATAGTAAATAGATTATATATAGAAAAAAAGAATATCATATAATTTAAACACATGTGTCGAGTCCATAGATATCAGATCTACCTATATTGGATCCATGTTGAATGGAATGTAACCCAACTACCCAACATGTCCCCATTGATGGGATGGTCCCAAACATGCCTTAAACATCCCCCTAAATAGGATAATACAAGTCATGTCAACCACTCACCTGAAACATCCCCATTGGGGGGTATTCCATTTATCACACCATGAATGATCAATAGTAGTAGAAAGAATAAAAACACATTATATATTTCATTCCAATGACTAGAATAAATCATGTCAAAGAATGTCAGTATCATAGTCCTCACAATCCAAAATCAAGAAACCCAAGTCTAACTCTTACTGTGATACACACACACCTCATGTGATCAAGCACCATAAAAAGGTATCATGGTACTACACACCCATACAAATAATAATATTTTTAATCCAATATAAAATATATGATTAATTCAGTGGATTATTTTCTTATATTTTATGATAATTGATAGAAAGTGTAACATTTTATGTCCAAAAGTACAATCAAATCATAATACCATTACCGAATCAGCATGATTTCAAATCATTGGATTACTTTTATGAATAAAATTAAATATAATGGTATGTTATGGTAAAAAAACTTAAGAATTTATACTGCTGAAAATGATATTGGTCTTTTTTTCTGTGAATATTCTATATTATTGAATCAAGATTACAATTTTATCAACAATCCATTATAAATTGTTATATGAATAGAAAACCCTTACATATGATAAATGAATTGAAGATCAACATGGTTTTTATGATATATGATAGAATAATATTGGTCTATAATGAGGAACAACACTATGGATCAAGAAAGTAGGATCAAACCATTGTCTGATCAATGAATAGAGGATATGGAAGTGAAGGAGATAACATAAAATCACCAAATTGGTTTTCTAGGGTGATGGGAATAGAAATTGGACAAATGTAATAGAGAAATATTGATAATTCTAACTTTTTAAAAAAATCATATAAACATGGAATCCCTTCATAGTTCATTGGATTCCACTAGACAAGTAGTGAATTCTAGGCAGACCAAGTTCATCACCTAAAACTACTAGAAATATAGTGCGATCTATAAAAAGGACTTAGATTATATAGTCTACCATGTAGTTTTGATGGAGATGTTGTAGTTTCTTCAAGCAAAATAAATATCCCTTGCCTAGATCATTTCCCTTTATATTCTATAGAACACCCCTTACTAGCCTTAATTTACTTTAAAGAACAAAAAATAGTTATGTACAAATTAATATTTTGAATATCAAAATTCTAGGTTATACACAAGTCACCTATTAAAATTACATAATGAATGAAATCCATTAATCATATAATATTAAATACCATTAATTCATCCTCAATATCATTTCACATTTATTGCCTCATTGTACTTCCTATTGTTATATTCATTCCACCCTTTGAAGAAATTGATAATAGTTGGATTTTCAAAATAAATCCATAATTTAAAATACATATTCCCTATTAAATTTCACTATACATCACCTTAAATTCCTTCCATTACATATTCTATATCCATACATTTAATTCTCCCCATCGAAAAGTATATTAAAATTTTCCCTTGATTTTTCAATCCATGAGCATTAAATATCTAATTATAATATGCCGTAATAATTTCATGTGACTATCAAAAAAAATCATAACTATAAAAAGTGTTGAAAGTCACAATATTAAATTAATTACAATCTATATTAGAGACATTATAAAAATAGGACCCAGGGATTAACATTATATTATTAATGTAATGAAATATTCAAAATATTATTTTGATACTGGAAGTCATTTGATATAATCATTAATATATAATAATCATAATAGATTTACAAACCAAACATTTTTGAAAACATGTGTCTCAACCTATGACCCCCAAAACTATTCTGTTATGAAATAAGACAATTAGTTTCATTCAAAATTTAATAACCACAGAACCAATTTAATACAAATTTGTCATGATATTTTTAATGTTCACTGTTAAATTTAATGATTAAAAAATACCATGTTTTTTATGGATTTTAAAAATAATTTAATAATTGTAAAAAACTTTAACATGATATTATACAACTAATCCTATATAGATTCCACAGATTAATTCATTCATGATTCATCATGTGAATAGTTTTCATTATTCTCTCACATGATTGTGACTCATAACCTGGGATTTTAATATCCTTATATGATTATGCTGGTTATCTACAAAAATATGGGTAAAACTATAAATCATCACTTATATTCATGATGTGAACAAAATAATATATTAATGTCTTAATCCACTAAAAAGAACACTCAATTTTTTTAAGAATACATCAACTTGATAAATATAAATTAGTATCCTCAAAAAAAATTATATTTGTAAATCAATTCACTCCATTGTTTAATTCATTATACCATATAAGAGTTTAATCATGTCGTTTAAATATTAAATAATTATAATTAAATAAAATAAGAAATAAATTATTCAGATTCAATGAAAAATAAAAAAATTTATTCTTATCATTTGAACCAACCTACTAAAGATATCATAGTTAAAAATACAAATAAACTATGTAAAACAAAATAATTATTCTTATATTTATATGTTCCTTCCCCCTTTGTATCAACTATAATTTTTATCATTATCTATTTAGTTAGGTTATATTAGAAACGTTGGGTCAGTGATTCCTTAAAATTTCAAATATATTTTTGAATATACATGAAATCTGCATGTAATTTTCCTTTTATAAAATTCTCTCATAATCATTGATCTATCCACTTCTTCTCAGATTGATAAAAAATTATTTTATTTTATTTTATTTTCACACATGTTTATGAGAAGCTTCATGGTCTTATCATTTTTTTCTCAACTTCCTTCATTCCATTAAAAGAATTAAATTATCTCCTTGATCACTATCATATTCTATTTGATTATCCAAATAATATATATACATGTTCATAGACCATTTCATGATTTTTAGACTATTTTTTGATACCCTTGATGTGATTGGTGTGTATTTATTTAAATAAATATTTATTCCTTTGAGCTCTATGAAGATTCGTGGGAAATTTTGTATATCATGAATTTTTTTCCTAAATGCGTGTTTTATATACATAGTTGGGGAGAACATGAATTTTGATCAATAATTATAATATAAGGATTAAAATTAAAAAATAATGGTTTGATTCATAATCTAGAATATCCAATAGTCAATTCATGTATGTTTTATAAACTATAATAATTTCTATTTTAATTATCTAATCATATGTTTCTCTCCATTTATTTTCATACAATGAGTTCGATCATTGATTTAGAGGGTTCCCCTAATGATTATACTCCCTATTTTACTTTCATGGATCAATTCAAATAGATTTTGTAATATTCATAATTTTTAATGATATTAATAACCCACATGTTAATAAATTATAATTCGTTTTCAAAATATATGATATTTTATAAAAATATTACATAGTAAATGTTATGAAGGATTATTATAATGGTAAAATATCTTTTAGAATCATTAAATATTCTATGGATTTTATTGGAGTTTGTATATAAGTTATTAAAAGATTATGTGGGGAGTAAATGAAATAAAAATATAAAATATATTATGTTACACACGAACATTTTATCCCAAATAATATTATATATCCCTAACATTGGATGGTATGCTAAATATAAGTTCCCCAGTAGATCTGTTATGGGGGGGTTTACCATAGGTGGGGCATATCCATTGTGTATATCAAGTTTTTTCTAATTTCTAATAATGATATAACCTATATGATAATATTATTATATTACTTTTCAAAATAACATAATATCTCCAAAATGGTAAATTGTAAGGGAAATATGAGACAACCATTAAGTTTGGGACCTGGGGTTTTCCCAAGACATTTCACAACATTTTTCAGGGTTCGGTGATTTGTTATATCTTAAGAGAGGATTTAATTTTTCATATTTTTATTACATATTTTTTCAAAAATAATAAAATATCTAATAAATTGTGTTCCCTGTAAGAAATTTGAGAGCACTGTTGGGTCTAGGGCATAGGGATTACCTAATATTGGTGGAAGCTTTTTTGTACATCAGGCATTTGGAAAAAACCACACTTGGGCATACAATATTTAATTTTTTATTATATAATTTTCTAAAATAATTTAATATATCCCAAATGGTGTGTTTTATTAGAAATCGAAAAACCCCAATAGTTCTAGGACATGAGACTTACGTTAGGAGAGACATAATATTTCTACATGTCGTATATTTGTTCCAAAATAGGTATTATTATTTTAATTAATATATTTTTTTATTAATTTAATTAATAAATATGTTTTTCATCCTTAAATATTTGTCCCCAAAATTGTAACCACCATTGTTTTGAATAATGGTTTCCAAAAACATCAATTTACTATATTTTTTATTATTTCAATCTCAAATGCAGTAATCAAGAAAACTTTTATACCCTTCCTTAATTTTTTGGTTAATATGGTGAATCAATATGAGGATTTGGTTTTGATGAAATTTTTTTTTGTTGGTTTTTGAAATAGTTGATCAATTCTTGGTTTGATGATGGTTTATTTCGTTGATACCCGGTGATCCTAAAATTCATATGCCTGTGTTTGCTAAAACCTTGGCCGATCGATCTAGGAATACATATATTCTTATATATCTATTATGGGGACTATGAACAAATGTAACCAGATAGTTATTATTTTATTTTATTTTATTTTATTTCCTCTATAATTTATTTCTCAATTTATGGAAATAATAATATTTTATAAACAATTATTCATTAAATCCAAGTGTAATCTATGGAAAAGTCCACACATTATCAATGGAAATTTATAAAAATTATTCAATTATAATTTATAAAATTTATTAAATGCTAAATTATTATAAATTATAAAATTATAATTGTATTGTATTTTTCCTGACTGGTTATGAAAACATTATTAAAAGATAATTCTGTTTGATTCTCAAATGGATTATAATTGAAAAAGTATGAAGAGATAATTTTTAATTTTTTCAAGTGGGAATTACCTGAATTTACAAAAAAAAAATTGAATAAATTATCTACCATTGTTATGTAGATTTTTCAAAGGTTAATTTATTAAATTATCAAGGTATAATTATTGAATTCAAAATAGATGATTATATGGACTATCAAAAGATAAGTATATCAAGTTGATAGAGGAAAAATTATTGAATAGAAATTACTAAAGGATAAACTCATTGTTCCAACAAGGTATTAATTATTGGAATTATTAAAATATGATTACATTTAACTCGAAAATAATAATTATAAAAATTATCAACTGATAATTTCATGTTTATAAAATGAAACAATAATGAAATATTATCAAAAATATAATTAAAAAATGATGTATTATAATTAATTGTAAAAATATATTAATAATTCATAATTCATAATTAATAATATAATAATTATTATAATGGATAATATTTGTTAAATTATAAAAATATTATTATATTGAATATTATATAATAACGTATCTTGAGATAATTAAAAAGGCCTAACTTGTAATAATTTTCAAATGGTAATTATAAATGATAATTTATGTTAAATTCTGAAAAGAAAATTTTAAAAGGATAATTTGTAATAAGATATCATGAGATAATTATAAATATATAACATTGGAGTTATTATTAATGGATAATTAATAATGGTTAATTTTGGATAAATTAACATAAAATAATTATTAAAGGATAATCTATTGTAATAATAAAAATATAATTATAGTAGGATAATTAATGGGAAATTATCAAAATATAATTATTTATGGATAATTTATAAAAAATTATAAATTTATAATTAACCTCGTGGAGAATATTACATGAACTAGCATTGGTCTATAATGATAATTTAGAAAATATCCAAGGGAGAGAGTGTTTTATCACATGTGAAATTTTATTTGTTTTGAAATAAAACAACTCTTTAGATCCTAGAACCCTTGGTGAACCTCAAGATTTAAAATGTGGATTTTTACAAAAATTTTGTCACAAATAGGTGCTCTAAATTGTTTTTTCCACTCTAATTATTGAAGCACATGGTGTAGTTTATCCTATCATTTTACATTAATGACATTTGATGTAAGATTTTCCTTACCTTTATAGATTTTTCAGAAAGACTTCCATAGTATTATTTAATCATATACATATTTTAGGAATATACTATATTATGATTACATGTGGGTGTCTATGTAGCCCTTTGAACATAATGTGACACTCTTTCCCATGAGTACATAATACCTTCTTATACTTGTTTGATAATGATCACATGTGTTGTTGTGCTATAGTACTTATGATTATGTGTTATTATTTCTTTTGAATTTCTCAATGCTATGTGTGGTTTTTTGGTATTTTTATTAGATCCCAAGGAAGGTTGGCTGATTTCACATGTCTATTATTTGGAGTGGAATTGTACATGACATACTATGATGGTGATGAGGGACTAATACATAGTTTATGGGTATGAAGATGCCTCGTGGATGTCGTGATATGAACTCGATTCCTAGGGGGTGCCATTGGTTATGATCTCACTGCCCAATTTATGTCTAGTATATCTCATTTCCTAGAGGAATCCAAAAGCATGACTTTCGTGTTGATGAGTGTGTGTTGAGTGATACCATTGCATGATTTTGAGAAGCATTATTCATGATATTGATGGATATTCCTTTTTTCATCCAAAACCTTCATTATCCATCCAGTATATAGTCAATGTATGAATAGTTTTATTTTTTGTGAAGAATTTTTTAGAACACACATATTTTTATTTGAATATGTGTTAGAATATATTTGTTATTCATTTATTATTATTGTAGAATACAATTGTATACATGATCACATCTGGTTAATGATGCGTTTTTGGTTTCTTAATGATTGTTGTAACTAAAACCTACACGTGAATTTCAGTGCACATGGAGATTTCATGAGGGGGCCCGGGCTATATATAACAATGGAACTGAGCAGTGTGGATCTGTTTCTAATATTGTAATAATTATTGTGGGACCTATCATTTAACTTTTTACAATTTTCAAATTTATTTACCCTGGACATGATTTAAAATTTTGGGAAATATTATTATTTACATTTCTTGTTTTGCATATATTGAATTATTTTTCTTCCTAAATATAATAATTTATTACTATAGTTTTTTTGTTAATGATCTTATGATATGATACTTATGGAATAGTCTCCATATTATTGGACTCAGACAATAACTGCTACTCTACAACATTATGCATTTAGAGAGGCATGCATGATGTAATTTGGAACTCTAGATCAGACATGATGGTTTGGGTCTAGAGGATACATAATGGAATTAGAGGATAATGGTTCAATGTGTTATTGTACTCATTTCATAAGGATAGGTCATGGTATATATGAGTTATGATAGATGGGCCTCATGCATGGGAACTACGATAGTGCATGGTCAGTACTCTATAGTGGACCACCGATTTTCCATAAAGTGTAGAATTTATATTTTTCTGGTTAATATCGATGAAACTCCCCATGGGTTAAGTAGATTATGTTTGTATAATATTTATGTGATTTTGAGTGCATCCAATCACCCTTAAATGGAATATATGTTCACATGGCATATAAATACATTTTGTTGTACTGCATGGTAGATTATTAATTAGATGACATGATTTTATCTCACCATTTGGGATAATTTATCGTCATTGATATATTTGTGTTTCATGATGTTATGATATATCTACATTCTCCATAATTAGTTGAACTAATTATGATATTGAGTTAGTATTTATACGATTACTGTGATTATCAAATTGGTATGGGAAGAATTTGTTTGTACAATGATTGGTATCCCATGGATTAAGGGAAGACTACTAGATAAGCCATGTGTTATCCCATTGACTCCTAGGAGAAACCCTGTATAGTTCCAATGTTTTATTAGGGTTTTTAACAACTATTTCACACATTTTATGTCTGTTATTTTTTGTTATAGAAGATATTTACATCATATTGTATTATTAGACTACTTGGGAAGCATGTAAGAATACATCCACAAGGGAGGAGGCTCCATCATAGCCATATGACATGTAAGAGAATATAGTTGAGATTTTTGTCACACCAATTCTAAGGTATATACAGTAGGCTCACATTAATTGGATTTCTTTTTAATTGTTCCATCATATTCATATGATTTAGGATCTATGTTAAATTATGATCTCACTTCATCACTAACATTATTCATCCATCAAGGTCACTAGAGGACCTCTTGATCTTTAGTATAGAGTTGAAATTTTTTCAAATATTTGTCAAAGTAGATACTTTGAATGATCAGTACTTTAAGATGAAACGGAATCATGTCAGGTTTGTGTCGAATTTTGATTCCTCATATAATATGGAGCCATACGAGGTGAAGGATCTCATTGTTCAGTTAGATTACATGGAATGGAAGATATTTATAACGTCGAGTATTATTCCATGGGGATCACCTATATTGTTTTCACATAAGGTGTATGGTATTCATCAGCTATTAATTGAATACCTAACGTTTAAATAAGTGATGATAAACTACAAATATTCTATGCATATGATAGATTAACTTCTCAATATGCTACAGGGAGCCTAGTGGGTCTCTATTTTTTATTTCTGTTCAATAAAGCATCAATTGCAATTTTGAGAGGATGAAATTCTGATGACAGGATTCCAAAGTAGTCCTAGACTATATGAGTGTTCTGTGATGTCGTTGAGAATAAGGAATATTCCAATAGTTCTCAGGGACCTACTGAAAAATATTATTCATCCTTACTTGGACTAATTTATTGTACTATATATCATTGATATCCTCATCTACTCAATGTGACTTGAGAAAAAAGATATCCATATGGTGATTGTCCTAGGTATTCTTATTGAACGCATGTATAATATCATGATTTTGATGTGTGACAACATGATTATATATGTGATGTTCATAAGACATGTGGTGTTTGAGACCAGTATGTCTATAGGCCCATAAATGTTGTGGATGTCCCGCCCACATCCTTTGAATGTTATTGAGATTAAGAGAATTCTAGCTATAGTGGGATATTATAAATTGTTTATTAATGACTTATCTTGAATATCATCACCCATGAATGTAGTAAAAAATATGTAGTTGAGGTTATAGTGGCCAGATCTTTTTGAAAAAGTGTTTTTTATGATAAAGATAAGGTTGTCGACTACTCATTAATAACACTCCTAGAGTCTGTGAATTTTTATGTGGTGTATTTTGATCCATTATGTATCACCTAAAATATTATCAATATTATACTTTGAGGTTAAATTTAATTTTATAAATACATTTATTAATATACAACACCATGTTGATCATATGCTAAAAACAACATTTATTTAACAAATGTTGCAGAAAATATATAGTAGTTTTAAAACCATTTAACCAAGATCCTATTGTAAAACAGAATTTGGACTCATTTAGAAATTTTAATTTTTAAAAAATATTCATTTTTTAATGTAAAATATTAAAATTATCTTTGAGAGAGTTGTTTTATTTTTTCAAAGAATTTTTATTTTGGATGAATGGTTCAAAATACTACATTTTAATACAAATTATCATTTTCATTAAAAATATTACTACTGTTAAATTATATTTTTAATTGGTTTTAAAAAAAATAGATCAATTATATATATATATTAATTAAATTTTGTTCATTGAAATCATTTTAATATTTAATATAGATTAAAAAATTGTTTTATTTTACATTTTTACTTGAAAACTAACATCCTCACCACATATTAGTGGTTGGCTTTAAATTTTATTTTCCAACATCATTAAACTAAATTTGGGAAAAAATGGACATATAAGGTTTTAATAAGTATAATATTTAAAATCTAATTAAATCATCTTAATTTTTGATAGAAAATATTAGTGAAACTGATTAGAATAAATACAGTTATTACTATTAAATTAAGCATAAAAAGGGACTACACATTAAAATTAAGGGTCCAAATGACCAAGACACTTTCTGAAAATCCTTTTAATTCCAATATTTCTACAATATAACATATTTTTTCTAATATTACTAGTAATTTTCATACTATTTCATAAGTTTGACACATATCATATGTTTATGAATATAAAATGAACGAAATGGAACCTATCATACCTTTAATATTTATTAATCATTAGAGTGCAGAAGAATCGTTATAGTTTTAGTTATAAAAATTATTTTTATTTTTAAATAAGTTATTTTTATCATGATAATTGAAAATTAATTGTTAGAGATAATATTATTGGATTAAATGCATAAGAAACTTTAATATAATGAATATTTTATTAATAATTAAACAGAATGAATGATGCAAAAAAAAACATTAAAGGTAATGTAATTTTATTGAATAATTATATTGATTTTTTTTATGAATATATCATGGAAAAAATATGTAATGTTAATATATCTTAATTCCAATATATATATATATATATTAAAACTAAATAAATAATTTCAAAATTTACATTAACATTATTTTAAAACAAATGTTAATTTATTAAATGATATTAAATTAAAAAAACGTTATATAATGAAAATTTATTTTTTAAAATATATTAAATATAAAATATGGTCAATTAATTATCTAAATTATCTATTAGAATTAAAATTTTGATCCACATATAACAAAAACATTGTTTTCATTCTTAGTGTTTTAGTAGTTTTTTTGGGTTTTACATGCTCTGGTTTTAAAATTAATTCCCATCACACACTGAATATACATATCAAATTTTAGTATCCAATTAAGAATTTATTTTTTAATTTATTTTATAATAAATCTCAATTTAAGTTAGTCATAATGGTAAAATTACATATGATCGAAAACTAGATACTTTATTAAAAACAAAAAAAATGAAAAATAAATAATATGAAATACTAAGGAACAAAATGATAAATGATCATTAAAATTTATGTTTTGTGAGTTTTTATAAACTAAAAATACCATATAATAAATTATTTCTCCTTTTTCAAAGAAAATGGTGTGGGTTAAACCTCCTAATACTGTTTACCTTTTAGTATCTACATGAATTCCACTCCTCCTCTGCTATATAAAGGTAATAACTCTTTCTATATATCACACATCTCAAGAAAAAATATATGATCCAAAATATACCCAAAAAGGATCCCAACAACCATCACCAAAACCTATATTCCTCACCTTGGTCAAAAATCTATCCATGTAAGCCCTTTTGTGGAACCCAATAGAATTTACCCAAAACATGGTAACATTATTCATATGTGAATTTATACATTTTTCATTCTCCACTCATTTATTTTATATTATTACATTATTATATAATAACATTAGTATCTTAGATTTACAGATATCCTTTTATGTTATGTGTATTAACAACACCTTCAAACACTTACATCTATTGTGAAGTGAAATAATCGTTCGTGTACAGATAACTACCGCATCACAAAATTATGTAAGTTATTTTTCTTTTACAACCATTCATCGTTGGAATATATGATGGACCTCATATTTTTGTATGCAATATATGAAATGTTTTTATTCATACTTATGAATTATTTATATAATACTTATATTTATGTGTTCCATTTGGGGTAATTATGATAAAATAGTTTGTGGATGTGTTGACTATGCCTCCTCAAAGCAATATAATATGTTCACATACTATATGGAATGTATTTAGGATAGAATTAAATAAGCATATGTAAAATAAATTAAATTTATATTATATTGATAAAATAAATAACATTAAGTAAATATGTAAATTTATTTTATTTCTAACCCTTTTCATGCACCAAATAACTGATAACCCCATTCGTGAACGTGTGGATTTTCACATCCTCAGTGCGATGTGATTCATTTAATATAAAAATTATTTTATATATACGAATATATTATTTAAAATAATATAATTAATAAAATATTATCATTTCTGCATATATAAAATGTTACATACCATATTTCCATAATGATCAGTAAAAGATGGTAATGTTACTGAGGCGTATGTGCAGCTTACCATATATGTGATTGTAATGATGCTTCATTTTTTATAACCATCATTCGTTATTATTTTTAAAAGTATAATTAATTTATATATGAGATATATATGTAATTATTATTATTCATGATTTTTTTATATAATGATCCCTTTGATCATTTTCATCCTACTAACCTTTTTTTAACAAATGAACCAATTTTTTTAAAAATGCATGACTTAAACATGATTGTTTAAGTTGTTGTATGAAAAATTTTAATAAGATAAGTATAATTAATTGTAAACCTAAAAAAGATATAACTCAACTATATAATTAAAATATTATTAGTATTCACGTATATAAAAACAAACATGACATGTCAGACTCAAGTTAAAGGGTTTTCATATCAGTTTTATTTCGTTGTTGAATATTTTAATGTTATTCCCCTAGTTTGTTTATGTGGAGTATATAATTACTTTTGAAATGTTATTTGTTGAATTTCATTATTCTAATTATTTTATAATATTCATTTAATGATTTTCATCTATGAGTTTTATGATTCAGATATTTCAATGTTGTATGTTCACAAAGGAATTTTTAATGATTATTCTCTCCAACAAAGTTTTTAATGATTTTTCAATTGTATTTCCAATCATCAATGCAAAAAATATTATTCATAATCCAATCGGAAATTATTGATCAATTTTTATTATATATTAACCGTGGATATTTTATGTCATGACCTGTCCTCGAGGCCCGTGCCGTGACTACCCCAAGCCCGCCTTCCATAGGCCAGGGGCTGGCGACTAGCACCAGGGCGTAAATCCCAACAAACAGGGAAGGCATTGCCTTTGAAAAGTAAAAAAGTACCACAGAGTAAGCAAGCGGAAAAAGTAAACACTAAGTAAAAACTGTACAAGCTGTGCTGAAAGTAAAAGGGGCCGGAAATATAAGCCCAACTGTAAAGTACAACTTAAAGGAAAAAAAGCAACTAAAAAGGGAAAACTGCAGCGTCAAGCCGTCCTATGGAAGTCCCACCTGAAGGGTGGGTACAGATAGCCTCCACTGCTCCTCGGGTCCACCTGACCGCTCCGAGTACGTCACGCCCAGTGGTCCACCTCCAGGTACCATCCTGCTCCGCACGCCTCCACCACGATCATCGCTGTCCGTCGCCTGCAACCAACAAAACGTAGTGTGGGCAAAGCCCTTGCAGGGGTGAGTATAAGCTACTCAGTAGGGACCCCGAGACCCCCGAAGGTCTCCCGAAATCCACAAAGGATAATCCACAAAGGAAAGATACAATCACGAAGTAACATCTGACACGTCTTAGGTATATGCCCATACATATACCTAAGTCATCAATTCCCGTTCGGCTCCAACGTTTGAGCCCAAGAACAACCCAGTCCACACAGGAAAGAAAAACGTATACCCACACAGGATAGCTCAACACAATCCACAAAGGAGAGTAAACAGTAAATCCACACAGGATAGCTCAACACAGTCCACAAAGGAGAGTAAACAGTAAATCCACACAGGATAGCACATCACAATCCACAAAGGAGAGTAAACAGTAAATCCACACAGGATAGCTCAACACAATCTACAAAGGAGAGTAACACAAGATTCAGCTCACACAGGTATACTTCTTCGGATGACGATAAAAATGATCACTGATCCATCTAAGTCGTCAGACCCACGAAGGATCGATGGGTAACTAACCCCCACAATGACCCACACAAGATCGGACCCACACAGGATCGGGCCCACACAGGACCGGGCCCACGCAGGACCAGTAGGCGCTGGCTCACATAGAACCGCTGAGCGCTGACCCATATAGGATCGGACCCACATAGGATTGGGCCCACACAGGACCGGGCCTACGCAGGACCTGTAGCACTGATCCACGTAGGATCACTAAGTGCGGTAGTCGTCGTAGTCCACTGAGGATCTCTGCACAGTCGTCGCTGCAGTTCACAAAGGATCTCTGCATGGTCGTCGTCGGAGTCCACTAAGGATCTCTGCACAGTCGTCGCCGCAGTCCACTGAGGATCTCTGCACAGTCGTCGCTGTCGAAGAAGCATTCACAGCCAGCTCTAGTGTTCCCGCACACCGCAAGCTCGTACAGGAGGGTCCGCTCCACGAGCCGAGAGGCTGATACATCAACTGACACAATGTCCGAAGTTGATGTATCCAAAAATTCTGTATCATCAACAGGAACTCAACGTCGCAGACGGCGCGTCAATCGGACGCTCGGTCTGAGAGTTATTGGCTTTTTCGTCCCAGGGGCCCGGTTGGTTTTTAAGGAAAAACCAACCCAATCGTATGCCACCTGCATCCAAACCTCGGGCGGAGTATGCCAAAAGATCCATCTCACAAAGGGGAACTCAACAAAGCTAACGGCACGTCAATCGGACGTTCGTAGCTCAAGATATGAGCGTTTCCGCTCCGAGGGCCCGGTTGGTTTCGTGTACGAACCAACCCGGCCGAACACAATGTATTCTGAAACCTTGAGTGCGATATACCAAAACGACCGTCTCGATCCAAGGATCGTGTTGCCACTGACAGTGGTTCGCTTGGAGGCTCGTAGCTCAAGTTACGGGCATCTGAACAAAGAACATCCGAAGACGGGGGGTACGGGCCCGGGCCGACCCGGCCCGACCCCCCTGGGTCGGCCGAACCTGGTCCGAACCGGTCCGGCTCGGCTTGGCCGAGCAGCCCGACACGGGGGGAGCCGTCGCCCCGCCTGACACCCCCGCGACACACGTGGGGTGTCGGCCGGCCAACTAGATGCGGCTGAAGCCGCGTCCTGGGTGACGCGGGGGGTGTCGCCGCCCCCGCGTGACACCCGCAGGACATCCGCGGGGTGTCTCCTGGCACCGGACGCGGCTTCAGTCGCGTCCCGCGCGCGCCGCCGCCTCCTGGTGCCGGCGACCCGCGCCGCCGCCGGCTTCCGCGGGCCGCCGGAGTCGCTCTGGTGGCCCGTTTTTCTTCCCGACTGCGCCATTGCTCTTCCCGGGACTCGTTCTTCACTGCGGGATCGTCAAACATCCGTTGCAGCACGTTCCGTCGTCGCCCGTCAAATCCGCACAAAACGAAGAACGGCGGAGGGTCGTCGGGCCGTGTTCGTTTGGGCCGCACCCTCTGCGTTAGAGATAAACAACGGGAGGAATTTATGTTCAACACATGAACGAATATTCGAAACAATTTTTTTAATGAAATAAAATTGTTTCATAAACGGGATTATAAAAGAAAAGGGGGTAATTCCCAAAATAAATCCCTACCTCATTGATCGTCGTACGCGACCGTTCTTCGCGGAAAAGCTCGTCGCGGAAGAGGGGGATCGTCGCGTCGTCGCGCGAAGGCGTCGCGTCGTCGCGGAATCCTGCGTTGAGTCGGTGAGCTCAACGGACCAAGAAAAACAAATTTAAATTATAAATAATTAAATCTGTGTTTCGTTTAAAACCAAAAAAAACCTTGAGAGTAAATCTGAAATCACTCACCTCAAACGGTTGGTGATCGGAGATCGGAGCAGGGAAGAACGTCTCGGACGGAAGCGTCATCGATTTCCGTGTTCAGCGTTCTTCGCGTTCTTCGCATTCTTCGCGTTTTTCGCGTTCTTCGCTTTCTTCGCGTGGGTGAAGAAGATACAAGGGTCCTCTCAAATCTTCTCAACACGCAAATAACCAGCGGTCGTGCATTGGCCTTATTTTATTATTACGCCAACGAATTTGAAAACTGGTTAAGAAACGACTAATCAATTCGTTGAATTAATTCAATGAAAGAAACAACCCATTTAATTTACGAAATAAACCGCCCAATTAAATGTTCTGTTAATATTTTAAGAATCCCGTCAGTTGACTTTCATAAAGACGGGTTTTCGCGGGTGCGTTTCTTAGCGGAAAGAAACGGCGGAGCTCGTGCGGGCCCCACCTCACAAATATCCTACCAAGGTTGTAGGATATTTCTGTATAGCATCCTATACAGTTTAACTCAGTTCAAGACGTCAACAAGTTGCTTCAAGTGGCTTCCAAGTGGCTTAAGTGAAATAAAATAAAGATGTCGCAAAATTATCTTATTTCTTAACTTTAAGCCCGAAAATTAAAAACCACACCCGAGCAAAAGCAACTCCGGAAGAGGCGTTTCTAAGCGAATATCGGCACTGCGATTTCATCGGTGCCCTCAGAATTCGATTCCGGGCACGGGTTCAAATGTTAGAAAAACCCGCTCGTCTGTTCACTCAACATACCCGAGCCAAACTTCGGAAAATGATTCTGGGCACACCGGGCCTCGGAATCAGGTGTCGTCAGAGACTGCGCTCTTGTAAAATTCCAAAAAAAAATTAAGAAAAAAAATTCCTCTAAATTTACGGGTCTTTACATTACTCCCACCTCAGGGCTTTATGTCCCCGTAAAGTTACATCAAAAACTAGGGAAACAAATGAGGGTACTGAGCACGCATCTGAGCCTCCCTCTCCCATGTGGTCTCATGGAGGTTCTCGCGCTGCCATCTGATGCGCACAAGAGGAATCGATCTCCCACGTAGGACCCGCTCCTGCCGATCCTCTATCTCCACCGGGAACTCCGCAAAAGTAGCCCCATCAGATAGTGCTGCCATGAAGTGGACCTCACGTAACGAGAACTGACACTTCGAGAGCTTTCCATAAAGATGGTGCTCTAGGAGTGTGTCTAGTACTACACGCAAGTGGTAGGCGTGCTCCTCCTCCGTGGTTGAGTACACCGAGATGTCGTCGATGAAGACTACGACAAAACGATCGAGGTATGGCTGGAAGATCCTGCTCATGAGGATCATGAACACTGCTGGAGCGTTGGTCACGCCGAAAGGCATAACCAAGAACTCATAGTGGCCATACCGACATCTGAAGGCCGTCTTCTGCACATCCTCGTCTCGAACTCTGAGCTGATGATAGCCTAACCTGAGATCTATCTTCGAGAACCACCGTGCTCCATTGAGCTAATCTAAGAGATCATCAATCCTGGGTAGCGGATACTTGTTCCTCACTGTCACCTGGTTCAGGCGACAATAATCGACACACAGTCGCAAGCTCCCGTCCGCCTTCTTGGCGAACAATATCGGGGAAGCCCAGGGTGAAACACTGGGTCGGATAAACCCATTTCCCTACAAGTCCTCCAACTGTACTCGCAGCTCTCGAAGCTCATCGGGGGCCATCCGATATGCTGGAGTGGATATCAGGGTTGTCCCGGGGTGCAGGTCAATATAAAAGTCTACCTCTCTGCGAGGAGGTAGTCTTGGAACGTCGTCGGGAAAGACGTCCGCGTACTGATCCACCACTGCAGGAAAACTGGGACTCCACACGTCAACTGCTCCCAGGATGAGGCTAGCCAACTGATGAGTGATGGGCTGACCTCTCCTCTGCGTGAGTCCATCCTGTGCTGCTAAGGCTCCCTTCTCGCCGGTGAAGGTGAACCTGCTCCCGTCGGTGCGCACACATCGCACCTTGCGCCTAATGCAGTCAATCTGAGCATGGACCGTAGACAACCAATTCATTCCCAAGATGACGTCGTAAGGCCTCGACGCCGCTACAAGAGGATCCCAGCCGAAGCACTTGCCTTCTAGAGTAATCTCACACTGCCGGCACCAGTGCGTAATCGTCGAGTCTGCTCCCGTAGGAGTCTCTAGCCGTAAGGATCGAGCCAACGGCTCCGTCGGAATCTCCGAGCTCCGAACAAGGGCAGTGGCTATGAAAGAGTGACTCGCTCCTATGTCTATAAGAACTGCAACAAGGGTGGAATAGACACAGATCGTACCTCGAATAATCTCTGGCACGCCGTGGTCGTAGGCCTCCGCTGCCTGGTGCTGAGCCTGTCTCTGCCCGCCTGCTCCCTGTGGTAGGGGCGGGCTTCCTGGTGGTGGTGGTGGCAGAGCCTCAAAGCGTCGCCCACCACCTGCTGCTCAGCCAGCTCCTCTTCCTCGTCCGCCTCCTCCATGTGGACCACCGCGGTCAACCCTCTGCCTCTGCCTGGGTGGTCCCTCCACCATCTCCTGCCCCTCGGTACGACGAGTCGGGCAGTCACGAGCCATGTGGCCCTGCCCGCCGCACTCGTAGCACTACCTGCCTCTCGGAAGACTGGCTCTGCGCTGAGTGCCCTGCACTGCTAAGCCAGTGTCCCGAGGTCATCTGCCGGAAGGCCTGGTCTTCCTAGAACCCAGAGTCATCCGTCGGCTACCTGCTGCCAAAGACTCTGCTATCTGCCGCCCTGCGGTAGGTCTCGCTGTGGACTCAGCCAGGAAGCTCTCGATCAGGAGGGCTCGCTCTAGTACTCCTGCCTGGGTCAGGATGCTGAGCGAGATCAACGATGCCCTGATCTCATGTCTCAATCCCTGCTCGATGGTCCGAGCCCGGAAGAAGGGGTCCCGTACCATGTCGGTCGAGTAGCGAGAAAGATCGGTGAACCTCGTCGCGTACTGAGCGACCGTCAAGCTGCCCTGCCGCAACTGAAGAAGCTCCTTAATGCGCATCGCACTGAGGGTGGCCGGGACGAACTTTGAGCGGAAGAGTCTCTCGAAGTCCGTCTATATGAGGGTGGCTTCATCGTGTACCTCATGCATCAAGCTCCACCATCACCATGTTGATGCGTGCACTAGGCTTGCCGCGAGGATCACCATGAGGTCTGATGGTGTCCTCACTAGCCTAAATACTCGGACGACCGCCTCCAGCCAGTCCTCGGCTGCGTGGGGGTCCGACTCCCCACAGAACCTGGGAGGTCACTAGCGCTGGAACTCGTGCAGAGCTCCGAGGCGTCGTGCGTCGTCAGCTGCCAGTGCTGGAAGCATCGGGGGCTCGGCGGGTAAAGGTACCGCCGGTGCCTCTGCTGTCAACGGGCCCTGTACGGAGGCCTCGTAGCTCGGCGGGCTGTCGTCACGCTCTACTCTAGGAACCCAAGCTGGCTGCTGTCGTCGTGCCATCCTGAAAAGGAAACAAGTGCACCACGGTCAGAACAGTATACCTAGTGAGCTGACACAAGTAATCATAAAGAAAACTTGAAACACACATGCCAACAATGTTTTCGTTCATTAAGTCGGAAATCAGAAGTCAGGGTCCTGGTGTATGGATACGTTAGCCGTCGCACCAACACTGGACTCCCTGGACTGATAACCACACTCAATACGCTAAACACTATTGATTCTCACAGAAGAAAGATCAGAGTTTGCGGTAGAACCGACCACCTCTGATACCAATTGTCACGACCCGTCCTCGGGGCCCGTGCCGTGACTACCACAAGCCCGCCTTCCATAGGCCAGGGGCTAGCGACTAGCACCAAGGCGTAAATCCCAACAAACAGGGAAGGCATTTCCTTTGAAAAGTAAACAAGTACCAAAGAGTAAGAAAGTGGAAAAAGTTAACACTAAGTAAAAACTGTAAAAGTTGTGCTGAAAGTAAAAGGGGCCGGAAATACAAGGCCAACTGTAAAGTACAACTGAAAGGAAAAACAGAAACTAGAAAGGGAAAACTGCACCGTCGAGCCGTCCTCTGGATGTCCCACCTGAAGGGTGGGTACAGACAGCCTCCACTGCTCCTCGGGTCCACCTGACCGCTCCGAGTACGTCACGCCCATTGGTCCACCTCCAGGTACCGTACTGATCCACACGCCTACACCACGATCAGCACTGTCCGTCGTCTGCAACCAACACAACGTAGTGCGGGCAAAGGCCGTGCATGGGTGAGTATAAGCTACTCAGTAGGGACCCCGAGACCCCCGAAGGTCTCCCGAAATCCACAAAGGATAATCCAAAAAGGAAAGATACAATCACGAAGTAACATCTGACACAGCTTAGGTATATGCCCATACATATACCTAAGTCATCAATTCTCATTCGGCTCCAACGTCCGAGCCCAAGCACAACCCAGTCCACATAGGAAAGAAAAAAGTATACCCACACAGGATAGCTCAACACAATCCACAAAGGAGAGTAAACAGTAAATCCACACGGGATAGCTCAACACAATCCACAAAGGAGAGTAAACAATAAATCCACACAGAATAGCTCATCACAATCCACAAAGGAGAGTAAACAGTAAATCCACATAGGATAGCTCAACACAATCCACAAAGGAGAGTAACACAAGATTCAACTCACACAGGTTTACTTTTTCGGATGACGATAAAGATGATCACTGATCCATCTAAGTCGTCGGACCCACGAAGGATCGATAGGTAACTAACCCCCGCAATGACCCACACAGGATCGGACCCACACAGGATCGGGCCCACAGAGGACCGGGCCCACGCAGGGCCTGTAGGTGCTGGCTCACACAGAACCGCTGAGCGCTGACCAACACAGGATCGGACCCACACAGGATCGGGCCCACACAGGACCGGGCCCACGCAGGACCTGTAGCACGGATCCACGTAGGATCGCTGAGTGCGGTAGTCGTCATAGTCCACTGAGGTTCTCTGCACAGTCGTCGCTGCAGTCCACTGAGGATCTCTGCATGGTCATCGTCGGAGTCCATTAAGGATCTCTGCACAGTCGTCGCTTCAGTCCACTGAGGATCTCTGCACGGTCGTCGCTGTCGAAGAAGCAGTCGCAGCCAGCTCTAGGGTTCCCGCACACAGCAAGCTCGTACAGGAGGGTCCGCTCGACGAGCAGAGAGGTTGATAAATAAACTGACACAATGTCCGAAGTTGATGTATCCAAAAGTTCCATATCGTCAACAGGAACTCAACGTCGCAGATGGCGCGTCAATCGGACGCCCGGTCTGAGAGTTATTGGCTTTTTCGTCCGAGGGGCCCGGTTGGTTTTTAAGGCAAAACCAACCCGACCGTACTCCACCTGCGTCCAAACCTCGGGCGGAGTATACCAAAAGATCCGTCTCACAAATAGGAACTCAACAAAGCTGACTGCTCATCAATCGGTCGTCTGTAGCTCAAGATATGAGCGTTTCCGCTCCGAGGGCCCGGTTGGTTTCGTGTATGAACCAACCCGGCTGAACGCAAAGTATTCCAAAACCATGATTGCGATATACCAAAATGATCGCCTCGATCCAAGGATTGTGTTGCCACTGACGGCGGGTCGTTTGGAGGCACGTAGCTCAAGTTAAGGGCGTTTGAACGAAGACCATCCGAAGACGGGGGGTACGGGCCCTGGCCGACCCGGCCCGACCCCCCCTGGGTCGGCCGAACCCTGTCCGAACCGGTCCGACCCGGTCGGACCGGTCAGGCTCGGCCAGGGCCTGTCCAGCTCGGCTTGGCCGAGCGGCCGAGCGGCCCGACGCGGGGGGAGCCGCCGCCCCGCGTGACACCCCCGCGACACACACGGGGTGTCGGCCGACCAACAGGACGCGGCTGAAGCCGCGTCCCGGGTGATGCGGGGGGTGCTCCCTCCCCCGCGTGACACCCTCGGGACACCCGCGGGGTGTCTCCTGGTGCCGGACGCGGCTTCAGCCGCGTGCCATGAGCGCCGCCGCCGCGGCCGGGCACCGCTGCCGGCTTCCGCGGGCCGCCGGAGTCACTCTGGTGGCCCTTTTTTCTTCCCGTCTGCGCCATTGCTCCTCCCGGGACTCGTTCTTCACTGCGGGATCGTCAAAAATCCGTTGTGGCACGTTCCGTCATCGCCCGTCAAATCCGCACAAAACGAAGAACGGCGGAGGGTCGTCGGGCCATGTTCGTTTGGCCCGCACCCTCCGCGTTAGAGATAAACAACGTGAGGAATTTAAGTTCAACACATGAACGCATATTCGAAACAATTTTTTTAATGAAATAAAATTGTTTCATAAACGGGATTATAAAAGAAAAGGGGGTAATTCCCAAAATAAATCCCTACATCGTTGATCGTCGCGCGCGGGCGTTCTTCGCGGAAAAGCTCGTCGCGGAAAAGGGGGATCGTCGCGTCATCGCGGGAAGGCGTCGCGTCGTCACGGAATCCAGCTTTGAGTCCGCGAGATCAACGGACCAAGAACAACAGATTTAAATTATAAATTTTTAAATCTGTGTTTCGTTTAAAACCAAAAAAATGAACCTTGAGAGGAAATCTGAAAACACTCACCTCAAACGGTTGGTGATCGGAGATCGGAGCGGGGAAGAACGTCTCGGGCGGAAGCGGCGTTGATTTCTGGGTTCGGCGTTCTTCGCGTTCTTCGCATTCTTCGCGTTCTTCGCGAGGGAGAAGATGATATAGGGGTCCTCTCAAGTGGTTTCATGTGGGTTCCAATTGTCTTAAGTGAAATAAAATAAAGTTGTCGCAAAATTATTTTATTTCATAACTTTAAGCCCGAAAATTAAAAACCACACCCGAGAAAACGCAAATCTGAAAGAGGCGTTCCTAAGAGAATATCGGCAATGCGATTTCATCGGTGCCCTCAGAATTCGATTCCGGACACCGGTTCAAAAGTTAGAAAAACTCGCTCGTCCGTTCACTGAACGTACCCGAGCCAAACTTCAGAAAATGATTCCGGGCACACCGGGCCTCGGAATCAAGTGCCGTCAGAGACTGCGCTCTTGTAAAATTCCAAAAAAATTTAAGAAAAAAAATTCTTTGAAATTTACGGGTCTTTATATTTTATTACACCTCACATTTCTTATTAATTAAATCAATTATATGATATATGAGGAATGCTTTAGACTAGTATGGAATGGTTTGGGGACCATTTAATGTAATCCCCTTGATGTATAAGAAGTCTGATTGGATGAATTCAGTCAAAAAAATGATTTCTGTTTATAACCTATATGTTTTAAATCATTTTTTGAATGTTCGTGACCGTATATTTAGGGTTTGAAAAACAAAATTGGTTTGTAACTTGAATGTTGTTAAACTGTATTATGAAAGGACATGACTGTATAGGTGGGTGTACCTAGGAAACATTGCATTCATTAACTAATAATTTCATTTTTTTTGGGAATTCAATTATTATTATTATAATACAGGTAGTATTTTCTGTTAAATTATATATGGATTAATTTCATTCTTAGTTTATTGATTAAATGGAATGTTTATTTTGTTATCACCTTGACATATTTATTATTCCTTGCGTAATTTTTTGAATGGAATGTTTTTTCAACTATTTACAATTCCATATTGTTTATTATTATTGATACGTTATTAATTTTGCTATAAGATTACCCATACTGAGCAGTCTATATCACACTTATTTTTCTTCCATTAAAAATAATACAAAGATGAATTTTTGAATTAGTTTCAAAGAATAAATATTTTTTTGTGTTATGTATTATATTTTATTTTTTCTTCGAAATGTAAAATAGGTATCATATATGTAATATATTTTTTAAAATCAACTAAAAATATCAGTCGATAATGATACAATTCCATGTAATCATGCTAATGTAAATAAAATAAGTCACCATATCTGGGATTTTTATGTCATGGTTTTATAGTTGGTATCAAAAGATGTTTAGTATAAACCAAAGAATCTGGATTTACAAAACAAAGATTAGGGATCATAACCAAAATTAATACATTAAAGATATGTATAAAAGAACACCCCATTGAAACCAATTTTATTATTATAAGATTATGTATTGATATAATTTTCAATTTATCTTATGTATATCACTAGTATTGGGATTATAAAATTTTTTATTAGTGTTAGTATCTCATATAGTATGTTACATTATTTAGAGATGAAACAATTGAAGAAGAAACATATCAATAATCATAGCCAATGTAGGGGTTTCCATAATTATGAATCTAATATATCAGGAATTAGAACTTATAATGTAATGGATATATTAGAATATCTTATTCACGTTTAGAAAAATAAACGTTCCCAAATAGAGGTACCTATTCAAAAATGAGACTCCCCTTTGCCGGATAACATTTGTGACATAGTCCTCCATCCATTAGTGGGACTAATAATACAATTAATGTTTACTATTGTATTAAGTCTTTAGAAAAGATATTTGGAGTGTTGTGATGTGGTGAAAAGGATAAGGTTTCACTTGAAGTGTAATTCCCCAGATAAAATTCTGATCAGTGGTGGTTGTTGATCCAAAAAAACTATAGATGAAGATAACAAAAAACTCATGGAATGAACATATTTTAATGAGATATTATTTGATATATACTTCCCCAGTGGAAACAAATTGAGATGATGATGATGTTACCTATTTTAATGAAAAATGAGGAAGAAAGTGTTGAAGAGTATAAGGATTCCATCACAAGGTTAACAAGGTATTCTACTTCATTCAAAAGCAACGTGGAATTCATGATTTCCAACTTCTTTTGAGGTCTTCATCCATATTCTAAAGGTAACTACTATCTGAATCATTTTTTGAATGAGTTGAAGTAATTTTTTGTTCTATAAGGATAGAGAAATAATTCACCAAGAATTATGGAAATGTCGGGAAATAGGAGAAGAAGAGGGTTATAGAGAAAAATTATTAGAAGTGGAAAAACGGATTGAAGTATTTCCCAACATGTGACACGTGTGGAAGAAAACACCTTTGAGTATGCTTAAAAGTGAAACTAGTTTTATTCAAGTGTTGAAAAAGGACACCGTGCTTATGATTCAATTTTAATGATATGTGACACTATGAAAATTAATTCCCTATGATCCAAAAATAATATAACCTTTAAAATCTATGGAATTAAAGTCTATATTTTTTTATCGATAAAACCAATGTGAAATGATTAATGTACTTGTATTTGGATTCAATATTAATGTTACTTAAGTATTTTTTCAATAAGGTAGTGGATATAAGTGTTATGGAAAAAATTTGGATTTTAATATAGTATTTTTCATTAAATATTTGAGAACACATTTTCAATTATATTAATCAAAGTGAATAATTATAAAGTTAAACATTTCTGAAAAAAATGGTCGAGGGAAATATATCATTTAATAATTACCAAATATTGAGATAACGATGCTTGGATAAAGACAATATTGATATTGATAAATTCAATTGGATTCTACTTACTGAATTTGAACTGATTCTAATATTTTCGATAATAATATATTTATAGGTTATAAGATTAACAATTTATAAAATGTTTTATGTTTTATAATGAACAATGTTTTATAGATTTATGTATTAAATTACTATCTGATGCAACCTATGCAAAGAGATAATATCGAAATTATTCAAGGACCAACCAAAGGATAATATTGAGATAACAAAATAGAAATGTATATATACTGATATTCATAGAGAGAATTATTGATCTAAAATATATTGGAATAAAAATGTTTTCTAATTTTATTCTTATTAAATTAACCAAATGGCCTATTATATTTCCATAGATATATGTTATTAAGGACCTTAACATTCCACTAAACACTTACTTTTTTATGAATAATGACTATAGTAATTTATACATTTGTTCAATTTCCATATTTTCTTTTCCTAATAATTTTCTCCTAAATTAGATCCTAGTTAACTGGAATTCATACTTCATTATCATTGTTATTGAGAGGTTATTTTATTGACCATTCCACAATGTCGGCTTTTCAACAAGAGTATTTCCAAATATCAATCACTCAATCAATAATACCAAGATTCAATTGTGAGGAAAAAAATTATTTAAGGTGGGGAGAATGTAACAACCCATGTTAATATTATGCTACACACAACAATAACTTCACTTGAGTTACACACAAGTCTGAGTTTTATTTCGTTTTAATGGAGCTCCTATTTAAAAAATAGTTATAAATTTATAAATTTTATTTTCCAAAATAAACAGCATTACATTATTTAGAATATAAAATTAATGTTAGGGTGATTTTTTTTATTTTTCTAAAAAATTACATTTTTATTAATAGTAAAAAAAATAACTCATTTTAGTTGAAATCATCATTTTCATTTAAAAGTAATACAATCATTAAATTATAATTTAAATTGGATTTAAAGTAAATATGTATAAATTTAACAAATATAATAAATTGAGGTAATTGGTAATATTTTTATATGTAATATATATATACAAACATTTTTTTAACAATTACATTTTAAATCCTGATTTCTCACCACGTCGGAGGTGTTAACATTATATTTAATTTTTCCAATTTCTTGAAATGAATTAGGGAAAAAAAGAACAAGGTTGTAATAATTATAATATTTATATTTTAATAATATCAAAATAATTAATGACCAAAAATATTACTGATAGTAATTAAAATTAATTTTAGCAATTAAGGTAAAATTTAGCTTTACATGGTACTACATCGTAATCATAAGGGATAAATTTACCTAGAAACATGTAAGCAACCATTGTATTCAAATATTTCAACAATAACCCATATTGTTTCTAATTATATAAGTTAGTGGGATATTATTCCATGAAATTGATCCATATAATAAGTTGGGTATAGATAAACAACATAAAGTTTCCTTCCTTACCTTTAAAAATTATAAAGTTTTAGTGTCTGAATGAACCTACATTGTTTCAGTTATAAAAATTGTTTATATTTTTAAATGATTTAATCATATCATGATAATTGAACATCAAAATAATTAGAGATGTTATAATTACATTAAACTCTTTTTAAATGCCAACTGTCTGCACATTTATTTATTGATTTATTAAAATAATAGTGCTAAAAATATTTAACTTAAAATATTTATAATAGACAACTATGTTCCATTATTATTGTATATTAATATTTTATGTTTCATATATTTTCAATTAATATAATTTTATTCCAATATTGTTTAGTTATATTTATACATAATTTAATTTAATAATGTCAAAATTTATGTAAATTTTATTTTAAAATAAATGATATTTTATTAAATCATTACAAATTAATATAAATCGAATCTTATTAAATTGATTTTTATGTGTAATTAAATATCATATACGGTCCATTAATTTTAAAAATGGTATTTTATAATTAAAATTTTGACCCATTGTTATTAAAAACATTTTATTTATGGTTACGGTTAAGGTTGTGTTTTTGTGCATTACATGCACTAGTTTTAAAATTATTTTCCATCACAATTGTGATTTCAATTTTCTAAATTAGATATAATATTTATATTCTTGTGTGAATAAATGTTCTGAATAATATCCCTTTAATTTACTATTAATTGTTAAACTACATAGGGAAGAACACTATTTACCTTATTAGAAACTAAAATTAAAAAAATAATGAAAATTTAAGGCTAGGGAACAAGATGATGAAAATGATTTTTTTATGTGATTTGTGAGTATGAAAGTCTCAATTTAAGTGAAATTTATTATTCAAATTCAGATGATTTATTTATTTTTTTGAATTATATAATCCATGGATTTCATTGTTTCTTAAAATAATTTATAATTTGAATTAGAGAATGAAAATGACGTAAAATGTGAAAATTGATTAATATTGAAATTATAATAGATTTTAGTCACTTTGGTGTTTTATTATTAAATATTAAAGTTTCTATCCAAATAATTTGATTCTTGTTTTTAATATTACTTTATTTTTATGATAATAAATTCAATTCTAGAAGAAGAGATAATTTCTCTATCTAGAGGGATGAAATAATAAAAGAACTTGAAATAGTGAACAAGTGGATAGAGTGGACCTCACCTCTACAAATGAATAAGAAATTGGGAAACACACATCCAATTGATTTGATTCTAAATTTATTTGATATTTTCCTTAGTTAAATGTTCCCCCATTAAATTCCATGGAGTTATTCATCCAATAATGTGTCCATTGAATTATTTACATTGAATGAAGATTCATGTAATTATCTCTGAGAAAAAGGTATACTCATTAATAATTCCATAATATCCTCAATATTCATACAATTAATCTGAAATTTGGATGGGTGGGGGGGAAATAATTTTCCTTATTCCTATTAAAAGAACCTTTGTGATATTAGAAAATATTGTCAACTAAACATTAGCATGCTTTTGGTTGATAGATTCTTCTGGGTCATCCACTGCACCTATTTATTTTATTATTTTATATTAAATTTTATTCCTTTACTTTAGTTTAATTTTCAATCTAATTATAATATATTTTATTTTAAATAAAATTTAATTCATGTATTTTTTTTCTGAATCTTATTCTAACCATTTTCTAACTATTCATTCACACCTTATTCTCCTTCTTCTCTACTTTTATTCTATTTTTTATTTCACGTGTATTTTTTTCATGTTATCCTCTCATATCCATTATTTTTATTTTTATTGTATTATATTATTATGATATAATTTATCATCTTATTAGAGTGACCTATTAACCTAAAAAATGAGGGGTTAACCCAAGGTTTGGCCTGGGGGGTAAATGGAAATTCAATTCATTCTGCTCTTATATTGTGATGTTTTATTATGTTTGTGATGATCATGTGTGATGTGTACGGGTGTGAGGATCATCAACCACGAGATTGTGATCCCAAAGAAAAATTTACATTCTATTATTAAATAATTTCTCTTCATTCAACTAGATATAAGATCCATATATGATGGATTTGAGCCATTCAGTGGATGAAATGATATAAAATAGAGCCAAATCATAGAAGATTTCACACTCCCGATTGAGGTTTTCCATCATCCTAGATTATATATTGATGTGGAATAAAGATTTATAAATTGAATTACATATTTTACAACACTAAATAAATGAATATTAATTAATGAATGAGATCATATAATTGAATTACCAAACATAATATAAGCACTAAAAAATAGAATGATGGAAACAATTAACCAAAAAATAACGTCCTTGCACTTTCTTCATTAAATATTTTTTTTATTTCTTATTATTTTAATACTTTTTTAAAATTTAAAATAAATTAATTTTATATAGTAAAAAAAAATAAACAAAATTAAATAGTTAAGGAGAAGTAGAAATAGTAAATGATCAAACTGAGAAATATCCTCCGGTGAGACGACTATGGTTAAACTATGTGCTACTTTAGGAAAATAATTTTCTTTTTCTAAACCCAATGATAAGAGTACACCAAAACTGATTCCATTTGAAGGGAGCCACAATATTTTTATTTATCTTTTTATATTTATTTCTAATATATTTTATTTTATTTTATAAAAAACTCATAAACAATCTATGATGTTTTCGATTGATAGTTTTTTCAATTCAATGAATAATTAAATTACCATACAATCACATGTGTTTCAAAATGATAAAGAGGTGGATCTAAATAAAATAAATAAATCAACTAACAGAATTGTCCTATCTTATAATAAATGTTTATTGCACCAAAATTTCATTTTAGAAACTCACATATATAGGTGATAAAGTTAAAATGAAGTATCAAATAATGATGACCAAGAAAGCGGTGACACTAGAGGTTCCACATTGCACTAAAGAAATAAATTTTGTATGGCTCAACATGTGAAATTTCTACAGCCAAAACGTCTGAATAGCTAATCCTCAATCAAAATGATGAGATATAGTGTATTTATGATTAGGAAATATTTCCTAATGATCTAGTTATGGGGGATCAATAAATCTGGATAATTTATAGAATGAATTTTAGGTACAACTTGATCTAATAATTATTTAAAATGATTAATAGATAATACCATTTAATGTCACTATATCAATGGGAGATTAGTAAGTCACCAAAATGATGTAATTTTAAGAAAATATGAAAATAATTACTACCACCATCCATCCATGGATCCTAACTCCATAGAGCACTCACCACTAAAAAAATATTGAAACTGACCCAAATTAGTGAGTAGAAATTTTCTCATACCATGTCTATGATTTTGTTGAAAAATTATTATGAATTACTCACCACTATATAGTAATGTAAATTTAGACTATAATATTTGTAAATTTGAATAAAATGAAGAAATTGGTCATGTACCTTTTGCAGAACTAGTGGAGATCCCAGATTTCAATGTACATGAATTTGTGGAGCCCCATCATGAGATCTAGGTATCAGATCCAAACGAAATTAGATATCAGGTTTATCTTATTTAAGGGAAAATATTACGAATTTATAATAAAAAATTACTCATAAAAAATTACCTGTATACATTCCCTTTTATTATACAAGTCATGAATTTTATATAAAGGCAACACTATAGGAGAAATCACACGTAAAAACCAAGAAAGAGGGCAGACATTACTTTATTCTACCCAAACTATTCTATTAATACCTCATTGTGATGGGGGGTATCTAGTTTACTCTATCCATGTGTTATTCCTCACCCAGAAGGATGAAGAAAAAGATGAAAAATTCCACAAGTGGTTTTTAAAATCAATAAATCATTACCCACCAACAAACATTGGATAGTTACTATTACTTTCCTCTAGAGTAACTAAAAATTAATTTCCCACATGGGGAAATATACCAAGACATATCCCCTTTTACTTGATTTCTTGGAGTTTGGATATAAATTTCCTTTATTATGAAGTAATTCAGCATGTAGTCTGCTCCGTCTTATTTTTTTTGAGTTTTAATGACATTATCATAATGATTAATTGAATAATTTTATTTTATAGGTTCATGATTGTAGATGAAAAAATCAGACAGCTAAGCGGTAGAAAAAAATATGTATTCAAAAAATTATTTCACTTATTTATTATATTATAAACACTCTACATTTTTTCAACCACCTTTTTCTAACATTAATGTAAAATTTCATTCCCATTCATGATTTATCATTTACAAGACAAATCTAGGAGACATGTGTTTCCTAGTAATCATAAGATTCCATGTTTTAGATTCCTATTTCTGTATGATTGAATGAGTAAATTAGAGAATTTATTGATTATTGTAAATAATGGATATTAAAATGACGACTCATTATTTTAGGGAACTAATTGATTCAAGTAAATGAAATTTGCCAACCATTTCTCATGGTTTTAATTTTAAAAATTTATGTTAATTGATTTTATGATGTTAATCATTCCATGAATTATTTTCCCATATCAAATTTAGCATTCCATAATGGATTTCATGACCAAGTACATCCTATTTTATCTTGATCATATTTCGGGAGTGATCTTGGACATATCAAGTACTAGAACTTGAATTTGATATTTTTAAAGTTACAACTATACTAAAATGCATTTAAAATGATCGAGGAATAATCTAATAATACACAGATTTTTAAAATACCACCATTACATAAATCCTTATCTATCGTTTATAAACCATTAATGACCATTATAGGAGTCAAACAATCTTCAAGAATTTTTTATACATTCTAAACCTCCTTGTTGTGTTGTCCTGATATTTTAAAGTTGAAGTGTTGGGGTAAAATGAATCATGGTGTATCATACATAATACATTGTAAGTAAAAAGTTTTTATTTATATAATAGTAATGAATAATGGTATTGATTCTTTCAATATACTTATTTACTTTCTATTATTGTAAAAAATACAATATGAAAAAACGAAATTAGTTGTTACTTAGATGATTAAAAAATCACCATCACTGGACCAATGATTTTATAATATGATGTTAGGTGGTGTATGTCATGTTTATTTGAAGCATAAATTTTGAAAATGAAAAAAATGGAATTTTTTTTTTGAAAAATAGAAAAAATATAAAAGGAGAGAAAAAATCAAATAAGTTTCACATCATTAATTATGATTTAATTATTCACGACCCATTAATTGAATATTTTGGGGATGTCAAATTTTTAAAATTTAATGGGAGAATATTATTAAACTTTTAATTTTGAAATCATGTGCAATAATTAAGAGATAATCATCATATTTTAACCATAATTTTGAAAAATCATTTCCTACCAACATTGAGCCTCATATTAATTTGATTCCATAATGAAATAGATCATGAGTTTATGTGTATTTTGTCTTTAAAAAGTGGAGAAATTAGTTTATTTAAAAAATATTTATAAAAAGGGGCATGTATTAATGATATGAGGATAACATTTCGTAAACTGAATCATGAGTGATGAAAGAATATAATGCATTTTTATGTAGATTGTGATTTGGCTTGTTTTATAATAACTAATTTAGGATTTTTAATAAATGAGAGTTCTTTTTACATCATTTATTAAAGAGGAAAACACAAATACATGTATTGGTTGATTCACTGAAAAATGGGAATGAAAATTTAGTTTTTATGCGACATTCAAAAAATTTATTTGACATTTATTATTATTTAATTTTATTTCATTAAATGTAAAATATGGATAACATCGGTTCACTATTTAACTCCTTTCATAGAATTTATTCTTAAAGAAAATATTTATTTATGTGTGGGGGTATTTTATAGACCAAATTTTGAATAATTTTTTATTCATGTTTTGAGAATTTCTTCATGACATTCAATGATAAAACCCATGTATTTCAATATTTTGTTAAAATAATGGGTAATATGATTTATGGAATGAAAATGATCTAAAATGTGATTATTTAAATAATAAATTTTAAAATAAATATCCAATTGATGTGATTTATTTTATTACATTATTTTTGGGATTCAAATTTCCTTTTTGGAATAATACCTAATTCATTCATCTAGTGGATCAGAAAATCAATCAATTTGAAATTGTGTACGAGCAGGTAAAGCGGACCCCACCCCCAAAAAGAAGGCATAAATTGGGATAAATGTATAAAATTTATGTGATTCCAAATGGATATGAAAGAAAACTTGTTATGAAATTCCATAAATATATTACATGATGTTATTCATCCATTCGGGTCGAAATTTCGTGATATACATTAAAGGATTATTCTTGGAGTTCTCATCCATAAAAAGTCATAATCATTACTAATTCCACAACATCCACAATACGTATACAATTAATTTGAAATTTAGAGAAGGGATGGGGAAAAATAAACATAATCTGATAATAAATGTATATTTGTTTGATTCAAACATATAGTGGATGGAAATGGAGAAAACTTTTAAGATAAATATTCTAGAGGGGATGATGCAACACGAGTTTCTTATCTTATTTTGTTTTAAATTTTTTTATTTTTAATCTATATTTATTAGTAATTAAATTTTATTTTAATTCAATTTAAATTATATATAATTATTGAATTTTTTTATATTTGTATCATCTTCCACCCATTTTCCCTCTTTTATTCTTCATCTTCTTCTCATTATTATCTTCTTTTCTTTTATTTTAATTTTATGATATCATATGTGTGTTTTTCTTCTTCTTATCTTCCGATCCTCAATGAATTTTTTATTCTTTTAATTCTTAATTTATTTTTGATGACATATCACAGTTAACTCATACCACAAAAAATGAGGACCTAACCAAAATATTTGTATGAAATAGGTAAGTGGAAATTCCAATCATTCTACCCTTGAATTTGTATGTTTTGTTAAGAGTGTAATGATTAATTGTGAAGTGTACGAGTGTAGAGATCATCCACCACAAGACACTAATCACAAAATTATTTATATAATATCATTAATTCTATTCCCTTCCTTCTACTAGAGACATTCTTTTCATATGATGGATTTGATCCAATTAGTTGATGAAATGTCATACTATAGAGATAGGTCTTGGAATATGTCATATACTCGATTGAGGTGTTCGATCAACCTTCATTATAAAAGGAGGTGGTGTAAATATTAAAAAAATGAACTCATGAATTAAAACCACTAAATAAAATAATATCAATTTAGGAATGTGATATCATAATTTAATTATTAATATTAATCAATACACCGCCAAAGATAATGATGGAACCCACTAACCATTACACAAAGGCCATGTTCTATATTCATTAAGTACATTTTTTTATTAAATGTTAGTTTAATATTTTTTTTCAATTAAATTAAATTAATTTCATATATTAAATAAAAACAAACAAAATGAAATGGTTTAGGGTATTTAGATTTAGTAAGTGAACAAACCAAGAAAGCTCTTCAAGTGAGATGACCCAGGTCATCCCCTATTCTTCATTAAAAAATAATTTTTTCCCATACTATAGGATATGGTGTGTAAAAACAAGCATTGTTTCCAGGGAACCAATAGTAAGTTCAATTATATTTTTCTATTTTCCTATTATTTATTTATTTCCATTAATATTTTAGAAAACAAAAAAATGATGTTTTCAAATGATAATTTCGTTAATTTATAGAAACATTACATTGGTGCGTGACCACCAAGGATTCAAAATACTGAAGAGGTGGATCTAATTTAGAATATCACTAAAACCACTAACCTATCCAAGCTTATGATAAGTGGGCATGAAACCGATATTTAATTTTAAGAACTACTATATATGGTTGATAACGTTAAAATGGAGTATCAAAGTCTGATTACCCAGAAATAAGTACCACAAGAACTTACCATTTTCATTTAAGACATCAAATAGGTTTAGGCTCGTCCTGAGGAATTTCTATATCCTAAAAATCTATATAACAAAATCTACAAATACTATGATGAGCTATAATTCAATAAAGATGAGGAAACTTTTCCTAAGGATATAATTTTGGCGATCAACAAAATATAAATAATTTTTTAATGAATACTAGGTAGAAAAGGATCAAAATGAACCATACCAAGTATAATATCCACTACAATCGCATGGAAATATAGTAGTGAAAGAGGTCAAATACACCAAAACGAAGGAATTTAAAGAAAGGGTTAATGATTCTGACTACCTATCTCCATCTAATGGGATCCAACATCAAGGGGTACTCACCATGAAAACAATATTATAACAAAACCAACTCATGGAGTGGAAATGTATTTATTATATATCTATCCTTTTATTGAAACATAATTATGAATCACTCACTTTTGTTTTGAATTTTTAGTTTCAAAAAATAATTATTTTCACTTATATAAAGATGACGAACCTGGTAATGCACATATTGAGGAATACATAGAGCTCCATGATTTCAAAAAACATTCATTATAGGATACCAATTAAAAAATAAAGGTATCTAAGCCTGATGAAATCATAAAATATGATTATCTTATTGAAGGGGATAAATTATGTAATGAAAAATAAAATTTTATTCAATTAAAATTACCAGTTTACTTTCCCTTAGAGTATTCACTCCATGAGACCTATGTGAAGCAAGCACAGGAAGAGTCTGCACAAGTAGAAACCGGCAAGAAGTTTAACCAAAACATTATCCTATATCCACCATGAAATAAATACCACATTTTGAGGGAGGATATAGTTTATTCTATCCATATATCATTCCCCACAAAGAATGATAAAGAAAAAATTTGAAAAAGCCTCATTTTTTGGTTCTGTTCAATGACGATTCATCCAGGATCAGACATTGGATAATAGTCGGTATTTACCTTTGGAGGTAGTAAAAATTATGATCCCCCATAGAGTATAATACCAATAATTATCTCTTTTTACTTGATTTCTCAAAATTTATAATCCAATAACATTTATTATGATGTAATTCTACATTCCTACCAATCCCTCCATTTTTTTAGCTTTAATGACATGATCCTTGGGATTAATTGAAAATTTTTCATTTATATGTTCATGATGGATGTTAGAAATATCAAATTATGAAAGTTATGTTCCATGAATCATGGGGAAGGGGAGTTAACTTTTATGTTTTAAACTTATAAAATATTTATATTTTTATCTGAATCATGTTTTGATCGTCAAATTATAATTTCATTCCAATTCTTGAATTTTTATTTTCAAGAATAAAATATGAGACATGACATTGTGAAGAATCATGTGATTCCATGTTCCATAATTAAATGTTAATAATACTGAATTATTAATATGGATAATTTAATTATTAATTTGAAGTAAGGATATTAAAATGAGTAATCATGATTTAACAGAATTAATTGAATCAAGTAAATGAAATTTCTTGACCTTTGTTCTTACTCTGAATATATGAAATTTAAGTAAATTGATTTTATAATGTCAATAATTCCTTGAGGGATTGTACCAAATAATATTTCCAATTCCAGATATGATTTCTAGAACATGTTCTTCCTATTTAATTATGATTATATTTTATTAGTGATCTTGGGAAATGTCACCATCTAGAATGTGAGTTTTAAATACTCAAAGATATAATTGTACAAAGAAAATTAACATGATTTATACATATTCTCATAATTAACTTATCCCTAAAATACCACCTTAACATCAATCCTTCATTATCCATGAAAAACCATTAATGTAATCTATATGATTGAGCCACTTTTTTATCCATTTTTTATATATTATTATCCTCCTCTTAGTATATTCATGATATTTTACGATTGAAGGGAGGGGGTAATGTGAATCATGGTGTATGAGATGAAATACATTGTATATGAAATTTTATGGGTGATGTTGTTGGAATAAATTAATGTTTTTGAATCATTAAATATAGGTAATTATTTTCCCATTATGAAAAATTGAAAAAACAAATTAATGGTTTTTCCTTAGAGTAATCATAAATCACTATCACCGGACAGATATTTTTTCCAAATGTTGTTAGGTGGTGGATGTGTGATTTAATCTAAGAATATGTTTCTAAAAATATTAAAATACATTTAAAAACAATAAAAGTGTAAATGAGGATAAAAAATAAATAAATGCACACCATTCATTTTTCTTTCATTATTCGTGGCCTTTTCATGGAATTTTTTGTGGAAATAGGAGTTGAAAAGTTGAATGGGTGAATTTGATTACACATTAATTTTTATTATAATTCATTATAATTAAAAATTAAGAGTCATCTTTTAGATATAATTTTGAATCATCAATTATTAACAAACAACTTCCTAAAATACATTTTTTCTTTTAATTAAATACCTCTAGAATTTAGGTGTCTTTTGACTTTATAGAGTGGATAAGGTAATACCTTTACAAGACTATGGAAAATGATAATGTAATTATTATATGATAATATTTCATCATATATTTCATCATGAGGGATGATAGAAAAGAATCCTCCATTAAGTAGATCATGACTTGGCATGGTTAATAATAATGAATTGAGGACATGGAATGAATGATAGGAGAAGTTAAATTATTTTTAAAAGTGGAAAACAAAAAATCATGGATTGGTTTTATCATTTAATAAAGATAAATTAAATTGATATTTTAGGTGAGGTTTTATAATTTGATTTTACATTGATAATTTTTAAATTTTATTGAATTTAAATTTTAGTATTATAACATTGGTGAAATATTTAACTCCATGTTGAGATTTTATGATTGAATAAAATAAAGCTTCATATTTGGGGGTATTTCACATATCAATTTTAACTGTAACTTTTTATACAAATTATAATTATTTATTCATGATTTTAAATGACAATATCGTTTTGTTTTGTTGTTTTATTAAAATATTGGATTGTTTGAATTATAGAATTAAAATGAGATAATATATGAATACTTTTTAATTTCATATTTTTGATAGATTTTATTAACTTTGGTGATTTAATGATAACATTTAAAATATATATCCAATTTATAAGATTATTTTTGTAGGATTTCTTGATTATAATTATGAAAGTTTATCTTCCTTAAAAAAAGATAATTTGACCATCAAAAGGCCTGAAAAAATCAATCAATTGGTAATAGTGTATGGCATACATAGTGGACCAAAGATCATGGAAGGACCAATAAATTGGGTTAAAAACATCTAGTTTAGTTGATTCAAAATTATTTTGATAAGGTACTCATTGAATCATTCCCCAATTAAACTTAATGAAGTTATTCATCCATTAATTTTTCCATTGAATGATATACATTGAAGGATTTTTCCCAGAATTCTCATACAGAAAATGTAATATGTGTTAATAATTTCATAAAACCCTCAATAGATATCCAATTTTTGTGAAATTTTTATTAGTGATAAGAAATTTAATTTCTGTCATCCTTCAATAATATTCCAATAAAAAATTAGAACATATGGTAGACCAAATATGTTCAAGATTTTGGGCAACATATTCAATAGTGGTACCTACTGTACCCTTTTTTTATCATCCCTTTTTATTTTATATAGTAGTTTTATTTTTAATGTATTTTTATTTTATTTTTTTATATACAATATAATTCATTCACGCATTTTTTTACTTCTATCACACCTTTTTCTCTTTTATTCTTCATCGTCTACTCTTTCTTCTCTTATTTTCTTCTATTCTTAGTTTTTTATTTCATCTTTGTTTTCATATCTTCTTATCCTATTATCCTAATTATATTTCATTATATTATATTATTATATTATAATATTATTTCTTATACAGTCATAGTTATCTCTTACCCTAAAAAATAAGGGGCTAACTCGGGGCTTGGATAGGGGAGGTAAGTGGAAATTCTGTTAATTCTTTACATAAATTATTATGTTTTATTATGATTGTTTTGATCAAGGGTAATGTGAATGGTTTATGTGATCATACACCAAATTAAATTGATCTCAAACTAATTTATACTCTCTTATTAATTAATTTCCCTCCCTTATAATTGATATGAGCTATTCATATGAAGGAGTTGAGCCATTCTCTGGATTGAATGACATACGATAATGTGTTGTCTTGAAAGATGTCACACTCTCGATTGAGGTGTCCTTTAAACCATGATTATACTATGATATGGAATAAATATTGAAAAAATTCATTCAATATTTCAAAAAAATAAATAATATAACTGTAATTCAGGAATTAGATATCACAATTGAATTATGAATCTTAATCTAAAAAATGAACACGAGATAATGATGAAACTTATAAACCAATCCACAAAGTCCAAGTAATTCTTTCATTAATTGGATTTAGTCATTTCATGATAGTTTAATATTTTATTTCATTTTAATTGAATTACTTCCAATATTAAATAAAAAGGGAAATAGTTTAGGTGAATTGGAATTAGTAAGAGAAAAAACTGAGAAATCTCCTCAAGTGAGATAACCCAGGTCATCCTTGATGCTTCATTCAGAAAATAATTTTATTTTTACATGACCTATGATACAAATGTTTCATAGTTATTATTAACCATACATACCATTTAATCCATTATTATTCCTTTTCTGGAATCATGTAAGATTATGAAGACCTCTCGAAAGCCTTTATATTTTGGTATTTACAAGAGTTCCAATACTCCTCCAACATAAAAAGAAATTCAATATGCCCAATCCTCAAACCCCTAAAACCACATCTTCTTAGCTAAAATCCAAAGAAAATATTCCCAAAATCCCTCACTAAAAACTAGAGTCCTCGGTTTGGGATGAAATTTTACAAATGAATACCATGGTGGTAAACCTAAAGAAGTTACCCAAAAAACTGTAACATTCATCAAACATAGATTTTTTAATCCATACAAACAATTTTTCTTATTCCATTATTATATAATAAAATAAGTATCCTAAATGTAGTTATATGATTTTATATTAAGGGTTTGACCAAGACCTACATACAATTTCTTCAAATGGGAAAGGAAGTTGTTGTCCGTGTTTGGCGAACTACCACCTCGTTAAACAATGCCATTCATTTTTCCTTTACCACCTATCATGTTAGAAAATTATGATGTAAAAACTATTTTATATGATATATATGATATTTATATTTTTAAAAACATCTATATTTTATATATATAACCTATCTTTATCTATTCATTTTGGTGTAAATATGATAACATTATTTGTGGACATGTGGACTTCTACCACTTTAAATTGATGTGATACATTCAAACATTATAAGTAATCTATTGAGGAAAAGATTAATTTGAAATATTTTACAAAACATTTTTATATTATATTCATTAAATAATTAAATAACTTTAAATATATTATTTCACTTTATTTATTAGGCTTTTCACACACAATAAATGTTATACCATAATTTGTGGACATATGGAATTCGGCCTCATCAACACGATGTCGTTACCTTTACAGCATAATAATTATATGTATAATTATTTATGATTAAATTATATTATATTTATAATAATTATATATTTTTATAAATCTAAAATTCTAGAAACCATAATTCCATAATGATCAGTGTAAAATGGGAACATTACTCATGGGTACGTACAATCTATTGTCTTCATTAATGTAATATTTGATCATTTTTCATAAACATAATTAATGATTGGTATAAAAAAATTAATTCATTTATAATTATGATTATTATTTTATGATTATTATTTTATAGATGTTTATATAGTAATCCCTTTGATGATATTTGACTAACCAAATTCATTTTTATCACCTAAATCAAATCTGATCAAAACACCAGACATAAACATAATTGTTATGTACTTGAATGAAAAATTGAAATAATTGATTTAAAAGTAATAATAATTTTTTTTTACAAAGTACATAATTAATATATTTTTATTATTCAAGATGATAAGGACACAAATAACAAGTCAGGCACAAGGTAAGGGGTGTCATATGAATGTCATTTCATTGAGGAATATTTTAATGTTATGTACCTAGATTGTTTTATATGGTGTATATATTGTCCTTTGTAATTTTAGAATTTTAATATCATTATTTTCATGATTTTATAAATTTCATTTAATTTTATTATTTCATAAATATTGTTATTAAAATGTTTCAATGTGGTATTATACATTTTGGAATGTTTATAAATTATTTTCCACATTAATGATTTTAATAATATTTCAATGGTATTCCCATCCATCATTGTTAGAAATACTTGTTTTTAAATATAATACAAAGTGTAATTAATGATAAATTTATATTATTCATTCAATAAATATATTTAATGAAATGACCCAATATAAATTTATTAAATCAATTATTTAATATATGAGGAATGGTTTGTATTTTTATAAAATGGGATAGGGACCATTCAATGAAATCCCCTCAATGCATTGATTGTCTTATGACACAAATTTAATTGGAAGAACCATTCAAATTTGTAACCAATATATAGTAAACTATCTTATGAAAGGTATTGATTGTATGGATAAGACTAAACGAGCCTATTTAGATTTTAACCTATATGTTTTAAAACAAATTGTGAAATGTCATGACGGTAAGGGTTATGTGTACCTAGAAAACATGGATTCCAAAATTAATCATTTAAATTACTCATTATTCAGTTATTATTACTATTATTATCTTTGGTATTTTTTTGTTTAAATTTCATATGGATGCATTCCATTCATATTTTATCGATTAAAAGACATGTCTATTATATTATTAACCCTTATATGTTGATTATTCCTTATCCATTAATGAAAATTTTATCTAGAAAATTATCTTCCTATATTTTTTATATTATTTTATTCATGATTAAATTATCTTTTTACCGGATTCTACTAAGAGTTTGATCCCAACCAAATTTCAGTTCCATTTCTTGATATATGAAAATGAGTTCATGGAATGCATTTCAAGGATTTCGTTAATTAATATTTGATATATATTTTTTATTTTTTTATATTATAAAAGTAAAATGGGAATCATTTATGTAATATAGTGCCCCAAAATTTTTAAATTTATTGATCCTTCATGATTTTTTTATTATAATCATTCCAATGTAATAATGTAAGGAAACATATCTATTATTATGGGGTCAGCGTGTTACACATCAACCATTGGTCCATGAGTGGTATTGTTGGAAGAATATAATGTAGTAGCCTATGAGTCTCTTTATCTTTGAACATATGTGAGTAAATAACCTACACATGACATGGATTAAGCCACCATGGTCAACGCTCTGAAGTGGTGGTGATACAATATCTTTGGGGATAGGTATTTTGTTTACATAGACCATAAGAGCCTTCTATAAATATTTACAGAGGGGGCCTGAAATAGAGATTGATGTAATTATTTTAGTATGTGTGGGTGTTTTATTTAAAGATTATATATACACATGGGAAAAGGAAATAACATTTCCAATGTGCTTATCACTATGATATAGGTTGATCAAGAGGATGGTATGAGGCCATAAGTGGAGTACTGATGATCAGTTATCTTATTGAATGATTGGAGGATATGTGACTCAAATGATTTTTGTTATATGACTTTTTCAATATTAGTTATACCATAATCACTTTTAAACTAATATAAGATTGGTCATGATTCATAAATATAGTTTTTAGGGGTATGGAAATAGTTTCATGGAGGTGACTTAACACATGGACAGTTGATTGATAACATTAATTTGATCATAGTACATGCAAGTGAATTAGACACTTATTATATAGATGGTTTTCTGATGAGGGGTTACCATACCTCTAGATTGGATGTATATCTCAGTTTTCCCAATATGTTTCATAACTTCATGTGACTGTTCTAGTTGCTAGGGATGAAGAGATACATTTCTAGTTTCTTAACATGATGTTTCACCTATAATGTATTAAATATTGAGAAAAGATCATAGAGGATTACAGTAGATAGTAATGATTCCTATATATATGTTTGAGTATATAATAATTCACATTTAAAAGGAGTTACTTTAGACCCTAAAGAGTTATGAGACATTCTTTGTTATTTTTGGTCAGCTGATAAAATATGATCACTTCTTGTCGATCAAAGATAAGGGCATTTGGTAAAGTATTGTGTCTGAGATATTATGAACCTTTGTGGAGTTTACAATATCATTATTTTATACAGAGATGAATTTTTTATTTCATTGTTTTTTATGTTCATGATGAAATCACATGTAACTAAGTTGTGATTAAGCGTGATGTACCTTCCTCATGTCAACACACAATACTCGTGTACAATAATAATAGTGCATGATATGCTTCATTCATGCATCATTGATTTAAATGGATAATGGAATGAAATTTTATAACTTATTTACTTCCCACATAATAACATTTATCATTATTTGATTTAGTTGTCCCATATTATGTTCCTTTTGGGAGGTTATCATGTTCACTTCTGTGTGAGGTTGGTGAGGATGAGGTTGTTGGCACTAGCGTATTTCTAGAGACAATTAATAGAGTGAAGATGATATGGAAGAGGATTTTCACTTCTCAAAGAAAATATATATATCATGAAAAACAATGTGTTGGACCCTTGTATTTCAGCCTAGGAGATTGGGGTATCCTAAGAGTTACTTCTCAAATAGGGAACAAATGAATAGGGAAGTGGGGAAAGATATCACTTCAATTTTTTCGACCTATTTTGATCAACAAGTACATATGGAACGTGGTGTATCATATAGATCAATAATATCATTATTGAGGTATTGATGATGTGTTCTATGTATTACAGATTCGTAGTTACATTCCTTTTTCTATGCATTTAATTTGTTTCGAGGATGTTGAGATGGACCATGATGCAACATATGATGAGTTTTCAGTGTGTATCATAGACCAATGTGAGAAGTTGTTTCATGAATGATAATACCACTAGTCTAGATTCTATGTCAGTATCAAGTGATCCATAAGGAAACATGGAAGATCTATACTAATGTTTGAGCATAATGGCATGAGCTGTTTGAGTAGGAATTTAGGACACACTTTTTGAATAAGAGATATTGACTGGGGGATAATTATAATATCCTGAAAATTTAAAGACAAAAAAACAACTCTAGTTAATAATTTTAATGTATTTTTACATGAAAATGTAAACATTAAATAATAATTAATTAATAATTTTTTTAAAGGCCTTATGGATTTTTTAAAGGCTAGTTAGCATCTAAGAATGTTCTATGAAAAAAAATTGGAGTTAGGAATATAATTGTCTTGAGATAATGAGAATAATAGACTCTCAGTTAGGATGAAATAAATATATTAATAAAATTATATTTTGTTCCCATGATTTATATAATATAATTGAATATCTACCAAAAATTCATCGTATGAGAAATCTAAAACAAATGTTAGGTCCATGAGCATGTTTTACCCAAGGTGAGGCAAAATATTTGTGCACGTCAGGTGTATGGTAAGACCACAGGTGAGGATAAATTAGTTTATAGGTATATTATGTTATTTCTCAATAAAGTTTATGATCTCCCAAATAGTGCATAAAATGAGAAATATAAGACCAATATTTAGTCCAAACATGGGGTCTACCCTAGGCTGGTCATACAAACATTTTTTCATCGGTATTTTATAAATACCACATGTTGGGATAAATTATTTATTATTTATATTATATTATTTTTCAAAAATGCTATAAAAATTCCCAAATGGTTGGTTGAATTAGATATTTGAGTCCTTCGTTTATTCCAAGAAGTATGGATTAATGTATCTAGGATGTAACCATTGTGTTCATGAGAACATTTTTCATTACATAGTTGATGTTAATTTAATTAGTATTTGTATTATTAATTTTAATGTGAAAACATATTCCACTATAAAATCAAATTCTCCAAAAACTATAATCCATATTTTTTAGGCATAAGGGTTCCAAAAAAATTATTTTTCAATCATTTTTTACCATTTCAATCACCAAAAAATATATTGTTAAAAATTAAAATTGTGTCATCATTTTTTCGTTTGAATGGGAGGATGAATATTGGGTTTGAATTTTTACTGATGTCATATGTGTTTGGGGAACATCAAATAGAAAAACTATTCCGTGTTCGATGTCAGTCAACATGTATGATTCTTGGTGATCCAGAAACTCCTCTTCATGTGTTTTTTGGATCAATGGTTGATTGATCTAGGTGGGAACTACTAATACCTCTTCAACGGTGGGTGTTGAGTACATTTGTAATGGGTTTTTATTACTTTATTTTATTTTATTTTCTAAATAATTTAATTCTGAATTTCATGAAAAAAATAAAATGGTTAACTTATTAATATTTTAAACCTAGTTTTATTTATTTATAATTACACAAATAATCATAGATAATTAATAAAAATTTTAAAGAATAATTTATTATAAATTATCAAAAAATAATTGGGTTTTATTTCTAAATAATTAATATTTAAAATTTATCAAAGGATGATTTTTTTTTGATTCTAGAAAGAATAATTATTGGAAAATTATCTAGGGATAATTTCTGAAAGTATCTGTGTGAAATTGTATAAAAGTGTTCATGATAATTGTAGGGAATTTTTAAGGTATTATTAAATCATTTTATCCCAGGAAAATATGAAAATTCTTTAAAACCTATTTATAGAAAAATAACTGAACAATCCATTTAATAGGTGATAATTTATAAAATAGAAATTATCAAAGGATAATCATATTGTTTTTTTAAAGGTTAATTTTTTTTATTTTCTATATAAAAATAATTTTAAATATTCAATTTATAATTATTAAAATTATTAAATGATAATTTTTAGAATATTAATTGATAATTTTTTAAAAAAATATGAAAAATATAATTATAAAAATTATAGTTAAGAATAAATTATCAAAATATTATTATAAAGGATACATTATAATAAATAATCATATGATAAATATAAAGGATAAATAATGATAAATTGTGAAAAGATAATTATAAAGGTTAATCATTAAGATTATATCACGAGATAAAAATAAAAAGGATAATTGATATTAAATTATCAAATAAAAATTATAATGGTTAATTTATATTATATTATGGATAGAAAATTATAAAAGTGTAATTTTCAATAAATTGTCAAGAGAAAATTAAAAAATGATAATTTATGAGAAATTATCAATGGTGAATTATACAATGTTAATTTATGAGAAATTATAAAGAATTATTGATAAATAGAAATTTTTTGATTAATTAAAAAAATATAATTATAAATGGAAAATTTATTTCAAATTATTAATTATAATAATAAATAGAAAAAAATAAGAAATTATAAAAATATAATAATTCTCAAGAAGAATATTTAAAGAAAACTTGTTAGACTAAATAGTAATTTAGAAATTATCCAATAGAGAGATTGAAATATCGAATGTGATATTTAATTTATTTTGATAAAAAATAAATGCATTTTTCTAGGGTCGATTGACAATCCTCAAGCATTGACATGTCCACATTTATGAAAATAAGGATGAAAATAGGAATTCATGACTTTTGGGGTTTCCACTCTATATATTTAACAACATAGGGTGGCTTATCCTTTCCTTTGATTTTGATGACAATCGAGGTAGGAAATTATATACCATTCAGGATTTGTTAAAAAAATTCCCAATATATTATTTATGTATAGAGATATTTGGTAGCCTGAAAAATTATAATCACTTGTGGGTGACTGTATACTTATTAGAACATTATGTGACTCCTATGTCTATGAGTACAATGAAGATTGATATTCTTGTTTTATGTTTATCATATATATTATAGTTTTACCTCAATTATAATGATATTTTATTCTTCTATCCATCCATTCTATGTTTTTTTTGTATTTCCCTAGGAACCAAGGGTAGGTGGACCATCCTACCAATTTTATCCATTATCGGGGGAGTGTGTATGACCAATGTTGTTGGCAATGAGGGACCTACACATAAGGTAGATATGTGATGAATCCTTGGGGATGTTATGTCATTCACATGATCCTAGAGGTTTCCAAGTATTTTGTTCTTGATACCTTGTTAATGTCAAGTGGCTCTAAATTCCTAGATAATACCAATATAATATCATATATGATGCCTAGTGAAGATCATTTTGAATAATCCCAAGATGTTGACTATCATTATTCATGACACGCATTGTTAGACCATGATTATTTGATGGTGTAGATATGAAATAGGTATAGTTGGGGGTTTTTTGTAGCATGGTTATAACTCTAATAATTGGTTTTAAACTATGTGTTACAATAAGTTTGTTAAACATTTATTGTTACTATGAGTTGAACATGTACACATTAGTATATCATTTTAAAGATACATCGGTGGTGTCTTAATGAGTCTTGTACAGACACACAACTCTGGAATTTTGTGGTGCTTGTATATTTCTAGAGGGATTCGATAAAATGAAAGGCTCCTATAGTGGATTGTTGTTTTATGGAGCATAAATCTAGTGTTGGGCTATGATGGAAACTTTTGGGACCTATGGTTTATCATTTTTTTTGTTTATCTTCTATATTTTCCCCTCAAAGTGTGTGCCTCGGTTGGGGGAATCAATTATTTACATGGAATGTATAACATTTATTAAGTTATTATAATTGTTCAAACAGATGATTTATTATGTTATTTAGTGTTTATAATTTATATTATGACAATATCAGGAGGTTATAGTCTCCTCACTATTGACTCAGACCCTTGTTCCTATATAGTATCCTGCTATATATGGGAAGAAACACATGAAGACATGTGGAACTCCATCTTGGAATTACTGATTCTAGTATGAATGTTACAGATATTAGGACAAAATCTTGATATTAGGGCTCTATTTCCATTATTTTACACTTATTTTTCTTTATTTTAACTCAATTCCCTTATAGGAAATGGTGGGTCAAGTATTCTACTTTTTATTGATAAAATTGGGGGGTCAAATTATTTATTGCGGATTTTAATCCTGATACACCGATTTATAAACATTTGGAAAATTCATGACATTTTGGTTGTGTTGTAGTAGGTAAATCAATACATTATCCCTAATTTGAAAAAAGAATTATATTTCAAAGAATCCTAACTTGAATTTTCATGGATTTATATATTTTTAAATTATATACAGTGTATTTTTTGTTATGATTTTACATTTTTCTATATGAAAATAGTAGTAAATGATTTTATCTATATAAACAATTAATATTCTATTATATAGTTATTTGTATCAACATAAATAAAAAAAACATATTTTCACTTGAGTTATACATTATTTGAAATTAATGAAATGTGGTATTTATATAAATGATGATTTATAATGGAATATTTATAATTATAAATTCTATTTTAAGGTTTAATTCATGAATAGTAATGTTGTATAAGTGGATTTTCTATTCAAATGAAATTTTAAAAAGCCCCTACTACTATATTTTTTATTATTTCATTTTTTAATAGTCATGTATTATGTGACTGAGGAAGATGTTTATTATATTAGATAATGATGGTGATATTCTGTAAATTCATGAATTCACATGATGAATTTCTCACTATTGGGGTATATAGTTTCATATGATACAATGATATACTATAAAAATACCATGGAAAGTAATATTTTTCAACATGGTAATGTCTTATAGAAGTTGTATTGATAGAAGAGTATCAAAATACTCTCTTGATGTCACCGCAGTTAAGACACATATGTTTAAAATTAAAGGATAAAAATTAAATGTCCTATACATTAATCATCATTAATACTAATTTTTTATTTGATCCAATTATGAGGAAATTCATTTGGCCAAATGTTACAAGAGTTTTAATACAATCCATTTAATTTTATGTTATATACAAAATTTTAAATAATAGAGAGACATAAGAGTTACCATATGTATTATATTAAGAATAATATGGCTATTGTGATGTTTGTTCCATTCTTATGATCCTTCCTATCAATTATCTATTTATTATGAAACTTTATTTATGCTTCTCCATTTTATTCTATGTTGTATTAGAATATCATAGGGTAAAAGGATAATCCCTCTACAACATCAAGTCACTCATGTCCTTTTGTGGATACACAGCCGAGGAGGGATTTTGTTTGTTGCCTCATGAAGATCTTCAACGACTATATTAATAAAAAAAGAGTTTTGTTCATCTGTAGTTTTTTTTATACAATATTCTTCATATCTCTTATACATAATTTTAGTTTTTTATAACACTATGGTCTGGGTAATTTAAGGATTCAATTGTCTATGACTACCATGATCATGTTTTGTTCGATCCATAGATTCCCTTCAGTGGTATTAGTGTTTCTCCATGAAAATTGATTCATGGTTGTATTATTATAAATTATGAAACTATATATATAGTGTTTCAATCATTTAATTATATATGGGTTTTTAATTGAATTATATATCATAATATTAGTTGTTAAATACAATATAATGTTTTTTATGTTCCTTTTGTAATGATATATGTTATTCTTAAACATGATAGTATTTTATGAAAGATATATGATGTCATAGTTTGAAATAAGTCTTCATTCCATTGGCTATCAATATATCATAGTGTATTATTTCTTTTTTTATACTTTAAAATTGTGTTAAGTTTTTTATACAAAATAGAGCATCGTATTGTCATCACGAAATGATGTGTTTCATAAAATATGACAAACAACAATCAATGGAAATGTTACAAGCCAGATGATCTATCAGAGGATATGATAGATAGTGTTTAATTTCATTATAAGACATAACTTATTTATCATAAATAATTATATATCCAATATCAATAAATATTATGTTTTTTAGAAATGATTTATTTTCTATAATTTTTAATTATATATTGAATATATAAAATATATAAATTGTTTATAAATTACAAAAAAATTAATTTGGGAATTCTATTTAATTATTAATGTTTTTTATCAATTAATTAATTATAATGTTTATATAATTTATTATTAATTGTTTTCGAAACATTTATTAATTAAATAACCATGATATTTGCTTTTAATATTAATTCTTTTTAGAAATTTATAGTGGATTAATTAAATATAGATATAATTTTTTTGCATATAAATTATAATAGAAATATAGAAAGTGTTTAAAAAGGAAAAAATGATAATAAAATATAATTTATTTTTAATATTTTATATTTTTCATAATATTTAGATTTTAATTGTTCAAAATAAGATGATTTTTTTTATAACTTATTTAAACCATGTTAAAATGGTTATTTATAATTGATAAAATCAAGGTATAAATAATATTAAATATGTTTTATTTAGATTAATTAAATTGACTACCTATTAGAAATGGAATATAAAATCATTATAGTTCATATAATATGATATATTTTAAATAAATATCATATAAATGATTAATATAATGGAGTTCATATTAAAAATAGATATACTAAGTTTATATTTATTTGAGTGTACAATGTATTTAATATTTTGATTGAATTAAATGTTCTTATAATTTCTTAATTTTTTGATTTGTTATTATTGTTTATTTCATGTATAGATATATAATGTATTAATTTATTTTGATTATTTCCTATTTTATTCATGAATAAAATTTTTAATATATAAACAGCTATACATTTTATTTTATATATTTATACTTCTTCTATAAATTTCATACAAAAATATTGGGATTTACATGATAGGTATGATAATGGAATTAGTTTTCTTTTACCTTGACATTGTCTTGTATTGAGTTTCCAACATAAATTAAGAGTTTAATTGTTGTTTATATATTAGGTTTTAGAATTGTGGTGGAATGTAGGTCTCTATTGAGTAATGCTTCCATGGATGGAGGGAAATTGGGATGTAATTTTCAATGGCATGAAATCTTATTCTGTCTATAGAAAAGTTGGTGTTTTCCATCTATAAATCAATTCCTAATATTTCTAGGATTACTGATTTCCTATTCATATAATCCTATAAATGAAATATTTTCAAGTTCTATTATCATGAGATGCATTTTGAAAAATATGTATATTCATTTTGAGTTGTTAACATAAGATATGACTTATGTAAATATTTACACATCTATATGATTTGATCAAAATGATTTAGTGGAATAAATAAGAATTCCAAAATATATCATTTACAACATTCATATATATAGGGAATAAACTATATATAATATGGTGTGACTAAATCCCCTTTATGGTAAAATGTTCTAGAATCCATCCAAAAAAACAATGTTGAAGACCTAGGATATCCAAAATGGTAGGATTATAATAAATCTATAGGAATATTGAATATTATGTGAATATAATAGAGGATATAGATTACCATTTTCATCTAGTAACCAAATAATATTGTTAGGCATGTGTTTAAATCTGATGGTAACGACATGATATTACACTACCAAAGGAACTATGTAGTTTTATCAATATGATGGATTGGGAAATGGTTTTATTTCTTATCCATCCAAGAGGTATTTATGATTTCATTAAAATAATGTCCAACCTAAATATTTATGTGGTTATAAGATCCTTAAATTTTACACATTTCATAACTAAAGAAGGATATTTTCCCACTAATGAATATGATTAAATTTAAATGGGTCCATTATTTTTTTGGTGTCATGTTTAATTAATTTTTTTTAAATAAATGTAAAATATGGTACATTCCTAATAAAAGATAATATTGTAGATATAATTAAAACATCATCATAAAAGATTATATTGAGATAAATCTTGTATAAGGAAGAATTTTAATATCATAAACTTATTATTGTGGTTCAAAACATAATAATTTGTATTATATAAGTATATAAAATTCTATTCGTAATACCATATTTAGTAATGAAGGGTTAAAAATTTTCAACACTTTAGTAATGAATCTTATGGAAGTATAGAGTAATTCAAATAATTACTTGACGTAATTAAATAAATTATGAAGAAATTAACACCATCCTCCATCCACATACTTAGTGCGACTGACCATTCTAATTAGAGAGGGAGAATAAATTTATCTTTGAAGAAATTATGTTGATATTTAATTGATTCTAAATTCATTAATAGAAATGTTCTGAGATAGTGAATGATTCAAAAAAATATTTAGCATTTATTACTAAAATCTAAAGGATTTATCAGTAGAAAATTTGATATGTATGATATCATGCTTTATAAATATTACTAAAGGGTTAAGGACTGAGCTACAAAGTAAAAATTTATATATCAAAGAGTTAGCCACATTTTTTAAAATAGTATGGGGTAATGAATGAATGACCTTTTTGTAAAGACTCTTAAAATTCAAGGGTAATTTTTTCTTAATTTTCTTTGGGATTTTACAGGAACGCAGCTTCTGACGGCGCCTGATTCCGAGGCCCGGTGTGCCCGGAATTAATTTCCAAAGATAGGCTCGGGTACGTTCAGTAAACGAATGAGCGGGTTTTTCTAACATTAAAACTGGTGCTCGGAATTGAAATCTGAGGGCACCGATGAACTCGCAATGCCGGTAATTGCTTAAGAAGACCTTTTACAGAGTTGCGTTTGCTCGGGACGAGTTGTTTAGTTTTGTGGATAAAGACATCTGAGAAATAAAATTTGTGCAAATAATTTTTTATTTCTTTAAAGTGGTTAAATCCTAAGGATGGAGGTTTGATGAACCCAACTACCTATGTGAGGATAAATTTGAGGTGGGCCCCACACAAACCCCACCCCTTCACATTCCTTAAACCTCCTATAACTCCCCCATTATGTGGGTGACCTCTCAACTTCCACAACTCTCTCCAGCCCCCTTTTGACACCCCTTAAATTTAATGTGCCAAGTCCTTAATTCAATTCATTGAATTGAGTTTTTAAATTTTAAACTCTTGGAATGACTTAATAAAATAATTGGAGCTTATATTATTTTTGGGTTAGTTTTGTGGTGTTAAGGTTTGGGAGAGAATACTGAAAAGATAGAGGAAACTTTATCTTCTTCGTTGGAGAACACGAAGAACGTCAAGACCCCAACGAAGAATGTCGTCACCGCAAGGAGTGATCGGCGTGCCTTTCTTCTTCCTCCATGACCAAGGAGGAGGCACCGACGCGGATTCTCTCCATAGACGTCGCTATATAATCTTATCTCTTTGACAAAAGCAGGGAGACACCTCTTCCTCCTCAGACGTTCTTCATCGACGTATACGGAGCTTCACATCGCGATGTTCGACTTCCGTGACTTCGACAACCTGCGACATCTTTTTGAGGTAGGGAGTTAATTTGTGAATATTAAAGAACCCCATGTTACTTCCTTCTAAATCAAAGAATGCGGATCAACTAAATATTATGTTTATCCACAGAGAATATCTTTTCGGGTTGGGAATTCTTGATTGCGGGGAAAACCGTTGGGGTTGATTACTTTTGTTCGTGAAAAATACATTGTCGTTCTTCGTCTTTTGGAATGCTTATTATCAACTTAATGGGAGGAGGACAGACCACACGAACACGGCCGACTCTCCTCCCCCTTAGTTTTTTTTTGTTGTGGCACGAAAAAAGGCGGTGCGGTGCAACGGAACCGCGCGGAAATAAGATAGAATGTGACGAAGAAGCGAGGCGTTGTCATGCCGCACCGTTGAAGCCGAACAAAGTCGTGGAGCCGTCGCGCCACGCCGTAAAACCACGAAGTGACGCGGTTTGTGTATTTGTCGTACAGATCGACGGACCATGGAAGAACAGACCGCAGGGGCATTTTGAAGGCTTTGCAGCGAAGGGCACGTCCCGGGAGGACCGCAGGAGAAGACGAAGTTGAGAACGGACCACTGGAGCAACTCCGGTGGTTCACTGATGGGCCTGTCGGCGCGCCTTGCCGGTGCGGCAGTGCCCGGTGCACCGCCGGTAAGGGCCGCCACGCCTGAAGTCGTGGCGGCAGCCGGATGGTCCCGCAGCTGCGCAGGACCGAGGGAGGCTAGGGGTCGTAACCTCCGGTGGTCAACGGAGCGGCCCCCATGTGGGGTGGGGGGCGGCTTCAATCAAGGGGGGATACCGCCCCCCTTTTTCAGCAATGGCATGGCCAGTTGGCCGAGCGGGTGAGCTCACGCCGGGCGGGGCCACGCCCAGCTGGGCCGACCCAGGGGGGTTGGGTTGGGCTGGGCCGGGCCCAAACCCCTCTTTTCGGAATGTTTTTGTTCAAACGCCCATAACATGGGATTCAAACCTATGATATATGCATTGTTAGTTGATATGTGATCCTTGGATCGAGACAGTCATTTCTGTATATTACACTCAGGGTTTCGGTGAACATTGTGTATGGTCGGGTTGGTTCAAACACGAAACAAACCGGGCCCTCGAAGCGGAAACGCTTATATCATGAGCTTCGGGCGTTTGATTGACGTGTCGTTGACTTTGTTGGATTCCTCTTGATGAGACGGAACTTTTGGCATACTTATCCTTAGTTTTGGTTGCAGTTGGAAAGTGGCCGGGTTGGATTATACCCGAAATCCAACGGGGCCCCTCGAACTGAAAAGCTGATAACTTTCAGACTGGATGTTCGTTTGACGAACCCTCAGCGGAGTTGGTGATCACATTGAGAAACGGTCTCTATGAGTATACCCTATGAGAGTTCGGGGTACAATTGAGATACGGCCGGGTTGGTTCGCACACGAAACCAACTGGGCCCTTGGGACGAAAAGGCTAATAACTCACAGACCGGGTGTCTTATTGATGTTCTGTCTATTGCGTTGAGACCCCTATAACGAGGAATTCCTTTGAGATACTTCTTCATGGGACATTGAGATACTTGGAGTATCGACCTGTAGCTCGTGGAGTGGACCCTCCTGGAGATGAGCGTACAGAGTACGGATACTATGTAGCCGGCTGAGACCTGACGAATACTTGACCGACTCGACTTGGAGTGAGTCGACTAGCCCAGTGGACGGAGCACTACTTTGTTTGGGTGCAGACCCATGACGAACGGAGCACTAATGTGTGATAGTGCCGACCTGCGGTACTCATCCGTAGAGTAACTCTGCAGGCTATTAGGGGGTGTGCACTACACTATTTGGGTGGCATACCCCAGCGTGAAGAACTACTGTGTTGGGGTGGATGACCCGTGGTACTCGACAGGAGGAGTACCTCAACAGTCTTAGGTTAGTAATCAGTACCTCGGAGTCGTGAAAGGACCACTGTACACTCCTGAGATGGGGCTCTTCAGCAGTTACGGTTTCGATAATGAAAATCCTGGTTTGAGTTGAGTCTATGATCTTTGTGTTTACCTAATGATTGAGAAGGGTGACTTGATAACTTAGGTATATGTATGGTCATATACCTGGGTAGTGGTTATCCGTTGATTTCATAATCTTTGTGTTTCCTCATGATTGATATGGGTTACTTGATAACTTAGGTATATGTATGGGTATATACCTAAGTAGAGGTTATCTGTTGAGATCTTCATTGTGGTTATCCTTGTTGGATTTAGAGAGACCATGAGGGTCTCGGGATCCCTACTGAGTATCGTTATACTCAACCCTGCACGGTCTACGCCCGCACCTCGTTTTGTTGGTTGCAGACGACGGGCATTGCTGACGGAGGCCGAGTGTTCGAAGACTGGACGGTACCCGCAGGTGGACCTCACGATGAGACAGTATCCATAGGTGGACTTCACGATGAGACGATACTCAGAGGAGGTTGACGAGAACGAGCGTTGTGGTGGCTATATGGACCTACCCTTGTACTCTGTGGTGTTTGTCTACTTTTATAAAGGAAATCCCTTCCCAGTTATCATGATTTACGGCTTTGGTGCTAGTCGCCAGGCCCTGGCCTATGGAAGGCGGGCTTGGGGTAGTCACGACACGGGCCCTGAGGACAGGTTATGACAAATTGGTATCAGAGGAGTTCAGTTCTACCATAAAACTCAGGACTCTGATCTTTTTCTATGTAAAGTAATTGTGTTAAGGGTACCGAGTGTGGTCTTCAATTCAGGGAGTCCAGTGTTGGTGCGGCGACCGACGTATCCGTACACCAGGACCCTGACTACTGATTTCCGACTTTGTACACGAAAACACTGATTGTGTGTGTATATCCAAAGTTTTAAAGTCATCTCAAACCAGGTTTGCTCAGTAGGTTTAAATCGTTGACAGAGTCGCATCTGTTCAGGATGTCTCCACGCAGACAGTCAGTTGGAGTTCTGAGAGAGTAATCGATGGCGGCCCACCGAGCGGCGAGGCTCTGGTGCGGGGCCCTTTTTCTATGTTGGCACCCTCGGGTGGTGTACCAGAAGCACCACCACCTGTTGGGCAGTAGATTCCACCAGCCTTACTAGCGAACTACGCACCCTCGCACAGCGTGTTGCACGAGTTCCCACAGCAGCGGCCTCTGAGGTTACAATGCGAGGCAGATTCCCAGACAGCAGAGGACTGGCTGGAGGAAATTACTAGAGTTTTCCACCTAGCTGGGACATCAGTAGAGTGGAGGGTAGACTTGGCTACTAGTGTTTTCTAGTGAGTGACCATGAGGATGGTCCAAATAGCGATGAGGCGTCGGTACATGGATAGATTCCTGAGATAGTTCCTTCGAGTAGTGTGTCAGCTATACATCACTACCAGTTGGTCTGCAGTTACAACCGACGATACCAGTTGGTGACACATGTAGACTTACTGACTTACACGTGTTCTAACATCAGATACCCTCAAGTTCTGAGGTGAGCCCGACTCACAGGCAGCTGAGGACTGGCTTGTGGAGGTGGCTGAAAGTTTTCTTGAGCTTATACATCTTCGGCAGGATGATGAGTCGGAAGCTGAGTATTCATCGAGCCATACCGAACATTCTGGGTACTCAATGAATACGATTCGATCAGTGCTATAGAGCTCGGACCTCTGATCGAGGTGTGTATAAAGGATATCTGAGTAAGCACTCCTTTCTCTATGCACTCCTACTAATGTAAGGGTGCTAGAAAAAACCCTTGTGGTTGAGAATTCTTTTGCTGGATGGATGCAGTCAGTGAAGGATAGCAGTGTGAAAGCTGGAAATTTGTGCCAGTCTCGGAGACTTGGGTATGCGAATGTTTAAAAAAGAGTAAATGTTAAGGACAGATGAATCTACAGAGTACCAGACATGGAGGCAGAGCAAGGAGAGAATCATGAGGTGGTTTACATATCAACATGTTACAACCACCCGCCATTGTTGTTCCCTCTAGTCTCAGGGAGTTAGAGGGCAAGGAAAGAGAGTAGCTGCATGCGGTCAAGGAGAGTGACCCAATGGCTCTAAGAATGATTTGAGGGATAGTCTGTGTCCACTAAAAGTTTTCGTAGTAATAGATGTTGATACGAATCATTCCTTCCTTCCACGAATCTTTTCCCAGACCTAGAGTTTTTGGTTAAGCCGTTGACTTGACCATCGCGTCTGGAGATACATTGGGAGGAGACTCGATAATCACACTGACGTAGAAAGTGTGATCTGACCCAAGAGGCAAGAGTTTCATTTGTAATCTCTTGGAGGCAGCGTCAAGGCCTTAAGACGTTGGTCTGAGTATGGATTGGATCCACATTTCATACACTGATTGACTGTATTAGGCAAAAAGGTTGTGGTTTATCCACAACATTGGGATGGGGTTTTTCTTGGTTGGAGAAAAGGAAAACCCATGCAACATAGGATGGAATCATTCATAAGAGGGTGAATTTGATCACTCAAGAGATGGAAAAACTTACTTTTGTGCCAAAATTCTCCAGAGTTGCAGCACCACTTCCAGTAGAGCTTTCCGGAGCTGGGTTGATCAGTGTGCCCAGCTTGTGGGTGTTGGTTACATAGTTCACTGCAATGTATTAGTGACTGGGCTCAGGTTTGTCCTGATGTAGGAGTGGGCAGTGATTGCCTATGGATCACGGTAGATGAGACTGCACAGAGCTGACAGGAAGCCTCTAGAGTTCAAGGATGACATTCACATCCTTATACGGGTCTCACCTCGACAAGGTCTATGGAGATGTGGGCAAGGCGGAAAGTAATCTCTGAGGTTCAACGGACCTTTCCAGGTCCTCAGCTGGGTAGGCTAGGTGTTTTACCGCTTGACCCATCCACCTCAGTTGCACCAGGTGCACGACGACTTCAACGTATCTCAACTGAGGAGATACGTGCTTGACCCGATGCATGTCATCAACCATGGGGAACTGGACTTTGGAAATGGGGTGACTTTTACGGGGTTTCTGTAGAGGTTGAGGATCGACAGGAGAAAATCCTATGAGGACTGTCGATTCCTTGGGTGGGATTTCACTGGTAGTACGAGAACCTCTAGGTGAGAACATGGGAGTGGAAGGCTCAAGTGCGTGCCCAGTTCCACTTTTGTTTCCCTAGTTTGTGTTGAAGCTTTACGAGGACGTAAAGCCCTGAGGTGGGAGTAATGTAATGACCTGTAAAATTCAAGGGAAATTTTTTTCTTTATTTTATTTGGGATTTTACTAGAACGAATTTTATGACGGTGCCTGATTTCGAGGCCCGGTGTACTCGGAATTAATTTCTGAAGTTAGGCTCGGGTACGTTCAGTGAACGAACGAGCGTGTTTTTCTAACATTAAAACCAGTGCTCGGAATTGAAATCTGAGGGCACCGATAAACATGCAGCGCCGGTAATTTCTTAAGAAGGCCTTTTCCATAGTTGCATTTTCTCGGGACGAGTTGTTTAGTTTTCTGGATAAGGGCTTCCGAGAAATAAAATTTGTTCAACTAATTTTTTATTTCTTTAAAGAGGTTAAATCTTAAGGATGTAGGTTGGGTGAACCTAACTACCTAAAGGAGGTTAAATATGAGGTGGGTCCCACACAAACCCCACCCCTTCACATTCCTTAAACCTCCTCTAACTCCCCCATTAAGTGGGTGACCTCTCATCTTCCATAACTCTCTCCAACCCCCCTTTGGAGACCGCTTAAATTTAATGTTCCAAGTCCTTAATTCAATTCATTGAGTTGAGTTTTTAAATTTTAAACTCTTGGCATGACTTAATAAAATAAGTGGAGCTTATTTTATTTTTGGGTTAGTTTTGTGGTGTTAAGGTTTGGGGGAGAATACTCAAAAGCTAGAGGAAACATTATCTTCTTCATTGGAGAACGCAGAGAACGTCAAGACCCCGACGAAGAACACTATCACTGCAAGGAGTGATCGTCGTGCCTCCCTTCTTCCTCCATGACCAAGGAGGAGGCACCGACGTGGAACCTCGCTTTCGAAGTCACTATATAATCTTCTCTCTGCGACAAAGGAAGGGAGACGCCGCTTCCACCTTAGACGTTTTTCATCAATGTATACGGAGCTTCACTCTGCGATGTTCGACTTTAGCGACTTCGACGACATGCGACGTCTTTTAGAGGTAGGGAGTTAATTTGTTAATATTAAATAACCCCATGTTACTTCCTTCTAAATCAAAGAACGTGGATCAACAAAATATTAAGTTGATCTGCGGAGAATATGTTTGCGGGTTGGGAATTCTTGATTGCGGGTAAAACTGTTGGGGTTGATTACTTTTGTTCGTGAAAGATCCTTTGTCGTTCTTCATATTTTGGGCCACATGTTATCAACTTAACGGGAGGAGGTCGGACCACACGAACACGGCCGACTCTCCTCCCCCTTTGTTGTTTGGTTTGTTTCAGCACGAACAAAGGCGGCGTGGTGCAACGGCACCGCGCAGAAACAAGAATGAACACGAAGAAGAAGCGTGGGGGCATCGCGCCTTGCCATTGAATCCGAACAAAGCCGCGGAGCCGTCGCGCCACGCCGGAAAACCACGAAGAGACATGGTTTATTTATTTGAAGTACGGATCGACGGTCCATGGAAGAATAGGCCGCATGGGAGTTTTGAAGGATTTGTAGTGAAGGGAAGGTCCTGGGAGGACCGCAGGTGAAGACGGAGTTGAGAACAGATCACCGGAGCTACTCTAGTGGTCCGCGGAAGGGTCTGCTGGTGCGCCACGCCGGCACAGTGGAGCCGGTGGCCGGAGGCGGCGGTTCCCGGCGCGCCGCCAGGAAGGGCCGCCGCAGCCGCGCAGGACCGAGGGAGACCGGGGGTGTAACCCCCATTGGTCAATGGACCATCCCCCACGTGGGGGGGGGGGATCGTGGCTTCAATCAAGGGGGGAAACCGCCCTCCTTTTTCCTCAACGACACGACCAGCTGGCCGTGCGAGTGAGCTCACGCCGGGCCAACCGGCCGACTTAGGGGGGTTGGGCCGGGCCCAGACCCCTCTTTTCGGAATGTTTTCGTTGAAACGCCCATAACATGGGCTACAGACCTCTGATCGATGCACCATCAGTTGTGATATGATCCTTGGATCGATACGGTCGTTTCGGTATATTAAAAACAGGGTTTCGGAGAACATTGGGTACAGCCGGGTTGGTTCGAACACGAAACCAACTGGGCCCTCGGAGCGGAAACACTTATATCTTGATCTCCGGACGTCTGATTGAAGTGTCGTCGACTTTTTTGGATTCCTCTTGATGAGAAGGAACTTTTTGCATACTTATCCTGAGTTTTGGTTATAGTTGGAAAGAGGTCGGGTGGGATTGTACCTAAAATCCAACCGGGCCCCTGGAACGGAAAAGCTGATAACTTTCAGACTGGACGTCCGTTTGACGAACCGTCAGCGACATTGGTGATCACGTTGAGAAACGGTCCCTATGAGTATTCCTTATGAGATTTCAGGGTAAAGTTAAGATACGGCCGGGTTGGTTTGCACACGAAACCAACCGGGCCCCTGGAAAGAAAAGGCTAATAACTCACAGACCGGGCGTCCGATTGATGCGCTGTCTATTGCGTTGAGACCCCTATAACGAGGCGGTCCTTTCAGAATCTTCTTTGTGGGACTTTGCGATACATGGAGTATCGAACTGTAGCTCATGGAGCGGGCCCTCCCGAAGACGAGCATACGGAGTACGGAGACCGTGTAGCCGGCTGAGACCTCACGACTGCTTGACCGACTCGACTTGGAGTGAGTCGACTAGCCCAGTGGACGGAGCACTACTATGTTTTGGTTCAGACCCATGGCGGACGGAGAACTATTGTGTGACAGTGCAAACCCGCGGTACTCGTCCGGAGAGTAACTCTACAGGCTATTAGGGGGTGTGTACTACTATGTTTGGGTGGCATACCCTGGATGTAAGTACTACTGTGTTTGGGTGGTTGATCTGCGGTACTCGACAGGAGGAGTATCTCAGCAGTCTTAGGTTAGTGAACAGTACCTCGTAGTCATGACCGGACCACTGTACACTCCAGAGATGGGGCTCTACAGTAGTTACGGTTTCGATAATGAAAATCTTGGTTTGAGCTGAGTCTATGATCTTGGTGTTTACCTCATGATTGAGATGGGTCACTTGATAACTTAGGTATATGTTTGGGCATATACCTAGGTAGTGGTTATCTGTTGATTTCATAATCTTTGTGTTTCCTCGTGATTGAGATGGGTTTCTTGATAACTTAGGTATATGTATGGGCATATACCTAAGTAGAGGTTATTTGTTGAGATCTTCATCGTGGTTATCCTTGTTGGATTTAGAGATACCTTGAGGGTCTCGTGGTCCCTACTGAGTATCGTTATACTCACCCCTGCATGGGCTATGCCCGCACCTCGTTGTGTTGGTTGCAGATGATGGGCAGTGCTGATGGAAGTCGAGTGATCGAAGACTGGACAGTACCCGGAGGTAGACCTCATGACGAGACAGTATCCGAAGGTGGACTTCACGGCGAGACGATACTCGGAGGAGGATGAAGAGAAAGAGAGTTGTGGGGGCTATCTGTACCTACCATTCAGGTAGGATCCATGGTGGATGATCCAGGAGCTGCGCTATCTATACCTACCCTTCAGGTAGGATCCGTGGTGGACGATCCAGGAGCTGTGCTATCTGTACCTACCCTTCAGGTAGGATCCGTGGAGGATGACCTAGGAGCTTCTACCTTTCTTCCAACTGTTGTCTTTTTCTGCTATACTTTTGTTCAGTTGTAGTTGTACATTCGATTGGGTTTGTATTCTGGCCCGTTTAGTTTTCTGGACATCCTTTTGTACTTAGTGTTTTTCTTCTTCTTGTACCTTGTGGTGTTTGTTTTCTTTTATAAAAGAAATCCATTCCTATTTATCGGGATTTATGCCTTTGGTGCTAGTCACCAGCCCCTGACCTATGGAATGCAGGCTTGGGGTAGTCACAGAACGAGCCTCGAGGACAGGTCGTAACAAATTGGTATCAGTGGATTTCGGTTCTACCATAGAACTCAGGACTCTGATATTTTTCTCTGTGAAGCAATAGTGTTAAGGGTATAGAGTGTGGTCTTCATTTCTGGGAGTCTAGTGTTGGTGCGACGGCCGACGTATCCGTACACCAAGACCTTGAATACTGATTTCCAACTTTGTACATGAAAATACTGATTGCGTGTGTGTTTCCAAAGTTTTAAAGTTAGCTCAAACCTGGTCCGCTCACTGGGAATAAATCGTTGACCGAGTCGCATCTGTTCAAGAAGTCTCCACGCAGACAGTCAGTTTGAGTTCCGAGAGAGTACTCGATGACAGCCCACCGAGCGGTGAGGCTCTGGTGGAGGGCCATTTTTCTATGTTGGCACCCTCGGGTGGTGTACCAGATGCACCACCACCTGTTGGGTAGCAGATTCAACCATCCTAACTAGCGAACTATGCATGCTCGCAGAGCGCGTTGCACGAGTTCCAGTAGCAGCGGCCTCTGAGGTTACGAGGCGAGGCAGATTCCCAGACAAAAGAGGACTGGCTGGAGGCGATTTCTAGAGTTTTCCGCCTTGCTGAGACATTAGTAGAGTGGTTGGTGGACTTGGCTACTAGTTTTTTCCAGTGAGTGACCATGAGGATGGTCAGCATAGCGATGAGGCTTCGGTACATGGGCCGATGCATGAGATAGTGCCTTCGTGTAGTGTGTCAGCTATACATCACTAACTGTTGGTCTGCAGTTACAACCGGCAGTACCGGTAGGTGACACATGTAGGCTTACTTCCTTACACGTGTTCTAACATCAGATACCCTCATGTTCCGAGGAGAGCCCGACTAACAGGTGGCTGAGGACTGGCTTGAGGAGGTGGCTGAAAGTTTTTTTGAGCTTATACAGCTTCGGCAGGACGACGAGTCGGAAGCTGAGTATTCATCGAGGCATACCGAACATTCCGGGTACTCGATGAATACGATTCAATCAGTGCTATAGTGCTCAGACCTCTAAGAGAGGTGTTTATAAATGAAATCCAAGTAAGCACTCCTTTTTATACGCATTCCTACTTATGTTAGGGTGCTAGAAAGAACCCTTGTGGTTGAGAATTCTTTTGCTGAATGGATGCATTCAGTGAAGGATAACAGTGTGAAAGCTAGAAACTAGTGGCAGTCTCAGTGACATGGGGGTGAAAATGTTTCAAAAAGAGTAAATTTAAAGGACAAATGAATCTTCAGAGTAGCAGGCGTTGAGGTAGAGATAGGAGAGCCGCATGAGGTGGTGTACATATCATAATGTTACAACCACCCGCCTTTGTTGTTCCCTCTAGGCTCAGAAAGATGGAGGGTAGGGAAGGAGTGTAGCTGCATGCGGTCAAGGAGAGTGACCCAATTTCTCTAAGAATGATTTGAGGGACAGGCTGTGTCCACTAAAAGCTGTCTTAGTAACATATGTTGATACAAATCATTCCTTCCTTCCATGAATCTTGTCCCAGACCTAGAGTTTTCGGTTAAGCCATTGACTTGACCCTCACGTCTGGAGATACCTTGGGAGGAGACTTGATAATCACACATACGCTGGCAGTGTGATCTGACCCACAAATCAAGAGTTTCATTTGAAATCTCTTGGTGGCAGTGTCGAGGACTTACGACGTTGGTCTAAGTATGGATTGGATCCACATTTCATACACGGATTGACTGTATTAGGAAAAAGGTTGTGGTTTATCTACAACGTTGGGATGTGGTTTTTCTTGGTCGGAGAAAAGGAAAACCCAGAAAGCACAGGATGGAATCTTGCATAATAGGGTGCATTCGATCACTCAAGAGATGGCCAAACTTACTTTTGTGCCAAAATTCTCTAGAGTTGTAGCACCACTTCTAGTAGAGCTTTCATGAGCTGGGTTGATCAGTACGCCCAGCTTGTGGGCGTTGGTTACATAGTTCACTGCGACGCATTAGGGAATCGACTCGGCTATGTACTGATGTAGGAGTCAGCAGTGATCACCTATGGATCACGACAGATGGGACTGCACCGAGATGACAGGAAGCCTATAGAGTTCAAGGATGACGACCACGTCCATATACAGGTCTCACCTCGATGAGGTTTATAGAGTTGTGGACAAGGAAGCTAGTAATATCTGAGGTTCAGCGGTCCTTTCCAGGTCCTCAGCTGTGTAAGCGGGGTGGTTTACCGCTTGACCCATCCACCTCATTTGCACCGGGTGCACGATGACTTCCACGTATCTCAACTGAGGAGATGCGTTCTTGACCCGACGCATGTCATCGACCATGGGGAACTGGAATTTGGCGATGAGGTGAATTTAATGGGGTTCTAGTAGAGGTTGAGGATCTACAAGAGAGGATCCTATGAGGACGGTCGATTCCTTAGGTGCACTTTCACTGGCAGTACGAGAACCTCTAGGTGAGCACATGGGAGCGGAAGGCTCAGGTGCGTGCTCAGTACCACTTTCGTTTCCCTAGTTTGTGTTGAAGCTTTACGAGGACGTAAAGACCTGAGGTGGGAGTAATGTAAAGACCCATAAAATTCAATGGAAATTTTTTCTTAATTTTCTTTGGGATTTTACAAGAATGCAGTTTCTGACGGAGCCTGATTCCGAGGCCCGGTGTGCCTGAAATTAATTTCCGAAGTTATGCTAGGGTACGTTCAGTGAACGAACGAGAGGGTTTTTCTAACTTTAAAACCGGTGCTCGGAATTGAAATCTGAGGGCACCGATGAACTTGCAGTGATGGTAATTGCGTAAGAAAACCTTTTCCAGAGTTGTATTTTCTTGGGATGAGTTGTTTAGTTTTATGGATAAAGACTTCCGAGAAATAAATTTTGTGCAACTAATTTTTTATTCCTTTAAAGTGGTTAAATCCTAAGGATGGAGGTTGGGTGAACCTAACTAACTAAGTGAGGATATATGTGAGGTGGGGCCCACTCAAACCCTACCCCTTCATGTTCCTTAAACCTCCTCTAACTCCCCCATTAAGTGGGTGACCTCTCATCTTCCATAACTCTCTCCAATCCCCCTTTTGACACCCCCTAAATTTAATGTGCCAAGTCCTTACTTCAATTCATTGAATTGAGTTTTTAAATTTTAAACTCTTGACATGAATTAATACAATAAGTGGAGCTTATTTTATTTTTGGGTTAGTATTGTGGTGTTAAGGTTTGGGAGAGAATACTCAAAAGCTAGAGGAAACATTATCTTCCTCGTTGGAGAATGCGAAGAACGTCAAGACCCCGACGAAGAACACCATCACCGCAAGGAGTGATCGTCGTGCCTTCCTTCTTCCTCCACGACCAAGGAGGAGGCACCGACGCAGAAGCTCGCCATCAATGTCTCTATATAATATTCTCTCCGCGAAAAAGGAAGGGAGACGCCACTTCCTCCTCAGACATTCTTCGTCGACATATATGGAGCTTCACTCTGCGATGTTCGACATCCGCGACTTCGACGACATGCAACGTCTTTTCGAGGTAGGTAGTTAATTTGTGAATATTAATGAACCCCATGTTACTTCCTTCTAAATCAAAGAACACGGATCAACTAAATATGAAGTTGATCAGTGGAGAATATGTTTATGGGGTGGGAATTCTTGATTGTGGGGAAAACTGTTGGGGTTGATTACTTTTGTTTGTGAAAAATCATTTGTCGTTCTTTGTCATTTGGGACGCTTGTTATCAACTTAATGGGAGGAGGTCGAACCGAACGAACACGGCCGACTCTCCTCACCCTTTGTTGTTTTTTTCATTGCGGTGCGGTGCAACGACACCATGAAGAAACAAGAAATAACACGACGAAGAAGCGTGGCATCGTCGCACCGCGCCGTTGAAGCCGAACAAAGTCGCGGCGTCTTTGCACTACGCCGAAAAACCACGAGGAGACGCGGTTTGATTATTTGGCATACGGATCGACGAGACATGGATGAACGGGCCGCATGGGCGTTTTGAAGGCTTTGCAGCGAAGGGTAGCTCCCGGGAGGACTGCAAGTGAAGACGGAGTTGAGAACGGACCATCGGAGAAACTCCGTTGGTCCGCGGAAGGGTCGGTTGGCACCGGCCGGCCGCCATGAGGCGGCGGCGCCCGGCGCACCGCTGGGAAGGGCGGCCGCGGCTGAAGCCGCGATGGCAGCCTGCTGGTCCCGCAACCGTGCGGGACCAAGGGAGAATGGGGGTCGTAACCCCTGGTGGTCAACGGAGTGGCCCCCACGTGGCGGGGGGGGGGGGGGGGTGGTGGGGGCGGCTTCAATCAAGGGGGCAACCACCCCCCCCCCTATTTTCGCAATGGCAGGGCGAGCTGGCCGGGCAGGTGAGCTCACGCTGGGCCAACCGACCGCCCCAGCCAGGCTGGGCTGGGCTGCACAGGCCAGGTCGTGCCGGGCCGCGCAGGCCGGGCCGGGCTGCGCAGTTGTGTCGGGCCGCGCAGTCGGGCCGGGCCCAGACCCCTCTTTTCAGAATGTTTTCATTAAAATGCCCATAAAATGGACTACATACATCTGATCAATGGACCATCAGTTGCGATGTCATTCCTGGATGGAGACAGTCATTTCGGTATATTACACTCAGGGTTTCGGAGAACTTTGGGTACGACCGGGTTGGTTCGAACACGAAACCAACTGGTCCCTCTGAGCGGAAACGCTTATATCATGAGCTCCAGACGTCCGATTGACATGTCGTCGACTTTGTTGGATTCCTGGTGATGAGAAAGAACTTTTTTCATACTTCCACTGAGTTTTGGTTGCAGTTGGAAAGTGGTTGGGTTGGATTGTACCCAAAATCCATCCAGGCCCCTGGAACGAAAAATCTGAAATCTTTCATACTGGACGTCCATTTGACGAACCTTCAGCAGCATTGGTGATCACATTGAGAAACAGTTCCTATGAGTATACCCTATGAGGGTTTGGGTTACAGTTGAGATACGGCGGGGTTGGTTCGGACACGAAACCAACTGGGCCCCTAGGACGAAAAGGTTAACAACTTACAGACCGAGCGTTCGATTGACACGCCGTCTGTTGCGTTGAGACCCCTATGACGAGGCGGTACATTGAGATACTCCTTAGTGGGACTTTCAGATACTTGGAGTATCGACCTGTAGCTCGTGGAGCGGACCCTCCTAGAGACGAGCGTATGGAGTACAGAGACCATGTAGCCAGATGAGACCTGAAGATTGCTTGACCGACTCGACTTGGAGTGAGTCAACTAGCCCAGTGGACGGAGCACTACTTTGATTGGGTGTAGACCCATGGCAGACAGAGCACTACTGTGTGACAGTACAGACCCGCGGTACTCGTCTGGAGAGTATCTTTGTAGGCTATTACGGGGTGTGCACTACTGTGTTTGGGTGGCATACCCTGGTGGGAAGCACTACTGTGTTTGGGTGGAAAACCTGAGGTACTCGACATGAGGAGTACCTCAGTAGTCTTAGGTTAGTGAGCAGTACCTCAGAGTGGTGACAAAACTACTGTATACTCCAGAGATGGGGCTCTTCAGCTGTTACGGTTTTGATAATGAATATCCTAGTTTGAGCTGAGTCTATGATCTTTGTTTTTACCTCATGATTGATATGGGTCACTTGATAACTTAGGTATATGTATGGTCATATACCTGGGTAGTGGTTATCCGTTGATTTCATAATCTTTGTGTTTTCTCATGATTGAGATGGGTTACTTGATAACTTAGGTATATGTATGGGCATATACCTAAGTAGTGGTTATCTGTTGAGATCTTATTTGTGGTTATCCTTGTTGGATTTAGAGAGACCTTGAGGGTCTCGGGGTCTCTACTAAGTGTCGTTATACTCACCCCTACACGGGCTATGCCCGCACCTCATTGTGTTGGTTGCAGATGATGGGCAGTGCTGACGGAGGCCGAGTGTTCGAAGACTGGACGGTACCCGGAGGTGGACCTCACGACGAGATAATATCCGGAGGTGGACTTCACGGTGAGACGATACTCGTAGGAGGTTGATGAGAAAGAGCGTTGTGGAGGATATCTGTACCTACCCTTCAGGTAGGATCTATGGTGGACGATCCAAGATTTGTGCTATCTATACATACCCTTCAGGTAGGATCCATGGTGGACGATCCAGGAGCTACGCTATCTGTACCTACCCTTCAGGTAGGATCTGTGGAGGACGACCCAGGAGCTACTACCTTTCATCAAACTGTTTTCTTTTTCTGTTGTAATTTTGTTCATTTGTAGCTGTACTTTCGATTGGGTTTGTATTCTGGACCATTTAGTTTTTTTCACTTCCTTTTGTACTTAGTGTTTTACTTCTGCTTGTACATTGTGGTGTTTGTTTAATTTTATAAAGGAAATGCCTTCCTAGTTATCGGTATTTACGCCTTTGGTGCTAGTCGCCAGCACCTGGCCTATGTAAGGCGTGCTTGGGGTAGTCACCGCATGGGCCCCGAGGATGGGTCGTGACATTTTTTCCATATGGTGGAGTTATTTGGTCTACCTGAAGGGTTTTGTGGAACTTTGTGGAATCATTAAATTCGGTATTCATGTTATAAAAAAATTCATTTTAGAAGAGTATATGAACGAGAAATTATATTTTTCAATTTTTTAAATATATATTATTACCAATTGAAGTTAATAATTGATGTATCTTATAGTTTAAATTCATTTTTTTAAGCAAAGAGTTTATACATTAAACAATTTATTAGAGAGAAAAAATAATTACAATATCGATCTATATAATGGATTTTAATTTTGATCTTATTACTCATATATGATAAGAGAATTTTTTTGTAAATAACGTTTTTTTAAAATATATGTGGTTGTACACCTGGTTTATGATTCATAAAACATTATAAAATGTTTAAAATCTATGTAAGGCTAGAATTATTTTTATATGATATTAATATTTTATCCTACATTTTTGTTAAAAAGTAATGAATTGTTATTCCACCAACCATCAATGGATGATTTCAATGAATAAAATCTTCTTTTCATAATTATTGTCCTAATACAAAGAATAAAATATATGATGTGGATAAATAAAATATATTTTTTTAATAATCCATATATTCAATATAAGTGTTATTTCTTGGGAAAAATTTATTTTTTGTATTCTAGTATGATATTATGAAGAGATTATTATTTCTTGGAAGATTGTGGGAGTCTTTTTGGACATCGAGAAGTTCACAGAAAAAAATAGTTTACCTATAAATACATGATGTAAAGGTCACATAACATATAGAATAGTATAGTATGTATTAAGGATAAATAAATGTATATATTTTCCTTTTTTAATAAAATGATACATGTTAAATTCATTAGAGGAAATTTTTATGAAATATGATGATATTGAACATAGAAGGATTTCTATGTTTGCAATATAGGTTACTAACATCGTAGCATTTTATGTTATGATGTAATGAAGTCTCAATAATATGTTTACAGAGTTAAACAGTAGATACATGATTCATAATTCCATCCATTATTAAATCATTATATCTTAAATGATCTTACTTATTAAATGTTTTTATGGGATGGTTTTGTCATATTCTCACTTAGAGATATTATAGGAATTACATAATGATATAATGAGTTTAGAAAAGGCTAAATGTCCAGAAAACATAAGGCCACTCATGCATTTTTTTCATATGAGATATTATTATGTGGGATTATATAAATGGTTTTATAACATTCATAAATGTGGTTAGGAATATTAAATATATCATTCTATACAAAATATAGTCTATACATTATCAGTAATTTATTTTGGATGGACATATTACAAAAACTGAATATATAGTTGACCTATCAAAGTATGACATTGAGTTATCCCAAACAGATATTCATTGCGATGTATTATAAGCTATGAATAATTGTTAAGGATATCATGACTAATATTTTAAATAGAGATATAAAATATGTGCATGAGGCAAAAAATGAGTTTTTTTGTGTGCTAGATGAACCATCAGGTATACCAAAAGGAATTTCATGTAATATTTATTTAAAATACAGGTGGTAAAGGTATCATATTTGGATTTCAAAAGACATGATTTTGGTGAGATACATGGAACTATTAACTTCATTTCTTGATAAATTTTCTATTAAAACCATTATGATTTTATAATCATGTTTTGTTTGGGTAAATTGTTGATTATTTCATCTATTAGAGACTAACCATGATGGTATTTTCCTATCATATAATGTTTATGAAATATGGTCCCTTGATTGAGATGGATGGAAGGAGTGTTTGAAAGTATATAGATAAAACATTTGATGTTATCATCTATCATATATGTTTCATGTTATTCACTAAAATATAAAGGTGAATTAAATGTGATGTATTCAATGACCTGGTCCGTCAATACTCATTGAATCGATAATTTTAGTGTGACAATAAAATATTGACCCAAATTAAGGCCTATTGTTACATGATTTCATGGATAAAGAAAATATATGAAAATTTGTACTTAAATATGTTAAATTTGGTGGAAATAGGAATATAGATACATGTGTTTGATGGATATTATGTCAGATACCTTTTTATTGTGAGTTACAATGGTGCTTTTCTAAAGGACATCATTTTCTAAATTTTCTGAATTTATAAATTTATATGTTTATTTAATTTCAATAGATCATATAGGGTAAAACATTGGGGTTAACTAAAAAGGGATTGGGTTTTATGAAACCTAATGATCTAATTAAAATGTGTTTCAAAAAATTATCATAAGGGATATTTTCTAGATATTAATTAATTATCATATATAATATAATACAAAATTAAAGTGATTGTATCATTGAAAATTGTATTAGATAATATCCTTATGTTTTTTTGGATAATATCCTATTTTTTTATATAGTTTCAGAAAATATTATATATGATACAATATAAGGATTTTTGACCTAATGTCTGTAATAATTTACTGTAAGTTGGATATTTATGGAGATATGTGTATGATTTCATTTGATTTTGTATACTTTTTTTGGCATATAATTTACTATATCATATTGATATCATTTAAAAAACACCTTTACCATATAATATTTCGTGACATGGACATATCCTATGACATAGCCATTAAAGGAATCATATTTTGTGATTATCAAAAACTCAGTGTAATTATGAAATTTTAGTTTATTATTAATTGATAATGGTTAAAACTATAACACATTAACTGTCATTAATACTATTTTTTCATATGATAAAATGACTATGGGGAATTCAATTTAACATCATGTTAGAGGTGTTATAATTGGATCTATTTACTAATATATTATATAATGTGTGAGTAAATGATACAAATTCTAGGGAATAAACTGATGAACTATATAATTGGGATAGTCGCCATTATGATAATTGATCCTTTAATAATATCCTTCATTACAATTCTCACCATATTCATTTCATTTGTAAATTGTTTATATTTTTAATAGGAAGATGATATATTGAATTTGATGGTCTTGTTTTCTTTTGTATACTTTATGATCTATTTTTTTATCCTTACAAACCATTGATAGATTTTATGGGTTGTATTATAAATTATTTGAATGAAATTTAACAACAACATTGAATTATTAATGGGAAACAATTAGTATAGATGATGAAATTTAGTGAAGAGTGTTTTACCAGTCAAAATATTGATTTGAGAAGTATCCCTATTTATTATTTTTCTTTTTCCAGTGCAAGGATCCTCAGTAATATAAATATATGCATGGTATTGTGTAACTGAATCACATAAAATGTTATTGGGATATTTTCATTGTGTCAAACCCTTTATTTTATCATGTCTGACATAGGGGTTTTCCTATATATATGTGTGTTTTCCTAATTCTTCAATAATTCATAATTATAAAATTTTTATGAGAAGGTGAAAGTGAGTGATAAATTGATTATAATATTATTAATTTTGATTAATAATGGCTTATTAAATCATATTTTTATAATAAAAATTAAATATTTTTTTAATATAATTCTCGTATTTTATAAAAAAAGGGTTTTTAACTATTTTCAAACAAGAATGTTTGGATATTCTTTCGAAGGAAATTGTATACAAACAATAGAGTCATCCTACTGAGTTTACACTGACTCTCTACTTACAAAAGTGTTTTTTTCATATATGTTTAGTTATATATGACCCAAATAAAGGGAATGTGCCCCTATTTTCTGTAAATATTCTATAGTTGATAAAATAGAGAAAGGGATGTTGTGATAGAGGATGGTAAACCATATGTTACATGGGGTTAGTGTTTTAATTGATGATAAGTGGGTGATTTTTGTTTTGTTTTGGAGAGGATACATTATATAGCCACATCATTCCTCAACCTACTATATTTTTGTTTTATAAATATATGTTAAAAAAATGTATATAAATCCTTCTAATGATTTTATGGTTTATGTAATTATTGTATTTATATGTAATATATATATTATGGGTTTTCAATGAGTTCTATATTGTTGGTTGAGTTGTGTTTTTTCAAAGTGACTATGCAAGTCACTCCATTTAGTAACTCAAGTCCAAGTAATCGAGAATGAAGAGAAGTAAGAAGTGCATACCTTTGTGAAAGAGAATTGGCAACCACACATTCCTTTCCTTTTTCTGCTTGATCACAACGTGGAAATTCTTAATAAATTCCAGCCAAGATGCATGTCGACGATTCAACTTTCCTTGGGACTTCAAATACTTAAGGATTTCATAGTTAGAATGAATAATGAACTCTTTATTCTATAAGTAATGTTGCCATGTTTCTAGGGTTCTATTCATAGAATAAAGTTCTTTATCGTAAGTTGAATAATTTAATGCTGCCCCATTCAATTTCTCACTAAAGTAAGAAATTGGACATCACTCTTGAGTCAAAACAGCACCAATACCAACTCCCGATGCATCACACTCAATTTCAAAGACTTTGGTGAATTATAGTAGCCTTAAATGGGGAGCATTGACCAATTTTTCTTTGAGTGTGTTTAATGCTTTTTCTTGTTTTTCACCACATTTAAAGGCCACGTGTTTCTTTACAAGTTCATTAAGAGGTGCTGCGATGGATGAAAAATCCTTTAAAAACCTTTTATAGAAGCTTTCCAATCCATTAAAACTCTTAAGCTCACTGGCACGCTTCAGTGTGGGCCACTATTGAATTGAATTGTTCTTTTTATCATCCACAAGAATCCCTTACGACCCTAAAAAAAGACAAGAAACACAATAGAATCCATGAAAAAGGATCATTTATGAAGATTTTCATAAAGATAGTTTTCATTAATGGTCTTGCACACCAAACACAAATGTTCAACATGGTTTTCTAGAGAGTTTATATACACCATGATATCATCAAAATAGACAACCATGAATTTTCCAATGAATGAATGAAGTATATGGTTAATTATGCTCATTAATGTACTTGGTGCATTAGTTAAACAAATGGCATAACTAACCACTCATACAAAATGAACATAGTTTTAAAAGATGTTTTCCACTCATCTCCTTCTTTCATTTGAATTTGGTGGTATCCACTTCTAAGATAAATTTTAGAAATCAAAGAAGCCCCATGTAATTCAAAAATCATGTCATCAAGTTGAGGGATGGGATAACGGTACTTAACTGTTATATTGTTGATGGCGTGACAATTCACCCACATACGCCATTTTTCATCGTTCTTGCGTACTAGGATAACCAGAATGGCGCATTGACTCATGATTTCCCATACTTATTCTTTCATAATAAGTTCTTCAACATGACATTGGATCTCTCTAGTCTCTTCCAGATTAGCTAAATATGATAGCCTATTGGGAATTACAGCACCAGGTATGAATTCAATCGGATGCTAAATGCCTCTCAAAGGGAGTAATCCATAGGGTGTTTCTTTGGGAAACAAATCCGCAATTTCCTATAGTAAAGACACAACAAAAGAAGGAAAAGAATGGTGAAGTTCATTAGTTTCAAGGTAAACATACTTACTAATTAGTAAGAACACTTTACTGATCAATAAATCTCCTTTCACCTCAATTATTCCAGAAAATAAACTCACCTTTCACTCAACACTCTTATTTTCACTCTTATTTTCACTCTTTTTTTCAACTCTTTTATTTCCCTCATTTTTTTATTTCACTCAAAAAACCTTTTTTACTATTGATTTTCCACTCTTCTCATTCTCTCTGATCTTTTTTTCTTTTTCTCTCTTCTCAGAATCTCTCTCAATCCTCACATGGTTTTAATAATCTTGAAAATGCCTCAATGGTGTAAGAATAACTGGCCTCCCATTATACTCAAAAGAATATCGATTGGTGTGTCCATAATGTGTGACACTCCAATCAAATTTCCAAGTACTTCTCAACAAGATATGACTAGCTTGCATTGGAACAACACCACACAACAAAATATGACTTTCTCAGTCAATTTGACTTCACCACTATTATTTAACCATTGCAACCTATTAGTCCTAGGATGTCTAGTTGTAGCCAATACCAATTTATCAACCACCAAACCAATTTCAACATCTTTATAACTACCCCCATTAATAATCATATTACATACCTTATCTTTGATGAGGCATCTAGTCTGAATAATATATTCCCTTTGCTATTGATCATGTTCTCCTTCAGGTTGAGCACTCAAAAAATGCCTTTCCACAAGAATTTCTCCATGTACGGGGCTTTCTACTATCACATCTAAATCATCCTCAAGTGATGGAATTTCATCATTGATTGAGCTAGCACTAAGAACATCTCCATCTTCCAGAATAATCATTGTCCTCTTGTTTGAGCATTATGATGCAATATGTCCAAATCCTTGACATTTAAAACATTTGATATCTCGGTATTTGGAAATAACCATACCCTCCATTTTACCATTGGATTCTAGGAAGAATGGTTTTGGTTTAGGCTACTCCTTTGAATCAGTTTTGTGTTCCCTTACATGATCTTGTGGTTTTGATTCTTTAAACTTGAAAGAAGGTCTATAATCCTTACCATAAGATGTAGGGTGCATACTTCTTGCCTTTACTTGCTTCTTTGTTTTGGTAGCCATGTGAAGTTGATCCTCCGTGTTCAAGTAGTGGTGCCTATCCACTATGTCCAGAATGTCATGGTTGATGTCGTTCACAATCCTTTCCATGGTGGCCTCTCTCTCCTCATCAATATTTGCCTGAATAATGATGATCTCCATCTCTTTGTGATATTCCACAACACTCATGGCCCCTTGTTTCTATCCTTGCAACTTGAGGAAAAAATCACGATAATAGTGGCTAGAAATGAACCTCTTACGCATTAAAACTTTTATCTCCTCCCAATTGCAGATGGCTCTTTCTCCACTTCATCACCGACTCACTTGTAGTTGGTCCCACAAAATACTAGCATAGTCGGTGAATTCCAGAGCTTCTATATTCACTTTGTTTTCCTCCAAATAAGTCTGACAACCAAAAATAGGGTTGACATTTATTTCCCAATACAAGTACGTTTTGGGATCATTATTACCTTATAAAGAAGGTATCCTCAACATTATTCCTCCAAGATCATTGTTTTGCCTCCATGGTGGTTGATTTCTCTAAATTGGTGACTCGTGAGAATCGGACAACTCCTCCTCTTCTTCAACAACCTACCTCCTTGGTGGTTCTCTAGAATTGGAAGGGGATTGATGTTCATCCATCCTCGCATTCAACCATTGGAATTGTTCTTGTTCCGCCCTCATGAACAAATTAATTTCTTCTTCATTGGTGTTACTCGACTCCGCTATTTAGTAATCCTGTGAGAAAAAATTGAAAATAAGGGAAAATGGACCTCACACACTCTTTCTCTATTTTTTTTATCTCTCAAAAGGTTCCTCACAGTTTCTATCACTACAACTCCGTTCCTACAAGTGCTCCGAAATAGAATCATGAAGACAACAGGTAGAAGTAATCAATTTATGGAAATCATTAACAATCAGAAATTTTAAGAGGGTTTGAATCAATGGATTCCAAGAAATATGAGAGGTAAATGGGAGAAATAGTTATAGAAGAAGGTTGGATATGGATGAAGGAAAGAAGATTATGTATAAGAAAGTTCAATCAAATTTATAACTTATAAGATAATTCAATGTTTCAAAAGAGAAACTTCTTTTATTTTCTTTTTGTTTGATTTTTTTTTATTTTTTTTCCTACTCAATAAACAGGAATTGAGATACAAAGAGTGCGCTTTTGGTGCTCAAATTTCAAGAAATTAAAAATTTACTAATCTTATTAAAATGATGTAAATGGTTGAGATAACATGAACATCATACTCAAATGGAAAACAGCCGTGGAGATTGTTAGATTTCACAAGAGTGAAATTGTAGCCTGAAATGATTTGACTATATCTCCCAATATAAGTGTCATATTTTAATATTTCTAAATAGAGGAGAAAGATGATATTCTGAAATATTAAAATGACATATTATACATCCATAAAATAAAAGAAAATGTAGATGACAATTTGGAATAAATTTCCGTCCATAATTTGGGACGGCCGAAAATGGACAAAGGGGTAGAAAAAAATTGAAGAAATAGAAATATGAAAGAACTTGGTTTCTATTTCCTACCTCTTATATCAAATGATATGTTATTGTATGTGAGTATGGTATCCATTGGTGAAAATCCAGAAACCCAAGTGTGGGAAGTGGGAGAAATGATAATTAAATGAAGTGTAGAAGAAGTAAAAGTGGAAGGGGGATGATCAATTAGGACCCCAAGGAGACTTTCCCCTTCAAACTCTAATTATAAAGTGCCACATAGGTTGATCAATACTTCGATAAGACATAATTTCATTCATTCATGAACACAAGAATCACAATCATAACAATGCTAGAATACACTAAAATTCAAAATTAACCTTCAAGGGGTACAAGAGGTGGCTATTTATATCCAAATGAGTGGAATACATGTCAAACTACCTATCCCACAAAAGTCTAAAGCCTATCCCCTGAATTTGACTTTTTTTACACATGTCCATGTATTTATGAGACATGATATCTCTAAATAATACTTTTTTGCAACCACCCCCAAAGTCATTGAATATTCCCACCATGACTTTGGAGACAAGGGGCCCACCACTTTTGAATTTTGATATTTACTTCATGCAAGTTGATTAAATATTGTGAAATAATTTTTGTGGGCCTTTTAGGTTCACTTTTGGGATTTAATTAGTGTGATTAAAGGTCCATTTTCTCATCTCATGTATGCATGTTGGGCCTCCTCCTGTAATTTCAAAATGATTCCATGTAAAGCCACTTTCATCCTCCTCATTATTTCTCTTGTATTTGGGCCACCAATCTCATCTAGTGGGTCTTGTCCATTAATTATCCTTCCACCATCAATGCCATGATCGACCTCAACTCCTCATTGCATGTGTGGACTATAATTCGCATCACATATGGCCAATCTGAGCATAAGATTCAGGTTCTTGGGGACATGTTATGTTCATGAATTCTAGATTTTGGAGGTTCTTGGGAAAATATCATACCTCTTGTGGAGTTTTCCTAAAATAATAGTTTTCAAGAAACTATTCAGATGGCACCTTATGAGGCTTCGTAGTGTAGGACATGCCGATCACCCTTTTGTAAGATGGAGGTAGGAGAGGAAACTATGCTAGGACCACGTCTTGTTCATAAGACCACAAAGAAGATAGAGTTGATTCAGAAGAGGATGGATAATGCACAGTCTCGACAAAAATCTTATGCTAATCAGCGGAGATGACCTCTAGAGTTTGAGGTCAGTGATTAGGTTTTCTTGTGTTTCACACCAAGGTTGGGGCAAATAAGGATTAGGTGACAGGGTAATCTTTCACCGAGGTACGTCGGGCCATTTGGGATGTTGGAGAGAGATGGGTCAGTTGCCTATCAGTTGATGTTACCTCATAGGTATCGGTTTATACACGACGTCTTATATGTTTCTCAGGATCAACATTACTTATCAGACCCGTCTCATGTCTTCCAACCCGAGTAGGATGAGTTGGAAGTGGATGCATATTTTGAGTAGCATCTTATTTGGATTGTCGATCAAAGTAAAAAGGTTCTCTGTGGCTGGTCTATTCCCCTAGTATGACTGCTATGGCAGCACAAACGAATACAGGATGAGACTTAAGAGGGGGAGGTGGATGTATAATCACAATTGACGGAGTTTTTCGGGGTTTATTCTTCTACGCCGCATTGCTAGAGAAATTCGAGGAAAAATTTATTTAAGGGGGGAATTTTGTAAGAACCTGGATCTTCTTTTCAGGTATTTTTTTGCTGGTCGTTTTTGAGAAAAAAAGGAATTTATGGAAATTTTTTAAGTATACGCCAAGTACTTTATGAGTAAATGATGTGTACTCAGTTTCATCATGAAGCAGTTTTCTGGCCGTGTAATGGCGGCACACCCAGCCGTGGGGGGTGACTAGAAGACCGCCAAAAGCAGAGTACAAAAACAACAAGTACACATCGTGCCCTTTTAAAGTACACATCATGTATTCTTTTTCATTAAACGTACCCGGGTAGTGTCTAATCACTAGAAAGGCCTTCCTCTCGACCTAGTTCATCCAAGAGAACCCATACAGCTGTGATCTTCCAATGAGACCCTGACTAAGCATCTGATCTCTTATTAGACTGTCCTCGATTGCGTTGGGATTATCTCGATAAGCTCTTCCTTCTTCTAGATCTTTGTTTCATGATTCCTCATCCTTCTCAATTTATCCTAAGTTGAACATTTTAAGTATTTTTGTAGATCTACCATGTTCATGGGAGATTCAAGTCTTGAGGTTCATGTATAGAGATCTCCCAACACCAAGGTAGGAGGTTTGTGCCTTTTTGCTGAATTTCTTTGAGTTATATGTGCAGATTTGTCCAATACCCTTGAACGGGGTATTGCGTGTTTACTGTTTTAGACCTATTAATTTATTTCTACGATTGTGTTCTTGTGTAGAGGATATTTAAATGTGAATAGGGTTTATTGTTATGATTTTTATGTGGTTGTCCGTGCATGTTCAGTTTGTGACCGTTTCCTCATGTTTATCCTGTTAGGTTTCCTTATTCTTTTCCCCATGACTAGTATTTTAGGATGGTATAAATTGTATTCTGAAATGATGTTATGTTGTAGACTGTTTAGCCATGTTGTTCTTGGGGGTTTCTTTAGACTTATTGCATTACTACACTCAATGGATTTACACAGGGCCGTGAGAACCTGGTGTAGTTGATTATAAGAGGAATTTACTGAGAGAGCTTCATCAGAGAGTCGTTAATCACTTTTAACTATAAGGGGAATTGACTGAGAGAGACACCCCAGAGATTCGTTAATCACTTTTGACTATAATGGAAATTGACTGAGAGAGCTTCCTCAGAGAGACATTAATCACTTTTGTCTCTCAGTGGAATTGATTGTGAGTGCTTCCTTAGAGATGCTTTATTTATATTAGACTATAAGGGTAATATACTATGAGTGATTCATCAGAGAGTCTTTGTTATATCCTTGTAATTTGAACCAGAGGGGATAGGATATGAGTACTTCCCAAATGGTTGCCTATTTGTGTTTACATGATTTGATTAGTTGTTTCCCGGTATATGAAATTGAATGCATTGAAACTATGGATTGATTACTGCTAAGTACATTCTTGTTCACTGCTTCCTTTTACTTATTACCTACCATATATTCACTGACTATTCAGTACAAATCTCATGGATATTTCCAACTGGTATTTAGTCTCACATCCTATTTTGGCCATGATTTTGGGCCGAAACAGGTTATATTGTGGCATGTTTAGATAAGGGAAAACACTCTTCTACTTCACGTACTTGACTACTTTGGAGCTGTAGAGTATTGGACCAAGATGAGGCTTACGATGTTGAGGAGCTATTATCTGTCTTTCTTTTGTGCTTTGGTTTAGTACTGTTTGTATTCCTGCATTGTGATGTGTTTGGCTGTTTTCCTTGACATATGCATCATGCATCATCCTTATATATATGTGAGGTCCAGTTTATTACTTTTAGTCTCACACTGTTTATTTTTCATGATTATTACAGCTTCCATTACTTCCATTTGTTTACTTCCACTGTGTTACCCTGCCAATGAGGGCATATTTTTCCCACTATCACACCCAAGGCCCTTGCTGCTAGTCGAAATCCTCTAGCGTTTGGAGAAATGCGCTTGAGTCCATGTTACAAACTGGGAATGGGGCATCTCTAGGAGGCTTCTGGAACTGAGACGTTATAGTTTTCACCCCCTGCTTTAGATCAAACTGGGATGTCGCCCTCGTACAGGGTTGTCGCCCCCACACCGGGCCACCGCCCTTGCACCGGGTTGCCACCCTTGGATCGGGCCGCCGCACAAGCGGGTCATCGCCCCATGCAGGCTAGGCCGCCCCTTGAGGGTAGCCATATTCTAGAAGATCCGCCCTTGCAGGCCGGACATCGGCCCTGCCCGGAATGGGTCAGACCGGACCCGGGACCCATAAGGCCAAAAACACTCAAAGAACCTTATCTTGGGAACCAAACACCCATTTGACGAACCGGTCACGGCATTGGGATCCTTGGAGTGAGATATTCTTTTTTCCTTACTTAATTAAAGTTTCAGGGAAGCTTGGAGTATAGCCGAGTTGGATTGCACCCGAATCCAACCAGGCCCTCGGCACTGAAATGCAAAAAACGTACAAACCGGGCATCCGACTGATGCGATTTTTGTTGCGTTGGAACCTTTATGAAATGGTGGATCATAGGGTTACATATTTTTAAGAATTTGTGATGGCTGAGATATAAATTATGGCTTGGGAAGCGCTTCTCCCAAGAGCACTACCTACGGAACCCTGCGACTTGGTTAGACCTTATGACTGCTGACTTTTTGACTCGGAGTGACTCGACAGCCATGGTACAAAATGGGGAGGAGTACATCAGAATTCCATAGTGGAAATAATCTATGGTACGTGATGGGGAGGAGTTCCTTATCATGCCACATTAGGAGAGGGCAGCTCTGTGTGCCCCGACAGACCCACGGTACGAAATGGGGAGGAGTACCTTCACTGTTCAAAGTTAGTGGGAAGTGCCTCTTTGTGTTGCGGCATGCCCACTATACACAATAGAGGAAGAGTTCTCCAGCAGCCAAGGAATTTGACAATGTGACTTGGGATTTTACTTGTTACTACCCCTAGAATGATTCCTAGTGTGACCTGTCTTTTCTTTGGGCTTCGTGATTGAGATGTGTACATCCTGATAACTTTGGAATATGTATGGGAATATACCTAAGTAGAGTTGATGTCTTTATGTATGGTTTTCATTTGTGGAACTTTAGGAGAGCTACGGGGTCTCGGGGTCCCTACTGAGTATCATTATACCCACCCCTACATGGGATTTTCCTGCACCTTTTTGTGTCTTGTATAGACGATGTGCAGAAATGATCAAGGTTGAGGGGGCCAGGACTGGACAGTGCTCTGAGTTGAACCATTTGGCATGATGTGACGTTGGGAATAGAAATCTTGTGTAGTAACAACCCTTCAGATTGGATCCGTGGTGGATGATCTAGGGGCTACTTTTTACCTTTTTAGTTGTTTTTTACTTTTTAGTTGTACTTGTACTTTTCCAATTGGGCTTGTATTCCGGCCCCTTTACTTTCAGTACAATTTTACTGTAGTAGTTTACTACACATTATCTTTTTTTTTGTTCTCGGACCGTGTTTTTGTATAGGATTATTGGCAATGCCTTCCCATCATTGGGATACACCTTTCTGGTGCTAGTCGCCTGCCCCTAGCCTATAAAAGGTATGCTTGGGGTAGTCACAACAGTGGCCTCGGGGACGGGTCGTGACAATATTACACCTATGGATTATAGATTTGTGGTCAAAAAATATCAGATGAACATGTTCTATATCATTCTCCATCAAAAAGTGATGGTTAGATTTTTCATCCATGTCCTTGTATACATTTCATGCCTTTAATCTCTTATTATGGGACTTAGTTACAAGACCATTATATATACAGTTCTAACTTATTATGAGAATCTTTTATTAACCCTTTTTAGGGTGTGGGGTTTTAAAAAATAGTATTTTCTATAATAAATCCCTCAATGACTGAGATCATGTTTTAATTTAGTGGTCACTGTTTATTTAAGGTTGTAGATTATAACACCTCAAATATATTCCTTTTGAAATATATTTAAATTTGTTACCATATTTCATATATAAAACGAATATAAAATAATGTTACAATCATGATATTTTTTTCATTCCATACACAAAACACCGTGTTTGTAATGCGTTACACATGATAATGACTTTAATTGTTGAAATTCATCATTTACAAGACTGAGTTTTAGAAAAAATTATAATAAATTTTTTATTATTTAATATAATAAGATATAACCTAGTGGATTAATTGGAATTTAGGAATATGATAAACTATATTATGAATATATGGTCAAATGCATTGGATATCTGTTAATTATAAATAAATATTGAAATCAAAAGAATATAAATAAACAATTTCTTAAAAAAATATTTTTATTATAGACAAGGGATATGAATAAATAAATTAAATTTATGATTACTATTGGATGAATTTTAATGAAATTTATTAAAACTGTATATATTGATAAAATATTTGTTAAACTTTTAAAATAGATTTTATGATTATAAGATAAGAAAGAACTCAATGTTATACATAAAACCCCATATTTTTATAAATGTTTTTTTACCAACGTTTAGTATAGAACCTATGTTAAATTTAAATTTTGGATGTTTTATATAATAAATATGAAAAAATGAAATTTAATTTTCTGAAATAAAATTTTTATATTAGGTTGGGTGTATTTTTTGTATTTTTTTTTGTGATGTTTCATTTTTTATTGAATAATGAAAAATAATAATTTTTAATTTAAAATATGTTATTTATAAAAATTATTTAAAATAATATTTATATTTCAAATAGTTTTAAAAGGAAAATTATATAATTTATACATAAATTAAAACAATTTTGTTTATTGCATTAAATTTTAACTTTAAACATGATATAAAATCTTAACAAACTCTTGCACATTTTTACATTATAAACATGCATTGTCATCCCATCTATGGGATAAATTTTACTATAATTTCATGGACTATTGTAATTTGAATTTGGAAAAAACTATTCCTTAATTGGAATATAAAATATATAATTTTTAATAATGATAAATTATATTGTAACAAAAAATTATTTGTGAATGTTATCAAAATTAATTACAATGATTAAGAGAAGAAATTAGCGTAATAAACAACTAGACAATAATCTTAAGAACCTAAATGTACTAGAAACTTGTCCAAAATCCATTAGATTGAAATATTTCGAATATTTCTTCCCTTTGATATAATTTTTACCATTTTTGGTGCCACTTTATGGGGGGAAACGTTGGTTGAATTACAATTCCAAAAATTTATAAGAATACCACTTTCCCCCCAACTATACAAACATACTCACCCTTCACCCTTATTCACACCTCTCAAAACCATTGTCTCTCCAAAAATATGGAAAAATGATATCCCAATATGATTTACCAAAATATTTTATCAATAATTGTTGAAGAATGACATCCAATTAATCCATTTTTTGCAAAAAAAGAGTTATCCAATGAAGGGGTAACATCCTTCATCAAGATCTTTTATTTTATTTTCATTCTGGACTCTATAAAATATTATTATATACTTCCTACATAAAAAATATGAATGATAAATATACTGAATTATTTTTTAATAATATTTTTTACTAAAAATACACACGCTTCCATCTAATTGGTAAGGAACATACCATTCTTTTTCATAGTGAAATACAGCATCAAAAAACAATGTTGTTCAGTTTCCATTTTCTACCTTTCATGTTTTGGAATTATGAGGGAAACAGTATTTATATATGACATATATGGTTTTAATAATTTAATTTTTGTTCTTTAATTCTTATATAACTCATTACAATGCTTTCCATTTTTTGTAAATATGATAACATCATTTGGGGAAGTGTGGACAAAAACCTCCTCTAAGCAAGGTGATTCATTCACACAATACATGGAATGTTTAAAGAAATGATTTAATTAAAAATCATGTTACATAATTGAATTATATATAATATTTATAAAATAATCACCTTAATTTAAATATAATATATCATTTTCTTTATTATGATTTTCACACACTAAAAAGTTGTAACGTCTATCATGGATGTGTGGACTTCTGCCTCCTTGACATGATGTGATTGATTTTAAATCACATAATATATATAAGTATATATGATTAAATAAAATGGTATTTATGATATAATGATAATTTTTTAATGATAAAATTTTATATACATTATTTCTATAATGACAATTGAAACATGGAAACACTACTCATGTGTACGGATGACCTAAAGTCCCTAGGATTATACAATTCGATAATTTTTCCTAAACATATTTCATGATTAATTTTAAAATTATAATTGATTTATAAATATAATTATTATTTCACTATTTTTATTTTGGATTGTTTTATATAATGACCCCATTGACTATTTTTGACCTACCAAAGTAATTTTTGACACATAAACTGAATATAGTTAAAAAACACAATATAAATTTAATTATTCAAGTAGTTCTTTTAAAAACATTAAAAATTGAAATAAAAGTGATGAAAAAAATGAACATTTCTCTTAGGGGAAAAATAATTATCATCGTATAATTATTCATGATTATAACGACACACAAGAAAAGTCAGACTCAATGTATGTTCTTTTTGTCTCACTTTTCATTCAATGAGGCATACACCCTTATAACGAATTATTGGTCTTTTGTGTGTATCTACCGTCCATTTTGATATGTTTTATAATGACATGTTTTTTCTTCAAGGAATTTAATGTTTCATTTAATATCATTTATTTAATAGGGTTTTTTATCAAACGCTTCATAGTGGTATGGGACACATTGGAATATTCAATGATTATTTTCCTTAAGAAACTTTTAATAATATTTTGAAGGTATTTCTTGTCACCAATATCAAAAAACCTTATTGAGGAATTATTGATAAACCCATATTATTTTTTCAATATTTATATTAGATGATAAATTATATTGTCGATTAATTAAATCATTTACTCGATAAGAGGAATGCATCGGACATTCAATGATGGATGGAGATTGAACTTTATATCTCCCCACGATGAATAGACAAGTTATCATGAGAAAAATCATTTTTCCAAATAAATAAATGTTTAAAATGTAGAGGATAGATATTTAAATTATTGATTTTTATTTGTTGGAGACATGAAGTCAAATAACTATGTATTAATTTAGGTGAATGTTTTCTTTCTATCCATGATATTTTAATATTATAAGATATATGGATGCATTTCATTCACAAAAAATTGATTAAATGTAATGTACATTCATTTATTTACCTTTCCTTTTTTATATTCTATATCTAGATATTATAATTTCTTGTATTATTAGTTTCTTCAATTTCAATGTTTATTCATTTTAATTTATTTATTATTGATTCTATTGTACTTACACATACTTAGAATATGATATCACCCTTATTCTATTTTCATTCCCATTAGAATGATGAGAAATCCATTGAATGGGTATTGAAGATTCTGATATTTTATGAATGTTATGATTTATTTTATTTTTCAAATGTATTATAGGAATAATGTATGTAATATGGGTTTTCCAAAATTATAAACTGTATCTTCCCACGGGATTTGGAGCTTGAATCAATTCCAATTTAATTAAATAATGTGCCAAATTTGGCCATTGGATATTATCATATTATAGTACCATATAGAGACAATAGGGGAACTTGTAGACTATAAGGAATCCTCATACGGGGAAGAGCCATATGAATGTAGAAATGTTTTTTGGAATAGATATAGAGCTAAAATCGATGAATGTGGTAGTGGAAATAATGGTAACACCTAGAATGGAAACAAAAAATGATATTATGAAGACGAAAAAATGGTTTTAATGAAATAGATGGTACCTTTTAATTAAGGTAACTCATAATGAATTATTATGTGAATAACAACATAAAAAACTCTTGCAACATATCTTTATCGATTTTATCAATTTTTTAATGATGGGATTAATTCTTATTAAAAATTGTTTTTACGATGCTCACATGTGCTCCCTAATTATATCCATGGTGATCTGATAACTCAAAGTAACATTTTGACTTGAGCCTAAGATTTAGTAGTGAGGGAAATGGGGGAATCAGGCATGCTCGTGATGGTTCTCTGAGTTGCACATGGAGGATGTTTATATAGGGGTTCATATGATCTTGAAGTCATGTAGTTGAAGTGGGAGAAAACCATTTTGGTTAATGATGCATAGAAACACACGTAAATGAGTCCCACCACAAAAATACATTCAGGATTTCACTTCCTTATATATGTGGCCAATTTTTACTCTACATGAAATTCCATTGAATTTTGGGATCATCACCCACATACAGTCACACACAAACTCATGGGACCATGTCAACATGACTCACAAGTAGTTTGCCTACCACTATTTCATTCACCTTCCTTCACGCGGTTTCATCACTCATATTCATGACCATCCTTCTACATGTCGTTGACCTAGTTGTTAAAAGTACCATTTTTTACTTTTATAATGGATAATTTCTTAAATAAACATATTATTAATATAAACATAATCAAAATTATTCCTAAAGGAAATATTTTGTTGATTTTTTATCAAAACTATTATAAAAATTTAAATTCCCATGAAATGATATATAAATTATTTATTCTGGAATAAATCAATAAAAATAAATATATTTTATTAAATTTTTTCTCAAAAAAGTATGAGAATCTTGAATCTAGGGATGAGAACCATGAAATTAGTTGGTCTAGTATATCTCATACATCATTATAGTTCATAATAAATTTTCCCTTAATAGTCATATGGTTTGACACTCCCATAGGATATTTTTAGGTTAATTCATTTTTATTATAATTAATGACGGATGTGAAGAGATATTGACCTGATATAGACATGTATAATCTAATGTTTTCAAATAATTTAAAAAAACTATGGTTTAGAGATCCTATGAAATATTATTAACTATTAAGAACTATAATTAATGATTCATGTTGGTCACTATAACCTGTTTAGTATTAGTATGGTATTGAAGATAGAATGAATATGTTGAGGTGGTGATAGGTATGCTCAAGTAATTATGTATCATATTTTAGTTCAGTAATTTGAATTAATTTATATAATGAATGGTATCAAAGAATGTTTATTCATATAATTAATAGTTAGATGTTGATTTATACATAAAAACTATTAATGGTATGATAATCACATTTCAAGTATATGATTCTTATCAAATTAAAGATTGTGAAAATTTGATCCTTTAATACATTGTTCTTCACATTTTAGTTGAGTTTTATGTTATTTTGGGCATGTTTTGACATTTCTTATATAAATCCACATTAATTATTGAACAAGGGAACTTATATTGTTAATAATCCAAACAAACCTATGATTGTTGATTTTTGTCTGGATAAATGTATGAATTAAATGGAAATTATATCTACTGAATGTTACATTATTTAACATCAATGTGGGTATTTATGACATCCCTCCTTTTTATTACATAACTTTTCATTACATTTTAAAAACAAAGGATCTTTAAAGTCTTCTGTCTTGGAATTCAAGAACATAATACATGAAAAAAACATAAAATATTTTTCTAATCCACTAGTAAGGATTCATAATAGGTTTATCCTAAGTACAATTACTACATCTTATAACCTAGAGACATACAAAAAAGGAAAGGGTGAGCAGGAGTCCCAGTAAAAAAAGCAAGGGAACCAGTTTACTTGTGATATCAATAAGAACTTGATAAAAACATAAAGACATTACAAATGGAAGTATAGGCATATAATAAATAAAATATATTGAAACATAACATGAAAATGTGGCTAAAACATTTCATTTAGACATTCATGAACATATCACCATGGTACAACCCCGAAGTGTCATTAAATTACCAAGGTTATTCACCAAGGTACCATGAAACTTGTCATCACTAGAGGCAAAATCTTTACCCAATGCATTGGATCCCTATCAGGTTTCACCCTTGATATTTATTTATTTTCATTGATCCACATAGATAATAATCAAACATTTCATGAATAAAACATATAAAATAAAAGGAACGTGTTTCATTTCAAAATCGTGACGTTTTAAACGTGCTTTAAAAATAAGATTGTTATGTCATTTATAACCCATGGAAAAAGAGTGGGGGTTATATGTATGTCAATTCCAGAATAAAATATATAATTTTTGTGTATTTTTGATCACCCATAAAAACTAAATAGGTCTGGGTATTCACATAAAAAAACAATAGAACTTCAAGAGAGAAAGAGAGAGAAATTTGACATGGATTTTCTTCAGCATAACGTCTATATAACTTGGTTTTAGAAAGTAATAAAAAGAGAGGTGATGAGGGTAAACCACTAATTAATAAATAAATATAAATTAAGGGTCTATAATAAAATATATAAGATCATTTTTTGGTTATTTGAATGAAATACCATATGAAAATGAAACTCGAAGGAAGAAAGAATATGTGATTTCTTTTACAAAAATTCGGCAGCCTAACGGTGTCACTTAACTGTTAAGAAAATAAATTGATGAGATAAGAAAGGTTATTTATTTTTTTGGACAATATATGTACATTAACAATGATATATAATAACATACCTCCATATAATAAAATTGAAACTATAAGATATAACATAATGGAAGTCATGACTTAAAAAGAGGTGGGTGAAAGGATACCTTACCTTGAAGAGTAACTTTGAAATCTTGATGCTCGTGACCTTGGGAGGCTTCATGGAACCTTGGGAGGATTCTATAGAGTGGAGGGTAGAGTTTGGACGAATTTAAAAGGCTTTTATTGATGATGAAGTGGGACCTTGGGTGGGTTTATATAGGAAAGGGGAGGGAATTGTTTATTATTTAGGTTTGGGACACCTCACATTAAACTAAAAAAATCCACAAACCATACAATGGTTTTTTCCCCTGGTTTCTTCCAAAGGGAAGTGGAAACAATATTTTATAAGTTCAATTTCCGATCTTCTTAAAATAATAGGGTTTCTTATGTGGAGGTAAGTCACACTCTTAAGGAAAACAATTTAAAAAGACAAAATGTTATATAAGTCTTGGAGGGTCCACTAAATCATTGTAAAATAAATCAACCAAAGCCAAAATCAAATTATTTTAATGGTAAAACATAAATTGGACCAACATACAGTTTATAGTATTTTATTACATCACTATTGGGTCATTATGTTCTCATAAAACACATTAAATATTTATACGTTATTTAATTTTTTACCCAAAAATTTGACTGTCTCAGAAAATTTTGATGAACTTTCCGTTGGATAATTTCAATGTCAAAATTATAGAAATAATATTCCTTTTATCTAATAATTTTCTAAATATATTGATTTTTACTTTTAAAATAAAAACTAACATTTATCGAAAATTTACGGGTTTTGGCAAAAAAATGGCTTTCAAACCTTCATAAAAATTAAAACTGCATTCATAAAAGTATACGATCATTTATATTTAATAAAAATTAATTTAGTTATAATAATAATATTTTATTAAAATATTATTTACTTCAAAAAACAATTAATTCATCAAAATAGATTTCTTTAGTTGAATATTTAACTAAAAAACTATTTGTGATTTAAAAAATATTTACAAAGTAACAATAATAAAATGAAAGTACATTCATTATTATATATAAAGATAATGTACATAATCATACTACATGGGTCTTGTTACTTAACCCCTTATAACACCCACATAAGACATTATGGTAAGTTGCACGATGGTGACATACTCTTGGGGTGGCTCGGATAACATTGCTCGACTGGTAATCTTTATCAACTTCCACTTCTCCCATAGGCAGTTCTACTCGAGCTTAACGTATTGATGCTCACCTTGGGATTGGTCAAAAGTGAATCCCAAAGGCAAAACAACTTTTCTAAGATCTATTAAATGGGTTTCATATGGGGAAAGTCTCACTACTACAAAAACGGGCTTTATCAATGCTCAAAACAGGCTTTATCAGCACTAAAAATCACCATAAAGCTCAGTGCTGATAGGGGGTCACCTTTATCAGCGCTAAATAAGAGCTAATAAATGATCTTTTTATCAGTGCTATTTTAGTGCTGATAAACCGATCATTTGTCCGTTCTTTTTTATAACTGATAAAGGTGGATTTTATCCGCGCTTTTTAGAGCTGATAAAGGCTTCATTTATCATTGCTAAAAAGGATTGATAAATGCCTTTTCTACTGCAATAAAAAAAAATCTGCAGCAGTACACCCAAACAACACCAGCAAAAAATTTTGCATCTCAACAAGTAAGTATACCCATACAAAATTAACTCATAATTCATAAGGTAATTACACCAAGTATACTCATAAAACAAGTATAACCATACACCATTAACATATAACTCATAAGTAAATTAAATTCATAAAGAATTATATTCAGAATTTAGGGGGTTGGGGGATGTTCAGGGGATTGGGGTGGCTGTCCAAGGGGGGTAGGGGTGTCCAGGGGGATGGGGGTGTCTGAGGGGATAGGGGTGTCCAGGGGGTGGGGGCGATCTAGGAGGTTGGGGTCTATCTAGGGGGTGGGGTGGTGTCCAGGGGGAGGTGGGGACTGTCCATGAGGGTGGGGGTGTCCAGGGGTGTGGGGGTGTCTAGGTGGTGGGGTGGTGTCTAAGAGGGGGTTGTCTAGGTGGGGGGGGGGGGGATTTTCAGGGGTGGGGGTTTCCGGGGGTGGGGTCGGTACATGGGGTTGGTAGGGTTGTCCAAGGGAGGTGGGGTGGGTCCTGGAGGGTGGGATGGGGGTGTTTGGAGGAATAGGGGTGTCCAAGGGGTGGGGGTGTGTAGGGGGGTGGGTGCGGTCCAAGATGTTGGGGGTTGTCCAAGGGGGGTGGGGTGGTGTCCAGGGGTGGTGGGGGCTGTCCATGAAGTTGGGGGTGTCCAGGGGGTGGGGGTGTCTTGGTGGCAGGGTGGTGTCTAGGAGGGGGTGGGGGGGCTATCCATGGGGGTGTCCAGGGGGTGGGATGGTGTCTATGGTGTCAGGGGGATTTTTAGGGGTGGGGGTGTTCGGGGGGTGGGGGTGGGGCGGTCCAGTGGTGTGGTGGGGTTGTCTAAGGGGGATGGTGTGGTGTCCAGGTGGGTGGGAGTGGCTGTCCATGGGTGGGGGTGTCTAGGGGTGGGGGTGTCCATGTGGTGGGGTGGTCTCTAGGAGGGGTGGGGGTGTCTTCCAGGGGGTTGGTGGATGTCCATGTGGTGGGGGTGTCCTTGGGGGGGGGGGGGGTCAGGTGGGTTGTTCGGGGTGGGGGGGGGGCTATCCATGGGTGTGTCCAGTGGTGGGGGTGTCCAGGGGGTTTATGGGATTTTTAGGGGGTGCGGGTGTCCGGAGGTGTGGGGTGTCCATGGGGTGGGTTGGTGTATGGGGGGGTGGGAGAAGTCCAGGTGGTTGGTGGGGTTGTCCAAGGGGGTGGGGTGTGTCCAAGGGGGGGTGGCAGTCCATGGGGGTGGGGTGTCCAGGGGGTGCGGGAGGTGTCCAGGTGGTGGGGTGGTGTCTAGGGGGCTGGTGGAGTCCATGGTTTGGGGGCCATCTATGGGGTTGGGGCCGTCCATGGATCATTCTCCTAAAAAATCAACACAATCCGAATGTGTTTGGCAGGATTTGCATATGTCAGTTGTGGTTTTCACATTAATTTTTGTCCATTTTAAACAAAAGAGAGACACTTTTAGTGATATCGTCCACACCATGCCTCAGATTGAGAAGATGTTGACTTTTACATGTCAAAAATGTCCCATGTATTTTTATCCTAAAGGATCAACACAAACCAAATGCGTTTGGTCAGATTTGTGTACGTCAGCTGTTGTTTTCACATAAAATTATGTCCATTTTAAACGAAAGAGAGACACATTGAGTGATACCAGCCACACCATGCCTAAGATTGTGGTGGGGTTGACTCTTACACTTCACAAATGATCCATGTATCATTCTTCTAAAATCTAAACACAATCCAAATGTGTTTGGTTGGATTTTCGTACATCTATTGTAGTTTTCATTTAAAATTCTGTCCATTTTAAACAAAAGAGAGACCCTTCATGTGATAGTGGCCATATTGTGGCTCAGATTGAGGCGGGGTTGACACTTATACCTCAAAAATTACCCATGGATCATTCTCCTAAAATATCAACACAATCTGAATGTGTTTGCTCAGATTTTCGTACGCTAGTTGTTTTTTTCACTTAAAATTCTCTCTATTTTAAACAAGAGAGAAACACTTTGAGTGATACCGGCCACATCGTAACTTATATTGACTCGGGGTTGAATATTTCATGTCAAAAATGACCTAGGGATCGTTCTCCAAAATTATCAACACAATCCAAATGCGTTGTTTGGATTTCCATAGGTCATTTGTTGTTTTCACTTAAATTTTGTCCATTTTAAACAAAAGAGAGACCCTTTGAGTGATACCGGGCACACCATGACATGGATTGTGGTGGGGTTGACTCGTACACGTCACCAATTCACCCATTGATCTTTATCTTATTGTATCAACACAATATCAATGTGTTTGGTTGGATACGAATACATCATTTGTGGTTTTCACTTCAAATTTTGTCCAATTTAAACAAAAGAGAGACACTTTGAGTGATGCCGGCCACACCATTCCTCAAATTGAGGAAGGTATGACTCTTACACCTCAAAAATGAACCATATATCGTTCTACTAAAATATCAACATAATATGAATGTGTTTGGTCAGATTTTCATACGTCAGTTGTTGTTATCACTTAAAATTCTCTTCATTTTAAACAAAAGAGAGACCCTTTTAGTGATACCGGCCACTCCGTGGATCGGATTGAGGCAAGGTTGACTCGTACATGTCAAACAATGACCCATGGATCGTTATTCTAAATTACCAACACAATATGAATGCGTTTTCTGGATTTGCGTTTGTCAGATGTTGTTTTCACTTAAAATTCAGTCCATTTTTAACAAAAGGGAGACACTTTGAGTGATACCAGCCACATTATACCTAGAATTGAAGTAGGGTTGACTCATACACATCAAAAATGACCTATGTATCATTATCCTAAAATATCAACACAATACAAATGTGTTTGGTTGTATTTTCATATGTTTTTTTGTTGTTTTCACTTAAAATTTTGTCCATTTAAAACAAAAGAGTGATCCTTTGAGCGATACCGGCCACACCATGCCTCAGATTGAGGTAAGGTTGACTCGTACACATCACCAATGAACCCATGGATCGTTATCCTAAAGACTAAACACAATACAAATGTTTTTGGTTGGATTTGCGTATGTTAGTTGTTGTTTTAACATAAAATTCTTCCCATTTTAAACAAAAGAGAGAAACTTTGAAGGATAACGGCCACACAGTGCCTTGAATTGAGACGAGGTTGACTCGTACACATCAAAAATGACTCTTGGATAATTCTCCTAAAATATCAACACAATATGAATGTGTTTTTTCATATTTCCTACATCATTTTTAGTTTTCACTAAAATATTTGTCCATTATAAACAAAAGAGCATCCCTTTGAGTGATACCGGCCACACTGTGGCTCATATTGAACAGGGGTTGACTCTTACATGTCCAAAGTGACCCATGGATCATTATCATAAAGTATAAATACAATATGAATGCGTTTGGTCATATTTGCGTACGTTAGTTGTTGTTTTCACTTAAAATTCTGTACATTTTAATCAAAAGAGAGAAACATTGAGTGATACAAGCCATACCGTGACTAGGACTATGGTAGAGTTGAATTATACATGTAACAAATATCATATTGATCGTTTTACTAAATTATAAACAGAATAATAATGCGTTTGGTCAGATTTTCATACGTCAGTTGTTGTTTTCACTTAAAATTTTGTCTATTTAAAACTAAAGAGAGACCCTTTGAGTGATACCAGCCACATCGTGCCTCATATTGAAGCAGGGTTGACTCGTACACATCACCAACAAACCATGGATAGTTATACTAAAGTATAAACACAATCTTAATGCATTTGGTAATATTTACATACGTCATTTGTGGTTTTCACTTAAAATTATGTCCATTTTAAACAAAAGAGAGGCCAATTGAGTGATACCAGCCACACTGTGCCTCTTATTGATTCGGGGTTGACTCTTACATGTCAAAAATGACCCATGGATTGTTATACAAAATTATCAACACAATCCAAATTTGTTTGGTTTGATTTCAGTAAGTCAGTTGTTGTTTTAACTTAAAATTCTGTCCATTTTTAACAAAAGACAGACACTTTGAGTGATACCGGCCACACCGTTCCTCAAACCAAGGCGGGGCTGACTCTTACACCTCACATAAGATCCATGTATTGTTATAATAAATTATCAATACAATCCAAATTCATTTGGTCAGATTTCCATAGGTCAGTTGTTGTTTTCACTTAAAATTATATCCATTTTAAACAAAAGAGAGACCCTTTGAATGATACCGGCCACACTGTGCCTTATATTGTGGAGAGGTTGACTAGTAAATGTCACCAACACACCCATATATCGTAATCCTAAATTATCAACACAATATTAATGTGTTTCTTTGGATTTTCGTATTTCAGTTGTTGTTTTCACTTAAAATTTTGTCCATTTTAAACAAAAGAGAGACACTTTGAGTGATACCGGTCACACTGTGCCTCAAATTGAGGTGGGGTTGACTCTTACACATCAAAAATGACCCATGGATCATTATCCTAAAATATCAACACAATTTGAAAGTTTTTGGTCAGATTTGAGTACAACAGTTGTTGTTTTCACATAAAATTATGTCCATTTAAAAAAAGACACTTTGAGTGATACCGTCCTCAACGCACCTCAGATTGATGTGGGGCTGAATCATAAACATAATAAATGACCAATGGATCATTATCCTAATCTATCAACACAATCCAAATGCATTTGGTCGGATTTGGGTACATCAGTTGTTGTTTTCACTTAAAATTTTGTCTATTTAAAAAAAGAGACCCTTTGAGTGATACCGGCCAAACCGTGGACTGGATGGAGGAGGGGTAGACTCATACATGTCCAAAATTACCCATGGATCATTATTATAAAGGATTATTACAATATAAATGCGTAGTTTTTGATTTGCGTACGTTAGTTGTTGTTTTAACTTAAAATTCTGTCCATTTTAAACAAAAGAGAGACACTTTGAGTGATTCCGGACACACCGTGCCTCAGATTGAAACGGGGTTGACTCTTACATGTTTCAAATGACCCACAGATCATTTTCCTAAAGTATCGACACAATAAAAATGAATTTTATCAGATTTTCATATGTCAGTTGTTGTTTTCACTTTAAATTTTGTCCATTTTATACAAAAGAGAGACCCTTTGAGTGATATCGGCCACACCGTGCCTCTTATTGAGGAGGGGTTGACTTTTTAATGTCACCAACACACCCAGGGATCATTATCCTAAATGATAAACACAATCGTAATGTGTTTGGTAAGATTTACATATGTTAGTTGTTGTTTTCACTTAAAATTCGGTCCATTTTAAACAAAATAGAGACACTTTGAGTGATATCGGCCACATCATGCCTCGAATGGAAACAACGTTGAATCATACACGTCAAAAATAAACCTTGGATATTTCTCCTAAATGATCAACAGAATCCAAATGATTTTGGTCAGATTTGCATATGTCATTTGTTGTTTTCACTTAAAATTATATCAATTTTAAACATAAGAGAGACCCTTTGAGTTATACAGGCCACACTGTGGCTTGAATTTAAGTGGGGTTGACTCGTACACATCACAAATGAACCATGGATCGTTCTCCTAAAGGATCAAAAAAATAAGAATGTGTTTGGTAGGATTTTCATACTGCAGTTGTTGTTTTCACTTAAAATTCTATCCATTTTAAACAAAAAAGAGTCACTTTGAGTGATACCAGCCACACCGTTCCTTGAATTGAGGAAGGGTTGACTCATACACATCACAAACGATCCATTTATCATTATGATAATATATCAACATAATCCGAATGTGTTTGATCATATTTTCATAAGTCAGTTATTGTTTTCACTTAAAATTTTGTCCATTTAAAACAAAAGAGGCACCCTTTGAGTGATATCAGCCACACCGTGCCTCAAATTGAGGTAGGGGTGACTCTTACACATCAACAACACACACAAATATTGTTATCTTAATGTATCAACACAATCCAAATGTGTTTGTTTGGATTTGCGTACAACAGTTGTTGTTTTCACTTTAAATTATGTCCATTTTAAATAGAAGAGAGACCCTTTGAGTGATACCGGCCACACTATGTCTTATATTGAAGAATGTTTGAATATTACACATATAAAACGACCCATGTATCATTATCCTAAATTCCAAACTAAATATTAATGTTTTTGGTCAGATTTATGTATGTTAGTTGTTGTTTTCACTTAAAATTCTGTCGATTTTAAACAAAAGACTGACACTTTCAGTGATACCGGTCACAACATGCCTCAGAATGAGGTAGGGATGAGTTTTACACGTCCAAAAAGACCCATGTATTGGTATCCTAAAGGATAAACACAATCCGAATGTGTTTGGGTGGATTTCCGTAGGTCAGTTGTTGTTTTCACTGAAAATTATGTCCATTTTAAACAAAAGAGAGACCCTTTGAGTGATACAAGCCACACCGTGTCTCATATTGTGGAATAGATGACTCATACACATCACCAACGCACCCATGTATCGTTCTCCTAAATGATAAACAAAATATGAATGAATTTGGTTGGATTTGTGTACGTCAGTTGTTGTTTTCACTTAAAATTTGGTCCATTTTAAACAAAAGAGAGACACTTTGAGTGATACCAGTCGCATCGTGCCTCATATTGAGGTGGGGTTGACTCTTACTCATCAAAAATGACACATGGATAATTATCCAAAAATATCAACATAATCCAAATGTGTTTGGTCAGATTTGTGTACGCCAGTTGTTGTTTTCAGTTAAAATTATGCCCATTTTAAACAAAAGAGAGACCCTTTGAGTGATACTGGCCACACCGTGCCTTGTATTGAGGTGGAATTGACTCATATGCATTAAAAACACACCCATTGATAGTTTTCCTAAATGATCAACACAATCAAAAAGTGTTTCTTCATATTTGTGTATGTCAGTTGTTGTTTTCATTTAGAATTCTGTCATTTTAAAACAAAAGAGATACACTTTGAGTGATAGTGGCCACATCGTGCCTAAGATGAAGGTGAGGTTGAATTTTAGACATAAATAATAACCCATTGACCGTTCTCCTAAAATATTAACACAATACAAATGTGTTTGGTTAGATTTGAATACGTCAGTTGTTGTTCTCACTTAAAATTCTATTCATTTTAAACAAAAGAGATACCCTTTGAGTGATACCGGCCACACTGTGCCTTGTATTGAGGCGGGGTTGACTCCTACATGTCACCAACACACCCATGGATCATTATCCAAAAGTATCAACACAATCCTAATGCGTTTGTTTTGATTTTCGTATGTCACATTTTGTTTTCACTTAAAATCCTTCCCATTTTAAACAAAAGAGAGACCCTTTGAGTGATATCAGCCACATCGTGCCTCATATTGAGGTGTGGTTGACTCGTACACATCCAAAATGACCCATGGATATTTTTTAGAAAGTATAAACACCATCCAAATGTGTTTGGTCAGATTTCTGTATGTGAGTTGTTGTTTTCACTTAAAATTATATCAATTTTAAACAAAAGAGGGACACTTTGAGTGATACTGGCCACAATGTGGCTTCGATTGAGTCTTAATTGACTCGTACACATCACGAAAAATCCATGAATCATTCTCCTAATGTATCAACACATTCCTAATGCGTTTGGTCAGATTTTTGTAGGTCATTTATAGTTTTCACTTAAACTTTTTTCCATTTTAAACAAAAGAGAGACCCTTCGGGTGATACCGACTATACCATGCCTTAAATTGAGGCGGGGTTGACTCGTACATGTCCCCAACGCACCCATGAATTTCTCTTCTAAAGTATCAACACAATCCAAATTCTGTTGGTTAGATTTTCCTACCTCATTTTTTGTTATCACTTAAAATTCTATCCATTTTAAACAAAAGAGAGTCCCTTTGAGTGATACGAGCCACACCATGCCTCAGATTAAGGTGGGGTTGACTCGTACACATAATAAACGCACCCACGGATCTTTCTCTTAAAATATCAACACAATCCGAATGCATTTGGATGGATTTTCATATATAAGTTATTGTTTTCACTTAAAATTATGTCCATTTTAATCAAAAGAGAGACACTATGAGTGATACCAAACACACCGTGGCTCAGATTGAGGTCGGGTTGACTCGTACACATTGAAAAAGACCCATGGATCGTTCTCCTATAGTATTAGCACAATATAAATGTGTTTGGTCAGATTTTCATACGTCAATTGTTGTTTTCACTTAAAATTCTGTCCATTTTAAACAAAAAAGAGACACATTGAGTGGTTTATAATTCTTGCATTTTTCTGGTGCATTTCATCTGTTAAAATGGGAAAATAACTCATTGGAGAAAGGATGTTGTATTTAATAAAAATTACAATTTTCTTACGAACATTTACATACAAAAATGTTTTATCTTTTGATCCCCTTAACCCCTCTCAAAAATGACTACCAATTGTACGTGTCCCCATGTCAGATCTTCATGCTATTTGTGTACAATATTCTCTCAGGTATGCGGCCCACTCATTTCTGAAAAAATCTATATCATCTTGTGGGTATGTGGATTTTCGACAGTCATAGTAATACTGAAAAATAAAAAAATAAATAATTAATAAATACATTAAATGAAATAGTAGTTGTTTTTGAAAATACATCTTTAAGGATGCTAGTTTGTTGATGAAAAATGATCTCTTTAATAAACTTACAAACATAATAATCGAAATCATAATTATTTTTGTTTTGGACACTGCTAAAATTTTTATCATTAGGATAATAAGTAACTAGTGTTGATATGTGTTCAGATAGTGAAATTTTATTATATATACCTTGATATTTGTCCAGACATAGTACTTTCTCTCCTTCTTATGCTTACCCTCTATCCTCATTCCATTTTTTAGAAGATAATAATACACCACCCTATCATAACAGAATCCTTAGTAAAAGATAATATAAATTATATTACTTTATGATTAGACATAAAAATTAGGATGTAGTGTCTTACTGATTCACAAACTCCATCATGTGTGGATGGTTTGATGGATGTCCTTTCTTTGAATCCAGAAAATAAATCTTTTGAGTATACAAGTTAACCAAAATTAACATCCAATGTTCCCTAAAAATACAAAAAGGAATAAGTAATAAAATAAGCGAAAATATAATTGATATGCTTTTATCATAGAGTTTTACCCCTACATGGTTGGTATTAGGAAGAGTTTGTCATCTGTAATCCTGCTTTCAAATGTTTTTAGCAAGTTGTTCACTATTTCATCCTTTTTTGATGGCTCTAATTTTGTTAGATGTGTTGATTCGGTATGAGGACAAACAAGTCAGAATTTTGGATCATGGGAAAATTCCTTCAGCTTTTTATCATTTATACGTCTTTCAACAATATAAAATTTATTTAGTCATGATTTTCACATTAGATTAGATTTTAGAAAATTAATTCCTGAAAACATACCTCATATATATATTTACAACTGTGACACCTATCCAACCATTTTCAAGGATCTCATTTACATTTTCAGCAGGAATGAAATCTTGACTTCCCTCTTTGTATATATTCTTTTCGAAAACCACTATATGACTACTACCACCTCTTAGCTTTGAATCCACGTGAGTATTCAATGTTGGTAAATGTGGATAAAGAATAGGTTGTGTTATTGTGCTTTCAGTAGCTCCTTGGTATCAGTTGGTCAATCCTTTAGATAGTTTTGAGCCGACGCTTGTCACCCCTTTCCCATTCTCCGTCTATACTAACATTCATTGGTTCAGAACCTTTTTTCATTAATTGTTAAATGTTTAGCTTGAAAAATGGAAATAAATACCTCTTTGTCTTCATGTACACTTACAATTTGTGACATCCATGAAATTAGTGTCCCAATAGCCTTTTTGACTATATGAATATTGTCGTCATCCAGTGGAATAGGTAGCTCTGAATTTGGATCATGAGCTACAGTCATCCTCATTTTCATATGATCTTTCGGAAGTGGTCTATTATGAATTTTGTCATCTGAGATATTGAACATTGTATCCCTCACTACAAGGTGATATCTTAGTGTTGACAGATATAAATCCCAATCATTATCACCCTGTATAAGATCAGTACAAGAAAAGTTTCAGTGTTATTCTAATTCACATTTCATGGGAACAATTATTAGAATATTTATTACCATAGCTAAGACAGCTCTATGAGGGGAATGGCTAGCCACAAAGCTGGTAGGGGTGGGGTGGGATCTTCACGCATTGTTTGTTCCTGAGTAGTGTGTTTTCTTTGCTTCCCACCCATAAAAGTTGCTAGCAACTCTCCCTTCAATTGCAATCATTCTTCAAGAGTTTATAGTCTTTCAATCATTTGTTTCAATTTTCATCACTATCATCTGTTTCTTTTTTTCCTCAAAATATCCCGGTGGTGTCACCCCAAACCCCACAACTCTAACAATATTGTACTGTTTTGGTTACTTCAATGCCGTCGATAATAGGTCTGCATCCATTACAGGAGTAGCTAATTCCTGTGACTGTCGCATATAATGTAGTAGAAATTTAAAACAAATATTTTTATCAGAATTTCATACGTACACATGTTTTCCACACATTTTGTGTGTTCTCATCTACTAGCTTCCCTTCTTTATTCACATGTGCCTCCCTCCATAGCACATGACGTGGGATGGAAGTGTATTTTGGTTTAGACTAATCAATCTACATATAAATATTTAAAGATAATTATGATGTAGTTTATTGGAAGCAAACAATATTACTGTAAATTTAAAATACGTACCATTTTCTTTTCTAGTGAATCTTATCCCATACTTACTTTATGATAGGGGTATGTTGGTTTTGATGCACATCCCTTATTTTCCGTATGGAGTTTCTATTTCATAAATGATATATTAATAATCAATGTGATGAATACATGTATCCTCAAACAACATATGATCACCAACAATGTACCTGAAACATCTCATCCCTACGGTGGCCAATAAATGCATCCCATGCTTCTTGGGATTTTAGGTTATCATAGACAATGGGTGGGTGTGGGTTTATTTTACATTTGGAATCTTTCATGGGACATTTTGTTAAAACAGTGTGAAAACCTCGATGAATCATTCCTACAAGCCTTAGTACATAATTATTTTTGTAAATCGTCTAATATAAATGTACTCTACCAGAGATTGAGAAGAGTAAGACACTATTTCATTATTTTATTTTCTAGTAAATTAAAGATATAATATCATAATGTTACCGCAATTTCTTCCCAGATCGCAGCCTTCATCCCGAACACAACATGGTTCAATGAATATATGACAGTCGTCACGTGCTGCTGAGTTGAAAACTGTAATGTAACTACTAAAAATAGCCTTGTTGGGATTCACATGTTGGCCTCTCGCATTTAATCAGACATCAAATTTGATGCCTTTTCTTTTCACCTTAAAAACATTGGCTAACACTATAAAACTACGACACACCTGTGTTTTCTGTGACATCGTTCCTTCATTCCCGACCATTTCATCGATATCAATATCATCTATATGTTCATCTGAAATGGTATCAATGGCTCGTGTTGATGGTTGTTGGACCTCAACACTAAGAGCAGCAACAAGTTCAAAAACTTGTTGTTTCTCTGCACTGTGAGCATCCGAAGTAGGAGCAGCAAAGGTAGTAGCTTGAGAGACTGGTTCAGCCTCAAGGTTAAAAGCACCAGAATGTGTAGAATCCATTATCTGCAATAGTGATTGAATCGTTAATTTAGATTACATAAATTCAGTAATGATAAGATAATAACATAAGATAACAAGATATATATTACAAATAAAATATAACATGTTTATTAAACTCCATTTATTTTTTCTAAAAGGCTGAAGGGATTTGACACCTATATCGATTATCCAAATCCCTTAATTGTAATCTTCTATAACATAAAAAACATCATCTACATTGGGACTGCTGTGAAATTATTGTGACATTCCACTGAAAGGGTCTTCCTCAATTGAATTTTCATCGGACCCTTCAGTAGTTTTGGACGACAAAAAAACAATCGACAACTTTTGGTGTGCAGGATCTAGAACATAAAAAACATGTACTGGTTGTGATGCCATTATAAACTATTCTTATTTGTACCCTTCTTTACTAAAATCAACTTTCACAAATCCCCATTCATCTATTTTAACACCACTATTGTTATCAACCCATTTGCATTGAAAAATCGTCAATTGGAATGTCTTATAATCCAAATCACATATTTGTTTGATAATTCCAAATTATGACATATTTTAAAAAATTGGATTTTTGTCCTTACTACCATAAACATGAATCGCTTCAGCCAGAAGTGTAAATGCACTATTTTTCATGGTACTATCTTCATCATGTTCATCTATATATAATGTATAACCATTAATTACATATCCATTGAAAGATAAAACATACACACTTAGTCCGGTGGCTAGCCATCAAAGTCGTTCTGAAAATGAATTCGGATTATCATCCAACTCCTTAAAAATATAGTCCTAAAACCATATTATAAACTGGTGATTATGTGTATTGGATTTTCATTTTTCATCCCTTGATCGATTAAACTACCTAAGATTTTTTTTTGAGTTTCAATATATGGAGAAACCTCCCAACTATTTTGAAAAACATAAAGGTGGACCTTCTCTCGATTTTTAATTCTGATTGTCACAACATCTCTTCCAGAAATTCCCTCACCCTCAATGCACCCAGTGTGATGAGATTTCGAGGGACCAATGCTTTCCACATCAGATAGGTATTCGGTACAAAATTCAATGGCTTCCTCAACAATATATCGCTCCACTATACAACCCTCTGGACGACTTCGATTTTTGACATACCCTTTAAAAATCTTCATATACCGTTCAATGGGGTACAACCATCTATAGTGCATAGGACCACACCGTTGAATCTCTTTCACCAAGTGAATCATCAAATGAACCATCATATCAAAGAGTGTTGGCAGGATGAACATTTCTAATTCATATAAAATGATGAAAGTTTCTTTTTCCATAGCTGGTAATTTCGTCGGGTCCAAAACATTGCTACATATAGATTTGAAAAACAAACGGAGTTGGGTTAACGTATGATAAAAATTCTTGGGAAAAATGAAATGTAAAGCTATAAGAATTAGATATTTCATCAAAACATGGTAGTCATGTGATTTCAAAACTTTTAACTTCAAATCATTAATTGACACAATGTTCTAGATATTTGATGAATACCCCTATTGAACCTTTACATCCTTGAAGAAGTTGAAAAACAGATATCTATCCTCCCTAGAAGGAGTGTAAGAAGCTGGAGGAAGAAGCATTCGATTTCCACCATTCATGGGAGACAACTCTTCTCGTATTCCCATGTCAACCATGTACAAACTTGCCTTAATTACATCGTTTTTTCAAGGGGAATTTAGAAACGTTCTGATAACACTGTCACATACATTTTTTCCACATGCATCACATCAAAAAAAAGTCTAACGTACAACCAATTACAGTATGGTAATTCAAAAAAACTGATCTCTTTTTCCAACTGATTTTTATAAGGTTTTTCAAAAATGATTTACCAAAAATAGTTTTCACATCTTTTACTTTCTCAAACTGCTGATCACTTGTTCATAGTGACGGTGCAGTGCAATGTTCTGAACTTCCATTGAATGATGTCGTCCAAGATCAGTTCAAAGCCGACGAGTTAGAAATCTGCGATGTACTAGAAATACAGATTCCGATTAATGATTCAACCTAATTGATTCTGTATCTTCTTCTCACACAAGACACCCTTCATTTCCATTAATTCTATCGCCTGAAATTTTTTCATAATCTGGGAAATCATTTACTTTCCCATTCAACATCTCTCTCAACATGATGTATTATTTTTATAAGCATCATACAACATAACACATGAATCGCACAATAACTTCAAATCCTCGGTCAAAGGAGCTAGGTAAACATCAACATCATTACACATTTGTTTTGGTCCTAATATTAGCATGGATAACATGATGAATATCTTCTTCATGCATAACCAGGGTGGAAAGTTATAATTTACCAACATAACAGGCCATGTACTATGAGTGCTGGTTTTAAAATCAAAAGGATTTACTCCATCTTTAGATAACGCAAGACGAAGGTTTCTTGGCTATTTTCCAAATTCATGATACTCATGATACATTTTCTTCTATTAAGGAGAGTCAACTAGAAGACGTAATTTCCCATATTTATTTCTTTTATGTTCATGCCATGACAATTGTCATGCATCTTCTTTACATTCATATAGATGCCTAAAAATTGGAATGATTGGAATGTACCATACAAATTTTGTAGTATTGGATTCATCTTTCTTGTATCAATAAGCACCACAATTTGGGAATTCTGTAAGTGATTTTTTCTACTTGAGAAACTTAATACAGTATTTTGGGTAGGCATGTATTCGTTCAGAAAATTATACCCATCGAGTGTAGCATTCGTTTTGCTTCATATGTTCGGCTTGAGAGTCATTATGTTCTAGGAGCATGTCATTCAGGAGAGAAAGTAGTTCTGTAAAACTATCATCACTCTATCCTTTTCCTCCTACATTTAATTTATAAAACATTAGTACAGCTAACAATGCCACAACAATTGTCCTACAGTTTCATTACTTTCATATAGATGCCTAAACATTGGAATGATTGGAAAGTACCATACAACTTTTTTAGTATTGGATTAATCTTTATTGTATCGAGAAGCACCACACATTGGGAATTCTGTAAGTGATTTTTTCTCCTTGATAAACAAAATAAAGTATTTTGGTTAGGCATGTATTCTTTCAGAAATCATACCCATCAAGCGTTGCATTCGTTTTGCTTCGTATGTTTGGAATGAGAGCTCATTATCTTCCGGAAGCATGTCATTCAAGAGAGAAAGTAGTTCTGTAAAACTATCATCACTCCATCCTTTTCCTCCTACTTTCAATTTATAAAACATTAGTACCACTGAAAATGCTGTATATTTAGTGCAACCAACATATAATGGTGTCTTTGCATAACTCTTTAACTTCTCGAAAATATTTGGGCAATCATGAAGTTCATCTTCAATTGTCTTTTTCATTTCTTCAATATGATATTTATCATCATTGGCATCTGTAATCACATCCTACATGTCTTGTTTTTCATTATCCATATTTTTATTCATATCTGATGATCCATAAAACTTATTTTATCCTAGACAGTAGCTACATTCTCTTTTTCTCTATGTTTATTCCATCATTTATAACTCCGATCAATTTCATGACATATCAAATGTTCTTCCTACTCCTTTGGAGTAAGTACTCTAGAATAACAACAACATAAACATGAACAAAGGATTTGATAAGGATCATTTATGTGATCCATTGCGAGCTTCATGAACTCTTTCTGTCCATTCTCATACTCAATTGTCAAATGATTAGCATCCATCCAATCTTTATTCATCTCCATCCTATTTGAATCTCAAATATCAGTATTTATGATTCATGTACACAAAAAAACACATCCAAATACAGTATAAGATAATCACTTATTTATAAAAATATATATTAATAGAGCATAACCATTTCCAATAATGATTTTGAAATCAACGGAACCAGGATAGACCCCCCATCAAAATTAACACAAATTCCAAACACAATTGGGTTCGCGGGGATAATAACTTGTGTCTTAGATAGTAAAACTCACATGGAATCATCCTCTATGGCTCATCATCCTCTCTCAAGACAACCCTTCTATGGCCAACTAGTCCATTCTTTTATACCTCACCAACCTAAAATACATATGGATGAAAACCAGTAGCTCGCTCTATAAGTAAAGAAATGATTCTCATAATCTCTACAATATGAAATTCAATAAATATAATTACATTAGATTCATTATAGTGTCCTCAAATCACCCCAGTCCAAACAAAAGAATAATCAAGAATGATTCATCTACTACTCCTAGGTCTCTGCCCTACATTCAATATCATCATGCCTAATATTTTTGGTAAGCTCAAGTTACTTAATTTAGATTACAATAGGGGGTAATCACTTGTGTCATAGATGTTATCCCATGTTATTCCATATGAAAATTTTATCAAATATTATTGACCTGTCATCCCATTCAATCCTCATGAGTGTCTAATTCCAAACTCCATCTTATGTGTAATATAAAAATAATATATATTAATAATTTACCCCACATCCACTTCCCCACTAATCTAGTCATTCTCACACTCTAATGGAATATTTTTTATGCTTCAACCCCTTTTATATAATCTCGTAACCATATATACAAGCATACACATGTCACAAACACATACAAACCATATCCACATCAAAACCACACATCCCATCCTCATCACAGTATGATATCACGAACATGAAGGACATAAACATCATACTCTCCTCCTAAAATGCACAACCCCCACTATGTATCCACACCAAATACACATAATCATGTCATGAAGAATATATATACACAAAAACCTAAAAATGTTACAGGCCATATAAATACACCCACGGTGAGCCGTTATAACTCATACTAAGTGTGAATGGGGAAAAGGGAAGAGGGATTGGTTCTATATGTGTTCCCTCTATAACCTAGATATTGAAAAAAAACACTCAAAACCAAAGTACCCATAAGTATTTCAATCATGTTATGTGACTCAACTGGTGTTGCATAAGAAATAATAAGAAAATATAATAAGTATATAGTCACACATAATTCTTTCCTGTTGGTTTACACCAAAATAACACTGCAAACACCCTCATCAACCATTGCCTTGCTTCTACCAACCCTTTATAACCCCATACATTACAATGCCACAAATAATCCCCAAATAATCACATAAGCATCCATATCAATATTACCAACTTCCCATTTCATTTAAAATTATAATTTCTTGGATTTTGATTACCATATGCATTTTAATTGTGAACCATTTTAATGTAAAACCAATCATTAAATCACTACCCACTATAATCCATTAATTAATAATTAATAACATTTATTCTAACTTTAACCATTTATTAAACATAATTCTTCCAATAATTATCATTAATCATTTAGCAAACCATCATTTATCATTTCCAACTCATCACCCATTACTATTTCCATTTATTCCGACCATATTCCACGCCAAAAGGAGACTATAACACCACCCGAAAATAACTAAATTTTCATGACAAAAAATACAACTAAACACATACTAAAATCAATAAAACCCCGTATTTTCTGCATAAATATCCATATCATTGCTATCATAACCACAAAATAATACATCCATCACTACTATATTAATTACCACACCATATGCTCCGAATCCCATCAATAAACCATCAACCTTATAATCATAGAGATAAATAACCCATAAATAGTAGCATGAAAGAGAAAACACAGCAGAAATTCACACTAAAAACTACCCCTTAAACAATCTATCATATTAAAGTAGAATTTTTAGTTTAAATATAACACTTTTATTATAGATTTTCATACAATCAATTCATTACTTGCCTTATGTGACTAGAAAATAATGAAAGGTTATTATAACATATTAATAGTAGTAAGAAATTTCTTTCACAACATCCAGAATAAATCACTTAGCAACAACACCAATAAATCCATAAATATATAAGAAATGTTATGGAACTTCATAAATCACATGAAAAAATCCCTCTTTACTTTAAATTCCTTTAGTGTAATTCATTATAGTATTTAGGTTAATCAGTACTATCCATCCAATGGAAACAATATAACATGATAATTCCAAAATTAACACATAATATAGAAGAAGAAATTTCATGTCCCCAACCAAAACTAATGATTTAACAAATATTTCATAAGAATGAGAAGAGTAGTAAAATTTAACATGACATAACACATGAGGGTAACCTAAATGTCCTATGTATGACCATTAAACATTAAAACCATAACAAAAAATCAAAAAAAACTGAATCAGCATTTTTTCCACGTCCTTTCTAAGAAGAATGTTCAAGAAGATAATCAAGAAAAAGAGAAACAAAATTCACCTTAGAGGAGTAGAAGTTGGGATCCATTTTGGCTACGTCAGGAGGGGAAGGCACGACCTCCAGAGGGGGGGGGGTTCATGGGAGGATCCACCAACCATTAATAAATGTAAGATTAGGGTTCGCAGGAAGTAGGGTCGGGCAGAGATGTAGAGAAGTAGGGTTTTGGGGGAGTAGGATCCACTGAAGGGGTTCGAGGGGGAGGATAAGAAGAAGGGCTAGCGGTGGAGGTCCGACAACGCAATGATCAGGGGCTATGGAGGTCCGACAATGTGATGATCGGGGGGAGGGAGTTGTTACAGGGGTACAGTACCACAAGAGCGTTAGGGCGTGATAAACAGAGGAGATTGCGCGATTGATTTTATAAAATATGGGAAAACAGTTTTTTCAGCGCTAAAATTTTAGCGCTGATAAGTAATTATTGTATCAGTGCTAAAATTTTAGAGCTGATATAGGGACTCTTTATCAGCATTTTTTTCTTAGCCTTGATATAAGGTGGCTCTTCTCTTGCCCGTTTTTGTAGTAATGTCTACTAGATGAGGCCATCACTTCCTTTGTATGAGTAAAAAGAATTTGTTAAGGCTCAATATTTATACTAATCATGTGATCACTGTTTGGCAGCTATATTAGCAACTGTCAAAATTCTTAATGGTATTTTAAAATCCAAAAATAGAAAACAAAATAAGTGAATACGTTGTATAACCATTTCACATATTTAATTAGATCATGAGGGGTTTTAATTAACAAAAGTTTGGTTCGTTACAATATTCCCCCCTTAAGATATTTCATCCCTGAAATTTTAACTCATACCCTAAAAAGAGAAAAGGTGTGGGTATTTTTGCCTCATTGACTCCTCCAGTTCCCACGTGTCTTCTTTGCTTTTTTGGTTCCTCCACAACACCTTAACATGGTTGGTAGTCTTGTTGCAAAGAACCTTGTATCTACGATTCAAGATCACCACCGGCTGTTCCTCATAAGAGAGGTCATGTTCCAGTTTATTCACCTCTGGGTTTAGTACATGTGAAGGGTTAGGTATATACTTCCTCAAGAGTTACACATGGAAAACATCATGAACTTGTGCCATATTGGGAAGAAGTTCAAGCCGATAGGACACTGATTCCCTACGATCAAGGATTTCATAGTGGCCAATGTACCTAGGGATGAGCTTTCCTTTCTTTTCAAACCCCATGAATCTCTTCCAAGGTGAAGTCTGAAGAAAGACTTTTTCACCAACATCAAACTCCAAGTCCCTTCGATGGTTGCTGGAAGAGCTCTTTTGATGTCCTTGAGTAGCCTTAATGTGTTGTTGGAAGGCATGGACTTTTTTTGTCATCTCTTTTACAAGATCTGGCCCAAGAAGCTTTCTCTCACCAGCATCATCCCAAAAAGTAGGAGTTCTACATCGCATCCCATATAGAGCTTCATAGGTTTCCATTTGAATACTCGAGTGGAAGATGTTGTTGTAAGAGAACTCGACTAAATGTAAATGTTGATCCCATCCACCTTTAAATTCCATTGAGCATGTTCTCAACTTGTCCTCGAGTGTTTGAATAGTCCTTTCAGATTGGCCATCGGTTTGGGGGTGATAGGCCGTACTGAAATTCAATTCGGTTCTTAGAGTATGTTGAAGACTTATCCATAATTTTGATGTGAACCTTGGATCATGATTATATATGATATAATGTTGAACTTCATGCATTCTTACCACTTCTTTCACGTAAATCTTGGAATTTTTATCAAGAGATAAGTATTCCAGAATGCAGATAAGATGGGTAGTCTTAGTTAGATGGTCCACAACAACTCATATCACGTTGTTTGCTTTGGAAGTCCATGGGAGACTAGTGAAAATATACATAGTGATATTTTCCAACATTCATGCTAGTATGGGTTGTGGTTGCAATACCCTGTTAGAATGTTTTTTCTCTATATTCACTTGCTGACATACCAGGAACCTTGAAGTGTAGTCAGCAGTCTCCCTTTTCATATTATCCCACCAATAATTATAATAAAGGTCCCTATAAATTTTTTTTCTCCCAGGACGTATAGAGAAAGTAGATCTATGAGATTCATCCATTGTCTCCTTCTTTATTTCTAGAATAGATGGAACACATAGTCTTGTATGAACTTTTAGTACACCTTCTTGATCAATATTGCACTTAGGAAACTTCACATTCTTCACAGCCTCAAACATCTTTTGTAATAAAGGATATTCATTCTGCTCTTTCTTGATCTTATCTTATAAAGATGGTTGAGAAATCATTTGGGTTAGGGTTGATGATGTTATTTCCTATATAATTCCCATGTCCAACTTTAATAGGTCATTGATCAAAGGATCTTTTTGAATCCTCATCGTGGAATGAACAACTAGGTCCTTCTTACTTAATGCATCGACAACTTTTTTTTATCTTCCCGGATGATAATGAATTGAACAATCATAGTCATTAAGAGTTTCCAACCATATCCTTTGTCTCATGTTCAAAACCTTTTGTGTGAAAATCTACTTCAATAATTTATGGTCTGTTTGTATATCACATTTCTCCCCGTAAAGATAGTGCTTCCATATCATCAGAGAAAAATGACTACAACTAGCTCCATATCTTGCATAGGATAGTTCTGCTCATGAGTATTCAACTATCGAGATGCATAATAAATGACTTTTTTATTTTTCATGAGGACGCACCCAAGCCTTTTAGAGATGCATCGCTAAAAATAATGAATTATTCTTCACTTGAGGGTAGAGTTAACATGTGTGCAGTAACCAATCTATTCTTCATCTCCTGGAATGTTTTCCCACAGTCCCTTTTCCAGATGAACTTGACCCCTTTTCAAGTTAACTAGGTTAATGGATTATAAATTCATGAAAACTTTATCACAAACCTCCTATAAAATCCTGCTAAACCATGGAATGTACGAATCTTGGTTATTATTGTAGGCTGAGGCCACTACTCTAAAACTTTTGTCTTTGTAGGTTCATCTTAGATTCCTTCATTGGTAACAATTTTCCCTAAGAAAGCAACTTTTTGTAACCAAAAATCACATTTTCAGAACATTTGAAAAATCCTCTCATTCCATAGAGTTTTCAAAATAACCCTTAGATGATCTGCATGCTCATCGAGAGTTTTGGAATATATCAGAATATCATTAATAAAAACTACCACCATGTTATAAAGGTATTCTTTAAAGACTCTATTCATAAAATCCATAAAAATTGTAGGTTCATTAGTCAGTCTGAAGGGAATAACAACAAACTCATAATGCCCATATCTTGATCGGAAGGCATTTTTTGGAATATCTTATTTCTTCACCCTCAATTGATGATAACGTGAATCAAGATCAGTCTTAGAGAATAATTGAGCCCCATGAAGTTGGTCAAATAACTCATCAATTTTGGGAATAGGGTATTTGTTCTCTACTGCAATCCCATTTAGTTTTCTATAATCAATGCATAACTGCATCAATCCATCCTTCTTCTTCATAAAGAGAACTGGTTCTCCCCAAGGAGACACACTCGATCAGATAAACCCCTTCTCCAAAAGATATTGGAGATGCTTATTTAATTCCTCCAACTCCACATTTTCCATCCTATACGTGGTTTTTTATATCGAATGAGATCTAGGAACGATCTCTATTGATAATTATACCTCTCTTTCTGGGGGAGGTCTGGGTAACTTCTTAGGAAATACATCAACATATTCCTGGATGATGGGGACATTTTCTCTCCTTAAACACTCATCTCCTTCTTCTTCTTCACCGATCAAATCCATAAAAAATGATATAGGGGGTTCTTCTAGACAATGATCTGGTTGAGATATATCTCCTTGGAAGATAATTGTAGGTCTTCCATTCAAGACTAATAAGATTTATTTACTTCTTCATTTGATCTTAGCATTATACTTTGAGAGCCAGTCCATCCCTAGTATAATGTCAAATTCCAGCCTGGGAATGACTACTAAATTAGTGATAAGATTGTTCTCGCCAAAGTAAATACTAGAGCTTCTAAACACGGATGATTCATGGATGATCCCACTAGGAGACTTGACTTATAACTCTACTTTTAGCCAATCGGGTGTTGATTCTAAATTCATTGCAAACTTTGAAGAAATAAAGAAATTCGTAGAAATAGAATAAAACAAAGTACTTGATAGATTTGAGAGAACATCAAGAGTACCTACTACCACATCATTCAGATCTTCAACTTCAGTTGTTGTGATAGCAAAAGCACGACCGTGCTCCCTTAGATTTTGCTGAGGCTGATGGTGGTTCCCCTCCACTACCCTCAGATTTGGAATGTGATTGAAAAGTCACCATGTTGTCAATACTTGAATCACTGGACATCAGGTAGGGCATGTACCATCTTCCCCTTGTCGTTAGTTTTTGGAAGTTTTGGTTTCACCTCACTATGAAAATTCCTTGCAATATGGCCATCTCTTCAACACTTGTAGCATTTCCCACTCTCGAGGAGGTAGTTCCCCAAGTGCTTCTTCCGACATTTATTACACATGGGAAGTTGCAATTTCTTGGATCCTATTCCTTGATCAAAGTTCCAACCAAAGCCAGGATCCATCGATCTCTTCTTGTCATTTTATTTATGGGACCACTGCATCTCACCAAACTCCATCTCAACTTTCTTCACACTCCGCACGATCTGTCCATATCTATCATAGTCTCGGTTTTCTAGATTATTCTGTAGATGAGGTCTCAGTCCACCGAAAAATCTATCAACCTTGTCATTTGGATCCATGACAAATATAGAGGTGTAATGTGAAAGCCTGGTGAAGTGCATCTTGTAGCTTCCTAGAGATTCATTCTCCTTCTACTTCAGCACATGAAACTCATTCTCTATTCTTGTTCTCCTCAATCAAGGAAAATACATGATGATGAATATCCTTCTGAACTCTTCCCACTCCATAGATTCAACTTCCACTCCTGGAATTGTTTTTTTAATCATTTCCCACCATTAATCATCTTCCCCTTCTAAGTGATTAATAGCCAAGGTAACCTTTTCTTGTTCAGAACAGTGGAGCACAGAAAAGATCTTCTCGATAGATTTGATCCATTGTTCTGCAATCAATGGGTCGGTCAATACACTAAATGTTGGTGGTCTTTGATTCATAATGGATTCAAAAAAAAGTTATTCCATTCATAAAGGGATTTCTCTTTCATCTTGATTCATGTTATTTCCCATAACTCGAGTCAGTTGGTTCAGCATTCACTTAAATATTTCCATTTCGGCTTCCATCGAAGGGTCATTAGTGCATGGTCCATTACGGTCACCATTTTCACAGTTCCTCCAATTGACAACTATTTTCTAAAAGAATAAAACATCAGTGAGAAACTTATTTCATTTAAAAATCTTTTAACTATCAAGGATTTTATGTCTTCAAACAGAATTCTTAAACAATTACATTTCTCTATAATTCATTCATAATGATTCATAAATTGCTTGTGATTAACCAAACATATCCCCGGGAGTGTCGTAACCAACAGTGTTCAGAAAGTCCTCTTTTCATGTACCATTTCCCATTTTATTCTAGCTCAATGAAATGTCGTCAGGTTTTACTCCTATGTACATTTGTTCCATAGCCGCCTCTACCTGTTCGTATCTAGAAAGGGATGTATTTTTTTGATAAACCACTTACACATTACTCACTAAAATACCAGGAAGTTTTATTATATTTAAAATTTTATATAGGTTTATTTTTAAAGTATTTATAGCCTAATTTCTATAAATAACTAAACTATCTTTTGATACCGACTATGGCATCCCACCTTTTTGTTACATAACTTTTCCTTATATTTTACAAACAGATGATCTTTAAAGTATAGTGTCTTGGTAATCAGGAATATAATGTCAGAAAAAAAAATAATTCTAATCCACTTTTAAGGCTTCATCAAAGGTTCATACTGTGTAAATTTACTAAATCTTATAACCTGGAGATGTACAACAAAGTAAAGGGTGAGCAGAAGGCCAAGTAAGGAAAGCAAGAAAATCAGTTTAATTATGATATCAATAAGAAGTAGATAAAAACATAATGACATGAGAAAAATAAGTATATGCATATCATAATGAAATTAACTTGAAACATAACTTTAATATGTGTCTACAACATTTAATTTAGACATTCATGAACATATCACCAAGGTACAACCCCGAGGTGTCATAAAATTATCAAGGTTATTCACCAAGGTATCGTGAAACTTTTCTTCTCTAGAGATAAATTTTTCACCCAATGCAATAGAGCGCTATCAGTGCGCACCATTAATATGTATTTATATTCATTTGATCCACATAGATCATAATCAATCATTTCATAAATAACCCATATAGAATAAAACAAATAGGATTCATTTGAAAATCGTAACATTTTAAATGTTCTTTAAAAATTAGATCATTACTTCATTTATAACCCATGGAAATGTAGTGAAGGTTATATGTATGTCAATTCCAGAATTAAATATATCCATTTTTGTATTTATGATCACTCATAAAAACGAAATAGGTCTGGGAATTCACATAAATAAAACAAAAGAATTTTGTGAGAGAAAGAGAGAAAATTTGAGACAAAATTTTTGTAGCATAATGACTATATAACATGGTTTTAGAAAAACAATAAAAAGAGAGGGGAAAAGGGTCACCCACTAATTAATAACTCTTTATAAATTATGGGTACATAATGAATGATATACAATCATTGTATGGTTATTTGAAGGAAATATACTATGAAAATGATACTCGAAGGAAGAGAGAATATGTGATTTCTTTTACGAAAATTGGGCAGCCTAACGGCGCCACTTAACAATTCATTAAATAAATTGATGAGATAAGAAAGGGTATATCATCATTTGGACATGAAATGGATATTAATAATTATATAGAAGAACATACCCCCATATAAAAAAATGGAAACTATAATACATAACATAAAGGAAGTCATGACTTAAAAAGAGGTGGGTGAAAGGATCCCTTACCTTGAAGAGTTACTTTAAATGCATGAAGGTCGGGACATTGGGATAATTGAGGGAACCTTGGTAGGATTATAGAGAGAAGATCATAGAGTTTGGACGAACATAAAAGGCTTTGAGTGAAGAGGAAGTGGGAGCTTGGGTGGGTTTATAGAGGAAATGAGAGGGAATTGTTTATTATTTAGGTTTGGGATACCTCACATTAAACTAAACAAAACCACAAAACATCCCATGGTTTTTTACAATATATTCTTCCAAAGGGGATTGGAAAACCATATTTTATAATTTAAATGGACGAACTTCTTAAAATAATAGTTTTGCTTATGTGGAGGTGGGTCACACACTAAAGGAAAACAATTTAAAAAGACTGAATGTTGTATGAGTCTTTGAGGGTCCAATAAAGCTTTTTAAAATAAATAAAACAATACCAAAATCACATTAATTTAATTGTAAAACATATATTGTCCAAACATATAGTTTATAGTATTTTATTACATAACTATTGAGACATTATGATGTCATAAAACGCATTATATATTTATACAATATTTAATTTTTTACCCAAAAATTTGACTGTCTTAGAAAATTATGAAAAATTCACTGCTGGATAATTTCGAGGTCCCAATTCCAGAAATAATATTCATTTTATATAAATAATTTTATAAATATTTTAATTTTCACTTTTAAAATAAAAACCGACATTTATCGAAAATTCATGGGTTTTGACAAAAATGGCTTTCAAACCTTAATAAAAATTACAACTGAAATCATAAAATTATATGATCATTTATATTTAATGAAAATCCATTTAATAATAATAATAATATTTTATTAAAATATTATTTAACTCAAAAATCCATTAATTAATCAAAATATATTTCATTGTTGAATATCTAACTAAAAATAATATTTGTTCTTTAAAAACTATTTTAAAATTAACAATAATAAAATTAAAGTACATTAATTATTATGTACAAAAAAATTGTAATTAATCATAGTAATAGGGTCTTATTTCATAACCCCTTAAAACGCTCACATAAGACCTTATGGTAAGGTGCACGATAGTGACAGACTCTTGGAGTGGCTCAGATAACATTGAAAAAGTGGTAATCTCTTTCAACTTCCACTTCTCTCGTAGGCCGTTCTGCTTGAGCATAACGTATTCAAGCCTGGCTTGGGATTTCTCAAGAGAAAAGACCAAAGACGCCACCTTTTTTCCGTGCTATTTTAAATTGGCTTCATACGGGGAAAGTCTACTGGATGAGGCCAATGCTTCCTTTGTCTGAGTAAAAAGAATTTTTTAAGTCCCTATATTTATACTAATCATGTGATCAATGTTCAATGGTTATATTAGAAATGGTCACAATATTTAATGGTATTTTAAAATCCAAAAGCATAAAACAAAATAAGTGCATATGTTGTATCACGATTTCACGTATTTAATTAGATCAATAGGGATTTTCATTAACAAAAGTTTGTTTTGTTACAGTATTTTTCATGGTTGGTTGATGAGAATGTCAAAATCAATTATATTCTTTCTATAAATGTGTTTTTCGGTCTTTTAGGAGATATTCCTAGTATTCCACCAAATTATGATTATGATTTTTAATAAAAACTCATACCCATAGATACAACCTTATCAAAAACTCCATGTAGAATGCCCCCCATTATGATGTAATAATTCCAGAATAAAATCCAAAATAATCTTGGTAAGTGACTAATTTTATAGAGTGTGTCACCTTGGGATTCACCATCTCTTCTTTTAATAAGAATAACGGGTCAATGTAATTATGCATTGAATATCAATAACTCAATATTTACCTGATGGAGGATAAGTATCATATGACAGATATTGATGATTTGATTAAGAAAAAATGTGAATATGAGTAATTTTTAGATATTTATCTTTGATAAAAATTCTATTTGTTTAGGTACAAATGTGAAGAAATATGAAAGGAATATTTTCATTCTAGTTAAATAATCTATGATTATAAAGTTAAAATATTTTTTCTTACTAATTCCATAACAATAATAATGGATTTAAGAAATATAGTATTTATAGATTACCTTGAATAGTTTTAAGTTCAATTTATAGATGATATTATTATATATTCCAAAAGTAAAAAATAGGATAAATATCACATAATTATTGTACTGAAGTCCCTTACTACACACTTGGTTTGAACATCTACATGAACATAGTCCAATAATGGTCTTCGTGGAGCTTTTCTAGGTTGATTGAGTCTGAAAACCTATAAATAAGTTCTTATATATGAGGATTGTACTATAAATTATTCTCCATGGATACCTCAGTATGATTTGTATGAGACAATTTTGGAGGTATGGTCCTTAAAACAAAATACAGAAAACATAATTAATTCTAAATTCAGTATTCCAAAAATTAAAAAACTGTAGAAAAAATGTAATTAGTCTTAAATTTCAACTAATAATAATATCATCAATTATAGAAACCAAATGGATAAAAAATAAAGATTTAAGTATTTTACCAGGAAACATACATTTTCACACAGTTTGTCAAACTATTCTCTAACCAGGAAAAATAAAATTCAAAGGATTTGAGACCTAGTCACATAGGTTTCACATGGTTTCTACTAATTGTAAACCTCAACCATGCACCTTTTTTTCTATCTCATTTTCACCCTGATACATATAATTCCTAAAATCACTGAAAGCATTCATATTGATACAAATAACAAAAAACACATCAAATAGAAAAAATAAAAAACCATTAACTGGGTTCAATTACAAGAAATAACTTACTAACACCCATAGTAACTTGAGATTTAAAATAACAAAGAAATTGTCACACACACCTACATGCATACATATCATGGTCTGACATACCTATATCTATACTAAATATACCCCCTAATAACATGTGGGATCTGATACAATTTTTTTGTGAACTTTTCTAAATCAATCTTAAATGTTACCCAAACTAATCTACCCTATGGTCTGAGGATAGTTTCCAATCATCATGGACAAGAAAAAAATCACTAAATTATCAAAATTTAAACATTCAGAATGGTTTCACAAGTGAAATCTAATAATTAGTAAAATCATATTACTCCAATAAATTTTACATAACCCATACATAATTTGGTTTTCCACACTAATAAACTAAAAGTCTCAAAATATAAAAACTATTAACACGCTATAAAAATCAATAACAATGATCTATAACTATTAAACATCAAATAATACTGATTAATACTGATAAACTAAATTATATAAATAAATAATAACCAAAATAATATAACGGTAAAATAGGTAGAAATATTATAATTGAAAAACATTATGGAACCAAAAATATTCCACAATCACCCAACTCGTTATGACCCACAACCACCATCACTATATCAACTGAGATGGATGGTGAAAATCAACAAGATCCACTAAACTGAATGGTCCCATGATTTTATTTTTATCCTAAAAAACCAATGTTATTATATTCCCAATGGGATGTGAACTGTGTATGTAAAATTCAATAAGCATAACACCATCAATATATATAGTACTTTTTATAACTCAAATCATCAGTATATACTTGAAATTCATTTTAATATACCATTCTGTTTTTCAAAAGAAAATTCTTCTACAACTCTATTATTTCATTAAAAAAATAATAACTCAATGTAATAAATATAATAACAATGATAAACATGTAAATATTAAGACTCCTAATAAATTCAGTATATACTAAATAAAAAAATTGAGAATATTAGCATAAATAAATTCAAGAATAATGAAATCATCATGGTATGATCTCTAGCATGTATATTTAAATGGTTACTAGAACACTCTCATTAACCATTTTTAAGCCTATGTGTTTCTAAACAATTAAGATTTCATATGTCATCATGAGGCTCCCCCATAGACAGTCCACATTTAGTTTACAACTAGATATAGAAAATAACTTGTTCAATCACTCACCAGCATAATGTCTCCCATTTTCCAACATAATCAAAAATCACGCCAAATTACTATCCAAGTAAAAAAATATTTCCAAAGTTGTGAATATAAATTGCCTGAATGTCCCAAAGGCCTTCCTTTTATTGATTTTTATAATCCCCCTTCCAAGGGATGATGGTGAATCCTTCCAAGACCCATAGTCTTGGAGATTACAAGACTCATAGGTCTTAGAAGAAATACCTAGACTATAACTACCTGGAATTGCTCCTCCCCAACTTCTGCATCATGATATCAACTCTCTACCTTCGCATGGTTGTCCGAATGGGATTCTCATGCACACACAGGCAGGTCATAATGGGAATTCCATACAAAATCTTTCTTCCACATCTGTTAGCTTTTGATCTAGTCAATACGCCTGCTCTGAATCCTTATATAGAGTCTTCTCCTTGGAGAGTCTTTATAGTCCATTAAGTACAATTTCAGGTGGCACAAAAACCATGAGGTGGCCTGAAGGACTTGTGGTGGTCCAAATTCCTTGAGGTGGCTCGAAACCCATACTGGCCCGATTGTCTTGGGGACCATAATTCTAGGAAGGACTCAAGGACCAAACTGATGGCCCAAAATCCCAAATAGATGAATAGTTCTCAATTCTATAGTACCGAATATTACCAATTACAGTACTTGGTTTTGTACTACTATAATAACCTGGAAATATGTCTCCACCCAGTTTTGAACATGGTTCTTTTAGATGTACTTGTTGATTCCTCACCAACTAGGCTGAGGCTCTGATTTAATATAAATTGAAATAACATTTCTGTCCAAAATTCTATTTTAAAACACATTTATATGCATGAAATGATTTTTAACATTTTTTGAAAAAACCATGGAAGTCTTAACTAATTTTTAATTTGTAAATACAAGATAAACCGCATATCATTCCAATATGGGCCAACAAATAAATCAAATCAAATATATCAACCCTAATTAAATAACTTAAAACACATTCAAATATGTAAATATTATGAAATATAAATAAATTTTTGTATGAAAAAGGAAAAATCATGTTTTTAGGAGACAACTACACAAACCATAGTGTAATATCATTTCATTTTCTTAAAACCACTGGGAATAAAATAAATGGATTCTCAATGCCCTAAACACAAAAAAATTCATCAAACCCCAAACATAAACCTTAGGATTGGCCTTTCATGGGCATTAGGGTTAGTATAATTGAATAAAGTGGGTTGAACGAGGAAGAACATAGGGTGATGAGGATGAAATATAGAGAAACTTGAATTTTACCGCAATATAAATCACTATGGTTTGAGGAAGGCTGTCAAGGTAGGAAGATAGTTAAGTGATATTGGATCGTGTGAGTTAGTTTGAATGAGTTCCAGAAGAAATGGGAGAAATAAGGTTAAAATAATCAAAATAAAATTTGTAAATTAACAAATTTTTTAACTTGGTAAGACCATTTGGTTTGGTCAAATGATTTTGAAATCCATGCACCAACTATGAGAGACACACCCCATTAAAAAAATAAGATACACAATTTTCATTTAATTCTTACACAATTATACAATTCATGATGTAACAATAAAAAATAATATTTTAATCCCTTACACCCACTTATATGGATGGGTGCATGGTTAGAACTAACCATTTTATAATTTTGTACCCTAAATTGGCATCCCAAAGAATTCATATTTTTATCCCCCAACTCCCGAAAAGTCTAACAAAAATGAAACATAAATGTAAACTCATAAGAAAAAATATTAGTGACCTCTATGGTTTTACAAACACTAGTATGAAAATATATAAATTCATCAACAAAATATTATTTTTCTAAGCCACCACTAAGGACCTTTTGACAAAATATACATTTATTTTTGTACAATTAGGATGATTTGATTCAATCCCAATATATGGAGTAATATCATAAACGTGATAAATGATTCCAATAATAATAATAGCAATAAAACACAAACATAATATCTAAAAAATATCAGGAGACATGATATTTAAAGTCTAATTTATGTGTATGTCTACAATTAAATTTATTAAATATCATTTTGATATACATAAAATTATTAGCATCCATCTCAACCATACAAACCCATTCATTATCTAAAAAATAATTAAAAACTAATTTGAAAATTTTCAATAATTTATATAAGGATCTTTGTGTGATACATTAATTATGAAACAATGTGAAAAAGGGTGTACTACACCCCCAACATGATCCTGACATTCTAATATATGAAATTTTTAATTTTAATTACTTATTAATGTATCAATTTAATACCAATTTATCAAAATCATTATATATACTCACCCAATGAATTATATCAATCTAAAATATGAACAAAATAGATAATCCTAGAATCTCAAGCCTCCTCTCCACATCATAGAATATATATTCAGCACTATAAAGTCATTCTACCATTCTCTAAGGGAGTCAAACATCAATCCATATCTAGTGTAAAAACAAATAATATGAAAGGATGTTGAAAAGGTAGGATTAATGAATGATATTTCACAAAATTGGCATAATTAATTTTCTTAAAACCACTCAAATCAAAATGGGGGATGGAGTTAGAAAGGATAGGAGAGATAGCCACTCCAATCCATGTAAATATTGGAAAAGTAGAAAGCTATGTGGTTCTTAAATAAATAGATGAATTCCCATTTTACCCCTTTTAAGAGAATAACCCATTTATCCACTAGAACACTTGTAGGATTCAAATAGTATTTTAGTCTCAAGGATAGTGGTGTAGCACCATTGATTAGGCTATAAAAACATTGATGGGATAATACCAAAATTCTGATTGTATGAATATTTAACATTTTATCCTCTATCTAAACAATAATGAAATTCCATCAAGGTTCTGGTGTCTTCCTAATACCACCCAATTGACCCAGTTGCCGCAAACTGCCTCAAAATACCATAATTATGATTTTTCAAAACATAAAATAACTCTAAAACATCCATTTAGTCATTAAAAAAATGTAATGTATCATGTGTTTGTTGTGTATTATTTTTAGATATTATATGGATTTATATTGAGACTAGGGGATGATATGGTATTTTAATTCAAGGCCCGGTGTGCCTATAAAAATGTTTGAAAAATATTAAAAATATTTAATATCATTTGCACATATTATTCATGAAAATGTGGAATAGTATTTAAATGTGTTATCATTTCAGAAATATGAGGGATCCATTAAAACCAGAGTGTGAGGTTTTCCTTATGAGGGGATTATTCTTGGTCATAACAAGACATTTTTCAAAAATTTATCAGAGGCACTGAAATGAAAAAAAATAATTAAATACAATTATTTTAATTCATTTCACTAACACAATCGTTTTACAATATTTAAATACACTTTTTTGTTTGGAATGTGGTGTTATCCAAATAACCCTAGAGATTATGGACGTCCTTTAAAAGATAATTGGATAATTCTCTTGGATAAATGCTGACAGATCATGGGAAATAAATCGATGCCCATCAATTTCAATTTATCTCTCAAAAACACGGCACGACTTCATTCTTCATCAACAATTGATCAAAACAAGAGTTAGGGAATTTTTTTAAATTTTTAGAATTACCCATTCATAATTTTTTTGATGAATGTAAATCAATCAACAAATATATTGATTTGTGGATTGATCACCTTTTAGGATGGGTTTGATTTTAGGGAAAATTCTTGGGAGAAAAACTTATGATTATTAAAAATATCAAATTTTATCCACTTAATGGAAATGGATTGAGGCAAAAACAAAAAAGTCTATGGTTCTTTCTTCAAGGTTGTTCTTTTGCTTTTATCTCTATTTTCTCATTAATCATGGGTGACCCCTTGGTCCATGATTTTACATCCCTACTGATGGATCAATCCTTGCATGCACAATTCTTAGTGAAACAATCCATGAATGTAGATTAAGACTTTTTATAATGAAACAGTGGTTTGATGAAATTTTTGGTGGATGGATAGATCCAGGATGGAAAACCCTTATTTTCAAGCTATGTAAATTGATGATGATTCAGAAAAAAACCAATTTTTTCTCATTAGAGTTGATGGATGGATATTTTTGCACATATAAGTGATGTTAGGCTAGAGAAGAGGCACATTTTTTAACTTAATTGTTGTTAGATTCTACGGAGATGGTTTTGCAAAGGTGAGTAGGTGGAAGAACGATGGTTTCCAAAAAATCCCATAGGACAGTGCCTGTAATCCTAGATTACACAGTGTTTAGGGCACCCTTGTTGCATCTCTATGGTTTGGCCGAAGTTGATGATCACATGGTGTGTGTCCCTATCAAATGGCTTGCCGCCCTCACCTATTGGCTTGGTATGTACTTCAGACTATACAAATACATGGGTTGGAGTGCATGGTAACAAATACACCATATAATACACTCAAAAATGGTTTTACATACACTGACCAGTATATAGACACGTCTCTAGTGCATCGATGTGGACATGATACATGGATAGGGAACTATGTGTCTCTATATGTTGTGTACTCATTCTAAACACCATGAATATAGAAACTACATGACATGTAATGCTTTTCCCCATGGAAAATATTTGGGATAGATGGACACGCTGCGTACCCCTTGGGATACATATTTTACTCCCATATGGAGTGCTTGAGATTCTTTGATTTAATATTTTGTACTACTATAATTTGAGTTCAATCCCTTGGTCTTTTTCCATGAATTTATAGTGTAGCATTACATCCACGTCCTTAGATTGAGAACCTTACAATTGGTCGATATTTAGATAGAGTTATGGTGTCTGTCTACAAGACTAGGTGTGATCCTATATCATTCTTTGTTCCATAGTTGGTATTTTTGAAATAAATTTAACCTCCCTTAGTTATGAAGTGATCTTCCATATAGTATTCTGCATCAGTAGGGTTGGTGGAGTCATCCACGTATGAACCGCAATGTAGTGGGGTCATCCAATTGTTTTTCATACAGCTGTTCTTGGTGTGGCCTCCATTTGAAGTATAAGAGAATTTTTAGATAAATTTGGAATTTTTAGTAAGGAAAACATTTGAGAGAACTCTTCATCAAGTGTCTCCAATGATAACATGTCTCATGGATTGAGTTTTCCTATAATGAGGACTACATTGACCAGAATCCTTTCATTGGAAATTTGTTATGGGAACATGATGGTGTGGGGTCTCTATGGAGTATATCTGGGTATTTCATTATGACTGTTATAAATTATTTATTATATCTTATATTGAGATGATTATACATGGTTCTTCATGTTTTCTGTTTTTGGGGTGTCCTGTTGTATATTATTGTACTCACCCCTATGTGGGATTTTCACCCATGTTTCATTTCTTGTGGAGATGATTACCATTTTGATGGTGTCCTAGGAGGATAAGGAGATTGTGGAGAATAACTAGAGTGTTATAGACTGAGGTGCTTATTGGGAGTGTACTTATATCACATTCCACACACTTGGAGAAGGTAAAAATCTTTGTAGTTTTGGTTGGGTTTTTCTTTGGCCCATTTTTTATTCTTAGGGCTCTATATTTTTACTCTTTTCTGAGACCATAGATTTATTCATGTAGCCATTCAGTTATTTTACATTTCATAATTTTATGGGCTTGTAATTGTGGGTGTGTGTGTGTGTGTGTATAAGTACATTAGGATAATGCCTTCCATTTTAGGGATATAGAAACTCACCAAAGGTCACCATCCCATGGTCAATTATACTTGGGTTTGATGTATTTAGGGTTCAGGCCCCTCTAGTACAGGTCATGAAAGAGTGGTATTAGATTGGTTAGATATAATTTGGGATTATAAGACTATGTTATTGTATTCATGATATGTTTTTATGTGTTTAAAGTTCATATATCAGGTCATAGATTCCAGTGTTTGTGTGGCAGCCAATGTACCCCTACACAAAGACTCTGATCACCATCTTTTTGAATCGGAATATGATAATAGTAATAGAAGGGGAAAAAATTGTACATAAATACTATAAAAATGTTTTTGATTTCCATGTACTTCGTCACTCAACTCCCAATATATAGTCTGTTGATCGTGGTATAGATTGTGTAATTTCTAGATTCCTCCACATAGACTTCCATCCATTATTCCATAGTGTGATCCTGAGAATGAGCCTTCTAGTGATGAGGAATCGGCAGAGGGGCATGTACTAGAGGTTGAAACACTGGGTAGTTTACCGGCTATAACACCACCCGGTAAGCAGCAGATAGAAATAGAACTGCCATATGATGATAAACATAAAATGAGTGTGTTTCAGGAGGTTTATAGGTACAGACCTCCCAGGTTTCATGCTGAGCCAGACACCTAGTGGATGAGGACTAGCTAGAGGTAATCAGTCACATTTTCTTCCTTGTGAGGTTGCCTACTAATCATAAGGTAGTCCTTAAATGTGTCTTTTTTTAGGTATCTACATGGTGGTAGTGAATCATGGTGAATTATTCCCATGAAGAGAAAACTTTCTCCTTTATAGAAATCAAGGGTCTTTTTATAGAGTTCAATATAGACACATTGTTATCAGAACACATCTTAGAGATTCAATATATATAGTAGGGTAGTATTAATATGGTGGTGTATTCAACAATGTTTACTAATCTCCCACATAACTCATTAGATATGGTTCATGACTAGTTTATCATGGCTTAGAACTTCAACCAAGAATTACGTTGGGACTCTAGGGAACCAGTGGTGTCTCCTATAATTCCATATCTACAGAAGTTCTTTTGTGAGACTTTCTAGATGAATGTTTTTTGGAAGAGTAGAAAATTGTATTGGGAGTTAGCAATGCAAACCTAGTAAATAAGACCTCAGTAGTAAGTAGTCAACTGTAGTCATATGGATCCAAGTGATAACATTATTTCAATATATGATCCCAATACTCAAGGTTAGTTGTCCAGGGCCGTCATGGAAGATAGAATTAGAAAAACAATATATGTGGTGCTTCTCTTTCGATGGGTGGGGACATCTGGAACAAGATTTCCCAACCCGTCGTATAGCTGATATGTAGAAGGTTGATGGAAAACTGAGACAGAGATAGTGGTTCGAATAGCGTGGTCAATAGGGAAGTATACATGGTATAGGGGAAGGCTAGGTAGTAGGAGGTGGTCTTCATTTAGACCAATTTCCACCACAAACCTAGGTGGTCAACACCAGGATCATGGAGCTGGAGGAGATGGATGAGGCCATGTAAAAGATATGGACGACAATGACCCTGAAGCTTTAGGGATGATATGAGGTATGATCTGTATATTTTCTAAATTAACTCTAGTATTGATAATCATGGGTTCTAGTCATTCCTTTCTTTCCATGAATCTTTTTCATGAATTAGAGATTCCAGTTGAACTATTGATGTGTTCTTTATACTTTTAGACTTATATTAGAAGAAACTTTATGATCACACAGAGGTGTTGAATGTGTGACCTGACTCTTGCAGGTGATGGATTCATTTTGGATCTCTTGGTAGTATTGTTGAGGCCTTAGGACATTATACTTATTATGGATTGTTTACGCAAATTTTGGCATCAGATTTACTATTTTAGGTGAAGAGTGTGTTGTATCCATAGAGATGGAACAAAATTATTCTATGTGGGTGAAATGAAAATCCAGGAAGCTTAGGATAGACTAATTCATATGAGGGTGTAGCCAATTAATCATAAGTTCGCTAGAGAGACCCATGGTGCATCCAATGTTATGAGTCCTTAGTTTCCAGAATTTGTGATGGAGTATAAGGATATCTTCCGTGAGAATGTTCTAGGTTTAAATCCCCACTAAATTATTGACATCTGCAATGACCAACACCCCAAGAAGGATGTATATATGTGCTAGTATATCAAATGGATCTTGTAGAGCTTCATGTGATGAGGGTGTAGTTTTAGGATTTTTAGGGGAAGGTATTTGTTATACCCACAATTTCATCCATGTTATCCCCAATTTTATATTCAAAGAATGCATATAGAGGCTTGAGTTTATGTGTGGATTATTAGTGCTTGAACCATGTGGTTCTTGAATGTTGACCTCTAGTAAGGATATCGTTAGCTCTGTGTATGGGGTGAGGATATGCTTAATATGTCATTCATAAGTCTCTATGGTCACTATGATTACTTGGTGATTCCCTAAGGAAAGAAGAATTCCCAGGTAGTGTTCATGGGACTCATGGACGAGAAATTTTTTCCATTCATAGACTGGTTTATGGTATTCTTCATCGATGATATCCTTGTGTACATGGAATCGAAGGAGGAGCAAGGAAGACAATTGATGATGGTTTAAGGTGTACACTGAGAGAATATGATTTATTGGAAGCTCTTAAATATGAAGTTCTGGATGAAATATGTCCACTTTACATAAAAGTTTATCTCAGTAGATGTTGTTGGAATTTACCAGGCCATGGTCAAGGTAGTGTTAGCATGGGAGCCAACCAATAGTGTGATACAAGTGAAGAGATACATTGGGATGGAAGTCTATTACCGATTATCATTCCTAAAATTTCTACTATATAATCCCCCATGAGAGTTTGATTCGAAAAGGCCTTCATTTCTTGTGGATAGAGAGGGAATAGATGGATTTTTGGTAGTTGATCTAGAATTTGATGATTGTTCCCATCATTATATTTCCATAGGAGGGTCTCAAGAATGTTGTGTTCTGTGATACATCAAGAATAGGGATTGGTTTTGTTTTGATGTAAAGGAAACTGGTGAATTCTTATGGTTCATGATAGTTGAGACCACGTGTAAAAAATAGTGTGTCCCATGCTCTTGAATAACTAGTTATATTCTTCACATTATGGATGTGGAAACACTACCTGGTGGAGAGTTGTTTACCATCTATTATGGTCATAAGATTCTCAAGTATGTCATTTCTTAGAATGATCTTAACTTGAGACGAGAGTGGTGGTTAGAGTACCTCTACGATTGTAACATTAATATTATCTATAATACTGGGACAGGTAAAGTTGTAGAAAATTCTACTAGTAGGTCATCCTTTTCACAGTTACTGAATGAGACTTCAAAGTAGTTGGCCTCATTGTAGTCATAAAATGTGGATGGATATGAAGAATCATACATCTAGTCGGAGTTTGTTACCCCTCCTCTCTTGAAGTGAGTCAGGGAGGAACAACTTGGAGATTTTGAGTTTGAGACCCGACGTGCCCAGATAACTAAAAGTCGTTATCCTGATTGATTTTATAAAGGTGGAGAGCATATCATTCTTTTTAGATGATTCATGATGGTACAGATGAAATTAAGGATATGTTTATAAGAGAGTTTCATTCACCTCCTTTTGTGGTACATCCAGGTGTGGAAAAGATGTATCGAGACCCCCAGGGTTAGTTTTTGTTTCCATGGATGAAAAAAAGGATGTGCAGAGATTGTCTCTAGATTCTTTAATTTTCAGCAAGTGATGGATGAGCACCAAGATCCAATGGGTTTATCATAGACCCTTGAGGCCCTAGAGTGGATTTGGGATGGGATACACATGGTCTTCAGGACGGGCATTCCAATTATGTCTGAGGGATAGGATGTCTTCTTGGTGATCGTTGAACATTTAACCAAGTCGGTCCACTTCCTAGACATTTAGGAGAAGAGTTCATTAGATATATTTGGATCACTCTATGTATATGAACGATTCTGACTCCATGGATTTTCAATGATAATAATTTTGAAAAGTTATGATCACTTCACATACTAATTTTGGTAGAGATTGTAGGAATAATTTGGGACTCAATTATGCTTTAGCACAGTGTTTCTCCCTTAGATTGATGGACAGCCTAAGTAGACCATTTAGGTTCTGGAATACATGTGGTGAGATTTCATGTTGGATTTTTGGAAGAATCTTGTAAGTTCACCTACCACTGATGGATTTTGCATACAGAAATAGGTACCATTCCACAATTGGTATGGAACAATTTGAGACTTTGTATGGCCAACCCAATAGGTCACCACATTGTTGAACTGACCCAATAGAGTCGTCACTCATGGTCCTGCATTTTGTGCAAGCTAAAATAGAGAAGGTGTAGATCATCCTGGAGAAGCTGAAAACAACACAAATCCATCTTAAATATTATGTTGATAAGAAACTAATGCCTTTGGAGTTTTAGTAAAGATACTAATAGTTTCTTTGAGTATCACCTTGAAGTGGATTATGGTGATTTGGTTGAGGTGGAATGTTATATTTAATGATCATTGGCCATTTATATATACTGTACATAGTTTTAAAGGTGGTGAACCACTTGAATATTGATCTGTAGTTATACTAGGTACATGATATCTTCAATGTGTCACATTTGAGTAGGTTTGTGCATCATTTATTTCATGTTATATACTAAGATGAGCTAGATATCAAGGTTTGAGAGACCTTCGCTATGTACCTGGTGGAAATCATGAATCGGTATGAAAGGATCCTTCATGGTCCATCGATTCCCCATGGTTGTGTTTCATGGTATAACATGAATCTTTATAATAGAACATGGGAGAATAATTATCAGATTTGTATTCAGTTCCAACATATTTTTTAGGGATCATTTTCTTGGTTTTTTGGGAAGTAAATCCCTAAGGTGGGTATATTGTAATTTCTCGTATTTTTATTATATAATTTTTTTAGTTTATATGGATTATTTTCTAGACCATTCACTAAGATTTCAGGAGATCCTAAAGGATAATGTGTCTAGAACCAATATTTAAAAATATTAAAATAATTAATTGCATGCATGAATAGTTTTCATGAAAAATTGGATTATATTTTAATCGAGTTCTCAAATAAGAAATATGAGGGCACCATTGAACTTTGATCCAAAGGTTTTAATTAGGTGAGACTTAAACTTGTTTGGCACATGATTTTTGTGAAACAGTTATCACAGACACATAAATGAATTAAATAAATATATAAAATTATGTTAATATGATTTGCTGACGTAGTGGTTTTACAATTTATAAATTTATTTTTATATTATAAATCTAGCATTATCCATATAACACTAGATATTCCATAGGACCATGGAGAGAGGTATATTGAATTTTATTAGAAAAACAGTGACAGATTATGGGAATTAAATAGACATGCATCAATTTTGATAGATCTATCCAATGAATTTGGATCAGCTTCATTCTTCATCCAATAATGATACAAATCTGAGGGAGATCTTTTTTTCAATGGGATGAATTTAAATTTCATAATTTCTACAATAAATGAAAATAAATTTATGAAATGATTGATTTGTGGATTGATCTCCTTGTGGAATGGGATTGATTATGGGGAAAGTTATTGGGAGAAATAAATATGATTTTTCAAACTCTCTTCATTTACCATCTAAATGGAAATGCAATGAGGAACACATAAACAATGACCAAGGTTCATTATTCAATGTTGTTCTTTATAACATTCTCCAAATTTTCTCATGCATTGTCGGAGACCCCTTGGTCCATGGATTGACACCCTCTTAATGGATCAATCATTGTGCATAATATTCATGGGATAACGATCCATGATTTTATATCTAAACTCAGTATGATGAAACATAAGTGATAAAAAAAGGTAGTTGATGGATAGAGGATTGTTGTAACCCCATGGTTTTAATATTCATACAAGGAAGATTGTTTAGATGAACACCTCAATTTTATGATCTGATTCAGTAGCATAAGTGTGTTTCTCATTGACAATGTGGTCCAGCCTGAGCAGATGCACATTTTTTTCCTTGATTAAAGCAGTATTCAAAGGTGGCAGTGATGCATGCATCAACAGGAGGAAGAACAGAGGATTCTGGAAAATCACATATGAAACAGGATGTAATCAATTATTACACGATGTCTGGGAAACCCTAGATACATCTATAGGATTTTTATGTTTTTGGGGATCACATGTCAAGTGACCCTTTCACACAGTGTGTGTCCCTCCACAGTTTACTCGGCATGTACTCTAGATAGTAAATGGACACGGGTTGGAATATAGGGTCACGGATATGTCCTATACTTTATATGGACATAAAAAGGTGTACATAGACCGGAGTACAAACATAGAATCAGTGAACAAACAATTATAGGTTATATAGATAGGGAACCATGTGTCTCAACATGTCGTGTACTCATTCTACATGTCGTGTCTTTGAAAAATACATTCATTTGAGGAACATCCACTCGGGCAGAGCATGGGATAGCTAGAGACAATGTGTACCCGTTAGGACATGCCATGTACTGCATTCATGTGTTCTTTAGGCTCTTCGTTTTTTCACTATGGACCGTTATAGTTTGAGTGTGATTTGTTGGTCCCATTACTTTATTGTACAGTGCAACATTACATCGAAGTCATTGCATTGTGATCCCCTATATAGGTCAAGTCCCACATAGAGTTGTGCGGTCCATCCATGAGACTGGAGTGTGATCCTCAATCATCCATGGTTCCTTAGATTGATTTTTTGGAATCAACCTAACCTCCTTGATTAGGGAGTTGAATCACCATCAAGAATGTCACAATTTTAATGTTGGTGGAATCATTCTTGTAAAATAAACTACATAGTGTGTTGATCAATTATGGATTCATGGGGTCCCATGGTGGTTATAATAATGACCCACTAATTGTGTATCAATGTCTTATTAGACTAGTTCACTCTATTTGGGTAGTTCCAAATGATCATGACCTCTTCATCGAGTTTCTCCGATTATATATTGTATAACAACCCTACTATTTATTACACAATTAAACAAGATTTATTACATGAAATTCACTTGATATAACATAGAATATAGAGAGGTATAGTATCTTTGGGGATTAGGATCATTACCTAACAACATAAAGCATATAATGCGACATCTTATTGAAAACATCATTTACATGACCACTACATTCCCTCATACTGAGCATTGTATAGGATAACCTGAGGACATGCATAAGAAAAGGGTGAGCTATAATGCCCTGTAGGGGAATAAACATGGAATAACATGAGGAATAAAATACATGCTATAAAATATGCATATCAATAGAGAAAAAGAGAAACATGAACATAAAGTCATGATAAAGAATGATAATCATAGCATAGAAATGTGGCAACAACACTTAACATGAAATTAGCTTGAGCCAAGGCTCATTGCACATAGAGCATGCGTAAACCCTCATTTCACATGTAGAATGAGTAAACCCAAGTTCCACTTTAATTTTCATGAGTCAACACCCATTTCACATGATGTATCATGATACTATACTTTAATCAATGCATTGGATCACTATTAGGGCGCACCCTTCTTAAACATTTCATTTCAGGCATAAGTGTTCCACGTGGATCATATAACATGGAATAAATCAACATCCTAAGTTATTCCACGATTAAGTAATGTGGAATAAATAAATGAAATTACCATTAAATATGTATATGTGCATAAAGGTGAATACACTTGATAGAGAAATGGGTATGGTATTCACTACACTATGTTCTTGGCTTGGAAAAACGCGGTGCAATTTCGGCAGCATAACAGAGTGACATAAGAATTCATAAAAATGGTTGAAGATAGATAAATGGTAGTATCATAATATGTACATGAAATGTACAGTAAGGGTATCATATAGACACATATCCCAACAAATTTAATGGAATTTGGATTCACAATACATAGGAATTGCTGGAATGTAAATTAGAAGAGAGAAATTCCTTACGGAATTTTTGCATGGTAACTGGTGTACATGGATGGAATTAATGATAGAGAAAGGGGTATTAAATCATTCAAAAATATAGGGGTAAGTATGGAGAGGTGAGATACCATACCCCCAACATTTATAATTGAAATTAAAATGGCATAACAACTTAATGAAAATTGGACAAAAATGATAGAGGAAGAAAACCCTTACATGGAATTGTGATCCCAAAGGCATTGGAGAGGCTTGAGAGAGGATTATTTGAATCTTGAGGTGCCTTTGGAGGATTCTAGAGAGGCAAGGGAAGAGTTTGGAAGAACCCCAAAGGATTTGAGTGAAGAGGAAGTTGGATCTTGGGTGGATTTATATAGGAAAGGAGAGTGAATTATATATTATTTAGGTTTGGGACACCACACATTAAACTAATCAAAACCACAAACCATCCAATGGTTTTGGAACATGGTTTTTTCCAAAGGGGAGTGGAAAACAATATTTTATATGGCCAATATCCGAATTTCTTAAAATAATTGTGTTTTTTATGTGTAGGTGAGTCACACTCTCAAGGAAAACAATTTAAAAAGGAAAAATGTTTTATAAGTCTTGAAAAGTCAAAAAATACTATGTTAAATAAATCAAACAAAACCAAAATCACATTATTTTAAGTTTAAAACATTTATTGGCCTAACATAATGGTTATAGTATTTTATTACACCACTATTGGGTCATTATGATGTCATATAACTCATTATATATATAAATGGTATTTAATTTTTACCCAAAAATTCGATTGTCTCAGAAAAGTATGAAAATTTCACCGTGGGATAATTTCGACATCTGGATTCCAAAAATAATATTCATTTTATCTAAATAATTTTACAGATATTTATATTTTTTTACTTCATAAATATAAACAGTTATTTATAAAAAATTAATGGATTTTGACAAAAATAGCTTTCAACCCTTAATAAAAATTACAATAGCATTGATATAATTATATGATAATTTATATTTAATAAATATAAATTTAATAATATTAATAATATTTAATTAAAATATTAATTAATTAAAAAATCAATTAATTCATCAAAATAGATTTCTTAGTTGAATATTAACAAAAAAATAATATTGGCGTTTTAAGAAAAAATTACCAAGTAACAATGAAAGTATATACTTTATTATATAAAAAATAATTTACATAATCAAAGTACTAGGGTATTGTTACATAACCCCTTATAAAACCTGCATAAGACTGAAGGGTAAGGTGTGCGTTGTTGACGTACTCTTGGGGTGGATCTGATAACATCGCTCGGGTGGTAATCTCTATCAACTTCCACTTCTCTCGTAGTTGGTTCCTCTCAAGATTAACGTGTCCAAGCTCAGCTTGGGCTTGGTCAAGAGAGAGTCCCAATGATGCCACCTTCTTTTCGAGCTTCAATAAATGGTCCTCATATTGGGATAGTCTACAGTATTAGGCCATCAGTCCATTGTCTGAGTAAATTGGATTCGTTAAAGGCCTCTATTTATACTAATCATGTGATCACTATTCAACAGCTATATTAGCAATGGTCATAATTCTAACTGGTGTTTTAAAATCCAAATACATAAAACCATATAAGTTCACATTTTATATATCCATTATACATAATAATACATTTAATTATATAAAGAATAATTTTCATTAATGAATATACGGGTCGTTACAATCTTCCCCCCCCCCCCCCGTATGAAATTTCTCCCTCGAAATTTCCTTTTCCAACACTAAAAAAAATCTAGGTAACTCTACTTCATCACTTCCTCTGATTCCCACATCGCTTCTTCAAACTTTTGGTTTCTCCACAACACCTTAATGAGGGGAATTGTTTTATTTCATAGAACTTTTTCTCTACGATCTAAGATCTTCACCGGTTTCTCCTCGTAAGAAAGATCATCCTCTAACTATACTACCTCTTAAGAGAGTACATGTGAAGGGTCCGGTATGTACTTCCTTAAGAGGGATACATGAAATATATCATGTACCTTGGCCATGATAGATGGAAGTGTAAGTTGATAGGCCACAACCCCGAAATGATCAAGAATCTCGAAGGGTCCGATTTACCTATGACTTAACATTCCATTCTTTCCAATCCTTATGACCTTATTCCATAGAGATATGCATAGAAATACCATGTCTCAAACTTTACTCTCAAGGTCTCATCGACGGTTATCTGCATAACTCTTCTGTATACTCTGGGATTCCTTGATATGCTGCTGAATTGTTTTCACCTTTTCAACCATTTCATCGACCATTTATGGTCCTAGATGCTTATGCTCACTGACTTCATCCCAACAAGTCGATTTTCTACACCTCTTCCCATACAGGGATTCATATCGTGTCGTTCGTATGCTCGTGTGAAAACATTTATTATAAGTGAACTCAACCAGAGGAAGATGTTGATCCCACCCTCCTTTGTAGTATATTGAGCACACTCTCAACATGTACTCATGTATTTGGATAGTCCACATAGATTTTTCATCAGTTTGAGGATGATAAGTCGTACTAAATTTTATCTCAATATCTAGAGCATGTTGAAGACTCTTCCAAGACTTATAGGTGAATCATGGATCTAAATCGGATACAATATATAAAGGTACACCATGTAGCCTTACCACTTCCCTGATATATATCTGTGCTAGTTGATCCGATGAGAAATCCTCCCAAATAGAAATGAAGTTTGTAGAAATTGTAAGACGATCCACAAAAACCCAGATTGCATTGATTCCTTTGGATGTATTTGGAAGTCTGGTGACAAATTTCATGGTGATTTTATCACATTTCCATGCTGGTATGGGAGATGGTTACATCATCCCCTTAGACTTCGGCCTCTCTACCTTTACTTTTGACACACCAGGCACTTTGATGTATAATCACCAGTCTCCTTATTTATATTACCCCACCAATATTTCTATTAGAGAACTTGATACAACATTGTGTTTCCTGGGTGAATAGAGAATTCGAACTATGTGCATCATCCAAAAGTTCCTTCTTTAGCTCCAGACATGATAGAAAACATAGTATTTTCCCAAATCTCACAATTCCTTCTTCATTAACATTGAAATATGAGGATTTCCTTTTTCTTATAGCCTCCAATTTTTTTTTGAATTACATCATACATTGGAGAATCTATTAAATTTTCTAAAAGAAACTGTTGAGAAATCATTTGTGAAAGAATTGATGATGTTCCCTTATTTATGATTCACATGTCCATATTAATAAAATTTAAGAATATTGGATCCATTTCAATTCTAATAAATGATAGAATCACTGGGTCCTTTAAACTTAGAGCATCTTTATCCCTGTTCTCTTTCCTATAGTGGTAATTAATTGAGCAACCATAGTCTTTGATCAGCTATAACTATCTTCGTTGGCACATGTTCAACTCTGTCTGTGTGAATATATACATGTGGCTTTTGTGGTCCGTATATATTTCACATTTCTCCCTAGAGATATAACGCCGCCTCATTTTTAAAGCATAGATCACAGTAGCTAGCTCCAGATCATGTGTTGGATAATTATGCTCATGTACTTTTAATTTCCTTGAAGCATAGGCAATCACTTTTTCATTTTTCATCAACAAATATCCCAATCCCTTCTTCAATGAATCACTAAATACCACAAAATGTTATCCACTTGTGGGTAGTGTGAGAACGGTCACAGTGATAAGCCCCCATTTCCACTCTTTGAAGCTTTCTTCACATTCATCACTCCATGAAAACTTTACTCCCTTCCAAGTAAGCATGGTAAGAGGGTTGGAAAATCATGAGAAATTTCTCACAAATCATCGATAATATCCAGCGAATCCAATGAAGCTACGGATATATGTTACTGATGTTGGCCTTATCCATCCCTCTATTGCAGCTATCTTGGAGGGATCCACATATATCCCATTTTTTGTGATGATATATCCCAAGAATGAGACCTCCTTAAACCATAACTCACACTTTTATTACTTTTTTTTAGAGATTATCATTTGGAAAGGTCTCTAGTATAGTTCTTAAATTCTCTTCATGATCCTCCTTGGTTTTGGATTATATTAGAATATCATCTATAAGGACTGCCGCAAATTTGTCGACATAATCTTTAAAGACTCTATTCATGAAGTCTATAATTATTTCTGGAGCATTAGTGTGTCTGAAATGCATTACTATGAATTCATGGTGCTCGTACCTTGTATGAAAAGTAGTCTTGGGGATATCTTCCTTCATCAACCTTACTTGATAATATCCCAACCGCAAATCCACCTTGAAGAAGTATTGTGATCCATGTAGCTGATCAGACAAGTCATCAAATCATGGAAGAGGATACTTTTTCTTTATCGTGATTTTGTTAAGCTCACAATAATCAATGAAAAGGTGCATTGACCCATCCTTCTTCTTGATGAAGAGGACTAGTTAACCCCATAGTGAAAGACTTGGGCATATAAACCCTTTATCCAAATTCTATTATAGTTGTTTCTTCAGCTCCTAAAGCTCTACAATAGCCTATCTATATGGAGTCTTGGATATTGGCAATGCCCCAATTATAAGATTCTTTTAGAATTAAGCATCTCTTCTAGGAGGAAGACCAGGAAATTCCTTGGGAAACACTTTAATGAATTCCCTCACAATAGTAATGTCTTAAAGGATGGTTTCTTCCATGTACTCAATCATATAAGATAGATACACATTCTCATATGGAATTAATATCCATTCTTGAGATGATGGAGATAAATAAGATTCATCCTCCTTGAACATGTATAGAATCAGGGGTCTATTCTCTACATGGAGAGTGATTTCGCTCTCACGGAAATTTATGTTGGCTCTATATAAGGAAAGACCATCCATGTCAAGAATTGCATAAAATTTTACTAGAGGGAGTATGATGACTTTTTCTGGGAAGTTCAATCCACAAATTATGATATGGGAGGAGTTATATTCATGGGATTAAAAGATTTTCCCATTTTCCATATTCACCGACATCTTTACATCCAGGATTCATGGTGGTGTTGGGATTGTTCTACTAAATTTTTGCGATATAAAAGAATACGTAGAACCTGAATCAAAAAGTATATTCTCTATTCTTGAATGAATAACTAGAGTGCCTATCACCACTTTGTTTTCGGGGTTCACTTCAGTGATAGTGATGGAAATATATCTTACTTGTTTCCTTAGAGGTTGTTGGTTGCCTCCAAAAACCCTTGGCTTAGGGAACGATTTGCAAGATGCTCTGGTTATTTGGAGTTTAAGCAATGAACAATGCGTTAAGAGTCGAACGAAGCATTCCTCTCCTCTATCGTAGCTGTGCGGTTTTCTTGTGGGTGGTTATTAGCTAGGTTCACTTCTCTTCCACACCTAAATCATTTCCTCGTCCCCTTTAGGCAATTTCCAAGGTACTTCTTTCCGCACCTTTGGCAAGTGGGGTGCTGGATCTTATTATCCCCATTAGATTTATCCATCTGACTGCCAGAATTGAATTCCACCTTATTCTTCTTATCCCCATGATACGCCCGAGGTTCGCTAATCTCAATTTCAACCTTGAGGGCACATCTGGCAATTTTCTCGTAGCTTTGGAAGTCACGGATCACCAGGTCATTCCGCAGGCTAGGTTTCAACCCACCAAAGAAGTCGACAACCTTACATTCGGGGTTAACGACAATGCCGGAGGTGTATCATGAAGCCTTGTGAATTTTTCCTCATATGATCTGGTAGATTTGTCAACTTTTTTCTTAAGGTAAAGGAAGTCCATTTCCATCTTTAATTGGAGGGTGCACATAAAATATTTATCGAAAAACGTATTCTGGAAATCCGTTAATTCCAACACATCGATCTCCTTTCAAGCTTCATATTTTTGATCAATTTCCACCATTGATCAGCTTCACCCTCCATATGATAAGAATCCAGGAGAACTATCTCTTTCACTGAACATTGAAGGATGGATAAGATTCTTTCAGTATAGTTGATCCATTACATAGCGATTAAGGGATCAGATGGTCCATTAAGATTATGAGGCCTTTGTCTCGTGATTCTATCGATAGCGACTTGTTCCATCTTAGGGAGGGTTGAACATTCCTATTGAACCATGTTTCTTTTCAAATCATGAGTTAACTGAGAGAGTATCATGAAAATGTTTGCAATTACCACTATCGTTGGATTGGGGATCTCATTAGAATAATCATCACATTGATCTTCAAATCGGTTATTAGTCTGAGTCCTCCTATTACTGGCCATTGGCTGGAAGAAAAGGATTTTTAGGGGTAACACATAAAGGGTAATCCAAAGAAAAAAATGGATAACTTATAAATAGATTTTAATTCCTTAACTTATGAATCTATTGGCTTCAGTCTATGTCATCCATGATCTACACTCTAACATATATTCTTAAGGAATTTTTTAAGTCCCTTAATAATGGTTCATACTATGCTTATGAATTTACCAATGAATATCCCCAAGGGTGTCATAACCAAGAGTGTAGTAAGCCCCATTGTCGTGCATCAGTTCCAGTTCACGTTTAGCTCAAAGCAGTGTTTTCGGGTTTTATGCCTAGGATACATCTGTGCCAGAGCCGACTCTGCCTACTCATATCCAGACAGGGATGTATTTGATTGATATACCACTTACTCAACACTAAATTAAACTTAGTTATGTTTTTATTATGCTTATTCTGGTCTCTTAGGCTTTACTAGGGTTTTCTAATCCTAATCCCAAAAATAAATAAACTTATCCTCTGATACTTAAAATAACAACCCTGACCTTTATTACACACTTAAACATGATTTATTACATAAACATCACTTGATACAACATAAGAGATCGATAGGTATAGTGTCTTTGGGGATTAGATGATTACAAAACAACTTAAATCATAGAACTTAGAATCCTATTGAAAACATCATTTACATGGCCACTACATTCCCATGTACTTAGCATTGCATAGGATAACTTGGCGACATGCATAATAAAAGGGTGAGATATAAAGACTATTAGGGGAATAAACATGGAATAACATAAGGAAAACAATACATGCTATACAATAGGCATATCAATGGATCACGAGAGAAACATGAACATAAAGGCATGATAAAGATTTATAATAATAACATGGAAATGTGGAAACAACACTTAACATGGAATTTGCAAGAGCCGAGGCTCGTTGCACATGGAGTATGAGTAAACCCTCATTGCACATGTATCAAGAGTAAACCATCAATTCACTTGAATTATCATGATTAAACACCTATTTTTCATGATGTATAATGATACTATACTTTACCCAATGCATTGGAGCACTATTAGGGTGCACCCTTCTTAAACATTTCATTTCATGTATAAGTGTGCCACATAGATTATATAACATGGAAGCAATGAACATAATAAGTTATTCAATGATTATGTAAAGTGAAATAAATACATGAAATTACCATTCAATATTTATATGTTCATAATGGTTAATACCTGTGATAGAGACATGGGATTGGTATTCACTACACTATGTTCTTGGCTTGGAAAAACGCGGTGCAATTTCGATGGCATAACGGAGTGACATAAGAATTAATAAAAATGGTTGATGGGAGAGAAATGGGAATATATTCATATTTACATGAAATGGATAGTAATAGGTTCATATTGATACATGTCCCAAAAAATTTAATGGAATTTGGATTCACAATACAAAATAATTACTTGAATGTAAATGAGAAAAGTCAAATTCCATACAGAATTTCGACATGGTAACGGGTGTACATGGAAGGAATTAATGAAAGATAAATGGGTATCACATCATTAAAACATAAAGAGGAAGGTATGGGGGAGGTAAAAATAATACTATAACATTTATAATTTAATGTAAAAGGGCATAACAACTTAACGAAAATTGGACTAAAATGAGAAAGAAAGAAAACCCTTACTTGGAAGTGTGACACCAAAGGAATGGGAGAGGCTTGAGAGAGGATTCTTGGGAGTTTGGGGATCCTTAGGTGGATTCTAGAGAGATGAGGGAAGAGGTGGGACGAACTCAAATGTCTTTGAGTGAAGTGGAAGTGGGATCTTATGTCAGATTATATAGAATAGGAGATGAAATTCTTAATTATTTAGGTTTGGGACACCACACATTAATCTAATAAGAACCACAAACCAGCCCATGGTTTTTTCCATGGTTTTTTCCAAAGGGGAGTGGAAATAAATATTTTATAAGTCCAATGGCTGAACGTCTTAAAATAATAGGTTTTCTTATGTGGAGGTGAGTCACACTCAAGGAAAACAATTTAAAAAGATAAATGTTTTATAAGTCTGGAAGGGTCCACTAATGCTTTTTAAAATAAATGAAACAAAAAAATCACATTATTTTAATGGTAAAACATGTATTTTCCAAAAATAATGTTTATAGTATTTTATTAAATCACTATTGGGTCATTATGATGTCATAAAACACATTATATATTTAAACGGTATTTGATTTTTACCCAAAAATTTGACTATCTCAGAAAATTATGAAAAATTCACCATTGGATAATTTCGACATCCTGATTCAAAAATTAATATTAATTTTATCTACATAAATTTCCGATTATGTGAATTTTTACTTCTAATATAAAAACTGATATTTATCAAAATTTCATGGATTCTGACAAAAAATACTTTCAAACCTTAATAAAAATTACAATTGCATTCATAAGATTATACATTCATTTATATTTAATAAAAATTAATTTAATAATAATAATAATTTATTAAAATATTATTTATTTAAAAATTCTATTAATTCATCAAAATAGATTTCTTAGTTTAATATTAACTAAAAAATACTATTTGTGCTTTAAAAACAATTTACAAAGTAACATTGAAAGCATATTCTTTATTATATACAAAAATAATTTACATATTCAGTGTAATATTGTCTTGTTAGAAAACCCCATATAACACCCACATATTACCAAAGGGATAGTTGTTCGATGGTGACAGACTCTTGGGGTGGCTCAGATAACATCGTTCGGGTGGTAATATCTTTCAACTTCCACTTCTCCCGTAGTCGGTTCCTCTCAAGCCTAATGTGTTCATGCTCGACTTGGTCTTGCTCAAGAGAGAGGCTCAATGATGACACCTCCTTTCTGATCTAGACTAAATGGACTTCATATGGGGAAAGTCTACTGGATGGGGTCATCGGTTCCTTTGTCTGAGTAAATTGGATTCGTTAAAGGCTTATATTTATACTAATCATGTGATCACTATTCAATGGATATATTAGAAATGGTCATAATTATTAACTATATTTTAAAATCCAAAAACATAAAAGCAAAGAAGATCACATTTTATATATCCATTATACACAATAAGTCATTTAATTAGATAAATTAGAAATTTCAGTAATGAATGTTAGGGTCATTACATATTGGCTTGTTGTGTGAGTTCGCTCGGAATGATCATTTCTTTGAGTAGAATCGTGTGGCTGGAAATTGGCTATGGATTCCAGATGGTGTGGTGTCTCTCTTGAGAATAACCAGTTCCTTACTGATTTTTTTACACATTTGTTGTTATATATTGTATTGATATAACTATACTTGGTTCATTGTTATTAGTGTTTCCATAGTTTCATACCTGGTATTATTATACTCTGCCATACGTTGGATTTTCCAACACATTCCTTGTCTTATGATGGGAACAAACCTTTTGATGGTGTCATTATATGATTGGGAGTGTGTGGATCTTATATAGAGTTTTAAAAACATATATTTCTACCGATATCTAAATTATGACTTTGTAACTTCTCTTGATGAAGGTTGTACTCTTTTTCATTTATTGTTAGTCTGGAATTTGGCAGCTTTTCCTTTTTTAGTGCATTTTAGTCGTACACTCTATGTGAGATCATAGATGTTTGCATGAATCCTTTCTTTTTTTCAAAATTTAATCATTTTTGTTATTGGATATGTGTGCCAGTGTAATGTTACATTAGGCTTATGCCTCCTATTTGCTGGATACGTACACTTGGCACCGGCTGCTAGCCCCTGGCCTATTAGAGGAGGGCTTGGGGTAGTCACATGTCGATCCCCCCTAGGATGGATTGTGGAAAAAATATATATAATATACTCCTCTTGATCACCTTATATGTAACTCCAATTCTCTCAAACACTATGTTTGTAGAAAACTAGTCCAGCCTTAGGATTAATAACTCAATGGTGAGAATCATTAAAAAATCATACCATAACACTTCTCATCCTCTTGAATCCCCACTAATCCATCATCCATACGTATTGAAGTAATATTGTAATTAATTCATCATTGTATTATTATGTTTTGTATTAAAAAACCAATTATGCATCTGAGGCATGTTTTTGACGCTAGAGAGAACTATAAATCTAACACTCTACTATCTTATCACTGATATTTTATCATTTATATTATCATATCAACATTTTTTTTATTTACTCTATCACTTATAACCTTCAAATGGAAATAAACCAAACATTAAATAACTTCAATCATCCATAATATCAAAACACTGAGATTGTGGAATAATGAACTCATTGATACCAAAAAGAACATATGATCAACACGCATCTACAATTATATCACTCCACACCACAATAAATGAATATAAAAGGCCAATTATTCATCATGGTTTTTCCATCATTATAATTTTACTATTGAATCTAAATTAAATGACCCAATCCTCTAAATCCATAATTTTATCATCAAATAATTTTTCTTAACACTAAAACTTACCATTTCAAGCCTAACCCATGTGGGCCTCCTTAATTAATAACAATACACAAAACAAAATGTTATATAAAAACCTCCAATGCATCCCCCAATTTGGATACTAAAAACCAATCTAATATGATTCACATAAGAACTAGTTTCTCATTTTGAAACCCATGTAAATCACTTTACACATAATGAAATATTAGTTATATTTTGAAAACTTCTAATGAAAGCTTATTATTTCCACCAAATATGAAAAAACTAAATTTTCTGTCTTTGTCGACCAATTCCTGAAAACTAATTATGTCCCCAAAAACCAATTGAAATTAAATTTCAAAATCATAAACTTAAAAATTCGTAGAATCTCAAGAATTTTAAACCATTTCACTCACACTATACTGTCACATGAAACCCATTCCGTAAAACTAGGTGTTCACAAAAATCCATTTTGTTAAAAATCGAACATCTCCACATTCCATTACAAATAAAACTATATTATAATATTATTTTACATATGAACCATGATAGAACATGTGTTTATAATTTCAATATAGGATTGTATCTGAAATCCGACTCAAAAAAACCATTTCCCTATGGTGGATGAACAAGCATAATCAAAAAATAACATTAGAGGAAATCTACAAAATCAATATTAATTTAGTCACCAATTATAACATAATTTATAAAACATTTAATAAATTATATTTTAAGTCAATTAATTATTAATCATAACAAAAAAATGTGTTAATCAACATCGACTATAAGCACATGTATCATATCCTAAGAATGACATTATCATAATGAATAACCAAAGTGAAAGAATCCAAGCTCAGCCCTATGATGCATCCAAATTCTCACATATCCAAAATTGATATTTTCAATCAAATATCCGTATTCATATTGTTCCTAACCCATATCACTAGTCACCCTCATGTTAATTGGGTTCAATATAATCTATCCTTTCCAAGAATGCTCCCAATCCTCCTCCCATTATATGAGGTCCAATTCCAAGGTCTACCAACTCTATCCTAACAAAAATAATTCTCTGATAACACTTTGTAATACCTCATCTTGACATGCCCAAAGAGAGAATGAGATAAAGTCACCACATGAACTTATATATTCCTCCCAATATTCTATAAGCATCCAACTAGTGGAGCGGTCATAATTTATTCTTCGGTGGAGTATGACCTCAGATATAAAGAATAAGGGACATTCTAAAAAATTTAAAATTTCCCACGGATCATTAATATATCAGATATACCCAGTCATATAGATAAATAAATTGATAAATAGTTTACAGGATATATCAAAACAAAATAGAGTAGTAAAAATAGAGTACATTATAGGAATGACCAAAATAATAGCATTTTATAATGTCTATTGGGTCGAGACATAATTTGAAAACTCATGTGTTTAATGCACATTAATTACAGATTTATAACATAATGGTATACATAATAATGCTCAGAATATTGTGAATTTTAGTTTATTTGGGTAATTATTTACATAGCATACCATCTTGATACAATAATACATCTTCATTATTGAAAACATCTTTAATATTCTCCTAAAATTACATCATTCACTTCAAACTATGCGAGATAACTTTGGGATGTATATAACAAAATGGATTATCATAAATCTGAATAGGAAAATAAAAAAAGAATATTGTAAGAATCATAATGTACAATGGTGAATGATATAAAATCATAACATAAAGAAAACAATATAATGTAAACATAATATAAAATATAGAATCTTAAACATAAGTCAATGATAAATGAAATAAAATATAACATATTTTCCATAGAATAACCTCCCAAACACCATACATAAGATATCATGATATTAAAACATTTCCAAATACATTGGAGAACTATCTATACGCACCCATCATTTATATATCCTATAAAAGCATATTTTTTCCACATGGATCATATATCATAAAGATATATTTCATAAATATTAATCCAATGATAAAGGTTGATGGTTTATAAACATGGAATTTCCTAATAAATGAATTGTATTTACATCTAAGTGAATACTATTGAGTTCAAATAAAGATGGTAATTCATAAAAAAATGATTGGCATGTAGAATTTGCAGTATAATTTTAGTAGCATAACGGTGGGACATATTATTTCATTTTGAGGTTTAATGAGAGTGAAATGGGTATCTCATCACATGAAAATCAAAAGTATAGTAATAGGGATAGTTAAAAAAAATTTCCAAAATGAAAACATTGATATGAAAAGGCAAACATAAATAAGGTTCTCGAATAAATAGAAGAATGAGAGGTACCCTTACTTCATCATGGTAGAAACATAGGTGAGGTTATAATGACAGAGGATAAATGATCTATCATGATAAAAAAGTCAATTTTAATATAATGGAATATTTTTAAATTCAGGAATTTATTAACAATTGATATTAAAATATCTAATTACAGAGAATGTTTATGAAATTAAATTAAGATAGAGAGATAGATCGCACATCTCGAGAGGTAAATTACATAGATATGGGAGGTGCTTCATAATGTATTGGAGGAACCATTGGAGCTCCTTATAAATTTAAGGGTAGTTTGATTTCTTTCTACAATGGTTTTGATTAAAAAAGAGTGTGGCTAGGTTTATAATGTCAAAAAGAGGGGAATTATTTATTAATTGTAATCATATTTTTTGACACTATAAGAGAATGTAATAAAAAATACAAAAATTATCATTGTTTTTTCTATGGGTTCTACAAAGGAGAAGTGGATTTAATTATAAGAAAACAATATGAACCTAATTAATTAAAATAATACAATTACTGATGTGGATGTGAGTCATGCATATAAAGAACTGATATTAAAATAATAAAATATAATATAGGATTTAGAGGATTCAATAAGTGTCTATAAAATAAATTAAATAACCTCAACAAACAATTTATTAGAGGGATAATATATTTTTTTATACCACTTATTTAGTATATTACAAAACTGTTGGATCATTGTTATGTTAAAAATATAAACTGTATATCTATACCAGATTTATTTTTTACCCAAAAACAGTTTATCTCCCAAATTTATGAAAAAATAACCATTAGATAATATTTACTTGTTTTTTCTCAAAAATAATATTTATTTTATCCAAATAAATCCCAATTTTTTATAATTTATAGTTTGAAATAAAAAAACATGCAACTATTGAACAATATTGAATTTTTTACCATAATAATTTCCTGACCCAAATAAAAATCACATTTGGCTTCATAAAATTATATTATCATTAATAATTTGATAAAAATTCATTAATAAGTAGATAAATTGAAAAAAAAATACATAAAATTTATTCCTTCCATAAAAAATGTTGTCTTGATTGAAAATTTATATTTTCCAAAATTATGATATGTGTTTCATCAGATGAAAATATATATTTTATCAAAATATTTATTTAATAATTTATAAAGTATTAATAAAAATGTATAAATATAATTATTATTTTAATAAAACAAAATATAAGAATTCATATTGTTTGGATATAGACAAACATCCCTTTATTACATCAGTCAATTCTATAATTTAGAGGTGTGTGATGGTGAGATCTTCTTTTGGTTTTATGGTGTACATTATTTGAGTTGTGATGTCGATGATCCAGAACATATCTCATAAATTATTTCTATAATTATTAAATTGTTGATCCTCATAATGGGATTGGGCATCAGAAAATCAATATATGTTAACTTCCTTGGATTCTATGAGAGAAATGGGCCTACTAGGGTATGATCCTACTGGTGGTGCTCTATCACTGATTTCATCTGTGTCAATTTGACTTTATATAAACATTAATATATAATAATAATATAGCTCATTTTAAAACAGAAATATTATCAATGATTATGATTATTAATGGTATTTTAAATATGAAAAGTTATATGTTTTCACTGTCCAAAAACCATAGAAGTTCATGTGGTTCAACTCCTTGATAAAAACATACTTACTTAACAAGGGAATTAAATTCATAAAATTTATGCCCGTTACATCCCCCCTTCATGAATTTCACCCATGAAATTTAATTTTATACAATAATTATATTATGGTACTTCTTTTTCATCTCCTCTTTTGGTTCCCATTTCACATCATATATATTTTTATTCTAATAACGAACATTGAACATATTAGTAGTATTGTTTTGAGACATTGTATCATTTATCTAAGATCATCAGTGGTTTCTCCTCGTATTATTGATCATTGTCTCAATATTCTACCTGCAGATTTAGAATATGTCGGAAATATTTTAGGTAATTTTTCAAGAGGGATATTAGGAACACAACATGTAATTTATATAGGTTGGGTGGGACTGCTAATATATAGGTCGCTGCTCTGATATGACTAAGGATCTAAAAGGGGTTTATGTATCTAGGACAAGGATATCCCATAATCCTAAACCACATGGCATTCTCCAAAATCTTATATGATGGGACACAATATCTCTAAGCTCATACTCTATGTCTCAGTAATTATTTTTGGTATATATTTTCTATTTTCCATCTATTTATTTTATATTAAAGTAAATGGTTTTATGTTTTTCTACAGTCTATTTTATAAAAATAGGTATCATCTACCTCCAATGTCTAACTTCATCAAATAATGTAAAATTCTAACACCTCCACCCATATATATCCCCATAATGATGCATTCAAATACATGAATGGAAATTATTGTTATATGAGAACTCTATTTAAGGAATATTTTTGTCCCAACTTTATTTCAAACCCATTGAACATGAACTCAATATATCATCAAGATGCTGAATGGTTCATTTAGACATTACATCCATATGAGGGTGATAAGTAATCTTGAATCTGAGCTCTATATCTAATGATTGTTGAAGGGTTTCCTTTATCCCTGATATAAACATCATATCCTGATCAGATATAATAGATAGTGGAACACCAATTAATATTACCAATTACCATAAATATATCTTGGTGAGTTGGGTCAAGGGAGAAATATTCATTGATTATAATGATATGTTATTATATTGTAAGGGAATCCACTACCATCCATATTGTTTTATTTTCATTAGGGGTCCTCAAAGTCATATGGTGAAATCCATGGTTATGTTTTCCCATTTCAATACTAGTATGGGAAATGGTTAAATCACAGCCTTGTAATTTTATCATTCACCCATTCCTTGTTTTCATACCATGAAATGTGATATGATTTATAATATATCCCTCTTTATGTTAACCCACAAGATATTTTTATTCAAATATATATACATACTATTTCTTCCTGGATGAATAGTGAATGATAAGCTATATGAATCATATAGAATTCCTCTCTTTAGTTATGTTTTTTTATGGGACACATATCTAGGTTCAAAACCATATTACTCCTTCTTTAGAAATGTTGAACTCTAGAATATTCCCTAGATTCTTATGTAGGAACACATTGTCTATCTGGACCTCTTGGATCCTCTCATGTATGGATGTTTGAGTAGTTATTTGAGAATATTGGGATGATGGTCCTTTTATTATTCCCATTTCTAGCCTTTAAATTATGAATAAGATTTCATCCTTCGAAATACTCATTAGGGATAGGTTTGTGACGTCCTTTCTATAGAGGGAATCATTCACTTTCTATGCATTCCTAGGATGGTAATTGATTTACCAATCATAATCCATGATCATATATAACCACCTACATTGGTAAAATTTTTGATTGATTTGTGTGAATACATACTTGAATATTTTTTGATTTTTATATATTTCAAACTTCTACTCATAGAGATTATACTGTCAAATCTTCAATACAATTATCACTATTGAAAATTATAGATCTTGTGTTGGGTAGTTTATTTCATTGATAATTAATTGGGGTGAGGCATATTCTATAACTTTTCCATCATTCAGAGTTACACACCAAAACATCATTTTAGAACCTCATTGTAAATCAAAAATACATCCCCACTAGGGTGTAATTTGATCATAGGTTCAATGATTATCCTCTTCTTCTGATCATTGTAACATTATTCAAATTCATCAATTCAAGAAAACCTGACTTTATTCCATGTATTTGGGCTAGTGGGCTTGTAAATTAGTATATGTTTCATAGAAATTGATAATAATATCAATCAATTCGAAGTAAAATAAAGATTTCTGTCACATATTTTAGTCGGGACCATCCATAATATGAAATAGTTTTTCAAGGGTCCAAAATTATTACCTTTTTAGTGTTAACATGTCCCAATAATGTTACATTATATAACAAAAACTTTCATTTACTATACTTTACATCTATCATTCTTATATGAAAAGTCATATGTACTACACTAAAATTCACCTCATAATCCTCCTTTGATTTTATATTAAATAAGAACATGAACATTAAATACTATGAATTTTTATTGGTATCATCAATAAAAACTATATTCATCGAGTCCAAGAAGATAGTTTAACCATTGTTGTTTCCATATAGAATCACTAAGAACTCATCGTTCCTATAGGTTGTGGGAAAATAATTTTTGGGTATATCATCCTTCTTCTATATTAGTTGATAATATCTCGATCATAGATCAACCATGGAGATGTAATGATATTCACGTATCGGATCAATTTATTCATTAAAAATTGAATTGGATACTTGTTATTCATCATGATATTTTTTATCTCTATAATCAAGTAAAGTATCATAGACTCATCTTTATTCTTGAAAAAGATGATAGGCTCAAACCATTGTGAATCTCTTGGGCATATAATCCCATTATCAAAATTTTATTATAATTTCTTCTTCAACTCCCCATGTTAATAGTATATTCTTTATGGAGTCTATGGTATTAGATGAGAAATATCTATGATCATGATTGATTACTTGACATGACATGAAAGGTAAGACCAAGCAATTATTCAGGAAATACATTAGTGAATTTTCCTACAATAGAAACATTCTCAAGGAAGATTACTTGTTTTGACTCGATAGTTTGATCTACATATTCTTCATTAAAAGGAGATAATATCCATTAATGAGATGTTGATACAAAACAACATTCATAATCTTACTTCCACTTGTATAGAATCGAAGGGTGATTTCTGAATCTGTGGGTGATTTTCTCCTATTTGAAATTTATTTTTTCTCACTATAAGGTAATAAATCATTGCTTAGAATTACAACAAATTATACTCAAGTGAGTACAATAATGTTTAAAAATAAATTAAACCACCAATATGGAAAGGTAATGAGTTATATTCTTTGGATGTAATAATTTACCCATTCATTGCATTCACATATTACTGAACTTACATGTTTTCAGGTGGTGGTTGAATAATTCTATTAAACATGTGTGACATGAATGAATGCATATAATCAGAATAAATATGTATGTTTTCTATTTTTAATGAATAACTTCTATACATACCTCCAATTAATTTTTAGAATCCACCTCATATGTTTTGATTTTATAAGATCACCCTTACTCTCAAGTCCTTTTAGGTCACCTTCATCAGTTGTCACAAAAATTCATTATCATAGGGAATTGTTTTGAATGGTTTATTTTTCCTTATATTTGACACATTTTACAATATAATAATGGTTGAATTCAAAATTCCTATCTTCAATTACATTTGAGGTTTTCATCTATTGGCACTCTCTAGCTAGTGTCCTTCCATATAGAACCTAAAGCATTATCTTTCTCCTTTAGAAAACTTTTTTGATTCTTCTTCCTCAACAATTAACAATTCATTAGTGGAAATTTATAACATCTTTACATTTATCCATTATACCTAATCAATTAAATTCAATTCAACACACTTTTCTCCAAAACAATGAGACACTATGGATTCATTTATATTCATATCTACTGTTAGGGAATATCAGATAACTTCCTCATAGATTTCAATGTATTTGATTTCCAAATATCTTCCAAGACTCATCTTTTTCCAACCCAAGATTTTGTAAAATTTACATTCAGGGTAAATGAAAATGTTAGATGAATATTGTGAAGGTATTGCGATGCTTCCCTTATATTAATCAATGGATTCATTAACCTTTTTCACAAGTCTTATGGAAATAATTCAATATTTTATGTCACAGAGTGCAAGAAGTTGTTATTGAATAATATTTTATGAAATTACATGAACTCCATCACATTGATCTTGTCCTTAAATATCATATTTTTCATCAATTTACACTATTGATCTGATTATCCCTCCATAATATTAACACCTAAAAATCATTCCCTTTCACAGATGTCATGGAATGTCCTAGGGGGACCATACCCTGACTCCACAAGTCCGCCTACAGTAGGCCAGGGGCTAGTGACTAGGGCTGAGTTGGCATTACACTAACATCGTAGGCATTAACTATGTACATGTACACATACACACATCTCCAAGATAAAAATGTTTGAATTAAAAACCACTAAGGAAATAAATTCATGTATACCACTAAACCCAACCAAAAAAGTATGATAGGCATGTAAAGTGTAGTAAAGTAAAATTGGCCAGAATACAAGCCCATAAAAAGAATGTTTCTACAATCCAGAAATTCCAACATATTAAAAAAAATAGTTAATGGGATTACTACTCAAATTCATAGGAACACCTTTTCAAATGAGAACTCACAAACCTTCATTCATTCATGGTTCCCCATGGACTCCATCAAAAGATCACTCGTCTACACATGACATGACACATGATGGAAAATCCCTTATTAGGGTGAGTATAAAAATACTCATTAGGACACCTTGAAACAACAAAGAAATACACAAAGGAAGGTATAGTCATCTATCCATAGTATATTTCTACAAAACATATAATATGAATATATGAATATACTCAAACCCAGACCAATAGTCAAGATGGATGTTATAACTACTGCATACCAGTACTAGGTATTAAAACCGATAATTTCACAATGAAATCATCCATGATTAACACTCCTATGTCTTGTAGAACTGATAATCTCCACTTGAGAAGTACTATTCATTAGGAACTATCATGACATAGATACACTGACAGATCTGAAAATAGAATATTATACACTTGTTCTTAGAGAAATCACTACACAAGTGGGGAAGGTCATGATACATATATAAGGATCATGGATAGGGCCATTGGGTGATTCCATGACTCATATGTACTCAACAAAAAAGTAGAGGATCAACACGAGGTCGAATTGCTTGTGTTGATGCCAAGAATCTACAATGGCATAAGAATTGGTAGAGGATCATTCTTTGAGACTCTCAAAGGGGATTCAAACAACTCTACCCAAAAGTTCCTTCTGAATGGATCATACACCCATGAGTAGGAAATGATACCAACTAACCGTTAGGGGAAGGATCAAGGGAAAAACCCTAATAAAACATGTCCAATACATGGTGGAGAAGAAGTTAAATACATGTATGAATAGAGTACATGGAATGTAGTAGAGTCACATGCGTTGTCCATTGACCTCAGGTACTGCCCATATACAACATCTCATGTCAGATGTACATGTCGTGTAAAAATAGAATACATAGCAAGTAGAAAGACGTTCACATCATGTCATTCTACTTGAGGTACACCCATGTAATCTAGACATGTTCTAGTACATGGTTTCAACCCGTGTATCTCTTTTCGTGTACTAGTATGTGGGGTAATCCATGTACCAGTTCATCCAATCCATGTGGGAGAGTATACGCCGTTTCGAAACCCCATGTACTATGTCTTGTGTCTTTGTATCTTCTATGATACATGGGGAGTCTCAGAGAAGGTTCCACATGTTGTGTGATAGGTGTCACATGCTGGTTACAATTCACTGCTTCCTAAAACCTTATCTCCCACATAGGGGGCCCCACACACCATGTATTACGAAACACACATCGTGTTGTTTGGAGACTTCCAAAACCCCTGGTTCATGATCCGTTATCTTCCCCGTTTCTCTGGCCACAAATCTTGATCGTGCCTCATTTAGAATATCCAAATCTGATTTCTTTTAGTCCCACCATCACTGAATCATTAATATTCAGGCCTTTAATCAACTCATAAAACAAGATCATCGTACTTCATTATTTTTTACAAAGAATGATAAATCAGCACCCCCTGTCATTCAATACAAAACCACTACCACCATCACTCCTCCATCAAGTCATACAGATTTCAGATCTTCAATCGTGGATAATTTCTCTATGAAGCAATGGAAAAATTAATGTACCTTCATAAATCACTATGAACTCGATGAACAAAAACAATTTTGGTTGAGAAATGCACTAGGTAAAACAATAGGAAAACACATCGACCATTGTTTGTCTTGGCCTCAATTCATTCTTTCAGAATTATCAAGACAAATTAAAGATTTTCTGACAATCAAATCCCAATAATAAAGTCCCACAACAATCCCATCCCATAAAAATAATCAGTCTGCGGGTCAACATGTTCATTGGTTGATCCACGTTCACTATAAATTCTAACTAAATGGCTTGAATTCCTTGTTATTATTTTTGTATTTTTGATAATACTCCTTTTAATGGATTATTGGGAACCCTTACAAGGCCCATAGGCTTAGAGACTACTTGACCCATAGGCCTTAGAAAAAATATCAACACATAACCTACATGGAACTGCTCCTCCCCAGCTTCTATGTCGTGATGTCAGCTCGGCACCATTGCATGGATACTCGGATAGGATTCCCATTAATTCACAGGAAACTCCCGATGGAAATTTTATGCCCTCTCTTTATTCCAAATCCATTAGCTTCTACTCTAGTGAATGTGCCTGATTTGAATCCTCCTGTCAAGTCTTCTCTTTATAGAGTCTTCTTGGTCCATTAAGCAAAATTTCTAGTGTCCTGAAAGCCTTGATGTGGACATAAGTCTTTGAGGTGTCTTGAAGGCTTTTATGTGGCCTAAAATACTTACTGGACCAATGGCCATGGGTAGCCCGAAGGCCTTGAAGAACCCATGGACCAAACCGGTGTCTTGAAATCCCAAACGGGTGAATAATTATAGTGATATAGTACCGAATGGTATCTTCTATAGTTCCTTTAACAATTCCCTTTATAGTACATAATACATTACTACTACAGTACCATGAAATTATGTCTTTTCCCAAATTTCATCTCAAGTCTCTTGGATACACTTTACAAGTCCTCACCACCTATGCTTAGGCTCTTACGTCGTTCATAAAAAACACTTGGAACAGGGAAATAATAATTTGAAATAACGATACCCAAACATGGGGATGGATCATTCATTGAATAGGTTTCTTCACCACATCGTATCTGTTGGTGATATTTTTTAAGAATAGTTTATGCCAATCATTGATCCATGATCAATCATTATTTTCTCTCGATACAATTCCCTAGGTTCTCTTATGAGCCTCCAAGAAGTTCCAAGGTTATGAGACTAACCCGAGATTCATAAATCAAATTATAATTAAAAGAAACATCATGGTATCAATGTGAAATAATAAAATAATACAATAAAATATTAATTTATTTTATCCTTTAAAATGGTGAAAAATTAGCTTTCACATTTCACTTGTGCTGGCTGAGGTTAGGCCTCACCTAAAGTAATGTTGTAGCTCTGAATGAAACAGTTTCATTGAATTTCTAATATGGGCCCCCGTTTAAATGTTATTCTATTTTTTCAAGAAAACCTCCCACAAACAATATTAAATATATTTAATATATTTCAAACATTTATTTTAGGCACCCAAGGCCTCAAAAAGTCACATATTCTTAGATTTGGGTCTCGAATTAAACCCATATAATATTTAAAAATTATATACAAAAAGATACATAAAATTTAATTCTCCCCGACTTTGTGCTTTACATCCCCTAAACAAAAAAAACAAAGTATATATAACATTTTGTGGTTATTACGCAACAATCTGAGCCTCCTGCTCCAACATGGTCTCTTGTAGATTCCAGTGTTTCCACCAGTCACTCACTTAGGGAATCAGTCACCCAAAAAGGATCCTCTCCTACTGATCCTCAATCTCCACTGGATAATTTGCAAAGGTCACTCCATAATTAATGTCCATCTCTACCCAGTTGATGATGTGTGATGTGTCATGAAAGTACCACCTCAACTATAACATGTGGAAGGCATCATGTACCAAGCGCAACTGCAGGGGTAGAGCGAAGTAGTACACCACCTCACCAACTCTATACAGTACCTAAAAAGGGCCGAAAACTTTTAGAGAAAACTTGTCGCCCTGGTCATATATCCACAACCATGTTGTGGGGAGACCTGAAAGAACACATGGTCTTCTCCCTATATCTCCAAAGGTCCTCTCCATCTATTAGCATATGATTTTTGATGGTTTTCTGAAGTCTTCATCAACACCTAGAAGATATGCACCTTATCAGTTGTAACTCACACCAACTCTGGGCCCCTGAGTGTTGACTCTTCTTGGCCATTCCAGTAAAGTGGTGACTTGAATGGTTTCTGGTACAGAGCCTCCAATAGTTTTATACCAATGGTGGATTTGTAGATATTGTTGTACAAAAAATCTACCACTGTTAGGTTGTCCTCCCAACTATGACCTAAGTCCAAGATGGAATCCTGCATCATGTACTCTAGAACATGAATGGTTCTCTCCATATGGCCATCCCTCTAGGGATGGAATGTTGTGATCAAGCATAAATAAGTCCCAAATGCCTCACCTAATCCCTTCCACAGCCGGTATGAAAAACGACCTTCATGATCATAGATTATCATAGATGGTACTCCATGGAGTTGAACTATCTCCTGAATATAGGGGCGCCCCAAATCTCTCTACTGATCTCCCCTCTCAGATTTCTAGGAAGTTGGTTGACATTGTTATTTCTCCAACGACCACCCAAATGAAATCATGTTCCGTATATGTACCTGGTAAACCCATAATGAAAATGATTGATATCTCATCCCACTTCCATTCTATAACTTCAAGGGGTTGAGCCAAACCCTCTCGAACCTCATGCTCAGTCTTCACCTATAGGCACATAAAGCATCAAGAAATGAAATGTTCCACTTCCATATTCGTTATCAATCACCAGAATAGATGTCCAATGTCCTACAACATCTTCAACACACCTAAATATATCAATAAACGGGTTTTATGATACTCGCTCAAAAACTCCTCTCATAACTTCATCGGTACTACTGTGCACCATTTTAAAAGAATGATGTGCTCCCCACCTTATGAATATCCATCATAAGCAAGCCATGTGAACATCTGATCAAATAGGGTCTCAAATTTGGTATCCCCATGTTGTGCCTATCTGACCCAATATAATATTGGAGGGTTGAAAACCATCTAATGGAGGTAAACTGCTCTATCTCCATCTATAAAGAACAATTGTAATTAGTACATTAGCTATAATGTCTCGTTCAAAAATTGTGAACTATATCTCCTTCAAAGAGTGTCTACCATCATGTTCCCCTTTCCTAGGAGTATAAAAAAACTCAAATTGATATTCTTGGAGGAACTCTATCCATTCACTCTTTCTAAAGTTCAGCTCCTTCTGAGATTAGATATACCTGATACTCTTACCCATCATGTAATTTCACCAGATATTCAATGTGAATGCTACCCTTACTTACACAATGTAATGGGACATGTAGTTCTGGTCATGTTCTATCAATAGTCAAGAACCATAGGCAATCACTTCTTTCCTCTGCATCAATACATAACCATGTCTTGTCCCTGATGCATCATAGAATATTACATAATGGAAACCCTCCTTCAGGAATCTCAAGATTTCGGCACTCATCAAACTCTACCTCATATACTGAAAATCATGATATCACTTCTCCATCCACAAGAAAATTTTCCCTTTTGAGTCAAAGTTATCATAGGCTCTGATATCCTAGAGAAATCTGGGATGAATCTCTGGTTAAATCCTACCATCCCAAGGAATATTTGTACCTCCAACATGCTATTAGGTGGTACCCACTCTAACACAACCTCATCCTTGGCTAAGTCTTCTACAAATCCATATACTAAGATAGAATGTCTCAGAATGTGGACTGCTTGAATCCTAAAATAGCACTTTGAGAGCATCCAATAGAGGTTGTTCTCTTGGACGATGTATAGAACCATTAATATGTGTCCCGCATCCTCCTCCTTGGATACCAAGTACACAAGAATATCATCGATGAAGACTACCATGAACTATCCAACGTAGGGATGAATGATATGGTTCATGAGTCTCATGAACACTACAGGGTTGTTTTTCATGCCAAATGGCATCACCAAGTTCTCATAATGACCATGGAGTCCTCTGAAAACCGACATCGATAAATCCTCATCCCATACTTGTAGCTAGTGATATCTTGATCAAAGGTCAACCATTAAGAACTGTTGTTCCTCATCAACCGATTCAATAGTTCAATGATTCTTGGTGGTGGATATTTATCCTTCATGGTCACCTGGTTCAATTTCCAGTAATATAAAAACAAAATCAAGCTCTAATCTTCCTTCTTGTCGAACAAAACTATGGCCGCCTAGGGTGAAACACTTGGCCTCTAGAAGCCCTTCCTTTTCAAGCCCTCCATCTGCACACTCAAATCGCGATGCTCTTTGGGATGCATCCAATATGATGAAGCTGATATATGTGTCACAATTCTATTTAAATCAATGAAGAAGCTGATTTCCAATGGGGAGGTAACCCTAGAACATCTTCTATAATGACATCCTTGTACTCCACCACAACTATATGAACCGAATTTCCAAAACATCTACTACTTTGAGGGTAATGATAGCCAAATCATGAGTGATCGGATGAACCCTCCAATTCATGATATCATTATATTCTACATCGACTTACCTTTCACCAACATAGAAAATCTTTGTCTCATATATATGGATACACCACACCATTCGGCTAAACCAGCTAATCTGGACATGGGCTGAAGATAACCAATCCATACCATGAATGACTTCATAAGGCCATGACACTACCACCAAGAAATTCTAATAGAAACTATAGCCTCTAAGGGTAAGGTTACACTGTCAGTAAAGATGTGTGATCATCGAGACTCCTCCACTTAGTTTATCCAAGCTTAAAGCTCAAGTCAGTGATTATACTAGAATATCAAGGTCTCATACAATGTAGGTGGTGAGAAAATAATTATTTTTACATGTGTCTATAGGTTTGGAGTCTACAATATAAAAGAAACAGATCATGATTTGGATAATCCCAAGAGTCCATGGGTCCTACACCTCGACCATATGTAGCTACCCCTCCCTTTCCTCCAGCTCCCAGAGCTTGAATCAGACCTCCTGGAGGTGGTGGTGGTAGTATTTAAAAATGTATAACTCCTCCTGTAGCTCCCCCAGCTCATCTTCCACATCTGAATCTTGATGGATCTTCCTAATCCAATTGTTGCCTCGGCCTCGATGGTCCATCCATCGCCTCCCTTTCATCATCTCAATAGTTGGGGAAATCTCTAATAAGATGTCCCCTTCTGTCTCATGTGTAGTTTTGCCTCTCCCTAGGATGACTGGGTCCATCCTAAGACACTAGAACCATAGATCCCCACTCTGGTGACATCCAAAATATCTCCCATGTCCAGATCTCTATATATAATGTTGTCTCCCCAATGCTGAGGGCTTTACACCTATATGCATGCTGCTGATAGTCACTGTCCACATCTGCTTGGACAATAAGCTCTTGACCACAAAATATCGCTTTTGTACTCCAGAATAAGTAGGAATTCATAGTGGTATAACAATATCATAGAATTCCCAATGTAGACCTCACTCGAAGGTCTGATATAAGAAATACTGAGATCTGACTATATTCATCGAGTACCTCAAGAGAAAGGTGAACCTCGATGAATAATCATTCACCATCAAGATACAATACTATAGATGGAGAAGCTCGTGTATACAAAATTCTCTTAGTGTAACTAAAGATAACTAATCTCTAATGAGATTCTTGAACAACATCCATGAAAGAGTCGAATCATCTTGAGTCTGTGTGGTCAATCTTTGTCTTCTCCCTTATGATCCATTAAGTAGGCTAACTTCCAGGATCACCATCTAGTCTACTGGTGTCCTCGGTAGATAGAAAAAATTGTTCCCCACCTCAAGAATGTCCAAAGCTTCCTTAGGGTCGGGATTTTCTTAGAACCTAAGGGTATGTATCTGAGACTAATGTAGCAGACTTTTCTTCTGCTCCTCATCTACTGGTACTCTATGTACCACATTCTACACAACTACTGGTTTTAAAGCTAGTGCTCCACCCGAAGGGAACACCAAGGAAACAGGTTTATGTATCGAAGCCTCAACACATAGGGGGTCATCCTCATGATCGAGCTACTGAATCCTAGATGATATGTGTCTCAGAGGCATCCTATAAGAAAACAAGATTAACAACAAAAAACCTGTATATCGAGAGAGTTGACTCAATAAGGTCATGGAAAAAAACCCATTCCTATATGATGCGTGTACCATTATTTTCCATGGAACCAGTGTTTTCATTTACACGATCAAAAAATAAGTCTATTAGAGTCTTGGTGTGAGGATACATCGTCCACCCTCACCAACACTAGAGTCACTGGCCTGCAATTCGAACTCAAAACACTCTATAACACTCCCCTAAACCAATCTCACAAACTCTCAATCATAAGGTAGAACTATCCTCTTCTAATACCACTATGTCATGAACTGACCTAGAGGGGTCCGTTCCGCGAATCCCCAAGCCCACCTCCATTAGGCCAGGGGCTGGTGACTTGCACAGTGTAGGCATATCACTAACATGGGAGGCATTAGCTTTGAACCTCTTAACATGCACAGATCTCCAACCCACAAATGATGAAATGAAAATAAACCAACAAGGAACATAATTCAATCATACCATGAACCCCAACCAACATAGTAAAATAGGAATGTAAAGTGCAGTAATTTAAACTGGGCTAGAATACAAGACCACTAAAAAAAGATTGTAAATACTACAAATTACAACATGTAAACAATATAGGTACTCTTACTACTACTAGAAGACATAGGAACACCTTGGCCTATCTGAACTCACAAATCATAGTATGGTACTAGTCCATTGTAGACTCCATCAAAAGGTCACTCATCAGTAGAAGACATGACACTTTTTGGAAAACCTCGTGCATGGGTGAGTACAAAAATACTCAGTATGACTACCCAAAACCACAATTAAATACATAAAATATGATACCATCCTATATAGTATATGTATAAAATACATATAAAAATAATATCCTGATATACTCAACCCTATACCCATAGTCTAGAGGTAGGCCTCAACTACTGCGTACCATCATTTGGGATTTAGTATGAAGATTACATAAATAATTCATCCAAGAGATGACACTCTTGTGTATGATAGGACTGATGATGTCCGGCTAAGAATTATTGTTCATTAAGAATCATAATGATAGAGATACACTAATATATATATAAATAGAATATGATACACCAATTCTGGGATACCTCACTCCGTGAATGGGGAAGATCAAGATGCACAGATAAGTGTCACTAATAGGTCCATGGGGTGATACCATGACTCACATTGATTCACCTACTAAGTAGAGGATAGATGTCTAGTAGGATTGGTTGTGGTGATACCAAGACTCTACATAGGGAACCATAACGGATAGATGATCCTGATTCGGTCCTCTCATAGGTCATTCCAACTACTCTACCAAGAAATTCCATCTAAAGGAATCATACGCTTATGATTAAGAAAAAATACAAACTAACTATCAGGGGAAGGATCAAGGGAACCAACCCTAACAAAACTTATCCATGAAATGTTGGATAATGATATCAGTCCCTATATAAATAGAGTGCATGGTGTGTATTAGAGTTAAGTATCGTGTCCCTTGACCCTATGTACTTCTCGTCTTCAACAACTTATGTCAGAAGTACATGTCATGTAAATATCGAGTACACAACGTGTATCAAGACTTACAAACCATGCCCTTCTAACCGAGGTCCACCGGTGTACTCTAGTCGTGTGATAGTACATGGTGTCAACCCATGTAGCTCTTCCCAAGTACCAAAACATGGGGTAATCCACATACCAGTTAATTCTTGTTGTGTGGGGGAGTACACACTATGTTGGAACCATGTTTACTCCACCCCATGTCCAAGTATCTTCCATGATGCATGAAGAGTCTTAGAGAATGTTCCACACACCGTGTGATAAGTGTCACATGTCGTTTTACACTTCACTACATTCCGAAACCCTAGCCACCACTCAAGGGGATCCACACACAATGTATTGTGATAGACAAACCGACTTGTTCAATGAATTTCAGAACCCCTAGTTCATACTATGTCATCTTCCCCACCACTCTAGCCATAGATCTTGACTATGCCTCACCATGATACTCTAGATCTAAGGTCTTCTAGTCCCACCACCACTGAATTGGTAGGAATCAGGCCTCGAATCAGCTAAAAAGTCAAGATCTTTATCATTATTAGTTTTCAATGAAGAATGAAAAATCATCACCCACCATCATTCAATCCACTGATGAAAAAAAATATCATACCTCTGATGAGTTGTACCAATGATGGATTTTTAATCTAGAATCATTGCACTGCAAAAAGAAGGCACAAAGATCTTTTATTTTCAATCCATGAAGAACGCAAAGAATGTGATGAATTTCAGGGGAGAAATTCACAAGGGACAAAACAAGGAATGAACCTCTACTATTATTCATTATGGACTAGATTAATTCCATAAGAATAATCATTAAAACCCATAAAATTCCAATAATAGAACACTAATAATGATATCCCACAAAAGATCCATCCTGTAAGAATGATTGATCTTTAGGTCAACCTATTTATTGGTTTATCTGTGTTCATCATAATTTATAATAATGGGGAATGAATAATCTGAAATAACAATGTCATACATTGGGGTTGTATCATTCATTGAATATTTTTTATCACCATGTTGTTTCCATTGGAGAGAGATTTTAAGAACATCACCCATCAATCTATGATCCAAGATCTGTTGTTGTTTTCCATCGAGAGAATTCTCCAAGTTCTCTACAGAGACTCTTGGAAGTTCTAGGGTCATGATCCTAACCCTAGATTCCTTCTTAAAAGGATAATTGAAAGAAATTTTATTGTGTCACTACAAAATATTAAAATAATTAAATTAAATCTTCTTTTATTTTACCTTTTAAAAAGTCCAAAATTTTGCTTTTACAGATGACCCACGCCAGCCGAGTTTAGTCCTCACATAAGGAAAATCCATGACTTGGAACGAAATTGTGCAATTAGATTTCAGATATAGTCACCCATTTAGATGTTATTCTATGTTTACTTGAAAATTGCTCACACACACTATTTAGTATATTTAAAATATTTCAAGCATTTATTCCCAGAACATCAGGCCTTAGAATCGCATGTCATCTTAGCACCTGGTCTCAAATTAATCAAATAAAACATTTAAAAATAAAAACTAGAAAATCGAGGACTTTATAGTAGATCTATGATTGATATAGAATATCATTTCAATGGTATTGATCCATTTCTCCACATTAAGGGGTCAAAAGATTCAACGAATTTTTTAATATTTTATCACGAAAGAGACTCAATTGTAACATTCTCTTTGATGGGGGTTTTCAAAAATTCCTCATGATGTATTTTTTGGTTCAAAATGTGAAAAAATTCTGAATATATTATCATGATTTTTATGATTCTTATTCCTATAATTTGGGGAATTTCTGTTGTGTAGTCATCACATTATTCGTCACATTGGTTCTTTACTTGATTCCTCTTATCCAGAATCATTATCCAAATACAATACATAAATTATGGATGAGAATTTTTAAAATATTCAAAAAAGTAATGGCAAACCACGAACATTAACAATATTACATTTAATTAAATTTATTAAATAACATATTAATTTCTATGTTTCAATCTATGTTATGCAGGATACAACATAAAAACTTGTTGTCATATGTTTCTTCCTATAATATGGGTTAATAAAGAGATTTTAAATTTACCATAGAATATATTCTGAGAGTTTAAAACTAGTTGTGAGGCATGGCCAGTTTTTTTTCACTAGTTTATGATCGTTTCTATCTTAATGTTTTGTTTTCAGGATTATTTTATCTAGGTATAACTATTTCATATCCACATCCACTGGCAGTATCCAGACGGATGTATATTCTTGGAAACCAAATTTTATATACATTTCCAAAATTTAGGGAAATTTTCCATTGTTTATTCTTATCCATATGGATTTAAATAGTTTCTTATTCATCATAATCCCAAAAATGTCTACACATGACTTTGATATTAGTTATCTCAACCTGGATCATTAATATAGTTTAATAAATAATTTATTATATAATGTCACACATAATATAACATTAAATATCGTTAATCCTTGTGTATTATGGAAATTATAAACATAGTATAACAAATTAAAATAGGACTAGAACTACATAATTGATGACTTCCTTAACAAGGTTCTATAATTCCATCATTCACTTAAAACTACATGTGATAACATGAGGATGTAAATAAGAATAAGGGAGAAATAAACCCCAAAAGAGAATAAACAAATAATTGTATTAGTTAAACCAGTAAATGTAAGCTATTAGGGATATCAATGTGACATAAGAGTGAAGAGAATCATACTCTTTAAAAATGTGTCATAATATATCATGATAACATAATAGAAACATTATATTGTAGAGAAAAACTAAAATAAGGCTTCGTAAACATAAGTCATTCGTAATTTCTAGGAGAACATAACATATTTTTCTATGTATATCCTTCTATAAAATATTTTTATCATATTATGAAGTTAAAACATTACACAATGTATTGGGGCCCTATCCGGTTTCACCATTCGTTTTAATATCATGTACATTCATAAGTGTGTCACGTGGATCATACAATATAAAGATTACTCTATTAAATTTAAGTCTAATGATAAAGGTTTGTGGGATAAATAAATGGAATTATCCAATAAATTAAATATATTTATATATATGTGAATACACTTCAGTGGAATAATTATTTGTATTCAAAAAAAATTTAGGCATGGAAATTTACATGATAATTTTAGACATAGAACTAGGGTACATAAATGTTTTTCTGACTATTTAGTGAAAGTGAAAGAGGTCTCACATCACATGATCCTCATATGTATATTAATAAGTATAATACAATCATATTCCAAAATTATCAATTGGAAATAAAAAAGGAATTACAAAAATTAGGTTCATGAATAATGAGGACATATGGATGATCTCTTACTTTTTCGTGGTAACAACTAAAGTAATGGTCTTAACAATAAGGTATAAATAATCATTCATTCATATAACATAAATTATATAGTAAAGGAATGTTTATAAATGCCTGAAAACATAACTAATGTAAAAAATGATAATTAAAAAGTTGTTTCTTGAATGAACATTAAGAGAGAGATATCCCTTACACTGAAAGGGATTATTTAAATGCTTAGTATGAGCTTATTAAGATCACGAGGGTACCTTGGGAGGGATATAGAGAGGTAATGGAAAATAAATTCTTTTCATAATGATTTATAAGTGAATATGAATGATAATTAGGGTAGAATTATATATAAAAATGTCGTATAAGTTATTATAAATTCCCAAATGTAGGTTTGGTACTCTATATAAAAATGTAAGAAAACCCACAATCATTTTCATGGTTTTGTCATATGGTTTCTGTGAAAATTAATTTTTATTCATTATTTTAATTTTTTAAATAAAATAATTAAATAATAACCATAGTGATTTGTATGTGAGTAAAATTTATAAATAATTGATTTCAAAAACATACAACATAATATAGGATTTGGAGTATTTTTTATGGGATTATAAAATCAATGAAATTATATCAAAAACTCATTATTTAAAAAAAATATTTGGTAATGGATATAATTTATAGAATATATTAAATACCTTTTGGATCATTATTATGTCAAAACACACAATTTATATTTATACTGAGTTTAATTTTTTACCAAAAAAGAAAGTGCCTTTAAAAATTATTAAAAAGTTCACCATTTGATAATTTTGATGTGTTGATTTTAAAAATTGATATTTATTTAATCCTAATAATTATATAAACATTTTTATTTTTTAACAGAAATGTTTTTTGATCCTTATAAACATTATATTTTACATCATCACATGATATTATCATTTATATTTTAATAAATATTATTTTAAAAAATATTTTTTAAAATACTATTTATTAAAAAAATAATCCATTTCATCAAAAAGTGTTTCAAATTTTCAAAATTTAATTCATATCAATCTGATTATATATTCATTTATATAGTATTATTAATAGGGTATAAATATGATAATTTTTTATTAAAAGACTATATACAAATTCATAAAGTTACAGCCATGATAAATATCTTTTTTAATACACTAGACAATTCTCTATTGGTATAGTGTATGATGGTGAGAATTTCATAGGTTGGTTTAGTATACATGGTTTGGGCCATAATTTTTATGACCTTGAACATTACCCATAAATAGTTTTTCTTATTCTTTAGTTATTTAATCTTGACTTGGTCTTGGTCAATGGAATATACCAGTGATGTTATCTTTATTTGGAGCTTTGATAACTGGGATACAATGTGTATGATCCTAATAGTGGAGTTCATCACATTCTTTTTCTATTTCATTTGGACTACATCATAATATTTAATATATACTTATAATAATTTTCATTATAAATATTTTATATTATAAATAGTTATGATGCATAACAGACTTTCAAATATGTAAAAATATAACTTATAAAAATCTACATACCAAAGTAGTGAATTTTTTATCATTACATAATAATTCATTCACTTATTTAATGATTTAATTTCATTCATAAAAGTTCATTTAATTTCTCATTTGTAGTTATAGAGGAAAAGTAAATTTATGATGGCCTTTTTTCAAACTCACAAGCCTCATTTTTAATGAATCCTTAACCTTTGATGTAATACTTATCATGATCCAATCATCTTATCCTGAGTAAAGTCATATCCTTTATTGAAATCATAAAGTTATACACATGTATATTGAAACTCGTTTCATGTATGTAGGTCAGGGGAGTTCAATGACGTGGTATGAATCTAAAACACAACATAAAACATTGAGTGCTAGTCATCAAGTTGATGTGGATTTAAATCATGGGAGAGTGAAGAATTGGTGATCATTACAACTCATTCCCCCACAAAATATCCCATTCATGATCATATAAGGTTATACATGTGTATTAGCATTTGAAAAAGAGATAATCACACATATTAATCAACAAATACTACCCAAATCATGTGAGGTATAAACTATTATTAATCGATAACTTAGATATCCTCATGAATCAATGTTGTATTCCCCATATTCACTCTCATTTAATCATCCTAAGGATATATTATAATATCCAAAAAGACTCAGTCATCATAGAACCACATGAACCATTATTCATCTCCTTACACATCAATGAATAAAAACTGAAAATCTCATGGTGAATGATAATAATATAAGAAATACACTAACTGGTAATAAAGGAAGGAAAAAACATCAATTCCAGTTATGAAACAATAGTGAATAAAAAATAGGACATCCAAAGTAAAATCAATGATTCAAATATCATTTGAATAAAAATATTAAGATAAAAATATTTAGTAAAATAAATAATGGAGGCTAACCATGTCAAATAATGTTTCCCAAATCTCATATAATTCCCAATCTCATATAGTTGGTCATCACTAGAATGGTATGCCAAATTTTAGCGATGCAGGGTTTTGGATGTGAAAATTTTCTAATTCAATATATTTGTGTGACAAATATTTGTGAAGGTTTTAGTATAATTCATTTGAAATTACGATTCAAAGAAATATTATTTTAGTTCATAAATATATAAAATTAAATAAAAATTATAAATAAACTCCATAGATTTGTTAATTTTATAAAAACATAATAATAAAATAAAAATAATGATTATAATATTGAAATCCATAGTGTCATGGTCCTCAAGGGATATGACACTAGTGAAAAATAGTATGAAGAGGAACAACATTAGAAGTAGAATTGGGATTTTGTAAATAATGTATAGAGAACCTTGGGATGGGTAGAGGAGCATCCGGTTGAGCTAGAGATTGGGGTAAGGAAATTTCCTCACATTCATTTTCAATTAGGAAATTATTTATAAAAACCTATTTATTTAAAAAATAACGTATTCTTATTTATATTTGGGTTTCAAGATAAACATTTACACTTATATCATTTAAATTCATTTTACCATGATTTTAATATATTATTTAAGGGGTTTATTTTCAAACCTACATATTTACCCTTTCTTATGGTATTTCGTTGTTGTCGTCTCAAGAATTATTAAAAATTTTATTTATTCAATTGTGAACATCAAATATATGAATTTTGTAAAGACCCAGAATTCCCACGATAATTGTTTTTAAATATATAGGAATTTTACGAGTCCGTGAAAATTAACGGCATTTGATTCGGAGGCCTAGAGTGCCCGGAATTAATTTCTGAACTTTTGTTTGGGTACATTCAGTAAATGTGCGACTGAGTCTTCTTAACTTTTAAGCCGGTTCTCGGAATTGAAATCTAAGGGTACAGATTAACTCGCAGTGCCAGTATTCTCTTAAGGAGACTTTCTTCTTGACGGGAGTGGGTTGAGAGTGAAAGATAGTTTTCGGGTTTTTCATGAAATAATAAAATAAAAATAAGAGTGTGTGACATTTTATATTTTAATTTGCAACACCCATGTGGGTTTTGGAAGGTGGGGTCCACCATAACTAAAACTCCATGTGGAAGTTGGAAGTGGGGACCACCAAACCTTAACCTCCCATGACAGGTTATAGTGGTGGGGACCACCCGGGATTAAACCCCCTTGAAACCCTCCCATTAATTGGGATAAACCCTAAACTCCCTAACAAATTTGGGGGAAGCCTCTTCAACCCCTCTAAAATTTTAATTGTGCCAACGCACCTTTTTAATTATGCCAACTCCCCCTTAATCAATTAAACTATTTTGAATATTATGCCAACATAAATTAATTGGCTTGACCGTTTTTTAAATTTTAATTAACTTCATCATTGGAATTTAGGAAGGTTCCTAATAAATGAACCGTCATAAGTTCCATGATCGTTGCATACCTCTCTCCCTCTCCTTTATATATAGATCTTGAGAGTATGATTTGGGATGGCTTCACCAAGAGACGAAGTGCTGGTAACATTCTACGATGCCCAAAACTTAGAGGATTACACTCTCCAATGAAGAATGCTCCACCGATGAAGAACGCCGACCTCACTCGACCATCTTCCCTGGGACTTCTTCCGACATGGGACATCCACATATTCGACTATGAAGAACCAACGCAAGAGCCCAGAATTGGAGTTGTGCAGTGGACGAGATGAACGTCGACAACTTCACCTCCTTCATTATTGTGCCAATGACATCAAGCGAACAAAGGTAAGGGTTTATTTTCTGTGATAATAATTTACTAGTTTTCTTTTATGGTTTGGGAAAGAATCGTAATAGTGGTTGTAAAGTTTGAATTTCATCGTTCTTCTTTCTTGTTGAGCCAAATGATACCACCCTAAACGTAGAAGGTGTGGGCCAAACCAACATGGCCTGACCCCTCTGCTATTCTTCTTCGGTGTGCTCTTTGAAATAGAGGAAGATGACGAAGACAAAAAAGGCGATGGAGGAAACTGCACCGTGACCTGCCCCCCCCCCCCCCCCCTCTGGTGCTCCGACCTCACCGGTCGTGCCTCCCAGTGGTCGGGCATCCTCGTCGGGTAACGCTGCCCTGGGCCGAATCGGCCCCGTGCCCCGGCTCGTGCCACCGGCCAGCCCTCCGATCTGCCCTGACTTGCGCTGCCCGTGACCCCCGTGGTGCCCTCGCCGAACTGGCCCTCACCCCCCATGGATCCTCTATCAAACCGGCTTGTGCCCCCTATGGAACCCCGACCGAACTAGCCACGGGCCCCTCGCGGTGCCCCGACCAAACCGGCCCCGCACCCCCGCAGCCGAGCTGCACTGCGGCCCCTCATGGCATGTCGGACCTCCCAGAAGGTCAGGCATGGTCAACCTAAAGCGGTTCAATCCATTCCCGGTCGATCTGGGTCAGTCCAACCGTGTCAGAACGGACCTGGGCCCACTAAAACCCATTTACGCTCCTTCGACAATATATTTGGCACATGACGTCCATTTGGTGAACCGTCTGCGGCGCTGGAAATCTTGGATCAATATAGTCCCTATGAGTATACTCCACTGTTGTTTTAGTTTGTGATGGAAAATAGTTAGGTTGGATTGAGCACGAATCCAACCGGGCCCCCGGGACTAAATGGCTAATAACTCAAAGATCAGGCATCTAATTGACTCACCGTCTGTTGCGTTGAGGCCCCTATGTTGTGGAAGACCATTGAGATACTTATTTTTGAGAATTCGTGACAGTTGGAGTGTCGAACAGTTTCTCGTGGAGCGGATCCTTCCGTATACAAGAGAGCGTAGTGCAGAGACCTAGTAGCTAGCTGAGACCTGATGACTGTGGACCGTTTTGACCCAGAGTGACTCTACTAGCCCAGTGGGGAGAACCTTGGTGTCGTGCTAGACCCACAGTGTGGAGTGCCTTGGTTTCATGGAAGACCCGCCTTACTCGACAAGAGGAGTACCTCAGCAGGCTATGAGGGGAAGTGCGCTTGGTGACGTGGCAGACCCATGGTGGAGAGCGTGCTTGATAACGTGGCAGATCCACGGTACTCAATAGGAGGAGTACCTTAGTAGTCCGAGGTTAGTGGGAAATGTGATTGGTGTCATGGCAGGACCACTGTACACGATAGAGGATGAGTTCTTCAGTATCCTAGGATTCGACAATGTGATTGGGAATGTTACTTGATACTACCCATAGAATAAAATTCTGGTTTGAGCTGAGTCAGTTTTTCTGTGTTTTTCTCGTGATTGAGATGGATCACTTGATAAATTAGGTATATGTAAAGGCATATAACTATGTATGTTTTTCTGCTGATTTCTTACTTTATGGTTTATCCTTGGTTGGTTTTTCTACGAGCCCTTGAGGGTCTCGGGGTCCCTACTGAGTATCATTATGCTCACCCCTGCATGGGCTATGCCCGCACCTAGTTGTGTTGGATGAAAACGACGGACAACGCTGACTGAGGCTGAGAGAACCAGGACTGTACAGTACCTAAAGGTGGACCATACGGAAAGTCGGTACATGCTAGAGATGGTCAGATGTGGATTGATGAGGAGGAGATCTGTACCAAACCTTCAGGTAGGAACCCCGAAGGAAGATCTAGTAGTTGTCTTCCCTTATCTTTCAATTGAATTGTTTCACTGTTTTACTTTTAATTTCTAGTTGGTCCTGTATTCTGGCTCATTTTAATTTTAAAACTCGTTTTTATATAGTTTAATTGGTGTTTCATCCAGCTGTGTTCTTTCTTGTGTGTGTGTTTATAGGTTATAAAGAAAATTCCTTCATACTTTTAGAGAATTACGCCTTTGGTGTTGGTCGCCAGCCCCTGGCCTATGGAAGGCGGGCTTGGGTTAGTCACGACACGGGCCCAGGGTGACGGGTAGTGAAAAATCGGTATTAGAGGAGTCAGTTCTAATGCATAACATAGGACTATGATCTTTTATTTGAATCAATAGTGTTAAGTGTAGTGAGTGTGGTTTTTAGTTCCGGGAGTCCAGTGTTGGTGCAGTGGCCGACGTATCCATACACAAGGACCCTGACTTCTGATTTTCAACTCAGTGTATGAAAACACTGATTGCATGTGTGTTTTCAAAACATTTCATTCTGTCAGCTCACCAGGTATAACTTTTTAACTATAGCACACCTGTTTCTTTTCAGGATGCCTCCACATAGACATCTGGCTAGAGTACTAAGTTTTTTGTGCACAGATAGCCCACTAAGCGATGAGGATTTTGTGCAGGGCCCTCTTCTAATAGTGGAACCAGCGGAGGCACCAGCGGTAGCATTAATCGTTGGGCCACCGATGCCACCAACCCCACCAGCAGATAGTGCATGCCACTTGAGCGCATTACACGAGATCCAGTGGCAGAGGCCAGCCAGGTTCAGGGGAGAGATAGACCTGTTGGCGGATGAGGATTTAATACAGGCCGGGGTGAGAGTATTCTAACATGTAGGGACACCAGCCAATCTCATGGTAATTCTTACCTCCATCCTTCCACAAGAAACAACAGGCATATGGTAGAGCTTGATTTTCCAAGTTCACGATGAGGTGCCGCTTCTCAGGGCAGACTACAAGAGTCTGTTTCGGGCAGAGTTTGTTCCAATGACCCTTCGCGCAGTTCACATTCAGGAGATACTTCATATGCAGCAGGGCATCATTACTGTAGCTTAGTACTCAGTGAGGATCACATACCTCACATGATACTCCACTGATATGGTACGGGACCCATTCTTTTGGGCCCAGACCATCGATCAGGGACTTAAGAAAGTGATCAGGGCTTCGTTGATCTCACATAGCATCCTGACATAGGTAGGGGTGTTAGAGAGAGACCTGTTAGTGGAAAGTTTTCTTCCTAATCACTCACCAGCAGCGAGACCCACTACCAGTAATCACATATTCGAGTATTCTACAGCTGGCAGCAGACAGATGTCACAGATGTCCATGTAGACCAGACATACAGGTGGACAATCGCATGACTTAGGATCAGTTGTGTGGAGAACCCAAAGTGGAGACATACATACCAGGAGCGAGCAATGTTTCTCATGTGGTGGGAAGGGTCACATGGCTCATGACTGTCTAACCCGCTGCTCGGATGATCAACAGACAGTGGAAGGACCGCCCAGGTAGTGACATATATTTGATCAAGGTGGTCCGCAGGGAGAAGGCGGACATGGCAGAGGAGCTGGTCATGCAGCTGGCAATGGGCGACGATTCGAGATATTACTGCCACCACCACCAGGAGGTCCACCCCGACCACAGGGAGTAGGTGGACAGGGTAGATCTCAGCTCCAGGCAGCTGAGGCCTACGATCACAATGCTCCAGAGATGATACGAAGTATGATCTGTGTCTACTCCACCATAGCTATAGTACTTATAGATAGAGGTTCCGGTCATTCTTTAATTTTTAATTCCCTCGATCTAATCTTGGAGATTCTGATGGAGCCGTTGGCACGATCCTTACTTTTAGAGACTCCTATGGGAGTAGTTTCAATGATTACGCACTGGTTTCTATAGTGAGAGCTTACTCTATGAGGCGAGAGCTTCGGCTGGTATCTCCTAGTAGCGACGTCGAGGCCTTACAACATCATCATGGGTATGGACTAATTATCTACAGTCCATGATCAATTTGACTTTATTAGGCGAAATGTGTGGTTTTTCCACATGGATGGGACTAGGTTTACATTCACTGGCCAAAAGGGAGACTTTTCATCACAGGATAGACTTTCTCAGATGAGAGATCAACCGATCACTCATCAGTTGGAAAACCATACCCTTGGATCTGTTGAAATGGAGAGACTGAGTTATCATGTAGTGGTGGACAGTACACTGATGTTTTCCCTGACGATGTCCCATGTCTACCTCCTCATAGAGAGGTTGAATTTTACATTGAATTTTACCCTGGGACAACACAGATATCTACACCAGTGTATCGAATGATTCCAATAGATCATCGCGAGCTGTGGGTATAGCTAGAGGACTTACAAGGGAAAGGATTCATTTGGCCAAGTGTTTCTCCCTGGGATGCCACAATTGTGTTGGCCAAAAAGGTGAATGGGAGCTTGAGGATTTTTTTGACTATCGGTGCCTGAAATAGGTGACAGTGAAGAACAAGTACCCACTCCCAAGGATTGACGACCTCTATGATTAGTTGAAGGGAGAAAAATGGTTCTCGAAGATAGACCTCAAATCAGGCTATCACTAGCTCAGAGTTCGAGATTTGAAGAAGATGTCTTTTAGATGTCATTATAGCCACTATAAGTTCTTGGTTGTGCCATTCGGCACAACCAATGCTCCAGAAGTGTTCATGGGACTCATGAACATTGTATTTCATCCATACCTTGATCTCTTTGTCATATTCTTCATTGAAGACATTCTGATCTACTAGACTACTGAGGAGGAGCATGCATATCATTTGCAGGTAGTACTTGACACACTCTAAGAGCACCATGTTTATGGTGAGCTCTCGAAGTTCCAGTTCTGGATTCAAGAGGTTCACTTTCTAGGACATGTCATCTTGGAGGCTAGAGTTGTAGTGGATCAAGAAAATATTGAGGCGGTACTTGCTTGGGATCCAGCCAAGAGTGTGAAAGAGGTACGAAGATTCATGGGTTTGGATGGATACTACCAGAGAATTGTACTAGATTTCTCTATAGTTTCAGCACCACTATCATCCTTGATGAAGAAGGGGAAGCCCTTGATTTGGTCGGAGAAATGCCAGCGGAGTTCTCATGAGCTGAGGAAGAGGCTGACTAGTGCTCCTATCTTGAGGCTTCCAGAGGAGGGTGTAGGGTGCATAGTCATCTATGATGCATCAGGGAACAGACTCGGATGTGTCCTGATGCAGGAGCGAGTAGTGATCACATATGGTTCTAGGTAGCTGGGATAGCATGAGCGGAAATACTCTTCACATGGCCTGGAGTTATTAGTATTGGTCTTCACCATGAAGATGTGGAAACACTATATGATGGGCAAACGTTTTACAATTTACTCTGATCACATGAGTCTCAGGTATATCTTCTCTCAGAAGGACCTGAACCTGAGACAATGAAGATGGATTGAGTTCCCTCAGGACTATGACTTCAAGATAGTCTATAATCATGGGAATGGGAACGTTGTTGTAGATGCACTTAGCAGGAGATCTAGTATACAACTGGTAGGCGAGGTGACAGACCAGTTGGATGCTTTGTAGATATCCTTTATGGATAGATATGGAGAAAATTTTCTATAGTCTCTTACAGTCACTCCCCCACTTCGTCAGGGATTCAGGGAGGCACAGTGTGGGGACGCTGACTGCGAGACACGACGTGCTCAAATATCCCCATGACAGGCACCTAATGGATTTCATGAAGGTGGGAAGCATGTCTTCTTATTCATGGTAATTACCGTGGTACCAATGTCAATTTAGGAGGAAGTGTTTAAGGAGTTCCACACATTCCGTCAATAGGTACATTTAGGAGCGGTGATGAAGTACAAGGATCTCCGACAATAGCACTGGTGGCCAGGAATGAAGAAAGAAGTTGCAGAGTTTGTTTCTCGGTGCCTCACTTGTCAGCAAGTGAAGGTGGAGCATCAGGTACCAGTAGGCATGGTTCAGACTTTAAAGGTCTCAGAGTGGATGTGGGAAGGGATATCCATGGATACCGCGATAGGACTTCCACGTGCATCTAGAGGTCATGACTTGATTTTGGTGATTGTCGACTGACTCACCTAGTCGGCCCAATTCATACCGATCAGAGAGAAGGGTTCAGAAGAGAGCTTGGGACACCTGTATGTGTAGGATATTGTGGGGCTACATGGAGTACCTTCGACAATTATCTCTGATCGTGAATCACTATTTACTTCTTGGAAATGGAAGGGGTTGCTATAGGCTTTTGGGACACAACTTCATTTGAGCACCGCCTTCTATCCTCAGATGGATGGCCAGACTAAGCAGACCATTCAGATCATTGAGGACATGTGAGTGCATGTGTCCTCGACTTCGGTCACATTTTGGAGGATCAATTACCTTTTGTGGAGTTTTCATACAATAATAGCTATCACTCCACCATTGGGATGACACCTTTCTAGGAATTGTTCAAGAGACCTTGTAAATTGCTATTGTGGTGGACTGGCCCAGGGGAGTCAGCACTCGTGGGACTAGAGATGATATGGTCTACCATAGAGAATGTGAAGATCATCCAAGAGTGGATGAATACTACACAGATCAGGAAAAATTCGTATGCTGACAAGAGACGCACAGCTCTGGTGTTTGAGGATGGAGACTATGTCTTTCTACGGGTCTCACACAAATGAGGTCTACAGAGATTTGGCTGAGACAAAAAGTTATCTTTGAGGTTCATCGGACCTTTTCAGTTCCTCAGTAGAGTTGGTAAGGTAGCATACCTCTTAGCTCTTCCACGTCAATTTCACCGGGTGCACAACATCTTTCACGTATCCCAGCTGAGGAGATATGTGCACAGCCTTCTCATGTCATCAACCATATAAAGCAACACGTTGACGATGGGGGGAATTTAGGGAGGTTCTTGTAGAGATTTAGGATTGACAGGAGTAGTTCCTTCTTGTATGTTTTATACCTTTGGTGCACGTTCGCTGGAAACACAAGAACCCCCAAAAGAGTACATGGGAGTATAAGGCTCAAATGCATGCTCAGTATCCCCACTTTTTCCCTTAGTTCGAGTTGTAGCTTACGAGGATGAAAATCCCTGAGGTGGGGAGAATTTAATGACCTGTAATTTCCATGTTAATTTTTCTAAAATATATGGGAATTTTACGAGTCTTCGAAAATTGACGGTGTGTGATTTCGAGACCCAGAGTGCCTTGAATGAACTTTAGAACATTTGATTTGGTATGCTTAGTAAACGTTATAGCTGGTTTTCCTAACTTTTAAACCAGTTCTCGAAATTGAAATCCAAGGGCACTATTGGACTCACAATGCATGTATTCTCTTAAGCATACTTTCATTTCGACGACAATGAGTCGAGAGTGAAAGATAGTTTAGTTGTTTTTTTGAAAAAATAAAATAAAAATAAAAGTGTTTGGCATTTTTTTTATTTATTTTCAACACCCATGTGGCTGTTGGGAGGTGGGGTCCACTGGAACTAAACCATCATGTGGAAGTTGGAATTGGGGACCACTGGACCTTAACCCCCCATATGAGGTTATCGTGCTAGGGACCACCCAAACCATAACCTCCCATGAGAGGTTATGGTGGTGGCGACCATCCGGAATTAAAACCCCTTAAAACCCCCCTTTAATTTGGACAAACCCTCAACTCCCTAATAAATTTGGGTGATTCCACTTCAACACCTCCACAATTATAATTGTGCCAACACACATTTTTAATTATGCCAACTCCCCCCATAATCATATAAACCATTTTTAATATTATTCCAATGTAAATTAATTGGCTTGACCCTTTTTAAATTTTATGTAACAGCATCGTTGGAATTTAGGAAGGTTCATTATAAATGAACTGTCATAAATTCCATGATCATTGCATACCTCTCCCGCTCTCCTTTATATATGGAGCTTGGGTTGAGGATTTGGAATAGCTTCACCAAGCGACGAAGTGCTGGTAAAGTGCCACGACACCCAACACTTAGAGGACTACGCTCTCCAATGAAGAACGCTCCACCGACGAAGAATTACAACCTCCTTCAACCATCTTTCTCGAGAAGTCATTTGATGTGGGACGTTACTATCCTAGACTACGAAGAACCGATGCACGATCCTGGAATTTAGAGGTGTGTGGAGGATGAGACGAACGTCGATAGCTTCACCTCCTTCTTTATTGTTCCAATGGAATCAAGAAAACAAAGGTCGGGTATTTATTTTTCATGATAATACTTTCCTTGTTTTCATTTGTGGTTTCGGAAAGAATCGTTGTGGAGGTTGTAAAGATTGAAGTTCATCATAATTATTTCTTTTTGAGCCAAATTATACCACCCAAAACACGGAGGGTGCGGGCCAAACCAACATGCCTCAACCCCTCCGTCATTCTTCTTTGCTGTACTCTTTGAAATGGAGGAAGACGATGAAGTAGACGAAGGCGATGGAGTCATGGGCACCACCACCCGCAGCCAACACAACCCGCTCCACCCCCACACTGCCCAAGATGAACCAGCCTTGCACCTCGGCTCGCACCACCCACCGGCTAAGCCGCCCCAGCTTCTCCCCCCTCCTGTCGCGCCACTTTCCGGCCAAACTGGCCGCGCCGTCGCCGGCCCTCCAAGTCGCCCCGGCACACGCCACCCACCTGCATCTTGAGCCCCCCGCACCCCTCTCGGTTCCCTGGCCGAACCGGCCCCTGCCCCCCATGGTGACCTGGCCAAACTGGCCCGCACCCCCTGCAGCGCCCCTGCCGAGCCAACCTCGCGCCCCTCACAGCACCACGATTGAACTGGCCCCACGCCCCTGTGGCGCCCCCGCGGCCGATCCGCTCTGCAACCCCTCATGGTTATCGTGGTCTTCCAGACCTCCCAGTGGGTCGGGCTGGGTCGACCAATTCCAGGTCACGCCGGATCAGTCCGACCAGGTCGGACCGGACCCAGGCCCACTACAACCCTTTTACGCTCCTTCAACCATATCATTGGCACAAGAAATCTGTTTGGCGAACCGTCAGTGGTGCTAGAAATCGTGGTGCGAGACGGTCCCTTTGAGTATTCTCCACTAGAGTTTTGGTTTATGATGGGAGACAGTCATTTTGGATTGAGCACGAATCCAACTGGGCCCCCGGTACTAAATGGCTAATAAATCACTGACTGGGAGTCTGATGTATGTGCCGTCTATTGCATTGAGACCCCGATGAAGTGGAAAACTTTTTCAATACTTATTTGTGAGACTTAATGATAGTTTTAGTATCGACCAGTAGCTCGTGGTGTGGATCCTTCCGTAGATGAGTGAGCATAGTGTGGAGACCTAGTAACTAGCTGAGACCTGACGACTGCTGACCGTTTTGACTCAATGTGACTTTACCAGCCCAGTGGGGAGCTCCATGGTGTCGCATAAAACCCACAGTAGTAGAAAGGAGGATTACCTCAGTAGGGTACAAGGGGGAGCACGCTTGGTGACGCGGAAGATCCACGGTGGGGAGCGCACAGGGTGATGCGGCAGATCCACGGTACTCGACGGGATGAGTAACTCAGCAGTCCAAGGTGGGTGGGAAGCACGCTGGCTGTCGTTGCAGACCCACTGTACTTGATAGAAGAGGAGCTCTCTAGTAGACGAGGTTTCGATAATTTGATTGAGGAAGTTACTTGATACTACCCCTAGAATAAAGTCTTGGTTTGAGCTGAGTCAGTTTTTGTATGTTTTCCTCAAGATTGAGATGGATCACTTGTTAACTTAAATATATGTATGGGAATATACCTAATTAAGGTTGTTTGATGATTTCTTACTTTGTGTTTTATCCTTGGTGTATTATTTGTGGGACGTTGAGGGTCTCTAGGTCCCTACTTAGTATCATTTTTATCACCCTTGCACGGGCTATGCCCGCACCTTGTTGTGTTGGATGCAGACGATGGATAGCACTGACTAAGGCTGAGAGTACCAGGACTGGAAGATAACTTGAGGTGGACCATATGGAAAGTCAGTACATGGAGGAGATGGTCTGATGTGGAGTGCTAAGGGGGCGATATGTACCAACCCTTTAGGTAGGATCCCCAGAAGATGATCCAGTAGCTATCTTCCATTATTTTTCAGTTTTATTGTATCACTGTTGTACTTGTACTTTCTAGTTGGGATTCTATTCTATCCCCTATTACTTTCAGTACTATTTTGTTATACAATTTACTTGGTGTTTCGTCGAGCTATGTTCTTGATTGTGTGTGTGTGTTTACAGGTTATAAAGGCATTGTCTTCCCAGTTTTTGGTAATTATGCCTTTTGTTCTAGTCGCTAGCCCCTGTCCTATGGATGGCAGGCTTGGGGAGTCATGGCACGGGCCCTGGGGGACGGTTCATGACAACGTACCCCTTTCTTCCTTATAAAATTTATTATAATAGATTTGGTGACTCTTTTGGATGGGATTGTACTACACATCACATTGTCATTGGTTATTGCCATGATTGTTCTTTATGTATGATATTTTCTCTCTATGTAACACATATGAATGAATGATTATGTTATGATTGTTGGAGTAATAATTATATAGTAATGTAATGGATTTTTTATTGATTACACCACATGATATAATATTCTTGGTTCATGATCAATGACAGAATCACATTTTGTTATGATGTCTCAGAAATGAACCTCAAATTATCATTATGATGACATGATTTCTGTTTATTTCGCATTCCTATGATTACTATTTTTCCATGTTCAAGTTCTATCATCCCTCTTATGATATGTTTCCATTTTATAATTTATGATATCTACCTTTAGTGATCCAGTTTTGTGATTATTGACACTTATATTTTCTCAGCCCTGTGATTATCTTGATTAATACATAAAAAGTATTTTTATCTCACTTCATTTATATACGACTCCAAAAATCCACATGAAATGATAAAATTATGATTTGATCTTGTAACATAAAATGAATATAGAATTAGATGATATGTTTTTATTTTTATGATTTTTTTATTATGTATCAAATCAACCAATGGAACTATTCCTCAAGATTTTATGGTTTTTTGATTATTAAGGAAAAAATTTTGTGTAAATATGTGTATGTGATTTAGATTGTAAAATTGGGTATCAAAGTACATCCTAGTTTGATGAAGGTTAAATTAGATACATAAATTGTAAATACACCATGGTTGACCAATATTGAAACTTCAAAAGAATTATGTCAGGGTATGTATGTGCCTTATCAATTATTCTTTCATAATTATTAATTTTACTTTCATATTTTTATTATTTCGAAAATCCTCATCACTATATTTTTTTTAATTTTATTTAATTGATTGATATATGCGGAATCATGCTTATAAATTTAACAATGGGTGGTGTAATGATTATTTGAATGAGGTTCCAAATTTGATGGGAGAGGAAGTTGAAAATATAATGGGTGTACTTGCTCAACTTACTCATGTTATGAATAATATCATAAACCATTTATGGTTTTCTCGTAATTCAAATAGATATAAAATTTCAATTCAGCCATTAATATTAAAATGACCTCCTCATTTTGATGGATCTATTGTTACCTTAATAATGAATAGATTTATAATTCCCATTGATATTATTTTCATATCCTTCGATTATTAGATAAATTGACTGTTGTGTTCATAGTATATCTCCTTGAGGGAATAGAAAAAAATGGAGACTAATCAAGAATACTAATACGTATAACAAAATTGAATAAATGTAATGGGATGAATTAAAAAAAATATTTTTCAATAAATATTTTCCACATACTTTTGGTATTAAAATATATTGGGAATTCCATGGACTTAAAAAATGGGAGGAAGAATCAATTAGGTCATATAAAAAACACTACTAAAAAAGGGTGTTATTATCCCTATATATAAATCTTGTAAAATGGTGGAAACTCAAGTTCAGGTCTTATTTTCTTGGATTTTAGTTACATGGAAAAAGAATCACTATAAATAGATGTATATACACAGTTTTTAAAAACTAATGATAAAAATAAACTACATACAGGGTTTATAAAAATGGATAATATATTTAATGATTTTTTTGAATTTTTCAATAGTTTTAAATAAGAATATTCATATGTAATATATCCAATATTTTAAAATATCATCACATGTATTTATTATAGCCAACTATCCCCAATAAAATATTATTCACCCCAATCATACATGTTATACAAAAAAAATTCATTTTGATGATATGTTAGAAGGTTTACTAACATTGAATTTCCTATATTTTAAGATAAAGATATAATATTTCAATGATTGACTTTTTTTCAGGTTTGGTGTAGGAGTATGAATGGATATTTCTAGAATTCCCATGAATACATGGACATAATTATGGGGGATAATGTGGATATTTTATTTGTAAATATATTATACAATTTAATGAATGTTAGAATTATTTTGATTCCTTTCTTGATAAATATTGGTGTTTGATACTATGAAAATAAGGAGTAGAAAAATAGAAAATATCCATGAATGATGAATTATATATTGAAGAGAAGGGACCCAATTTCTAGAAAATTAAATAAAAATGAACATATATGTTTAATAAAGGAGATGGGATTAAATTTTAGATCCATTCTGGAAAGAGGTTAGTGGAGGATTTAAAATCATTTAATATCCCCTTAACAAATGTGAATGAGTTTTTCATGAAGAATCATAGGTCGAACCTCAGATAAGGAGTGTCATAGCATAATCCCACTACCAAATAGTGTTTTTTGGATTCTAGTGTATCCACACATTTCTAATTACATTATATTCATAATATCCTAATTTGGCTAAACCAAGTACAAATCCTTGTGTATTGTGTTCATGGTTTGATTATATTATTCGATACATAACTTAGTGAAAATGGGATATGAAATTAATAAGTAAATAAGTTAATTTTATGATAACTTATGTGTTTCCATACAATAATGGGGTCATCATATTTTGGGTCATTTAGAATTTATGAAAAATGTATACTAATTGAAAAATATTCAAACCCTAATTCACCAAAATGGTAATTATCAAATGAATTTCCTTCTAGGACTCATAATTGGAATTGGGTAATAGGTTTTTTATTTTATTTTATTTTTTATAAAATTATCTAACAAGTTTTGGAATTTAATTTATTTTCATCATATACAATATTTTTCTAAAATGAACTCAATAATGAAGCCTATTATCATCAATAGTATTATATTTTATGGATGGGAAAAGGATATTCATTATTTCTAAGAGTATTAGTGAAGAATATATACAGTATTTCCAATGATATGTTTATCTTAGAATGATATGGGAATAATTTCATCACATAGAGACATATAAAGTGTTTCAATGGGAGATTATGCAAAAAATGGGATATGCAATCATAGAATATCTATTTATGGAGAAAAAAATACTCAAATAGGCCAAGGTCCCATCGAATTAGGAAATTATTAAATTGGGATAAAAAAATAAAGATCTAATTACATCTCCTTCAAGATCATGTATACAAATTAGAAAAAAAATGTCATAGAGAAATATTTGAAAATAACAGTTAACCCTCTCAGAACACAACTTGATGATTGGATAAAATCATTGATATAGGATAGATTGTGGATAGATACCAAATTATTAGTGATATATGATAAGTTAAAGTATAAAAAAGGGAGTTTGAATACCACAAATGAAACAATAATGATCAAGACCATGAAAACCATAACAAGTTTAGTATCTAAAGATTCATATATGGAATTAGTGAATAAATAGTGAATTAAATACAAATATAGAAGAGATAAATCGTGGAAGAATTTATGAACAAAATTATATATCTATGGATTATTGGGACATGATATGTCTATGTGTTTATAAGATAAAGGGAAACCAGTGGAGTGAAATATTTTTCAAAAACATCTCAAATAGATTATAATTAAACAAGTTATGTTTTTAATGTGGGATTGTTTATTTGTACAACCCATATACACATGGCCATAAATTATAGAATTTGGAGTGATAAAAAATTCATTGTTAAATCCTATATTCCTAGGATGAATGCAAAAAAAATACACAAAAAGAAAAAAAAATTAGCTGGAAAAAATATTTATTAAATTGGCGGAAATGTTTTAGATCACAATGAAGGGATCCCTAAGAACCAAATGATGTTTACTCACATAAAACCTAATAGAGATAAAAAATAAAATATATGGGAAAAAATGAATATTCTTTACGTATTATGAGTACCGATGATCCTATAGTGAAGGATTAACAAAAGAATATTTTTTTGTAAACATCATGTGATTCAATGACATAATAGGTTTGAAGAAAAATAAAATATAGAATGAAAAGATAAAATGAATTCCAAGAATATCACATAGGATAGAATCATTTATTTGGTTTGCTAAATTATTTATATTCCCATTTAGTGGTAGAAAATATCAATTATTTCATATCACAATTACAAACTGACTTTTTAGTTTTACACACATTAAAATCGTAGATCGAATGAGCTAATAAATAAGATAGGGTGTTATTCCACCTACAATGCAATCTTTTTCATTGCAGTTCCATATACAAAAAATTCTAAGAAGATAGAGTGTTAAAAAAATAAAATTTCATAGATCATGTTATATGTGATAGGATTTTTGTGGTGCTACAGTGCTATACTCCCTAATGTTCATAGTTAAATGTTTCCCTTTTAGTGTCATTTGGTCATATCTAGTATCGTCGATCTGAGATTATACCCCATTCAACTCATCATTATCCAAAATAGACCTAGATACACTATTCAAATAATATCATCAATGGATTATAATCTATTATACAAATATTATTTGGCACTACTAAAATTGAAAACATACTTATTAAAGGCTTATCCTATTCCTCACTCATCAATGTCTTCTAATATTCACAATGCCCATTTCAATATGAAAATTCATGAAATGCCCTTAGTTTTTCTTTTTTTTTGTACCGATAGTGTGCTCCCATATTCCACCTCAAATTCTTTAATCACCAGTGGAGACTAAGAGAGGCATAACAGTTCCTTAACATATGAATTATCATCATCTTCATCGGAAATTCTACCTGATTTTTTGTCACACAAATCATATATAATGATGGAAACTCTTCATGTATCAAACATCTAATAATATGGTACTATAAATTAATCTTCATCATGTAGTAATGGAACTTTGGTTTCATTACATTATGTATTGAACATTGTCATAGAGAAATACATTTTCCTCCAACTTTCAACCCAGATCATCCATCATGTTCGTCACTAAAACCGTATATTTTCTAGCATATGTTATAGCAATGAATTATACCTCTATTTTTAGTAAAATTACCACATTCTACAACTGATATATCTATATTATAGAATTTACTCAACATGTAAATACATGACCCATGGAACTCTTTCCATCAGAATCACATTCAAGGTCAGTATACACATAGCCCTATATTGAGATTCTATCCCCAAAAAACAAAAATAGTTCCTTCTTTCCCTTTCGATACCTTAACATGTGAGATTTTCAGACATGTGTGTTATATGGTATGATATAATTATCCCCAACATCATTTAAAATTGATCACATTACACCATTACAAAATAATATTATGAGCTGTCATTGTAAGTTCTAGATACTAGAAACCCATTCTGTTTTGATTTTGGGTCATTGGATGTGACCAAATGATTTTAAATGGTGTTTGGGGAAAATGAGGAATATTGGGTGATACACTGCATAAAATGGCATATCTGAATAATGGATGTAGGAGTTTTACTTTAGTGTTGGTTGTTATGGTATAATGATTTTCATGAGTTGAAACAATGCCAATTCTTTTTCAGGCATGTATTGAGCATGGAAAAGATGTTGTGACATATTGATGTTTTTCAGATAAATCCATATTAGGGTTAACTTTTATTTGGATATTATGATACCATGTTGAAACCCCATTATTGAATGGTGTTACAGGTCATAGTTCTAGAGGCTATTTCGTGGACCTCAAATCCCCTTCAATTGTTTCTGGGATTAATTCTCAAAACTATGTTTGACTAGGGTAGGCTTTGATGTGGTGTTATACCTTTGGTCATAAAATTCCATTTGTTATGAAGTGTTATGGAATGGTCCAAGGGTTTATGTTGTGGTATTCTATTTTTATGTGGGTCTATAAATACCCTGAGACCCCTCAACCATATTCTTTTCTAACAAATTCTACTCAGACCCAAGGAATCCAAGAGATGTTTTTTATTCTCCACCAATCCCTTTTAATAAGGATTGATTCGAATATCATATATATTAATATTTGGTGATCTATGGTATATTATACATCGATTTTATTTTGGGTTCTCTATATTTTATCTCATTTCCTCACCATTATTATTTTCATGAATTGGAATATGATCTCTATTATCCTAATTATTTTTTCCTTGTTATTGATCAGTCTGTTCATGAAACAATATCTTTGGGAGAATACAGTTTCACTATGGGAGAGGTTATCAATGATTTGTGTTTTCATTACATCATCATTTCAAGAATACAAAACATTCGATGTAGGGTGTTATTTTCTTCTCATTATTTAAATTAAATAGTAATGTTATCATGTTTAAACCATTTTTATGGAATTATAATAACACAAATGAATAATAAAATTGACTAAATGAAAATTGGTTAGCAATTGAATATTAGTGTTTTATAATGTGATAATGTGTTTCCACTTGATTTATTAGACAGTGTGTTATTTATTATATTCAGGTTTAGAATGATATTATTATTAGTTTACCATGTCAAAATATTCTAAAATGATAATAAATTTACATACATAATTAAATAGATTATTTTATTTGTAATAAAAGAAGATGCATGTTAATGAATATGGTGTTTTGTATAAATAAAAGTTAATTAAAATTGAGTTAATATGAATTTTTAATTTAATATTATCTTATTTGGGTCAATGGAATTGGTAAAGGTTGTAAATATTTTTATTTCATAATGCTAATAAAGAAAATAATTTTAATTTAGAATTGTAATTCCTCAATATTTTTGAGATTGTGATATATATTTGATAATTTTTTTAAGAATCATGTAATAATTTAACTATAGTTGGATCCTATGAATGGTATATTACATAAATAAACATGGAATAAGAACTAGCTATATTAAAATGATGATTTCTTAAGGAAAAAGGTGATTATTGTTTATAAAGGTTGTATTCCTTGTGTTGGGGTCATGGGATCCTATTTTATAATGAGGGAAACATGCCTTATTTTTGAGATAGATTTCTTATTAACTATTTTTGTTTTATTATTTTCATATTATGTGCTCTGTATTTGATCTTGTTGTGTGGTGTGGGACTAATATTGTTGATCCTTTTATAGAATATGATATATGGGTGGGGAGGCCCAAGTATGTGGTATCATTTCGAACCATTGATGGTGAGATGCATCATGATATGCATATGGGTGTAATTGATGACACTAGAGAAAATGGAACTGATTGATTTTGGAATTACATGTTGTTTTGAAGGGTTCTGTTTTTATTTTAATGAATTTTGTTTATGTCCACATGGTTGGGTTTCATGTTTTATTTACATTCCATTCCCTAATTCATAATACAACATGATTTTCTTGGTTATATATTACTTTTTTGGTAGATTTGGGGGGTTTTATATAGTCCCAATATTTTGGAATGTTTAATAATGATTAATAAAAGACTTTACTGAAGGAGTTTTTGTTATATAATGAAAACCCTGATGTTTCTCTTGAGAAAATGTGGACATGATATAGATTTTTTTAGAGGGAAGGAAATTCCCTTAAATGGATTATAATTTTTAATATGGAATATTTTTTATAGTTAATTATTGGATTCATAATTAAATACCAATGATTTAAATGTTAAAAAAATAATTAACTTAAAATAGCAATTTAAATTCTTGTTTTCTTCTAAGATATCGAGTCCCTAGTAGTGGCATTCGGGTGTTCAAATGATGATAGAAATAGTTCATCATGGGAATTGATTATTCACAAAGTATAGTTGTGTGGTATATTATATATCTTGTATTTTTCTATTTCATATGATACAAAACCATTTCGATTAGGGAGATTGAACCACAGTAGACTCTGGGAGGGTTTTTTCCCACAACAATCGGGTTGTGGGATTAATGGATGACTGCCCCCTCTGGCCTAACCTATTCTCATAGTCGATTCTATAGTGGTTTTCACAGAGTTGGTTTCCCTATATATATTTCAGAGAGTGTGTGTGTGTGTGTGATTGTATAGGTTTGTGGTGGATTGTCTTTATCTGACAAACATGTTTGTCTATATATAATATCCAACGATTCATTATAGGTATTACCTGTGTTGGTTGTGATTTCAAAATTTTCCTTACTCAGTGTATGATATTTCATTTCTTGAGGTACAATAACCAATGTATGATACCTATCATATGGGATATGGTGGCACCCATAAACCACATAGTTACTATGTGGATGGGATGAAATGATTATATGATGCATGAGGTGCCTGATATGATACTTTTCCCAAGTGTCTATGACCGGGATTATTTTTCAGAGAGACGGATTAAGACATGCAATATTGGAGCGAAGCAACAATCCAGTTTGGAAATGTTAGTAATATACCCATAATACTTCATTACGTTAATATATAATTCATCACATGGTGAGAGATAACCATAGTGAGGCTAGGAACAATGTATACCTATTTAGGTGACTAGTTAGTTTCACGGTGGTTCACTATTCTTTACCATGATTTGTTTATCATATTCATGAGATAATTTAAGGTGGATCCCACTAGGTGTACTGTTATGCTCACCCACATATATATAAACAGATTTTTGGGTCAGAAGGAACATTTTAGAGACTGGGCCAGTTACTACTAGCTTGAGGTTTTCTATATGTTGTTTAGGCTTCATGGGGACACGCATCATTTACCATTTCAAACTATTTTGTTTATTTTTTATTTTTTTTATTTTTTTTAGATTTTTTTGTTTTAATTAATAATAAATATTAATTAGAAATAAATAATAATTAATTATTAAACTTTAAAAATAATCCTTAATTTTAAAAAATTTTATAATTTGGTTGTCAATAAACAATATGAATAAGAAATATCAACTTATAATAAATATTAATTTTTAATTAATATTATTAATGAATATCCAATTAATTACTAATTACAAATTATTAATTAATGTGTTTTAGTTGTTTTGTAATTAGATAACATTTCACTAGAGATAAATAATATTACAAATAAATAATCAATAATTAATAAATATGTTATTATTATAATAATTAATTGGTAAGTAATGCTTTATCGTAAATATTTATTTGTAATTAATATTTCTTATAAATTAATATTTGTAAATATTATTTAATATTATTTAATTAATATTTAGTAGTTTTTAAAATTTTATAATAGTTAATTTTGATTAGAAATACAAAGTTGATTAATTAATAGTAATTATTTAATAATTAACTAGTAATGAGAAATTCAATAATTTCATCATTATTATTTATATTTAGTGACTAAAAAATAAGTTTAAATTGTTATTAGTAAATATGTAATAATAATTATTAATGATTATTTAATTATTAATAAATAATTAGTTTATGAGAAAGTAATATTATTAATAGATAATTAAATCTAGTTTTGTAACTAAAAAATTAATAACTTATAATATTATTATTATTTTAAAAAATTATTAATAAATGGCTAATTTAGAATATTTATTATAATTTAAGGTTATTAAATAGTAAATATTATTTTAAAATAAATATTTTTTACAAATTAATATTAATTATCATTAATTAGTTAATATTTTAATGATAAATTAATAAAAAATTTGTTAATAATCACTTATTTATTAATTTAATCCATATTATTAATATTAATTAAGAAAATAGTGATTATAAATATTTATTAGTAATTGTATAATAATGATCACTAATATTAATTTTATTAATTAATCAATGTTTTATAAATAGTACTTAATATTATTAATAAGTAATTAAATAATTTTTAATTATTAAATTTTTAAAAACTAAAAATAATTTGATTATTATTATTAATTAGTGAATAAATATTAAATTTAAATAATCATTAGTAACTATTATTTGTTACAAATTTTTATTCAATAAAAATTAATATTAGTAAATGGTAAATAAATTTATTTAGTCAATATATATTAGTAAGTAATATTTTTTGGTAATTAATATTAATTAGAAATAATTTTTAAATAAATTAAAAATAATTTAATAATAATTAATTAATAATTAGTAATGAAATAATAAAATATCTATTATTAATGCATAAAAAACTAAATAATACTCGAAAAAAGTTATTAGTTATTTTCTATTAACAAATTTTAATAATATTTAGTCAATTAAGAATTAATTTTGTAACACAAATTTTTTAATATTAATATGTAATTAAATATTACTTTATTACTAATTCATTACTAGTAATCAACTACTAACACTTAATTAGTAATATATTAATAATATTATTAATCTGATAAAAAATAATTAGTTAATTAATACTACATTGGAAATCCGTATGTATTTCTGGGGAATGGTCCCTTATGAAAAGGTTCTTTGGGTGATGGTTTCTGTCAAACCTTCATATAGCTTAGTGGGAGTAATGTTTAATATTAAATATCTATTAATTTCTACTAAAAAAAATAAAATTTAAAATTTAAAACTAAAACAATAGTTTAATCAATACGTGTTTAAGGGTACAATGCCTTTGGTATTAACCATGGATCAATGGTGCTACCCACTTTAACACCAATGTAGTAGCCCCAAAACCCCAAAGGTGTTGAGTGGGATGACCCCTTTCTATATTAGTGTTTAAATATAATTAACCTAAGATAATTGATTTAATTTTTTTCAAAAAATGTATATAAAGAACTTATGAGTAGGTGTTGAATGGTGTATATATATTATCTATCTCTTCAGCATATTTTGTTATAGGGTAATGAATCCCATCTGTATGTTTATTATACCCTTTGTGCAATTCGCCTACCTGGACATTTTTGGAGGTGTGACTCAGGTGGGCACCATCTCATTTATCTCATTATCGGCCCAAGATGGGTAATATTTGGGGGACGTGGTTATGATAGGAATTCATGGGCATCAAATATGGGAAACATGAAGAATTTTTAAATGTTCTCACATAAACTACTACATGTTATGAGATGATATTTCATAGATGTTTTTTAGAAAGAAGTTACCAACCCATCAAAAATGATTTTATTATATGGTTTAATATCTCAATGAATACTGTATCTTAAAAATGGGTTACAAAAATATAGATGAACTAAAAAAGTCATTGATAGACTATAATATTTTATGAAGGAGTTATAGAAGTTCACATGCTACTAATAAATATAATGATCATGTGAATGAAGCATCCCAATGAGAAATATATATTTCTAAACCTAAGGATTATTACAGGTACAATCAAAGAAGTCAAAAAATTTGGAAATGAAAAGTACAAATAGATATGTGACAATATATCCTAATTATTAAGGGTCTCCATGGGTTGGTATCTTGTGTGTGGATAAATAATGAGAAGACAAATTCAAAGTATGATTAATTGAAGTTGTATTCCAACAAAACTAATTCAAATCTAAATATGTATTCCCCACTAGCTGATAAAGTAAAAATGGTTATCTATAGTGACTCTCCATCATCCTCAACATGATGTAATTGGAATCCCCATTTCCAAATGGATTTAAATCCAATTAATTCAAATTAAATTGTTAATAGTTTTAGGGGTTATATGATCCATTGGGGTTTCTAATTTCATGGGAGATATTATATGTGGGTAAGTTTCATGAAAATATTAATTCATATGGTTAAATGTTATGATGTTCCAAATTTAATATCAGAGTAGTGAAGGTGACATTAGGTTGAATATGTAATTATATGAATAATGGTACAAATGTATATAATTATTGGTTATAGTTATCTTCATCAACGCCCCATTGAAGTGATTGTTTCAAGAGAACATATTATAAATTCCTATCAGACCCTTATGATGGAGGATGATACCTTGATGGAAAAGAAAAAAACTGGATTTTATGATTTATATTATTTATGCTAATATGATGTGTCATCTTTGTGACACATATCATGTTAATGGTATGATTTATTTTAATATTTATTTAGTTATCTATTTGTTTATTTATAATAGGAGTTACTCGGAGTTGGAGGTCGAGCTCTATGGTTTTTATGGAAAAATAAGCCCTGACACAAGGGTGACACACAATTAGTGAAAAAATGTTAAAACAAATATGAGTGGAGACTTTGGGGGAATGTCTTGTTTCACATTGATTTAGAAAGATATTTATAAATAAGATATAATATTGAAAAATTATGTTGGTTTTATTTTTAGGAGACATTTTCTCACACATATATGTAAATTTATTCTTCAAACTATTCAGCTAGACCATGCAGTGTGTCTGAATCCTTAATAAATTAATGTTTATCATCTCTCTCTGTCTCTCTCAATTTATACACGTTACCAGAGTAATATATCTTCAAACTCATGCAGAGCCTCCCACCCATTGATTTTAGCTTCATCTATATCCTCTTTGGTGGATTTCTGACATCCTTCAGTGATTTCATTCAATATATGCTTGATTTCATTAGGATTTCTCATTAGCCCGAATGGCCCAAAGGCCTTATTTTTATTTTATTATAGATAATCCCCCTTTTAAGGGTTGAAAGGGAACCCGTACATGACCTGTATTCTCAAGGCACAAGGCCCAACATGACCCGTAATGAATGACCCGAAGGCCTAGAGGCATACCATGCCCAATACATGACCCAGAGGCCCAGCCCACTAGAACTTCCCCTCCCTAGCTTCTGCATCATTGATTGACTTTAGCTCCCCACCTGCATTACTGATCGGCTAGCATTGCCTCATACAAAGATGCACAGTGCATGGTCCCGATGGCAGTTGCCAAACCCTCTCATTCTTCCAATCCAGTTAGCTCTGCTTCTGGTGACTATTATTGGTGCTCTGATCCTTATATGGGGCATGCTCTATGTGAACTAGGCTACTTCATGGTCTTCAATGGCCCGAAGGCCTTGTGTCCCAAAGGCCTTTGATGGCCCGTTAGGATTTCTCCTTCCCTTCCAATAATTTCTCTTTGTTCTACCATTTTCATGGAAAGAGGAATCCCAAAATATTGATTGATCTGAACTTAGGGGGTTTTTGGTGGTTTTGTGTTCTTTATTTTTCTATTAATTTTTTTGGACATCTACTCTTGGGATCTTATAGTTGTCATTAACGGTGACAATATTTGGTTTGATTCTAAGGTAGGTGTCACTATTTTAGTGTTCATTTTCATGGATTTTCCTCCATTCATAATTTACCTTCGATTTTTCTTATTAATATGCCCCTTATTTGGGTTATTAGTGTCTGTTTATCCATTGTTGTTGTGATCTTTTAAATGAGATGTGATTTTTATGGTTTAAAGTATCTTTTAAATTGCAGTTTTCTTTGATGAACACCATGTGTTTGTTAAAATAGATCACTGATTTTTTATGATATAAATAGGTTTATAGAAGATTATTCAAAGATATATTTTATAGTGTTGAAAGCAAGATTTGTTATGGGAAAGAGTGGTTTTGGAATATAGCTTTTAAATTGATTATGAAATTAGAACATATTGTTATTTATGTTATTGGGTTTTGTAGAACAAGGGAGAACCATTTTGTGTTTGTGTTTACAAATTAGACCAATGGATCTTTATAGAATTTCTTTTAATGGATAAGGAGTGTTTTATAAGGAAAAATTGATGCCTTTCCGAAGAATACTAAGGGACATCCAAAAACATGACCATGTAGACATAGATTACCCAAGGAATTTTGATTGGGCTCCTGAAATACTGATGTTGATTCGTGACATGTTATATTTTTCTTATTCATCTATCAAAACCATGTGTTAGAATAAGATATTTTTTATGATATTGGTGGGAGCCCATTGTGTACACTACATATGCCCGTTTTGATTTTATTTGCATTGTTTATGAGGTTAGTGTTTTGTTGTTGTGATACTATAAGCTTATACCATTTCCATTATTTTCTGGTATATATTATTGTTATGTTTATACCCATGTTTATTACATGTTTGTGGTGTATTGAGAACATTTATACTGGGTGGCATTGATTCATTATTTGAGCCATGTTTAATATTCTTTGAAATTTTTGTTTTTTTATTGTCAAAGATCAATGAGATTCATAATGTATTATATTCAAGTGAAGTTTCTTTTAAAAGTGATCATGGTTTTGAAAATGAGTTTTTAGACTAGACTTATTGTTTTTCAAGGGTAAATTTCATACACAGGTTCATGGTGGTTTCTTAAAAATGATTTTTGTCCCACACTATTCATATACTTTTGAGAATATACATACCTTGTTTTATACTAAATGGGTAACTATAGGGGAACCTTATAGTTTGGTTTCCCTTATTGATTACCAACATACATTGTTGGTTTAGATGTGTAAATGTGGTATCATGGTGTTGGATCATTTGGATTTGATATATTTTCCTCTTTGGTTATTATTCCCTATATTATGTTATGGATATATATATAATATGTATATATCTACTTAATACATGTGATGTGATGATGCTATGATATCTTATTTTGGAATTTTTTATATTTACTCTGTTGTATATTCATATCTATTTTTTTTCTGAATTATAGGTTATTTTTTCATCTGATTTATGGATGGGAAATATATAATTTTCATTGATGAAACCATTCCCAAACAGTTATTTATGATTCAATGAGGATTTTTGTGAACCCTAATTGATCGAGGCCATGCTTTGGGAATTGGGAATGTCATCTCTAGATGACTCCGATTAACTCATTAAAAGATGATATCCGATTCCACTTATAATTTGGGGATTAGTGGTTAACCGGAGATTGAACAGTCAGTGCTCGATAAGTGGGTATGGGGTAGTGTTTGGCGTGCTCTTTCTCATGTAAAATCTTAAGATTCCATGTGTTTCATGAGTTTTATTGATTATTAAAAACTGGTTTTTTCTTTTCATGATGATATTTAATGTTTTTCATCATTGGGTATGGGATTTTGAAAGAACCCTTGAGTTAATTTGTTAAATAATGAGTATCATGGTGGACGGGTGGAGAAGATCATCGGTGAAAAATTAGTAGTAACTTTGTGATGCTTGTGTGACCTTGTTTATAATCTTACAGTGTTGTTTCATATTGTTGGCACATGGTTTATCTGATTTTTCAACCAAACAAGGGATAGTGGAAAAATAATTTAAACATGGATTTTTCAGCCCTTCTTAATTTTAATATTCTATTTATCAGAATGTAAATTATTGGGAGCAGTTATAATGGTTTCTTATTTTCTATTTGGTGTTGTTTGAGATTTAATTGTGTACTGAATAAGTTTTTCCATATGTTTTATAGATAATGAATGATGAAAGGACCTACTTTATACATAAAGTTGGACCTATATTGAATATCCAAAAAGTAACCCTTCTAGTTGATCATTTCCTGTTGGAATCAATTATCATTATGATTTAGTACTTAGGTCAGGAGGGATAAAGATGTTAGATACACATAGTTGACCATGAACATGAGTTCACCAAGAAAAATCAACCTGTATTTCATGGTGAAAGAAAAACCAAAAGCCAGAGGAATTGATCGAGATGATCAAGTGTATATTCAAATTTATAAAGACCCAAGAGACCTCCAAAAACAAATTCCACATTTACAGGTTGGAATAAATTTGAAAAAAATGATGGGAATACATGGTGAAGTAGAGATCCATAAGGATCTCACATAGACTACCATCAAGAGGTTGTTCATCGGTAATATTATCCTCTAACATTGAAGGTTTAGAATGACTATGAATTCTTAAAATTATAGAAATTAGGTTTTACAGTGATAGAATATTCTTATTATTATTTCATGTTAGTCCATTTTTTCTCCTCATATCCTCACAAACAACTATCTCATGGTTAGACATTTTAAAATGGGTTCAATGGCCGATATCAAATCGTTGAGTATTCTCCATTTTCTATAATCCTATTATTAGGTGCATGATAAATAATATAAGGGTGATTCAGTAGCGTAGAGAAGATATTTCTCAGTAGATATTCTATAATAGTTGGAAATTGAAACAATTCTACCTCACAAAAATAGGATGTTATCTGAACCTCATCATATTAGCGGCAATGATGATCAGAATTCATCATGTTCAAAATCAGTGGATTCTTTAGGGAATAAAACAAAGACTTACTACCAGTGTGTGAGGTCTTTCCATATCATAATCATTTCTCTTGATTCTACCATCACATGCCCCCATTGTTCTCATCGGGGTCTTCCACAACACTTCTGAAAGGCCTTCATTTATAGGAGTGGAGTGTTTTCTTATTTTTTAAGGGTGTAGGATATATCCATCAGTATAGATGGGATTATCATCCATCTACAATGTATTAGTGAGGTTCGTACATTGTATGACATTATGAAGCTCATACAGAACATGAGGAATCCATATCTTATTTGAACACTTTAATAAGTATGGTGTCTAACACATATTATATGGAAATAACCTTTTTTATTTTGGTGTTTTTCATTCATTTATATATATTATGTTGTTTGATGATTTTTGTATATTATATGATATTACTTCATTCGTGACGGATATAAATACCTCATTGGAGAAGATAAAGCAAGGTTTTAGGTTCCCAGAGTGTAAAATTATGATTTCTCCCAATAATGTATTGTTGGATTTCATTGTGTTATACAAATAAATTTTTTTCACATAACTAATATGAATTAGATGATCTATTCTAAATACCATATTGAATATTATTATCATTGTTTCATGTTTCATTCTCCTAGTGGGAGCACTCAAATATTACATGGTGGGTGGGATCTGAGGTTGGGGAAGGAAGGACAATTTTCTAAAGATCTTCGATCGATTTTATGATAGTCATATATTTATACATTTATTTATCAATTTTTATTTTATTTCTATCTTTTGGTGTTTGTGGAATGGTATTCCAAGTTGTTGCAGGATGAAATTTTATGGCTAACAACCCGGTAATAGTTTGATGTCACTATCATTATGCTCCCTAATATGGGCCTCATAAATTTTCATCCATATCATATGGCTCATGTCATGTTGAAATAGTTTATGGGTTAGTTATAAGACCAAAAAATAAATGGGTTTATCAATTATCATGTTACACAGAGGGTCTCCCTGTTTCTATTTTCAATTACATATTATCGGAATCTCAAAATCTTCATAGATTATCTTAATCACAATGAGCATATCATTATGAATAGAATTCATATTTCCTAAAATTGTAGATATTTTTTATCAAGAGGTTCCTTGTGGTTTAAGAAACTATGCTATGGTTATAGTACCATTAGTTTAGGGTCTAGGATTAGGATTTTCTTAATATCCCCTTTATGAGATGTTTTTTCCTTGTTTTAGTATCTGGATTTTTTTGGCCTTTCCAATTCTCCTACAGACATTATACCATTGACGATATGAGTTGTTCAAATCTTTTTTAACTGTTTAATATTTTTATTTTTATGAAAATTTGGTGTTCTTTATGATATAAGAAGAATATAGATACACTATAATATTTTTTGGGGAATATTAAATATCATTATTTGTAAGAAAAATAATCCGAATGGTAGTTCTAGATCCAGTGGGTATAGTTTTCAAGACATATGACTTTTGAAAATGGGATTTGTGATGATGTTTAAAAGATCCAAAGGTTATTCCTTGGGAGAATCAAATGATTATTCTTTTTATCATTATCGTTCTATAAAATATTGGATATTACTGGAGTTTTTTAAAGTAAATATCATGGATAGATTCCCCATGATAGTGTTGTCTAGGAATGGGGTGGAGTTAGAGTTGACCAAGAAGTTTCAATATCATTTTTAGGAGTTATGAGTTCATTTTATATCATCTTATTTTTGTATTCTTTAGGATATGGGGTTGGAATTTGTGGTGTATTATGATTAATCACATGAGGTTTTGGGTTTTTTTATGTAGGATGATCACATGGTGGTCTATGGATCTCATTATCCACACCCATATGAGATAGCATACCACACCGCAAACCTAGAGTTGATAGTTTTGATGCATGTGTTGAGAGACTCAGCCCCATTTCTTCTTTGGGGTTAGTATATGGTCTACATGGATCATAAGAGCCTAAATCATATCATCAATAGTAGGAAATTATACCTAAAGCAGAGATTTCTGGATGATTATCATCAGAACATTTATTTCAATATCACTTTTTTTCTCAGTGAGGGGAATGTGGTCTTTGATCCCTGAACCATAAATTTTCTGATAAATGAAATTATAGAATCAAGGGATTTGTATTGTATAATGCATTTGTTTTTTGATCTATTTATAAAGACATTTGAGGATTGAGAGGGGGTTTTCTTGACCAATGATAAGTACAACCTCTATTATTAATCATGTAATGGGTGACCATAAATCTGACCCTTACTATTAGAAGCATTTTCTTGTTCAAAATGGTGGGCTAGACCATGGGGATGGGTATTAGTCTCTTGATGGTACCCTGTTCACTAGGAAGTGTCTCGTAGTTACATTTACCACAAGGTAGGATTTGATTCATGAATTGAATTTTTCTAGTCAGATCATTCGAAAAAGGATTCAATTATTTTTATACTATATGGGGTTTGTATTGTTGCCCTAGTGTTATATTATTGGTTGTGTATTTTATGTACCAATTATTTAATTACTATATGATCAAATTAGATATTCAAAGTTCATATTCATTTTATTATACTTTTCCAATCCTAGTGTGGAAGTGGGACAAGATCATCATGGAAATTTTGATCAATCAACCCCATGCTCCATGTGGGAATGGAAGTATTTGTGTGATTATATATTGTTTGACTAATTCATCCCACATACCTATATATTGGGAGTTAACCAATGTAGATTATATTGAGAACATGTATTTTTGTGAGATCATCATGCTTCATGGTGTTCCCTATATTATTATTTTGGTTTGGGATTCCCATATTTCTTCAGAATTTTATATAAACTCTATGAATTATTGAGAATATAGTGGAAGTTTAGAATGACATATAATTCATATATTGATTATCAGATTGAGCCGCACATTAAGAATCATGAGTATGTTCTTCGTACATCTGTTATTGAATTCATGGGATAGTTAGAAAGGAAAATGTAGTTTGTATAGTTTTCATATAACAATACTTACTAGGAATTGATTAGGATGGACCTTTTTGTGGAATTGTAAAAGTATTCTTGTTGAACCCCATCATGTTGGAATGGGCTAGGTGATTTCTTATTTTGATTATGTCCCATCCTGTAATGATAGAGAAAATGAAATTAACCCAAAAGATGTCGAAGACAAAAAAATTACTATAAATCATATTTTGATCGTCATCATCACCCATTGTAGTTTGAGGATGGTGATCAAGAGTTCACTTGAAAATATCTTCTACAGGGGAATCATTACAATAGTAAGAATGAGAAGTTTTTGATGAGTTATATCGAGATTTTTTATATTATGAAGCATATTGGAGAGGTATCATATTTGTTTAAGTTTCATAAATGACTATCAAAGATCAACAATTTCATCCTCATGTATAGTTTGAATATGTGTTTTCCAAACCCATACCTTGTGATATTGATTGAAACTGCATCCATTACTATGGAATAACCTGTTTATATTCTAGTCTAACAGAACTAGGAGATCCGTTGTACGTAGATCTCATTGGATAGTGTTCCTTGATAGAATCGTGGTGATATAAAAAACAATTGGTAAAGGAATTTTTTAGTGAAGGATTAGTGTCCTTGCCTATATTCATCTGATGATCCATTAAGATATTCTGCAGGAATAATGTGGCATGATGGGGAGATTTTTGACACTTATATGTTCACTTATACATTTTTTGTAGATATTTATTTATTTATTAGGGTATTTTCCATGATTTGTAGGTAAAAAGCCTTAGGTTTTTAGGAAAATTGACCATGGGCATGGTTGGGTCATGGTTAGTGAAACCATGAGTCCAACTATATGAGATTGAATTCTGGGGGCATTTGGTCTGTTAGATAGCTTATGTTCATCTTTCTAGTCATGAAAGGATCTTTAGAATCTGTGTGGGTTTGGTTTTGGGAAGAATGTTTCTCTCTTAGGGTCAGAGCATGGTTTGTCTTACTGTGCATCCAAACTATGAGATATTTCTAGATCAATAAAATGTAGTTTTTTTACCAATTCATCAATTATATATTTATGTTTTCTCCCAATCATTTCAATAACCACTCATTGAAATCATATTACACAGACCTTGGATGCTTTTTACCTCTCTATTTAAGTAGATTTACTACTTCCTTTGGTGATTTATTCCATGGTATGATTTATTTCCTCATTATTTCCACTTCATTCCACTTTATTTATCAATTTTCATCCATTTTTATGGAAGGTGGAAACTGAAGCATGCGATTTGGATTATCCTTGGGTTATTGATGGTGGGTTTGTGTTTTTTTTCGTATCAGGTGTGTGAGGACATCTCTTGCTCAAATCATCATGTTTTCATTAAAAAAATCTATATTCTGTTTTATATCTATAGAGGTGTCTAAATTTAATGGTGATTTTCCATGAATTTCAATTGATTCATGATTTACCATGGTTTTCGTTAATAAAATTACAAGTAATTTGAATTATTTGTGGTGGTTTATCCATTCTTAATGTCAATATTGAAATAGGTTTGCAATGTAATAATTTAATGTGTCTTTTCAAAGGTATTTTTCATTATTGTGCCCCAAATGTTTGTTAAAATGGATCAAAGAGTGTCGATGGTTGCAAATGTGTTTCAGAATGTTTTTCCAAAGAGGACTTTCATGGTGTAAAATTCATGACGTGATATGGGAAGGAAATGTTTATAAAAATTGAATTAAAATTGATAATAAAATAGTCACTTGTTATTGTTTATCTATTTAGTGTTGTGTAGATAATGGGAGACATTTAGTTTTTATCTGTGTCTGTGAATGTATTAGACTAGTGGACCAGTAGTCTATGTCCTGGATGAGGTAGGGAGTGTTTTCTAATAATTCATGGGAGCCTGTAGGAGGAAGACCGAGATTTTTTCCAAAACATGTCCAAGTAGATTAAGAGTTCCCAATGAATATGGTTCGGTACGAGGAAAACTGTGAGAGAATTATATTTTTTTATTTCAACAATAGTCAAATTTAAAAACAATGACATCAATTCAAGATGGGTGTTTCAAAAATAATAATAAGGTGTAATTAATGGTATCTATTTAAGTATTAATTATTTTATGGAGTATGAGTTTTTGAATGTATATATATATATATATATTTGTTTGGTTATGTTGGTCATTATATCAATATGGACATATGGAAGTTTTTTATAGTGAAGTGATATATTATATGGAAATTATCGATAAATATGTATTGAATATGTGGTTACTAATGCATAAATGTATTGAAAGACTCATGTGGATATATTTTTTCCTATTGAATCACAAAAATAAAAATGGAAATAACATTCAGAAACTCTAATGTGAGATGCCACCTTTTTCAATGTTAACATTCTAAAACATTGAGTCCTAAGTTAGTATTTTCAATTTCATTCAAGTGTCTCTATCACTAACATTGGATAATTGAAATGTTGTAAATATGGTGTGGGAACAAACCCATTTTTTATAGATCTTCATTACATTATTCCTTGATGATCTTCAGTAGACACATAATGAAAATAATAACTAGAGCCTAAAACATATTAATGAAGAGCTTAAAAATAATCCTAGTTAAATAATGTTTTTAAATAATTATAACAATATGAATTTGATTATAAAATTATGAGCATCTTATAGTCCAAAAAAATACTTTGGATACTATTATTTCTGACCTTATATATTAAAATATAAATATAGTATTACATTCCAACTATGTGAATGAATATATTATTATGTCATAGGAAAATATATATGTCACCTATTTTTTCTCATGTTCTGGCATAAAAATGCACCCTAATTTATGAAGATATTAAATAACATGCTTTATATTTTTAGACCTTCAATAATTAATCATTATTTTTTTACATCCCTATAAATCATACATATATTATATCCACATCATTCCCATCAAAATTTCTTATATTCAGAAAATAATTTAATAAATTTTACTACTGAATAAATGTAATTGTATAAATTAATAATTAACTGAATATCATCAAAAAAAATTATATATAATATCATCATTTAACAATATTAAACTTAGTGGTGGAGCTGAGATAATATCATCTTATTTGAAAAGAATGTCCACGAATCTATTACAAACGATTCATTTTTTTCCAATCCCATATAGATCATAATTTTATTCATCGATTATCTTCATGTTCTATATCAAATTAATTCACATTGGTATATTTCATTTATTTGATCAGATTTTTTATAAATGAAAAATAATATATATCAACAAATGTAACAAATAAAAACATTTACCCGCAAATTTTTTTATTACATATTATAGATGTACCTAATAAATGATAATAAAAAGGATGGGAATGCTTAAAAGTTAAACATGTAAAATGTTAGATATCAATAGGAGCAGTCTCTTATATACCATAGATGGGAACCTATATCTAGAAGAAGGAATCATATCATAAGGGAGAGGTACAATACATTTCCCACTAGGAGGAATAGTTTTCTATTGGTAAAAATATACATTAATTGGTATTGACTTCATTGGGATTAGATACTACTCTGGTGATTACCTAGTAGGGGAAACTAGAAAATAAGGTTCATATGATAATGTAAATATCTTTTATCAAGTACTTCACATAAATCATTTAATTCCCAGAATTCTATCACCAATTAATGGAAATTTATATAATGATTAACCATAAAAAGTTTTCTCAAGGCAATGAAAGTGTGTCCATGATGATGATCCATGATATAAAAAATCAAATAAAAATAATTATAAATTTATTATATAAAAATTTAATTCAATAAAAATATTATAATATTAGTAGTGATCATAAATTCAATCCTACAGCTCAAATCCAGCACTAGTTTTCCAACATCTAATTAAAAATTATATATTTATAACTCAAGATTATCTATGAAAAAAATTGAAGGTTATTATGTAAACTATAAAATTCTTATCTCCTATCGAGTTAAATCTAATATTGTAACCTTCTACATACTTACATTATAAAATGCATTTTTATATCGACATCTCATCCTGTTAACTTTTTCACTAACCATTTCACCATAATATTGTGTTTTCCAATTTTTTGACAATAAAGAATAGGGATAAATAAAAAATTTCATTACAATGTTATATTTATACATGTGATTTGAACCATTCAGGGAATTCATTACAATGTAAATTCACCTTCCATCAAGGAGAAAAATGACGATTTTTTCTATTTATAATATCTTTATATTTTCTATAAAATTAGTCATTTAATGAAATTTTCCTATGATAATTACATCATTTTATATTTTATAACTTCACAATTGAAAAAAATATAAATGATGTTATATATTTCACTCATCGAGACTCAATCTAACAAATGGATATGAACGCAAATTTTTCTCAGGAATAGGAAGTGATGGGAATGTTAACATGACTGAACCATATTTAATATATTCAGTTCCCATATATTGATTATATATTGTAGTAATACTACATAGATACATACAACAAAAATCCAAGAATTATTTAGCTAAATAAATTTTTAAAATTGAACCCTCGGGACTGTTCATATTTCTCACATATGATACTGTATATATATTATATTCATCAAGATACATGGAACAATAATAAATTGTGTCAAAATGACTATGACGAAGAGTGCCTTTTCAAGATCAATTTCCTCAAGACCTTGGTCTTCCAGGACTAACAAATAAGACCTTCTGGGGTTCCATACTAAAAACCACGAGTTCAGGGAGGAATTTTCAAACCATGATTATATGTGATCCACCAAACACTGTGGAAACCAATGTGGGATTGGGATTTCACCCAAAACCTCTCTTCAAATAAATGAACATACAACTAGGCCTTCCCTTCAACAATAATCCATCTAATCCAAATTGTATTACAATTACACTGATGTTTAACTCTTCATCGGGACTTGTCATCATCCCACTATAATCAGAATTATTTTCAAAACAAGTCTCCAAAAATGATCCAAATTATCTAACCCAAGAAATCATTATCATTACAAAACTATTTTAGGGAAATCCACATCACAACTAGGCTATACCATGCATTCGATAGCACTTTTCAGAGTCAATTGCCTCTTATGTCCTAGGTCTTCGAGGCCCAATATAAAACTCAATCCAGGGTTCCATCATAGTGGATCCAAGAGATATTATATAGGAAGATACTAGGGTTGGAAAGGATGAAGAGGATAATTATTAATTAATAGATAATAGTTATTATTGAACTAATCACTAAATAAATGTTAGTTACTAATTAAAAAATTTAATTATAACTAAATGAAAATTATTTATTAATAATTACTATGTGATATTAATAATTAATAATTAATAATTAATTATTAATTAAATAATATTAATTACAAATTAATATCATTATTTTATAATAAAAATATATTACAAATTATTAATTTAAAAAAATATATAATCAATTACTAATTTAGAAAAAAATGTCTATTAATAATTAATAGGTTTTAATTCATTGATAATTAAATAAAACTTAATTTATCATGAGTAATATTTATAAAAAATAATACTAATAACTATTAATAATTACTAATACATATTAATAATTATTAGTAAAAATTAAATTGAAAATAAATAATAATATTTCTAGATAATAATATTAATTTTTATTACATATTAATGTCCACCAATTATGAATAAAGATAATTATGTAATAAAAATTATTTATTATTAATTAGTTATTAATTAATCAAGAGTTATTTTTAATAATTATACAAAAATACACATAAATATTTAAAATTATAATGTAGTTTCTAATTGTTAAAAATAATTGTTAATTTATTACTAATTAATTTATAACTATTATAGAAAAAAGATCCAACCAAAAGACAATGAACCTAAACATTTACTACAGCTGAAGGAAAACGATAATAGGAATGCAAAAAAAATGGATGGGGTTATAAAAAAAGACATGAACACATCAAGATAATAAAACTACAGTTTAAAAAATTAGGATCATTCAAGTAATCAGAATCAAAATAATCACAATCATTATCAGTTTCCCATTATAACTGTGAATTTCATTCATTACAGATTCCAAGGATCTTATCCTTGAACCTTTCACCCACTAGAGTGAGATGGATATTTGATTCCTTGGATGATGACCTAGTAGGAACATTCATAGGAGACAGAAATAATCCATTTGTGGACTTCTTTTTTGAGGAATAAGATCAACCCCATCACTGCTGACCATATTTCCCTTTCCATTTAAAATTGAATACTTCAAGGAAGTGTTATTATTTCTTACCATAGATTGGATATGATGGGTGTTTATTAAACCATCCTCTTTTCCACGAGGAATCCATAATCTAAAACATTGCACTATTTCCTAGAAATTCTGGAAGTACTTTAGTAATTATAAATCTCTTGAAGATAATCCACATTGTAGTGAACATCAGATTTCTTATTTTATTATACATTAGAACTTGCCATAAAAAGACTACGTATATTTTCTATAAAATACACACTTGATAATCATCGAGTGAAGTATAATACTAAGACACAACAACAATAGAATCTAATTCAGATTGGTCCACATTGATATTATTCATTCCATCCAAATAAGTTACTTTCATAAGAATCGAATTAGATCATCCAACCTAATGAAGAGGTTCTAATTGAAGATAACTAAAACTAAATTATGGTTCCTCATTTAAAGAATCATGTTTACTAATAACATTCCAATCCTTCTATTCAAGAATGGAAAATGAACTAATAAAAACCAATGATATTACTTCAACACTTAATTCACCACTAACAATTTATTTTTGTACATTATAGCCCATTGATTCCAATTATTCCATTATAGATATTTTACTAAATTCTTCCTATGGTTCTTTTATATTGTATTCCCTTATGGACTAGATTATTTTATCATACCATTACCATCGTAATCCATTGAAGTATTTCCCTTCAAAAAAGTAAAGTTGAAAAAATTACTCCTTTATTTCACATTCAATTGACCAATAGATATGAAATTTTGACAAATATCACAACAAATTTCATACTCAGAATTGGTTTTTATATCATTAGTGGTAGAAATAGGAGTTATATCTATAATAGCAGTGGAATAAAAATCAATTTCAATAAGAGTTCTCACAAATTAGTCACACAGGATGTGTTTTTGTCTTCTTATCCAGGATAATAAGAACACCAATGGTAGCATTAAGACCATGAAAGAATTTATTATGAAAGAAAATCCATTTTTGACCGTGAAAACTAATCTAAAACTATGAAAAAGATTTATTGACCCTTGACACATTAATACCATTCATCTATTAAAGGATATGAAGAATTCCTGACATAAAAAACAATGAACCGAAGGAGAACACATGGACCTTGGATTCATTATATTGAAACAAGAAGTGAAAGAAACATTTTTCTTACAAAATAATTTTCAAAAACAAATAAAACCATGATAGAAAATAGATAATTCAAACAAGTGAATCAATCCACCATGACTTATGACAATTAGGAAGAACAAGTCTAAAGAAATATAGAGTTTATACCAATACAGATACATTTTTGAGAAGGATTACCGATTATATTTATGATGGTATGATGATACTTTATTGATGATCCTACAAGTAGGGGAATCCTTAAAAATCACCAGTAGATGTTGATCATAATCATTCCTTCAATCAGAGGAATCTCTTGAATTCTTTCTTGTATCTCATACCTCTTCAAACCCACATAAATAAACATGAATGAATGAAGACACCTAGGTCATCATAGGTATACACACATCATCCTCTCTAGTTACAACAACATCAAGAGAATTGGTCAACTCCAATTAATGTACACCACCCACTACAATTAGTATTGCTATCTCCATGTGTGTTCTAAGTAGAGACAAGGGAAACAATTTTGATATGAATGAAGACTCATCAACTTCCCTAGTCACCTTAGGAATAGCTCCTCATGCATTACGATTTCCCACCACATCTTAGACATTATCCATCCCACCATCTAAACAGAAGGACTCATGAAAATATTGGATCTGCAAGATCGGGAATCATAAAATGATGTACTGAAACCACTATTGAGGTGCAACTCCCAAAAAATCACCTCAATCATAAATGTTGTCCTCTATTCTGAATATGTAATAGAATTTCCCTTCTGTATGTTTGATATTACATTTCTAATAATTATTAATTATTTGTAAACATAGAAAAATTAGCTAAAAATTATTATTAATATTTATTAATGATCTATAATTAATTATCAATCTGAAATTAAATAATTTAATTATAATTATTAATAAAAAGTATATATTTTATATTTACTAAAAATAATTATCATTTTATTTATATTTATTTAATAAATATTAATTAATAATAAACATAACAAAAAAATGTTATTAATTTTTTATTATTAAAATTTATTATTTATTAATTGAAAACAAAAATAAATAAATATTATAAAATATTAAATTTTAATTATAAAATGACGAATTAAATTTTAATTAATTAATAGTAAATAATAATTACAAATTAGAAATAATTATTTAATTAATTAAAAATTAACAAATAATTAATTAATTAATAATTAGTCAAGGCATCAACAAATATTGAGGGGTCTCTCTGTGTGAGCTAATGTGTATATGTGTGCAGAAAACATCAGTCACTTGGAATTTTGATGGTATAAATTATATTTAATGTGAAAAAGGATTACATGGGTTGATGTATCTATGAATAGTAATGGAACATTGTAGAAAGAGGGTTCCTCTTAGTAGTCTGACATTAAAGATGTTTTCTAGAGGGTTGATGATCATAAATTGAGTCATGATGCACTTTTCATCATAAAAAAAGAAGTATAAAAAAGGATGTTGGTGACGAGGATTTTCAATTGGTTCGACCTAAAAAAATTTTATCTCCCTCTACCATTATTAATAAAACTTGTGTTTTGTAGCTTGATTAGTGTGAAAACTGTTATATGTAGATAAGAGATCCTAAAATTTTATTTTGGAAAATGGATTTTGTTAATGATATTGAGCTAGATTTTGTGGCGGATGTATCTATCCTATAGGTCTCTTATAAATAAGTTACTTTGTCTAATATATTAAATATATCTCAAAACAAAAGAATTGTTTTGAGAAGAATTCAGCAACCTGTGTGATGGCTCTGATTTGGTTTCAAACAATGTTCATATTGGTGATCAAGAAATGGAGTCCCATGTCAAGGAAAAAAGAATAGTCAGGTATGGATGACCAGACTAATGATTTGTAATCTCATATCCAATGGAAAAGTAGAAGGCTCCTGAGAATTTAGGGTGGATCTCGAGGAAGGGGAGGTCAACTGCACATGAGCCTCAACCTAGTTGGTGAAGACTATTTAAGTGCATCCAAGAGACCTGAGATCAAATCCAGGAGGCAGATAATTTATGGGTACTGTAGTAGTAATGTAGCAGTACTGTAGCAGGTACTGTAGCAGGTACTGTAGCAGGTACTCTAGCAGGTATTGTAGTATGTACTGTAGTTGGAACTGTGCAGAACTGTAGAAGCTACTGTAGCAGGTACTATTTGGCACTATAGCAGCTGGGAATATTCGCCCAGTTGGGCCTTCAGGCCACCGATTTAGTCCCTAAGTTCTTTAAGGCCTTCAGGCCACCCAGGCCTACGGTTCAGTAAAGCCTTCAGGCCACCTCAAGGCCTTTAGAACACCTTATGTGAAGATGCACACCAGACATCCTACAAGGAACAAGCTTCAGAAGGAGGAGGATCAAGGAGCTTTCACCATGAAGAAGCTACACAGATTGCAATAATGAGAGCGTATGGAACCTACCATCGGGACAAGCATGTGCATGCATGGGAAAGCCTCGCCGAACAGCAATGCGAAGGTGGAGAGCTGACTTCATGATGAAGATGGTAGGGAGGAGAAGTTCCTATTAGTGAGTCTGGGTTGCATGTAATGTCTGAAGCCTATAGGAAATGATTTCCTCTAAGGCCTACGGGCCATGTAATACTTACACCTACGGGACTTGTACGGGTTCCACCTCACCCCTTAAAAGGCATATTATCAAAAATTAATAAAAATGAATCCCTTTGGGCCATTAGAGGAGCTCAACTCATAAATATGATGACCTATGTTTTTCGTTGATTTTTTTGTTTCTTTTTATTGATGTTCTCATTCTTTTATTCTTTTCATATGCTTTCTTTTAATAATAAATTTTATGGGACCATGGTTTCACCCATAGATTGCATTGTTTGGGTAATAATAATTGTTAATATATATTTGTTAATTAATAATTAATTATATAATTACTAATTAATATTATTATTATATAATGAAATTTTATTTAATTACTAATTAATAAATAAATATTAACTATTAATTTTTAATTTTTAATTAATAAGTTATTTATTCATGTTCTGCTAATATTTTTAATATTAATTAGTTAATTATAATTTTTTAGTAAATATTAATAGTTAATTAATTTTTATTAATTAATTATATTATGTATTTTTGATTAACTATTGATTATTATTTTTTATACATTACATGTAGTAAATGGGGAATTTGAATCCCACATTGAAATCCGTAAGAATTTATAGGGAATCCCCCTATAAGAGGGAGCCATATAGATGGATATTACGAATATTCATATTACAATAACTATAGTGATACTATATATTTAATTAATATTAGTTTCTTTTAAAAAAATTATTTTATTCATACATATATATATATATGTGTGTGAAAATAATAAAAATAAAAAAAATAAAAAAATTAGTTTTCTTCATTGAGTACAAAAGTGTTGCTCGATATAAATCAATCAACTCTAAGCCCCGACCAAAGGTGTTGATTCCCCTAACATATTTTTCCTCTTCCAATGGTGAAAAATGTGAAGAAGGGTCTAAAAACCTTGTTGACTTAATTCTCAAAAAAATTAATCCTAGAATTATTTTAGATTTTTTATAAAGGGATATAAAACCCAACATGATTATTTCATGATGAAAAATAACTAAAAAAAGAAAAATGAAAATAAATGATTTTTAAATTTACACCTTTTGAATATTATGTTAAACAATTCAATATAATCAAATCATGTTTCAATCCTCTTATATTGGTTATATTATTTTAGAACAATATTTAAATGAAATTAAAAAAAGATATTATTACTGAGCATATAAAATGCATGGAAACCTTTCAAAAATCGATGAGAGGGTTTTTTTAACTAGAATTTTGTGATTCTATATATTTTTCATGGTATTTAAATTATAACTAAGACTCAATCATGTATTTATTGTTTTTAATTATATTATTTTATGTGATTATAATGACTATAAAATTATATAATCTTGAGGATAGTCATTAATGTTTACTTGAAGATCATTTTGCAGTCAAAATGGAAATTTTTAAGTCCTGGAAGGATGTTGGAAGAATCATTTTGTATTTTTTAACAATTTTGGAAAGCGTTGTTGGTCTTCATGTTATAATAGGTAGCACTGATTAAAGATTGAACACCTATATAAGGGATTTAATTTCTTTTTACCTGAGGAATTATTCGGACGGGGACATTGACATTGCATGTAGGTCTTAAGTGAATTCTTCCTAGGTTGTGTGGAAGCTAAAGGATAGGCTGTAATTCCTGAATCATTTTTCAGGAGTGAACTTATTTAGGATGGGTGTCTTGGGTATATATACGGATGACCCTATTGATTTATTTCATAAATAATCTAATACATGCCTAAATGTTTTGATGATTCTTTATGATGTGAGGTTTTGTACGATATCATTTTTTCAAATTATGAATTCAGGTGATGAAACATCATCATTAGAAAGTGGGTGATCATTTATTATGAGATTCCTTATTAATGGAAAGAACATTTTCTAATGATTGATTTCATCAGGTCAAAAATTCTTAGGTAATGGTCGGATTCCTTGATGATGGTTTCATATTTTATCTTCTTTCAAAGATTACTAGATAAGTTCATAGCTTGTTATGACCATTATATTTAATCTAACTTTAGTCACGTGGTTTTATTCAGATCACAATTTAAAAATAGAAGTTGGTGTCTGATGAATTGTTCTAATATCATAGATGCATGAGTTGTTATAATTAGTCTCTTTTGATTTAGTAAGTGATATGTTAAATTTTATATAGATGATAACCAAGGTAGAGTAATACATGGAAATTGTGGAATCATAATTTCTAGGAGGGATTCATGGATATATTATAACTAGATTGAGAGGTCATCTCTAAAGTGGAGTGACTTGGGAATTGAGAGTTCATTTCTTTTGTTGTCTCTTTAAGATGAAAATTAGAAGATGAGTTGTATCTTGTTTGGTATAAAATTTTGTATAGTATTGGGTGTGATTACACCAACAATATAGTTTATTTAGGATTTTATCCATGACAATAATGTAACATGTGTAATTTACTCCAAAGTAGGGACAAATGTACTTCAAGAATAAATTATTATCAAGAACACTTCTAAAAAACTGGTTTCCCTATCATATCATGCGACACTTCCTAAAATCATTTTCCTAATGTCCATGAACCAGATACGATGGTAATGGAACCAATTCCAACATATTTTTTCATTATTAGAAAATATATTTCTTGGAATCTCTAAAAGTCTGAACCATCCCATCTATTGTGATCAAATCTTCATTGATGGTAGAAAAAATGTGATCATATTGGGGCATCAGAAACATTCCAAGACATATTCTGGAGGATATTATGCTTGGTTATTTGTTGAATTCCAAAATCGAAAAAATGATATGTAAAAGTCTCTTGATAGTTAGTGTCATGTGTAGATTCCCATTTTGAAAGTGATTTCAAATTGAGGTTATGTCTTAATGATACCGACAATCCACGTAACACAGTAATCATGATAAAAATAATGATAAAATAATTGGAGAGAGATTCAGGTATGGAGTCGAGTGGTATAAATCTTCACAGCCATTATGTTAAGAGATATATGGGTGGAACATTCTAATTGAACATGGTACAATTTAAATGAATGATCGGTAAGTGGTCATGTGCTATCCTAGGAACGACAACTCGAGTTGATTCATGTGAGGATAGAGACCTTGAGATTTTAGTAAATTAAATGTACTATAATGATGAGAGATATCATGGGTGTATAATTGGGAAATCTAAGATGGTTGATCCTTGTTAGTTCATGCACACTCATGGTTCAGATATTTGGTGTTTGTGTTTGGTTAATGCCATTATATTTGGGTTTTTATGTGATCATGGATCAAGAGGAGAAATACATGATAATTTAGAATTTTAGTTGTACTCCAAGATTTTATATGAGAATGAACCCCATCACTACATCTTCTAGAATATAATTAGATATAATTGGTAAAATGTCGAGCAGATTTGGAATAAAAATACTTTCTATTATAAAAGATTTGATACTAGAGGTGCACTCAATGAGTGGTTTTAATGAGGACAATAAGGTGTGGATTCCCACTATAGATTATTGAAGTGTATAAAATCATGAAATAATATTTGTGACAATGAATAACAATTCACTATATAGTCATGTTGGAAATAAGATGACAATATATTTATATAGAAATAGGAATGGTTCAATCCAGAGTAATCATCGAAAGACAGTTATGGACTTCTATAGACAAAATTGATGCGGTCTCGATGTACCACAACATAATGTCACTCAAATATAGTCCTTGATTTTCACCAATCATCAAAGGAATTTTTTTAAATATTGGGATAAATTTAGTCCAACTATATTTATCTAGAAATTAGTGATGAGGTCATTGAGGAACTACTTCAGGAATGTAATGGATGACATTAGTGTAATCTAAGGGACTTCTAATCCCTTCAATGAAATCCAGAGTGACCATTTTTTTTAGTTCAAATATATTTAACAATGAATATGATATTGGGGATTGGTACAAGTGTCTATCCTGTAATCATTAGTATATTTTGTGAATAATTCAAAGAGAATAATTAGAATTAAATGGGAATGTCTATGTCAAAAATTTCAATGGTGGGATCACTATGTCTCAGAACTATCCATTCAAGTTTATGACCTATGGTAGTTAAATCCATATCTAGGTAATGATAGAGATAGTGACATGATCTTAAAAATGTTAATATGGGGTATGGTGAGCCCTATTTTGATGTTTTTATAGTGATTTGGTGTGACAGTTATAGTTCTAGGATGTCTTAATGTCGTACACTTAATAAGGATCATTACAACATGTTGGGAATTTAGAAATGAAACAAATATATTAATTATAAAATTATCACCTCTTGTAGGTTGAGTAAAAATCGGTTATTCTCCTAGTCCTCTCAAAGACGTGATGTTCCAATTTTTGGGGACAATAATGTCTCGTTCTTTCGACCACATTGGTTTTTTCCAATGTAATTTGAAATTTTTTCGTGGATGATTAAATTATTAAATCATGTATCGAAACTCAATTATATGATTTGGAACACTTATCATTGTTTTCTTATCATGGTGCAAGACCCAATAGGTTTGTTTGGATTTTTAATTGAGTATCAAGAGGGTGGGGATCCCAAAAACCTTTTAGGGAGATGCATACAAGGGAACACAATTTGATGAAATAGTTCACCCCATTAGGGGAAACCATGTTCCCTAAGAAGGGGTTTCACATGGTTTTGCAAAACTATACATTGGAGGCCTATTGTAGTTTGATACCCTTATAGTTTGTTACATAGCTATGAGTTTGGCATGTGCATGGTTTTTTTAAGTATGAGACATAAACATGTAGTGTTTTTTCAGTGAAATAGTACCAAAGGCACAATTTTAGCATGGTTTTAATAATATTGTGCACAAACCAAGTAGGGTGTGGCTCATGGATAGAATGACCCATGGAATTAGGGCATGCTAATCTAAACCATGTGTCCCAACCATTTTCCTAATACAAATGGGAATAATTAATTATTTTTCCAATTAATTCTAAGAGGTTTTAACACTTTTTATTATCTCATTTGGCTAGGTGGCCCTCCCATGTGCTCGTCCTTCCTATATGCTTCCCATGGTAGGATCTCCTCAGTTCTTGGTCCAATTTCATCATAATTGGTTGTAAGGGAATCTATTTGGTAATTATAATACACATATTACTTCATTTTTTATGTCAATCTCCATTATAAATTCAATATGTGTGTGAGTTGATTCACTCTATTTTCATTGTGTTTTTACATTCATTGCATTTCTCTAGTTTCGTTACAAATCAAGGCATGATAATGGATGAGTGAAATTTTTTATTAATGAGGTAGGTGGTATTCTTGTTTTTACCTTATTTTTTCATAATTTATATAATATTTTCATTGTTATATACACCTAACCTTCATGTAATTTATTTAAAAAGGAAAAAATCATTAATTTATTTAATTATACCATATATGTGATGCTCCTTAGACCCCCTAAAATATGGTTGGATGTCATTACCAAAACCCTGGACACTGAATAATATTGGTTCAATAAAAGTGTATATCATGAACAATGTTGTGATAATTATCAATAAAACCCTATGTGTGTGTTGACAAGTCCCTTTTTTGTGGAAGCTCATAGATGAATTAAATGAATCACTTTTTGGTTAATCCTTCCATGGAATTTTTAAACATTTGTTTGAAATTTTACTAAATAAATGATTATGAATTTTATTTTCACATGTATGGTTACATAGACCTCCTTATATTTTATAATTATATTGATAATGAAATATATCTAGGATTATTATATGACCTTGTTGTTTGTGATGGCCTATGTGCTTTTTGTAAAATAAAATGTTTTAGTTGAATAAGGGATTTGAATATCGAATAAATTATATTCCCTGATCTTGTCTTATATCATTAAATGAATGAATTTACATAGCCTATGATAATTATTGAATGTAATTGAACAACACGTCTGAATTAACATATGAATTTTTTTTATGGAATTAAATATGAAATGTAACATATTAATGAAGGCCTAATATTCCTAGAGTTATTTTGGGTTCCTATTTATTGAATTCCAAGGATAAGTTCTCATTGGGGAAAGGGATGTACAGTATAAAAGAGAATTATAGAGGTACCATGGTAGGGGATGTTAGAAATGAAACATCATACCCACTTTTTTATGATGATGGACATGGTGATTCACATTACTTGGGTTGGTAGATATAACGCTCCATGCCCCCTTGTTTGTGATATTCGATTAAGGATTCCCTAATTGATTATGATACTCAAGAATGGCATCTTATATTTATTATAATAATTCAGAATGATGTAACATATGATTCATGATACTCTTTCATGGAAACCAATATTTAAATTATGAGACTCTTATGATTATTCATGGACACATAAGTTATAACTCCGGTCTTGTCTAGTATCATGAATATATATATGTCTATACATGTTATCATGGATATAGTACATATATATTGAAATTTATATTTATATATACACACATAGTGACTAATATTTAGAGGCATTTAGGACTATTTCAAATTAGTTATTATCACCAAGATGTCCGAGGGGGAATCCAAGACGACATGAATTTTATTTTACTTGACATTAACACACTACAGACTTTAGATACAATAGAATACTAAGTATTTTACATTTATGGGATGGATTAGAAATTAGACATCATTGGTGGTGTCTTACTGAGAATATCTAACATGTTTTTTGATCCTCCCTTTGATACCTGAAAAAACCTTATAACTGTATGTATAGATTCATGGATTTTTCATGAATGTTTTCATAATCAAAATGTCTAAGAGGGAGAACCCCTACCAATTTATTAACCAAAATAAAAGTCATGACATCATAAGAGGGGTTTACAAAGACGAGAAAAATTGTTACCACACACATCTGCTTCAAAAAAGTGTGAATAGAAATCCATGCCCAAAAAATGACCATTCTGAACATGATCCCACAGTGGCCTTCTTTGACAAGGAATCTATAACCTAATTTTCCACCCTATTGACATGTGTCACATCAAGAGTGAGACCACGTGTATTCTAAAGACACTCAACACGAGAAAGAGACATATTCCATGGGACTTTACTAGATAGAATCTTGTGGATGTCAACTTCCACTACCGAGTCCAATTCCATCCAAATAAATTTCCATCCACTATGAAGAACATAAGCGATGATTATGATCCTAGCCCAAATCTCATGTTCAATGGAGATCCCTATCTGATTTAATGATCGAATCAACCTTTAAAGATTCCCCTGATAGGTATAGAATATAGGTGCACAGACCTAAGGTCTAGGTGTACCTAACTCCACTCCATCAACATTGACTTTCATCCAAGAAGGGATTGGGGGATCCATAGAATCAACTTCAGTACCAATTGTCTTTTGATCCTACCAGGGACAAAAAAACTTCTCATGATAATGAGATCATTCATGTCATTATTCATACAACTATTCTAGATCTTTGATGTAGTTAAAATATCCATGTTAATCGATTTGATACCAGCCTGGAAGGTTGGATGATTATTGTCAAAGATAAGGTCATTTTGTGATCTATAGGTAAACCCAAATATGATTTTTTTCAGAGCCATCAACATATTTTTTATATTATCATTGTAATTCACTGAGGTTTTAGAAACTACCAGATCATCAAGTACATTAATGTGAATCTGGAATCCAAGAAAATCTTGTATATATCTCCATAAACTACAACTGAATGAACAAAAAAAATGCTCAATTGATTCCTCCGCTGGAAGGCATAGGGGGCACGCTGAAGCAAGTTGTAGGCAAATTATTACACTCTGGTTGCATATCAGCATCCTCTAGAATACATGGATTCATTCTTGATGACATGGGACCAACTTTATATATGAACCATTTTCAGGGATCCTAGGCCTATAAATCTCAAGATAGTGTAATTACACTAGATACCTGATATCATGGGCCGAATTATCTTCTACAGAAGGATTAAAATAGCCATCTAGTTTTAGTTTTCTAGAAGAAGTCATTGCATGTATCTCACTAGCTACCAGATGATTTCTATTGGGTAGCCAATGGTATCGAAATAAACTATTTTAGGAGGCATTTGATATTCTAAATAAAAAATTTATTGTACTCCTTTTCTTGTTTAATTTTCATTATGGGTTCTCTATTGTTCTTAATCCTTCTAAGGGATATACATAGTAGATCATGGAGGCTTGGTTCTAATCAATTTAATTTTTCAACATCACATTGATCAAATTGTTAATGAATCACTATAAATATCCAATCTCACCTATCAAAGTGAAAACATTCTTTTCTCCATCTCAAATTTTTTAAACATAGTATATATCTATCACCCATTCAAAATGTATCAATATTTTAAAAAGAGATGGAATATAGAAATTGGAATGAATTTTAACCAATCAAATCATCTCTTATCATCTCATATTCTAAAGGTGCTCACAAGTGCAATGAAAAGGGTGTGGTTCTTTTTGTAAATGTTGGTATCCTAGAAACAAATATAAATATACTTTTTTATTATCATACCATACAGATAATGAATTATTCATGATGTATACTTTCAATAATATTTTTTATATTTATGTTCCCACTGTTTATATAGTAAATTTTATTGCTTAATGGTGTATAAAAACGTTATAGTGGTTTCTAATATATAATTAGTACATAGAGATACCATGATAATAATCATAAAAATATACCACATGGTGTTGGTACATCATATTGAATGGAAAAAAAATATCTATCCATTAGGTCTTATAGGATCAAAAGCATTGAGGCGTTTTTCTATATAGTTCTAAAAATGTTGTCTCAAGTGGATGTGATCATGTGTACAGACCCAACAATATAAAAACCACAGGATTCATGATTGATTGGTTTTTTTTATAAATAAGAACATGTGTATTGGACTCTTGAGAAGATATTATTATGACTGTATATTATTTGATCATGTAATTTGATCCTAGGAAGAAAATTGTGACATTTATATTGTGGTGAGGTAGCATGTGTTGGGTAAACCATTGATTCTGTAAAATTGATTTAATAATCAAGAGAAAATTTGTTTCTTCTAAAAGAAAGTTATACCTCAGGACTAGTTGATGAAGATGATATTAACTTTTATAATTACATGGTCATGGTAGAAGAGAGTAAGCACATCCAGTTAGGTCAAAAAACAATAAAGAAAAAAGGATGATAAAACTAACTTTGCATTATACCATATATTATATCATGAGATAAAGATATTATATTACACGATATGTGTTCATAATAAAGGGTTGTCCTTACAATGTAATTATATTTATCTCATTTGGGGCCTTAAAGGGTTTTTAGAGTCCACATTTAGTTTGTTCCTAGTATTCACTGTTATTCAGATAAGATTCTACTAGGTCACACACTAGTCATATTCAAAATTCTAGCATATTAAAATTAATGGGGGTTTAGTACATGATGGTTCCCACCATAGGGTTTGGGTTAATTTATGTGTTAAAATTATATTCAAGTAAACTAAATAAGAATTATTCAAGTTTAAAATAATTTCTATTGAATTTATTATTAAAAAATATTCACAAGAACATAAGTGAATACGTGATAAAGTATTAATTGAATAAATATATTTTTAATATTAAACATTATTTTAATTTTTATTAGAATATAAATTCATGTTAAAGAATATATTTTAACACATATAATATTTTATTATTTTACATGTATGTGATAAATATATAAATGATATTTTTGACACTATTAGTTGATAATAATAAGTAATTTATAACTTCATTATTGGTTAATTCATATCCAAGTGTTATGATCCATTTATGGGTATTTTATACATCAATATATAATTGGGAGTAAATACATTATTATGGTACTATTCACTAAATTATTTTTAGATCATCTCATTACTATCTCCTACTTCCTAGAGGGAGAATCTGATGATAGGAGTTACTGATTGATGTTCTTATCCATGGATCAATGGAGAGTAACAATAGTGATCATAATGACATTTATGTAATTGTCAAATCTTTTATTTAGAACATGGATTAAATTTAATGACATTCTTGTAGACTTTATATGTGTTTTTGGATGATCAAGATGGATTTAGCATTGGTTTCTTCATGAAAAAGTATTGGTAATGAGTGATTTCAGAATGATCCTTTAAATCCAAAAATGTATTTATTTGATTGAATTATTTTTCTTAATTAATTCACACAAAGTCCTAAATTTTTATATTGAGATACACATCATTGATGATGAAATATTTTCTTTTATCATTGATGAAAAATTTCAAATCCATTGACCATCTACTTCTATTACATCACTCAGTACAATACCTTGGAATTAAAAATGGAATGGGATTGTTCTGAGAAAAGAAATTTTATGCTCTAATTAAATTCATGATGTTGGATTCATTACAATCTCCTCACTACAAATTAAAACCCAATCTGATAAGAAATGTAAGTGATATAGAAATTTAAAGAGGGAAATTTGAATTCATAATATTATTGTGAGTTTGAAATGAATAATGTTTTTGTGTGTGTGTGATTAAATGTTTCTCTAACTATATTTTGGTGGTTGGATATATTTCGACCAGGGGTTATAATTCCTCTAGTTCTGGAATTGAAAATAAAAATTTGTAAGTCATCTTATTGTTGGATTTTGAAATTGGAATGAATAAAAAACTATAAAGTGGGATAGGGGGTCTCTTTTCATCTGGGTTGCATTATAAATGAAAATGGGGAAAATTTTCAATGGGAAAATGATAGAAATGGGAATTGGAGAAAAAATGTAAATAATATATATACTATTGTAATATGTAGTGGAACACAATATTGTCTCCCTCTTTGTTTGGATCCAATGTAACAAACACTATCATCCACCTGAAATTCTCCCAATCCACTTGACTCCCACACAAAATCCAACCATATGACATCCTTCCATGCCTCCCATTATCATCCTAACATGCCTCCAAAAAATAACTATCATCATTTCATGCTACACATAAATCCCATCGACCCATCATTCATCAAGGATCGGCCTTCCATCCACTTCCCTTCCCATATTACATCCCACTGGTGCACCCACCCTATGATGGCCTCCATATTGTCTCTCCCTAGTGACTTCCTCCAATGGTTGTCCTTCCCTCCCTCATCCTCCATCTATCCCAACACCATGATGTTCATACAAAACCAAACCCTGATGGGTGTGGTCATGTTCAACCCCACCACCCCCCTTTTAAATATAGAAAATCATGGAATTCCTTTTAGGAGTCTAGGAAAATTATAGAGGCTTGAAAAACATTATAAATTGAAAAAATGAAGTAAAAATCTATGGAGTATAATTAAATTATATTTTTTAACTAATGAATTGATACTCCCATTATATATTATCATCCACATGTAATAATGTTATAAAATGATTCAATCTACAAATGGTTGACTCAAAGTTGATTGTTTCTAAATAGTGAAGACTCAATTGTGAGAATAACCATTGTCTTGAAAATCAAATAAGTGATAGCATGATTGTACCACCTAATATAAGGAATATATCCTTTGGTTATGTCCCAAAAAATATGTTCCATGTCATGGCCTTTCCTAGATATGTTTCTTTAGAAATTAATAGTTATTCATTTGTAGATAGATAAATTATTTTTGGGATCAAAATAGGAGTGGTATGTTCAGCGGCATATATTTTTATAAGATGAATAGTGTTGAAGGTTTCAATGTCCTTTCCTGGCTTGTCTCATTTAAGAAATCCTATCATACAGCATGCTATGGAAATTATGATTTGGGAAAACTATGAAATATTATTACTCACCCATGATCAATTATAGGGGTGGGAATATCACTGGCCTCTAAACGTAACATGTGCATGGTAAAAAGAGTGTGTTTACATCATCATTTTGATAACTTTTCTTTTATATTTATTTTCTAGTATTGTATTTGGGATATATTTGTTGTGAAGTTGGACAAAAGTATCATATTTTAGGTGATGTTATCCAATATCATGATTGTTAGTATATGCAACAATAAGGTAGAAAACCAACCACTTGAATTAATTTCATCAGTTGTCTCTTTTATAAGGATAATCATAAATTCTGGGCTCTTTCAAAATCTTAGGCCCCAGATTTATTCTAGAAGGATGGTCATTCTTAGAGACATTTTAACACATTCTAAGTTACAAATGGAAATGATGAATAATTTTATATATGATCTTTTCAGTCTAAGAATCTTGGGTGTGGAAGGCAGTATGATAATACCTATTGGTTTGAGATTCATCAGATGGATCCCCCTGATCATTCTATGGATTAAGGATAATTTTGACGGTGCTAATTTTTCCTCCCTGGGTCTGTTAGGTGGTGATGGTGTTATTCGATCCTACCAAAACTTTTTAAAAGAATGTTTTTATCATTATATTGGGCATCAGACTTCATATGAGGCTTAGTTATGGGATTTGATTTATACTTTTAAGAAAGCTACGTAGAATAATTGGAATAAGTTATAGATTGAAGTTGACTCCCAGATGTCTATTAATGAACTAAAGGCATGTACTCAAAGTGTTCCATGGAATGTTTTTCCTAATTGTATTACTTTATATAATGTTATGTACCAAATCAGGTGGAGGATTTATTATGCCTAAATGGAATCTATATTTTTGTGGATTATTTTTCAAATACGGATATTTGTTTTGAAAATCTTGATGTGGTCCTTTAGTTCTCTTGAGTTTCTTCATCTCTAGTTGATGATGATTTTCATGGTGTTTTACATTCCTAATCATTTAATAACTCATTGTAGTTTTAGATTAATTTCATATTCTACTTAATAAAATTTTAGGGTTGGGGTGTCATGGACATTTTTGGAATATTAATTAACTTAATTTCCCTTGATTTAATGTTATCAAAAATATAATTTTTTATTATGAAAATAATTTTTTTATTGACTGGTCATGAGTTATGACTCATTAATGTATGTATAATTTTAATATATTAATTAATTATTTGATTTTCTGGAAATTAAAATTAAATTTTCAATTAAATATAAGGTTTTCAAATTTTATATCTTTGAAATTATATATATATATAAGGGTATGCATTCCCACATGAGTTATATTTCATGTGTATTACACATTCCTAATACTCCCCCCCCCCCACACCTATGTGTGTGTATTTGGGTGTTATGATGGAAATTAATGATGAGATGGACCATATAAACTTGAGGTGATTTTCTATACAATCTGTAAATACATTAACCATGGTCATCACTGTGACATGATTTATATATGAATCAAGTTACAGATAAGGTTGTAGTTGATACATTTATAATTAATTGTTCTAGTAATAAACACTTTAGATTAGTGATTTTGTTTATTTGAATTATTCCTAATTTATTATTTTTTAGTGAATTTTAATGTTTATAAAATCACATAAAATGTTAATATAAAATAAATAGATTAAGATACGATGAATCTTTTCTACATTATGTATGGCCATGTTGTGAGATAGATCACATACTATATGAATATATAATAGAAAACTGTTTTCATTAATAGATAAATAATGATAACCCATAAATTGAAATCTAGGCATAAAACATTCTATCATTTGAATTTGAAAAAAACTAGGTGAATCAGGTGAGAATCAAAAAATATAAGGTCACCTCCTACCACAGAAGAGTTATTATTAAATTAACGTGTCATCGTAACTAGTTATTAAGTCATTTATGTATCCATTGGTAGCCTGTTTCCATATTATAGGTAATGAGGTGAGTAAATCATGTTTATTATTTCTATAGGCTATTACTTCACTCAATATTTAATGGAGCAATGAGTGAGTCTTTTTGAACTATAAAAAGTGAAACTTTGAACATTCTTAGTAGTTATGTAGTCATAGTTTAGACTATGAAGTGATGATTCAAGTTTCATTGACACTAGAATAATCATGAAATAGAGTATTCATAATCAAGAAGTAAGGGCTACTAGAGTTCAATAAAATAGTGGGATACAATTAATTATATATTTGGTAATGTTTAATTAGTAATCAATATAAAATTTTAATATAATAGTTTTTGTTTTTTCAGAAAATATAATTTAATACCATAGAAACATTGTGATAAATTAAGGAAAATGATCATGCCTTATATAGTAAATATTTCAAAGTGAATAAAAGGTGATTGTGAAATGAACTATGATATAAAAAATACTATGTCTTCTATTTCCAGCTAAGTGTTAATGTCATGACCCATCCCAGTAGGTCCAACACCATGACTCCCTAATGCCGCCTCCAATAGGCCAGGGGCTGGTGACTAGCATTGAGAAGGCATATAACTCACATGGGAGGATTTACCTAAGTAACTGTACACAGACACACATCTCCAAGACCTAAAATTTTGGAATTTAAAAACCTCTAAGGTAAAAATTTTAGGCATAAAAATAAACCCAAACAATAGTACAATAGAATGTAAAGCGTAGAAATGTAACTGGGCCAGAATACAGGCCCACCAAAAGACAGATTCTGAAAACTAAAAAGTCCAACCTATAAGAAAGAAAGGAATTGGTACTACTATTGGAAGTAAAAGGAACACTTCTTATTATCCGAAACTCAAAAAAATCTATATGGTTTTGGTCTACAATGGATTTCATCAAAAGGTTTCTCATCTGCACAACACAGGACACGTGCGGGCAAGAGCATGTGCAGTAGTGAGTATAACAATACTCATTAGGACACATCAAAAACCAAAAATATGTACACAATGTAATGTTATATTCAACTCTACACATAATATTTCTACAGAACATATAATGAGAGAACATATCTAGATATACTCAAAACCTAGACTCATAGTCTATTGGTAAGTCCCAACAACAACATACCCACACTAGGGATTCTATTTGAATATTTCCCAAAGCACTCGTCTAGCAGAACATACTCTAAGAGTATGATAGCTTTGATGACATCTATCCAAGAAGTACATTTCATCAGAAATTTTTAGGAGATAGATTGGTGTACTGATAGATCTGAAGAGAGAACAGATACACTGATTCCAGGAGAACACACTCCTGAGTGGAAAATGATACAATACATGGATGACAAACCCTGTGAGGGCCTTGGAGTATACCATGACTCATTCGAATTCACCTAATAAGTAAAGGATTGATGTCTAGTAGGATTGTTCTTGACGAATCCTAACTCTACCTAGGGTTATGAATGGACAGAGGATCTCACTCTGGGTCTCTCATAGGGACTCTGACTTTATCGAGAAAGTCCTACTGAAGGGATCGTACTCCTATGGATGGAAATGATGCAAGACATTATATGGAATGAGAAATGGGGTAACTTACCCAAAATAAAAATATCCAAAGTATGGTGGAAAATGAGATGAAGCCATGTATAAGAATGTATAAGGCATGTAGGGGTGACACATGTCATGTCCTCTGACCCCGGGTACAACCCGTGTACAATGAGCTATGTCTAAAAGGTCATGTTGTGTAGAAAAAGATATACATGGAATTTTGTAGAGTAACACATCATGTCTTACTATCTAGGTGCCACTCTGTGTATGCTGGCCATGTACCCCTGCTTGGCTTCAACCCGTGTCTACCAACTCATGTACCGGTACATGGGGTACCTCACTAAACTAACCTAGTCTGGCTATGTGGTGGAGTACTTGGTGAGTACTCCACCCTGTTTCAGTGTTTCATATAAGATACTTTATGTGTCCCACATAAGGACCCACAAATTTTGTGACATGGTTTACATGTAGTGTCATCCTCCTCTATATCCCAGAACCCTACCCACACCTGAGTTGGCCCCACACGTCGTGTTCTTCGGGATACACATTAGGTTCTTTGTGATTTTTCCCAAACCACTAGTTCTTTATCTGGCACTTTGGGTGAACTAACAATTCTTAATCTGTCCATTTGATCACCTCAAAACTAAACATACTGGTTTTTCCTGTCAAAGAAATGCTGGTTCAGTAAGTTTTGGTTTTTTGATCGGCTCTAAAAACTCATTTTGAGCAACCGTGTGAAGAAAATTTGGAAAAACGTTTCTTCTAAATCATGTTGATTCATCTACCAACATCATCATCACACCTCCACTAGGTCATCATGATTTTGGATCTATGTATTGGGATTGTTGTGTTGTGGGATGGATGCGCAAGGATCCATTGTTCATAACCCCACAAAGAACATGAAGAAGACATGAGGTCAAAGGGGAGAAGAAATTCATAAAAAATTGAGGAAAAAACCTCCATTGTTGCTCATTATGTACTCAATCAATTCCCATTATAAAGATAAATAACTAAACCAAACATAAATCAGATCCACTTAAACAAAACCCGCAATAGAATATCTCGCACAAGAAAGAGCAATCCATGGGTCAACCCGTTTGTGGGTTGATCCACATCTGTCATTTTATTCAAGAATGGGGTATGTAAGAAATAAAAAACACATTCTCTTCCCTGATCATTGATGAAGAGTGGTTGTGTGGTCATCTTTGGGGAGATCCTTCAACCATGTTGAGCAAGGATCCATGAGTTTTTTGTCCGTCATGTTTCGTCGAGAATTCTCTAAGGGGGTTTCTCCTCTCAAAATCTCTAGAGGATTCCAAGGATTTTTCTAGAGTTATGATCCTAACAATGGTATCCTAGTTATATAAATCCATAAAATGAATCATTTCATCATTAAAAAATTTAATATAAAATAAACTATTAATTGATTTTATTTCCGTTAAAATGTCCAAAAATTAACTTTTGTTACTGACTTGAACCAGTCAATGTTAGGCCTCACCTAAGGTAAAGTCGCAACTCTGAATGCAAAGGTACCCCCATATTTTTTATCCAAAAACCTATTTAAAATTTATTTCTTTTTTTTTATGAAATCCACTCAATCATGCTATTTAAAGGCTTAATTTTTTTCAAAAAAATTATTTTGGGCACTCCGTGCCTCAGAATTGCACACCGTCAGATAGCTTGGTCTTGAAATAATTAGATATAATATTTAAAAATAATATTCGAAAAAATCATAGACATTACATTCTCCCCACCCTAGAGATTTATGTCCCAAAAAATCCCAAAAAAGGGCTCCTCAAAAATATGTGGGTACTGGGCACAAATCTGAGCCTCCCCCTCCTATGTGATCTCTTGAAGATTCTGTTGCTTCCATCGGATTTAGACTAGGGGAATATCTCACTCACTAAGGATCCTCCCCAGTTAATCCTCGGTCTCCACTGGGTACTCAGTGTTGGTCACTCCAGCCTCAATTTCCAGCTCACCCCAGTTGATGATGTGCAGCAGATCAGGCACGTAGGTCCTCAAATTCAACATATCGAAAACATCATGTACCCGGTGCAATTACAACAGTAGATCTAGGCAGTATGCCACCTCACCAACTATGTATAGTATCTGAAAAGGGTTGATGAACCTCGTATACATCTTTCCACTCCTAAAAAATCTATGCAACCCTCATCAAGGTGAGACTCTAAGTAATACATGGTCTCCTTCCTCAAAATCCATAGGTCTACACCATTTTCTAATCATCTTACTGAAGATGGAATGCTATGATCAATCATATCTAAGTCCCAAAATCCTCCTGCAATCCCATCCACAACCGGGATGTAAAACAGGCATCAAAATACTAGACTATCATTTAGGGGAATCCATGAATCCAAACAATTTCTTGTATATAGAGGTGTCCCAATCTCTCTACTAAACTCTGCTCTCTAATAGAAGGGAAGTGTGATGAGTTGGTGAGTCGGTCCATGATCACCCATATGGAATCGTGTCCCGTAGATGTTCATTGTAAACCCATCCCAAATTTCATCAATATCACATCCCACTTCCATTCTGGAACCTCAAGGGGGTGATATAAACCTGCTAGAACATGGTGCTTAGTTTTCAACTTCTGGCATGTAATGCTTCGAGAAATAGACTCTTACATTGGCTTCATCATTCCTATCCACCAGAACTGATGTTGTAGTTCATGGTACATTTTAACCACTCCAATATGTACCTACAAGTGGGATGTATGAAACTACCTCATAACCTCCCCGCAAAATTCTACTTGTACAACTATGCGTCTTCTGTAATGGATGGAATGCTCCCCACATTGAAAATATCAATCAAGATCTTGTCCTATGGATAATTGAGCATGTGAAGGCTTACAGTAGTCATATCCATATTGTGCCTCCATGAATCTTTGCAATATTAGAGAGGTAAAATACATCGATTGAAGGTAATACACATCATCATAATCCATGATAGATAACTTCGGTGAGGCCAACTACTCCAATGCCTTTCTCAATAGCGGTGAACTTGATTTATATAGAAAAAATCTTCCACCACATTCCCCTTCCTAGGAGTATAGATGATCTCAAAGTCATAATCCTGGAAGAACTATATCCATCACTTATACCTTATATTTAGATACTTGAATAGGATGATTTACTTTAGGCTCTTATGGTTAGATTACATGATAAAATGATCACCCATCACATAGTGTTGTCACATCATCATCGCAAAAACTACCACTGCCAACATGCGATAATGGGTCGCATTGTTTTTCTCATGTGGTCTCAACTATCACGACCCATAAGAAATATTTGGCCATATCTTCATTAGTTCATATCCATGCTCTTCCCCTGATATTTCATAAATAACTAAGTACTCGACTCCCCCTTCAAGGAATCTCAAGATCAGTGTGCTCATCAAAATCTCCCTCAACAGCTGGATATCCTAGTGAAACTTCTCCGTACATAAGAAAGGCTTCTTCTTGTGGGTCAAATACTAATTTGGGGATAATATATGGTATATGTCAGGAATTAGTTTCAACTAATATCCGAGTATCCAATGAAATATCCAGACCTCTTTAACACTCTTAGGTGGATCCCATGCTAAAATTGCCTCCATCTTGGTTTGGTCCACATCTACTCTGTCTACTAAGATGAAATGTACTATTAAATGGACATCCTATATCAAAAACTATCACATCGAGAGCTTCCCATAATGTTGGGGCTCTTAGAGTACATAAAGAACCATCTTCAGGTGTCTCACATGATCCTCCTCTGATGCTAAGTACACAAGGATGCCATTGATGAAGACTACTATGAAGTAGTCTATGTATGGTTGCAAGATATGGTTCATGAATCCCATGAACACCACATGACCATTAGTCATGCCAAAGGGAATAACCAAGTACACATAATTACTATAGAAGCATATTAATTATGTCTTCATCATTTCCTCACCTTGTAGTCGAAACTAGTGATAACCCGATTGGTGGTCAACCTTCAAGACCCATTGGGACCCTTTCAACTAGTTGAAGAGATCATCGATCCTCGATAGTGGATACTTTTTCATCACTATCACCGAGTTTAAGCATCGGTAATCCACGCACAACCTCAAAATCCCATATTCCTTCTTGGAAAACAACATTGGGGCTGCCCCGGGTGAAGCACTGGGTCTCATGAATCCATTCCTCTATAAATCCACCAACTACACCCTCAGCTCGCATAGCTCCACAGGAGCCATCCGATATGATGGTGTAGATATCCATGATCTCTTGGGGTGTAAGTTGATATAGAGGTCGATATCCCATCAGAGAGGTAACCTTGGATAATATACTGGTAATATGACCCCATAAATATCCACTACTTCTGGGAACTAAAATATCATGACATCTATTTATCTTTGGGTAAGGCTATCCAAGACATGAGTGATCGACTGCACCCTCTTGTGCATGAGTCCCTCTATTGCTGAATGGGTCTCTTTTTCTTTGACAAAGGAAAAATGTGTACCATAACTATGGACACATTGAACCCTTCACCCAAAGTAGTAAATATAGTCATTGATCAAAGATTACCAATCTATATGAAGAATGGATTTGTACGACCTTGACACTACTTCCAATAGGTTAAAACTAAAAAACTCACCTACAAGGGTAATATCAAACTATTAGTAATGATTTCTGATCATCAAGTCTTCTCCCGTTGGTATCTCCAAGCATAACGGTCGAGTCAACAACACAACCAGAATATCAATATTTCGTAGAAGATATGTTACAAGGAAATAATGAATTAAAATTGTCCCAATAAGTATGATATCTAAGGACGAAAAGACACAAATGGTACCTCGGATCATCCATGGAGTTCCTAGGTCATAAGCCTCGACTGCTGGTAGCCTCCCCCACCTATATCTCCCAGATCTGGTTTCATAGTGAAAATATACTAGTGGTGTTAGTGGTGGAAGTATATTAAAATGTGATCCACCTCTTGCATCTCTCCCTGCAAATCAACCATGTCTACCTCCTGGAGGGTCTGCCTGCTCCATTATTTGCATTTGATATAGTGGTCCATCCACTGTGTCTCTATCAGCTGCTCGTCAGGATGGAAAATCTCTAGATAGATGTCCCATTCCATTACATGTATAGCATCGCCTCCCCTTAGGCTGATTAGATCAAACCTGAGATCTCTGTACTACAGGTCCCCTATCCTAGCACCTCCTACGAGGTCTCCCATGTCTAGATCCATATGTTTCACGTAGGCTTCCCACTTCTGAGGTCTATACATATATCATTCAATTGCTGAATTCCACCGACTATATTTCATTATCCAATAATCTCTCGACCACCAAATCTAACTCGATAACACTAGCATAAGTTGGAATGCATAGATTAACAACACCTGTTCGAATTTCCCATCGTAAACCTCACTAGATGGTTTGAGATCTGATGTAATGATCCCTAACCATATTGACAGAGTACCTGGTGGTATTGGTAAAACATGATGAATAGTCATTCATCATCAAACTGCCCCTTCTGGAGCTAAAGAATCTCTTGTATATGCTATTCTATTTGCATAATCGGAGAAAACTCCTCCAAAAAAAGTAAATTGAACATCATCCGCAAAAGAGACGCCTCATCATGATTTTTCATGGAAAAACTCCACCACCTCCCTTCCAAACCCAAAATAAGTCTTTCTCCTTGGATCACCATCTAGACTACTGGTATCCTTACTAGAAGGAAGAATTTGTTCACTAGATCAAGCTAGTCCTCAGCCTCCTGAGGGTCAGCTCTCCTCAGAACACGATGGGTCTCTGTCTCTAAAACTCATAGAGCTCTCCCAACATGAGCTCATCGTCTATTGGTACTACCAGTACTATATGTTTCTCCCCTGGTGGTGGCATAGAGGGTTCACCTAGAGGTAACACATGTCGAAACAACCCCTGAATCGATGACTCATCACTGAGGGGGTCATCTTCATGTTTGATCTACAGAATCATAGCTAGTATAAATTGTAGAAACATCCTATAAGAAAACAATATTTGTAGCAATAAATCAGTATATCTGGATAACTGACTCAATAGGAAATGGAAACTACTACCCATTATTATATTTTTCATGCACTATTATTTTTGTTTCCCTACAACTATTGTTCTCATGTAACGAGTCAAAAAGAAGGTTATCAGAGTCCAGGCATATGGATACGTCACCCACCCACTATAATAGTATATTCCTTGGCCTAAAAGAATAAATCAAAACACAAAACACTATTTCCCTAAACCAAACTCACAGAATATCAGTCATAAGGTAGAACGGACCACATTTGATACCACTTTATCCCAACCCATCCCAAGGGAGGCCACACCATGACTCTAGAAGCTTTCCACCAATTGGCCAATGGATGGTCACTAGCACCGAGTAAGCATATCACTAACATGGGAGGCTTTTCCTATGTACTTGTACACATGCACACATATCCAAGTCCAAAAATTATGATGTGTAAAAACCACTAAGGAACAAAATTCAGGCATAAAATTATACTTAACCAACAGAGTACAATATAATCTAAAGTGCGAAAAAGTAACTGGGATAGAATACAATGAAACCAAAAGAAAGAGTTTGTGAACTAAAAATTCAAACCTATAAACAAGTTAGGCAATGGGACTGCTACATAAAAATTTAGGAACACATCGGCCGATCTGGAACTCACAAAACCTTGTTCGGTCCTGGTCTGCCCAAGACACCATCAAAAGATCGCTTGTCTACACAATAAAAGACACATGCTGAAAAAATCATGTTTAGGGGAGAGTATAATATTACTTAGTAGGACACCCCCAGAACCAAAAATAAATACACAAAGTAAAGGTATATTCATGTCTACACAGAACATGTCTACAAAACATATAATGAGATACAAAGTCTATATATACTCGAAACACAGACCTGTAGTCCAGAGGTAGTTCTGAACAATCGAATATCGTGCTAGGGATATTGTTTGAAGATTAATCAAACTACTCATCATGGAGAACTCACTCCATGAATCTGATAGCTATGATAACATAAATCCGAGAAGTACTATTGTTTGTGAAGTTTCATGAGATATAAAGATGCAGTGATAGATCTATAGACAGAAAATATACACTAAATCTAGGAGAACAAAAATTCTGAGTGGGAAAAGATCACGTTACAAGGATGTGGATCACTGCTAGGGAATTGGTGTATACCACGACTCATATGGATTCACCAGAAAGGTATAGGATCGATTTCTTGTATGAATGGTCATGCCAATAACTTACTCTACCTATATTTAATAATGGATATAGGATCTTGTTCTAGGCCCCTTGTTGGGACTCTGACTGTTTCTAGAAAGTCCTGCTGAAGGGATCATACTCCTTTGGATGGGAATGATATATGACCTTTAGGGTAATGAGGAAAGTGGGCACTAACCAAAAAGAAACTTATACATGGTATGGTGTACAAGGAGATCAAGCCATGTACAATAAATTTCATGGCCTATAGAGGTGTCACAAACCATGTACAAGAATTTTTATTGTCTTGAAATTTCATACCCTCAAGGGTATCATGTCACACCCTAATAATCTAGAATTAAATGCATGATAAATTTCATAAAACATACAAATGAGTTTTAAGAGAACCATAATATATTATTAATAATATTACAACTTAATGTAAAAATTATTTCCAAATAGTAAGATTAGATGGTTAGAGTAAGGCTAAACATATTATAAAAAAATTAAATATTTTATATTATGTGTTTATTAATAATAATTAGTTTAAAAAATTAAATACTGTTATTTTCTACTTAATAAATTCTTTTAATGGTTTGTATTGACTTTTGTGCATTAAAATTATATTTAATAATCTATCATTTTTATAAAATTTATATTTGAAAAATAATATAATTTTTGAAATAACTATATAAAATTAATTATAGGGGTAATTTTTCTAAATAATCAAAAAAACATTAATTTTTGAGTGAATAATGAAAATAATGATTTTAAGGATAAATTTACATTCATTTATTTTTTTTTGTATATTAAAAGTTTAAATTTGATTTTGATTGGTTTTAAAATACCATTAGATTATTTTTGTTTAAAATAAATCAATTTATTCATTTTTATCAACATTATAATTGGTCATGCAATAAAAATCATTTTATACTTAAAAAGGCGTTTTTCGTAAAATTGTTTTTCGTCACACTTGAAGGGATTATTTTAATATGAATTTATGCCCCTTATAGAGATTTAATTTTAGAAAACGCGTAAAATAATTTTTATTATGATGATTTTTTTTTTAAATAATTCCCTTAAATTTTTTCAGTATAAATAATAACTGTGATGAATATTTATCACCTGAGAAAGGGTAAAATGGGTAAAACATGGTTAAAACAAGAAAACAAGTTCTCCAAAAAACAAAAAAACACTAATTTTATTTTATGTGTGAAATTATACCATATAATTCATAAATTCATAAATATAAAAATTCATATCTATGAAATTAGGGTTCCATTTTTAATTAAAAGTGAAATTTATATTATATTAAATAATTAAAATTCCAAACTGTCACTCTCTTGAATTTAATATCCTTGAAATTTTTACATATGGATAATAATAAGAAAAATTTTGGTTATAAATGTTTACTTTAAATATGAATTAATTATTTATTATATTAATTTATCTCTAGTTTATGGTGATGAGATAATTACCATAAACGCTTAGACAATGCAGACATAGTGGTTGTGTAGGAAGTGGAAAATTCATGTTAATGATTTTAAAAAATATACAAGTAATTTTATTTGGGTCATTTATAGTAACCCTTGTATTTTATATATAAATATAACATATTAGTGATGATAGAGAATTTAATATTCTAATTCAATAAATATATTGATGTTAATAATTTCAAATAAAGTTTATTATGTAAAAAATTACATTAATGTTATTTTATGAAAACTAGAATTTTTTTAAATTATTTAAAAATGATGCAATTCATATTAGAGGATAAATATAATAGTATATGTTCATAGACTTTATCCCTTATCCACTTATGATATAATTTTAATCATATATGGGAAATTATTACCCATTAATATTGAAATACTCGTCACCACAGTTATAGTTATAACATGTTTTTTGATGGTTAATCTAAAAACATTAATAATAATTTACCTAAGAAATTTCTTAAACAATTTTCGTTTGTTTTATTGGAAAATTAAACTAATAAAATTATGACATGGTTTATTTTGAAGTCATTTTTCATGAAATTAACTTATTAATATTGTATAATGTTGAATAATTATTATTATGCAACTCACCTAAATTATAAATGTCACCTCCTCCACTCAGTTATTCATAAATTCTGAACCAATTATATAAAAAACCTAAAACAATTACAACCCTTCATAATTATTCATGCTATAGAGAGTTTGATTCCCAAATGTGATACCCTTGTGTGATTAAGAATAGATCTAAAGTAACTTTCTCTAAGAGAAGGTAAGTCTTCACCTCATTATATCTTTTCTACTTATTATTTTTTTTATTTTAATTATATCCAAACCCTTCCATTATAATTAAACTATTATTTAATATATAATTTAATTTAATTTAATTTACTAATTTATATTTATCCATCTCCATATCCATCAAAATTTTATCAAATCAATTGCGCATGCCTACGCATCAGCTACCATCTCCATGAAGCGATGTGATTCATGTTCAATTTAAACATTCCATGAATTATTATAAAAATATATATAATATATAAATATGTTATTTATGATATAATTATTATTATTGAATTATAATATTTTATCTTCATTCTTAAGATATTATCTGTTGCAAAATGATAATTTCACTTCTGTGTATGTGTGGACAACCACTTCCCTAAAGCAATGCGATTAGTTTTTAATTTTTCCCTAAAATAGATGAAAAAATCAATTTTTTGATAAATCAATTTTCATATATATTATATGTTAATTATTTAATAATATTAAATTATTATTTACAATTCTTTTGTTTTCATCTATCTAAATGTGAAAACAACGTTCTTGAATATGTACGGCCTACCATCTCTAGGAACGGTGCATATCATTAATATATATATATATATATATGTTTTATGGATGAGTCTATATATATATATGTTATTTATATCATTATTAAAATATTTTATATGATAGAAGAATGATCATGTTCCATGGTCCAAAACTACAGAACTAAAACAAACATGAAAAACGAAGTAGATATCACCTAAAATAGTGATATTAATAAATAATTTGTAATAAATAAGTGATAAACGGTTATAATAAAATCACATATAGTATGTTATTTATGATTATGGTACATTAATAAATTTTTATTAATTATATAGGATATTCAAAAACTTATGATGTGATTTAGACCAAATTTAAGGGTTTATTGTCTCAATTTTGTTTCGTTGAGACATGATTGATAATATGAACTTATTAATTGTCTTGAGTTTTATATAATTCTGTATTAAAATATTAAATTATTAATACATATTTACTTATATTATTTGTATTATTCATTAAATAATTCTTTTTGATGGCGTTTTCATTGAATTTTTGTTAAATCCCTAATGGATTATTTAACAATCTGAAAATTATTTGTGATTTTATTCATTTTTTTATCGATGGGGGAATTATATTTTCTTCCAAAATAAAACAAAATTTATTTTTTTATAATATATGTTAATTTTTTATAATAATTATTTTCCTATAATTTTATTCTCTTTAACCACTTAGTATTCCAAAATAATTTTTTAAGTAAAAGCAGACTTTTTTCTACTCGGTATAGAATATTTTACTCCCATTTCAATATTTTCCATAAATTTGATTAATGAATATTTTTACTATTTTGGAATGGTTTACTAAATAAATTTTTCCCCATGTTATGATTTTTATAAAAAAATGTAATAAAATTTCTTCATATCATATTCCAAATTAGTTGCTATTGATTTTTTACTAAAAATGTGAAAGGAATACTTTGTTAATGTACACGAAAAGAGCATAATTTCCAACCATAATTAAAAATAAATCAATTTAACATTCCATTACAATTTTTAAAGTCTACTTAAAAAATCCTTATTTTTTAGTAAACTTTTATATTTTTAATTTGTGATTTCTATGTGGAAAGGGTATTTTCCCCAAAAAAATTCTAATGATATTTTTAATATATTTCCATCTATATTAACTTTTTTTTACTCTTAGGATTTCATGAGGATATAATATAATGATGACATCCACCATATTTATATGGATTATTTATGATTATTTTGAGTTGGGAATCTATTGAAAATCCATATTCGAGTTCTTCCATACAATAAATTATTGATATTTAAAGAATTCTATTTAAATTGTATTGTTTATTCAAATTCTTAAAATAATGGAAATATTATATAATGGTTATGGCCCAATTTTACGAAGGGACTCAATTCATAGGTGGGTATCATGAGACCAAAAGTTTTTGGTATTTGGAAGATTACATACACATTTATATAGATGCCATGGCATGAGGTCTTGTTGTTAATATTGTGTCGTCCAAAATTCTACATTCCATCATTGTAAAATTATTTTTTGATGTACATGTGATTATTTTAATATTTATGATATCCATGGTTAATTATCAATTCTATGCATTCATTTATATTAAATAATTTTATTATTATCTATTGCATTAATATTATTCATTATTTTTATTGCATCTTTTGTATGTATTCACATAGTAAGAATTTTAGATCATCCCTTTGTTATGTTTGCTTTACTAAGGATGACATAAAGTGTATATACGGTTAATATGAAGAAATATACAAAATGGAAAAAATAGAATTATAAAAATATATTATATATTATATTATATTATCAAATGTACGGTAATAATCATTAATATCTAAATTGACCATTTATACTTAACTAAACAATAATTTGGTATATAATCACTTGTCTCTAATTAAAATCTAATAAATTAACTATTGGATAGGGGATATTAGGTTTGGGGTACAAAAATACCAAAATGAACTTTATTTTGATATTTTTCATGAGGAGACTTCCTTTTAAGACTTAACGATTTTCTATGTATATTTTTGGATCCAGGCATTGAGATGTCAATTGATTCAGAGGCTTTGGGTTTGAGGAATTAATAGTATAAAAATAATAAATATATTTTATATTATTCATGAGTTTTCACTTAATGGAAACGGGATAATTTTTAAATGGGTTCTCATTTCATAAATATGAGGACATGGTTGGGTTTGGAATATGATGTTTACCCTAGTCATCACCTAATAATGTTTATCAGGGAAAATTATCATGATAGTTGACAGGGAATTCAATTGGTTAATTAAATTCATAATTTAAATTAATTTAATATTTAACATAATTTGTATTTTTCTATAAACATAGCACTATAGAAATTCTCAAGTGTTAACTTCATAAACCCTAGTATAATTAAGAATACTTCTTCGACTCCACTATTAGTGAATTCAGATCTAATGACAATGAGAATCCATATCGAAGTTTACTGATCTGCAATAAACATTACAACCCATTTCAATAGTTGGTGATCTTCTTCTTTGATGAAAATCAATCTAGTATCAATGTATGACTCATCAATTCATGGTTTATTCCCATATTGAATAAATATATTCAACGAGGTCATTAAATTATTTTATATGTACTAATTGTGAGCTGTTGCATTAACCCATTTTTTGAAATTAATATGGTTAGTCCATTTTTTCACCCTATTACACTAATATTGTATCTAAAGGAAACGAATTTATGTCCAATGATCATTGAACCTTTGTCTCATGTGCATTTATCACTTCATTATTCACATTCATTTTCACTGGACTATAGGGTCATGATTTAATATTTCCACGTAAGACTGAGACTGCTCAGACGCATGAATCCATGGAATACTGGAGTGAAATTAATGGAATGAGGAATCATGGATCGAATCAGTGTATTTTTGGGTTGCATTTGATTTATTGGTTGATCAAAATCCATGAATTCCAGCCATCAGATAGCTGTAAATCACTCTCTAGGGATGAATCCAATCATATTTAGGTGTACAACAATTTATTTGATGTCTAAATAAAAGGATCTGGACGCACAACCATAGATATAAATTTTCATGTAAACAAAAACTAAATGATGTATACTCTATGTAAAAAATTGTGTATAGAGAATTGGATTCATCATCTAGTTTTTCATGAGATTATAAGTATCACATGCTTTTTGGGACCCTAACATGGCATGAGACCCTTATCCTGGTAGCCCAGTGTCTAATTTGGGAGTACACAAGAATGGGTACAGCTAGGAACACATTGTGTGTCAAGATACATATACATGGAAAGGGACATGGGTGGAACCCCATTCTGAGAAACTTGTCATGTACCATAGTACCCAGAGAAGGACATGATTAATTGACATGGAAAAAATCATGGGCAACACATCGGGTGGATGAGATACACTCTATAGTCCACCAACATGGAAATTAGTACAACATGGGTTGGGATCCATATACTTCTAGGGACATGGGTAGAAGATGGAGCATTACCACACATCTTTTGGGTCCCATAACATTCCATGTACCCCTTTTTCATTATAACTAAAATTCAATATATCATATCTTCTACATTTGGACTCGGAATTTGGACAATGATCAGACTATCTGTAAGAACCTAGTTTTTTCTACGAAATACTTTGAAATATTTCTTGATGTTATTCCAGAGCAGCGCCTTCAGACGGCGTGCGATTCTGAGCCCCGGAGTGGCCGGAATTAAATTATCAGTGTGTTCACACTAGAAACGCCAAATAAATGGGATAACTCATAAATGGTACTTCAGATCAGAGATCCGAGTGTACGGATGGGTCCAGAATGGGGTTTTTACCTTAGGAACGACATAAAAGATGTCGGTGCATGATGTTTGGACCCCTCGCCTGCTTTCGGAACGTTAAACGGATAAATTAATTAATTAATTAATTCGTTTAATGGTGAAACTCAAGTATCTCTTAAACGGTGGCTCATATTGGAAAAATGAGGGCACCGTTGAGTCTAGAACGTGTAGTTTACCCTAGGAGGGGTGTAAGTTTTGCGGGCACAGCCCATCTGTGAAAAATGGCACCATGGGCGTTTTCATAATTTCGTGTCTTCAGGTGTTTAGTTTTATAACTTTTGAACGGGGCCTCAGATTAAAATTCCGAAACCTCCATTACATTCATAACGTGGTTTTTAGCCTTGGGGAGGCGTAATCCCGACCTCATCGGGAGTTCGGGTACGGGGCTATGGGAGGGTGTTTAAGTTAATTAATTTATTTAATTAACCTAACCCCCCCCCCCGCCCTTCAATTATCCCTCATTTCCCCTCCCCCTGGCGAGCTTCTCCCCTATCCTCCTCCACTCCGGTGAGGCGGCTCCGGCGTGGTGACTATGGCGAGGCGCGGCCACCCCGGCGGGTTGACGGCGAAGCGACGGGCTTAGTCCCACGAGGTAGGAGTCGTTTTTGATTCGTTTTATTTCCTGCACCATGTTTGTCCTCATTTATCATTGTCGAATTGCTGCCTGATCTTTTATCCAAGCCCATTGTTGCGTAGATCATGTTCTGAGCTTTCCGTAATGCTATCTAGATCGAATTTTTTACCACCGGATCGTTTCTGGTGGTCCTATGAAGTTTTACGGCCAAGATGTCGGATTCCAGCGAGCTCTGGTGGCGGAGTGGCTCCAGGCGGTGGCTCCGGAAGGTGGCGGGATCGGCGGCGGAAAATGAGGCCGACCATTCAGTCGGCCGGGCGGCACCTCGCTGGTGCGGGGCGGCGTAGGCGGACCGGCAGGGGGCACCGGCTGCTTGCGCCGACGATGGAGCAATCGGGGTCGCAGGCACGCGACCCCGCGGGGAGATCGGGACCCCCCCCCCCCCGATGGAGGGTCTACACGTGGATGCGACTGGCCGTTTTGGCAGGTCGGTGGTGGAGCCTGCATAGGCGCGGATCAGTGGGCCGGCCGGAGCGGGCCGGCCCAAGCGGCGCGGACGGGCAGGACCGGGCCGGTCCGGCCCAAGGGGTTTTTCCCCTCCAACTTCGGACGCCCGTATCTTGAGCTACGGGCGTCTGTTTTTTGCGCCATCTGTGGTGGCACGGACCTGACATCGAGGCAGAATTTATGAGGTGGTTTTGGGAGTTGTAACTTCTGATACGCAAGGTTCAAAGGTGCGACACGTCTTTATGTGAATTGACATTTTTTCGGGGCATCCTGGTTTTGACGGCGCGGACGCGTCCGACGTCCGTTTTAAGCGTCGTCAGTGGCGTTGGGACCCTGGCACCGAGACGGAGCATTCCAGGGTGGTTTCATGCATTGAGACAGAAGTTGAGGTGCGGTCCCCATGTCCTGTCTTTCAAGCTGCATGCAGCGTTTCATGACATTTTCATCGAATATCCGTTCGGGGCGTACGAGCAGTCGTTTTTGGGTGTTCTTCCGGGGGCATTGCAATGGCGCAATCCGCCCGCTCTAATTCAGCATGATGGTACGGTCCCCATGAGGGCCATTTGGGCATTGATGGTGATTTTCCATCTCTATCACCAGGTGACCATTTTGGACAAGTGTATAGCCTTACATGTGTACTTTTTCGAGAGGATCGCAACGGTGTGATCTGTTCCTTGTGTTTCGGGACTAGGATGTGGGTCCCAAGTAGCACCGCTCATGTGCGGTGCGCCAGAATGCATCTCTTTCTCCGGATATCTGTTGTGATCAAGTGAGTAGTATTTTTTATGAGTTTTCCTGAGTGGATCACTATGGTACGATGTGTCGAACTATTTTCGGGGCCGAGGCTCGGGATCACAGGACGTCGTTCGTTCATGAGGTGGTGTTGGTGACTTTTCCGTCGGATACCCATTTGGGGTGAGTATGTATTTGATCTCGCGTGTTTTTTTTCAAGGATAATAATGCTGTAATCTTTTTAGGTGTGCGGAGCCTCTTTCACGATCTTATTAAATGTGGAAATGTGAAGGTACCCCGGTGGTGGTTCTTCTACTGCATTTGTAGCGGACCCTTGGCATGTGATCGTGTGCACTCCCATGTGAGTGATGTAAATGCTTGAAGAGATGTTGTTGGTTGCGCCTCATACATTGATTTGGAAAGTTGGTGTTGTTACGTTATGCCTTCGTGGTGATGTTGGGTACCGTGTGCACAATATCCTTTGGGCAGGAACGAGGGATAATGTGGGAGTATACGAGAGTGATTGGTGGTACATGTGGTTTATACATGAGAATGATTTTGTTCTTGGTCAGGGTTGAGATGGGGCCACGCGTCGTGTGGGAACCACATGCGTGTCATGTTCTGGTTTACATACTTTGACTTCTCGCAATGTAGAGGGTCCTTCTGTGCTCGTTTGTTTGACTAGCAGTGTTGAGTGGTCTCCCCCTGGTTTAATTCTTGATGGTTTTGCTGGCACAGATGGTTTTTCCTATGTTTCTTCATTTGTGAGGGGTTTCAGTACCATGCCCCTTTCACCGAACTGTGGCACCATTTGCGACTATGTGTTCTTGTACAGCGTGGGTGTTTTCCCTCTTTCTGGGATGAGTTGTCTCAGTTCTCTTCGACAGTGACTCAGCAGATTGAAGCGGGATAGCCTTGTGAGGCTTGAGGATATTCTCACATCACTCTGTGATCCATGGTAGAGTTCATATGGATTCAGTGTGACCGACACATTACGCGGGCACCGATCCTCTACCCAGGAGGTTGTTTCCAGAAGGGATGAGGTTGTTTCCAGCAGGGCTGAGGTTGTTTCCAGCAGGTCTGAGGTTGTTACCAGCAGGGCTGAGGTTGTTTCGAGCAGGGCTCGCCAGTGTACCATCCAGCAGGGATGGCCAGTACAGTAGTGTTCACCGAGCAGTACCATCCAGCAAGGATGGCCAGAGTGGTTCCGGGTTACCTCCAGCTTGTTTGGGTAGTGGTCCCCGAAGCTGGGCTTACCTGCAGCTGGGCTGGGAAGTGGTCCCCGATTCTAGGCTTACCTCTAGTCGAGTTGGGCAGTGGTCCCCAATTCCAGGTTACCTCCAGTTGGGCTGTCCAGTGGTCCCGTCACCGACTTTAGTCGGGTCTCCCTCCAGCGGATTACCCTTTTACGGGACTGGGTAGTGTGGCACCCGTCGACTCTTGTTGGTTCTCCCTATAGTGGTAACCCGTCAACTTCTAAGGACCCTCCAGCGGGGCTGGGCAGGGGGTCGTCTGTCGACTTTAAGGATACCACTCGACTGTTGGGAAGTGACGAGTTGTGATTTGACGTTCCCTTAGAAATGTCAAGTATGAGGAGCACTTTCCCCACCGAGATGTGTCCTTGTGACGCGACCTAAAACCATGCGGGTGAGTTAGTGTCGCCCAAAGCGGATAGTGTCGAGGTGAGGTGATTGAGCACTTGACTTCTAGTTTGGGGAAGACATGTGGGATGTTGGGCATCGATGGTGTTACTTCTGGGACTGTTGGCGTCTAACTTTTCTTGGGCTGAGCTACAGGATGGAGATCCCCTTACGGTCTTTTTTGGGCTTCTTGATTGAGCATATGAACTTGTATATACCTTGTTCTAGTACCCTCTTCTTGGGTTTGGTTACTCTCTTTCCAGTAGAGGTGAAGACGCGCGGGGTATGCCATGTGCTTTCCGTGTTTAGCTTCTCATGGTTGGACGATTCTACTATCCTCTTATAGGTAGCGAAGACTCGATGGGAACTTCATCTTCTCATGACTTCCAGCTCCTTGTGTCTGGATGAGTCTACTTCCTTCCTCTTGTTGGGTTGAGCTGGACTCTCTACTGTACTATTTACTGTACTCTCTGTTGTACTTCTATTATTTTCCCAGATCGCTCTACTGCTCACCCTTTGGTACCTCCTTTGTTGCTCCCATGAGACTTCGGGTATCCTACTGAGTATTTTTATACTCACCCCTTCTTGGGATTTTTTTTCACTCGGTTTGCCCCTTGCAGACGAAGAACAGGTTGGTCGTGACTTCAGTGAAGCTTAGGAGTTCGGGAGCTTGGACCGCGTTTGGTGGTTGTAGTCGGGTTCCAGGTGGGGAACCCTCCAGCTGTTTTTCTTTTGTTCACATGTTTCCAGGTTGTGGCACATTTCTGGTTGGGTGCGTGTTTTTTCCCTTTTCTTTTTCAGTTACTTCTAGCACTTTCTTTGTACTATCAGAGGTTGATGCACTTGTGGTTTATTTATAGCAGTTCCCCTTTTACTTTACATGTCTTTTCTCTGTTACTCTACACATTTTCAATGATTGTGCTATGTGTGTGTGTACAGGTACTTAGGCAATGGCCTCCCCGAGATATTGTGCCTTCGGCGCTGGTCGCCAGCCCCTAGCATATGTAGGTGGGCTTGGGGTAGTTGCGGCTTGAGCCGGGTAGGGTCGGGTCATGACAAAGTGGTATTAATGGTGGTTTGTTCCTTTGGGAATTGTGAAGACATCCCTAAAAAGGAATTGGATGGGATTTAGGGAAAAGGCTTCAATGTGTCTCGAGAGTGGCTCTCAGGCCAGGGAGTCCAGTGATGGTGCGGCGGCCGACGTATCCATTCTCCCAGACCTTGATAACCCGCTTGTCGACTCGGCATGCTGAGACACTTGTTGCAGGGAAAAATTGGTTTGTGTGTCACATTGGATTGAGTCTTTGAGTGTCCTTATTGATTCATCTCCCCATCATTGTTGTTATTGGTATATACATATATGCTTATCTGACCGCGGTACTCCTGGATAATTTTCAGGATGTCTCTGCGAAGACATCCAGCCAGGATAACAGCTCTGGTTTGTGAAAATGACCCTATGAGCTACGAGGCCACAGTCCAGGACCCATCATGTGATCCCCTTTCTCTGGGTGGGACGGTAGCAGCACCCCCACCTGGTGATAAGAAGACTGCTTCAGCAGGGTAGGCTAAGCTTGAGCGTAAGTTGAGCATGCTCTGCGGGTTCCAATGGCAGGGACCACTAAGGTTCAGTGGTGAGCTAGACCCTCAGGCAGTAGAGGATTGGATCTAGGCAGTGGTTCACCTCTTCAGGCTTGTGCTGATGCCAATAGATCACAGAGTGGCTTTGGTACCCAACCTTTTTCATGGAGCAGCTTGGCGTTGGTGCAGTCTGGAGACTCAGTTTCTTGACAAGTCATCAATTTTGTGGGGCGACATTCAGTTGTTGTTCAATGAGGAGTTTTTCCTTTCCTTCTTGAACTCTATTCGGATTCAGGATCTCTTGGAGTTTCAGTAGGGAGGGATGACTGTGGCCGAGTACACAACGAGTTTTGCAGACCGTGCATGCTTTTACCCGGACATGGTCCATGACGACAACATCCGAGTACGGAAGTTTGAGCAGGGTCTCGGCCAAGAGATTCATGCTATCATAGTACCCTTGGGAATTTCCACATATGCCGAGGTGCGAGAATAGGCGCTGGTGACAAAGGGATTCTAGTCCCATTCTAGAGTTGGTGGTGGTTGCAGGCTCGTCAAAGCTGAGACGTCTGCCACAGTTAGCGGGTGTCGGCAAGAAGATCCACGACCCAGGTGGATTTCTGAAAACTGGACTCAGGGGTGTGGTCGTACACCACAGTGGCACCGGAGGGCACCAGTGAAGCCCGGAGAGAGTTAGTGCTATGTTTGCGATGGGTGAGTTCACCTGGCACGGGACTGCCCGAACAGGCATGTGGAGAGCTTCGGGCAGGCGGCAGGTGCACCACCACGAAAGAGGCAGCGTCGTGATCAGAGTAGTGCCCTAAGAGGTAGTGCTAGCAGAGGAGCGGGAGGAGATGGAAGTTGGGGATGACTTTACGAGGTCTTCCCATCACCACTAGGCGGTCCACGATAGGCTCTGAGAGCTGACAATTGGGATCATGGACAGCCGTGAGCTTTGGATGTCTATGATCCTGCAGAGCATGAGGATATAAGAGGTACGCTCTACAGCTCTTCTACTTCTTGTAGTAGAATTTTTAGTCTCTGTGTGTGGAATGCTTTCCTCCCTGCTCCTTACATGATGTGTTACCAGGGTGGCACAGGGTGTCAGTGTAACCCTCTGTTGGTATGATAAAAGGTATGCGCCCTTTTTCTCTAGTCGAAGGTGTTGAATCCTTCGCTCTCCGAGCATGTAAGAGGGTCTTTGTTGGGAGACATTGACTGTGAAATATTGCGTGACCAGATATCCTTTGTTGTTTCACCATATGGATATTCTGAAAGAGGGAATCATCGGGCCTTGTTCCAGGTGTGGGCGATGATTCCAGTCGTGGCATGCAACGTAGAGGTTTGGTCGGGGAGGTGAGAAACCCCCGAGAGCCTTCTGGCCAATTGAGACCGTGAAAAGGGATGGTGAGGTTCCCTATCACCTTTCCCTAACCGCAGTGTCTGGAGTGGGTGCATGATGTCTCCCGCGTGGTTTACCTAAAGAGATGTGTCTGTGATATTATGCATGTCATCAGAAAGGGCAGACCTTCCATGAACAGATCAAATCCTTTGGTCTGTATGCGGTGGCGTAGAGCTGTGCAAGAGTTCTTCTAGGTACGGGAGAGCCAGGTGTGGGCTTAGTACCCTGATTTGTTCCCTGGTTTTTCTTTTTGGGGACTAAAAGCATGAAATAGGGAATGATTTAAGAATCTAGTTTTTTCTTCGAAAGTCCTTGGAATATTTCTTGATTTTATTCCAGAGTAGCGCCTTCAGACGTCGTGCGATTCTGAGACCCAGAGTGGCTGGTATTAAATTTTCAGTGCGTTCACACTGGAAACGCCAAATAAATGGGATAACTCTTAACCGATGCTTCATATCAGATATCAGAGTGTACAGATGGGTCCGGAATTGGGTGTTTACCCTTGGAACGACATAAAACATGTCAGCGCAGGACGTTTGGACCCCTCGCCTGCTTTCGGAATGTTAAACGGATAAATTAATTTATTTATTTATTCGTTTAATGGTGAAACTAAAGTATATCTTAAACGGTGGCTCGGATTGGAAAACATAGGTCACCGTTGAGTCCGGAACGTGCCTTTTACCCTAGGATGGGTGTATGTGTTGCGGGCACGGCCCATCTGTGAAAAATGGCCCCAGGGGTGTTTTCGTAATTTGGCGGCTTTGGGCGTTCAATTTTATAACTTTTGAACGGGACCTCGGATTAAAATTCTGAGAACTCCGTTGCGTTCAGAACGTGGTTTGTGGCCTAGGGGAGGCTTAATCCTGACCTTATCAGGAGTTTGGGGATGTGGCTGCGGGAGGGTGTTTAAGTTAAATAATTTGTTTAATTAACCTAACCCCCCCCCCCCCCCCTTCACTTCTACCCCATTTTCCCCTCCCCCTAGCGAGCTTCTCCCCTGTCCCCCTCTACTCCGGCGAGGCAACTCCGGCGAGGCGGAACCACCATGGCGGGTTGACAGCGAAGCGACGGGCTTAGTCCCATGAGGTAGGAGTCGTTTTTGTTTCGTTTTATTTCTCCCCCCATGTTCGTCCTACTTTTGCATTGTCGAATTGCTTCCCGATCTTCGATACAAACCCATGGTTTCGTAGATCATGTTCTGAGCTTTCCGGAATACTATCCAGATTGAATTTTCGACCAATGGATCGTTTTTGGTGGTGCTCTAACGTTTTCCGGCCACGAGGCCAGTTTCCGGCGAGCTCAAGTGGCGGAGTGGCTCCAGGCGGTGGCTTCGGCAGGCGGCGGGCTCAGTGGCGGTGGAGGAGGCCGACTGTTCGGTCGGACGGGAGGCACCTTGCCGGTGCGGGGTGGCATTGGCGGACCGGCAGAAGGAGCTGGCCAAGGGCGCCAGCGAGGGAGCAATCGGGGTCACAGGCACGCGACCCCACGGGGAGATTGGGACCCGCCAATGGCAGGTCTCCGCGTGAATGTGACCGGACGTGTCGACCGGTCGGTGGAGGAGCCCATGGAGGCGCGTGGGCCTCACGGGAGGCAGCGGGCTATAGTGCGATGGCCCGTGGGTCCGGCCGGACCGGGCCCAGCGGCTAGGCCGCGGATCAGCGGGCTAGCCGGAGCGGGCCGGCCCAAGCGGGGCGGACCGGCCGGACCGGGGCGGACTGGCCAGACCGAGGCGGACCGGCCCAAGTAGATTTTCCCCTCCAACTTCGGACGCCCGTATCTTGAGCTACGGGCATCTGTTTTGCGCTTCGTCTCCGGCGGCGTGGACCTGACATCAAGGCAGACTTTATGAGGTGGTTTTGGGAGTTGTAACTTCAGAGATGAGAGGCTCAAAGGCACGACACGCCTTTATGTGAATTGACTTTTTTTTTCTGGGGATCTTTTTTTGGATGGTGCGGACGCGTCTGACGTCCATTTTAAGCGCCATCAGTGGTGTTGGGACCCTGGCACTGAGGCAGAGCTTTCTAGGGTGGTTTCAAGCATTGAGGCCAAAGTTGAGGCGCATGCCCCATGACTTGTCTTTCGAGGTGCGTGCATCATTTCACGACTTTTTCATCGGATGTCCGTTCGGGGCGTACGAGCAGTCGTTTTTGGGTGTTTTTCTGAGGGCATTTCAATGGCGCAATCTACCCGCTCTAATTCGTCATGAAGGTGTGGGCCCCATGAAGGTCATTTGGGCGTTGACGGTGATTTTCCATCTCTATCACCAGGCGTCCGTTTTGGATATGTGGATAGTCCAACTTCTGTACTTTTTGAGTGTATCGCAACGGTGTGATCTGTTCCTTGTGTTTCGGGACCAGGATGTGGGTCCCATGTAGCACCGCTCATGTGCGGTGTGCCATAATGCATATTTTTCTCCAGATATCTGTTGCACTCACATGTAAAGTCTTTTTGACGTTTTTTCCTGATGGGATCGCAATGATGCGACGTGCCCAACTGTTTTCGGGGCCGAGGATCGGGATCACAGGACGTCGTTCGGGCGTGAGGCCGTGTTGGTGACTTTTCCGTCGGGTACCCATTTGGGGTGAGTAAGTAGTCGATCTCGCATGTTTTTCAATGAGGATTATAATGGTGTAATCTCTTCAGGTGTGCGGAGCCTCTTGCGTGATCTTATTAAATATGGAAATGTGAAGGTGCCCCGGTGGCGGTTCTTCTACCCCGTTTGTAGCGGACCTTTGGCATGTGATCGTGTGCACTCCCATGTGAGTGATTTAAATGCTTGATGAGATGTGGTTGGCAGTTCCTCAGCCGTTGAGTTTGAAAGTTGGAGTTGTTACGTTACGCCTTCGCGTTGACACTGGGTGTCCTTTGCACGATAGCCTTTGGGCTAGAACGAGGGATACTATGGGATTATACTGGAGCGCTTCGTGGTACGTGTTGTTCGTACCTGAGAATGTTTGTGCGCTTGGTCAGGGTTGAGATTGGGCCACACGTCATGTGGTCCCCACGTTCATGTCGTGTTCTGCTTTACGTACTTTGACCTCTCGCAACGTAGAAGGTCCCTCTGTGCTCATTTGCCTAAACAGCAGGGTTGAGTGGTCTCCACCTGGTTTCATTCTTGATGGTTTGGCTGGCAGAGATGGTTGTTCCTCTCTTTCTTCAGCTGTGAGGGGTTTCAGTACTATGCCCTTTTCACCGGACTGTGGCACCATTTGCGACTATGTGTGCTTGTACAGCATGGGTGTTTTCCCACTTTCTAGGATGTGTTGTCTCAGTCCTCTTCGACAGTGACTCAACGGATTGAAGTGAGATCACCTTGTGAGGCCTGGGGAGATTCTACTGTCACTCTGTGTTCCCTGGTAGTGTTCTTATGGATTCGGTGTGACCAATACTTTATGCGGGCACCGATCATCTACCCAGGAGGTTGTTTCCAAAAGGAATGAGGTTGTTTCCAGCAGGGCTGAGGTTGTTTCCAGCAGGGCTGAGGTTGTTACCATCAGGGCTGTGGTTGTTTTGAGAAGTGCTCGCCTGTGTACCATCGAGCAGGGATGGCCAGTACAAAGGTGTTCCCCGAGAAGTACCATCTAGCAGAGATGGTCAGAGTGGTTCAAGGTTTACCTCCAGCTGGGTTGGGCAGTGGTCCCCGATGTCGAGCTTACCTCCATCTGGGATGGGCAGTGGTCCCCAATGTTGGGCTTACCTACATCTGGGCTGGGCAGTAGTCCCCGATGCTGGGTTACCTCTAGCTAGGTTGGGTAGTGGTCCCATCGCCGACTTTAGCCGGGTCTCCCTCTAGTGGATTACCCTTTTACGAGACTGGGAAGTGTGGCTCCCGTCGACTCTTGTCGGGTCTCCCTATAGTGGGAACTAGTCGACTTCCAGGGACCCTCCTACGGGGCTATGCGGGGGGTTTCATGTCAACTTTGAGGATACCACTCGACGTCGGGGCAGTGAAAAGTTGTGGTTTGACGTTCCCTCAGAACTCTCAAGTACGAGGAGTGCTTGCCCCACCGAGACATGTCCTTCTGACACGACCTAAAATCTTGCGGGAGAGTCAGTCCCACCCAATGAGGATAATGTCAAGGTTTGGTGATTGAGCCCTTGACTTGTAGTATGGGGCAGACGTACGAGATGCTGGGCATCGATGGTGTTACTTCTGGGACTCTTGGCGACTCACTTTTCTTGGGCTGAGCTATGGGATGGAGATCCCATTACGGTCTTCTTTGGGCTTTTTGATTGATCATATGGACTTGTATATACCTTGTTCTAGTACCCTCTTCTTGGGGTTGGTTACTCTCCTTGCAGGAGAGGTGAAGATGCACAGAGTATGCCACGTGCTTTCCGTGTCTATCTTCTCACGGTTGGATGATTCTACTCTCCTTCTATAGGTAGCGAAGACTCGATAGGAAGTTCATCTTCTCACCATTTCCAACTCCTTGTGTCTAGACGAGTATACTTCCTTCTTCTTGTTGGATTGAGCTGGACTCTCTACAGTACTCATCACTGCAATATCTGTTGTACTTCTGTTATTTTCCCTGATTGCTCTACTGCTCACCCTTCGGTACCTCCTTTGTTGCTCCCTCGAGCGTTCAGGGTGTCCTACTAAGTATTTTTATACTCACCCCTTCTTGGGATTTGCCCGCACTCAGTTTGCCCCTGTAGACGATGGAAAGGTTGGTCATGACTTCAGTGGAGCTTAGGAGTTCGGGAGCTTGGACCGCATGCGGTGGTCGTAGTCGGGTTCCAGGTGGGGAACCCTTCCATCTGTTTTTCTATTGTTCACCTGTTTCTAGGTTGTGGCACATTTCTGGTTGGGTGCGTGTTTTTCCCTTTTCTTTTTCAGTTACTTTCTAGCACATTCTTTGTACTGTCAGAGGTCGATGCACTTAAGGTTTATTTATAACAGTTTACCTTCTACTTTACTTGTCTTTTCTCTTTTACTCTGGAATTTTGCATTAAGTGTGTTGTGTGTGTGTGTACAGGTACTTAGGCAAAGGCCTCCCCGAGTTATTGTGCCTTCGGCGCTAGTCGCCAGCCCCTAGCCTTTGGAGGCGGGCTTGGGGTAGTTGCGACTCGAGCCGGGTAGGGTCGGGTCGTGACACTATCGATATTATATTTCCCAATCGAACATGTTCATTTCTTCCATATTGGGTTTTTAGATACATTGGGTGGTGTTATAAGTGGGATTCTTTTTTAGAGAACAATTGAGGATTGCAATGATCATGCATGATCATCAGTGTTTTAGTGTGGCACCCTCCTTGCAGGGTCAGGCATGGGTTCTCTACCTATATAAAGAGTGGAACCCTTCTACATAGAAGTTTATGGGTCATCTATCTATTATTAGGGTATCCATATATTAATGATATAGGTACAAGGTCCTTTTCCTATTCATTGAGTGGAACCCTTCTACATAGTTAGGGTACTGGTCCTTGACTATGAGAGTGGTACCCTCATGCAAGGGTCAGGAATGGGTCATCAAACTGTTATCCAAGTGGAACACATATATGTTATTTTGTTATGTGACCTTAAATACTTGAGTGGAACACTCCATTAAAGTTGATCTGGGGTCCTCCACTATTTACAAGAGTGGAACCCTTCAACTATTTCGGCATGGGTCCTCTACCAACCACTGATTGGAAACCTTGATATGGGTTTGGGATTATTCCTATACTATTTACATGAGTGGAACTTTTTGTTGGCATTATATTTGGTCCTTATAAATCTAGAAAGTGGAACCCTACTATTGTATCAAGTCATGGTCCCTCTACTATGATATTGTTCCCCCTTGATAGTATTAACCATGGCGATGCCTGGCATGTGTTCGATTTTTTCTACTAGGATGAGAAATGAGATAATGAGAATCAAAGACGAACTTCTAGATGTGAGGGAACTCTTTCTTGGGATTGGCAGTGGGATGTATATCCTCTTCAATCTCATTTCTATTTTTCTGTTTTGAGCATATATATATCCATGTTGATGGATTCTATTGACACCCTTACATTGGGTTGATTTATCTAATGTCTCTTTATCAATATCGTGTCTCTTACTACTCTCCCTTCACCATTTAGTGTATCCTAGTAGATATGCTTATACAAAACCTTGCATGGTCTTTTCCCATAAGTGTTCTATCTTATGCATACAACGGATAGGTCAACGACGACTATGTTGGATATTAGGAAAACATTGTGAATTGGACTCTGTACGGTGGTCAGAGCATTCATATTATATGAGAGGCTCCCTTATCACTTTTACTATCATGTATTGTAAAATTGGGAAATCATTCTTATTTGGAATGTAAATTTTCTCTTTAATTTTTGTTTTTCGTTGTTTTACTCTTAGAAACCCTAGTGTTCTTTCATATCCATGGTTATATTCAAGTTATTGAATCAGTTTTTTTATTACTCACAATTTCAGCATTGATATGGTCGATTGTGTGTGTACAAGTATATTAGGAAAGGAATCCTATGTTATATATTTCTTTATATGATGGTCACCATCCAATATCTTTTGAATGTGGGATTAGTTTAGTTATAGCTTGTGCCCCTTTAGTTTGGTTTAGGGTTCTATTTGTATAAAATATAGTTTGATCCTTGAGATGGTATTTGGAGTACTCCCCTTATGATGATTTGTATAGTATTTTGGAAAACACACTGAATAGTTTCAGGTTTTTCTTTTATGCTAAAAAATCTAGTGCAATTTGGGAGGCCAATGTATCCATTATCTTGGTTAGTTACTACCTTCTTGTTGACTCATCATACCAAGATATTTTTTACCAGGATGAAATGGTGTATTCATCTTATAGGATTGATCATTTTAATATCATTCTTTAGTCATCACCATATTGTATATATATTTAAATATAAAATCATATGACCATAGTATGCCTTGATTACATTCTCATGATTCCTCTTTGGTAATAGATATCTAGGTTAATTGTTGTAAATCATGATTAAAATCTAATGAGTGATGTGGAATCATTTTATTTTCCACCCCATGTGAGCCATTCTCCAGGTGGAAAGGTATTAGCACCCCCACCTATTATGATGTAGATCATACCAGGAGGCAGGATGATAATGTGTGTATTAATTGAACACATGATGAAATCTATCTCCATATATTGGAGAGGTTAAAGAATGATATTGTTACCCTAGTAGTGTAGGATGGTATGAAGTTGTTGATCTATGTTCTCAGTCTTATCTGAACATCTATGAATCATGTGGTATCACTTTTAGATAACCTTTTCCATGAACCAGTACCATGCTAGCAGAGCATTGTTACATAGATATACAATGAGTCATCCTGTCATGGCCCAAATTCTAAAAGATGTTCATGAGGATTATTAAACTTCATGTTTTCACTCTGTTTTAGTTTTGGAGGTTATGGAGCTTCATCAGGGAGGGATGAGTGTGTATGAGTACATGGTTAGGTTTATATAACCTATGAGGTAATTCCTTCTCTTGATCTAGGATAGATACTTTTGAGAAATCATGTCTGAGAAGATCCACCATAGATATATTTATGTTGTATGGTACCCTTGTGCATTACCACCTTGTCTAGGGTGTTAGAGTGGGTGTTGGTAATGTATATTTTTTTGATTATATGGAAACTAGAAAACTAGTGCGGGAACATGGTGTAACAGAGCTGATTCATGTGTAGCATCTAGTAGACACTAGTCAATATGGTCTTAGAGCATGATATCTTCCAAGGTTCATGATCATCCATATTTTTAGGTATAGATTACTTGAATAAATAATTCTAGAAATGGTTAGTGATTTTATTTTTAAATTAAACGTCACATGGTATGTGAATTCCTAACTAGACATGTCGGGGATCATAGGAAGACAACCGACATACTGCCATGGAAGAGGCAACACCATAATCATAAATATCCTAGTAGATGGAAGGGAGTCCGCATGGAGGTGGGGATCTATGAGTTGAAGGTGGAGAAAAATTATGATGTACTATTTTTTGTGGATAATGATATGATGTCCTTCCACTAGTGCCTCTAGATGGCCCATGTATGACTCAGTGAGCTACAGTTGAGGGCCACATACTGGTGTAGGATGGGGATGCATATGACCTATTGGACCATATGATAATTAGATGTATGATATTAGGTTATTCTACTACTTTGTTAGTATTAGTTGACACATTTTCATTTCATTTCTTCATCATTATATACTCTGGGTGTGAGATATAGTGTTCTCAAAAGATTCATTATCCCATTATCTTGGTTTTTTAGTTTCTATAGGGAACCCTTATTCTATATATTTTCTCTTATAGTAGGGAAATTTATATCATGAGGGAAAGAAGTTAATGTGGGAAATTTTTCACATTGTGATGGGACCCTATTACTCCTTCATTGGTATATATTTTCAGTCTATGATGTGATCCTAGATATACTATCAACATAGATGAGTAAGTTGACTTCACATATATGGGATGAGATTGACCTTTACAGGCTAGATATATCTCATGGATTAATGACTTAGTTGTGAGAGAATAAAGTAGTATAAAACATACATAAATTAGATAGTGTATCCTCAGGTTATGTGGGATCTTCAAGAATCTAATTTCTATTAGTGGTTTAGGATTTCATCTATGTATTACAAGAAAACATTCTACAACTACCTCCAATGTGATAGATAGAGTTTTTTAATGACATTAATACCAAGACTACTCTTATATCATATGTGGAATATCAGATTCCCCCTACCATGCTCAAGCAGTTGCGGTTGGAGTTATATGACTTTTGAGAGAAGGGATTTATAGGACTGGTGTGTCCCCCTGGGTAACTATAGTGTTGTTTATGAAAAAGGAGGACTGGATATTGTGGAAATGCACGTATTATTTTCGACTGAACTAGGATATGATAAAGAAAATATACTCCTTGCTGAATATTGATTCCATCTTCCAACAATTTTGGGGTGATTTATGGTTCATTAAGATCTATATCTGGTTCAGATAGCATGAGTTTAGAGTTTTTTTAGTGAATATTTCGAAGCCTTAATTTTGATGTCTCAATGTACAATGTGATATAGTGATGATTCCCTTTAGTGTGATGAATTCCACTCAATTTTTATGGGATTGATAAATAGGATATTTCTTATATACATGGACAAGTATTCTATTGTCTTCATTCATGACATACTCATATAGTCCTCTTTTGTGGTAGATAATGCAGAATACATAAATATTGTCCTTGATTTTTTTCAGTAGCTCAAATTTTATAAAAATTTCCCAATGATAAAATTATAGATTCAAGTTTTTCACTTTCTAGGGAATATCATTTCGATGAATCGGTTTATCATTGATTTGGGTGATTATTGATGAACTGATTTATTAAGATCCACCCATGAATGTGTTAGAGGTGTGGAGTTTTCTAAGCATAGTAGTGTACAATTAGTGGTTTGCGGCTTCATTCCCTAGGATTTCATTTTCATTGATGTCCTTGGTGTGGAATGGGAACCCTTTTACCTAGAATTAGTAGTTCAAAATAGCCATAGAGGAGTTGAGTAAGTTTATAATGAGTGATTCTATTTTGAGACTGCCAAAGGAGGGAGTGGATCATATGTTGTATTATGATGACATAGGATATGGGATATACTATGTGTTGGTTCAGAGATAGGATATTATCACATATGGGTTGAGGTAGTAAAAAAAATCTGAGAAAAACTATGTGAGTGATGACCTAGAACTATAATAAGGCTATCTTCAATCAAATGATCTGGATGCATTATATTTTTTAGAGATCTTCATGTTTTACTAAGATCATCATAGTCTTAAGTATGTCTTCATGTAGATAGACGTGAACATGAGGTTTTAGGAATGGTTGGATTTAATTTAGGACTACTAATTCAATGTATTTTTTACTCTTAAGGAGGGAAATGTTGTAGAATATTCCCTTAGCATAAAGTTCTAGGCTTGTTTGCTGCAGGAGGATTCTATGCAATTGGAATCCATTTAGCTAACCCTAGATGACCAGAAGGCTGTCACTTTTCTTCAATTGAAGGTATTAACTCCTCTTATCCTTTTTCATGTGAGAGACTCATAGTTCGGAGACATCTATTAGGAGGTCTTATATGACAATATATTCTTTGGATATTTAGCTGGTGAATTTTTGAAATGATGGAATATCATCATCCTTTTCCATGTACAGACAGTGGTCCTACTCATGATGTGAGGGGAGGTGATGAAAGAGTTCAACCCATATGTATCATATATATATCCAAGTGTGGGGAATATGTAATGATACCTATAGTGGTAGTTTTGGTGGGACAACATGATATCGATCTTGGGTGAGTTAATCTCAAAGTGCCTCACCTATCTGCAGGTGAAGGCTAAGCACCAGGTCCCAAAATGTTTATTTTCTCCCTTATAAATATTGTAGTTGAAATAATAGGGATTATCTATGGATTTGTGAAAGGTATTACATAGTTAGTGAAGCTCCATGAAACCATCTGGGTTATAGTTGACTAACCCATGAAGTGAGTAGACTTGCATGATATTATAGAGTAATGTTCAGTGGTGTGTTTGCGGAAAGTAAACATACGTGTTATTTTTTTTACATCTATGGATTCAATTGAATATTATTTATGATTTTGATTCTTGGTTCACATCATGGTTGTAAATATTCCTACATGATTCTTTCGGGTCACAAATGTGGTTGAGTACATCCTTTTTCCCCCAGAAATGTGGGAATATGGTGCACACCGTCAATGTATTAGAGGATATTCTAAGGGGTTTTGTGTTATACATTGGTCAAAGATGGAAGGATCACATTCCCATGGTGTATTTTCCATAAAACAATATATAATACTATAAAATACACAGGAAACATATTGAGGAATTGTATGGTCAACCTTTTTGGTCACCCCTATTCTAAAAATGATCGGGGATGCATCTCTTTTGGGTGTAGAGTTAGTAAAGTTGAAGACAAAAAAGGTCCTAATCACCCGTGATCTGGTAAAGAAACCCTAGGGAAGGATGAAAGTTTATATAGATAGAAATAATAGCAAATTTTAGTTCAATAATATATAACAATTTTTCTTGAGAGTCTCCCTATTCCATTGATTGAAGTGAATCAGCTAGGGAGGAATGCAATCCCTGAGGTTATCCGGCCATTAGAGATCATATATAGGGTTTTCAAGGCTTATCATCCCCTTTCCAAACCCCAATAGTTGGGGAGACTGCACGATATCTCCCATGTTTCATAGGTCAGGGATATGTCTATGACCATATACACATTATTGATAAGGGAGAGTATGATGTTAATAAATGATTCACTTTTTCTTAGCAACCAATGGTGATCGAGGATGGATAGGAGAGGACCATTTATAGGTAGATCAACCCCTTAGTTCTCGTGTTATGGAAGAACTAAATGATTAAAGATAGAAACCAGAAGCGGGAGAGTCTAGAAAATGATGTTTACAGTAGAGGGGACCTAAAATAGGTCGGTGATTGGTGGTCATATATCGTGACTGTTGGTGGTTCATTCAATTGGTTAATTAAATAAATAATTTAATTAATTTATTAATTGAAATATTTTAGATTTTCAATTAGAGAATCCAATTTTTATATTCTATATGACAATACACAATAACCCTTGGATAATTTAGGGACAATCATCATCTCCTCCATTTGATAATCGATACCCGATGACAACTCGACGTCAGATCGAAGCAGATTGAGACGCGATGAAAACAAAGTCCCCACTCAATCAATGATGATCATGTTAAATGATGATGAAATATAAAATATTAATTTTTTAATTTTATATTCATCATTTATTCCCATATTGATTAAATTAATTTTCACAGTATCATCACATTCATTGATCTAAATCATCTTTTAGACTTTTCATGCAGCCTTGTATTGACTGTAATTTGGTTATTCAGTTTTCTCAACACTTTAACCTATTTTTAAATATTTTTTCCATGTAATATTGGATAAATATTATTTCACCTTCATAAATTGTTCATTTCACACTTAACTATTCTAGTTAATCATTTTAGGACCATAGTGTCATGATTCAACTTTTCTCGGTGGGCGAGATCCCAATCTGACCCCCAGAACCACAACAGATTCCCATGCAACAAATGTAATGATCAATATAGGATATAATTTTATGATTTATTGATTGAGGGTCCTGTATCTATATATCATAATCCACGAATCGATATGGAGTGGAATGGGTGGGGACGATGGTGTTCCGGGCTTCCTACAAGCTGGTAGAGAACCAATTTATAGCCACTGTAGGGAAAAAATCATTGGCCATGGATAGGTCCATCATTTTCAGTTGGTAAAATAATGGATTTTATGGTGAAATGTCTAGACATGGATGCATGGATATAGATCTATAATTCAATGAAAAACATGTTAACACATTTCATATTCCTAATAACACACAATGTGTAGGGAATTGTTTGTGGTAGATACTGTTTCATTAGATTATAAGTATCACTTGTTTCATGGGGGCCCCATGTGTTAAATGAACCATTTTCTAGAATCCTAGCATTTAAATCGGGAGTAAACTATCATGTTAATGACTAGAAACATTCCTTGATCCATACACTACTATAGACATTGGTGGAACCCTATGTGGATAGACACACCATTTACTAGAGTACAAAGGAATATAAAAGATAAAAAACATGACCAGGAGCATAGGTATGACCCCGAGAGGATGAGACATGCTCTTTAGACCACATAAATTCTGTGTTGTGCTACATGGGGAATGAGATGTGTATATATAGGGTCATGAATAAGAGGTAGAGTAGTACCACATGCTTTTTAGGTCCCCTCACACACAAGGTACCCTTCTTTACCATGTGAAGAAACTTAAACATATCGTATCACCTTTATTTGGACATGGATTTTAGATCATGTCTAGAATATCCTAAGAGTTTTTATATGAAGAATGTGATGGTGGATATTGTTAGATATTATGATATATGATGTGTGGTTTTATGATTGGGACACTTATCTTGGTGACACACAATGATGTTAGCGATCAGGTAAGATGACTAGGGAATTAGAGTGGTACACTATATTGTCGTTTATCATGGGTCCTATACCTAGTAATAGAGTGGCACCCTCCTTCATAACATGGCCTGGATCATCTACCTATTCTTATAGTATCACTCTATAAATGAGATATTACATGTACCATCTAACTATACACTAGGTGTCACTCTCTAATAGAGTCAAGGTAATGGTCCTCAACTATGAGAGTGGAAACATTTAGTTTGGGATGGACATGGGTCCTCTTTCTAATATTTGAGTTCCACTCTCTAGCAATATAATGTATTCGGTCCAATTATACAATATTGGTTCCATCCACCTAGGTTGTTCATGGTTCCTCTACCATTTACTAAAGTGGAATAGTCCATCCAAACTCTGAATGGGTCGACTATATACCATAATAGTGGAAACCCTTATCTTCCTTGGGCATGTGTCCTCTACAATTTACTTGAGTGGTACCCTCTGACTGGACAGGAAATGTGTCTTCTATAAATCGATTGAGTGGAACCCTATGGATGTATCATGGCTTGGGTTCTCTATATAGATATTGTTTTAACTCGATTGTGAAACATAATGGTGATGTTTGGTATGACATGAATGTTTCTAATTAGTAAAATTCATGAATACTTGTAGTCAAATATGTACATCTAGAATTGATAGAAATCTATTTTTTTTGTTCTGTGAGATATTGAGACCCTCTTTATTAGTTGGGTTTATTTTATTTGATCATATATATATAATGTATCAATGTTGGATTCTGTTTACACTCTTTTTTTTGAGTTGTGTACAGTCTATTTATTTCCATTGTGCCTCTTACTAATATACCTTTGGTTTTAGGGTGTCCTACAAGGTATTTATATACTTACACATGCATGGGAATCTCTTGCACATTTCATGTCTTATGCTGACGACAGACAAGTCCGTGGTGAGAAAGGGGATCTTAGGGTTACATGGTTCATTGTTCTATATATGATGGTCGAATATTGGATATAAGGAGAAGGGATCCCTCAGAACATTTACTTTCCAGTATTTTTTTATTTTGTGACATCCTTCTAGTTGGGTGTGTATTTTCCCCCCATTAATTTCAATTTTTATTTTCTTACTCTTTTACACCCAAGATGTTTTCCATATGCATGGTTATATTCTATATATAGATTATTTTTTTATAATTCATCTATGATTATAAATATATATGGTTGTATTTATGCATGCTGGTACATTAGGCAAAGGCCTCCCATGTCAAATATACCCATTGGTGATAGTATTTATTCCATGTACTTTATAGTAAGGATTGGGGTATTATAGGCTCAGGGCCCATTAGGTCGAGTCATTACAATTTAGGGCTTTTCCACCAATATACATTGATTTATCATTTTTTAGATTCTAAAAAATCATGAGGTTTTTACCCTTGAAGTGATGGATCTATAATTTTACATCTTGATCTATTTGTTTAATAGTCTAACTAAGGGGGATCATGTATTTAACTTTTTTAATAAAAGATTATATGAATCTATAAGGTAATTTCTTTTGGATTTTTTAAATTTTGATTATATATTCATCTTTATTTCAATATCTCTCTATATCTCTCTCAATACTATTTTTTTCTTCCAATGGCCCAGAGACCATCATTTTTTATTGATTTTCAATAATCCACCTTTTAAGGGGTGAGGTGGAACCTTTTACAAGGGTCGTAGTTGTAATTATTACATGGCCCATAGGCCATAGAGGAATTCATGGACCACAGACTTCAAAAATTAAATATAACCCAGACTAACTACTTTGAACTGCTTTTTCCCCAGCATCATCATCACGAAATCATCTCTCCACCTTCGTATGGATGTTCGGCTAGGCCTTCCCATGCATGCACAGGCTTATAACGATGGAAAGTTTCATACCCTCTCATTCTAGCAATCCATTTAGCTTCATCATAGGTGAAAGACTCTTTCTTATAATTCGTTTTATGTTTGTTCCCTGTAGGTTGTCTGGTTTGAATATACACATAAAGTGGCCCGAAGGCCTTGAGGTAGCCCAAAGGCCTTACTGACCCGAAGTATTGGGTGTCACAAGGGACTTTAAAGATTTAGGGTAAAATTGGTGGCCTGAAGGCCCAAACATGGGAATATTCCCGACTGCTATAGTGCCAAACAGTATCTACCATAACACATGCTACTGTACCTGCTTTAGTACTACAAAGTTCCCGCTACAGTACTTCTACAGTACTACTGCAACAGCCTGGAAATTAGCCTCCTCTTGGATTTGATCGCGGGTTTCCTGGATGCACTTAACAGGTCCTCACCAATTGGGTTGAGGCTCATGTGCACTATTTTTTTCTTAATCCTTAAGGGGGTGAATTTTTTCTCATAATTTTCTTGTATTTTTATATTTATTTTCCCTATTAGCTTTTCAAATTATCTTACAAAATCATTTTTGAAATCATGATATCCAATCATATATTTCACATTTTAAATGATATGAAATCATCCTAGGTGTTTAAAATTTGATCATTCTCATATAATTTAATATCTTATAATTGCCATTATTTTTCATGTCCATTATATAAGAAATGTTTTTTAGTTTATCATTGTCATTTAGAAGGAGATAGTTTTGAATTTATTAATTATTTTTTTCTTTTTTCAGTTATCATTTTACTTTATATCATTATTTTCCTTCCTTGTATTTCTTTTTTTGATAATAACAATGTGTAAAAGAGTTTTGGGGGAGAAATTTTTATGTTTTTTTCATTATAAAGTATTTATATATTTAAAATTGTTTCCTTGGGATATAAGGGGATTTTTTGTATATATCAAATGGGGAGTATATATTTGAATATCATACAGTTAATCACTTGAGAATTTTTAATATTGTGGTATAATAAATATTTATTTTCATTTAATTATTTTTCATTATTGATTTAATTTTAATATATCATTTTTTGTCAAGTGTATCTTAATTTCAAAATGGGTGATATAGTTGTACCCTTATCTCCGTCAGGGTGATTTTATGATCCCAAAATATTAACTATATATATAACATATTATTTTAATTAGGATTAAATTTTTATATTTAATATCAAATAATGTAATAATGACGATATTTGATATCTCATTGAAGTCATTGATGTTTCCTTGATGTTATTTTTTATATCCCAATATACTTTCTGAAGTCATGGAATGGTATTTGAAAAACCTTTAAACATTGATGAAGTATGTTTGAAATCCTTGGTACTATTAATTATGTGGACGAAAATGACTTCTATCTAGTGTAGTTCCACCAAATGACCTGTAGTATTGACATAATTCTTCCATTTATCATGACTCCACCATCTCGCTAGTGGAGGTTCACTGGAATGTTTGTGGGAGTGTTATATAAGAAATTTATGCTAGGTTTGCGATTAGATACACATTGGAGGATACCCAATTACAGGTGGAATTAGGAAATAATCTCTGAGGAAAACTTTAATATAGTCAAATTGGTAATTAAGGTGGTCTTTTTAGCTTCAATGAAGCTAAATTATTAATGAATATTGTAGAACCCTTTAAAAGATATATATTAAGGATCAAATATTCATGTATCTACTGAATAGAATTACACAAAAAACTCAATTAAATACATTACTTTATATAATTCACTAAGACAACCTCTCAATGACTCTAACTTATTTAATCTATCACTATGTGTCTCTACATTGTCTATGTCTCTCTATGCCAAAATTATATACATTTTTTATTGTATATAGATGATTGTATTAGTAAAATATTTTCATGAGTAAAATCATCTCTTCTTATCTCATCTAATTATAATGATCATAACTATAAGGTGAGTAATGTGGTTCTTGAGGTTCTCTTAAAACCAAGGGATGATTAGTTCTTAGGTCTCTATTAAAAGAAATGTATTTGGTTCTTGGATTTTTTTGAAAACATTTAATTTGGGTCATATATTTCTATTAAAACTATTTTATGGTATTAATAATAGAAATATCCCGAATTCGGTGGTGGGGACATGGGGTCATCTTATATCGGACTTCATCCCAGCTTATCATTTTATCTACCTCTCCCTCTATTTCCTCATTATATCATCAAAATACTAATATGAATAAAGAAATTAAATTTGATACTCCTTTTTTATACTATTAATTAAATATTAATTAAATTTTAAGATATCCTAAATACATCCCAAATATATAACATCATTGTTTCATAATATCAAAACTATTTTTTTGAAATGTTCAGTATCATTTATTGATTAATTTTTAAATTCAATTAAATCACACCTGCAATCTATTATTGTCTATAATGTTGTAAATTTCATCACTTAATCCTTTGAAAATGTAAGGGTGTATAATGGGGAGAAGTGTGCATTTGAAAAAACTATCCAAGGAAGATATGCGAGTTACAGTGTGGGTAATGTGGATGAAAATCATTATAGAAGGAACTATGATTTGAACAACTATGGTTCGTCCACATAGTGAAATGGGGATTAGCGAAAATTGTTGTGGGGATGAGGTAGAGATTACAAAGTCTAGATAATGTATGAGGGGTGGAGAGGAAATAAGATAGAGAGAATATGTCCATTATTACTATTTGTAGTTTTTTATATTATTTCTTAATGTATATTTTTTAATTTCATGATGTTAAAAAATGAAAAAAACACAAATGAAAATGAGATATTTTTTTCAACTTTTGAATATTATGAAAAACAATGTCAAATAACCAAAACATGATGTGATCCCTTTATATTATTTTAATTGGTTTAGAATAATATTAAAACAATATTAACACAATAATATTCTTATGTACTATTGAAAAGGGAAAAACATAATGAAAGGAGGTTTGGGATGGGGGAATGAGCGATCTTTCCTTACTAGCAATTTCTTCACAAAGGAAGGGTGTTGAATGACGAGAAAATAACATATAGAATTAAAGGGGTAATATGATATGAGAGTTTTATAGTATTTCAAGTGGATAATATTCTGGATAAAATGAAATAAAACATGTACAACTATCGGTTGACCACATAGAGAATTTACTGAAGACCAATGTTTGTAGTAGATGGGGAGTGCATAATGGAACTAGTTTTTTATGGTAGTTTAGGAAACAAAAAAGATTAATCTAGGTTATTATTTATTTTTTTCATTTTTGTTTTTATTTTTGAAAATATAAATTTTTTCATGAAGAAAAATAAATAATTCAACATGAATTAAAATAACATAATTTTTAATTTTTACCTTTTGAAACCTATAATAATTACTTATATATAATCAAAACATGCAGTGATTCCATTTTTAATATGGAAAAACACATTTTAATTGTGTTTATTGTGAAGAAAAAAATACATTTATGTACCCAAGAAACACATGACCCGATGGATCAGATTCTGATTACCCAAAATCCAAACTAAATATGGCTCAATGACCCCAAGAGATGACCATAAAGGACAAATAGAGGAACATTCGTCATTCAAATACCATAGACATAACGTCACACCACTCCATGTTACATTTAGGGGGGATGAGTGTTCCTTCATATTTTATAATCATGTGCTAATGGAAGGGTGCTAAATTCAACATATAAGGGTGTTGGATGAGACAATATTTAAAGAGTATGTAAATTTGAAGAGGATTGCTATATGAGTAAAAGCAATGTGGGTAAAAATGGGTCGACCTCATAGTGAAATGTGGAGTATTTTAGATTGATATAGGAGATGTTGGCAGTTAATGATAGTAACAATGTGTGCTTGTTTGGGAGAAAACATGGGATAGAGATGGTGGTTATTTTTATTTCTTTCTTTCTTATTTTCAGATATCGGAATTTATGTTTCATTATAAAAAATAACAAAACCGACCTAAATGAAAATTAGAGAATGTTTTATTTTTCACAATTTTTATCTAATGGTGAATAATTATAATTATTCAAAACATGATTAGATACCCTTATAAGAGTTGGATTGCTTTACATCAATATTTAAATAATATTAAAATATTATGAATAATATCATGCCTAGAATTGTCACTGAAACCTGCTGAAAAGTAATAGGGTGTTAGAAACCTGGGAAGATCTTCATGTTTGGTAATAATATTAGAATTGTAGGGTTATGAATGAGGAGAATCACTAATGTAAAAAATTATATTGGGGGATATGAGAGATATATTTAAGGAAAGAGGATGAGGATAATGATATATAGAGCTACAATGTGCATGACTATTTGTTTATAATGTATATAATTAGGGATAAGTGAAAAATGATGTGGGGAGGATGTGGGGAGTTAAAAGAGGTTTAATTTAATATTATTATAGAGGAAACATGAGTGGGTGGTTATAGTTATTTATTATGTTTAAATTTACATTATTTTGGATCATAGATGTTTTTTACATAATTAAAAATAGGTAAACTAATGAGAAAAAATTAAGATAGTTTTTCACCGTTAGGAAAATATTATAAATAATACTAAATAATTGAAACATGTTGTGATATAACTTATATTATGTAAATAGACCTATTTTTAATTGTGATGAGAGGGACCCTTATATAAAATTAATGACCCATGAATTATATGGCCATTGGGATTAGATGATGATAACCCAAAATCCCAATAGAATTTGTCTCAAAGGGCCCAAGAGATGGACATGAAGGAAAAAATATGTATTATTCATCATTCTACATCCAATTACTTCGTGTCATGATGCACCAATTTCATTTTTAGGTGGGGTGTAGGAAAAAAATAGGCCCTTTACCTCCAATAGTGATGTAAAAATAAAAGGATGTGAATTATGTGAAATGTGCAATCATTATGGATAGTAAAGGTAGTGAGGAGTGTTTTACAGTATCAAAGGTGGATGAGTGTCATGACATAAGGAACTATATCATGTGACATTATTATATTACCATATAGGGAAATTTTGAGAAGTGTATATCGATATTGGGAGGTTGTCGATAGTGAAAAGTGGTGCCAGTGTGTGATGGTTGTGGTTGAAACAAGATAGAGTGACTAGGATTATTATATATGTTTAAATTTATTTTAGTATTTTGGAAGGTATATTTTTATGTTCTGAGAATGTAAAATAACTAAATCGACCTGAAAAAAATTATTTTGTTTTGTGAATAGTTTGAAACTTATGATAAATAATTATAAATGGATAAAAAACTTTGAGATACCCTTATATCATTCATGTTGATTAAGAATAATATTTAAAAATAAAAATATTTTTGAATTTATAAAATGCATACAGAGCTTCCAAAAAAGAGTTGGGAGATGGAAACATGATCACTCCTTTTCTATCGGTAATCACATTATAGTGGAAGGGTTCCAAATGAGGAGAAAAAAATATTTGAATACAAATAAATTGGGGATATTAAAGATTCAAATTAGTTAAAGTGGATGAAGATTATGATGGAACAAACTATGAAATTCGTGATTACAAGTCAATCTCAAAGATAAATATAGATTAGTATAGATCAATATGGGGTGAAGGTGGAGAATGAAAAAAAAGTTATTATGGGTGGGTTTGGGATGAAACATGAAAGATTGATTAGGTTTATTACTTATTTTTATATTTTTTTAACATGGAAATTAGAAAAAAAATCAAGAAGAAAAATAATTGAATTAAACTGAATTAATATAAAAGGTTTTTTATTTTCCAAATTTTGAAACATATGCTAAATAATTATAAATAATTGAAAATTTTTTGATCCCCTTTTTCTTATGTAAAGAAAAAACTTCTTATTTATGTTATTAGATAATATTTACATAACCTAAAGTCCCCATGAAATACATGGGTTGAACACTCAGATGATGATTATGGACATAAAATCCAACATAATATGGCTCAAAGGACCCAATATATGAACTTTAAGGACTATCTAAGAAGTATTATTCATGATACAACCGCATAATTCAAAACACCCTACAAGCTTGTCATGTTGTGGGGGAGGATTGGACCACAAGCGGTCCTTCACCTCCGATAATAATGTGGAAATTGATGCATGTTGAATAAGGATATACACACATGTAGAATCAAAGGAGATAGGAGGAGGTGAATGTTACATTATATGTAAAGTGTATGGGGATTTTCATGGAAGGAACCATGACATGCATGAATGTGGGATGACCATGCTGAGATATGGGGAGCAGTAAAAATCAATTTGGGGATGTTGTGGAGAGTGTTGTATGATAAAGAAATAGTATTATAGCTCTTATTGAATGGAAAACATGGATTTGTTGTTATTGTTATGATTATACATTGCTGATCATGAATATTTACTATATGATAGTTCAATATAACATGTCACATGTCATTATAAAACACTGGAACTAGAAAGGGAGGATCCTCACATGTAATTCATAATTTTTCTATATACAGTTATAGAATTAATTGAGCTAGTAATTCATTCATTTTATATGATTCAGTTATTTTTATCTTCTCATACAATTATATGACTATAAAATTTAAGTGGAAAATAAATCTAGATATAATCCACATTGATATTCGACTATCAATATTGATGATGTTCTCCCTCTCAAGAAATGTGACATGTATTTTGATAGTATATTCCTTTTTTGAAGGATTGTATAGATATTATAGATTTGAGTCTTTGGGATACCCAATGAGGAACACGTCATGAACCATGGTGAAGCTTTGTTTCTTATGATATACTCAACAAACAACTCATTCCCCGTGCCTGAAAATGTGAAAAAGGTTCATTTCCACACTACATCATAAAGGGAAAATAAATTTACACATTAATTGGTACTCATTTTAGCATGTATGATATTTTTTTTGTAATACATATAGATAAAATAGTAATAAAAGGATTGAACATCACTGATCATCAAACCATCCATGCCTATTAAGGTTCAATTCCTTGATTCACTAATACCATTCCACTATGATTTATAACATAGGGTGAGTTTAGATAAAATCCATTATCCCTAGAATTTTTAGATAAGATCTTAGAAATGATATTCACCACCTTGTTTTGATCAATTCATCTTTATCTTGATATCAATATTAATATAAACATTATTCATGAATTAATTAACATCTTAAATGTTTCACACTTATACATCATGAAGAAGGAGAAATGATAACTACTCAAGTCATCAAAAAAAGTAATAAAGTTTTATAATCCACCACTTCTACTAGAAAAGATCTTCACACATTTTTATATACCTATTCTAGAATATTTATTTAACATTCTCCTTGAACACAAAATTGTAGGTTGGTCATCCTTACTTGTAAATAGTAATAACATTTTTTAAGTGGTTTAACATCAAAAGATATTAAATAACCATCCCAAAAGATAATTTTCAAATGCTTATCATTTACATGACCAAGGTGGTGATGAAACAACTGGGTGATAATCAGGTCATGAGAATTTGATCTGTTACCAATTACCAATATTTTAATTTTATAATTTAAAAAATTATGACTTTCATAAAAAATATCCATGAAATAACAAGTATAATATTTATAAAATTAGATGTTCTTATTTCCCAATCTAAAAATAAACCCATCTACTTTTAAACAAGAAATAAAAATTTGATTTTCTAAATTGTATGAACATAATAATTGTTATTTAAAACCAATATCAATCTTTTTGGAAATAGGAGGGGGTATTCTATGATGTCTAAAGTAGCCAACCATTCTCCATTGGAATCTCTTAGACCACATCACATCCAGAAACCTCATAACATCTAATTGGTTATGGAATTTGGGAATTATTTTTGGAACCACATTTAGTATCTAATACACAAATTGTGGATATGAAAATATTACACTCGATAAAAATTTCACTTGAAGTATACCTTTCCTTTTTTAGCTAAGTGAATTTCCACTTATAGTGGAATTCATTTCCACATGAATAAAATACCTCATTTTCTTGCTTTTGACTGACTATGGATCTTCTTCTTATTGGAAGGATAGTGTTCTAAAGAATTAGTATTTTAATGATTGTTTTACACTTTTACTTGTTCTTTATATTATTATTCACCATGATAATGTTGGGTTTTCCATGAACCATATCTTTATCAACATAGATAACAAATTTGAGATGTTTTTGAAAATTCATCTTACTATTATTCGTATTGTAATTCATAATAAAACTGGAGAAGGTTTTTGGTAGTGAGTATAGAATGGGATCCTTGTGTGTCTCTTCTGGGTTTTAAACCCCAGTATTTCTATGTGTAATATATATCCAATCATCTTCAATACATGAGTCCTAAATTGTGCAAACTTTCCAAGATGTCATGTGAAGCATGAACTAGAAATCTCATATGTACCCTATCTTGTATCCTCCCAATACAAATCATGAAGGTGACAAATGATGTTATATAGAACCATATCCTCTCATTTCTTCATAATGTAACTTGACATTGAATATAACTTGAAACACTAGACATCCACTATGAAATACACAAATTTTAGGTGGAGACATACATCTTCCCCACTAGCCTCTTTGGCAAGAGACTTAGAATGTTGGGATTCTGACACATATAATTTTCATTCATGGAATAGTGTAACACATATGTGCATATAAAATTCTATGAAATTCACATCTTCAAAAAGGTTATACTTATCATAAGTTCCTCAGAGTTAAAATTTGTAATTATTGTGATTTTACATTTCATAAAATTAAGATCATATAATTAGTACCTTCCTGATTAAAAAATAATATTAAAGAAACTAAATATTAGTAACCTCACACTATTTTTATGAATTCTGATTTATCTCACCATTAATTTCAGAATATCCAGTTGTATATATATTCTACTATAATGGATCAATATTCCCTTCCCAAAACCATAATGTAGTTCAAAAAAATTAATTTAAGTATTTTAGTTCATTATATATTTTCAAATGCATTGGCTCATAGTTCCTTGATCTATTGAGTCGAATTCCAAATCCTAAAATCATGGATAATGATTTTCTAAACCCTTTACTCTTAGTTACATGAAGAATTTCTTTGGTATTAAACCCTTATTTTTAAATAATGTATGAAAACCACAAACATAAACATAGTTGTTCTCTAGAAATTGAAATAAACCCAACATAGTTTGGTCAATCACTATGAACATTGAGTTTGACTCCTAACATAAGAAATATATTCGTATGCCGACATGAATTTTTAGTTGAGTTATTTTTATCTTTATGCGTAATGCCCTATTATCATATCACATTAATTGACAATATTATGTGGATTTTAATTAAGGGATATCATAGGTCTAAAAATTCATAATCATAATTTGGATTTATTTTTGTCCTTTTTGCATGAAAGTTAATTAATTTATTAAGTGACCACATAGTATAAAAAATCATAAATAATCAATTGTTCAAATGAAATAAATAAAATATATGAGGCATGATCAAGTGATTTACAAATGGTTAGAGTAGCTACTGGATAATAAAATAACCCCAGACCTTAGAGGGGAAAACTCATTGACCATAGCCTATATCATTCTACAACATTCCACTTTGGTTAATTTGTATCACATCAATTGGGTTTTCCTCAGCACTCAATCTCTGAACACTGCCTTTAATCCTATATCTCTATCCATACAAAACAATTCACCCATATGAAGGTTTATGAATCAAATGAATAGATAAATATGATTTTCATGAAAAAAAAACTACAATAATGTAGGCCCAAGAATAATAATTTGGTGTGGATGACATGTAGACCATCAATTTTAGTTTTATCATATTAAATTAAATTAAACTAATCATAAAAAGGGGTTGAATAATATCATGACCATATAAACAATATAAAATGAAAAAAAAAATTCAATTTATCCACCAATTACTTCAACTCCTTCACTAATTAAGTTAAAATTTATAGTTAGTTCAATAATTCATTATTATATCTAGGAATCCTTGAATTTCTATCATTCATATTTTTAAACAATTTAAATAAAATATTTAACTATATATATTTAATTAAAAAAATAAGTGTACTTTGAGATAGTAGAATCCACTCTCCCAGAATAACTAACATGGTCCTTATGATTTTTCATTCCTTTAGTGTACAACACATATTTAATGACATGTATTTACATTGAATGTACATTCATACAAATTCCAAAAATAAGATGTGTAACCTATATTACACGTGATTATTTTTATATAAATAGAATACACTAAAATAAAATACAATATAAATATTGTAGTTTTAAATTTAAAAATTGAAATTAATTCAGTATTTAATTATCAATCTCAAGACTTGGTGTGTATTATTAAATAAATAAAATAAGAAACACATGAGAAAATTATTAATTATACAATAAGTTCTCCTCTACATATAAAAATTAAAACAGATGTTACCTCACAAAACATGTAATTTTATGTGTTTCATAGGGTGTAATCATTTTATTATATCAATAGAGTACATGACTTAGGGACTAGGAAAATTTTCTGGTTATATACTTCTTAAAATTATATAAAATTTGGTATCCCTATATAACATGTGACTTGGATTATTTAAAAAAATTCAGTCATATGTTGTCTAGTAGATACATAACACAAATGGACCATTGTATTCTCCACTATAATCAAATGAGAAATATACATCATGTATGCATGTTACACTATGTTCAGTTCATCAATCCAAGTTTTATCATGTCTAGATTTATATGTTGAACCAATTTTATAGAATTACTAATATAATTTCATTGGACAAGACCAATTTTATCACATGATATATATGAGATACACTAGTGCACAATGTGTGGTATATGGTCAAATTTTTTGTATTCTTGTGTTGTCCAAATAAGATCATTGGCATATCCAATGGGTGCTTTCGTATGTTTCTTCATTTTAATCATAAAAATTCAATAGTTGTGTTAATTAAAATGAAGAAAAGGAAAATAAAATGATTTTTTATTTCATGAAGAAATAAATATAATGTAAAACATATCTCAAATGAATGTAAATAATAAAAAATAATTTAATAACTAAAAATCAAAAAATTGAGTGCTTTGAAAAAACATGTAGGTTTCAGGTATAGTGGAAGCAGCTATATTACATTAGTAAATATATTTTTTACTCTAAATTTTTTAATTATATATTATTTACATAACAATTAATATTATGACCAATAAAAATCCATGATTAATTGACTTTATTAAATTTTAGAACTAGATGAGGAGGATCATCACATATAATTTATATTCAATTTATAGGAAAATGCAGAATTACCTAAACATATAATTCTTCCTTTATTGAGGTTTTTTTACTTGATCATGACATAACATCATTTCACAGTAGGATCTAAGGGTATAATACCTCCGGTGGTGATATAAACAAGCACCATAATCTCTCAATGTCGTTGTATAATCATTTGGTGCTAAAATGCTCGATCCTGGTCACTTTAATCAGTCATGGTTAATCACAAAAAAATTAATCTAAAAGGATGAAGAACTCATAATTACCTATTGATTAATGAATGAATAATAATAGGGATTATTGTTCTAGATCCTTAAAACTCTCTCTAGGGATTTATATATCATCTCTATATTGGTTGTGAATAACATGAGTAACATAGTAATTTTTTGTAATTATATATTTATAACGGTTTTCCTAGAGTGTGAAATTAGAACATGATCCCCATTCCAATTAATTATTTCCAAGAAACTACCAAGTTTTAATAATCATATATCTAGTATTCCATTGAAATGTGTGGAATTTAATAATAAAATAATATCAATTAATATGTCCATCCAGATAATTAATCTTCACCTTAGGTTTCCCTCAAAAATTTACTACTCAATGATTAATCACTATTTATTAAATAAATAAATAATACTGAATTTTTTATTGATAAACATAATAAATATTATATTCATCAAACCATGAAAAAAAAATATTTATTATTATAAACTAACTCCCATTTTCTTTCACATAACATGTGATTCAATATTTATGATCAACCAAAAACTGAATAAATATTATTTATTTTAACTTGTTATATTCAACACATAATTTAACTATGATTGTAGATATACATGGTATGAGACCCTCTTAGCCACATTACTTAAGGAATATTAAGAACCACTTAAATTAAAAGGGATGTGACTAGAAGCATTCCACTGAATACATATAGAAATCTTTTAATGCTTCTAGGACATAAAACCTCTTATAAAAACATAACATGAAATATAATCCCTATATTATGACATCTCGAATCAAATTGGTTTTGTATAAGTGACATCAAAAAATGTTCTTGATCTCTACTTCATTAAAATTAATGAATTTAACGCACCCATGAAATACCATGTCCATTGATATGTGTATATCATTCCATTCCTATCAAATAGATCTTGATATTTACAACCATTAAGGGAAATAGTGGACAAATTCTTTCCTACATTTTCTAGTAATGCCATATCAGTCATGATACACCCAATGAATCCTACATAAATGTGAGAATATGTCAGAAAAGTTTTTATCAATACTTCACTATAATTTCCTCATGATATGAATTAATGATAATATTAATCCATAATGATCAATTCCCACATACGTACACAAGAACAACCAATAATTTAAGTAAATATGGAATTCATGTAGGCATATCTCATTATTATAATATTATGATCTAAAAATTACTATGTGAATATAAATGAGAGGGTGCCTCAAATTCTTATGAGTATCCACTCATGATATCATGAATCATATATCCCATCAAATGTTATCATCCCTCTATAAAACCTAGATTAAAGAATTCAATCATAGAACCTTTAGATTCTCATCACATTGGGGATCTATTATAACATTTTATTGTGACAATATTCAATGGAAAATATCACATCAAAATACCATATAGAGGAATAATTGTGATGTGAAAAAAAACATTAATATTTAATATATTGAAAATATGTAACTATTTACCTATAATTTGGTTCTATGGAACCATCTCAAATAACATAAAATCATCATTGATGTGTAAGGGGTTGGGAGGATTCTTATGTGATTTAATTATGGTATAATTTGTGTTTAAATTATTGCTTTAATTTTTTATTGTATAATTTTATATAATTATGAAAAATAATTAAACTATCGGTAATGAAAATAAGATATTTATTATTTTAAAACATTCAAATATTATGAAAAAAAATATATAAAAATTAAAAACATTTTTCATCCACCTTATATCATTCATTTTTTTTGATTAATAATAAAATAAAATTAATACCGTATTATTATTTTCATAGTATAGAAAGGTAATGAAAAACTATTGAAAAAATAATGGGTTATTGGAAAATTAGGAAACCTTAGCTTATGGTAATAGTGTGATAATGTAAGGTTGTTGAACAAAGAAAAACATGCATATAGAATGAACGGGATAGTGGATATTAGAGTTATAGTGTGGTTAAAGTTAATGAGGATCATGTTATATGTAAATATGATGTCTGCGAAAAAAATTTGTTTATATAGATTAAACGATAGAATTGTTGGTCAATTTTGTGAGTATGTGGGTAGTTAATGTGTCTAAATTTTGAGGATTAGGGAGGAAAAACAGATAGTTATTATAATTTGTATTTACCTCAAAAATAAAATATTTTTTTAATATATAATATTTTTTCATGATGATAAATATAAACACTTATCTATGTAAAAATAATGGATTTTTTATTTCACACCATTTGAATCATGTGATAAATATTTCTAAATAATCTAAACATGTTAATATCACATTATATTAGATGGATTGGATTAGAAAAACCAAAAATCAATAGTAATACAATGAGCTTTGTTTTTGAGCACAAAAAAAGTAATAAGAACCAACCATAAAACTAGCGGATGATAACACAAGTGATCCTACACATTTTTAATCATGTGACAATGTAATAGAACTAAACAAAGTGAAACATGCATGATAAAAAAAGGATATATGATGAGATAAAGGTTTCATTTTAGGAAAATTGGATAAAGAACATGATAAGATAAACTATGGAATTCACAATTTTGTGTCTACCATATAGAGAAATGGGGAGGAGTCAATATCATTGTGAGGAGGATTTGTGTAGTGAAATGTGACATCATTGTGCATGGGATAGGGAGGAAACATGAGAGGTTTAATAGAGTTATCATATATTTTTAACTTATTTATTTAAGAATATATTTTATCATAATGAAAATTAACTAATCTGAAATGACAGAACATAAGAGATAATTTTTTAACCATTCAAACATATGATAATTAATTAGAAAAAAGGAGATCAAGGTGTGTTTCCATTTTTATTAAGGAAATTAATTACTTCTAAAAGTTTTCTAGGAGGGAAGTCATTCCTAATACTATATTCACTAAAATTACAAGTCTAGAAAGTTAAAATGATGATTTATAAAATTCAATACTAAATATGGTTCAAAGTCAACAAGTGGTGACCTTGAATTAAAAATAAGAATCATTTTTCAAGTTGTAACCACAGACATCAAGATTCACTACCAGCTTTTCATGATTGGTGGGGATGGGATCACTAGAAATTATTTTCCGTTAGAAATAATTTAATGATAGATGGGTTATGAATAAAGAGAAATATCATTGCATACTAAAGGTAATATGAGAAGATGACAGTTGTATATTATGTAATGTGGATGATGATTATTATTTAAGGAATGTTTCCATGATAGATTATAATTTGACCACGTATAAAATTTTGGAGAAGCGTAGATTGATGTGGGGATGATGTAGGGAGTGAAATGGTGTTCTAGTATGTTTTTTGTGGAGAAAACAAGGGATAGTGATTCAGGATATTATTTTTGTTTACATATAATTATATTTTGGAACATAGATATGTTTTCATGATGAAAAATATATAAATTTAATGAATCAAAATAAGATATTATTTATTTTTCAACATTTGAAACATTTTATAAATTGTTATAAATAATTGAATCCTGTTATAAACCCCTTTTAATTAAGGAAGTAATCAACTATTTAATTATGTAGATAGAGTAACTTTATATAACCAGAAGTCTCCAATCATTACACGTCCTGATGGATCAGATGAAGATGGCCAAAAATCCAAAATAAATATGGATCAATGGACATAACATATAACTTTTATCAATTAACAATACAAAATTAATCATGTTGCAACAACAAACTTCATATCATTCATCAAATTTTCATGTCATTTCATGAACAATCACATTGAAACATACTACTCAATTTTCATCACACATGCTCCTATGGACTATGATGATAGTCTCTAATAAATAATTCTAACACTTTCATGTTTGAAAAAATATACCCACATCCCACAATAGGAATCCATGTGGCTAAAGTCATAAAATTTGGATGTCATCACACCTATCACTCTTTAGAGGTGTTTATTTTCCAACAATGTATTCATGTCAGCATATTATTCCACACCTATTGTGTCACAACATTCACACAAGCCACATACCCATTAATACCAATTGATTAGTCCTTCTACAACCGCCCCTCATATGATGATGGCCTAAATGACCAATGTCTTGATAGCCTGGTGCCCTATAGGCCCAAATATATATCCCTAGGTCCCAAATCGATTGAATGGTACAATTGTTATAATACTATGATACAATACCTACTACAGTGTTTGGAAATCATTCCCCACATTGATTTATGCATAATGATATCAGATAAAAAATTAATTATTCCTTAACAAGACAAATAATATTAACTAATATCTCTAAAATACAATTAAATATGTGTAAATTAATGATTTTATTATAAATATAGTTGTTCCATTGATTAAAAATTCAATGTATTTCAAAATCTTAACTTCATTGTCGATCATAAATGAATTTGTTGAAGAAATTGATAATTGTTTCCATATATATTGTAACTTTCATATATTAGTTTTTAATATATATTAAAATTTATTATTGAAATGATAACATTTTATAAAGATTATTCATTACTCTATGTCTCTATATATTTAAAATTCGCATTTTTTTATTAATAGTATACAATAATATTTTCATTTCATATCCTTTATATATAAATCATATTCACTCTGTGCATTTTATTTGTTAATTACCATATATACCAATTCTTATTTTTTCATGTACCATGAGTTTCTGTTTTAATCCAACTTATATATATATTAATTTATTTTCAACATTTTATGTTTCATGTTACATTTAATGTAATATTTTAAAATATGAGAATATAAGATCTGATGAAATTTTTTTAGTATCAAAACTACAATGAAATGATAAAAAAATTATTATAAATATTTCAACCATGAATTTAAATTAAAAATAATCATCCAAGGATTTTATATATAAAATTAGGTTAATGAGGGTGTAAAAACAATATGGTGTTAATGGATGTTTTTAACTCAATATGAATAGTTTAATTCTTATACATATGTGATTTTACATATAATAACTATTGTTACAATGGTATATGTTTAATAAGGGTCTCCATTGTGACATAATGATCTCACCTCTATAGGTATCAAACTATCCCTAGATCCTCATTCATAGTGAGAGGATCTAGAACTAGATTAACAGGTGCGAGCATCATGACTAGAAACATATGCACGTCACTATTTATGATACAATGAATATAATTAAATATGACATACCTTTTTATAGCATGACTATTAATCTCCCACTATCACCGAAATACATTGAGGAATTTTTTCATAACTCTACAACCCTTTACGATTCCTTAAAATAATCATTTGTATATGGTCTATCATACTCTCATTATTTTGGAAAAACACACTGTTAATGTAACACCCCAAGGATTAATAAATAAATTTAATATTGAATGCATGAAACAATGATTCTCTACAAATAAACACTTTATTATAACTGAGCCAATAAATATAATTTTTCCACTTCTATGATTTGAATTTTGAAAATTTGACACACACAGCTGCGTTCAGGGCGATTTTATAAGTCTTGTAGAGCAAACATAATTTTTGGTGAATAGTAACATATCCCTATGAACAGTGATGTTACCCTTATGAATAGAAATATACCCTTATTAATAGTAATTTCACCCTTAAAAAGGGTAATATTACGTTATTTATTGTAACCTGAACCATGAAAGTATAAATCAAATTTAGTAATCTTATTAATGACATAGAATATTTTATAAATTATTAATTAATTATTCATATTTTGGTGAGTGATAAATATTTAATTCAAATATCAAATGAATTAATTAACTAATTTTCACAAAATTGTTTCCAAAATAAATATTTTTTTGTCCTAAGATTTTAGGAAATTTTTATGATACAATAGTTATTTTTTGAAAGTATTATAAAATCTGTTTTAAATATAAAATCTGTATTTTTCAAGTAAAATATGATTACTTTTAAAAATTAAAATTGAAATATTTAGAAAAATATTTTGATAAAATGGTGTTTATTTTTGTTTCTACACATTAATAAATGGTTAGGGTGACCTTTTTGGGATTTTTCTGAAATACATGAATTTTTTAGGAATAGTAAAATACGATAATTTACGATAAATGCTAAATACATGGTTTATTGGGTCATAGGTGATGTAAGGTTGATGTAGGTACAAATAGTTTGAACTAAAATGTAATTATTACTATTTTTGGTCACATTAATCATGATTCTTCAATTTCATGAACAAAAAAATTAAATTAATGATTGAAATATTTTGAAACCCCTCCTCTGCGCCGCTCTAAACACCACCCCTATTTACCTCTTCCCTTCACTCCTCTAAAACCTTGTTCCTTTTCTAAAATCTGCAAAAATATCCTCCCAAAATCCACCCCTATGTCCATAACCCCCTGGTCTCATGAAAATACCAAATCCTCTCCCTAAAAGAAGCTCTCAATGAAGATTAATTCAAGATGAAAATTCAGATTTTCAATTTTTTTTACTTTCTTTTCAAGTTTCATTTTTTTATTTTCTATCCTCACATATCCTAACCCAAATGTTATGAAAAATAAAATACCTTAAATTTATTCTACTATTGTTATGTTTATGGAATAATTTATTTTCATCCCTTATTTACCCTTCTTTTATGCTAGTAGTAAAAAACACCATTCGAGATATGCTAATTTACCACATTCAAGGACGATGGGTTCTCAATTTCATTTATCATCTTAAATTCTATATATGAAACAAATATTATGGTTAAAACAGACTATAATATATTTATTATGTTTCAAATAGGGGTCTGTAATCTTTTTGTACACATGGTTTTGATTTATAATGCAAACCAATTTTGTTGTGTTCAAAAACCGCTAATTAACCCAAATAGTTATCCTTAAATAATTTATATAATATTCATCTTCACTCCAAGTAACCAAAATATATTTACAACCATGTAATCTGATGTATGTTAGATAATATGATATAACATTAGTTTTGGAAAATCTTCCCCATTTTACACGATTCTCCGTTCATGTTTACTAGTATACCGATCATGAAACAAAGAGACCCGAACAATGAAATTAAATCACTTAACCCATCAAAAAGGCCATGAATTTACTTAATAATGTTATAATAAATAAATTTAATGATGATTAGGTTCTGTAGTTATTAATTAATAAAACTAAATTTGATTATTTCGGTCATTAAATCAAGTGTAGAACACCTTCGTACTTAAGGTACGAGTTTCTTCATCTCACTTCCATTTTGTGATATATTCATTATTCATTACTACTACATGTGTATGGTGTATGTATAGTGAACATTGATGTTTCATATAATGAATATTTATATTTTCATGATATTAAAGGTATCATTTTATGATAATTAATTTTGGGTCTTACAATTCGATTTTTTACAAAGTTTTAAGTGTTTTCTACCCGAACCCCCATTTTTATTAGTGTTTTACTTATTATCTACTGAGATCAATGATATTTTTTTATTAATATTTACTCCTCATAAATTATATTTGACCTTTATATATATTTGTACCAATTATAATCTTTTTTTATTTAATGGGGAGTTACATGTTCTATAAGAATTTTTCAAAAAAAATTGTTTCAAAATGAAATCGTGATTCAAAGAACTTCTTGAATTAATACCTCTTTAGAAGTTAGAATCATAACATATTTTAAGCCATATTTATCTTTATAAAATCACATATTTTAACCTGAAAAAGCTATTTTTGGTCATTTTTTCATTATGAATGCAAACATGCCTTTGAGATTTAAAATCCTTTAATATTTTGCTTAAATTACACTAAAATGTTTTATTTCTAAAGCTTCTATAAAATTTTTTTAGATGATATCACCACATTAAGACTTCATTTTAACGAAAAATATAATTTTAATGACCTTACCTTTTATTTTATGGGATATAATTGTTTAAAATGGTGTTTAATGACAAATAAGGACAATTTTCCAAAAGAAATCTTTTTTCCAAAGTAAAAAAATATTGATCTCATATCACTTTAACTATAATGAGATATATGGCTTATCCAAATCTTATTTCATAATTTTTGTGTATGTAATTACATTTATTATATCATATCAGGAGTCTATTTATCCTCATGATATTCTATGGAATTGTGATTTGAATTTTTCAAGGTGGTATGGGACACTTTGGATTGTTTTAGAATTATTTCCTCAAGGATATTTCAAATGTATCATTTAAAAGCATCTTCATTTATGTCAACATCCATTGATTAATCTTGTACTTCATTTTGGTTTATCTCTTATGATATCATCCACCATGTTTTATTTAATGGTTTATGATTAATTTGACTGTGGATGTTCTACCTTAAATACATTCACCATATTACTCTGAATGGTTAGTGTTTATGATTAATGATTGGGAAAAGTATTTACATTTTAATTGTTAGTTTAAATATGAATGTGTATATTGTTTTTGTTTATCCCCATTCATATTAAAAATTCATTGGAATAAGTGTGTGTCAAGTGGGGTCCTCTATATCCCATCGGTGCATCAACAGGTCTCATGAGACAAACTATGGTCTTGGCATGAGGACCTGATAATATGATTATTTATGGTCGTGGAATGAGGCCTTGATGGTTTGGTTTTGATTCCCCGCATAATTCCTTCCATAATTATGAATCTAGTAACTAAAATTTCATGTGATTATTTGACTACTAGAATACCTATGATTATGGGATTATTTATTCAGTTATTATTCGTTCCATATTATGTACAAGTTAATATTTGATGGATTTATTTTTAGTTATTACCCATGCCTAATGTTTATGTTTATGATATTTTTCACTATATTGTTTACCGTTACTGATCATCTGATCTCCCCCCTTTCCTTGTTTTTTATTTTTCCCCGGGATGTGAATAAGTTTATTATAAATAAATTATATGGATTAACTTAGAGTTTGAAATGTTCCCAATAAAATTTATATGTTGTTTTCCATTTAAATTTATAATATTAAACCTATATATATATATATATATATCTTGTTTTCCAAAACTACTCAACTCTTTGATCCTTTGGGATACAAATTCCTTGAAATCATGCCAATGTAATGAAATAATGGACTGACTCTGGGATTCTAAGGTCATGATGTTATAGTTGGTATCAAAGTAAGTTTAGTAGAAAACATCAAAAGTAAATTTAGAAAATGTTGATTATGGAAAAAACAATAAGATATAATTGATGATACACATACAAAAACATCCTAGAATTATGGTAAGGAATAGATTATTTGGATCTTCCTAGAAAATAAATCCACGTCTATATAATACAAGTGGATTTGGATCTAGAACAGATGTTCCTAGGAGTAACAACTCTGAAAAGGTATTTTGGGCTTAACCCGGGGTAACCTGGTACACAACAAAATGCCTTAATGTGCACCTAGTTTGACACTCTCAAGGGATATTCTTAGGATAATTCATATTTTCTTTACAAGACATTATGAGTTCATTATGCCCCTAAAGTACCAAAAGTATATGGTTCTAAGATTTTTCATTCGAAAATTTATGTTATGAAATGTACCATGTTTAGGGTTATATAGAGTTCATAATTTTATGATCTAATTTAGTATATAGAATTGATTAGAAATAGAACCTAGTAAAAGAAAATAGAACTTTACCAATTCACATGATGCAAAGAGTAAGAATTATGATATCTCTTATGATATTCAGCCATCATTTTGAATAAAGATATTCTAAAAAGTATCCTCATGTATATGAGAATATAATATCATGTGTTAATAAGGTATATAAATAAATCTAAGAGCCATGTGGATTTTAAGGGATGTAAGGGAAGAAGAGGGTGGCAGAGGAAAGAATGGATAAAGGGAAGAATAAAAAGGGTAGTTTTCCGACATGTGGTTCTTGTGGAAGGAAGCACCCTGAATCCTTCTTAAAATGAAAAAAAGGAGTCTATTACAAGTGTAGAGAAAAGGGACATAGGTTTAATAATATAAAGGGTAATAAAATGGATTATAATTTAACGTGATTCAACGGACATGAAATGGGGCACTATGAGAATCAATGCCCCAAGCGTCAAAGAAATATGCCGCAAATTATTTTACTAGATAATGGTAAAACAATGATACTACCCCATATGAAGTGTAATGATTAGTATGACATATCAAGAATCATGTCATTTGAATATTTTATCAGTAATGTACTAGTTATAAAAATTATTAAATATATTATGATTGTACTATAGTACTATTTCATTATGAATTTGAGGTCATACGATGCATTGTAGAAAGGATAAGTGACTTATTAAAAAGTTAATATCTTGGAAAACTATATTCATAAGGTAATGGAAACCCTTAATATATTCCTGATGATAAATATAATGATGAAGAAATTAATTATTTGGATAAGTACCCACTACGTCAAAAATAATTATTGACTTTTCTATAAGTGGTCTATGTTATCATTGATGGAGTTTAAAACATTTATGGATATAAGGAATATATCAAATAGAATGTGTAAGTAAGAGTGCATGTTTCTAATAAGGTTTTATAGTAATTTAATTATTACCATATTTTAAGAGGATACATGACGAAGATATTCACATGTTTGGAATGGGAAAATTTTGGGATGCTTCATGTTGATTAAAAAAAATAAGTTAGTAGATGCATTAACTAGGATGGATCATGGAGTTTTAAGAAAATGAGGATTACCATGGACCTCGTGTATATGGATATAGAAAGGATGGATATGGTAATGATTCTAAATTTTTGGATCATGGTCTTTTGAATAGTTAAACTATTTATGAAATGGTTTATGTTGATCATTGTATAAGGATTTAGAGTTTAATATCACCACACGAAGCATCCTATGAAAAGAGATGAAGAATAGACAGTTCAAGGCACAAACAAAGGATAAGATTGTGTTTATTGAATAGAAACACATATTTATAATTTTATTGAGTGGAATGATTCCTCAACTCTAATAAAAGAGTATTAAACAAATTTTTCCCTATTATCATATTTTTTCATGACTGTAGTTTATGGTGTTTTGGTAATGATCATTCATCTGATCATGTTCTCTATTACTTTATATCAGAACATGATGGATTGATTATTCATTAATGACCATGTTATCCAATTATAATGTGTAGTTATTTATTAATGGACGCATTTACCTTTATATATTATTAAGAGGATATTTTAACCATATTTTTTATGTGTATTTACCACAAAATAATTTTCCAGTATAAACCATTATCTTTCAAAATTCTATTTCAAAATTTCAAGGATGAATTTTTTGTAAAGAGGGGATAATGTAACCCCCCATGGATTTAAAAATAAATTTAGTATTGAATGTATGAAACACTAAGTCTCTACGAAACAACACTTTTTTATAATGTAGCCAATAAACATAATTTTTCCACTTCTGTGATTTGAATGTTGAATATCTAAGGGACACTGTTTTGTTTACGGGGATTTTTGGAGTCTGATAGAACCAAATTAATTTTTGGTAAATATTAATATACCCTTATGAATAGTAACATATCCTTATGAATAGTAATTTATTCTTATTAATAGTAATCTACACTTATGAATAGTAACATACCCTTATGAATAACAATGTTACCCTTATGAATAGTAATACACCCTTATGAATAGTAATACACTCTTATGAATAGTAATGTTAACCTTATGAATATTTTAATGGCCCTTATGAATAGTAACCTCACCCATGAAGGTATAAATAAAATTTAGGTACCTTATAAATGAAGTAGAACATATTATAAATTATAAATTAAGTATTTGAGTTTCTGTGAGTGATAATTATTTAATTTAAATATTAAAGTAATAAATCTATTAATTTTTTATAAAATGGGTTTGTATATAAATATTTTTTTGTCTTGTGATTTTCTGATAATTTTATGAGACCATATTTAATATTTGAAAGTATTATAATAGCAGTTTTAAATATAAAATCTGTATTTTTCAAGTAAATAATGATTTTATTTAAAAATTAAATTTCATATATTAAGAAAACTATTTTCATAAAATGGATTCCATTTGATGATTCTAAAATTTAAAAAATGGTTAGGGTGAGTTTTTTATATTTTCTAATAGACATGAATTTTTTGTGAATATTAAAATATGAAAATTTACGATAAATGAAAAATACATGGTTTATTGAGTCATATGTGATGTATGGATGATTTAGGCACACTTGGTTCGAAATAACATGCTCTTTATACTATTTTTCGTCACATGAATCAATACTATTAATAATATTGAGTAATAATATTTAACTGATGATTAAAATAATGTGAAACCCCTCCTCTCCTCAACTATAAATACAACTCCTACTTACCTCTTATCTTCACTATTATAAAGCCTTGTGCCTTTTCTAAATTCTTCCCGTATCTCTTCCCATGCTCCTCCTCAATGTCCAGAATCCCTTGGTATCATAAAAATTCCAAATCCTATCCCCTAAGGAGGCTCTCAATGAAGATTAATTCAATAGTTAAATTCCTCTTTTCAATTCTTTTAAATTCTTCTCAAGTTCCTTTGTTTTATTTTCAATCCTCGCCTCTAGTAACCCAAATGTTATGAAAAATCCAGTACCTTAAATTTACTAGAATTTTTTATGATGCTGGAATAGGATATTATCATATATCCTTTACCTTTATTTTAAGCTAGTAGTAAAAAAACACCATCTGAGATCTACTAATTTACCACATTCAGAGATGATGGGTTTTCAATTTCAATTACAATAATTAATTTCGGTCATGAAACCATTATTATGGTTGAAAAAGACTATAATACATGCATTATGTCTCATATATGGTTATGTAATCCTTTTTTACACCTATTTTTTATTTATAAACCAAAATGAGTTTTTTGTGTTCAAAAACATCTAATTAACCCAAACAGTAATCATTAAATAATTTATATAATGATTAATATTCACTCCATGTAACCAAATGAAATTTACAATCATTTAACCTTATGGGTTTTCACTAATAACATAAATTATATAAAACTATCTTCATTTTACATGATTTACTGTTCAAATATATAAGTATTCTAATCATGAAACAATCCAACCCGAACAACGAAATTGAACCACTTAACACATCAAAAAGGCCATGATTGAACTTAATAAGATTATAATAAATCAATTTAATAAATATGAGGTTCTAGAATTATTATTTAATGAACATAAATTTTATTATTTATGTCATTAAGACAAATTTGAGAACACCTTCAGACTTAAGGTAAGGGTTTCTTCATCTCACTTCCATTTTAGTGAGATATTATGTATTAACTGCTACTACCTATATATGACATATGTATACATCTAGTTGATGTTTCATATCCTTAATCTACCTATTTTCATGATATTAAATGTATCATTTGATTATTATTAATTTTGGTGAACAGTATTCAATTGATTACAATGTTTGAAGTATTTTCTACACTAACCTTTCTTTTAATTAGGGTTTCCCTTATTCTCTACTCACATCAAGGAAATTCTTATTTATTAAATTTTAATACTCATAAATTATGTTTTAATTTTATATATATTTTTATTCATCATAATCCTCTTTTTATTTCATGGGTAATTACATATTCTAAAATAATCCTTCAAAAAAATTGTTCGGAAATGCCAGCCAATTTCAAGGAACTTCTCTAATTCTTACAAATTTTAAATTTCACTATATAATCTGTTTTGAGCCATATTTATATTTCCAAAATAAAAATTTTCAGCATGAAAAATATAATTTCGTTCCTTTTTTTTAAAGAAAACACTCCTTTTCGATTTAAATCCTGTAATATTTTCCTTAAACCTCATTAAAATGTATTATTTCTAAAGATTATTTAAATAAATTAAATTATTTAAACTCAATAAGACTTTATATAGGCCTAAAATCTAATTTCAATGACCTTAACTTTTATTTTATGGGATATAAATGTTTATAATCTTATTTCATGACAAATACAATTTATTTTTCAAAATAACTCCTTGTTCCAAAGTAAAAAATGAATTTTCTCATCTTACTTTAAATTTTCTAATATATATGCTTTGTTCACCAATTATTTATTTTGTGTGGTGAATTTAATACCCTTTGATATATCATATCAATAGTCTCTTTATTATCATGATATTCTATGGTATTTTTATTTGAATTTTTGAAAGTGGTATGGGACACTTTGGAATTTTTAAGGATTTTTTCCTCAAGGATTTTCAATTGTCTAATTTAAAAGTATCTTCATCTATGTCAACATCCTTTGTTGAATATTGTAATTCATTTAGATTTATCCTATATGATATCATCCACAATATTTTATTTAATGGTTTATGACTAGTTTTACTATAGATGTGCAATCTTGAAACCATTCACCATATTACTCTGAATGGTTAGTGTTTATGTTTAATGATTAGGGAAAGTTATCTACATTTTATATGATACTTTCAATATGAATTTTTATGTCTTTTATGTGTATGCTCATTCATATGAGGAATTAATTGGACTTAGTAAGGGTCGGGTGGGGCCCTCTATAGCCACTCGGTGCATCAAAATGTCTCATGAGACAAACTATTGACTAGGCATGAGGCCTTGATAGTATGATTATTTATGGCCTTGGCATGAGGCCTTCGTGGTATGGTTATGATTTTAGGCATTATGAATTCCCTCATTATGAAGCTAGAAATTGAAACTTCATTATGTTATTTGACTAGAAGAATACCCATGATAATGAAATTATTTATTCAGCTATTATTCCTACCATTGTATGTAAATGTTTATTTTTAATTTCAGGTTTTTTTAATTATTAAAAATTCCTAATGTCAATATTTATTATATCTTCCAATGTATTTTTTATCCTTACTGAGCATCTGAGCTCACCACTTTTCTAATGCTTTATCTCTTTCTAGGATGTGAAGAGGTGTATTTTGAATGAATTGCGGGGATAAACTTAGAGTTTTGGATGTTATCAATAAAACTTATAAGTTGTTTTTCATTTTATGTTGTAATGTTGAACCTATTAATATATCGGGTTTTCCAAAACTACTAAACTATTTGGTCTTTCGGGATACAAATTCCTTGTAATCATGCTAATATAATGAAATAATTCACTAACTCTGGGATTTTGGGTTCATGGCATTTCTATTAAATCATTAATCCTTATCCAAATCCATGAATATTCCTCCATGATAGAATTAGTATAATTGATGATAAATATGAAATCCATATCCCATATATGTAAGAAATGTGAGTGTCATAAATCAGATTTGTGGGGCCTTAATCCATGGCATCCCAAAGCCCTCTCACAATAGGCTTAGGAATGGTGACCAGTGCCGAGTTGGAATATAACATGACAAGGAAGTATTAGCCTAATATAATATTAAAAAGTGACACATAAACAAGAACATAAAATGATGAAATATAAAACCACTAATACTAATGAATGCATGCATCTGCAATCAGACAATCAGAGTATGACTAAATGGTTCTAAGAGAAATATAGGATCCAAATAATATTCTAACAAAAAACTAAAAGGAGTCCAACCTACTCAAATACTAAAGGACCACTATCAATTTAAAACACTTAGAAAACACCTCTTCCCATATAGGAAAACAAATTCCTCACCTCCTCTATCCTCATAAGAATAGGTTAAAAGGTATATCCGCCACATAATATACACATGTGTGGGAAGAGAACATACATGATTATTTATAATAATACAAAATAAAAAATCTAAAGATAAAATTATTAGTTAAAAATGGAAATTAGTTAATAAAAGTTAAACAATAATAAAAAAAACCATACATATTCAGGAATGACATCACCCCTCTATGAAGTCGCAACTGAATTGTCATATATTAGATTTATCATGATGATTCCTAGAAATGCTCGTTACGGGAGAACCCACTAAACGAGCATTGTTATCACTAGTGAAATTCATCCATGTGGTAATGGCCACTGGTCTCTACCTAGAAAAATTAAATGGCTTATAAAAATTGTAGTACCCAAATAGGGTATCACGCTTGGGACTATTAGGGGACACTACAAACCTAATCTTGGGCAAACCTCTATATTGGGGATCATTTTCCAAATGATACCATGTAACATAATAAAATGTCCCACTAGTATGGGGATCCATTCCCTATGAAAGTATGTCAAGTTGATTCCATGAACCCATCCTTGGTTAAATTAATTAATGATAGAGTATAGACCTCATTTTCATAGAGGGGCACCACAAACTCTATTTGAGACTCATCCTAAAGAGTGGATCACAATATAAAGTTGTGGATGTTATTTAACATTGTAATATTTAGGGTATGGATATAGGAATAATACTAAATCAATAATTATCCAAATATAAATGATGAATTGAACCAAGATATCTCAGTAAGTACACATTGTGTACTAGGCGTATGATGATAGGTCTCGTGAATGTCAAACTTAGTCATGTCCATTCCAATGTTTCTTTCCCATGCTAGTGTACTATTGATCAGTCTCATATAACAACATGTGTACATGTATATGTGAATATGTACCTAGTTATACCCATGTACCTTACAAGGTTCTTGTCCATGTAATTATACATTCACCCTAGGGTACTTGTTGAGCTGCTGGTCTAGGATCACACACTGTGTTATCCTAATCTCAGTGTGGAAATAGTAACACTACGGAAGAGGGACTACATGATGTGTGTTATTAAGACTATAGAAAATTTAGTCTAATTGTTATTGAAATACAAAAATGATTTATAAATTCCAAAATAAAACTATGACCTAGAGATCCACCTCTAATCCCACCAAAAAATTAAGGATCTGGGTCATTCAGGCTTGGCCAACATCATCAGTCCAAACTCATGTAATGGAGTCTTATCAAAAAACACCCATTTTTGGATACCTTATCATAAAATCGAATCACAATCAAGGAATCCCAATATCCAAAACCTGATCTATCACCAATCATCCACTGTTTTCATGGCATTGTAATCACACACTGGAATTTGAACAATACCCATGGTATTGATTCTTTGCACTAAAGAACTTCCACAAAATGACCAAATAACATATATTATTTAAATAATGGGATAATTAAATTACCTAAAAATAACATTAGATGAAACGGGGTAGAAAAACTAATCAATAAATATTAGTATCAATTAATTGACATTGTTAATTTGGACCATGATATGTTGTCATATAATATGACGAACAAAGAGGGATAAACATAATGAATAAATAAATTAAAAATATATTCTTGAATCAATTATTATTTATATAATTTATCCATGTTTGAAATAGGATAAACATATCTGTTTAATCAACATGAATAAAATGTATTTCATATATTTAAGATTGATTTCTAAATAGTAACATCCTAGCATTACATTTGTTGTAATGATCCGTAAGCTCCATTTCTGGGTCAATCTGTGCATTACTGATCTAATCCTACGACATTTCATATTGATCCTTGATCTCCTCCAACTATCTCTTCCAAAATATCCTCTCAATCCTTGTGTTATTCATATAAGGATATAGATTATAAATATCCATGTTTTAACAGAGTAATCTAGGTCATAAAATCCAAAAAAATAAATAAATTTATTTATTTATTTTATTATTTTCATCCATGATTGTACATTATCAAAACACCTAATGTCTAAAATGGTTATATCATGCATAAGGTAATAGAAAAAATATGAACTCAATTAAGGCCTTAGGATTCTAATCAAAGCTTTCATTTGGGGGATATTTTACATTTTATCATTAATAATTCTCATGTGAAATTAGTATATATCATTTTGTATGAATATGTTTTTCAGGATCACCAAGCCTTACAATGTCACATAATCTTAGTTCATAGATATAAAAATTTCACCAAATATATATAATCATTACATTGAAAACACCAAGAAAATAAATTCAACCCAAATTAGAGATTTTTTTGCTGAAAGGTATAAAATACTACACAAAAACATGTGGGAGTTTGTCTAACATCTAGGTTTTCTGCACTCAAGAGATCTCCAGAAGATTCATGCGGTGATACAAAACATGTACTAATAGAATTAATTACACACTAAGGATATATTTTTTCAAATTATCAATATCCACTAGGTTCTCAAAAATGTCGCTTGTTCATTGATTTCAATCTTTCCCTAGTCAATAACATTTGATGGGTCATGCATGTACATCCTCAACTGTGAAAAATGAATGATCTCATGCACCTGGTCTAATCATTGTGATAGATTCAAGTGGAACACCACCTTATAGAGTCTGCATATTATTTGGAAGGGGCTAATGATATTTAGAGATAACTAACAAAACTAGAAATATCTCTATAATCCACATTGACTTGAGTCACTTAAGAGGATATGGTATCCCACCATAAATTCCAATGCCCCCCCCCATCACCATTCTACACATGACTTATAACAGCTCTATGGTGTCCCAATACACACTTAGATGATCTACCCATTGTTTGAAAATTCTCAAACCAACTCTAGGCCCATGTGTGCTGAATCACCTGGATCATCCAAAAAATTTGGGGATCAATAGGTTCACATGTTTGCAGCTTATAATTATAACACCCCGAGGGATCCTAAAAAAATTAATATTGAATGCATTAAACACTGAGTCTCTAAAAAAACCACTTTTGTATAACCTATCTAGTAAACATAATTTTTCTACTTCTATGATTTGAATTTCGAAAAATTGACATACACATTTGTGTTCCGGGTGATATTTAGATTCTGATAAAACAAACATAATTTTTAGATGAATTGTAACATAACCTGATGAAAATTAATATTAATAGTATTATGATCCATGTGAAATGTAGTTCATGTTTTTCTTTTATTGTCTTACGGTTATAAGATAATGTGATCATGATTATTTTTTTAAGGTGAAATAAAACAAATTATAGTTTTAAAATTGTTATCTTTCCAAAAAATTATGATTTTATTTAAAAATTAAATTTATAATATTTAGAAATTTATTTACAAAAAATTGTTTCTATTTTTGGATTATACACATCAATAAATGGTTTTAGTGAATGTTTGGGATTTTTATAAAATACTCGATTTTTTGATGAATAGTAAAACATGGTAATTTACTCAATATATATTATCAATTAAATTCACTATTCCTAGAATCAGGGCAGATGTAAGCAAAATTGGTTTGAACTCACATGAACTTATTACTATTATGGTTCACATGAATCATTACTATTTATTTCATTTAAGGAAATAAAAAAATTAATGAATAAGATATTCAAAAATCACCCCTCTCCTCCACAATAAACACCCCCTCACTCCCTCTTTTCTTAACTCCTCTAAAGCCTTGTTACATATCTATATTCTACTCAAATATCCTCCCAAGATCCTCCCCCACATCCAGAAGTCCATGGTCTAATAAAAAGTTCAGGACCACTCCCCTAAAGAGGCTCCCAAGGAAGATTACTTCAAGAGGTAAGTTCCTCCTATCATTTCTTTTATTTCAAGTTCTTTTCTATTGTTTTTTCCTCAAATCCTTTCATCAAAATGTTAGGATAACTCTAGTACCTTATATTTACTATATTTTTATTATGATAATGTAATAATTCATCATCATATCTCTTTTCCCCTTAAATTATACAAGAAATGAGAACACCATCTGGGATGTCTTAATTTATCGCATTCAAGTATGACAAGTTTTCAATCTATATTACCATTTCCAATTCTGGTCATAAAACCATTTTTATGGATTATCCAGACTATAATATATGTATTATAATTTATTTAAGGTTTTTTATCATTTTTACACGTGATATTAATTTATATATCAAAATGAGTTTGTTGTGATCAAAAACCACCCATTAACCCAAACAATTGTCATTAAAGGTTTATATAATTATACATCTTCACTCCAAATAACAAAATGAATTTTATAACCATATAATATTATAATTTTTTACTAATAATATACATCTTCTATTCTGGACAACCATTTTCATTCTACATGTTTTTCGAAACATGATTATAAGTAAACTGATCATGAAAACCAAGGATGAAAATGCTCCCAAACAAAGAAATTGAATCTCTTAACCCATAAAAAGTCCATCATTGAACCTTATAAGGTTATATAAAATAAATAAAAATCTATGTAGTTTCTGAATTATTAATTTATGAACCAAAATTTTATTATTCAGGTCATTAAGATCAAGTGAGGAACACCTTCAGACTTAAGGTAAGGGTTTTCCACCCAGACCTCTATTTTCATCCAGGTTACGTTTCTTTCCTACATACCTCAATGCAATTATTCTGTGTTAATATTTACTCCTCATAAATACTATTTGAGTGTTTTATATATGTTTACCAACTAGAATCCATATTTATTTTAAAGGGAGTTATAGGTTTTAAAAAATAACTTTCAAAATTCATTCTAAAATACAATCCTGATTCAAGGGAATTTATCAAATTCTCACCTTTTTTCAAGGGAACTATATAATCTATTTTAGAAACCATTATCTTTATAAATTCATTATTTTTTTATAAAAATAATATCTTACTTAATTTATGTTTTTATATAATGGCTTCTCCTAAATAACTCTTCTTTTCAACGGAAAAAGTTTATTTATCTCAAGAATTACTTGATGCTTTTATAAAAGTATATTTATCTATTTAAACACTCTTGATTATTATTAGGTATTATTTGGATTAATATTTTGTTATATCATCTACAATATTTAATTTTATTTTTGATTATTATTTTGACTGTGGATGTGGTATCTGTAAACCATTGAAAAATTCACTCTAAATGGTTAGCGTTTATGATTAATGTTCGGGGAATGTTATTTAAATTTCATTTATTACTTTATATATGAATGTATATGTTGTTTATTTTTATTTCCATTAATATGAATAATTCATTGGATGTATTATGTGATGGTTGGAGCCCTATATAACACCCCGATGCACCGGTAGGTCTCGTGAGACAAACTACGATCTTGGAACAAGGACTTGACAAAATGATTATTTATAGTCTTGGCACGAGGCCTTGATGGTATGTTTATGTTGTCCAACATTATGAATTCCCACATTATGAAACTATTAATTTAATGTTATTAAGTTTATTTGACTAGTAGAATACCCATGATTATTCTTTATTATGGAATTATTTATTCATCCCTTATTCCTATAATAATGTGTTCAAGTTTATTTTTAAAGGCATGTGTTTTTAGTTATTCACCATGCCTAATGATTATGTTTATAATATTTTCCACTGTATTTTTTACCCTTAATGAGAATTTTATCTCACCCCTTCCTTATGTTTCATTTTCCCAGAACATAAAGTGTTATATAATGAATGATAGGAAAGGATAATCTAGTAGATTATGTGAGATTAAAAATAAGTTGTTATGTTTTTCTTCCTTTAATGTTTTGATGTTAAACATATATATGTATATTGATTTCAAAATATACTAAACTATTAGTTCCTTTGGGATATAAATTTATTTTAATGATTCCAATGTAATGTAAAATTGCACCAGCTCCAGACAACTGGGGTTTGGTCCTTACAGTTGGTATCGAAGAAAGTTTAGTATAAAACATGGAAACTAGATTTAAAAAACATATATTATGGAACTATACTATAAGATAGTCTTTGAGGATAAGTATACAAGAATATCCTATAATTTTGGTATGGAATATATTATGTGGATGTTTCTAGAAAATACATTCATTTCTAGATACTACAAGTAGTCGTGGTTCTGACACAGATGTACCTATGTGTGAAAATGCTGACAAAGAGTTTCGGGAATGACCCAGGGTATCCTTGTACATGAAAATGGGAATTACTTTTTATTTGGATTGAAAATCCCAATGGTTATTCTTAGGATAATTCAAATTTTCTTTAGAATCCATTATTAAGGATTTAAATGTAAATTTTTTCCTCAAAGAAACCATGTTTAGGATTATGAGACTAGCTACGTATAGAATATCAATTTACGTATAATATTTTTTTACATTGAGATTATATATTATGATTCAAAAACTAATCTAGTGTATTCCATTATTTATAAATGGAGCCTAGTGTAAGGGATGGAAACCACATGAATGGATGTTTCTCATGTAGGTATTACCCTCCAATGCAAGATAATGATGTCGGATACGGTTCTGCAACTATTGTTGTGCAACATATAACTATACTGGGATAGCTGACTCAGGTAATGAAAAATAACCTTACCCATATGGAGCATCTAGATCCATAATGTGGAGGAGATGTGTTAGAATTCTTTATGTGAAAATAGACTCCAACATTTAATGGTACTGCAATCCCATTCATAGTGAAGCAGTTGACTAGTTCATTAGATACGTTATTTCTCTCTTTAGGATGTAACGAAATAGAGAATGTTGTCATGTTGGTTTATCATCTACAAGGAGATGAATATTAGTGGTGTTATTTAATTAAAAACACACAGTAGGAGGAAGAAATATATGAAATGGATTAGAGATATTTTAAGGAAATATTTTTGGAAAAATAAATCCCTTCATGAACAACAACAAGATTAGAAAGGCAGTTTCTGAATCAGAGGAAAAAAGAGGATGATAATGTTGCAAAAAATGAAGTTAACTTCACAAGGATATAGAGACATGTTGTGGACTAAATTCATAATTCAAGGATAAAGGTTTATCAATTATTTGATGGTTTAAAAGCATTCCTCCAAAAGGCTCTAGTCACCCAAGGTTTCATATCATATGAAGATAAAGTCTCATATTCTATCAAGATGGAAAAGTAACACCATATGTATTATAATTTTAAGGGAAATATAGAGAATTAGATAGTTGCTAAAAACTAAATAAAAGTAAATAAAGAAATGGGGAAGAAGAGAACATTTAACCTTCCACCTTATGATAATTGTGGGAAGAGACACTCTGGTATATGCTTGAAGGTTATGGGTGTTTGTTACAAATGTGGAGAAAAAGGCCACCTATCCTAGGATTTCAAGTGGATGAAATAAGCTACAAATGTTCAATTATACTATTGCAATGATAGGGGACATTATAAAAATGATTTACCTGGGAATCAATGAAATATTCCCCAAAGATGGCCAAGGGAGAAAGGCCAAGCTTATGCGATCACAACTACTGATATTGATGTCCCTCATGATGTGGTGGAAGGTACTTTAATTGATTCCTAAAACATAGAAAATGATTTATTTGAATTTGGATCATCTCATTCATCAATATCTTCCGAGTTTTTCAATAAAATGAGATATTTTCAATTTTATTTAATAACGGAGTTTTCATTAAAAACTCTTAAGGTGTGTATCATTGCAGCAAAGATGTGTCAGGTAGTCTCCATTATGGAAAATAAACGTACTTTAGTTGAAAACCTTATCATCATATCCATGATTTACTTTGATATAATCCTTGGTATGATTTGTATTTCATTTTATTATGTGAATATATATTTCAAGAAGTGAGAAGTTATGATTTTTTAGAACGCTGTTGAATCCCTTATCTTCAGAGAAGAAACATTTCTAGGTGATTATTATCTAGATTCACCCATAGTAGCTCTACTAAATTCAATTATTGTGGATGAATAGAATTAAATAACCACAGGTGAGGAATGAAATGTTCAAATATAGGATGTAACTATTGTGTAAGAATATGTTTATGTGTTTCTAGAGGATTTACCTAGACATCCTCCAACGTGGTAAATTGAGTTTTCCATTGACTTAATTCCTTTTTTAAGGCCCATATCAACGACCCCTTATAGAATGGCCACTGTGGAATTATTATAATTTAAGAAACCACTATAGCAATAGAGTGATAAAGTATTTATTCTCCCTAGTGTTTCTCCATGGGGAGCCCCTATCCTTTTTGTTAATAAGAAATATGGATCTATGTGGTTGTGTATTGACTATAGGAAGATCAATGCTATAAAAATAAATTACAATTAGCCCTACCTCGTATTGATAATTTTTTTGATCGACTTCGTGGAGCATAATATTTTTCAAAGATTGACCTTCGATCTAGATATCATCATTTGCAACTAAGGAAGGAAGACATTCCAAATATAGCATTTTGAATCATGTATATGAATTACGAGTTTATAGTAATTTCTTTTGGGATGACTAATGCACCCTCTATTTTCATTGATCTAATGAAAAGAGTTTTCAAAAAATATCATGATGACTTTGTGGTGGTATTTATTGATGATATAATGGTATACTCCAACATCTATAAAGATCATGAAAATCACATGTGCACTATTCTAAATACTATTAGAAGAAATATTTTATAAGGGAATTTTAGCAAGTGTGAATTTTGGATTCAATCAGTTTCCATTCTTTTCCACATTCTCCATAAGAATGGAATATATGTTGATCCTACAAAGACAAAGGTTGTGCAAGAATAGAATACTCCATCAAAAATTACTGAGGTGTGTAGTTTAATTGGTTTAGAATGTTATTATCGAAATTTCATTCAGAACATCACCCATTTAACTAACCAAATGACCAAACATACACGTAAAGGGGTTATGTTTGAATGGAAAGAAGAATATGGGTAATGTTTCAATGAATTTAAGATCTGATATTTGAATTCTATGATCATGAATTTACCATTGGAGAGTGGTGGATTTGTGATCTATAATGATGCATAAAAGAAAGTAATTGGTTATATCCTTATAAAGAATGATAATTTTTTTTATATTCATCAACAAAGTTAAAAATTCATGAACAAAACTATCCTACTCATGGACATGAGTTGTCAGTTAAAATCTTTCCTCTGAATATATGGAGACACTGTCACTATAATGAAAGATGTGAGATATACATGGATCACAAGAGTATGAAATATATCTTCTCATAGAAAGAAATTAATATGAGGCAAAGGAAATGGCTCAAGATACTCAAGGATTATGATTGTTCTATACACTACCACCCAGGAAAGGAAAATAAGGTAGGATATTCATCGAGCAGGAATGATCATGGAGTTCTAAAAAATATGAGGATTTAATGGGATTCTGTGATTATGGATCTTGTAAAGATAGATATGGTAATTATCAATGAAGGTGAAACATAACTACTTTTTCATTTGGAATCCCAACCATCTCTATAGAAAAGGATTAAAATCTCTCATCCTAATAATAAGAACCATCAAAATAAAATTAAAGCTATGAAAGATGGGAAGTTGGATGATATCATTTGAGAAGATAGAATTCTGAAATTTGGTAGAATGGTATGTGTTCCCTCTATACCAGAGAAAAAAGTGGAGTTATTGGATGATTTCCATAGCTCTAATTTCTTTATACACCCTCATAGTACTAAAATCTATAGATATTTGAAGGAATATTTTTTGTGAGAAAATATGAAGCAATAAATTGTGAATTATGTATCAAGATGTTTAGTATGTCAACAAGTAAAGGTCGACAGACAACATCCAAGAGATGTCATGAAACCTATACCATTACTATATGGAAATGCGATGACATAAACATGGATTTTTTCACTAGATTACCCAAAACTTCAAGGAAGAATGATGCGATATGGGTACTTGTTGATCGACTTATGAAATTTTCACATTTCTTCTCTATAAGGGAAGATTTTCCACTGGAGCACCTAGAAATACTCTATATCAATAATGTTGCGAGACTTCACTGGGAATGTCTCTCAATTGTGTCTGATCATGATCCACAATTTACATAAATGTTCTAGAAAATTATTCAGAATGCTTTGGGTACTGAGCTTTGATTTAGTGCAACTTATCACCCTCTAACAGACAAGAAATCAAAGAAAATGATCTAAAACATAAATAACATGTCGATATCATGTTCACATGACATTCAAGGTTTGTGGGATCAATATTTACCTTTAGTTTAGTTTTCCTACAATAATATTTTATATTCAATTATTCTAATGGAACTATATTAATTATTATATGAAAAGAGTTTTCAAACACCAACTTGTTGGGTTGAAGTTGGAGAAAGGAAGCTTGGGGTCCCATAGCTTGTAGAGGAAACAACAGAAAAGGTAATGAGAATCCAATCCCATATCAAATAATCTCAAATTTTCCCAAAGTGATATTCTGATACTGGAAGTAAGGATTTTGAATTTTGAGGAGGAGATAATGTGTTCCTAAAGGTATATCCAAGGAAGGGTATTATAGGATTTATGAGGAAAGGGAAACTATGTGCCAGGTACGTTGGACCTTTTGAAATCCTTGAGAGAATTGGAGCTTCTAAATATTATTTAGCTTCGTACCTAGCATGTCTAATGTACACAATGCATTCCAAGTATCATTTTTGAGGAAATACATACCAGACACATCAAATTTCCTCACTTTTGAAGAAATAGATTTGGAAACAGGCCAATCATACTGTGAAGAGTCAATCCAAATTCTGGACACTAAAGAATCGGAGTTGAAGAATTAGAAAACTTTACCAGTAATGATACTTTGTAAAAATCATAAAATTGAAGAGCCAACATGGGAGCGTAAAGAAATTATGATGGAGATTTACCCAAATCTTTTTATGAGGTAATATTTTATGAATTCAGAGGATGGAATTTCTGTTAGATGGGGAAAATGTAACACCCAAGGGATTCAAAATAAATTTAATATTGAATGCATGAAACACTGAGTCTCTAATAAATAACACATTGTTATACCCTAGCTAGTAAACATACTTTTTCATCTTATGTGATTGGAATTTTAAAAAAAATAACATACACGGTTGTGCTAGGGTGATATTTAGAGTCTGATAAGACAAACATAATTTTTTGGCGAATAGTAACATACCCTTATTAATAGTAATAATAATTGTAATATGACCCTTATGAATAGTAAATCATATTATTATTTTATTATCATTAGGTTATAAGATAATTAGATCAAGATTAATTTTTCAAGGTGATATAAAACGAATTATAGTTTTAAAATAGTATTTTTTGAATAAATTATATTTTTATTTAAAAATTAAATTAATAATATTTATAGAATTATTTTCCAAAAATTGATATCATTTTTTAAATTATAAATTTCAATAAATGGTTAGAGTGAATTTTTGGTATTTTTTTAAAATACTAAAATTTTTTATGAATAGAAACATAAGTTAATTTACCATATGTATAAATTATCAGTTAAATTAACTATTACTATAACAATGGTTGATGTAAGAACCCTTGGTTCAAATTCAAATGAACTTATTACTATTATGGTTCACATGAATCAACACTATTGGTTTTCATTTGGTAAATATAAAAATAATGATTAAGATATTAAAAAATAACCCTGCTCCTCCACTATAACCCCCCCCCACTCCATCTTATAGTCAATCCTCTTAAGCCTTTTTACTTCCATTGATTATAATAAACTATCCTCCAAATCTCCTCCCCCACATCCATTAGCCCTTGGTAAAACAAAAATACCAAAACCTCTCCCCTAAAGAGCATCTCATGGAATATTACATCAAGAGGTAAATTCTTATTTTCATTTCTTTTATTTCAAGTTCTTTTATTTTAATTTTATTTCATCACCTCATTTTATCCAAATGCTATGATAAATCCAATACCTTATATTTATTGGATTGTTTCTATTATAATGGAAAAATTCATAATAATCACTCCTTTCCCCTTCATTTATACTATAATTGCAAACATCATCCGAGATGTGTTAATTTATCACATTCAAGAACGATGGGTTTTAGATTTCTATTACCGTCCTTAATTCAGGTCAGGAAATAGTTTTTATAGTAGAAACAGACGATAATATATATGTATTATAACTTATTTAATTTTCTGTAATCCTTTTTTACAGATAATATTAATTTATAAATCAAAATGAGTTCGTTGTGATAAAAAAAACTGCCAATTAAACCAAATAATTGTCATTAATGATTTATATAATGATTCATCTTCAATCAGAACAAACAAATGAATTTTATAACTATGAAATACACTATTGTTTCCCTAATAACACATAACTTTTATTTTGTAAAACTATTCTCATTCAACATGTTTATCCATACATGAATATAAGTAAACCGATCATGAAACCCAATGAATAAAACACTCCTCAACAATGAAATTGGATCCCTTAACCCATAAAAAGGACACGAATGAAACTAATATGGTTATAATAAAACAATTAAATGTAGGTAAGATTATTTAATTATTAATTTATTAACATAAATTGGATTATTCAGTACATTAAGATCAAGTGAGGAACACCTTCAGACTTAAGGTATGTTTTTTCCACACGAACCTCCATTTTCAGTCGGGTTACTTTTATTGCCTACTTAACTCAATGAAATTACTATTTATTATTATGAAATCCTAATATATATTTTTAGTGTTATATATATTCATATCAACCATAATTCTTCTTTATTCAAAGGTTAGTTACACATTTTAAAAGTAACTTTAAAAATTCTTTTCGAAATACAAGCCCAATTCAAGGGAATTTATCAAAATCTAACCTATTTTCAAGGACAATCTATAATCTATTTTAGAAACCACTATCTTTCCAAAATAACTCATGTTATTATGAAAATACTATCTTAATTTATTCCTGGTTTTATACAAATACTATTCCAAAATATCTTTTTCTCAAAAGTAAAAGAGTGTTTATCTCAACAATTACTCGATGATTTTATAAAAGTATCTTCATTTGTTTCAACAGTCTTGTTGATTATTATGTATTATTGGGATTAATATAATGTGATATCATCTACCATATTTAATTGAATTTTTTATGGTTAGTTTTAATTTAGATGTTCTCTCTTTAAATCATTCTCTTATTTACTCAGAATGGTTAGTGTTTATGCTTAATGTTCCGGGAAAGATATTGACATGGAATAAATTAGTTTCAATATGATTGTATATGTGGTATATGTTTATCCTAATTCCTATTAGGAATGAATTATAATTATTATGTGATGTTTTGGACCCTCTATATCCCCATGAGGAATCAGTAGGTCTCGTGAGACAAACTATGGTGTTGGACTAAGGCCTTGACAAAATGATTATTTATGGTCTCGGGGAAAGGCCTTGACAGTATGTTTATGGTGTCCATAATTATTCATTCACTCATTATGAAACTAGTGATTAGAATTTCATGATTTTATTAGAATTTTTTAATACCCATTATTATGATTTATTATGTCATTACTTATTCATCTCTTATTCCTTCAAAAATGGGTTCATGTTTATTTTTAAATCAATGTGTTTTTTTGTCATTCATCATGCCTAATATTTGTTTTTATGGTATCTTCTCGTGTATTTCATACCCTTTATAATAATTTGAGCTCACCCCTTTCTTATGTTTCATTTTCCCAGGACATGAAGAGGTATATTATTAATTACTTGCAAGGATAATCTAGAAGATTATGTTTGATTCAAAAGAATTTATTATGTTGTTTTTTCATTTAGGATGTAAGGTTGAACTAATGTATGTTTTTGGATTTAAAAATGTATTATAATATTCATTCCTTTAGGATAAAACATTCTTGTAATCATTCCAATGTAATTTAATGAGGAACTCGCTCTTGGAAATTGCGGTTGGTTCCTTACAATAATTATTCCATACCTATATGGAATGTTATGAATTGTTGTTCATAAACTCTAAAAAGTAAAGGTGATCCTCACAACTATGGAAAAATTCAAATATGTAATCAAATATCATGTCCTCAAAAGTATGTATCCTCCACTCAGTTTTTCCAATATTCTGGTGGTGTAATGTTGAAGTCAAACACAACTAAGTCTCGGAGACCTTGTACAATCCTCTCGAAATCTATATGGTGAAGAGAGAATTGCAATATGATATTATTATTAAAGGATATAAATGGATCCAAAATATCTTCTTCACATAAATGTTTCCCAATATATCTAATTAAATCTCTCCTCAAATAGATTGTTGTGGGATGACTTGTTGATCTGTTCTGTGATCACCTAGATGGGATAGTGTCCTATAAATTTACAAGGTAACCCCATAAATATTTACATGGATATAAAATCCTTAGTTTAATCTAAAACCATAAAGGGATATGAAAAATAATGATATATATTGCTTCTGATACTTGATATACTGATATGTAAAAAATTAAAATACGAAACTCTGCTATGAGATTCTTCAAACCTAGTAAACAAAAATGATATTAGAGTTACTAGCACATCTCCTACATAGAAAGATATACCCCAAGGGGGATATATGAAACACCCTCATCACCACGTCCAAAAAATTCACTGAAAAAATATTTCGTCGTACGAAAAGGATAAATGTATCTCTGCCTTAGGAAAATTTATTGGGAGAACGTCTAATGGATATTTAAGTATGTATGCTATCCCAGTTGTTGTCACCATGGAATTATTACCTAAAATGGTTTAAAAGAGCTGATGTAACAACCATAAACCTAATATATGAAGAACCATCCTTTTCCACTATGTACACCTATAATGAGCCTAACTGCTCTAACTCCTCATCCAAAAACTAAGAATAAGATCTCATTCTTATAGCATCTTCTACCACACTCCCCTCCCATGAGTATGAACTATATAAAATTCATTGTATTGGATAAAATCTATCCAATTTTTCTTTCCCAAATTACGATCTTTCAGGTAGAATATATACTTGATAATATTCTTATTAGATTAGAAGACAACCAACTCATACATATGTTAGTATCACTATTTCTATAGGGGGAGAAAACTATTTCTAGATTATATTCATGGGTCATAGAGTTTTGTGCATGTGGTCTCATCTATGTTGACCCAAATAAAATCACTACATACCATTGATTAAGAGAACAATCATGTCTCATCCATGAGGCAACATTTTATATTGTGTACTTGACACCCTCCCATAAGAAATCTCAATATGGGTGTGGTTTTCAATCTCTCCCAAAACACCTAAAAATATTGGTGGAACTTTTATATCTATATGATGTTTTTTCACATCTAGTTAAAAGTATTATAGGTTCCTTATACTCTATAAAATTTAAGTATATACCTCTTGTAGTAACCAACCAACGTAAAAAATATGTGTACCTTCTTCATGATAATGGGAAGCTCCCATGTTGGCACGATCTTATCCTTCACTAGATCCACTGCTAGACCACCCTATGAGATACCCTAACCATGAAATTGGACCACCTGAACCCAAAACTGAAAAATTGAAAGAATCACAAAATAATGGTTCTATATGGTTATATCTATAGTTATCCTCATGTATATCCTGTGATCCTCCTCAGGTTTCAAGTACATGAGGATATCATCAATGAAGCCCCCCACAAGCAGGTCTACTAAACGATGAATATCTAATTCATGTTCCCCATGAAAAATTATAGTGTGTTGATCCCCAATAGTTTATATTATTCCTCACATTAACTAGTTTCAAGCAACAATAATCAAAAAATAACCAAAAACCCTATCCTCCTTCTTAGATAACATCTTCAGTGTACCCAAGGGTACACATTTAGTCTCATGAAGCCCTTCCTAAAAAATTCCTCCATATACACCACCAATTATCGATGATAAAAGGAAGAAAAATGATATTATGGTGATGATATATGAAAATTCATATGGTGTATTTAAAAAACACAAGTCTATATCTAACCGAGGAGGTAAGTCGGGTATGATATAAGGGAAAACGTCTCTGAAAATCCCCACCAATATAGGAATATGGTGTCCTATAGGATCCATGGTCCAAGAATCATGATATCTAACAAAATTTTAATTAGATGAAATATCCTATATATAATCCCATACTTCCCCTCCTGGGATTCAATATCACCCAAAAAATAAAAATCTTATCCCATGACCATATACACATCACATCCTCCACCAAAAATTGTCAATCTCATCTTGAATTATGGATAGTCAGTCCATACCTAAGATGACATTATAAGGCCACATTTCTATTATAATGTAATTAAATACAAAAAATATCACCACTAACCATTAAATAACACTATTGGTAGTAGTGTGGGATCACTAATTCGCCTCATTTTGGAGTCTCTATGTGAATGGATCAAGAAAATGGTTTAAATAGAATCTTTGTGTCACTAACCAGAGAACACATATGAATGGAATAATTCACACATATGTATATAAATACTATAGATAAGGTTACAAAGACATAGATTTTACATTTTATTATATCCAGAGACTCATTTTCAAAGGCCTATAAAGCCTATAATGTCATGACCTATCCCCGGGGCCCATATCGTGACTACCCAAATCCTGCCATCCATAAGCCAAGGGCTGGAGGCTAGCACCAAAGGCATAATTACCTAAAACTGAGAAGGACTTTCCTTTATAAAACGTAAATACACACAACCAGAGTACAATCAGAAGAAAAAACTATGTAAAAGGTGTATAACAAGTTTTCTGAATGTAAAGGGGACAGAAATACAAGCCCGACAGTAAATTAGAAGGAAAGGACAAACCGGTACAAGTAAAATGAAAAACAGATGGATGGTGTTTAGAAGCTCCTAGATCATCGTCTGGGGTTCCTACCTGAAGGGTAGGTAAAGTTGGCCTCCACAGCACTCCACGTCCTTTAGACTCCACCATGTACCGAAACGTCATAAGGTCCACCTTCGGGTACCGTCTAGTCCTGGTGCTCTCGGCCTCCGTCAGTGTTTTCTGTCGTCTACATCCAACACAACGAGGTGCGGGCATAGCCAGTGTAGGGGTGAGTATAACGATACTCAGAAGGGACCCCGAGACCCCCAAGGTCTCACAAAATACAATAAGGATAAACCACAAAGAATGATTTCGAGGGATAACAATTTCTTAGGTAAATTCCCATACATATACCTATGTTTTCAAGTAACTTATGTCAATCATGAAAAAAACACAAAGGTCATTGACTTAGATCAAACTAGAATTTTTCATTATTGAAACCAATACTGCTGGAGAACTCCTCCTCTGTCAAGTATAGTGGGCATGTCGTGACACCAAGGTGCTTCTCACTAACCTTAGACTGTTGAGGTACTCCTTTTGTCGAGTATCATGGGTCTGCTACCAAACCGGGACCACCATCTGTTGTGGGTCTGCCGCCAAACCGGGCGCTCCCCCTATAGCCTACAGAGGTACTCCTCCTATCGAATATCAAAAGTCTACTTCTAAACCAGGTGCTCCATCCTACATGGTTCTACCATCAAATAGGGAGATCCCCACTGGGCTAGTCGAATCACTCCAAGTCGAATCGGTTAAGTAGTCATCAGGTCTATCAGCTACTCGGTCTCTGCACTCTATTTACTCGTCTCCAGGAGGATCCGATCCACGAGCTACTGGTCGATACTTCAAGTGTCACGAAGTCTCACAGGGAAGTATCTCAATGTACGGTCACGTCAATGGGGCCTCAATGCAATAGACGACGCGTCTATTAGACGCCCGATCTATGAGTTTTTAGAATCTTAGTCCTGGGGACCCGATTGGATTCGTGTACGAACCAACCTGAACGTATCTAAACTATACACTGAATTCCAGTGGGGTATACTCAAAGGGATGGTTATGCTCAAAGAATATTGGCACCACTAACAGTTCGTCAAACGAATGCCTGGTGCCAAATATATGTCCAAAGCAAGAAAAGGACTCTGTAATGGGTATGGGTCCAGTCCGACCCAGTCGGACCGACTCGCCCCAACCCAGTCTGGGCCGACCCGGTCTGGGTCGACCCAGTCAGAGTCACTGGGTCTAACCTATCCCACTGGGCGGTCAGGCCGCTACGTTTTGACCCTGTCTGCTAGGCCCTGTCAAATGGACCACGAGGGCGGTTCGGCCCGATAGACGCCACATAGGAGGCTTGGTATCTCGGCCTGAGAGATCGGCCCGGTTCGGCCAGCGACACCACGGGGAACTTCGCGGGTCAGCTCAGAAATCCGGTGGCCGGGAGGCCAGCAGGTTGGACGCGCGGGGCGCGGGTAGGCCGACTGGTCACCGGGCAGCGTGCGGCATGCCATGGTGGCACCGGGAAGGCCACTGGCAGGGGCCGTGCAGGCCGCCAGGGGTGCGAGCAGCACGTTCGGGTAGCGCACAAGGCTGTCGGAGGCGCTGGGCATGCCGAGCAGCACGCCGGGTTGGCTGGGCAGTGTGTTGGGGGGAACCGGGATGGCCGGGCAGCGCGTCGAGGGGGGGGGGGGGGGGCAATGCGCCGGTGAGGCGCGGGCAGCCGGGCAGTGCGCCAGGGTGCGGTTCGGGCACCGCTTGGTCAGCGATGCAATTCGCGGAGGTTGTGGGTAGCGCGGCCTTTGTTCACCGTCTTCGTCGATTTCGCCTCTTTTCCGCTTCGAAGTACACCAAAAAGAAATCGACGGAGAGTGCAGGGCCATGTATAGTTGGACCGAACTCTTCGCATTTATGGTGATAACAATTGGATGTTCAAAATCCATAAATAGAATGCCAGAGAACGAGAATAAAACCAAAACAAATCCCCCTACCTTTGATTCTCCGGTAGTCATTCGTTGACGAAGTCACGGGAATTGGACGTCATCTCATTGATGTCCGGAGGAGGTGATGTCGTCGTTACTGACGTTCTTTGCGGGCGGCGTATTCCCTTTCCTTGCCTCAGTTGAAGGAGGAAGAAGACGACGTCAATCTTCAGTTGAAGGAGCATTCTTCGCGGGCGATGGGCATTCTTCGTTGAGAGGAGGAAGTCCCCTCAATACTCCCAAATCTCCTCTCAAGGTTCTCCAAACAAGAGGCTATTCCAACACCCACAATAATAATATATATCACCTTATTAAAGTGCTGGAATAAATAATTAAAAATAATTAAAAAAATGTGCCAATTAATTAAGAGGTTTAATTCATTAATGGAGAGGGTTGGTACAAAATTTTTTGCGGGAAGGTGAGAAGTTTCAAGGGTTACACCGAATTAATTGGGGGGTTTAGAGGAGTTAGAGAAGTCGGGTGGGCCCTACCTAATAATCCTTCCAAGGGGTTATGTGCGGGTGGGCCCCACCACCATAACCATTCATGGGAGGTTATGGTGTGGTGGCCCCCACCACTAACCTCCCATTGGAGGTTCTAACTACAACTAACTATAATAAAGTTATTACTTTATTTTATTCGATTTAATTTAAAACCCCTGAAAACTATCTTCCGCTCTAGTTAAAACGCAACTATGGTAAAGGTCTTGCTAAGAAATCACCGACGCTGCGAGTTCAACGATGCCCTTGGATTTCAGTTCTGAGCACCGGATCGAAAGATATGAAATTCCGAACGTACGTTTACTGAACCTACCTAAACAAAACTTCATAAATTGATTCTGGGCACACCGGTCTTCGGAATCAAGTGCCGTCAGAAACTGCAGACTCATAAATTTCCCATGTTTTTAAAAAAATCCACAGAAATTTCAGGTCTTTACATTCAATTCTCCCCTCCCTTAAAAAATATATTTCTAATCATGGCATAGACCATATGGGGGGTCATGGATTCAATATATCAAACCATCTTCCTCCCCCTATTAATATAGCTGCTACACTACCACATATTCTTCCCTTCGAACCTCCATGATCCGACCTCTATATTTTCATAGGGGTTCCCTAAACCGTCCATCAATTAGCTGTTCTATGGGTAATATGATCTCATAAATTATTCCTCATACCGTCATAGGAGAAACAACACCTCCCTATAGCTGAATCGAGCCATCCTAATTTCCATAAACTACAAATAATAAATTTTGGGATCATATATTATTGTGTATGCCATTCCCAGATCCCCACAATCGTCATCAACTACATGTAATTGAATTATATTCGCTTGGGTTCCCACAACATTCACCCAATGTGGGTGTCTTCTCTTCTAAGAATGAATCTACTACTATGGCCTAGTCTAGCACTCCAGTAAAGGTGAGAATGAAATGTGGTATCACTAAATCCTAGATATCTCATCATAATCACCACTTGAATGAAATTTTATTGAAGAATATATCTCACACCATATCAATGGAGTATAAAAAGTGATAAATAAACCTTTCCAAATACTACACTATAGTCATTATACTCTATTGTAGATATAGAATCTTCTGGATATTCACTAATCGCAATGTGGATTGATAGAACTCTCTGTTGAAGAGATTATCAATGCATGACATGATGATAGTTGTTTTATCAATTGAATATGTTACTAAAATACACTATCCCCCAAATGAAGCATAAGTAGAAGGACAACCATCAAATCTAAATGTTTCTTCGTAAGGTGGAAAACACGAGTGAATTCCTTTAGCCAGTCTAAAACAACCTGATGTTCTAGCTCACCCATAAACTGGGGTGGTCACTACCTCAAGATCTCAAGAAAGCCCACTCGACATGTGTGCATACATAGTATGTAATTCTTGCACAAATTACTTACTTATGGGTTTCTGTATGAATGGAAAACCAAATGCTGGTGTTACATCCTATACATGATCCTATATCAAATCCTCATCACACGGTGGATCATTATAATAATCTCAAAGTGGAATCCATAGTGGATTACTTCATCGAGGAATCCGGAAATAAATATGTTATACCACTGTCAAATAGAATATATGGAGAGATGGATCAAAAATGTAACAACCCAAGATTCCATGGTACACTTCTCTTTGAATAATACAATAGCGTGTGTTGTACGCAACTTCGAGTTCTAACACACCAAAACCAATCAAACCAACTGTTATGAATAGTAATACCCACTTTTTGAAATATTATAAATTTTATCTTTTAAAATGGGATTCATTTTGGGATTTGAAATATTGAAATTAGATTAGGGTGAATTTTTGATATTTTTTTTGAAAACATCAATTCATGATGAATAGTGAAAAACACTGAGTAATAGTTTAAAACAGAATTTTAATTTAAATAATTATTTATTTTATTTAAATTTTTTCTTGGTAAAAATAGATATATAATACCTATATAATTTCAATTTAATTCATTGGAGGAAGTTTATAATAATTTTAGTTATATAAAAATTTTATTGAACTTTTTACCGTATATTATCCACCTCCTAGGAGCATTTACAAATCTACATAAAACATAATTTTACCGCTTCTATGAGTTGAATTTCAAAAATCCGAGAGAAATGGTTGATATCAGTAAGTGAAAATGTGGTTGAATAGGATGAAAATATTTGTTGGATAATTGTAACTTTTTACTTTTATTACCACGGTTAAAAGTAAATAGGGTAATTAAGGGTAAAAATGATATTATTATAACCCTAATAGAAGTCTGAATTCTATTGGATAAGTTTAAATCGACCAAAAACAACCTTAGGAAAAAAATATGAACCTTTAGGTCCACAAGGATTAGATTAAGACATTTATTATTATTTAATTCAAAGAAGAGTTAAAAGTGTTAAATTCACATTTTAATAATTAAACCATTTTTAATATAGGGAAGCGCATAATAAAAATTCGACTCTAAATATTCATTATAAATATAAAAATATTTCATAAATAATGGTATTTTATTTATATTTTTTATACATTAAATAATTAAATTTATTTATGACCTAATGATGATGCAGTAATTACAGTATTAATGAATGAATAAAATAATTCATATTATAAATATCTAAATAAATGTAATTTGAGACTTTTTAGGAATTATAATAATTTTATAGTTTAATATAACATATTAGGGTTTGTTAGATGAATTTTTTTCGAAGTAATAATGTTGTTATTAATTTAGCAAAAACAAAATTCCAAATAGTGTCAAAATTGACATAAAAGAGTTTTTAAAAACAATATTAGATTATTAATTGATATTCTATTCATAAAAATCTATGGTTTGGAAAAACTACTTATTTAATTATATGTGTATCATTGATGAACCCCTTGGGGTTTTCTTGGAATTATATAGTAAGTTTATTGACCATATTATATAAAAACACAAAGAGACATAATAAATGTCAAACTATTTAATTAAGAGTTAAATCTAAAAGATAAGGTTAATATAGTGACCCAAACCTGTATAAAACCTATTTGTTGAGTGTTTTTCGACTCATACTCACCTTATACTTTAAATAATTAAATTTTGATCCATTAGAAACAGAAAATTATTTTATTATAAAATAATATTTCTAGCTTTTCTTAATGTGCCCCTCACCCCTCTTTAAAAGGGCACTCCCCCTTCTCTCTAATTCATACAATCAAAATCATTTGGATCACCCAAATTCTGACCAAATACCCTCTAAAATATCCTCCCTTCATACGAGAGGCCTTCCTTTATTCATAAAGACAACTTAATGAGCCCTTTTCATCAAATCAAAATGAAGAACCCGAAGAAGAGGTAAATATTTCATCACCGCTTTCAAGTTCTTTTCTTCTTCCACATCCTCTTTCTTTGTTGTTTCCATTCTAAAATAATAAGTCCAGTATATTCTATATACTATGATGTTATTATAAATATGGCACAACCATATTCATTATTCCATCAATCCTTTGAATGACATGTCACCATAAGTGTGTACGTACGGCTTATCATCTCCACGTTGTGGTGTAATTGTTATTCAACACATTATTATTTGTATGGGTATAGTAATGATGTGTAATTGATTTAAATAATAAATATAACATGATAATGATTCTGTATATATGATATACCATCAAATTATATATTATTTTAATATTAAAAGAATGATATTGTTGCTCGTGCGTTCGTATGGATTACCGTCTCCACGAATGCGATGAGATTCATTCCACATCGTATCCATTCAAGACTAATTTTCATTAGATGATTAAAAATAATGTTTAAAGACTTAATATCATTCTTAATATGAATAATATAAATCCTATCCATAACAAAAATTACTTACGTAATGAATCATATAAAAGAAAAAAAATTCTGTTAACACCTGAAACGACGATAATACTAAAATATTGTTAACACATAATTATTAAAATATCATATATGATATAATATTAATGTATATGATTATTGTATAATTTAATAAATATTATTTCACCATTATACATGAGTTTAACCTTCCCTCGTCTAAGGAAAAGTACAAGGTAATGGTTACTTTCACAATCTCCTCATTATCCGAGGTTGTTTATACGTAATTATCTTCTGGGATCTCTTTATCATCCACATACATGATTCTTAAAAATGTATTTCAAAACATTTTTACTATTTACTAGAAAATGGTTTATGTAATTTATAAGCTTATTTGACCTTATATGTTTTGAAATGAATCTTTCCATTGTTTTCCAAATAAGGTACTTTTGACATTTTCGAATAATTTAAGGTAAGAATGTTTTTTTAACTTATATGGTGGGTGAAGCTATTTTCTGCTGTTATAACATCGTCGAAGATTCCATTACAATCTTATAAAAATATTTTCAAAAATAAAAATTTTATTTATATTTATGTGACACTTAAATGATTTCAAAATAGAAAGAGATATTTCTCTAAAAAAGGTTTTGATTTCATCTATGACAACATCCTTTGATGGATTTTAATTTTATTTGAAGTTGATTTATTATGATACAAAACTTCCATATTGTATTGAAGTTTCTGTGATATGTTTGACTGTGGGTGTGCTATTTTTATACCATTCATGGTTTATGGTTAAAGTATTGACATTTAGTATGCTAGTTTTAATATGAATGTTGGTGTTATATTTTAACCTTTTCTTATGAGGAATGTATTGAACTTAGTATGTGATGGGTGGAGCCCGCTATAGCTCCTCGATGCATTGGTAGGTCTCAGAAGACAATTAGATATGGAATTGGTCGAGGTTTTTCCCAATTTGATATATGGTTTTGGATGAGGCCTTAAACATTTTTAGACGTCTTGGCCGAGGACTTGAAAAAATGTATCAGAATGTCCGGCATTATATATTCCCTCATTATGAAAATAATATTTATGGTTCATGTGGTCATTCAGCTAGTATAATACCCATGACTATGTTGTATTATGGCATTATTTACTCATCTCATATTCCTTCCATAAAAGTATTCATGTTTATTATTGGTAAAGGCATGTGGTTTCAATTATTCACCATGCTTAATATTTATGTTATATTCCATGATATTTCTTACCCTTACTGGCCATTTTATCTCACCCCTTTCCAATGATTCATTTTCATAGGATAAGAAGAAGTTAGTTATGAGTGAATTTCAGGCATAATCTACGAGTCTTGGTTGATTCTAATGGAATTAATCCGTGTTGTATTTCTTCTCAAGTTGTAATGTTGAACATATGTATGAATCTTGTTTCCAATAATACTAAACGGATCGATCTTTCGAGACATGATTTCCTTGTGGTCATGCCAATGTTATGTAATAATGCACCGACTCTGGGTAACTAGGGTCGGGGCGTTATAAGAAGGGCATGTAAACCACAACCCATTTTTAAAAAATTTGTATAACAATATTTTCCCAGCAACCAGTGTTTAAATTTACTTCATCAACATGAATGTTTTTAGTGTCATGGTGAAAGGATACATATGTCGATACACCAACAAAGGGGTCTCGAGAAATTTTTTTGACTCAAAACACTTTAACACTATTTTCATATATTCAAAAAATATCTCACAAAATACAATAATATTGTAGAACTGAATCTTCTAAAACTAATCATCCATTACCTGGGCTGTCGGGGTCTAGGATGTGACTACCACAAACCCTCTTACAATATGACAGAGGCTGATGACCAGTGAAGAGAAGAAAGATCGCACACATGCAAGGAATCATCCTAATGTACCTATATCCAAAAAAAATATTCAAGACTATAAAATGATACAATGTAAAACAACTAATACCAATTAATGAAGACATATATTATCACATAATAAGAGTATGAAAAAAGATACACAAAAAGATATAGGGGAATATACAATCCTAAAAAAATGAAACGAGTCCATCCTTCCAAGAAGGAGGGGACTAAAGTGAAATGAGACCCCATGAATCACACCTCACATACTCTATACCAATTAGAATCCATCTGGTCCTCATCATCCTAAGAATCCATCAAAAGTGTTGTCAATTACATAAGAAATGACATGTGAGGGAAGATCCCATGAATGGAAGAGTATAAAAATACCTAGTAGAGTATACCTAAATTAATAAAAATAAATCATCATGATTATTCATCTCATAATATTAAAACATCAATGAAAATTTTAGAATATATTTTGGATAGTCCCCACACCTCAAGGTCGTCCCAACCAAACAGTCAGCCCAAAAATATTGTATAAAGAATCCAATAAATTCTTATTCTAGGATAACCAAATCGATGATCCATGTTAACATTGTTTAAACTCATCCAATAGGTCTTCATAATTTGTCTATGCCTAATAAAACTCATCGGTATATGATTTTAATGATACATAGATAGGTGATTACACATAAGACTAGTGGGGGACATCACAATCATAATTGGGATCAACTGGAAATGAATTGGATATTATACACACAAATACAAATGAAACTATGGAAATGGAATAATAGATGGGGGATCAAGGCCATGTGATAGGTGGTTAAGCTAATCCAAAAAAATCCAACCAAGGTTACAAGAAGGAATGATAGCTGAACACACCCTGGACACATGGATGGACACCATGACCTTTTTTTGAGACTCACCCCCAATAGGGGTCAGAATATAATGTGGTGGGTGTAATTATAATCTAAAACTCCATGGGGGTGGACAAAGGGAATGAAATCAACCAATATTTGTAAAAATTGAACAGTTTAATTCCTCTGATACATCTCTTAGGAAATGCATGGAATATAATGGGGATAACATTACATGTCTTGGGAATGTTATAAAAGTTTGTGCCCTTCCCTGTGTCACCAACCTGCGCTTGTTTACTCTTGAATGTGCACATTTACCAAGCAGTGTACACTTTTAAATGTTTGTGTGCCTATAATTTCTCATTTTTCTATACATGTTTCTATCATTGTAATTGTCCCTACTCCCCAAGGTACATTCCAATCTATAAGAGTGTGGTCACAAAGAGTGTGACATATCACGCGGCATGTTACACATAACTGAGCATTAAAACCCTAGAACAACAGAAGAGGGGTTACACTGTGTGTATTTTTAAGATTATATGCCTTGTAGTTGTTATTTTTATATAAATCCAAAAATTCACCACACATTGACAGGTTTCACCATCGCCTTTGGATATATCAATAATCCCTCCCAAATCAAAAGGACTCAAGTCATCCATTCAAGGGAACCATTTTTTGATGGATTCTGGTTGTTGATTATGATTGGAAAATGCCCAATATTGAAATGCATTATCGAAACACCAAACCAAAACTAGGGAAAATCATATTTAAAACCTTATTAATCACTGATCATTCCCAATCATCATCATGCCATTGAAAAAAATCATAATTGTTTTATTGATCAAATATTCCAAATAACGACCGCAAAATGACCAAATACTCATTATTCATTGAACTGTGGGTTGACGAAATTCCACACAATGAAACTGAAATGATCATTAGAGAAAATCATAAACCACACAAATAAGGAATGAAACTCATCCTTAGTTCATTTTTTACATGCTCTATTATCACCAAGTTAAAAGAATACATAGGGATAAACACATGAAAAAAATATCCATTGTAATATAGATAAATTTTTGATGACAAGTTAAATTATTGTATGGGGAATTGATATGTGATAGTCACAAGATATATATATGGTGGGAGTTGAAATAAATCTAAAATCATATATTGTTTTTGGATTAATTAGTAATGAAGAACAATCATTCACTTCCAACATTGGAGAGATACATGAACTCGGTCGGCCTAGGGGATTTGTACAAGACCAATATGATCCATCAATATTTCATCACCCTATGAAATCTACAACAAAGGATCCTTTAAATCCAATGGTTACATGGATAACACTATGGATTAGGAATATTCAGGTTAAGATAGAGTATTTTAGGTTACAATTTCAAAACAATTAAAATTTATTTATTTATTTATTTTAATTTTTTTCTTATTACATCACTTTATCAAAACTCTTGACACTAACAATGGTTATGTACATATAGGGTAAAAAACACATTAAAAACTCAAAAATGCCCTTGTATTTCAAATCAATGACTCTTTTTGGTAGTTATATCTTTTAAAAAAAATATTTTTGTGATGTTAATATATTTAATATTTCTCAAATATCAATTTTTGTCTAACTAGTCCTTGGATCATCATTCCATATTAGTTCCTAGCTCTGAAAATTTTAATGTTTATATTTCAAGTAATTAGATATCAAAAATCTTGTAATTATATACTAAAATATTATAAATAATAATCTTTAGTCATGATACTACGGGGTCTGTTTTGATACCCATCAAACAAGCCCATAGCTCAATATGAACATTTTCAGAATAATATGTATAATTCACAACATATATATACCCATATAACCCATATTCCCATGTAATTAAATGACCAATAGACAAAAAACATTAAAATTATAATATTTATCATCTCAAACATTCCCTATTGTAGGAAAAATATAGACCTGGTTGATGAATACATCATATTACATTCATTTAGAAGATTATAATATCACATCTCTCATCCATGTAGCTGAACAAATCATATGAGATATAACTAAGAATGTCTATATATTTCCACAATTTAGATCAGTAGTGGTAGAAATATTTTTTATTGTAATATTGAGGATGAATACCATCTTAATTAGCAGAAAACTGATAGAACAATCAACAAAACACCAAACTACACCTTGATTAGATAACCTCAAAGCATTTTTAATAAAGTTATCAATGTATGAAGGCTATATTTCTGTAATATTTCCAACGTTAAGAAAAATTTATTTCTATTAAGTATACAACAAAATGTATATAGATTATTTTTAGAAATTCCATGGGATAGACCTTAGGGAGGTTTTAAACAATTAAGTCTATAATTATTCTCTCATGAGTCCAATACTCATGATTTCATAGCATACCATCACAAACATTAATACTCTATGATAGTCATCATCCAGGGAAAATTTGAAGTCATAATTTAAGTGTATATTATCATTAAACTATTCATATCATGTAAATTACAATACACATGAATGAATGATATTAATATATTATATTTATGAAGCAAATCATGATACATTATACAACAATTACATAAATGTCTTATTTATCAGATATGAAAAAAACACTTCATGATATTTTTTACAACATGACTCCAATAACACTACAATGATTTTTATCTTACTATATTGGAAAAAAATACAAAGAATCACTTCCCAAAATATTGACAAGTTTATTCATCTTGGAAAACTAGATTCATACATTGTTCTCTCATTATAATTGAAAGAAAAACTAAAACATTCTATTCTAGTGAGAACACTATTATTTCATTTAGTTTATATCTGGTATCATTCATAGATCCCTTATTCTCTCAAGGGTAAATAAAACTAGAATATTGGGTGAGCTCGTAAGCTCATTATAGAAATCACACAACTGAATATATTAGTTAAAAAATAAATCATAGATAGTATGGAAGATACAACCAATAAAGAAGATGACATATAACTAATATCATAAAAAAGGTAAAATGTACATGGATTACATAACTACACGAATAATAAAATAGATAATAATAACTAGTCACATAATGGTATTATTCACATCTCAGACATCATAACCTCACCTCTAAGGATAAATGATAAGATATCATACATTAAATGGTACAACATAAGAGAAATACCCAATCTTGTTTGTCTCATGAGACATAAAAATGAATCAAGGTGTTACAATGGTCCCCAAATATCACATAATATGTCTAATTAAATCATTATAAATAAGAAATGATCATCAATTTAATAAATAATCAACAAAAACCATCATATTGTTAAACAAGAAAATCAAATGTTATTTTTTAGCCTATCAATAAATGGAAAAATAGGATCAGAAGTCGTCTAGAGTAATATGGTGGATGGTATCATTAATTTATATCCCTAATAAAGCATAATATTTATCAACATATATCTACATAGAAGAAAATAATTTTAAAATATAACAAGAAAATATCAGGCAAAATATTTCATTTTCATTTTGAAATAACTTATTTAAAATATAATAATTTATAGAATGTTAGGAAAAACATTTTATATAAAAAGAATCATGATAAGTTGGTAAGTAATATTAAATTAAAATATTATTCAGTATAACACCCCAATATTTAATGGTATATATATTCGTATATATATTCAATATCTTACGTTGTAGGTAACACATAGCTCAAAAGAACCATGATATACTATTAATTATTAACATGAACATTGAAATAGTAATGTGACCATTAGGAATAGTAATCATGAAATTAGAATAATATTATTACATTTTAAAGTATAAATAAAATATAGGTATCTCATAAATTAAAATTTGATATATTTATATTCTATAATAAGTAAATAAAAGTTTTAAAAATTATAAATAATGTGTTGTTATCTTTGTGGAAAATAAATAATTTTTCACAATTTTATAATTAATATATAGATTTAAAATAACATTTATTTCATAAATTGTATTCATAAATTAATATTTTTTATTATTATAATTATTATATAATTTTATGAGACATTAATTAATTTTTCAATGTCTTCTAAAAAATGGTTATAATATTAAAAATCGTATTTTTCAAATAAATTATTGATTTTAATAAAAATAGTTTTCTCAAATTTCGAAAGGTATTTACAAAAAATGGAGTCTATTTATAAAATATAAACATAAACTAATGGTTAGGTTGAGTTTTTTGGATTTTTTTTAAATTAATGAATTCTTTGTGAATAATGAAATATGATAATTTACAGTATTTATCATTTTTAGAAATATATATTATTTTTTGAGTAATACATGATTTTATTTTTTTTTAATTTCAAACTCTCCTTCCCTAGTTACTATAAATATCCATAGAAATCAATAATATTGATAGTTTTGAGCCAAAATATTAACGAATTGAATAATGTCATAAAAATACCCTTTTCCTCACATATGAATATCACACACCACACCCCTTCTCCTCACACTTTCTAAGACTTGAATATTTTATATATATTATTCCCAATTTCATTTCTAATACTTTTACACATTTATAAGAACTTATTTTCTAAGAAAAATACCAAATCCAAGTGTCCTATAGATGTTCCCATGTAGAGGATATTCAAGAGGTAAAATCATCCTTGTTTCTTTTTTTATTTCTTCTCTTGTCCTTTCCTCACATACCCTATTAATACTATAATGGTATCTCCAGTGTCATATATATGCTGTATTTTTATTTCTCCATTGTATTATCCATTGAAAAATCTCTCCTCCTCTCCTTTTATTTGTAAAAATGAAAACATTCACTGTGATGTGTTGATTCACTGCCTTCATGGAGAAAGAGTTTTAATTTTACATTAACACCTTCAAGGATAGTTATAAAACCATTATAATGGTTAAATAAAATTTTAATATGCATATTATATGATATATGATGTTTTGGAAGAAAATATAAAAACATACTATTAAATTAAATGACAGATTTTTGTGATGGTCGTGAAAACTGGCAAAATAAATTTAGGCATTTTGATCAACTTTTTATTTAATGAATCAACCTAAAACCATATATCCAAATAGTATATAAGAAAATTATATCTGTAAAAATTTAATTAACAGTAAATAATTTCAATAATATAGAAGTTATTCAAAATTTACAAGAAATCCGATATTTATACACAAGGAAACCGACCAAAAAACCATTAATCTAACAGTCCTTGGAGAATGAAATTATACATTATAACTCACTAAAACATTAATAAATGAATTTAATAACACTATAATAAATAATTTATATGTTCGATAGTCTCTTAATTAAATAATTTATTAATATAATATAATTATTGTTGAAATTACGTACAATTGTAGAAGGCTTTCTAACATAAGGTAGGGGTTTTCAGTCTAACATTTACTTCTATGAGATATATTTCTCATTAAACCATAATTTCTCATATCTATTTTACATTCAATGAATTAATAAATCGTATAATTAATCAATTTATATTCAAATAATTCAATTTTTTATTTTATAGTCATTAATTTTATCTGTATTTGGTTTTGAAAGATCAAAAAGTGATATATAAATTCCTACCCCAATTTCCCTTCACTGGGATAAACATCATCCCCCTTGATTATGTAATTTTATTATTATATGTGAAACGAATTTGGTTTTATTATGTTGTATTTATACTTGTTTTATGTGGATATAAATGTTATACACATAAGTTAATCAATTTGTTAATTCCAACACTTTCTTTTGAAAAACACTTTTAAATGAATATATTTAATATTTTAAGAGGAATGATTATCTTACTTGAAATGATAGGATATGATCACTTCCAAGATCCCATAATGTCATGAGGAATCCATTAAATTTTTATGAGTTTATTTTCATATATATTTTATTATTTTAAAATTTTTCATTCTTTTTTAATTATATGATTTAAAACTAAAGTGTTATTTCATTACCGAATTTCTCAGTGATTTTACTATATTATTTTCATATATGTAAACACCCTTTATTGGATATTATGTTTCATAGTGTTTTTTCAATTATAATACCAAACACCAAATTTTCTTGGATATTTTATTTTAATCTTCAATTTGGATGTGCTGTTTTCAAACCAATTGTCATATTACAGTGGATAGTTTATGACTATGTTTATTGTTTGGGGAATGTTTTTTAATATTCCAGTCTCAATGTGAATGTAAAAATTTATTATGTTTCACCACTTCGATATGAGGTATGAATTTTTCATAATAATAAATTGGATTTTCCTTCTATATCCCATCTATGAATCGGTAGATCTCATGAGACAAACTATTTTTGGCATTGGGTGATGTCTTTTCCAATTATGTATAGTGTCTTGGATGAATCCTTGATCATTTATTTATGATATTCTGCATTATGAATTCCATCATTATGATATTATTTATTGATAATAAATGTGATTATTTATAAATTAGAGTATCCATGGTTATGATTCCATCAATTTTTATTATTTATATGGAATTATTTGAGCAGATTTTATAATGGAAATATTATTCTAATAATTTTGTTTTAATAGCATGCGTTTTTAGAAATTCATGTTGCATTTTTTATGTTTATTTATGATCTATTATGTTCTATGATTTTCCTTAATATATATCTGATCTCATCAATTTATATTTTTTACTTATTCCAATGTATTCTAGGATTTAAATTATGATTGACATGAATGTACAATCATGGAGAATAGGGGTGTTTCAAATGGAGTTATTATGTTGTATTTCATGTCAAGTTGTAATGTAATACATATGTTTGTATCTAGTTTTCCAAATATAAAATAATATTCTATCATTTGGGATGTGATCTATTGTACATAGTACCAATGTAATAATGTAAGATAAAGGATTTGGGCTACTATGGTCAACGTCTTTACCGTCATGATAGTGGGAAAAGACATTCCTGGAGTAAGTGTAATAAAAATCGGCCAACCCCATAGTTTAAAAATGTCTGAGTTGGGAATTGAAAATAATATTACTTTTAATTTTTTCCATAAAAAAATATGCACAGTTAAAATTACTTTATTCAATCATTATAGTAGAGTGAAAACATATTGGATACATTTTAATTAAAATTTTAACATGGAAGAAGAATATTATAGAATGAATAAAAAACCATTTTTTTTATTTAATAAATTATTATATATATTTTAGTACATAGATAGAGGGAAATGAATGTAATACATGTATTTTTCAGACATAACCATTGGAGAAGAAAATAAAAAGGGTTTAAGAGAGAAGGATCATATAATTAACTCAATAGAAACTTAAATATAAACAATCTCAAATAAAGATGAGAATGTAAAATAAAAACTTACTACTTTGGTAGCTTTTGAATCCTAACCCCCATGAAATATAATGAAACGTTATGTACCATGAATGTAAAGTAAATAATGGTATAAAATATTAAAGGGAAAGTATATAAACAACATGATGAAAAAAATTGGTTAATATAGAACATGTCTCAAGGGAAAAAAGTGAGACAATAAATCCAAAAAAACTTGTTTAAATAAAATTTAAAATTATAATAAGTAATTACATACATAATAATGATATAATATAGAAAATAAATAAGTAATATAACCCACTAATAAGAAGTTAATTAAAAAAACCCCTTAACTCAGATCTAGAATGCTTTGTATGTGATATTAACCTCATATAAAATCAATTTCAACTAATTATACTTCAATACAAGAAACATTTTTATAATTATAATATCAGAAATTTTCTTATAACATCTTATTAACCATCCAATAAAAATATTTCATTATCAACATCATTTTAGGTGTTAACATCATCAAATTTCATATATGTTTAGATTATGTAGTTATGGTTCTTCTATGTTGATAATGGTTCCACAAATGAAAATTTATTTAAATCAACTAACTTTTACCATGATTAAGCAGCATTTTAATAATTATACTTTGGCTTAACCCCCTCTCCTAACAATTTTTAACCGTAATCATGATTACAAAATTTTTATCCTTTCAGGGTAGTAAATTTAATTATATGGTGACTTGTGGCTCAAAATGGTCTATGTATGACATTTTATAGCATTTCCATTAACAATTTTACACTATTTTTTTAATTTTCATGTTATTTTATAAATTTATTTTTATCATAGTATATCATTAAATTCGTATTCCAGACTATACATTTAATTTGACATTAACGACATCATGAACAAAATGGAATTATAATATAAAAATAAATATTAAATATAGTTTATAATTACCTATGAAATTTATGGAATGCTACAATCCATCCCAATCATGTTATTTTTATTATTCTTAAAATCATTTACCTTGATTTTTATATTGCTAGAAATAACACTATATTGGGCATAAGTATTTATGATAATGATATCATCATAATGTTTAAAAAAATTACTATCATAAAATTAATATTATCATATTAATAATAACTACTTATAACTGATCGTTACTTATTTTTATCCAAATTAAAATATATATGAGATATTACAAGAAAAAGAGTGACATTTGGTATCTTTCTTAACATAAAAAATATATATATGCCATTATTAATAGTAAGTGGAACCAAAATATTACATATTATAGTTTAGGATGGATAATGGTCAAATAAATCACACAAATTGATATCAATTCTAGTTCGTCGATGATTTTGAGATCTTATCTCATATTTTTAATACAAATTAACTTGTGTTACCCCTACAATAGTGATAATATTTTACCACGATTACTATTCATTAAGGAAAAAAATAAAATTAACATATTTACCAAAATCAATAATCCTGATTCCAAATATTTTATCTATTATTTAATATTAAATTTATATTAGTGGTAAAAATAAATTTTAATATAAATATTTAAAATGGAATGGATAAAAAGTTTACCAAAAATTGTGGTTTTAAGCATAAAAATGAATGTATACAAAAATCTAATATACTATAGAATACTATGAAATTATTTGTACTTTGTTTAAAAAAATGTATCTTATGTTACATTATATATAAATACAAAATATAAATATACAGTTAAATTAGTTTATTTAATGAAAAGAAATGATAGTTTTACAAAAATTGTTATTTTTTACTATTCACTGAAAAATATATCGTTTTAGAAAAAATAAAAATTATTCACCATAACCTAAAATTTTCGATTTTATTTAAAAAATTTTATTATTTTTTTTAAATACCATTTTAAAATTTTTCATAAATTAATTATAATAACCTCAAAAATAAAATTTTTACAGAAAAGTATCGTTAAAACATAAAATGATTTTATTCTTATTCTTTTCATAGATTCAATAGTTTGATTGATGTTAAAATTATTTATTGTGTTAATTATTTATAATAATTAATTACATTATGAATATATTTTATAATTTAGTTTTTCTTATTCATACCTTCCAATCCAAAAACAAGATTATAATACTTACCTTTAAATATTATTATTTCGTGATTTGTTTAAGATGAGGGATTCTTGTGGGGTTTGAAATCGACCATAGATTTCTTATAAAATGAAAATATAAAATATAATATTATTGTATTAATTTCAACCCACATTATAGAAATATCATTCTAGATATTACAATTCATCATTTCTAAATTGAATATATTATATTATATTAATAAAATCATATATAGACTTTATCATGAACATTAATTTTTAGGTTATGATTTGAAAATACAATATGTACGTACCATAATAAGAATAATACATTCAATAGAGTTTCTAAAAATGTACCTTGGTTTATTAGTTTTACTTTATACTATAGAATAAGTATAGTTTCTTCATTTTTCTTGATTTTGACAAATTTCAATTACTATTGGGATAGAAAAAAATCATAAAATTTAGATACTTGATTTATTCCCACTTTAAATACCTAATTTACTCCTTCTCTGTGAATCATCATGATCATGATGAATTTTTCATTATTAGATCTCTAAAATCAAATCTTTATTGACCATAAGATTCAAAAAATAATGAAATGTTATTCTACTTTTTCAAAACAGAAATGGTAAACACAAGTTAAAAAAAACAATAAAGATGAATATAACTTTATAAGAGTAAATAATATGTTAATATTTCAATCCTAAAAAATAAAACTGTATGTTGAACATGTATCATTCCATAAAAAATGTACCTAAAAAATAAACAAATATTCTCAACCATGTTGGATACCCAAAACTCATTTGGATTTGATCACATATTCTTTCAAGATTAATTTATGATTTATCTCCAATCAAAGGTAATCACACATAAATTCATATAAAAATTTACATTCCTTATTTATGAAAACCCAAGTAATGTTTACAGAAATAACTTTTCCATCCATATTGGTATTTATGAATTATATTTTATATATTCACATTCATTATAATAATGTTATTTATTTTTCAATAAAAAGAAAATAGCTAGATTATAAGTAAATTGATTTTTCTTATATTAAATGGATTCTATTAAATTATTGATTTATTATTTTTATAAATTTAACATAACTAAACGGACATTTTTTTCAATAAATCCTATCATGAATTTTTTAGAATGATTTTTTTTAAATTATATAAAAAATATCAAATTTTAGTGAAAAATGGAAATAAATGATTTTAAAATAATGTCATATTTTATATTCAAGTCTTTTAAAATAAAAAATTTGGTTTGGTTTGGTTTTAGAGTTAAATTAGTTTATTTTTGGGAAAATTAATTCAATTTATACCTTCTGTATCAACATTAAACCGATCTTGGTATAAAATAACTTTAATAATAAAACAACCTTTTATTAGAAAATAATTTTTCAAGGAACATATGTTTTTATATTAAATTATTTTTTCCCATTTGTAGATATTGATTCTCAAAAAATCGATTGATTATTTTAAATCATTATGTCTAAATTTATCAGTGAGTTCATTTTATTTTTATCATTAAGAATAGTAACATTATTAAGAAATATCTCCATGGTAAAAGGGTAACTCAATTCTACAGAGGTTAAAATTAAATTTCTAGGCCAAAAAATTTCATATTAATTATTATTAGAAGAATATATTTCAAAATTTGTCATCATAGTCTCTAAAATTATTTTTTATGGGATAATTTTCCATGAATAATATATTAAAATATTTAAATATTTTGAAAAAATCCATGTTGATCCTCTCATTCTCTTATAAACTATTACTCAATATACTCTCTTGCACAAAAATTAACAAACAATCATATTAACCAAATATTGCCCATATATTGATCAAAATATCCACCTTAGAATAATGAAGTTTTAAAACAAAATATGTTTTCCAGAGAAGAGGTATAAGTTTATATCAATCTTCATTATTTTATTTCTTCAACTATGCCAATCAATATTATCACAACCACTCTGATATAGTAACATGTTATCCATACATATAAAAAAAATTGTTATGTCTATGGTATATTTCATTTTAAACTTCATTAATCATCGAATAGAAAATGAAAACATTATTCAGGTGTGTGGAAGACTCTAGCCTCACGAGTCAATGTAATTTATTTTCAATAACCACAAATTTTATATGCTCATTAAAATGGATAAAAAAATAAAATAATATGGTATATATGATATAAATATCATTATTAAATAATTAATTAAATATTCTACTCATTTCCTTAGCATCCAATAAAAAGTAAAAACATCAGTCATGTGTACATGAGGACTACTGTCTCAAGATAAAATATATTTTATTTTTCATCCTTGTCTCACATAGATTTTTTATAAAATATATTTTGAAAAATTAACATGGAAATAATTTACATTTATTAGTGAGAGTAAGGAATTCAGGTTCATTCCCTCATACTGCATATTATCCTGGTTCTGAACCATTCAAGGTTCAACAAAATTACAGAGGGTATTCTGAATCTCTGATAACAATATATAAGCTCATATAATAGATATTGAAAAAATAATATATTCTGCACCACACCCATAAAAATAATCCCACACAAGGCATAGGTTTGTCCCACATTCTTTTTCAATTTAGTCATGCCCAATATCCCCATGTCTTTGTAATTGAGTGCATAGAAAAAACCCATTATAAACATGGAGTGTCATTAAAATATCCTAAAAAAACTAGAAAATGAAAATATTGATCCACAAGATAATACGCATGTTTTTTTACACCCATAAAATTTTTTACGCGATTTTTTTGAATAGTCCACCTAACATAATAGTAAGAATAAATTTAATAATGATAGATCCTCTAAATGCTTTAGAACATCATATTTAATGTCTTAACCTCTTATCCATGACAAAAAAAAATTTGGTTCCAGGTATATTATCCTTAAAATATTTTATAATATTCTAGTAGATGTTTTAAAATTGTAGCTACATCCAAACACATCATCAAAAACAATATCTAGACATCAAACCCCTATGTTGTATTCTTTTATCTACAAGACACGATTCATTTTTTATGATGGTTCCAAAACAATTGGGATATGTTATTTAGGAATTAATAATGACACTCTCATTAAAAAATGAAAACTAAGGTTAATATTATAGTATGAAAATGAGAGAATCCAAAACTAGATAGCCTCTAATTCACCAACTCCTTCAACGACAGCACTCTATGCATTTTGTACAGTCTGTGAATCATTTTCTATAAATTCATTCCTGAAAAAAAAATGGTATACACCCCCATGTCACCATATATATTATCAATTCCCCATGACATAGATCTTTCTAATCTATAAGTCTATTTTTTTACAGGAAATATATTTTTGAAAACCCGTTAGGAAACAAAGTCCATTTATTACACATTCCATCAATTACGATCTCAATGACATAAATATTATGGAATATGAAAATTTTCATATTGATTAATATTATATATTTAATTATCCATCATGAATCACTAATTATATAACTAAAATACTTATTATTGGAATGATATGGTTCCAATACCCTTTCTTATGATCTCAAGAACAACCCAACAAAATCATTTAGAAGAAAACACTTCCTCACCATCTCATGCATTTAGTAATAAATCATAGAACAAATAAAATTAATCATGTGAAATATTGAACACTTGGTTGAAAAAATAGTTTTACCCACTCAACTCTGGAATCTATAGAACCTTAGAATATTACCTTCTGAATCAAACCATTGGTTCTAAATAGTTTCTACCGAACCCTTTCCTTCCATATTTCTTTATACAAAATTGAGATCTATCCAAAAAAATTGACTCGTTATTAATTCACATTAAACAAGAATAAATGTTTCAATTAAATATTATATCAAAACTACTTATCAAGTCATTCTCCATAACTCCTAGATACATATTTCGAAACAGATCATTGTGTGTTCTCCTATCATGATTTCCCGTAGAGTAAAATAACATAAATATTTTTGGATCACTAACAATAAATCATCTAGATTATCTAATGTTAACTATAAATGTATCCTTCCAAATCATTATCATTCGTATTTTACCCTCAATAATACTTCAATTTGTAAAATAATTATCTCTAAAGCGTCAAATATTCCATTAAAGACCCCCAATGAATTCAGTATCTATAATTAAGATGACAAAGATCCCTTGATTAAATATTGATATTAAAAACATTTTTGTCACATTAATGACTTATTTTAATGTTATGTTTCACATAATTTCCATTATTTCTTTTTTATGGGGGTTTTCCATGCATTTTTTGAGGAAAGGTGGGTTTTCAAGATTTTGACCAAACCATGAGCCCACTTACAGAATTAAAAATAATATTTCATTACTTTATAACTACATAGTATTTCAACATTTTCCCACATTATACTTCACACTTGGCATACCTGGACCTATTAAAACTATTATATCCATTTGGACCCCTTATGAATCCATAATCATGGTGGATTTGGGTTATTCATTATGGTATTGGGAAAGCCCGTGATCCCATTTATAGTTTTAGAAAAATAATTTTTTTCTTTTATATATTATTAATTTTTCAATATGTTTTGGCGATTATACCTCTCAATAGATCCCACGGATCCTAGTCACACCCACATGTTTGTTTCTCCCTTTTTAAAGCCAGGCTCATCACGGATTAGGGTAAAATTTCTCAGGCTTTCCCAAATCGTTCAGATTTGAAAAGGTAATTTTTTTTCATAAATCCTTAATTATTTATTTTTTTACACCATTTAAGTCCCCATGTGAACTCCTTAGACTTATTCTAACCTCCTTATCAGTTTTGGCTACTTGGAGATTCACCTATTGGTGTATTTGGGGCGATTTCTTCATGATCTCTCAAGTATGTGGGTTTTCTTCCTTCCTCCTACCATTTGATTAGGGTTTCTTCCATTATTCTTGAATTTACTAATCTCAAAAAAGTATGTATGATATCATAGGGTTTGATATTGGGTTTATTTGACTAATATTGTTGTTTTAGGTTTGATTTAACACCATTTTGGTCTGGTGGTTGTGACGTTGAACTTTTGCATAAGGATTTTGGGGTTTTGACACTTGTGGTAGGTTATTCCTTGTTTAAACACTAATATATGAGTAATAATTGATTCATTTATATTTTTAGGATACCCATAATTCAGTTTTTTTACAGTGAAAATTATTTTTTGTGGCATTTGTTATGATATGGATTTTCAAGTTCCATTTTTGTGTGAAAATGGGAGTTTTACATGTGCATTTCATGTTGTACCAATTAAGGATATTTTATAATTCATGAAATGATTTTATTAAAATGTTTTGGTGCTGAAAATTATGGTTTGGGTACTATTTGTGTTCATTTGGTTTTCAGAGAGGGATTTTAGTTGAATTGTATGTGCAAAGTTTGGATATATTCCATGAAATTGTTTTATGAAAATTCTATATTTTTTATTGAGTGGTGTAACTGGTGAAAAACATGTGTAGAAACTATTTTCAATGTGTATGACCAAAAATGATGTTTTTAAGTGCTAATGGAATTTATTAACATGTGGAAATTGTTTGATCACAAAGGGGGGAACATGGGTATCTAGGTGGGTGGATGTGTACTAGTATTCCAGTGATCCAAATTGATTTTGTCCATGTTTCATATTGATAGTTTGACATCAAAAACACTAAAAAAACTATAATGTTAATGATTGGGGACCAATATGTTATAGGTATTTTCTATACTAGTGGCTTGTACATGAGAACATATATTGTTATGGTTACATTACACGGAGATACTATGTACATGGGTCCCAAAACTAACTAGTGCCTCGGGGTGTTCATGATATTAGTGCTCGTTGACTATTTGGTATTAATCATTGGATTATTATGTGTTTCACTAGAAAATCAAGTATCTAAATTTTTTTATTGAAATGTGCTCATTCTTTAAAATTACCCTTTGAAAACAATTTACTTATAAAATTTCAGTCTTTAAAAATTATTGCCACCATTTCTTGTTTATTAGAACTTGCATTATTTTTATCTTGTATTGCTTACCATATGGAATATTTTGGGAAGTAACCTATTGGGAATAGTCTAACACCCTAATTACACCCTTGGGGTGTAATTAGACTTGATCATGTCAGAAATAGGTAATGGAAAGGCATTGGGTGATGGTGGTTTGCATTTTTTGTTTTATTCCATGGTGTGGTGTTGTGGAGACAGCTCGTGGATGATAACCCATTTTCATGCGGTGTTACTTGGGTTGTTTGGATGCTACTTTTAGGTATTTTTGGACCTCTTGTGTCATGTTTAAAACCATGTAATCAATTCTTAATTCTATTTAAGGCTTCTTTGGTTTGTAATTTTCAGATTCGGTTTATTGAATGTTTAAGGTTGTTAAATTATTCTAAACTCAGGTAAATCATTCCCAAACCATTATTAATGATACCCAAGAACTTGTGCCTCTTTTTGGGGATAGGGAATGGCCTTATGGGCTTTCCATGGGCCAGGATTGGTGATAGTTTTGATGGTCACCAGATTAGGTTCGTGACAAAATGGTATTAAAGGAAGGTTAATTTTTTGGGTTATATTATTTTTTGGAATGTGTCGGGCCAGATAAAAGATTGTTATGTCGGGGCTAGGAGTTTTGTTCATGATTAGGGTATATGGATTGCACCTCTTGGGACTGACCTTGAGTCACCCTGGGATGTTGGAATTTTTTTTGACTTCACTTCGAGGTGAGATGTGTGGGATGCAGACTGCATGTGGACATCGGGTGGGGGTGAAGTAGTTGTTTATTTTATTATTGTAATGTATTTGAATTATATATATTTGATTTTATTGATGAAATTTTTAATAACTGTTGTACTGATTTTTGATCTTGTGATTATTTCCTTTTGTAGCAACATGACTGCCCAGAAATCTCCCTTGCACCCACAAGAGGAATCTGGAGAGTGTTCCCCCTCACCACTTTATTAGAGGCTATTAAAGAATGTGGTTAGAGATATCCACGTTCTAAGATAGGGACCAGATCATGTTCAAGCTCCTGTTAGAGAATATGATATCGGTCATATGAATTAAAAATCCTAGGAGTTTCTTAAAAACAATCCTCTTACTTTCCGAGGAATAACATAACCCTAGGAAGCGGAGGAATGAATCGAAAAGACTGAGCACATGATTGAGTTCATAAACACACCTGCGGAGGTCTAGGTAAAATGTGCATATTTCTTGTTAGAGGGTCCCATCTACATGTGGTGGTAATTTTTGCTTCAAGCTCGGAATCACAAGGAGATGATCTGGAAGGACTTCAATGTTATCTTCAACGACCAGTACTGCCCTGAAGTTTTGGCATATACTCGATCTCAAGAGTTTAGGGAACTTGTTCAGGGGGATAATTCAGTGATGGAGTATGCCAACTATTTTGATTATTTGGTCTGGTATGCTCCATAAATTGTCTTTAATGAGAGGATGAAGGCCTATAAGATCCAGAGGGGTTTGTTTCCAGAGATTTATTCCCAGGTCTTCCTATTCAAACTGAAAACCTATGTTGAAGTGGACGATAGAGCTTGCTTACTAGAAACCAACTGCAAGGGGAGGGATGGTTTCTCTAGGATAGGTCAAGAATTAACAGTGACTATTCTTATGAGAAGAAAAGGAAGTGAGAGGATCAAGGGAAAGAGGGAGGTGGCATCTCAGGCCAACCTTCCAGACGGTTTTCTTTGGTGGTTTCTAATGTGAGGTCCATCGTGTGCCACCAGCGTCGGAGGCCAGGGAACATATGACTAGAATTAACATCTCCTCCAAATCCTTGTTATCTATGTGTAGGTATGGTACACCTGTAGATATTTTTTAGGATGGAATGTCCACCCCAGAGTGGGATAGAATCCTAGCTTCCAAAGGGGTGTCAGTTCAGCCAGAGCCATCTCAAATGATGGGATCTTGGTTTGGTGGTAGTGGTGTCAGGGTCTGCTCATCTTCTAGGCATATCAATTTTAGGGAAGAGCCATAATTTAATGGTTATTCTCAGGTAGATACTTGGCATCTTCATGCAGTAGATCAGGCACTAGCAGGATGGGAGGTGGGATTGTTGATGGTTTGTGGTACCATTTTTATTGCTTATTCCATAGCTTCTACTCTTTTTTATAATGGTTCCTCTATTTAATTAATCAATTCCCATTTTGTTAAGGCACTTAGTTTTCCAACCAATATCTTATATTTTTTAATTGAGTTGGTGATGCTGCTGGGAAAGAAAGAGGAGCAGGGTCTCAGGTTCCCATCCTGTGTGCTTTCTATGTCAGGGGTTGAGATGGAGTGGGGCCTCCTAGTCGTAGATATGTATATTTTTGACATGTTACTTGAAATTTATTGGCTTTTACACTTTCAATTTCACATAAAATTATATAGGCGATAGGTCAGTTTCATGGGATCGGATGGGACCCATCAGGTTTTCCTTGGGTATTTGGATCCTCATTCCGTTTGCGCAAGACCTCTACTCCCAGAGTTTGAGAATCTTTTCTTCTATTTATTATCACTAACACTAGAGGATGATTTTTTTAATCTTGAAGGTGTACTACCTCATGTAGTGGATGATTTTATAGAGTTATTACAAGATGATTTTTCAATATTGTCTCTAGAGCGAGATGTGGAGTTCTCAATTGATTTGGCACCAATAACACAACTAATACCTCTTCCCTTGTATAATATGGCCCCCAATGAGCAAAGGGAATTAAAGATAAAGCTGGATGATTTTGAATCCAAAGGATTCATTTTCTCGACTGTCTCTCCATGGCCTGCTCCTATTCTCTTTGCAAAGAAGGTTGATGGGTCCCTCTAATTTTGTATTGATTATGGGAAGATGAACAAGGTAACAAACAAGAACAAATATCATTTTCCCCAAATAAATGATTTTTTAACTAGTTGAAGGATGAAATGTGGTTATTGAAAATATATTTTCATTTGGGTTACCATCATCTCAGGGTGAAAGAGTCAAATATCCTGAAGACAGCTTTCCAAAGCAGTTACGACCACTTTGAGTACTTGGTCATGCCCTTCGTATTGACCACTACTTCAGCAGTCCCTATAGAACCCATAAATAGGGTGTTCCACGAGTATATCAATTATTTTTTTGTGGTATTTGTGGATGGCATTCATGTTTTCTTTAGATATGAGTGGGAACATGAACATTATTTGGGGACCGTGTTGGTCACTTTACTGGATCATCACCTCTATGAAAAGTTGTCCAAGTAAACTTTATGTATTAGAGAGGTGAAGTTTCAAGGGCATGTGATCTCAGAGCAGGGGGTTTATTGGACCCCAACATGATCAGTGGGGTTATGTCATGGGAGTATCCAAATAACATGATCAATATGAGGAGTTTTTTCATCCTGGCTGCTTACTATAAGTGGTTTGTTTGGGATTTCTCTCAGCTTGCTTCACCCATGAATGCTCTCACCTGGAATGGGGTGATGTTTGTATGGGGTCAAGAATGTCAGGAATCCTTTGAGGAGCTGAAGAAGTGGTTTAATACTACCCCCATACTAGTTTTTACAATGTCTGAAAAGGGGTATGTACTGTATTGTGATGCTTCAGGTATGGGTCTCTGGAGTGTTCTTATACAGGGTGATCATGTGGTGGCGTATGGTCCTCACCAACTCTTACCACACAAAAAAATTATCTAACCAACAACTTAGAGTTAGAAGATCTTATTCATGCTTTGAAGACTTGATGTCACTACCTCTTTGGGGAGAATCTTTTGGTCTACCCTCATCACAAAATCTTGTCCTACATCTTCTTGCATATGCATCTCAATCTGATGAAGTGTTACTGGATTGAGTACTTTTAGGGATTATACTTTGAAATTGTCTATACCCCAGGAAAAGGAAATGTGGTGGAAGATTCTTTGACTATAAAAGTACCAATTCAATACTTGAGAAATTCTAGGGATGAGTGGAATCTGATGGGGATCTTTTGTCATATGCATATGGAGACCAAGGAGCATAGTGGAGATGTCTTCTTAGAAATAATTCAGTTGGATCCATCTCTATTAGAGTAAATTTAGCTATAATAGCCCAGTGATGAGCTTTGTCATCTCTCCAGGCTATTTTTTTGTTGTGGGGAGACATATTCTGATTGTTCGTCATCTCTCGAGGGCATCTTCTATTTCAAGGGCTGATAAGCAGTTTTATCATCTCTATGGAAGGTGGTGATGCAGGATAGCCAAGAGTCTCAATGTTCTGTCTATCCTAGTTCACCAAGATGTATTATGATGTGCGTCATTAGTTCTAGTTTCCAGGTATGAGATGATACATATTTGACATCGTCTCAAGATGCTACACATGTCAGCAGGTGCAAGAGGAGCACCAAAGGCCCTCTAGTTTTCTCCAACCATTACCCATTCCTACATGGATGTGGGATCAGGTCTCCATGGAATTCATTGTTGGATTTACATGTACACCTTGGGGTAATAATTCCATATGGGTAGTGATTGATTGTATGAACAAATCATCCCACTTCATTCCAATTAAAGATACCGCTAAATTAAATGAGTTGGTCCGTTTGTATCTTCTGAAGGTGGTAAGGATTCATGGTGTGACATTATCATTTGTCTCAGATAGAGACCCCTATTTCAATTCCTAGTTTTGGGAAGGCCTTGGGATAATAGATTAAGATGAGCACGTCATACCATCCTAAAATGGATGGTCTGACGGAAATGGTGAATCAGATTCTATAGTACATGATCTGTGCATGAGTCTTGTAATTTTGGGATTTTTGGGATAGCCATTTGGGATTGGTTGAATTTAATTATAATAAAACTTACCAATAATTTATTTTAATTGATCCTTTTGAGTCTCTCTATGGTCGGCCTTTTTGGTCCACCCTGTGTTGGGCTAAGGTAAGTGAGACTTCACTACTGGGGCCAAGACTTGTACAAGAGATGTCTAAGAAGGTCAAGTTGATCAGGATATGATTATGGGTAGTATAGAGTCTCCATAAATTATATGCTGATTAGATGCATTTAGAACTAGAGTTTTTTGTGGGTGATTGAGTATTCTTGAAAGTGGCCCCTCGTTTGGGCCATCGTCATTTGGGAAAGCTAGGAAAGCTAACATTGTGGTATGTCAGAAATTTTGAAATCAACAAGAATATTCCAAAGGTGGAATATAGTTTTTCTTTACCTTATTGGTTGACATCATTCCATGGCATCTTCCATTTTTCCCAACTGAAGAAGTACACCCGGATTTGTCCCATGTGTTGAATTGGGAGGAGTCGGATATAGATCATGATTCATCTTTTTTTAGTGGCCGATGAAAATAATTGATTCCCAAGAGAATTTTTTTCATTGAATGTCTATTCCACCAGTTCGGTTCCTTTGGCATCATGGTAACGATGTCTAAAAAACATGGGAGTAGATTTTTTTGGTTGAAAAAGAGTACTCATTCTTATTTTCTGATCAAGAATCGGGTTGACATTCTATGGAGTAAATCTTTAATTGTGGGGTGATTTATCACATACATGAGTTATTTGAAAGGTATTATTTATTTAATTTCCATTATAAATTTGTTGAGAAGGTTTCAGATGCATATTTGGAGGAAATGGTGGGGTTTTCATGATTTCTTCCATACTATGTGCCCTTTCTAGATTAAAAATAAATTTTGTTTCTTTTATAACTCCTTCATTTTTTCAACATTTCCAACCCATTACACTTCCCAGTTGGCCACCCCAGACCTATTACAACTACCATATCCATTTTAACTCCTTATGAATTTATAATTATGGTGGATTTGGTTTATTTATTAAGGTATGGGTCCAGCCTGTGATCCCATTTCCAGTTTTAAAAAAAAATTATACATTATTAATTTGTCAATATTTTTTGGTTATTTGATGTCTCACTCCATCCCACATATCCTAGTCACACCCCCAATTTCTTTTATCCCTCTTTGGAGCTCTTCTTCATCACGGATTAGGGAAAAAATTCTTAGGATTTCTCAAATCATCCCGATTTGAAAGGGTAACCTGTTTCTTTCATTACTCTTTTATTTTTTATTATATTCCCCCATTTTAGTCCCCACATAAACTCCTCATACTTATTAGAACCTCTCTATTAGTTTTCGCCGCTCGGAGATTAAACTATTAGTGTATTTGGGGAGATTTCTTTAAGATCTCTCAAGTAAGTAGGTTTTCTTCCTTCATCCTACCATTTTCTTAGGGTTTATTCCATTTTTTGTGATGTTCCTAATGTACCACAAGTAGGGATTAGAACCTAGGGTTTTATCTTGGGTTTATTGGTCTAATCCTATGGTTTTAAGTGTTATATAACATCCTTATGGTGCGGTTGAACTTTCACACAAGGATTTGGTGTTTTTGACAATAATGGTTTGTGATTCCATGTGTAATAACAACTAGATGTGTTATAAATTCATTATTTCTATTTTTTGAATAATCCTCCTTCATTATGATTGTTAACAAAATTTATTGGTGGCATTTCATAAAAAATTAATTTTTAAGTACCATTTTTGTGTGAAAATGGGTGATTGACATGTCCATTCCTTGTTTTACCAATTGAGGTTGTTTTCTAATTCATATAATGGTTTTATTAAAATGTTTTGGTGCTGAAAAGTCTGGTTTAGGGTAATAATGGAGTTCATTTGGTATTAAAATAGGACTTTTAGTTGTATTTTATGTGCAAATTTTGGTTATATTCCTTCAAATTGTTTTATGAAAACTCAACATGGTTTATTATGTTGTGTAAATGGTGAAAAGAATGTGTAGCTACTATTTTGAATGTGTAGGACCAGAAATTATGTTTTATGTGATAATGGAATTTGATGACATGTGTACTTTGTTTGATCATAATGGGGGGAACCTGGGTATCTAGGTGGGCGAATGTGTACTTGTATTCTAGTGATCCAGAGTGGTTTTGTCCCTGTTTAACATAGAAAAACTAGCATTGAAAACACTAAAAAACAACAATTATGATGATTTAGGACCACTAGGTTATTGTTAAGTTCTCTACTAGTGGCTCTTTCACGAGAATAGATATTGTTATGGTAACATTACACTGTGATACGAGGTACATGGGGCCCAAAACTAACTAGTTCCTACGGGTGTTCCCGATATTAGTGCTCATTGAATATTTGGTATTCATCATTGGATTATGGTGTGTGTTTCTAAAAAATTTAGTATCTTACATGTTTTGTTGAAATGTGTTCATTATTTGAAATTACACTTAGAAAACTATTTATTTATAAAAGTTTCATTCTTTAGAAATTATTGCCACCATTTATTGTTTATTAAAACTTGAATGATTTTTATATTGTATTTATTACCATATGGAATGATTTTGGTGGAATACTTTTGGTACTAGTCTCAAACCCTACATAAAACTTTTGGGTTTGAGTAGACTTGATCTTTTTTGACACATGTAATGGAAAGGCCTTGGGTCATGGTGGTTTGGGTTGTTAGTTTTCTTCCACGATGTGTTGTTGGGGAAATGGATCTCATTGGCGATGACCCATTATCGTGCGATCTTACATGTGCTATTTTTCTGATAATTTTATGATTTTTTGGACCTCTCTTGTCATGTTTAGAACCATGTATTCAATTCTGATTTTTATTTAATTCTTGTTTGGTTGGTAATTTTTTTATTTGGTTTTTCAATTGTTTTTTACTATTAAATGATTATAAACTCGGGTAAATCATTCCCAAACCATTATTCATGATACCTATGAACATGTACCAGAACATGAGGATAGGTAACTCCCTTCAGTACATTCCATTGGTTGGGTTTGGTGCCGGTTTTGATGGCTACCATATTTCGTTCAAGACAATTTTGGTTATAATAACTTCATGTTATTCAATAATATATTTCATAAATAGTGAAAAATAATGAGAAACCACATGTAGTTTGAATAATTAAAATAAATATAAAAATTATAATCCATAGTAATCCCTAAGTCATTGGAAAACACAGTATGGATCTCATACAGAAGATAAACTTAGTCACATGGGATACAAGTTCTTGACCATAATTGAATCATGTTATAAGGGACCATATTTGATTACCCTACATGAAAATGGATGATCCTCATATATATGATATATGCCATGAACTATCACTAAAATATCTCTATTTGGGATCCCCCCCATAATTATGTATTCCACTCCATTATCTTCTAATTTTTCTCTCACATGATCTTATCACATCGAAAAAGTGAGTTGCCACCCTCTCTTTTTATAAGTGTATTAAAGATTATATATGTTCCCATGTATTTCATCCCTTTCTTAACATTGTGTACATCCTACTACTCAATTAATCAAACCATATTATATCTATATATTTATATGAACTATTCACTAAAAAATTATTCTATGGATTCCGCATTTCTTCTCCATCATTCATAAAACAACATTTGAAACTTCATCCTTTATCTTATGCACTCTCTAGTAGCAATCAGATTATCATTTTATTTTAGATTATTATTTTTAACCTTGTACATTAATTTTATACAATATTTTAAACACCAGGTACACTCATGCTCAATGTTATTTTAATCTTCCAAAACCTCCATTGCAATCAGCCGACTATCGATTTCACCTCATCAACCAAAATTTGCATGACCCATTTGGAACTCAACCAGAATCACTGAAGAATTTGATGATTCTTTTGAGGTTTATTTACTAGAACAAGAATTTATTTGTTGATTCTTAACTACACCATCAAGGTACTATATTATTCCTTCAAAATGGAAGTGTTATGAATGTTCCAAAAAGTTAACAAGAAAATAGTTCTCACAAAAAAACCTAACGGTTTTGGTAGTTTTCTAGTTTTTTTAAAATATAAAGGAAATCTTAATAATAACTCCATGTGGATAGGGTAACATAAAATTCATTGATGTTATCATATAACAAATAGGGGTCTCAAAATTAATACTGAACTATGGAAAAAAAAGATGTATCATGTTTTTTCAAACCCACTAACCAACCTATCATAGAAGAGAAGGTTTCATACTGATCACATATGTTTTCATGGATCATCACAAAATAAGTAATTATAACAATTGAACCATAATTCATGGATCTCACATATTTAAAATAACATTTAGAAATAGGGCACTTCCCCCTTTTGGTCAATCATAATAAATCATTTTCAGAAACAAATACACGTTGTTTTCCTTTAAAAAATAAGTAGCAGCCCCATCAAAATCACATTAAAAAGGGACCCAAAATGTATTTTCTCATGATAGTCACTCCACTAAAATTTAAAATCATTTCCCATTAAAATCTAAAAATTTTATTAAAATCCCATTATGAGAACGTACATATGATTAGTTTTTTTTCATTTGAACCCCATTTCTAAATCCCTTGACTTTAAAATACCATATAAAAGGAAATAAAATTATCTTTAAAAAACTAAGTTAAAAAACTCACAATTCAACAAATCAGCTTGATAATTCTTGACACATCACTAAAAGAACATTTATAAGACTTGAAGCATTTCCATGATCATTAAGGACTAGTGAAAATCACTTTGGTATAAAATGTAACCATTGGGAATGGTTTCACACTTAGTTTACAATAATCCTAATATTTAGGTTACTGCAAAAAATCTATCATATCCCATATGTATTTTTGATGTCCACACTAAAAATAAATATTGTCTAAATATAAATATTGGCCAAAAAAGTAAAATTATTATAAATAATGAACTATAACACATAAAAATAAAATTATTAACATAACATATAATAACCAATTTCATATATACACAAAAATAAAAAACTGAGGTTAATGTTGGAGGGGATGATACGTCAGGACCCAAAATCCATGAGGATACCAAAACACTCTATGTGAGCTCAAATCCTCATGACCCATGGTCAAAATCACTATGACTGTGGAGTATGATAAATAGAATCAAGAAGATACAAATAAATAAATGGAACCATTTCGTTTATTTGTATTAAAAAAACCAAGTCTATTTATTTTCTTTGACATATGTAGGTTATGATTATAGGATCAATATGTTACCACAATGAATATACATAACACTTTTTACAATGAAACTAGTTATTCCGTGTTTAAAAATTATTTATGAAATCCCATTTAATTTTTAAATAATTGTTGTTAGAAAATGTTATGTTTCTATATAGCAATGCATGCTTGATAAAAAATAATATTAATAGGGAAACATATTATAAATAGTAGGAAACAACCTATAATCTACGTCATCATTGTAAGAACCCAGTTTTTTCCACGGAAGACTTTGTAATATTCTTGATGTTATTCCAGAGCAGTGCCTTCAGACGGCGTGCGATTCCGAGCCCCGGAGTTGCCGGAATTAAATTTTCGGTGTGTTCACACTAGAAACGCCATATAAATGTGATAACACCTAAAAGGTGTTTCAGATCAGAGATTTGAGTGTACGGATGGGTCCGGAATTGAGTGTTTACCCTAAGAACGACATAAAACATGTCGGCGCGGGATGTTTGGACCCCTCGCTCGCTTCCGGATCGTTAAACGGATAAATTAAATAATTAATTTATGCGTTTAATGGTTAAACTCATGTATCTCTTAAATGGTGGCTCGTATTGGGAAAACGAGCGCACTGTTGAGTTGGAGCGTGCCATTTACCCTAGGAGGGGTGGAAGTTTCGCGGGCGTGGGCCGTCTGTGAAAAATGGCCCCAGGGGCGATTTCGTAATTTGGCGGCCCCGTGCGCTAAGTTTTATAACTTTTTAACGGGGCCTCGGATTAAAATTACAAGACCGTCACTGAGTTCATAGAATGGTTTATAGCCTAGTGGAGGCTTAATCCCGACCCCGTTAGGAGTTCGGGGATGGGCCGTCGGGCGGGTGGTTATGTGTTTCCATTTAAACACTTAAACCACCCCCTCCCTCTGCTTATTCTTCTTCTTCTCCTGGACAATGGAAGCCCCCTCCCTCATCACTTCCACTTCGGCGAGGTAGCTCTAGCAAGGAAGCGACGCAGCGGCGGATTCTCCGTGAGGCGCCAGGAAACACCCTTCGAGGTAGGAGGTTTCCGTTGCATTTTCATTTCCAAACCAACATTTGAATCAAATTTTATGCATATATTTGCTATTAAATCTTCTAACAAATCCCATAGACGTGTAGTATAAATTTTTTCCTTTCCATCACTTCTTTTGGAATCAAAATCCGAGTTACGAGGAGGCCGCAGTGGTCTGGCAATGTTTACTGGAATTTAGGGAGTTCTGGGGGTTTTCCGGCGGTCCGGCGAGGCCTGGCGCGACGACGGCTCGGTTCCAGGATGCTGGCGGCGCGGCGGACCCAGGTGTAGGCGGTGGGGGATCCTTGGCAGGCGGCAGGCTCCTTGGTAGGCGGCGGGCTCGACGGCGACGGTGGCGCTCAGCGCGGCGGTCGCGCTTCTGGCGACATGTGGCGGACGCCCGCAGCGCTCCGCGGGGGACCGGGGTCGCGGCATGCGACCCCGTGAGGGAGCACGACCCACATCGTGCGGGTCAACACACGTCGACCGACCTCGACCGGGTGGCCAAGTGGTGGACCAGGTCCACCGCCGGCCCGCGCGACCCATCTGCGAGCCAAGTGTGGCGAGCTGGGCCGGCCAGCGCGGGTCGGCCCAGACCGGGCGGACCGGCCGACCCAAGCCGGCCCAGCCCAAGGGGCCTTGCCCCTCAGGTTTCGGACACCCGTATTTTCCTCTACGGGAATCCGTGTTGCGTTCCGTCTACTGAAGCACGGACCTCGCGTCAAGGGAAATGTTTTGAGATGGTTTCGGGGAATTTTAATTCCAAAAATGAGGGGCTTGGGGGCACGACATGACTGTTAAGTGGACGAGCATTTTTTCGGGGGATATTGTTTTTGACGGTGTGGACGCGTCCGACGTCTGTTTTGAGCACTGTCAGTGGCGTTGCGACCCCGGCGTCGAGCCGGTGTTTTCCAGTGTGGTTTCGGACGTTGAATCTGGATTTGAGGTGTGGGCCCCATGACCCGTCTTTTGAGTTGCGTGCAGCTTTTGGCGACTTTTTCCTCGGACGTCCATTTGGGGCGTTCGAGTAATCGATGTTGGGTGTTTTTTCGAGGGCATCACATTGGAACAGTCTACCCGCTATAATTCCGCATGATAGTGTGGGCCCCGCGAGAGCTGTTTGGGAGTTGACGGTGATTTTCCATCTCTATCACCGGACGATCGTTTTAGACAAATGAATAGTCTAACTTGTGTACTTTTTCGAGAGGATCTCAATGGAGTGATCCATCCATTGAGTTTCGAGACTAGGATGCAAGTCCCACGTAGCACCGCTCATGTGCGGTGTGCTGGAATGCATCTTTTTTTATGGATATCTGTTGCGCTCAAGTGAGCAATATTTTTGATGTGTTTTCCCGAGGGGATCGCAATGGTGCGATGCGCCTGACTGTTTTCAGGGCCAAGGCTCGGGATCACGGGACATCGTTAGAGCGTGAGGCGGTGTTGGTGAATTTTCCATCGAATATCTGTTTGCGGTGAGTAACTATTATATCTCGCATGTTTTTTCCACAAGGATTACAGGGGTGTGATCTGTTTGGTTGTGCAAAGCCTCTTGCGTGATCTTATTAAATGTGGAAATGTGAAAGGCACCCTAGTGGTGGTTCTTCTGCCGTGTTTGTAGCGGACCTTTGGCATGTGATCGGGTGCACTCTTGGGAGAGTGAGGTTGGTGTTTAAAGAGATGTGGTTTGTTCTGCCTCAGCCGATGAGGTGGCATGTTGGAGTTGTTACGTCATGCCTTCGCGTTGACATTGGGTGTCGTGTGCACGATAGACTTTGGGCTGGAATGTGGTATACTCTAGGAGTATATAAGAAATCTTGGAGGTATATGTGGTTGTTTGTACCTGAGGATGTTTGTGCGTTTGGTCGGGGTTGAGATGGGGCCACACGTCGTGTGGGCCCCACGTGCGTTTCATGTTCTGCTTTACATATTGTGACCTCTCATGACGTAGAGGGTCCCTCTATGCTCGTTTGTTGACCAGAAGGGTTGAGTTTTCCCATGGTCGTCTTCTCGATGGTTTTGACCACCAGGGTTGAGGGGTTTCCCCCTGGTTCTGTTCTTAATGGCTTGGCCTGCAGAGACAGTTTGTTCCTCTATTTCTTTAGTTTTGAGGGGTTTCAGTACCGAACCCTTTCACCGGACTGTGGCACTATTTACGACTACATGTGCTCGTATAGCATGGGTGTTTTCCCACTTTCTTGGATGAGTTGTCTCAGTCCGCTTCGACAGTGACTCAACAGATTGGAGCGGGATCGCCTTATGAGGCCTGTGGAGTTTTTGCCATTGTTTTGTGTTCCCTGGTAGAGATCTTGTGGATTTGATGTGACAAAAACTTTATACAGGAACTGATCCTCTACCCAGGAGGTTGTTTCCAGCAGGGCTGAGGTTGATTCCAGCAGAGCTGAGGTTGTTCCCAGAAGGGATGAGGTTGTTTCCAGCAGAGCTGAGTTTGTTTCAAGTAGGGCTCGCCAGTTGTACCATCCAGCAGGGATGGACAGTGTAGCGGTGTTCACCGAGTTGTTCCATCCAGTAGGGATGACCAGAGCAGTTCTGGGCTTCCCTCCAGCGGGGCTAGGTAGTGGTCCCTTATGTCGGGCTTACCTCTAGTGGGGCTGGGCAGTGGTCCCTGATGTTGGGCTTACCTCCAGCTGGGTTGGGCAGTGGTCTGCGATGCCGGGCTTACCTCCAGTTGGGCTGGGCAGTGGTCCCCGATGCCGGGTTACCTCCAGCTGGGCTGGGCAGTGGTCCCATCACTGACTTTAACTTGGTCTCCCTCCAGTAGAGTACCCTATTACGGTAATGGGCAGTGTGGCACCATTCGACTCTAGCTAGGTCTCCCTGTAGTGGGAACCCTTTGACTTCTAGGGACCCTCAAACGGGGCTGAGCAGGGGGTCGCTTGTCGACATTGAGGATACCTCTCAACTGCAGGGCAGTGATGAGTTGTGGTTTGAAATTCCCCCAAAACTCTCAAGTACGAGGAGCGCTACCCCCACTGTGACGTGACCTAAAACCATGTGGGCGAGTCAGTTCCACCCAAAGAGGATAGTGTCGAGGTGTGGTGATTGATCCCCTGACTTGTAGTTCGGGGCAGACGTGCGGGATGCTGGGAAACGATGGTGTTTACTCCTGGTACTGTCAGCTACTCACTTTCTTGGGCAGAGCTACGGGATAGAGATCCCCTTACGATCTTATTCAGGCTTCATGATTGAGCATATTATTATGTATGTACCTTGTTATGGTACCCACTTCATGGGTTTGGTTACTCTCCTTCCAAGTGAGGCGAAAACACGCGAGGTATGCCACGTGCTTTCCGTGTTTAGCTTCTTGTGGTTGGACAAGCCTAATCTCCTGCTATAGGTAGCAAAGACTCGACAGGAATTTCGTCTTCTCACCGTCTCGAGCTCCTTGTGTCTGGACGAGTCTACCTTCTTTCCTCTAGTTGGGTTGAGCTGGACTCTTTATTGTACTCCTTTACTTTTCCCGTTCGCTATACTGCTCACCCTTGGGTACCACCTTTGTTGCTGCCTTGAGCCTTCAGGGTATCCTACTGAGTATTTTTATACTCACCCCTGCCTGGGCTTTGCCTGCACTTGGTGTGCCCTTGTAGATGATGGATTGGTTGGTCGTGACGTCAGAGGAGCTTAGGAGCTTGGGAGCATAGACCGCGTGTGGTGGTCGAAGTCGGGTTCCAGGTGGGGGACCCTTCCAGCTGTTTCCTTTTTGTTCACCTATTTCCAGGTTGTGGTACTTTTTTGATTTTGCGCTTGTTTGCCCCTTTTTCTTTTCAGTTTACTTTCCTTACTTGCTTTGTACTTTTAGAGGTCGATGCACATTGTGGGGTATTTATAACTGTTTCTCTTTACTTTACTTGTCTTTTCTCTTTTACTCTGCACTTATGCATTGAGTGTGCTGTGTGTGTGTGTACAGGTACTTAGGCAAAGGACTCTCTGAGTTGTTTTTCCTTCAGCACTGGTCACCAGCCCCTGGCTTATGGAGGCGGTATTGGGGTAGTTTTGGCTCGAGCCCGAGTACGGTCGGGTCATGAAAAAGTGGTATCAAAGGTGGTTAGTTCCTTGGGATGATGTTCGGACGTCCCTAAAATAAAATGAATTGGTTGGGATATAGGGAAACAGTGTTAATGTGTCTCGAGAGTGGCACATAGGCTCGGGAGACTAGTGATGGTGCGACGGCCGACGTATCCATTCACCAGGACCTTGATAACCTGCTTATCGACTCAGCATGCTGAGACACTTGTTGCAAGAAAAATTTGTTTGTGCATAACACAGGATTGAGTCTTTGACTTTACTTCTTGAGTCATCTCCCCATTGTTGGTGTTATTGGTATATACCTATATTCTCATCTGACCGCGGCACTCCTTGAAAATTTTTTGGATGTCTCTGCGTAGACAGCCTGCCAGGATACCAGATTTGGTTCGTGACGACGACCTTGTGAGCTACGAGGCCACAGTCCTGGACCCATCATGTGAGCCCCTTTCTCTGGGTGGGCTGGTAGCAGCACCCCACCTATTGAGCTACAGACAACTTCAGTAGAGCAAATGGGGCTTGAGCGCATGTTGAGCGCGCTCTGTGAGTTCCAGCAGCAAGACCGATGAGGTTCAGTGGTGAACCAGACCCTCAGGTAGCAGAGGTTTGGCTACAGGCAGTGGTTCCCCTCTTAAGTCTTGTGAAGATGCCAACAGATCAGAGAGTGTCTTTGGGAGCCACCCTTTTTCGTGGAGCATCTTGTCGTTGTTGGAGTCTGGTGACTCAGTTTCTTGACGATTCGTCGCTCTCATGGGGCGACTTTCAATTGTTGTTCCATGAGGAGTTATTCCCCTTCTGCTTGTGCTCCTTTCGGATTCAGGAGCTCCTGCTGTTTCAAAAGGGAGGTATAACAGTGGGAGAGTACACGGCTAGTTTGGCAGGCCACACACAGTTTTACCCGGACTTGGTCCATGATGATAACATCTGAGCGCGGAAGTTTGAGCAGGGTCTCCGCCAAGAGATCCATGCTGTCATAGTACCCTTGGGCATTTTCACATATGCCGGTTTGCTAGAGTAGGCATTGGTGACAAAGAGATTCTTGTCACGTTTTGTGGTTGGTAGTGGCAGTGGGCATGACGAAGCTAAGACGTTTGTCGTAGCTAGCAGGCGCCGGATGACAGAACCTCGATGCAGGTGGTCTTCCCACTATCGGTTTCGAAGACATGGTCGTATACCACTTTGGTAAAAAGGATCAGGGCCTCAGTTGAGGATTCCCTTCCATGAGTGGATCTCGGGCCATGGTAGTACACCACATTGGCACCATAGGTCACCAGGGTAGCCCAGAGAGCGCCATTGTTATTCTTATGATGGGCGAGATCACTCGGCACGAGACTGCCCGACACAAGTTTCTGAGAGCTTCGGGCAGGTAGGAGGCGCACCACCACGACAGAGGCAGCGCTGTGATCGGAGTAGTACCGAGAGTGGTGGTTCTAGCAGGGGATCGGGAGGAGCTGGTAGTGGGGGACTACATTACGAGGTCTTCTCATCACCACTAGGCAGTCCACTTCAGGCCGCGGGAGCTGACATTTGGGACCGCAGACAGTCACGAGCTTTGGATGTCTATGATCCTGCAGAGCATGAGGTGGTAAGAGGTACGCTTTATAGCTCTTATACTTTTTTGCAGTATAATTGTTAGACTCTGTGTGTGGAATGGTTTTCTCCCTGCTCCTTGCTTGAGGTGTTACCGGGGTGACGCGGGGTGTCGGTATGGCCTTGTGTCGGAAAGTTAGAAGGCGTGGAACATTTCTCTTTCATCAATGGTAGTGACTCTTTCGCATTTCGAGCGTTTAAGAGGGTCTTGGTCATGGGACATCAACTGTGAAACCTTGTGTGACCAGATGTCCTTGGGTATTTCTCCATATGGATATTCTAAAGGAGGGAATCACCGGGCCTTGTTCCAGGTGCGGGCGGTGATTCCAGTCGCGACGTGTGACGTAGAGGTTTGGTTGGGAAGGTGAGTTACCCCTGAGAGCCTTCGGGTTGTTTGAGACCATACGAAGGGATGGAGAGGTTCCCTACCGCCTTGCCTTAACCCCAAGGGCTGGTTTGGGTGCATAGCGTCTCCCGCGTGACTCACCCGAGGAGACGTGTGCATGCTCCTATGTATGTCATCGGTGAGGGAAATCCTCACGTGAACAGATCGAATCCTTTGGTCTATGTGCGGTGGCTCAGAGTTGTGCAAGAGTTCTTATGGGTACGGGAGAGCATGGTGTGGGCTTAGTACCCTGAGTTGTTCCCTGATTTTTCTTTTTGGGGATGAAAATCTTGAATGAGAGAATAATGTAAGAACCTGTTTTTTTCTATGGAAGACTTTGTAATATTCTTGATGTTATTCCAGAGAAATGCCTTCAAACAGCATGCGATTCCGAGCCCCAAAGTGGCCAGAATTAAATTTTCAATGCATTCACACTGGAAACGCCAAATAAATGCGATAAGTCCTAAACGTTGTTTCAGATCCAAGATCCGAGTGTACGTATGGGTCCGGAATGGGGTGTTTACCCAAGGAACGACATAAAACATGTCGGCGTGGGATGTTTGGTCCCCTCGCTCGCTTCCGGAACATTAAAAGGATAAATTAAATAATTAATTTATGCGTTTAATGGTTAAACTAAAGTATCTCTTAAACGGTGGCTCAGATTGGGAAATCGAGGACACCGTTGAGTTGGAGCGTGTCGTTTATCCTAGGAGGGGAGGAAGTTTCACGGGCGCGGGCCGTCTGTGAAAAATGGCCCCGGGGCATTTTCGTAAATTGGCGACCTCGGGCACTAAGTTTAATAAATTTTGAACTGGGCCTCAGATTAAAATTCTGAGACCGTCGTTGCATCCAGAGCATGGTTTATAGCCTAGGGGAGGCTTAATCCCGACCCCATCGGGAGTTCGGGTTCGGGCCGGCGGACGGGTGGTTAAGTGTTTCTATTTAAACACTTAACCCACCCCCTCCCTCTTCTTCTTCTTCTTCTTCACTGGGACAACGGAAGCCCACTCCCTCTTCTCCTCCATTCCATCGAGGTAGCTTCGGCAAGGTGGCGACGGGGCGGCGGATTCTCCATGAAGCGTCGGGCAACGCGCTTCAAGGTAAGAGGTTTCCTTTGCGTTTTCATTTCTGAACCTACCTTTGAATCAAATTTTATATGTAGATTTGCTGTTAAATATTCGAAAAAAATCTCCTAAACGTGTAGTATATATTTTTTTCTTTTCATCGCTTCTTTCAGAATTGAAATCAGAGTTACGAGGAGGCCGCAGTGGTCCAGCAAAGTTTACGGGGATTTCGGGAGTTCTGAGAGTTTTCCGACGGTCTGGCGAGCCCTGGCGCGGCGGCGGTTTGGTTCCAGGGTCTTGGCGGCGCGGCGGACCCGGGTGCAGGTGGCGGGGGATCCTCGGTAGGTGACTGGCTCCTCGAAAGGCAACAGGATCGACGGCGGCGGCAGCTCTCAGCGTGGCGGCCGCGCTTCAGGTGGCAGGCGGCGGACGCCCGTGGCGCTCCGCGGTGGATCGGGGTCGCGGCATCCGACCCCGTGAGAGAGAACGACCCGCGTCGCGTGGGTCGTCGTGCGACGACCGGCCTCAACCGGTCGGCCATGCGGTGGACCGGGTCCACCACCGGCCCACGTGGCCAAGCCGTGGGCCAGGCGTGGTGAGCCGGTCCAGCCCAAGGGGCCTTGCCCCTCAGGTTTTGGACGCCCGTACTTTCCTCTACGAGTGTCCGTTTTGCGTGCCGTCTATGGCAGCGCGGACCTCGTATCGAGGGGAATGTTTTGAGTTGGTTTTGGGGAATTTTAATTCCCGAAATTAGGGGCTCGGGGGCGTGGCATGACCTTTAAGTGGACAGGCGTTTTCAGGGGGATCTTGTTTTGGACGGCGCAGACGCGTCTGACGTCTGTTTTGAGCACCTTCATTGGTGTTGCGACCCCGGTGTTGATCCGGAGTTTTCCATTGTGGTTTCAGACGTTGAAGCTGGAGTTCATGTGTGGGACCCACAGTCCGTCTTTTGAGCTGCGTGAAACTTTTATAAAATTTTTCATCGGACGTTCGTTCGGGGCGTGCAAGAAGTGGATGTTGGGTGTTTTTCTGAGGGCATCGTGTTGGCGTTGTCTTCTCGATTTAATTCCGCATGATGGTGCAGGCCCGTTGACGGTGATTTTCCATCTCTATCACCGGGCGACCGTTTTGGACAAGTGAATAGTACATATTGTGTACTTTTTTGAGAGGATCACAATGGTGAGATCCATCCGTTGAATTGGATGAATTTTGAAGCTTGTTGTGCATTATTATAGCTTTAGCCTCTTCCCTTTTCCCGGAATAGGTGGTGCATCTACATTACTAGTGATCTGGTCATTAAGTGTGGAGAAACCATGGCAGGTGGTTTTTCCTTTAAGCCTTGGTAAATTTGGCTACATTAGACTACTCTTCTTAACTTACCCATTTTGAGATTCTGGAAACGCATCAATTGGTATCAGAGGTGCGGTTCGAATGAGTAAGTTTTATCACATTCTTCTTTTTACTCTACATCATGTCTCGCAAGATCGGATCTTCTAATCCTCCTGCTCCATGGTAAATAGCTATTGCACAGCTACAATCGCAAATTACTCAAATTTGTGAGAAACTTTCTCAACTATTTAGAGCACGGCGACCGGACTCCCCTCCACCATAATGGCATCCTCGACGTACATCACCACATAATAGGCAAAATCCAGCACCATTTTATGAAGATCGTGCAAATGGTGATGATTCCAGTTATTCAGAGGTGGATATGCGAAGAAGAAGAGATGATGAAGATATTGAAAGAGGGTTCAAGATTGAAATTTCAGATTTTTGTGGGAGTTTGAATCCAGATGCTTTTTTGGATTGGATACGGGAAATCGAACGATTCTTCGAATTTATGAATTGTTCTGACGAGAATAAATGAAATGTAGCCATTCTAAAATTTAAATATTGTGCATCTCATTGGTGGGAAAATTTGAAAAAACAACCGGATCATGATGACAAAAGAAAAATACGCTCATGGGAGAAGTTGAAAAAGCTTTTGAGGAGGAGGTTTTTGCCTAAGAATTATAAGCAAGATCTTTATTTCCAAATGCATTGCCTGCAACAAGGATATAAATATGTTGAAGAGTACATTTGGGAGTTTAATCATTTATTGATGAAAAGTGATGTTTCCAGAATATAAAGAGAAAATGATTGCAAGGTTTTTTGGAGGATTAAATGATGAAATTGCACATTCGGTGGAGTTTCAACCATTATGCTCACTTGATGATGTTTTCAAGCTGGTGATCAAGGTGGAAAAGAAAAAGCCGAACTCAAAGGCATTGATGCTCAAAACTACAATAGAGGTACAAATTTTTATAAAGGTATTTCTTTTAATAAATCTAGTGTTGGTGAGAAGTAATTTGGAAGGAACAAGATGCCGGATAAAAGGAAAGAGAAGGCTATGGAGCATCCAAAAGGGAAGTCCAACTCCTTTGAACGTGGGAATCAAAAGTGTTTCAAATGCCATGGGCATAGTCATTTTCAGGCCAATTTCCCTAATAATGGAATTATTAATATTAATAATATTGACGAGGTTGAAGAGGAAATCAAACAAGATGAACATGATGGTGATGAATATGAAAATGAGGAACATGTGGTGGAAGAAGCTGATGTGGGAAACATGCTGGTGTTATAAAGTGTTTTGCAGGCTCAAATCTTCCTGAAAGAAGATCAAAGAGAAAACATGTTCCAAACTTGCTACACCGTTAATCTGTGGGTATGCATGGTGATTATTGATAGTGGGGGTTGTACAAATGTGGATTCAACAACACTAGTGGAGAAATTGGATCTTCTAACTCAGAATCATCCTCGCTCGTATAAATTGCAATGGTTGAACAATGGTATCACACTCAAAGTCAAAAAAAATTATGATTACATTATCCATTGGTAAGAACTATGATGATGAAGTATTGTGTGATGTTATTCTTATGGATGTTTGTCACTTGTTGTTGGGAAGTCCTTGGCAGTTTGACAGGGATGTGAAATATGATGGGAGGAAGAACACATATTCTTTTCGATATCTGGAAAATAATATCACACTTTTTCCTTTGAAGTAGTCCCAAACTCTTCACGAAAAATCTATTCCGGAAGTTCCCAATGATAGTCTCTTTATCAAAAAATCTCATGTGGAGAAAGACATAAACAATAAAACGCCAATTATTTCTGTATTGATGATGGAAAATTCATTCCACGAAGTGAAGAGTAATCAACATCTGTTAGCTCATTCCTTTTCCTAATGATCTTCCAGTAGGATTACTATCATTTAGAGGCATTGAACACCAGATTGATCTTGTACCGGGTGTACAATTTCCAAATAATGCAGCATATCAGTGTAATTCTAGAGACTCAATGGAATTGCAGAAGCAAGTAGAAGAGTTGATGGATCGATGCTTTATAAGTCCAAGAATGATCTCATGTTCTCTTCCAGCATTATTGGTGCCAAAGAAAAATGGTATTTATCGAATTTCTATTTATTGTAGATCTATAAATAATATTACCATCAAATATAGGTATCCTATCCCATGACTCGATGATATTCTTGATGAATTACATGGTTCATCAATCTTTTCGAAGGTTGATCTTTGTAGTGGATACCACCAGATTCTAATGAAGCAAAGGGATGAGTGGAAAACGGCCTTTAAAAGTAAAGACAGATTATTTGAGTGGTTGTTCATTCCATTAGGCCTCTCAAATTATCCTAGCACGATCATGTGACTCATGAATGATTTTAAGAAACTATTCATTGGTAAATTTTTTTTGTTTGTTTGGATGATATTTTGATTTACAACAAGAATGTGGAGAGCCATGTGGATCATCTTTGGTGGGTATTTGATGTTCTATGGAAACAAAAGATATATGGGAAGCTTGAAAAATGTGCGTTCTTTTCAACAGAAGTGGTGTTTTGGGGATATGTGGTAACTAAATAAGGCATCATGGTGGATGAATAAATATTGGAAGTAATCAAGTCCTGGCCACAACCAAGATCAATTACCAAAGTAAGAAGTTTCCATGGTTTGGTATCTTTTTATCATCTCTTTGTTTCCAATTTCTGCACTATCATGGAACCTATCACTGAATTCTTGAAAAGGGGGAAATTTTAGTGGTCAATGTCAGGAAATGAATCATTTGAAATAATTATGAAAAAGTTGTGTGAAGCACCAGTTTTAGCATTGCTTGATTTGGATCAAGTATTTGAAGTGGAATGTGATGAAAGTGGATTGGGATAGGTGTTGTTGTCATCCAAATAAAACTTTCTATTTCATATTTTAGTGAGAAACTGAATGATTCAAAGAGGAATTACATCACCTATGATATGTAATTTTATGTGGTTATAAGAGCCCTAGATCATTAGTCTCATTATTTGAGACCAAAGTAGTTTGTTCTTCATTCTGACCATCAGGCATTGAGGTTTATCAATGTTCAATATAAACTGAGTTCGAGACATGAAAATTGGGTGGAATTCTTACAATCATAAGAATTTTTGTCAAAATACAATAATAGTAAAGATAACATGGTCGAAGATGCTTTATCTCAAAGGTATGCATTACTTACCATTCTAGATGTTCGAATTCATGGATTTCAGCTTATGAGAAAATATTATCAGAATGATATAGAGTTTAATTCTATTTTAATCCATTTTCAAGATAGAATTGTGGAAGATTATTCTGTACATGATGGGTTTCTCTTTATGAGAAACAAGTTGTGTGTTCCAAAGGGTAATTACATGGACTTTCTCATTCGGGAAGCACATGGAGGGGGACTTGCTGGTCATTTTTCATTCATAAAACCTTGGAGGTACTAAAAGAGCTTTTTTACTAGATAAAGATGCAATCATATTTCCAAGAAATTATTTCGAGATGTGGAACACATCAGAGAGAAAGGAGTCATTCCATGCCAGATTTATAAACTCCATTACCTATTCCGGAGTAGTCATGTGAAGCTATCAGCATGGATTTCATTATGGATTTACCAAAGACTCAGCGAGGTAAAGATTCAATAATGGTTGTTGTAGATTGATTTTATAAGATGGCTCATTTCATACCTTGTAATAATACTGGAGATGAGGTGAAAGTGGTAGGATTGTTTTTCAAAGAGATTGTTCACCTTTATAGAATTCCTCGCAGCATCGTTTCGGATAGAGACACAAAATTTTTGAGCCATTTTTGGAGGAAATTATGTGGAAAATTTGGTACGAAACTTTTTTTCCGCACATCACATCACCCTCAAAAGGATGGGAAAACAGTAGTTACCAATCCTACTTTGGGCACTATTCTAAGAATATTGGTGAACAGGAGTATGAGATATGTGGATTTGCAACTTGTACAAGCTGAATTTTCATACAATATATCTCCCAATGCTACCACTCAGCATTCTCCATTCGCAGTGGTTTATGGCATCAATCCAATCACTAATATAGAATTGTGCTCTTTGCCTCTTAATTTTCATATGAATATTGATGCGGAGGAGAAGACAAAGAAGATGAAGAAGCTCCATGATTCTATTCATGCTCAAATAGAGAAGTCTAATGATGTATACAAGAGGCAAGAAAACAATAATCCAAAGCAAGATATTTTCCAACCTGGAGACAAAGTGTGCATTCACCTTCATAAGGATAGATTTCCATCAAAAATGAGGCGCAAGTTGGCACTATGAGCTGAAGGTCCATTCAAAGTTCTTGAATGAGTGGGAAACAATTCCTACAAAATTAATTTACCAGATGATTTTGTCGGTGTTTCTGCAACATTCAACATTGGGTACTTATCTCTTTACATTGAAGAAGATGAAGTCGTGGATATGAGGGAAATACTCTCTAACCAGTGGGGAATGATATGGATCAGATTCAGCCCAAGGAGAATAATTTTGGGCTTGATAAAAATTTTAAGCACAATTGTTATTCGAATTGGACCAGCCCACACTTCTTGACATCCACCACCTTGGTGGACCACAACACAATTATTTGGGCCCAAAATTACTTAAACAAAAGGAAATGGATGGAAATTCATAGCATCACATTAAATAAGAGAGAGAAGGTGGAGAAAAGCATCATCAAGAGTGAATCCCGCTACTTTAGCTAGTGGGGTCGTTAAATGGCATGGGAAAGTGTTGTTTTGTTCTTTTTATTTGACTTTTAAGTTCCCCATGCCTTGTAACTTGAATTGGGGTATTTTTATTTCTCTATTTTGTCTTTATAATGTATTTTCACCCCTTATAATGGTGATCCTTGAATTGGACGAATTTGGAAGCTTGTTGTGCATTCTTCTAGCTTTAGCCTCTTCCCTTTTCCAGGAATTGGGGGAACATCTCCATTGCTGGTGAAGTGGTCTTTAACCGTGGAGAATCCTTGGTGGGTGATTTTTCCTTTAATCCTTGGTCAATTCAGCTACATTACACTACTCCTCTTAACTTACTCGTTTTCAGCTTTCGGTGATGTATCACTGACTCTCAGTGTAGAATGAAGCACTTTGAGGAACAAAATAATTGCTACTAAAAATCAGTTTTGAACTTGTATAACCAAACCAGAATTATTCATAAGAGGTCGGATTTGATAATACATCTTATCAAAATTTTCTTGTGCCTAACGTAATGTTTAAAACACACATCCTCAGGGAAAATATTTCTAACTTCAGTCTAATAACTATGTTATTGTCTTCCAAAACATTAGTTTTAGAACTGGAGTTAGGCTGGAAAAAAAATTTCTTAGAAATTACATTTTCTAGACCCTTAAAAAGTTTATCCTTCTCATAATTTACTTCCTCATTATTTTTTTAAATACATAAAAAATCAAGTGTTTTCTTATCAAGATATTTAGAAAGATCTGATATTTCCTTACTAAGAATAGTATTCAATGAATTTTCCTTATCAAGATTTATCTTGAATTTTGAATTCTCATTCTCAAGAAGCGCAGAAAACCAAATAAATTCTTTATAGGTAGGAAAAGAATTCTCTTCATCAGAAGAATATTATTCATTATAAGATTTATAATATTTATCATTACTATTTAATGATACATTGGCAATGGAATCAATATTGTGTACCTTAGCCATTAGATAATGATTTTCAATAGTTATTATAACTATTAAACCAAGATTCTTCTATCCAGAAGATTCGTAATCTGATGATTCATCTGAAGAGTCTCTACCAATGGTACTCCAAGTGTCATTTTCTTTCAAGACTTTCATAGATTTATGTTTGTAGTACTTCTTTCTGTTTCTCTCTGAATTCTTTTCCTTTCTTTCCTTTCTCTTAACCATAGGACAATCCGGTCTTATATGCCTAGCTCTTTTGCATTCATAACATGTGACTTCTGAATCTTTTTTATCTTTCCTTTCTTTCTTCTTGTATTTGAATTGAATGTTCTTCTGTCCTACAATCTTGTTCTTCCTTCGAGCAATATTGGAAAACTAATTTTCTGAAGATTCACTTCCACTAGACTCGGATTGAATAACAACCTTCTTAGATTTAGATCTTGTAACTCTCTCAAGAGTCTTGCCTTTCATATGATTTTATGTTGTTATAAAAGAAACATTCCCATTCCCATTATTTTCCATAATATTATCAGCATCTCTCTTCATTCTAGTCTCATGTTGAAGAAGAGTTCCAAAAATTTCATAAAGATAAATCTGATTAACCTTTCTATTCTCATCAATAGCAGTTCTCTTGGATTCACACTCATTGGGAATGATGTTTATGATTTTTTCCACAAGAACTTAATCATCTAATCCTTTCTCACCCATAGATTGTAAACTATTAAAAATAGTCATGAATCTCTATGGCACCTTACATATGGGTTGTCCATAAGAAAAGTAGAAACCATGATATTCATCTCCGAGAATGGCTCTTCTAGTTTCAATAACATTGGATGTACCAAAATGTGTTACTTCAAGTTTCTTCCAAATACAATTTGCTGCTTCACAAGATGAAATTTCGATATATAAATTTCTAGTCATAGAACAAATAAATTTATTGTGTACCTTATAATTCAGTTGATATTCATGATTTTATTGGTTTGATAAGGTACTAACTTCTTCATCATGGATTTTATATCCTCCAGTAAGCATAACAAATTTATCTACTCTAGTATTGATAATGAATTTCTTCATACAATCTATCCAATATTCGTAATCATTCCCATCAAAAATAGGTGGTTTAGTAGGATTTAAGTTGACTATGGAACCAACATTCATTCCGGATATCTTAATAGAAAAACTCTCCGTAAAAACATGTAAGTAATAATGTTTGTAAACAAGGATAAGATAATCCTATGAAAGGAAAATATAGAACAATGAAAACTTGAGCAAGGAAACTTATATGTGAATATAAGTATTTCAGAGACCTTCTCTGATACCAATTGTAGGATCGATATGATACGGATTGTAGTATCGAAATGATAAACTAGATTCTCAATATAAAAGAGGGGTGAATTGTATACTTTAAAATTTTTATGGGAACATTTAATGTTGGTTAGAAACCTTTCTATTGTTTAACAAGGTTAAACAAGGTAAATTCACAAAACCTCTAAGTTATACAAACTTTCTTGACTCCGAAAAAGTGACTCTGAGAATGTAATTCCGGAAAAGTAATTCCGAAAATGAAACTTAAAAAAAGTTTACAAAGATAAAGATTCATCCTTAAAGAGTATAGAATATTACAAAATTAGAGTATACAAGTATAAGAAAGTATAAGATTTTTATACTTACCTCAAAAAACAAAAATGCAACAGAAAACTTGAAACAATACAAGTAACAAGTAGTAAATCTTTTAACCCAAATAGAAGGGTATCCAACAACCTTGGATAAAGGTCCCTTGATTTATACTTTCAAAAAAAGTATGTCTTACCTACACCGGGGTAAGGCATTGATACAAAGACCAGAGTATGTCTTGATATCCCTACAAGCCCTTAACTTCAAGGTAGTCGGCACCTCTGTCTTCCTATCCCCAGAAGCCCTCTAATGTACTCAACAACATTGTTAGTCGAACGAAGCAATTCTAAACAAGATGTTCAGTATGCACAAAGAATGAAAGTCTCTCTCTAGAAATCAATTTAGCAGAATAAAATCTTTCGAGTCATAGAACTGTTCATCGAAGTTATGAGCTCGTTCAAATGAGGTATTATTTATAGGAACAACTTCAACAGTTGGTTCCCTCCTCCAACGGTAATATTTTTCCTTGAATTTCAGAGGGACCTATATAAGTGTAACTCAAACAACGTTTAGTTAGTAACTGAATGCACGACATCTTTTTATAACCAAAATAAGAGTAATAAAAATATGATGCTTAACCAAATTCATTTTTCAGAGTCTAAGGAAAAATTAATGTATGGATCTAACCAAAAAACCATTCAGTGTTTATAATATATGGATATTCGAATTCTGTCTTCAAAATAATTTGGAACCTGAATTATATAGAATTTGAAGTATGAATTTCAAGAAAATTTAGAGTTTGAATTTAGTAGAATTTGGAGTCTGAACTCATAAATGTCAGGAGTCTACATTCAGAAAACATGGAGTCTAAACTCTTAAATGTTCAGAGTCTCAATTCAGAGAACTCAGAGTCAGAATTAATAAGAGTTCAGAGTCTGAATTCATAGAACTCGGAATCTAAACTCAGAAAGTTCGGAGTCTGAATTCAGAGAACTCAGAATCTAAACTCAGAAATTTTGGAGTCTGAATTCAGTGAAATTGGAATCTGAACTCAAAATATTCGGAGTCTAAATTCAGAGAACTCGGAATCTGAAATCCGAAATTTCATAGTCTGAATTCCGTGAACTCGGAACCTGAATTCAGATCCTAAAGACAGAGTGATTTATATCTAAGTATATAAATGATTCTATGGTTTTGGTTAGAAAACATAATTTTATACTTAGAATATGAATAATTAAATCATGGAACGAATAAATTTCCCTGGGGAAGGAACGTTTTCATTATGAATATAAAACAGAAGAAAATGAAATTCTCCTTAAGGAAGAGTGTTTGCGATTTTCAAAACATGAAGGAATGCAAATGTCATAAAGAAACCTTATTGACTCAATAGTATCTAGAGTATGAGGGGTCATAAAGGAACGAAAGGAAGTCATTTCCATGGTTTTCAAGATTCATATACACATTGATAGTAGAGTGAAACCACTTAGGGTAGTCAGGTTGTATCACAAACCTTTGGATCAGGAAAGATTCATCCAGTCGAGCATATACAGTAGAAGCAGGACAATAGTCCATTTATAGTTCTAGGTATTATTCTAATAGACTTCAAATTTTTTTAATCTTTATTTGATACATTTCCATTAAATTCATTCATATCATTTCATGTTGTGGAGTGAGTTTTCTTGATGTTTAGTTCTCTATTAGTGTTGTGAGACTTAATGAACCATTTCGGACCATATCAAAAAATTTACACTAGTTAAAGGGATTTCTTCTAGAGGTAGGATATCGTCCCTTCTAATGGAACCATGTTTCCTAGATATTATAGGTTTTTATTTCAATCTCATGATGGACTAATTGGTTCCCTATCATGTGCATGTACATTTTTATTGTTGTAGGGATTCATTTAGATCATAAGAGGGTGGCACACACATTCACAAGGGTGAGTTAGATATCATAGAATATAGAGATAAACTAGAGAATCATTGGATAATTGGAGTTACAATTTATAATGGTAGTATTTAATTGAATGATAAGGGACTACATCATATTTTGTTCCCTCTTGTAGTTGATCAATTAATGGATGTCATCCCCAATGGATTTTTAGGACTACCAACTAAGATAGAGGTATAATTTACTATTGATCTTGTTCCTAGATCTAAACTAGTGTAAATTACTTCTAATAGGATAACTAATACTAGTTTTTATAACATCAGGATGAATCAAAAGGATTTAGATTCCTAGGATTTTCTGTAGAGTAGTTTTATCACTAGGGTTCACCAATACATTTTGATAAAAAGGCCGATTGGTCCCTCAAGAATTGTGTGGATTAAAGAATGTTGAATCACCTTATAGTGAAAAACTTATATCCCTTAACTAATATAGATGATTCATTTGATCATCTCAGATAAGTGAGGGTATTCTCAATGTTCAACATCAGATTGGGATATTATTATATTTGAGTTAAGAATTTAGATATTCCTCATATGAATTTTCAAAATAAGTAATTTTTATGACTATCATTTAATATCATTCGACCTAAAAAACACGCATTCCATATTCATGTAATTGATTAATTGACATTTCTATCCCTGTATGGATTATTTTTTCCTAGTCTTCATAGATGAAATATTATTGAATTCTCATAATTTAAGAGGCCATTCGACTACACTTGAGAATATTTTGATAACACTTAGAGAGAACTAGATCTATGTGAATCTTAGTAGGTTTGCCTTTTGGATCGACAAAAAAATACTTCCAATGTTATATTATCGTAGAGACATGTGTTTTAGAGGGCCCATAAAAGGTGAGAGTGGTAGTTACATGAGAGTATCCAAAGATCATATTTGATATACAAATTTTTGGGGGGATATGTAGTTACTACATAAATTTTTTACATGCCTTATCAATCTTAATATTACATCTTATAGTCTTCAATAATATAGTCGTTAAGTTTTTATTGACTAATCCTATGAGATAGCCTTATAGGTGCTAAAAAAGAGATTGAATTTACCAGCAAATCTGATTCTAGTAGAGAAGGCCAGAAAGCTAGGGTTATAAAGGAGGTTTTATGCATATCCTTTCACCCTCAAACTGATGTTCGGTCAGAATAGACTATAAATGTTTTGGATTACATTCTTTGAGAATGTGTCTTTGATTTTGGTTATTCTTGGGATAATCATATCTATCTCATTGAGTTAACATACAATTAAAGTTTTCAGGTAATGATTCTGATGTAACCATATGGGGCCTTATATGGATTATTATTTCATTCATCCCTATGATGGTTAAAGGTAAAAGAGGTAGCACTATTGGGTCTTCAACTTGTCCAAGAGACATCAGAGCTGTTTCAACTGATTATGAAGATGTTTTATAATTCTTAGTCTATACAGAAATCCTATATTCATTACTATCGACAACCTCTATAGTTAGAGGTATGAGATCATGTTTTCTTAGTTGTATTACTGAAACATGTTTCTAGATTTAAATAGGGTAATGGTTAGTTGTTTTTTATATTTTTTTAGGAAATTTTATACTCTTGATATATTTGGGTAGGTATCCTATAGGTTTATTTTACCACAAAGGTAACATTCCATGAACAAAGTCTTGCATGTTTTACAGCTTCATTTTTTTCAAGCAACCCCATATCAGAATTTTGATCTCAAGGATGTTGAGATTGATGCTTTTTATTCTTTTTAGTAGTATACTATTGGAATATTTTATTGAATCATGAATGTTCTCTGAATATTGTCTTTCCATACTATGTGTGCTATGTTATCACAGCCAGGTACATAATGATACTTGGGTGAATGAGGTTGATATACATCCTCAGTGGTTGGAGTTATTCTCAGAATAAGTTTTTATTCCCTTTAAAGATGAACATGGGGATGAGTTTATTAATGGGGAGAACACTCTAAGATCATGGATTTTTTATCATGTAAAGATCTTTCAATTTTTTTTCTAATTCTTTTCATTGGACATAATAATAATTATTAATTAGTTAATATGTTTTTAGGGGTTTCTAGGGCATTTTTGGAGCATGTAACCCAACATTTGAGGGAAATATGCTGGTCTCGCATTTAGTTTTAACAATGAAAGGCAAGTCTCATTTTTTCCCCTAACCATGTGGGGCATGATAGTGACCAGTAGGGGATTTCAAATATTAAGGAAACCATGCAGTTTTTTCTACATGCTCATGTGAGGGGTATGCAATTTTTATAATAACCTTATAGAATGGTTGTAAAATGGTTTCTCAAACCTTTTGGATTAACCATGAGTGGTTTCCTCGTGAATTACTGAAGCATGCATGCATAATTCACTATTTGACCAACCCTTCAGCCAAACCATGCCACCCATATATTTTTTGTAAAATTATCGTTATTACCATATTTCTAACTTAAACATCACCCTTCCATATTATTTCAATTTCTAGTGGAGGACACCCACTCTTATCACATTGGATATCCCAATATCCCCCTTTATAATATTTTGATCCTTAATCTTCATCATGTGTTTGATAGAATCCTCATTCTTCTCATTGGATCCACGTTGGTATGATATTATGTCATCTTACTCCTTTCCCTGTTTTTATTTCCCTTGATATAGTTATCAATTTACAAGTAACACCCTGATATGTTTATAAAATATATTCTAAAATAACCTAATATTTCCAAGAAACAACATATTTCTCTTGTGCTACACACAACACTGTCTTACCTTATGTTACAAACAACACTAAATTTATCGAAAACATCATTTTATTTTTATAATTATTTAAAAAATAACATTTCAAAATTTACATTAAATTTGTAGGTATGAAAATTATTAACTAAATTTTCAAATTATCGTTTATAAATAATTCATTTACCACTTTATTATAAATTAATGTAAAACAATTTAAAAATAAAAGGAAATGTTTTTTCGAAAAATTATTTAAAAATGAAAAAGTGTGTTTTAAACGAATAAAAAAATAAATAATTTTTTAATTATATTGATGTTATATATATATATATATATAATATGTCCAATTTAATTTTTAAATTTTATATTATATATTTTATAAAAATGATATAAAAAAAATCCAATTTTATGCATAAAAGAATAAATTATAAATAGATAGTTTTGTTTTCTTTTAATTAAGAATCCATTTATATATAATTTTTTCAATTTTATTTTTTTATATGAAAAAATATTCTTCTTATTTTAATGTGGGATAGAAAACTTTACTTTGGTTTAATTTTTTTTATTATTCTAATAAGATTAATGTTTTGATGAATGGTGCAAATTATATATTTTAATTGAAAACATCATTTTGATAAAAAATATTTATTATGTTTATTTTATATATTTGTTTGGTTTTAAAAAAACTATATCAAGTTTTTATCAATTGTTTCGACTATGGTTATTTTAATCAGTTTCACATTTAATTTGGATATATAAAGTGGTCGATCTTCTAGATATTTTAATATTAACAACATGCTTTCTCATTCCATCATTGAGATTAATTTGAAATTAATTCTATCAAATTATATGTTTTGAATTATGGAAAATTGATTTTATATTTTGAATCATAAGGTAAAACTTTATTAATATCTCCCATTTATTTTTGTGAATATGAATATTTACTTGGATAATTTTTGTTACAATGGAAAAGGAAATTTTTTGAAATTTATTTTAAAAACTAACTGATTCGGACTATAAAATGGAATTAAAATTAGATAAAAAATATTAAATTAATATAATTCCACCCATTATATATAATTATAAAAGTTATAAAAATTAATGGACAATAGTAATTGAAAATGACATGGATATTATTAAAATGAAAGGGAGTGACGAATTTTCACACTCATAATTTTAATAAGAATACTATATTTAATATGAGGTTAAATAGAAGATATGCTAGACAATATATATTATTATAAATATAAAAATTTTATCTCCATCATATAACTTTTTTTATAATATTTTTTTATGGAATAGTTTTCAAAACTCATTACAAAATGATGATGTAAAAATTATTCAATTATTGAAACAATCAATTAACTGATATTAAAAATATTAAAATAAATTTAATATGGATTACTTAAGGTGATAAAGAAATTATGGATTAATATGAAATGTAATTGGGGTATTATTTGAATTTTTTTGATGATAACTTGTTGAATTTATTTTCTAATAGTTAATGTAATGAATATTGTCAGAATATACACTTATGATATTTTATGGAAATAATATTTAATTAAATTATTTAGAAATCATATTAAAAATTCAATAAGGAAAAATGGGATGAGTTATGGTCTAAAATATAATACACTGGAAATTTATTTTCTTATTGAATCTTTATAAATAAAAATTACATACACATAGTATAAAAGTATTTTTTTAGAATTATTAAAATAAAAAAGGGCTAATTAGAAGTTAAAAAAATTGATTAGGATTAAAATAATAACAACACTTGTCTAAAATATATTCGTTGATGATATTATAACAATATAATATGTCATTTTTGAATATATTTCATTTTGAGTTATATGTATGTAGATATAATTTATTATTAATTAATCGTTTGAGAAATTCTTAGTGATCACCATTTCTCTCTTATAAAAGGGAACATTTTCTTCAATTTTACTCACACAAAGAAATATATTTGACTACAAAAAACACTTTCCAAATATTCTCCCAAATCCCCTCAATTAATCATATAATCCTAAAATTGGGTATAAATCCAACCACATTAGTAATTTTGTGAAAATCCTTAGAAGATACTGAAAGAAGAGGTAATGTTCTTCAATGAGAGTTTTTGATTTATTTTTTCCTTAAACCCCATCAATTATTCTTATCCCTTGTTTATATAATAAACTCAGTATCCAAAATATACTAATATATTTTAATTTTATGGTTTATACCTATAGTAACTCATACTTCCATCTACTCAGAAATGACATACAGTTCTTGTGTATGATGAACTACCACCTCACAAAAATATGTTGATCATTTTTTTACTACCTCTCATAGTTGATAATAAACATAGTATGTCAATTTTTATATGATATATATGGTATTTATGATGTATTTATTCTTTGTAAATTATTATATGAAACATTATTTCATGCTTTTAATTTTTTCGGAAATATGATAACATTGTCTTTTGAGGTTTGGAATACCCCCTCTTAAAAGTGATGTGATTCATCCACACATTACATGAAATGTATTAACTATGTTTTTAGTGACTATGTTAATATCATAAAAATTATACTTGAATGATATTATATATAATTCATTTATATTTCATCTTTCAGTATGATAAGAAATTTGAAATAGAGTTCATGTGTACATATGATTTACCGTTTAAATGTATAGTGTATATCATTTTTTATTTATAAATTTTTAATATTATTTTTCGAAACATATAAAAAAAATATATATGATATTTAATTAATTATTATAATAATATAAATGATGATATTATGATATAATTATGAGGAAATAAAATAAAACAAATCGAAATAGATTCCCAAAATAAGGCAGTTAGTACCAGAAATTTAACATTAATAAAGAATTCATGATAAACAGGTAATAAAAACCCATAGGTAAATCATATATGATACGATATGATATAATATAATAATTTTATTTGATATATTTATAATAATTTTTTATTTATTATAAAATATGTTTTCAAAAGTATGATGAGAGTCAAGACATAAGGTAAGGGATTTATATCTCAATTTTATTTCTATGAGACACATGCCTAATACACAACTTGTTTCTTCTACATGGTGTATATACTAAACATGAATGAATTTTTTAATATTATATATAATATTTTCATATTTTCATATCCATATAATTTTCATTTTTCCATGGGTCGTGATTCTTCTCCTTATAATGTGATAGGTATATCTTCCACAATGTCATTAATATTTAGGAATTTTTTCATTTTATTTATCTGTTGCGCAATATTTATTTTTGATGTACATGTTCTCTGAAAATTCATCCAAAAATATATTTTTACTATTATCATATGTATTTTTATATTCATTTTTACCCATTTTTTACTATATACTACATAGCTTGAAAGGAATATTTCTGTTGTTTACCAAATGAGGCTCTTTCTGACTTTTCCAACATAAGTATGAAAGGAATGACTTTTTATGTCATACAAAACGAAAATATTTTTCCACGGTCATGATGACCTAAGTTTAAAAAGATTAGATTAAAATATTCCTTGGTTATTTTCAATGAAATTTTTTTCAATTCAAATTTTGAATCCTTTTAAGAAAAGAAAATGTTTTCAAAGTAGAAACAATATTGTCATCAAAATTTGTTTTCATATGATCTCTCAAAACAATTTTCCATCTAATGTAAGATTATATGAGGTTACTTATTTTTTATTGGGGATTTGATCAAATGTTACCATTCTTATTCTTTCACTAAATTTTTTATTTTTATGATGGAATGATATTCATGAGACCCATATCATTCCCATTGGTTTTGTTATGATGGAATGATGTTTATGAATACAATTTCATTCCATTGATTATGATATGATGAATGATTTAAATAATTATAGACAAAATATGTATGGTTTTCATTATGTATTGGGTGAGAAATCTATATCCCTCAAATTTATTAAGTAATGATTTATATCTCATGAGGTAAACATGGATGGAACAGGGAGTGAACTTAGTTCAGTAAAGGATTTTGTCTGCTAAGATGGTCTTGTGAGTGAACCTTGACTACTATGATTATAATGGTAGTGAACCATGAATAAAAATATTGTATGGGTATTCAACACATACAACTAGTATGTCATTGGTAGTGATTCCTTAAATAATATCGACATAATTTATATGCTTATTTATTTTCCACAATTCCATGTCTTATTTTTTAGTAATGATTTATTGGATTATTTTCATGACTCACTTATGAATCATTTCTTATGAACATATGATATTTTTGTCTTGTCTCGTTCAAATGATATATCATGTGCATTATTAGATATTTAAATTATATGCTTATGTTTTCATACCCTTATGTTAAGGTTATGCATATTTATGTACCTTATTAATCCTTAGTGAGCATATGTTATCACCAATTATTATGTTTCTTTTCACTAAGATATATATAATGGTATTATGAATTATATTTACAAAAGGATTATAGTTATAAATAATTATTAGGGAGAGTATGTATATGTGTTATGAACTAGTTTTTTATGTATTCAAGATTAAAATAGAAGTAATCTAATATATTCCTTGGGTGTGTGTTTGTATATTGAATTAAATGTTCCAAAAAAATGATTTAATGTCAATTTTTGTTAAATATGGGTAAATATAGATGGTATTAGAGTGAATTTTTTTTCCAACTATGGAAACTAGGATGAGAAAACCTCCTATGGACCCCTAAGGATAAGCCCATGTATAGTTTAAAATCCAAAAAATTTGGTATAGATTGTGGATAAATTAGGATTAAACCTAATATATTATAGATTCAAATTACTTCCCCTTCATTATGTTGCTTTCAAACAATGATTAGTCTTACTGACACTATAATTGTGGTTTTATTCATTGGATGTAACTCAAATTAACCGTGTTAATGCCGAATGTTATGGGCAATGCAACAATTTTCTTATTTAGTAACCAAATGTTATAGGATATGGAATGAAAAATATTATTTCTATGATCCTAAAACATTCTAAATCTATTAATCATACTAGAATTAAAAATAAACTAAGGTGTGATCAACATTTTATTGTATCCTTAATTTTCTAATGTCTACCTTTTTCAGTGGGTCTTCTAAAGAATTTGTTGTTTAACTATGCATAAATACCAATGAAAAGTTATTTCCCATCAATCAGTACATAGAACTTGAGAAATTCATTTTTTATCTTTTAGAAGGATAAATAGACCATTGGTTCACTATAATCAAGAATACAAGTTTGGAAGATAGAAATGAGTCTATGCATTGGGATGAGTTCAAGAATTAATTCATCTATAAGTACATTCCTTATGTTCTTCGTACAAAGATGTAAAAAGAGTTCATTAAGTAAAATAAAATTTATGATGACTTTTTTGGTACCTATGAGGATAGTTTTACAATAAAATCATGGTATTCATCTTGTATTATCATCCAACCTAAAAGTGAGATTGAAATTTTATTTAGTGTCTAGATACCAATAATCCAAACGGTGTTATGCATAAGGGACACAAATAAATATGATGAAATTGTTTTATGTGAAATCAAGGTGGAAATGGAGATTGGAGTTGTGTATTAGTCTCATGGTGTTAATATTAAAACGAATATTGAGCTAAAAAGAATATATAAAAACCATTGAAAATAAGATGATCTATCCATTATACTCCATGTGTTGAAAGAAACATGTTGGAAATTGTCTTAAGGGAACTCGAATATTTTTTATTTGTGGGAAAGAAGGTCATTGGGAATTTGAATGTCTATGTGGTGGGAAAAATATATTTAATGATGTGTATAGAGAGAATGATGCATATAATGTATCCTTATACTTAAATGTTTCATGTTTAAGGATAATGGGAATTATTCTAATCAATGCATTAATATAAGGGATGACGATTATGATTGAAATCATCAACCTCTAAAATCAATAGATAAAGGGAAATCATATGTGATCACTATTCAAGATGTAAAGTATGACAAAAAATTGGTGGAATATTTATTTTTCATGGAATACAAGATTAATGTTTTAGAAATATTTTTTTTGGTATAGTTTTATATTAACATATCTATGGATTAGACACCATATTTTTTTCCTTAAAAATTTGAAAAAATATTTTCAATGGTATTTGAAACCATGAAAATTAAATTTGGTGTTACAAGGATACTTTTTTTTATCACATTATTAAGGGATGGACAAACATTAATATGTGATTAATTTTGGGATAGTGATAAGATAAATAGATGTCTGATTGTATGACAAGATAAATGAGATGGTATTTATGACCTTATAATTTTTTATTAATATGATGCAACAAGGTTTAAGGATTGAGTTTATTTATTTATGGTATGAGGAATAATTTATTTTTTAAAATCAATCATTTTTCACTATGGTTTTGAATTAATTATGGATATTAAAATGTTTCAATAGAGCATATGATAATAGTCTTCACATTTTTGGTGTGTGATATTTTATAAAACATAATGTTCCTTGGGGGATTAATGATGAGTTTATTTTTTAGTGTTATTTATCTTATTTCAAAATTAATCTATTTTAATATTTTTCAATGATCATAATGGTAACAATTTAAGTAATTTTTTTTGTTGAATTTTGGATAATGTTTTATATATTAAATTATTATCTCCTTATATGAGGATGTATGCATAGTGGATAACCATTGTTATTTTTTGTGGTGATATTAATATAGATAAAAAAAATTATAATTCTATGGATTTAATTATCTTATAATTATTTAGAAATTACAAATTCACCTTCATTTCTTATAACAAGTGATGAACTGTAAATTGATCAAGGAATATATAAACATTGAAATTATTATAATTAAATAAAATTACATCATGTATTTATTTATTCTCATAAAAATTATTCATCTCTAGTGAATGGATCGTGAAACCACAAATGATATCCTAATACCTTCATTTATGGATATCTGATTTTTAACTTTCTTCTACCCATGTTTTCTATCAATCTAATTAGATTAATATTCTATTCCCTTGTTTTCACTTTCTATATATGTCATCCCATGTGAAACCCTTGTTATGAGTTTCATTAGGTAACCATTATGATCCAAATTTTTTTATTTTTAATGGTATTTTTATTATTCATTCTTACAATGTGGATTTCTATGAAAGAAACTTTCAAGTAAAAAACCCTTGAATACATAGATGTATTTTGTGTGAAAAAAATTTAGGAGGGTAAAAAATTACACTCTGAGATTTTTATTAAAAATATTTTTAAATAAAATTTTAACTTTCAGTATAATCTAGACCATGTTATGCTTGTGCTACATGCAACACAAGCATAACTTTCATTACACATAATACTTGGATTCTATGAAACACATTTTTATTCATATAATTATTTTAAAAAGAAAATTATAATATAGGAATTATAATATAGTGTATGATAAATATTAAATAAATTATGAAATTATTTTTTAACCATAATTCTTTGAACAATTAATTATAAATGAATGAAAAACTTTTTAAAAATATAAGGAAATCCCTTTCAAAATATTTTTTAGATATTCACATTTTTGTTTCAAATAATTAAATAAATACATAACTATTACTGAATAATATTTATTAAATATAATATATTTAATTTAATGTTTAATAATAAGCTTATGTTATTTCTAGACACGATATAAGAACAAATTAAAATTTACTCATAAAATAAGTGTTTTTTAGAAAATTTAATTTTTTTTATTTCATAATGGAGAGCCCATTTTAAATATAATATTTGAGGCTATTATAATTTTTTTATCAAATAACAATCCATTTACTTGAAATAGGGATAGATTTTTATTTAATTTTTTGTATTTTTATGATAAGTTTAATGTCTTGATGAATAGTAGAAAATACTAAATTTGAATTGAAAACTGCTTTAAAAAACAATTTATAATGTTAAACTATATATTTGATTGTTTTTAAATTATAATTTGATTAAATATTCTTCATTAAATATAATGAAGTTCATTTGAATCAATTTCACATTTTATTAGGATATAAAAACATGTCAATCTTTTGGACATTTTTATATTAAAATTTTGTTTTCTCATTCCATAAATAAGATAAAATTAAGTTTATTTTAAGAAAATTTATTGTTCTAAATTATGAAAAATTTATTTCATATTTGGAATAATATATTAAAAATATATTAAATATATCCCTTTTATTTTTGGACAATATTTGTAATAACATTGATAATTTTTTTCTAATAGTAAAGTAAAAATTTGGTAATTTCATTTAAAAATAAAGTGATATTGACTATATGATGAAAAGAAAACATTCTCAAACATTATTAGATGAAGGTAATTTGATCCTTTACACTTAATAATTGAAATTAAATAATATAATAGACACTTTTTCCTGAAAGGTACTTGTATATTATTAATATCAAACAGAGTGACAAAATGTCACACTCTTACTTTTAATAAGTATAATATTTTTAATATAGGGATAAATTTAATTTATTCTATAAAATATATATTATTATTAAATGAAATTTTTTTCCATATATCATTGAAATATATTTTAATTTATTTGTGAAGAAATAATTATCATAAATAATTACAAATTGATGTTGAATTAAATATTCAATTAATGAAACAATCATTTAAATGGAATTAGATATATTAAATGAAATATAATATGACTTAATTATGATCATAAAAAAGATTTATATATGAATATTACTAATTAGGGGTTTATTAATTTAATTTTTTTTAATGTTATCTTGTTTTACTGATTTTCTTAAATTTTGTGTAATGAATAGTACCAAAATGGACACGTATGATATTTTATGAAATTAAAAATTTATTATATTATTTTTACGTCATAAAAATATTCAATATGTACAAAGAGGATGTAATATGGTCTAAATAATCATACATTCTCCATTTATGGTCAAATATACACATTATATATAAAAATACATTATATTAGTATATAATAATTGGTTACCATAGTTGAAAGTAAAATGGGTTAAATAAGGGTTACTCAAAAGGAAAATTATTAAAATAACACTAAAACTAGTCTAAAACCTATTTACAAGTGATAATAAAAACATATAATATATAATATCCAAAAAATCATTTCCTGTTATTTTAATTTAGACTGAGTTTATTTTAAATTATTCATTTGAGAAATTCCAAAAGTACCCCACCCCTCTCTTATAAAATGGTGCCTCTTATTATCTTTTACTAACACAAAATATAAAATTTGTTTCGGCCAAAAAATATCATATTATTCTACAAAATGCTTCCACTTCATCATAGAAGCCGTACTTTGAGCATAGAGCTGACCAATAAAGTCCTTTAGGAAAATCCAAGGGAGATACCCAAAGAAGAGGTAACGTTCACCAATGAAAATTTTCATTTTATTTCTTCTCTAAACCACCTAATTATTTATTATTATGTGATTATATAAAATTCACTATTTAATCAATTTTCGAGGTATAGACTAGTACCTTCCCAAAGTAATGTGATTCATTCGAACATTTAATAGAATATATTAATTATGGCTGTAGTGAATGTATATATGAAATAACAACTCTATTATAATTATATTATATATATATATATATGTCATTTTCTTTATTTCATTAATATGAAAATAAAATGGAATCAACATTCATACAAATGTACGACCTACCGTCTTCATGAATGGTGTATCTCAACTTCAATTTATGTCTTTCATAGATTATTATAAATAAAAATATACTGAATATTATTCATATTTATGTAATTTTTATCATAATAAAAATTATTACATGATGACATAAGTGTGAGTAACAAAAATATAAAAAATCAAAACTCATGGGAAAAATCAGAATTTTTTACCCGAAATGTATATTTTACATGGAACATTGGATAACCGGGTAATAAAAGGCCATAATTAAATAATTTATGAAATGATATAATTGAATAAAATTATATAATATATATAATATTTTTATATTTATGATACACGATATTTTCATGAGTATGACGAGAGTCAAAACATAAGGTAAAGGATTTAAGCCTCACTTTAATTTTTATGTGTCACATTCCTTATACATTACTTGTTTCTTCTATGTGGTGTATATATATCCCATGAAAGAAAATTGTGATTCTTATCTAGATATTTTTTATATCTATACTTTTTTCTTTCTTTCTTGTGTCATATAGTTCTACTAATTATAAAGTGATCCATATTTATTTCACATTGTCATCAATATTTGAAATTGACTCATTTTAAGTCTTCATTGTGGTATATTTATCTTATATGACCATATTTCATAAAACAATCATAAAAACATATTTTTGATATTATCCTGTAGATGTTTAACATCATTCTTATCCATTTTTAATTTTTACTATAGTTTTGAAGTGAATGTTTTTTTTGTTTTCCATGTGATGTACATTGTGAATTATTCGGATAAAGTACAAAAGGGATATTTTTTAACTTATATAGAACAATCAGATTATTATTCCATTATGATTCCATAATTCATTGATGTTTCCTTTACAATATTCTAGTATTATCTTTGTTGAAAATGTTTTATATAAAATTGTGTGTCATTTTATGAAAAGAAAACTTTTTCAAAGAATAAAGGATATTTTCCTCAAAAATTGTATTAAAGTAAGAAATAAAAATTGTTTTTCAATATCTATTACATTGTTCGATGTTACTTATGTTTTACTAGGGATATGATCCAATTATACCATACTTATTATTCCATTGATTGGTTTGTCACTATTAAAAACTAGGGCTATACCAACACAAATATCCCAACGGTTTTAAAAAACCATTGGGATATGTTATATATACAAACAGTTCAATGAAACTGTTGGTATTGGGCTGTTAATACATGGTTTTACCAACGGTTCAACAAAACCATTGTTATAGGGGTATAATGTTTTATTTTTCCCAACAATTTTATGAAACTGTTGGGATTGTTGAAGGTTATACCAACGATTTTAAAAAATCGTTGGTATATATCATCTATCCAAATGGTTTTTAAAAAATGTTGGGATAGAAAACACCCAAATACCAAGTGTGACACTCCTACTTCTGGAAGAACTGTCTGCATTTTTTCCTAGTCATGAGCCTATGTTCTCATTTTTTCTTATCGATGCGCCTCCTTCTTCTAGAAGTGGATCGGTTTCTCCTAAAAAGAATACCTCTTCCACTTCAAACTCGTAAGTAATAATAGAGTTATATTTTTTTAATCTATTTATTTTGACTTTTTTATTCTGTTTCAGTGCAATATTGATACAATTTTTTTTGGTCCTCATCCTGGAAGGTGAATTTTTTTAAAAGTTTTAAGATAATTTACACATCTTTAAGGTGTGTGTTTCAATGAAATTATTTCATTTTGAAATAAATGTTTGTTATTTAATTGTAAATTGATTTTAATTGAATGTATGGATATATGTAATGATTTGAAATCATTTGAAATGGATTTAATGGTGTATGATATATTTTGATCTAATTTCACTTTTCATGGGGTGAAAAATGAATTACATTCTAATTTTATTCAAAATAATTATATTCTTCCTTACTTAAGTAATATTCACTTGAATTTAAAGTATTATTTTCAAATAATATTTTTAATGTTTCATAACATATGAATTTTGGAAATGAATCAATGGAACAATAACCTGTTATTTTCACTTGGGGGTAAATTGTTCTCATTTGGGTGTTTCATTTATTGAAAAATATTGGAGATAAAAACTTCTCCTCCAAATTCTTGTGACAAAGTTCCTTTTTATACATTGATGATTTCATTGGTATTATTTAAAAAGGATATTAAAATAATAATATGTCCATGGGTTCTAAATCTATAACCTTTTATATCCAAAACCTAAAAATTGGTAGGTAGAATTTTTTCTTTGACATGCACCAAAACATTTTCAATAAATCCACCATGTTTGGTATATCATCCATTTTCTAGTTGGATGAAAATTCCAATAGTTTTGATTTCTCCAACTTATAAGGTTGAGTACAATAAATGGGGAATGCAATTTATGGATGATCTTAGGTATAAAATGATATCATTGAATTGAAATTTATTTATAGTTAAAATAATGGTAATGGTTATTGTATATTTTTATTTGAATGGTATGGTATGTTTGATTTTGGAAGAAACATTTTCTTAAGTTGACTCATTCTGATCTCGTGAATTTATTAATTTTATGGATTTTTAATTGTTTAAAGTATTAAAGTTAATCATAAAAAGATAGTTCATGAAGGGAATGATTCACCTTGATTACTTCGATACCCTTGTGATTTTAAAAGTGAATAAATGTATAATTAGTTTTATCATTTTAAATTAAATTAATTGAACTAATTTAGGAACCATGATTATATGAAGAGGGGTTGGGCTATCCAGGGAGAGGTGGGGGTGTGGGTTGTCCATGGAGGTGGTTGAGCTGTCCAGGTGGGGTTGGGGTAGGGTTGTGCATGTGGGGAGGCGGTGTGTAGGTTGGGAGGGGCTGTGGGCTGTCCAGGGAGGGGGTGGGCTATCTTGGTATGGGGTCTGGTGGGGTGGGGTGTGGGTTGTCCAGGTTGGGTGGGGTGTGGGCGGGGTGTGGGTTGTCCATGTGGGATGGGGTGGGGCTGGGTTGTCCTGCTGGGGGGGGGGGGGGTTGTGCAGGTGGGGAGGGGGTGTTTAGGTTGTAGGTTGGGAGGGGTTTAAGTTGTATAGAGAGGGGGGATGGGCTGTCCAGGTGGGGTGGGGGCCGTCCAGGTGGGGTGGGGGCTATGTAGGTGGTGTGGGGATGTGGGCTGCCCAGGGTGGGGGTGGTGTGCTGTCTAGGTGAGTTAGGGACTGTCTAGGTGGGGTGGGGGTGGGATATGGAGGTGGGGAGGGCTGTAGGTTAGGAGGGGGTGTGGACACCCCCCCCCCCACCCCCTTGGATATCCCCACCCACTGGACACCCCAACCCCCTGAACAACCCCCCCCCCCCACCCCCTGGATAGATCCCACCCCCTGGATAGCCCCCACCCCACCCCCTGGACACCCCCACACCCTTGGACATCCCCCACCCTACCCCCATAGACATCCCCATACCCCCACCCCTTTGGACAAACCCCTCCCCAGAACACCCCCCACCCCCCGGTACACCCTATTGGACACCCCCACTTCTTTGGTACCCCCCACCCCCTGGACACCCCCCCCCCCCCACAAGGACACCACCACCCCCTTGGAAATCACCCATCCACCCACCCATAGACACTCCCCCCACCCCCTAGACCCTCCCACCCCCTTGGACACCCCCCACCCCAAACACCACCCCACACCCTGGACACCCCCACCCCCCGGGAAACTATCCACCCCATGGACGCCCCCCCCCCCCAGACACCCCCACCTTCTAGAAACCTCCACCCCTTATAGACCCCCCCACACCCCCTGGATAGCCCCCCCCCTATAAAATGAAATTTTTGAATTCATTTATCCATTTTCATATATAATTACATGTGAAAAGTGTAATAAGTATTAATCATTCTTTAATCACAATGATTTCATTTAAAATAACCAATGCCTATGAATTAAATTATTAATTTATATTCTGTATTCCATATTCCATATGCCATATTAGTCATATTTTATATTCCATATTAGTTATATTCCATTCCGTATGCCATATTAGTTTTTTGTCCTTATTATCTATGCTATATTCTGAATTAAATTTTTTATTCCATATTATTTATGTGTTATAAATAATTAAATTGCGTATGTATTTAATTCTAAATTGAATACATTTTTCATAATTCATAATTCTGTATGTAATTCATAATTAATTTTGTATATGTTATTAATTCATAATTTAAAATTTTATATGCTAGTCAATGATCACAAAATATTAATTATAATACCTGATATGTTCTAGGGTTTACATGATATTCCATGCATGTCACATGAAACAAGATTTCATGAGGAAAAATTGAGATTCAGACAATAAAATTTAATATCTCATGTTTGTTGAATCTCTTTTGAAGAAATGGTTTATAATTTTTTTTACAAAATAGATATATGTTGGATGCATGAAACCGATCGGATCTCAAGTGATTTTAAAAACAATTTAGAGATATTTTTAGATTTTTAATTTCATAATGCTTTAGATAGTGGTCACATACACTTCCCATGTTATAATTGTGTTAGAAGACCTTGGATGAGCTAAGAAGAATTCAGCTGCCACATTACCAAATATTGTTTTCGAGCATACTACTATGTGTGGTATCACCATGGAGAGAAAATGAAATATAAAAATTTTGATGATCCAAATTAGAGGAATCGATTGGAGAATTTGTTATATGAATGGTTTTCATTTATTCATCATCATGAAAAATAAAGGATTCCAAACCAAGAATTCTTATATATGAGAACGCACGATGCGTCTAATTAAAATGATGATGTTGTTAGGGTGAAAAAAAATAATGTTTCTACCATGACTCTAGTATATCGACAATGTGGTAAAAAGACAAAGCTAGAATTTTTAATCCAATTTTTTATGGGAAAACTATGTATGGGATTTCTAATACTTTCATCGATTACATTCTTACCTTATTAAATTAGTTACTTCTAGATGATGAAGATATTCGCATAAACCACTATATGGAATGGAAGTTATTTGAGGATCTTGCATCTTAATGAAAAAAAATTCAGGTCGCCCTTTAAGATTGTAGTTTATTCTGGGAGGAAACTATTGAATGAAATGATTGTATAAAATGTAGAACATCCTACTAGAATCTCAAAGATGATGGGACACCATCATGTGTTCCACATAAAGTAATGGGGAATTTATCATTGATCCCCAGACTCTATAATATTTTCATGTTTGATAAAATATCAATAAAAATGTGATGGAATGATACTGAGAGAAAGAAGACTAATGATGATTTGGTTTACCTTGAAGATGTATTTTTATGGAAGATATTTGATGCTCGATATCTTTATTTTGTAGCTGACGTGTGTAATGTGGATTTGGGTCTTTCATGATATGGTTTCAATCTGTTTGAGATTATGCTTACTTTGTATAACACAAGGATGGTTTTTATACACATTTATAGCCTTCCCCCATGGTTTAATATGAAAAAACCATTCACTTTCATGAGTATACTCATATATGGACCTTCTAATCCTAGAAATGACATAGACCTATACATGAAACCTTTAATAAAATAGTTGAATCTTATTTGGGATATGGGTGTGCACACATATGATGCATGTTCGAAAGACATGTTTCTAATTCCTGATGCACTTACGTGGATGATCAATGAATTTCCATCTTTTGAAATGATGTCTGGATGGAACAATAAGGGAAAAATATCATGTCCTATTTGTATGAATAATAAATGATCTAAAAGACTAAAACATCAATTTAGTTTTAGTTTTATGGGATATCAATAATTCCTACCAATGGACCATCCATATAGAAATAATTGTCGAATATTTGACAATACCATAGAGAATGATTATCCACCTCAGGGAATGTCTGGAACTGATGTGCTTAGTGAATTGAAAGATTTCAATTTTTCATTCGAGAAGGATCAAATGAAATCTGGAAAGAGAATGAATGTTTCCACTGAAACCTGTTTCAATTGGAAGAAAAGGAGTATCTTGTAACACCCGAGATTTTTATGAATAATATTTTGTTTTTATATATCATCAAAGGAATCTTTCACTACACACATGCTTGGCTTACTTTACACGCAATCACGACCTTCCTCGATAGCTTGCGTCGTACGCAATACCGAGTTTCACTAAACAATGATATGCTATTAAAATATTATTAAAACTAGCCGTTATGAATAGTAATAACCACTTTTTGAAATTTTATAAATTTTATTTTTCAAAATGGACTTCATTTTTGGACTCAGAATATTGAAATTATCCTAGGGTAAAATTTTGTTATTTTTATGAAAACTTTCAATTTTTGATCAATAGTGAAACCACTAAAGTGGTAGGTTAAAAACTGAATTTTGCATAAAACTTAATTTTACCGCTTCTGTGAATGGAATTTCGAAAATCCGACAGACACGGTTGATATCAGTAAGTAAAATGTTGTTCAATGAGATAAAAATAATTTTTTGGTGAATAGTAACTTTTTACTTTTTTTACCGCGGTTAATAGTAAATAGGGTAACTAAGGGTAAATATAATATTAATATTACCCTAACACATGACCTAATTCTATTGGACAAGTGTATTTCGACCAAAAACAAACTTAGGAATAAAATATGACCATTTCGGCCCATTTGGATTAGATTATGACATTTATTATTAATTTATTTAAAGAAGGGTTAAAATAGTTAAAATCAATGTTTAATAAGTAAATCATTTTTAATATGGGGTTATACAAAAGATAAATTCGACTATAAATATTCATTAGAAAGCTAAAAAGATTTCCTACATAATGGTATTTTATTTCTAATTTTTTGACATTAAATAATTTAATTTATTTATGACACAATGATGATGCAGTAATTATCTTATTAATTAAATATTGACATAATTGGTGTTATAAACTCCAAAATAAATGTCATTTGAGACTTTATATGAATTTCAATAATTTTATAGGTTACTATGATATATTATTGTTGATTTAATCAACTTTGTTCGAACATATAATTCTGTTATGACTTTTACAAAAATCATATATCAAATAGTGTCAAAATTGACACAAAATAGTTTTTAAATCAAATATTATATTATTAATTGTTATTTTATTCCTAAAAATATAAAGTTCGGCCAAATGACATAGATAAGGATATATATATTAATAATAAACAATTTTGGGTTCGTTTGGCATGTTATAGTAAGTGTATTAACCATATAGTGAAATCAAACAAAAAGACATGGTAAAAGTTTAATTATTTAACTTAGAGTTAAATCTAATTGATAAGGTTAAAATAATATTCCAAACATGTCTAAATCCTATTGGTTGATAGGATTACGACCCATCCCCACTTTAGCTTCGAAATAAGACCCTTTGGAACCATTATAAACCGATTTTGACTTTAATATAAAATAATATTTTGAGATATTCCTAAGGTGCCCCTCTCCTCCCTTATAAAAGGGCACCTCCCCCCCCCCCCTCCTCCTCACACCAATTTGATCACTCAAGCTCGGACAAACCCTGCCATTTTCTCCTCTCCACTTCCCTAGAATAATCCTAGAGGTCCTGGTATTCTTCAAAGACCAATCTTAGTTCCCTAAGTTGAGGATTCAAAGAGGCGTTCCAAAGAAGAGGTAATATCCATTACCGATCTTTTCAATTTCTCTCTTCTTCAACTTCTTCTTATTTAGTTGTTTCATGATAAAGTAATAACATCAGTATTACTTACATACTGATATGTTATTATAAATATGAAACAACCCTAATTCACCTTCTATCCATCCCACGGAAAAATGAAATCACCGCGCGTGCGTACGTACGGAATACCGTCTCCACGCCGTGGTGTAATCTATTTTTCCACCATCACATTACAAGGATGGGTATAATGGTGTAATGAGTAAATATTTATGATTATTATAAAGTAATATTGATACTGAAATAATATATATATACTCTAATACAGTTCCACGATCATAGGAACGATATCATCACTCGTGCGTACGTACGGAATACCGTCTCCACGATGTGATGCGACTCGTTCTACATGATCATCATTACATAGTAATTATATAAATGAATTGAATGAATAAATATGATATATATTACACTAATACCATTCCGGATATAAGGTATCTATATCCTTAAAAGAAGAATAAGAATGTATTCGGCAAAACACGCATAATAACAAAAGGCAATAAAGATCCGAGTAACAAGTAACAATGAAATATTACTAACAAGAAGCTAAGAATATGACCATATATTATATCATATCAATATGTATGATTATGGAATAAGTCAATAGCATTATTTAAACCATTATACAGGAGCTTTGGACACGTACAAAGCAAATCGGACCTAAGGTAAGGGAAATATCACAATCTCATTTTTATCCGAGATTGTTTATTCGTAAGTATTTACTGGGGTGTATTTTATCAACCACATCCATGTTTCATAAATATGTAATATTATTTCCATCCACCTACAATAGTTTAAATCCAATTTTACCCTTCGGTGAGTTTTTAGTAAAGAATATGAAAGGAATCTTTTATCGTTTTTTCGTACGAGGTACTTTTTAACTTTTCTAACAAAAGTACGAAGATTGTATTTTTTAACTTATACGGCATGAATGGATTTTTAATACATTATTTCCACGAATCTTACTTTACAAGTTTTCAAGTTTATTTTTAATCAACTTCTTTTAGTTTAAATTTGTTTTACATGTTAATAAAGGAAAATGTTTTTGAAGAAGAAAGGATATTTTCCTCAAGAATAGAGTTCAAGTGTTTTATCAAAATTATTTTCCATCTAAGATAATAAAGGGTTCTGTTTTTATCCCTATTATTACATTGATTTGATCATGTTGTGATGGAATTATTTTTATGAATTCCTTTATCATATATGAATTGATTTATGATATCATGATGTTTCAAGAATCCCATTTTTGTTACATGTGTTATGCGATGATGTATGATTTATGATTATGTGGCACACATTAGAAAGGATTCTTTATGATATGGGTGGGACCTATATCTCCCTCCAATTCATTGGGTAAAGATTTTATATCTCATGAGATAGACATGGCTGGAACGGTAGGTTATACCGGTTCAGTGAAACAGGACTAGAACGAGGGTGACTCGGTTCAGAAAGGGACTTTGTCCACTAAGATAGTCTTGGCAATGAGTCATGACTAACAAGAAATTATTTTCCATGATTATGTGTGCATGCCACAAAGTTTCAAGTTTCATGTTATGATTATGGGGATCTCATTTTCACTTCTATGATTTATTCCATATTAAGATTTTATGATCTCTTTTGCAGGTTATGATTTTCAAGAAAATATGATATGATCCTTATTTCCTTTATTTGACCTTGGTGAGCATTTGAGCTCACCATTTTATGTTTTCTTTTCCCCAGGTCAGGAAGATGGATATTAAGTAGAATATGCTAAAAGGGACCCTAGATATGATGAAATAAATGGGAGACACTGTAGAAGATTTATGAACCAGTTGTTTATGTTTCCCAGTTTCTAAAGACACTATACCTATACAGTCCTTTGTGGTTTTGTCATATGTTGTAATAAGTGTGCTTCAATTTTGAAGTATCAACAATGTATGTAAAGTATGGGTCGTTATAGTTGGTATCAGAGTAAAGGATATAGTCAACCTTTGGAAACTAGGATGTGAAAGCCTTAGTAAGAACCCTAAGGATAAGTCTAATCATAGAACACAATCTTAGTGTTTTAGAAATGTCCTTGAATAACCTAGGATAAGACCTTAAGCATGAAAATTTTATTCTTGAATTATGTGGTTTTCCTATTATAATTAGTGTTGCTCACACTATTCTTCTTGGTTTTAGTCAATGGCTGGAACCCGAAGGAACCGTGTTAATGCGGAATGCGATGGGAAATGCAATGATTGTCCCCCTGAGCAACCAAACGTTATGGGAGCTGGAATGAAAAATCTTGTAGCCATGCTCACACAACTTTCTCAAGCTATGAATCATGCAGGACTTCCAAACGAGCAAAGGAAGGAGCAACATTTTGTTGAATCCTTCATGAGGCAGCGTCCACCTTCTTTCAGTGGGTCTACTGATCCATTATTTTCTGAACAATGGATTAGTACTACTGAAAATATATTTTCAGTTCTTCAATGTTCTGAACATGATAAAGTCATCCTAGCAGTGTATCGTTTGGAAGGAGATGCTGATCAATGGTGGAATCTTATTAAGAATACGAGGCAAAGGGATGAAATTGAGTCTATGGAATGGGACGAGTTCAAGAACTTATTTTTTAATAAGTACTTCCCTTGTATTCTTCGAACAAAGATGGAGAAAGAGTTTCTTGAACTGAAGCAAAGGGATGATGAATCTGTTGGTACCTATGAAGCAAAATTTACAAGACTTGCAAGGTAAGCTTCTGGTATTATTATCCAACCTGAGAGTAAGATCGATCGATTCTTTAGTGGCTTAAAACCAAGTATTCGAAGGGCGTTAGCCATAAGGGACTTCAATAGCTACGAGGAAATCGTTCGATGTGCTCTCAAAGTCGAGATGGGGATTGGAGTAACCCATCAGTCACATGGGTTTGATATGAAGAGGAAGATGGAATTCAAAGGAAAATCTAAAGAGCACACTGAAAAGAAGATGAGCTTTCCCTTATGCTCAAAGTGTAGAAAAAAACATGGAGGGATTTTTCTTAAAGGGACAAGTAAATGTTTCAAATGTGGAAAGGAAGGTCATCGGGCATTTCAATGCCGCGATAATGGGAAGAAGATGTCCAATGATGCAAACAAAGAAAGGGATACACAGAATGAACCTACTACACTTCAATGTTTCAAGTGCAAGGAGATGGGGCATTATGCCAATCAATGCCCAAATCCAAGGGTTGATGATGATGGTCGACGTCAACAAAATCATAAGGCTGAAGACAAAGGAAAGTCACATGCAATTTCTGTCAGCGATGTGGAGTATGATAATGAAGTGGTGAAAGGTACACTTACCATCCACTCTAAAGTAGCAAATGTTTTATTTGATTCTGGATCCACCCACTCTTTTATTTCTGAAAAATTTTCTAAGTGTATCACCGTACCACCTCAACAATTAGATGTTGAGTTAGCTGTGACAACACCTAATGGCACAACAGTCGCATCAAAAGTTTATAATTCTTCTCCGATCAATGTTTGTGGGAAAGTGCTTCCTGCAAATCTTGTGATCCTTACTTTAGTGGAATTTGATGTGATTCTTGTCATGGATTGGCTTTCTCTACATGGAGCTCATATCAATTGCCAAAGAAGGGAAGTCACATTTCATATTCCAGATCAATCTACGATCGTCTATCGATGCAAGGATGAATATAACCTTCAAGTGGAAATTCTTTCCATCTTATGGGTGTTGATTCCACTAAATGAAGGTTATTTATCTCAAATGGTTGGTGAGAAACTTTCGATTAAGAATATACCCATCGTACGAGAGTTTGATGATGTCTTTCCGGAGGAATTACCGGGTCTTCCACCAAATCGTGAAGTTGAGTTTTCAATAGAACTCGTACCGGGTGCTTTGCCTATTTCAAAGACACCTTATAGAATGGCCCCAATTGAGTTGCAGGAATTGAAGAAGCAACTCCAAGAGAATCTTGGTAAGGGATTCATACGCCCTAGTGTGTCACCTTGGGGAGCACCTGTTTTATTTGTTAAGAAGAAAGATGGATCAATGAGACTCTGCATTGATTATCGAGAACTTAACAAGATCACTATCAAGAACAAATATCCTCTCCCATGCATTGATGACTTATTTGACCAACTATGCGGAGCTCAATACTTTTCCAAGATTGAACTTCGTTCAGGGTATCATCAATTAAGGGTCAAAAGGGAGGATATACCAAAGACGGCTTTCCGTAAAAGGTATGGACACTATGAATTTATAGTGATGCTGTTTGGTCTTACTAATGCCCCTGGTATCTTCATGGATCTAATGAATAGAGTCTTTAGAGACTATCTTGATCAATTTGTGGTAGTCTTTATAGACGATATTCTTGTCTATTCAAAGAGCAAGGAAGATCATGAAGATCACTTGAGAATTATATTGAAGACCCTGAGAAAGGAGAAGCTTTATGCCAAATTTACCAAGTGTGAATTTTGGCTTCAAAAAGTTTCATTTTTGGGTCACATAATCTCAAAAGAGGGGATATCTGTGGATCCAGCAAAAACAGAGGATATCGAAAGATGGTCGAGACCAACAACAGTAACTGAGATCTGATGTTTTCTTGGTTTGGCTGGATATTATCGACGTTTTGTAAAAGATTTTTCACGATTATCTAATCCACTCACCAAGTTGACTCGGAAAGGAGTTAAGTTTGTCTGGACAGAGGAATGTGAAGAGAATTTCAAGGAGTTGAAAAGAAGGTTATCTAGTGCACCTGTGCTCACACTGCCTTGTAGTGGAGAAAGGTTTGTGATCTATATTGATGCATCCAAGAAGGGATTGGGGTGTGTTCTTATGAAAAATGATATGGTGATAGCTTATGCCTCACGACAGTTGAAAATCCATGAGGAAAATTACCCAACACATGATTTGGAGTTGGATGCGGTAATCATTGCATTAAAGATTTGGAGGCATTACCTTTATGGTGAAAGGTGTGATATTTGTACTGATCATAAAAGTTTAATGTATATTTTCACACAAAAGGAGTTGAATATGCGTCAAAGAAGATGGTTGGAGCTGATTAAGGATTACGACTGCTCAATCCATTACCACCCTAGGAAAGCAAACAAGGTGGCAGATGCATTAAGTCGACAAGAGCATGCTAGTTTATCCATGATGAGGATCACAAAAGATCCAATATTTATGGATTTACAAAGGATGGATCTTGGAATTATAATGGAAGGGGAAAAATCTTATCTTTCTCAAATGAATGTTCAACCATCTATACATGTGAAGATTAAGGAGGAATAGAATGAAGATGTCGAGTTACAAAATAAGGTGAGAAATGTTCCTGAATTCAACCTTGATTGTGATGGGATAATAATGTTCAGGAATCGGGTTTGTGTTCCTCCCATCCCCGAATTAAAGAAGGAGCTGCTGGATGAGGCTCATAGTTCATCATTCTCTATTCATCCTGGAAGCACGAAGATGTATAGGGACCTGAAAGAGTACTTCTGGTGGGATGGCATGAAAAGAGATGTTGCTGAATATGTCTCTCGATGCTTGGTTTGTCAACAAGTTAAAGCTGAGAGACAGAAGTCTAAGGGGATGTTACAACCATTACCCATACCCGAATGGAAATGGGAAAACATCACTATGGACTTTGTCACATGACTTCCTAAAACATCCAAAGGCAATAATGCTATCTGGGTCATAGTTGATCGTCTTACAAAGTTTGCACACTTCATTTCTATTAGAGAGGATTTCTCTCTAGATCAGCTTGCTAGGATATATGTAAAGGAAGTGGTAAGATTGCAAGGAGTACCACTTTCTATTATATCTGATCGAGATCCGAGATTTACCTCGATGTTCTGGCGAAGTCTTCAGCATGCTCTGGATACAGAGTTGAGTTTCAGCACTGCTTATCATCCCCAGACAGACGGTCAGTCTGAGAGAACAATTCAAACCCTAGAAGATATTTTGGGAGCTTGCTCTATGGATTTCAAAGGAGTTTGGGATCAACACCTACCTTTGGTGAATTTTCTTATAATAATAGCTTTCACTCTAGTATTCAGATGGCTCCTTATGAAGCTCTCTATGGAAAGAAATGCATGACTCCAACTTGCTGGGATGAAGTTGGGGAAAGAAAGCTATTAGGACCTGACCTCGTTGATGAAATGGCAGAAAAGGTCAGATCTATTCAACAACACATAAGAGCAGCTCAGAGTTGACAGAAAAGTTATGCTGACAACCGAAGAAAAGACCTAGAGTTTGAAGTGGGTGATAAAGTGTTCTTACGAATATCTCCCTGGAAGAGGGTTATGAGATTTGGAAAGAAGGGGAAGTTGAGCCCTAGATATATTGGTCCTTTCGAAATACTAGATCGTGTTGGGAAGGTAGCTTACCGATTGGAGCTTCCAACGAATATCTCTAATGTTCACGATGTGTTCCATGTATCTCTCCTGAGAAAGTACATACCTGATCCTTCACATGTACTCAGCTCAGAAGTTGTACCGCTGGAGCAAGATCTTTCTTATAAAGTACAGCCGATAGAGATTCTGGATCATAGCGAAAAAGTCCTAAAAAACAAGACCACTCGTTTGGTGAAAGTTTTATGGAGGAACCACCAACTTGAAGAAGCTACATGGGAGCTTGAGGATATGATGAGGGAGAAGTATCCTCATCTGTTTGTTACAAAGTGACGAATTTCGAGGGAGAAATTCTTTTTAAGGGGGGTAGAATGTAACACCCGAGATTTTTATGAATAATATTTCGTTTTTATATATCATCAAAGGAATCTTTCACTACACACTTGCTTGGCTTACTTTACACGCAATCACGACCTTCCTCGATAGCTTGCGTCGTACGCAATACCGAGTTTCACTAAACAACGATATGCTATTAAAATATTATTAAAACTAGCCGTTATGAATAGTAATAACCACTTTTTGAAATGTTATAAATTTTATTTTTCAAAATGGACTTCATTTTTGGACTCAGAATATCGAAATTAGCCTAGGGTGAAATTTTGGTAGTTTTCTGAAAACTTTCAATTTTTGATGAATAGTGAAACCACTAAAGTGGTAGGTTAAAAACTGAATATTGCATAAAACTTAATTTTACCGCTTCTTTGAATGGAATTTCCAAAATCCGACAGGCACGGTTGATATCAGTAAGTAAAATGTGGTTCAATGAGATAAAAATAATTTTTTGGTGAATAGTAACTTTTTACTTTTTTTACCGCGGTTAATAGTAAATAGGGTAACTAAGGGTAAATATGATATTAATATTACCCTAACACATGTACTAATTCTATTGGAAAAGTGTATTTCGATCAAAAACAAACTTAGGAATAAAATATGACCATTTAGGCCCACTTGGATTAGATTAGGACATTTATTATTAATTTATTTAAAGAAGGGTTAAAATAGTTAAAATCAAAGTTTAATAAGTAAATCATTTTTAATATGGGTTTATACATAAGATAAATTCGACTATAAATATTCATTAGAAAGATAAAAATATTTCCTACATAATGGTATTTTATTTATAATTTTTAGACATTAAATAATTTAATTTATTTATGAAACAATGATGATGCAGTAATTATCTTATTAATTAAATATTGAAATAATTGGTGATATAAACACCAAAATAAATGTCATCTGACACTTTCTATGAATTCCACTAATTTTATAGGTTACTATGATATATTAGTGTATATTTAATCAAATAGGTTCGAACATATAATTCTTTTATGACTTTTACAAAAATCATATATCAAATAGTGTCAAAATTGACACAAAATAGTTTTTAAATAAAATATTATATTATTAATTGTTATTTTATTCCTAAAAATCTAAGGTTTGGAAAAATGACTTAGATAAGAATATATATATTAATAATAAACAATTTGGGGTTAGTTTGGCATGTTATAGTAAGTGTATTAACCATATAGTGAAAGAAAACAAAAAGACATGGTAAAAGTTAAATTATTTAACTTAGAGTTAAATCTAATTGATAAAGTTAAAATCATATCCCAAACTTGTCTAAATCCTATTGGTTGATAGGATTTCGACCCATCCCCACTTTAGCTTCGAAATAAGACCCTTTGTAACCATTATAAACCGATTTTGACTTTAATATAAAATAATATTTTGAGATATTCCTAAGGTGCCCCTCTCCTCCCTTATAAAAGGGAACCTCCTCCCCCTCCTCCTCACACCAATTTGAGCACTCAAGCTCGGACAACCCCTGACATTTTCTCCTATACACTTCCATAGAATAATTCTAGAGGTCCTGGTCTTCTTCAAAGACCAATCTTAGTTCCCTAAGTGGAGGATTCAAAGAGGCGTTCCAAAGAAGAGGTAATATCCATTACCGATCTTTTCAATTTCTTTCTTCGTCAACATCTTATTATTTAGTTGTTTCATGATAAAGTAATAACATCAGTATTACTTACATACTTATATGTTATTATAAATATGAAACAACCCTAATTCACCTTCTATCCATCCCATGGAAAAATGAAATCACCGCGCGTGCGTACGTACGGAATACCGTCTCCACGCCGTGGTGTAATCTATTTTTCGACCATCACTTTACAAGGATGGGTATAATGGTGTAATGAGTAACTATTTATGATTATTATAAAGTAATATTGATACTGAAATAATATATATATACTCCAATACAGTTCCACGATCATAGGAACGATATCATCACTCCTGCGTACGTACGGAATACCGTCTCCACGATGTGATGCGACTCGTTATACATGATCATCATTACATAGTAATTATATAAATGAATTGAATGAATAAATATGATATATGTTACACTAATACAATTCTGGATATAAGGTATCTATAACATTAAAATAAGAATAAGAATGTATTCGGCAAAACACGCATAAGAACAAAATGCAATAAAGACCCGAGTAACAAGTAACAATGAAATATTACTAACAAGAAGCTAAGAATATGACCATATATGATATCAGATCAATATGTATGATTATGGAATAAGTAAATAACATTATTTAAACCATTATACAGGAGCTTTGGACACGTACAAAGAAAATCGGACCTAAGGTAAGGGAAATATCACAATCTCATTTTTATCCGAGATTGTTTATTCGTAAGTATTTACTGGGATGTATTTTATCATCCACATCCATGTTTCATAAATATGTAATATTATTTACATCCACCTACAATAGTTTAAATCCAATTTTACCCTTCGGTGAGTTTTTAGTAAAGAATATGAAAGGAATCTTTTTTCGTTTTTTCGTACGAGGTACTTTTTGACTTTTCCGACAAAAGTACGAAGAATGTTTTTTTATCTTATACGGCATGAATGGATTTTTAATACATTATTTACAAGAAGCTTCCTTTACAAGTTTTCAAGTTTATTTTTAATCAACTTCTTTTAGTTTAAAGTTGTTTGACATGTTAAGAAAGGAAAAATGTTTTTGAAGAAGAAAGGATATTTTCCTCAAGAATGGAGTTCAAGTGTTTTATCAAAATTATTTTCCATGTAAGATAATAAAGGGTTCTGTTTTTATCCCTATTATTACATTGATTTGATCATGTTGTGATGGAATTATTTTTATGAATTCCTTTATCTTATATGAATTGATTTATGATATCATGATGTTTCAAGAATCCCATTTTTGTTACATGTGTTATGCGATGATGTATGATTTATGATTATGTGGAACACATAAGAAAGGATTCATTATGAGATGGGTGGGACCTATATCTCCCTCCAATGCATTGGGTAAAGATTTTATATCTCATGAGATAGACATGGCTGGAACGGTAGGTTATACCGGTTCAGTGAAACAGGACTGGAACGAGAGTGACTCGGTTCAGAAAGGGACTTTTTCCACTAAGATAGTCTTGGAAATGAGTCATGACTAACAAGAAATGATTTTACATGATTATGTGTGCATGCCACAAAGTTTCAAGTTTCATGTTATGATTATGGGGATCTCATTTTCACTTCTATGATTTATTCCATGTTACGATTTTATGATCTCTTTTGCAGGTTATGATTTTCAAAAATATATGATATGATCATTATTACCTTTATTTTCCCTTGCTGAGAATTTGAGCTCACCCTTTTATGTTTTCTTTTCCCCAGGTCAGGAAGATAAATATTAAGTAGAATATGCTAAAAGGGACCCTAGATATGATGAAATAAATGGGAGACACTGTAGAAGATTTATGAACCAGTTGTTTATGTTTCCCAGTTTCTAAAGACACTATACCTATATGGTCCTTTGTGGTTTTGTCATATGTTGTAATAAGTGTGCTTCAATTTTGAAGTATCAACAATGTATGTAAAGTATGGGTCGTTATATATCTTCTTTTATTTGCCTTATTGGTCAACCAATTTTTTATGTTATTTATTATACGTAATGAATATTGAAAAGCATATACGGGAAATTTTTCATTCAATTATTCTTAATGTTAAGGGAATGACCAAAGATGTTTTACGATCTCGTCGTGACATGGTGGATTAAGGCATCAGACCAGAATTTTATCATGTGCATATCAGTAAAAATAAATTGCAAGTTCCATGTGATTATTATGTGATGACACCTATAGAAAAAAAAAGAAATTTCTGGAAGTACTAGAGACTATTAAAGTTCCTAATGTCTATTCAAGAAACATATCTAAACGGGACAATAGAAGATATTTGAAGCTAAAATTTTTGAAGACTCATGATTATCACGTCATTCTGCATGAGTTTATTCCAATAGAAATCCATCATCTTTTGTCCCATAATGTAAGGTTGGTTTTTATTTGGTTGTTTCATTTTCTATAGATCTTTGTGCTAAGAATTTATCCAATTATTTCTTGAAAAAAATGTTGGAAGATGTCCCATTAATTTTGTTTGAGTTAGAGAAAATATTTCCTCCCTCATTTATCATAAGCGTGATGCATCTGACTGTTCATATTCCAATTGAAATACTTCTTGTAGAACATATTTCTTTTCGTTGTATGTATCCAATTGAAAGAAATATGTACAAATTAAAGTCTTATGCCCAAAACAGGAATCATCCCAAAGGTTCTGTCGTGAACAGTTACTTGTCTCAAGAATGTTTGAATTTTTGCTATATGTATTTTTCTGATATTACTACATGAATGAACAAATCAATGATAAATGAAGAAGAACATTATGATAAAATTAAACCCATTTTTCATCACTTCCTCAAATAGGAGGAATTTATGTATCATATATATTGAATACATCATTCCTTGAAGAGCGGGAGATGACACATCCCATAGTTTTGTTCAAATGTGATTTGTTTGATGACTGCATCAGGTAAGTAAATTTATTATGTATATCTTATATATATGTTAAAATATTCATATTTTATCTACATGGAACATAAAATAATGATAAATAGAAAGAAATGTTTTTTATCTTTGATAAGGAGAGAGAATCTGCATAGAAAATAATTTTCTGCTTGGTTAAAATTTAAGGTAAAAATATAACTTTTTAAAATAAATAAGTAAATATTTAATTATGCTTAATATTAATTTAAATTTCAGGTATTGAGTTTTCCAAATGACTCTGTCTCTGATGAAATAAGAGCATTGGATTTTGGTACTAATATCGTGGTTTGTGACTGTAAATCAATTGTTATCAATGGGTGAATATTTTTTATCAATGAATGAGAAATGAACATAAGACCACAACATGATGGTGTTATGTTTATAGACTCAACAAACTGTTCTTTTAGTATATCCAATAGTATATTGTGATTTGAAAATGTAGGTTATTATGAATTCATTGAAAAAATAATAATAATGGATTATTACTCTCATGGATAAGTCACGAAGATGAAATTCTAGTGGTTTGATTAGATTACGAGGAAAGGAACATTTATTGATGATTTTGGATTTTGATTAATTAATATGAATTTCACTCTTCCTATCGCTGAACCATATGTATTGGCATCAATGGAGAAACAAATTTTTAATGTCAAAGACTATCTCAGCATGAATTTGGTGTCATTACTGAAGTAATTCCAATACATATTTATGTTGATGGTGGTGATGGAATTGAAATCATCCCTACGGCCATTGGAACTGATCCATTTATTACTTTTGATTACTCCAATAGCTCAATTGTCCTAGTTGACTGTGAACCTAACTTTTACTTGGGAAATATATATAATCATCCATCCATGTTCTCAATTCTTCTGTTTTATCTCAACTTGGGTTGTTAAGGTTGGTACTATACAAATTGATTTAATATTGATTACAAATATGTTGTATCTTACTTGACCTTAATGTGAATTTTTAATGTTTATTGGTTTCAATTTTATTAGAATTTTATTTTCTAATTTGGAATTGAACTGTGTTCAAACCTATGAAACCAAAATTTATTACATGGGGAACATTTCAATGGTTTATTGATCATGTATAAAATTAGTATAACTCTAAGAACTCCCTTTAACATTTCTACTAAAAATGAACATGATGGTTTGTCTTCTTCTGTCAAACATGTATAGAAACCTACATCATCAACCTGGGCTACAAAAATTTAAATTTTCCTTAATTTAAAAAATTTATTTACCCCTTATGAATATGGAAGATATATTATCCTTTTTCATATGTTTATTTCATCATTTCCAACTATCTGAAGGGTTTAATCATTCATAATATATACCATGCAGAATTTTCTAGAGGCATAATTCCGCATGCCCTGTCTCTTGGTTGTTGAGTGAAATAAAGCCTCCGAATCAATGTTCCATTATTTAAATAGACTGGTGACACATAGTAAATAAACATCCTTATCAAAATTAAATTTATTTATTACATCTTGTATGATTTATTGAATTCATTATATATTCATTCAAGCTCACCTAAAAAATAGATAGTTAAATTATCCATTAATCCCCCTATTCCCTCTCATATTTTTTTTGGGTTACACAATAGTTTTACATTTCTAGTTACTTCCATATTTGTTTTAAAATTCCAAAAATGTAACCAATTCAAGAGAAAAATTGAAAAAGATGATAGAAAACAGTCGTTGCATGCCTGAGATGGACGTTGAACCACTAGTACATGTAGTGAGTATTTTATTTCAAATATATATATTTAAATAATATATAATGTCATATGGATTAATTTTGTTTTAAACGTTTTTTCAAGATCCACCTCTTAGGGTGAAATAATTTGATGATCATCCTAGTAGTGGTCCCAATACTCAAGTCGGTGGTACGAGGGGGGTGGTATGAGAGCTATGCAATCTGGTCAGCATGCCCGATTAGACACTACCCCTCCAAATAACACATCATCTATCTCATATTTTGATCATGATGTGTCCTTAGGGACACATGGGATATTTAGGCCTCCCATGTTTTCACCACCCATTACATCAAAGTCTCATCACCCATCTTTATGATATCTGATGATGATTCCCACTCCCCATCCAGCATTCCGCCAGCCATTAGTTCCGTCATCACTACCAAAAAACATGTCAAGGGAAGCACTGCCCTTTATCAGTGCTAAACAGAAAGTGTTGATCATGGGGTAAGCCTTTATCAGGGCTTTTTTTAGCACTGATAAATGTATCTCTTTATCAGCGCTAAAAAGGGATGATAAAGGAATATTTTATCAGCACATTTATTTTAGTGCTGATAAAACATACCTTTATCAATGCCTTTAATGAGCATTGATAAAGGTTCCGTCGGTTTTTATTTAATAACCCTAACAGGACATCCTCGATCGCACGCGGTCAAGCTTTCGCGGAATCTGAACCAGGACCCTCGCCGCCGCGACCTCGTCCTTGTCCTCCTTGTCCTCCACCTCATCATCCTTCCTCCAACTCATCCCCCTCCTCCTCTGCTGCCATCGCCGCCTCCGCCCCCACTCCCGCTACTGCGACCGCCACTGCCTCTGCAGCCTCCACCCCTGCTGGTGCAATGGCTGCCGCCGCCACCGCCTCCTCCTCTACTGCCGCCACTGCCTCCGCCTCTTGTGCCGCCTCTACCACCACTGCCTCCGCCTCTTCCTTTGACTCCACCGACAACGTGGTTGTGTTTAGATACTTTTCTTTGTTGGTTCATTTATTTTTGGTTTCACTTCAGGAAACATGATCAATGATTGGTTATCTATTGATGTTACCTGATGAGGATGAAAATTTTGTTATAACTAGTGCTCTATGAATTGTGTTTGTATTTTAGAAAAGATTCATCCTGATTTTCCATAGGTTGAGTGCCAAGAGATTGGTAATCAGCACACTCCAAACATTTTATAAATTTAGCTTCATGTATATCTTATGGATCATTTGGATGCTCAGTATAATGGTAGCTTATTGGGGGTCATGAGATCCTAGGGAAGAGAGATTTTTAACTATTCATTTAATGTTTTAGCTGATGATAGATTTTTGATGCAGTTTCCGCCTATATTTCCTAGGGAGGGTGGCCCCTATGTATAAATTGTTTGGACAGGGTCAGTTTATGTGATCTATAAGAATATTGAGATACACATAGATATGATGATGATTATTTCTTTAGATATGCATAGTGGACCATCCAAATGTTGCAGGTACAATCAAGATTATATTGGTTAGGAAGAGGAGTTATCTTGGAAGGACATTGGGATTAATTTCTTTAGCCACTTCTATCACATGATTTTTAGGAGAGGGAATCCTCATTAGTTCATCACCTCACATAGGAGACCATGTTAGTATTGAAATATGAGGAATGTTTCACTAACCTTTAGTATGTTGCTCCATCTTTGGTTGCTAATTAGATACCCTGGGAAAGTGGTTTTATGATGGTCTTTGCTGTGAGATTTAGTTTCATGGGAACATATTATATTTGACCATTAATGTAGACGACATGAATCATGCACCCATCATCGAAGGAAATCTAGGAGAGTCCATGAGAAGTAGTCAAACAATTTTATCAAGAAGTGTATAAAATCTTCTTGTAGAGGTAAAAGTATTGTTATGAAATTTTTATCAAATGAAATAGTTGGAAAGCATATTAGGGTAGTGGGAATCCAGCTCAGGATCATGTTCCATTACAGTGCAATTAGTGTGTTAATATTGTTCACAAAATGCCTTAGTGTTTGTACACCACTTTGAGGTGTCATGCTTATAAAATAGTTTTCCACCTAATGTCGTTTTCTAGGGGCATGTAGAAATAGAGCCATTGTAGGGGAACATGAATGGAACCAAAGATTTGGAAGGAATTAGACACTCCTCTGATAATAGGTAGCTAGAGTCCCATTAGATGTTTTGGTCAAGGGATGGGATGTTGTACCACCCTGCAGTAATGGCAGTATAAGGAAGAGAATCTAACATAGGTACTCTGGAGCCATCCTAGGGTTTAGGGGCTGGTCATATGCATGTTATGTAGTCTACTATGGATATTGTGTATTCTTGATCATCTACTGTAAATGGTACAATTCCTATATCATCTACCCTTTATTTTATTTTTTTAAAATATAATCACATTCCATTTTTTCACACTTTTTGTAAATGTTTTAGGCTTGGAGATGTAAAGCATGGATAGTGTTATCACCATCGACACACTATTGGTATTATAGTCCAAGAATATCACATGTTGCAAGGAATGATCTCTAGATATTGGTGGTTTTCATTTATTTTGTGAACCACCCATGCTTTATATGATAATATTTTATTTTAGTTTTGTTATGGATTAGTTTGTTTTATAACAATCAAAAATCATTTGATCCCAGATTAGTGTTACCTTTTTGTCTCCAAAATAGAAAGAGTTATTTTCACTTGGATGAGAGGAATCTTCTATCTGGTCATGTAGAACCAATTTAATCTATATTGTATTTTCTCATGACTCAAATAGTCAGGCATATTGTAGATGTTTCTGGAATGCTATAGGATTATTTTTCCCCAATGGTAGTAAATTTTTAGGATGTTTTCATTGACGAGGTATAAAATTTTCATCTCTATAATGATATAAAATTTATAATCTAGTTAGCTTTGGGAGAAAATTCAGTTTCTATCACAACTTCTAAAATAACATCAAAATAGAACCAGTTGTTTGAATTAAAATTTGATGATATAGAATATAATCGTTTCATATGGAATATTACATTACCATGGGGTTTTATAGTTCTCTAAAATAGACGGTTTATTGGTATTTATTCTTTTTTTAGACTATTGGAGATTGATCCTGATGAGAGTCAGGAATCTGTATCCTCATACATGCATTGATAGTCACATTGATCATCTATGCGGTTCTATGATCTTCTCCAAGATAGATTTGACATTAGGATTCCATTAGATGTGTTGGACATCGATGGACCTACCATGGACTACATTTAGGAGTAGTTATGGCCTGTATGTATTTTTAGTGATGATATTTGGTTTATCTAATGCATAGGTTGTGTTAATGGACTTGATTAATAGTATATTTCATCCTTTTCTGGATCAGTTTTTAGTATTTTTTTTCAATTAAATATTATTTCACTCCCAACCCAGAGTTTATCTTGACCAACATCTTATCATCACCTTGAGTACACTGAGATAACATCATATTTATGAAAAGATAACCAAATATAGTATCTGTATTGATAAAGTGCACTTCTTTGTCCATGTCATATCTAATGCTAGATTACTAGTGGTCCAATAGGAAGTTCTAGTTGTGGTATCATGGTAGAATATAAACAATGTATGTGAAATTGTGATATTTCTTGGTTTACCATGTTATTATTTGTACTATATCCATTCTTTCTCACAGCTCGTAGCACAGATGTTATGGATGACCATAAATGAAGTGATTTTTTTTCTCAATTTCATGTTAGTGATATTTTTAGGTGATCAATGGCAGGTTGACCTCTGTATATACCCCCACATTACCTATTCTTGGTAAATAATATTATTTGTACAAAGTTGCATTAGGAATTAGACTCAAATTAGTTATGATGCAATATAAATGGTGGTTATCATTTATTTGCATGCATTGTCTTTTGGGGTTTGTGGGATGTGGTAAATGGTGTACTCATTTTTAGATTATTTTATTCTCATGGGTTTCCCCTATTTTATGTTTTCTTTTCAGTTGGAAATCTCCTCTGATGTACACCTCTCCTCTGCCATGAACGCTCATCTGTAGTGTGCCAAACGACACCTTCACGGTGAGTTCTTTCCTGTTACTCATTGGTTTCCTCTTGTTTGCATGTTATTACTATTTGATATTGATGGTTATAATGTGAAATGTACGTGCTAAATGCCCCTATGAAAATCGTGGTTGTTGGTGGTCCTTATTTGCGCACTAAATGAATTGAATGTTGGTTGGTTCTTGTTGAACATTGGAATATACAAATTGGTAATTTACGTATACTTGAATTATGAATGAACACCCCAGGATGATAAAACTTCGATGATATCCCCTGAAATAACAAACAAAATTGAATAAATGATGCTTTGTAAAATCTAGAATTTTGATTGTTTGGTTTGTATAGTGTTGCGATTGTGATCATGATTGTGTTTTTGCATGGTGTAGTAGTTGTTGGAATGATCTTCTGACTCAAACATGGAATAAGTTTCATTTTATATGCTACATGTCATGTGAACCTAGGTCGCACAGAATCTATCTCGAATACATATACTTCAGCATGAAACCATGTACATTCCATGAAATAATGGTAGAACCGTATGACATGTGTTTTAATTCACTCACACCATGTATAGATACAATAGAGACTTGATGTGTATAGACTATACACCCCTAGTGGTCATGTAAGGACTATACACCGTGCATTCCACAAAAATGTGATGCATAGCTACTGAGGTGACTCAATATGTATCAAAAGTACACGCCTTTAACTCAAGTTGTTCTAAATGTCATGTATTTTCAAAGGCATCATTCAGTCTTTTTAAGACTAAATTGGAATAAATTAGATATATGTCAGATTAAATCAGGTATCTTATAGATACACGATATTCACCCTACTAGACACACCATGTATATGGATTTCACATGTGTTTAAAGGCATTTTTACCATGATTTGTTTTTATAAAACCCAAACAATGCTAACTGATTAATTAAAACCTAATTTTAGGGAAGTTCGAGATCGAACCCATAAAGATGATGAATATGAATAAAGAATGGATTAATGCCAATCGGTTGACAAAAGAGTATGAAGATGGCGTGAAAGAGTTTATCAAGTTTGCAGAAGATCATGCATGTGACCCTTCTCAAATCCTTTGTCTGTGTTTATGCAGTTTTTATTCAACACAAATTAGTCCAGAGGAGTTGGAAGAACACCTGATCTATCATGGAATAGATCGATGTTCTACATGTTGGAATAAAAACGGGGAAAAAACAAATATAGGTAGTGACTCCGAGAACACGAAATTTTATAGATCATCTGCTATGATTAGAAGTGTGAACAGTGAAGACGATCGTATGGAGGGTGTGATTATATATGTGAATGATGAGGAAGATAGTATTGAGAAAATTATAAGGACATTTGAAGATGAACTTCGTGATTGCCCAAAATTTTTTGATAAGTTAAAGAGTTGTGAAGAAACGCCATTGTATGCTTGTTGCACTAAATAAATTACATTGTCAGCCATATTGAAGCTGTATAATTTGAAAGCAGGTAACGGGTGGAGTGAAGACAGTTTTACGGAACTACTTGCTCTCCTGAATGACATGCTCCCAGAAGATAATGAACTCCCAAGCCAATCATATGATACCAAACGAATGCTATGATCGATGGGTATGATCTCTAAAAGAATACAGGCTTGACCGAATGACTGTATATTGTTTTGCAAGAACCACAGCTCACTTAAAGAATGCCCAATGTGTGGTGCTTCCCGATACAAGAAGGATGGTTCTAGTCCTACAAAAGTAGTATGGTACTTTAAAATCATTCCTAGGTTTAGATGCCTATATGGAAGTGAGGATACTGCAAGACAATTGACATGGCATGCAGATACAATAATAAAATATGGGAAACTACATCACCCGAAAGACTGTACTCAGTGTAAGAGAATTGATCATGAGTTTCCAGAATTTGGGAACGAGCTGAGAAACCTTCGTTTTGTGTTATCTACAGATGCAGTGAATCCTTTTGGTTTTCAAAGCCGCAGATACAGTACATGGTAGGTTATGTTGGTAAACTATATCTTACCACCGTGGTTATGCATGAAATGAAAATACATCATGTTATCTATGCATATAGCAGGACCAAAACAACCAGGTAATGATATTGATGTCTATTTGGCCCCATTTATCAAAGATTTGAAAATATTGTGGGATTCAGGTGTTACATTGTATGATGCATACAAAAATGAACATTTCACTTTGAATACCATGTTGTACGGGACGATAAATGACATTACTGCTTATGGAAATTTGTCACGATATAGCATTAAAGGAACTCAAGGGTGCCCCATTTTCGAACAAGGTACACAACCAATTTGGTTGAAACATTCATCAAAATCGTGTTTCTAGGACATTGCAGATTTCTACCCTGACGACATAAGTATTGATCTTGGACGACATCATTCAAAGGAAGTTCAGAAGAATGTACAACATCGTCTCCACTAATAGGTGATCAATTGTTTGAGAAAGTAAAATATTTGGACACTACTTTTGGTAAACCATTTTCGAAAAACCTTACTAAAACTGGTTGGAAAAAGAGATCAGTTTTTTTTGAATTACCATACTAGAATTGTCTGTATTTCATACATTTTCTTTATGTTATACATGTTGAAAAAAATGTATGTGATAGTGTCATCGGCACATTGCTAAATGCACCTGGAAAAACAAAGGATGGAATTAAGGCTAGATTGGACATGGTTGAGATGGGAATACGAGAAGAGTTGGCACCAGTGAACGGTGAAAATGAACATTTCTTCCTCATGCTACTTACACTCTTTCCAGGCAGGAGAGATATCAGTTTTTCAACTTATTGAATGGAATAAAGGGTCCTGTGGGGTATTCATCAAATATAAATAACATCATGTCAATGGGAAATTTAAAATTAAAGGGTCTGAAATCACATGACTGCCATGTTTTGATGAAAGATCTAATTATTATAGCTTTACATTGCATTTTGTCCAAGAATTTATGCCATACATTAATGAAGCTCTGATTCTTCTTCAAAGCCATATGAAGCAAAGTTATAGAACTGGTGAAATTTCTAACTTTGCAAAGAAAAATTGCCGTCATATTATGTGAATTAAATATGTTCTTCATGTCGACATTTTTTGATATGATGGTTCATTTGATGGTTCATTTGGTGAGAGAGATTTGACTATGTGGTCCTGTACATTATAGATGGATGTACCCCATAGAACGGTATTTGAAGATTTTCAAAGGGTATGTCAAAAAACATATTCGGCCAGATGGTTGTATTTCGAAGCAATATATTGTTGAGGAAGCTATTGAATTTTTTACCGAATACCTGTCTGGTGTGGAAATCGTTGGCCTACCGAAATCTCATCACATTGAACGGCTTGATGGTGAACTAATTTCTCGAAGAGAGGTTGTCACAATCAATATTACAGATCGGGAGTAGGCCCACCTTTAAGATTTTCATAACAGTTTCGATGTTGACCCATATGTTAAAACCCACAAAGAAATTCTTAGGCATTTCAATCCTTCTAGGGCTGAAAAATGGATATCAGATACACATAATTGATAGTTTATAGGATGGTTTCGAGACCATATTTTTAAGCAGTTGGATGAAAATCCAGACTCAATTTTACAATGACTTCTATGGCTAGTCGAAGGAGCAAGTGTGTATATATTATCTTACACTGCTTATGCATTTAATGGTTATACATTCTATACTAATGACCATGATGAATACAGTACCATGAAGAATAGTGGGGTAACACTTGTGGCTGAGACGATGCATGTTTCTAGTGCTAAGGACAAAAATCAAATTTTTGCGAATATGTCATACTTTGGCATCATCAAACGAATATGGGAGTAGGATTATACGAAATTCAAAGTGCTGATTTTTCAGTGCAAGTGGGTTGATAACAGGAGTGCTGTTAAAATAGATGAATTAGGATTTATGAAAGTTTATTTCAGTAAGTAAGGGTAAAAAGATGAACCATTTATAATGGCATCACAGGCAGTACAAGTATTTTATGTACCAGACCACGCAAACTGAAATTGGTCAATTGTTCTGTAACAACCAAAACAACTGAAGCGTAAGATGAAATTTCAATGGAGGTTGACCCTTTTATAGGAACTTCACAGTCATTTCGTAGTAGTCCCAATGTATAATGTTTTTTTTATGTCAGAGGAGACCACAATGAAGGGATTTATATAGTCGATAGGGGAGTCAAATATCTTCATCCATTAAAGAAAAAAAGAGATTACAATAATTAGGTTATTTTTTTATTGTAACATAAATTGTGTTACGTTATGTTATTATCTTTTCACTACTATTTTTATGTAATCTAAATTAAATATTAAACCACCTCTGCAGATAATGACTTCTGCACCTGCTGATGTGCCTAATCTTGAGGCACAAAAGGTCTCTCAATCAGTAGCTTGTGGTCCCACTGCAGAGCAACAACAAGTTTCTCAACCATATGATGGTGGTCCCAGTGCAGAGCAACAATAGGTTTGTCAGCATTTTGTTGCCGGTCCTAGTGCTGAGGTAAAACAGGTTTTTCAACATGTTGATTCTGGTCCCATTTCTGATGCTAGCGCTCCGGGGGAAGATATTGATGCTTCTTTTGAGGAAATGGTAGGAAATTAAACCCTGATAGCGCAAAAAAAAAACAAGAGCATCGTAGTTTGATAGTGTTAGACAAAATCCTTAAGTCAAAATCAAAATGCATCAAATTTGAGGTGGGATGGAATAAGCGAGGCCAACATGTTAACCCCAACAGATCCATCTTTAGTAGCTACAATAGAATCATCACTCGGAAACACGTACCGATTGATGTACAATCATGGCACCATGTTGTCACCGAGCTGAAGACACTAATGTGGGAAGAGATTACAGTAAAACTATGATATAATTTTTTAATTTATTAAAATAAAATAAAATACCAAAACATTGACTTACTTATCATCATCCATTGTAGAGTGCATTTATAGTAGATTCCACGCACAAGGAATATGTATTAAGAGTTTTAGGAAGGACTCATAGAGGATTCCACACAATTTTAATGAAATATCATCTTAAAGATGCAGAAGGGAAAATCAAACTGCACCCACCTCCTCCTTACGCACACATGATATCCCAAGGAGCGTGGGATGCGTTTAGCAACCATCGTGGGGAGAAAACTTTTCAGGTACATTGTGTAGGGTAATACATTGTTTGACATTTTCTTTTATTCATCACTCTGATTGACAGTTTTTTATTTATAAAACAACTACTGAGTGCTAAAAATAATAAACGTGCAACAGAACCAGCGCACCCTTACCGTAAAGCATGGATGGGGTACACTAAACTTGAGAAAAAAATGGAACGCCTTATAAATCTACCCTACTACTAGTATGTGACATAAAACAACACCATAACCATGTTTCTCGGTTTATATGAAGATTGATGAATCGAAATCAAAATCCATATCCATTCCACTCCATGTGATATGGAAGGAGGCTCGTGTAAATAAAGAGGGGATACTGATAGATGAAAACACACAAAAAGTGTGGGAAACATGTGTAAGTATGACATAATGTAAATTTTATTTGCTTTAAATCGCTATTACATTACAATAACTACTTATTTTTCTATATTTTCTATCTGACTTAGTCACAAGAATCAGCAACAACCACACCATATGCAGACATACTTTCAGCAGCCTTGTAGCAGCCAGAAAAGTATGGCCGCGTCAGAGGTGCAGGTTTTGGGGTGACACCCTGAACATATTTTCGAAAACAAAAACAAGGAGAGGATCAAAATGAAAATATGGAAAAGCTACAATAATAGTTATCTATTTTTCAATAATAATTACAATACCATAAAAAGATTATAGAAAAATTGATGGGGGAGAGGCAAAGAGAATAAACAACTCAACAACAACCCATGCGTGACGATCCTACCCCACCCCCCAACATCTTTGAGGTGAGTCCTTCCCCTAAAAAACCAAACTTAGATAAGGTAATCAATGTTTTAATAATTGTTTCTGTGAAATTTGATTTACATAGACACTGATACCTTTCTTATACTAATATACCATAGGGTAAAAATGACTGTGATATATATTTATCAACTCCCACCTATCGCCTAGTAGCGAGGGCTACGGTGTTCAATTTCCAAAATGACATTCTACACAACAAGTAGCTTCTAAAAGATCATCTTAGAGTGTCAATTGACATAGATAATGATCCGAGTTCTGAGCTACCTATTCCAATTGATGAAGACGACATTCATATGATTGAACAAGATGTTGGAACAATCATCGCATGGCCGACAGTTCTTTTAAAAAAACATGTTGAAAAAAAGGTATCCATTTCTAATTTATTTTTCAAGCTGGACCATTAACATTTAATGAAAAAAGGTATGAACCAATGAATGTTATTACATAATGACAAAGATAGTGGGATGAAACGAAAAATCTCCTCAAAAATATCTCAAGGATCAACCAACTGATTGAAACGGTCTACTGAGAGCACCTTCACCCTGCATGTTCTATATCCACAGTTAATATCATTTTAGGCTCATGTGGATACAAAGTTGAAAGACGTAAATAATAACACAGTTGATTTTGAAAAAGATATGTTTGGAGAGGAAACATCAGATTTCATTAGTGCTGAAAATGTAAATGAACTCCTCAAGTATGAATGGATCAGCGCCTTAGTTGTAAATGTATACATGAGGTAAGTTTTCATGATTTGATTTTACAAAAGCTGATATTCACAGATAATTATGACTAAATACATTTTATATTTTTCGCAAACGTATATATGAAAAAAAAATTGAAGGTATTTCCCCATGAACAAAAATTTTGACTCATTAGTCCTCACACCACCTCTTAAAAAGATGAAATAGAATCCAATAAAGAGGCAGCAATAATGTCATTCCTGCTCAAATCATTTTAAAACAAAATTACGGATGACAGACTCTTTTTAAAACCAATGATGTAGGAGTAAAACTCTACAATTTAATCATATCAACTATATTTTGATTTATTTATTTACTAATTCCTTTTTTTTATTTTCAGGGAGCATTGGATACTGATTGCAGTCAATTTGGATACTCCAAAGATTTATTTTCTAGATTCAATGCATGGATATCCAATAAAATGACCACACATGATGGAGTTTGTTAATTTGTAATACACTAGATCCAACATTATTAAACTAAAAATCTAGTTATATAATTTATGTTATCTTTTAATGAGGATTATCTTATGATAGGGTGGTGCATCAATATCATCTAATGCATGGAATGAATTCAGCGCATAAGGATGAGCAAGCCTACATGATCTACAACTGGAAAAGTATCCGGGTATATATAATAATATTTCACTATCCAAACACATATCAAAACAAATTACTTATTGATTTCTATGTTTCTACATTGTCCAAAACAAACAAATGGAAAGGACTGTGGTTATTATGTTTGTAAATTTATGAAAGAGATCATATTTCCTCAACAAACTAGCCTCCCTGATGAGGTATTTTGGAAAATAATTACGAGTTCATTTAAAATATTTATTAATCCTTTGTGTATTTATATTATTTCAGTACTACCATGACTGTCGCAAAAACTCATATTCAGAAGATGATATGCATGTGTTTAGAAAAAAATGGGCAACATACGTGATGTAAGATTGTACACAAAAATGATAAATATGAATTCCTACTACTTATGTTATCTATATATGATCATTGATTATCCTCCAACCTTTTTTGGTGAATTGAGAATGCTCCGATGTATTTAAATCATAATTTAGTACTCAATGTTTTCTATCCCTGGATTCATCTTATTTATCTTTTAAAAAATTAATATTGACGTAAGGAATGATGGTGTGTAGTGCGTATGGGGTGAGCGACGAAACCACCGAGGATCAACAAAATCCATTTTCCAACAAACGATGGATGAAAACAACAAATATGGTCTATATACACCTTTTTTAGTTATATATAGGGCCTAAATATAAATATTACTGAAATTAAAGTAGAGGGATCAGATTCAACATGCAAAGATAGTATTTGAGCACATATGTACCCCTTGGTTCATTTTTAAGAAATTTCAATGTTATGTATCTTGTTTGTTCGAACTTTTATTTGAGCACATGTGTTGTTGTTTGACTTGAACAATTATTTCTAGGTAGATTCTTGAGATAATTGGTATCGTTGAGGGATTTTTTGGAACCGAAATATGTGTCCCAGGATAATTCAAGTAATTACGGGCTGTTTGAGATTAAATAAAAGCTCAAACGACCAGTACATCATCAAAACAATCAACCCTGTGATGCACCTTCATGTAGAATCTATTCATCGTGATGTTTTGAGGTGTTTATAGAAGGTATGGGGAGTCTGATGATCACCATGGCCACCATAAATAATGTTTACAGACAGCTCCACATGTTTTTTGTTCCTCGTACCTCTTTACAAGGATCGTTCCATTCACATGGTCCATCTTAGCACATATTCCCCATTCATCCCATTGATAATCTTGGAAGAACCTAGGAATCTAACAATCCATATGCCCTAAAAAACCCATACTCATCCAACCAAGAGTATTCCTAGTGTTAAGGGAAGCTAGCCATGGGTAATATCCACACCATACCTATTTTAAATATATGGGTTTTGATCCTTGTATTCTAAATAGGATAAGTAGGAAGCCTCCATGAGGTTAAATCCCAACCAATGGTAAACCATAGTGACCCCCTCACTGGGGTACACCTTCGCTTATTTTCTATCATGTTTTCCCTTAGTGGCATCTGAATAAGTCTTCAAAATGAGAAACCTTACCTTTATGGGATACAACACACTTGGGTCAGACCTCATTGGGCGTTTTGATCCATCTATTAGGTAAACATTCCAGGTGATCCCTCCTAGAGATGTACCTTCCTTATCCACCTTTATAAGTGTTTTGATCCACCCATTACATCTTTTTAAGACATTAAATCATGACCCTCTATCATTGTGGGATGTTAAACTCATGGAATAAAACAAGTTAAACATGGGTTTCCATTTCGTTGGCAATCCCTTTGACGACAATGAATACATGTGACCAATGTTCTAGTGTATATACATTCCACTGATTCCCAATGTGAATAATTTCCTAACAGAAGTATTATGCCCTGGAATGACCCTTTTAAATGTCCTGATATAATCATTGTAATTAACCATCATCCATAAAGAGATGGAACCAGGAACAAGTTTCACGAACAACATCTTATTCTATAAGGGAGACTCATACTAGGTAATGAATTCTGCAGAGGAATCCATGGATGGAATGAATGACATCCCATCACCCTTTTTCAATCAAGTAGAATAAATCTCCTTATAAGTGATGAATGTCACACACCTTTTTAACGAATGAATATGTGGTACAATGCACTACCATTGAACGTCAACATGCTCCAGGCAACGTGCCCCTGCAAAAAGTGTCAGAAACATATGTCCTGCTCAATCATACATGGCATCCCATTTTATCATAGGGACCTCTCCAAAAACAAGATGTTAATGAGGTTCCCTATAAAATACTATAGTATAATTAAATCCATGTAAAAAATATAATATCAATTAAAAATTAAATTTTGATTTTGTTATAATTTTTTCATATGAAATGTATATAAATTGAGATTATTTGGTCATAGAATTGATCAAAACCCATATTTAATTCTTCCATCCAGGGGTACATGAAAACATAACCTAATATCCCACAGAAATCTTGTCCCACTTCCATGTCAAAACTGGATGTAGTTGAAGAAAACCTGAAGGTCTCTAATGCTTATATTTGATGTGTTCGTATGTATAATAATGAGATAAATTTTCATTGATATCTCATCTCATACATGGACACAAGAATCTTCATGGTATATTATATAACATCTGATTAGTACATTGGTACAATTCCAATGGGGAATTATGGAATTCCATAATAACAAAAAAAATCATCGAAAAAGGTACTATATACCAGTTCTAATAGGTGTTTCATACAAGTATTGGGGCTAGAGGGATGTCATTGGGTTTTGGGATGATATCAAGGATGATTTGGGTAGTCATTCTATTGAAATGAAGTATCATTAGGATACTTATAGTGTGAAAGGGTAATTCACAACATGAATGCATTTAATAGGGTGATAATGATCATGAATGGGGAAAAGGGTAGAGTAAGGGTTCAGACCCAAAATATAGTGATGTCACCACTTGGATCATTTCATGTAACATGATTTAAAACTTATTTTTTTTGGGTGATGGGTTTATAAAGTATAAACCTTCTCAGGTTTCTTCGTTTGAGAACCAAGTTCTTAGGGGGTGGAAAACCCACATTCCCCTCCTTCCATCCCCTTAGACCTGAGTGGATTATCAGTTGTTCGTCATTTCGAATCAATGTGGAATCTTCTCCTACATCTTACTTGCTTCTATAACTTCTTGCTCAAATATTTACATTCATTTTTTAGGGTTCTAGGTGTAATTATTATACCATAGTATGGATAAATCATTTTTATCCAGGGGACTTTAATATATGACTCTCAGAGCATGTCTCAAAATTTCATAAAGTAGTAATCAATCATTATTTGATGCAGAATATATTTTGTGGAAGATTTATTAATGGGTTTTCAGAAATTTAGGATTAATTTGTCATAAATTTAGTAATATAGATTGGGGATTTAGTGTTTTCTAGGCTTATGGGTGCGTCATGAGTGGGTCGCACCTAGTTTCTCAACATTCTGGCTTTGTTGGATTACACGATGTGTTTGGCGCCTATTATAACATGCTGGATTTTTGGTTAAAATTAACTAATTATGTAATTTAATGTTGTTGGACATTAATACATGTGATAATGGAATCAGTTGTGGTTGGTATGAACTGAATATATTTTATTGGACTTCTGGTTGAGGAAAGGGCATTGACCTAATTGTGTTTCTTCATTAATTGGTTAATTTACGTTTTGTGCCCCACTAGTATAATTCCATTTAGCAACCCCATTATTTATTTCATTATTGTATTACTAACAAAATATTTGTTTTATTATGTAGGTGAAATATTTTTCCTCTGTTTGAATGCTTTGGTCGGAAACCGCAGCCATGGATGACAATTTTTTAGAGCGTATGGATGAAAAAAGGATGGAACATCATGTTTTCTAACTGTTTTTTGGATAAATGTAATTGTAACAAAATTAAACATTGTTTGAAATGTATATAGTAGTGTGTTGTTTTTTATTCAGGATTTCAAGTAAATGTGTGTATCATTTTTGTTCTTATGTGCTTTGTGTGTGGGTGTTGTTTGTGCTGTGTGTAGGTGTTGTTTGTGCTCTGTGCAGGTGATGTAATGTGTGCAGGTGCTGGGCAGGTTCTGTGTAGGTTCTAGTTTTGCACAGGATCATTGGCCTTTATCAGCACTAGTTAAGCGCTGATAAAGGTAGTGATTATCAGAGCTATTTTTAGGGGTGATATATTATACATTTACCAGCGCTGAAAATTGCGCTGATAAAGACTACCTTTATCAGGGCTTTCTTAGCGCTGATAAAGTAGAACTTTTATCAGCACTGATAAAATTCCCCCTTTATCAGCGCTATTTTTAGTGGTGATAAAAGGTACCCCCCCCTTTATCTTCTACGAGATTAACAGTGATTTTTTAGCACTGTTAAAGGCGATTTTTAGCGCTATTGTAAGCCATTTTTGTAGTAGTTCTTCTTTTACTTCTAATTCCTTCTCTACGAGCTTATATATTCCATCTTCATCAACTCCTACTCCACCACAATTTTTCCACGCAGAAAATAAACTAGGACCCACTCCACCTGTATAGGGTGTTCCTTCAGTATCTAGAGATCCTATAGCTCCCATTGATCAGATTTCCGTAGGTATATTTATAGAACCCTACAAAAAAATTAATACATTATTTAATTTCATTATAACATATATTGATAAAATATATGTTTCCCTTTCATAACACATGCATATACTAATAGAAGGCAGGGGTGATGGTGTACATGCATGTGTTCGGTGTGGAACCGCCGCATGTAGTTGATGGTGGACTATAATTAAGACAATCGAATTATTGAAAAAATAGGGTAGCAATGTTGAAGATTTTTTGCGATGCTTGCCAAATACTCTGACATCATTCCCGTCAGCCCGCTCTCATGGAGATAGTTTCCAACTGAAGTCAAGCATATTCTTGGGCATATATATGGGTAAAAAAATCTATTTTATTTAATGATATATATTATTTTATTTATTTTTATGAATTAATATTTTGGTTTCAACTTCGTTTTAATTTCCCTGATGGTGAGGGTGCACAACCAACACGTCTAAAGGATTTAGGTGAGAATTAGAGAGCCTATAAGAATGAGTTGTATATTGGATGGAATTATAAGTTGGCATAGAGTTTTTGGTGGTACCTGTCGTGGATGATTTTTTGATAGAATAGTATTGGAAGATGATTACTCATTGGATGACTATCCAGTTTACGGTATTAATCACATTTGAAGTATTTAAATGAAAATTTTCATGTTTTTCACTAATACTATCCTTTTTATTATTGAATTTTATCTAGGAATCATCTAGAAAAGAATCATTGATGCTAAAAAATACCTCTACACATTGCGATGTACTGTAATATCATATCAAGAGAGGAAGTAGGTATGATAGTTATTTATAATTTTTCATTATGACTTGCACTTTCTATTGATTTCCTTTATAATTTATTTGATTGCTAAAGTTTTCGTATAATTTTATTCATGAAATTAATTATTGGTAACCTATTTTTTATTATTTTTTACTCTATTCAATGTCATTTTATATGAAAATATTGAATATTGAAGGGCGTGTGCTTCGAGCAAAACTATTTTACACGAGTAGAAGGAAGGAAGATGGAAGTGCGGTTAACGAACCGACTCAGCAGAATATTGTATGTTTTACTTTGTTGATTTCAAATTTTAATATCTATTTTGAAACATAATAATCTATTTATATCTGTAAAAAGAGGCTTTAGAGTCCCTTGATGCTGAGGAACCTAACAATTTTGTGCTAAATGATAACTTACATCAGTTCTTGGTAGATGAGCACCCTGTGAGAGTACACTATCAACTTGGGAAGAGTATAGCCCAAACGAGATATTTTCCCTCATTAGAAATGAGTTGTAGGCTCACCATGTTCTATAAGGCTATGGAACATGAAGAGCAGGCTGAAAAAAGGTCCACAGAGACGGAAAGATAGTCTAGTAATGAAAACACAACATTTATGAAACTGATGGAAGATTCATGTCCAACACTTTCACCAAAGGCTGTCATAGCATGTGATGAATATATTTTGTCGATGAATTATATATATGGTGTACCAAGTATCAGTTATATTGGTGGTTCAGTCGTTGTCATTATTGGAGATGACGATGGTGAGGAGGTCGAGGCGGAGAAGGAGGGCGAGGAGGAGTTTGAGGTAGAGGAGGTGGGTGAGGTGGAGGTTGAGGCGAAGTATGGGGTCGAGTAGGAGGGAGTTCAGAAGGGTCGGGGACAATGATGGGGATAATAATGAGGATGGGGATGAGGCCGATGATGACGGTGAAATGTGATGGTGATGTGAGAATGATTGATCCATTATATTTTTTACTAATATTATTGACATTTTATGTTTTATGATTTGTTGTGCCTGAATATATGTGTGATTAGGTAGGTCACATTATATTTATTTCTTTATCTATAAATAATAAAAGTTTACTTGATGATTCTATGTGACTGAATAAATGTGTGACTGATTCACCCCTCCCTTGGAAACCCCATCCTCCATGGATAGCCCCCCACCCCTAGACATCCCCCCCCATAACCCCTCGGACACCCCCACCCACCTGGACCCCCCCCCCCCCCCCCACTACCTTGGACAACCCACCCCCTAGACACCCCCCTGGACACCCCCACCGCCTTGGAAACCCCCCTGGACAACCCCCCCCCCCCCCCAAGAACCCCAACCCCCTTGGACACCCCCCCTCCCCACCCCACCTTTAGACAGCCCCCCCCCCCCCCCCCGGACACCCCCACCCCCTGGAACACCCCCCCCATCACCCTAGACACCCCACCCCCTTGGACAACCCCCTCCCACCCCCCCTGGACTCCCCACACCCCCCTGGACACCCCCACCCCTCATGGACCCCACCCCACCCCCTAGACACCCCCACCCCCATGGACACTACCACCACCCCCTGGACAGCCCGCCACCCCCTAGACACCCCCACAACCATGGACACCCCCAACACCCCTAGACAACCCCCACCCCCTAAACACCCCCACCACCTTGGACATCCCCCCACCCACTTGGACACCCCCACCCCCTGGACACCCCCACCCACTAGACACCCCCCACCCAACTAGACACCCACGCCCCCTTGGACACCCCCTACCCCCTCAGACACCCCCACCCCCACACACCCCTTTGGACACCCCCCCCCCCCAGACACCACCCCACCCCCTGGACACCCCCCACCCCAGACACCCCCAACCCCTCGGACACCCCCCCACCCCCTAGACACCCCCACCCCCTGGACACCCCACCCCCACCGACATAGATACCCCCACCCCCTGGACACCCCACACCCCTCATACACCGCCTGGACACCCCCCCCCCTCCCCGAACACCCCCACCCACTTGGATGGCCCACCTGGACACCACCCCACCCCCTGGACACCCCCCTAGACACCCCACCCCCTTGGATAGCCACCCCACCCCCTAGACAACCCCCCAACACCCTGGACACCCCCTAGACACCCCCACTCCCTGGACACCACCCATCCCCTAGACAACACCATCCACCCCTCCTGGACACCCCCATCCCTTGAACAGCCCCCACCCCTCCAGGACACCCCCAAAGCCCTTAGACATCCCCCACCCCTTGGACACCCCCCCCCCTCAGTCACCCTCACCCCCTGGACACCCCTTAGACCCCTGCACCCCTATACCCTCACCCCCCCGGACACCCACACCCCCTTGGACAACCTCCCCCCCAGACACCCCCACCCCCTAGTCACCCCCACCACCCTAGAAAGCCCCTCCCCCCCCCGGACACCCCCACCCCCATGGACACCCACCCACCCCCTAGACATGCCACCCCCATCCCCTAGACACCCCCACCCCTAGACATCCACCCCACCCCCAGGACACCCCCACCCCCTTGGACACCCCCCTAGACACTACCCCACCCCTGGACACCCCACCCCCCCACCCACCTTGGACACCCCCACCCTCTTTGATTTCCCCCAACCCCATGGACACCCCCACCCCCTTGGACAGCCCCCCCCCCACCACCTAGAAAATGGAATTTTGGAAGTCATTTATCCATTTTTATATCTAATTACATGTGAAAAGTGTGAAAAGTATTAGTCAATCTTCAATAACATTGATTTCATCTAAAATCACCAATGCCTATGAATTAAATTCTGAATTTATATTCTTTATGCCATATTCTATATTCCATGTTATTCATATTTTGTATGCCATATTAGTTATATTCTATTATGTATTCCATATTAGCCATTTTTCCATATTTTGTATTCCATATACTAAATTCAATATTGTATGACATATTTTGTATGTGTTATACATAATTAAATTTTGTATGTATTGAATTTGGAATTGATTACACTCTACGTAATTCATAATTCTGTATTTAATTCATAATTCATTTTTATGAGTTATTCATTCATAATTCATAATTCAGTACATAATTCATTCTGTTTTTATTCAATTGAGAATTAAATTCTTAATTATATATTGCATAGGGTAATTAGGTTCTAAATAGAATTCTGAATTCAATTAAATTATAAATTTTGTATTCATCTTTGAATATACATGCTTATAATTTCAGGTGCATAAGGGAATTCAGAGGGGGAGGCAGGTCGGCTTGGTGTTTCAATTGTAGCAAGGCTCTACAAACGGTTGTAAACTATTGTTATATGTGTGAAAAGTGACTTTATACTAATTTTTTGCATAAAACCATTGGTAAAACAATATATAAATGGTTAGTAAACCATTGGTACAGAACCTTTTATCAGTATTTACCAATGGTTTTATATAAACCGTTGGTAAAGATTTATTCCAACGGTTTTAGAACCATTGGAATAGATCTAAGATTCATTAATTTGTAACAGTTATCAACTATTGGTATAATGTTATACCAATAGTTAGCTGAAACCATTGGTATAATGTGAATTCTAGATCCATATACCAGCAGTTATATTATAACTGTTGGGTTAATTCTATCTTGATGGCTAACTAGAAAATAGTTTTTAGTCCTTTACCAATGTCGTGAAACTGTAGGTATAAGTCATGTTTATAGCAGTGTGTTTTTATGATTGAATGCTATTTATGAAACCTATTTATTTTCCATGGTATATGTAATTATTAAATTATGTTTATAAAACCCATTTCATTCTATTTTTTCATATATGATGAATGATCAATGTTCATGTGGAAGAAATGTTTCTGGTTTTTATAATGTGATCATTGGGACCTATATCTCCATCTAATGCATTGGTCAATAACTTATAACTCTTGAGATATACATTCCTATAAAAGGGAGTAATGTAGGTTCAATGAAAGGATTTTTCCACTATTATAGTCTTGGGAGTGAGTCTTGAATACTAAGATTGACATGGGAGTGATCTGTGGCTACCAATATGGTATGGAGTGTGAACCCATAGGACTGGAATGACTATGGTAGTAAATCCTTGACTACTTTAGAAATTTTTTTATATATTTTTTGTGTTTTCAATAATTTGGTATCTTATTTATGTGTTATGATTTCATGGATTATGCTCCTGACACCATTATAATTTTTTTCTTATGAAATGACAATCGTTATTCCATGAATCCTTTAAATAATATTTCATATACAGGGTATGATTTTCAAATATTATGCATATGTTCTCATTCACTTATGTTTATATTATTCTTACATATCTCTCATGTTTACCCTTACTAATCAGTTTAGTTCACCCTTTCTTATGATTGTTTTCACTAGGATTATAAGAAAGGCATTAAGTCCAATTCATCAAAAAGGTTCTAGATATAGATAAATATAAAGAAGAAGAAGTAGATTTTAGTGTTTATGTTTCCTTGTTTCCAAATCTATTAAACGAATATAGTCATAAGGTTTTTGATTGTATAAAATATGAAATGTTCCTAAATAATGACATATTGTCCATGTTCATTAATCCTAGTTTATTATAGTGTATGATCACACACCCTATATTCATGTCGTTCTTCTGTTCATCCATTTTCTCTTGTCAATGAAAAAAATATAAGAAAATACTGGATGAGGATAGTACTACAAGAATGATGTATGTGTTCTACTAATTGTCCCTCAAGTGTTACTATTTTATAATAAAGTTCATTGTTCCACATGTTGACTCCACCATGATTTTACCCTAAATTGGGTATGTTTTAAATTGGTTACCATGTTTAGAAACCAAGGACCTATTAGAACAAAATTTCATGTTGAGATTGATTACCTTAGAAGTAGACATTCCCTTATGTGTTCCTACTAACATGCATAATTTTATTTCATGGTAATATATCCTAAACACCTATTTTTGTTTTTGGATTCTCTGTTAAATGATGAGATCATATTTTTTTAATGAATGTTGTGTTTTGAAATTGACAATTCCCTTATAAAATATAATGAATTGAACTTTCTCATAGTGGTATGACCGTGTCACTTGATTAAATGGAAAAATGGTTATACCCGTGTTTTTACTAAATGGTAATGGATTATTATTTATTAAATGGATTGTATTAATTCCAATAATCACTTATCATTGTTGCTTTTCGAGCATGGATTCCTTGTAATAATATGATATGGAAATGATAACCCCAACACTTTCATATCTAAATGGTAATGATGACCCTGTTGAATTTATATATATATATTAAATATGGGCATTGATTCAGTTACTTTGATGACATACATGAATAACATCACATGGGGTATGATATAGCCATGATTTCTCTCATATATATTAGATAAAGGCATGATATCCCTTTTGATAAAATATATGAATGATGTCCCTTCTTATATGATTATATAAACAGAATCCCTACTCTATGATACTGTGCAAGGAATCCATGTGATGTTATACCAATCATAGTGTCTAGATATTATGATACTAGATATGGAGTCCCAATATAGTGATATTTATCATGGCATCCCTATACTATGTTATTTAGAATGGAATCCCTATTCTATGATATTGGGAATGGATCCCCCTTTACTACTATGATATTGGGCCTAGATTCCATTATAAATGTGACACTGGGCATTGCATATTGTAAAACCAATTTAAAAATATTCTAAAATGGGAAAAATTAGGTAGTGTCAGACAAGTTTACTTTGGTAATTTTATCCCACCCATTTACAATAATTGTTACTACTTTATGTTATTATATATGAACCCTTCTATGTCAGACACATAGAATAGAAATTTATAAAAATCGTTGAATGTGGACTACTGAGTTTATATCACACCCTATCTGGGCCACCTATGGAATATGGGTATACTAAATTCTTGTACCTGTAGACAAGGGGAAACAACTTATTATGGATTATTGAATTCTTTCATGTATTATTATGGGAACATGGTTGCAGATGACTCGGCCAGAGCACATAATGCTTATATAGACTTTTGTAATTTTTCTAACTTTTTGTATAACATATATTTAATGCTTACATCTATACGTATTTTCAATATTTATAGAGACATTACATACATTATCATTTTTGAATAAGATTTATTTTTTAGTTATTAGTTGTTTATTATTTCTTAGATGATTATATTTTCTTATGGTAAGGTGGATTACTAGCCTATTAACTATAGTATCTATTTTAGATACTCCATTTTTTAAATATTCTTCCTCTATTCATATATAAATAATGATTTTGGATGTGCTCTAATGTCCTGAGGAAGGAATATTCAACCCATAGATTCGTCGTAGGCCATCACTTCTAGTCAAAATCCCTAGTCATTCGAGGAGATTCCCTTGATGAAATGTGGCCCATTGGGCTCGACAAACCTCTGAGTGGAACCGGTTGTTGGGAGGTATCATTATCCATGAAAAATATATTCAAAAAATTTCATTTCAAACACCAATTATTTCATTATAATTATTTTTTATAAAATCAACCATGAACCCAAAATTAATATTTCTTATAACATATTTTCAATTTTTTAAAATCAACATCAATCATAATTTATTCTTTAAATAAATTATGATAGGGTTGTTTCTTAGAATAGTTTATGTAAATTTTATTAAATTAAAATTATCTCTATCCTTATATATTTGGGGTCAACAGTAGATATTCAATTCATATATACATTGTTGTTTAGTTGTTTTTTTATTCATGTTCTAATTTTTTAAATTTAGTAACCATGTTGTGAATAATGACATCAATGGTGGTATCATATTTTATCATTAGTTTCAAGGATAGAAGTTGATATTTTAATAATTTATTAAATATAAAAATTATTTTCTCATCTTTTGTATTTTATTATTTTGACCTATAAATTTTATTATTTATTGTTTTTTGTGATACTCTTTACCATACTCAGTATTTTAGGTTTTAGTGACTTGTATGTAGGGAGTAATGAATACCCAGGATATGTTATCCTTAATTGTATATTATATAGAAAACCTAAAAATTGAAAATTAAATGAAGAAAAATAAATCAAATGTGATCCTGTAATCATAAACAACCATTGAATATTCAATGTTTCATACCCTAGAGTCAGAATTCAACATGTGGGACCAAGAGAAAATAATCATGGATAAAAAATAGAGGTATATTTTACATATAATACTAGATTTTATGATAATCATGATTCCCATGCTTGTTAGGTTCAGAAGACTATTAAGAAAGTGAACTTATTGTAGTACGTGAGTATGAAAAAAACAAACTACAACAAACTAAAAGTAGAAAAATTAAAATAAGGAGAAGAAAAAAGAAGAAGAAGATACCTCTTATATTGAGAATAGACAATGATTCATTGTTAAATTTGGACAACAAATAAATATAGAAATAGAGGAAAAAGATATGTATTCCATATTTATAAAAAAAGTTTATAGATCCACACAAGATGAATAATAAAAACAAGTTGAACCATGTGATTAGTACAATGAGGATAAAATAATCTTAAAAAATATAATATGTTGAACAATTGGTTATGGTGACCAAGAAAATCAATGAATATACTAAACAAAAATAGCCAGTTATTAATGAAAAAAATAATAAACTGTTTAGATAGATTCTAAAATCCTTTTAGTATTCTTCGTACTATTCAGACTTTGGTCACCACCACCGAGTTCCACACTAATTTCAATGAGGTTAAGTCAAGATGAATTTTTTGGATTTAAATATAAAAAATTGTTTAAAATAATATGGTCATATCTATTACAGATTCCAATCTGTTATACCAAGAATGGTCGAGCTAGATGACCATTAATAATATAATAGATTCGAAGAGGAAACCAATGTTTTATTTCATTAAAAGAGTTTATATTGATTTATTTATTAGGATATAAATTTATATTTTTACTTTATTTAAATTCCAAGTATTATTTTTATCATTATTTTATTGGAATGAACTTTTACTTCTATTATATTTTTTTGGATAAAGTCAGAAAAAATATAAAAAAAGCGTCATGAATGAAGTAGAAATGTTATAGGACCATTACACATTGTGAACAATGTTCACATCATCAAATAAAAAAAGTACATTTTATTAATTATATACATGCCATGAATCTGGTGCAAGAAGAACATGTGTAGATAACTTAAAACCAAAACAAAAAAATGCGTGTAAGTGTTTCAATTCATAATTTCACTATTGTATTTCACAAATTTATTTATAGTTTTTAACTACAAATTTCATGCCCCAAATTTGATCCTTTATATAATCAACTGAACTTGAAGACATAAACTACATAGAAAAATTATCATTGCATGAATATAAAAACCATTTTCCATATATTTTAATAAGAATAGTGAGGAAAATAACTTGTGGAAAACCTTGTATATGCTTTATTTTGAAAATGATGATTTAGGGGATCATGTTGATCATTGAAAATAAAAATTTTATTACATTATTCTATGAATTTAATTTATGATATGTTCATTAGCTAAATTAATTATTCACATTAATTTCTATAAGGGATTGTCCTAGCCATTTTTTCATTCATGATACATCCTTTGATCCAACATTTTATACTATTTCTATACTATATTTCTTGTAAAAATATATCTTTTATCTTTTATTACTTTTTTGCCTCTAGTAAAATCTATATCTGAATAGAATCACATTTAATATGATTGATGCATCTATGGTTATAAATTATCCTAATACCTACCTTATATTAATCCATTTTAAACCCATATAATAAATGAATAATATTTCAAGGGAATATCAATATTATAATACCATATAATTATATCCTATCTTACTCAAAATATTTTTCATGATTTTCAAAAATAACATTGGGGAAATGAAACATATTGGAAGGGATGATTTTTTTTATAATGAATAAGTGTGGGATATTTCATTGTGAATATAGAGACCATGTTTTGTAAAACATAAGTAAGGGGAATAGAAAATTATAGTTTATATTCTCTTCTTGATTAATGACATCCTTAGTTCATTTAAGTGGTGATGTTGTGGCCTCATGAAGTTAGATCATATGCGGTGTTTTTGAGATTATTTGTCAATGGGATTTGATATATTTGATTATTTTGGACATATTCTATATTTTAAATTTTTACAAAAAATATCACATATATATATTTATGTTTATGACTTGTGATGTGATGATGTTATTATATCTTCATTTTGATATTTTTTTTGTTTACACTATTTTATATTTATATTTATTATTTTTGGTGATCATGATTATTGGTTTGTATGGCCATCAAATTTATGGATGTGTAATAACATATTTTCATGTGTGAACCCATTCTCAAATGGTTATTTATGATACACTAGTTCTTTTAGCTAGCTCGTAGCGATCAGGAACATTCTATGGGTTTTTTACATTACAACGTGAGTGATGGGTATGTTCAACTTCAGATGGTTCATTAGAAAACTGTATCAAAGGCCTCTTTTAATTTCAGGGTTGGTGGAAGACAATATATAGGACCATCAGTGCATGAGATATGGATGTGGTGGAGTGCATGGAAAACTATTCATCAGGTCAAACCCCAAGATTCCATGTTTTATTGGGGTTATATTTATTATTTGAGATAATTTTCTTATTATTTTGATGAGATTTGATTTTTTTGATTTATTTAATCTGGTTTTCATGAAGAAATCATGAGTTACATTGAGAAATATTTAGTATTAGGGTGGAACAAGGAAGAAGAGAATAGGTGCACTATTAGTGGGGCCATGCAAGGCCTATGTGACGAGGTATATAATCTTCTAGTGTTTTTACCATGATTAGAACATGGCTTATCTAACTAATATCCAACCCATTCATAATTTTAAAATGATTAAAACATTTATGTTTTCAAATATAGTTTTTTAATTCTTGTTTTATGTTTATGTTGTTTATTTGAGTACAATTATAAGGGTTTCTTACTGTTTATTTTTTGTTTTATGATAAATAATAGTGTATAGAATATGTTTTAGGTTGTGTATTGTAGATATTGACTCCCAAAATAACCTCTTCTAGGAGTAAAGAGGGGGTTGTGGAGCATTTATAGTAGCAAGAACTCTAATTAATCTCGCTTTAGTGGGATCAATGATCTGTATGATTCAGCACATAGGTCAGTAGGGTGAAAGGGGATATGATCAGAAAATTTACCATAATTATGAGTTAATTAAGTGTAATATACTATTTCTTCTTGGTGATATATCTTTTCATGACCCTATGGAATGGATCGAGATGATTCAGTGCATATTATGTATTCTAAATTCCCCTATGTACTCAAAATTATGATTCATTGGATACATGTTGAAATTAATTGGTAGGAAATGATAGAAATTCATGGTTAAAGAGAAGAGGCATGAGGATCTCACCTGGAATTCATTCCGAATTTATTTTCATCAGTAATATTATCATGTGGAACTAATGTTGGTGACAGACTATGATATCATGATGTTGTACCAATGAGATCATTCAATGATGGATTGTTTTCTCTATTTGTCAAGTTATTCTATTTATCTCATGGGATCCTCATGAATAACCAACTCAAGGTGAGACATTTTTAAATGGTCCTGAAGGCCAAGAACAAATCGATGTGAATTCTCATTTTTCAATAGATTTATTCATAGGTTATTGATAAAGTGTCTATATATAAAGAAAACATAGTAGGGAAGATAGGTGTTAGTATATTTTCTTAATTATTGTGAAGTTAAAATATTTCTTCCTCGTGCAATATGAATATGTGAGATAAACATCATCGGAGAAGTGGAAAGGGTTCTCCTGATTCATCAAAATTGGAATTTGTGTATTCATCTAAATGTAAGTCGGTTAATTGTTATCAGTGCTGGTAGAATGGACATACCAGAACTAATATCCCATAGGCACTGACTATGTCACACCATTGTGGGAATTTGGGACTTCTTCATCACTTTTGTATGGGCTTTATTCAAAGTACCGGTGCTATTTTTTAATTAACTAAATGTTAAAATGTGATATCAGATGTTTATAATGGTATGGGATGTCACATTCAATCTATAGGGTATTATCGTCCGGATAAGAAGGGTCATCATGGTCCTAATTTAGGAAAACCATATCCAAAAGATTTGGAACCTACAAATTCCAAAAATGGTCCGACCACCATGATAGGTATGATTTTTATCGCTTTTAATATAGATTATTTTTCTTTATTTATATTGGTGTTTCTCATTAATTTATATATTTGATGTTTTTTTTACTCTTTTGGTATGTGAGAATTGATGATTTCATTCACGGTGGATCTACTTACCTTATTGATATGGAAAATGGAAGATGTTTTTATTTACCAAAAGATGTTTTTTTTACTCTTTTGGTATGTGAGAATTGATGATCTCATTTATTTCATGTTATTTATCTCATTTTTTCATTATTTTTATATATAAGGCATTAGTTGTTTGTCTTCATGTGCTCTTGGACCATTACCCTGAGGAAATTCTGAATGAATTTTATTGGCCCTCACCCCAATTATAGGTTGAGTTCACTATCAATATATTCCATGAGATGAGACCCATATCATTATAGTCATACCAAATAGATCATATAAAGATGAAGGAGTTAATGTTTTAATTGGATGACCTTAAAATAAAATTTTTATTCATTATACTGTGCCACATTGGGTGTTTCTAGTTCTACATTAAATAAATGTGAATGAGAAAACCTAAATTTTAATAGATTAGGAAAATATTTATTAGGTGACCATTAAAAAAATACTTGTTACCTCAAATTGAGAATATTTTTTATCAACTAGGGGATCTCAGTGGTTATCAAAAACATACCTAAGGTAATGGTACCAATAGTTTAGGGTCTGAGGCATAAACCTCTAGAAATGATGCTGGTAGGAGTGTCTTAAATCCAATTGATCATTGCAATTATAATCTCAGTGGATGGGTGGAGTTTGATATGGTTTCTTTCTAATCTGAGTCTGAAGATGTTTGAGGATGGATATTGGGTTTCCTTTACCAGTGTTTAGGTCACACCCCCTATTGGTTTTTAGATTGATGTGATCGGTCATTTGATAACTACATTTAGTTGATTATAAAATTCATAAATTGTGGGGAGACCAGGATAGATTTGTCCTGATCTCCCGATGGTACCCTCTTCTTTATAAAGTTTATATGATTTATTTTAACATTTAGGGTGTGTTGATGCATTATGGGTATTTTTCTAGTTGATTTATTCAAAAGGGATAGACAAAGATGCTTTATTCGTTTAGGAGTCTATAATTGTGTCCCTAAATGATATGATCCTCTATGGGTTTTTTGTCCCGATGTTTTACCCATTTGAGGATCAATGAATAAAGGTGTTTCTTCATCCTCTTGACATCATAGTGTGGGAGTGTAATTTAATCATCATGGACTTTTTGATCAATATACTTCCTTCTCATATTATAAAAAATGTCATTTTTCTGATCCTATATTGGGAGACTATGTCAAACCAATTTCATCCCATAATAGTGTTGATGATGGTCAATAAGCTCATGCACATGTATGTCTAATTGATCATTAAGATTCATGGTGAGGCTTCAGTGAATTTTTATACTAAAATTACCATTTTATTCTTGATTATTGTTTATTATAAAGGAATCATTTTGAACTATGTTGAATTAGATCATGACTTATTTCTCATAGATAGATGGTCATATATATAGGGCTATCTAGATTCATGAGGATACGATTTTTCTATATGAGATTTAATTGTGGGGTTCATGGGAAAAGTATATATCAATGGAATATTTATCATAGAAAAAAAAGGAAATGAACCTCAGTTAAGTTGGATTTATTTGGGACATTGTATGGTTTTTCACGTTGGTCCCCATCATGTTAGGATGAGTTGGGTGATCATTCTTTATTCAGATCGAGTCTCATCCAGGTGATGATGATGAATGTGAAATTACCACAAAAGTGGTTGTATATGGTCTAGAGTTAGCATAATACATTTATAAATTGTCATCATTTCCCATAGGGGTACAATTATGGTGATCATGTGTTCCCCTTAGTATTAATCCAACTAGGACATCGTCACTTTGGAATGTAGTTGATATTGGTGTTGAGTAATGTTGATATGTTTAAGACTATGGAGAATCATGGGAAGGTAATTTATATACTGGATTATTCAACATGATTTTCCTTTATTGAAAATGTTTTCCATGTATCCTCGGTGAAGAAATATCATACATACCCATCTCATTTGATAGAGTGGGATGACATCAAGATAAATCCTGACACCACCATTGTGGAGTACCCTATTCAAATCTTGGCCTATCAGAATAATATTTTCTATGATATGTTTTTTTCAACAATCTCTGTTAATTGGAATCTTAGGGAGAGTATCCATGAGACATGGGAGGTTGAATGTTTTTTGGTGGATTAGTGTAATCACTTTTTTTCTTCTAAATATCCTTGAGTAATTTGTAGGGGAAGAAAGTGGTGTGGTGGGGAGAATCAAAAAACTTATCAGGTTGATGGTACACCTTATTTTAATGTTTATTTATTTATTTTTTTATCTATTTATTATTGGAGTATTAAAGAGTTAGAGTTTTAGAGCCTCACTTTTTTTGAAAATCGTCCTCGGTGCATAGTTGGTTCATAGTTAGTTAAATTATGAAACTAATTGTGTGAGAATGATTCATGGGGGGAAATTGGATTTTTCATGTCTTTATAATTGTTTTTCTAACCATTAATGGATCTCAAGAAATAATATTGATGAAGTTTTTGGGAGATGGTGGGTCATGCAGGATTGGAACAAGGGTTGTCTGATTATGACTTCAAACAGTGTGGTCTGTCTAGATCATTAAGATAAATGATTTTTTTATTATTTCCCTTTCTATTTTTTCACATTATCACCCAATTTCCTTAAACATTCATGTGACAATTATCCCCCACACATAATTGGTTCTTCCCTTACAATTTCAGTTTATTTATTTCTTCCTTTGGTGATCTTTTTCAAGGTAATAATGATTTCTTCTAGATTTCTCCTTCTTTTCCACTTGTTTATCATTAATCTTCATATTTTATGGATGTAAGACACAAAATATTTTGATTTGAATTATCCAAGTGTTTTTATTGTTTTTTTGTGTTGTTTTTTTTGTCATAGGTGCGTGGGGACATCTCATTCAAAAATCTTGGGGTTTTTATAAAATGTAAAAATATTTCGAATGATTTAATGTTTGGTGCATCTATTTTAGTGTGATTTTCAATGGATTTCATTATAATATTTATTTCTTTTCCTTTTTTTCGAATTAAATTACCAATAATATGAGTTATTGGTGATTTTTTATCCATGATTCTTGTTATCATTTAAATGGGATAGAAATTTATTGTTTTAATGTAGGTTTTCAAAGTGATTTGTCTTTTTTTCTCTCTATGTATTTCATAAAATGATTTAAAGAGTTTATATTATTTCAAATAGGTTTCTCATGTTTTTCATAGAGTTCATTCATAGTTTTAAAGGCACGGTTTTTTATGGAAGTTATATATTTATGAATATGGATTTTAAATTGATTATGAATTTTTCATGTGATAATGATTATGTTTTTAGAATTGTGTAGAACATGGGAGGCATTGACTGTGTCTGTGTGTACAAGACATAGATAAATGGATCCATAGACTATGTCTAGTACAAACTAGATAATGTTGACTAGATAACATAGGGATCATTTTTAGGAAGGTTGAGAGAGCATCTGAAACATTGTCATGTAAATTGAGAGTTCCCTTGTAATTATTGTTGTGTCCTGATAATATTAGGATCACATTAAAACATTTTATATCTTGTTTAGTTGTCTAGAAAAAATCTTCTCTTAGAAAATGTTACAGTAGACCTGATTGGATAGAATTTATAGTGGGTAGTAATTTTGAATTGATAGTTTTCATAATCTCTGTGCATGACTCTACTTATTTGTATTATTTTGATATATTATTCTTAATAAATTTTTATTATTGGGTGGTATATAATGATTTTATTATTATCCCCATGTTTATAACATGTTTTGGTTGTGTGGAGATTTTTTATCTTGTGTGAATTTTTTTCTTTATTTGATAATGGGATACAATGCATTAAAAATATGAACTTTTTTTAAGAAGCAAAGAGATTTATATATTAATTTTCTTATATAAACTCAATTTTTAAAGATAATTTCGTTTTAAAAATGTATTTCCAAACTATTTTAATGGTTTTGATGGGTAAAATTCATACATAGATTCATGGTGGTATCTTTCTGGGTCATTTTACTCACAACCATCATAGACATTTATGCATATTAAGACCATGTTTTTAAGAAACATGTTGGGAATGGGAAGAATGTAGTTATGTGGACCTTCTAGATAAATAATGTCATTTTTTGTAGGGATAGTAGAGATTTTGTCTCATATAGTTGGTTCATGTGGGGTATATTTTAGATTCTATATCATTGGGTTTCGATGTACTGGTTTCTTTGTATCTTATTCATCATTTTTATTTTTAACTATGGATATAATATGCATATATTTTTTTATGAAATTTTAATTGATAATGTAATGATATTTTCATTTGTTCATTGTACTATTTGAACTGTTTTATATTTATATCTATTATACCAGATCTGCTTATTTGTAGATTGGAATGGTTTTCCAATTAATGGATAGCTTATGAAAAAAAAACATTGGTATAATGATTACCAAATGGTTATTTTTTATTTCTTTGTGCTTTTAGTTAGCCCATAGTGACCAAGAATGTACTTTAGGTCTTATGGTGTTCAAGCTCAGGTGAAAACTCAGTTCAACCTAGGATTGTTCACAATAAATGAAGACTTTTTTAAATATCAAGGTATTCTTGTTGGATCACTATTATGTTGGATATTATCTTTATATTTAGTGGTAGAGTAAAATGTCAAATGGATTATGGACATATATATCAAAAGATGGAATCCCCGTCAAATATGGAGAGACCCTTGATCGTTTGGAGATAAAATATGTTTTAACAATGTAGAATCAGTTTTGATAATTTTTATTGGGTTTGGTTAATGGAGTAGATCAGAAAAAATGTAATATGATATAAATCACACATCATATATTTGATTTTTATTCACTATTTTTTTTGATATTATAGATGTATCGTATGTATATCGATGAGTAAAATAGAGTGTAATTATGTTGTTAATTTGATTTATTATTTATTATAAAGTCTTCTGACTCGGTAGTAATAAGATTTATATCAATGGAACATTTCTATGTGGTAATACAATTAACTAAAATTATTTTAGAATAAAAACATAGATGAAATTTTTCTAGTGCTTGAGAGAAAAATATAATGTTTTATTTAATAAGAAATGTTTATTGATAACATATTATTGAGAAATAGAGATGAAAATTACTTGATGATTGATGTTTTTTACAAGAGGTGGATTATAGTCTCTCTTATTACAATGAAATGACAGAATTGACATAGGGGGATAATATTTTTTGATTGGGAGGAAAGTGAATCATCCTATCAAGTGAAATCATAGTAGGTCATGTCCCTAAATAATCATAAAAGTGGAAATTGAGTAAAATCATGTGTTGTATAACATCATGAATCCAAGGATCATGAAAAGTGGTAGATTCTCAAAGGAAGTGGTGTGATTTGGATTTGATGTCAATGTGCATGTAGAAATCATAATGATTTCATGCATATGTTTAGAACATGGGTGGGGATAGGATTCATGGAAGAAGGATAAATCATAATGATGCAAATTAATGTTGGATTCATGATGGGTGGTCCAAAAAATCCAAAAGGAGATATTATTGGCATCCATTTGATAAATAATTATTAGATTGAGTTCTATTTTTTTCGTTCAGTGTTACTTTAGTTGTGATGGGTTTTCTATAAAAATGGATGTTTAGATGTTTATTTGAAGTCAATATAATTATCATGGAGAATTTATAGATAAATTCAGTTTGAGAAGATGGTTAGTAACACATAAAATTCATATAAGAACTTATTTTTGGATATTTTTTCTTATGGAATAACTGGATGAAAAAGAGAAATAGTATTTGGATTATCTTGTGTGACAAGGTAAATTTGATGACATTTAATTTATAAATATTGGATTATAAAGATTTATTTCACATTAATTATAGTATATATATATTTATCCACATATAACTAAACCTATAAAAATATGATGTGAGTGAAAATAGTATTTTTTATGGTCAACATCAAATTATTCCTTGATGATGTTCACTAAACACATAATGCAAATAATCATAGGGCCTAAAAATTCTTTTTCTTAATTACCATAAGCTTAAAAAAAATCATTGTTAGAGAATGTGATCCAATAATTATAACAAGATATATTTAAATATAAAAATATTATAAAATTATAGTCTAAAAAAATAATATGAATTTATTTTGTGAATTCTTTTGCATGGAAGTGTAATCCTTCTTTTTATAACTAGAAAAAATAGTTTATGTCCTTCAATATTCTATATTCAATACCAATTTCTACACATAGTTTTAAAAATATAAATAATATGTTAAATTATGACTATTAATGTGTTTATGTTTATATCAGTAGTTCATGTATATTTCACCTATTATAGATCATGTTCTAACATAAAAGTGAAACCCAATTTAAGAAGATAATTCATAAAACTCTTATTTTTATCATTCATTTATGATGAGTCCTATAAAAATATGATAAATAAAATATCATCTAAATAGAATAATAATGTAAATAGTAATATTATATATTCTTGTAATTTTCAAATGTTTATATAAGTTATCATTATTTGGTATTGATTTACTTAATGGACTTTAATGAATTCTAAACCAACAAGATATATACCTTTTTTATTCATCCAACTTACATGGTAATCATAACTATATGATATCCACGTCTCTATTATCAACACTATATATTTTCAAAATATTATTTAATAAATATAATTGTAGAATAAATGAAATTGTATAAATTAATATTTACAAAATTATCATCTAAAAAATTTTCATCACTATAAATAATTAATTGTATTCATCTTAATGTTTGAATCATGATAATATCACCATAATATAAAAGTATTCCAATGATGCTTTAGGAGGATATTAATTTCATTCCAATCATATGTAGCTCACTATTTATTCATCCATTACCTTCCCTCACTACACATCATGTATTGATATGGAGATATGTCTATAATTTGATCAAATATTTAATAAATGGAAAATTAAAAATATCAATACATATACAAAATAAAAATGTTTACCCAAACAAATTTAATAACATAATATGGATTCACATGAAGAAGAAAGATCATAAGGTTGTGAAATTTCATCAGTGATGCATATAGGATGCTATATATAAATAAGAGTATCATATACATCCTTTATCGAAATCTATATCCAATAGTAGTAATAATATCCTATTGTGGAGGTAGATTATAATTCCCACTATGAGTAATAATTGATGGTGGATAAATATTTTGAGTAGGGGGTACCGACATCAGATTTGGTCGATAATAATTTAAGGATTATCCAGATAGGAAACATTGAAAAAAGTTACATTATATAATTGAATGTGGTTTGATCTATAAATTAATATAAAAATTGTCAATCCTTAAATATTATCCATGAATGAAATATCAACCTTTTAAAAATAACTTTAAATACAACAGAAAATTCAATTATCAATTGATCATATGCACGAAACAAATTTATTCCCTGTGATGTCAAAATATAATTACCTTTTGTTAGGTTCTATCAATTTTTTTTAACTTCCTCGAATCCACAGTTATCTATATACATCCTTCTCATTTCACTGAATTAAAACATTTTAATTTCATCATACCAACACAAATATTAAATTAAAAATCCTATATTAATATTTTATCCTTAAATCCAAAAACTATTAACTTTAGATAATTGAATAGTCAAAAAAATTTGATAAATAAATAATTAAATTAAAATGTCATATTTCTTACATGTGATTTGAACAATCTTCGGAACTCTTTACAATGTATTATCACTTTATTTCAATGTAGAAAAGAATTATGTTTTCATTTTAGAATTTCTATAAGATTCCTATAAAATGATACATTAACTAAAATGTGATTATGATAATTACTTCATGTATCCACTAATGATTCCTAATTAAACAATGTTATGTGAGGTGCCATATCTTGATCTCTAATACTAAATATAACCAGTTGATATGAACCATAAATTATCTCTCATGTCATTTTATTTTCCATGATCAACCCATTTATCGGTCTTAAAAGAATGTGGTTTACCCATAGTATCATCTCCTCACTCAATGCTCTATGGGACATACTTCTCTAGGGAAGCAGCCAAAACAGACTCCATTGAAAAACCAAATCAGGTAAATCCGGTCAGGCCTTTTGAAGTAGTTTTTCTTTTTTCCCATGAAGGAATTCCTTCCCCCACCCTTTCATTCTCCTTCATTTGAATATCTCATTGACTTTTCCTCACAACTCTCTTATGAATATTTTAATTATCCTCAGCCAACTAGAGTCAACTAGAAAGGTCAAAAAAATGGGCCACTATAGGATGAATAGATACAAAGGAATACAAGTTTTGATGATAACAGAAGATCAAGTAGTGTAGAAAGTGAAATAAATTATACATATCCATCACACATATAATGTTTAACTAAACATGAAAAACTAGAAATATAAAACAACACCAGAATAAGAGGATGCAATGTGACCATCCATCACCACAATACCAGCCTACAATAAAGGAAATGACCAACAATAGATACTAGGACAATTTTGTTGCTACATAAAAAATTAATAATAGAAAAAACAACCATTATTTAATTTTTGTACCCCCTTTTGGTATCCAAATATTAAATTAATCAACCAAACTAGACCCCACAGGACCCCACAAAAAATTCTCATTTATGGAACAACATATATAATGAAATAATTAGCACATATCCATGACACATACAATGTCATGATGAATATGAAAAATCCAAAAGATAAAACCAAACCAGACTGACATATCTCCATGTGACCGTCTGACATGTCCTTACCATCCTGGTAAGAAGATGATGACTAAAAAGGGAAACCATTACCTCTCCACAACTACATTAAACATAAAAAATGAATCCAAATAGAATTACTTAATTTTTCTCTAGTTTTTTCCTTTCCTAAAATTTATATAATCACCCAAACAAGACCACATAGAGGAATAAAAACTATATATCCATGATATAAACAATATCAATACAAATAGGATAAATATAGAAGATAAAACAACACTAGGCTAGCATGTCCTCATTTGACAATCTTTCACCACCATATCATCCCACATAAGAGATATCAAAACATCTCCACCACTATGTAAATGAATAAAAATGGATCCCAAATACCAATATTAAATTTTTATCCCCTCTTTTACTATTGTTATATTTTTCTTAATCTGTCAAATTGGACCCCAAATGACCACAAAACACCTTCATATTTATACAACAACATCATTATTTTAGTATCTCAATCCTATTTATGTTCTAATATGATATGGATAGTTAAATATACCCTATATTATAATAGTTTATAGTATTCAACCTTGTGTATATTCATGACTTTTTAATCAAACATTTATTATTGGGAAGAAAAAAACTAAACTCATGGAAATAGGATGTTCCAATTTTTAAACCAACATGACAAGAACTTATTTAAATAGTTTCATGTAAATGTGATTAAGGTTTAGTCATGTCGACCCATATGTTAAAAATCATATGTGAGATCATGTTTGGGTTGAGAGATAATACATTTAACCAATTAAATTTTTCTTTGATGGTAACCATCCATGACTTGACACAATTTAAATGCGTATAGGTTGTAATCATAGTAATCTATTATGACCTGAATAGTGTTTTAAATTAGTTGCATAGGATGTCCTATAATTCCTAGTGTATCCCGATAAAATTTTATTATTTATTTGCATTATTCAATGTGTATGGAATGTGTTATATGGTTTATTCTATATAAAAATGACGGGTTATATAAGTGATAAATTTTAAATGTGTTGGGTTACCATTTATATTTATTTAATGGGTTAGATGGATTATGTTTGGGATAGAACCATTTATAAATAGTTCATTTCAAATAAACCCATTAAATTAAATAACTCAGTTTTGTGAATAGTTAATAGGCTTGGATTAGACTAAGTCAGTGACTCAAGTGATTCAACTCTACTAGATCAGGACAAATTCTTTTCTTCATTTGAAAGATAGAACATTTCACCCTCCAAAAACAATTATTCAAACTCATGTTGTACCCTCTCATCCAATAAAAACTAATGAATGACATCCTTAATAAATTGACCATCCTCTTCTCTCTTTTATATTTCTCAATAATGTATTATTTTAGAAACATTTTTCAACTACTTTCAAATCTCATACCACTCCATGTTTTTCTCTGTGTTAGATGTCCTCATAAAATATTGGTTAATTAATTATATTGTATATTTACACATTAATTTTATTTCCCACAATAAACACCAATAAAACATAACTGAATTCACTTACTCTCTATATGATGGTATTTCCACCTACTTTTTTCTATGTCAGCATCTTAGAGTAGAGATGGTGTTTCATAAAGTTAATCTTCCACTATTTCTTGAACAATTCATAAATTATTACTTTTATCATAATGGGATTCCTGATACATCATTTTTTCCAATTAATATATTTTCTTTTTTTATCCACTTTTACTCCTAAGTAATAAATCATTGATAGAAAAAAATTAAAATATTTTCAACCATATTTGATAGGATATCAAGCAGCCCTTTGTGCATAATCCACATATAATAAAAAGGGGGAAACCCCTATAAATCATTACTTATTAATATTAAAAAAGAAAATGATAATTATACTAGTGAAAAAAAATCATTGATATCATTTGAATAACTAACATATGAGATAGAAAATCATTCAAAAGGAAATGCAGATCTATAAAGGCATCATCATGAGTGTGGAATATGTTGTATAATTTTCTATGAGAACTTGTTTTGAGGGATGTGAATATGGAAGAAATATTTTTATTCTAGATTTATAAAGATGAAAACATGTTGTGTTCACAAGAGATATTTTGGTCTGAGACGGTACAACTATCTAAAATAGATAAAATTTTTGATCATCAACCCCTTTTTTTTCTTTAAACCATTTTTCTACATAGGAAAAAATATGGGATGGATAGTCATTGTTCAAAAGGGTAAATTTAATATTTTTTTCTTTATTTGGTTTAATAGGAATAACATATTGTTTAGATAGTATTTTTATGTTGATAGGAAACATTTTTATTATATTGTCATACCCTGGTGTCATTTAAAATTTCTAGTATAACTCCACCACAACATAATATTATCTATTCTGTGTTAACACCAGATGTAGAGTATTGGTGGTCAACCTCAATAGATGGATAACCATATTATTTCTAAAAAAATTGTTTGATGGAGTGAAGGTGGATATTCTTACAACTCACTTCCATTCTACAAGTGAGGATCTACTTAAAGAAAATAAGTGATCATTTTAGATGGAATACAAGGAAGTGACTAGAGTGTGTAGTGGGATGACCTCCAACATGAATACCAATGTTTCTAAACCTATTACTATAAAATCATGGGAAAGTTACAAGGAGGATGAATAAATAATAACTTATAGAATTGATCATTGAAATTGATTAATAATGATTATCTACATGAATTCCATGATTTTGGATCTCCAATTCAAATATTTAATTTAAATGTATTTGAGCATGTTTTTACCATAATAAATATTATGAACATGTTGGTAAAAAACACGATTGACATGAACTAATATCTAGATTGTAGAATAATGAGAAATTTCATCTATTGGGGGACCTGTGAAACAGTTGTATGATCATCGCACAATCATAATGGAATCTCCTTAATAACACAAGTGCACATATAATCAAAAATCTATAAAACCTATTTTTTTAGGATGATTGGAAGATATTATGGTCTAGATTATTTCTAAGAGGATGCAACATTGAGTAAATTTACAATTTTTATGTAAGAATATATGAGTGTCATGATGCCAGATTTTGAATTTCATTCTCATTTCCTGATGTGAATAGACTGATGCATGGTGTTTTTTCAAATAAATTTCTGAATTAATTTTCATTACCTAATGAGAATAGTCCAATATATCATGTTGGGTTGTAACATATAATTCTTGAATGTTTATTTTCTATATATAATAAATACACAATCTCTAGAGTGAAAATGATATCATATATGATTTCACCCACTATTTTGATTATTCTACTTTCTAAAAGACATGCATTAACTATGCCTTCACATAATTTGGTATGTGCTTTTAGGATAACATTATACCTGAACATAGACATGATTTTTTGGGTAGTATGTGCGATGTGTTTACTCGTTTGAAGTCTTGATTCATCATGTATATCTTCTTAATAAATGATAAATTTTATCTTCCACTTATTGAATAAAAGAAAATTACATTTTTTATTATTAAAGATATTTTTTAGAATAAATTTGAAACCTCACAAGTTCCTATACATTGTGAAGTTTTTAGTCCAATTAGAAATTTTCTAAGAGGTGGAGACAGATTTTTGCTTGGGATCAAAGGTTGAGTACAGTATTTACACACCCATTCTAAAGAATGGTGCAGCATTTTGAGGTGTGTTTGGGTGGTCTAGTAGTAGAACATATTTATTTAATTTCAATAGGATTAATCCAAACATCCATAGTTTTGGATAGGTATTTCTCCATACTTGCTTCTTTTAATTCAAGAAATGTGAGGAGGTGTCAAGAGACTCAACTTCAGTGTTGGATGAGATATTGTGAGATCTGAATAATTGGATATAGGTATTATGGGAATGAAAATTAATAATGAGTCATGATTACTTATAGAAGAATATTTCTATTTTACACTAACATTGAAAAGATCATAGTAGATATGAGTTCATCCATAAGATTTAAGATCTTGTTTGTTACTTCCTAGGTGGAAATCATTAGAGCAGAACATATTGTTCATCTGGTTCAATGGATAAATCCTAGATCCTTTAGAAGGAACCTTGTTCTTTTTGAAACGAGTATCATTCTCAACATATGGTAAGTGCGTCATTTTTCAAGGGTGTGAAGGTGGATGTGTTTGGTCATGTCACAATTTAAAAAAACTAGTTTTTTAATTGAAACAACATCTATAAAAAGAAGTCTTTGTGCAGATAATATGATAATGGAAGATCTGATTCCATCCACTATAGGTAACGATTTTTCCATGCTTGATCAACTATAGATTGCAACATTAAATTCACATTGGTAAAAGAGATCCCTAAGACAACTATCCATGATAATCAAAAGAAACAGAGCCAAAAAATTCAAAAATGGTATAGAAGAGTCCAATCGCAACAAGAACACTGAAAAAATAGCCTTCTCAGGCGCACACTATCTATCTATAGAACATGATTTCTGTAACCATAGTCAATTCAACATCCTAAAATAAAAAATTATTTACACGAAATATATTTCAAGAAATATATCAAAATTAAAAAAAAATGACATATAAATTATTAAAAATATTTGGATTAAACAATTGGTCAATTTTATGAATTCTCAAAAAGAAAAGCTAAGGAGATATTTCCTTGGCCTTCACCTTTTTTAGGGATATAATAGTTTTATAGAATCCCTTTTCGAGTGAGGTAGTTTCCCCATAATCAATACCCAATACATGATAAACATTACTCTGCATGTTTTTCAAGGATTGAAAGGTTATACCCCATATTCGGTTTGACCTTATCAATAATAAAATATTTTCATTCGTGAATATAGCCTAAAAAATAGTCATATTTTATTTAAAAAAGGATATGGAACCATTTTTCATGATTCATGTAGCTGAAGAATCCCTAAGATCATTAATGAGACATTGATTACTCCAATCATAATCTACAATTAGAGGGGCCATGCAGAAGAGATTCACTACAGATAAATCAAGAAGATTCACCTTCATCAAAGCATCAGTAGCAAGATTTACATTTAACTACCCATTGAATCCACTACTATATTAAACTAAAAAACAAGATCAAATGTTATAGATTCAAATACCTATTTTCCATTGATTCTAGAGAGAAATATCACTAGATTCATCCCCATATCCATAAAATATTAATTGTACTCCCACTTTAACTTTCAAAAGGAAACAGATTTTTTTTAAAGAAATATTTGCTTATTAAAACTGTAGGAAGATAGTATACAATGAAAAAAGAAAGACAGAAATAATATTTGATATGGAATTAATTGAAAACAAAATTATGATATAACAGAGTATTCAATTTAAGAGGAAACACAATTGATTATTATGTGATTAAATGGGAGGATATTATGCATTTATTAATGGGAAGAGTTACTCAAAGATCAAATACAGAATATATTTTCTCTATTAAATGGAGTCATTGGCAGATTTTTTTAATAAAATGAATCAACAGTACACGAAAACTGTGGTATGTATGTATATACTTTATATATAGACTTAAATTTAATTGAAATTGTATGCTGAATGCTTATACATGAAATTCCTACAAGAAACACTCAGAAATTGACATTAATGAAATTGGTATAAAATATTCAAAAATCATATTTAATTTAATTATAAGTGAAAGGGACTTTATATTAAATGAATATAGAAAGTGTAAACTAATTATGATTTTATAGGTTTGTGTCTATAATATAGAAATTGAAAATGAACCTCTAGCATGAAAAATGTGCATATAATATTATTTAATAGGGATTTCAAGAATATTATGAATATATAACATAGTAAAAATGATCATTGGGTATTAAATATCATCATACATTAAATTAATATATAATATTAAAGGATTATAGAAAATTAAAGTGGATAATTACAATTAGGGAAAACATGAAACACAATTGTTGATGTCATATGGACTCATTGACAAAGGAATTAAGTTAAAATGTAAGTTTAAATGACATAGATTTTAGGATAAACAAAAACAATAGTTAACTAATAGTGTGGTATACAATTAGAATCCCATAAAGTAGAGTTGACAAAGTAAATAATACAATTTCTATAATATAGATATTATAATGATTGAATTCACCATAATGTAAAATGATGTTTTTGATATGGAAAATACGTTCTATTCTAAATAAAAAACACAGTATAAAATATGAATCTAGAAAGAAAATGGAATGTAAGGAAATTATCTATGAAATATGAATTTGGAAGTGGGATCGGTGGCATGGGAAATTCTATATGAATACTCTTAGTTTGAATGTGTGAAATTATAAATTCTATAAATTTTGTATACATTAATAAAATTTGGTATATATACAATAAATTTTGTATGCATACAATGAATAATGTATTTTTCTATTTGTATAAGATGATGGAAGAATAATAATAAATAGAATATATATTCTATAAGTCTTGTATTCATACTGTATAGGAAAATAAATTTCTCTGAATATAATGTGAATTAAATTGATTGTCCATAAAGAATACCCATACATCAAATTCAGATATGAAATGAACACTAAATTAAATCAGTATACTGTATAAAAACTATGTATAGACAATGATATATAGCATTATGGGTGAAATTGATGTTAAAGGAAATGTATACTGAATATTGAAATAGAATATGATTCTATATCATGATAATTTTGTATACATTATCATTATCCTATGAATGAATAAGAATTATGCACAATACAAATGGAAAAATATGATCATTCAATATAAAATATGATTTAATGATAAATACATAAATAATATACATAAATTAAAGGGGTAGATATCAATAGAACAAAGAAGCTGAACAAATGTTTCTCAAAAACTGAAACTACAATAAAATTAATGTGTAGTATGCATTTATAGATGTTTAAAGTACATAATATTTCAATTTTTTCAATTTTAAATGAATTTCGTTGAAAATACACACACATTAGGAATGAATGTCATCTCATCACACAAAACAAAAATAACATTTATTTATTTTTTATTAGTGTAGGTTTAATGTTGAATATGTTGAAGAGATGATGGGATAGAATATAACACTTATTAAAGTGTGAGACCAATTTTATTAGTGGAGTAAATAAAGGAACGCTTCTATGAAAGGAAATCGATGTTGGGAAAAGAGTAGACTGATGAAGGCAATGTTTTATGGATATTGAAATAAAATTATGAGGGAAAAATTGTACCATTTAGGGTATGAGAGAAATGTAACTTAGAGAGGAGTCACTTATTGATTCAAAAAATTTGACCACTGAATTTGACCATGATGGGGAGAATCAATTGTCAGGATGAATCCAAATCTGGTCAAATGGAGTAGATGAAGGTAACACTAATCAATGAAAATAGAACCTAATTGATAGAAGATGGAAGGGGTTTGATATATAATAGGGATCAGATGTGGCCACAACGAAATGGTGAGGTGGATGGTGGTGATGATAGAATCAAGAAGAGGGTGGTTGTAAGGATCAAAGATATTGGATGAAGGGATATTCTAGGTTTGAAAGGGAGGATGGTGCTAATTAATTATTAATAGTTAATATTATTCTTTAATTATCAATTAAATAATAGTTATTTTCTAATTAATTATATTAAAAATCACCAAATATCAATTACTAAATAATCATTAATTGTTTTAAATTAATGAGTGATATTAATTATTATTAATTATTAATTAATCAGTAATAACATAATATTAATTACTAATTAAAAAAATTGTTTAATAAATATTAATTATTACTTAATAATATTAATTAATGGCTAATTAATTACTAATTAATTAAGAATTAACTATCAGTAAAAAATTGGTTTTAATTAATTAGAAACTATATATTATAAAATTGGTAATATACAATATTAATAATCACTACATAATAGTCTACAATTAATGATTACATTTATGTATTAAGAATTTGTAATTAATAATTCAGTACAGATTATATAATATTCTATAGAGTTTAATAATATTAATTTCTAATAAATTTTAATTACTTTTAATTAATCATAATAATAATTCTATAATTATTAATAGACTATTAATTTTTACTTAAAAATTAATTAATACTTAATTATAATTATTATTATAAAGTTACTAATGAATTGTAAAAATAGACAAAATAAATATCTACTAATTATTATTACTAGTTATTAATGAATTTTAATTAATTTATAACTTGTAAATAAATAATTTAATTATTATTAATAATAATTATAATTTAGTTTTTATTTTTGAAACATAATTATTTTTTAATTAAAAATTAATTAATATCTATTTATAAATTATAAACTAAATAAAATATATTATTTATTATGAATAATTAATAAATATTTGTAATTAATTACTAATAATATATAATATTAGTAATTAAATAATACCATTTAATTATTAATGCTCTCAATTAAAATAATTATTAATTTTTATCAATAAAAATATGTGAAATTTCATTAATTAATTTTAATAAAAAAATTATTATTACTAAAATATTGTTTTTAAATAATTTGAAAATAATTAATTTTTAATTAAAAAAATAATTAATAATTTTCAATAAATTATTAATTGTTATTAATTACAAATTAAAAAACCTATTTATTTCATTTAAAATGATTTGAAAATAATTAATTAAAAAATAGTAATTTTATAATTTAATCATTATTATTAATATTTAGTTACCAAATAATACTTTTAAATATTTGTTAGTAATTATTTAAAATGAATTATTAATATTTATTAATTTACTGATAATTAATTAGTTAATGACTAATTAATATTATTGATAACTAATTAAATATTAGTTAGTTGGTAGTTAGTTAATTAATTTTAACAATTAATAAGATAATAGTTATTAATTAGTCATTTGTGAATGTTTTTGTTAATATAATTAATATTAATTAGTTAATTATTAATATTTCATACTAAATATTATTATTTAATTAATATATAGTTATTATTGTTATTATTTATTAGTAATTAATTCATAATTATTATTTATTAATAAATCTTCAGTAGAAAAGGAGATGTTTAATCCAACATGGGAAACCATAAGGATTTCATGGGTTGAGACCCATATAAAAGGCAGCCCTAGTGAGGTTTTATCATAATTTTATATTACATTAATTATAATAATAGTTGATATTTAATTATAGAAAAATTCTGCTAAAAAACTTGTTATATTTGTATACTACAAGGAAAAAATTGTTTTTAGTTGAGTCTGGCGGCGCTTCGGCCTACAACCCCCATAAATCTTAACTCATGAAAAATGTATTCATTCCCCTGATGACTTTTTCCTTTTAAAAATGAGATAAAATGTGTGATGGGTATCAATATCTTTCTTATTTTCATTTCAAAAAAAAATATTAACTTGTTATTGATTCTATTAAAAAACCTATAAAACTCAACATCTTCACATTATGTATCAAAATAATTGAAATGAAATGAATGAAAATAAAGGATATTTTATTTTATTCTTTTTTAAAATTATGATAAATAATTATAAACAATCAAAACATTTCAGGATCCCCTTATAGGGATCATGCTAGTTTAAAACAATATTAAAATAACATTAATACAATAATATTATTATTGAGCATAAAAAGATCAAATACATCGACCAAAAAAGGATGAGTGGATGGGAATAAGATCTTGGTTTACCCCTCTCTATCTCTCATGTGTTATTAATAATACCAAACAATCACTAATGCATTTAACATTGTAACACCCCAACACCGGTGCCACAAAAATGTGGCCTATTTTAGTGGGTCACATGGCCTCATTCGCGCCTCCCTGAACACCATATGATTTTGACTAGTATCGAGGGACTAGGATGTGTCAGTGGAGAGACTATTCCCTCATGAAAAATTATACCATAGTAGCATTAAAAATATCAATAAATAGATTAAACAGATAAATAACTGAACAACAGATAAACATCCAAGGTGGGATTATATAAACAATTCCAGAAGAAAACTCATATATAGAATGAAATGTTGTTTCATGTTTCTATAAATTAGGAAAACATGTATACAAGAATCAATTACAATACATGTATCAAAATAATAAATAGAACAAAAATTAATATCCCTTATAGAATCGTAAGACAATCTCGATCTTATGGACCCCTACTCCAAAGAAATAAGAAAATCAAGCATCATACAGTGGGTGATTGTCTTGATCCCTTCATGGATCCATGAAGTCTTCCTGGTACTAAAGAGGGGACCAAATAGCATATGATATTACACTATATAGGTCTCCACCAATGATGTGTATAATAAATGTACTCTTTTTTATATTAAAAAATTAGTGTTAAAATTATATATCAGGAATAATTGTACTAATAGTAATGTGAAGCATATTAATTGGTAAAATATACCTACCAAGTCACTCTATAATAAATAGTGAATCGATCATAAATAACGTCAGCTATAATGAAATAATAAATTATATAATAGTACCATCTAACCACAATAGTCTAGTACCAATACTAGGGTTATCTATAAAACATTCCAAAATAACCACCATGACCTTCATGGATAATTGTATATATGACATTTAAAATTGAAACACCATATAATCTCATATATCAAACACATCACAACCACACCATATAATCAAGAGTGTATCAAATCTTCAACGACCATTCTATGTAATCAAAATTTTCAGAATATGAAGGTCTAGATCAAATATATAGATGACCATACCATCCTCTTCATGTCTAAAGGGCATCTTGATATAAAACAAATTAATTTCATGGGTGGGGTATAAGGAGTGTGTTAATAGACCATGTTCACTTTGAGCTTAGAAAATATGAATCCTAGTTGAATTATGTCTCATGTAATCCTTTAGAATCAACACACCGGGAAGAAACAGAACTATTGTTTCATCATCCAAAATCAGGACCCATGGTCAAAAAATGCATGGAATCGAATTGGATTAGGATCCAATATATGTTGACCAAGTAAATCACATCCTTAAACATTTAAACATCTAATTCATTCATCAAATCATGAATATTCTCATTCCATGCGTTCATCCAACTCATTTAACAATTTTTATCAATCCGTTTAAACAATCCAATAATTTCGCATCATGTAATAACATGGTAAAGAAGGCATAACCTTCTCATAAGAATTAAATTCATTTGTTAATTAGTTTAATAAAATTTCCTCTAGAAAGAAAATCTCACATGCACCTAATAGGGTGGTAGAATATGCAAAGTCACATAGTCACCCCCTTGTGTGTCCTAGGTTGGTGAAAAAACAAACAATATCAGATGATCTTTTGGGGAAATGTTATAGGATTCAATCCATTCAATTGAATCATTTAATAAATAAAGGGGGATCCTCTAGAAAGTATGATTCATGAAACAATTGAAATAATTATTATATAACACAATAATTTGAAGTAAAATATTAGACCACCTACCATATAAATGTGGTATAATATTCATCCAGTATAATCTGATGATTCTATACAAATCCTAAGAAAACCCAAATCAAATGAAAACACATAAAGTGGGGAATACTAGATTCTAATAAGATAACTCTATTGATATGATGGAAAATAACAAATATCATAATAGAAATTATGAACTCACTGAAATTTATCCATCGAATCTAACGATGGATGTAACAAAGTTCAGATCGTAGAACGACACGAAAGCCTAGGTTCAATCTTTTGTGGGTTATTTTGGATGAGAGATGGGAGAGTGGTTAGGTTCTATAAAAATAATAGGCATATCCTCTAATTTGAAAAACTAAAGTTCATTATTTATATATTGTGTAAATTCCTTAAACATCATGTAATGCTTAGGGATCTTTCTCCATGGGGAAAACCCTTTACCCAATGCAAAAGATTCCCATCATAGAATTAAATGTCATGTAAATTTTACACATCATGTATTCTAATCACATGGAATGAAATTTTCTTACAACGAAACTTCAATCATCAACCACTTCATTTCAAAAAACTACCCAATCGGGTTATGGCCCGACATAGGGTTTCAAAAAAACATAAATAATAGTTTACAAGAAACTAAAAGAACAATACCTCAATTAAATAATGATATCGTACAATATTTCTCCTTAAATAAATTAATCCAATAATTTAATGTCCAAGGTTGGTGATGAATCACGTGAGAATAGCCTTATCCACATAGCACAGATGTCATATTTCTGCTCCTATGTCTCTTCCAATAAACTATTGTGGTTCTACAGCACCCTTACTAGAGGAACTTCCTGGCATAAAAGATCCTTCATGCTTATGTAAATGATAAAAATAGGATTCTCATCAAAGGATTCATGAAGATGTATCTCTACCTCATAAAAATGTAGTGTTTGAGAATGGTCCGAGTGATAAAGGATCAGATGAGAAACAATAAAGACGTTCTGCATTCCTCGGTACCTCTAAGATAACATAAATTTATAGGCTACTGATCTGACTCTCTCCAGAATCATGAATATAATGACATATTACAGTAAAATTTTATACTATCTTCTAATACATTTTTTTACTAGCGTTGGTGACATAAGAAAAAACTTTTAATCCCCTACCTAGAATTCAAGAGGTCACAAAAATGATCATTGTATGATTTATGTTTTAATTATGCAGTATATATCAATTTTAAAATCAACTAAACCTACTCATATGTCTCTTGATGAGATAGTGTATGAGTAAAGTTCCCTCACCTGCCTCAAAATAGAACGTGAGAAATTGGAATAGCCTACCATACACATACTTATTAGGTTTCATCTATGTTTTCTCATGATAAAAAAAATTAGAAGAAAATAACTAGGGTATAGGCCTCTCCCAATATCCCTCAAAATATGATATGCATGCTCTCAGTGGGCCCTCAAGAACCTGAATCATCTACTCTGAATAGGCATCAGTCTGAGGGTGGTATTCTATTTTTAGAAAATCATATCTACCCAATAACCTCTAAAAACTCTTCCATAAATGAGATATAAATTGGGCACACATATTTTATAAATGGGTCCAAAAACCATGTTATGTAAAATTATCTCATAGATACACAACCGGCCAAGAACATCCATTGAGAAAGTATCCATGGTCAGTAAGAAATGAACAATTTTCATGATCCAATCCATATCAACCGACACATCAACACTCCATCAAGGATACTAGTGAAACACATTAACTAAGTACATCAAAACATCATACCATTTCATATCAATAATATGTAGATGATCTAAATGTATTCATAGAAAATTATGTTTCCCCTTCACTTTCTTATAGAGGTAATATATGGTAACAAAATGATCTACCACATATTTCATCCTTGACCACAAATATTGGTGACACAATTCTCAGAACAACTTCATAACACATGGATACATTGTCCAACTGAGGTATGAAACTCTCACACAGATCCTTGTTTATGTTTTTAGGAACCCAAACACTTCCATGAATACCGAATATTTTTTCCACTCCAACAATCAAACTAGGAGGTCGACACAAAATTGAAACACACTCTCATTGGACTAGGCCCTTAGTGTTAGATAACTATATCATACTTAGTCTATACAAAATATAAGATGTCACTAATGGGAGAGAGATAAAATTATACCCTTTACCATCCTAAACCTGTATGTGTATCTCTAAATACAATGCTCTAACCTTCCACTCTCTATTTGCCTCCTACAATTCCTATATCTAAGTTCCCATTCTCGATTCAATGTCAACTGTATTTCCCTTTACAATCACATATGGAAGATCAAAGTTAATATGATATAGGTACTCAATCCACCTTAGCTACCTTAAATTCAAGTAATGTAGTCTAAATATATACTCAATTCCTTTTTGGTCAGTGTACATAATAATATTCTATCCCATAATTTAATATCTCTATTATGAAAAAAAAGAATAACAACATCTAACTTATGATCATGAGTCTTTTAGTTTCACTTTTGTGGAATCATCTTTTGATACCATTACACCATGACTCTATCTCACTGCATATAAACTACTCCTAGCTTGATGACTATTACATATCAATATAAAATGTGGCATCCTCTTAGATTGAAATGAACCAAGACCAACACTTAAGTATGTCTCCCATTCACCTCTTGAAAAACTATTTCACAAGTCCATGAAAAATTCAAAAATTCTTAGTTAATCTAGTTAGTGATTCGTGTAAACTTAAAATTTCCATTATGACACTATTATAATATCATAATATCCCCATGAATCTATAGATACCAACAAAATTCAAAGGCTACTATGAGTAAAACACAACTCTCACCATCTATAGGTTAGCAAAAACACACGTCTCTATGATAATATGATCCATGAAGTGAATATCATACATATATAAGATACAAATTTTGAGTATATAATATAAATAATTCTCTCTCAATTTATGTAGAGAAACCTCAAGATGTTTTCTATGGTCGTGTCCATTATGTGCATAAAACAAGAAATCAATCTAGAATACCAGCACAAATGAATCCATATAAGGATGGAACCATTGGTTTATTATCTCCATAAAAATAGTTGGTTCATTTTTAGTCCAAACAGCATAACAAAATACTCTTGTTGACCATGCCTTTTATGAAATGATATACAAGGTATGTCTGTAGGTTAAAAAAATTCTTAATGCTATCCAAATCACAAATAAATTTTCAAGGAAACCCAAACTCCTCAAAGATGATCAAAAAGGTTAGTTATTCAGGACTATGTAAAATTGTTCCTAACCATCAATGGTTTCAATTTTCAATAATCAACACATAGACTAAGGGTATCATCAGACTTTTCCCAAAAAGGATCAGACAATCCTAGGGAGATGTACTGGGTCATCTAATCCCATTTTCATCCAACTCCACTTACAACCTCTTTAACTTCTATAACATCATAGTAGACATAATGAAAAGTGTAATAGATTATGGTATAGCTCTTGGAACATTTTATATAGAAAAATACAAATTTATCTCAACAGGTAAACATGAATAGTATTCAGGGAAAACATCCTTGAAATGATCAACCACTCGGGGGGATTTTTTATAACATGATCCCTGAACATCTAGATACAAACTAAAAAACTAGTTTTTCATCTTGAAAATAAAAAAATTCTTTGGTCCACCTTGTATTTCCTTATGGCGATATAAAAGTCACCATCTGATTATCATAATCAACATGCTATTGATAGAAACCATCTAGTACATCCCATGTGTGACTTCAAGACCTGTCATCTCTAGGATGAAAGGATCTCATACAAAGTGACACCCACTAATTTTGAATTTCACTCTATGAACTGGAATATACCATCCATTATTATCCAAAATGGAGTTTCATTTAACATTATTCCAAAAAACCTAAACCAAGGGCCCAAAGATCTCCACAACAGGTAGAGATATGAATCTATGAGAATAACCTATGTCAAAAAGAACATATACAAGAATAGATGCTACTTAAATTGTACCCTTCACAATAGACAACCCAATTAGAAACACCTTGGGTATATGATGTATTTAATATATTTTTCTAGAATTGAAACAATATAAAATAACTTCACTACCCAGTATAGACCTGCTCTACTGTCTTGGTACAACTGGTGAATGGAACCCTCATCCATGACCACCACTTTAGACTAAATGACTGGTAGTAATCCTTATCATATCCTATCATGGATTTTTAAATCCTAATCATAAACTTGGGATCAAAGCTGATCACCTTTGATTTACTGTTGGAAGGAATGTCCAATAAAAATAAAATATGTGGCCAATCCTGTCAAAATATCAGTGATCTATTGTGTCTCAATCACACTGATTACACATATTCCATCACATTAAATATTTATAAAAGAAAATATATATAATATAACTAATATCATGGATGGTGCTACCCACTCTAGAATCCTCAAAATGAATGTTCCTACCACTAGAAGTTGCTTCATTGGGTCCAGACATTATACTACTGAGCTCTATACCCCCAACGTCCCTCTTTTTCTGCTATGTAATCAGCACCAGAATCAAAATTTCACTATTAATCATCTACCTGAAAATGATGACAAGATATTGAATGGAATGTTTGAGTAAATCATCAATGTGTCTCCCCCTAGATTCCTCGTCAGCAAGATATATTGATGAAAAAACTGATGATATAAAAATTATACAGAATATTCCATTATTGGAATCACTCTCAACTCCAAATAAAAACACTCACTGGCACTTTTATCACTTAGGGTATTTGGAAAAGTTATTCACAGAACCCAGTTTTTAAATCACACAAATCGATATCTCTTATCCTATCATCCTAATTCCAAAAATCCCACCTATACTTTTCTGATCCCCATATCATATATATTGTGAGTTACACTCTCCTCGCTTTAGTTGTATCCAAAAATTGGAAGATCAAAAAATTATTCTCTAGCTACAGCTCAACTGTTTGTGGAACATCATCCCCTAGAAACATTGGAGAAGGATGCTATTATAAAACTCTCAATATCTCTACCATAGAGGAGGTATGTTGTAGTGCTCCTAGGGTGGACTTTATAAATCTTGTAAAACTATCATAGATTTGTTCCTCATCACAACTATCTAGTGTTACTACTTGTGAAATAAATCATGCAACATGATGATTTAGCAGTTTGAATGTCTCACCACCTATAGAAAATGTTTTTCTCCAAGAGTACACCCACCCCGCATGGGATTGTGTTTCATGTGAGATTAATTTGAATGATTCTTATATAGAAGCACTACATAGATCATTTTCTTTAATGAGAAATGACGTGGTCAGAAAATGACCAAAGGAAAAATGAACATAATATGACTAGACTTTATTCATGATAAAACTAATTTTTTGGATAAGTAAATGAATCAATATTTAATAGGGTTATCATAGACAATTAACATCATGTGCTATTTTTAAAAAATAAGGATGTGGTCCTCCAAGTCATGGATAAATAATAAGGTAAAAAACATATTGATGAAAAACACATAGGACTAAATTTTTTGAAAAAAAGAACATTTAGGTCATGGTATTATTAGAAATTACCATAATAATCATTTATAATATGACATTATACTGAATTAAAATTTATGTATAATAATATATAACACACTAAGAACATATAGGTCTAGTTTCTTTGTACATTTACTTTATAAATGAATTTTTCTACAACCTAGTGTGCTCTTCTTTCATCAACACTTTACTTCCTTCTAGATTGATAAAATGTTATATTATTCATCATAAACAATAAAATTGAATTATAAGAAAATATTGAGATCAAATCCTATATACAGGGTAAAGTAAATTAGATATAAATTGGAACAACATAATATACCCTAATGAATATCTTGAGTGGGTATATTTTAATGATGTGGGTATGAGAAAATAATCAATCTATTTGGACATACATAAATAATACCAAATGAAATATGAATGTTTAAAAAACCATGAGTCCTAAAATAATGATATTATGAAAGAATAAGAAATGAGGCATAATAATGTATCTGAAAATGAGTTGAGTCATATGTACAATCATAGAAAATCATATCTGATATTGAATCTCATTAGTAGGACCATTATCACATAGAGAAAAAGAATGTATCATAACATAATAGACTAGAATATCCTCCAAAATACCATTATATAAATTCTAATGGGATATAAACACATAATATGTAGATTGGAGTGACATATAATTCCATGTATACAAATCACATAATGATAATTGTACATTTTGTTTCTCCATTAAATTGAAATCATTCATAAATTAATCATAGGAAATTTTACCTATAAGAATGAAATGGGCAGGATAAAATTAATTAAAATCCATATCACTAGTTCATCATGATAAATAAAGTGTATTATTTTAATATATCATATCCAAATTGAATAACAATAATCAAGAATATATACTAACATAGATAGAGACACAGTATAAAATTGGGGAAAATTACTTAGAAAATAAATATAAATATCATTTTATTATTGATATAATTTTTTATAAAATTACTTATGTGGGAATGGGTAAAAATAATTAAAAATTAAATAAAATTTACTTTTAATATTCATGAAAACATTTATGCGTGGAATAATAAATAAAACTAAAGATAATAATGAGAAAACAAATTGAGCATAAAATATAAATAAAGAGATAAAGAGTTTCCAATTAGATTTCTATAAGTAAAAAATAGTATATTGGAACCTTAATAAATAATAAAACTACATTCAATGACATAAATGAAACAATATAATAAATATGGGCTTCAAGGATAAATATTCCCAACTGAAAATAAGAAACAAAAATAATTCCACATAAAAACATATTCTAATGTTATTTATAGATTTTTGAGAGGAGAAATGGTATGATGTAAGATAAACCCCAAAAATAAATACTTTAGAAGAATATAATTGGGATTTTTATAGATTATATAAATATAATAACAAAATAAAATTTAAAAAAGGGTAATCTAATTTTCAAATATAAATTTTATGATAAATAATTACCTTTACTCTAGAATACAATGAATATGCCTTATCCAAATATATAATAAAAATATCTATTTTAATCACTTATTTTAGAATATTATAAATTTTTGTAACATGTACTCAATAATGTTTTAATAATATAGTAAATATATAATAGTTATTTATTACTTAATTTCAAAATCATATGTTAGTAGTTTAGACTATTTCATATTAGTTTTTATTATATGATATTGATCCTAATTTATTGATAATGTGTTCATAATTTCAAAATTATTAAGGGTATTTGTAACATATTATTTTAATTATATATATATATATATATATATATTCATATACTAATATTAATTAATATTAACATGTGTTTTGTAAAAATTGAATTCCAAACATGCATGTTTTTTGTAACCATACTGATAACAACATGTTACATTATAAACATCGTTAAATTATTTTGTAAACCTTATATAATAATTGTAATAATAGAAATTAATATTTAATATAATATATAACAATACATTATGTTTTTAAACTCATCCAATACTGTGATTATTAATATTTTATAACATCATTTATGTTGGTGGTTCAATTGAATGAAATAACAACATGTTATACTAATGAATGAGTAAGATCATGGAGTTATATAGTTGTAATATAATTTTTAAAAAATAAAATGATATTTATAGTGTGTAATTAGAGTTGATGATGAGATATTAAAATATTTAACAATATATGGTTATTGATGAATGCATAGAATATTGGATTCATTAGTGGAATAACTCCATTTAACATTTTCTTTTGTAATGAAGGATTTAGGACTTCTTTTTGGCACTCGAAGATGCACAATGTGGAATAAGAATTATGGATATGTAATTTAGGATGATATATGAGAGGAAACCAAATAGATAAGTCTTATGGTAAAGGAAGAGGAGGGTGCCTTTTATATATATGTTTGAACTGAAAATTTTAAATATTTTATTCAATCATAGTTATTGAAGGTCATTTTTACATGACAAGTGAACGAATAGTTGAAAAAACAAAGAAGTTTCAATATTAAATACATTAAAAAATATTTATGTTTATAATTATTATATATTAATTTAACCATATGCATAATTTTTTTTCATTTTTTAAAGTTTACATATGGTAATAACTTTCCACCCTGATAACATATTAATATTACCAAAAAAATGAAATTCACAGTATTACCTATTTTTGATTTCATGAATCCAAAAATGATATCCATTTTATAAAATTTTCACTCTAAATATATGAAATTATACTTCTAATAAAATCATAACACTCTAGAAAACCAATTTTCCATGAATTAAAAAAAATTATGGGTAATGATTGATTATATTTTACATATTTATAAGCATGTTTTATTTAATATAGGATATAAATTTTTTATATATGTTTGATATAGTATTTATTATACATTTATAATTTATTCCCAAATTTTATATTTGTATTATCATATTTTCAATTCCCCATTACATATATGTATTCCAAATGATTATATATATTTAAAAAATATATAACAACCATATTATACATTTTAATCCCTATATATAACTTTATAATAATGAACCTCATCGATAAGACCATGTTATCATGGTCAAGCAGCACATGGCCTCAAGTGTGCTCCTCAATACCCAGAGGTTGAACCGTAGCACCAAGGGTCAATAGATATCACATGTAGACTAACATAACATCTAATGGTTTACACATAAATACATTTATAATCCAAATAAAAGAACACAATATAAAATGAAAACAATAAATTGAAATAAAACATTTGAATATCTCTTTTCAATTCATCATATGTAAAAAACTATAAAAATGTTTAGAAAAATAAAAAAACATGAATTGTAAAATTAATAAAATCAAAAAACATAACATAAAATTAATAAGTAGATACATTGTCCAAAAATATAATCTAACTCCTATAGAATCATGATAAAGATCACATTATCAAACTCAATGTATCTTTGGAATAGTTATTGTTCATGTATGATTATTCATAAATATGGATTACCATGATATGTTGATGTACATAGTTCAAGAAATAAATTCCACTAGGATGAAAGTAATATCCCTAAACATTCTTATTTTTCTATATACACATCTAAGTAATCTTAAACTAAATACCAGAATTTGATTTATGAATTAATATTTCTATATGTACAATCAAATGCATAGTCAAATGTCTTATATAGAAAAAACTTGTTACAACAACATTAATTATAAAATTAGAACTCCTAAAAATGTCTCATAGCCATACCAATGGTTCAGTCATTAGCTCATATATAAAAACATGTCGTCTTATCTTCTCACACGCCACATTTATGCAATCACCACATACTAGTTCCTATGAAATTTCAAGGGAATACTATAGGATATCATAAAAAATATTTCATTTCTTATTTCTATCCAAATATCCTTTCATGTGACGAACATAATTTCTCTTTATTTGACATAACAATGTTAGTGAAAATTAAAAATTAATCATTTTTACTTTCATCTCAATACATCAAATTATGAACTATGTTATTACATCAGCATAACAAAGGGACATTTTAATGACATATGAAAACAAATATAGCGTCAATCATAATATTATGCTAATAAATATATATTCTGAAGAAAAATCAGGTGAAAATCACAATTTTTACCACTTAATTAAATAACCCTATAAAAAACCATTTCCCTCTTACACAAGTCATTTTGTGCCACATTAAATTAATATTTCTAGTTTTTTCATCACCATTTAGTTTTCCTTAAAAAAATTCAGTGAACACACATTAAAAATATGAAAAAATCATGTTATTTATCCAATCAATATTATGAAATTTAATTTATTTTTCAAGCATCGTGTTTAGGGAAATTTTCTTCCTTTGTTTCACCTTTAACATATTCACATTATTCCAAAACAAATTATGAAGATAAACTCTCAATTGATGAATGTAACACAAAAATAAACATTAAACCAACAAAATATACACTTTTTAACTCACATTCATATTGTAATAGTATTATTAAATTTTACATCTCACCACTCCTAATTGAATTGAGTGGAGGAAGAATTGATTCTAGGAATTAAGATACATCCCCAAGATTCCAATGGCCTGAAATAAATTTCTAGGGATTGATTAAAATTTGGGGGATGATAATCCCTTATATATAAAACAACTCAACCAAAAAACACCATAACAAAAAACAACTAAATGTCTCAGGATAACGATGTAAAAAAAACTCATGTAATACCATTAATATAGAATCTAAACTACAACCGTGTACCATAAACAAAGGCAGGAATATCAAAGTACATAGCAAAAAACCAAACCAAACAACTAAAAGACTCCAAATTCAAATGCTCTAAAGCTTCCAACATCCTCTATACACCCACTACAAAAAAACAACCCATGAATCATGATGAACTACTAGAGAAGTGTGATACTTTACTATTTTTGACATCATAATAAAAAATATCCATAAAATAAGCAATGTACCAAATCATTAGTGAGAAATAAAAATCAATAGATTTTCCCCAATGGCCTCCCCACTAATTCCACTAGTATAGAACATGTTATCACAATTATATAAAAAAATTATGTATAAAAACATAAAACATTTTGTATAAAAATATAAAAAAAAATCAATGCTAAACAATTTTCTCAAAACCAAAAAAAATCCTAGGAAACAAAGTAAATAATATTTTAAAAAAAAATTACATGCTACATTTTGGAATTTATTTTTCCATTCCCCATATCTACATGTCAAACTATGCATGAAATATGGACATCCCTATACTCATTAGTGGTGAGTCATCCTTTCAATAAATTATCACATAATGAACTATTTAACTAGGGAAATCCCTGACCCTTATCCATTCCACTAATAATGGTAAAATATATTACACTCATCCATACCTTTATGTACATGAACACACACAATCATTTTTCCAAATCCCAATACTAAAACATCCCCTCCAACCATTTATATAAAACCATAATTTTATTTAAAATCTTTATAATGAACCCTTTCAATAAAATATACCATTTATTGGAAAACATTACCATGCAAAACAACCAATAACTCATTTCACTACTAAAAATAAGGCTTTTTAAAGCGTTAAAAATAGCATTTAACAGTGCTATAAAAGCGTTGTTAATCATAGTGAAGATAATGGGGGGTCCCCATTAACATCACTAAAAAAGCATAGATAAAGGGTTCCCTTTATCTACACTAAAAAAGAAATGATAAAGTTCCTCCTTTATTAGCGCGTTGTACGAATCGATAAAGGGATCCTTTATCAGTGCTTTTTTAAGCGCTGATAAAGGCCCCCTTTATCATCTCTATTTTGAGCGCTTATAAAGGCATCCTTTATCAAATCTATTTTGAGCACTGATAAAGGGGTCTTTTATCAGCCCACAATTAGCTATGATAAAGGCCAAGTTTCTTGAGAAAACCTAGAACATGCACACCTGACTCAACACATGCACACACAGTACATTCACACAAAATAGATGCACAAAACAACACTTAAATACAAACAAACCATAGAAAAACAAAACAGCGCACACAAGAGATTCAAAAAAAATTCTATATACATTTACTTGAAATCATGAATACAAAAAAAAACACTTCTATATACATTTCAAATAATTTTTTATATGGTTATAATTACAATTATCCAACAAATAGTTAAAAACCATAATGTTTCATCCTTTTTGCTTCTGTGATCCCCTCTCGAAAATTTTCATCCATGTTATTAGTTGTGGAACAAAGCATCTGAACTCAGGAAAAAATTACAACTATATAAGAAAACAAATATAATGTTATTAATACAATATTGAAGCAAATTTAACATTAATATGAAATAATACATTAAAAAAATTCCAATTTTTAATAAAAAAGACACATTTGGGTAGGTAGGGGGCATAAGACTAGATGATACTTGATACCTAACCTTGATATGGGTAGGTAAGCGGACGTGATAAGATACTAGAGTAAAGAAAAGGTAAAAAGTCCACAAAGTACAATAATTAATGATTTTCAAATGTTTCTTAGTGTATGGACTTTCCCACTTTCTCTTCTTAGTCCTCTTAGAGGAAGGAACTTCAAAAGATAATTGGAGGTGCGAAAGGTGGTGTTGATGGAGGCACAAATGGTGTTTCCTTTGGATCATAAACAACCACATACATGAGCTCCATTTGACTAGGAAATCCATAATCATTATTCTCTTAGTCAATTTTTGATCCAACATTGGCCACCGTGTCCCTGGGAAAGTAAACTGGAGAGGTGGGAGGTGACCAAATTTTACCAGCCTCTTGGAATATCCAAGAGAAAAGGGCAAAAACATTCTCCCCCCATGACGATGGTGACCGCCAAGCTGGTCCCTCCCCCAATGGATTTGTAGGGACCTCCATCATCCTATAAGAGATTGATGGCCTCTTAATCCCCATTCTCCAAACCCGAGCTTCTTCTGCCTTTCCCATAAAGCTTCATTTGCCCTAAGGTTCCCATGATCTACGTAGGGAGCCCTAATTTTTCTTTATAGATAGCGGAGTTCAACGATGCCTCAACACTCCTCAATTAGACCCTAGTATAGAACATTTTCCACCAAGAATACCATCAGTGGACTCCTTGGATAGGTTCATTTTCGGTTTTTGGGATATACAAGATAGAGATATTGGGGGTATACTTCACAAAAAAATCATTTTGATCCATTTCACATTAGAGGATGACCTAATCCAATCTTGGTCTAGTGCGAATCGCAACTGCAACGGGTACCACTTCTTCCTCCAATGATGGTATTATGACTTTCATATGAAGCGGGACTCCCCTTCAGTGGTGATTTGGGTGAGATTACCTAATCTCCCCTTCCTTTTTAAAATCCTTTGATCATTAGGATGCTTGGGAACCACATAGGGATTTATTTATCCTCTGATCACCAAACCACTACTATGTGTCATCTTGTTAATCCCTGTGAGTGCATGGAAGTGGATTCCTTGAGGAAGACTCCAAAATTTGTTTGGATAACCATATGAGAAGAATAATAGTGTAGACACAAGGTCATGTATGATTCGGGCAATGACTTTTGTTCTAGTTCCTAGCATTTGGAACACCCGTTGGTGACATGTAGATGTGGGTCTGGACATCGGATTTCTTCTAAGAAGAATATGGTCTCAGGTGAGGTTGTTGTTTGTGAAAACCCCTCGAGGATCTATTGCATTGGCCAAAATGTAGAGGATAAATTGGATACTCCTGATCAATTTCACTTCTAGGGTACCAGTAGTATAGGTTTTCAGGAGGCAGGTAGGGGTGTCCAAGCAAGGAGTGGGGACCCCTATCGGTACTGAGGTGTTTCAAAGTGATGCAGGGGCTTTAGGGGATGGATCTGTCTGTGGTCCTGACCTTAATGAAGGTGTGGAGAGATCGGACTCTTAGTATCCATATCAAGGAGGGGATGTACAACTAGATAAAAATACTAATTCAGTTGTGTAATGCATTGTCTCTCCTGTTTCTAAGCCTCCATGTGAAGAAGTCAAGGTTCCAATGCCAGCTTTGGTTTCTCATAGATGGAGGTCCACATGGACGTGACAATGATGTTGCACAGTGAGGAGGATGAACCTCTGGGAAACATATATCAGGATTTTTCCTTGTTGACTCATGTGGTGCCTCCACATAATAAAGGGAGGCTTGAGGATGGGATTGTGGTTTAGCCTCCTAGAATACAGGAAGATCATCGGTTATCTGCAGCAGTGTCTCAACCTAGAAAAGGGAGTCAGGATGAGGGGTGTGTCTTGGTCCCCTTGGAGCCAAACATTTTCAGTTCAATACCCTCATCCTATCTAAAGGATGCATGTATGGGGAAGAATAGGCAGAACCCCATTAATTAGGGAAACTGTTCTTGGCTGTGACCCCCCACGGAAGGCCTGAGGGGTGGAGTTGAGGAACTCTTTTGATAGTCTGGATATTCAAGATCAAGCTATGTCTCATGAGGAGAATGATTCATGTGATGATAGTTATAGTCAAATCTCATTGGATAGTTGGGACAATTTCAAAGAAAATGGTCATATCACATACATTTTTTTCAACATGCATAACATCAAGAAAATGACTGACATACAGAAAATTCTAGTATGGTAACTCAATAAAAACTGATCTCTTTTTCCATCTTTTTTTCTTATGGTTTTTAAAACATTTTACCAAAAGTAGTTTCCACATATTTTACTTCCACAAAAAATTGATCACCTGTTAGTGGAGATGGTGTTGTACAATCTTCAAAACTTCCATCGAATGACGTCGTCCAATATCGGTACTTATGTTGTCAGTGTAGAAATTTGTGATGCCCTAAAAACACGGTTTTCGATGAATGTTTTATCCTAATTGATTGTGTACCCTGTTCCCAAATGGTATACCCTTTACTTCCTTTAATTCTATATCCTGAAAAATTTCCATAATCATGAAAGTCATTTATCATCCCATACAACATGGCTCTCAAATTGAAATCATCCTTTTTTTCAAGCATCATACAACGTAACTATAAGGCCCGGTCTTAAACCATAGTTACTATTTAATTAAATGAACAATTCACATTGAGGATCTTTTCAGGTTTAGAGTTTTGAGAATTAGGACATAACTATTACATCTCAAAACATTACAAAGTAGAAACTTCTACTAAGTTTCCATAAAATAAAAACTCTTAAAAAGAAACATGTCTAGTTCCATGTTTTAGGTAGAATGACTTTCCCTTGATCCCATCCTTGACCCTATTCCACATTAAGTCCTGTGAAAAACATTTCAAAAACATGGGATGAGCATAAAAAGCTCAGTAAGGGATACACAAAGAATGAAAACTATTAGTTTTTCAAAACAACAAGTAAACCATGTATACTTTATCAAAGTAATACTTTTCACCTTTTCTAAGTAGTAAAAACTCTTCTCTGAATAAAAGTTCATTACATACCCTTCTGTAACCAAAAGATTACCATAAAACCCATATAATGATCACATAACATATAAAGGTAACTTGGGACATAAACATACTTAAGTGGAAAAACCATAAGGTCGACTTCCACACATAACAATTAATGGAATAGCCATTCAGACAACTTCCATACATACTTAATGTAATATCCATACGGCTGACTTCCATACCCAATGCATTGGAGTTTATAACGTAACCAGCCATCCTGTTATTCAAGGAACCACCCGTCATATGGTTTATCACGTAACCACCCGTAAAATGTCCAAGTACCATTATTCACACATATTCATAGAACTACAAATTCAAAGAGTGAAAGTTTATCCCAATGAATCAAAATTGGGTTAAGAAGTTCCCTCGCAAAATTTCGACAGCCTAACGGCGTAACGTCAAAATTTAGAAAATGAGATGATGAGAGAGAAAATGGTATCTCATCACTTGGACATAAAATTTACATAAATAAGGATATATAAGAACATATCCCAACATAATAGCATGTGAAATAAAAGACATAACAAAAGAAGTCTTTTAAAAAGAGGAGGGTGAAAGGTTCCCTTACCGACATGGGTATCTTTCGAAACATACACCCCATGAAATAAGGACAATAAAAAATTGATGTAAATACTCATAAATGAAAGTATATTACACAATGAGTGAAAATAATGGACAGTACATACACCACTCAAAGGACATTGTGGCAAATGTAGCATAAATCTCACGGGAATAAAAGTGATATGAAAAATCATTTACGAAAACTAGACAGCCTAACGGCACCACAAAAATGGATTGATGAGATCAAATAGGGTATCTCATCAAATTAACATAAATTTTAAAGAAATAGTAATATAAAATAACATCCCCCAACATGACAAATAAGAGCTTAAAAGAAGTGACATAAAGGAGAGCACTTAAAAAGAAAGAGAGAGGTTAAATCTCTTATGAAAATTCGGCAGCCTAACGGCGCCACTCAAAACATCCAAAATGGATTGATGAGAGATAATAGTGTCTCTCATGATATGAACATAAAAATTGAAGTAAGAGTAATATAAAATAACATCCCAATAACAAGAAAGATTATCTTTAAAAGGAATGATATAAAAGAGTGTACTTAAAAAGAAAGAGAGGAGTAGGATCCCTTACCTCGTGTCCGACATGACTTGATCGTTCTTTAATCTTCTGAATAATAAAATTTGGTCAATTTATAATTTCTTAAGGACCTACATTAAATATTATTATTCAGTTCATATCATGTATTATAATGTTATAATAATTGGTTAATAAAGTGAGTTTGTATCAGACGTTTTTGTCGATGTTCAGTATATGAGTAAAAATTGAAATTGTTGGAAAATAATTTTCCATGTAGTTATAGGTACATCATTTCCAGAATAGTATTTATGTTTTAAATATCATATATATCCATTATATATTCATTTTATACTATTACATATCATTTTGAGATAAAAAAAATTAAAATCACCGTTCATGGAGACGGTAGGTCGTACGTACGGATGAACGCTACTTTCATTTTTTGTCATATTAATGGAATTAAAACAAAATAAGAGATATATATATATATATATATGTTATAATTCCATAATTATATCCATAATTTAGATGTAATATATTACATATATATCCATTATATATATGTACTTATAATAGTACATAGCATTTTGAGATAAGAAATGAAATGTACCGTTCATGGAGACGGTAAGCCGTACGTACGCATGAACGCTACTTCCATTTCTATTTCATATTTAATGGAATTAAAACATAATGATACACAATAGTATTTTAATTCAAGTATGGTATCATATATAATATCATTAAATATATCCTTTATACGTACCACATATGGTATTAACGAATCAAATCACTTTGAGGGGGCGGTAGTCCGCACTTCCTTTAATGAAGATATCGCGTTTACCCATAATTGAAACCATAAAGGTATGACATAAATGAAAAATAAATAAGCTTAAGTAAAACATAAACATATTATATATCATATATAAATATAGTGTTATCTTAATGGCCACCATTGAAGGTGTTAAAATAATGTTGAACAATCATCGTTTCGGGAGGTAGAAATTCGCCATCCATGGAAATAGTATGTTCTTTAACCATTAGATGTAGGTGTGTGTAAGTGTAGTTTTATTACTTCTTATAAAAAAATCATAGTATATTTAATATACATTATTTGTTACAAAATAAATTAATAAAAAGAGTTTAGGGGGTTAGAGAAGCAAAATAAAACAAAAGGACACAAGTGAAGACCTTGCCTTAAAATCGGGTAACTCCCTTTGGTTTGAGCTCAAAGGCTTCCTTGGGAAGACTTCTGCCCAAAGTGAGGCTTCAAGGAGTTATAGAGGGATGTGGAGAGACAAAATGGTCAGGGTTTGGCCGAGATAAAGGCTTTGTAAGTGTGGGTAAGGAGGTAGAGGTGCGGGCCTTTTATAAGAGGAGAGGAGGGGCACTCTTGGAAAGTAAGGAAAGGTTACATTATTTAAAATGAGTTTCGGATTTTAATGGTCCCACATTGATGTTTTTCGAGGATAAGGTGATAAGGGTTCTAAATACACCCATCCAACAGGTTTTGGAAATTTTTATGTCTTAAATTTTACATTATCGTTCCATTTTATTTAAATCGTTAAATAATGAGGTCATCACTGCATCATCATGATGTCATAAATAATTTAATTTATTTAATGTCTAAAAATTATAAAAAAAATACTATGATGTAGAAAATATCTTTATATTTCCATTGATTATTTATAGTCAAAAATATGACTTGTATATCCCCATGTAAAAATTGTTTTAGTAAAACATCTCATGTTTGTGTCATTTTTACTTTAACATTAAATAAAAAGATATTTATGTCATTTTCCAACCAAAGTGGCTCCATGGAGTCCCCAAGTTGACCCATGGATTTTCTTGTCCGGTGATTACACATCCAATGAGGGTAGGACATGTGTCTAGGTCATTTCATTTTATTAAAACATTATTCTTACCTTAAACTACACTAATTACCTCTAATCATGATTAAAAACTTAATAAGTTACTATTCACCCAAAAAAATATTTTAATCACATTGAACCACATTTTACTTCTTAATGACAGCCATGTATGTCAGATTTTTGAAATTAAAAACACAAAGATGGAAAAATTCCATTTAAATGGAAAAGCAGTTTTTATAAGTACCACTTAGTGGTTTCACTATTCATCAAAAATTGAAGTTTTTCAGAAAATTACCAAAAGTTCACCCTAAACTATATTTGATATTCCTAATTCAAAAATGATGTCTATTTTAAAAATTTTAAAAAATATAATTTTCATTAATTAATTTAATAATTAACTCCCGCTGTCAAAACAAATATCATGTTTTTATGAAACAAAATGTATCAAAAGATTGACACTAGTTTAAGTCCGATTTCAAAGTGAAATTAATTATAACGACCAATATTGGATTAAATGGTAAAAATATATTCTAATTTAACTTTAAAACCAATTAAAAAGATAATCTAATCATATAAATAAATTATATTAAAAGATATTTTGAATTAAAATACAACATTTTTCACTATTCATTAAAAAATGAACTTTTTCGGAAAAATACCAAAAATTTATACAAAGTAAATTTTGATGTCCCAATTATAAAGAAGAATTTTATTTTGTCAAATATAACACATAAAATTGTCAAAAGGTGGATTTAAAATAGGTTCGCCATCAAAAGGCGGTTAATCGACCTTTTAAAGAATATTAGAATGTTTACGCTTAAAATTGGATTCATTTTCATTTTTAATCCTCTAACATTTATTGTAAAAAGTAAAAATATTTGACAAACATATATAATCATTTTGTAGTTAGTTCTGTTCTTTCCCGCCATTACAACGGCTAGGCGTTAACTACTATTTAAAAAAATATTATTTTATTATTAGAGTGCAACGTAAGATTCCCATGAAACTCGTTTTTACGTGCTGGATAGGCCATCGAGCATAGCGTCCCCTTTAAAGTCATATTAATATTTTATTCACAAATATGGATAAATGTGAAAATGTCATAATCTTTATTTACCTGGGGTGTTACATCCTTCCCCCCTTTTGGGAATTGCGTCCTCGCAATTTTAAAATTGAGCTTGGAAACATCCTTGAAAGTCCCACATCGGAACACGAGTCGGTAAAACAATCACTTTAAAATAAAGAAAGATAAGTACAGAGGTCACCTGAGTTAACCCATACTATGATTTCATATAGGAAAACATGGGCATGGAGGAGAAAACATAGGGTCATGATCTGATGGAGAGTGATAGAAAACATGTTTAGGAGAAAGTTAACCACAAGAAAATCACAAACTTGTGATGGGTTAAACGATATTCGATTCCCCAGTATGAAAAGTTAATAGACAACATTTTTGTTTTAAGTTACTTTTTATTTTGGAATTTATTTATGAGCTTAACGAAAACATAAGGAAGCATACATAATTGTCATGTTGACTTTCAAGTTTTACTAGATTTCTTACACGAACTCATATTTTCTCCAAAAGACGAGTATTTAGGAAGAGTTGTTCACATTAAGAGTACTATAATCAACTTCTAGAGAATCACCTAATCCACAAAATAGAACTATATATTTCACATGTCTTTAGACAAAATCGAAAACCAAAACCAAAAAGGTTAGTACAATATTGTATAATCCAGAAAAGGATAACCCTTTATAAAAAGAAAATCTATTCTTAATCTCCAAAATTTGTCCAACAAAACCCAAAGTTCAACGAGGACCATTTGATAAACAATTTGTCCATAAAATTCTTCAAAGTAAACCAATCTAAGATTCTAACCCAAATATTTGAAGGATTTAGTCACATAGTCCTCCAAGATAAATTGTAACATTTATCTCCAAACAACATCAGTTGCTCCTAAAGTCTCGTATTGAAAAGTAATTAACATAATCACATATCCTCCATGCTAGGTTAATCATTTTCATAAATAACTCAAAATCAAATTACTCTTAATTCATAAAATCATCTAACTAAAAACAATCAGTGAAACTAACCAGGGACTTCACGTAGTCTAGTGGTAGGCGATAAATACCAGTCGCACTTTGGTTGTGGGTTCAATTCCCGCAGCTTTTTCCGACGTGACGGGTTGTCACACAGTCTGTGTGTTGTCCTATTTCCAAAACTATATAATAATAAAACATTCCCCAAAACGAGATAAAATCTTCAAAAATGATCATAACATATTTTAACCTCAAGTTTATCTCATGCCATTCATTTTCCAGCATAACATATAATAACCCATAATTACCTCAAAAGTAAGGATCATATCAACCCTAATGGTTACCTTTATAATTATTACCTAAACTTACAAATCGATTGGTCATCTCGTACATGATGCATTACAGAACATACCAAGGTTCAAGTGGATTATCATGACTCCTTGATAGTTGGTTTAGAACAACCATGAGTTTCCTCATTGAATACCCCATTTCATCCAGTCTCTTAATCAGAGAACCACCACAGTTTCCTTCAAACCTATTGTCACTTTGGTGCATGCTAGATCCATCCATTCACTAAAAACAGAACTGTCAGTGTGATTATATCAACAAAACCATCATATACTAATGAGGTAGATAACCACTAAGATATACTTACTCATTCACTTTATCTAAAACTAGGACTCTTTCTGAAATCCTATCCATTATGGTACTGTCACTTATGCTTAGAGAATACCCTAACCTCTAAAGTTATCTAACCGGACCTTTGATACCAACTATAAGGACCCGACCTTAACCCTTACTTAATATTGAATTAAGTGAATATTTCACATTGAGAATCTTTTCAGGTTTAGAGTTATAGAGAATTAGGACATAACTATTACATCTCAAAAGATTACAAAGTAGAAACTTCTATTAAGTATCCATAAAATAAAAACTCTTAAAAAGAAACATGTCTAGTTCCATGTTTTAGGTAGAATGACTCTCCCATGATCCCATCCTTGACACTATTCCATGTTATGTCCTGTGAAAAACATTTAAAAAACTTGGGATGAGCATAAAAAGCATAGTAAGGGATACACAAAGAATGAAAACTGTTAGTTTTTCAAAACAATAAGTAAACCATGTATACTTTATCAAAGTAATACTTTTCACCTTTTCGAAGTAGTAAAAACTCTTCACTGAATAAAAGTTTATTACATACCCTTCTGTAACCAAAGGATTACCATAAAACCCATATAAAGATCACATAACATATAAAGGTAACTTGGGACATAAACATACTTAAGTGGAATAACCATAAGGTCGACTTCCACACATATCACTTAATAGAATAGCCATTCGGCCAAATTCCATACATACTTATTGGAATATCCATACGGACTACTTCCATACCCAATGAATTGGAGGTTATAACGTAACCACCCATCCTGGTATTCACGACACCACCCGTCATATGGTTTATCACGTAACCACCTGTAAAATGTCCAAGTACCATTATAAAATTATAACACATAAAACCAACATAAAAGAATGATAACATTTCCACATTTCAATCCCAATATATCATTTAAATATATTGACATAATAGAATCCTTTATACAACCATTTTCAATACCAAAATAAAAAAAAATTATATGGTATTTATTTTATTTTAAAAACATTACGGCTTTTTGAGGAAGCCAAATATCAAATAATACTCGCGGCAGCGGAAAAGGTCGTTGTCACCGCGTACGTAAAAAGAAACATTCCTTTTTGTCATTTAGTAGAACACTTCGTAGAAAAAAGATTCCTTTTGAATAAACGTAAAAGTCAAAGGGTTTTATACACCATATAAAAGAAAGTTGTGTATAAAAAAAATATACCTCAATGGAAGGATATTGAGATGAAGTCCCATATAAAGACGGTATCCTTGGATTAAGGATAAATCAATTACGAAATTATGTGTGACAGATGAATACCCCAAATATAAGTGGATATTAAGTGTAAAACAATCATAGGTTATTCACACATATTCATAGAACGACACATTCAAGGAGTGAAAGTTTATCCCAATGAATCAAAATTGGGTTAAGAAGTTCCCTCAAAAAATTCGACAGCCTAACGGAGTCACATCAAAATTCAGAAAATGAGTTGATGAGAGAGAAAATGGTATCTCATCACTTGGAAATAAAATTTACATAAATAAGGATATATAGGAACATATCCCCACATAATATCATGTGAAATAAAAGACATAACAAAAGAAGTCTTTTAAAAAGAGGAGGGTGAAAGGTTCCCTTACCGACATGGGTATCTTTCGAAACATACAGCCTGTGAAAGAAGGACAATACAAAATTGATGTAAATACTCATAAATGAAAGTATATTACACAATTATTGAAAATAATGGACAGTACATACACCACTCAAAGGAAATTTTGGCAAATGTATCATAAATCTCACGGGAATAAATGTGAGATGAAAAATCGCTTACGAAAACTCGGCATCCTAACGGTGCCACAAAAATGGATTGATGAGATCAAATAGGGTATCTCATCATATTAACATAAAGTTTACAGAAAGAGGAATATAAAATAACACCCCCCAACATAACAAAGAGGAGCTTAAAATAAGTTACATAAAGGAGAGTACATCAAAAGAAAGAGAGAGGTTAAATCTCTTACGAAAATTCGGCAGCCTAACGGCGCCACTCAAAACATCCAAAATGGATTGATGAGAAAGAATAGGGTCTCTCATCATATGAACATAAAAATTGAAGTAAGAGTAATATAAAACAACATCCCAATAACAAGAAAGTTGAGCTTTAAAAGGAATTACATAAAAGAGTGTACATAAAAAGAAAGAGAGGAGTAGGATCCCTTACCTTGTGTCCGACATGACATGATCGTTCTTTAATATACTAAATAATGAAATTTGGTCAATTTATAATTTCTTAAATAACTCCATTAAATATTATTATTCATTTCATATCACATATTATAATGTTATAATAATTGGTTAATAAAGTGAGTTCGTATCAGACGTTTTTGTCGATGTTCAGTACATGAGTAAAAATTGAACTTGTTGGAAAATAATTTTCCATGTAGTTATAGGTACATCATTTCCAGAATATTATTTATGTTTTAAATATCATATATATCCAGTATATATTAATTTTATACTATTCCATATCATTTTGAGATAAAAAAAATTAAAATCACCGTTCATGGAGACGGTAGGCCGTACGTTCGCATGAACGCTACTTTCATTTTTTGTCATATTAATGGAATTAAAACAAAATGAGAGATATATATATGTTATAATTCCATAGTTATATCCATAATTTAGATGTAATATATTACATATATATCCATTATATATATGTACTTATAATAGTACATAACATTTTGAGATAAGAAATGAAATGTACCGTTCATGGAGACGGTAAGCCGTACGTACGCATGAACGCTACTTCCATTAATATTTCATATTTAATGGAATTAAAACATAATGATACATAATAGTATTTTAATTCCAGTATGGTATCATATATAATATCATTAAATATATCCTTTATACGTACAACATATGGTATTAACGAATCAAATCACTTTGAGGGGGCGGTAGTCCGCACTTCCTTAAATGAAGATATCACGTTTACCCATAATTGAAACCATAAAGGTATGCCATAAATGAAAAATATATAATATTAAGTAAAACATAAACATATTATCTATCATATATAAATATATTGTCATCTTAATGTCCACCTTTGAAGGTGTTAAAAGAATGTTGAACAATCATCGTTCTGGGAGGTAGAAATTCACCATCCATGGAAACATTATGTTCTTTAACCATTAGATGTAGGTGTGTGTAAGTGTAGCTCTAATACTTCTTATAACAACATCATAGTATATTTAAGATACATTATTTGTTACAAAATAATTGAATAAAAAGAGTTAAGGGGTTGGAGAAGAAAAATAAAACAAAAGGACACAAGTGAAGACCTTACCTTAAAATCGGGTAACTCCCTTGGGTTTGAGCTCAAAGGCTTCCTTGGGAAGACTACTTCCCAAAGTGAGGCTTCAAGGAGTTATAGAGTGACGTGAAGAGACAAAATGGTCAGGGTTTGGCCAAGCCAAAGGCTTTGTATGTGTGGTTAAGGAGGTAGAGGTGGGGGGGCCTTTTATAAGAGGAGAGGAGGGGCACTCTTGGAAAGTAAGGAAATGTTACATTATTTTAGAATGAGTTTTGGATTTTAATGGTCCCAAATTGATGTGTTTAGAGGATAAGGTGATAGGGGTTCTAAATAGACACATCCAATAGGTTTTGTACATTTTTAGGTCTTAGATTTTACATTATCGTTCCATTTTATTTAAATCGTTAAATAATGAGGTCATCGCTACATCATCATGATGTCATAAATAATTTAATTTATTTAATGTCCAAAAATTATAAAAAAAAATTATATGATGTAGAAAATCTCTTTATATTTCCATTTATTATTTATAGTCAAAAATATGACTTGTATAACCCCATGTAAAAATTGTTTTAGTAAAACATCTCATGTTTGTGTCATTTTTACTTTAACATTAAATAAAAATATATTTATGTCATTTTCCAACCAAAGTGGCTCCATGGGGTCCCCATGTTGACCAATAGATTGTCTTGGTCGGTGATTACACATCAAATGAGGGTAGGACATGTGTCTAGGTCATTTCATTTTATTAAAACATTATTCTTACCTTAAACTACACTAATTACCTCTAATCGCGATTAAAAACATAATAAATTACTATTCAACAAAAAAATATTTTAATCCCATTGAACCACATTTTACTTCTTAATGACAGCCACGTATGTCAGATTTTTGAAATTCAAATCACAAAGATGGCAAAATTTCATTTAAACGGAAAAGCAATTTTTATAAGTACCACTTAGTGGTTTCACTATTCATCAAAAATTGAAGTTTTTCAGAAAATTACCAAAAGTTCACCTGAAGCTATATTTGATATTCCGAATTCAAAAATGATGTCTATTTTAAAAATTTAAAAACATATAATTTTCATTAATTAATTTAATAATTAACTCCCGCTGTCGAAACAAATAGCGTGTTTTTATGAAACAAAATGTATCAAAAGATTGACACTAGATTAAGTCCGATTTCAAAGTGAAATTAATTCCAACGACCAATATTGGATTAAATGGAAAAAATATATTCTAATTTCAATTTAAAACCAATTCAAAAAATAATCTAATCATATAAATAAATTATATTAAAAGAGGTTTTGAATTAAAATACAACATTTTTCACTATTCATTAAAAATTGAACTTTTTCGGAAAAATACCAAAAATTTATACAAAGTAAATTTTGATGTCCCAATTATAAAGAAGAGTTTTATTTTTTCAAATATAACACATAAAATTGTCAATAGGTGGATTTAAAATAGGCCCACCATCAAAAGGCGGTTAATCGACCATTTAAAGAATATTAGAATGTTTACGCTTAAAATTGGATTCATTTGAATTTTTAATCCTCTAACATTTATTGTAAAAAGTAAAAATATTTGACAAAAATATATAATAATTTTGTAGTTAGTTCTGTTCATTCCCGCCATTACAACGGCTAGGTGTTAACTACTATTTAAAATAATATTATTTTATTATTAGAGTGCAACGTAAGATTCCCAAGAAACTCGTTGTTACGTGTTGGGTACGCCATCGAGAATAGCATCCCCTTTAAAGTCATATTAAAATTTTATTCACAAATATGGATAAATGTGAAAATGTCATACTCTTTATTTACCTGGGGTGTTACATCCTTCCCCCCTTTTGGGAATTACGTCCTTGCAATTTTAAAATTGAGCTTGGAAACATCCTTGAAAGTCCCACATCGGAACAAGAGTCGGTAAAACAATCACTTTAAAATAAATAAAGATAAGTACATAGGTCACCTGAGTTAACCCATACTAGGATTTCATATAGGAAAACATGGACATGGAGGAGAAATCATAGGGTCATGCTCTGATGGAGAGTGATAGAAAACATGTTTAGGAGAAAGTTAACCACAAGAAAATCACAAACTTGTGATGGGTTAAACGGTATTCGATTCCCCAGTAGGAAAAGTTAAGAGATAAAATTTTTGTTTTAAGTTACTTTTTATTGAGGAATTTATTTATGAGCTTAACTAAAACATAAGTAAGCATACATAATTGTCATGTTGATTTTCAAGTTTTACTAGATTTCTTACACGAACTCGTATTTTCTCCAAAAGACGAGTATTTAGGAAGACTTGTTCACATTAAGAGTACTATAATCAACTTCTAGAGAATCACCTAATCCAAAAAAGAGAACTATATATTTCACATGTCTTTAGACAAAATCCAAAACCAAAAACAAAAAGGTTAGTACAATATCGTATAATCCAGAAAAGGATAACCCTTTATAAAAAGAAAATCTATTCTTAATCTCCAAAATTTGTCCAACAAAACCCAAAGTTCAATGAGGACCATTTGATAAACAATTTGTCCATACAATTATTCAAATTAAACCAATCTATGTTTGTAACCCAAATATTTGAAGGATTTAGTCCATAGTCTTCCAAGTTAAATCGTAACATTTATCTCCAAACAACATCAGTTGCTCCTAAAGTCTCGTATTGAAATGTAATTAACCTAATCACATATCCTCCATGACAGGTTAATAATTTTCATAAATAACCCAAAATCAACTTACTCTTAATTCATAAAATCGTCTAACTAAAAAGAATCAGTCAAACTAACCAGGGACTTCACGTAGTCCAGTGGTAGGCGATAAATACCAGTCGCACTTTGGTTGTTGGTTCGATTCCCGCAGCTTTTTCCGACGCGACGGGTTATTACATAGTCTGCGTGTTGTCCTTTTTCCAAAACTATATAATAATAAAACATTCTCCAAAACGAGATAAAATCATCAAAAATGATCATAACATATTTTAACCTCAAGTTTATCTCATGCCATTCATTTTCCAGCATAACATATAATAACCCATAATTACCTCAAAAGTAAGGATCATATCAACCCTAATGGTTACCTTTATAATTATTACCTGAACTTCCACATCGATTGGTCATCTTGTACATGATGCATTACAGATCATACCAAGGTTCAAGTGGTTTATCATGACTCCTTAATAGTTGGTTTAGAACAACCATGAGTTTCCTCATTGAATACCCCATTTCATCCAGTCTCTTAATCAGAGAACCACCACAGTTTCCTTCAAACCTATTGTCACTTTGGTGCATGCTAGATCCATCCATTCAATAAAAACGGAACTGTAAGTGTGGGTATATCAATAAAAACATCATGTACTAATGAGGGAGATAACCACTACGATATACTTACTCATTAACTTTATCTAAAACTAGGACTCATTCCGAGATCCTATCCATTATGGTACTGTCACTTATGCTTAGAGAATACCCTAACCTCTAAAGTTATCTAAACGGACCTTTGATACCAACTATAAGGACCCGGCCTTAACCCTTACTTAATATTGAATTAAATGAATATTTCACATTGAGAATCTTTTCAGGTTTAGAGTTATAGAGAATTAGGACATAACTATTACATCTCAAAAGATTACAAAGTTGAAACTTCTACTAAGTTTTCATAAAATAAAAACTCTTAAAAAGAATCATGTCTAGTTCCATGTTTTAGGTAGAATGACTCTCCCATGATCCCATCCTTGACCCTATTCCACGTTAAGTCCTGTGAAAAACATTTCAAAAACTTAGGATGAGCATAAAAATCTTAGTAAGGGATACACAAAGAATGAAAACTGTTAGTTTTTCAAAACAACAAGTAAACCATGTATACTTTATCAAAGTAATACTTTTCACCTTTTCGAAGTAGAAAAAACTCTTCACTGAATAAAAGTTCATTACTTACCCTTATGTAAACAAAAGATTACCATAAAACCCATATAAAGATCACATAACATATAAAGGTAACTTGGGACATAAACATACATAAGTGGAAGAACCATAAGGTCGACTTCGACACATATCACTTAATGGAATATCCATTCGTCCAACTTCCATACATACTTATTGGAATAGCCATACGGCTGAATTCCATACCCAATGCATTAGAGGTTATAACGTAACCACCTGTCCTGGTATTCACGGCACCACCCGTCATATGGTTTATCACGTAACCACCAGTAAAATGTCCAAGTACCATTATAAAATTATAACACATAAAACCAACATAAAATAATGATAACATCTCCACATTTCAATCCCAATATATCATTTAAATATATTGACATAATAGAAACCTTTATCAAAACCATTTTCAATACCAAAATACAAAAAAAATTATATGGTATTTAATTTATTTTAAAAACATTACGGCTTGTTGAGGAAGCCAATGATCAAATAATACTCGTGGCGGCGGAAAAGGTCGTTGTCACCGCGTACGTAAAAAGAAACATTCCTTTTTGTCATTTAGTAAAACGCTTCGTAGAAAAACGATTCCTTTTGAATAAACATAAAAGTCAAAGGGTTTTATACACCATATAAAAAAAAGTTGTGTAAAAAACAAAATATGCCTCAATGGAAGGATATTGAGATGAAGTCCCATACAACGACGGTATCCTTGGATTAAGGATAAATCAATTACGTAATTATGTGTGAAAAATGAATACCCCAAATATAAGTGGATATTAAGTGTAAAACAATCATTGGTTATTCACACATATTCATAGAATGACACATTCAAGGAGTGCAAGTTTATCCCAATGAATCAAAATTGGGTTAAGAAGTTCCCTCCAAAAATTCGACAGCCTAACGGCGTCACTTCAAAATTCAGAAAATGAGTTGATGAGAGAGAAAATGGTATCTCATCACTTGGACATAAAATTTACATAAATAAGGATATATAAGAACATATCCCCACATAATAGCATGTGAAATAAAAGACATAACAAAAGAAGTCTTTTAAAAAGAGGAGGGTGAAAGGTTCCCTTACCGACATGGGTATCTTTCAAAACATACACCCCGTGAAAGAAGGACAATACAACATTGATGTAAATAATCATAAATGAAATTATATTACACAATTAGTGAAAATAATGTACAGTAGATACACCACTCAAAGGACATTGTGGCAAATGTAGCATAAATCTCACGGGAATAAAAGTGAGATGAAAAATCGCTTACGAAAACTCGGTAGCCTAACGGTGCCAAAAAAATGGATTGATGAGATCAAATAGGGTATCTCATCATATTAAAATAAATTTTACAGAAAGAGGAATACAAAATATCATCCCCCAACATAACAAATATGAGCTTAAAAGAAGTGACATAAAGGAGAGTACTTAAAAGGAAATAGAGAGGTTAAATCTCTTACGAAAATTCGGCAGCCTAACGGCGCCACTCAAAACATCCAAAATGGATTGATGAGAAAGAATAGGGACTATCATCATATGAACATAAAAATTGAAGTAAGAGTAATATAAAAGAACATCCCAATAACAATAAAGATGAGCTTTAAAAGGAATGACATAAAAGAGTGTACTTAAAAAGAAAGAGAGGAGTAGGATCCCTTACCTCGTGTCCGACATGACTTGATCATTCTTTAATCTACTAAATAATAAAATTTGGTCAATTTATAATTTCTTAAGTACCTCCTTTAAATATTATTATTCATTTCATATCACATATTATAATGTTATAATAATTGGATAATAAAGTGAGTTCGTATCAGACGTTTTTGTCGATGTTCAGTACATGAGTAAAAATTGAACTTGTTGGAAAATAATTTTCCACGTAGTTATAGGTACATCATTTCCAGAATATTATTTATGTTTTAAATATCATATATATCCAGTATATATTCATTTTATACTATTCCATATCATTTTGAGATAAAAAAAATTAAAAGCACCGTTCATGGAGACGGTAGGCCGTACGTATGCATGAACGCTACTTTCATTTTTTGTCATATTAAGGGAATTAAAACAAAACGAGAGAGATATATATATGTTATAATTCCATAATTATATCCATAATTTAGATGTAATATATTACATATATATCCATTATATATATGTACTTATAATAGTACATAACATTTTGAGATAAGAAATGAAATGTACCGTTCATGGAGATGGTAAGCCGTACGTACGCATGAACGCTAATTCCATTTCTATTTAATATTTAATGGAATTAAAACATAATGATACATAATAGTATTTTAATTCCAGTATGGTATAATATATAATATCATTAAATATATCCTTTATACGTACCACATATGGTATTAACGAATCAAATCACTTTGAGGGGGCGGTAGTCCGCACTTACTTAAATGAAGATATCACGTTTACCCATAATGGAAACCATAAAGGTATGCCATAAATGAAAAATACAGAAACTTAAGTAAAACATAAACATATTATATATCATATATAAATATAGTGTCATCTTAATGGCCACCTTTGAGGTTTTAAAAGAATGTTGAACAATCATCGTTTCAGGAGGCATAAATTTGCTATCCACGGAAATAGTATGTTCTTTAACCATTAGATGTTGTTGTGTCTAAGTGTATCTAGAATAAATATTATAAAAAAATAATAGTATATTGAATATACTAGATTTATTACAAAATAAATGAATAAAAAGTTTTTAGGGGGTTGGAGAAGAAAAATAAAACAAAAGGACATAAGTGAAGACATTACCTTAAAATTGGGTAACTCACTTTGGTTTGAGCACAAAGGCTTCCTTGGGAAGACTTTTGCCCAAAGTGAGGCTTCAAGGAGTTATAGAGGGATGTGAAGAGACAAAATGGTCAGGGTTTGGCCGAGACAAAGTCTTTGTACATGTGGGTAAGGAGGTAGAGGTGGGGACCTTTTATAAGAGGAGAGGATGGGCACTCTTGGAATGTAAGGAAATGTTACATTATTTTAGAATGAGTTTCGGATTTTAATGGTCCCACATTGATTTTTTTCGAGGATAAGGTGATAATGGTTCGAAATACATCCATCCAATAGGTTTTGGACATGTGTAGGTTTTAGATTTTACATTATCATTCCATTTTATTTAAATCGTTAAATAATGAGGTCATCGATGCATTATCATGATGTCATAAATAATTTAATTTATATAATGTCTAAAAATTATAAAAAAAATACTATGATGTAGAAAATCATTTTATATTTCCATTGATTATTTATAGTCAAAAATCTGTTTTGTATAACCCCATGTAAAAATTGTTTTAGTAAAACATTTCATGTTTTTGTCATTTTTTCTTTAACATTAAGTAAAAAGATATTTATGTCATTTTCCAACCAAAGTGAATCCATGGGGTCCCCAAGTTGACCCATGGATTTTCTTGGTCGTCCATGACACATACAATGATGGTAGGACATGTTTCTAGGTCATTTCATTTTATTAAAACATTATTCTTACCTTAAACTACACTAATTACCACTAATCGCGATTAGAAACTTAATAAGTTACTATTCATCAAAAAATTATTTTAATCCCATTGAACCACATTTTACTTCTTAATGACAACCATGTATGTCGGATTTTTGAAATTCAAAACACAAAGATGGAAAAATTTTATTTAAATGGAAAATCAATTTTTATAAGAACCACATAGTGGTTTCACTATTCATCAAAAATTGAAGTTTTTCAGAAAATTACCAAAAGTTCACCCTAAGCTATATTTTATATTCCGTATTCAAAAATGATGTCTATTTTACAAAATTCAAAACATATAAGTTTCATTAATTAATTTAATAATTAATTCCCAATGTCAAAACAAATAGCGTGTTTTTATGAAACAAAATGTATCAAAAGATTGACACTAGTTTAAGTCCAATTTCAAATTGAAATTAATTCCAATGACCAATATTGGATTAAATGGTAAAAATATATTCTAATTTCACTTTAAAACCAATTCAAAAGATAATCTAATCATATAAATAAATTATATTAAAAGATGTTTTGAATTAAAATACAACATTTTTCACTATTCATTAAAAATTGAACTTTTTCAGAAAAATACCAAAAATATATACAAAGTAAATTTTGATGTCCCTATTCTAAAGAAGAATTTTATTTTGTCAAATATAACACATAAAATTGTCAAAATGTGGATTTAAAATAGGTTCTCCATCAAAAGGCCGTTAAGAGACCTTTTAAAGAATATTAGAATGTTTACACTTAAAATTGGATTCATTTTATTTTCTCCATCAAAAGGCCGTTAGCGTCCCCTTTAAAGTAATATTAATATTTTATTCACAAATAGGGATAAATGTGAAAATGTCATACTCTTTATTTACCTGGGGTGTTATAGTAACACATAAATCCCATAATAATTTCAAATCCTTTATTAATGGATCCAAATGAACATCAATATCATTGCTTGGTTGTTTTGGTCCAGATATAAGTATAGATAACATGGTGTATTATCCTTTCATGCATAACCACGGTGGTAAGTTATAATTTAACAACAAAACCAGCCATGTATTGTGACTGCTTCTTTGATAACCAAAAGGATTCACTCCATCTGTAGATAATGCAAGATGCAGGTTTCTTGGCTCGTTTCCAAATTTAGGATACTAATGATCAATTATCTTCCACTTAGGAGAGTCTGCCGAGTGATTTAATTTCCCATATTTAAATCTTGTGTCTGCATTCCATGCCAATTGTCTTGCAGTCTCCTCACTTCCATATAGGTTCCTAAATCTTGGAATGATTAGAAAGTACCATACAACTTTAGTAAGACTGGATTCAACTTTCTTATATCGATAATCTCCACATTTTTTGCATTATTTAAGAGATTGGTGGTCCTTGAGAAACAATATATAGTCATTCAGGTAGGCGTGTATTCTTTTAAAGATCATACTCATCGAACGTAACACTCGTTTGGCATCGTATGTTCAGCTCGAGAGCTCATTATCTTCTGGGAGCATTTCATTCAGAAGAGAAATTCGTTCCCTAAAACTGGTTTCACTCTACCCGTTTCCTACTTTCATATTATACAGTTACAGTATGGCTGACAATGTTGTATATTTAGTGCAACCAACATACAATGGTTTCTTTTAACAACTCTTTAACTTCTAAAACAATTTTGGGAAATAACTAAATTCATCTTCAACTATCCTTGTAATTTAATCAATATGATCTTCATCATCATTCAAATCTGTATTCACATCCTCCATACGATCTTCTTCATTGTTCATTATTTTAATCATATCAGATGATCCATAAAACAAAGTGCTATTACAGCCACTACCTGTATTTGTTTTTTCCCTTTGTTTATTCCAACATGTATTACTTCGATCTATTCTATGACAGATCAGGTGTTCTTCCAACTCCTCTGGACTAATTTTTCTTGAATAACAACAGCGTAAAAACAAAGGATTTGAGAAGGTTCATATGCATGATCTTTTGAAAACTTGATAAAATCTTTCACGCCATCTTCATACTCTTTTGTCAACTAATTGGAATTCATCCATTATTTATTCATATTCATTCTATTTGATACAGTGATATTAATATTAAAAAAACTAAAAAAATATGTTCAACTAGGTTCATCATCCAACTATAATCAATGGAACTAGATATGTTAAACAATACCCTTACCTCTCTATGCATTACTCTGGACCAAAGTAGATCACACCCATCTTCCCAACAACCTGTTCAATGGAACTAGCTATGAGAAACCCTTTCACTAGAATTTTTTAGTATCCCACATGTTATCTATATGCATTGTTGTAAACTGATTTTTTTGTGTTTCTCTAGAAACATAGTGTCTCTAGTCAAGAACTATGGTACTAAACTAATAGATGGTTTGATTATTAATATAGTGCTTCTGGGTGGAAGGATTCATTACATGTGTTGTTATGGTTATTTGACTAGGGTGTCCATAAAGTGTCTCATAGAGTCTTCTAGTGAAGTGATCTTCTCTGATTTAGTGGAATTTCACTAGTAACAAAGTGGTGGTGCCATTGAAATGGGTAATGTTTGGATTGATATTCAATAGTGGAGGAACTACAAAATGGAATACAAATGGCATACCAATCATTCCAACAACCGCAACACCATACAAACACACAATTGTGCTCACAATAACAACACCATACAAACCAAACAATCACAATTTCAGATTTTAAAAAGCATCACTTATTCAATTCCATTTTTAAATTCATGGGTTATCATAGAAGTTTTATCAACCTAGGGAATTAATTTATTAGAACGTATATACAAATTACCAATTATTATATTCAAATGTTCCAAAGGAACCAACCAACATTCAATTAATTTAGTGCGCAAACAAGGACCAGCAACGACCATGATTTTAAGCGGGGATTTTAACTTATACATTTCACAACATAACCATCAATATCAAACAATAATAACATGAAAACAAGATGAAAACAATGTGTAAATAGAGAAAACTCACTTTGAAGGTGTCGTTCAACACTCCGCAGAGGTGCGTTCGCGGAAGAGGAGAGGTGCGCAATAGAGGATATTTCCAACTGAAAAGAAAACATAAAATGAGAACTCACATGTTAAACAGTTTTTTTGGTCAATAGTGGGATTTTATTTTCTATCTATGATATCTAATTCCTGATTATTTTTTTTTGCGTATCTATAATTTTCCTAGATGTTCAACTTATAAAAGGGACATGTCTACTTTTTAGGAGAAAGAAATTTTTTAATTTACTCTAATTTAGGGGTAAAATATTTCACATTAATTGTATTTTTTCCCAGGGGATCATTTCTATCCCATAGGGATCATGAATTCATCTTGGGTTAGTGGAATTCCAAGTAAGTTGTTGGTTATGATACTAGTCTGGGCCGTATCATTACATTTCCAATTGTAATTGACTCATGTCCACTTAAATATAGAATTTGGGGGGTGAGACACTAATATATATAAGGAATAAGAGTGGTAAAAATTGTCCTAGTCTCTCCATTAAAAGTGATAAATGATGAAACATACATCGTGTGAGGGATAACCACCCAATAGGAGAAGAGGGGGAGGTTGGTATAGCACGGAGGGATTATAAACTTATGTTTTTTCTGCATTTCTAAGGCTATGATTTTCACTCATAGATCATGATTGATTATTGATGATTTCTCACTATTATGAATATTTTTTACATGGATACACATAGCCTAATTTACCTATGGGTAAATATACTCCACCAACTCAATATTATTTCTACCTCCCAAAAAATTGATCACCTTGTTAAAATTTATATTGCATTAGATTAAAATATTTCAATTCTTTAACCTGAATTGGGTGGGAAGATCTATGATGACCACTTTGAAAGGTTTTCATTAGAATAGATAATGAACATGATGTTCACAAAGGAAAAAACAATTATAGTGGTATAGGTTGAGTCCCAAGAACTTTTATTAATAGGAAAATTAGAAAACGTCAGTTGATACCAACTCCCTACTAGCCAACACACGAACTACCTTAACAACTGATGAAATACATCAATATACATTCCCTTCAATAATTTTTTATGTCTTCACTCTTGAGATGAATCTTTTTACACGAGAATAATATCTTTTACCTTATACATTTATAGAAAAAACAATACATTGTAAAATTAAATTAGGTGAGTCAATGTTTGATCTCTAGTTTTGTCGCCTACTAAAAATACCACACCCTATAATCCTTTTAAAGAATAATTTTATAAGTATGGAAAATAATATTCTTAAAATAAATTCCAAACTATCATATATTGGATCTCTTCTATTATATAGAAAACAACACGAACTTGTTTCTCCTTAAATTCCAAATAAAAGAAATTTTCCAATGATCGACTACAATACATCTCCCATGATATCTATGGATCCTCATAATCACCATGAAACAAGATCCATCCCTAATAAATAGCTACAAAAAACAAGATAATAAATAATGGAATCAAATATTTCTTTATATAAAGAATCAAAATAAAAAAATCTCAAAATCCTCTAACCATAACTCTATATTCTAATTGGGTATATTTTCCTCATAATTAAATAAGAACTAATGTTGAAACTCACAAAATAAATTCCTTTTAGAGTTATCCTACTTAGGGATCACCCTTATACATTCAATTGAAGCTTCCTGAATCACCCCACCCAACTCAACCTCAAGTATAATCCCCTTACCATAAAACTACATATCACAATGAATGAAACAATACATAAAACATTGGTAATGGTTTGAAACCACCAACCACAAAGTAGAGGAGGAGGATTCAGTGGCCGTAGGTGGAGGAGGAGGATGCAACGGCGGTGGAGGAAGGGGATAAGTAGGGTCACGGAAGAGGAGGGATCATGGTGGAGGAGGAGGAGAAGGTAGAGGTGGAGGAGGAGGAGGAGGACATTCGTGGTAGAGGAGGGATCATGGAGATGGAGGAGAAGGCTGAAGCAGTGGAGGAGGAGGAGGATGGTAATAGCAGAGGAGGAGGACAAGGTAGCAGTGGTGGAGGAGGGGGAGGATGAGGAGTTACGACGTATGATTCAGCTTCTGTGGAGGCTTGAATGCGTGTAACGGAGGAGGGGCCTATTAGGGTTATTTTAAAAAAATTTGAACATTTATCAGCGCTAGTTAAATGTGATGATAAAATATACCTTTGTCAGTGCTTTTTGAGTGCTTATAAAGATATTCCTTTATCGGTGCTAAAAAAGTGCTGATAAAGAACCTATTTATTAGAGATAAAATGTTAGCACTAATAATTGGTATTTTATCAGTGCTTTTTTAGCCCTGATAAATGCATATCTTTATCAACGCTAAAAAAGTGATGATAAAACAAATATTTATCAGCGCTAAAATTACAGCGCTGATAAATACTTATTTCAGTAATCCATTTTAATTATATATATATATGTATATATTAAAAATTATTATATATTTATAAATGAAATAAATATATTAAATATAACAATTATAATAAATACAATGAATTAATATAAAAAATATAATAAATATCTAATAAACATTTTTTATTAATATAAATATAATAAATTAATATAAATTAATAATAACAATTTGTATCATTGCTAATACTAGTGCTGATAAATGTACACTTTATCAGTGCTAAAAAGAGTGTTGGTAAAAGGTACACCTATATTAGCACTTGTTTTGGCGCTGATAAAGTCTACATTTATCATCATGTTTTTCTAGTGCTGATAAAGCCCCCCCACCCCTTTATCAATTCTTTCTACTTAGCGATGATAAAGGGCAGCACTTCCTGTAACAGCCTGAGATTTTATAAAAAATATTCTTTTTAATTTCATTAATGTATTGTGTTGTACGCTACACCAAAAGGAGCTTTCTCAACACGCATCCTTGACTTTCCTTTCATTACACGCAATCACGACCTTCCTCGATAGCGTGTGTAGTACGCAATACTGAGTTTCACTAAACAACGATATGCTATTAAAATATTATTAAAACTAGTCGTTATGAATAGTAATAACCACATTTTAAAATTTTAGAAATTTTATCTCACAAAATGGAATTCATTTTTGGATTCGGAGTATCGAATTTTGCCTAAGGTGAAATTTTGGTACTTTTCGGATAACTTTCATATTCTGTTGAATAGTGAAAATTACTAAATTTTAATTAAAAAAAACTTTTTCAATATAAATAATTAATAGTGATAAATTATTAATTTGAGTGTTTTTAAAGTATATTTAGAATATATTTTTACAATTTAATAAAATTTTGTTCATTGGATGTAATTATACATTTAAAGCAGACATAAACAAGTGTCAATCTTTTGATGGTTATTATCTCTTAAAAACACCATATTGGTTTTGACGACAGAAATTAATTTTTAAATTAATTAATGAAACTAATATGTTTTTAATTTTGTAAAATAGACATCATTTTTGAGTTCATAATATCAAATATATCTTAGGCCTAATTTTTGGTATTTTTCTGGAAACTTTCATTTTTTGATGAATAGTTTAACCACTAAGTGGTAGTTAAAAAAAATAAATTTTTCATAAAACTTAATTTTACCGCTTCTGTGAGTGAAATTTCAAAAATCCGAGAGAAACGGTTGATGTCAGTAGTTAAAATGTGGTTCAATGAGATGAAAATAATCTTTTTGGGGAATAGTAACTTTTTACTTTTTTTACCACGATTAACAGTAAATAGGGTAATTAAGGGTAAAAATGATATTATTATTACCATAACACATGTCCTAATTATATTGGCCAAGTGTGATTCGACCAAAAACAAACATAGGAACAAAATATGACCATTTAGGCCCACATGGATTAGATTAGGACATTTATTATTAATTTATTTAAAGAAGGGTTAAAATAGTTAAAATCAAAGTTTAATAAGTAAATCATTTTTAATATGGGGTTATACATAAGATAAATTCGACTCTAAATATTAATTATAAAGATAAAACGATTTCATACATAATGGTATTTTCTTTGTAATTTTTAGACATTAAATAATTTAATTTATTTATGACACAACGATGATACAGTAATTGTCTTATTAATGAAATATTGACATAATTGATGTTATAAATGCCCAAATAAATGTAATTTGAGACTTTTTATGACATACATTAATTTTATAGGTTAATATGACATGTTATTGTTCATATAAGTAACTTGGTTCGAACTTATCATTCTGTTATGAATTTCATAAAAATCATGTACCAAATAGTGTCAAAATTGACATAAATTAGTTTTTAAAACAAATATTATATTATTAATTTTTATTTATTTCTTAAAAATCAAACTCTCGGCCAAATGACTTATATAAGTATATATATATTAATAATAAACAACATGGGGTACGTTTGGCTTGTTATGGTAATTTTATTAACCATATAGTGTAAGAAAACAAAAAGACACGGTAAAAGTTAAATTATTTACCTTAGAGTTAAATCTAATTGATAAGGTTAAAATAATAACCTAAACTTGTCTGAATCCTATTGGATGAGAGGATTTCGACCCATCCCTACTTTATCTTCTAAATAAGACCCTTTGAAACCATTATAAACCGATTTTGACCTTAATACAAAATAATATTTTGAGATTTTCCTAAGGTGCCCCTCTCCTCCCTTATAAAAGGGCACCTCCTACCTCTCCTCCTCACACCAATTTGAGCATTCAAGCTCGGCCAAACCCTGAACAAATATCTTCTACCCTTCCCTAGTATCATCCTAGAGGTTCTTGTATTCTTCAAATACCATCCTTAGTTCTTTAAGTGGAGGTTATGTGAAGGCGCGCCAAAAAGAGGTAATATCCATTACCGATCTTTTTCAATTTCTTTCTTCTTCAACTTATTCTTCTTTAGTTGTTTCATGATAAAGTAATAAAATCAGTATTTCTTATATACTTATATGTTATCATAAATATGAAACAACTCTAATTAACCTTCTATCCATCCAACGGAAAAAGGAAATCACCGCGCGTGCGTATGTACGGAATACCGTCTCCACGCCGTGGTGTAATCTATTTTCCGCCACCACCTTAATTGGATGGGTATAATGGTGTAATGAGTAACTATACATGATTATTATAAAGTGATATTGATACTGAAATAGTATACATATACTTTAACACAATTCCACGACCATGGGAATGATATCATCGCTCGTGCGTACGTACGGACTACCGTCTCCACGACGCGATGAGATTCATTCTCCACATTAACCATTCATGATTGATTATAAAGCATATATAATGAATAATAATGAAATATATGACATATTAAATCTACTGTATTTATTTATATATAAATATGTATGTCATCTACTTAATTCCATTCAAGACAATAAGGAAAGGAAAACAGCATTCATGTGTACGTACGGACTACCGTCTCCATGAACGGTGTGTTTCATTTCATTTATCTATCTATTATATATATATATATATAATGAATATATATGATATATAAATCATATTTTATATTCTGGAAGTAATTAAATCATGATATATGTAATAATAATGTCAATAACAATAAGTCCAAACAGCTACAATAAATGAAACGATTTTACCCAAAACGCTTCTTTAACATGGAATTTACAAAAGAAAGGGTAATATAATGTCATAAGTGAACCATATATGATATAATAACAATGAATATGATTCTGTAACAAGTTAATGACATTATTTAAATCATTATACAGGAGTTTCGGATACGTACAAAGCATATCAGACATAAGGTGAGGGAAATATCACAATCTCATTTTTATCCGAGATGGTTTATACTTTGGTATTTACTGGGGTGTATTTTATCATCCAAATCCATGTTTCCTCAATATGTAATATTATTTCCATCCACCTACAATATTTTATATCCAATTTTACCCTTCGGTGAGTTTTTAGTAAAATATATGAAAGGAATCGTTTGTCGTTTTTCGTACAAGCTACTTTTTGACTTTTCCGACAAAAGTACGAAGAATGTATTTTTTAACTTATACGGCATGTATGGATTTTTAAAACATTATTTCCAAGATTATTTCTTTAAAAGTTTTCATGTTTATTTTTAATCAACTTCTTTTACATTATAATTGTATGACATGTTAAGAAAAGAAAAGTGTTTTTGAAGTAGAAAGGATATTTTCCTCAAGAATGGAGTTCAAGTGTTTTATCAAAATAATTTTCCATCTAAGATAATTAAGGGTTCAGTTTTTATACCTATTATTAAATTTATTTGATTATGTTGTGATGGAATTATTTTTATGAATTCCTTTATCTTATATGAATTGTTTTATGATGTCATGTTGTTTAAGAATCCCATTTTTATTACATGGGTTATGCAATGATGTATGATTTAAGATTTTGTGGCACACATAATAATGGTTCATTATGAGATGGGTGGGACCTATATCTCCATCCAATGCATTGGGTAAATATTTTTTATCTCATGAGATAGACATGGCTAGAATGGTAGGTTATACCGGTTCAGTGAAACAGGACTGAAATAAGGGTGACTCGGTTCAGAAATGGACTTTGTCCACTAAGATCGTCTTGGCAATGAGTCTTGACTAACAAGGAATGATTTTCCATGATTATGTGTGTATGCCACAATGTTTCATGTTTTAAGTTATGGTTATTGGGATTTCATTTCACAACTATGATTTATCCTATGTTATGAAATTATGCTCTCTTTTGCAGGTTAAGATTTCCAAAATGTTATGTTCTTATGAAAATGATGTGATTGATATTTCTTTTGTTTACCCTTACTGAGCATTTGAGCTCACCTTTTTATGTTTTCATTTCCCCAGGATATAAATAAAGGTTTTAGGTAAAAAAAAGGGAGATCTTTATGGGAGATGTTGAAGATCTTTCACCACGATTAGAAGATTATATTCTGAGTTTTCAAAGACACTAAACTATTACGATTCTTGTGTGTGTGTTTTTGTTATGTACTAAGTATTCTACAAAGGTAATGTAATTTCCATGTATGTCAAGCTTCGGGTCTCTACACTTCCCTTTCCCTATTCTGTGGTATTATTTTAAAATCAGTATTTTAAAATCAAATTAATAGTTTCACTTTCCATAAAAATGCACAATTTACACAATTCTATAAACCATAACTAAAGTGGGATTACAACAATAATTTCACAAAAAAATATCAGGAAATGATATCTATTTGAAATTTTTCCTTATAATTATGGAAATAAGAGTTGAGAGTGAAGCCACCTACCTTGAAAAAATTGGCGAAAATGGAAGACAATAAAAAAAAGTCCATGAAATTGGGTTGAAACTTGAAAAACCTACCTTAGATATCTTCCCATATTATATCAAGGAAAAATATGATCATATTAGGCATCAAATACCATATATCAATCCACATAGGACATAAATATAAGAAATTGAGAGAGGGGGATGTAGATCTAAGGAAAACTCTACAAAACTACCAAGAATGAAGAATTACCTTTCTAATTTGGATTCTACGCATAAATATATGTCTTCATATCTCCTCTAGATTTATGGTAGAAGCCTCTACTACCATTTTTAGGTGAACATATCAATCTAGAGCCATTATTATCGAAGAAATATGGGTAACAACAGAATCCCAACCTAGATCCACATTTTTATAATATAGTTTTTAAACCACGCATTGTTAGTCATACGGTTAAGAAAACTGTGCACTAATCATGTTATAGCTACTATATAAAGGAGGTCCCTTTCATGGGTTTCTTTCATAGTAAGAACACAATGCAACAACTATTAAAAATCTCTCAGTCACACTTTGCTCAATTTCTTCTAGGTAGATGCACATTTTAGACAAATTGTGTGCCTACCCTTATGCCTTCCCCTTAGACTCTATCACATTGTGAATGGTTTAATGCAAGTGATTCATAGTTTCTACAAGTCATTCAAAAACCATGAACCCCTTGAAAATATTAAAAAAACTTCCAAAAGTCTTCCAAACTCTCCTAAATATCATCCAAAAAATTTATATAATTAATAATACTAAATGATGGATTAATTACTTGAAATTGGGAGTTATAAATTCTCTCCACCATTGGAGGTTCCATACCCGAAGTGAAGACAAAAAGAATTTCCCTAAAAGATATTGGGCCATTGCGTATTTATTTCCTTCTCGTTTTCCCTTTCCTCTTCATAATTCTGACAATTATTCCATGAAACCTATATAAGACTGATGATTTTCCCACATTATGACATTTCCTTTCTAATCCACAATCTGCACTTGCAAGTGCACCATCAAATCATCTAACTATACATCAAAATGATCCCATTAGATCAAATTTTTGAGATCAGGATGATACTTTTTCAACTGAGATACATGAAACACATTATGCACTACATAAAACCTCGGTGGTAGATCCAAAAGATATTCCACCTCACCAATCAATTCAATTATCTCAAAAGTTCTGATTAATCAAGAATATAACTTTCCCTTAATCAAAAAATTATGATTACCAAGCCTTATAGAGATTATAAAGATCGCATGATCACTCACCTTGAAAAATAACATCTTTCGATGGTGATCCGCTTATTATTTATGGTGACTTTGTTTCATCTCCATCCATTTTCTGATCAACTAAATCACCTCCATTGTCCCTAAGAATAATCATGGCCCAACAAGGGAAGTATGACCGGTTTCCTCCCAAAAATTTGGAGAAGAAAAGGTCTTTCATACTATGTTTCAATAAGAGTCATATGTATTGAGGTATAATAACTATTGTTATATGAGAACTCTGGTAACAATAGATGCTCTTCCCAAGACCCACCAAAAATCCATTACACAATCCCACAACATGTCTTCCAACATCTGTATCATCCATTTGGATTTCTCATTCAACTGAGGATGATACAGCATACTCATGGTCATCTGATTCCTAATGTAGTTTTTGAAGGATATCAAAAAATGTGATGTAAACCTTATATATCTATAAAACACATTTTAAACCAGTATTCCAAGCCTCCTAACCACATACCAGATATATATTTTTTAAAATTCCACAATTGTATGAGATTCACAAAGAGTGATTATATGGGATAACATTGGGAGATGATCCATAATCAACCACATGGAATCATATTTCTGAAACTTTCATGAGGTTCCTATTACAAAATCCATAGTTATCTTCTCCAATTTCTAATCAAGAATAGGTAAAGACTGCAATATAATTGTTGGTTGCTGATTCTCTGTCTTAACTTGCTGACAATTTAAGCATTTAGTAACATATTTATCCACCTTCCATTTCACATTGATCCACTAAATAATTTAGTTCAATTCTTTATATGTCTTTTTTATTCTCAAATGAACACCCCATCTCAAATGGTTATAAGCATGAAGATTTTTTTCCTAAAAATTCATAAGTACAACCATCTGATTTCTAAACCACAATACTGAACTCCCATCTAGAATCCAGCCATCAATTGTCTCCCCACCATTGATTTTTGAACTCATTACCACAAATTAAAAATCATATTTTTATCCCTCTTTAACCATATTCACCAAATTAGGAACAAACAAAAATGGAAATAAAACTGCAACATCACCTCTCTCCAACAGCCTGAAAGCCTTCAATTTTTTTATTAAAATAAAACCCACTTGTAGGGAAGAAGAGGAATCCCAAATAAACATCAATAACATAATACAAATCACGACCCGAATTCATTAGAGAAATAAAAAAGATGGCCAACACGGAGTTGCCCCTCCCGAGCATTTGATCACGACGAAGCTTTTCACCATTGCATGGCTGATCGGCTAGTAAGTGCCATGTGTCAAAGAACAAGACCGATCCAATAGCTGACTCCATAACCTCTCAAACATCCAAATCCTAAAAGCTCTAAAAATATAAAATATCAGCTCCAAAACCTACTCTGAGACCTAATCCATGTTGATGAATCCCACTGCATCACCATTCCATAAACAGACCAAAATAGGAATCACAAACCAATTAACCAGCCACAAAACGTCCAGAAGAAACCAAAACCACCGTAGACAAAATGACACTGAAAATTAAAACTAAAAATAGAAAACTTCCATTCATTCCTTGAGCTGTGGCATCCGCTAAATGCCAAGAAACCAAATCCTCATCACTGTCATCATCGCTTGCAACACCAGCAAACAAATCTCACCGGAACACCAGTTCGCCGATGAGAATCCATAGAAAAAATCCAAAGGCATATCCCTCCATAATAAAGAACCATCATCACCTTCTCAGATACAACCATCATCAACATCAATCTTAAGGCGCACCTGATTTCTAGTAAGGAAGCCACCAGAGATCATCATCATCATTAAAATCACCACATCCACGCCAGGAAGACCAACATTGAATCCCTTATCGTTGATAAAATTTTAAATAAATCCCATTGTAGTTGAATAACATGGAACCACACCCCCGATGAAGATCACATGCTTGGAACCCCAATGGCCACCGAACCAACATCCTAAAACCGCGACATCACCCCGCTTCCAATTCACCTCGGAGAGGCGTAGAGAAACAAGAGGCCAAGGAAGGGAAAAAAAGGATGAGGGAACCGAATGACAGCAAGATGATGAGGCATGAAACCATATCCAGCAACACAGAAATAGGTCGACTCCAGAGTTCCATGAGAACCACCAGCCACCGAACCACCAAATACCAAAACCTCTCTGTTACCCCACTTTAGAACCGACATAGAGTGTTGCAGGGAACTTGATGTTAAAGTAGAGGAAACGTGGCCAAAGATCCAACACACACATTCTCACAGCCTCAAGACAACCCACAGAAACAAAAAAATATACCTTCAAAGGAACCGTATAGACAGGGAAGAAATAAGGAGAATTAGGTGGAAAAGGTTGAAGCAATTAGATGCACCATCGAGCCCGTGACATAGGGTTTCTGGATGAAACCCTATGCAGTGAGGTGAAGGAGGTTGAAGTAGACGGGATCCATCCCACCTTTTTTTATTTGGTCATTGGGATATAACTACAACATTACGTTCATCATCACATTGAAGTAACATGACAACTATAACTAACATCAACTGAAACTAGTATTAAGACTCCTATTCCAACTGAGCTTATTATTTTCTTCATAATTCATCCATCATAATGTTTCATTTACAGAGAGTATACATCATGTCAATGTCAAACATTTGGAGATACTCCATCCATATTCATTTTCTCAAATTCAAACCCCTTTGTGTGAAAATATGTTTCAATATCTTATGATATGTGAACACCATAATTTTATAAACACAAAGATTATGATTCCAAGTCATCAAATAATGTAATATGGAAGCTAACTCTAAATCATGTGTTGATTAGGTCTTATCATGAAACTGTAACTATGATAATACATAAGCAACACGATAATCTCCATGCATGATAACACATCCAAAAACTAGTCCTAAATCATCACAATATACCATATACCCTTGTCCTGGATATGGAAAAATTATGATTAGTGGTGATGAATAGAAAACTTTTATCTCTTGAATGGGATATGACATTCATCATTCCATTGAAATTGAAATTTTTCTATTTATAAGCTATCAAATGATAATCCAATCATGAGAAATCATGATCAAATCATATATAATAACGAGCAAGACAAAGTATACTATGTGCCTTGAATACATTATTTGGTGGTTGTCAAGAGATAAAAGCTTCAATCTTATCTGGATCCACAGAAACACCTCTTTCCAATATCAAATGGCCATAAAAATGTAGCTATTGTGTCCTAAAAATCACAAATTTATAATTTTTTATAAAGAAAATGATCTATTTAGATTACCAACAATATCACCAAGTGTGCCTCATGTTCCACCCTTATCTTTGAAAACAACAATATTTCACTGTAAAACACCCTAAAAATAATCTATATATATTTGTAATATATGATTCATGAAATTCTAGAATGTGGTTGTAGTTTTAATGATACCAAAAGTCATATCAAAATTTTAATAAGGGCCATATATAATTCTGAAATCATTTTCTAGAATATCTTCATTCTGAACCCTCCATTGGTGACATCCTAATCACAATTCAATATTTGAGAACCAATAAGATTCTATAAATTGTTTTAATATATCATCAATACATGCAAGTGAATATCGATTCATTATCATAAAATGAATAAGCACAAAATAATCAAAACATATCTAATGATTTCCATATGACTTTATGACAAAAAAACATGTACTACCAATAGATATGTGATCTAATGTATAAACCCTTTTCTTTTTATCTCTTCTAATTGTACTTTCAATTCCTTAATTTCTATTTGTCCCAAACACTTAACCTCATATCACTACAACAATAGCACTAATGATGCCTCATATGATTGAAATTGTGTCATGATCTATGTTGTGTTGTACATCTTTTCTTCATGTGTCCGAACAAAAAACATTGAAAACATTATGTCTGGATATTTTTTCTTGGATGAATATTCATCGATCTAGCTATCTAATTTTTATTTACACTCCAAAATTGGAAGTAGGTGTTCCACTTAAAATTTCTCCCAGCGTTCAGGTTACCACATCTAACTACATGTATCATTATCATTCCTCCACCCATAGGTCCAAATATATTTATTTCATCCATCATCATACTATTTATCAACTTTATATAATAAGATATACTGATCACAACAATCTTTCAGAAAATCTCCAACCATAGCCTCGATTCAATGATGTGTACCTTCAAGGACAGATTAGCTTCATCTTCTGGTAAAAAAACAAGCTATATTCTAGAATTTATCCATATAATACATGATATAATCATTTTCCTAATTCATGAGGAAGAATTCTATCATCATTTTGTTTATAAACATGTGAGGATAAAATTGTTTGTTGAAGAATTCTTCAAATAACTTCCATGACTTAACATGGTCTAATATAACCTAAAACATTAAATCCCACCATTGGTGTGAAAGATCGTACATCATTTACATCACTATATTAAAATTCAGCACTATTATTTTGAAAATGAATTTGAAGATTTGATTAATCCTATTTAGTCATAACTCTACCTTTTTTATTATGAATCACCCCAAAAGATGGGTGTTTTTTTCTTCTACAACATGGTAGAGTGATCCAAATTCCATGGATCATCCCATCAGTTCCCTCTTTCTATATCTTGAAATACATGAACAATACATTGAACTAGATGTGGGTTCACCTATGGCTAAGATGCAACCACATTCTCATATTCTTACTTCAGTAAGTTTATTTTAAGCCTATCATGTGACATTTTTGAAAAAAAAACTCTATATGTTTCTCTCTCTAGAAACTGAAGGCTTTAAAATTTAAAATTTTACAAAATCATAAAATCAAACCATTAATTTCCAAAATTAAACAATTATATATTCATCCATTTTGAATATTTATCCATACATATGAAAATAAAACCATTTTAAAAATAACCATTTCATACCTTTATAAAATATCACATTTGAAAAAAAATAACCATCTAAAAAATAAACAATTTTTTTAAAAATCATATATTATTTCTCAAATGAAATTTGAAATACTAATGGAATGTTATTTCAACTATAGATTTCATTATAATCTCACTGGCTAAACCCATGAAAATGAGATTTTAATCCTATAAATTGTTCCAAAACACTTATTCACCCAACACCCTGCTAACTTGATGTTAAGAATAAAAATGTTAGATATGTATATTTATGATCTACATTTCAATTACCAACACCCCTAATCCTTTCTACAATCGTAACTTTATTCATTAAAACAGATCGAATGTCAACTTCTAGATCAAAAAAAGTATTACCACTTTTTCGTCAAGGACCGAACAAACTAATACCACATGTGTGACAAATATATATTGAAGGACCAATAATGATACCACTTGTAATACCCATCTCATCCTCATTGGCATTAGTCGAGGTGGAATTTCTACTAGGCCTTAAGAGACATCCCCAAGATTCCAAAGGCTGGAAATTAATTCCTAGAAAATCATTATCATTTTGAAGACGATATCCCATCAAAAATAATACAAATCAACCAAAAACACTGTAACACACAAACCACCAAATGATAAATTATAATATTATTTAAAAAATCATGTAATTCCATTATAATAGATAAATAATACATCTAAGTACAACTATAGAGGGAAAAAATATCAAAGTAGACCACATAAGAAAAATCCAAACAACTCAAATAATCCAAGGAAAAAATATCCAATGTTTCAAACATAATCCATGATTCAACTCTACAAAAAATCACACATACCACAATGAACCTCTAGAGAAGTGTTATATATTAACTTATCCCATGTAACAATAAAAAATATCTAACAAATCCCCAATGATCCCAAGTAGGGGTGAGTAATGAAACATAGTTGATTTTACCAAGTGAATTACCAACACATTCCACTAGGATAAAACCTGATTGAAAAATTATATAAAATATTTATATAAAACACACTAAAATAGTTTTTATTAGAATATAATACAAATTCAAGGCTAAATAGTTATATCAAAATCATCCAATTTACATGGAAAGAAACCTAAAATACATTTAATCCAATTAATATGTTTTATTTATGAATAACTAATTAAATTTAACATATCCACACATCCAACCAAGAATGAATCCTAGAAACCCCTATTCTCATGAGTGTTGACTCATCCATTCACTATTCTATCACTTAATGAACCATTTGATGGTGGAAATCACTCACCATTATCTAACCCACTAATAATGGGGTAGACCTCTTTCCATAATCCATTTAAATTCACATGAACACACACAATAATTATTCCAATTCCCAATTCCTAAAGAACCATTACAACCATTCCTATAAAAATTTAATTTTACTAAAAACATTCAAATTAACCATTTTTATAAAAAACTGTTTATTGAAAACACATTTCCATTCAAAAAAACTAAACATTCATTTTAAAATAATCATTTTAAAATCAAGTTACTAATTTTACTTTCCCCAAAAAAACTTAATTTAAAATTACTATAAATAATTAGTAAAGAGGTTTTCAAAAAGAAATTACCAAAAATATCACAATCAATATTATAAAAGTAAATCCGTTTTAAATTTATCCATATAGTTGTATTAATAGGAGTCAAGAGTGAAGCCGCCTACCTTAGAAAACATGGAAAAAATGGAAAACGTTACGAAAATATCCCTGAAACCGGCTTGAAAATCCAAAATCCCACAATAATTTTTTTCATACATAGATCCACAATTTTAGGATCTAGTTTTCAAACCACACATGGTTAGTCGCATGGTTCGGTAAACTATGTGCTAACCATGAGGCAACTACTACCAAAATGACAAACTTGGAATTGTTTGCACTCATATTTAGAAAATCCTACACCATCCATGAAAAAAGATCTATCTCTCACTTTTCATGGTTTCCCTTAGTTTACTGCATAGTTTAGAAAAACTATGTGCCTACCCATACGCCTTCCACTTAGACTCTGCATCATTGTTCACGGTTTCATATGAGTGTTGGATGTTTTTCAGAAATTGTTCTCAAATAGTGAACTGGTAGAAAAAACCCAAAAGCCTTTCAAAAATAATCCAAACATACCCAAATTTCACCCCAACACATTCTATATATAAAAATCATAAAATAAGTGTTACCTACATGATACTCAGGGTGCTATAGTAAATATTATTAATCTAATTTAAAAAACATCCAAATTGTATTAAAAATATTTTCTAGACCCTTTATGTTATTATAACTCAATCATATTCTCCATTAGAAAAGATACATTTAAAATAAAATTATTCCATTTTTAATTCTATTTTTAATTCAATGTAATCAAAATAAAAAATTTTACAAAAAACTGATTGACGAGAACATACTATAATTTAATAAAAAATATTTATTTTATATTATTAAATAAATCACATTAATTTTTTACCCCACATTTCTAGCTTTCTAGAAACCCAATATTATAATTAAATCCCACCGATTAATCTTAATTGATATCCTAATAACCAAAACACACAACACAAAGCATAGACTTTATATGTTCATTAATTAATTATTCATATATAAATTCATACCACATTCAATGTCCTCAAAAATAATAATTTACTATCCATTATATTACCATTAATAAACCCTACCAAAACCACAACCCATTGAGTCTTCTAGTTTTTCCAATGGTGTCTCTATGTCATTAAAAAATTTAAATGATAATGAACCCTAAATTTCATCACCATACATAGATGGTTTACCACTGTATATATATTCTTAACATCCACCATTAAGAAACATCAATCAATTACCTCTATATATTATACCAACATAATTTTAAAAATATGTTAGAACATTCTAATAGAAAGTGTTATTAAAATCACAATGTGGTAACATATCCTTTAAATCTAATTAAACAAAGAACAACATGAAAAATACTAATAACATGATTATCAATTTCAATAATTTTTTTTGACCAAACATTATATACCATCAATAAAAAAAATCACATAAAATAATTACCCAAATAATAAAATCCAACATTTACAACATGTTTTAATTGTATTAATTCGTGTATTAATGACTAAATCAACAATATTCATAGCTTATATGAATTATTCCAAATAATCACAGTGTTTTGTTATTAAATATATAATAATAACAATAAAATTTCATCTCAATAAATGATTACTAAATTTTATCTTCTTATACTAATCACACATTAACCACAAATCTTATTAACTAAAACACAATCAAGATTCAACCTCATTAATATTGACGGTGTAAAAAATATTTCCATTTTTTCCAATTAATTTATTAATTCAAAATAATAATGTTTATTTACAATTTAATTTTTGACTAACTACATAATAAAATACACAATATAATTAAAATAAAGTTTCACATTACCATAATTCAATTGATTAATGAATTAGAATCCTGGGGAAGGTCACGATCTCCCACATTAAGGTTTTTTAAAACACCACAGATGATTTAGAAGATAATATCCATATAACCCACCAAATTAAAAGAATCTAAAAAATAGAATAATTATAATAATTATAATTCAATGTAGATTACAACATTATGACTTTCATAAAAACCATATGGAATTTTATATACTCACTAAGGTGATTCTAATATGAAATACGAACAATGATCTACCAATAAATAAGGAGAATATTATCAAATGATGTGTGAGATAGGTAGAGATATAGTGGATAAGAAGTGTCGTGATATGAAAACCCCTAAATTTCCACAGTCATAAAGATACAACCCACACAAGATAAAAAGTGTTATTTCAACACAGCGAGTAGTTAGTATTTAACACCCTAGATCTAGTAACCTAGATCTAGTGGTTATTATGCAACATAGCTCCAAGAATAATGAGAGTAAGTATTGGAGGATTGAATAATTTAGCATCATTATAAGTCTAAATATAATATGATTCTCATATTATAGTATAAAAATGAAATACAACTTAAAAATATTGTGAATAATATATTATTTAAACTAATATATATGTAATATCATTCATAGATCTCTTCTTGGTATCCTAATGAATGTAACACATAATTAAGTGTGATATCAGATTCTTAGAAAGGGAATCTTTATGATAGAATATATCTTATAATAATAAAATCATGAATAGTATACAAGTGATAAAAATTATCAAATATGACATGTAACTAATATCATAAAAGGGGATTATAGCCCATTATAACATAAAAATTAAATAATAACATGGTTAGAAATAAATGGATTCATAGTGATATAATTCATAATGATGAACAATACATTTATACCGTCAAATACTCATACTAATACATCATAAATAAATAGGAATGGCATACAACCAATAAAAAACTAGTATGTTTCATTAAAGATACTGATTAATTAAGATGGTATAACAGGCTTTGTCCATAACATACCATGTCTAATTCACTAATCATATAAATGAAATAAATAAAAAATCAATACATATGAATCTGAATATTTCAAATTGAAAAACATTCATATGAAATGATAATGGTTTCCCCATTATATAAATATAACAACATGATAATAAAATATCCATAGAAATAAAAGCACATCCAGCATAACATGGTCTCTCTTGGACGGTGGTAAGATAAAAATTACAACTCAATCCCACCTACAATATTTCAGGTAAATCCATGTACATGGATACTGTATGAATAATGTACCTACGCACACGCATCAAAAAACATTAATATTGTGAAGAAAATATTAAAAAATCATAATAATTCATGAATAAAAACTATCCCACATCAAAGTACATCATGAACAATAGATACAAAAAATGGATGAAAATAACCCCCCACCCACCCGTAAATGAAAAACAGTGAAACATGATAACATAAGGGAATTTCTATCAAGAAGAAAACTCATGGAACTATCCATAGTTTGTATAGAACAACTAATATCCCCCTAATCCTAGTCCTACTAGGACCCAATCCAAATTCATTTAATATTGATAATACATTAAATTTTCTAGAAGACCCCATGTAGTGGTGAGAATAAAAATATCTAAAAGGATGCACCAAAATAAGAATAAACAAATAATCAATTTGGAGTATGCTTTACATTACAAGAAAAAAGGAATAAAAAAGATAACCTATATATGTTTATAGGAAGACTCCAAGTTGCATTGTAATACCACATCCTACCCTATAGCCTAGTATTCCACTAAAGGCTCAAAGTAACATTTATTGAAAAAACTAACTCATCAAGTCACACTCAACTGATTAAACATATGAGTGATGTAAAATTTTTTGGGCCATTTCTAGAGAGACATATATTAATTTGAAGGTATCATCAAATATACTATTTGGATTAGACTACACAACACTAAATAACAATTTATGATGATACATAAATAATGGATCATGCCCCAGTCCTATGGTGGATACCTAAACCAATTATATATAACCCAAAAATATGTGATTCATATGGCCTGGATTTCAAAAACGATATCATCGACCCAAAAAAAGGAAGAATGACATAGTATCAAACTAGAAACTATAAAGAGTGATACCTGACTCAATCTAGAACATTCCCATATAGGGTTTCACTCATCCTATTATTAGGATAGGATACACAACTATGCCCACTCTGTAGATTACCAAGGGAATGCACCTCCATATAAACAGTTTAATGTAACCCACACAATCTCATACAGAAACTGGCCTGATTAGAAAATTTGGTATAAACAATATTAGAAGGATTACATGATGTGTTTACTAGGGTACACAACATGTCCCACTATGTCTGGGATAAATGATTTTATATTTTTTACACTACATATATTTTACTAGATACACATTCAAATTATATGATATATAGTGTGTATATATTTCTGTGACACACATTGACTTTATTCTACCCATGTAAGTACACATTATGAATTACATGAGGTGTCAACCTTCACACATAATGTGGGGTGACATGGATTCCTAGGTATATACTCGATGTACACATCAATATACCTAGATAAAGGTCACAAAACATGTGGACACCAATATATAATGTGATATTTAATTCAACACATAATTCTCACTACTATATTATGTATCCACATAATGTGTATTCATATGAACATAATGTCATATATATTAGGTTTTCATAGAACTCTAGTATGTTTCATGCATCTCACTAGTTTCATTAATGCCTTTGATTATTCTTGGGTCTTCACCCAAAATCAATTATATTGGTTGATTGAACATGAAACAACACATGTAGTTGGATTGTAGTTAACATTTTCTCAGAAAAATAATATCCTCTTCATTATGTGAAATTCGTTGAAGTTAAATCCCACAAAGTCTAAAAACATTGATCTGCCTCAGGATTCTTTAATCATTATTGATTATCCTTTATTGTGAAACTCCAAATTGTTGATGAAACAAAAATGATAAATGATTTCTAAGTGTCACACATCTAATTTGGATACATGATAATGTCGAATCACTGGTGAAATGAAATACTAATAATGAATGAATAAAATAGGAAGAAAACTATGGAGCCCAAAAGTGAAAGTGAATGTTGGTTGTTGGTTTTTTAACCATTGTTAACAGAAACCAAATAAAAATATTGTTTAGAAAATAAAATTAAAAAAATAAAAATGAAATTCTATATTATAGGATGAAAAATAACAAATGGAAATTCAACAATCTTGATCCTTAAATTAATATCTGTTTAATTAATTTTTATTTTTCTTGGAATAATATCTATAGGGAAATAGTATCACAAAATAAGATTCCTTATATCAAGTTTGGATTAATAATTTTCAATAAATTATTCCACATCTATGTAAATGAAACGATCCATGATGATAATCATTAGCTAGAAGAAACTTCACATTAATTATTTACTAGTCATTGATCAGGAGATCACCTACCAACACGATCTCCACTAGAGATGTCTCTCCATCCAATAATTTTTTATATGGACATGCAACTAACCCTATAGAATTTTCAAAAGAGTTATTAAATATAGAATTTTTTGGGAATATATAATTAAATAAACAGTAAATAAATTAACTAATTTAATCTATTTAATCCACCCATATATTAATTCCAATTAAACACCAAATGTGTACAATGATATTGATTATCCTTTGGAAAACCCTATAATATCGATTTAATGTAATTATCAGTTTTCCCCTTGATACACTACATGGGTATTGTTCTATATTTTTTAATAACCATACATATGGAAATATTAAATTTTATATTTTTAATATATCAACACTAAGGATCCACATGCCCTGTAATTCTTTGCTAAAATTTTTTCCTACTCAAAATAATTTCATAGAAATATTCTAAAGTGATAATTTTTTGTTGTTAGTATGTTGTTTCAATATTAATTTTTCTATTCAAAAGTGATAACTTTCCTAGATGGGTGAAAAAATAGAGATATTGTTTTATTATTTATCTATCATGATCTCTCTTGGAGGTTCCTATGCTACATATGATCATGAACCATAGAAAACATTCAATCATGAAGGATCTTATCCAACTGATTTCTTGAGCACCACCAGGTAGCCCAACGAGGTAACTCCATCATTAGTGTCTATCTCAACTTGGTCAATATAGTGTGATGGAAAGTGAACTTTTGAAATCATATGAGACACATAGAATACACCGTGAACATTATCTAACTGTAATGATAATGGAAAATATTTTGGAAGAGAAAAAAACAATAGAGTATCTAGGAAATGATAATGAATCCTAGAAATATCTTTCCATATCAGAAAAATATAAAAATTCATCCCTGAGGGGAGAAATTTTAGAGCACATGGTCTCCCTCTTCAATATATGAAGTCCTACTTTGTTAGTCGCCACTGGAATTTTGATATCTCTGGGCAGTCCTTATCCAACCATGGATGTTCTATACATCCTATATCATCAATCACACCAACTCTAGGCCCATAATAAATATCCCCTAACTCAATATAGTATAGAGGTGACACACATGGGTTTTCTTATAGGATAACTACTGGATCCATATGGAAGATTAATGACATTATTTACACACTAATATACTATGGGTAAATTATCATCCCATGTATATCCATAAAGTCACATTAAAACTTGATGCATATCATCTGGAATCAAAATGTATCTCTATGTTTGACCATCTATCTAGGGGTATAATGATGTGCTATACTAAAATTAAGTTCAAAATTCTCATGTAATTCAGTTAATAATAATGACTTGTAGAATTTATCATACTCATTAATGATCATCGAAAATATTCTATGTAGTCAGACCTTCTCTTATATGAACAAAAATCCCAAATTCTCCACCAAACTCTTCTCTCAAATGGATAAAAAGATTAATTGTTTTGAAAGTTAGTATATGATCACCCATAGGAGTCATAACCTAGAATTTTTCATTGAAGTACAACCATGAAATCCATGAACATACCATCATATTTTCACTTCCATTCCAGCACCTCAGTTGTCACCTATTTTAATAAAAGGAATCAATATATAATCATGAAACAATCTACCACATAATTGGTCATAAAAACGGATTCCCAATGATCTTGATACCACCTCACATTTATTGGATGTGCCTCTAATGTGGGATAATGATACTCTCTTATAACCACCTCTTACTATGTGACTAGTACCATTATCCTTTACAGGACAAGGATAGTTTTATCACTACCTTTATAAAATCCAATAAGATCATGTTAAATGTATATCAAGTCATGCAAGATCTAATAATAAATTTACCATAATTTTTCCACCCAAACATGCTAATGAAGTGAAGGCATGACGACCATTGATTGGAGGTACACTGCACCTTCATTGTCGATGTGGGACTATGAAAAATAGGTAAACTCATCTATTACCCATTTCAATAAATAAAAATATAAATCCATACTATTATAATCTTCTACCAAATTCCCATTTAAAGATGTATATCTTAAGTCAATGTCATAAGTATGTAGTAATAGAAAACATAAACTATTACCCTGGTGAATATATTTCTAAAAAATTATATACCACTGACTCTTATGGTCTAAAAAGATGATGAATCGTTCCCCCATAATAAAATGTTGAAATGATTTTTTGGTGAAAATTGATGCTGAAATAACTTCATAAGGAATAATGTAATTCTATACATAGGGTATTATCTTTGAGGTTTCATAATCATCACATCTTGAAACTCCATCAAAATGAATTCATACTTAGATATGGGGGAAATATATAACACCACATACTCAATACAAACGTATGGTAGTATCATGATGTTGATACTCATTAACCATAGCCATAGATTTTGCAAATTTGTATGACACTTCACTATAAAAAGGAAATTCCTCCCCTTCCATTCCAAATATTCATAGGTTCCCCAATTATTGATAAATAAATAATGATTCACTAAAAATAGCCTTCCAACCAGAGGAAGTGTTACACCATGGCCATTCCATGAGGGGGATCCTAATCTATCACTGCCTCAACCATTAAAAATTACACAAAAAGTCACACACATAAGAAGTCATGTCTTAGGTAGTTGACCACTTTAATATATAATTAACACATTGGGATACTCTTATAAATTTGGTCCTCTCAAAGGATATTTAAAACCACACCCATATATCTTGTGTTCTCCTCAAAAATAATATCATTATCTTCAATGACATAAAAATACCTATTTGTTTAGAATAAAATATATTTTTATCCCAATTGAAATTATTAAGTAATTAAGAATGCTTTTAGTAGCCTCACAGGCTTATTACAAGCATAGAGTTCCAATTTTTTGACAAACAGAGTTGTATTCATTGTTACACATGGATACTTCTAATTGTTTGGCTTAACTATATGGCCTCAAAAAAGATGAGAATAACTTTTATAACCATTTTATGGAGGATACAAGTCAATGTGAAAACTAGAAATCATTGGAGATAGGAGTATCATAGGAACTTAGAACAGTTGGAAATCACATTTATAAAACCCTACACCATCCATGAAAAATATCTCTCTCCCACTTTTCATGGATTCCATTGGCTAATTGCATAGTTTAGAAAAACTATGTGCCTACCTATACGCCTTCCACTCAGACTCTACCTTATTGTTCACAGTTTTATATGAGTGTTGGATGTTTTCTAGAAATTGTTCTCAAATAGTGAACTATTAGAAAAACCCTAAAAACCTTTCAAAAATCATCCAGACATACCTAAATTTCACCCCAACACATTCTATATATAAAATTAATAAAATAAGGGTTACCTACATGATACTCAGGGTGGTATAGTAAATATTATTAATATAATTTAAAAAACATCCAAATTGTATTAAAAAATATTTTCTAGACCCTTTATGTTACTATAACTCAAACATATTCCCCATTAAAAAAGATACATTTGAACCAAAGTTATTCCATATTTAATTCCATTTTAAATCAATGTAATCAAAATTAATAAATTTACATGAAACTGATTAACAAGAACATACTAGAATTTTAATAAAAAAGTAGTTATTTTATATAATTTAATCAATCACATAACTAGTTTACCCCACATGTATAGCTTGTTAGAAACCCAATATTAGAATTAAATCCCACCAATTAATCTTAATTGATATCCTAATAACAAAAACACACAACCCAAGGCACAAACTCTATATGTTCATTAATTAATTATTCATATATCAATTCATACCAATTCAATGTCCTCATAAATAATAATTTACAATCCATTCTATTACCATTAATAAACCCTACCAAAACCACAACCCATTGAATCTTCTAGTTTTCCCATAGGTGTTTGTATTTCATTAAGAAATTTATAGGATAATAACCCCTAAATTCCAACCTAATACATAGATGTTTTACCACGATATATATATATTCTTAACACCCACTATTAAGAATCATCAATCAATTACCTGCACATGTTATACCAACATAATTTTAAAAAGATGTTAGAACATGCTAATAGAAAGTGTTATTAGAATTACAATGTGGTAACATATCCTGTAATTCTAATTAAACAAAGAACAACATGAAAAATACCAATAACTTGATTTTCAATTTCAATAATTTTTTTGACCAAACATTATATACCATCAATAAAAAAAATTAACATAAACTAATTACCCAAATAATAAAATCCAACATTTACAACATGTTTTAATTATATTAATTCATGTATTAAGGAATAAATCAATACAATTCATAGCTTATACGAATTATCCCAAATAATTACAATGTTTTATTATTAAATATATAATAATAAAAATAAAATTTTAGCTCAAAAATTAACTACTAAATTTTTTCTTCTTATAAAAATCACACATTAACCACAAATATTATTAACTAAAACACAATCAAGATTCAAACTGATTAATATTGACGGTGTAAAAAAGATTTCCATTTTTTCCAATTAATTTATTAATTCAAAAAAATAATATTTATTTAAAATTTAATTATTGACTAAATACATAATAAAATACACATTATAAGTAAAATAGAGCTTCACATTTCTATAATTCACTTAACTAAGGAATTAGAATCCCGGGGAAGGTCACGATCTCCCACTTTAAGGTTTTTTAAAACACCATAGATGAATTAAAAGCCAATATCCATAAAAACCACCTAATTACAAAAATATAAAAAATAGAATAATTATAATAATTATAATTCAATATATATTAGAACATGATTCCTTCTATAAAAAACATATGGAATTTTATATACTCACTAAGGTGATTCTAACATGAAATATGAATAGTTATCTACTAAGAAATGAGAAGGATATTATAAAATGATGTGTTAGATAGGTAGAGATATAGTGGAGAATAAGTGTCAGGATATGAAAACCCCTAAATTTCTACAGTCATACAGATACAACCCACCCAAGTTAAAAAGAGTCGTTTCAACACAGCGAGTAGTTAGTCTTTAACACCCTGGATCTAGAAACCTATATATAGTGGTTATTATGCAACATTGGTCTAAGAATAATGAGAGTACTTATTGAAGGATTGAATAATTTATCATCTTTATAAGGCTAAATACAATATAATTCTCATATTATAGTATAAAAAATGAAATACAACTTAAAAATATTGTGAAAAATATATTCTTTCATCTAATATGTATCTAACATCATTCATATATACCTTCTTGGTATCTTAATGAATGGAACACATAATTAAGGGTGATATTAGATTCTTAGAAATGTAATGTGTGTGATAGAATCTATCATATAATAATTAAATAATGAATAGTATACAAGTGATAAAGATTAACAAATATGACATGTAACTAATATCATAAAAGGGGATTATAACCAATTATAACATAATTAAATAAATAATAATATGGGTAGAAATAAATAGATTCATAGTGATATAATTCATAATGATGAACATTACATTCATACAATCAAATACTCAAACTGATACATCATACATAAATAGGAATGGAATACAACCAATAAAAAACTAGTATGTATCATTAGACCTAATGATAAATTGAGATGATATAATGGGCTTTGTCCATAACATACTAAGTCTAATTCACTAATCATATAAATGAAATAAATATAAATTCAATACATATGAATCTGAATATTTCAAATTGAAAAACTTTAATATGAAATGATAATGGTTTCCCCATTATATAAATATAACAACATGATCATAATATATCTATATAAACAAAATCCCATTTAACATAACATGGTCTCTCATGGATGGTGGTAAGATAAAAATTACACCTCAATCCCACCCATAATAGGTCAGGTTAATCCATGTACATGGATAGTGTATGAAAAATGTACCTACACACACACTCAACAAAAAACTTTAATATTGTGAAGAAAATATTAAAAAATCATAATAATTCATGAATAACAACTATCTCACATCAATGTATGTCATGAATAATAGATACAAAAAATGGAAACAAATAACCCCCCACCCACCCATAACTGAAAAAAAGTGAAACATGATAACATAAGGGAATTTCTATCAAGAAGAAAACTCATGGAACTATCCACAGTCTATATAGAAAAACTAATATCCACATAATCCTAGTCCTACTAGGACACTATCCAAATTCCATTAATATTCATAAGACATTACATGTTCTAGAAGACCCACTGTAGTAGTGAGTATTAAAATATCTAAAAGGACACGCCAAAATATGAATAAACAAATAATCAATTTGGAGTATGGTTTATATTACAAGAAAAAAAGGAATGAAAAAAGATAACCAAGATATTTTTATAGGAAGACACCAAGTTGCATTGTAAGACCACATCCAAACCTATAGCCTAGTATTCCACTAGAGGCTCAATGTTACATTTATTGAAAAAAACTAACTCATCATGTCACACTAAACTGATGAAACATAGGGGGGATATAAAAAAATTTCAGTTATTCCTAGAGAGACATATAAGAATTTAAAAGGGAACATCAAAGATACTATTTGGATTAGACTACACAACACTTAAAAACAAAATATGATGATACATAGATAACGGATCATGCCCAATTCCTATGGTGGATACCTAAACCAATTATAGATAACCCATTAAGATGTGATTCATGTGGCCTGGATTTCAAAAATGAGATCCTAGACCCAACAAAAGGAAGAATGACATAGTATCAAACCACAAAATATAAATAGGGATACCTGACTCAATCCAAAACATTCCCATATAGGGTTTCTCTCATCCGATTATTAGGATAGGATACCCAAATATGACCACTCTGTAGATTACGAAGGGAATGCACCTCCACGTAAATAGTTTAAGGTTACCCACACAATCTCATACAGAAACTGGCCTGATAAGAAAATTTGGTATAAACTATATTAGATGGAGTACATGATGTGTCTACTATGGTACACAACATGTCCCATTATGTCTGGGATAAACAATTTCATATTTTGTCACACTACATATATTTAACTAGATACACATTCAAATCATATGATATATAGTGTGTATAGATTTATATGACACACATTGATTTTTTTCTACCCATGTAAGTACACATCATAAATTACAGGAGGTGTTCCCCTTCACACATGAATGTGTGGTGACATGGATTCCTTGGTATATACTCCATGTACACACCGAGATACCTAGATAAAGGTCACAAAACATGTGGAAACCAACAAATAATGTGATATTTAATTCAACACATAATTCTCACCACCATATTATGGGTCTACATGATGTGTATTCATATGAACATAATGTTATATATATTAGGTTTTCATAAAACTGTAGTATGTTTCATGTATCACACTAGTTTCACTCCTACCATTGATTATTCTTGGGTGTTTACCCAAAATCCATGATATTGGTTGATTGAACATGCAACAACACATTTGGTTGGATTGTAGTTAACATTTTCTAAGAAAAATAAGATCCTATTCATTATCTGAAATTCCATGATGTTAAATCCCACATAGTCTAAAACCATTGATCTGCCTCAGTCTTACATAATAATTATCGATTGTCCTCTATTGTGAAACTCCAAATTTTTTATGCAACAATAATGATCAATGATTTCTATGTATCACACATCTATTTGGGATACATGATAATGTCGAATCACCAGTTAAATGAAATACTAATGATGAATGAAGAAAATAGGGGGAAAACTATGGAACCTAAAAGTGAAAATGAATGTTGTTTGTTAGTGTTTTAACCATTGTTGATATAAAACCAATAACAATGTAGTTTAAAAAAATAAAATTAAAAAATTAAAAATGAAATTCTATATTATAGGATGAAAAATAACTAATAGAAATTCAACAATCTTGATCCTTAAATTAATATCTGTTTAATTAATTTTCTTTTTTCATGGAATTATATGAATATGTAAATAGTATGAAAAAATAATATTCCTTATATCAAGTTTTGATCAATAATTTTAAATAAATTATTCCTCATTTATGAAATTGAAATGATCCTTGATGATAATAATTAGCTCGAATAAACTCCACATTAATTTGTTACTGGCCATTGATCATGAGATCACCAACCAACACAATCTCCACTGGAGATCTCTCCTTATCCTATAATTTCTTATATGGACATGCAACTAACCCTAGTGAATTTTAAAAAGAGTTATTAAATATATAATTTTTTGGAAATATATAATTAAATGAACATTAAATAGATTAACTAATTTAATAAATTTAATCCACCCACATATTAATTCCAATTAAACACCAAATGTGTACAGTGATATTGATTATCCTTTGGAAAACCCTGAAATATAGATCTAATGTAAGTATCAGTTTTCCCATTGAGACACTATTTGGGTATTGTTCTATATTTTTTAATAACCATACATATGGAAATATTAAATTTTATATTTTTAATATATCAACACTATTGATCCACATGCCCCATAATTCTTTGTTAAATTTTGTACTACTCAAAATAATTTCTTAGAAATATTCTAAAGTCACAATTTTTTGTTAATAGAATGTTGTCTCCACACTAATTTTTTTATTCAAAAGTGATAACTTTCCAAGATAGGTGAAAAAATAGATATCTTGTTTTATTATTTATCTATCATGATCTATCTTGGAGGTTCGTATGCTACCTATGATCTTGAACCATGGAAAACATTAAACCATATAGGATCTTATCCTACTAATTTCTTGAGAACCACTAGGTATCCCAAAGAGGTAACTCCATCATTTGTGTCTATCTCATATTTTTCAATAGTTTGTGATGGGTAGTGCACCTTTCAAATCAGATGAGACACATAGAATACATCTTTACCATTATCTAACTGTAATGTTAATGGAAAATATCATGGTATAGGAAAAAAACAATAGAGTATCTAGGAATTTATAATTAATCTTAAAAATATCTTTCTGTGTCAGAAAAATATAAAAAATTGTCACGTATGGGAGAAACATTTAGGTCTCATGGTCTCCCTCTTCAATATATAAAGTCTTGCATTGTTAGTTTGCACTAGAATTGTGATGGATCTAGGTAGTCCTTATCCAATCATGGATGTTTTATATTTTTTATATCATCAATCACACCAACTCTATGCCCATAATAAATATCCCCTAACTCAATATAGCATAGAGGTGACACACATGGGCTCTCTTATAGGATAAATACTAGATCCACTCTGATGGTGGAGTGTTGACATTATTTACAAACTAATCTACTATGGGTAAATTATCCTCCCATATATGTCCATTAAGTGACATTAAAACTCGATGTATATCATCTAGAATCAAAATGGACCTCTATGTTTGACCAACTATCTAGGGGTGAAATTATGTGCTATACTGAAATTAAGTTCAGAATCCTCATGTAATTCAATGCATAATAATGGCTTGTAGAATTTATGATACTCATTAATGATCATCGAGAATATTTTATGTAGTCATACCTTCTCTTTTATGAACAACAATCCCAAATTCTCAACCAAACTCTACTCTCAAATGGATAAAAAGATTAATTGTTTCAAAACTTAGTATATGATCAACCATAGGAGTCATAGACTAGAATTTTCCATTGAAGTACAACCATAAAATCCATGAACATACCATCATATTTTCACTTCCATTCCAGCACCTCAGTTGTCACCTATTTTAATAGAAGGAATCAATATATAATCCTGAAAAAATATACCACATCATTGGTCATACAAAACGATTCCCAATGATCTTGATATTACCTCACATTTATTGGATGTGCCTCTAATGTGGGATAATGATACTCCCTTAGAACCACCTCTTACTATGTGACTATTACCATTATCCTTTACAGGATAAGGACAGTTTTCTCCCTACCTTTATACAATCCAATAGGATCATTTTCAAGGTATATCAAGTCATGCAGGATCTAATAATCAATGTACCATAGTTTTTCATCCCGAACATGATAAAGAAGTGATGGCATGACAACCATTGATTGGAGGTACAATGCACCTTCATTGTTAGTGTGGGACTATGAAAAATAGGTAAGCTCATCTATTGCCCAATTCAATAAATAAAAATAGAAATCCATACTATTATAATCTTCTACCACATTCCCATTTAAAGATGTATATCTTAAGTCAATGTCATAAGTATGTAGTAATAGTAAACATAAACTATTACCCTTGTGAATATATTTCTAAAAAATTATATACCACTAACTCTTATGGTCCAAAAAGATAATGAATTGTTCCCCCATAATAAAATGTTGAAATGAATTTTTGGTGAAAATTGATGTTGAAAGAACTTCATCAGGAATCATGTAATCCTATACAAAGGGTATTGTCTTTGAGGTTTCATAATACTCACATCGTGAAACTACATCAAAATGCATTCATACATATATATGGGGGAAATATATAACACCACATACTCAACACCCACCTATGGTAGTCTCAAGATGTTGATACTCCTTAACCATAGCCATAGATTTTGAAAATTCATATGACACTTCACTATCAAAATAAAATTCATACCCTTCCATTCAAAATATTCATAGGTTCACCAATTATTGATAAATAAATAATGATTCACCAAAAATATCCTTTCAACCCAAGGAAGTGTTACACCATGACCATTCCATAAGGGGGATCCTAATCTATCACTGCCTCAACCATTACAAATTACACAAAAAGTCACTCACTTAAGAAGTCATGTATGTGGTAGTTGACCACTTTAATATATAATTAACACATTGAGAGACTCTTATAAATTTGGTCCTCTCAAAGTATGTTTAGAACCATACCCATATATCTTATGTTCTCCTCCAAAATAATATCAATATTTTTTAGGAAATAAAAATCCCTAGTTGTTTATAATAAAACATATTTTTATCCCAATGGAAATTACTAAGGAATTAAGAACGCTTTTGGGAGCCTCATAGACTTATTGCAAGCATAGAGTTCCAATTTTTTGACAAACTGAGTTGTATTCATAGTTACACAAGCTTACTTCTAATAGTGTGGCTCAACTATATGGCCCCAAATAATAGGAGAATAACTTTTATAATCTTTTTAGGGAGGATAAAAGTCAATGTGAAAACTAAAAATCATTAGAGATAGAAGCAGAATAATATATGAATAGTTTAGAAAACCATAATCCTAGGCCATGTGAGGTGTGAGGTGTTGGAAAGTTCCAACTGTTCAGTTGGAAAAAACTTTATAAAACCTTGTTCACATTAATAATGGAAAATCTAAACTTTTCCCTCCTCTCATTTAACCCATATGCCTCCACTTCCTCCCACTTTTTCAAGCATAACAACTACCTAGGAAGTTTCCCTCTCCCTATTCTTAATTTTTTTTGGATATAATCCATTCCATATTAGATTCCACCATCATACATCACATTGGACCAATTAGTATGAATTACACTATGTTATAGTATTTTCATGATTCATCATGACATATTCAGTATTATTCAATTCAATTTTATATTCCATATTTTCAGAAAAAAAATTCTATTTTTTAATTTTCTCAATATCATAGATAAATATAAATTTTATATTGGATGAGTAATGTGCTACCAATTTAGGGTATTTTTTATTTTACCTTTCCCATAATGTATTCATTTTATAATATTTATGTTGGTTTCACACCCCACAAATTATTTTTTATTCCTCATAAATAATAAAATAATTAAATTAATGGTTATCTGTAATGGTTCGGACCTCTCCGATCCATTTTTTTGTGAAAATGTGGTACTAGAGGTGTTCCGGGAAGTCAAGGTGATTTGGGGGTGCGTTTGGGTGGACTTTTGAGGAAATTTAAAGGGTAATAGCTTTCGCAAGGTTGGCGCACAGTTTTCCTAAACCATGCGGCAAAACCTTGTATGGATGGTCTTGAGGGCAGTGGCTAACGCACGGTTAACGCATGGTTTTCCTAACTGTGCAGACTAACTGTGCATGGAGGGGTTGTAGAGGCATAAGCTAACACTCGGTTAGCACACGGTTTGTTAAACCGTTCGAACTAACTGTGCAGGCACTTAAAGTTAGATCATAAAATTCTGGATCTAACTAGTTTTTCCTTTAATCACCTCGTTTAAGCCCCTAAGCGGCCATAACTCGGGATTACCCTTCCTTTGAGGTGTAAGAACCTCTCCAAAGCCTTTTGGAGGCGATCTGGAGGCTTCTCTTCACGAATCAAAGCCCGTTTCTCTAGGTAAGTGATCCTTTTTGTTTGGTTTCTTAGATCTACCTAGATTTACTCCTCTATTTCTCTCGGGATCTTCGATCTATGCCCGTTATGGGTAGATCTAAGTTTGTGTATGATTTTTGTGATGAGATTTGGTCTTGGTTGTGTTAGGAGAAGAGATCTAGGTAGGATCCTTGGTGAATCGGCCCGTTCTTCGTTGACTTTTTTCAACCATCGTGGGTTTCCTCAAAAACCTTTGAGGTAGGGGATTTGTGGCTTCTCTAGTTGTTATGTGAAATCATAGAGTTAGTATGATTTAGCCCTTTGGATCACAATGGAATTGACCTAATTAAATACTTGAACAAGTTTAAAAGAATTGGTGATCACATGTTGTTGCTTTATACCGTGATAACGGTTCGCCTCTTGATTTTCTAGATAGTGTAATATATATGACTTTCTTGTTAGCATGTTTTTATTGATGAAATTGATAAATAACTTAAATCTGGAAATAATTGATAATTAATTTGCTAAAGATAAAGGGGAATGTAAATGAATCTGCTTGTTGTTTTTGTGAATGTTATTCCAAATTGATGTTAATAAAATTGATGCCGATGTACGTGATTAACTTAGTTGGTTGGTAAACCTGAAATATGTTGGTGCTTGTTGTTTGAAGGATATATACCTTGTTAAAGGGACAAGAGCCCAATTTGTTGTGATGTTTGTTTTCCTGCTTCTTGTGTTGTGCTTTGACCCTGGAGTGGTGTTGTGATATCTTGTGTTGTGTTGTGACCCTGGAGGGGTGTTGTGATATGTGTAGGTAGGGAGGCCTTGTGGTTGTGGTAGCGGATGACACCAAGAGTGGCGAGGTGCATCGGTTTATGCATGTGGGTGTCAGAGAGGACACCAGGGGTGATGGAATGGGATGGATGTGATGGCAGTATGGTTGGTGGTTTGATTGGTTGTTTACCTGTTTTCTTTTCCCCACTGCTCAAGGCAGCTAGTTTTGCTTACCCTTCTTCCGTAGGAGGATAATATGTGTGGGGTATGCCACGTGCTTTCTGTGTTTAGACTCTCGAGGGAGAATGTGACTACACTCTTTCTATAGGCGGCAAAGACTCGACGGGTAGTATATCTACCCAACGTGTTGATCCCCCTTGTGTTTAGTAGCATAGGATGATTTTCTAGAATGCCTGGGAATATGGGAAAGTAATTATAAAATGAATCTTTGATTAAATGGTGATAATCCATGGGGATGGAGATGCTGGTATTTAATGGTGATGTTGTAACTTTAAAGAAACAGTAAATTTTGAATGTGATGCCAAGAAATTTAATGTGGGTTGTTCATGGTTAATTAATGTTGAAGACTTAATTAACGTACAGTGGAATTGATGAAAAAGGGAATGAAGTAACCTAATGAAGTTCTTTAGTTGATTGTGTGCTTATAGGATTCTTAGTCTCAGAAATAGCATCCCAGAGTCAGAGATACGTTATCTATAGTCGAGGCTAAGAATAGGTTATGCCCATAGTTTGGATGTGATATATATATATATATATATATTCTGTACTTTTTGTGTTTCTATACGCTACTCCACACTATCGGTAAGGGAAACAAACACCCCAAGGACTCTGAGCCCTTGGGGGGGGTGTTTTCCCAAACATTCTGATGGGAGACTGAATGGATGACGACCCCCTTTGACCCCACTCTCTTCTCTTGGTATATACTAGTGTTGTTGGCACAGTGGTTAGTTTTCCCCAAGTATGTGTGTAGAGGGATGTAATGGATTGTGGTTATTTCCACACTTATATTCTGGATATAGTATCCTATGGACTACTATAGGTGTGACGTGTATAGGCTGTGATGGCTTAAGGATCCTTATGCGGTGTATGGGCTGTAATGGCTTGAGGTACAATACCCGACATATGATACACGTTATGCGGGCTGTGGTGGCTCCTGAAACCTAACTGGTTACTTTTGGTTTTGATTATGGTGTGGAGCTTAGCCTAGGTGTCTAGGGGCAAGACTTTTTGGTGCACGAGGTGCAGATTGTGGAGCTTGGCCCAAGTTAATACGAGCGAACCTTTGGAGAGAGATGCAAAGGACGTATGTCATTGGGGCAAAGAGGCAAACCAGTGGGGAAGTATTAGCTGGGTACCCTTGATATTCTTTAATATATACTATATTTGTGTATGCGTTACTTTGTGAGAGTAGCCATGGTGAGGTTGGGAACATAATATACCTGTTTAGGTGACGAGTTAGTTTCACTATTATTCACCGTGCTTTAGCATGATTTATTTACTTTTTCACTAGAGGCTTCGGGGAGGATCCTACTGAGTATACTATTACACTCACCCTACGTATATATAAACTGTTTTTCAGGTCACATGGAGCAGGTTGGAGATCAGGCTGGTTACTACTAGTTTGTGGTTGCAGGAGCTGTTCGGGCTTGTGTTCTCTTTTGTTTTACATTCTTTTGGGTACTTGTAGTTTCCCCTTTCAGTTTTTGTTCTTTTTTCATGACATTACATATATTCACTTGGGTTTTATTTTACATTTCAGTTCTGAGTTGGATTTGGTTGGTGTCTCTCTTATCTCTCTCTTCTGCATGTGTTCTCTTAGAGGGTAATGCCTCCCATTTTTTGTGTTTATTTTACCCTTGGTGCTAGTCGCCAACTCGGGGTCTACTGGAGGCAGGACTCAGGGTTCATTATCTCCCTTTTCACATTTCCGGCCTGGGAGGGGTACACTTTGTGGGGAGGGGGTCCTAACAGAGTGGTATCATAGCTCTAGTTCATGGATAGGATGGAGTTTTGAGATAGGCACAGATGAGGTTGCATGGGTTGGTAGGGAAACAGTGTCATTCATGTTTAGAATGTGAGGTAAATACTAGAGGCCAGTTGAGACATAGGCCTTTAGGGCCCCCTATGATCTGATGTACAGACCTTTAAGTTTACAATGGATACTAAAAAAGGTGATATTGTTTGCAGATCAGAGATCTCAGAAAGGATCATGAATCATTATTCTTTGTGTCTGTGTTTGAATGGGTAGATCATGGGATAGGTTAACCTAAAATGAATGAAGGAAAATAGTAAATCAATTAATGTTGAGTCTCCCATATTCTAGGTTTAGGAGATCTATGTGTTTGTTATTTTTCAGGTATGGCACCATGTCGACGTCCTCGTCAGGTTTGTGTAGAAGATGTCTAGTAGGTTGTTCCAGAAGATCGCTACAGGGTATAGGTTGACGATGATGAAACTTGGATGAAGACACTCTGATATTTTAAGCGCCAGAGTCTGTAGAAGTATAAGGACTCCGTTTTAGATGCAGTCACGGAAGACTGGTTAGAGGAGGTCAAGATAGGCTTTAGTTCGAGCTGTGATCAGAAGGAGCACTGGGTGTCCTTGGTTGTGATGATGCTGCGTGGAGAAGCGAGGCAGTGGTGGTTGTTGTTCCTCGGGGATCGTGAGGAGTCAATGATCTCATGGGAGGAGTTCCGAGACATGTTTTGAGTCGAGTTCCTTTCTTCGACTATGAAGGCGTCCAGTCATCAGGAGATTTTTACCCTTCGGTAGGGTAGCTCCAGTGTTTGATAAATTGGAACCCATTTCAGGAATCGTCTATGATATGCTTTGGACCTATTACTAGATAAGGACGTCAGCATGAGGAATTTCGAGGAGGCTTTGCTTCCAAAGATCCAATGCCAGGTCACCCCATTTATGTTAAACATATATATTGACGTGTTTTCGAGGGAATAGGTTGTTGAGAAGACGTTGGCCAAGACCAGATCCTCACAGGAGGGGGATTGGCATGATTCTTCACGAATCAAGGTTGTGGTATGGGGTTCTCGGTATTCAGGATAGAAGAGTTTACATTCAGCCGGGGGTAGGTCCCAGCCCTTCACATCTCCTTTCTCTGAAGGCAGCAACTCTAGGGAATTCGCCAAGGGATCAGGAGCATTTTTTTCTTGTGGTGGTCATGGCCATCCGGAGCAGGAGTGCCCGACCTTTCAGAGTAGTCATCGTGTACCGGGTGGTATTCTCCAGGTTCCTCCTTTGAGACAGTTCCAGCTGAGGCAGAAGCAGTAGGTTGCACCAGCTTTTGATCAGCAGAGGGTAAATGGGGTGGGCAGAAGACAGCCCCATGATGACCCCCATCCTTAGAGAGAAGATCGCGGCCATGGTGGTGGTTGTCATCAGGGTCATAGAGGCCGTGGAGGAGGCTGTGGTCAGCTTCATTCTCTAGCGTTTTCAGCACTAGATGAGCCAGATATCGTTCGAGGTACCCTTTTCTTGTTTTCTACCTTGGTGTATGCCTTGTTTGATTTAGGAGCGACACACTTTTTCATATCACCTACCATTGTCCCTGCCTTGGTACTTGAGGTAGAGAGGCTTCCAGTTCCCTTCACGTTGACTACGCCATTTGGAGGTCGAGCTAACTTTTTTGAAGTATGTATAGACTGTAAGCTAGTGTCTGGGCAACACCGCTCTTGGGATGATTTCCTATGTTTACGAATACAACCATATGATGTCATCCTCGGCATCGATTGGTTGTATTCAGTTCAAGCTATTGTGGATTTATTTAGGAAGAAGGTCGTTTTCCTTGGTGTCGATGGAGAGCAGGTGGTGTTTGTTGGTGAGTGATATCCTCGAATGGGTCATAGGCACATTCCATCCTTATCGTCCATGATGGCCGAGTTTTTGTTGGGTTTTTCAGAGGCTCAGCAGTTGTCATTTCTATGGGTCGTAGAGGAGTACCTTGATGTTTTTTCAGAAGTGGTTGTAGTATTACCCCTCGACAAGAGATCGATTTTGGGATTGATCTACAGCTAGGAGTGTCTCCTATCTCTATATCTCCATATATGATGGCCGCTTCTGAGTTACGAGAGCTATGTTTATAGCATGATGGTCTATTGCAGTGTGGTTTTGTTCGGCCAAGTGTGTCACCGTGGGGTGCAATATTTTTTTTCATGAAGAAGGCTGATGGTAGTTTGTGGTTTTGTGTCAATTATCATCACTTAAACAAAGTAACAATAAATAACCGATATCCTCTTCCGTAGATTGATGATTTATTCGATCAACTAAAGGGCACAACTTGGTTCTCAAAGATCGACTTAGGTTCAGGATATCATCATATGCGTGTGCAGGATGAGGATATCCTGAATACTGCTTTCCGTTGTCGTCATGGGCATTATGAGTTCATTCAAATGTAGTTTGGCTTGACGAATGCTCCAGCTCTATTCATGGGTTTGATGAATGTTGTGTTCTATGAGTTACTGGACAATTCCGTGGTAGTCTTCATCGATGACATCCTTGTGTACTCCATGTCTGAAGAGGAGCATACAGAGTATCTACGAGCCGTTTTGGGAGTTCTTAACCAACATCAGCTGTTTGAGAAGTTGTCAAAGTGTGAGTCTTGGGCTTAAGAAGTACATTTCTTGGGGAATGTTGTGTCCCAACAGGGAGTAGCTATGGATCCATCGAAGATAGAAGCAGTTGTGTCTTGGGAAGCCCCCAAGACAATGTCAGAGGTGAGAAGTTTCCTTGGTCTCCCAGGATATTATAGGAGGTTTGTGGACAATTTCTCACGGGTTGCGGTCCCTCTAACAGCTTTGACCAGGAAGGATCAGGCCTTCGTATGGATTTATCAGTGCTAGGAAGCCTTCAAGTATCTAAAGGAGAAGTTAGTAAGTGTTCCAGTCCTTTGTCTTCTAGCTGAAAGAGTCCAGTTTGATGTCTTCTACGATGCTTCACATCTGGGGTTAGGCTGTGTTATCATGCAGCAGAGGTCAGTTTTTTCTTATGGGTCTCAACAGTTACGTCCCCATGAACGCAACTATGCCACCCACAATCTTGAGTTGGCAGTCATGGTGTTTTCTCTGAAGTTGTAGAGATATTACCTCATTGGTGAGCGCTTTGTGGTCTTCACCAACCATAAGAGTTTGAGGTATGTTTTCTCCCAGCATGACTTGAACTTGCGGCAGCGTCAGTTGATGGAGTTATTAGAGGACTACGACTTCAAAATATCGTATACACCTGGAAAGGGGAATGTTGTAGCTAATGCGCAAATTTGAAGGTCACATAGTTATGTTGTGTGCGAATTCGATGATTCATGGAGAGTAATGGAGGAACTTTCAGCTTTGCATCTTGACATGGGAGAATTTGGGGGTAGAGGTTGTCATTTCTAGATGACGGTACAGTCATACCTGATGCAGAGGGTGGAAGAGTCCCAGTTGGGGGATCTTGAGGTGGAGGTCTGGATAGACCGAGTTATTTGTGGTGAGGCCCCTGATGATTGGTCTAAGGATGAAAAACACAGAGTGTTAATCATGGAAGGCTTTTTGTTCCCTTGACGATGCTTGAGACTTTTCTCAAAGAGTTCCATAGTTCACCTCCAGAAGTACATCCTGGCATGACAAAGATGTATAGAGCTTTGAGGAGTCAGTTTTGGTGGCCTGGGCTGAAGCATGTGGTTGCCGAGTTTGTGTCTCGATGTTTAGTCTGCCAGAAGGTGAAGGCCGAACACCGTGTTCCTGGTGGTCTTCTCCAGCCATTAGAAATTCCTCAATGGAAGTGGGAGGATATCTCAATGGACTTTATTACTGGTTTACCTCGAGATCTGGGAGGACACGATGCTATTTGGGTGGTAGTGGATCATTTTACAAAATCACCCCACTTCATAGTGATCAAGGATTCGAGCTCAGTGGAAGTTTTATTGAGGTAGTATCTGGAGGAGGTGGTGAGACTTCATGGAATCCTAAGGATGATCATTTCTGATCGAGATCCTCGTTTTACTTCCCGGGTGTGGGAAGATCTCCAACATGCTTTTGGTTCTCAACTATTCTTTAGCACTTCTTTTCATCCTCAAATGGATGGTCAGACAAAGTGAACCATCCAGACTCTTGAATACATGTTCTGCTCTTGTGTTTTTTATTTTGGAGGTTCATTGATAAGGCACTTACCCTTGGTGGAATTCGCTTACAATAATAGTTTTTACTCAACCATCGGTATGGCGCCATTTGAATCCTTATAAGGTCAGCCTTTCCGTTCTCTGTTTGCTGGACTAGGGTCGGAGAGTCAGAAATTATCAGACCAGAACTAGTGCAGAATACAATAGAGATAGCTCAGGTGATTCTTGTGAGGATAAAGGTAGTGAAAGATCGTCATAAATCATATGCCGATCAGAGAAGGAGATCCTTATAGTTTAATGATGGGGATCATTTGTTTCTGAAGGTGACTCTATATCATGGGCGCGATGGTTTGGCCCTGGGATTAAGCTTTCTCCCCACTTTTTTGGGCCTTTAGAGGTGTTAGGTCATGTTGGAGTTGTGGCATATTGAGTAGCGCTTCCCTCTCAGATGAGTCGGATACATGACATTTCCCATGTATCACAGCTACGTCGTTATCTTCATGACGACTCCCACATCATCGATGGGGGAGAGATCGATGTGGATGATGATGCCACCTTTGAGGAGCAACCTATAGAGTTCCAAGAAATCAAGTAGAAGGTGATGCGCGGGCGATCCATACCTTTAGTTCGTGTCTTATGGCGACACAGTAACCTCGAAGAGAGTACTTGGGAATGTGAGTCACAGATACGTGCTCAGTACCCAGAGTTGTTTGATGTTTGACTCTTTTCATGTATCGTTGAAACTGATGTGGTTGTGGAACTTTCATGATTATGAGATAGATCCCTTTTTTGCTTTGGTGGCTTGCTATCTTTTGAGAGGTATCTCATTGGGTGGTTGTTCAGACCCTATTTCGTTTTCTCTTTAGGTGGGTTTTGGATTCTTGAGGATGAGAATGTTTTGAGAGGTATCTGATGTAATGTATCGGACCACTCTGGTCTATTTCATTGTGAAAATGCAGTACTAGAGGTGTTCCGATAAGTCAAGGAGACTTGGGGGGTTTTTTTGGGTGGAATTTTGAAGAAAGTTAAAGGGTAATAGATTTCGCACGGTTGGCGCACGATTTTCTTAAACTGTGTGGCCAAACCGTGAAAGGCTAGTCTTGAGGGCAGTGGCTAATGCACGGTTAGTGCACGGTTTTCCTAACCATGTGGACTAACCGTGCAAGGAAGGTTACTGAGGTAAAAGCTAATGCACGGTTAGCGCCGGGTTTGTTAAACCTTGAGAACTAATCGTGCGAGCACTTAAAGATAGATCCTAAAATTGTGGATATAACTAGTTTTGCCTTTAATCACCTCGATTAACTCCCTAAGAAGTCATAACTCGGGATTACCCATCCTTGGAGGTGGAAAAACCTCTCCCAAGCGTTTTGGAGGCGATCTATAGGCTTCTCTTTGCAAATCGGAGCCGGTTTCTCGAGGTAAGTGATCTTTTTTGATTGGTTTCTTAGATCTACCTAGATCTACTACTACTTTTCTCTCAGTATCTCAGATCCACTCCCGTTATGGGTAGATATAACTGTTTGGATGATGTTTGTGATGAGATTTGGTCTTGGTTGTGTTATGAGAAGAGATCTAGGGAGGATCCTTGGTGAATCGGCCCAGTCTTCTTGGGCATTCTTCAACCGTCGTGGGTTTCCTCAAAAACCTTTGAGGTAGTGGATTTGTGGCTTCTCTAATTATTATTTACAATCGTAGAGTTAGCATTATTTAGCGCTTTGGATCACAATGGAATTGACCTAATTAAATAATTGAACTAGATTAAAAGAATTTGTGAACGCATGTTGTTGCATTGTACTTTGATAACAGTTTGCATCTTGATTTTCTAGATAGTGTGATATATATTCCTTGCTTGTTAGAATGTTGTTCTTGATGAAATTAATAAATAACATAAATCCGGAATTAATTGATAATTAATTTCTTAAAGATAAAGAGGCATGTAAATGAATCCGGTTTTTGTGGTTGTGGATGTTGTTATAAATTGATGTTAATCAAATTGATGCTGATGTACGTGATTAACTTAGTAGGTTGGTAAACCTGAAATCTTTTGGTTCGTGTTGTTTGAAGGCTAGATGCCTTGTTAAAGGGCCAAGAGCCCAATTTTTTGTGATGTTTGTTTTCTTACTGCTTGTGTTGTGTTGTGACCCTGGAGGGGTGTTGTGATATCTTGTGTTGTGTTGTGACCCTGGAGGGGTGTTGTGATATGTGGAGGCAGGGAGGCCTTGTGGTTGTGGCAGAGGATGATGCCTAGAGTGGCGAGATGCATCGGTGTATGCATGTGGGTGTCGGGGAGGACACCAGGGCTGATGGAATGGGATGGATGTGATGGCTAGATGGTTGATGGTTTGATTTGTGGTTTACCCGTTTTACTTTTCCCCACTTATCAAGGCAGTTGGTTTTTCTTACCCTTCTTCTGAAGGAGGCGTTGACGTGCAGGATATGCCACTTGCTTTCCGTGTTTAGCCTCTTGAGGGAGAATGGGCCTACGCTCTTGCTATAGGTGGCAAAGAATCGACGGGTAGTATATCTACTCATCGTGTTGATCCCCCTTGTGTTTAGTAGTATAGGATTCTTTTCTAGAATTCCTAGGAATATGGGAAAGTAATTATAAAATGAATGTTTGATTAAATGGTGATAATCCACAGGGATGGAGATGGTGGTATTTAATGGGGATGTTGTAACTTTAAAGGAACAGTAAATTTTGAATGTGATGCCATGAAAGATAATTTGGGATGTTCATGTTTAATTAATGAAGGAATACTTAATTAACATACAGTGGAATTGATGAAAAAGGGAATGAAGTAACCTAATGAAGTTCTTTAAATGGATGTGTGCTTATAGGAAACCTAGTCTTAGAAATAGCATCCCAGAGTCCGAGAGACGTTAGCTGCAGTTGAGGCTAAGACTAGGTTATTCCCATAGTGTGGTTGTGAGTTATATATATTCTGTACATTCTGTGTTTCTATAGGCTACTCCACCATATCGGTAAGGGAAACTGACACCCCGGGGATTCTGAGCCTTGGGGGTGTTTTCCCCAACATTCTGATGGGAGGGTGAAAGGATGACTACCCCCTTTGACCCCGCTCTCTTCTCTTGGTAAATACTAGTGTCATTGGCACAATGGTTAGTTTTCCCCATGTATGTGTGTAGAGGGTTGTAATGGCTTGTGGTTATTTTCACACTTATATTTTGGATATAGTATCCTATGGACTACTATAGGTGTGATGTGTATAAGTTGTGATGGATTGAGGATCCTTATGTGGTGTATGGGCTGTAATGGCTTGAGGTACAATACCCAACGTATGATACACATTATGCGGGCTGTGGTGGGTCCCATAACCTACCTGGTTACTTTTGGTTGTGAGGATGGTGTGGATCTTAGCCCAGGTGTCTGCAGCCAAGCCTTTGTGGTGCACGAGGTGCAGATTGTAGAGCTTGGCCCATGTTTATACGGGCAAGCCTTTAGAGATAGATGCACAGGACGTATGTCATTGGGGAAAAGCAATAAACCAATGGGGAAGTAGTAGCGGGTTACCCATGATATTATTTACTATATACTATATTCTTGTCTGCGTTACTTGGTGAGAGTATCCATGGTGAGGTTGGGAACATAGTATACATATTTAGGTGACAGGTTAGTTTCACTAGTATTCACTTTGTTTTAGCATGATTTCTTTACTTTTTCACGAGAGGCTTCGGGGAGGATCCTACTGATTATACTATTATACTCACCCTACGTATATATAAACTATATTTCAGGTCTCTTGGAGCAGGTTGGAGATCAGGCAGGTTACTACTAGCTTTTGGTTGCAGGAGTTGTTCGGGCTTGTGTTCGCTGTTGTTTTACTTTTTCTTGGGTACTTGTAGTTTCCCCTTTCAGTTGTTATAATTTTTTTATGACATTACATATATGCACCTGGGTTTTCTTTTACATTTCAGTTTTGAGTTGGAGTTGGTTGGTGTCTATCTTATCTCTCTCTTCTGCTTGTGTTCTCTTAGAGGGTAATGCCTCCCATTTGTGTGTTTATTATACCATCGGTGCTAGTCGCCAACCCGGGGCCTACTGGAGGCGGGACTCGGGGTTCATTATCTCCCTTTTCACATTACCGTCCCAAGAAGGATACACTTTGCGGGGAGGGGTTCGTGACATTATCACCTTTAGTTTTTTTATAACTTTAACCCTATATTGTATCATCATATGTTAAGGACCTCGATTAGAATAACCCATTTGATTGTGTTTACTGAATTACTCTAATTCAATAAAAATGTATGTTTCCCAATCACCTAGTATATGGGTTTTGGATTTTCTCCATAAAATGGAATTGATTAAATAATTAAATGAGAATCTCAATGAAATGTATTCGTAACATGGAACCAATTTCTTTCTTCTAACCTAATAATTGAGATATCCCTTATAAATAATATGTCTAATTTGAATTATGTGAATTTTTAAATGGTATATTATATTTTATAAATATTTGAACTATTTGTTTTATTCCATGAGTGGGGATTTGGTTTTAAATTAGAATTCTCTATATGGGATAATTAGTTATATTAAATTGAATTTAGTATAATGTAATTATTCAATGGTAAAATTTGGGATCATTATGCAGAATATGTTGTAGGGGTTCATTATCAATGTTGATTAATAATATTCCATCATAGTTACATGGGATTTATATTTGAAATTATTTGAATGGGACAAATAAAAATTACATTATACCATGCCTTTAGAGATACCTAGATTCCTTATATTGAATTCAATTGATGGGATTAGTGGTCGATGTGTTTATAGTAAGCCTATAATGATAATGGATTCCATTAATGGAAAAATAATGATGGGCCAAAGGAGACAACATATTTTATGGAAAATTTTACATTTTTCTAAACATAATTGGATTTTCCTAATACTATATAAACATGAATGATTTGGTTTACCCTTAAATATTATGTCTTTTTTTCATGGGATTTTTTTATACTTTAAACACTTATAAGTATGCAATGACTCCTTGGCTGTGTTACTCAAGAATTGAGAAAATATTATAAAGGAAAAACATATAGCGAAATTATAGCTATGGAAGAATAAGGTATGGCCCTCCTAGTGTCGGGTGGGGAATAAAAATCAACATGGGTTATATTTACATTATTTCCTTAATATATTATTTACACCACACTATCTCATTTTTTTAATCATCGACAAGATACTACATAATACCATTAGTGGGGGTGTACTCTGTTTTACTATATAACTGTGGGGATTCGAATTGGTACACTAACATACTTCAATGATGTAGCCCAATTTTAGAATCTTTATTCTAAATACTAAGATTCATTAGAAAAACAGAGGACATATCTTGTTCCTATAAATATAGTAGAGATAATTATTTTTATATTGTATATGTTTTTATACCATGTAGTATTGTATAAATTATACCATGTTTCCAATTTATTCATATTTTTTATATAGAATAATGATAGTAGATAATCATTTTTGATGATATTGTTAATGTTTTTTATCATCGTTATTATTTGGATTCATACTTCCACAACGTCATTCTTGTTTCGAATGATATTTTTTTTATAATCTTTCTTCTACTTAATTACCTAATATTCACCATAGTATTTCCCTCTAATATTGAAGTTAATGTCTCCCCACCATAATATATCATACCATCGCTACTAATTGGTATTATATGGTGCACATTGGGGCACTATTGTTGTAATGTGGCCATCTAGTACCAGTTAGTTATGATTTAAGCGGGTCACGTCTGTTACAAGTGGTATCTGAAGTCTGTAGAATTTATTTTAGTATTACGGTTTCATAGAAAGGATACTTAGATGTTTTATATTTTGGTAATATTCCATTTTAAGGAGTATGTTACATACTAATAAGAATAATTCTTGTTTTTTGTATGGAACATGAAATTATAATATTTTATGGTTATAGTTTTACTTATTTAAACATTGAGTGATTCACATGATTTGTGTTAATTAATATCATTATGGGTTTTTTATTGGAATGAAATTAAAAGGATTTAGTGGCTATATCATCATTATATGAACTTCAAGGTTATATTTTAAGGATATATCATTCCATGATTGTTATATTTCATTCATTTCATAAAACATTTTGGAGTTCCTTAGCTGTGATACTTATAATTATAAAAATGATTCATGTAGGAACATTATAATGATTATTTGTTATTTAATGTGTCTAAATTATCAAAAATATTATTTTATTATATTGTATTTTTGTGGAACCTTAATTTGATTATTATTATACTTTTCAACCATGGAACAAATAGTTACAATCGGTGAAAATTTAGTGGTTTCAATTAAATGTATTCTAATTGAAATGTAGATATTGTTTGTTCCACTATAAACGAGGAATAGTTATGAACATAATTGAACCATTATAGAGGACTGGTTATATTTAAATGAAATACTAGTATAAGCTTTAAAATCATAGAACTATATATATTAGCAATGGAATATGCATCTAAATGAAATATGATATATGTATATATATAGATGTTGTTGATATTGTGATTATTATAAAAAAATTTATCATTAAATGTGGACTCTAATTACAAAATAAAGGCTATTTTCCTCAATAATGTGAAATTAAAGTTCCATATAATATAACCCATCTGATTTAAAATTTAAATCATACTAATATCTTGGCCTTAGTAGTAGGAAGTTGGGTTAGTGTTTCTTGTGTAGTTAGCCCTAATGCTTATCTTATTATTATAAGATAATATATTTATTTCAATGGTAATTTAGAGAGGACATGGACTATCTTGGTTCATATTTTTAATCCTTTATTTTCAACTATTTATTGAGGTATGTTTTCAATGTTGTAGATATATGACTCTATTTCGGTCATTGGTGGAGCACTTGGAAGGCAACGATGACCATGCCCCGTAGGTGGTGGGACCAACACTAATAGTGCTACCTCATGTTCTTCCACCTATAAAAACTATTATTATATATGATGTAGGAACCAATGAACATATCCTATAGGGATTCCAACCACTAGTACAGTCTATACATGTAGATCTGTGACATACCTCTTCTATGTCTAAATTGAAACATTAATTCCATTATCATGAACCTATATCCATTCTAAGGGAAATTGGTCCCCTTCACTCTTAGTCATGAATAGATTCCTGTTTTATATGTATTAAAGAATCTAGAGACACCTCCTAAGAGGAGTTTGATGATATCCATTTACACACTTCGATGATCCTACATGCTTTGTTGAGATATTCTAAATAAAAGAGAATAACATTAGGACAAGCTATTGGGGGTCTTATATGCTTGATTTTATGATATATAATTATCAAAAAAACTGAAATCATAATGATATCTATAGTTAGATAACCTATAGAACTTTAAAAGTACATTATGGACTATTCAACTCTATTCAATGATCTTAAACACATCCCACCAACACTTTCTAGTGAAGATATATCTAGAGAATAGTAGAATAACAATTGGATCATGCGAACTATCTAATCATAGGTAGACATTTTATGAATGGAAACCATCTATGGAATAGTTATCCAAGACATCAATTCATAGTGTAACCTATGGGAAGCTGATGAACTGAGGCATGGTGGTTCAGTTCCTAGACAAGGCGCGGTTGATTCCTTAGTATAAAGTTTCATTTATAGATTTCTCATAGGGGAAACCATGGTAAGAGTATATTATTTGGTAGCAGTGTTGTATTCCATCAATGGGAAAGTAAGGAGAACATGAAACACCATTGTATCAAGGACCCAATAAAATTTTGGGACTGCATTAGTATTGGTAATCTTAATCTCCTCTATTAATTCTTTCATCCAGTGTCGAATGAGTGAGGATCATTACTGAATACACGTTTTGTGCGAGATCAATATCTATATGATTAGAATGGAGAGAGAACAATACCTGCTAGTCAATATTTGGTAGAGTTTATTTTAGTGGAGTCCATAATCATGATACACGTTGAAATCATAGTGTTACTACTCGTGGTTTCTAGGTGGTTACTCAAGGATGTGGACTGTTCCATATCCATATAGTAATAAAGCTCCTAGAAGAATATAGTACTGTTACATAGACATTGGAAGGTAAAATTATAGTAACATCGACATTTGTATCTAATTTATTTTATAATTTAAATTAAATTTATTTTATAATAATGAATTTTGTGTAATTTTTTGGGATTGATGATCATTATTTTGATGCTTTGATGATTCTAGATACTCTACCTATAGTATGGAAAAAAATTATACTGCACTACATGGAGTGCACCTTGAATTTTTAGCTATTATTTTTCACTGAATGTTTTCATCCTAAATATGATTGAAATTTATATCACTATCAACATTTAATGGTAAGTACAACATCAAACTAGTATTGATTTATATCACCATAGGGTTCCCGCCACAACACTTGAGTGTGGAAACTATATTCATAATAAAGAATGGGATATTAATGAAATTTGATTTGGATATATGCAATGTGGGATAAGTGGAGTGATAGATAAAATTAAAGTATTTTTTTGAATGATTAGGTACCATTTCAGATTGATTCCCTTCTAATGGTGAATCATTTTGGGGATATTTTTCAAGAACATATTTTTTGTTTACCTCATGAGATAGAGGTGTAGTTACTTATTGATATTTTTCAATGAACAGCATTGGTAATTATCTCACAATACATGATGGATCTTACTAAGAGTCATGAACTAAGGATAATGTTTGAAAAACTACGGGATAAAGATTCTATAAGGCATAAAATATATACATGGGTTTCACTCGTTCTTTTTCATAAGAAGGCATATGGGTACCTCAAGCATTGTGTTGATTACCAATGATTAAACCATATTATTTTGAATAGAATATATCCATCAACTCATATATATATATATATATATGTCCACTTATGTTATATTTGGTGAGATATGGTCTTCATAATGATTCATTTGAGGTTGGGGTATCATCTATTATGATTCTGACTGATAGATAGATCATATATGTATTCCAAAATAAGATTTATCCCTTCATAGTATTTGATAATTCTATTTGGTATGAAAATTTCTTGGTTATTCTTTATGTACTTGATGGATCAGGTTATCAACATGTACCATTATACTTTTTTAGTGGTTTTCATGGACAATATCTTGATGTATTGTCAAACTATACATGAACATTCTAGACCCATTGATGACATAATGAATAAATTTAAAGAGAATATTATATGTTCCAACTAACCAAATTTCAGTTTTAGATACTTAATATTCAATTCCTAGTATCTTGGAGGCCTGAGTATCTGTTACAATAGAGAATGTGAGAATCGTGGTTTCCTAGGATCATCCTATGAACATCATTAATATAACAAGTTTATTTGGGATATTTATATGTTATAAATGTTTAAAAAAGTATTTCTTACACCATGAAACAAATATGATGTTACTGAAAAATAGGTGAATTATCATTATATGTATTGATGCTTGTAAAAATTCCATCCATGGATTGAAAGGAAGGTGGAATTCAACAATGTCCCTATCATTACATGATTTGGAAGAGGATTCCAATTTTACTTTGATTCATCATGCGTCAAGATAGGTATGTATTAATTTATTAATTTTTAATTATTATTTAGGGTTCTTTCTAGTTAGGTCCTCCTAAGAATAATTTCTTGGAACAATATCTTTTGTTATTAGTAGTTGTTTGAGTCTTATGTTCCTATAGAAATTATTTTAATGGAGAGTTGTTTTTTATGTATAAATAAAAAGAAATAATCAATTATATACACTTTTTTCATGACTTGAATATTATATAGTACTGATTGGTTATATACCTTATGTAATTCAATTTTGGTCTTTCTTATTTTCTAGTTAAGGTAAATGTATTTATTAATTTTCTAAGATTGAAGTCTAGGACATAATTAATTCAAGATACTAGAATTGAATGGAAGTTTATGGATCCCTTTTCGTAGAATACTCATGAGATTTAGGAATTTCATAGAAAGCCATTAATATGGATTTAATAGTGTCTTCATAATTTTTTTATCTAGTGAAGAAGAGGAAGATTTCTAATCATTAATGTCTGGTCCTTAGGGAGAGTGTTTCATGTAGATAACCACTGCTTAGATGGGTCACTAATGCAAATGAGATCATACATAAACATGGAAATTTATAAGTTTGTATAAATGTGATATATTAATAAATGATAGAATATCATTAAAATATTTGGGAGGTATAACATAGAATTAAAATTATGTACCATGACCAACACCACCAGTATTGGGGGATGGGGGTGAATAGAGAGATATCTTGTTTTGTAACATGATATTCATGATGTTAGAATGTAAAGGTAGAAAAAAATTCACCACTTGTACATTTTATCCATTATTTATTCCAACTTATCAATGTGATAACATCACAAAATATTATGTGACTAGTATACTAAAACCACTTTAGGGGAGTCACATTATATAGTGAATCAAGGAAATATTAATTAAGGGCGTCAAAGTTTTTCTTATTTGGGAGATATTCTTAGTGGAAGTTCTAGGGATGATGTCTATTCAAGTGGTTATGCACCTTCTTGGAGTTCAATGTACTATTTTATCTAAAAAGGAAAATTTTTAACATGATGGTTTTTTTACGGTTACAAAAGGATCTTTGATGACATGTTCTTCTAAGCACATCATACCACCCTTAAAAATGATCTCTCTGAGTATACTATAAAATTGATTGAGGATATTATTTAGGTTTTTGTAATTGATTATAGATTTCATTTAGATAAGTAATTACTGATAGTATATTTCAATTATAATAATATCTTTCATAATAATATAAATATGTATTCTTATGTGTCCCTACAATTTAGGATGTTTTATTCACCTATGTGTTGGCTAGTGGTGGGAGAGTCAACACTACTTGGACCACATCTCATTTATGAGATATCAATAAAATTAATGTTAATTAGATATCATATTCTCACATTATATTCTATGAATAATTCAATCACCAATATTCCCCATCGACCTTTGTAGTTTGAGGTGGAAGAGTCTATCTTCTTATGTGTTTCTCCTAGACCGGGTCAACAAAAATTTCATAAGTTGGGAAAGATAAAACCAAGATTCAAACGAACTACTCATATTTTTTGAGACTTCTTTACATGTTTATAATTGGATAACTCTTCTTCAAATACATAGGTACATGCTTGATATTTTTGTTGAGTCAATAAGGTTTTCCTTATGACTTTTCCATTCCTTCTTGTTTTTAAAATCACAAACATCTTATCTTAAGGAAAATTGCTTTCTTAAGGAAAATTGCTTTTATAAGGAAAGATGCTTTCTTAAGGAAAATCGCTTTTATAAGAAAATTTATCCTTATCATATTTTCATCCATATTTTTCTTAAGTATGAGATTCGGATTCATTTTCTCGGAATCATTGAAACATTGATATAAAGCATTCTGTTTTAGGATTCGGATTCTGGATAAGCACTATAAGAAAGTCTCATTCCGAATTCCGGATATGAACTCTGGCTGAGTTCTATTCCAGATTAAAGATACGAACTCTAATGAAGAATTCCAATTACGAACTCTAATGAAGAATTCTCATTACGAATTCTCATTACGAATTCTAATGACGAAATCTCATTACGAATTCTGATGACAAATTCTCATTACGAATTCTGATAATGAATTCTCATTACAATTTCTGATGACGAATTCCTATTCCGAATTCTCATTCTGAATTCACCTATTAAACATAATCTGATTATCATTGTTTTATACACTCCGATTTTATTCACTCTGAAACTTCACTCCGAAGTTTTCATTCCGAACCTTTTTGTTAGAGTTTAAAACAATGTTGTACATTCTGTTACACTTGTTTTGTTATAAAACGATGTCGTCCATTTTTTTATAAACTAACCGTTGTCTAAGTGACACGTGTACAGGTCCCTCCGATCTTTAAGGAAAATAAGACCGTTGGAGAAGGAGCTGACCTTACCTATAAATAGGTGCTCATTTGAAAAAGCTCGCAACGGATGGATGAACAATTTGGATTTTGTGCATACATGCTGTTGAAGTGATTTCTAGAGAGAGATACTCCTATTAACTCTCAAAGCTTCGTGCGACTCCGAATGTTGGTGATTACATTCGAGGGCTTCCGGGGATAGGAAGACAGAGGTGCCGACTACCTTAAAGATCGAGGGCTTCCTTGCTGAGGAGGACAGAGGTTTCCAACTACCTTGAAGTTGAGGGCTTGTGGGGATAGCAAGACAGAGACTCCGATCTTCGTATCGAGGGCTTACCCTGGTGTGGGTAAGACAGACTTGCTTGAATGTATAAATCAAGGGACCTTTATCCAAGGTTGTTGGATACCCATCTCTTTGGGTTAAAAGACTTATATCTTGTTACTAGTAGTTTAACTACTTGTTTTTATTCCGCTGCAATATGTATCTTAAGGAAAGTATAACTTTCTTATACTTCCTTACTTACTTTGATAAATTTACATTCTATACGCTTTAAGGTAGAATCTCATATTGTAACTTTTGTTAAGTTTCAATTTCCAGAACCATATTTCCGGAACCTACTTTTGGAATCTCTTTCCAATTTTAGTTCGGTGTTAGAGGTGTTGTGAATTTACTTAGTTTAACTTTGTTAAACTTATCCTTTTCCTTTTCTTAAAGAAACTTTAGTTATTCATAACTAACTTTAAAGGTTCCAAAGGAATTTTTAAAGTACACAATTCACCCCACTCTTGTATATTGAGCATCTCATATTATATTTCGATCCTACAATTGGTATCAGAGCAGGTCTCTGAAATACTTGTACTCACATACAAGTTTTTCTTGCTCATTTTTCCATTCCGAACTTTTCTATTCCGAACTTTTCTCATTCCGAACTTTGTTATTACAAATCTTTTCTACTAACAAGTTTGTGTGCAAAGTTATTTTTAGTATGGCAGGAATTAATGTTGGTTCGATTGAAAATATGAATCCTACAAGGCCACCTATATTTGATGGTAATGATTATGAATACTGGAGAGATCGTATGAAGACTTTTGTTATCAATACTGGAGTAGATAACTTTGTTATGCTTACTGGTGATTATAATATTCCTGATAAGGAAGTCAGAACCTTTGCTAACCAGGAAAAGCAAGAATATCAACTCAACTATAAGGTACGCAATACTTTACTATGTTCAATGACTAGAAATATATATAGCCAAATTTATTCTTGTGAAGCAGCTAATTGTATATGGAAGAAGTTAAAGGTTACACACTTTGGGACTTCTAAAGTGATTGAGACTAGAAGAGCTATTCTTAGAGCTGAATATCATGGCTTCAATTTTCCTTATGGAGAACCTATCTGTAAAGTTCAACAAAGATTTATGACTATCGTCAACAGTCTGCAGTCTATGGGAGAGAAAGGATTAGATGATGAAGCTCTTGTGGACAAGATAATTGACATTATGCCCAATGAGAGGGAATCCAAGAGAACAGCTATAGATGAGAACAGGAAGGTCACTCAAATTACTCTTGATGAATTATTTGGAACTCTTCTACAACATGAAACTAGAATGAAGAGAGATGCTGACAACATCAAGAAGAACAATGGAAATGGTACTGTTGCTTTTACTACAACTTCTAATCAGATGAAAGCTAAGACTCCTAAGAGAGTAACCAGATCCAAGTCTAAGAAAGTCATTTTCCAATCCAAATCTAGTGACAGTGAAGTCTCAGAAAATGAATTAGCCAATCTTGCTCGAATGATGAACAAGATATCTAGACAGAGAAACTTTCAATCCAAGTATAAGAAAAAGGACATGAAAGATAAGAAAGATGGAGAAGATACTTGTTATGAATGCAAAAGAGCTGGACATATTAGACCAGATTTCCCTATGCTCAAAAAGAAAGAAAGAAAGGAAAGACATTCAGACAGGAACAGAAAGAAGTATTACAAATCTAAAGCTAAGAAAGTTCTGAAAGCTAATGACACCTGGAGTGCCAGTGGTGGTGACTCTTCAGATGAATCTTCTGATTATGAATATTCAGGATAGGATAATCTTGGTCTTATAGCCAGATTACCTATTGGTAATCATTGTCTTATGGCTAAAGTACGAAATACTGAATCTTTGACCAATGTTTCCTTAAATCCTAATGATAATTAGTATTATAACTCTTCTGATGAAGAATCATCTTCTGATGAGGAAAACACTTTACCTACTTATGAAGAAGTCTCTAGATTTGCTGAACTTCTTGAGATTGAGAATTCCAAACTCAACAAGAAACTTGACAAGGCAAATTCTAGGAATTCTATTCTTACTAAAGAGATATCGGATCTTTCTAAAGATCTTGATAAGAAAAATGTTGATTTTGAAAATATTTCAAAAAATCTTGAGGAAGTAATTTCTGAGAAGAATAAACTTTCTAAAGAATTAGAAAAAGTAATTTCTAAGAAAAATATTTTCGAGCCTAACACTAGTTCAAAAACTAGTGATTTTGAAGATAGAAACTTGGTTATAAAACTCAAGTCCGAAATTTTTTCCTTAAAGAAGTGTTTATCAAACTTTACCCATGGTAAGGAAAATTTTGATAAGATGTATTCCCAAATACGACCTTTAAGAAATAAATCCGGATTTGGTTATACCCATGTAAAACCTGTTTTCAGTAACAATTATTTTGTTCCTCAAAGTGCCCCATTTTGTACTAAGTGTCAATGTGGTGGTCACTGGGCAAAGAATTGTTCCTTAAATAAAACCCAATCCTTAGGTTTTCATTAAGCTTACTTTTCCAAAAATATGTGGATACCTAAAATATTATTTTTTGGAAATCTCGGATCCAAACAAGTTTGGATTCCGAAAATCTAACTCTGTTCTTGATTTCAGGAAAATAAAGAAAGTACCAGCAACAATATATGGTACATGGATAGTGGATGTTCCCGGCACATGACTGGTAACAAAAGTTTTTTTGAAAAGATTATCAATACGAAAGGAGGAAAGGTAACTTTCGGAGACAATGCTAAGGGAGAAATTGTTGGTATTGGTAATATTGTTCTTTTAGGTAAAACCTTAATTTCAAATGTTCTTTTTGTTAAAGGTCTTAAGCACAACCTCATTAGCATAAGTCAGTTATGTGATGAAGGTTACCTTGTGAATTTTAGGAATGATAAATGTTTAGTACACAATTCCAAGGAAGAATTTATTCTCTCAGCCAACAGGAAAGAGAATGTTTACACCTTAAACATAGAAGACCTCAGGAGCCATGATTTACCTTGCCTAAGTGCAATGGAAGATCATTCTTGGCTATGGCATAGAAGATTAGGACACTGTAATCTTAGGAACCTATGTAAACTCTCTAAGAAGAAACTTGTTAAGGATCTACCGGAGCTTAGATTTGATTCTTCTAAAGTTTGTGATCCTTGTCAATATGGCAAGCAACATAAATCTAGTTTTAAGTCAATCGGTGAAGTCTCAACAACCGATGCATTACAGTTAGTGCACATGGATCTTTTTGGTCCAACACAAACTGGAAGTATTGGAGGCAAATATTATGTGTTTGTTCTAGTTGATGATTACACTAGATTTACTTGGGTCTATTTTCTAGCAAAGAAATCTGAAGCTTTTTCTTATTTCAAAAGTTTTAGAGCTCAAGTTAAAAATGAGAAAAACCTTCCATTAAAAACTATTCATAGTGATCACGGAGGAGAATTTCAAAATTCTGATTTTGAAACTTTTTGTACTAAGAAAGGTATTACTCACAATTTTTCAGCACCTAGAACTCCTCAACAGAATGGTGTAGTTGAAAGAAGAAATAGAATTCTTCAAGAGATAACTAGAACCATGTTGAGTGAATATTCTATTGCTAGACATTTCTGGGCTGAAGCTGTGTGTACTGCTTGTTATACTATAAATCGTGTTTTGATTAGACCTTTTCTTAATAAAACTCCTTATGAGTTATGGAATGGTAGAAAACCAAGACTTTCCTACTTCAAGGTTTTTGGTTGCAAAGTATTCATTTTGAATACTAAAGATAACTTACATAAATTCGCACCAAAATCTAATGAAGGAATTTTCTTAGGATATTCCACAACCTCTAAGGCTTATAGAGTTTTTAATAAAAATACTTGTACTGTTGAGGAAACATTACATGTGAAATTTGATGAGTCAGATCCTTTTGTTTTCAAACCATCTCAACCTACATCTTCGGATGTATTTTCAAAAACTGATTATCAACCTTTGATAGAAGAACCTTCTGATAAGGAAATTGTTCTAGAAGATACTTTTGAAACATTTACCCCAGAAGACTTTCTACCCTATGTTGATGAACAGGTTTTACAAAATCCAAATCAGGTGTTTCTTAAGAATCATCCCGGTGATAGTATCATTGGTGATGTAAATCAACCTGTAAGGACTAGAAGTTCCTTAAGAAACGAAGTAGAACATCTAGAATTTCTTTCCCAATTATAACCTAAAAGAACTGATGAAACTTTAGGTGATGATGATTGGATTAAAGCCATGCAAGATGAACTAAATGAATTCGAAAGGAATAAAGTCTGGACCTTGGTTGAAAGACCTAAGGAAACTTCTGTTATTGGTGTAAAATGGGTTTTCAGAAATAAATGTGATGAAAATGGAGTCATTGTTAGAAACAAAGCTAAACTTGTTTCTAAATCTATAATCAGCAATAAGGAATAGACTATGAAGAAACCTATGCTCCAGTAGCTAGACTTGAATCTATCCGTATTCTACTTGCTTTTGCAGCATTCTTTAATTTCAAACTTTTCCAAATGGATGTGAAATGTGCTTTTCTTAACGGTTATGTTCAAGAGGAAGTTTTTGTTGAACAACCTCCTGGCTTTGAAGATACAAAACATCCAGATCATGTTTTTAGACTTACCAAAGCTTTGTATGGCCTTAAACAAGCCCCACGAGCATGGTATGATAGACTCACTAGATTTTTGCTTCAAAATAACTATGTTAAGGGAAATTCAGATCCAACCCTTTTTATAAAGAAAGATAAGAAAAGTGTTTTGATTGTTCAAATTTATGTTGATGACATTATATTTGGTTCAACTCATCAATCTCTAACTGACTCTTTTGCTAGTCTAATGAAATCTGAGTTTGAAATGAGTATGATGGGTGAGTTAACATTTTTCCTTGGTTTTCAAATTTCTCAAAAACCAGAAGGAACCTACATATATCAACATAAGTATATTAAAGATCTTCTTAAAAAGTATGGTTATGACAACACTAAGAGTATAAGTACTCCCATTGGTACCTCAAATTCTTTAGATCTTGATGAAGCTGGGAAACCAGTAGATCAATCATCTTTTAGAGGTATGATAGGAAGTCTACTTTACTTAACAGCTAGTCGACCAGACTTAATGTTTTCAGTATACTTATGTGCAAGATATCAATCCAATCCTAAGGAATCTCACTTAAAGGCAGTTAAAAGAATTTTTCGCTACCTTAAGGGAACCATGGAACTAGGATTATTTTATACTTCTGGAAATGATTTTGTTCTAAAAATCTTTTCTGATGCTGACTTTGGTGGATGTAGAATGGATAGAAAAAGTACATTAGGAACTTGTCATTTCTTAGGAGATTCATTAGTTTCTTGGTCCTGCAAGAAGCAACATTCTATAGCACTTTCCACTTCCGAAGCTGAATATGTAGCAGCTGGAAGTTGTTATGCACAAGTGTTGTGGATGCAACACACACTCACAGACTATGGCTTGAGTTTTACTAAAACTCAAATTTTGTGTGATAACTCAAGTTCCATTGCCCTAAGTAAGAATCCTGCACATCACTCCCGTGAAAAACACATAGATATTAGGCATCACTTTCTTAGGGATCACACACTCAAAGGAGATATTATTCTTCAATTTATCAGAACACAAGATCAACTTGCTGATATTTTCACAAAATCTTTGCCTTCTGATAGATTTGAATATATTAAACAGAAGTTAGGAATGATAATCGTAATGTAATCTTTCTTAATTAACTTTCTCTTGAAAAAGTCTCCTTACAGTAATAAACTCCTTTTCATAGGGGGAGTACATTTAATTATTTGGTTAACAAAGTTTTTCAAAATTTGTTTTCAACCTTTTCGGAACGAAGATTTCCGGAATGGAACTTCCGGAACTACAATTTTCTAGATTGGACATTTTTGAACAGACCACTTCTGGAATGGAAGTATTCATGTTGAAAATTTCTGGAATGAAAGTTTCGTACTGGAATTATCATAATGGAATTTTCATACCATGTTCTTCAAAATGTATTTTTCATACTAAATTCTTCGTACTGATTTTCTTCTTAAGATTGTTTTTCGTATTAGGTTTTTCGTATTTACATTTTCGTATTGGGTTTTTCGTATTCAGTTTTTTGTATTCAGTTTTTTGTATTGCGTTTCTCGTAGTCATCTTTATATTACCCATTACGAATAACTTTCCTAAGCTAATCCGAAAGGTATGATTTTCTTACTAATGTTTTCATAATCATATTTTACTTGCTGGCAGATTCTTTTATTTTGTTTTCGGATTTTAGATTTCTTAATTCTTTGTTTTAATAAAACCTCAAAAAGATCGGATTCGAATTTTCAACCGTCAGATCTGATCGCAGCTCATTCCAACCGTCAGATCAACTATGGAATGTGAACCGTCATCTCGTTGCCTATATAAATGGGACCATAGTTTCTCGTCCCACATTGGTTTCAAGCTCTTGCGTCCTGAAGCTCTGACTCTCCGATTTAAGGCCGTTCTGAACCACAGTTTTCTCCGCTCTGAACTTCAGACTTTTCCGTTCTGAATTTCTCAGAGGACTTCAGATCCGAATGTCGGCAGAGTTAGCTTCTCAAGGAATGTCTTCAAACAAGCCTATTTCTCAGTGGTTAGTATACATGGAAAGGTTAATCCATCCGGATTTATTCAACAATTATGATTCCCTTATCTCAAAGAATATCAGGTTGAATGGCTGGGAGGATATTGCGGTATCTAAAACCGGGAATCAAGATGAAGTCTTTTCTGATTTTCTTGTTGAGTTTTATGAGTCAGTTGCTTTCTTCAAGGAAGATAATAGAGAGAAGTTTTCTTTCAAATCATATGGAAAGACATATAAGCTTTCTTACACTAAGGCTGCAAGCTTGGTAGGATTATCTTATGAAGGTGAAGCTGAGTTTATTTCTCACGTATTGCCAGACTCCAAGGGTAGCTTCAACAAAGAGAAAGCTTTAGAAACTCTCGGACTTGCTGATGACAAGGCTCCGAAAATTTCAAGTCTTTCTACTAATTTTCGGATTCTGGAATTATGGGTTCAAGGACTTATCGTACCGAGAAAAGGTGATAAGGACAGCTTGAAGAAAAGTGAGATCTATATCTTAGATTTTCTGATAAATCTAAGGAAGTTTAACTTCATGAGGCACATCCTTATAACCATTGAGAACCTTAAGAAAGGAAATCTCAGAGCTCAGATCGTTATGTACCCAGCAATATTATCAAAGCTCATTGTTCAGTGCCTAGAATCTTTCAAGGTAGATTGCATATCTAAGACAAGGGTTTGTAAAATCTTGTTGGTAAGTGATGACACTCTTAAGAGGATGAATGTGGCCTTCAACAAGGATATTGGAGAGTTCGTTGACCTGCCTAATCAAGGAGAAACGGTTCCGAAGGTTGCTGAATCGGAATCATCCAAACCAGTGAAGAAAAGGAAGTTGAAGGAAGTTGCAGCTGTTGTCGAAGATCCTAAGTCTAAGGAAGCTCACTCCGCACCTCCCAAATCAATGAAGAAGAAGACATATCCTGATGAGGTCGTTGCAAAGTGGAGAGCTGATAAAGAGAAGAGGAAAGAAGGGGATCTGCAGTTCGGATTGGACCCTGCGGAGGCTAAGCTCTGAAAGAAAAGACTGCTGATGAGCTTGAAAGGCAAGCTAAGGAGAAGAAGCTTAAGAAGAAGATGTCCGAGGATGAGGTAGCTCAGGCCTTGTTAAAGTTAAATGAAATGGTTTCAACAACTATTCCAGTTCCGAGATCTTTCTCCCTGGAATCTCTACCTGAGACTCCAGGAAGAAATCTTGTTGCTCAGGAAGAGGTTGTTTCTACTAATACTGAGGAAGTAGAGAAAGTGGAACAAGTTGAAGAGGCTGTTGAAGGAAGTGGTGAGACATGAGATGTGCTAAAGCAAGTAGATGAGTACAAGGGAACTCCTTCGAAACACTTATCACTCCGCACTTCAGAAGCTCAATCTTCAAAGCTAGTTACTCCTGAATTGGAAGAAGAGAAAGGAGAATAAGAAGTTGCCTATCATGGAGAAGAAGTAAAACTTTTACATGATATTGCTCAGATGGGAAATGTAGAGGTTGGTGTTCAAGAAGTTGCTGATGAGGAAGATTTGGTTGTTCAAGTTTCTGACAGTGAAAAGAAAACTCCGGAACAGGATTCTATTCCGGAAAAAGATAAGGGAATGAAAATTCTTACTGAGACTCCGAGCTCAGTAGTAAGAAAGAGGAAGGAAGCTGGTAGTTCTTCTAAGAGGAAGTTGGAACTTATTGAGGAAGAAAATTCTCCAAGAAAGATTTCGGATTCGGAGTCATCCTCGTTGGGCCATGACTTTGTTGTTCAGTCCTTAAAGAAGTTGGTGGGAACCATTCCAACCTTCTCTAGTATTGACTCTAGATGCCAGATGCTCCAACATGCATTGAATCAGAAAACCGACTCCGTATCAATGGTTATGGATAAGTGTGTTGAGATTGAATCTCAGTTCAAAACATTCTTTGTTGGTTACAAAGCTCATAAAAGATCTTGTAAGAGGATGACAAGCTGGTCGAAGAAGAATTTGGAAGAGATGAGGTTACTTGATGAGTTTCAAGATAATGTTAAGGATTCCTTTGAAACCGAAGACAAGAAGATTAATGAGCTGACTGCATCCTTCGAAGAGAAGTTGACAGAGGAAAAGAACTTTCGGATTCAGGTAGTGAGAGATCTGAATGGGAAGCTCAATTCCGTTTCTCAAAATTGGAAATATGAAAGGGATTATCGGATCGAGTTTGAAGAAATGATGAAGGCTCAGGAAGAGAAGATGAAAGCTCAGGAAGAAAAGTTGAAGACTCAGGAAGAAATAATTGAAGTTCAGTCCGCAAGAATAGTCGTCTTAGAGAAGCAAGCAGAAGAAGACCACAAAGACTTAAAGAAGATCAAGACGATTCTTAAGGGGCTCATGTCAAAGGAGAAATATCCGAAGTGACCAATCCGATCTTTTTGTTGTATTTCATTCTTTGTTGTCGAGATTTCAAATTTAATGAAAGTTTTACTTGTTGTTTCTATTACTAACCTTTTAGGTACTTTGTTATTTTTTCCATTCCCTCCAATTATTTTTGAAAATCACAAAGGGGGAGAAGGAAAAGATCCTTAAGAAAAATAGGAACTCTAATAAGAGTTTATCAAAGGGGGAGAAAGAAAAAATACCCATGGAAAAAGAACTCTAATAAGAGCTTATTTAAGGGGGAGTTTTTCTTAAAGAAGACCTTCTTATGAAACATCACTCCGGAAATCTGAATACAATCTTTAGAGGTTCAAAGCCTAAGGGGGATTTAGTCGTATTTATCTATATCCTTAAAACAAGGGAGATAAGCATTAATATGTTTCTTTCTTCTTAGAATATTTTGTTTTTCGAAAGGATGATTGTGCTTTCCAAAAAGGGGGAGATTGTTGAGTCAATAAGGTTTTCCTTATGACTTTTCCATTCCTTCTTGTTTTGAAAATCACAAACATCTTATCTTAAGGAAAATTTCTTTATTAAGGAAAATTTCTTTTATAAGTAAAAATGCTTTCTTAAGGAAAATCTCTTTTATAAGAAAATTTATCCATATCATATTTTCATCCATATTTTTCTTAAGTATGAGATTCGGATTCATTTTCTCGGAATCATTGAAACTTTGATATAAAGCATTCTGTTTTAGGATTCAGATTCTAGATAAGAACTATAAGAAAGTCTCATTCCGAATTCCGGATATGAACTCTGACTAAGTTCTATTCCAGATTCAAGATACGAACTCTAATGAAGAATTCCCATTACGAACTCTAATGAAGAATTCTCATTACGAATTCTCATTACGAATTCTAATGACGAAATCTCATTACGAATTCTGATGACAAATTCTCATTACGAATTCTAATAATGAATTCTCATTACGATTTCTGATGACGAATTCCTATTCCGAATTCTCATTCCGAATTCACCTATTAAACAGAATCTGATTATCATTGTTTTATACACTCCGATTTTATTCACTCTGAACCTTCACTCCGAAGTTTTCATTCCGAACCTTTTTGTTAGAGTTTAAAACAATGTCGTACATTCTGTTACACTTGTTTTGTTATAAAACGATGTCGTCCATTTTGTTATAAACTAACCGTTGTCTAAGTGACACGTGTATAGGTCCCTCCGATCTTTAAGGAAAATATGACCGTTGGAGAAGGAGCCGACCATACCTATAAATAGATGCACATTTGAAAAAGCTCGCAAAGCTTCGTGCGACTCCTAATGTTGGTGATTACATTCGAGGGCTTCCGAGGATAGGAAGACAGAGGTGCCGACTACCTTAAAGATCGAGGGCTTCCTTGCTGAGGAGGACAGAGGTTGCCAACTACCTTGAAGTTGAGGGCTTGCGAGGATAGCAAGACAGAGACTCCGATCATCGTATCGAGGGCTTACCCTGGTTTGGGTAAGACAGACTTGCTTGAAAGTATAAATCAAGGGACCTTTATCCAAGGATGTTGGATACCCTTCTCTTTGGGTTAAAAGACTTATATCTTGTTACTAGTAGTTTAACTACTTGTTTTTATTCCGCTGCAATTTGTATCTTAAGGAAAGTATAAATTTATTATATGTCCTTACTTACTCTGATTCATTTAGATTCTATACGCTTTAAGGTAGAATCTCATATTGTAACTTTTGTTAAGTTTCAATTTCTGGAACCATATTTCCGGAACCTACTTTTGGAATCTCTTTCCAAGTTTAGTTCGGTGTTAGAGGTGTTGTGAATTTACTTAGTTTAACTTTGTTAAACTTAGCCTTTTCCTTTTCTTAAGGAAACTTTAGTTATTCATAACTAACTTTAAAGGTTCCAAAGGAATTTTTAAAGTACACAATTCACCCCCCCTATTGTATATTGAGCATCTCATATTATATTTCGATCCTACAATTTTTCCCATTTTTTGGTTATAACATTATTATTCAGACTCGTCTCATGTTCTTCATCTTATGAGGTGTAGTTGGATTTTTTTGCTAATTTTGAGCAGTGTATGGTGTTTATTGTAAATGAAGTATGAAGGATCCTATATGAAGGATAGTTAAATAATTTTGTGTGAAATGGAAGAACAACTGTCTATATGATGGTTCCTATGAGTTGGAGGTTGACGTTTGTACTTATTCATTGTTGTTATCATCAGATATTGATCATCCACCCTCTAGAAAACTCAAGGATGAGTGGTTTTAAGGTGAGGAGGATGTAGGATATTTTATTTATATGAGATATAGATCCCTAAATTTGTATTTATAATCATTTATTTTACACTAATGTAAATTCATGATGGATTAAAGAAGTGTTATAAAGAATCTAAGGCTTATCTGGTTCTAGGAGAACCAATTTTTGGAGAAATAGATAACTACACATGGTTTGTTCAAACCATGTGGATCAACCATACAGTAGTAAATAATTTGAGGAAAATATTTTTAATTTTGTGTATGAGGCTACATAGCCATTAGAAACATTCAATTTTTTATAAAGGGGACCCACATCGGCTGTGAATGTGTTGAAAAACTATGTTTCTATATTGTGTGATGCGGTTTGTGTTATAAAGTGACAACCACATGGGTGGAATTCTATTCGGAAAAATATGCATCCATGACTTTCACCATTTATAATGGTGTGAAATAACCAATTTTTATTCAATTTTTTTAACCATTATGCCACATATTCTTCCCACTCTTTCATTCACAACAACCTTATCATAGATTTTATCGTACCTATTTCTATGTTCCTTTGGATATCATCCATTTATTGTATGATTCATATATCATTGACCAAAATGAATCACTCTTGATAATCCATTCATTCTAATACATTCATTCCTCAATTTCGATTTCCATCATTATTGTTTTTTAAATGAATGTTAGTATACCATCTATTTAAAATATTTGTTATCCAATCCTATCAAGAATATGAATATAATATCATATTATGAGGTGAATACCAAAATATGGTGGTATGTATTTAATTTTTACCTAAATATATTTTTGTTATATTATGAGTTATAGTGATAAACCCCATAAATTCCATGTTTCTCCTATTAAATATTAAATTAAATAAAAATAATAATAACCCCTTGAGTTAGTTAGTCCTTGAAACCTATATTATATAGTTAGAGGTCAACAAATTAAATGTAAACCACTCCTTAATTTTTGTTTACTAAATTAAATCGATTCATTTAATATGTTTCATTCCTAAAAACCAAACATGTGGGTTTGGTATTGTATCCATAAAATGAAACGGCTAAAATAAATAAATGTTAATCTGAATTACAAGTCCATGTCACTTGTCCCCCTTTATTCTTACATAAATTATGATTAAGATGTACCTTATAAATGATAAATTCTATTTGAATTATGTTTAAGGATAAATGGTATGATTAATTTTCAATCCATTTCCAATATATGTGTTATAACACTAGTGATACCTATTTTTCAAAAAAAAAATATTTGATCATTAGAAAAAATAAATTGAATGAATTATAATTGAACTAAATTACACCATGGGTTATTCTTGGGTTTCAAAAGTTGATCATCATGGATGGGATCACATGAAAGCAGTATTTATTCTATTCCATAGGTGATATGAGGGATACCAATATGTAATTTCTTGAATGAGATAAAATGGAAATTGAATTATATCATGACCTAAGAGATACCGGGATCCCAGTCATGGAATTACATAAAAGATCTGGGATGGTGATGGGATTGTAGTAGGCCTAAATTAATACCAAATTCCTTACAAATAATTTCAGGTATTGGATTAGGGTTCCAACCAATTTAATGATACATATAAAAAGGTAATGATCATATTTGGTTTTGGTCAATGAATTACTAACACAAATGCATTGGTTTATCATTGGTTGATAATTTTTATTTTACATGGGACTTGTTGAAACCTTATACACATATCATTATTCAGGGATTAATTTGTTTTGTGCCTTAAGTATCAAGAATATATTATAAAATATCAAATGATAATAAACATTACATCATATATTGAATTACGAATGGTATTTATAATTTCATAAGGGGAAACTAAGGTATCATGGGATATATTTACATGATTACATTATTTTATTATTACCTCAACACAACCTCTTTATATACTCATATTATGGATAGTATTAGACACTATAAGTGGTGGAACATTCAGATTTAATAAAACTATATTTGGGTGGCAATTGGCACCTGGTTAGACTTCATGAATTCCATAATTGATTAATGGAAACGCCATGTTTTGGAAACATGATTCTATTTAATAGGATGGAGTACATGATTAGTGTAATTTGATAGTTATGATGTTGTAATCATGGGTAATTTTTTATATATATTCTATAGCATGTATTTTCTGTATTCCTTCTTCCAGAATTCCTTTTATTCCCATTTTGGTAAATCATACAAACATGAAAAGAACTTTTTTATATGATAATGTTTTTATTTTTGATCATTAATATTTTTTGATTTATTCCTTCCATTACTTCATTCTTATTTATACTATTATTTTTTAATTTTATACTTATTCTAGTAATTAAAATTATATTCAAAAATATGTTTTACATTGATAATGGTGGTATAGTCTCCCCATTGTACCATCATGTACCCTTGATTAATGTTGGTATCCTTTAGCATATGGGGAGGCACTCCTAAGGCCATGTGGCCAACTAGTTTTGGTTATATATGAGTTAAAAAGGTCTAGATAATTAGATCCACTAGCATTGACTATATGAGGAATTATTATTTTATGGACACCACAAACCATTCTAATATGGGATGGATAATATGATTGATGAGTCCCAGGAACTTAGATAGTGTTTTTTGTACATTGAATGGAATCACTAATCACATAAAATTAGTGGAAACCTAACCTATAAAAAATATGTTTCAACCACGTCCACCACTTCCAAGTGATCATGATTTCTTCAATGATCAAATGTGGATACTTACTCCTGATAGTTACATGGTTTAGAAAATTATAATATATTCATGAAATCATACTATCAATATCATCCTTGTCGAATAATACTGGGATACCTAGGAAAACAAATTGGATCTAAGGTATCCCCTTCACAGAAGACCCACCATCATGACCTTGAACTCTCCTTAAGGTTCCTCTGATATACTGGTAATAAAATTCAGGGTAAACCATGGTTTTATGTCTCAGGAAAAATTATATGTTGCATCAGGGAGGAATGATAGAAACTTAATCCAAAATTATGTCCTCGTACTCCTCCACCACTCATAAATATAGAATCTAAAATCATATGGCACTGTAAGGATCATTGGATTATTTTTCAATTTATGAGGATAATTATCCCATTCATTAGAGAATGAATTCATGTGAATAATTTATGTCCTTTCACAAAACTGAAATAGTGATATATCTCCTCAAATATTTCTATACATTCAAAAAAATCCAGATGGATTTTGGATTCTCTCTACATAATGATATAGTCTATTATAAGAATAGAGTACACATTTCACTGATACCTGTATCAATTATTAATACTCATAAAAAATAGAAAATATTTCCATATTTGAAATATAGAAATCCAACAATATTCACAAGAAAGATCATATAATATTGATCTGTAAACTAATTATTTATTTTTATGTGATTTAATATCATTTTAATACCCATTAAAATCCACTAAAGATAAATTATTCAATCATCCACAAGATATAAATATATATTCATCCAGATATATCATTTCCTTAAACAAAAGATACTTCCATGTATTCAAGAAAGAACATATTTTTTATCAATAAACTACATGAAAATAGATTACATAGAAATCATGAATGTTTTCCACATTTAAATTTTTCTATATTTCTAAAATTTAAACCTGGAGAAATGATTTCAAAATAACATATTTGACTATGTGATTAAGATATAGTAGCATGATTTTGGAATCACTTCCAATCACAATGTATTTCTCATTATAATCCATATATGTTTAATACTTGGCTACATCAACCATTTTTCTACATTGATCATTTGGCTACATGATGCATAGTTACACATCACTTCATTCCCCCAATTGACCACATAATCCAACCATATATTTTTAGAACCCAAAACTTCATTTCACAACATCACCACATATGTATATCTATTGGAACCATATTTTACATTTCCATTACACACCCCCATAAATTGTTATAACATCATCATCAAATATATTAGGACACACTACAAATAAAAAATAAGAACAATTTAATTAATATATTGTTTTTTTCACAACAAGGATAACGAAAAACAAGACAATAATGAACTAATCCCCCTTATTCTAACTGAAATTTCATCCATCTATCACTAAAAGCAACAAGAAACATAGTTTCGTTCTAGAAAACAAAAAACACTACCAATTAAATAATAATACCACAGATTACATGAGAAAAAATAGTTTAATCGAAAAACATATACACCCACGACTTACTTATAACATCCTCATTATATGGTTCAACCTATCTCTACCTTATAAAATGGGCCTACAAAAAACATTTCATTCATCATAGTGGTGATACGATACCCATCCTAACTCAAATATAACATTTAAAAAAAGGATACCAAGATTCGAACTTCTGATATATCACCCATCACTAAACATTTCCCTAGACCATAACAACATATCTTTTGTATGATACCAAACACACTATATTTACCTATTTTACCAAAAATTTCCCCAATTTTATGATGTAACAACATCACTTAATTTTATTAGTCCGAATAGAATAATTTAATGAAAAGAGATTCATGATACAAACCTCTATGAATTTTTACCCACCATCCATTAATTACTATGCACCAACTCCTAACTTTCAATGATTATTCTCATCAATTTACTCTACAAATTAAAAGGAAAAGACGTCAAACAATAATTCATTAATTTACATGGATTAATCTAAAAAATAACCCAAAATAGAACAAGAATGATGGGTATAGGGTAAAAATCATAAGAAACATATAAAATCATACATGTATATAGATTTCATATAAAAAGGAGAAAAACAGATATCCTCTACCTTAAACCATGACTTGGTTTCTCAATAACTATATTATTTTTTTAGTTTTTCATGAGATAATTATGATAAAACACCATGGAATCGAATTTCAAGCCTAAAAACTTCATTATGGACTAATTTTGAAAACAACCCTTTCACGGTATCCACTCCCTATTACCGTCACATGTATGAAAATTTTCTAAAAAAAGAAATATTTTATAATATTTACATTTCAATATAAACCAAACAAAAGTATATGTAATAAATTATTTTTTAATATTTTATTTACCAACTCACTTAAACCATACATCTACAAAATATCACTAGGGACACATTCAGTAAAATTATGATACAATTTACCAAATTCATTCTATAAAGAAGAAACCATCACATCATTCATCTGTATATGATCCCCCAATTGTTGGATTGTGAACCCCTATGATGAATTGTTATTTGCATTGTAATGAATTTCCTATGACCATCTCAATGTAAGTAATAACTATAAAATGATTTATATTATACTATAATTCCTAATGAACTTCTAATGGCAGCAAATGGTAATGGTCCCAAACCCATCCCCCATATGTGACAATTATAATTCTTCTAAAGGACCTAACCAACTAGATCATATTGGGATACCAAGAAGGTATAAATGGTATTTTCATCCCATTTTTTATTTAATTATACCTATAATAAAAATATAAAAAAATTAAAGAAAATGTTTTTATCTAAGTTACAACATAAAACAAGGTTTTTAAATGAAAAATTAAATCATTATCAATCTTATTTGGTTAGATCATTTACATAACCCCCATTAGATTTCATATGAACAACATACTAATGTTTTTTTTTCAGGATAATTGTTTCCCTAAATTCATTGTATATATTAATAAAAGATAAAACACTAATTTAATATAATAAAAATATATTTTCATCATATAAATATTTAAATTAATGAAAAATATTACTTTAGTATATCTATTTATTGAAAAAATATTTCTAAATCGCTTTGCGTGGTTTGATTTTATCACTCAACTTGAAAAACTTTTTCTTGAGAGTTCCATAAATAATGTACATGGAATTTTATAGTAATATTTATAATTTCATATCCTTATCATTTTCATTTATATATGTATTATTAGACTAATATAATAATTTACTTTTCAATACCATGAGCTTCTCATGGAGATTGCAATCAACCAAAACCATCCAATACTCTCAATTTACACTTTTAGGTACCTTATCATACTGAGGATATGTTTTTAGTGATTTCTTGTGGAATTCATTCCATAATATCCATTTAATATCATATCATTTCTTACCCAAATTTTTTAATGTCATCATTCTTGTGAATTGATTTACAATGCTAAATAGGAATAACATATGTAGAAATAGATTAATTTAAAATATCTGAAAAATTATATAACAATTGAATTTAATTGGAATATAATGTGTTAATATTTCCATTATCTTGGAATAAAAAATGTCACTCTTATAAGATTGAGTCATAAGCCTTAAATTAGACTACATAATCCCAAGGGTAACTGGATCGGTCACCAACATGACTAAAATCAGGACAAATAATCCCTCAACATCATCTATAGGGACACCATAATAATAAAATGTAACCACTATCATCAATCCATTCAGATTCTAGACATCATATTATTTAATATTTATCTCGAAAGTAATAATGTTTCCATATTTTATGAAAATTATAGTTTTTATCATAAGAAATTAAAATAAATTTTTCCATATTAAAATTTGTTCCTTTAATAGACACCCACCAATATCCTCAAGATGAAATATGATTGAACACAAATTCCATCACTATAGAGTTGTTGCATGATGAACCTGGTATATTGGGAGTTAGTGTGCCAAATGAAAATGAGAATGATATGGTTTTCATTCTAGATCCTTATGGGAGGTAGACAGAGGGTGTTGTAGACAATAATGGTGGGATGATATAATGTATTTCACATTCTATAGGGAGGGATCCAAAGGGACTATCAAGTAACACTTATGATGTATGCCTAGTTAGGGTATCCTCAATATGATATTGAAAAATATAAGTTAAAAACTTATTTAATTGAATTCCTATCATTTAAAAACATTAAAATTACTTCAAAACATATGTTGTGAAATATGTTTTCATAAAAATAAATTTTGTATTATAACAGATGCATGGTGCTGAAAAACATAAAATACATAAGTATGATTATGAATAAATTTTCATAAAAAAATATAACATTTACCTTTTCAAAATTAAATAACTAATTCATAAAAATGTATTTCAATATTAAAATAGGCACACCATAATATAAATGAATAACATGTAACATAGGAGGTTGACATGTCACTGGATGACTACACATAAAATCAATTTTTCATTCAATCATATCGTTATCATACTCGATCATTACATTATAAACACTATCCACAATAGAATGACAAATAATTTAATTTAAAATATATATAAATATTTCAATTTATTATTATTTTTTGGATTCTATACTAGAGGTCAAATCTTCCACTTCATTACTCATATCATAAATATAACATTTTTATGTGAAAAATAGCACTCCACCCTTTATCCATGAAAATTTCAATTTAATATAACATTTTATATTCCAATGGGATAATATATATATGTTTTAATTCATGGACACTAACATCTATCAAGGAAGGGAATATTTCATAATTAAAATTAAATTAATATCATTTAATACCCCTTACAATATCAACCCACATGCATTTGAATAAAGAAACTAAAATATGACCATTGTAGTTTAATTATATAATATAAATATACATTCCATGGTATCCTCATTTAGAAGATCAAAATACAAAAACATTTTTTAATACATATTCTTGATCTCCAATATGAAATTTAAATTCCTTCATAATGCAAGAATCAAACATGCAGGAAATTTTTATAAGAACTCGAGCTACAAAGATCTAATAATCTAAAACCTCATCCTGAGTGTCAGTTTTCATGATCTACCTATTGTTCTATAAGCTATTATATTTTAAAAATTTATTTTTCTATATAATATCTATGTTTATTTAAATATTTATGAACATCCATGTTGTAAAAACCATTCTAAAATATCTTTATTAAAAATTTTTGTTATATCAATCACATTTAATGTTCGAATTCTCATGTGTCTCATTATTTTTTTCTAGTGATCATAAAAAAATGGAACTAAAATTTCACTATTTATTATAAAATATCTATATTCCTTTTAAAATTCAATTTCTGAAAGTATAATATCTGATATCCTCCAAATTAATCAGCCAATAGTTGGATATATTTTTATTTCACTTTTATATAAGATTTAACCTATATTTTAACTACACTTCCATCTTGGTTAAATGTTCTTTCATAAAAATATTTGTATCTAGAAGAAAAATAAAGACAATTCTATGTTATATAACCTTCAAAAATACATCCTCAATATGATCTAAATTTTCCCATATGATTTCCAATGACCACGGTATCTATGACATAAAATGAATAAAACATATTTCCATATTTAATAAAGTGTCAAAGTGGTTTATATAAGACTAAAGACATATAAATAATTTTCATATCAATTGGATACAACCATCAATAATGTACATGACCTCTTTATTCAGTTTCCATGATTAAATTCCTATCTAAATTCATCATGATCGTTAAAAATGATGGTCGAATTATCATCTCCATTGCACAAATTTGCAATAAAAATCATTCCAAAATATTTTCATGCTGATATGGTTATAGTGTTTCCTCACAAATTATTATGATGAATATCAAGAATTATAGTACAACTTCAATTAATTTTTAAAGTAAAAATCTATGAATTGGTAATGGTAGTAACTAATATAAAAATTATATTAATCATAACAATTTTATCTATGTAACCTGTGATCCATTAAGTTGAAACATATTGAGATAATACTTGAATACTCATAAAATACTTTTTCATGTTATAATATTATAAGTAATATGTCATTATCCCAATTTTTTTGTAAAAATTTATTGATTATATGTTCCATTCTCATATTCAAAATAAATTGTTCTTTATATTAATTGTTTCTAATACCTTATTATATCACATATGTTCCTTCATGTTTTCATGCTCATTATGTATTTTAAAGATGAAATTATCACAACAATTCTCATTAATATGAATAACATCATGATTATGAAAATAAAAATAATGAAGTTCAAAGAATATAATTTTTTTTGTTCAATTTATTCTTTTTGATTTCTACTGATGTTGCATTTCAAATTCATCTCCCACTATCATTCAAATAATATACTGTACCAAAAAATCAACTTTTATTATTTAATCCATTATTTTTAAACATATAAAAATCATTGGAGGTGGTATATAATCTATAGACCATTTGAATTTTGACTAGGACAAATAAAATCTATGTGATTCATTGAGAAATATTTTATGTAACAAGAATAACCATTTTTAATTAAAATTATTCATTTAGGCTCAAAATCAATCATACAAAAAGGACAAGACAAACCCATATTTGTGTTCTAATTAGACAAGTTCTCAATTCAATGGTGTTACCTAATGGTCCAAATTACAAAAATATGAGTTTCAACATTTTTATTGAATACTCAACATATGTATCAACATCGTTCCACCATTAATCATGAAATTCCACATTTAGTGGATGAATGTATACATAAATATAATTTCTAGTCATTTCATTCAAGAATAATCATACAAATTATAAATTACATTTTTTATACAAATCCATAGATGAAGATTATGAGGGATCAAGATGACATGTTAAATGATATAATTTGTACATAAAGTAGAAACTAGGTTGAATCCATCAACATGAAATCCCATTCTCACATTTCTAGTATGGAGTGAGATATTATGATGTAATAAATAAAATTTCATTCATAAAACTGATTATCATGGATGTATCATTAACCCCTCATTGTTATTATCTATATAATTTCATTTTATGTTCACTATTTTTTCATGACATGATTATGCTTTGAAATAGAGGTTCAAAAGGGATTCAATGAAAAAATATATCATGTGTGTTTTTCTTGTTTCTAGTAGTATTATACTGATTCTAACTTGAAACATATCCCGTTTACTACCATGTAGAAGAAATTGTTTTTAAATATTTTCTACCTGAATCCTCTCCCCAATGATGCATTGAATCATTGGGATCAGAATATTTTTTTTATTCAGACCAAGCATGATAAAAACAATTATCATATCATTATAAGAATCAAAGATACTATCTTTAGGAATTTAGTCATAGTGAAATAATAATATCATGTACATCACCTTATTATACATAGGAACTTGATATTGTACAATATTAGTTGAAAAGAATCTTTTAAACACTTTATACATCCACAATGAATCTCTTGGTTCTGTAATCAACTAAATCAAGAGTACATATTTTTAGGATCAATTAATTCTTATATTAAATTTGTCTACATAACATCAAGAGGATGATCCAACTATATGTTACATTCATGGTATAGTTGTAAAATAGTCCAAAAAAATCATCTTTCATCTTACTATTTGTATCACCATGAATTGGTTGTTCATATAATATCTTATACTGAAATTGTTTCCTTTTAGTGCCAAAAGAATTGTTTATATGGTTATATAATTCATTTTATATTGTTGATGAAGGTGAGAAATCATCTATTGAGTAACATTAATGATCAAACATTTTTTAATTTCATTTTTTTTAAAAAATGATCATAAATAAGGAGAACCCAATTGATTCAATATCATGTTTTCATAAGTATCATGTCACTTCAACCATCATCTAACATTATATTTAGGTAATGAACATTTATCTGTCTCATCAATGAATCAATTAGAAATTGAAATTTTTATAAACCCTCATAAACCCTTACCATAAATTGTGTGACACAAAAATGTGATCAATATTTTATTCATATATCTTAATGTTACAAACATAATTAATTTATATTAAAATAAAAAAGATATTTTGTATCATTTAATTAAAAATAAATAATTTATTAGAAATCATCAATATAAAAATATTCCAGATGAACATTAATTTGATTAAATTTTTTACAGCATCATTTTTCATTGATTATAATTTCAATTCATATATTCCATAAAAAAATTAAAAATTATGTAAAATTATGTTCAATAATATGAAAATATAAAATTGACTTGATAGTATCACATTCAAAATTTATCAAATAATTCAATAAACTTTTAAAGCATAATCAAATATAATTATTATATGTAATTTCTTATGGACAAAACCATCCATTAATTTTTTTACATTACACCTTAATATCTATAATGACTAGAATATCCCATTTTTATATTATTGCAATAATGAATTAAAATTAGAGAATAAATATGTACAAAAGATATTAAATGTTAATAATATTAAACTGTAATGGAGAGATTGTGAAATTCACCCTTCACCAAAGTAAAAGGGTGCTGATGATGTTGAGAGATGACATGGGGTGGGGGTTACCTAGGGGAAAATGGATCATCAGAAACAACAAGACCAATGGTTAAGGTATGGGAATAGTATAAAGGGTTATGTGGCTTCGTATATAGGTATTTATAGATTTGGATTAAGGGATCACCCAATATTCACTTCTAGTTATTCCTAAAAACAATCCAAAAAAATTCCATGGATGTAGGGCATATTAGAATAAAATAAAAGGGAATAACTATCCACTAAATTAATTGAATAAGAGGATAATGAGGACATATAGACTCACCACAATGTCATTATTGAAACCAAAAGTGGTAAAACATATCCAAGGATGAAGGAGATCCACTATGGACTTCAAATGGGGATATGAGGTTGTTGGAGAGGTCCACATGGCCAAATGTGTGCCAAAATCTCAAGCATTGGGAATTGGTGATTGAGAGAATGGGATAAATTGGAAAAGAAAGTGTTGATGAAGGATGAAGGAGTAGATCGTGTATGGTTTTTGATATCATAGGGTTGGATTAGTGATGTTGAATGGGAAGTAGTGTCCAGATGGAAGAGGAGAATAAATGAGGGGGAATGGGATCAGCTACCAGGAGGAATGGGGAGTGATGTTGAGGGATAATGGGGAGAAGTGGACTGTGGAAAAGGGGAGAGGTAGTAAGGGGGAATGAGTACTGGAAGGGGGCTCAAGAAAGAATGTTTGTTAGAGATGGATGATTCTAGTGGAGGGAGGAAATGAATTATACTTTTATTCAATAAAATTATTGTTTCTTTCCAAAAGACTACTACTAAAATGTTTCAATTTATTTAAGAGAACATTTATAAACCTCTATTAATATACCAAAAAAATTATTCTTTATACCGTAGTGATTCTTTTCAATAGATACATGACCTTCTCTAGAAGTGTTCTTAACAATGTATCCTCAAAACATTTGTCAAACACTATTAAAAAATAATCAACAAATCCAATTGATATTTACTATCCCACTTAGGAACTGTTATCAACAAACATTGTACCTTCAAAAAACCATATAAAGACTCATAAAACCCTTTAATTATTCAAATAAAAATATAATAACACCACAAAATAAGATAATGTAATGTTTATGAGGAGATTATATTTCTCAATGAAAGAAGTTGTTGGCCATGTAATCTAGGTTTTCCACCATAATTCGCACACACAATTCCCCCACACAAATTTAATACATGATGCACCCCTTTTTATAATAACAAAATATATATAAATATATATATATATATTCAAAAACAAAAACACTCCTTTTACAAATATAGTTGTACACTTTCCCCCATTGTAAAATAAAATAAAAAGTAATGTGTCATTCTAATGTGAATATTTTTAATGACTTGGGTGGGACTGAGCACCCATTTTCAACATTATTATCACAAATATGTCCTTATAGATAGACATGGTGTTGATATATTAAAATTTATCATGATAAGCTATAAATTCAAAAATTATATTTCCATTTTCTACTTTATATATGATGATGTGAAGTCAAATATCAATATTATTATATATTTAATATTGTAGAACGTTTTTTCAAATATCTATAACACTTAGATTATCATAATGAATATTGACATGTATATCAATTTTTAACAATAAATCACTCAATTGTTCATTTATAGAAATAACTTTTCGAAAATAACTTATTTTGAAATCTTATTAATACTCTATTGAATTCAGTGTAACTAAGTTATTTTTTATTAAAATACTATCCTAGACAGCTATCATGTAAGATGAATAGTCCACCTCAAGTGGATATTATATTATCACAGTCACCTATACAATCACCATCTTCTATTCAGAAATGACTCAAATTGTTTTAATTTTTTACACTATCTCATAACTCAATAAACCTGTGAAATATTTGAGAACCCTTTCATAATCCATAATAAGAAACTAATTTTGATGGTTTTGATATCTAATGTAGAGAATCCCAACATATATAATTTCAAGACTTAAAACTCTTATATAATGTAATTAGAAAATTAGTCTTATGGATTATCATTGGTTAAAATAATTTACACAAAAATCCATAAACAAATTTAGAACCCCTTAAATGGGCTTAAATATGAGTTTGGATTATTCCATTTCAATATATTTGAAAAATTATTGAGTAAGTTTCTTCGTATAAAAAGGTAAAATTTTCTTTTTTCAATACTTATAATCCTAAAAATTATCATATCCCACCAAGAATTGGTATCTCAAAAGGATTGATAATTTTATTTCAATAATATTGAAAATAGTTATCATAATAACCTTTAAAATTGATATCATCAATATATATAATTTCAATAATTGTACACATCATCATTTAAATTATATATCGACTGCTGTAAAATTTTACATTGGGAAATGTTATATTTTTCTAGAAGATTTCCTTCATTCAATACGAGGTAATTTGGTAATATTTTTATATATAAAAATAATTCATCAATTTACATACATTTTTGTCATATTTTTTAAGAAAAAAACAATAGTTTTATCAATATTCACATCATATTCAAGATCCATATTTATAAAATAAGATTTGACTTCAATTTGATAAATTTTATAATTCCTATTAACTATAAAAATAATATAAATTATATTATATTCCAAAATTAAAATATAGGAAAAGTATATTATAAATAAAAACATTATACTTAATAGAGTCCCATATATACATGTTTGGATTTATTTGAGATAATCATCCCCTGGCCATTTAGCATATTCTTAAATACAAATATAGACCCAATGACATTTTCATCATATGGTCTTAAAAAAAGAATACATGATTAATTCCACTAAATTTTAATTATGTCTTGGTTCAGCTGATCAATCCATTCATTAAGTTTAGTATATTCCCTAACTGGATTAGGGTCAAATTTTGGGATAAGTTCAATTTTTTTCCAAACTCAACCATCAAAAATATGAATCTATTATTATCTATTCATATCTCAGTTTCATTTTGGTCTACAGAGGTGTAGAATGTTCTCAAATGATTTTCTCTATTTCTACATGTTTCATCAACCAATAGTATGTTTTTTTAATATTCAAAACATTCAGCATCATCATCATTCATATAAAAATTATCATTAGATGATTGGTGATAAAAATTAGTTTTTTTCTAAGATATTTCACATAAACAATCCTACAGTTATCATTATATTAAAAAAATTGTATCATCTGATTCATTCTTTATGGGTTAATTATCAAGAATTAGATATCATAATTGTCATCCATTTTGCGAAGTCTCTTATTCTAATATATGTTTCCCATCCCATTATATAAATATCCATGATTTAATCAATCTTATTATCTCTCATACAATTTCCCATAATTTTTTAAATGATATTGACGATTCAAGGGATCCTACTACTCAAAATTATAGTTCTATTGTTTTTTTCATAAAAAATTCATATAAAGTCTAATTTGAATTTATCCAAAGAGAAAAAAATGTTTTTAATGTAAAATGTAGAACACACAGAGTCTCTCCAAATGAATTTTGATATTTTAAACTCATCATGTATTACTCTCCCCATTTCTATAATTCTAGTATTCATTCCATTAGTATTTCCATATTGATGTGGTGTCTTAGGGGTGATGTATTTACAAATTATTCAATGTTTCAAAAGATATGATTCAAAATATCTTCCGTTATATTCCATCTCATTTTTATCACAATTTCTTGGTGTGAATACCAAGCTCCCTATTAACATCTCTCTTATAGATCATGGACATCTTGACTGCATGTGAATTATTCCTTTAAAGAATAATATTTTCATTACAATTAAATGAAAAATAAATGTGGAAAAATAGAAGTAATAATTTTTAGATTATTGTCTTACAGGACTACCCAAATATGATTTATATAATTATAGTTCCCATTTTTATTTTTTCTCAGTTATATTGTTATTACCTAGAATAAATTTCCCTATTTAAAGGGTTCTACAAACCTGAAATTTTTCTTGAATTAATTGTTTAAAATCTCTAGCCATATTTTCTTTAGAGATCAAATTGAAACTTTATTGATAATCATCCAATGTAATAATTACTATTTTTTAATATATAGTACTAAGATTAAATGGATTTTATGGATCTCCAAAATGATACATATTTCCACTAGTTATTTCCCATTTTATAATAATAATTCCCCACTCAATTAAATTTATGAGAAAACTATTCTTATTGAATATTTCATCATTGAATTGATGAGATTAATTATTAAAAATAAATAATATTTATTTGCGACCATTAAAAATATAACATCATGTTAGTTTTCATTGGATGGTTGAATTTTATATGATGCAATAATGTCAATTTTTAATAAGGTCTCGTTTACAAATGTCCCAAACATCAATCATGATCCATGATATTTTTCAGGATTGCAGTACCTCCTATCATATGTGAAGAGAATCCAATATAAATAATCCATGGTCTTCCCATTTTTCCAAATTTTAAAGGAACATACACAATCATTCATTTTTCATATTTTTATTTATATTGAATATTATTATATTAAGTAATTTTTTTGTTGACTTAGAATCTTGATCAAACACTATTCGACATACTGAAATTTGGCTTCAAATCTTTAACATAATTTCTCAATACTTTAAAATCTATTTTGGTAAGACATCACATTTAAGTATTGTTTTTAGTTATTATTATTCCATGTCTATCACATATAGTATCCAATAATATTACCCTAAATTTTTTAGTTATTTTGTCCCCAGGGAATGACATGTGGTTCAAAAATAAAAAATAAATTATGTCCACATATTTCACAACACAAGAAATGGACCTTGAAGTGATGTCGTCAATAATACTGCTAAATGTATTCGAAAATGAAACTTCATTTTTCAAATAATACCTACCATATTTTTCATTTTTTATAAAGAAAAATTCTTATTATGGTCATGTTTTAAAACTATAAAAGAAGTGTAATTAATTATAGGTTTCTTTCTCAATCCAATATATTATGTATTTTCTCATTAAACATGCACTATTATGCTATAAATTTTTTTTATTGATTTAAAAGTCCAGAAACTACCTAATGATCAATACAATGTTTTTTATAATTATTAAATTATTCAATAATTATGTTAACATCATTATCAGAATAAATATCGATATTTATAATATTATTTTCTTACATAAGACACCATTTCTTAGTAAACATGTTTCTATTCTCTTGAGTAGTCATCTTTTTCTTTGATGATTTTATAATTATTTCATTCTTAGATAATTTTACCATGATATTTTTGATCACCTCAGTCTACTAATATTCCTTTCCTTGAAAAAAATCTTCAATTTCCTTCTTTCTGTATACTTCCTTCATATGACTTTTATCTTCCTTAATGATAAAAATTTTCATTTCATGATAGACATTGTGTTCTATAATCATCACAGGAATAATAAAACCATAATCACAACCTTCTTATTCATCGGTAAATCTATCAAATTTTCCCTAAAAATGTTCTATAAATTTATTAAATTTTCTAGCACACTCATTATCTCACTCAATTCATATGGGAGAGTTCAATTGTTCCTTTTTTCTAATAATTATTCATGTTTTCTTTCAAATGAATTGTTTTCTATATTCTCATATTCACCTACATTATTTATTTTCTTAATATTATTCATTATTATATTTCATATATTTATTCTTCATTAGTTATTCAGCCAAAAGAAATCTAATGCCTCAATATTTAAAACCATTTGATCATAAATTTTCTTTTTTACTATCCATTACAATTTTCAAGATTTTTTTATTTAAGACCTATGATATTCTTGTGATTCTCATCACACTCATAATATTCTTATAAATCACCTTGGGATACAAAAATATTTCCTCCTTTACCATTATTGTATTCAATGATTTGAAATAAATTTCTTATATTGTCATTTTATAAAAGTTTTTTTATTTTATTATCTTTAAATGTAGGACGGTATTATCACATTTATCAAGGATATATCAAAGATTCCATCCAAATAAGAATTATTTTCATAAAATATGTGTGTAAAGTTTCTAAGATTTTGTTTGATTTCTCAAAGCCTCTATTATATAAAACAACTACATTTACACTTGTTTAATTTTAATAAAAATTATATTCTTCATCCCTTATTATATCTTCAAATTATTCATCATTGATTTCAATTTTTATTCATTGATTTTTATGTTCCATTCATATGTTTTCTCTTGTATATCCTATATTTCCTTAACTATAAATAACTTAGACATTATTTTTTACACTTGATCATATAATGATAATTGAATAGAATTTCATTCTTATCCATTAACCTTCTGAATTCTATTGTAGTCAAAATAAATATAACCATATATTGTAATTAATAAGTAGACCATAGTTAAATCATCACTTATTTATATCCCTTGTGATAATAGATATGGAATCATTTTATTTATCAACATGTGAAATTCATTCTATAAAAAAACACCTATAATATTTAAGTAATTATGAATGTACATAATGGTGTTTATATTAGTGGAAACATATAGGATCGTAGTAATCTATGATACCACTTGTTTAACCTTGTTCAGTATAGGCACTTCTTAAGGGGGTGGGGTGAATCAATAGTATATATAGTTAATATATTACAAATTAGTCCCTTCGAATAAAACCCATGTTGGTGATTAATTAATTTATCTATACTATAATCACTCTCTATTTATAAATTTCATGAAAATAATGAAAATAAAAAACGTAAGATGTTTTTAGAAGGTTCTATATTGATGTGAGAACCTACTCCTTTTTGTGATAAACCTATTTGTGTTTTGTGGTAGTTATTATCATTGTCATTTTTTGTGATCATTATTGCTAAAATATTTTCACAAAATTTTTTAATGAGTAACATACACTTATTATAAAATAGTAATGGGATTATTTTTACTAGAAACACTAGTTCTTAAAATGATTATCCAGTCTATCGATAATGAATAAGACCTTCTATTCGTTACAAGATTCCATAACCTCCAAAAAACTATCAGCTTCAATGATCATTTCATCTAATAAAATTATCTTAATTCATTATCGAGGTCATTATATTCATTCTCAATATATTAGGATTTTCTTCTCAAACATGGGATCATTCATTAATTCCAATCATTTAATTCATTTATCCCAATTGAACATTTTTTAGTTCTCCTAATATCTTTTCATACCTTCTTAATTAAGCTAATCAATTTTAGATTTTATCTACATTGGGTATCTCTCCATTATCATAATAGTACAATAATTTTCTTAGATATCAATAGAACATATTAATACTCAAAAAATCAATATAAATTTTTATATATTCAGAATATTAAAATCCCATGATAATTAGGAACTTGATCATCTCATATTAATTGGTTCATTTATTATCATTTTTTTAATCTTTAAAAATCATTTTAATACTAATTTAAATATGTATTTAAATCCCCTAAATACTTGGGAATCAATATACCTGAGGATATATAAATATCCAAATCCATAGATATCACTTACACATTCATATAAGGTTTCTACATCTTTATGAAATAAGGTAAATTATAGAAATAATCCATTTTGAAATAAATTTCAAAATAATCAGATACATGGTTTTTATTGATCATCAACAACATTATAGAAGTGTCTATTGGTAGAAAAAAAATGTATATGTATCATTTTCACCATAGTGATTTGGGTATGTTACTCTACATTTAGCTACATCTCTAATCATCTATGTAGTTCTAATCAAAATATGTTTACATGCATCAACTCATAGCATTGACCATTTGGATACAAGGATAATTCACCTATTATATTCCACTTCCCATCATAAGTGACTATGTGAATCCTTTGCATTAAATTTTAAGTTTTAAATTTAGATACATGATTTTATGAATTTCTAGAATACACTCAATCTTATTCATTACCACATCTACTAACCTTTAGCTCTTCTCAAAATTAATTCTAGTAACATGAGAATTTATTCTATGATATATAATTATATTCAAATTAGATAAAGAAACATCATAAATTATTTTTCTCATAATGTTTAACAACTCTATACAAGTTCTTAATGATGTATCCTCACAACTTTATCTTTCAAAAATAATAATACAATAAAAATATATAATATCCTTTCAGAACACATAAATTAAAAATATCTAATATCCTTTCATAACACATAAATTAAAGGACCTCATCTACCACACCATTACAAAATCTAATTGTCATGGAACATATTCACTCAAACAACATTATAATCTATTGCAAGGGAAACGCTTCTTATTGGGGGAGGTGTCCCTATTATTATGATAGCCAAATCTATAAAAAAATCATCATTATCATAGTTATAAACAATTGTTATTTGTCTTATTAGAGATGTATCTCTTCCAAGAACAACAACATGAGGGGTATTACCTTGAAAAAATACTCACCCCCCCTAAACATGAGAATGATCTCCAATGTCTAGGGGTATTTCACAACCCAAACCCTAGGTTCTCTAAATCTTGAAAAACCCAAAAACAAACTCATCACGATTATTTAATCTAATAGTACTTATGAGAATTTCTAATTCTCAAACTGATGGGGGGAATCCACATGAACCATCAGATGAGGGTCAACATGAAGATGTATGTGTGTTGGAATCATTTGATATCCACCTGAAGGAACTACCTCATACACATTTCTCAAAATAAATATTGATTCCTAAGAGGATTGTAGTCACAATATTTATATGGAATTGTATTTTTTTTTCATTATGGCTTAATACAATGATATTCGAGATGTATCATTGTCAAAATAGCTTATTTGGGGAGCTGACTCAAGAAAAACATAGAACTAAGAACCCATTATTATATGATTCATGTACCAAAGTATTCAAATTAACCAATGTATTAAATTTTTTAGTCAACATGATGGTTGTCAGAGTCTATGAAAATTGACATATTTATTTCTAAAACATCATCGGGTTCCGTGTCAAGAAAACTATAATTGAGATACATTAACATTGTCTCCCTGGTTCTGGATCCAAAATATCATAGCTATAATATTATTAAACTATCTCTATAAGATTGCATTATTTGATAAAATATTATCATGACCTGACCCATTGGGGCACTTCTAGCTACTGGTAATCTGTGAATGGTATCCCAAGCCCACCTCTTATAGGCTAGGGGCTAGAAACTAGTGGTGAATAATTATATCACATACATGGGAGGAAATTTCCAAAAGTAATAACACACACACACATCCATACACAATTATAAAGATTTAAAGATAATAATATTATTCTATAACACCAATCGTAACAGCGATCTCACATCAGAGTAAATCATGAAGTACACAAAATGATGAAAGGGCCAAATGAAATCCAACAAAAACTGAAAATTCCCCGACCTAATAACAAAATGGGACTTTTATCATAATAAAAAATCCATTAAATGATCATGTAATATTTATAAACCTTATGATTCACCAAATCCTTATACTCGGTACACTCTGTAAAATGATTTTCCAACAATACTAGTCATGACATATCTAGGTAGATCCCATGATTGGATGAGTATTAACAAACCTATTTGGATGCATTGAAATCAACAATCACAAAACATCAAATACAAAGTTTACACTTTATCACTAATATAATGTAATAAACAAGATAACCTATACATTATCAATGGTATCATCAAAGACTCAAGGTTAGGTCGCATCCTCACTTCAATCCTATAATTCTACTTTAGGATAAAAGGTAATATTCTATTAAAATAACATATTCATCAGATTTTTATAAGGTGATAGAACATATATAATAGGTCACACTCATTATGAATTTCTATGAAGAAGCATATAAGAACTGGAAGAGCTCATCTAAGGAACACTCTCAACTAGAATACACCACAACAGTAGCCAAATATTTTGATACCCTAAAAAGGGATAAATAATTGGGTCTATTAGTGATTCTTAACCCAATTAAGGATAACCAAATAGGAAGGGAATCACATTTCTTGGATTATGGAAATGAGACTCCTAAATAAACCTATAGAATAATGGTAAATGATCTAACCATGGCCCATATGGAGGGTTACCAATCATTATCCATAAATAAACCATATAGGGGATCTCTCATCCTATGACCATGATGAGATACCTCATTATACCCAGTTAGGTATCGAACAAGGGAATACACCCACATTGACATTGATTGAGGGAACTACCAAATCTCATATGAAATGTGGTATAAGAAAAATTATGGATCTATCCAACATTTTACAAATTAAATATTGTGTCTAATATGGCACACAACCAATATCACTATGTTTATAACTTCATGTGTCCTACTATCTCACATGGAATATACTTCACAAGATGTACACTTTTCTATTATGATACATGACACATAAAGTTTAGGATGATATTATTCGTTTGTTGTATACAAATTCCCAAAAAAATTAAAAATTTAATGATGTTTGACTCATCACACACATTGTGTGGGGACACATCTCTTCTTGGGAATTTACAACAATGAAATGGTGAGCTGGTTGGATAAGGGTCACACAACATGTGGGTCCCTTGAAAGACATGTGATATTAAACTCTCCATGTAAACCCTATAGGGTGTATTGAGGGCTCCACACAACATGTGTTCTTATGAGCTACATGTTATGTATATCATGTTTTAATAGGAACCCTAAAATTTTTCATCCATCTCACCCACACTACTGAGACATTTGAATCCATTGTGATCCTCTCCCAAAATCCTAGATATGGGGTGATCTAACCTAAATTAATGTCGATGAATGAATTTAGACTAACCCTTATTCATAAAACACATAATAACAGATCTATGATATCCATAAATCATAAAAAAAACAAAGTAAAAAAAATAGTGATCATCACCGAGAATCATTCCTCATCATCATCATCAATAAACCTCCACTATAAAAAACAACATTATAGACACCAAAACAATGATCCATAGATCTTGAGAATCAATAATCAAATTGGGTTTCCAAATAATGTAGAATCATGATTCAAATAAAATACCAATGATGAATGATGAATATTGGGAAAAAACAAAATTAAAACAAATGTGAGATGGAATGTTAGTCATTTTCCATTTGATCATTGTCAATGAAAATAGAATAATATTAATGTATTATTGAAAAAATATCATATTCATTAATCTAGGAAGAAAAAAAACAATAGAAATTATTGATTCTTGATCCTTTAATTATTTTATGATTACATAATTCATGTTAACCATATAGAAACAACAATAATGAAATAAATAAACAAATTCCCTAGCTTTATTTTGGATATATCATTGGTGATGAATGAATCCACATTAATTCCATTTATATGATCAACCATGGTCATTGTAGGTTTGGAAAAATTCCAAATTCATTTATTGTTGATCATCAATCATGTGATAAACCAACTATAGACTCTCCAATGTATATATATATATATATATCGTAATATTGTCTTGGGTTATGTGTCTAAAACATGATAATTTCCAAAAGGGGATTAAAAAGATAAACCATTACGGTTTTAAAAATTAATGGTCATTAAATTAATAATCTAATTTTATATATTTTCTCTACCAAGGTATGCACTATAATGAAACACCTGAAATAAACAATGATAATTTCATGTTTGTGGTGAAACACACATTATATATTTAATTATTGTATTGGTTTCTCATATAATATTTTTCAGGGGTTATTGTTTCATTTATTAAAAAAACTCATCAGTGACATAGTAAATTTAATATTTTTAAATTATCAACACCAATGAGTCATGGTCCATAGGATTCCATAACAACTTTATACCTTTCTCCAAAAATTAAATTTTAATTATTATAAGGTTTAAAAATATATATATAATGTTTGTACAAATATGGTGTATGTTATAATTAAATTATTACCATTATAAATCATAATAACAATCAATGGATTTCAAAATATATGAAAATACCATCAAAAGAACATTCTGTCCTTTATTTGAAATCATTAAAAAATATTTTTTTATAACATTCAAAAAAATAATTATTGAATGTTTAGAATATTATTTTCATTATAATTTAAAATGAAATCACATAATGTTTTCTTCAAATAAAATTTTATTCATGATATTGGTAAAAAGAATTCATTTTATAAATGTTAAAACAATTGTTTATTTCACTATATTGGTAAAAAGTCTAGAGTGCCTCATTCATAAAATATAAATAAGATTAATTTTCAAAAATTTAAATAAATGTCAAATATTTTTTTAAGGAATTTATATACTGATTTTATATTAGGAAGTAAATTTATTGAAAACATTTCTTTAAACATGTACATGGAAGATATTTTCTTTTGACAAAAGACAAATAATATTTATTTTTTTATAAAAACATTTTATCTATCATACTAATTACTGAAAAAGGAAAATGTACCAAAATACATTAAACTCAATAATTAACTAGTGGTAATGAAAATAGATGGATTTTATAAGATAAATAGATTATAAAATCTTTCAATATAATTTTAAACATAAAAATCCCAAATAAAAATTACATTGTTGAATGAACCCTTACTTTGGACATTTAATTGGTCAGACAGTTGTACCATCCAGAATAATCAGTTATAAATTTTTAAATAGTTAATTTAAGATATTTTTCATCTATATTTCACTTTTATGGTTATTTTATAATATTTTGGCATCAATTTATTAAATATTTATTTTTTATAGGGACCACATATGGTTTATCGTTCAATTTCTCAAAAATGTATTCAGTGCACCGACTAGATAAAGCTGTAATGAAATAGTTCCATAATCTCTAAAGTTTTCACAATATATTAAATATAATTATATATAATATTATAATTACCAATGAATGGTGATAATATAAAAAAATCACATCACATTATAAAGGTAGTATTCCACATGTATGCATGAACAATGTTATAATTCACTAAAGGAATGAAGGGTTAGAAGGTATGGATTTCCATATGTTCATTAGAACCATTGAATGGTGGGGGGAATTCATGGTGTTTTTTGTCAATATCTATTTTTTATATTGTTTTTTTTTCTTCTTTTTCAAGTGTGTTTTTCATTTATGTTATCACAATTATATGATTCATTTTTTCATTGGAATTATATTCTTAAAAAATGATCAAAAATATATAAATTGATTTTATAATATAATTTAGTTATACTATTTAGTTAGTTTTATACTAAAGTACCTATAAAATTTAAACATCAAATTGTATATAATTTAGATTGGATGATGTTCATTGAGAAACAATGTTATTTTATTGACATAAGGATATGTGTTGGTGTTCAATATATTATTATTTCAACTGTAATTATTCTTATAATTTTGAATATATATTATTTAATCATATATATTATTCTTATGTATGGTTTATGATCCTTTTATCCATTTTATTTACGTGAGTAAATGTACTTTTGTTTTGTATATTATGTTTCTAATAAGGATGATTTTTTTCAAGATAACTTTGTATTGTCATACCACTAAAAATAATTCTCATTATGGGTAAAGATATCATTATCCATTTCAATAAAATGGGGGAAAATATTTTAATTATTCATGATTATTGGTGAATAACATAGGTTTTTTATTTATTTTATTCCTTAATATCTCAATATATAGATTAAAAAAGATTCATATAGTATACGGTTTTTGATGGAATAGTATGACTGGGCATGATGACCTTTATGGTGAATGTGTTTTATGTAATCATGTGATGGGTGGGGCCCAAAATTATTTATCACATTGATTGTTATATAGTTCACATTATAGAAAAAAATTTGGTTTTTAGTGTTTTCCTCTTCCAATTATAGGATTTTCTCTAGAGATAGGGCCTTTATTGAATGTTTTTGGTTTCTGACCTTATTTATACCATCAAAATGAGATAATTATAATTGATATACTTATTTTAATTTACTATCATGGATAAATCAGGCTCTCATTTTCATTTTTATTATGGATTCATGTTTTTTTACCTATTCATTATATAGTATTTATTTCAATCTTATGCCATGATTTCAGTATTTGTGTGTTTTTTCTTAGTAATTGTTTGATCGCATCCCATATTATTTTTATATTTCCTAATGTTATAAATAAAATTATTACACATGGTATGATTAGAATAATAAGTCATGTGTGATAATTTATGGGAGAGGCTAAAGAATTATTATGGAATAAGTAAATTTATATATAATTTAAAGATGTTTTTTTAATTAAAATATCATGGACATTATTAGTATATGAAATTTCCTATTTCTACAAATATATAAACCTATGTAGATCCTTGTGATGCAAGATATTTAATTAATTATTATTTATTTTTTAATTATGTATGGTTATATACAATGTTTAATAACTAGTATCAATGTGTATATGCAGTGATTGTGTTTATGAAACGATGTCCTAGAGTGTGGGTCAAAGGTTTCACAATCATTGTGGACTAGTATCACATTCCACATAAAATATTCCATATAAAAAGCACTTAATCATGAAATATTTTGAGAGAAAAATAATATAAAATAATATCATAACCATTATCTATGTCATCCCACCATTTTATTTCTTTAATTTTTGTTACATTGGACAAAATAGAGGATGTTTGATCTTTTAAATTTATAAAAATATGGTATGTCATACATGAAAAAAAACTTTTAAAGTCCAATTTAATGAAATGTTCATGGGTTTAATCTATGTTAATTTTAATGCATCCCATATCCTCAAAACATACACCAATGGAATGGGGTGATTATGAAGCCCAATAAAATAATATTTAAGGGAGAAAAAATCATATGATCATGATACCTATCAATAAAAACATTAGGCATAAAAATATGGCATAAAAAAGCATAATATCATAATAATAATATCATGAATCATAAAATGGAAATGTGGGTACAAAATTTAGAAGATACATTCATCAGCATATCACCAAGGTTTATCACCAAGATTTCATAAATGAAAATTAATGAGGTTATTCACCACAATTGTGTAAATCATGTAATCTCTAGATATGAAATTCAATAACCACTTAATTGGATATATATCATGGATCATCATTCATATGTATTAATTTCATATGAACCATATAAATCATAATAAAACCATTCATTAACAACCTATGTATAATGAATAACAAGTTTCTTATCAAAATCATGGCATAAAAAATTTCTTAAAGACATAAACATTAGAACATTTTTAATACAAAAAATGATATTTGGGTTTCTTATGTGTAAAACACAAAATAAAAAATTAATTATTAGATATATTTTAATAAAAAAATTAAATCAAAATTGAATTTATTATTAAAATGATAAAATAAAAGTTAATTTATAATGTAATGAAATAAATGTGGGAAGAACATTCAGAAGTATGATAGGTATGAGACATGGTTTTTGAAATGGTAAATATGATTGGGAACGAAGTTACACCTTTGATAAAATAATATTATCATTTTAATTGGATAATAAAATTTGGGAAAATGGAATATTGTATTGAAATGTTAAGACATACCACATAAAAAGGTAAATTGAATGGAAACAAGGAGTGAGTATTTCACTTACAATGAAGAGTTGTTCCTGAAACATTAGGATGGTACATGGTGGATTGGGGAAAACTTTTGGGGATACCTTGGGAGGAAAATTAACCATAAAATTAATTCTATAGGAATGTGAAAAATAATTATTCCAAAAAGTAATATTTTTTAAAATAAAAAATTCATTTTTAGACATTGGTAAGTCACATATAGTTTTAGAACTTTATTACCATATATTAATATATATAAAATAAATAAAATTAATTATTTTAGGAAATGTAAGTGTTTAATTAAAATTTCATCATTATGAGATAAATATGAAGTCAATAAATATATTGAAAATGCCAAAATTTATTTTTTATTATTCAAAAAAAATAAATTATCTTAGAAAATTATCATAAATTTAACCTAATATATATTTTATTTGATTATTTGAAATATAATTTTTATTTATCAATAATAATTCTCTAAAAGTGTGAATTTTATATTTTTAATATAATTTTATATTTTAAAAGTAGCTATTTTTAATGTGCAATCCAATTTAAGATATATATAGAAAATTCATTGGATTTTATAATTGTATCATTTATATTTTGGTGATATTGTTTTAATGTACTATTTAAAAAAATAAAATATTATTAAAAAAAATTATTTTATTATTAGGTTATATATATTTTCTAGAAATTTTCAATTATGTTTTATTTAAATAAAAAAATCAATTTATCAAATTCATCTCAATCAAACATAAAGTTTATGAAGAAAAAAATTCTTAAATGTGAATTTATAAAATAAAAAATTTATTTATAGAAAGGATATTTAACATTATGAAACTATATACTAGACCCATAACCCCTTATTAACTTTAAATATTACCTAAGAGTGTTTTTTACAATGGTTGTAGTTTCATGGGGTGGCTCGTAAAACATCTAACTAGCGGTAATATCAAATAACTCAATCTTCTCTAGTAAGAGATTACATGCAATCTTCTTGTGTTGATTCTCAGCTTGGGCATGGTCAATGTAGAAATCCAGTGATGTTACCACCTTCCCAAGTTTGAACAAATGGGCCTCAAATGAAATGAATATTCTAATTGAGGCCATCGATTATACTTTTTTAGCCATTAAACATTAAAATTGCTACTTATAAGAACTCATTATAATGGTGAAGTTATCATCCAAGGGTATTATTTTCAATAGTCATATTGACTAATGTTTATATTAACCAAAAGACATATTTTTCTAAAGTTCCTATAATAGTCAAACACCAAAAAAATCCAATTAAAACTTATAAATAACAGTCCATTTTTTCAATCAGCATTCACTACAATTTCTCCATATGGTTATATTTTCATTTCATAAGATGTTGATTTGTTTATTAATATTTTGATTCATTTCTATAGAAATTTCGCTAGGGAATCGATTCTTGAAGTATAGGTAGATCTATATATTATAATTTTAGCTATTCCATTTTATATATTTTTTCAGCTGTAATGTTTTCCATTTTAATTAGGGTCATAGATGACTAATGAAATGATTATAATTAAGGATATAAAATTGTTCGGTTATATAGTTTTGTGTATCTATATAATATTAAATAATTTGTAATAATCAAGTATTTTAGGAACAAAAATCTTTTAAAAAATTATGGTTTTAAATTATTCCCCCCTTAAGAAATCTCATCCTTGAAATTTTAACTCATTCCATATTTTACAAAATGGTGAGGGTACTTCGATAACATTTTCTTTTCTAGTTCACACATTTGTTCAAAATATTTATTGTTTCTCCACAAAAATTTTATGAGGTGGATAGTATTGTTTCATATAACATTGTACCTATGGTCCATGATCTCCACCAACTACTCCTCACAAGAGAGATCATGTTCTACTTGTACCAAATTTTGATTTATTTCAGGTTAGAGATTATGTATGTACATACTCAAGAGATATAAAATTAATTAATCATGAAATTGAGCCATATTTAGTGAGAATTCTAAATGATATTCCCCTACTGCAATGTGATTAGGGATTTCAAATAGGAAAATGTACCTAGAGCTATGCTTCCCTTTCGTACCAAACTGCATGAATCTCTTACATGGTCATATAAAAAGGAATGATTATTCTCCAATATAAAACTCAGATTCCTACTAATGGTTGTATTTTTATATCTTCTAATAAATCATATCATCCTTTATATATTATTGGATAGTATAAACCATTTCGGTAATCTCATGCACATTATTGGGAAAATGTATATTCCCCTAAAATCTACATACCATCATGCCAGAGTTCCGCATCACTTCCTTTATAGAGCATAATATAGTTCCATTTGAATACTCAAGAGGAATCTGTTTTTGTATGATAAATCAACTATTGGAAGTTAATGATCTCATCCACCTTTAACTTCCATTGATCATGTTCTCAGCATGTCCTCAAGTGAATGACGAGTACTTCCATATTTTCAATCAGTTTGGGGATGGTATTCTATATTTAATTTCAATAAAGTATTTAGATCATGTTAAATACTTCTCTAGAATATAGAGTTAAATCTTAGATCATTGTTAGAAATGATAAAAAAGTGGAACCCCATGCTGTATAACCACTTTATTTATATCATGGATTGTTGTTCAAGAGGGAAATAATATATAATAAAGATATAATGAGATTCCTTTGTTATTCGATCGACTATAACCCATGTCATATTATTTCCATTGGATGTTTCTGGGAGACCTATGATGATTTATATAGCGATATTATCCCACATCAATTATGTATGGGTAGTGGTTTCAAAAACCCTTTAGAAATTCATCACTTTGTCATCACTAACTGACAACCAAGAATCTTGTAGTTTATTAAAAAATATCCCATTTAATATTTTACCACCAATAATGATCATAAAGGTCCTTATAAGATTTATTGCTTCCAGTGTGTATAGAGAATGTAGAACAATGATCTACATCCATCATATACTTCTTTATGTCTTGTTTATATGGGAAAATATCCTTTTTTGATATTTCAATGCCTATTATTGATCAATACTGAACTTGTGAAACATCACATTATTCATACTCTCTATATTTTTTTGTAACAAATGATATTCTATTTGAGATTTCTAGATATTCTCCAGTAATTATGGAAGAGAAGTAATTTGGGATAGGGTTGATGATTTTCCTTCCCTTAAGATTCCCATGTCAAATTTTACAATGTCCTTCATCAATGGATCTCCATGGATCCTCATGATCTCTAGCACAAAAATGTATTTCCCACTTATTGCATTAGTACCTTTTTTTATTATCACGGGTTTTAAAGAAATGATTATTCATAAGATATAAAAAGTTCCAACCATATCCTTTGTCAAATGTTCTATTAATTTTGTGTGAAAATATATATATAACTCTATTGGTATGTTTATATATTACATTTATACCTATAATGATAGTGTGATTGTATTTTTTGATCAAAAATAATGGTGGATAACTCCATGTAATTATTATGATAAGTCTTCTCATGAGGCTTTAACTTCCTAGATGCATAAGTAATAACCTTGTCATTTTTCATGAGGATACACCCAAAACCTTTCATAGATGCATTAATATAAATAAAAAATCATTCTTAGATAAAGTTTAGAGTTAAATTAAATTCATTAACCAATCTCTTATTAGTTTATGGAATCATTCATCACTCTTTTTTTCATATGAACTTATCTTCTTTTTCTGTTAACATAGTAACTATATTTTAAATACATTAATATTTTTTCAAAAACATTATATAATATACTATAAAACCAATGGAACTATAAATATTAGTTACTATTATATGATTATTCCACTTCTCTATATCCTTTGTCTTCATAGGGTCGATTGAGATTCCTTCATTTGTTATAATGTGCCCCTAGAATGTAAATTGTTGTAACTAGAAATCACATTTTTTGAATTTTCAAAAAAGATTCACCTCCATCAGAGTTTTCATTATAAAACTTAGGTTATCAAATTTATCCTCATGTATTTTGGAAGATATTATAATATCACCTATAAAAACTACAAATAATTTACCATAGTAGTCTATACACCAGTTAATTATAAAATTAATAAATATAGTAAGGTAATTTTAAAAGATAAAGGGAATAACCAAAAACTAATAACTCACATATATTTCTTGGAAGGAAGTTATTGGAATACCATCATTCTCTAATCTCAATTGATGATACCCAAAATCAGAGTAAAATATTAGAGAATAATTGATCCCATGATGTTGGTTGAATAAATCTTCATTCCTTGGGACATGATACTTTTGCTTCATTGTGATCATGTTATGTTCTCTTTAACACATTCATAAATACGTTGATCCATTATTAATCTTCATAAATTTAATAGGTTCCCCCCAATTAGACATAATTGGATGAATAAATTCATTTGAAAAATACCGAAAAGTTGTTTCATTATTTACTCTAACTTAATATTTTCTATTCTACATGGGGTCTATTATATCATCTTGGATCTAGATATGAGTTCAATGGAGAACTCCAACTCTCTTTTTTATTGAGTAATAGTTTACACTAAATAAATTATATATATGAATTCTTGAACAATGGGGACACTTTTTGTAATTATACTTTCATTTTCAAATCCATCTTCACCAATAATATCCATAATGAAGGCTATGGGAGGTGCTTCTAGAAAAATATCAGGCCAGGATATATCTCCTTTTAAAATAACTGTAGGTTTTCCATTCATGAATATGAAAATTTACTTCATTATGAACTTGATCGTATAATTATACCATGAGATCCAATCCATCACTAGTATAGTGTAAAATTACAACAAGGGAATGGAAACGATATTTTCAATGTGGTTATACTCTCAATGGTTTTTAATAGAGTTTGTATGCATTATTGATGCTAGGAAAATTCCAAAAAGAGTATTGAATTGTAATGTTTCTTACAAAAGTTCGTGGATTAATACTATACTAATTGAAAACATGGAGGAATTCAAAGAATGCAAATAACTATAATAAAAAAAATTCTTTCTACCTTTGAGAGATAACTATTATATCATCCATCGCATCATTTGGAGACTCAAATTGTTCTTTTGTAATAGAAAATTCATAACCCTTATCTATTGGCCTATGTTGTAGTTTATGGTGTTTTACCTATATTATCATATGATTTCAGAATCTATTAGAAAACTATCCTATATGTCCACACATTATGCATTGAACTTATGGTTGGGCCTACACTATCTTTAAATTTTTCTTAGTGTTGAGATGTTGAAGACTCACCTCACCACACCAAGTATGATATATATGCCCATATCTTCCACCTTTTTAGAACCTTACACTCCAATTAATGTAGTACCCTGAATTATTCCTCCCAATTTTTTTTCAAGTGGGAATTTGAACAATATTTTCTCTACTTCCATGATCAATGCCCCTACAATATTCTGGCTCTATTTCTCTCTTCTTCCTATTCGACATATATAACCACTATAAATCTCTAAACTCTTTTTCAATCCACCTAGAACTCTATACTACCTCATAATACATTTCATAGTTTTTATTTTTTGTATTAATCCATAGATAGGGTCTCATTCCACTAAAAAAATCAATATACCATTCAAAAAGGACCCATCAAAAAGATAGATGTGTATCGAGAATGTATATTAAAGCTCATTTAACAGCTTCCCACTGATTCATTTTCCTTATATTTCAATTTCAGGAATTATATTTATATTTTAATTAACATAAAATTGTGGGAATAATTATTGGAAAATAATCCCATAAACTCTTCACATTCTATAGTACCAATCTCTCATATTGGACTCATTTTTTTAATCAGTGTCCACTCATTAACTTATCCTTCTATGAAATATTCTACCATGGTGACTTTCACTTTCTCCAAAGAACATATTATATAATTTTTATTTTCTAAATTTCTTTCAAATTTATAAGAAACAAATGGGTTAATAGATCAACTAAATTTTGATGGTATTTGATGCATAATGAATTGAATGGAAATTTGTTCCCTTTGAGGTGAATCCGGTCTTTGAACTTGATTAATGGTGTTGTTCATAACATGATTTAGTTTATTCATTATACTCATGATTATTTCCATTCCATCTTACATTGGAACACCATTAGTTTATCATCTGTTGCACTATTCATGTATATGGTTCAACCTATTTCACACCATAATTTTTTTAAATAAAGAAAACCTTTGTGAGAAACAAGGTACATTTAAAAATATTATAATTGTAATGGGATTTTATTTCTTATAAATCATTCCTAAATATGTTATCAATCCCATCTATTAAAAATATTATTTTCTATATATCCTTCATAATGGTTCATAAAAATACATTTGATTAACCAAACCTATCCCCCAATAGTTTTGAACCTAGTTTGCAACAAGGAATGTTTCCATGAACTACTTCCTGAATGAGTTTATATCAATGTAGATTTTTCAAGTGTTACACTTTGGTTAAGTTGTGCATGATCCACATTAAAATGTATTATCAAGACCTGAATGTAATTTTTTTTTGAAACTACTTTCTTAATATCTACAAATATACCATGATTTTTTTCTCTATTTAGGCCTTCCATAGGCTTCATCCTAATGTTTTAAAGTCTTAATTTCCACAAATAACTAAATCATCCATTCAATAATACTATGGAATCCCACATTTTTTATTACATAATGTTTCATTACATTGGAAAAAATATATGATCTACTAATGTTTAGTTTCTTTGAAATAAGGCACATAATACAAGAAAACATAAAACATTATTCTAAAATACACTTGTAATAAATTTAAATTCATTCAATCTAGGTTACATTTACTATATCTCATATCATGGGGACATACATAAATGGAGAGGGGTGAGAATGAATCCCAATAAGGGAATTAGAATGGGATACAAAAAACATATGATCATGATACTTATCAATAATAACTTGAAGCAAGACAATATGACATGAACAATTGGCATACCATAATAATAAGAAAATGAATAAAAATAAGTAAGTCTGGATAAAGAATTTAAACAACACATTCATATTCATATCAAAAAGATATATCATCAATTTTTTATCAATGAAAATTACTAGGGTTATTCACCAAGGTATCATAAAACTAGTCATCATTGGAGATTAAATTAACTACCCACAAATTGGAGAACTATTAGGAAGAAACCTTAATTTAACCAAGTATCATGTGATACATTTAGATAATAATAAATCATTTCATTAGTATCATTTGGATAATAAATAAAAGTTTTATTATCAAAATCATATCATCCATATCATATTTGAGACATTATCATTACAAGATTTATAGCCCATGAAAGGAAATGTCAGTTTCATATATTTAAATCGTAAAATAAAATAATTAAACCTACATATAGTTTAATAACCACTGAAAATAAATGAGTTTTGGTAATTTATATAAAAAATAAATGTGATTTTCTCAAGTAAAAGAGATAAATTTGAGATGTAAATTCTACAACATTACATCGATAAAGCACGATGTTTAAAAATGTAAAAATGAATGATAAAGAAGTTAAACAATTGATAAAATACAACTATTACATTAATTGTTTAATAGAATGTGTGAAAAATAATTTATTTCAAAAAAATAGAATAAATACCACATAAAAATAAGAATTGAACAGAATAGTGAAGTTAATTTTTCCCTTACAATGAAGAATTATTCCTAAAACATGAGGATAGAACCATAGAGGCATAATGACACCATGGGAGGTCTCAATGTGAAAAAAAATCACCATATATTCATATAGGATTGATTGTTAGTGATGGGGGGTTATGAAAGTGTTGGGTATTCATATAAAAATATAGGGATTTGTTTAATAATTTCCAAATATAGGTCTTTGAAATCTAGGTTGTGGAAAATGTAAAAACATTATCTTACCCAAGGGTTTCCGCTCATGGATTTTGACATTGAAGATATTTTTTTATGATATTATAATCCACCATAATTGAACGCCATTTTTTACATCATTTCCAATTGAAATGTAACAATTCAACAAAGATATGTTTTTAAAAATCAAATTTACATTTTTAGACTTTGGGAAGTTGAATAGAATTATAGAGATTGATTAAAATATATCAAAATACCAAATATTATGAAAATAAAATTTTTAGTTCATGGATTTTTTTTATTTAATTATTTCATTATTATGACATAAAAACGATGTCATAAAATATATTGAATATCGAAACCTATATTTTTACTATTCATGAAAAAACAATGAATTTTAGAAATTGCTCACAAATTATCCCAAACCAAATTTTGACTATCTAATTTCAAATATAATGTTTATTTTTCCACAATAATTTTCTCAAATGAAATTTTTAACAATTTAATATAAAAATCATTGTTCATTTAAAAATATTAGTTTTTAAGGTGTATTCAAATTTCTAAAACATATAAATATAATTTTCTAGTCTATTATTATCGTATATTTTAAATTTAGGTGAGAATGTTTTAAAATAATATTTTATTAAAACCAATATTATTTCGAATACATGAGTATATTATAAAATTTTATATATTTTATTGAAAATTAAAATTATTTTTCATTATCCTCTAAGAATTAATTTTCCAAATTCATCTAAATTTGACATATATTTTGTTAAGAAAAACTATTCGTAAAATTGAATTGATAAAAAACCCTATGTATTTATACAAGGGAAATTACACTTTAAGAAACTATGTCCAAGAAATGTAACCCATTATAAGACATGGATAATCCCTAAGGAAAATTTGTGTAATGGTGGTTGTTTCAATTGGTGTCTCGGCTAACATCGACCAAGTGGTAATTTCCCCTGACATTAACTTCTCACATTGGTGGTTTCATTAAATATTCACTAGTTAAAGATCAGCAAGGGAATATTCATGAGAGAAACCAAGAAAAGCAACCTCCCACCTAAGATTTAAAAAATGGGCATCAAATTTCATTACTCTATTGGTTGAGGCCATCATTTATCATTTCTGTAATAATTATCCATTTTAATTATTACTTATAAAAAGTAACTGTGATGGTAAAATTATAATCAAAGGTTATAGTTTTAAATTGTAATATTGAATAATGGTTATATTGACCAATGATCATATTTTACCAAAGATTATATTATGGTAAAATAAAAATGGTCACATTTCCATTTATAAACATTAAATAAAAATTTATACATTCACTCAACTTTCACAAAAATTTCTCCCTAAGGTTATATTTTAATTTCATAATATATTGATTCGTATACTAATATTTTCTTTCATTTTTATATAATTTTTTATGGGGGCGTTAATTCTAGAAGACTAGGGATATCCATACAAACCCACTTTAGATATTATATTTTATATTATTTTTTAAGTTGAAATGTTTGGAATTTTAATTTGTTTCATTGATGAGTAATATAATGATTATTATTAAGGATATCATATTTGTGTCATGAACCAAATTGTGTCACCATCCAACTGATGCCTGACTCGGTCAGTAGTAATGCATAAAGAGAGCTCCCGAACCCCACAGGTGGGAATAAATGCCCAGGTATCAAATATAAAATTTAGGAATGATTTACATGAATAAATAAATATAAAACCATAAAAATAAACCAAACCCTAACTAGAAGTTACAAACAATTGAGAAAGTGAGTTACATATATGGGACCCCAGAACACCCTGAGATGGGAGGGGTTAATCAGGGTGTCAACATTTTCTTTTAAAACCAAGGATCTTGTTCCCATGTTGGTAGTAACTAGTTAAACCTATAAGATGGATATGATCAGTAATGAAACATTCACATGCAAAGAGATGACACAGTGATTTTTACTTGGTTCACCGCTAAGGGCTACGTCCAAGGAGCATACGCCGAAAAGTTTCCAGCCGTACCAAATTCCACTATTCTTCACTATATGTGGATTACAAAAGGTTTGGTCATAGTAACTCTGTCTTAGGCTCACTACCTTTTCAAAAGTTCAGGGGTAGCTCACTGTGTCCCTCAGGTCACTTCCGTTGACTCCCCCAAGCTCACTTCCTTTGGTGTAGTCCCACTCAGTTTACAGACATGAAGGTCACTTTAGTAGATTTGCATTGAAGTCTTTGTCTCTACTCAGCACGAGACTATGCTTGCATCGAAGTCCTGAATTTATGCTCTTGAACACACTGAACCACTGATCCGGAAAATCAAAAACATGTAAACACGATTCACTGAAAATTGTGCGTAACACCTACTCTTTACGCGCAAGGCCTTGCTATTGCACGCAAAAATTCCTTTTTCACGCAGAAAAAATATTACACACAACTACACCCTTTTTCGCACAACCCGTACTTTTTCGCGCATCCCAAAAAATTTCACGCAAACCCGACTATTTCGCGCAAGCCCCTTTACGCGATCCTTTTATGTGCATCAGACCTTGGACCTTCTCTAAGTCTTTAACCATGCAGAATGAGTGGGGTCACCTCTTATTTATAGTCATATGAGACCCCCACATGAAAAACCCCCTGTGGCGCGTAAAACATCTCATCTAGCATGTAATCTTTTGCGCTGGTATCTTTTTTTTTCGCGCACATCATCAGATATTTCGCACAGCCCATGCCTTTGCCGTTTTTTTACGTTCTGATTCTGAAATACTGTTTGTGTGAAAAACCTCGATCCTCCATTTCGTGCATCCCACTTTTTTTCATGCCCAACGAAAATATTTCACGCACAACCCTTCATTTTCGTGAACCACTTCCTCTTTGCGTGCAACTCATTTTACTGAAAATCCATGTCTTCATTTTCTGATTTCGAGGCCCAAAAATTTGGCATACACTGGAAAACGGCGCCACCTTTAGTATTGTTTTCTGCTTGAACTGTATGATCACTTTGCTAGTACATGTTCTGAACTTCCACTGAGGATTAACAACAAACACAAACTATACTCCAATTCGTGCATAAAATATCCATGGTTATAAAAACATGTGTAAACTAAAAAAACAAGAACTACCTATATGTAGGGTGACTAAAACCCAACTCAGAAATTGCCACCTGGCGAGAGGACAGCACCCTCAAGCCTTCTCCACAATTCCATGAAAATAAGTAAGCTAACAACCTAAACCACCACTCTTAAAAGCTTTACCCTTACCTGTATCAGACATAAAAAAATTTACTTACACCTGAAGTTGTAAGTAATGTGTGATATAACTCCCAATAGGATGCCATCGAGAACAGATTCCATACATAAATAGTAAATGAAAAATATTTTTGAAAGTTTATCAGACAAAAAAAATGTTTACGCAATTTATATTTTTGAAAACAGTTTTAAGGATAACTACTTTAAAAAACAACTTAAATTAAAAAACAAGCACTCACTTTTATGATAACACCAATTCCACACTGTGTGTCGATGGTGTGGATAAGGTAAATAAGGATCACAAAAATATGGGAGAGGTCCTATAGATACTAGTGAGAAGTGGGACCCTAGAACATCATGTCTTGATGAAAAGTAGTGTTGAAACCACAACAACATGCATTCTCATACATGATCCACTAGTAGGGAACATGACCATAACCTAGAGGTCTCCAATCATCGTCCGGAATTTTATTTAGTGTTTTATTCATCAATCCAACAAAGTGAAACTGGGCCGACTCCACATCAGTGTCACAAGTGTACTAGTCCTATTCTTCCCACCTAGTACACAGTCTTCCCATTTGTACTCAACAGGTTCTAACTCCATGTCACATGTCTAATTTAAATAAACCAAAAAAATGAGGCACTACCTCTACCCAAACCACACTCACACGCCCAATTTTTCATTTCAAAGAGTATGCACACTAAAAACCTTACACAATTCAATTAAAAAAATCATCCTTAAAAATTATTTAATAAATCATTTAAAATTTTCATGAAAAAATTCTTAAAGAGAATGACACAGATTTTCACACAAAAAAAACCAACCTTCTTCTATAACCAAACATACACAATTCAACAAAAAAAACACAATGTGAACCACTTACACAATTTAATAAGTTAACTGTATAATTTAACAAAACACCATCACTTTAAAAGAAATTATTTTTTCAAAAAAACCAATTCACACGTAATAAAATGCTACCAAACAAATAAAATGAAAATTAAATTATATAAAAACTAATTTTTCACAAAATATATTAATTAAGGAACATGAAAAAAAACATTTAACATGCAAACTAACTCATCAATTAACAATTATGCACAAAACCACCTACCTCAGTGTAGGAAACCTCAAAAAGTTTGCATGAATATTCCACTGCATCATAATTGCACATAAAGGGATCTAAAACAAACCCTATAAACAAATTACCAACAAAATTGCATCAAAATATGACCAACCACAACATAAAACCCTAACCTCAAAACAGTCAATGGATGATATTAACCAATCAGTTAGAATTGCACTTAGGTGATGGTACATGAGGCTAACAAAGCAAGGGAGATGGCTGATGGGGATGCATCACACTGAAAAATCTAACCAGAAGTGAGGGGTGGTGTTGGTCTGGGTGGTTCAAGGTAGCGGGGTGACGTGTTTTTGGTGTAAGGTAGATAGGGTGGTTCACCACAGCTCACTGGATGAGAAGAGGGCCACTGGCCGGTTGTGTTGTCAGTGGGATGCAAGGGCAGCAGGTTAGGGTTTGGAGAGGGGGGTGCAGCATTAACCAGGGGGAGGGAGAAGATGTTTTGTGATGGAAGAGATAGATGGGGATGAAGAAGAGATAAAAAATAAAAATAAAAAATGTAAATGAATATGAAATAAAATAAAACCTAAAAAACATAAATTCATTAATAATAAAAATACGATTTGTAATATTAGTGGTAAAAAAATAATTGTTAAATTTTTTATAACAACTTAATAATAATTATAACCTAATTAAAATCTTACCAAAATTAATAATAAAAATCATGATAATGTCATTAATAACATGTTGATAATTTTATAACCATTAAAATAATTTAATATTATCAACCAAATTAAAATATTAACTGAAATATTAATAATAATAATAATAATAATCCCAATATTATTATTATTATTATTAAAACAACCCTTAAATTATTTTATCATTTTTCTAATTTTATTTTGTTCTTGATTAGATATCTCATATGGTTAATTATATAACAATATACCAGGAAGGCTTCACATTGATCTAGTTAAGCCACGTGGCTTCGTCCATCCCCTATCCGCACGCCGGTCATAGGAAAGAACACATGCTCATTTATCAGAAAAAGTGGACAAACTCATGTTGGGAAGATCCCACACCTTAACAAAAAAAATATTAAATCTAGATAAAATTATACGATAAAAATAAAAATAAAATTCATTACCGTGGTGGGAAGTCCAAGTCTGATAATTTTCTCCACCATGAAAATTTTCTACCAATAGAAAGTCAACTCGATGCCTAATTATAGAATAAAAATGGGTACTCTTACTCAATAAATGACTTATGATACCAAGCCTCATGCTCATTGTTTCCATGGTGTCAATGGATATGAACCAATGCGGTGGACTTCCCACGAAGCTTCTTCTCTTGGGAATCCACTATCCACAATGGCCACTCAAACACTGATATATCGGACTCCATCTACAAATCTTTTCAGTTAAACACATGAGATGGATCCATATTATACTATTTCAATTGGGATACATGGAATAAATCGTGAATAGATGTCAACTAAGAGGGTAAATATAACTGATATGCCACCTTCCAATCCATTCAGTGATCTCGAAAGGCCTGATATACCTCGGTGTCAGCTTTCCCTACTTTTCCAAATGACAGTGACCCAATCGAGGGGCCACCTTCAAGAACACTCAATCACCCACATATTACTCAAGATCCCAACACCTCTAATCAGCATATGATTTTTGGAAAATCTGAGTGGAAAATAACCACTATCTAATTAACTTTACATTCTTAAATGGCTCTTGTATAGGGCTCGGTATAAAAAGTGAGGTCTCGCCTACCTCATCCCTACATAAAGGAGACGGACATTGTTGACCATAGAGTGCCTAAAAGGGTTCCATTTTAATAAAGGATTCATAACTGTTATAATAAGAAAACTCAGCCAATTCCAAAAGATTATCCCATGATACTTTGAAATCCAACACACATGCATGAATCATGTCCTCCAGAATCTGATTTTCTCGCTCTATATGGACATCCGTTTGGGGGTGGTATGTTGTAATCATTTTTATATGTGTTCCAAAAGACCTTTTTAGAAATTACCAAAACTGATAAGTAAAGTAGGTATCTTAGTCTAAAACAGTTTTGATGGCACACCATTAAGTTTGACAACCTATTGAATATACAATAAGCCTTGCTCATCCACCTTACATGTATCTCTGATCAGGATAATGTGAGATAATTTGGTCAAAGGCTCAATCACTACCCAAATAGAATTTTTTCAGTGAGTTGTATGAGGAAATCCTATAATAAATTCCATATAGACCTCATCCCACTTCCGGGTAGGATTGGGTAATGGCTGAAGCAAACTAGATGGTCTCTAATGCTCTTCTTTCCTCAGCTGACAAGTATAGCATCTCGATATGAAGTTAGATATGTCTCGTCTCATACCCAGACACCAGAACTATCTACAAACATCATAATACATCTTGGTAGTACTAGGATAGACAACCCAGTGAGACTGGTGGCAGTCCTGCATCACCACCTTCCGCAGAGACAACAGAACCATTCACGACCCTTAAAGCACAACATTCCCTCAGGAGACAAAGACCAATCCGGAGAAGTCTCCCCACCATAAAACAAACTACATATACCACTGACATTTCTTGTCACTGTTTTTCTCCAACTGAATTTATTCCATAAGAGCAGGATTCGACTGAATAGTGGACAAGAATGTAGCTACGCTGTGCTCCTTGGTCTCCATGTGTATCTGGGAAAAGAGCCCCATAAAATTCCATTCATCACTGGACTTCCTCAAATCATACACCGGAACTTTCCTAATCAAGGCTTCATCCACAACATTAACCTTACCCAGGGTATAGACGATGTCACAGTCAAACCCCTACTGATTCTTGATCCAACGATGTTGCCTCCAATTATGATCGTTCTGTGAGAAGATATAGGCTAGGAACTTATGGTCAGAATAGACCAAAAAACTTCTCCCAATAGAGGTAGTGATACCAAGTAATTAAATAATGCCTCACCCCTTCCAAATACAAGTCATGAGTTGGGTAATTCTTCTCATACGATCAAATATAGCGAGAACCATAAGCCGCTACATGATTATCCAGCATGAGAACCCACCCAAGGAATGTACCTGACACATCACAATAAATCACATAGCCCTTCCCAGACTATGGCTAAACCAACATAGGTGTGGTATTCTACCACTACTTTATCTCCTCAAAGGTTTCCTAGCACTGTGATCTTCATTAAAAATTCACCCCTTTTTGGGTGAGTGCGGTCATAGAGGAATCCAGCAGTGAGAGATCCCAAACAAAATGGTTGTAATAACATTCTAAGCCAATAAAAATTCTAATCTTGAATACATTACTCGGTTGTTCCTATAAAATGACTGCACTGATCTTCTCATGATCCACTAAAACCCCATGTTATGAAATTACCTAACCAAGAAACTTCACCTCCCTGATCTAGAATGTCCACTTTGAAATCTTCGCATAGAGGAGATGACCCCGAAAAGTGCCTAGCATGATCCAAAAATGATGCTCATAGTCTTCTTCAGATCCATAGTAAACCAGGATGTCATCCAAAAATACAAAGACAAAGGAGTCGAGATACTGGTGGAACGCCCTATTCTTGAGCACCATAAAAACCTTTTTAGAATTAGTCAATCCAAAAGGCATGACCAAATACTCAAAGTGTCCATACCTACTTAAGAAATCCATATTTAGAATGTATGCTTATCTCACCTTGAGTAGGTGGAAACCTGGATGCAATTCTATTTTAGAGAACCAATTTTCTCACTTAATCTAGTCAAACAATTCTTCAATTCAGGAAAAATATTTTTTATTTTTTATGGTTACCTTATTCAAATTTTGGTAGTCAATGTAGAACCGGATAGATCCATCACCTTATTTGTGTGTAGGACTGGGGCGTCCCATGTAGAGATTCTTGAACAAATGAACCATTTGGATCCCAAATTGTCCAAATGTACATTTAATTCCATCAACTTGGTGGGGGACATGCAATATGAGGGGAAAGATATAGGTTGTGTTCCCGACACTAAATCAATCAAGAACTCCACATCCCGATCTAGGGGAAAGCTCAAGAAATCATCTAGAAATACATTTAAAACTCACCCACCATAGGAGTTAATAAACCCTGAGGAGCACCACCATCATCTTCCAGTGCGAGTGAAAATAACTGATAAGCGAGGTTTCCCAACATTAGAAGTGGAGGGCTCGTGCAACCCAACCGAGGATCCCATTACCCAAGAAATGCCTAAGGACTCCCATCAGGTTCCATAAAACTAACTCACCACCGATAGATATAACTATGTGCTTGAAAGTGCACCATCCATTCTATTCCAAGGATCACATCAAATATGTCCATTTTTAGGACCATGAAATCCCATTCCTTCTAAAATCTTGATAGGGAACGTGCACATGATGGAAACCTAAGGCCTTGCTCCTTATTACCCAACAGTGTTACCAACTCCATTACAAAAGATATCATCTCAGTTGGTAGGTTTAGCAGATTCAAAAGTCGGTCAGATATAAAGTAAACTAAAGCACCAAAATCAAATAAAACTGCAGCTATTGAAGGTGTAATTAGAATGGTACCTCGAATGGTCAAATGTAATGCATCAGATCCCACTGGTGCCCTACCCACATCATACATATTCCTGGTCCAAACGTGAGAACAACCAATCGCCTGTGGCTCTGCCCCGATCTGGATCTACCCAGAAGATGATCTGTTCTAGAAGCCATGCCCACAAAACTGAGGTCCCATTATCAGGGTCAGATCTGTTTGGACTAACACTCCTCGGGAAGCCACAGATCAGGTTCCACTATGATAAGGTCATTTCGACCTGAAAAAGCAACGCACGGGTCTTATGACTTCACATCAATAAAAATTTCTGGAAGGGGATAGACATGCAGGTCGGATGTTCTCTACCTTCATGCATTGATGGAACACCATAGACCCTACACCGGAAGCCACATAAGAAGTCTTTCGGGAAGGATGGCCTGAGCTTCCACCACCCATCATGCCTTGCTCATCACGTTTCCTCTTCTTCTCAGATGAACTCCCACTACCAAACACTGACATAGACCCAATGGAACCAAACCTTCCCTTGTGGTCAATCTATACCATACAAGCTCAATCAACCACCTCATCATAAGTCTTTATCTTGAACATGAATACCTAAGAATAAATCCATGGTCAAAAACCTTTTCAAACCTCTTATACTTCATCTATTCATTGGAAACTATTTTAGGTGCATATCAGACTAGCTCGGTGAAGAAATTTCCTACTCCATCACTGACTGGTCCAACCTGAACACGACCATGAATTACTAGGATCTAGAATACTCCAAGACTTTAGGGAAATATTGGTCATTAAAAACTGCCAAGAATTCCTTCCAATTTATCTACTCATTCTTCCCATCTTGGACTACTGAGTCCCACCACCTTCAACTGGGACCCTCTAGCATAAACAAAGCAAATTTCACTCTAACCACTTTAGGAGTGTCCAAGAATTCGAACATGTTTTGTATCTTCTCAAGCCATTAGTTTGCTTCATAAGGCTTCATGCTACCTTGGATTAAAGGGGGTTTGTTCTTGAGGAATTCTTGATCTTTTTATTTTTTTTTGGACCAGATTCCTCTTCTCTAGTTGGAGATGTAGAAGGAGCAAGAGTCGCTCCTTGTCCTAGAGTCTGAACGGCCCAGACTACAGTTCCACCAACCTATGATCAAGCGGTGAGGGAGACCTCTCCCCAGATCCTTCACGTGGGTGCAAGGGGGTTCTCTGGGAAGCATGATGCTACAAGAATCAAGAGTTACAAAAAGAACATCTTCAATACATCATGTTTAAAAAATAAAATTTTAGTAAGAACAATAAACATGAGTAAACCAAACATATAGAATCAACACCATGACCAAACCACTTCTCCCCCACCCGATGTCCAAACACAGTCTGCAGCATGCACATCCCACCTAGAGGAGAAGTCAAATATGCATTCCAACATCCCCTAGTGACTCGAGGTCTATCACAAGGTGTGCTGGCCTAGAACCATACTCGCAACTAGAACTAGGAGTCCTGATAGTCCTATCTCTAGTCTAACCAGAATCATCCCAAATAAAATAAGCCAAATAGAAAAAAACCTCCCCTGATACCATTTTGTAACGAACCAAATCGTGTCTCCATCCAATCGATGTCTAACCCAGTTCGCGACAAGTCCCAAAGGGTGTTCCCAATCCCCATGGGCTAGAACAAGTTCCCAAGTTTCAAAAATAAAATTTGGGAAAGATTTACCTAAATAAATAAATATAAAACAACTAGAAAAATAAACTAAACCCGAACTATAAGTCACAATCAACCAATCCTTTAACAAAACCATAAAGTTAGTTACATATGTAAAATAAAAATCCAAACAGCAACCACCACTAGGTAGGGTGACCAAAAATAAACTCATAAACTGCCACCTCGAGAGAGGACACCACCCTCAAGCCAACTCCACAACTCTGCACCAAGAATTCAGCTAACAACCAGAACCACCACTCCAAAAATCCTTACCCTTACCTCCATCGAACATAAAACAATATAAATACACCTAAATGTGTATGTTGGGTGTGAGAAAATTATCAAAAGTATGCCACTGAGAATAGATTCCACGCATAAATATTAAATGAAAAATATAGTTGCATGTTTATCTGACAAAAATAAATAAATGCATAAATAATTTATTTTTAAACAGTTATAAGGATAACTAGTTTAAAGAAAACAACTTAAATTAAAACACACACAGTTACTTTTATGATAATATTAATGGAATGTGGTGTGCTGATGGTAAGCGTAAGGTAAACAAGGATCACAAAAATATGGGAGAGGCCCTATAGATACTATCAATAAGTGTGGCCGTAGAACATCATGTATTAGTTAAAAGTGGTGTAAGAACCACAACAACATGTGTTCTCATGCACGAGCCACTAGTTGGGAACACACCCATAACCTAGCGGTCTCCAATAATCATACAAATGTTTATTTAGTGTTGTGGTCATCAATATATCTAAGTGAAACCGAGCCGATGCCCCTTCTATGTCACTAGTACACTAGTCCTAGTCCACAAATCTTGTACCTAGGCTTCCCATTTGTGCTCAACAGTTTTTAAGTCCATGTCACATGTCAATTTTAAATTAACAAAACAAGTGAGGAACTACCTCTACTAGCACCACACTCGCACACCCAAATTTCCATTTGAAATTGTATGCACACAAAAAACCTTTACACAGTTAAATTAAAATAATTTTTCATCATTAAAAATTATTTAATAAAACATTTAAAATTTTTACAAAAAAATAAAAGATAATGACACAGATTTACCCATAAAACCAAGCCAACCTTCTTCTATAACCAAACACACACAATTCCACAACAAAAACACAATCAAGCTAACTGCATAATTTATCAAAACACTGTCACTTGACTAGATATAATGTTTTCAGCAAAAACTTATTCACATATAATAAAATGATACTAATAAAATCAAATGAAAATTAAATTATCTAAAAACTAATTCCTCACCAAATATATTAATTTCGGAACATGTGGAAATCTATAAACATTAGATTTAACTCATTAATTAACAAATATGCATAGAACCACCTACCTCAGTGTAGTAAACCTCAAAACATTTCTACGAAACTTCTACTGCATGACAATTTCAACGGAAGGGATCTAAAAAACCCTAAAAACTAGGTATTGAAACAATTTCATATAAATTGGACCAACCACAATCAAAAACACTAATCGAAAAATTACCAATAGAATAGATTAACCAATTAGAGAGAATAACACCAGCGGCGAAGGTGTGGGAGGCTAAAAGATAAATGGGGAGGGCTGTTGGGGGTGCCTTGTGCTGTAAAATCTGGGCAAAAGGGGGGCACAGGTCTGGGCTGTGTGATGTAGTGGGGCGGAACATGTTTGATGCAAGGTAGATTGGGCAGTGCACCACGGATCACTGGATGATAAATGGGGTGTTTGATGGTTGTGTTGCTAAAGGGAAGCAAGGGCGACCGACTAGGGTTTGTAGAGGGCTGCGGTGAGAACCAGGGGAAAGGGAGAAGCTAATGTGTGACGGAAGAAAGAGAGGCAGTGGAAGAAGAGAGAAAAAGAAAAAGAAATAATATAAAACCTAAAAAACTGATATTCAAGAATAATAATAGTAGTAGTAGTAATATTAGTGGTAAAAAATAAGTGTTAAAAATTATATAACAACAACCTAATAAAAATTATAACCTAATAAAAATATTAAGTAAATTAATAATGATACAGATAATGTTAATAATAACATGTCGATAATTTTATAACCATTACAATAATTTTATATTTTTAACCTAATTAAAATATTAACTGAAATAATAATAATAATAATAATCCCAATATTATTACTATTATTATTATTATTATTAAATAAACTCTTAAATTATTTTATCATTTTTCTTATTTTATTTTGTGCTTTCTTAGCTTTGTCGTCTCCATAATTAACTAATTGTGCACCAAAGCAGGCCACAAGTTGATCCAGCAATGCCACATGGCTTCCTCAGTGCACTACCCACACTTTGGGAATTGGAAATCAAACACACTAATTTATCATTGAAAGCACCAAAACTCAAGTTGGGCCCGACCTATATTTAAAAAAAAATTAAATCCAGATAAAATTATATGACAAAAAATTAAAATTAAAATCATTACTGAGGTGTGATATCTGGGTGTGACAATTTGTGTAATAACAAGTATTTTTGAATGTGTATAATATTATATAATATGTAACAAACATTAATTCAAGAATTTAATATAACTTAAAAAAGTCTGGGTCATTACATTATCATTTATTATTGTAGTACATGTTAATGCATGCATGGAATCAATAATTTAACAATAATTGTTTTAAAATTTCATATGATATCAATAACCATATAACTGAGAAATAATATGTATAATATATTATCAGCAATAAAAAACATTATAAATAATAACTGATTAAAATAAATGAATTTTTCCATATCCAATAATCTTCAATTTTTCATTATCACCACATGTTACACTACCACCGTACACTTTCACAGTGATATTAAATCATAAATATTTTTTTATTAAAATTCATTTAATTTCCTCTTAAAATATAATATAAATTTTTACTAAAAAAACTTCACCCATTTTTTTGAAAAACAAGAAATCAATAAATTAAATTATTACCCAAAGTTTATTTGGTACTATTAAGTATGAGAATAAATACATTAGAATCCACGTTTTTTAATTAGATTTATCAAAAAATAATAAATATAGTTAGACAAGATATTCACTAAGTAAAAATGTTTTTAGTTGTTTTCAAAAAAAAATATGATTACATGTAATGATATTAAGGCCTTATTCGTTGCATTTGGAAAGAAAATAATTATTATATGGCTCCCCTTACTATCCAGATCATTACACAAATCCATATTTTAATTTAGGATATTTTTCCACTACTTTACATTCAATATTATTATATATTAACCAAACATTTAAAAATATGTTCTATGCTATTTTTATACATATTTTTATAATTTTTTTCTTTAAACAGATTTTCAATTTTTTTCCTTACCATTAAAAATATTTTATTTATCAATAGAAAACTAAAAATTATAATATTATGATTAATTAATTTAAATTTAAATTCATTCACGGTATCATCCATCATTACATAATTTTATTTAAATTTTTCATTTGAATTTTAATTCATCAAATATGTGAGCTGATGAAATATATTATACCTCTAAAGTAGTATCTGTAATGCATAAATTTAATTTATTATTTTCATATTCTTTTTTAGATTTTGAGTTAGTGGAAATATCCTATGATTAACTCAATTTATACTTAATTGATTTATTTAGTTTTTATCATTATCATAGTACTAATTATTATCCATAATCTACAAGAAGTGTAATTTTTATATCCTTTCTACTAACACTCATATGTGGAAATATATCTCGTGATATAATCCATTTTTATGAATTTTTTCATGTTTTAACATTCATCTTAAATTCATCTATAGTCTTATTTATAGGAAAACAAATTCTTTTTATAAAACATCTTAAATGTTTCAGATAACTGAGGAATTTTCATATTATAGTCACTCTCTACTTAACTTACAATTGTGGTATCTGATTTGATAACTTCTTTGGCTGCTGAAAATGATTCTATAAAAGTAAAATATTTATTTTTATGTTTTTTCATCATAATTTTTCACTTTTAGCTATTCTTAATACATGATATTCTTTCCATTTTCCTCTATAATAGGTATTTTACTTATGCCACATTAGTTTTCAAATAGAGACTGTATTTTCTCTATTGATTTGATATAAATATCAAGACTCTTAAATCATGAGCTCTATAATCCATTGTTTGTTATGGTGAAATCATTGTATTTATAATTTCATTGATCTTAAAATTAATATTAGAGATATATTCACTATGAATTCTTTTAAATTAAATCACATAAAAGTCTATATATAAAATATCATTTATTTATAATGAGATGTTACTTCATAATACATAGAAAGCATATCCCAAATTTGGTAAGAAATATCATAAGAATATATTTTATTATATCAGTACGCTTTTAAAGAAAACAAAATACACATTAATTAATTTTCAAATATAATAATAATAACCCATATTTGGGGGATCCCATTATCTCCTAGAATATTTTATTAATTCATATTGATTCTCAATAGATCCACATGTGTCAAAACCCATGATCCCAAAAATAAATTCATTTTTATTTTTCACTAAGAATCGTTCATACTATTAATCTATGGAGTTCTATTTAAAGAAATATTTTTTGACATAGAATCCATATAATCCCAATATGGAATAATGAAAATGTAAAATGAACATGTTACTAACATGATCAAGGACTACTATAAATAAAAACAAAGATAAAAAGTTCCTTAAAATAATATTTTTCCCCCATGGATAACTCAAGTGTGGGGGTGAATTGAACTTTTAATTAAAAATTTCCATTATTGTTGATGTACAACCCCTTAAATTTAAGCATTGTATATAAAAAATAGTAAAGGTGTAGAATTTTTATTCTTTGAAATATTCTCTCAATGGTCTAATCAAAATCCAATTAAAACTATTTTAAAACAGATCTTACATTTTAAAATATTTTACTCACACCAAATATAATAAACCTCATATAAAATATAAATATCAAATATTTTATTAGAAATTATTATTTATAAATTAACAAGAGAATAATTAAAACAATAATTTTACCTACGATAATTTGGTAAAAAACAAAATAAGAAATTAAATAACAATAACTATAAGTAAATAAAAACATTGGATTATTTACATGATTATAAATAATCATATTCACATTATAGTTACTTATATCCGAGTGTATTTTTTAAATGATGAAAAACTTAATCAAATTCGTGGATTATATTTTATAGATACAATTGGTTATAGAGATTTCAATTTATAAATGGCCTCTTCAATAGTTATTCGTGGGAAAATAAATATGAAAATAATATTTAAAGAGTATGAAATTCACCACATAAAAATGTAGGATCACATGCTACAATATTTACAAGATAATATAAACATATACTTATAAAGTCTAATATATAGATTGAACACATAATTTAGAGATTATTTTGAATAATTTAAATTTTTGATCTAATTTAGTTATCTAATTGTAATTAAATACATACATAAAAACAAGATTGGATCATTCAATAAGAAGATAAATATTATAGAGTTTTGGAATAATAGAACCACATAATAAGTCTAATATCAATATTTCAGTTTTTATCACATTATTCTATCCATGAGGCACTATACATTTTAAAGATAAATCCATATAAAATTACCCATTGTAGAATATTCATAAAATAATCATCATATTTATACTCTAATATGAAATTATTAAATTACTTGAGTATCATAATATGATCCAAATTAATAACAATGTAATTTAAAAACTCATCAGTATTTTTTAGACATGGTCACTTCATCTTCACATATGAAAAATCACATCATCCTAATGGAAATATGATATAGTCACGTGATCTATTCATGAAATCATATTTGTTCTTCAAGTAGTAAATTTTATTCATCATGAGATCAAAAATGTTCCACGTGTGGTAACTTGATGTCTTCATGTGGAAGTCTGATTACTCATGTAGTAGGTTAAAAGGGTAGTGAAATTTCACTGTCTGTCATCATAGTCGATTTGATCATTTTCTTGGTTAGTTTAATCCCTAATGTTATCAATTGAATCAATTTTTTGTTAATTTGAATACCTCATGTCGTAAATTGAACACTTCATTATATAATTTTTTTACTCATGTGTCCAGTTGTGTAGTTATATAAATATCACTTATCTAAAAATGATATTTTTTTCTTGTGTCTCAACATAGACATCCTCTTATGGTCACATCATTACAACCAGTTTTACGCCAAGAATAGTTGGACATATGCATGTTTATTTTTTATGCAGTTAATTAAGGACTTATCCATTTTATTATTTAATCTATAAATTAATTTTACAATCATAAATCATAAAATTAATTAAAAATATAAAAAACAAGACATCAAATCATTAAAACAATGACTTACTAGAATAAGTCACACAATTTTAATGTAAATGGTTTTTGGTTTGGGAGTCAAACACCATCCGTGTATATCTCATTAGGAAGATACATAGACACACAATATTTCAATATTTATGATTTTTATGCTTTATTTCACGTGATAAATTTGCTCCAGAATCCATGATAAGAACATGAGAATAACAGTTAAATATTTTAATTATTGTAAACTTGAATAACAATCCATCATGGAGTGTTCTAGTTAGTATGATGAATTTCCTTACAATATTTCAATTTTTATCAAAATAAAATAATTTTTTTGAATTAAACCATCCATAATGAATTCATTTGAAGGTAATCCCATTGGAGGAGGTAAGAAATTTAAAAAATTAATACTTTTATTGTTATTTCATTAAATGTATTGGAATATTAATAGAACTTGGAACTGCTATTTAGGTATAAAAAACTTCCAATTATTATTTTTATTATATAAAATATTAGGCACTAGGGAACAATTATATGTTAATGAAATGATGGTTGAATTGGAGTATTATATTATTTACATGAATATTTTGGTTCTTTTCTTCAATGATGAGTACATGTTATAGAATTTTTTTAAAATCTATTTTTATAACTCCTATAAACTGAAATTAGTGTCTATATAAAATGATGTACTAATTAATCTAGATATTTTATATATATTTTGTTCACTAATTTCTTCTATATATGATAGCTCTCTGATAGAATTATATTATATTAATTATTGGATCATTTATTTATAAAGTGTGAATCCATCATTCTCTCAATGTTTTTGATCAAATTATTCCTTTGACTAAATTGGAGAAAATGATACATCATTTAATTCTTCATGTATAAAGATATGATTTAATTTAATTCATTTAGACTATCACATTTTCATTAATTTTAATTAATTAAGATATAAGTAGAAATATTTTTTTTATTTTAAAGGTAATTTTTGGAAAATTTAATGGCGGAGATTAATGAATCCAAATGGATTAATGATGTTGAGTCCTATTTTTTATCAATATTTTTATTTGAAGAAATATTTTTTTATGAAATGATGTTGTGATGATAGAAGAGAAGAAAAATGATATAAATATATTACTCCATTGTGGTGAATTTAACAGAAGAAAGATTTGATGATACTACATGATCATCATAATGATAACAAATTTATGTGGGTAACATATAATTATATTGAGTATAAAATAGGTTTTTGAAGAATAAAAGGTAAGTGTATCTGATTATGATTGAAAGACTACAATATGTCTATGAAGGTTGGGTGAGGTAGTCCATGATTTATAATATTGAAGTTAATGAAGCGGGATATTGTACTAGATAGTTTGTGTGTAGCTATTAGAGAGGTATAAAATATTGATGAAATGTTGAGAAAGCAACCAATAATCAATGAGAATGTGTTCATTAGTAAGAAATGGTAAAAAATACAATGATAAATTTTTAAATATACATTGATGAAGTAAAAAATTAATAGGAAAGTGTAGTTATATTAAATTACTTGTAATTGAGTATTGAATTTTCAAAAAACATTATAATTGATGAAAAATCAATATGGAATTTTTATGATAAATTAAAAATATATTTTGAATCATTTATAATTTCATTATGTTAATGGATATTTATTTATATTAAATAAATAAATATTATTCTTAATATATTAATTCTATGAAGTTTTTACTATAGCTCAAAAATGTATTAGTCTTAATTTTCAAAAGATTTCATATGTTTGACCACATGATTTTTATGATCCATTTGTCTAGATGCGTAAGAGTGATTATCTATTGGGGAAAAATAATTCAATAATTGAATGATGTTTTAATGGTTATTAAAATGGTACAAAGTGGAATTAAAGAAAGGTAATTGACCAACAACAATTTGTAAGGTTTGTTGGGACCTTTTCTAAGAGTTATATGCCTTTTATGTAAGAGTTTCCATAGTGGTTCAAAAGGGAAACCTAGGACCAGACTTGTAAATTTATCAATGATAAAATATTTCTATGAAACATTTGATTTATTGAAATGTTATATAAGAGTAACACAAAACAATTTTAATATTCATTTAGAGATACACAATTAAACATAACAGTAATTAAAAAATATAAGGTAATCATTTTATGTGAAAATATGAAACTATAATAGACTCACACTATAATTTGTAAAGGTGACAAGAATTTATTTTATTAGTTACCATGATTCCAATAGTAAGAAAAATATGATATTTTATAAAGTAAATGTTCTGATAAATATTATAGATTATATAAGATATATTCATCATAAAAATAATCATAAAATATTTAAATGATATTTAAATTAAATATAGAGATTATATATGTAATATAAAAATCATACAGATTTGTTCCATGACATGAATCAATTTTACGATGAATAATAATCCAATTCATGTTTTTTTAATTGAGATGTTGTCACACCGCATAATGATGAATTCTCCTCGATGCGTGATGGGGAGAAGTTTCATGTAATGGATTTATGTGATAATAAAATAATCATAACTATGAATATTCACAACCACACCCTTAGTAAAGCGGAATTAATTTCTAGTAGATTTAATACAGAAAATTATGTTCTGATAATTCTCAATAACATTGAATGAGTTATATCTAATCACAAATAATAATTTAATTGACAAATATTGACCAATATGTTAATGCTATTAAATGATAAAAACAATCACATTTTTTTAAAAAAATTAATTATTAATTAAGGGGAGGAATAAAGTATAATAAATCAAAGAAGGATTCCATATTTTATATTAGAAATTATGTTACTATGAATTTCTATATAGGTTTAAAGAAAGATAATAAGAATTAGATGTATCCTATGAAGATATCTTTATATTGTATTCTATAGGAATATAATTTTATATATAGAGGGGAATATTAATAGATTTATAAGGATGAGATCTTGTGTATTGAATAAGATGAAAAAAAGTTCAAGGACCATTCATATGATAATGTAATATCATAGAAGATGATGAAGATGGATGAATTGATGATAAAAATTATGTAGAGTGTTTTATTAACCAAATTTGTTGATTATTTTGATATTTATAAAAGAAGGAATATAATTTATGTTCATATTTCTAGTTTAGAACTCATGATATATGTTGAAAAGATTTATGTTGAGGAGGATGATATTTATTTGGTGATATAGTGACATCGAAAAAAATGTGAAGAAAGTTCATTGGATTTCATTAAATTGGACCAATGAAGAAAAGGATGATACAAGTACAATAAAATACATTTATAGTCATGATACATAAGATCATTCGTAGTAATTCTACTAGAATGAGAAGTGGATAATTCTTTCCCAAGGATATATGATGAGTCCTTTTCACCTATGAAGTGTTGGTAAAACACTATGAAAAGTGATTACATGTTATATACATTAAATTAAATTTTTTTCATTGTATGTGGTATTATGATTTATGAAAAATATAAAAAAAATATTTATAACTAAATTGGTAATAGGGTGTGCATATTTATGGGTGTGTTTAAATGGTGATAGTTCATGTATAAAATAATTTAGTAAAACAAGTCACCCAGATTCACCCCATATTTGGTGACAAAAAAGATCACATTAAATATCAATTGATATCATATAATACTAGGTTTAAAATAGTTAGATATAATATTACCTAAAAACATTTTTATAAAATGTACAAAATGATTATATTTAAAGATGATTTATAATAATCATAGAAGGAACATCCATATTCTATCCCTATCAATGATGAAACCAATTTTATAGAATAAACAACAAAAAACATGTATAAAATAAAGGAAATATTGTGAAAAGGCATTCAAATTTGAATAAGTTTTTACCAAAAAAAATAAAGTTTATGAATGTGGTAATTTTATATTCACTAAACTTGTCAATAATAATCAATATTATGAATAACCATTGAACCATAAGTGTATGAGGATAGTGATTCTATTGTATAAATTGATGATATCTACTCTAAATTGAAATATTATTTAATGAAACTCTCTATTTGAGTCTTCATTAATATGTTTCTTTCTAAGGATTTTATGTTGAATGGAATAAACATGTTTGTATGCGAAATATATAGAGAAATAAATGGGTAAAAAGTTACAAAGGTGAAAAATTCACACTCAATTTATTGATGATAATGAACCATAAATATCATATTATAATGAAATGAATTCAATAATGGAATAATAATATAAAAGGTGTGTTTAGGTGAAGGTTTTAATTGACAATTCTTTTTAAGAAATAATATATCCATCCTAAAAACTAAAAATTCATCTACAAATATCAATGATTTTTTGTTTAAAATTAATGAAAATAGAATAAATGATCTGGAAAAATATATATAAGATGAAATCCATATCTATGAGGTAACATTTGTAAAATTGGAAGTATATGCATTGATATATTGAAATAATATAAATACTGGAAGAACTCATTAATTATAAAATGTCATTAGTTGGAGGTGAAGTTGGTATGTTTTAAAAACACCCAATAAGAATCATCATTATATTAAATGTGAATATATTCCTTATGAGATTCTGAAAAGTTTCATTTATGTTAAAAGACTCACCATAGTGTAAAAATATCATCAAATCATCTTTTTATCAATCAATATATTTAATTTTTTAGAATATGAACCATTTTATAGAAAATGTTTTATATACTAATGTTTTTCATTATCTAGAACATATTGAAATTAAAAGTATGGAAAAAATTTTTATACCAAAACTATATAAAATACATCACTATATTAATTATGTGTGTGTGTGTGTGTGATTGAACAGTTCCTCCACAAAAAACTAAACTATAATTGACGTGAAACAATATAAATTTAGTGATAGATACTAATTTTGTTTTAGAAATATTTAATTCCAATAAATATTATGTTTTGTTGGTATTAATTTCATGTACCAATTGTTTTGTTACCAATGTATATATATGTAGGTATTGATTGATTTATACCTAATGATCATTCACTAATAACAAAATATTTTTCATTATCATACTAATATAAAAAATTACTTCACCAACAAATGGTTCTATTATTATTAATAATAATTATAAATAAATATTTTACCATTTGAAAAACATGTTACAATAAATTATTCAATAATGATAAATTTTAATTAAATTAAATACATTTATTAATATTTTAATATCATCAAATTATATTTTAATAAAAAAATTATTTATTTAATTTTAATAAGGACAATTTAATACTATTTATATGTCTTCATATTAATTAACAAAAAATTATATATATATATATATATATATATATTAAAAAATCTCTAATAATTATAATTCTTTTTTAAGATTATATGTGGATCAATTGAAAACCCTTACTATTATCTGCTATAATCCATCCACCCACGTCCATCATTCATAGATGTTATCATACCCTCCCAACATTAGGTTCTAAGATCTATGACTTAGTATTTCAACTAGAAACCAAGAGTCATTAACTTCTTTTCATTTGGTGTTGCCTTTATTGGGGATGTAGGTAATTTGTGGATTGATTTTATTGAAGATAGTTAACAAATATATTGTAATGAACATTTTCAGTGGGGATTTGGTCAGTTTAGTTTGGTTCTTCATCTAGGTAATCGATTAGCCTACATTCTGACCAATTCCTTAAGACTGTCGGTTAGAATTTTTTCATTGTGAATTTTGTCGGGTCCTTTTACTGTGAGCTCTATTCTTATTATTTATATAGGGTGATGATGGTCGGTGGTTGTCTTATATAATTTATTCACTTTAGTGAGTTGCAAAATTATTGAGGTGATGTTTCGAGCTGGTAATTCTTACGACATGCTTTAAACATTTTTTAATGTTCCATCACTTGGTTGTCTATGCCTCTATGCAAGGTTTTGTTTTCCTATAGTCAAGGATATTGTTTTTAAAGGAAAATTCAACGTGTTTCCCAAAACAATTTCACATTTAATGTTTGGTTTCACTTACCTTTGATAGAAAATTATTTTTTCTAATGTTTTGTTTTTTTATTGACAAATATTTTTCAATAAAAATGGTCATCCAGGTGAATGACTCATGTTGGTATGTAATTAGGGTTCCTAGAAATGAGGTTTCTAGGTTGAGGCATAAATTTTGTATTATGAATCATGAAATTAAATTACATAAAAAATAATAATAGAATTTACTTGAATCCAATTAAGGTGTTTTGGTGCATAGATCAAAATAATATTAAATTTAATTAGAGATATTTTTCTAATGAAATTCGATATATGAATGTTCTTTTTTATAACCTTTTTATGTTATTTTTTTATAAAATTATTTTTTAATTGTTTGTATATGAAAAAAACAAATGCCTCTTCTTATTAAAACTTATTTTCAAAAATGGTAAGTTGTACACATAGATTTCAATAAAAATTGGCAACCAGAACCTAAGAGTGCCACTTTAACTAGCCATTTTTTGGAAAAATTATTATATTTTTGAAATGTGAATTGGTCTGTATTGAAAATTTTATATTCCAATGAGTAACATAGAAAAAAATTTCATTATCAACCATAATTTAATGTCTTTGTATTTTATAGTAGGATTTAAATATTCAAGATTAAGGATTTGTCTTTTCATGTGTTTATTTTAATTGATTATGACATTTTCCCCCTAAATTTTTTTTCACCTAAATTAGTTGAATTTCAATAATTTTAACCAAGTAAAGAAGATATAATTATGTCCATAAATAATGATTACAATGGGGTGATAGATATTGTTATAAAATACTATTCATTAATCATGTTAAAGTTGAATGATATTGTTTTTGGTGATTAATTTTATTTTTTTATTATTTAAAATAACTTGTACAATATTATACATTAAGGAATCATTGATGGAAGCTATTTAGTGACTTAAATGGTCTTTACTATATGATTTTGTTTTGAAATATAATACATGTTTATCTTATGTAGGCTTTTTTATGATAAATGAAGTGGAATAAAAAATTTATTTTTATTATAGAACGTTGTATTGAAAACCAAAAAAATCATTTTTAGGTTAATGTATTGTTATTATTAAATATAATATATTCATATATTTTAAAAAATATTAGTATATTATTATTCTTAGTTCATTCTTTACACCTCTTATATGTTCATGGATGGTAGTTTTTGTTAGAGTGGATTAGGGTTTTTCCTACCTTTCTAGGTTTTATGAAGCCTTTTTGATAGGATTTTTTGTGCTCAGGTTCTTTTTTTATGTGAATTCACATTGAGACATCAATTTTTCCATGATAAACTTTAGGGTTTTTATTTTCTACCATATATAGTGAAACTATTATTTTTTAAATTATCAATGCTAAAATAATTGTTGATGATTCGTTATTCATAGGTAAATAATATTTTAGAAATTAAAGAAACCTTTACTAGAAATCCTAGTGAATATTATTTTTTCCAAACATCATAGTACCCTCATAAGAAAATTTTACTTAGTAATGGTTATTTATATTGATGTGAATATTTAATGTCCATACATCATGTGGTAAATTAATATCTCATTGAACAACTAACATCCCGGTTCCGGAAGCCACCCAGAGGTGCCCCGTACCTGGTTGGTCACATGGCCTCAAGCACATTTCACCGAACGCCATAGGATGCCGACTAGTAGCGAGGGATTTAGGTGTGATAGTGGGGAATCTATTCCCTCATATGTAGAGTAACACAATGGAAGAAAGACAATAGCAAGAGTAGAAGCTGTAATAATCCATACATAATTAAACAGCGGAAGACTGGAAAATAATAAACTGGACCACACATATATATATGTGAATGATGCATGATACATATGAAAATGAAAGTAGAAAAACAAATCACAATGATGGAACACAATAGTACTAAACCAAATAAAAAAGAAAGCAAGTAAACAACTCCTCAGCATCAAAAGCCACAGCTTGGTCCCATGCCCTCCATCTCCATAGACAATCAAGAACCTAAAGTAGAAGGGCGCTTTACCTTATCTATACCTGCAACAATAAAATCTATTTGGGCCCAAAATAATGACCCAAACAGGGTGTGATACTAAATCCCAGTAGGCAACCATCCAAAGCTATGTACCTAACAGTCAGTGAATATATGGCATGTAAAATTACAGAAGCAGTAAACAAGGAAGTACACAGCTGAAAACAATTCCACATATCAAAAACAACTAATCAAACTTGGTAACCCTCTAGGAAGTGCACACAGCCTATCCCCTCTAGTTCAGTTATAAGAATATATAAAGACTCTCTAAGGAATCACTCATAATAAATTCCCCTTATAGTCAAAATTAATTCAAGACTCTCTGAGGAAGCTCACACGGTCAATTCCCCTTATAGTCTAAGGTAAGTCAAGGACACTCGAAGGAAGATTACACGGCCAATTCCCCTTATATCTCCAAGTACAAGGACTCTTTGAGAAAGCTCAATTGGTCAAGTCCCCTTATATCACCAAGTAGTTCAAAGAATCTCTGAGGAAGCTCACTCAGTCAATTCCCTTTATAGCACCAAGTGGTTTAAAGACTCTCTGAGGAAGCTAACTTAGTCAATTCCCCTTATAGTCTAAAGTTCTTAAAGACTCTCTAAGAAATATCACTCGGTCAATTTCCATTATAGTCTACTACACTTGGTTCTCTCAGCCTTGTGTAGGTCAATAATCATAGCAAGGAAAAAATTGCCAAGGTAAACCTCAAAAACTACTTGGCTAAATCATTCTACAGTATATCAAGCATATCAGAATATAAACACAACACCCTATAGCACTAGGCATGGAAAACATGCAAGGCGGCCAAATAGGATAAGAAGACCAATGATCGTAAACATAACATGCATCTGCAGAAAATAAAAAGCATAGAAATCAACCCTATTCATATCCAATTAACTTCTACACAAGCATACAAGAATGTAAGGAAATCAACAGGGGTAAAACGGTAAACATGAAACACCCCGTTCAAGGGTATTGGTCAAAATTGCACATGATACTCAAAAACATTCAAATGAAAGGAACAAACCACCTACTTTTTCGTTGGAATATTTCTATATGTGATCCTCGAGGCTTGAATCGCTTTGGAATTCAGAATATCTAAAAAACTTCTCAAACGTTCACCCACGATATCTCATGAGAGAGGAGAAATCCGAATATGGGGATCTAGGAGAAAAGATAACTCATCAGTGTGATTCTAATGAAACTGACATTGTTCGATTCAGAGGACAGACGCTTGCTCGAGGGTTCGTTGAATATCTTTCAGCTGTATAGAGCTCTTGGTCTAACGATACCAAGAATAAGAGTGTTCTGGCGATTAGATGAGACCACAGTTAATTTAATGAAAAAAAGTATATAGTGTGTACTTTTTAAGTACAAGGAGTGTACTCGTTGTTTTTATACTCTGCTTTAGGTGGCCTCCAGGTCCCCCTACACAGCCGTGTGTAGGGCCGCTACATGGCCAGGACACGGCGTGTACTTCAAAAATTTCAACAATTTCATCTTTTTCTAAAAAATGACTAGAAAAGGAAAACATACCTGAAAAGAAGGTCCGGATTCTTACAAAATCCCACCCTTAAAGAAATTTTTCCCCGGATTTACCTAGCGCGGCATAGAAGAAACAACCTCAAATAGTTCCGGCCACTGTGCTCGTACATCGGCCTCCCTTTCCTAATTCTCATCCTACACCCACTCGTGCTGCTAGAGAACTCATACCAGAGGAACAGACCAGCCACAAAGAATCTTTGTACTGCAATCAAAAATATAGATTGGATGCTCCTCAAACGATGCATCCACTTTGAGATAAACCTCCTCGGGTTGAAAGACATTAGACGGGTCTGAAAAGTAATGTCGGGGCTGAGAAACATGAAAAATGTCATGCATAGCCTAGTACCTATGGGGTAACTGTAACTGATAGGCAACAGGCCAAACTCTCTCCACAACCTCAAAAGGTCCGACGTACCTCGGTGAAAGCTTACCCTATCTCCTAATCCTCCTGTGCCCCATCCTCGGTGTGACACACAGGAAAACCTGATCCATGACCTCGAACTCCAGAGGTTGTCTTCGCTGATCAGCATAAGACTTTTTTTCAAGACTGTGTAGTAGCCATACTCTTATGAATCAACTCTATCTTCTATGTGATCTTCTGAACAAAACAAGGTCCCACCAAAGCTACCTCTCTTACCTCCAACCATCATAAGGGTGATCGGCATGGCCTATCGTACAAAGCCTCATAAGGTTCCATCTGAATAGTTTCATGATAACTATTATTTTAGGCAAACTCAACAAGAGGTATATTCTTCTCCCAAGAAACTCTAAAATCCATGTTTCATTCTCGGAGCATGTCCTCAAGAACCTGAATCATACGCTCAGACTGGCCATCTGTCTGGGGATGGTAAGCTGTACTCAAAAGTACTTGTGTACCCAATGCCTTCTGAAGCCCCTGCTTGACCCGAGAAGTAAAATAGGAAACCCTGTCTGAAATAATGTAGTGTGGAACTCCATGAAGATGTACAATCTCACAGATATACAACCGTCCCAGCTCATCAACACTGAAGGTCTCCTTGATCGTCAAGAAGTGGGCAACCATCATGAGTCTATCAATGACAACCCAAACTGCATCATTCCCTCGAGGAGACCTCGGAAACCCTGATACGAAATTCATCGCGACATCGTTTCACTTCCACTCAGGAATGGGTAACGTCTGTAAAAGCCATGCTGGGCGTTGATGGCCACCTTCACCTACTGACAAGTGGAACACCTCATGATGAAACTAGCAACATTCCTCCTCATACCTTGCCACCAATACAAATGGTGTAGATCACGATTCCTCTTGGTGACACCAGGATGAACTTCCCAAACTGAGGAATGAAAATCCCACATCATCTCCTCAATTATATCTATTGGCATGCATACACACCCCTAGAAACGCAAGATCTCATCCTCGTCTACTGTCCATCCCGGAATAGGGTCCTCTCTTAACACACTCTTCCGTAGGACTTGGCCTTCTGAATCTGATAGCTGCCTCATTCGCACTCGATCAAGAAGAGTAGAGGTAACAGCTGTAGAAGATATAAATGTCTGCCCCTGACTATTGTGCACTTCCAAATGCATCTCAGAGAATAGATTCATAAGCTGCCACTCACTACTGGGCTCCTGAACTGCCTATATATGACTCCTTCTGCTAAACGCATCGTCCACTGTGTTGCCTTTCATAGGAGTATAGGCAAGCTCAAAGTTAAAGGAATAAAGGTACTTCACCACCATCACTATCTCAAATTCATATCACACTGAGGGAAGATGTACTTGAGTCTGTTGAGGTCAGTGAAAACCAAAAAATTATCTCCTATAATATAATGTCTCCAATAGCGGAAGACATGAACAACTGCCGCCAACTCGATATCGTGCGTCAGGTAATTCCTCTCAAGTGGCCTCAACTGCCGAGACCCATACGCAATGACTCCATCTCCCTGCATAAGCACAACTCCTCGCCCAATACATGATGCATCACAGTAAACAGTATAGCTCTTTCCCGGCTCTAGCAAGACTAGTATCGGTGCTAAATTCAACCTCCCTTTAAAGTATTGAAAGGCTTAATCACAAGATTCTGACCATAGAATATTTTCACCCTTCTTATTCAAACCTGTCAGTGGTGCTGCTAAGCGTGAAGAGTCATGTATGAAATGTCTGTAGTATCCAACTAGCCCTAGAAAACTCCACACCTCAAAGATGTTCTTCGGATGCTCCCAAGAAACTACTACTCTCACTTTCTTTGGGTCTACTGATACTCCTTTCTCTAAGATAACATGACCCAAGAAGTGAATCTTATCCATCCAAAAGTGGCATTTTGAGAGCTTAGCATATAATTGATGCTCTCTCAATGTAATAAAAATGATCTCAAGATGGGTAGCATGGTCATGTCGAGTGTGAGAGTACACAAGATATCGTCCACGAAGACCACCATGAAGGAATCCAAGTATGGATGGAACACTCAGTTCATCAGTTCCATTAAAACTTCGTATGTGTTCATAAGACCGAATAACATAACTATATACTCGTATATACCATACCTACTTCGGAATATTGTAAGAGGTATATCTGATGGTCTAACGTGCAACTGATAGTAACCAGACCTCAAGTCAATCTTCAAGAACACCCGGGCTCCTCGAAGCTGATCAAAGAGATCATCAATCCTAGGAAAGGGATATCAGTTATTGACCATTAACTGGTTCAGCTTTTGATAATCCACACAAAGCCTGAGGGTACCATTTTCCTTCTTCGCAAACAGGACAGGTGAACCCCACGGAGAAGTACTGGGTCGGATGAAACCCTTTTCCTACAACTCCTCCAACTGCTTCTTGAGCTTCTACAACTCAGGTGTAGCCATCCTATAAGGATTAATGGACACCAGTGCCGCCCCTAGCATAAGCTCAATAGAAAATTCTACCTCACTCCCTAGAGGAAACCCTGAAAATTATTCTGGAAAGACATCTCTCAAATGATCCACCACTAGTGGAAAGTATAACTATGAGGTCCCTTGGTCATCCAGATTTAGACTAGTAATATGGGTTGTAATTTCTCCTAGACCAGGATACTTAGGTTCTGCTCTGCTCACCTGGACATCCCATTTGCCCTTATGAAGAAAAGATTCCCCTGCTGGTGATGTGAAACTCACCCTACGGCGATAACAGTCAACGACTTCCTGGAATGGAACTAACCAGTCCATCCTGAGAAGGACATCAAACCATGTCATATCTAGGACATAGATGTACCATAAGAAGTGACACCCACCAACCTCTAGAGGTAACTCCCTACACTGACGTACACTAGTCATTCTCGTCCCAAACGGAGTGTCTAGTTTCAAGATATCAGCAGAAGAAAAGATGCAGAGACCAAGGCTCTCCAAAACAGCAACAGATATAAAGCTATGAGAGGCCCCTGTATTGAAAAGAGATGAATCTAAAACTGAGGCTACTAAGATCGTACCTCGAATAGTAGAGGGTGTGGGATCCTGCTCCTGTTGGGTCTACTCTATTGCAAATGTTTGACATATATTGTGGCCTTGTAACCCTGTATAGACACTCTGAGCTGATCCAACCTGATGTTGCTAAAAACTGGGTGACTGGATACCACGACCACAACCTCCACCTCAGCCTGAATGGCCGGAAGAACTCTAGTTCCCAGGCTGGTGAGAAACTGGTGGTGCTACTCCTGAACGAGGAGTCATAGAAGAACCCATGTCACTAGATGCTAGTGAGAATAACTGATAGAAGCGATGAAGGTAACCCATCTTGCCGCAAGATCGGCACTCCACCAGGTCCATCGGGAAATGTGGCCTCATATACCTGCTCTTCCCACACTTGTAGTACACCACCTATCTTCTAGAACATGCATCCCGCCTACTCTAATCTCCTCATGCAATCTTCCGACGGCACTTCCTACTATCAGCTGAAGGAGCACTAATTCTGGATGTCGAACCGCCCTGGCTCACAGCTCCAAAATCCCTTAGATAACACTCTATGATCAGCACCTAGTTAACAATAGAGAATATCAACCAGAAGATGTTCACTTGAGATCGGATGTCATGCCTGAGACCATACTCAAACTTCCATGCAAGGAACAACTCATCACCTACTGTAATAGGTGTGAAACAATGAAGATCTATGAAGTGAGAAGAATAATCCATAATAGTAAGAGTACCTTGCTCCAAACTCATAAACTCTCAGGATTGATTGGCCCTCAAGGTCTCCGGATAGAAGTAATCATAGAAGATGTGCTGAAACTCATCCCAAGCAATATTATGTTGGCATCCCGCCTATGAGATCACATCCCACCACCTCTTAGAGGAGTCTCGAAGCATCTAGGTAGAGATCTTCACCCTCTTCTCTGGAGGTATCTCCGGATGCTCAAAAATTGTTAGTGTGGCTTCTAGCCATGACTCTGCAGCCTCGGGTCCTCTATCCCTTGAGAAAGTGGGAGGATACTGCTACTGAAAGACCCACATCAATTATGTCATCGACGGGGAAGGAGGCGGCCCTCCATAAAAGTTCTACATCATCCTCAAAAATCCTTCTCTGAACTTTGCATCAGCACCTTTGTCAGGTATAATGGTTGGTGCCAAAACTGACACGACAGAAGGATCTATAGGTAGTCCCTAATCAGCCATGTCTGGTGTCTGATCACCACCTAGAAACTTGAGTACAATCGGGGGACGTCTTAGTGGCATGACTATTCAAGGCCAAGCGCACACCGTAGATCAATATTATTAAGGACTGAAAACTAGAAGTGTAAAAAGGGAATAAGAGAAATAAAGCACTCAAGTTTCACAAAACATGACTACAAGGTGTGTAAAATTCCTACATGGCATGTTCCCTTAAGTCATTTACATGGGTGTGTACTCCTGCCTAAACTGGTCGTGCAACACCCCCAACACATAGCATGTTGTCTTAACACACGACATGTACTTGAATCCTCCTTCCCTGCCTGATTCCTTCTACATGGTTAAGCCACATGGCTTTCCTAAGGCAAGACTACATGGCGTGTTCACAGTAGACACGGCGTGCAATAGACAAGCTTCACCTAGCCCGTGTTGTTATTGACACAGCCTGAAACATGGCTCACAGTACACAGTGTGTTCAAAGAGGACCCGGCATGTGCATGAAAGGATAACACCGACCCGTGTTGTTAGTGACATGGCATGGTACCTGGGTCAGACTACAAAGCATGTCCAATCCTAGCACGACCTGTATAGCTTATGTTTTATTCATCTGTGTTGTTAGTTAAACGGGTGGACATAGGGTCAACACTATACGGCGTGTTCAAATGGTACCTGATGTGTTCTCTCAAGAAATTCCATATCCCGTGTCTTTTCCCACATGGCCTATGACATGATTAGAGACTACACGGTGTGTATATAAAGTAAATGGTGTGTAGTTTAGAAAAACATTTTCTTTCTAAAAAGAAGAACACAAGGAATGTACTTAACATTAAACGGCATGTATTCTAGGTTTTTCCAGATAGTAATCCTTAGACACTACTCTGGAACCTAGAAAAACACTAAAATGGACATTGAAATTGCCAAATTCCAATCCACGAGGGCCTATACTCCCTGTGAATCAATGTTTTGCATCATATACACATTATAACATGGAAAACAAGGTAATAATCCACCAAATTCTGGTCCATGAAGGCCCATAACACCTCAAGAACGTAATTTTGGTGTTTATTCAAACAAAACCTTACACAAAAATACCCTATCAAACAACATGTATTTTTATCAAGGCATTTTTCACAATAGCATGCATATTCAACACAACATCTATCACAAAAACATGCAATCTTTAATGCATCCTAGATGGCATGGTAAGAATGAAAGACATGTGATTTCTAGCAAGTGAGTATATGATGAATAAGATGGAATTACCTCATCTCATTGGGTTGTGACAGAAATAGAACCTCAATAACATTAACGGTAATAGCACAAAACATGGTAATCACCCAACGGTGAAAATCAAATCAATCATAAAGTTGCAAAACCAAACAAATTGCATTAAATGTGGTAGATTGGATTTTCCCTATACAGGGGTTAGCTACTCCCAGGCACAGCTTATTACCAAGTACCTATTCTGTCTTATCCCTGGCTAAAGGATCAAAATAGTAAGTCAAGAGAAAAGAATCATTTGATATCACATTGTAACGTCCCGCTTCTAGAAGCCACCCAGAGGCCCCCCGTACCCGGTTGGTCACATGGGATCAAGAACATTTCCCCGAACACCAGAGGGTACCAACTAGAAGTGAGGGCCTTGGTTGTGATAGTGGGGAAACTATTCCATCATAGGAAGAGTAACACGGAGGAAGAAAAAAAATAGCAATAGCAGAAGCAGTAATAATCCTTACAGAAGTAAACACCGGAAGACTAGAAAATAATAAATTCGAGCCCACAAATATATATGTAAATGATTCATGATACATATGTCTAGGAAATCATCCAAACAAATCACAATGCTAGAACACAATAGTACTAGACCAAATACAAAAGAAAGAACATAAACAAATCCTCAGCATCGCAAGGCACAACTTGGTCCCATGCTCTCCAGCTCCATAGTCAATCAAGAACCTGAAGTAAAAGGGATCTTTCCCTTATCTATACCTGCAAAAATAAAATCTATTTGGTCCCAAAAACATGACCCAAATAGGATGTGAGACTAAATCTCAGTAGGCAACCATCCAAATATCTTTACCTAATAGTCAGTGAATATATGACAGGTAAAAGTACAGAAGCAGTAAACAAGGAAGTACATAGCAGAAAACAATTCCACATATCAAAAACAACTAATCAAGCATGGTAACCCTCTAGGAAGTGCACACAACCTATCCCCTCTGGTTCTGTTATAAGAATATATAAAATCTCTGTGAGGAATCACTCACATTCAATTCCAATTATATTCAAAATTAATTCAATACTCTCTGAGAAAGCTCACATGGTCAATTCCCCTTATATTCTAAGGTAAGTCAAGGACTCTCTGAGGAAGCCCACACGGTAAATTGCCCTTATAGGCCCAACGTCAATGACTCTATGAGGAAGCTCACTTGCTCAATTCCCCTTATATCCTTAAGTGGTTCAAAGACTCTCTGAGGAAACTCACTCGGTCAATTCCCCTTATAGCCCCAAGTGGTTTAAATAATCTCTAAGAAAGCTCCCTTGGACAATTCCCCTTATAGTCTAAATTGCTCAAAGACTCTCTGAGGAAGCTCACTAAACCAATTCCCCTTATAGTCTAATACACTAGGTTCTCTCGGCCCTGTGTAGGCCAACAAGCATAGCAAGGCAAAAATGACCAAGGTGAACCTCAATAACTACTTGGCTAAATCAGTCTACAGCATATCAAGCAAATCCGAATACAAACACTTCACCCTACAGCACTAAGCATGGAAAGCAGGCAAGGCGACCAAATAGACTAAGAAGACCAACGGCCGTAAATAGAACATGCATGGGAAACACATCCAAATCATATAAATCAACCCTATTCATATCAAATTAACCTCTACATAATCATACAAGCATGGGAGGAAATCAATAGGGGTAAAACAGTAAACACGCAATACCCTGTTCAAGGGTATTGGTCAAAATTGCACATAATACTCAAAGACATTCAATGGAAAGGCACAAACCACCTTCCTCAACATTGGAAGATCACTATATGTGAACCTCAAGGATTGAATAACTTTGTAATGATGAAGATCTACAAAAACGTCAAAAATGTTAAACCCATGATATCTGACAATAGAAGAGAAATCAAAATATGGGGCTCTAGGAGAAAAGAGAACTCACCAGTGTGATTCCAACGCAACTGACAGTGATTGATTCGGAGGATGGATGCTCTCTCATGGGTTCGTTAAAGATCTGCGGCTGTATGGATCTCTCGGTAGAATGAGACCTAGAAGAAGAGCATTTTGGCTATTAGACATGACCCCGGTGCGTTTAATGAAAAAAATTACATGGTGTGTACTTTTGAAGTACACGGCGTGTACTTGCTATTTCCGTAATCCACTTTAGGCGGCCTCCAGGTCACCCCACACGGCTGTGTACATGGCCGCTACAAGACATACACTCATAAAGTACACGACGTGTAATTCGAAAATTTCTAGAATTTCCTCTTTCTCTCAAAAACGACCAAAAAAGAAAAACATACCTAAAAAGAAGGTTCGGGTTCTTACTAAACAATAAGGTGACATGCATTTTTTATTATTAATGAAAATTTTATTTATCATATAAATGATTTGGTTCATTGAATATATCCATGTTAGTAATATGAACATAATTATTATTATATCAGGGTGATAGATATTATTCTTGCTCATTATTTTTCATGAAAAAAGAAGGCATCAAAATCTAACATTGACTTACTAGTCACATGTAACATTACTGATAAATTTAAACCATAAACTATGTAACCTTCCATAGACACCTCTAAGGTAATATGATTGTTATTTTTATATGATGTGTTTTTATTTCAAAATCATCATTAGTTTGACATTTTCATTTATCTTAATGTTATCTTATTCTATTCAATGCATCAAAGAAGATTGAGTTACATGGAAATCATAGCTAATTTAAAAATTACTGATAATTAAATGGTAAAATTTTTACATTACCTGTCTTTTTTCATGTAAAAGATTCATATAAAGGAATTGTACCCTGATATGATTTATCATCACAATAAAATTAAATTAATTTAAATTTTTTTAAATAAAAATGTTTGATAAATGCATACATATGGAAAAAAATTATAATTACATTTTTAAATTGCGAATTTGATCGGAAATATATTTCAAGAATAACATTTATGAAATAAATTTATTGTTTTATTAACCTTATTATTAGAAAATTGGAAAAATATATATAGATATATATTTTTGAAATTAGTGAAAATTTAATATTGGAAATTAATTTTGTTTTTTGGTGGTTTTTTAACGATTCTAAATTCACATTTTTGAAATTAAATTGGGAACAATTGATTTATCATGTGTTTTATTAATTAAAAATGTAGATATTTGATATATCTTTTTCAATAAACATGTAGCGTTCAAGAATCTAGATAGTGGCATCTTGCTTCATGACCCAACATCTAGTCACAGATATGTCCAAAGACAGAGTCATTGGTGATGTTATCCAACCCAAAAAATAATTTACATCACATAAATTCAAGCCCATTCAGACCCAAGGTGACCCAAACCAAGGGTGGGATACCTTTCAGACCTTAGTGAAGAAAGGGAAATATAATGAATTTTGTTTAATGATCTTATTGTGGTTGTTGCATGTAGAAGACCTGTATGCATCCACCTATACCCCTGATTCTATCATCTAGAGGCACCAAAATCTCTTCTTGTTTTTTATACATTTTGGGATATTAATTCTGTTAATTCCTCTGAATGGAATAAAAAATAAGGTTTTATTAAACCTATTTTCAATGTTTCTAGTGATGAAAATAATGATATAGTAAAAAAATGTTCATTTTAATGTGTAAAATGACTCTATTAAAGAAAATTATTTTTTATTAAAAAACAAATAATATTTCTAGTTTTTCATTTTTCTTTCTAATTTTTTATTTTTATATATTATTTCGACATAAACAATTGAAAATTCACAATGAATAATATCACAATCCATCAGGGAATTTTAGGAATTCACTGTCACACACTTATTTTAAAATGAAAATTTTTTCACCACCATTGCCATCCAAGTATTAAAATATACAATAGGACCAACAATATTGTTGTTGTAATTACTACTCAAGCTTCACATTGACCATTATTGTTCTAATTATACAAAACCTATCCTATAGTAACATAACAACCAATTTCAATTAATTTCTTAATGCATAATAAATCTATAAACAAACTAAAAGTGATCAAATGATTATAAGAATCAGATATGATTTCTATATGCATAAAAACAAATGTCTATGTACATGTCAAGGTAATACAAGAATCTATATTCAACCATGAGTGACAAACTATCTACTGATTTCAATCCAAAATAGTATTCTTTTTAGACTTTACAAAATTGATGAAGTAGAAAGAATACTAAAACCCATGAAAAATGAAAACAAAAAAACACACATAAATATATCATAAACTTATAAAATGTATCTCTATATTGAAATAACGTGTTGTTTAACATTACAATAATAATAACAAAAAAAATCAGAATTTGGTCATGAGACTTATATAATTTGTCAGTTTATTTTTTATTTTGTAATCATGTGTCATTGAATTAATCTATTATTATTATAATAAAAATTATTTTAGTTTTGACCTATTATATACTCTATCATATATGATTTCATCTCTTACTATTTATTATTATATCCTAGATTATTTGGAATAAAACTACAATTATATGTTGTGTATGGCTCATGAGGATGATCTAATTAGAATTACCTTTTTTAGGTATGCATAATGAAGATTCAGATATTTCAATGTTTATATATTGCAATTTTTTTATTTTATATAATAATAGGTTTTTAGATTGACTTATTTACTAATTATAGGATACATGTATCCAAGATTTTGGTTTCATGGTTTCAAAATGAAGGTTGTGGGTTTGCAAGATTTTTTGTTTCTGTGTTCATAGTTTATTGTCTTTCACAAATAGGTTGGTAGGATTATATTTTTTTGGTAATGGGATTCATTTTTATTGGTTAAAAATTATAGTGTTTCTAGATTTTATGTTATCCAGTAAAAGTTTAATTTTTAAAAGGTTGTGGTTTTGTAGCTTTGTACATTAGATGGTATGCAGGTTCTAGTTTATTTTTTTAATTATTGTAAGTAATAATATAATTGATTAGTGGTTTATAGTTTTTAAAAAAATTATAATTTCAGGTATACATGTTTATAGTTTTAGAGGTTTTCCAATCAAGGCTTTTATATTTTCAGAATCCTAGGTTACATGTTTTCATCTTGAAATATGTAGGTTCACATATTAATGGAAAAACATGCAATATATAGGTTCATAGGTTCAAGGTTTTTATTTATAAACAACTACCTATATATTTAGTGAATTTTGACTTCATCCATGTTTCCAACATTGTATCACTTATTCATGATCATGTTTCTGGTTATATGAGGTACATCCATTTACTAGTTCATGGATTCTTCACTGTGTTTCTATGTTAAACTTTTCCAAAACCAACCACAACATTATTTCAAATAATTTGAAGAGGTGGAGTGATTTTGATTTATTTTGTAGGTGTATCCTGACAGACCTAATGTCTTTTATGGACCAAATGTTGTGTTCGAATGGGACTATGATTATATTCGATTATCCTAAAGTCATTATCATAGTTGTCCTCATTGCATGTGTTGTATGGTGGACCACTACCACATGTGATAAGAAACCCAAATCAAATGGATGGGAGATTAATTTGGTCACATCTAGAATAATTTGGAAGATACCATTATGTCTCACTGAAAAAAAATGTAGTTGGTGTTTTCTTCAACCCATGATTCATTTTTCACCATGTTTTAAAAGAAAAAATTTCAAATGTTTCTAATTTAGTGAATTAGATTGGACTAATAAACACTGTTATTTTGATCTAGTTAATATTTCACTAATTAATAAGTGACCCTATAGTAATTTTATATAACCATTTAGAAATTTTATATTAATTCGTTCAAATGAACTTGAGTTTGGCTCTTTGATGATTTATACACATTTTGTTTTTGGTTACATTCATTTGATATAAGGTAAAGCTGGTTCTATCAATAAGTGTATTAAATGGTGCTTCCTTACATGAGTGGTGAATCATGACACTGACAACTGTCTCCCAGATATCTGCATCATATACAGATGAAAAAAATGATAGATAGGAGACTTACAACAAATGTAAACAAAGGGCCATTTTATTGAACCACTGTAGTGAAAATCATGTCATAGATATATACATCTACCCATGTATGATAGAAAGAAAAAGACCTTCAAATGTATGAGGAACTTCTTTCATTCATGGATCCCATAGATAGTGTGAACTATGATAGTGACATTTGATGTATGAGACAAAAAAACTACGGATAAACATTTTTTTTTGAATTATGATTTAACATGTTTGTTAAAATAAATCCTCCTTTTGATATAGTTTTATAAAATTTAATTTTATATTTATTATTATATGCAATAAATATATATCATATATATAAAGATTAATTAATTCAATATAAAATTTTAGAATCAAAATTGGAATACCCATAGATAATATATTTTTTAAAAAATTATATATATATATATATTTATATTATGTGTTGGTATTTATTATAATATTATTAATAATATTACTGATGGAATGAGAAATATTGGTGATTATATTATCAACATATAATTCCGTCATATTAATCTATCACTAAATATTTTACCCAACATATATATTTTCTATGGTTATTATTAGAATTATAACAAATATAATGTATATATCACAATAGAATTTAGTGACTTAGTTTTTACCAAAAATTTGTTGGCATGATAATTTTTTTTATTAAAAAAGTTAACAACATAAAATGAGCTTTTACCAATATATATACCCTTATATGAAAAGGAAAATTATATTGTAATAAAATAAGCACAAAAAAGATATATATTGTCTAAATAAAATATGTAATAAAATTTATGAAACATGGAACTATAGAAAAAATAAGAATATTTAATTTCCATTGTTGGTGTTATTAGTGTTGTGGGAATAATGACACTAAATTTTGAAATAATGTGTTTGAAAAAGATGAATGTAAGAGAAGATATTCAATGAAGAACAAAATGAAAATGTCACAAAAAAAATAATTGAGGCATTTATTCATTTAAAAACCAACATTCCGTGAAATTTTAAAACAATCCATGAAGGATTATAATGGTATATGGAAATAATAGTAAGGAAAATGGGATGTTTCAAGAAATTAAAAATTAATAGTTTGAGAAGTGGCATAAACAAAGTGACTTTAATGTCATGAAGATACTATGAGTAATATTAATTATATATGTGCATTTTAGAAAATATTGATTCTATTTTTGGCTATTCAAATTAGATATTGATATAAATATGGTTAGATCATAGTATAATGCATGTGTGAAAGGAGAAAAAATAATTCTATGTGATAAAGATATCAAAAGTCATGAGAGTTTCACTAAAATTGATGATCCACTAATTTTAGAGAATATATTAGGAAGATAAATGATGAATAGACATTATCCAAAAAAATTATATTATATGGTTTCTTATTAAAAAGGAAAGTATATAAAAATATTAAGAACTATTCACTGCTTATTATTTATTAGACAATGTGAAAAATAAATTAAAAAACATGGAAAAATATGACAAAGTTAAAACAACATAATAAAATAGAGATAAAAAAATATAAATCTAAAACATGAGAGGTGATATATATTTCACATTGAACTATAGATGAATGGAAAAGGGTTTCATGGTTGGGAGTCAAATATCCTCTCAACAACCGTCATTTAAAGAAATGGAGATCCAACTTATTTCAAAATTATGGTTTTTTTAATTCTATAAATAAATAAATAAATTTTATTTAATTTAGTGGGAGAACCTCTGGATAATATATTTACACAGTAATCGATATATTATATAATGATATATATAGAGGGTTTTAACATCAATATTGATGTATCATTTCATCATTTGTGGAGTATCAAATTGATTTGAGTTTTTCTAATGAAAATGACCCATGATGAAGTTTATTAATGATAATACCATTAGGGTAAGATATAAATATGGGAAGACTATTGGGGTTTTATTATTTCTTTAAATGTTTAAATTTTTTAATATCCTTCAGAATTGATGTTTGTGTATGAATTTTTTTCCTAATATAGATTTTAATTATTCTAAATATTATTTATTATAGGGGAGTACTTGTTTTTATAATATGTTAATTCAAGGGGGGTACTATTAATTATACTAGAATATTCTATGGTGTTTTTAGTACTTGAATTTATGTTATAAACTTTAATATTAGATATATTTATACAAACCTAGGAACTAAAATCAGCATTGGTATAAAACTTCCAAAAAATAAATGGAAAAGAATGAGGTATAATCTATTCACTCTTTACTTCTATGCAAATCCTTCCCCATATATTCCTAGAGTTGATTAATTTATGGGTTATTATTGGTTAATGTGTGATTTCATCCTTATATCAAATAGTTGTATTAGGTTATAAATTTTAATAATGTTGGGAGGATATTATTTAAATTCATTCAAGAATCATCACGATATAACGAGATGACAATATGGGTGTGTTTTATTGGATAACCAAACATGTATGTATATTCTATGAAAACGTGGTCGATGAATCAACCCCATGTACTGACCCCTTCATCAGATTTGGGGTGAGGGTATATGGGATACCGACATCAGAAGTGACACCATCAATCATGATTATTTCAATAGGCATTCTATATTAAATAGTGGAAAATTTAACCGTGATCGATTAGGGTGGATGTAACATTGAAGGTATCTAAATAAAACTATTGTGGACCCACCGATCACATTGGGGTTTAGTGGATGTGTCAGTATTAGCTGACAATAGCGACGAGGTTTCACCCACTCGAGGGTTGGTAGATGGCACATGGATAGTAGCTAAAACTAACCATCATGTGATGTTATTGTAATAAATACATATATGTCTATAATTATGATATTTCCTATGGTTGGGATTTAGTTCATAATGAGTTTCATGTATCAAGTCCATGACCATTCAATTACGGATCGATACAACAAGTAGTGATGCACTTTTTGAACATAGGTACCACTATGTTGGGAGATATTGAATGAGGAATGTATATGATAAAATTCAATATTAACTATAATAACTCATTGGATTTATTATGTAGTATTTATGGGTTTTTCCATCTATCGATCAAAATGGTGTTTAAAGTCCGTGGGTCCAACGTATCAAGCAATCAATGCTGGGGGACATCGTGTAGGCTTTGTTGGGTTGTCTACTTGAAATATAAATAGATGTTTTAAAATATATCATATAAAATTATTATAAAATGGAATACCTATGTTAAATATATGGTTTCCTTGACAAGATACATCTATGTATACATGATGTATCATATAGGGAGGGTGAATTTAAACTTTTTGATTTTTTTTGTTGTGTGGTGACTTATGAAATGGGGGATCATGGAATTTTACTATCACATAACCTGAAACATGCATCTCGTTGAGGTTATTTAGGACACACTCTTATATGGGTATTAGGTCTATTTATTATCCTTCGGTATTTGGGCCTATGGCCAATTTATATAATAATAATTTGTCCAAATGGGAGCACACTAATCCTTTTGGTATGGGAATATATATTTCCCACTTAAGGGACTGTGTGTTTAGGTATTTGGTTTACTATAATCACTAATACCAGTAAAAATAAATAAATGAATATATGATAAAAATACATTTCTTTAATATATCACAAGAATATTTATTTCAAATTAGGGGTGAATAATATCATTGGCCTTAGTGTTGAAATGGGTTTTGATAAAAAAACTAATGAATGAGATTGTATTACCCAAATGGATGTATTATGTTAAGATTTTATTCATTGAAAATATGTTTAATTGAAGGAAAGTAAATTTGTGAGATAATATTTGGGTGATGAGGAATAATGCAATTATGATAGAAGATACTTCCATTGTGGTGATTGGGAAAGAAGATGTTGTTGATGCTACTACATAATGTTCTTAAGTTAGTATCCCACACATATGATGATTATAGAAAGGGTTTGTAATGAATCAAAGAGAAGTTTTTTTTATTAATTAACTATCTATAAAATGTTTATTATGTTTGATGGATGTAGGAAAATATTTCATAATTTCTAGTTATGAAAATTTAGATATTGTATTTCAATGTTTTGGTGTTTTGATTTATGATGTAAAAACAATTGGTTAAATGTTGAAAACCCATCAAAATATCATTTAAATCGAATAATACTAATTTAAATTGACAATATAGTCTTTATATTGGTTTGATAGGGATATTATGATGTTGTAATTTGTAGGTTACTAAATCTAAATGAAAATAATTTAAATTGTGTATTCAACAGTCGCAATACTCTAGAATCTAATATAGAGATGATTGTAATTATTCTAATAAATTAAAAAGTAATTTAGACTCATATAAAATTTATTGAAGTAATTGAATATTATAAAATATAAATTAACTATGATATTTTCGTAATTAATAAATTATGGAGTGTTTGTGTTGAAGTTGAAAAATACATATATCTTGAATTTCAATAGATTTCTTAGGATTCATTATATTATTTTATATGATTCAATTTTCTGAATGTGTAAAATTCATTCTTGAGTGATGAATAAAATTTTCTAAAATTAATTGTGTTTTTTATTGGTCATTGTATCCATGAATTGGGACATAAATAAAAGGGAAGAGACCCACTGATATTAATAATATTCACGAGGAACCAGTGTAATTTATAGATGCATAGTTTATAAGTGTCGTCATAATGGTTCATAAGGGTTACTGGGTATATGACCTATAAATTTGTAGAATTATTGGCTCTTACTGTAAAATTTAGTTTTAATTGACCACTGCTGAAGGAGTAACAAAAAAACTATTGTAAAATCCATTTTCAGATACATAGTAAATTTTAACAGTTATTTACACATATGTGGTCATGATTTTAAGTGAACATTAAATTATGGATTGGACTCTCACTATGTTTTATATATTTGATAGGAAAATTTGATGAGGGTAACATTTAAACCATGAGTTTAAAAAATAGGATTATTTGGAATTATTTGATATAATAAATTAATCAAGATGATTGATAAACTATGCATTAATGAATTAATCTTTACAATATTCAAATGATATTGTGGCTCGAGATGGATATTAGATCATTCATCTTTGTACCGTAGAGATGAGTGTTACACTTTGATGCATTAAGTGGATGATGACCCCCTAATTATTTTTATATGAAATGATTTAACGTTTCACTTTAAGATAATTATCATGAAAAAAGTGAAAATTGGAGAAAATTGAAATAATACATCTTTATTCATTTTTTAATAATCCATTTGATGAAGAACCACTACATTATTTCATGCATAAATGGAATTACTTGTCAGTATATTTTTTAAATAAATAATATTTATGATAATTTTGAGTATTTTGGAAAATGTTATATCGAGTCTCTTGGAAAAATCAATTGTAGATATTTGGACTATGGATAAAAGTGAAAAAAATCAGATGATTGTTAACTATATTGAATTAGAATCACGGTTAAAATTATATTTACAAAAATCATGTAATGTTTCCATATTTTAATATCTAAAAAAATCACTATGATATTATGATTATGTATAATGAAATACAACAATAATTAAAAGATTATACTAAAAATGATATTTAATTCATGATGAAAATTTATACATTAATGGAGAATAATACTATATGGTTTATGAGGATATGACATTCTCAATTAAATAAGGATAAGAAGATTTTTTTTCAAATATATATCCATTCAAACGATGATATCCTAAATGATGAAATAGATATAAGAACTGTGGATGTATAAAATATGAAATTTTCTATAATCATTATGTGTTTTAAATTATAAGAAAATTTGATGAAGGAATAAGTATGGATTAAATTTCTAGTTATTGAACATATATTAGTAGTATAATGAATGTTCATTAAGGGATAAGATATTACTTCTATGACACAATGACATCCATAGAGACTTAGAAATCTTTTTATGTAGTTTATTACAGAGGACTATTGAAGGAATGAAAGCTACTCATATAATTAAATATCATTATAGTTGGATGGATAAAAGGGTTTTCATGGGTAATTTCCCACATTAGGAAATGTATAATGGTTTTTTAAATGTTATGGATGACACTAGAAAACCTATAATGTAAATGGAATCCTGGGAAAAAATGATACCCACCCAACCTTTATGTGCATTGTAGGGTTGATTATACCATCACACACAGTTCTAATATCTATATATAATTAGTGATAATATGTATCATGTTGGGATCCAAACACAATAGGGATTAGATACCTATATAGATACTGAATCTTGTAAAAATAATATGTGACTCCATTTATTATTTTCATTTCATTTGATATTGTGTATTGTGTAAGATGTAATTCAAAACATTTGTATACTAAAAGGTAAAAGGAATACCAATATTGATTTGGAAGATAAAAGAGTAAAATTTTATGTTATATATTTATCATGAAGTAGGATAGTCTGATTCACCCAAATCGCCCTCAGCTGACTACATCCATTTATGGGATATTCACTCCTTTTATTTTCCCAAAATGCATGAGAATAATGTGATTTTCCAATTTTCACTTATTCAATGATATCACAACATCCTATTTTATCATATATATATCTATGAGCCTTATAGATAATAATTTTAGCATAATCTATTTCAATCTATGAAAAAAATGTTCGATTTTACTTAGGATCAATCAGAAATCCAAAGGAATACCATGAAACTCTCATTATGTCTTCATAAATTTAAACATTTTATTATACATATTAGTTTACATTCAATGAATTCTATATTTATTCTAATGAGATGTGTTTGAGGAAATATTTTGTTGAAAAATATTTTCATAAACTCCTCTAATTCCATGTATTGGATTTATTCCTTTTTCATCATGTTCCTAATGAGAGTCCATCGTTGATACACCTCATCTTCTAATTTGTAAAAAACATAAAAAATTTGTTTATACACAAAAAAATTAATAGAATAAATCATTTTATTTCTGTGATACATTTTTCATAAACTATTGGATGATAATACCTAATATAGGATGGTGGATATTGTCACATTAATGAATCAATGAAAAAAATTTCTTTTATTGGTTCTTTTTTTAGTTTAAAATATTTCATGTAATTTAACATAGTTTGAGAGATCTGGGTGACAATATCTTTTATATTTCTAACTCTTGGTCCTATAATCTTTGGTATCTCATTAGGATAATAATTTCATTTTCCATCGATCATATTTTTCACACAGTTCCTCCTTGTTCCAGAACATGATGAAAACATGATATGTTTGTGTAAATAATAAAAAATATTAACCATAGGATTAAATCATATGAAAATAAAAATCAACACTAAGGTTTACTAACCAAGGGAAGCCTCATATTTTACATTTTGATCATCCTATATAACTTCTAATACAACCTAGGTTAATTTAGGTTTATTCAAATTTTCTTTTTTATCTAATTCCTATAATTAACTAATACATTCTATGATACCAACTGATTTGACCAAACCATAAAATAAAAATAGAATAAAACATTATTCATGATTATCCATTTAATATCACAATTAATCAAACCCCAAAACATATTACTTAAGTTTATTTTGAGATTATATAAATATAAAACATATTTAACAATGTCGTGTACATTTCTTCAATAATTTCGTGACACATGACTCCCTTTTGGATATTTCTCGTGTTATATTCTTCATCATAACCTAGGGTGTATAGACATAAGAAAATTGAATTCCCAGTATGGGGCATAACATATTTTGTTTCAATGATAATAGTATAAGTTACAATAATAAATATATTATGTGATTATGGGTACGAGGACATAATCAAGGATTATGAATATAATGAAATCATACCAGATAAAACATCAATCATAAAACACAACCGTCAATAATAAGATATGTATTTGGGTATATTATAAGACATACGGTGTAAAATTATTACATTAACTTGAAATGTGGAAAATTCATAATCATAGATAATAATATCTTATATCAAGGATCACTATTAAGGCCATCATAAAATAGTACAAAAATATGTCTCATAACATAGTGTGCTAGGATAGCCTCTCATTTCCCATAATAGAACAGGTAATCGGATATTAATCCATATTTAATCAATTTGAGGGGTATATAATTCCATCTTGACAACAAAATGAAAATCATATACATGTGTTCCATATAATGATGAAAACATTCTAAAATATACTATAATTTAATTAACCTTAGATAATGAAATTAATTTTATAATAATAATCGAAATATATTGAAATAAACAACATGGTGAAATAATTTTGATGATTTTACTAAAACACATCCCTAACAAAATATATGAATCTTTAGTGGATATCAACATTGATGAAAAATAAATAAAAATTTTATTAGAAATATTTTTTGAAATTAAATATAAATATTATTTTCATTTTGACAGATTTTTTAAATAAATAATTCAAGAATTGATTTATTTTGGAAAATACTGGGAAATTAACTAAAAATTAATTTGAAGTGTAATGGAAATTTTAAAAGGAATCATTATACAAAATGGAAGAAAAAATTTGGAGAAATGGATTCAGTGTAAAATATAATTAATGAGATGAAAAAAACACATTTTTTTAAAACAAATATAAAATTTGTTAGCAATTAATAAGAAATCCAATATTAATAAATAGGTAAAACTATTAATAAAAAGAAATAATAAAAACCAGGGGTGGAAAATTCCTAACATAAGTGAAAAATAAAGACAATTTAATTTATAAATAAAATAATAGATGAATAAATTTTCAATGATAGGGGAAATGGTAAGAATTCATATAAAAGAAAAAATAAACTCTGGATGAAAAATAAAATTATATTTAGATAGAATATACATAAAAATACCTAAAAAAATTAATTCTTAGAAAATCAAAAATTGGAAGAGTTATTAGAAGTAAATATCATACATTTACTCTAGATAACCATGTGAATTACACAAGAATTGGTTAGACACCACTGAGAGGAGGAGTGAATCAGTGGTACACTATTTTTATAAATTCATTCTCTTTTTATTCAACCTTAGAGACTGAATAACGTCTCTTTCACAAATCATAAAATAATAGCCTATCCCTATAATAAAAAGTAAAAATAAATAATAAAATACTAAGATTTTAAAAAGAAATCTTACAATGAACTATTTCTTACTACAAACAGATATTCCCAGAGGTTACATATTATTCAATATCGGTGTGTGTTTTAAAATAGGGAATTTACCATTCCCATCAACATGGAGTCCCACAATGTTATCTTTATAAGGTCCCTCTTGATATTAAAATTTCCCAAATACACTAAAAAATCCAAATTCCCACAAGGGGATCTTTATACTGCATCCCACAGTGTTACTAGTATCCCACCAACCTACTATAGTGTCCCACTAGAGTTTTATTTTACTATAGGGTACCACTACATACCTTTGCTTCTCCTAAAGATATGATACTATGAAATAAATATCTATTTTATCATTATCCTTCCTCTTAACTACCTATATATGAATCCATTTTCCTTGATAACACCAGATCACCTGACCTTATCATGCCAAATCTTCATAAAATTCAACAACTGATAAAAATTGAATGATCCTACTCACTATTCACTGATCATCATCTGATATAAACATATCATGGTATACTGACTACTCAAGTATATATGTATTCCGAATTATTGAATAACTTCACTCTCAAACTTTACTAAACACTATACATGACATGAATATTTCATTTTATTTTTCTCAAGCATAATTTATATGTGATAAAAAGAATCTCAATTTCACTTATTCATCATTTTTCTTCATGTATCCACAAAAAATGGACCAACTTCACACTATTTATCAAATAACATCATGCATTAAAAAAAGTGTATAGATGTCTCACTATGTATGTGCATGAATTTATAAACACCACCTTCATTTATCTTCTATATATAAAACGTTTTTCTTTGCAAAAGACATACACACCCCTTTCATTTACCTTATTCATGAAGTACATATTATGAATCTCACATAGAACATACTAAAATTCTTATCCACAATTATATTATATGATACTTGTTCTTATTTTCTAACACATTCATGTGTAACAACATTCATACACATATATCATTCATTTTTCTCAATCTCCATCACATAATAAAATACATGATTCTTCTATCCTTATTTAATTTTCATATAATAGTATAGAGTGATTATATTTTTTTATACTTTATGTAACATATTGTGTATATATAAATAGGTTCTGGAAATCAAAACACCATAATGTGAGCACAAAGTCCAGATAATGAATAGAATGATTTCATGGAATCCATATGTGAACATAGATCTTTCTCAAGTCGCTATTACAGTCTCAAAATCTTTCTCAGATATGAATTCATCTCATATTTTCAAATGAAAATGTGTAGGTATTTATAGAGATTCCACACCAACTTAGTGTGTTATGCATATAACCTTATCTCATACTAAACTATCATGTGCTTCATGACCATAATAATTTTCATCATTACAAAACACATCCTCTACATTTTATTTTTTCATTATGTTTCTTAGATCATTTTATAATAATAAAAGTAACATGATGCTTTGTTGTTGATATATTATCTATGAATATTAAATATAATGACCACAATATCTTCATTAGATCATATATTGTTTTTCCATGAATAACCTGATGAACAACACTTCTGCTATACGAAAATTATATTAATCAATGGAAAATGGTAGAAGATGAATACAGTAGCAATCAAATCTCTCATTCAAATATCAGCATATTACTTTAACTAATTATTATTGTTTAATAATTGATAAATAGTAACCAAATTATTTTATCCCATGTTACATCTCACCTCAGTTTGGAACCACTTTATATGTAAATGTGTTCTCATTCCTCAGTAGATGTGAGTATTGGGTGTTCTCCCAACAACTTTTGGAACTGACCTATACTAGGCATTATCCCACCATGTTTCCCTATATAGTGGAACCACTATCTTCTCCAATTCCCAGTTACCATTAATGGATTACCTATTCATCCAGCAAGATTGTTTGGATTTTTAATGACTACCTAAGTAGAGGACATGGACCCTATAAATGGTTATTATGGTTGGATATAATCTTAATAAATCCCAAAATGTGTTATCTAATTCAAAAAAAATTACAATCCCATTACAAGAAACCCAAATATAATATTAAGACATTCACCATGAAAAAAAAATATTTATTTTCTTTGGTATTTATTAATTTCACTACATATTTACCATGATTTAAATAATGTGTCATCATCAATACAGTTATTTAAAATTAAAACTAGTTAAAAAATCATCAAAATCCATTTGATGATGTGTCTATGAAAAAAATCATCACTCATATGTTTACATCATCTTCATATCAATTCAACCATACTCATTTAACACAAATTAAATTCAACTCATAGGTCACTTCAATATCCCCCACTGGAATTTTTTATATGCCACCAAAACCATCAAGGTTAATATTTATTTTTTACATTATCCCTCTTATTAATAGAGAATAAAAAGACCATGTAAAGGAAATCAGTTATCATCAATCATCATATTCCCCAATTAAGATGATTCCACATATTTTCTTTTGTAATGATCCATAGGAACACTACTCTTAGACTATATAGGAAAACCCAATGTTGAAAACAAAAGTCAACAACCAAGGTTATAAATTATGTAAATTTGAAAACATACATGTAATATGAATCTCAGGTTATTCTCACTACATCCATTAGAGCTACTCAGTAAAGTATTTATTAAACTAGATTTATATTGTAGTCATATAAACCAACACATTTGAAATTTTAGGTGAAAAAATATATATACCATTTTTATCTAAATATCAAATCTATTAAGATTATATTTTTTCAATAAAATTAATATTATAAATTTGAGAGTGATTATAAAATAACAAATATTTGTTAATATTTGAAAAATTAAATCATCTATTATCCTGATTAAGATTTGATTTTATTTTATTTAGTTCCCTACATGTTAGTAAAAAAGAAAATATTTCTAGGAATAAGAATATACCTATTCTTTCTATAGAAATAACATATAGGCTAAGAGTTTCCTCTCATCCTCGATTTAACATTATTCTTTTCATTCACTGATTTTTAAGAGGTCATCTTATATTTTATACTCATCATAGTTTTTATATTCTCATTCCCTTGATTCTTAAGATTACTACCAGTAACTGACTTCTGATGATATTCAACATTCTTTTCTAAAATATTACGGTTACCCTTAACTATGGAATCAATTTGAGCTATCTCTATTATTTTATCTATTTTCATTTGATCTGGAAAAAATTTCAAATATTCATTTTCTTTTCATTCAACTATTTTTGGTGACTCATAGTAAGACTTATATATAAATGACTAGCACTCTTTTTTCAATCATATTTTTCTCTTTTATATAAATATATGGAACATCTAGAGGTAATTTACTCAGGAATATATGTTCAATATGACCTTCTATTATGATTCATTAAATAAAAAAAATTATGAATTTATACATGCTCTATATTATGAAATTGGATGTATTTACAGACACTATTTTCATTATTTTATAAGTAGTTCTCAACTTTTCACTATAGTGTCCCATGGATCATGCATATTTACTTTAAATGACAAATTTTACCAAAAATAGTAGGCTTTATAACCATGATTTCCACAAAACTGGTAATTTTATTTGAACTGTGATCCTTTTAATTTTCTAACTATCATATATATGGAATTAATGATTTCACCATGTTATAAACCAAAGATTTTTTTTATAGTGTAAAATTTATTACTATATTCTTTAATTATACCCTTAATGTGGTAAAATTAACCTCTCTTGACTTCCTATCATTAGAGATTCACCTTGATTTTTAGAACCTTTCAACTTAATAGATTCAAATGACGAAGATTTTTTCTCAACATACTTATTGATGTGTTATATGTTCTTCATCAATCCATGTTGGGAAATCAAATATTTTGATTGTGTCACAGACTAGTCTTCCTCTTTCTGATTCGTCTTATATTAAAGATCATTCTAAATATTATCTAGATTATCTTACCTCAACCAATACTTCTTATTTTCATACACAATATCAAGAACTCTTCTATCATGAACCCCTTTTCGAAATATAATTTTTTATTTCCTTTTTCATGTTTCATGTTTCATTTTGTGATATGAGTTTTTTTCTCAATATAATCATCCAAATTTTCGTTCAACTTCCATTCAAGTTTTATTCTATAAACACCATCACCATAACTACATAAATAATTAGTGACTTTATAAACATGAGAAAATATATTGAGTTCATTTTCTAATGAACTTCTATATTATAAACTGGATTATGAATACATATGAATCAAATTCATATATCTATTATACGGATATTTATCCATCTTCTTATGCTATTTTATTGGTTTATGATGTTTCTCATTTTCAACATCATATTCTAATTCATCAATTTTCCTCATACAATTTAGGGAAATGTTACCAGTTCCATTATTTTTGTATAACATGTTTGGTTTATTATTTTTTCCAATCCATTATACCATTATAAATCATTTTGAAATTAGTTCAAAATAAATTATTATGGTATTCATCAACATCATCATCATTATATTCAGCTAATTCCACAACTTCCACATCACTGTGATAATTGTTTCTTGTATAATAAAAGCATATCTCCTATTTTAACTTATTTTTGAAAACCATAGCCTTTATAATTTTATAGTCTGTGAGTATGTTACATAACTCATCAAATTAAATGAGACCAATATTATCCTATTTAGGAACCTTTTAATCAAATATATTAGGGAAAATTTATACAATCCTTTTATCACTTGGATAATCTTCTATCATCTCATAAAATCCAATATTATAACTTAGTATCTTAGTATATATAATTAAATATTCATCATTTCATTTATTACCTATCATCTTAATATATTTAATCATTCTTTTCAATATTTGTGTCTTATCTTCCTTGAATTCAAGAAAAGTTTCATAAATATCTCTTAGTTTATCCTAGATCAGATTGGCATATTATAAATCGATCACTTTAACGTATAACTTTTTTTATAAATTCATTATGATAAAAATTTTATCCTTAAATTAAAATCTGAATTTATATTATACTAATGTGTCAAAGATACATCATCCAAAATATATTGGAAACAATCATTCCAAAATCTATCACTTCCCTGGAATGAGATGGAAGGAAAGGAATAATTTTCTTCCTCCATCCATGGAAGCTCTTTCAAACAAAAGTTGGTATTACTTGATTATTCCATTATGTATGAATCTCAATTTATAAAAAATTTATAAGATCATTATATGTGAAATTTCTCTAATTCCAATTGATGTACTAAAGGATCATTCACGTACCACTAATAGTTGGGGGGATTATGAATCAATGGTACACTATTTTACATATTAATTTTTTTATTCAAAAACTTTGAGTAGTTAATATCTTGATACCTCATATTTAATTATCCTAGTATCCCTCTAGGAAATAATAAAAAACAATCATAAAAAACATGGAATTTAAAAGGTTCATCAAAATGACCTAACCCTTGATACCACCAGTTTTTTCTTTTAATTGGAGACTCATCACTAAATGAAGGTGGTTACAACCTAGGAATTTACATTCTCATCAATATTCTATCTAATAGTGTTCCCTCTCTAGATTACCACCAGAAGTCAATAATTCCAACATGCAGTAGAAATAGTTGAGTTCCAAAAAAGAATATTTTTACATCACCCATAGTATTACAAACAATTTAAAAGATATCTCTAGAGTCCCATTAGAGAATTCAACAACTTTATAGTCCAATTGAATAATAAATATTATTTTTATGATAGTATTATATAATAGAATTGTCTCATTCATTATTAGACAACTTCTACCCCGCATGAACATCATGTCTTCCTCAAAAAACAATCCATATCACCAAATCATCATGTGTAGAATCTCTATGATCATACGAAATTTAGAAAAACATATTGATCCTACAAACTCTATAATTATCTTTAACTAATATAAATTTATCACTATACTCTAGCTACATGGGTGTATAACTTCTTAATTACTTCATGAAATCACTCTAAAACATCACTTCATATATGTGTAGTATTATTCATGATATATTCTTAAAATTCAATAAATTATGGTCATAAAAAATTATTGTGAATTATGAAATAAATAAAATGAAAAAAATCACAATATTACTCTTTGTTCAAAATATAGGAACAAAAGTGCATGGATGTATCACTGTGTATGTGGATTAAAGTAAACACATTGGGTTTATCTGAATTTATACTATGATACATTACACTTCATGAAAACTAAACACATACCCACAATATTTCTTATATTTAGGAAGAAAAAAGAATGAAACTCGAAAATAAGATACCCATCTTATACTACTCAAGTATATCACATGACACTTATGTTTCTTTCTAACTAATGCATGAAAAAAATACATTCATACATTGATATAATGCATTATTATAAATATCCTTCCTATAAAAAATACATGATAACTAAATCCTTACTTCATGTATATGAAATAGTATAGGTGGAATCTATTAAAAAATCATCTTTTAAAAAAATATTGTGGACATCCTGGTTCACAAAGTCAGAACACCATCATGTGATGACAAAGAACTAATCAATCCCATAATGAAATAAGGTAATCATTACATGAATATAGTGATATCTCATGTATCTATATTGGTCTCAAGTATTTATAGGATATGAATTTGGTTTATCATTGAAAATGAAACCATCATGGTATATATAGAGAATATCTACCACATCAGTTTTGTATGTGCACCACCTTAGCTTTCATCTACATAGCTCATTCCTTGTGACTATGATAATTAAAATCATTGTAAAATACATATTCTTTACATACATTTTTCATTTTAGTTTGATATGTGTATAATATTGAAAATTCAAATTACTCATATTTTTCATGTATTTTTTATATATTTTGTATGGATTATTTTTGAGACCACGTGCTGATATGGTGTTCAATTTCAAGGCCTGGTGTCCCCAGAATAAATTTTAAAAGATTATTTAATATATTAAATAGTACACATGTTTCATTCTAAAAATGTTGAAAAACAACTACCTGGTGTCCCATATCAGAAATATGAGGGAACTATTGAGTTCTAAAAGTAGATTTTACTATAGGTATAACATAACCTTTCTAAGTGCTAGGTATTTTTGGAAAATTTATCACAGTTGTAAAATAAGTGGAATAATTAAATAAAATTATTCTATTTTATCATTTTCACATCAACCTAAATATTTTCATTTTAGTCACTCTTAGGGAATAATTTTAAAGTTAGCCACATAACCATGAAATACATTGGAGTTCATTGGAGGGATTCTATTAGTGAAGGATGAATATACCAATGTTTAATAACTAGTGTGATACAAAAATAGAGGATATCACAAACTATCATGGTGAAAACTCATTCTACATCAACTCTCAATCCATCTCATTATAGTATATATATTTTTGGATTCACTCCCCATTTTCTATTTCTATAATGAAAGTGAAATAATCATCCAACCAATTGATTGTTAGATATACCATTTTGTATGATTGGATTATTGAAGGTAATTATTTGGAAAATTTATTAATGATTATTTGATAATTAACATTTATTGTACTGGTGGTGGATCAAGGTTAACATGATCATTGGTCGAGAAATTTTCCTAATGATTGTGGTAGTAAATTTCTTGCCTTTTTCTTCATTTATAATGGGATTTCTTCATTGTCACATGGTTTGACATCCATTGAGGATATAGATCTTTATTCACTTGTTTCATGGAATAATGGTCTAATGTAGTAGATCTAGTATTAAAATTTTGTGATAAAGGTGTGAAGATTGTATTGGTGATCGGATTAGACCGGATTTGAGACCCCTAATTCAATTGGGGCATGAAAATTGAAATAGGATGAACTGAAACCGATTTATGAATGGATTTGAAGGCTATATTTTTGTGTATGGCCATTGCAAGGATCAATACTATTGGATCCATGATTTATGGTGAGGTATATGAAGAGAATCAAGGTGGTCATAATGTGAGAATGAGTGGAAGGAAGAACATTGGTTTTTGAAAAAAACCCATCCACACGGCATGTAATTTGGGATTATGTGGAGTGTGGGTACCTCCTAAGGGTGGATAGGGCTTTGGGATGGATTTATGAACCAAATGGCATGTGAACCCATCACACGACTATTGAACACCTCCCAAACATCATGGAGTGTACCTTAGAGGGTACATTGTCCAGACCTAAGAGTACACATCCAGAGTCAATCCATGTCCTCCTACAAAGACACGACCAGGCTGGCATAGACATGGGATAAGATATGTAATGTTACATATGTATAATACATGGGAAGCCACATGTCTTGTGCTATTACATGGATATAGACATGGTTGTGTTTTTTTATACAAGAAGTACCATGGGTTTAAGGGATATGACATGTACCCCTACTCACACTATGTACTATTTAAATTTTTTCTTGCAACCATTTTCCTAATAATCATAGACATTTTTATTTTAGGTACAATCCACATATCAATTCTTTAAATATTACTTTGGAATGATCTAATACACATAGGAATGAAATCCTCTCAACAATGATTCATGGATATGGAGGATTAAATTCATCCATGAGGCCCATAGTAAGATCCAATATTCATCTTCTTTAACTATCAAGAGTTCTTAGTGTTTTTTATCCAACACTATGCAGATGTCGATCCATTACTTAGAAGGTCATTCCATGTTGTGTTTTTTATACCATATGGAATTGTGTGTGATCCTCATCTATGTATCATATCTATTCAAACATTAACTATGTACTTCTAATGGTGATACCCAATGAGAACTACCTATCGTATGGACACCATTAGTTCTATCTAACATGCGGAGTGTGTTTTCCCATATGAGTTATTTTAGGAACATTATAGCTATATTACTATTATAGTATTATATTTATTACATTAACATTACATTGTGTGTCTTTTTTGAGTATATAAATATATTCTTGTTATATGAATTATAGAAATATACGTGTGTAGATCTTACGATTATTCCATTATGGAATATTTTTTTTGGTGTCTTAATTGGAATTTCTATACTCAACACTTAATGAGATTTTCCCGCATGTGTTGTATCTTGTGAAGATAATTGACATATTGATAGAGTTATAGATAGACTAGGTCTAGATGGTTCATAGTGTGGAAAGATATACCGAGGTATTTTCTTGGTTTATAATGACTACATTACCTATAAATATATTTATGTTAGAAATGTTTTTAGAATCATTGTGTTGGGATTCTATTGTTCCCTATTTACATTCCTTTACATCCTATCGTACTTTGTTTGTGTGATTTAGATCTATTAATGCATAGTTGTTCAATTGATTTTACATTTTAGAATTTTATGGGCATGAATATGTGTACATGTGTACATTTACATAGAATAAGGCATATTATGTTAGTGATATTGATACACGGAACAAGACACCAGACCCTGGAATATTGGAGGTGGGATTAGGGACTCATGGCATAAGACCCATTAAAACGGGTTGTAGAAGGGTTGTATCTGAGGTAGTCAGTTCTACTATTCGACCAGATACTATGATATTAGTTTTGGAAAACAATGTGACGTGCTTTGATGTTATATCTTAGTCCATGTACTCTAATTCCAATGTGATAGATTATATATGAACATACCAGGAATCGAAAAACACTCTTCTCAACCTGGTACCTATGAACACTAGTTTGTAGGGAAAAATGGTACATGCATCATATTGGAATTGGTCATGGTTTCCATGTTGGGAGTGATTCACCACTATAGATATTCTCATTGTCCTTTCTATATCTTGAATATATTAGGATGCCTCCACGATGAAACCCAACTAGTATTTATTATTAGGATCATGAGGTTGACTCCTTGAATGATGACATATCGATTCATAGACTAGTTCTATAGATGATTCCCCAAGATGGTGTAATAGATATACCACCACCTATTGATTAGTATATTGTACCTTCAGTTTCATGTGATGAGGTGTGTATACTAAACACACTTCATGAGTTTCAGTGATAGATAACCATAGTGTTCTAATGTGAGATCGGCCCACAAATGGACGTGGACTGTCCTGAGGTAGTGGCGCAAATTTTTCATCTGTTCAAGAAATCAAAAAATTGGATGGTGCTTCTAGTGGTGAACCTTATCCTTGGATGAACATAATGAAAGTTGGGGTTAGTGATCCAACATCATAGTTAGAAAACTCTTTCATTCATAGAGTTTGAGTTCCTAGTCTGAGATGAGTTCTCTCCAACTATGTTTAGGGAAGTATGTATCCAAGAGATTCAATAGAATAGAAAGGTTAGAATGGATGTAATTGAGTATTTTAATGTAATTTATGAGGTATTATGTATTCATCTTAGGTATAGAATGTCTACCTACAGTTCAGGCCCATATTGATTTTTTCAAGAGAAGGATGTGGTGTGATAGCAACGATATGGCCATATATTCTATTACCAGATAGCAGTAATCCGAATTAGTGTAAATTAGACTTAGGTATAAGAGGGTGTATCAAATTACACATTAATTTTCTAGATTTACCCTTGGTGTAGTAGATATTTTGAGTTCTCTGTTTCCTATAGTTGTGGGAAAATGTGAGTACATCTTCATGGAGTATGTTCCATGTTTACCTCCCGCTGAGAGATGAATTTGGAATTGATCTACACCCCAAGAAAACATCGATATATGTGCCAGTATAATTTATGGATCACATAGTTATTGAAGATATGAGGGTGTATTTGGAAGACTTATCAATGAAAGGCTTTGTTAGACTAAAATTTTCACCATGGGAAACTATAGTTATGTTTTCCAATATGGAAGACTGGACCTTGAGATTATGTGTGGACTACTGATGCATGAATCAAATGGTCATGATGAAAAAACACCCACAAATTGAGGATCAATGACCTATTTGATCTGTTTAGAGGGGAAATATGGTTCTCAATGGTTTACCACATGTCATTATATCACCAGTTATGGGTACCAGATGAGGGTATTCTAAAGACGACATACAGACGTTGTTGTGGTCAATATGAGTACCAGGTGCTACCTTTTTGGGTCACAAACACCCAAATAATGTTCCTGGGTCACATGAAGCAGCTCATCAAGCCTTTACATGATTGGTTCATGGTCATCTACATCGATCATATCCTTGTGTACATTTCATCCTATGTGTATCACATGAGTCACTTGCGGATGGATCTTGATGTACTCTTATAAAAGTTTCATTATGGGCACACTAGGCCATAGTATCACACCCTGTCTTAGTACCTGATCTAAAAAATATTCCATACAATATCTAAAAATAATACATGAAAATAAATTCATCATTGAATTCTCCCCAAATTGAAGATTTATGTTCTGAAAAACCTAAACAAGGGATACATAATGAGATGTGGGTAATGAGCCTGAATATGAAACTCAAACTCTAATGTTCCCTATTTGAGACTCACATTCTTCCACTAGACATGCACTAATAGAATAACTAACCCATAAATGATATTAAGCTTCTAATCCTCAATCTCTACCGGGTACTCAGTAAAGGTATCTCTATCCACATTGTACATCACTACCAGTTGATAATCTGTGATGGTTCATACATGTACCTCCCTAGATGTGAAACATAGAAGATGTCATTTTACTAGTCTAATTTTGGAGGTAGAGATAAGAGGTAATCCACCTCTCTAACTATATGTAGTTTTTGAAAAGGTCCAATGAATATTAGAGATTACTTTCTAACCTGCCCAAATTTCTGTAATTCCTATCGTGGTGAAACCCATAGGAACACATGGTATCCATCCTCAAAATCCAAATGCCTTCATCATCTGTCAACATAAGACTTCTTATGTCTATATGTAGTCCTGATCACATCATATATGATACTCATCTTCTTGTTAGTATATTTCACCAACTCTAGTACCATGAGTTCTAGCTCTCTTAGATCATTCTAGAAAAGTGGTGACCTGCGATTTTATATGTACACAGTCTTGAATGGTGCCATACCAATGGTGGAATGGTATCTATTGTTTTATTCAAACCCCTCTAAGGAAATTTGGTCCCCCAATTATTGAAAATGTCCCACACTCAAGCCCACAACATTTTCTACAAGACCTAAATGGTCTACTTCATATGGACAAAAGTTTGGGGGTGAAACTCTATTATCAAGAGTAAATTATTCCCAAATTTCTCATGTAATTCCTTCCGTAACTGAGATTTTATTAAACCATCATGGTTATAAATATCATCGATGTAATTCTATAGATTCAGACTATCTCATGCATGTATAGGAGTCACAAGTTCTATACTGAACTCTTCTCCAGGATTGCTATGAAATGGGCCAACATGTTGAGTCAATCAATGATCATTGAGATGGAATCATGTCCCCTAGATGTATGTGGTATTCCCATGATGTATTCTATGGATATCCTAACCTACTTCAATTATGGAACCTCAATGGGTTGTGGTAAACCCATAGGAACATGGGGCTCAACCATCACATTCTGACATGTATGGCATCAAGAGACAAACATGGTATCTCCCTTCTATATCCCTAGCTACAAAAACTGTTGTACGAGGTCATGGTGTATATTTTCCTCAAATGGAATACAACCAAAGGAGATGTATGAATCTCTCTAAGAAACACATCCTTCAATGTCCCTAGTTCCATCTTGTTTCAATTGAAGAGAACTATATACTATCAAAAAAAATTAAAATCCATCAAGATAATGTCCAGTGGATATCCGAGTACATAGGTCCTCATAGTCAACATCTCAAAGATGTGAATCCTTGAATCACTATGAAGGTGGAGGTGTAACAACTATTGGAATGTGTAAATATACTCCTTCACCATCCATAATTTATAACTAAACTAAGTCCAAATTCTCAAACTCATCTTTCAGTAATTGTGGATAAGATCTCATTTTGAGAGAATCTACTACCATGTACCCCTTCCTAGGAGTATTAAAAATATAAAAATCATAATCCTAGAGGAAATCTAGACATAACATCAACCTTGAGTTAAGAACATTCTGATATAAAATATAATTAAGAATCTTGTGATCATAATATATGATAAACTTCTTTCCATATGGGTACTATCACCATATCATTAGTGTAAAGACTACTAATACAAACTCAACATTGTGGGTCGAGTAGTTCTTCTCATGTGGTCTCAAATGTCATGAACCATTGTAAATCAAAACTTTACTCTAAATCATAACACTACCAATACCTTCCTGATGCATGTCAAAACACTACATACTTGACACCCTCCTCTAGAAATATCAAGATGGGATTGCTTGTCAATATCTACTTCAACTGCTGAAAATCAATATGGATCCACCCTGTCCACAAAAAATGATGCCCCATTTTGGTCAATGTTTTCATGGGTTCTTGTATCTTAAAGTAATCAAGTATCAATATCTGGTAATTTCATACCAATCAAAGTAATATTGACACCTTAATCATGATATTGGTTGTCTCAAATGTTTACATTGCCTAGAACATGGTCTGGTCCACCACCACACCATCCCCTGATATAATATGTCCGTAAAAATTGACCTCCTAAATCCAGAACTGACACTTCGAGAGCATCACATAACATTTTTTCTCTCGGAGTGTGTCCAAAACTATCCTCCAGTGTCTTTTGAGCTCCTCCTTAGACACTGAGTACATAAGGATATCATCAGTTAAGAATACCACAAATCAGTTTAAAAATGGTTGGTAGATCCAGTTAATCGGTCCCATGAGTACTAATGGGGAGGTCTTCACACCAAAAGAAATCACTATGTACTCATATTGATCATAATGAATCATTAATTTCATCTTAAGCACATTCCTATCTCATAAATTCAATTGTTGATAGCCCCACTAGAGGTGAAGCTTTGAAAAATATTGTTCGACTCTCAGTGTGATCAATGAGGTCGTCGATCCTCATTAGTGGGTATGTATTATTCATGGTTTCCTGATTCAAGTGAGGTGTGAGAAAAAAATAAGGTATAAACCGAAAGTGATTTTTGAATGGATTTGAAGGCTAAATTATAATGAATGTCCATATCAAGGCTGGTCTAGGAGGGATCTGTGATTTTTTATGAGGTCAAGAATGAGAATTGAGGCAGTGTTAGCACAAGAATGAATGGAAGGAAGACCCCAGGCTTCGAGAAAAACAAGATCCACCCAATATCTAATCTAGGATTACATAGAGTGTGGAGACCTCTTATAAGAAACTTTGGTTTGAGGATGTAGTTATGGATCACACGGTGTGTGACCCTATGAAACTACTTGTGATCACCTCCCATATGGCTTGGTGTGTACCTCAGAGGTTACATGGACATGGATAGAGAGTACATATTCATATTCACAATGTGTTACTCTTATATAGAAATGACTAAGATAGAATGTAGACCAGCTAAGTTGTGAATTGCTAGAATGGAAACCTCACTCCTTGTACAGTTACATGAACATAGACATAGACATGTTCCATTTTCATATGTAGGACATGAGGTTAAAGGGACATGGAATGTACCCTTAACACACACCATGTACTCTTTAAATTTTGGATTGAGTCACTTGTCTCTGTATCTTGGACATGGTTTGATAGGGTATTTTCCCCATATCCATTCCAATGGGATTATTATGGGATTGTCTAAGCCACATAGGACAATGATCCCTTTAGTAAGAATTCCTAGATAGAGTGTTTTGAATCCTTTTGTTATTCTTAGATTGAGATAATCTATTCATTTTCTTGAACTAGGTGGAGTTCTTGGTATCATTATACCCAACACTACATGGGGGTCGATCCTATACTTAGTGTGTTATTCTAGTTTATTTTTTGGTATACCCCATATCCTTGGGTGTGGTCCAAAAATATGTATCATATATCTTAATACATTTTTCATATACTTATATTTGTGAGACTCAATGAGAACTACCTATAATGAGAACTTCATCAGTGCTATCTAATTTGTGGAGTTTGTTCTCCTAGAAAAGTTTGTTGTGGATATTTAAAGTTAGAATCCTTGGCTAACATTATAGTTGTGACAGAAACATTAAAGTGTGTTTCTTTGATTAGTATATCTAGATATTCTTGTTATATTAATTGTATATTTATACCGATGTATATCTATATTTCATTAAATTGTAGTATGCATTTTGGTTTCGCGGTGTTCTTCTATGTATTTTTATACACACCCCTGCACATGATTTTCTTACATGTATCATGTCTTGTGTAGATGATCGAACTATTTCTAGAGTCTTAGTTAGACGAGGAACATATGTTCTTTAGTGAGACCATAAATACCAAGGTACATTGATGTGGTATCATTACATTAGTCCCTATCTTTACATTCATGTTGGACTAGTTTTCAGACTCTTTATAGTGGGCTTGTGTTTGGACTAGTTTACTTTCCTTTAATTATTTTCATTATATGGTTGTGGGATTTAGATTTATGCATACATTTTTGTTCAGTTGTTTTATAATTTTAGCATTGTATGGTCTGAGAGATGTGTCTGAGTGTATAGATACATAGGCTACGACCTCCCATAATAATTATATACCTACTCAGAGATAGTCTCCAACCCCTATACTCTTAGAGTAATTGTTAGGAAGTTTCTGCATGATCATCATTTGGATGAGTCATGATAAAAATCATTTTCATAATGATTAAATGATTTTCAATTCTCCAGGAAGATAAAATGGAATGATCACATTATCATGGATCAACCATAAGTGTTTTTTCGTAAAAAAATTAAAATCACTTCCAAAACATGTATATTACTTTGACTAAAGATAAGAGGTAGAATTTTAGTTATGTATCGATTGAATGGATTAGACATATATCAAAAGAGAGATGTATTTTATCAATAATTTTTAATAATGGATTAACAATAATGAAACACCTATTAAACACAGTAGTTTTTACCTTTGTATAAAAGAAATTTATATTTAAATGTATTCCCTTTTCTATGAATATTATATTGTGGTGTTTTCTCTCAATATCAGATGACACCTACCCATGAAATATCTTTAGTTTAGTACCACTCTACATGGTGGAACATCCTCTCATTCACCACACCTAGCCTCCCACAACATCTTACATATTCCTCCACCACGGCTGGATGATGGCTGAATACGAACCTACGTAGTGCTTGTATTTCCATCGTGTGGCTAGTGTGGTGGGGTATATTTTTAATAAAGTCCAAAAGAAATCATCATATAGTTCGAACATAATTTTCATTCCATACATTCCACCAAAATGTATTATTAAAACATCCCAAGTAATATATATATATTCCATTGGTTTTCCTTAATTTCTCTTTTTCATTAGCATGATGTAAATAATTACTGCATGTCAAAATAATTCATCAATCATAATACCAGTTTAACAATTTTCACAATTATGTTGAGGATGATTATATAAATATCCTCATCATCTCTTCCTGAATCACATATTTTCATCATATTCATATCAATTCAACCATCCTTATTGACAAAAAATGAATTTCAACTTAAGGAGAACTTCACTATGAATGTCCTTTAACCCCCTGTACAATAAATATGTCCATAAAAATAAAATAATCTATAAAATTATTCATATATATCATTATTTACTATGTTAATAAATAATTATTTATTACATGTATATTTTTTTCTATTTTCATCATTGGGTTTTTGGTGGTTGGGATTATTTCATACTAGTTTTGTTATGGGGATGATGGTCCTCATTAGTTGATTAATTTTTTTTCATTTTTAGATCAATAAAGGTAGTGAAATCATTTTATCATTATGATTTATAATGTTCCATTTTAATTTGATGGATGATATGGGAAGGGTTCTCAAGAATGTAATTCATAGTGTTAATGTTTTTGGATACTTTATATATACAAATGATTTACATTAAAATGATCATTATTTTTTGTTTTACCATTAAAAACATAATAAAAATAAAACATAGTATTTAATATCATATATTATTATACATTATGTTTTTATACTCATCCATGAGTGTCACGACTAGCCTTCACCAAGATGAGAGAAGGGATAAAAAACTGTCAGACACTTCCTTCTTCAAGTTGAAGGAGAGATAATGAACCTGAGTCCCATATTCAATAGGCCCGAAAGTGGCGACTAGAACCAAGGGTATAGAATCTCATGTAATATGGAAGGCATTACACTTTTTATAGAAAATATCGGGAGATAAGATGGTAAATATTAATAACTCCAAAAGCTAAAATTAAAAGTAAAGCCCAAAATCCATTCCCATTTGCATGTTCAAAATAAACTGATACAAGGTACAAGAAAACTCTGAAGAAAAAGTACCAAGGAAAGAAAAATGAAAATGACAAATATCCTGACGTCTGAGCTAGTAAGGTCTGGCATAGTACTCAAGGTCCTCCTAGAAACCTGAAAGCAATTTATTATATGTAGGGTGAGTACATAGGTATACTCAGTAGAAAATAACAAAAGCTCTCATGCACATGTGGGGAGGAATTATAATGCCCCGTGAGAAATAGAGATAACTAAAGCACCTAGAAAGAAAACTATCCACCCAGCCTCACCAAGGCACACTCCCCAAATAATGCAAGTCAGGTAAAGTAATAGTAAAGGTACATTGATGTTTGGTTACCCTGCACCACTTTCCCAGAAGTTATTTAGAACATCCTACGCATTAGACCTCCCCCACAAGTTTCACTACAGTCCCACTTCCGCCACAACAACAACCTTATGGGCCACCACAACCACGCATCCCACCCGCGGACACTTAGGCCACCGCAACCACCCATAACCACGCCCGTAGACACCTAGGCCACAATAACCACCTCCATGCCCGAAGATACCTAGGCTAATACGACCACTATCTTTCCTGAAGACACCTAGGCCTCATCCCAAAGACACTAGGGAAGAAAACCTGCCCGCACACACCTGGTCCAACCCCCACCACACACCCTACCTGAAGATTCTTAGTCCATAATGAACCATAGGCTATCACATGATACTCGAGAAATGTTAGGCTACCTGGGAGAGGGAGAATATAGGAGACAATAACCAGTCACTCATAAGAATGTTGAGAAAAACACCCTCCCCCTTGAAATGGGGGTGTTCGGCATGAAGTGGTCAACATGGGTGGGGTGAGAATAAGAAACACAAGAACTAATGATGTGAGATGCACAGGGTGGCCCTGATCTTAATGGCATAGGGCGGCGGTTGAAGTATATGGTTTGGGGATAAGTGGAGGATGATGGGTACAGATAGTGGATGCATGTAGTCAATCAATGCTATATGGAGTGCGACCTACTACTTAGACAACACACTCAAGGGAGGGATGTGATGGCCAATACACAGAACAACGCACTTTGGTTGAGGCACAGAATTGGGGGATTTGTGATCTTGGATCAACAATCTAACTTGTATATTGATAAAAAAAGAATGCACAATAGCTAGGTGAAAATCCGGGACAATCCTCACACAATGGAGAGAAACAAATCATAAGCTCTCAATTAAATCTTGAATGCCATAAAAGTGCCATGGGGAGGCTATTTATAGCCAAGGGGGTGGTACAATAGTCAAGGGTCTAATACCCTAAAGTCATAAAGGCTAAACTACTTTGTTCCCTTAAATTCAAAAAGATAAATCCTACCAAAGACTTTTGGATAAGTGACACACAACTTTCCAACTATAGCCCATAGGATTTTACTTTGAGTACACAGCCCACCAGATTTTACTTTGGTGTCCAAAGATGCCGTTTCTAGAATCCTCCATGTGGGCAAGGCTTCCAAATTCGTGCAACCATGTGGTCCATGCTTTAAGCATCATGTTTGGGCTTGAATAAGTGAGATAATAGGCCCATTTTCTCCATCCATGCAAGGTAAGACCCATTAGGCCTTTAATTAAGTGAGATGAGCTCCCATTGTTGAATTCAACCTCTTTAATCTCCCACGCGTCATCAGGCCATGAAAATCCAACTCCTCCACTCGGGTAATCAACTCGGTGCCTTCAACATGGTTCGCATCATCATCCCCCTCTTGAAAAGGATTCTTCCTCGACTCTTCATCCACTACACCCAAAAAGAGAAATATCAGAGAAATTTAAAGTGGCACTTAGACCATACTCACCTGGAAAAGCAATCTTGTAAGCATTGTTGTTAATCTTCGCAAGAACTCGGAAAGGTCCATCGCCACGTGGCATGAGTTTTTATTTCCTCTTGTCGGGAAATTTTTCCTTCCTCATATGAACCCAGACAAGGTCACCGAGCTCGAACAACTTTTTCTTGCGACCCTTGTTTGCATGATCATTGTGTTTCTCTATCATCCGCTCAATATTTATCCTTTCCTTTTCTTGGATTTTCTTGATGAATTCGGCACACTCTTTCGCATCCATATTAGCAGCTTCCTGCAAAGGAAAAGGAACTAGATCAATAGGGGCAAGGGGTTTAAAGCCGTAAACAATTTCAAATGGAGAATATTGAGTATTGGAATTATTGGCCCTGTTATATGCAAATTCCACATGTGGCAGACACTCCTCCCAATTCTTGATGTTCTTCTTCACAATAGTTCGCATAAGGGATGACAGTGATCGATTCACCACCTCGGTTTGTCCATCGGTTTGTGGATGACAAGTAGTGGAAAATAGTAACTTCATTCTGAGTTTTCTCCATAATGTCTTCCAAAAGTAGCTGAGGAATTTTGTGTCTCTATTGGACACATTCATCCTTGGCATTCCATGAAGTTTGACTACTTCCTGAATGAAAAGTGTTGCAATGTTAGTGGAATCATCTATTTTGTGACAAGGAATAAAATGTGCCATTTTTGAAAACCGATCCACTATAACAAAAATGGAATCTCTCCCCCTCTTGGTCCATGGTAACCCCACAATAATGTCCATTGATATATCCTCCCATGGGGTGTTGGTAATTGGGAGAGGAAGATATAGTCCATGTGGATTCATTTTCGATTTGGATTTATGGAAAACAATGCACTTTACCACAAATTTCTCAACATATCTAGATATCCTAGGCCAATAAAAATGCTCACTAATAACACTTAGAGTTTTTGAAACACCAAAATTCCCCATTAAACCACCCGAATGTGACTCCTTTAGTAAATGTAAATGGATAGATCAATTAGGAATGCAATGCTTATCAATCTGGAATAAGAATTCATCATGTAAGTAGAAATTTTCCCAAAAAACTCCAGGTTTAAAATGTTCATAAGGTTCTCTAAAATCACTATCAGTGGCATATAAATCCTTAATGTATTCAAATCCAAGGATTTTTGAATCCAACAAGGATAAAATGGAATATCATCATGAAATTGCATCAGCCACAGTATTTTCTTCACCATTTTTATGCTTGATGAAATATGGAAATGATTCAATGAATTCCAGCCATCTAGCATGTCTCCTATTTAGTTTATGTTGGCTCCGAAGGTATTTAAGAGCCTCGTGATCAGAATGGATAAAAAATTCTTTAGGCCAAAGATAGTGTTTCCATGTCTCTAGCACTCTAAACAATTCATACAACTCTTTATCATATGTAGAATAGTTTAGATTTGAGCCATTTAACTTCTCACTAACGAAAGCAATAGTCTTACCTTCTTGCATAAGTACTCCTCCTATGCCAATTCCGCTTGCATCAAATTCAATTTCAAAGGTCTTACCAAAGTCTGGAAGTGCAAGTAGAGGGGCTTGGGTGAGTCTCTCCTTAAGATCATTGAAGGCCTTCTATTGAGTTATCCCCCATTTGAAAGGAACATTCTTCCTTGTCAACTCATTCAACGGTGCTAATAATGTGCTCAATTCCTTCACAAATCTCTTGAAAAAACTATCAAGCCCATGAAAACATCTTACCTGTCCAATGGAGGTTGGAGTTGGTCATTCTGGTGTTGCTTTGATCTTTTCAGTGTCAACTTCAACTCCATTACCGCTCACAACAAATCCATGGAAAAAAATATTATCGAGGAAAAATTCACACTTATTGATGTTTCCAAACAAGTTTTATTTACAGGACACTTCTATGGATTTTCTTAAGTGAACTATATGTTCATGCAATGTCCTACTATACACAAAAATATCATCAAAGTAAACTACCACAAATTTTCTAATATATGCACGTAAGACATGATTCATTAACCTCATAAATGTGCTAGGTGAATTGGTGAGACCGAAGGGCATGACTAACCATTCATAAAGTCCATGTTTTGTCTTAAATTTTTTTTTCCACTCATCTCCTTCTTTCATCCTAATTTGATGGTAGCCACTTCTTAAATCAATTTTTGAGAAAATAGTTGAACCATTTAATTCATCTAGCATATCATCTAACCTTGGGATAGGATGACGATACATGACTGTGATGTTATTGATGGCTCTACAGTCAATGCACATTCTCCATGTTCCATACTTCTATGGTACTAGAAGAACCAGTACCGCACAAGGAATAAGGCTCTCTCTCACATACCCCACATTCAACAACTCTTGAACTTGCCTTTGAATTTCTTTTGTCTCCTCTGGGTTGGTGCAATATGCTGGGAGGTTCGGTAGTGATGCTCCAGGTATGAGGTTAATTCTATGCTCAATACCTATAATGGGTGGAAAACTAGGTGGCACCTCTTTAGGAAACACATATTCAAATTCCTACAACAAAGACTCAACAACATGTGGAAAAGAAGATGTTAAGTAGTTAGTGTTCAACATCACTTCTTTGTACATATGTACTAAGAGATTTTGTCGAGGAATCAAATATTCCTTTACCTCACTCTTTTTTGCCAACATCACACTTTTCTCTCCTCTCAAATCTTTTTCCCCTCTTGATTTTTCTTTGCTATCCATTTCTTTTCTTCTCTCATTTTCTATTTTTCCCTCATTCTCTCCTTTTTCATTTTCTCTCTTTTTTCCTCATCACTCTTTTTTTTATTTTCTCTCAAAATGTGATCTTCCATAATTTTCTTGGGGACATGGGGTTTAGGGTTTTAGGTTTCCCTCAGAGTACAAAAGTGTGACGGTTCAAGAAACCATCATGAGTAACAAGCCGATCTTACTGCCATGGTCGACCCAACAGCAAGTGGCATGCCTTCATAGGAAAAATGCCGCAGAATACCTCATCCTTGTATTTACCAATGGATAACAATACCTTCACCTGTTTGGTAACCTTCAGCTCTCCACAATCATTCAACCACTGAAGCCAATATGGATGTTGATGCTTCAAAGTAGGAAGTCCCAACTTCTCTACTAACTCGGTGCTAGCAACATTACTACAGCTTCCTCCATCAATAATAACACTACATACCTTCCCATGGATCTTGAACCATGTATGGAAAAGGTTCTCCCGCTGCTCCTTCTCTCCCACAGTCATTTGTGTTCTTAGAACTATCCTAGTGACAAGAATCTCACCATCTTCTGCACACTCTCCACTATCAATTTCTGGAGATTCTTCCTCCTCCTCTTCCGTGCTCTCTCCACCGGTCTCCCATTCTCCATACCTGTTGATGGTCATAGTGCGCCGATTTGGGCACTCACTAGCAATGTGACCCATTCCTTGACATTTGAAACTCTGAATATCCCGATTCCTAGTTTGGTTAGCCTCAAAAATATATTTCTTAGGTGGAGGAATTACCTTGTCACTTTTGTGATCAACCAACTCTTTTTCCTTTGATGGTTCTCCAATCTCCTTCCTCGGATTTCTCCATGGTGTGAAAGGGGTAGTGGGTTTCCTCATGTTGCTCCTCCGTTTGATTTCTTGTTCAATCTTGGTGGCTTGGTGGATCATGTCTTGTATCTCTACATGGTGGTACATCTCCACATGATCTGCAATCTCCCCATTGAGCCCATGTAAAAACTGTGCCATGGTTGCCTCTGGATCTTCCTCAATATTTTCCCGAATCATGGAAATTTGCATCTCCTTATAGTAATCATCTACGATCTTACTCCCTTGGTTGAGCCTCTGAAGTTTGTTGTGGGGATCTCTATGGTAGTGTGAGGGAACAAAGTTCTTCTGCATGGCAGACTTCATGTCTTCCCGTGTTTGGATAGGACATCCTCTATATTGGGATCTCTCCTTTTGAACTTGATCCCACCATATTAATGCATAATAAATGAATTAAAGGCTGCAAGTTTTACCCTTTTCTCCTCAGAATAGGTATGACAAGAAAAGACTTGCTCGATCCGCATATCCCACTCTAAGTATGCTTCCAGATCGCTTTTCCCATGAAATGAAGGGACCTTCACCTTGATCCTGCCAAGTTGGTCATCATCATGTTTTCTCCTTTGTACTCCTCTAGGTTGTTGGTACAACCTCCTCCTTTGCGGGACATCCTCAAAATCACCATCAAGGTTATCCATCTCCTACTCCATGATGTGGGGTCGATGTGGTGTCAGAGCTTGTCGTGGGTTATCATGGACCATCCTTGGGCTTGGTTGATTCTCCAGGTTATCAATCCTCTCATGTAGCATCTCCAACTTCCGATCAAGAAGCTTCTCGAAGTGGCTCAACAAAGCTTGCATTTGTAATTGCATTGCTTCGGGTGTGGGAGATCTACTTCGACTTCCTTCATCGCTAACATGAGAAATTTTCTTCCCACGATCTTCTTCCATGATATGTTACACAGACGCAAACACACACGGGGAGAAACACACGCACAAGGATACACACTCACTCACACGCGTGAGATGTACAGACACACGCACACAAGATTTACACACTCACGCACACAAAGATACACACTCACACACGCAAGACATACACACTCACGCAAACAATCACACACACACTTACACACATGAGATTTACACACACACACAAAATATTTTTTTGCTTATTTATCTCCACTCTCAACACTCAATTTAAATTCCAATCTCTTATGAAATACCTTGTTTGGAATGATCACGTGCCACTAATCCTTCCCAAACCAAGATTGTGTTGGAGGATGGTTTATCACAACCCGTTTGAGTGGTAATGGCTAAAGGGTGAAAAGAGGGTGGAAAATGGATAAGGGTGAGTGGAAAAGGGGGTAGAAAGGTGGTATTTGGGTTTTTCCCGATTGTGAAAGATAAGAAAAATTAATAACAATATGATCAAAATACATAATGGGGATGAAGAAAAATGATGGAGAAAGTGATGTGCAGATATGGAAAATGCGAATAATGTAAAGCACGATGATGAAGTAATTGTATCCGCTTTTTCTTCTTCTTTTTTTTCATCAAATATCCCCAAAAAGTGTTGTGCTTGGAGTTTTAAAGAACAAGATGATGAACGGAGAGTAAGACAATTTTTTTAAAATCTCTCAAAGAAAATTACGTGATTAATTTTGAGAAGCACAAAATGATGAGTTGAGATAATTTGATTGTTTTTTTTCAGATACAAATCACATATAGCGAATTTAACGTGAAAAGATGATGGATGAACAATTGAATCAATGGGAAAATATTTCAATCTTTCACAACAAAGGCTAATTCTTGGGTCTTTCAAAGCAAAGGTTTTTTTTGAATGGGTGGATAATAAGGAAAGAAAAGAATGGTAAGGGGCAAAAGAAATATAAATGAAGGGATAAATGACTACTGTGTCAATCATCGCTCTGATACCAACTAATTTGAGACACACGGGGTGGCCTGATCTTCACGACGTAGGGTGGAGGTTGAAGGATATGGTTTGGGGATAAGTGGCGGATGATGGGTAAGGATAGTGGATGCAAGTAGTCAATCAACGCTATAAGGAGTGCGACCTACTACTTAGACAACACACTCAAGGGGGGGATGTGATGGTCAATCCACACATCAACACACTTTGGTTGAGGTACGGAATTGGGGGCTTTGTGATCATGGATCAACAATCTAACTTGTAGATTGAAAAGGAAAGAATGCATAAGATCTAGGAGAAAATCCAGTACAATCCTCACACAATAGAGAGAAACAAAGCATAAGCTCTCAATTAAATCTTTAATTCCATACAAGTGCCATGGGGGTGGATATATATAGGCAAGTGGGTGGTACAATAGTCAAGGGTCTAATACCCCAATGTCATAAAGGCTAAACTACTTTGTTCCCTTAAATTAAAAAAGATAAATCCTACCAAAGACATTTGTAAAAGTGACACACAACTTTCCAACTATAGCCCACCGGATTTGACTTTGAGTGCATAGCCCACTGGATTTGACTTTGGTGTCCAAAGATGCCATTTTTAGAATTCTCCATGTGGGAAAGGCTTCAAAATTCGTGCAACCATGTGGGCCAAGCTTTAAGAATCGGGTTTGGCCTTGAATAACTGAGATAATAGGCCCATTTTCTTCATCCATGCAAGGTAAGACCCATTGGGACTTTAATGAAGTGAGATGAGCGTCCATTGTGGCATTCAACACTTTAATCTCCCACGCGTCATCGAGCCTTGAATATCCAACTCCTCCACTCGGGTAATCGAATCGGTGCCTTCAACATGGTTCACATGAAATAAATTTATACATATAAATAATCAAACACTCATCACAGCCTAAGGGTTCTGAAACCATCCCATACACAAACACTCTCGTTACTATTCCTACATGCACAAATGCATAACAGCCACAACTAGAGCACAGCCCATTTTTGGAAAACAATCCCCCATTGTACCCATTCTCGTTATCATGATAAAGTGATTGAATTTAAAAAAATAATTATCCACTACCAAGAAACTAATAGGAACAAACACAAGTCAAAACAATATTATACTGAAGAAATATATATCCAAGAAAAAATATAAGCATTCACACCCAGTTCACATGTAAAGTCGCAACAACAAAATGGATCTGTGAGATCCTTTGAAGTATTGGAACCAAACCAAGCCCCAACATATGACCCCACATGGCCTTAGATCCACAAACCAACAACTAAACAATAAGAGATCCCATCCCCATCCATGTCACCCCACAAGTTTCAATGAGAGAAACCACACATATTACGAGAACAGAGCAAGGACGTTTTCAGATTTAGCCACACCATTTATCAAGTTCCTTCTTCTCGTTTGGTTAACCAGGGTGATCAAACAATGGTTCTTATTCATTGGGAATCCATTTAATCAACCGTGTTTATGTGATTAACCGGTTTCCATGTTATATCCATTCAACCCTAGGAATATCTAGAAAACAAAGTTTCATTAGTGTGCAAAAAAGGACCACCAACAGCCAAGATTTTTAGTGGGCATAATCCCATACAATCAACAACATAAAAACAAAGATAAAAGAATATAGAAACATCATCATCGTCATAATTTACACCTCTTTATTCTTTAAAAGTTCATTTATTATCTTTGTTGAGTTTTGGTTTCATCTACATCCTGAGAGAAACATTACCATACCAGCCAAGGCTGAGTGGATGATAAATGGTTGATGTTTTCTCCTCACGCCAAGAACTGGGGATGCTTGACTTGCAAGAATATAAAACTCGAGTGCTTCAACGCTGAGTGGGAAGAGCTCCAAAACGGGCACACGATTTGTCTTCAGAGTAAGTCTCTAGGTGTACTTAGAGAATGGAAAAGAATTATGAGGAGAGTATCTAGGCTTAATAGGATGCCATATCCTAAAAACAGGGAGATGATTTCAAAGTAATTGAAGTCGAATCATGGCTTGACCACACAATTGGGCAGTTTCACACTTCACGATTAATTTTTATTTAATAATTCTCCTCATATATGGTGGATATAACGATTTTTAGTTCATATATATCTTCAAAATAAAGAAAAACCACGTAACAAGGTGAAGTTTGGAAAGAACGGGGAAAGGTGTGACACCGAGGAAAAAGGCCACACGTTTTGGTAACTGAAGGGTTGCCCGACTCTTGGGGGGTTTAAAAAAAAGTTACAGGATTTAAATGGATTGAAAAGGGTAGTAAAACACTTTTATGTCAAAAGATACGTTACTAGGGGTGGAACTTGAAAACTTGGGAAATTGGAAAAGGAAAAAATGGAAAAGGGGGGACACCATTTGGTGAGACACTGTATGTAGTGCCACCATTTTGGTGAAAAACCATGATGGTGTGACCATGACGGTGCCAGCATCATGGTGGAACCATTTGGTGGAACTGAGTTTTGGAAAACACCATAACGAGTCACTAATGATCTCCAGGTTTCCCTAGTTAGTAGAAATTTGGCAAAGTAATGGACTAGGAGGGTCCAAGTCATTACATCAGATACCTCTCAAACTATTCTCGCCCTCGAGAACTCAAGAGAAACTTGAAGAAAACTGAGGGTCTAAACAAACACCTCGTAAGATACCTCTTAGGAAAAAACTAACCTATAGTTGTTTGAGAGCCAGAACAAACCCTGGTATATAAGAACACCTCTCCCTAATTTAACTTCTAAATAATCATAGATACACCACCTCTATTCTCCCCCATGTAATCACACAAACATATAAAGGTTATACCATCCAGACTCATATATTAGGGAGTCTCTTTTTCCATGTTAAGATACTTTCTGCTTTGGGTGGCACTAACTCACCCATGTGTTTTTAATCACATCCACCTTAACACGTCTTGATTAGGGATAGGGTCCTCCCCTCCCCATAGTTAGGAATTTTTACACACATTTATAGAATAAGGAAAACATATCATCTTTTAGAGAACAAGTTCATGCATTTCATCACAACAAAGCACTAGGAAAACATAAGATCAAAACTCAAAATAGATCTGGGTACTAGGAACGCATTTTTTCCTCCCATTCATAGGTACTATCCTCGAGGCCACCATGCATCCATAACAAATGAACTAAGATAATAGTTCATCCACAAATCACATTCTCCTCATGATCCTCGGTCTCACTGGTCGCTCCCTGAACATCGCATCATCCTCGATATCCAGATCTTCTCAATCGAGGATGTGTGAATCATCATGTGGATACCGATGGAGCTGAGACACATGGATGATGTCGTGAACCCTCTGTAGCAGTGGTGGTAGCACCAGTTGATAAGCCACTTTTCCAACCCATCGCAACACATCGAAGGGTCCGACGAACCAGGGAGAAAGATTACTCCCCCTACCGAACCTTCGTTGCCCGTGCTGAGGGGAGACCTTTAAGAACATGTTGTCCCAAACCTCGAACTCCAAGGTTATCCTCCTACGATCAGTATACAACTTCTTCCAGTCATGATTTTCCTTCATCTTCTCATTCACAGGTTAAACCTTCTCCGTCAAGCTCTGCACCACCTCTGGGCCAAGAACACATGCCTCCCTAACCTCTGTCCAGCACACAGGCGATCGACACGGTATTTCGTACAAGGCTTCAAATGGAGCCATGCCAATGGTAGAGTAATATATATTGTTGTAGGAAAACTCTACTAGAGTCAATTTTTTTACCCATGATACACAGAAGTCCAGAACACATGCTCGCAACATGTCCTTCAATGTTTGGATAGTGCTCTTCGTCTGCTCATCCATCTGAGGGTGGAAAGCAGTGATAAGGCATAGTTTGGTTCCAAAAGCATGTTGTAATCCCTTCTAGACTCGCAAAGTAAAGCATGTATCCTGATCCAAAATTATGGTTCTAGGAAATCCGTGTAGCCGCAAAACTTCACCCATATAGTTCTGTGTCATGGAATCCACTACGCTCAACTTTTTAATTGCTAAGAAGTGAGACGATTTTGTCAAATGATCCTCCACTACCCAGATGGCATCACATCCTCCCTCAGCTCTGGGTATCCCTGTGATGAAATCCATTGAGATGTCATCCCACTTCAACTCGAGAATATATAAGGGCTGCAACAGACCGCCAAAAACACAATGCTCAGCCTTCACCTGCTGACACATGAGGCACTTTGCCACAAACTCTGCCACTTCTCGCTTCAACCCGGGCCACAAAAACTGACCCCTCAAACCCCATTATATCTTGGAAACTCTTTTTTGTACCACCAAGGGTGAGTTGTGTAACTCACCTAGAACTTTTTAATGCATTTACACTAAAAAAAATTACTTTCTATGAAATAGAATTCGGTTCTCATCGTCTTCTGACCATCCTTCCAGAGCATTACCCTGGCTAACCCAATCGTGCATCACTTCAGCCTCTAAGTCCCCCCCACTAACACTCCTCTACCTATTGTACTATGGAAGATTGAACCTTCATCTAGAATAGACAGCCACTACCATCATCCACTCTCATTCTCAGATGTAAAGAAGCCAACTCCTCTATTGCTTTCTAAGAATCCACAAATTCTTGAATAGCTTCCATATATGACTACCTGCTCAAGGAATCAGCCAAAAAGTTCCCGTTACCTTTAGTTTATATGATCACAAAGTCATAATCCTGAAGAAACTCCACCCACCTTCATTGTCCCAAGTTCAGGTCCCGCTGGGTAAATATATACCTCAAGATCTTGTGATCCGTGAAGACCACTAAGAGTTCCTCGATAAGGTAATTCCACCACAAATTCCACATGAACACAATCGATAAAAGTTCCCAGTCATGGGTGGAATAGTTATGTTCATTAGGATGTAATTTCCTAGACTTATAATAGATCACTCTCTTATACAGCATCAGTACACACCCCAAGTCTAGACCAGAAGCATCATGGAACACTTCAAACGTTACCCCATCCTCTGGAAACCTAAGCACTGGGTCACTAACCTACTTCCCCATCAGATAACTGAAGGTTGTCTGGCATTTCTCACTCCAAACTAAAACTTGGTCGTTCCTGGTCAATTATGTCAATGGCAATGCAACTCGAGGGAAGTTGGGCATGAACCTCTGGTAGAAACATTCCAATCCCAGGAAACTACGAACCTCTACCATGTTCTTGGGTGCTTCCCAAGAAACAACTTCTTAGACCATCAACGTGTCCACTGTTATTCCCCGTTGGGACACCATTTGTCCAAGGAAGTGCACCTCTCATGTCCATAACTTTCACTTGGACAACATCCCATAGATCTGGTGGTGTCGTAGGACTTCCAAAACTATACTCAGATTCTCGGTGTGATCCTCCTATGACCTTGAGTAGATCATGATGTTGTTAATCAACATGACTACTAACCGGTCCAGATATTTTCAGAAAACGGAGTTCATGATCCCCATGAACACAGCTAGTGTGTTCGTAACATCGAATGGCATGACCACAAACTCAAAGTGACCATATCTACACCTGAAATTAGTCTTCGATATGTCACCCTCCTTCACCCTCAACTGGTGATATCCCGACTACAGGTTGATCTTATAGAACCAAAATTCTCCCTTCAACTGGTCAAAAAGGTCTTTGATCCTCGGGAGAGGCTAACAATTCTTGACTGTTACCTGATTCATCCTTTGGTAGTCTATACACAGCATGAGACCACTGTCTGCCTTCTTTGAAAACAAGACTAGAGCACCCCATAGTGATGCACTTGGTTAGATAAAACCCTTCTTCATCAGGTCTTTAACGTGGATATGCAACTCTCACAACTTAGAAGGTTCCATCTGATAGGTAACCATCGAAATCAGATAGGAACTCGGTTGTAAGTCAATCACTAACTCAACATCGCATTGAGGGGGTAGAGTCACCACCTATTCAGGGAAGATTTCCAGGAACTCACTGATCATCCCTGGGAATTCCACAATCTCTTTTTCTACTGACTCTACTGATAGCTCATCTAACAAGGAAATAAGGGACTCCACTCTCCAGTTTCCCTCTGGGAAACCCCGCTCGCCAACGAAAGTTACACATTGGCTACCCATATCTGAGAACACAACCCTTCTAAAGAAGTAGTAGATAACTACACACACAAATAACAACTAATAGATGCCTTATATGACATTTTATGTCTTCATGTTCATCAGAAAAAGATCCCCACTAGACTGATGCGGCCCTAGTATCAGTCTACATCCTTGAAAAACCTCACACAGACTGGCATGATCACCAACTAGCATACTCATCACCAAGGATAAAGAGAGTCTATCAATGTATAGGACCAAGTAATGGGATATATCGGGTGCAACAAACGAGTGTGAAGCTCATAAATCAAACAAGGAACATGCAAGAGTACGGAAAAAGCTGATTGTACCTTGAACGACCTCAGGCCCTACCTGAACTGCTGCCTCTGCGACATATAATTGGAAATGCCCAACTCCCCTACCCCTCGGCTGTCAACCGCCTCCCCGACCATGCCCTGGTTGAGGTCCCTGAGGATCTCCCTAGGGTTGGCCTCCTCCTATAACATATTCTCTTGGAGGAACAATAACTCATTGTCCCTGTTGTTGCTGCTAAAAATGCCTGGATGGAAACTGCTACTGCTGAGGTGGGTGTTGAACCTGCTCACCTCCACCATAATACAATCGGTCAAGGCACTGATTTAAGCGATTTTTACAGCTACCACAGATAAAGAACCTCAGTACTAATCTCGTGGAGAATGGGCGAGGACCTGGAGATCAAAACTGGAATTGCTGGGGCCTGCTCCCCATCGGCAGAAACCTGGATGGCCCCGATTCTAGAGGCCTGCTGCTAACGGCCTTCCCCATCGATGAGATCAACTGGATCCCCTCTCGTGACACACCTCCCAGTGTGTGCATCCTCTCCACTACCTCTTCCTTCTTTTGAACCTCCAAGTACATCGGTAGAGTGAAGGGATTAACAGCGTACTGAAGGGAAGGTTTGAGTGTCTCCTCTAAAGGTCTCACTCGAGACTCCTCATCTGGAAAGAGGTTCGTCAAAAAATGAAGGAGATATTTGAACTTCATCACCTACTACCTCACCGACATACTCCCCTACTGAAGGGAGAGTAAATCCTACCTCTTCTCAGCATTCATTTTAGAAGAAAGGAAATCTCTCTGGAACTCCCTCTCGAAGTCAGTCCACAGAAACTCAGCCTCCTTCCTTTCCCAAAGATAGAGTGTCCACCACTAACGCACCGCTCCCCGCATCTAGCATACATCCAGAGGAACCCAGTACTCATCCAGAGCCCGGATCAAGCTAAAATCTATCACCAAGACCATAAGACAGTTCCTCATCTCTATGTTTGAGACTTTGCCCTCGTACTTTCTGAGGGTCTGTCATTGAAAGGCACAGAGTGACTTCTCCCACTAGTCATCATCCTCATTCCGATCAGTCCTCTGTTGATCAGCCAAATCAGCCTCTTGGTCCTAGAACACTCGCACTACTCGTAGACGTCATCTGGGTTCTATATCTGCCCGATAAATAAGGAATGCCTAAGCTCAAGTAGTGTAGAATATTGTTTTTTAATTTTTCTTAAACTTTTTTTAAACTCCCCAAACACCCAGAACACATAAGAACACAAGTCATTATGATGCATGTGCCTTTCCTATGGTCTCTACCTCGCAATAAGTCTAGCCTCACTTGGTTGTTCGGTAGGTCCAGATTCTTTCCATCGGATCACAGGGGGGCCCTAAAATCTTGTGTCCTAGCCGGTCTTCTCTCACCTATTTCACGCACCAAGATTTTCTAACACTATTGACCTACCATCCCATGTAATACTAAATATTCCTAATACTATGCTCCATCCTATCTCTCAACCTTCCCCCGATACCATTCTGTCACAGTCCGCCTTCACCAAGTTGAGATAAGGGGCAAACAATTGTCAGACCCTTTCTTCTTCAAGTTGAAGGAGATATAATGACCCCTGAGTCCCGCCTTAAATGGGCCCCAGTGTGGCGAATAGAACCAAGGGTATATAATCACACATAATATGGGAGGAGTTACCCTTTATATATAAAAGATAGGTAGATAAGATTGTAAATACCAATAACTCCAAAAACTGAAAGTAAAAGTACATCCCAAAATCCATTCCAGTATGCATGTTAAAAATTAACTGATACAAGGTACAAGAAAACTTTGAAGAAAAAGTACCAAGGAAAGAAAAATGACAATGACAAATTTCCCAACGTCTGAGCTATTAAGGTCGGCACGGTCCTCATGGTACTCCTGGAAACCTAAAAGCAATTTATTATACGTAGGGTGAGTACATAGGTATACTCAGAAGGGAAAAACAAAAGCTCTCATGCACAAGTGGGGAGGAATTCTAATGCCCTGTGAGAAATATAGATGACCAAAACACCTAGAAATGAAACTATACAACCAGCCTCACAAATGCACACTCCGCAAATAACACAAGTCGGGTAAAGTAATAGTAAAATCACATCGATGTTTGGGTACCCCACACCTCTTTCCCACTGGTTATTTAGGACATCATACATGCCAGAACTCCCCCACCAGTTCCACTGCAGTCCCACTACTTCCCAAAAAACAACCTTATTGGACACCACAACCACACATCTGGCCCACAGACACCTGGTCCACCACAACCACCACCATGTATGAAGACACCTAGGCGAAAACAACCATTGTCATGCCCAAAGTCACCTAGGCCTTATCCCAAAGACACTAGGGAAAAAACCTGCCCGCACACACCTGGGCCAACCACCACCACACACCCTGCCTGAAGAGTCTTGGGCCATAATGAATCATAAGTTTTCACAGCCTGCCCGACGAATCTTGGGCTACCTGGGAGAGGGAGCATAGAGGATCTAATAATTATCCACTCATAAGAATGTTGGAAAAAACACCCCCCCAGGAAATGGGGGTGTTCGGCACGAAGTGATCAACATGTGTGGGGTGCGAATAAGAAACACAAGAAATAAATGTATACATATAAGTAATAAAACACTCATCCCAACATAAGGGTCCTGAAACCAACCTATACACAAACACTCTCATTACTATTCCTACATGCACAAATGCACAACATCCACAACTAGAGAAAAACCGATTTCTGAAAAACAATCCCCAATTGTACCCATTCTCGTTATTATGTTCTAGTGATTCCATTTAAAAAAATAATTATCCATTACTAGGAAAATAACAGACACAACTGCAAGTCAAAACAACACTGGACTGAAGAAAGAAATAGCCAAGAAGAAATTTAAGCATTCACACCCGGTTCTCCTGTAATGTCACAACAATAAAAGGGGTCTGTGAGATCCCTCAAAGTACTAGAACCAAACCAAGCCCCAACATACGTCCCCAAAATGCCTCAGACCCACAAACCAACAACTAAACAATAGGAGATCCCATCCCCATCCACGCCACCCCACAAGCATCAACGAGAGCAACCACACATATTACCAGAACAGAGAAATGAAGTTTTCATATTTATACACACCATTTATCAAGTTAATTCATTCCATTTGGTTAACCGGGATGATCACACAATGATTCTTATTCATTGGGAATCCATTTAATCAACTGAGTTTACGTGATTAACCAGTCTCCATGTTACAAACATTCAATCACAGGATTATCTAGAAAACAGAGGTTCATTAGTGTCCAATAAAGGACCACCAACTACCATGATTTTTAGTGGGCATAATCCCATACAATCCACAACATAAAAACAAAGATAAAATAATACAACATCATCATCATCATCATTCACACCCCTTCATTCTTTAAAATTTTGTTTGTTATCTTTGTTAAGGTTTGGTTTCACCTACGTCCTGAGAGAAACATTATCATACTTGCCATGCATAATACACATTAACGAGAGATGAAAGAAAACCCTACTTTGATGATCAACAATTGAATTTTTCTCCTCGTGCCAAGAATTGGGGATGCGCAACTTGAAGGAAATGAAAACTTGAGAGCTTGAAGGATGAGTGCGAAGAGCTCCAACACGGGTGCACGATTCGTCTCCAGAGTAAGTCTCTAGGCGTAATTAGAGAATTGAAAAAAATTATGAGGAGAGGATATATGCTTAAGAAGAGGTCAGATCCTAAAATCAGGGAGACGATTTCGAAGTACTTGAAGTTGAATCGTGTCTTGACCATGCGATTGGGAAATTTCACATGTCGGGATTAATTGTTATTTAATAATACTCCTCAAATATGGTGGAGATAATGGTTGTGAGTTAATATATATCTTCAAAACAATAAAAACCCACATAACAAGGTGAATTTTCACTACTAAAAATATGACCTTTAGCAACAGACAAAAGTAGTCGCTAAACGTCTTTAGAGACCATCGCCCGACCGCTTTTGGCCATCGCATTTGCCCCATCGCTAAAGAGAAATAGACTGCTGCTTTTTTAAAAAAATACATATTCATACACATAACCAAACAAGAATGAAAATCTGAATGTACTGCCCCTTCACTTGAAAAGTATTGAAAATTTCAAAAGTGAACATATTATAATTTATAGAAGTACTACTATAAAATCAAGCATAAGAATCTGTTATAAACACAAAAATTCAAAAGAGACTATTCAAATGGGTATAAAATGATAGACTGGTTGCGGAAGAATAAATTAGTTCATGGATGATCTAAAAAATAGATAATCAATATGGAATGAGAGATAAACATCACATAAATGGATCATGAGACTATCCATGATATTAAAGACCATCTAAGATATAAATAAATAAATTTCGTCCAGATCAGTAAATCAACAAACCACAATACAATGTACCATAAAAAACCTCTTCATCAACACATTTCTAATGACATCCACCATATTTCTTTTTTCTGTACTCTTAATTTTTCATAAATCATTCATATACCAACAAAAAAACACTAACAACCTCTATTCAAAAAATATAACTAAAAAATTTACCTCATCCCACACCTTAATGTCACAATAATCTTGATATATCAATCTTTCCAGCTTTCATGGTCTCTAAACTCTTCATAAGGTTAAAGATTCATGCAAAAAATCATAAAATTTCACATTAATGAAAATATAAATCCTGTATACATAGAAGAATATACTGATAAGCAATACATATTTATTCGATGACCATAAGAAACATGATTTCAGGAGAATTTAAAACGATTATATCATGATATAAATATCCATGATATCCCCATAGTATCTCCAAAATCCGGCCGCTAAATCAGTTTTAGTAAATATGTGATTCATATAACCCCTTAAATGATTTCCATAGCATATGCACTTAAAAGACAGCGCAATACCTTGCCATTAAATGATTTCCATATCATATGGCTTCAAAGTCATCTTGATATTTTGAAGTGCAGCTGATAAAAAAATTCCATTAGCACTAGGTATATAAACTAACTGATCTTAAGAAGAAGATATAACAATATCCTTGGCCTTAGATCTTTGATCTCTATCAAGCACTTAATGATGAAAATTCAAACTCCAAACAAGAAAAATAAGGTTTTAATCAAATAACATTCATCACTAGTGTCCAATAGATGGATGGTCAGTATGAAGGACAAAAGCCATCATCATGTCAATATTTTCTTTAAAAATATATGCATTGACATGGAATCGCACAAGACACAAATCAAAATAGAGATATATGAACACAAGTATGAGGTGGTGTCTACAAATAATTCTCTCCCAAATTTCTATTTAGTAAATAACTGTAAATATAGTTGTGTCATCTTCTAGGATGTCCTAGTTCTCATAGTTACACATTTCCTATTTATCAATGAAGTAAACTATCAAATCAAAATCAGAGTTGTCTACACAGAAAAATTACAAGAAAAACGATGTTCAGTGAATGCACACACTATGAGATAAAATTAGGAATGCAAAGGAGAACATCAATCTTAATGGTAACACAAACCAATATTAATTATTGGAAGTGTCTGCATAAGAATTCCATAAATTATGAAAAGAAAAAAACAAACGGTGATTCATGGGAATCAAAGAAGACAAATGTGATACTTGGTTAGTAAGTCAACTTATATTGTTCAATAGTATTCAAATTCTTAATGTTAACATCAGTTGCAGTTGACTCAATATTACAGCCACAAAATTAAAAAAATAAAATAGCCAAAAAAGAACAAAAACAACAAGTATGACATCAAAAAGCTATCGTGAGTAAACCTTTGAGGAAGAGCAGTAATCTTTCCCCCTTCACTTAGATCAAAAACCAAATGTTGATTTATCAATTTATACAAACACCACATATATTTTCAAACCTTTTATCATAAGTAGTTTTTACAAGTGATGTCACAGAGACCCTGCATCACAAAATACATTGTCATCGTATATCATGGAAAATAATAAATAACATTTTAACTCTACAATATCATTACATACCTTCTTCCAATAATAACTCTAGCATCATCGTAAATTATCGGCTGTGCATACTCTACCAAAAAATTGGGTAGAGTCACAATGAACAGTGATCATATTATTGATGTATTTGAGCATTCTTTCACAAAAAAATCCATTTACTTCAAATATAAAACTCAAATAGCTTTTCAGACTCATCCAACACATGGTATTTGACCCTGAAAAAAAAACAAAGATTCAAACCACTAACTTTGGAAGCTAAATAGATAAGTTGATCATTATTTTCATATCAATCACAAGGCATTGAATTTTACACAAAAAAACCATTATGTATAGTCCAGTCTACAATATGTGATGAATCCACTTTGACTTTCAATTTAAATTAAAAATCATGCATTGCATGATGTTTCAATATTTATGGTATCTATAATTATATTCAAAATTAAATTCATTGAATTATATACACAGTGGACTTGGTTTGTCAGATGCATCTCATTCAAGCAGTATGGAAACAAATGAACATAAGAAAGGTGGGAAAATAACAATAAAATTACTTAACTTATAATGTTAATGATCAAAACCTATTTGGGAAACATAGAAGGCCGAAAGTTCTTGATTTCTATGGGGAGATCTGGTTCGAGACGGGCGGTGGTGGTTGTAGGTGCGGCGACAGAGGCTCTGATTCCTGATAGAGAGGACTGGTTCATGACGAGAGAGACAATGAGGACAGGTTCATGATGATGAGGACTTGTTCGTGATGGTGAGGGTTTTTGATGTCGGTGGCTCTGATTTGCAGCGTGGAGGGATGGTTCGTGATGGTGGTGGGGTGGAAATGGCTTCGATTGACGATGGGAAGGTTGGTTCGCGGCGGGGAGGGTTTGCAGAGGGCGAGGCAAAGGCCGGTCGAGAAGCGAATGAGGGGCAGCGACAGCGGATCCAGGTGCGGCAGTGGTGAATGGAATTGTGATAGGGAGGGGCGGCAGCGGCGTCGGTTGAGGCAAGATGGAGGGTCAACGGCCGCGGGGTGAGGCGAAAGGGGAAGGGTCCGGGGAGGGTTAGGGTGCGGAAGGGATTGGGGGGGATGTCTCCCCATTTTTTAATTATGTTTAGCGACCGCTGATGACAGTTGCTAATACCTACCAATAGCGACTGCCATTGGCGGTCGCCCATTCTTCCAAATGCAAAAACCCAAATTTCTAGTACTGTTTGGAAAGCACAGGGAAAGTTGTGACACTGAAGAAAACAACCACACGTTTTAATAACTAAAGGGTCAACCGACTCTTGGGGGGTTTAAAACATCCTTTACTGGATTTAAATGTCTTGAAAAGGGCATTAAAACACTTTTACATCAAATGATACATTATTAGGGATGGAACTGGAAAACTAGGAAAACTGGAAAAAGGAAAAAAATTGGAATGGGGGGGTGACACCATTTGGCAAGACACTACAACGGTGCCACCATCACGGTAGAAACGTTTGGTGGGACCGAGTTTTGACAAACTCCTTAACGAGTCATCGATGGTCTCCAAGTTTCCACAATCACTTGAAATTTGGAAACATAATAAACCAAGAGGGTCTAGGTTATTACAATGAGTGAAATTATGAATAGAGTATAACATAGTTTATGTGGGTGGATGAAATGAATTAAAAAACATTATAAATAAATTAATGAGTATGTGCATGATATATAATACATTAAAAACATTTTTTTAAAATAATAATGACATTTAATGATTCTTATTTATAGTGGATAATGAGGTTTATAATGAGTAGAAATGAGATGGTTACTGAAAAAGGAAGTCAATAATTATATACTTACTTTTACATAATAACAACTTATAATATTGAATTCCATAAACATAAAGGATTTAGGCCTCTTTTATGAGACTATAATGTACCAAATGAAGAAAAGGGCATTAGGAAATTGAATTTTGTTAATAATTAATGTATAAATAGTAATAGATATGTGGTCTGGGTGGTAGAGGAAGAGTCCTTTTATAGATTATTTTATTGGAATATTTGTAATTTTTCATTTATATATATACTAATCCTACCATTCCTACTGCCACGTATCATGCTAATAATCTTCCACACCCATTTTTCCTTACGTGTCATCTCTACAATCATCCGCTTCGCTCAAAAAAACCTTTTCTCCCCCCAAATTCAGGAACCATCTCACGCTACTCCTCTTGCAAACTAATTCCGGTGGGCTCTCCCTATCCATCAGCTAGGGTTCCCGAAAACTGCTCCCTCCAAACCGAAATCCCCCTCGATTTTTCCCGTCTTCTACTATGGTTTTCGGTACGATTTCTCCTTCCCTCGTACAACTCTTCTCGCAAACCCCTATCATCATCCTCCTCGCCATTTCACTCATCTTTTTTATTGGGTCATCTTCTACAATCCACTAAAATCATTGTACAGTTCCAGCATTAGAAGTCTGGTTTCCCATCTCCGATGTTTCCTCATACTATTCATATCCTCTGAGCTCTACCGCCCTCATCCAACAGTGAAATCTGCCTCCTGCCACCATCAATCCATCCAACCCCCTCCCCTCACATTCACGAAATCCCTCGCCATCTCCGAGGGTTCACGGTATTAGTTGTCTCCTCTGAGAGCTACCGCGGTGAAGCATTACCGTCACTCTCTTTGCGATTCAATTCACCATCACAAAAACCTTCTTTTTTTTCATTGAAAACCTATCTCCCTATTATGTTCCTTTGTAGAAATAAACAAGGGTCTGAAATTTTCACTGCGCGTAGATCCATCCATCTCTCAACGCATCCAGAATATGGTATTTTATCCTCTATAGCTTCTCAGTAACAATTATATCTTCATTATAGTTACATATTTCACTATGTTCATACAAATTTTTCAGGTTGTAATACGATTTAGTGGTTCAAAAATGGAGGGTTCTCATAATTTTCTGGAAAGGTTTTCAGTTCTCTCCAAGAATTAGTTTTCTAGCTAAATATGGATTATTAAATCATCAATACAATACATCTCCTATTTCTGTTCACCAATAATTGTCTGTACTTATTTTTCTCGGTCAATATTCCGGCATCTAAAATTTTTTCCATGGTTGATATAGATATCCGTCACCACATCAAAGTGTGCTCCATTTTAGATATGCATAACTGATTTGATTCAATGCACAGTTTATTTTAGTTTCAATCATGTAGATTTACATTGGTGTTTTTATAAATGTATTCGATTATTATAAGGTTTATTATATATAAGTGCTTTAATATTATAGATTTATTAAAAGGATTCAATAAATTATTGTTTGTAGATTTCTTATATATAATTTTTTTCATATTGAAGATGGCAGATTGCATATACTTAATTGTTTGAAGATTTATTATACATAAGTGTTTTGTTATACAAAATTGTTTTCAGATTTTTGTTTCATAACTAAAATTTCTTTTCAGAAACAAAAATTTTTGTGTCGGGTTCTTGTTATGTTAAATTCCTTAGCTACTATCACTTTTATGGATTTCTTATACAACTAATTCTGAGTTTCTCAAACATAATGTTTTTACATGTTTCTTATATATGACCATTTACAAATTACTTATGAAAACCTATTTCAAGATTGCTTATGATAAAAATTGTAGGATGATATAGATAAATTCATATCCAGAATTAGAATATAATGAATGAATCCATGTATGATATCAAGTATGATTAGTTAATATGGTCAAGATAATATTCACAAACCATCATTCTAAATATTTTTCGAGATGATATTCGATTATGTTTTTATTTTTATGTTGATGTGGTGCATCATGTCAAGATTCTACAACTCATTGATGGTGGGTTTCGTGTGAATGGATCTCAAACTTCTCATGATGCATGTTTTCAAACAACCACTATTATCGAAATTCACACTCACCTATTAATTTGAGATTATTGTAACAGGTATTTCTCCTTGCATTGAGATAGTATACTTTTAAATTTCTGATTACAGGAATATTTTGAAAATACTGTTATCTTAATCAGTAACATTTTCGTTTTAGTTTCCAAACAGCTGCTACGATCTCTACAGATTCCAGCTTTAAGGACTTGTGTTACACATTGTATATGACAAGGGATAATCTTATTCTCCAACACATCCACAATTATCGGAATTCCCTGAACATTTAGTTGGATGTTATTGTAATAGGTTTCTCTACCTGTATTGAGGTAGTGTACTTTTAAATCCCCTATTAGTCTACATAATAATCTAGTATTCTTATAAAATTATCAATTTACTAACTTTCGTGTATCATTTTCTCATTACAGTACCCATAAATTTGCTACTGTATTTCCAATATAGATACTCCGGCGACAACAATGAACTAATTTCGGTTCAATAGCAGAATTTACAGCTTTCTATTGCACCACATCATATTGTATGAAATCGGTGTGCCTATCTTATTTTATTCAATACATAGCATTCAGTGTTTCTAAATTAGTGAAATCATTTATGAACTTATTACCTCTCCCCCGCTTAGCCGTCAACTATAGGGTTCCTCGCATGATCTACATTCATTATTTACTTGATCCCTTTGGTCTGCATGGTTGATCTATTTTCAATATTAATTTCTCCTAGACAATTATTTGATTGTGGAAATTATTTATGAAGGTAATATATGACAAAATTGAAGTATAGATTATATCATAAAAAGTAACCATTGCCTTCAAACCTTGACCATTAGCTAATGTTATAGAGATTATCACTGACCTCCACCTAATCAATGATTCATTTGTGACCTCCAAATCCACCATGCACATATGTACTATAATGAATCCATTTGTGACCCATTAAGACAAGGGCTCCTCTAAAACCTAGATTTTCATTACTCTATTAATTTTGATCCACTTAATTAACACATTACAAGATTGTCTGGACTTACATTGATTCTGGAGCTGATTCAGCATGGACATATTCTGAGTTTGTGAAGGTGGATGGAAACCATCATTGACAATGTTATTTTTCATCATCCTGTACGTCATATAATTGATTTGTGTCATCATGTTCTCATTGTTTTAGATGAAAGTATACATGGAAAGCAATAAGTGTTTTGCATCATTAATTAATGCATCTTATGATTGAATATGCACAGTTTGATTTTTCAAAATAGGTTCTTCAATTCATATGGATAATATGTTGGAGCTAATGATTATTATTTTAGGTGTTTCTATTCAAAACAGGTGTTGTTATGGGAAGACCATAGTGAAATGATTAAGACTATAGTGAATATGCACAGTTTAATTTTTCAAGACATGAGTTGTTATTCAAAATAGGTGTTGATGAACATTTCATTCCCTACTACAAGAAAGGTTGGTCTTCTGGTTCGGGTTTAGATCAACAGGACAGGGTAGTTGAATGGGCTTGGGTAGTGAAATGGTTAGTTTGAGAATTAGTTGGTCATGGTTCAGGTTGGTGGTAATAAACAGTTAAGACAGAGGGTTTAGTTAATATAATATGTATCTAGGTTCAGGATTGAGAATTTGAAATTAATTGGCAACCCTACTCATTTCTATCAGCAGTGATTATTAAAAGAAACCGCCGCTCCACCGGGAACCAGAAAAGTCGGAACTCGACGCTACACCATTGCCAAGGTCCCCTTCACCGCCCACAGTCATCGCCATCCGCCTGTGTCTCAAACTCGCCGGCCTACCCCCATATTAAAGGAAGGCAACACATCTCGATTCCTATAGATCTGGCATCTGAAGTCAACATTGAAATGCGGCGGATTTACAGATAAGAGTTGTTTTTTGTTTGTTTTTTTAATAGGTTTAGGTTCAATTTATTTAGGAAAATGGATTCATTTGCCATCACTTGATGTGCCGCTTTTATATAAAAGAACAAAGCATCACTTGAAATGGGGATTTGATATAAAAACCCACAGGGCTGCTTTAAGTGGTGCTTTGGATTTTTTTTCCCACATGATTATCTATTATATATATTTATAATAAATCTATATTTATAATATAATTATAAATATATATATATATATATATTTACATATAAATAATAAATAAATTTTAATTTATAAATAGGTATTTAAGATTATATTTATAAATACATAAATATATAATTACAATAATAAATAACTATATATAATATAAATATTTTTAAATATAAATAAATCTAAGAAATTGTGATTATGTATTTATAAATATAATTTTAAATATATAATTATAAATAAGGATCTATTTATATAAATATATATTTGCAATTATAAATATAATAGTATAGGCATTTATAATTAATAAATATAATTATGTATATATATAATTACAAATATATATTTATAAATATAATTAAATAGAAAATATATTTATAATTATAAATACTTATATATTTATTAATAAATAAATAATTATAATTATATACTTATTTATAAATTATTAATAAATAAATAATTATATTTATATATTTATTTATTAATTATTAATAAATAAATACTTACATATTTATAATTAACACTTATTAATTATTGGCTGATTTACTGTATGTTTTATTTATATATTTAAATAAAAAATATATTTGTAGTTATATAATTTTAAACCTATCTTTGTAGATAAATATTTATAATTATAATTATATAAATATATTTACAAATATAAAATTTTGAATATATTGTTACATATGTATTTAAAATTTATTTATAAATATATTTAATATTAAAATGTAAATATATATATATATATATGAATATATATATATATATATGTATAATTATATTGTAATTATATTTATACTTATATATTTATAAATCTATATTTTTACATATATATATAAATTTAAATCTATAATCACCAATCTATATTTATATAGTTATAAGTATTTATATATAAATAAATTTGAAATATTGTTAAACATATAATAAATTATTAATAACAACAATATTATTTGAAAGCTCATAAATTTGAAATATTGTTAAACATATAATAAATAGTTGAAAATAAAAAGAATTTCATAAACAATATTGACTAAAAATAATATATAAGCTTTCAAATCTACATACTTGAAACTTAAAAATGATTCAAGTAAGTGTTTTTGAAATATTATAAAATATAAACTATAAGAGAAATATAAATGAAATTTATAACATGGATTAAACATATAAGAAATAGTTGAAAATAAAAAGAATTTCGTAAACAATGTTGATAAAAAAATTTATAAGCTTTCAAAGCCACCTACATGTAACTTAAAAATGTTCCAAGTATGTGACTTTGAAAGACTATAAAATATAAACTATATGACCAATATAAATGAAACTTAAAACATGGATTAAACATACAATAAATATTTGAAAATAAAAAGAATTTTGTAAACAATGTTCATCAAAAATAATTTATAAGTTTTCAAATCCACCTATTTGAAACTTAAAAATGTTTCAAGTACGTGACTTTGAAAGAATATAAAATATAAACTATAAGATGAATATAAATGAAACTTAAAACATGATTAAAAAAATAATAAATAGTTGAAAATAAAAAGAAATTTGTAGACAATGTTGCTCAGAAATAATTTATAAGATTTTTAATCCACCTACTTGAAAGAAAAAAAATGTTTCAAAAACGCGACTTTAAAAGAATATAAAATATTAATTAAATATAAATGAAACTTAAAATATGAATTAAACATATACAAAATATTTAATAATTAATTAGTTAATTAGTAATATATTTATTAATTATATAATTTTTAATTTTCTAATAATTAATATGTTAATTATTAATATAAATATTAATTATAAAATTTATAATTAGTTAATTAGTAATATACTTATTAATTATTATTCGTCATTATAATTATTAATTATTAATGGTTAATTATTAATTATTTAATTACTATTTAGTAATTTACATTTTTAAATATTTTTACAAATATATAATTATAAATATAATATTTTTAAATATTTAAGTTGTCACGTAAAATATTTTTTGTTTACAATATGTTTATTTCTCTTTTCATTTTTCAATAAATTAATATATGTTTAGTTTTTGTGGAAAATTTTATATAGATTGTACTTGTACTGCATAATTTATACGCTTCTAAAGTCACATACATTAAGTATAATAATGTTACAATTATGAGACACTGAAAATATATAAATTATTAATAATTAATTTAAATTAGTTTGTGTTTACTATATTTTTGATTTTCTTGTGATTTGTCTTAAACAACAATTACTTGTCATAGTAAATACGTTTTTTAATATATACAACAAGGCATCTGAAACATCAATGATGATGCCCCCGGTACCACAACACGGTGTCTGAATCTCACGTCCTCTCCACGTCCGACGTCCATGTCGCTCCAGTGTCCTAGCTACAGGTTCCTCCTCTTCCGGTGCTTCTGGTGCCTCCACATGGTGCTGTGTAGAGGACTGACCAAAACTATGTGAGGAGAATGACCCAAAATCATATGGGGTGCCATATGGCTTTGAAGATCATAATAATGGTTGAAATGGGGCACTGAAGAAGGCCTCATCAGGAGAGGGGGCTTCCATAAGCTGTGTGACCGCACCCAGATCAAAGTCCATAGTAATCCGCAGAGACGATATCTGTGGTATATAATAATCTCACTATTGTGCAATATCATCAATTTGTTGGGGCGGATACTCTCTCTGTGGTGCAGTGACATCTACAAGAGATGATCTCAGATGTCAATGTCGTCGTCTCTGCCCCTCCTGATGTGCTCGTCTCTATCGTCCAGCTGGCAACGATGGTGGCAGTGCATCATCCTCAACAGACATAGCAGGGACATCGTTATCCTCAAGAGCTTCAACTGGAGGATCTGGATCGGGATAATCCTATGGCTCCTCATTAAAAAAAATGTCAAGAATCAACTGGAGATGATCGAGGAGAGCCAACACATCCCGATGAACTACATCCCGCCTAATATATGTATCCTCCCGAGGCTCTATGGTATGTGAAAGATGACAAATGGCATCTGCCTGCAAATGAAATAACATTCAAATTAATAAAAAAAATGAGTTAAAACAAAAATAACAACTCTTAGTAAACATAACAACTGCTGAATGTCAACCCCCTGACGTGTAAGATGCATGATGGTGTGACATCGATGCCAGTCCGCATAATCCCCCTGAGCAGATAACTTACTGCATGCTGTGGTATATCCAAATGGAAAGATACTAAATCTGTCATGCGTGTCCCACAGCGTGATATAAGATGCATGAAATCCCCACCAATTTTTCATTTGTCTACCTGTAAGCACCATCGAATGTAAATCGGGAGGTTGTCCTGGTGGCATGAAGACATGTTGTATGAAACTGAACTGGTGCGTGACCCAATCTGGCTAGTGCCACTCAATGATGTGGAAGTGGATGAGTGACACCACTTCTGCACGATCTCCAACACTAGCTATGCAGTAAGGTGGAAGTGATGCGTAGACATGACCGGTATACAGAGTCCATGCAACCTGAAATGTAAACTCAAAAAAATTAGTCATATATTAGCATGAAAATATTACTGAGATTATATTGAAATAACTTAAAATAGTGATAACAAAACAAATTTGACTATAAAAAAGTATTGTTTAACTTACATCAGCTCACACCATGGCATGGAATATCTATCGGAAGCTGTGCACACTATGTCTCAGAATATGTGCATACTTCTGAGACTGACTCCACCTGGTTAAAAAAGATTAATATATGGAAAGTTTATAAAAAACAATAACAAAAGTACTAAATAACTGAAATTAATGACGTAGACATACCATCGGCCCCAAATATAGTACTGACATGGCTCTACTACAAGTGGTGAGATGTCTCGAGGAGCGATGCGTGGAAAATGATCCTAGACCCACTCTGTACTAACACCATAGAACCTAAAATCTGATGTGAATCTTCCTGACAATTGGTACAGAGTGATCTGTAAAGATATGCTAATACAGCGAACCCCCAACTATATGTATCCGTCTGATCTAGATCCTCAAGTAATGGGAGGTACATCATGTGCACCAAACCGGTAGAGTATTGGACGCACAGGACGCCTTCGAGCAGCCACAAAATTTATGCAATTGTGTGATGAATAAGCATATCCTCGTCTGAATCATCCAGAATGATGTCAAAATACTGATCAAGCCACCTCATGCGCAAGCGCAAACCCTGGAGAACACCTCGTGCACCGATTACGTCAATACCTAGTATCCTCTGTATGACTGCTGCCCAGTCACCACTACTGGCGCCCGTAACTACATGTCTATGGATGCGTAACCCCAACATGTAGGCGACGTCATCTAAAGTGATGGTCATATCCCCCTCTGGGAGATGAAATCTGTGCGTCTCTAGTCATCATCTCTCAACTAATGTAGCAATCAAATGGTGATCAATGGTCTTGAAGTTGAACATAGCGACTCCATAAAATCACGCACGTCTAAGGTATAGACAAATAGCTGCTGAGGGTGCCTCGTGATGAAATTGATGTGCTCTGCGAACAACAAGATGTCTGACAGGTCATCACACCAACACATCGTGCGACACGTGTGTCTCCTGGGCAGATAATAATAGCTGATCTATCTGAATTTACAAATAGTAAAACATTAATTTCATGTAAGATATGACATTTGTCATTTAAGGTATGCAATTTATAATATAATGATTGAAAGAAGAAAAAACGCATTGTGTAACTTATGTTCTCTCCCGCGTTGGGGTGTTGGGGTGAAAACATTTGGAGTTTCCTCACTTTTCTTTTATTACCATTGTAAGTTCATCTTTCATTATAAAAGTCTGATAACATTTCCATTTCATTGTTCAAATGGTTTTGTTTTTTTGAATGTGAACCTTTAAATGGTTAGCACTACATGAATAGATTTATCATGTAAGGTATGAAATTTATCATATAATGATTGAAAGAAGCAAAAAAAAATTGTGTAACTTATGTTGTCTCCCATGTTGGGGTGAAGACGTTTGAAGTTTCCTCACTTTAGTTTTGTGACCATTGTAAGTTTATCTTTCTTTATAAAAGTCTGATAACATTTTCATTTCATAGTTCAAATGGTTTTGTATTTTGAATGTGAACCTTTAAATGGTTAGCACTACATGAATAACTTTAAACAACCAACACTAACTTAAAAAATGAATCTACCTGTATAAGAAAACATTCCGATGTAGTGTGAGGGTTCATTTAAATGTTGTATTTTGTTTAAAGCCACTCATGTAGTGGTGATAGTTCAACAAAGAATGTCAATTGAAATCATGGTAACATTAACAAATTGGATTGTTTTTGAATATATATAATAATTTGTATTTATGTAATTCTATTAACCAATGTTTGAAATTTTTATAATATATAAGTACATTTTCTAAAAGATAACCTATATACAAATAAGAAAAATATGATTATAAATGGTCATAATGATAAAAATGATTACATGTACTAACTTTTACAACAACAGATAGAGTACATGATTCATTTCAACCATTAGATGATTTCCCTATGTGTCTAGGACAAAGTGTCTTTGTATGACCTTCCTGGAGGCATATGCTGAACCTTCGTCCAACTGGTTGTTTAGTAGGCCAATCCATCTCATTCCGAATATGAGTAGACTTTGGCCTCCCTTTAGGTTGAAGTCTAGTGTTGTTCGGTAGAAGTGTGAGTGCACCATCAGACAACCGAAAATTATGATATTCCCTGATTGGCATCCACAGAGTACTGCAGCAAGAGTTGTTTCTCTCAAGACGATAAGCTGGATCAAAAAATTGCTCCCAAGATACGTGTATGTAAGCACATGCTACAATCACATGGCCACAAGGATATCTCAGTGCCTGAAAGTTGCCACATTCACAGTAACGCTTCTCCAGTAAAACAACTCGTACATGAACATTGCTATAAGACACAACATCACCAGGCTCAACGACCGCAAATCTTTTCTCTAGATGATTAAATGCAGTTACACGATAAGTTACAGCCTCCTGAAGAACCGTATCTAGCTCGTGCTGGAAATTGTGTCCATAGTGCACCCCTATATTCAAGCACTCTTCAGCCTACTTTCCTCATTCCAGAAAGTACTTTACACTACGATAGAAGGTCTCTTGTACCAAACCTATAACATAAATTTATCACATTAGACTAATATTATATTATAATTGTAGCTCTTCTGAGTAACATATAATTAAATATTCATATTTACCTGTGATATGTAATTTTCTAACTCCCTTGAAAACTCCATTTATACATTCTACAATGTTGGTTGTCATATGACCATATCTCCTCCCATCATCATATGCCAACGGCCATTTCTTCTTTGGAATTAACATCATGTAATCATACACTTCCGTATTCAATCTGTGAATATCTTGAAGATGCTCTTCCATCATTTTTTGTTGAGGCTCATATGCTATCAAACTAGAAATCATCTGAATAAATATAAATATTTCTATGAAAGAAAAATTTAAAATGTAAAAGGATGTTCATAGAAATTTTTAAGATTGCCTCCTTCATCGACTCATTTGTGAACTTCTTTCGCAAATTGTTGGCAACGTGGTGAATACAGTATCGATGATGGGCATAGGGTGGTCTCCACGTAAGACCCTCAGACTGTACCGCCTCCTTGATTGCAAAGTTTCAATATTAAATAAGAAAAATCCATTCTGCATCCGTAACAAACTCTTAGAGATATACTAAAAACCAGCTCCATGATGAGATGTTCTCTTTCTCTACAATTGCAAATGCCAAAGGTAGAGGGGCTTGATTTCCATCTTGTATGGCGAAAATCAAAAAAGTTCATATATACCTTCCATACAGAAATGTGCCATCAATCTGTATAAACTGCTTGCAATGTCTAAAATCTGACACACATGGTAAAAATGTCCAAAATAATCTATCAAACACAACCATTGAACGATCAACTTGGTTGTGTTGGTTAACATATTCAGAATTATGTCACTGATAGACCACTTGATTATTGTGGCGTAAAAGCTCCAAAAGTTGTTGTAAAACTCAATAAGAGTCATCCCAATCACTGTACACTTTCACAATAGCCTTTTTCGTGCCACCCATGCCTTCCAGTAAGAGATTTGATACCCAAAAATTTGTTTGATTCGCTCCATCACCAGAATCACAGGAACGTCTTGACATGCTCTAATCATTTCAACAATAATAGTTGAAACAAACTCAACATCTAATGAAGAGTATTCCTACGAGAATATTGAGTTCACACAGGTGTGTGGAGTAAATCTAGTGATGCGCCAGTCGTGAAAAGTGTTATCAATTATAGCTCACAGACGCATTTGATAGTTCAATTCATATTTGTCACAACGAATCAAATAATAAGACCTCTTTGACTATTCTACAACATAAGAGTAATGTGTTTTGAAGTGATGTTGTTTTATCACATTTTTCATTGCTTATTTTCTATCAAACTCTCTACCAATATACAGAACAATGCCATTTGACACTCGATTTGTGCCACCAATGATTCCTAGAAGCTATAAACTGGGAGTAATAACTGACCAATCAAATTCTGGCAAGCGATTCATGCCTTCAGTCGACCGTGAAGCCAATAGTGGATGATGGTTCAATGGTCGGTTGAACCTCACATGAGTGGGCACAGACTGTTTTTCTGCATGCTCTTCTTCTTCTTCAACTTCATCTTCATCTTCATCTTTAAAATTTTCATCATCCTCAAAATCATCGACCAATGCATCTAAGGTATTTTGAGGATTATCCATTGAAACTGTGGCTAAGGGAAATGATGGAATAACTACCGATGTTGATGGAACTCCTTGATTTGTAGGAGCGTATGACATAGTCTCATGACATTGAGATGGTCCAACTTCCAATGTCGATGGAACCTCCATTGTAGCTATAGAGACATAAAACTCCATAATTTGATTCTCATGTAGATACATAACCAATGAAAGTACATATTCCCAATCTTCATCATCATTTATCGGATAGGCCACATGATAAAACCTATCTATATATAGAAGAATTATGAATGCGATGGACTCTCTCAGTTGATTCCTCACCAGTTTTAACTTTTGATGATTTTTTTGCACTGCTTCCAAAGTAGTACATCCTCCAAGCATCACAACAGCTTTTGGATGTATACTATAACTACATCCTTATTCTATCTTCACTATTTTACCATTGAAATAAATATAGTCAACCTTCTTTTTTATCTATATGACATATTTATAATTAAATCTGATTATAGAATCAAATTATGTATGCATGATTATAGTAATTTAGGTTGGAATCCTAATCCCTCCACCAAATCAATATGTTCAAACCATATTGATGTGTAACTCTTTACACAACCCACAAATTTTTGTTACTCACCCAAAAATAGAAGTCAAACATATTCATACATATCCACATGAATTATATGCATGAGGTACATGAACAAGTCATGTAAAAGAATAGAGTTATATGAAATTGAAAAAATCTACATGAGTAATCCTAGAGCGACAGATAGCCAACACCATTCACTTTCCTAGACAAGGCAAGCCTCCAGGAAAGTAGGTGGTCTGACCCAAATCCCCTCTACCTGGGGATACATTACTCAAGAGAGGATTCAATTCATGAAAACTCTAACACTTAATATGAATATATATATATAACTACTAAATGAAAATTCATAACTTCAATTACAAACTGAGGTCAAGGTAGATGGAAAAATAAATTCATTATCATACCTAGAATGTAATGCAAGGGTATATTCAAGAAGAAATCTATAACTACTTTGCTAATTAATATAACTACTTCGCTAATTAATATAACTACTTCGTTAATTAATATAACTACTTCACTAATTAATATAAATAATTCGATAATTAATATAACTACTTCACTAATTAATATAACTACTTCACTAATTAATATAACTACTTCACTAATTAATATAACTATTTCACTAATTAATTACCTAGTTAGATTTAAGTAATTGCCTAGTTATATTTAAATAATTTCCTAGTTAACTAAGTACCTAATCACATTTAATTAATTCTCTAATCACATTTAATGAATTCCCTAATCACATTTAAGTAATTCCCTAATCACATTTAAGTAACTCCCTAATCATATTTAATTAATTCTCTAATCACATTTAATTAATTCCCTAATCACATTTAATTAAGTGCCTAACCACATTTAATTTATTCCCTAATCACATTAAATTAATTCCCTAATCACATTTAATTAAGTGCCAAATCACATTTAATTAAGCACCTAATCACATTTAATTAATCCCCAACTCACATTTAATTAATTCCCTAATCACATTTAATTAAGTGCATAATCACATTTAATTATGTGCCAAATCACGTTTAATTAAGCGACTAATCACATTTATTAAAGTGTCGATTCACACTTAATTAAGTGCACAATCTCACTTAATTAAGTGTCCAACCACACTTAATTCAGTGCACAATCACACTTAATTAATTACCACCTTATAATTAATTAATTACCTCTTTATATTTAATTAATTAACTTCTTATAATTAATTTATTATATTCTTCTAATTAATTAATTACCTTCTTATAATTAATTACCGTCTTATAATTAATTAATTACTTCCTTATAATCAATTAATTATCACCTTATAATTAATTAACTACCTTCTTATAATTAATTAATTATCATCTTATAATTAATTAATTATCGTCTTATAATTAATTAATTAGCTACTTATAATTAATTAATTAGCTACTTAATAATTAATTAATTAGCTACATTAAAATTAATTAATTTCTTAACTACATTATAATTAATTAATTGCTTAACGATAATTAATGAATTGATTAACAATAACTAATTACCTCCTTGTAATTAATTAATTACCTTCTTATAATTAATTAATTACCTCCTTATAATTAATTAATTACCTGTTTATAATTATTTACTTACCTCCTTATAATTAATTAATTACCTTCTTATAATTAATTAATTATAGTCTTATAATTAATTAATTACCATCTTATAATTAATTAATTACATACTTATAATTAATTCATTACCTATTTATAAGTAATTACCTAATTATAATTAATTACCGACTTATAATTAATTACATACTTATAATTAATTAATAACATAGCTACATTATAATTAATTAACTGCTTAACGATAATTAATTAATTTCTTTATAGTAATTAATTAATTTGTTAACAGTAATTAATTAGCTCCTAATAATTAATTAATTACCTCCTTATAATTAATTAATTACCTCCTTATAATTAATTAATTACCTCCTTATGATTAATTAATTACCTCCTTATAATTAACTAATTACCTCTTTATAATTAATTAATTACCTCCTTATAATTAATTAATTACCATCTTATAATTAATTAATTACCATCTTGTAATTAATTAATTACCTAATTATAATTAATTAATTGCCTACTTTTAATTAATTAATTATTTAACTACATTTAAAAAAAATATTACTATTTCTAAATATAATACAATAATTATTAACTAATTCTATGAATTACATAAATATTTAAATAAATCAAAATATTAAATAAATTTAAAACAAGAATTACCTCTTATTTGCGAAGAGGAATCTATGTGAGCAGAGAAAACGAAGCAGAGTAACTAAAGTAGAGAGAGAGAGAGAGAGCGGAACTAGAGAGATAGAGAGTGAAGATGAGAAATTGGGGGGGGGGGGGGCGAGAGACGATTTTATAAGGATGGGGAGGCCTCAACGCCACTTAAAGTGGCGTCCGGAGGCTAATGCCAAAGGAATAAATGCCACTTCAAGTGGCGTTAATTATGTACACTGTACACTATCGGTGCTAATTCAAGTGGTACTGATGCATAACACCACTTGAAGTGGCGCTATGCTCCCGAAGTCAGTCAAGCGCCACTTCAAGTGGCGCTTTGACCCATGTTCCTAATTATATCTAACCTACACCCATTTTGATAAAAAAAAACCTACACACCAAATTTATACATGAAATTCACAACACGATATCATATATATATTTATTGTAAAATATTTTAGTTTAATTTTTATCTATATATGTTTTTATTTCACCATTTTTCTGTTATATGGGGGAGTTCAAATATATATTTATTGTATTATAATTTAGTTTACCCAACATAGAATGAATCAGACACTAGGAATCTACCGGGGTGCATTATTAGATTTTATCTTAGAGAATTATATGTATTTAGGTTAGTGAAAACTAAGATTTGATGTTGGAATTCATTGGGAATTTATCTTTGTGCATGATGAGATTTTTTTTAAAACATATAGATTTTTACATGGTGATTGTTGGGATTTATTTTAGTTCACTATACCCCATAAACATGATACTATCTAATTTTTTCATGGATTTTGTGAAATTATGATTTGCACTTTTTGAGTTCATAAAATTTCAACCATAAAATATTATCTATTTAGAATTTAAAGGATAAAACTATCAGGAAAAACAATATTTTTTTTGTAATGTAATATTGATTTATACTGTGGTGGTATATGAATTGTCCAATTTATCTCTATAAATTTTCTACCACCTCCAATATAGAGCAGTTTTCAACTCAAAAAATCAATTAGGTGAATATATTACCTATTCAATAATATTGGGGATATCTGATATATGATTTAATGTATGATTTGGTAAATCCATGATTTAAAAATATATATGCGAATCAGAGATCATTGAATTTTCTTAAATTTTATTTTATTTATTAAAAAATATTTATATGTGTCATCCATAGATTAATATTTTTTCCCCACTGAGCTAATTTTTTCTTTTTTAAATGATTTTGACCAACTATTTTAATTTTTTTTTCAAAAAAGTGATCATGCACTTCTAATATTTCCCCTAATAGTATCAAAACGTCATCAATAATGATGTTGAATAATGAAATAGAGACATGAAATTTAAATTATATTAGAATGTATATTTTAGGACTGAAAAAGCATTTTTAATGATTAAATAGAATTGTTCATGTTTAGATCACATTCCATTATACGACATGTGATTATTTATTGAAAACAATATTAATCCATCAATACAATAATTTCCTCATCAATCTCACATTTGATATTATTAGGTTGGGAATATATTTCGTAAGTTGAATAATTTATTTTGGAGGAACTATCTATCTCAATAAGTCCTTTTTAGAATTCAACCTACACCCCCAAAGAATTAATAACATGCACATGTACTTAGTGTAACACCCCATGGTTTTAAAAAAATCAATGAAATGCATGAAACATTATTTTTAGTAGATATTTATAACTATACTTTAAACTTAATTTTGCAGCTTCTATGTTTTGAATTTCGAAAAACAGTCATCTACAATTGTGCTCAGTAAGTTATTTGGAGTCTGGTGGAACCAACGTGTTTTTTTGGTGAATAGTAACATACCCTTATGAATAGTAATATGAATAGAAATATAACCCTAATTAATAGTAAATTATATTATTATTTTATTATCTTAAGGCTTTAAGATAATGACATCTTAGATTATTTTTCAATGTGATATAAAAGCAGTTATAGAACTATAATTGTTAACTTTAGAATTAAGTATGATTTTATTTAAAAATTAAATTAATAATATTTAGAAAATTATTTTCAAAAAACGCAGTACATTTTTGAATTCTACATGTCGAAAAATGGTAAGGGTGAATTTTTTGGATCTTTCTGAAACAGTTAATTTTTTGGTGAATAGTAAAAATATTGTTTTGAGTTTCAGTGTGTTAATGACATCATTAATAATGTAATAATGATGTAATAAATCTGGTCGATTTTTGTACAGTAAAATAAGATGTGAGGTGTCCCAAGTGGCTAATACGTTTGGCAAATACCATGGGAAAGCCCATGGTAATTTGAAAAGTTATAGCATTTAAGTAAGGTTATAAGGTCAGGTCCTTATAGTTGGTATCAGATGATGGTTTAGATAACTTTATGGGTTAGGATGATATTTAAATAATACCATAACTGATTTTTAAACTACGGTAATTTGAAAAGTTATCGCATTTAAGGGTTACCGTGTTGCTTTATCTAAGTTATGTTTGTATAGAATGGTTTTCCATAGAAGAAACAGGGAAGCTGAAGTAGAAAGGCACCAAGAGGCTGATGTCTGTCCAAATCTGTAGCCCGAAATGGTGGGAATCGCAACCGATCAGTTTGTGATAGCAATGAATCAGTTGAATCAAGCAATAAATGTGGGTGGTATCCATGCAAGAGAGGAACATGATCCACCATGAATAATCTTGTATTTTGTGGAGAATTTTATGAGGCAACATCATCCAGCATTCAGTGGAATCGCAAAGACCATGATAGCTGAAGGATGGATCAATGCTCTCAAAAAGATATTTGATGTCATGGGATGTTCATAACTTCAAATGGTAATACTAACCATCTATAGTTTGGTAGGTGAAGCTGATAAATTGTGGTCTATGGTTAAGAATACTAGAGAAATTGAATATCTTGATAGTCTGGAATGAGATGATTTTAAGAGTATTTTTCTGGAAAACTATTTTCACAAAACTGTTCGACTCAGAATGGAGAAACAATTCATGGAACTGAAGTAGAAAGATGATGATTCTATGGAAGCATATGAATCCAATTTTACAAGATAGGCTAGGTATGTACTGGATTTTACTCAGGATTTTGAAAGTAAAATTAATATATTTTACTCTCATTTGAAACTTTTTTTGCAAAGAGCTTTGGTCTCACAAGAGTTTAATTGCTATGAGAAGCTTGTTCGTTGTTCTGAAAGAGTTGATATGAAGTTTTCTAATACAAGTGTGCCTCTTGATGACAAGGATATGAAGCGGTCAGGTTGGAAGGTAATGGGGAATAACCCGTCAAAGAAGTCTGGAGCTATGAAAATGAATTTCCCTTCTTGTGAAAATTGTGGTAAAAGGCATCTTGGTGAATGCCTTTTAAATTCTGGGAAATTCTACCAATGTGGAAAGTTTGGACACATGTCTTGTGAGTTCAAGGAAAATGATCAGAAAATTAATGAGAAACTGATGGTGAGATGCTTTAACTATAAGGAATTGGGTCATTTTTCTAATGTTTGTCTGAAGCTATATACTCAAGTAGGGAATCAACAATATGGGAAACAGAAGGGCGTGGCATTTGCAACCACTTCAGCAGATGTTGAGCCATAAAATGAGGTAGTCTCAGGTATATTGCTTGTTTTTTAATATTTTTCAAAAGTGTTGTTTGATTCAGGGTCTACACATTCCTTCATTTCTGAGAAATTTTCAGTAAATTTGGGAACCTAAACTCATGAAATGAAACTAGATCTCATGGTAAAAACCCATGGAGGATATATTGTGGAAAAAATGAATTATAAGAATCTGTCTACCCTTGTATGTGGAAAGAGTTTACCTGGAAACCCTGTTGGTTTTCCTCTAGTAGAGTTTGACATTATTCTGGGTATGGAATGACTTTCTTTTTATCATGCTAAGATAGATTGCAGAGAAAAAGAAGTTGATTTTCAAAAATAATTTTAGTTTGTATAAAAGAATGAACCCATTCCATTAATAACATACCAGGAATCTAAGAAACTGATAAAGGATGTAAATGACAGTTATATTACTCATATTTTTGAAGATAAGGGAACTTTCCAGATTAATGATGTACCAGTGGTAAATGAATACTTGAATGTTTTTATCGAGGATTTGCCATGTGTTATTCTGAATCAAGAGGTTGAGTTTACTATTGACTTAGTTCTTGATGGTAAGAAAATTTTTAAACCACCTTATCGAATAGCCCAAATGGACCTTCTGGAATTAAAAAAATAGTTACACGAATTATTAGATAAAGGCTTCATCCGACCCATCACTTCACTATGGGGAACTCCTGTCTTGTTTGTTAAGAAAAAAGATGGTTCAATGAGACTTTTCATTGATTATAGTGCCTTGAATAACATTAATGTTAATACCAAGTATCCTATGCCTCATATTGATGATTGGTTTGATTAGCTCCAGGGAGCACAATATTTTATGAAGGTTGACCTGAGGTCGGGGTACCATCAGTTGAAAGTAAAGGACGAAGAAATCCTGAAGACTGCATTCCGTATTAGATATGTCCATTATGAATTGGTAGTTATTCCTTTTGGTTTAACTAATGCACCTGTTGTATTCATGGATATTATGAATAGAATATTTCACGAGTTCTGGGATAAGTTTGTGGGTCTGTTTATTAATGACATTTTGGTTTACTATAGAAGTAAAGAGGAGCATGAAAAACATCTATGGGTTGTTTTGAAAACCTTAAAAGAAAATAAACTGTATTAAAAATTCATTAAGTATGATTTTTGGTTGCAACATATTTCTTTTCTTGGGAACATTGTAAATAAGGATGGAATAACAATTTATCCCTCCAAAACAATAGTGGTTGATGAATGTCCAAGACCTACAAATGTTACAGAGATTCATAGTTTCCTTGGATTAATATATTATTACCATCGGTTTGTTAAAAAATATGCATTGTTATCTAGCCCGCTAACTATGTTAACATGAAAAGGGGTTAAATTTTTCTGGACAGAGGAATGTGATGTTTGTTTTTAGGAACTGAAGAAGAGATTGGTGAATGCTCTAATTTTGGTCTTACCTTCCCAAAATGGTGAGTTTTTCATCTATAGTGATGCTTCATTGAAGGAACTTGGTTGTGTTCTGATAAAGAATGATCAGGTAATTTCATATGCTTCCAGACAACTAAAACCTCATGAGTTAAATTATCCCACACATGATTTGGAATTAGCAGCTGTGGTTTTTGATTTGAAAATTTGGAGGCACCATTTATACAAAGCCAAATGTCAAATATATACTTTCCATAAAAGTCTGAAGTATATATTCACTCATAAGGAATTAATCATGAGACAGATAAGATGGATTGAACCGATAAAGGATTATGATTGCATGATCAATTACTATCTACAAAAAGCAAACAAAGTTGCGGATACCTGGAGTCGAAAACATCATGCATTATTAACCATGTAACATTTAGAACATGGTCCCATGATTAATGATTTGATGAATTTTGGCTTAGAAGTTATTGGTACAGGGAATATATCTGTTTTGTTTTAGGTTTCAGTGCAATCATCGTTATCAGAAAAAATTAAGAAAGCACATAAGGATGACTGTGAGCTACAGAAAAATGTAAAAATGTTTAAAATAGGTAAGTTGCCATAATTTTACCATGATAAAGATTCTGTTTTAAGATTTGGAAAAATGTTTTGTGTGCCTTGTGATTCCCAGTTAAAGAATGATTTGTTCTGTGAAGCTCATATTTATCCATTTTTAATTCAGCCTGGAAGTACTAGGATGTATAGAGACCTTCAAGAGTATTACTAGTTGGATGGAATTAAAAGGTATATTTCATTATTTACTTTGAAATGTTTGACATGTCTATAGGTTAAAGTAGAGCAGTAGTTACCAAAGGGGGTACTTCCGCCTTTTCTAGTTCTAGTGTGGAAATGAGAGAATATATCCATGGAATTCATGGTGGGACTGCCTAAGACTTCTCGAGGTAACAATGTGATTTGTGTTATTGTCGATTGGCTGAAAAATCTGCACAATTCCTTTTTATTCGAGATATAATGTCATTGGATCAGCTTTCTCGACTGTACCTCAAATAGATTGTCAGATTACATGAAGTTCCTCTTTCCATCTAATCTAATCAGGGTCCTGGGTTCACTTCTTACTTTTGGAAGGAGCTTTAGAAGTCATTGGGCACAAAATTAAATTTTAGTACAACTATTCAGCCTCAATCCGATGGGCAGTCAGAACGAACAATTCAGACCATGGAGGATATTCTTCAAGCTTGTTCAATAGACTACCAGGGAAGTTGGGATCAACATCTTCCTTTAGTTGGGTTTTCTTATAATAACAGTTTTCATTCCAGTATACAGATGGAAACTTTTGACGCATTCTATGGGAAGTAGTGGTGAAATCCATATTTTTGGGATGAAGTCAGTGAAAGGAAGTTGATTGGACCAGAATTAGTAGAGGAAGTGGCTGAGAAAGTAAAGATGATCTAGTAGCACATGAGGACAGCTCAGAGCAGGCAGAAAACTTATGCTGATAATAGAAGAAAAGACTTCCCTTTCGAGGTAGGTGACCATGTTTTACTTAAAATCTCTCCTTGAAAAAATGTGATGCGTTTTGGTAAGAAAGGAAATCTAAGTCCATGATTCATCAGTCATTTTGAAATCCTAGAGAAAGATGGAATAGTTGCATATCAAGTAGGTTTTCCTTTTAGTTTGTCTCAGGTACACAATGTTTTTCATGTTTCGATGTTGAGAATGTATGTGCCAGATTCATCACATGTCTTGAGTCCAGAAGCAGTTCAGCTGGAAGAGAACCTTTCATATGAGGAGAAACCAGTACAAATTCTTGATTGAAGGAAACATGTATTACAGAATATGGTAATCCACTAAGTAAATGTTTTGTGGAGAAACTACATGATTGAAGAAGCAATATGAGAATCTAAAAATGCTATGAGGGAAATTTAACTTCACTTGTTCAATGAGTAAATAAAATTGAGAGGACCCAATTTCTAGAAGGTGCGGATAATTTAACACCCCATGGTTTCTACAAAATAAATCAAATTCATGAAACTTTGTTTTATGTAGATATTTATAACCTTCCTTTAAACACAATTTTGTAGCTTCTATTTTTTGAATTTCGAAATATAGTCATCTACAATTGTGTTTAGTAAGTTATTTGGAGTCTGATGGAATCAACTTTTTTATCGGTGAATATTAACATACCATTATGAATAGTAATATAACCCTAATTAATAGTAAATTTTATTATTATTTTATTTTATTAAGTATTTATGATAATGACAACTTGGTTAATTTTTCAATGTGATATATAAGCAGTTAGAGAATTAAAATTGTTAACTTTAGAATTAAGTATGATTTTATTTTAAAATTAAGTTAATAATATTTAGAAAATTATTTTCAAAAAATGAATTTCATTTTTGAATTCTACACTTCGAAAAATTGTAAGGGTGACTTTTTTGTATTTTTTTGAAACAATAGATTTTTCAGTGAATAATAAAAATATAGTTTTGAGTTTCGATGTGTTAATGACATCATTAATAATGTAATAATGATGTAATAAATCTGGTAGAATAGTGTATAGTAAAATAATATGTGATATTTCCCAATTGGCTAATACCTTGGGCAAATACCATGGTCAAGCCCATGGTTTTGCAAATAACACTAATGAGGTGTCTTTTGGAAATTATTAAAATATTCCATCACTTTTGCTATAAATACCAACCCATTCCTTCATTAAATTCATTAAAAATTCCTCATAAATGAATATCTAGTCTCCTTACCTCCCTAGTAGTCCTCCCAAGGTTTCCTCAATCCCCCAAGGTCCCAACCTTCAAGTTCTAGGTGTTACTTTTCAAAGTAAGGAAATTCTCAACTTCTTTCTTTTTTCCATTCATGTTCTCTTTTATGTGGTATAGAATTCAAGAATCTATACCATGTTCTTATTTTCATCTTATTATTGCTCTATTTTGTATTATTATTAATTTCTAGATGGGATACCCCTATCCCCTCTCTTTTTAATGTTTTCTAAAACCCTGTTGCATAGCCGTTAGGCTGCTGAATTTTTGTTAGGGATTTCTCAACTTCTCTTTTATTTTGAGTTCCTTTTTTTTATTATTATTTCCTCATATACTCTTACACAAGAGGAATAAAGGATCCAAAAATCATGTATGTTCTATATGTTCTCATTTTCATGGAATATTCATCAACATTCTTCTTCTCCTCTCCCACTTATTCAAGGAATAAAAATATTGTCCGTGATGTGTCGAATTACTGACATCGTGGACGATGTGATTTCAATTTACATTAATTCTTTAAAGTATGATCATGAAACCATTTTTATGGTTGAACTAGGTTATAATATATTTATTATATCTCATCCATGGTTCTGGAATTATTTTTTACACATGGTTTTAATTTATAAAACAAAATGAGGTCCTTATTATCAAAGAACCACTAAAATGATCTAAATGAACATCATTAATGTTTTAACTTATGAATCATCCTCATATCAAAAATCAAAATGATAAATGGTATAATTTATGGTACTGTAAATATGTAAATACCTTTCCATTACAATTCTGGAGTTTCACTTTCAATCAACAAGAATATCAATCATGAACCAATCATGGAAATCATTTAAAGAAACACACCCTAAACAATGCAAGGAACAAAATACTAAAAATTAGAGGGTGAAATTATGTAATTAAATGATCATATAAGATATTATAAAGAATTATATTTTTCTTTAAGATATTAATAAAACTATTTTAACCATTATACAGGTGGTTTAAACAAGTTTGAAGTAAGACAAACCCGAGGTAACAAAATTCTTAACCCAATTTTCCTTCTTTGGATTAACCTTCTTCTTTATTCATTATGTGGTATTAATATTATTGGTGTAATTATTTTATTATATATTATGTTATATTATATGTACTTATAGTTTATACACATATCCAATCTATTCTATTAATTCACATTCCAATTATATTTTTGAGGGACTTTCCTTTCAAAATCCTTTTAAAACTCTCTTTAATAAATTTAAAAAGGATTGTTTTTATGTGTATGTAATGAGAGGATTCTATTGATTTGAAGATACTTTATTTCCATGATATGTTCCTTTTATATTATTTATTTTGTGTTGATCCCATTATAGCTGAAGATATGTTGGGTTGAGCCCATTATAGCTCAAGATATGACATGTGAGCCCCATTATAGCTCTCTAATGAATTGGGTACTCTGCAGATGGAAGTTGACCAAAAGGTTATTTCATATGTAAGGGTAAATGTAATATAGATATGTTAAATATTTCCCAAGGCAACAACATGAGTATTCTATGCATTTAATTTTTATGATATGGGTTTTATTTGTATTTAATGTTATCACTTGACTAATGATTTCTATATTTATATCCCTTACTGAGTTTTATACTCATCCCATGTTTTTAAAATGTTTTTCCTTGGATATAAGGATGGGTAAGGGAAATAAGGGATTCAGGATGTTTGATATGGAGTGTTTTTAAAGAAATAATGTTTTAAGATTTAATGTTTTATATTTTGAAATAATGGAAACTGTTTTTAGAAGTTTCCTCTTGTATGAATGTGGTATATTATGTATGTAAGGTATACTAATTCTATAAAATTCTGAACTCAAAAATATCCTCAATGTTTAATAATGTATGACCTTGTGTATAATTCAAGATTAAGTAATGTTATAAGGTCGGGTCCTTATAGTTGGTATCAAAGGATGGTTTAGATAAATTTAGGGGTTAAGATGATATTTAAGGATTACCATAACTGATTTTTAAACTATGGTAATTTGAAAAGATATATAATTTAAGGGTTACTGTGTTGATTCATCTAATTTATGTTTTTACATAATGGTTTTCCATAGAAGAAATAGGGAAGCTGAAGTAGGAAGGCTCCAAGAGGTTGATGACTGTCTGAATCTGTAGCTCAAAATGGTGGGAATCGGAACTGATCAGTTTGTGACAACAATGGATCAGTCGACTCAAGGAATAAATCTGGGTGGTATCCATGATATAGAGGAACATGTTCCACCATGAAGAATCATGTCTTTTGTGGAGAATTTTATGAGGCAACATCCTCCAACATTCAGGGGAATCACAAATCCAGTGATAGTTGAAGGATGGATAAATGCTATAGTAAATATATTTGATATCATGGGATGTATGAAATGTCAAAAGGTAATACTAGACATCTATCTTTTGGATGGTGAAGCTGATCAATAGTGGTCTTTGGTTAATAATACTAGAGAAATAGATGATCTTGATAGTCTGGAATGAGATGATTTTAAGAGTCTTTTTTTGGAAAAATATTTTCACAAAACTGTTTGACTCAGAATAGAGAAACAATTCTTGGAACTGAAGAAGAATGATGATGATTCTGTGGAATCATATGAATCCAATTTTACTAGACTGTCTAGGTACGTACCAAATTTTACTCGGGATTTTGAAAGTAAAATTAATATATTTTACTCTGGTTTGAAACTATTTTTGCGATGAGATTTGGCTTCACAAGAGTTTAATTACTACGAGAAGCTTGTTCGTTGTGGTGAAAAAGTAGAGATGGAGTTTTCTGACACATATATGCCATGTGATGACAAGGATATAAAGCAATCAGGATGGAAGGTAATGGGAAAATCCCGTAAAAAAACTTTGGAGGTATTAAAATGAATTTCCCTTCTTTTGAAAAGTGTGGTAAAATGCATCCTAGTGAATATATTGTAAATTATGGGGAATGCTACCGATGTTGAAAGTTTGGACACATGTCTCATGAGTTCAAGGAAAATTATTAGAAAATTAATGATAATCTGATGGTGAGATGCTTTAACTGTAAATAATTGGGTCATTTTGCTAATGTTTTTTCTGAAGCTAGATACTCAAGGAGGGAATCAACAAGATAGGAAACAAAAGGGTGTGGCATTTTCAAACACTTTAGTAGATGTTGATCCATCAAATGAGGTGGTCTCAAGTACATTGCTTGTTTTTTATGATTTTGAAAAAGTTTTGTTTGATTCAGGGTCTACACATTCCTTTATTTTTGATAAATTTTTAGAAAAATTGGGATTTTAAACTCATGAAATCAAACTAGATCTAATGATAAAAACACCTGGAAGAAATATTGTGGCAAAAATAAATTATAAGAATCTCTCTATCATTGTCAGTGGAAATATTTTACCTACAAACCTTCTTGTTTTTCCTCCAGTAGAGTTTGATGTCATTTTGGGTATGGGATGTCTTTCTTTTTTATCATGCTAAGATAGATTGTAGAGAAAAAGAAGTTGTTTTTCAGAAAGAATTTCTGTTTGTATACAAGAATGAAACCATACCATTAATAACATACCAAGAAGCTAAAAAACTGATAAAGGATGGAAATGAAAGTTATATTTCTCATATTTGTGAAGATAATGGAACTATCTAGATTAATTATGTACTAGTGGTAAATGAATACTTGGATGTTTTTCTCAATGATTTTCCTAGTGTTATTCCAAATAGAGTGGTTGAATTTACTATTAAATTAGTTCTTGATGATAAAACAATTTCTAAACCTCCTTATCGAATGACCCAAATGGAACTTCTTGAATTAAAAAATTAGTTACCAGAATTATTAAATAAAGGCTTCATCCGACCCATCACTTCACTATGGGGTACTCCTGTCTTGTTTGTTAAGAAAAAAGATGGTTCAATGAGACTTTTCATTGATTATAGTGCTTTGAATAACATTACTTTTAAAAACAAGTATCATCTACCTCATATCAATGATTTGTTTTATAAGCTCCAAGGAGTGTAGTATTTTTTGAAGGTTGACCTGAGGTCGGGGTACCATCAGCTGAATGTAAAGGACAAAGACCGCCTGAAGAATACGTTCCGTACTAGAAATGTACATTATGAATTTTTAGTTATGCCTTTTGGGTTAACTAATGTACCTGATGTTTTTATGGATCTTATGAATAGAATATTTCATGAGTTCTTGGGTAAGTTTGTGGTTGTGTTTATTGATGACATTCTAGTATATTCTAGAAGTAAAGAGGAGCCTGAAAAACATCTACGGGTTATATTGAAAACCTTAAAATAAAAGTAACTGTATGGAAATTTTAGTAAGTGTGATTTTTGGTTGCAAAATATTTCTTTTCATGGGAACATTGTAAATAAGGATGGAATAATAGTTGATACTGAAAAAAATTGGTTTATGAATGGTAAAGACCTAAAAATGTTACAGATATTCGTAGTTTTCTTGGATTAGTAGGTTATTACCGATGGTTTGTTAAAAAATTTGAACGGTTATCCAGTCCGCTAACTAAGTTAACAAGAAAAGGGGTTAAATTTTTCTGGACAGAAGAATGCGATCTTTGTTTTCAAGAACTAAAGAAGAGATTGCTGAATGCTCTAGTTTTGGCCTTGCATTCCCAAAATGGTCAGTTTTTCATCTACAATGCTGCTTCGTTGAAGGGACTTGGTTGTGTTATGATACAAAATGATCACGTAATTTCTTATGCTTCAAGACAAAAAAAACCTCATGATTTAATTTATCCCACACATGATTTGGAATTAGAAACTATGGTTTTTGACTTGAAAATCTTGAGGCACCATTTATACAAAGACAAAAGTCAAATATATACTGACTATAAAAGTTTGAAGTAAATATTCACTCAGAAGGAATTAAACCTGAGGGAAAGAAGATGGATTGAACCGATAAAATATTATGATTGCACAATAAATTACCATCCAGGAAAAGAAAAAAAAGTGGTGGATGCCTTGAGTTGAAAAAATCATGCATCATTAACCATTTTACGTTTGGAACATGGTCCCCCGATTAATGATTTGATGAATTTTGGCTTATTTTTTGTCGGTGCAGGGAATACATCAGTTTTGATTCACGTTCCAGTACAGTCATAGTTATCAGACACGATTAAGAAACCACAAAAGGAAGACCGTGAGCTACAAAAAATGTAGAATTGGTTAAAATGGGCAAGTTTCCATAATTTAACCTTGATAAAGATTGTGTTCTGGGATTTAGAAAAATGTTGTGTGTGCCTTATTATTCCCAATTAAAGAAATATTTGATGTGTGAAGCTCATATTTATCCATTTTTAGTTTATCCTGGAAGTACTAAGATGTACAGAGACCTTCGGGAGTATTACTGGTGGGATGGAATGAAAATGGATATTGCATCATTTATTGTGAAAAGTTTGACATGTCAACAGGTTGAAGTAGAGTAGTAGTTACCAAAGGGGGTACTTCACCCTTTTCCAATGCCATATTGGAAATGAGAGAATATATCCATGGACTTCATGGTGGGACTACCTAAGACTTCTAGAGGTAACAATGTGATTGGGGTTATTTTTTATCAGCTGACAAAATCATCACATTTCATTTCTATTTGAGATATAATGTCATTGGAGTAGCTTTCTCGACTGTACCTCAAAGATATTTTCAGGTTTCATGGAGTTAATCTTTCCATTTTATCTAATTGGGATCCCGGGTTCACTTCTAACTTTTGGAAGGGGCTTCAAAAGTCATTGGACACAAAATTAAATTTTTGTACAACTTTTCAGCCTTAATATGATGGATAGTCAGAACGAATGATTCAGAACATGGAGGATATGATTCAAACTTGTTCAATGGACTACCAGGGAAGTTGTTATAAACATCTTTCTTTAGTTAGATTTTCTTATAATAATAGTTTTCATTCCAGTATACAGATGCCACCTTTTGAGGCACTGTATGGGAAGTGGTGCTGAACTCCAACTTTTTGGGATAAAGTCGGGGGAAGGAAGTTGATGGGACCAGAATTAGTAGACGAAGTGATTGATAAAGTAAAGATGATCCAGTATCACATGAGGACTACTCAGAGAAGATAGAATAGTTATGCTGATAATAGAAGGAAAGTCTTCTCTTTTAAGGTAGTTGACCATGTTTTCCTTAAAATCTCTCTTTTGAAAATTGTGATGCGTTTTGGTAAGAAAGTAAACCTAAGTTCATGATTCATCGATACTTTTGAAATCCTGGAGAACGTTGGACCAGTTGCATATTGAGTAGCTTTGCCTTCGAGTTTGTCTCAGGTACACAATGTTTTTCTGGTTTTGATGTTGAGAAATTATGTGCCAGATTTATCACATGTCTTGAGTCTAGAAGCAGTTTAGTTGGAAGATAACATTTCTTATTAAGAGAAACAAGTACAATTTCTTGATTGAAGGAAACATGTATTGCAGAATAAGGTAATCCAGTAGGTAATGGTTTTGTGGAGAAACCACATGATTTAAGAAGCAACATGGGAATATTAAAATTCTATGAGGGAAAGTTACCCTCACTTGTTTAATGAGTAAATAAACTTGTGAGGACACAATTTCTAGAAGGTGGGGATAATGGAACACCCCAAGGTTTTAAAAAAATAAATGAAATTCATGAAACCTTGTTTTAAGTAGATATTTATAACTAGCCTTTATACATAATTTTGTAGCTTCTATGTTTTTAATTTCAAAAAATAGTCATCTACAATTGTGTTCAGTAAGTTATTTGGAGTCTGATGGAACCAACTAGTTTTTTTGGTGAATATTAACAAACCCTTATGAATATTAATATGACCCTATTGAATAGTAAATTGTATTATTATTTTATTTTCTTATTGATTTAAGATAATGACATCTTGGTTAATTTTTCAATGTGATATAAAAGAAGTTATATAATTAAAATTTTAACATTTGAGTTAAGTATGATTTTATTTAAAAATTATATTAATTATATTTAGAAAATTATTTTCAAAAAATGGAGTTCATTTTTTAATTCTACACATAGAAAAATTGAAAGGGTGAATTTATGGGATTTTTTTGAAACAATTTATTTTTCGATGAATAATAAAAATAAAGTTTTGAGTTTAATTGTGTTAATGACATAATTAATAATGTAATAATGATGTAATAAATCTGGTCGAATAGTGTACAGTAAAATAAGATGTGAGGTTTCCCAAGTGGATAATACTTTGGGAAAATACCCTGGGAAATCCTTGGTTTTTCAAATACCACTAATGAGGTGTCCCTTGGAAATTATTAAAATATTACCTCACTTTTGATAAAAATACCAACCCATTACTTCATTTAATTCATTCCAAATTCCTAATAAATGATGTTATAGTCTCCTTACCTCCCAAGTAGTACTTAAAAGGATTCCTCAAGGCCCCAAAGTCCCAACCTTGATGTTCTAGGATTTACTGTACAAGGTAAGAAAATTATCAACTTCTTTATTTTTCCATTCATGTTCTCTTTTATGTTGTATAGAATTATAGAATCCATACCATGTTCTTATTTTAATATTATTCTTTCTCTATTATATATTATTATTTAGTTATAGATGTGTGACCCTTGTCCCATATCTTTTTAATATTTTCTAAAACCCTGTTGCATTACTGTTAGGTTGCCGAATTTTGGCAAGCGAATTCTTAACTACTCTTTTATTTTGAGTTCATTTCTTTTATTATTATTTCCTCATCTTTTCTTACCCAAGAGGCATGAAGGCTCAAAAAATCATTTATATTTTGTATTTTCTCATGTTCATGTAATATTCATCATCATTATTCTTCACCTCTCCCACTTATTCAAGGAATAAAAACATTGTCCGTGATGTATCGAATTACCGACATCGTGGATGATGTGATTTCAATTTACATTAATTATTTCAAGTCTGGTCCTAATTATTTTTATGGTTGAACCAGGTTATAATATATATATTATGTCTCATCCATAGTTCTGGAATTATTTTTTACACATGTTTTTAATTTATAAAACAAAATGAGGCCGTTATTATCAAGGAACCACTAAAATGATCTAAACGCATATCATTAATGTTTTAAATTATGAGTCATCCTCATATAAAAAATCAAAATAATAAATGGTATAATTTATGGTACTGGAAATATTTAAATACATTTCCATTAAAATTCTAGAGTTCCACTTCCAATCGACAAGAATATCCATCGTGAACCAATCATGGAGATCATGTAAAGAAACACACCCTAAACAATGCAAGGAACAAAATACTAATAAGTAAAGGGTGAAATAATGTAATGAAATGATCATATAAGATATTATAAATATAAATATGTTTCTACAAGATATTAATAACACTATTTTAACCATTATACATATGTTTTAAACTAGTTTTAAGTAAGAAAAACCCGAGGTAAGAGAATTCTTAACCCAATTTCCATTTTTTGGGTTAACCTTCTTCTTTATTCATTATGTGGTATTAAGATTATTGGTGTGATTAATTTTTGTTTATATTATGTTTTATTATGTGTATTTACAGTGTATACACATATCCTATAAATTCTATTAATTCACATTCCAATTTTATTTTTAAGGGACTTTCCTTTTAAAATATTTTTAAAACTCTCTTTAATAAATTTCCAAAGGATTGTTTTTTTATGTGTATGGAATATGATGTTTCTCCTAATTTCAAGATAATTTATTACCATGATATATTCCTTGGAAATTATTTATGTTGGGTTGAGACCATTATATCTCAATATAAGTTGGGTTGATCCTATTATAACTTAATATATGTTGGGTTAAGCCCATTATAGCTCAAGATATGACGGGTGATCCCCATTATAGCTCTCCAATGAATTGGGTACTCCAGAGGTTGAAGTTTACCAAAAGGATATTCTATATGTAAGGGTAAATTTAAGGGTGATATGGTGAATATGTCCGAAGGCAACAATATGAGTATTTTATGCATTGAGTTTTTATGATTTGGGTTTTATTTGGTTTTTATGTTATCACTTGACTAACACATTCTATCTTTATATCCTCTATTATTTTTTTATACTCATCCCATGTTTCTAAAATGTTTTTAATAGGCTATAAGGATGGGTAAGATAAAGAATGGATTTGTAATGTTTGATATGGAGTGTTGTCAAAGAAATCACGTTTTAAGCTTTAATGTTTTATATTTCAAAAAAATAGAAACTATTTTTAGTAGTTTTAGCTTGTATGAATGTGGAATGTTATGTATGTAAGGTATCCTAATTATATAAAACAATAAACTCAAAATGATACTCAATGTCTAATAATGTATGGTCTTGTGTAAAATTCAATATTAAGTAATGTGTTAGGGATATGTCCTTACACTTGGAACATACTAATATTCCACAATTTATTTCCTATTATTAACAATCAATAAAATGGATATAAAATGATATTGGTCATAGGAATTGATGGTGGATTTATGATCAATTTAATATGAGTATACTGATCAAGAAGATATTTTAAGAGTTTGAGATGTTTCTAAAGTTAGTAATATTTTATAAATTTGTAAGTGTTTCATGGACATAAAACTATAAAAATATTTTTTTTATTACATGATATATTCAGTATATAGATAAGATAATATTACACATTTCACCTACCATTAGTGAAATTCAGCACCTATTTATAGGTCATATAAAAGGTTGGTGTAGTCACTATTCCCTAGAAAATGATTGATGAATTATATACACCATTTCTTACCTGGGAGGATGTAGATTAGAGAAAACTAGAGGTAATAGTCATACTAAGGGATGTAAAAGTCACAATGGGGAATGAATCTATATCATGGAAAGAAATTTCCAATGAAAAAATTGTATATATATTTTTAAGACGTGTAAGAGGATATAATTAAATCAATGCATAATGTACTTGTTCCTCTATTGCAATTTGTTTTTTGTCACCAACATTTTAATTTTAAAACAGGGTGAGTATAAAAAATGGGGAAAAAGACATCTATCTAGTGGAACCCATAATTTAACTATTTTTCCTATATTCCATTGAGATGAGTGGTTCCTTATTACTTATTCAGGATTCTCAAAATTTCATTAATCTCAACATATATTTCATGGAAAGCTAGTTGGAAGAATGAATACCACTCATTTGAGTAGTGATTCTGTTGAAAATAATATTTAAATTACTAATAATATATATATATATATATATATATATATATGGGTATGTCCTCACTGTATATACCCAAACATTATAAATTTCATGGGGCTGTATATCGAGAAATTTTCAATCTGTTAAATTCAATAACTTACTAAAAATACAGATATGTAGGTATACATAATATTAATATAATATTTCATGGGTCGGGATATTAATTATAACATTCCAAGATTAATAGTACGTTATTTCTTCAAATTAATTCAATAACTTGCACTACACGCAACACCGAGTTCAAGCACACCACGACTTACCAAACTAGTCGTTCAAAAGCGGTTATGAATAGTATTAATTTAATTTGGAACTTTATATAATCCTTATAATTTTGTAATCTATATTATGAGTTTCCTAGACATAATTTAAGAATAAATTCAATTTTTTCAGATAAAGAAGTATTTTTCAAAAAATGCAATTTTACCACCTTTTAATGGAGAACCCTTTTTAAATCCAATATTTGAAACTTTTATATATTCAATTTGAAAAAATAATCTTCTTCTTTATAATTAGAACATAAGAATTTAGTTTCAATAAATTTTTGCTGTTTTTCTAAAAACTTTCACATTTGGGTGAATAGTAAAAAATACTATATTTTAACTGAAAACAACTTTTTTAATAGAAATAATTTATAGTGTTAAATTATAAATTTTAATGGTTTGGAAGTATAAATATATTAAATTTTTATCATTTAATCCAATGTTATTCATTGGAAATAATTTCACTTTGATATTGAACATAAAAAAGTGTCAATCTTTTGTTAGTTATTTTTTCTTAAAAACACGTTTTTTGGTTTTGACAATGGGAATTAATTTTAAATTTATAAATGAAACTTCTATGTTTATAATTTGGTAAAATAGACTTAATTTTTGAATTTATAATATTAAAATTTGCCTAGTGTAACTCCCCAACCCTTGTTACCCAGAGTCGGTGCATTATTACATAAAATTGGTATGATCACAAAAGATCAAGTCTCGAAAGACCGATTAGTTTAGTAGTTTTGGAAACACTATATATATATTCATAAGTCTTAAATTAATCATAAACTCAAAAAAAACTACAACAACATATTTTCTTCATATCCCATCATACTGTCCCTACAGGTTATTCATAAATTAGTTCTTCACATCCTGGAAAAAAATAAAATATTGAAAGGGGTGAGCTCAAATGCTCAGTAAGGATAACAATATTTTGGAATATTTCATAAATAAGCATAAAAATTTAAGGCAATGTATAACTAAAACAAAATCCTTTTAAACTTGAAATTCAGAATAATACGTCAAAGATAAAATGAAATAATGTCATTTACTTATTCACATGGATATTCTACTAGTCGAATAATCACATGAAATATCAATAACCACTTTCATAACAATGTAAAGCATAATGCCAGACTATAATAACCACATGGCCAAGGCCTCGTCTCAAGACTACAAATAAGATTTTGTCAAGGCCTTGTGCCAAGACACTAGTTTGTCTCATGAGACCTACCGATGCATCGATGAGCTATAGCGGGCTCCACCCGTCACATATTAAGTCCAATACATTCCTCATATGAACATGTTTAAACATTACATAAACATTCTTATTAAAACTAGCATATGAAATGTCAATATTTTCTCCATAAACCACAAATGGTATAAAAATAACACATCCATAGTCAAACATATCATAAAACCATCAATACAATATGGAAGATTGTATCATAATAAATAAACTTAAAATAAGCTTAAAATCCATCAAAGGATGTTGACATAGATGAAATCAAAACAATTTGAGAGAAATACCTCCTTTTTGAAATCATTTAAAAGTCACATAATTATAAAATAAAACATTTACTATGAAAATATCCTTATAATATTGTAAGGTAAGCTTTGAAGATATTATAATGGTGGAAAATAGTCGCACTCGCCGTATAAGTTAAAAAAAGACATTCTTACCTTAATTATTTCGAAAAGGTTAAAAAAGGCCTTGTTTGGAAAACAACAGAAAAATTACTTTATAAAACACTTATAAAAAGTCAAAAAAGGGTATAAATGACTTTAACCCATATTCTAGTAAATAGTAAAAATGTTTTTAAATACATTTTTAAGAAACATGGATGTGGATGATAAAGAAGTCCCAGTAGATAATGACGTATAAACAACCTCAGATAATGAAGAGATTGTGAAAAATAACCCTTACCTTGTAATTTTCCTTGGTTGGGGGTAGGTTAACATCCTGTATAATGGTGAAATAATTTTTATTAAATTATACAGGAACCATATACATAATTATGATATCATATATGATCTTCTATTAATGATTTGTTAATAATATTTTAATATTATCGTCGTTTTGGGTGTTAACTTAATCATTTTATTTTATATGTTTTGTTACATAAGGCATGTTTGTTATGGATAGTTTGTATATTATTCATATCCATAATGATATCAAGTCCTTAAAAATTATTTTTAATCATCAAATGAGAATTATACTTGAATGGATACGATGGGGAATGAATCTCATTACGTTCGTGGAGACGGTAGTCTGTACGTACGCACGAACGACAATATCATCCTTTTGATATTAAAATAATATATAATTGGATGTTATATAATATATAAAGAATCATTATCATGTTATATTTAGTATTTACATGAAATACACATCATTATTATACCCATCCAAATAATAATTTATTGAATAACAATTACACCACGACGTGGAGACGGTAAGCCGTACGTACGCATGTATTGTGACATGTCATTCAAAGGATGGATATAATACTGAATATGGTTGTACCATATTTATAATAAAATCACAATATATATAAGATACTTTATTTACTATTTTATAATGGGAATAACAAAGAAATAAGAAGTTGAAGAAGAAATGAACTTGAAAAAGGGTGGTGAAATCATTACCTCTTCTTCGGGTTATTTCTTTTGATTTGATCAAAAGGGCTCCTTAAATTGACTTTCTGATAAAACTAAGGCCTATAGGTTGTATTGAGGGAAGTTTAGAGAGTATTTGCGTAGGGGTTGGCCGAGCCAAGAGGCTTTGAATGTGTGAATTAGTGAGAAGGAAGAGTTCCCTTTTATAAGAGGGGTGAGGGGCACCTTTAGAAAAGCTAGAAATATTTTTTTATAATAAATTCATATTCGGTTTATAATGGCTCCAAAGTGGATTATTTGAGTTATAAGGTGGGGATGGGTTGAAAAACACTCAACCAATAGGTTTTAGACAGGTTTGGGTCACTATATTAACCTTATCTTTTAGTTTTAACTCTTAGTTAATTAGTTTGACATTTACCATGTCACTATGTATTTTTATATTATATAGTTAATAAACATACTATATACATCCATGTGACCCCCAAGTGGTAAATTAATGATACAACTATCATGATAAAATTCTATTGGCCAAACCTTAGATTTTTAGGAATATAATATAAATTATTAATATAATATTTGTTCTAAAAAATATTTTATGTCAATTTTGACACAATTGGGTATTTTGTTTTTGATAATTTCATAACAGTATTATTAGTCTGGAAAAAATTTATATAAAAAATAATAATATGTCATATTAACCTATAAAATTATTTTAATTCATAAAAGGTCTCAAATTACATTTATTTTGATATTTATAATATCAATTATTTTAATATTTCATTAATTAGATAATTACTGCCTCGCCATTGTGTCGTAAATAAATTAAATTATTTAATGTCTAAAAATTATAAATAAAATACCATTATGTAGGAAATCGTTTTATATTTATAATGAATATTTAAAATAGAATTTATCTTATGTATAACCCTATATTAAAAATGTTTTTGTTATTAAACTGTGATTTTAACTCTTTTAACTCTTCTTTGAATTAAATAATAATTAATGTCCTAGTCTAATCCAAGTGGACCCAAATGATAATATTTTATTCCTAAGGTTGTTTTTGGTTGAGATAAACTTGTCCAATAGAATTAGGACATGTGTTAGGGTAATATTAATATCATTTTTACCCTTAATTACCCTATTTACTTTTAACCGTGGTAAATAAAAGTAAAAAATTACTATTCACCAAAAATTATTTTCATCTCATTGAACCACATTTTACTCCATGATAATATCTGTGTCTCTTGGATTTTTGAAAGTCCACCCACAGAAGCGGTAAATTATGTTTTATGAAAAATTTATTTTTTTAACTACCACTTAGTGGTTTCACTATTCATAAAAAATGAAGTTTTTAAGAAAAATACCAAAAATTCACCCTATGCTAATTTAGATATTTCGAATCCAAAAATTATGTCCATTTTGAAAAATAAAATTTATAAATTTCAAAAAGTGGGTATTACTATTCATAGCGGCTAGTTTGATTGGTTGGGGTGTGTAAGAACTCGATGTTGTGTACAACACACGCTACTGTATTTTTCAAAGGGAAGTGTACCATGGAAGCTTGGGGTGTTACACCTAGTGTGAAATTTTTGTATTTTTCTGAAAAATATCAATTTTGATGAATAGTGAAAAACACTAAATTATTGGTTAAAACCAGCTTTTTATTTAAATAATTATTTATTTTATTTAAATTTATTTTATGTAAAAATAGATACATAATACTTATACACGTTCAATGTAATCCATTAGATTCATTTTGTAATAACACTAGATATATAAAATTTTATTTAACTTTTCACTGTATTTTACCCACCTCTTAGGAGAATTTGCAAATTCACATAAAACATAATTTTAATGCTTCTGTGAGTGGAATTTAAAAAATTTGAGATACAAAATTGATATCAGTAAGAAAAATGTGGTTTAATAAGATGAAAATAATTTTTGGTGAATAGTAACTTTTTACATTTATTTACCACGGTTAAAAGAAAATAGGGTAATTAAGGGTAAAAATGATATTATTATTGCCCCAACACATGTCCTAATTCTATTGGATAAATACAATTCGAACAAAAACAACCTTAGGAAAAAAATATGAACCACTTTGGTCCACTTAGATTAGATTAGGACATTTATTATTATTTTATTTAAAGAAGAGTTAAAAGAGTTAAATTCATAGTTTAATAACTAAACCATTTTTAATAGAGGGTTACACACAATATAAATTCGACTATAAATTTTCATTATAAAGATAAAAATATTTACTACATAATGATATTTTATTTATAATTTTTATACAATAAATAATTAAATTTATTTATGAGACAATGATGATGGAGTAATTACCATATTAATGAAAGATTAAAATAATAAAATATTATAAATACCCAAATAAATGCAATTTGAGACTTTTGATGAACTACACTAATTTAATAGGTTAATATGACATGTTAGGGTTGATTCAATCAATTTTTTTCGAAGTAATCATGTTGTTATGATTTTTACAAGAAAACAAATACCAAATAATGTCAAAATTGAAATAAAATAGTTTTTAAAAAAAATACAATATTACTGGTTTATATAATATTCCTAAAAATCTAAGGTTCGTACAAAAATCTTAAATAATAATATATATTTCATTAATGAACAACTTGAGGTTCTCTTGGAAGCTTATAGTATGTTTATTAACCATATAGTGTAAGAATACAAGAAGGCATGGTAAAAGTTAAACTATTTAACTAAGAGTTAAATCTAAAAAATATGGTTAAAATTGTAACCTAAACTTATATAAAACCTATTGGTTGAAAGTTTTTCGACCCATACCTACCTTATCCTTTAAATAATTCATTTTTGATCCATTATAAACATAAAATAAATTTATTTTAAAATAATATTTTATGTTTTTCCTAAGGTGCCCCTCACCCCTCTTATAAAAGGGAACTTCCCCTTCTCTCAAATTCACACATCAAAAGCCATTTGGATCAGCCGAAACCTTCCCAAATATCCTCCTAACATTTCTCCCTTCATCCTAGAGGCATTCATTTGGTCAGAAATCCAACCTAAGGATCCCTTTTGACCAAATAAAAAGAAAGAACCCGAAAAAGAGGTAAATATTTCATCACATCTTTCAAGTTCTTTTCTTCTTCCACTACCTCTTTATTTGTTGTTTACATTATAAAATAATAACCCCATTATCTTCTATATATTGTGGTGATATTATATAATTGGTAAAACCATATTCATTATTCTATCCATTCTATAAATTACAGAGTCTTCATATGTGCGTACATACAGATTATCGTCTCCACACCGTGGTGTAATTTGTTATTCAACACTATGTTATTTGGATGAATATAATGATGAGTAATATGTATATAAATAATGAAAATAACATTCTAATGTCTCTGTAAAATTAATATACCATCCATATCCACACCTTTAACGAAATGATATTATCACTTGTGCATACATACGAATTACAGTCTCCACGACGCGATGAGATTTATTTCCACGTTCACCATTCATTGATGATTATAAAAATATATATTTCTAGTAATTATGTAATATATGAAATAATAATGATACTAGAAATATATATATTTATATATATATGTATTTATGTACTTACATATATCTTATTCACTTACTTCCATTCAATACAATATGAAAATAGAAACAACGTTTACGCGTACGTACGGCCGACCGTCTCCATAAACGGTGTTTTACATTTCATATATCTATCTATTATAAATATTTATATTCTAAATATATATGATATATAAATCAAGTTTTATATTATTTAATTATTTAAATAATTATCTAAATGATAAGATCAATAATAACAAGTTAAAACACGTACGATAAAGAAAACGATTATTACCCGAACGTTTAATTTAACATTGGAATCATTATTAATTGGGTAGTATAAAGTGATAAATAAATCTTGAATTATATAATAAATATGAATATGGTTCTGTTATAATTTAATAATATACTATGGTCATTATAGAGGAGGTTAAATGTACCCTCGAATAAAGAAAAGTGCAAGGTAAGGGTTAATTTCACAATCTCTTTATTATCCGATGTTGTTTTTATGGAAGTATCTACTGGGAAATATTTATTATCCATGTCCATGTTTCATGAAAGATCTTTCAAAGGGATTCTTTTAAGGGATTTTTTTTACTAAAACATCATTTCAAATGTTTTAAATATTTAATCTTCTTAATCATTCTCATTAATGTCCATATTTTAAAAATCTTTTTTAAGGATTTATTTATATGGGAATGAATGTTTTTAAAAGGTTAATTCCTTTAAAAAGTTTCAAAGAGTTATGAGACTCTTTGATACACAAATTTATTTAAATGTATTCCTTTCTAAATTGTGTAACTTTTAAATGTTTTCATAAAAAAAGGGATATTTCTCTCAAAGAGTTTTACAAATCATTTTCATCTATGTCACATACTTTGATGGATTTTAAAATTGTTTAAAGTTGATTTATTATGATACAAATCTTCCATATTGTATTGAAGGTTTTGTGATATGTTTGACTACGAATGTGTTATTTTTATACCATTCATGGTTTATAGATAAAGTATTGAAATATTGTATGCTAGTTTTAATATGAATGTTTATTTTATGTTTAAGTCTTTTCATATGAGAAATGCATTGGACTTAGTAAGTGACGGGTGGAGCCCGCTATAGCTCCTCGATGCATCGGTAAGTCTTATGAGACAAACTAGTGTTTTGGAACAAGGCCTTGAAAAAATCTGATTTGTAGTCTTGGCACAAGGCCTTGACTATGTGGTTATGATGTCTGGCATGATACATTCTATCATTATGAAAGTGGCTATTGATATTTCATGTGATTATTCAACTTGTAGAATATCCATTTGAATAAGTAAATGTCATTATATTTTTGTATCTTTTCCATATTATGCAAAAGTTTAAGTTTAAAAGGATTTTGTTTTAGTCTTATGCATTGTCTTAAATGATTATTCTTATTTATGAAAGTTTCCTCTATATTATTATCCTTACTGAGCATCTGAGCTCACCCATTTCTATGTTTTAATTTTCCCAGTATTCCAAGAAGTGTATTATGATTAATGAGATGGGTTAAGCTAGGAAATTAATGGTGTTCTCAAATGATCTTTCATGGTGTGTTTTATTTTATAATGTGTAATGTAACGTTCATGTATGTAATCTATTTTCTGAGACTGCTAAACCGATCGGTCTTTCGGGATATGATTCATTGTAATCATGACAATGTATTAAAATAATGCACCAACTCTGGGTAACTGGGGTCGGGGAATTACAATTGGTATCAGAGTAAGTATATCAATAACCTTAGAAACATAATTTAAATAAACACTAATTAGAGCACATTACTCTAAGATAGACTTTGAGGAATAGTATATAAGGACTTCCTAAATTTTGGTATTGTAGAGATTTTGTGTGTTTTCTAAGCAATACATCACTATCTGGATACAAGCAGGTAGAGGCAACTCTGGAATAGATTTACCTAGGGGTAAAACCTGAAAACACCACTTCGAGCTAGACTCGAATGAGAACTGGTGTACGAAAACAGGGCTTGCTGAGATCTTGGTTACGACACTCTTGGGGGATATGCTTAGGGTAATTCTCATTTTCATTACAAATCATTATGAAGGATTTATGAGTATATACCTCCTCAAAGAAAAAAATATTTATGATTATGGATTATATCCATAAACTATTCAATTTACATTAGGAATTTTAAAAGTTGGGAATTATTCATTTCAATTCATAAACTGACCTAGTGTATGCCATTGTATAGAAATGGCACCCAGAAGAAGACATGCGAACTCCAATAATACGTATGATCCAAAGAGTAAGAATGATCATATCTTTCACGGTATTAAGCCAACATATAGAAGGGAAATAGTCTCCCATGTATTCTCAACAAATAAAGAAATAATATCATGTGTGAATAAGATATGTAAATAATTATCTGAGTTCTATATCTTTTAAGGGAAGCAAGATAAGTAAAGGATGGAAGATAGAAAAATGGGTAAAGTGAAGAGGGAAAAGAAGGATTTTCCCATATGTGATAAATGTGGAAAAAATCACCTTGGTAAATGCTTGAATTGAATTGGAGTTTGTTATATGTGTGGAGAAAATGGACACCAAGTATGTGATTGCAAGGGTATGAAAAAGGTTTCAAATGTAAAATGATTCATCTGAATGGAGTTGGTACACTATGCGAATCAATATCCCAATCATAAGAGTGTACCTAAAATAATGCTATTGGATAATAATAAAGTTATTATACTACCTCAGATGAAGAGGAATGACTGGTGTTATTATGTTGTTATTATATAATTACTCTATTTGAGTGTTGTATCAACAATATACTGGTTATATGAATTATGGAGATAAATAAGGATTGTACTGGAGTACTATTTTATTGAGGATTTGAGATTGTGTGGAACCAAGAAAAGTGACTCAATAAGAGGTTAAATTTTTGGAAAATATATGGTTAAGAGAAAGATAAACCATAATATGGTTCTGATACTGAGGTAGTGATTTTGGAATAATACATGATTGATTTGGATAAATTATATTGGATATTCTTGAATATATTGAAACTGATTAATGATTTGTATATTCCATCATTGCTGGAGTTTACAACATTTTTGGATATAAAGAGTATATCCAATATTCTGTAAGGAATAAGGGAGCATGAATGTAATCAATAAGGTTTTATGGTAATTCATGGTGTTTCTATGTTTTAAAATAATACATGATAAAGGCATTCAAAAGTTATTACGTGGAAAAAAGGATCTACATTATGTTTACTGTCCTTATAAATTTTGGACTGTGAGATGGACAGAAGTATTTTGGATAAGTCTAAAGGTTGGAATTGATTAATTTTGACATTGGATAATATTATTAATGTTAAATCATTTCTCCAGATTATTTTTGGATTGTCATAAAAAGGACAACCTGAAGGTCGGGCGACAACCTGTCGCGTCCAGCAAGGCCGCGAGACTTGAACCCACAACTGAAGAGTGAAAAGGGTGCATCACCTACCACTGGCCTACACGATGTTCTGGATTGTATAATGTAGTTTTTTTGTCTAACAGATAAATTATAAATTCATTTTGTTTGGAACCCTATACAATTAGGATAAATAGAATATTTTTGAATTCTATTATCTTTTGGAGTGAAAGACGAGTTTGTGGTAGGAATTAGTTGAAGGATGAAACTCTACTTGTCAAGTATATATATATATATATATATATATTTCCTCTTATTCTATGAAGAAATTATTTCTTAAACATTAGGTAAGGGATCTTAAAATTAAAATGTGTTATCCTAATACCTTATGCTTTGTTGAACTGATGATATTTTAAATCATCATAGATTGTTGGCTTTGAGGCCCTCAATTGTACAATTTTTTGTGACTGATGAACTCAATAAATCCCTATAAATATTTACATTTTACTTCCAATTATGTGTTTCTCGTTTCCACCAATGTTCTAATTGAGATCATAATTTTTTTTGTGACTTTTCCATTCCCCAGTTCCTCTTATTAAAACTAAATTTTATTAACCCAATTTCTGATGTGGGATTTCCCACAAAGGTATTTTCTGTTTTTAAGCTTTTATTTTTGAAGAACAATTTAAAATTGCGAGGATTAAATTTATTGAAGTAGGGAAGAATGTAAAACCACAATATTTCATAGTACGTTATTTCTTCAAAGCAATCCAATAACTTGCACTACACGCAACACCAAGTTCAAGCATACCACAACTTACCAACTAGCCGTTCAAAAGCGGTTATAAATAGTATTAACTGAATTTTGAACTTTATATAATCCTTATAATTTTAGAATACATTTTATGAGTTTCTTAGACATAATTTAAGAATAAATTCATTTTTTTCAGATAAAAGAAGTATTTTTCAAAAAATGAAATTTTACCACCTTTTAAGGGAGAACCCTTTTTAAATCCAATATTTGAAACTTTTATATATTCAACTTGACAAAATAGAATAATTATTTGCAATTGGAACATAAGAATTTAGTTTCAATAAATTTTTTGTGTTTTTCTAAAAACATTCATATTTGGGTGAATAGTGACAAATACTATATTTTAACTGAAAACAATTTTTTTAATCAAAATAATTTATAGTGTTCAATTATACATTTTAATGGTTTGGAAGAATAAATAGATTATATTATTAACATTTAATCCCATGTTAATCATTGGAAATAATATCACTTTGAAATTGAACATAAACAAGTATCAGTCTTTTGTTAGTTATTATTTCTTAAAAAACGCTTTTTTGGTTTCCTCAATAGGAATTAATTTTAAATTAATAAATGAAAATTATATGTTTTGAATCTGGTAAAATATAATTAATTTTAGAATTTAGAATATCAAAATTAGCCTACAGTGAAATTTTGGTATTTTTCTAAAATCTTTCATTTTTTGATGAATAGTGAAAAACACTAAATTATTGGTTAAAACTGATTTATTATTAAAATAATTTTTTATTTTATTTAAATTTATTTTAGGTAGAAATAGATACATAATACCTATATATGTTCAATGTAATTCATTGGATTGATTTTGTAATAATATTAGATATATGAAATTTTATTGAACTTTTCATTGTCTTTTACCCACCTCTTAAGAGAATTTGAAAATTCGCATAAAAATTAATTTTACCACTTCTATGAGTGGAATTTTAAAAATACAAGATACATGGTTGATATGAGTAAGAAAAATGTGGTTCAATAAGATGAAAATAATTTTTTGTGAATAGTAACTTTTTACTTTTATTTACCACATTTAATAGTAAATAGGTTAATTATGAGTAAAAATGATATTATTATTACCCTAACACATGTCCTAATTCTATTAGATAAGTATAATTCGACCATAAACAACCTTAGGAATAAAATATGAACCTCTTTGGTTCACTTGGATTAGATTAGGACATTTATTATTATTTTATTTAAAGAAGAGTTAAAAGAGTTAAATTCGAAGTTTAATAACTAAACCATTTCTTATATTGGGTTACACAAAATATAAATTAAATTATAAATATTAATTAGAAATATAAAAATATTTCCTACATAATGGTAATTTATTTATAAATTTTAGATATTCAATAAATTAATTTATTTGTAACACAATGATGATGCAGTAATTACCGTATTAATGAAAGATTAAAATAATTGATATTATAAATACCCAAATAAATGTAATTTGAGACTTCTAATGAATTAAACTAATTTTATAGGTTAATATGACATGTTATAGTTGATTCAATCAATTTTTTTCTATGTAATCATGATGTTATGATTTTTACAAAAAAACAAAAACCAAATAATGTCAAAATTGACATATAATAGTTTTTAAAACAAATACTATATTATTGGTTGATATAATATTCCTAAAAATCTAAGGTATGGATAAAAAGATTAAATAATATTATATATGAAATTAATGGACCACTTTAGGTTCTCTTGAAAGTTTAAATTATGTTTATTAACCATATAGTGTAAGAATTCAAGAAGACACTGTAAAAGTTAAACTATTTAACTATGAGTTAAATCTACAAAATATGGTTAAAATGGTAACCTAAACTTGTATAAAACCCTTTGGTTGAGATGTTTTAGACCTATACCCACCTTTTCCTTTAAAAAATAAATTTTGGATCCATTAGAAACCGAAAATGAATTTATTATAAAATAATATTTTATGTTTTTCCTAAGGTGCCCCTCACCCCTCTTATAAAGGGAACTTCCCCTTCTCTCAAATTCACACATCCAAAGACATTTGGTCGGAAAAACCCTGACCAAATATACTCCTAAAATTTCTACCTTAATTCTAGAGGCTTTTATTTGGCCATAAAGCCAACCTATGGAGCCCTTTTGATCAAATCAAAAGGAAGACCTCAAAAAAGAGGTAAATATTTCATCACATCTTTCATGTTCTTTTCTTCTTCCACTTCATCTTTCTTTGTTGTTTCCATTGTATAATAATAACTTAAGTATAATATATATAATATGATGATATTATATAAATTTTACAACCATATTAATTTATCTATCCATCCTATAAATGTCAAAGTCCCCATTCGTGTGTACGTACGGATTACCATCTCCACGCCGTGGTGTAATTTGTTATTCGACACTATTTTATTTGGATGGATATAATGATGAGTAATATGTATATAAATATCTAAAATAAAATGATAATGTCTCTGTAAAATTAATATACCATAGATTTCCACACCTTTAAGAAAATGATATTGTCGCTCGTGCGTACGTACGAATTACTGTCTCCACAACGCGATTAGATTCATTTCTACGTTCACCTTTCATTGACAATTATAAAAATATATATTACTAATAAGTATGTAATATATGAAATAATAATGATACTTGAGATATATATATATATTTATATATGTATGTATGTACTTACATATATCTTATTCACTTACTTCCGTTCAATACAATATGAAAACAGAAACGATGTTTATGCGTACATACGACCTACCATCTCCATAAACGGTGTTTTCCATTTCATATATATATCTATTATAAATATTTATATTCTAAATATATATGATATATAAATCAAGGGTTATAATATAGAAGTATTTAAATAATTATCAAAATGATACGATCAAGAATAAAAAGATAAAAAACGTAAGATAAAGAAAGCGATTATTAACCGAAATGTTAATTTAACAAGAAAATCATTATTAAATGGTTAGTATAAAGTTTTAAATGAATCATGTATGATATAATAAATATTAATATCATTCTTTTATAATTTAATAACATACTATGGACATTATATAGGAAGACTAACATACCCTCAACCAAAGGAAAGTGCAACGTAAGTGTTAATTTCACAATCTCTTTATTATCCGAGGTTGTTTTTACATAAGTATCTACTAGAAAATATTTATTATCCATGTACATGTTTCATGAAAGAGTTTTCAAAGGCATTATTTTAAGGTAATTTTCTAATAAAACATCATTTCCAATGTTTTCAATATTTATTCTTCTAAATCATTCTCATTAACGTCCATGTTTTCAAATTGGGTTTTAAGGAATTATTTATATGGACATGAATGTTTTTAAAATGTTAATTCATTTCAAAAGTTTCAAAATGGTATGGGAAAATTTTATTCAAATTTTTTTTAAATGTCTTCCTTTCTAAATTGTGTGACTTTTAAATGTTTTCATGAAAAAGGGATATTTCTCTCAACGAGTTTCACAAATCATTTTCATCTATGTCAACATTCTTTGATGGATTTTAAAATTGTTTGAAGTTGATTTATTATGATACAAATCTTCCATATTGTTTTAAAGTTATTGTGATATGTTTGACTGTGGATATGTTATTTGTATACCATTCATGGGTTATAGATAAAGTACTGACATTTAATATGATATTTTTATTACGAATGTTTATGTTATGTTTAAAACTTTTCATATGAGGATTGTATTGGACTTAGTAAGTGATGGGTAAAGACCGCTAGAGCTCCTCGATGCATCAGTAGGTCTCATGAGAAAAACTAGTGTCTTGGCACAAGTCCTTGAACAAATATTATTTGTAGTCTTGGAACAAGGCATTCACTATGTGGTTATGAAGTTTGAAATTATGCATTCTGTTATTATGAAAGTGGCTATTGATATTTTATGTGATTATCTGACTAGTAGAATATCCATGTGAATAAGTAAATGGAATTATTTTTTTGTATCTTTTCTATATTATGCTGAAGTTTTAGTTTAAAAGGCTTTTTTTAGTCTTATACATTGCCTTAAATGTTTATGTTTATTTATGAAAGTTTCTGCTGTATTGTTATCCATACTGAGCATCTGAGCTAACCCCTTTCTATGTTTTAATTTTCCCAGGATTCGAAGAAGGGTATTATGATTGATAAGAAGGGTGAATCTAGGGGATTAATGGTGTTATCAAAGGATATTTTATGTTGTTTTTTTATTTTCTAATGTGTAATTTAACGTTCATGTATGTAATATATTTTCCAAGACTGCTAAATTGATCGGTCTTTTGGGACATGATTCCTTGTAATCATGACAATGTATTAAAATAATGAACCAACTGTGGGTAACTGGGGTCGGGGCATTAGAGTTGGTATCAGAGAAAATTAGTAATAACCTTGGAATCTAGATTTAGATAAACTCTGATTAGGGCACATTACCATAAGATAGACTTTGAGGATTTGTATAGAATAACATCCTAGAATTTTGGCATTGTAGAGTTTTTGTGAGTTTTTCAAGAAATACATCCCTGTATGGATACAAGAAGGTAGATACAGCTCTGGCACAGATGTACCTAGGGGTAAAACCCAAAAACACCACTTTGATCTAGACTCGAATGAGAACCGGTGTATGACAACGGTACTTGCTGCAATCTTGGTTACATCACTCCCGAGGGATATGCGTAGGATAATTCTCATTTTAATTACAATTCATTATGAAGTATTTAAATGTATATACCTCCTCAATGAAAAAAAATATTTATGATTATGGATTATATACATAAACTGTTCAATTTATGTTAGGTATTTTACAAGTTGGGAATTATTCATTGCAATTAATTAACCGAACCAGTGTATGCCATTGTTTTGAAATGACACTGAGTAGAAGAAATGTGAACCCCAACAATACATATGATCCAAAGAGTAAGAAAGATCATATCTTTCATGTTATTAATCCAAAATTTAGAAGGGAAATAATCTCCCATGTATTCTCAATATATGAAGAAATAGTATCACGTGTTAATAATACAAGTAAAGAATTCTCCAAGTCTTATAGCTTTTAAGGGAAGCAAGAGAAGAAAATAATGGAAGAGAGAATGATGGATAAAGGGAAGATAGAAAAGAAGGATTTTCCCATATGTGATAAATGTGGAAATAATCACCTTGGTAAATGCATGAAGGTAATGTGAGTTTGTTATATGGGTGGAGAAAAAGGACACCAATTATTTGTTTGCAAGGGTAAGAAAAAGGTTTCAAATGTAAAATGATTCATCTGCAAGGTGTTGGGACACTATGAGAATAAATATCCCAGTCATCAGAGTGTACCTCAAATGATGCTATTGGATAATAATCAAGTTATGATACTACCTCGGATGAAGATGAATGATTAGTGTTCTTATGTTGTTATTTTAGAATTATTTAATTCAAGTGTTGTATCAACAATATACTGGTTATATGAATTATGGAGATAAATAAGGATTATACTACAATACTATTTTATTGAGTATGTGAGATCGTGTGGATCCAAGAAAAGTGACTCAATAGCGGGTTACATTTTTGGAAAATATATGGTTGAGAGAAAGATAAACCATAATATGGTTCTGATACTAAGGTAGTGATTTTGGAATAATACATGATCGATTTGGATAAATTATATTGGATATTTTGACTATCATGACACTGATTTGATGATTTGTATATTCCATTATTGTTGGAGTTTACAACATTTTTGGACATAATAAGTATATCCAGTATTCTATAAGGAATAATGGAGCATGAATGTAATCAATAAGGTTTTATGGTAATTCAGGGTGTTACTATGTTTTAAAATAATACATGATGAAGGTATTCACATGTTATTACGTGGAAAAAAATATCTTCATTGTGTTTACGCTACATATAATTTTTGGACTGTGAGTTTGAACAAAAGTAATTTGTATAAGTATAAAGGTTTGAACTGATTTAGTTTGACATTGGATACTATTGTTAAGGTTAAATCATTTTCGAGATTATGTTTGGATTTTCATAAAAAGGACAACCTGAAGGTCGGGCGACAACCCATCGCGTCCGGCAAGGCTGCAAGACATGAACCCAAAACCGAAGAGCGACAAGGGTGCATCACTGAACATTGGACTACATGATGTTTTAGATTGTATAATGTAGTTTTTTTGGTCTAATAGATAAATTATAAATTCATTTATTTTGGAACCCTATACAATTATGATAAGTAGAATATTTTTGAATTCTATTATCTTGTGCAGCGAAAGATGAGTTTGTGGTAGGAATTAGTTGAAGGATGAAACTATACTTTTCAAGTATATATATATATCGTCATATTATATGAATAAATGAATTCTTAAACATTAATTAATTGATATTAAAACTAAAAATGTGTTATCCTAATACCTTATGTTTTGTTGAACTGATGATATTTTAAATCATCATAGATTGTTGGCTTTGAGGCCCTCAATTTTAAAATTGTTTGTGACTCATGACCTCAATCACTCCCTATAAATATATATGTTTTTCGTCAAATTATGTGTCTCTAATTTCCACCAATGTTCTCTTAATGGAGATCATAAATTGGTGGTGACTTTTCCATTCCCCTGTTCCTCTTTTTAAGACTAAATTTTTGTAACCAAATTTTCAATGTGGGTTTTTTCAGAAAGGTATTTTCTATTTTTTACCTTTTATTTTTAAAGAACAATTTAAAATTATGAGGATGAAATTTATTGAATAAGGGAAGAATGTAACACCCCATGATTTCATAGTACATTATTTCTTCAAAGCAATTCAATAATTTGCCCGACACGCAACACCGAGTTCCAGTGCACCAGGACTTACCAATCTAGCCGTTCAAAAGCAGTTATGAATATTATTAACCGAATTTTGAACATTATATAATCCTTATAATTTTATAATCCATATTATGAGTTTCTTAGAAATAATTTAAGAATAAATTCATTTTTTTCAGATAAAAGAATTATTTTTCAAAAATTGCAATTTTACTGCCTTTTATTGGAGAACCCTTTTTAAATCCGATATTTGAAACTCTTATATATTAAATTTTACAAAATAAACTTCTTATTTATAATCGGGACATAATAATTTAGTTTCAATAAATTTATGGGGTTTTTCTAAAAACTTTCATGTTTGGGTGAATAGTGAAAAATACTATATTTCAAGTGAATACAACTTTTTTAATAAAAATAATTTATAATGTTCAATTATACATTTTAATGGTTTGGAAGTATAAATAGATTATATTTTTACCATTTAATCTAATGTTATTCATTGGAAATAATTTCACTTTGAAATTGAACATAAACAAGTATCAATTTTTTGTTAGTTATTATTTCTTAAAAACACGCTTTTTGGTTTTGACAATGGGAATTAATTTTATATAATAAATGAAACTTATATGTTTTTAATTTGGAAAAATATACTTAATTTTTGAATCATAATATCGAAATTATCATCGGGTTAAATTTTGGTATATTTCTGAAAAATTTCAATTTTTGATAAATAGTGAAAAACACTGAGTTGTTGGTTTAAACCAACGTTTTATTTAAATAATTATTTATTTTATATAATTTTATTTTAGGTCAATCTAGACACATAATACCTATATATGTTCAATTTAATCTATTCTAGTCATTTTTTTAATAATATTAGATATATAAAATTTTATTAACATTTTCACCGTCTTTTACCCACCTCATAGAAGAATTTGCAAATTCACATAAAACATAATTTTACCGCTTCTGTGAGTGGAATTTCAAAAATCCTTGAGATATAGTTGATATCAGTAATAAAAATATGGTTAAATAAGATGAAAATACTTTTTGGTGAATTGTACCATTTTACTTTTATTTACCATAGTAAAAAGTGAATAGGTTAATTAAGGGTAAAAATGATATTATTATTATCCTAACACATTTCCTAATTCTATTGGATAAGTATAATTCGACCAAAAAAACATAGGAATAGAATATGAACCTTTTTGGTCCACATAGATTAGATTAGGACATTTATTATTTTTTATTTAAAGAATAGTTAAAATAGTTAAATTCGTAATTAATAACTAAACCATTTTTAATATGAGGTTAAACACAATATAAATTAGACGATAAATATTAATTATAAATATAAAAATATTTCCTAAATAATGGTATTTTATTTATAATTTTTAGACATTAAATAATTGAATTTATTTATGACACAATGATGATACAATAATTACCGTATTAATGAAATATTAAAATAATTGATATTATAAACACCCAAATAAATTTAATTTGATACTTTTGATGAATTCCACTAATTTTATAGGATAATAATACATGTTATGGTTGATTCAATCAATTTTTATCGAAGTAATCTGGCAGTTATAAGTTTTACAAAAAAACAAATACCAAATAATGTCAAAATTGACATAAAATAGTTTTTAAACAAATACTATATTATTGGTTGATATGATATCTTTAAAAATATAAGGTTAGTCCAAAAAGATTAAATAATATTATATATGTCATTAATGAATCACTTGAGGTTATCTTCAAAGTTTAGAGTAAGTTTATTAACCATATAGTGTAATAATACAAGAAGACATGGTAAAAGTTAAACTATTTAACTAAGAGTTAAATCTAAAAATTAGTGTTAAAATTGTAACAAAAACATATATAAAACCAATTGGTTGAGATGTTTTTGACCCATACCACCTTATACTTTAAATAATTCATTTTGGATCCATTAGAAACCGAAAATGAATTTATTATAAAATAATATTTTATGTTTTTTCTAAGGTTCCCCTCACCCCTCTTATAAAAGGACACTTCCCCTTCTCTCAAATTCACACATCCAATTCCATTTGGCTTGGACAAACCCTGGCAAAATATCCTCTTAAAATTTCTCCCTTCATCATAGAGGCCTTCCTTTTATCAGAAAGAAAACCTAAGGAGCCATTTTAATCAAATCAAAAGGAAGACCTTGAAAAAGAGGTAAATATTTCATCACATATTTCAAGTTCTTTTATTCTTCCACTTCCTCTTTATTTGTTGTTTCTATTCTAAAATAATAACTAAAATAAATTATATATACATTTATGATATTATATAAATGGTACAACCATATTAATTATTCTATCCACACTATAAATGACAAAGTCACCATACGTGCGTACATACGGATTACCGTCTCCACGCAGTGGTGTAATTTGTTTTTCAAAACTATGTTATTTGGATGGATATATTGATATTTAATATGTATATAAATAATGAAAATAACATTCTAATGTCTTTGTAAAATTAATATACCATCCAATTCCACACCTTTAAGAAAATGATATTGTCGCTCGTGCATACGTACGGATTACCGTCTCCACGACGTGATGAGATTCATTTCCACGTTCATTCATTGATGATTATAAAAATATATATTAATAATAAGAATGTAATATATAAAATTATAATTATACTGATGATATATAAATTTATATATATGTGTGTATTTATGTACTTACATATATCTTATTCACACACATCTGTTCAGTATGATATGAAAATAGAAACATCGTTTATGCATACGTACGGCATTCCGTCTCCATAAATGGTGTTTTCCATTTCATATATCAATATATAATAAAAATTTATATTCTAAATTTATATAATATATAAATAAAGGTTCATATTCTGGAAGTATTTAAATAATTATCTAAATGATACGATCATGAATAACAAGTTAAAACACGTACGATAAAGAAAGCGATATTTACACGGAATGTTAATTTAACATGGAAATCATTATCAAATGGGTAGTATAAAGTTATAAATGAATCATGTTTGATATAATAAATATGAATATGGTTTTGTTATAATTTAATAACATACTATGGTCATTATACAGGAGGTTAAACATACCCTCTACCAAAGGAAAGTGCAAGGTAAGGGTTAATTTCACAATCTCCTTTTTATAAGAGGTTGTTTTTACGTAAGTATCTACTGGGAAATATTTGTTATCCATGTCCATGTTTCATGAAAGAGTTTTAAAAGTGATTATTTTAAGGGAATTTTTTACTAAAACATAATTCGAAATGTTTTAAATATTTATTCTTATAAATCATTCTCATTAATGTCCATGTTTTCAAAATGTGGTTTAAGGATTTATTTATATGGACATGAATGTTTTTAAAATGTTAATTCTTTTAAACAGTTTCAAAGTGGAATGGGACACTTTTATTAAAAAATTTCATTAAATGTCTTCCTTTCAAAATTGTGGGACTTTTAAATGTTTTCATGAAAAAGGGATATTTCTCTCAAAGAGTTTAACAAATCATTTTCATCAATGTCAACATCCTTTGATGGATTTTAAAATTGTTTGAAGTTGATTTATTATGATAAAAATATTCCTATTGTATTAAAGGTTTTCTGATATGTTTGACTGTGAATGTGTTATTTTTATACCATTCACAGTTTATGGATAATGTATTGACATATCATATGCTAGTTTTAATATGAATGTCTATGTTATGTTTAATCCTTTTCATATGAGGAATGAATTGGAATTAGTAAGTGATGGGTGGAGACCGCTATAGCTCCTCAATGAATCGATAGGTCTCATGAGATAAACTAGTGTCTTGGCACAAGGCCTTGAAAAAATCTTATTTGTAGTCTTGGCACAAGGCCTTGAATATTTGGTTATGAAGTCTGGAATTATGCATTCCATCATTATGAAAGTGGTTATTGATATTGAATGTGATTATTCGACTAGTGGAATATCTATGTGAATAAGTAAATGGAATTATTTTTTTGTATCTTTTCCATATTATGCTGAAGTTTATGTTTAAAAGGCATTTGTTTTAGTCTTATACATTTCCTAAAATTATTATTCTTATTTATTAAAGTTTCCAGTATATTTTTATCCATATTGAACATCTGAGCTCACCCATTTCTAAGTTTTAATTTTCACAGAATTCCATGAAGTTTATTATGTTTAATAAAAAGGGTTAATCTAGAGGATTAATGTATTTATCAAAGGATATTTTATGCTGTGTTTTATTTTTTAATGTGTAGTGTAACGTTCATGTATGTAATCTATTTTCCAAGACTGCTAAACTGATAGGTCTTTCGGGACATGATTCCTTGTAATCATGAAAATGTATTAAAATAATGCATCGACTCTAGGTAACTGGGGTCGAGGAATTACAATTGGAATCAGATAAAGTTTAGCAATAACCATGGAAACTAGATTTAGATAAACACTGATTAGAGAACACTAACCTAAGATAGACTTTGAGGATTAGTATAGAATAACTTTCTAGAATTTAGGTATTGTAGAGATTTTGTGAGTTTTCCAAGCAATAAATCATTATCTAGATACGGGCAGGTAGAGGTGTCTCTGGCACAGATAGACCTAGGGGTAAAACCCGAAAACACCTCATCGAGCTAGACTCTAACAGGAACTATGTATGAGAATGGGCCTTGTTTCACTCTTGGTTACGACACTCCCATGGGATATACTTAGGATAATTCTCATTTTCATTACAAATCATTATGAAGGATTTATGAGTATATACCTCCTCAAAGAGAAAAATATTTATGATTATGGATTATATACATAAACTGTTCAATTTATGTTAGGTATTTTACATGTTTGGAATTATTCATTGCAATTCATAAACTGACCTAGTGTATGACATTATATAGAAATGGTTCCCAATAGAAGGAATGTGAACTCCAGCAATATATATGATCCAAAGAGTAAGAAGGATCATATCTTTCAAGTTATTAAGCCAACATTTAGAAGGCAAATAGTCTCCCATGTATTCTAAACATATGATGAAATAGTATCCTATGTTAATTAGATAAGAAAAGAATTCTCTGAGTCATATATCTTTTAAGGGAAGCAAGGGAAGAAAAGGATGGAAGAGAGAAAGATGGATAAAGGGAAGAGGGAAAAGAAGGATTTTCCCATATGTGTTAAATGTGGAAATAAGCACCTTGATAAATTCTTGATGGGTATGGGCGTTTGTTATAAGTGTAAAGAAAAAGGACACCAAGTACACGATTTCAAGGATAAGGAAAAGGTTTGAAATGTAAAATGCTTCATCTACAAGGTGTTGAGACACTATACGAATCAATGTCTCAGTCATTAGAGTATACCTCAAATGATTCTATTAGATAATAGTCAAGTTATGATACTACCCCAGATGAAGATGAATGCCTAGTGTTCTTATGTTGTTATTATAGAAATATTTCATTTGAGTGTTGTATCAACAATATACTGGTTATATGAATTATGGAGACAAATAATGATTGTATTGCAGTACTATTTTATTGATGATTTAAGATTGTGTGGAACCAAGAAAAGTGACTCAATAATAGGTTAAATTTTTGGAAAATATATGGTTGAGAGAAAGATAAACCAAAATATGGTTCTGATACTGAGGTAGTGATTTTGGAATAATACGTGATTGATTTGGATAAATTATATTGGATATTCTTGAATATCTTGAAATTGATTAATGATTCGTATATTCAATCATTGTTGGAGTTTAAAACATTTTTGGATATAAGGAGTATATCTAGTATTCTATTTGGAATAAGGGATCATGAATGTAATCAATAAAGTTTTATGGTAATTCAGGGTGTTACTATGTTTTAAAAGAATACATGATGAAGGTATTCACAAGTGGTTATGTGGAAAAAACGATCATCATTCTATTTAACTTACTTATAAATTTTGGACTGTTAGTTTGGACATAAGTATTTTGGATATTTCTAAAGGTTGGAATTAATTAAGATTGACATTGGATACTATTTTTAAGGTTAAATAATTTCTCGAGATTATTTTTGGATTGTCATAAAAAGGACAACCTGAAGGTCGAGCGACAACCCGTCGCATCCGGCAATGTCGTGAGACTTGAACCCGCAACCGAAGAGCGATAAGGGTGCATCACCCACCACTAGCCTACATGATGTTCTGAATTGTATAATGTAGTTTTTTGGTCTAATAGATAAATTATAAATTCATTTTGTTTGGAACCATATACAATCAGGTTAAATGTAATATTTTTGAATTCTATTATCCTTTGGAGTGAAAGATGAGTTTGTTGTAGGAATTAGGTGAAGGATGAAACTCTACTTGTCAACTATATATATATATATATTTCCTCTTATTCTATGAATAAATTAATTCTTAAACATTAGGTAAGGGATCTTAAAACTAAAACTATGTTATCCTAATACCTTATGTTTTGTTGAACCAATGATATTTTAAATCATCACAGATTAATGGATTTGAGGCCCTCAATTCTACAATTGTTTGTGACTGATGACCTCAATCACTCCATATAAATATTTAAGTTTTTACTTCAATTATGTGTCACTAATTTCCACCAATATTCTCCTAATCATGATCATAATTTGGTGGCAACTTTTCCATTCCCCTTTTCCTTTTATTAAGACTAAATTTTATTAACCCAATTTCCGATGTGGGTTTTCCCACAAAGGTATTTTCTATTTTCAACATTTTATTTTTGAAGAAAAATTTAAAATTATGAGGACGCAATTTATTGAAGGAGGGAAGAATGTAACACCCCAAGATTTCATAGTATGTTATTTCTTCAAAGTAATTCAATAACATGCACTACACGCAACACCGAGTTCAAGTGCACCACGACTTACCAAACTCGTCGTTCCAAAGTGGTTATGAATAGTATTAACTGAATTTTGAACTTTATATAATTCTTATAATTTTAGAATCCATGTTATGAGTTTCTTAGACATAATTTAAGAATAAATTCATTTTTTTCAGATAAAAGAAGTATTTTTAAAAAAATGTAATTTTACCTCCTTTTAATGGATAACCCTTTTAAAATCCAATATTTGAAACTTTTATATATTCAATTTAACAAAATAAAATTTTTCTTTGGAATCAGTACATTAGAATTCCGTTTCAATAAATTTTTGGTGTTTTTTAAAAAACTTTCATATTTGGGTGAATAGTGAAAAATAATATATTTTAACTGAAAACAACTTTTTTAATCAAAATAATTTATAGTGTTCAATTATACATTTTAATGGATTGGAATTATAAATTTATTATATTTTTACCATTTAATCTAATGTTATTCATTGGAAATAATTTCACTTTGAAATTGAACATAAACAAGTATCAATCTCTTGTTAGTTATTATTTCTTAAAAACAAGCTTTTTGGTTTTGACAACTGGAATTACTTTTAAATTAATTAATTAAACTTATATTTTTTGAATTTGGAAAAATAGACTTAATTTTTGAATTCATAATATCAAAATTAGCCGAGCGTGAAATTTTGGTATTTTTCTAAAAACTTTCATTTTTTTATGAATAGTGAAAAACACTGAGTTTTTGTTTAAAACCAACTTTTTATTTAAATTTATTTTAGGAAAAAATATAGAAATAATACCTATATATTTTAAATGTAATCATTTGGAGTCATTTTGTAATAATATTAGATATATAAAATTTTGTTGAACTTTTCACTGTCTTTTACCCACCTCCTAGGAGTGCCTGAAAATTCACATAAAACTTCATTTTTAGCTTCTATGAGTGGAATTTCAAAAATATGATATACACGGTTGATATAAGTAAAAAAAATTGGTTCAATGAGATGAAAATAAATTTTTTTAATAGTAATTTTTTTACTTTTATTTACCACGGTTAAATGTAAATAGGGTAATTAAGGTTAAAAAAGATATTATTATTAACCTAAGACATGTTATAATTCTATTGGATAAGTATAATTCGACAAAAAACCCATAGGAATAAAATATTAACCTCTTTGGTCCACTTGGATTAGATTAGAACATTTATTATTATTTTATTTAAAGAAGAGTTAAAAGAGTTGAATTCAATGTTTAATAACTAAACCATTTTTTATATAGGGTTAAACACAATATAAATTCTAATATAAATATTAATTAGAAATATAAAAAGGTTTCCTATATAATTGTATTTTATTTATAAATTTTAGACGTTAAATAATTAATTGTATTTATGACACAATGATGATGCAGTAATTACCGTATTAATGAAAGATTAAAATAATTGATATTATAAATATCCAAATAAATGTAATTTGATACTTATGATGAATTAAAATAATTTTATAGGTTAATATGACATGTTAGGGTTGATTAAATCAATTTTTTCGAAGTAATCTTGTTGTTATGATTTTTACCAAAAACAAATACCAAATAATGTCAAAATTGACATAAAATAGTTTTTAAAACAAATATTATATTATTGGTTGATATAATATTCCTAAAAATATAAGGTTAGACCAAATGGCCTAGATAATATTATATATTTCATTAATGATCCAATTTTAGTTCTCTTGGAAGATTAGAGTAAGTTTATTCACCATATAGTGTAAGAATACAAGAAGACACGGTAAAAGTTAAACTATTTAACTAAGAGTTAAATCTAACAAATATGGTTAAAATGGTAATCTAAACTTGTATAAAATCTATTTGTTGATATTTTTTAGAAACATCCTAATATTATCCTTTAAACAATTTATTTTTAAGCCATTATAAACAGAAAATGAATTTATTATAAAATAATATTTTAAGTTTTTCCCACGGTGCCCCTCACCCCTCTAATAAAAGGGAACTTCCCCTTCCCTCAAATTCACACCTGCTAAGCCATTTGTCTTGGCCAAACCCTAGATAAATATCCTCCCAACATTCCTACCTTAATCCTGGAGTCATTCATTTGTTCATAAATCCAACCTAAGGGGCCATTTTGATCAAATCAAAAGGAAGAACCCGAAAAAGAGGTAAATATTTCATCACATCTTTCAAGTTCTTTTCTTCTTCCACTTCCTCTTTATTTGTTATTGACATTGTAAAATAATGACTCTAGTATCTTCTATATACAGTGATGCTATTATATAAATGTTAGAACCATATTCATTATTCTATCCATCTTATAAATGAAAAAGTCACCATACGTGCGTATGTACGTATTACCGTCTCCACGCCGTGGTGTAATTTGTTATTCAACACTATGTTAATTGGATGGATATAATGATGAGTAATCTGTATATAAATAATGAAAATAACATTATAATGTATCTGTAAACTTAATATACCATCCAATTTAACACCTTTAAGGAAATGATAGTGTCGCTCGTGTACAATCTCCACGACGCGATGAGATTCATTTCCACGTTCACCATTAATTGATGATTATAAAAATATATATCAATAATAAGTATGTAATATATGACATAATAATGATACTGGATATATATATATATTTATTTATTTCTGTACTTACATTTATCTTATTCACTTACTTCCATTCAATACGATATGAAAACAGAAACTACATTTATGCGTATGTACGACCTACCTTCACCATAAACTGTGTTTTACATTTTATATATCTATCTATTATAAATATTTATATTCTAAATATATATGATATATAAATCAAGTTTTATGTTCTGAAAGTATTTAAAGAATTATCTAAATGATACAATCAATAATAACAAGTTAAAACACGTACGATAAAGAAAGCGATTATTACCCGAAATGTTAATTTAACATAGAAATCATTATTAAATGGGTAGTATAAAATCATAAATGAATCATGTATGATATAATAAATATGAATATGGTTTTGGTATAACATAATAACGTCCTATGGTCATTATACATGTTGTTAAACGTACCCTCGATCAAAGGAAACTGCAAGGTAAGGGTTAATTTTACAATCTCTTTATTATTCGAGGTTGTTTTTACGAAAGCATCTACTGGGACATATTTATTATCCATGTCCATGTTTCATGAAAGAGTTTTCAAAGGGATTATTTTAATGGACTTTTTTAATAAACCATCATTTTAAATGTTTTAAATATTTATTCTTCTAAATCATTCTCATTAATGTATATGTTTTCAAAATGGGTTTTAAGGATTTATATATATGAACATGAATGTTTTTAAAATGTTTATTCCATTATAAAGATTAAAAGTGGTATGGGACACTTTTATTCAAAAATGTCTTTAAATTTCTTCCTTTTTAAATTGTGTGTCTTTTAAATGTTTTCAGGAAAAAAGGATATTTCTCTCAAAGAGTTTTACAAATCATTTTTGTCTATGTCAACATCCTTTGTTGGAATTTAAAATTTTTTGAAGTTGATTTATTATGATACAAATATTCCATATTGTATTAAAGGTTTTGTGATATGTTCTACTGTCGATGTGTTATTTTTATACCATTCATGGTTTATGGATAAAGTATTGACATTCCATATACTAGTTTTAATACGAATGTTTATGTTATGTTTAAACCTTTTCATATGAGGAATGCATTGGACTTAGTAAGTGACGGGTGGAGCCTGCTATAGCTACTCGATGCATCAGTAGGTCTCATGAGACAAACTGGTGTCTTGGAACAAGGCCTTGAAAAAAATATTATTTGTAGTCTTGGCACAAGGCCTTGACAATATGGATATGAAGTTTGGCATTATGCATTCCATCATTATGAAAGTGGCTATTTATATTGCTTGTGATTATTCGACTAACAGAATATCCATGTGAATAAGTAAATGGCATTATTTTTTTGTATCTTTTCCATATTATGATGATTTTTATGTTTAAAAGGCTTTTGTTTTATTTTTATACATTGTCTTAAATGTTTATGCTTATTTATGAATGTTTCTGCTATATTGTTATCCTTACTGATCATCTGAGGTCACCCCTTTCTATGTATTAATTTTCCCATGATTCCCAGAAGTGTATTATGATTGATAAGAAGGGTTAAGCTAGGGGATTAATGTAATTTTTAAAGAATATTTTATGTTGTGATTTATTTTCTAATGTGTAATTCAACGTTCATGTATGTAATCTAATTTCCAAGACTGCTTAACTGATTGGTCTTTCGCGATATGTTTCCTTGTAACCATGCTAATGTATTAAAATAATGCACCGACTCTTGGTAACTATGGTTGGGGCGTTACAGTTGGTATTAGAGGAAGTTTAGCAATAATCTTGGAAACTAGATTTAGATAAACTATAATTATAGAACATTACCCTAAGATAGAATTTGAGGATTAGTATAGAGGAAATTACTAGGATTTTGGTATTGTGGAGATTTTGTGAGTTTTCCAAGCAATACATCTCTGTCTAGATACGAGCAGGTATAGGCGGCTCTAGAACATATGTACCTAGGGGTAAAACCCAAAAATACCGCTTTGAGCTAGACTCCAACGGGAATTGGTGTACGACAACGAGCCTTGCTACTCTTGGTTACGACACTCCCAAGGGATATGCTTAGGATAATTATAATTTTTAATACAAATCATTATGAAGGATTTAAGAGTATATACCTTCTCAAAGAAAAAAATATTTATGATTATGGATTATATCCATAAACTGTTCAATTTTAATTTGGTATTTTAAAAGTTGGTAATTATTCATTACAATTCCTAAACTGACCTAATGTATGCCATTGTATATAAATGGCACCCAGAAGAAGGAATGTGAACTCCAAAAAAATGTATGATCCAAAGAGTAAGAAGGATCATATCTTTCAGGGTATTAAGCCAACATTTAGAAGGGAAGAAGTCTCCCATGTATTATCAACATACGAAGAAATAGTATCATGTGTTAATAAAATATGTAAAGAATTATCTGATCCCTATAGCTTTGAAGGGAAGCAAGAGAAGAAAAGGATGGAAGAGAGAAAGATGGATAAAGGGAAGAGGGAAAAGATGGATTTTCCCATATGTGATAAATGTGGAAATAATCACCTTGGTAAATTCATAAAGGGAATGATAGTTTGTTATAAGTGTGGAGAAAAAGGACACCAAGTAAATAATTTCAAGGGTAAGAAAAATGTTTCAAATTTAAATGCTTCATCTGCAAGGCGTTGGGACACTATGTGAATCAATGTCCTAGTCATCAAAGTATACTTCAAATGATGCTATTGGATAATAATCAAGTTATGATACTACCTCAGATGAAGAGGAATGACTAGTGATCTTATGTTGTTATTATAGAATTATTTCATTTGTGTCTTTTATCAAGAATATATTGGTTTTATGAATTATGGAGATAAATAAGGATTGTATTCGAGTACTATTTTATTGAGGATTTGAGATTGTGTGGAACAAAGAAAAGTGACTCAATAGCAGGTTAAATTTTTCAAAAATATATGGTTGAGAGAAAGATAAACCATAATATGGTTCTGATACTGAGGTAGTGATTTTGGAAAAATATATGATTGATTTGGATAAATTATATTGGATATTCTTGAATATCTTGAAATTGATTAATGATATGTATATTCCATCATTGTTGAATTTTACAATATTTTTGGATATAAGGAGTATATCTAGTATTCTATAAGGAATAAGGGAGCATGAATGTAATAAATAAGGTTTTATGGTAATTAAGTGTGTAACTATGTTTTAAAGGAATACATGATGAAGCTATTCACATGTTATTACATGGCAAAAAGGATCTTCATTATGTTTACCTTCCTTATATATTTTGGACTTTGAGTTTGGACAGAAGTATTTTGGATAAGTCTAAAGTTTGGAATTGATTAAGTTTGACATTGGATAGTACTATTAAGGTTAAATCATTTCTCGATATTATTTTTGGATTGTCATAAAAACGACAACCTGAAGGTCGAGCGGCAACTCGTCACGTTCGGCAAGGCCACGAGACTTGAACCTGAAACCGAAGAGCGAAAAGGAAGCATCACCTACCACTGGCCTACATGATGTTCTGGATTGTATAATGTTGTTTTTTTGGTCTGACAGATAAATCATAAATTAAATTTTTTTGGAACCCTATACAATTAGGATAAATAGAATATTTTTGGATTTTATTATATTTTAGAGTGAAAGATGAGCTTCGGGTAATAATTAGTTGAAGGATGAAAATGTACTTGTCATGTATTTATATATATATATATATATATTGTCTTATTCTATGAAGAAATTAATTCTTAAACATTAGCTAAGGGATATTAAAACTAAAAATGTGTTATCCTAATACTTTATGTTTTGTTGAACCGATGATATATTAAATCATCATATATTGATGGCTTTGAGGCCCTCAATTCTATAATTGTTTGTGACTGATGACATCAAACACTCCCTATAAATATTTATGTTTTCCTCCAATTACGTGTCTCTAATTTCCACCAATATTCTTCTCATGGAGATCACAATTTGTTGGTGACTTTTCCATTCCCCTTTTCCTCTTATTAATACTAAATTTTATTAACCCAATTTCCGATGTGGGTTTTCCCACGAAGGTATTTTCTATTTTCAACCTTTTATTTTTGAAGAACAATTTAAAATTGTGAGGATGTAATTTATTGAAGGAGGGAAGAATGTAAGACCCCAATATTTCATAGTCCGTTATTTCGTCAAAGCAATTCAATAACTTGCACTACATGCAACACCGAGTTCAAGCGCACCACGACTTACCAAAATAGCCATTCAAAATCTATTATGAATAGTATTAACTGAATTTTAAATTTTATATAATCATTATAATTTTAGAAACCATATTATGAGTTTCTTAGACATAATTTAAGAATAAATTCATTTTTTCCAGATAAAAGAAGTATTTTTCAAAAAATGAAAATTTACCCCCTTTTAATGGCAAACCCTTTTTAAATCCAATATTTGAAACTTATATATATTAAATTTGACAAAATAAACTTTTTATTTAGAATCGAGAGATAAGAATTTAGTTTCAATAAATTTTTTGTGTTTTTCTAAAAACGTTCATATTTGGCTGAATAGTGAAAACACTATATTTTAACTGAAAACAACTTTTTTAATCAAAATAATTTATAGTGTTACTTTATAAATTTTAATGGGTTGGAAGTATAAACTGATTATATTTTTACCATTTAATCCAATGTTATTCATTGTAAATAATTTCACTTTGAAATTGAACATAAACAAGTATCAATATTTTGTTAGTTATTATTTCTTAAAAACACGCCTTTTGGTTTTGACAACGGGAATTATTTTTAAATTAATAAATGCAACTTCTATGTTTTGAATTTGGTAAAATATACTTAAAATATCCCCACAACATTCCTACCTTTATCCTATAGTCCTTCATTTGTTAATAAAGACATCCTAAGGATCCCTTTTGATCAAATCAAAAGGAAGAACCCGAAAAAGTGGTAAATATTTCTTCACAGCTTTCAAGTTCCTTTCTTCTTCCACTTCCTCTTTCTTTGTTGTTTCTATTCTAAAATAATAAATCCTATATATTCTATATACTATGATGATATTATATAAATTTTACAACCATATTAATTATTCTATCAATCCTATAAATGACAAAGTCACCATATGTGCGTACGTACGGATTACCATACCCACGTCGTGGTGTAATTAGTTATTCGAAACTGTGTTATTAGGATGGATATAATGATGAATAATATGTATATAAATAATAATAATAAAATTCTAATTTCTAAGTAACATTAATATACCATCAAATTCAACACCTTTAAAGAAATGATATTTTCACTCGTATGTATGTACAGATTACTATCTCCACGACGTGATGAGATTCATTTCCACGTTCACCTTTCATTGATGATTATAAAAATATATATTAATAATAAGTATGTAATATATGAAATAATAATGATATTGGATATATATATATGTATATATGTACTTATGTACTTACATATATCTTATTCACTTACTTCCATTCAATACGATATGAAAACAGAAACATCGTTTATGCGTACGTACGACCTGCAGTCTCCATAAATGGTGTTTTCCATTTCATATATCTATATATTATAAATATTTATATTTCTAAATATATATGATATATAAATTAAGGTTTATATTCTGGAATTACTAAATCATTATCTAAATGATACGATCAAGAATAACAAGTTAGAACACATACGATAAAGAAATCGATTATTACTTGAAATGTTATTTTAACGTGGAAATCATTTTTATATGGGTAGTATAAAGTCATAAATGATTCATTTATGAAATAATAATTATGAATATGGTTTTCGTATAATTTAATAACATACTATGGTCACTATACATGGGGTTAAACGTACCCTCGACCAAAGGAAAGTGCAAGGTAAGGGTTAATTTCACAATCGCTTTATTATCCAAGGTTGTTTTTAAGCAAGTATCTACTGGGGGATATTTATTATCCAAGTCCATGTTTCATGAAAGAGTTTTCCAATGGATTATTTTAAGGGATTTTTTTACTAAAACATCATTCCAAATGTTTTAAATATTTATCCTTCTAAATCATTCTCATTAATGTCCATGTTTTCAAAATGGATTTTAAGGATTTATTTATATGAACATGAATGTTTTTAAAATTTTAATTCCTTTAAAAAGTTTCAAAGTTGTATGGGACACTTTGATTCAAAAATTTCTTTTAATTTCCTCATTTCTAAATTTTATGACTTTTAAATGTTTTCATGAAAAAGGGATATTTCTCTCAAAGAGTTTTACAAATAATTTTCATCTATGTCAACATCCTTTGATGGATTTTAAATTTGATTGAAGTTTAGTTATTATAATACAAATATTCCATATTGTATTGTAGCTTTTGTGATAGGTTTGACTGTGGATGTGTTAATTTTATATCATTTATGGTTTATGGATAAAGTATTGACATTTCATATGCTAGTTTTAATACAAATTTTTATGTTATGTTTAAACATTTTTATATGAGGAATGCATTGGACTTAGTAAGTGACGGGTGGAGCCCGCTATATCTCCTAGATGCATCGGTAGGTATGATGAGACAAACTAGTTTCTTGTCACAAGGCCTTGAAAAAATTTTGTTTGTAGTCTTGGCACAAGGCCTTGTCTATGTGGTTAGAAAGTCTAGAATTATGTCTTCCATCATTATGAAAGTGGATATTGATATTTCATGTGATTATTAAACTAGTAGAATATCCATGTGAATAAGTAAATGACATAATTTTTTGTATCTTTTCCATAATATGCTGATGTTTAAGTTTTAAAAAGCTTTTGTTTTAGTCTTAATCATTACCTTAAATGATTAATCTTATTTATGAAAGTTTCCGCTATATTTTTATCCTTACTGAGCATCTGAGATCACCCCTTTCTATGTTTTAATTTTAGCAGGATTTTAGAAGTGTATTATGATTGATAAGAAGGGTTAAGTAAGGGGATTAATGGAATTCTCAAAGGATATTTTATGTTGTTTTTTTTCTAATGTGTAATGTAACGTTAATGTATGTAATCTATTTGGCAAGACTAATAATCTAATAGGACTTTTGGGACATGATTCATTGTAATCATGCCAATGTATTAAAATAATTCCCCGACTCTGGGTAACTAGGGTTGGGGCGTTAAATTTGGTATCAAATAAAGGATAAAAATTTCCTTGGAAACTAGATTTAGATAAAATCTGATTGGAACACATTACACGAAGATAGACTTTGAGGATTAGTATAGAAGAACTTCATAGAATTTTGGTATTGTAGAGATTTTGTGAGTTTTCCATGCAATACATCTCTGTCCGTATACGAGGAGGTAGAGGTGGCTCTGGCATATATATACCTAGGGGTAAAACCTAATAACACTGCTTTGAGCTATACTCAAACGAGAACTGGTGTACGACAACGGGCCTTGCTGCACTCTTGGATACGACACTCCCGAGGGATATGCTTAGGATAATTCAAATTTTCATTACAAATCATTATGAAGGATTTATGAGTATATATCTCCTGAAAGAAGAAAATATTTATGATTATGGATTATGTCCATAAATTGTTCAATTTATGTTAGGTATTTTAAAAGTTGGGAATTATTCATTGCAATTCATAAAATGACCTAGTGTATGCCATTGTATAGAAAAGACACCCAGTAGACGGAATGTGAACTCCAACAATACGTATGATCCAAAGAGTAAGAAGGATCATATCTTCCATGGTATTATGCCAACATTTATAATTGAAATAGTCTCCCATGTATTCTCAACATATAAATAAATAGTATCATGTGTTAATAAGATAAGTAACTAATTCTCTAAGTCCTATAGCTTTGAAGGGAAGCAAGAGAAGAAAATGATGGAATGGAGAAAGATGGATAAATTGAAGAGGGAAAAGAAGGATTTTCCCATATATGATAAATGTGGAAATAATCACATTGGTAAATGATTGAAGGGAATGGGAGTTTGTTATAAGTGTGGAAAAAGGAAACAAAGTACGTGATTGCATGGGTAAGAAAAAGGTTCCAAATGTAAGATGCTTCATCTGGAAGGCATTGGGACATTATGAAAATCAATGTCCCAATCATCTGAGTATACCTCAACTGATGGTATTGGATAATAATCATGTTATGATACTACCTCAGATGAAGAAGAATGACTAGTTTTCTTATGTAGTTATTATATAATTATTTCTTTTGGGTGTTGTATCAACAATATACTTGTTATATGAATTATAGAGATAAATAAGTATTGTACTACAATACTATTTTATTGAGGATTTGAGATTGTGTGGAACCAAGAAAAGTGACTCAATAACAGGTTAAATTTTTCTAAAATATATGGTTGAGAGAAAGATAAAACATAATATGGTTATGATACTAAGTTAGTGATTTTGGAATAATACATGATTGATTTGGATAAATTATATTGGATATTATTGAATATCTTGAAACTGATTATTGATTTGTATATTCCATTATTGTTGGAGTTTACAACATTTTTCGATATAAGGATTATATCAAGTATTCTATAAAAAATAAGGGTGCATGAATGTAATCAATAAGGTTTTATGGTAATTCATGGTGTTACTATGTTTTAAAAGAATACATGATGAAGGTATTCGCATTTTAGTACGTGGAAAAAAGGATCATCATTGTGTTTACCATTATTATAAATTTGGGACTGTGAGTTTGGACAGAAGTATTTTGGATATGTATAAAGGTTGTAATTGATTAAGTTTTAAATTGTAAACTATTTTTAATGTTAAATCATTTCTCGAGATTATTTTTGGATTGTCATAAAAAGGACAACCAGAAAGTCGGGTGACAACCCGTCGTGTCCGGCAAGGCCGCGAGACTTGAACCCGCAACCGAAGAGCAACAAGGGTGCATCACCCACCACTGGCCTACATGATGTTCTGGATTGTATAATTTAGGTTTTTTGGTATAATAGATAAATTATAAATTCATTTTTTTGAACCCTATACAATTCGGATAAATAGAATATTTTTGAATTCTATTATCTTTTGGAGTGAAAGATGAGTTTATGGTAGGAATTAGTTGAAGGATGAAACTCTACTTTTCAAGTATATATATATATATATATATTTCTTCTTATTATATGAATAAATTAGTTCTTAAACATTAGGTAAGGGATCTTAAAACTAAAAATGTGTTATCCTAAAACCTTATGTTTTGTTGAACCAGAGATATTTTAAATCATCATAGATTGATGGCTTTGAGGCCCTCAATTCTACAATTTTTTGTAACTAATGAACTCAATCACTCCCTATAAATATATACATATTTTCTCCAATCATGTGTCTCTAATTTCCACCTATTTTCTCCTAATTGAGATCATAATTTGGTGGTGACTTTTCCATTACCCTTTTCTTATTATTAAGACCAAATTTTATTAACCCTATTTCTGATGTGGGTTTTCCAACAAAGGTATTTTCTATTTTCAACCTTTTATTATCGAAGAGCAATTTAAAATTGTGAGGAAACAATTTATTGAAGGAGGGAAGAATGTAACACCCCAATATTTCATAGTGTGTTATTTCTTCAAAGAAATTCAATAACTTTCACTACACGCAACACCGAGTTCAAGCGCACCACGACTTACCAAACTAGCCGTTCAAAAGTGGTTATGAATAGTATTTATGACAACCCTGCTTTTTATTACAACTTAAGCATGCTTTATTACATAAAACATTACTTTTTACAACAAAGATGATCGAGAGGTTTAGTTTCTTTGGGTCTTAGGATCATTACTTAAAAAACTTAAACTTGAAATACAACATCTTTATTGAAAACTTCCTTTACATGACCACTACATTCCTTCGTACTTAGCATTGCATGGGATAACCTGAGGACATGCATAAGAAAAGGGTGAGAAATAAAGCCCTGTGAGGGAGTACACAATGAATAACATGAGTATTACAATACATGTTAGGAAATAGGAACATCAATAGAGCATTCGAGTAACATGAACATAGAGGCATGATAAAGCATGATAACCATAACATGGAAATGTGGAAACAACACTTAACATTGAATTAGCATGAGCCAAGGCTCATTGCACATGGAGCATGAGTAAACCCTCATTGCACTTGAATCACGAGTAAACCCACGTTTCACTTGAATTAGCATGAGTAAACACTCATTGCACATGACGTATCATGATACTATACTTTACCCAATGCATTGGAGCTCTATAAAGGGCGCACCCTTCTTAAACATTTCATTTCATGCATAAGTGTCCCACATGGATCATAAAACATGGATTCATAAAACATAATCAGTTATTCCACGATAAAGGAATGTGGAATTAATACATGAAACTTTATAATCAATAAGTAAATGTGCATAAAGGTGAATAAACTTGATGGAGAAATGGGCATGGTTTTCACTACACAATGATATTGGCTTAGAAAATCGGTGTGATTTCGGCAGCGTAATGGCGAGACATAAGAATTCATAAAAAAGGTTGATGAGAGAGAAAGGGGTTCCACATCATATTTACATGTAATGGATAGTAAGGAGGTCATATAGATACATGTCCCAACAATTGAAAAGGAATTTAGATTCATGATACAAAAGTATTGCTTGAATATAAAAGAGGATAAAAAGGTTTCTTTCGGAATTTCGGCATAGTAACGGGTGTACATGGGAGGAATTTAATAAGAGAGAAAGGGTTCTACCATAATTCAAACAATAATAGGGAAGTATGGGGGAGGTGCAAAACCATACCCCAACATTCATAATTGAAATTAAAAGGGCAATAAAACTTAAAGAAAATTGACAAAAATGAGAAAGGAAGAAAAAACCCTTACTTGGATGTGTGCTTACAAAGGCTAGAGAGAGGCTTGTGAGAGGCTTCTTGGGAGCTTGGGGCACCTTGGGAGGATTCTAGAGAGAGTAGGGCAGAGGTTGGACGAACTCCAAGGGATTTTAGTGAGGAGGAAGTGGGAGCTTGGGTGGGTTTATATAGGAAAGGTGAGAGAATTCTTTATTATTTAGGTTTGGGACCCCTTATATTAAAATAATCCAAACCACAAACCATCCCATGGTATTTGCCCATGGATTCTGGAAAAGGAAAGAGGAAAACAATATTTTACAATTCCAAGGTCCGAACTTATTAAAAAATTAGGGTTGCTTATGTGGAGGTGAGTCACACTCCCATGGAAATTAATTTAAAAAGGCAAAGTGTTGAATAAGTTTTGAAAGCTCCATTAATGCTTTGAAAAGTAAGTGAAACAAACCCAAAACCTCATTATTTTAATGATAAAACACATATTGGCAGAACCTAAGGATTATGTTATTTTATTACATCACCATTGGGTCATTATAATGTCATAAAACACATTATATATTTAAATGGTATTTAATTTTTACCCAAAAACTTGACTGTCTCAGAAAATTATGAAAAATTCACTGTTGGAAAATTTCGACGTCCTGATTCCAAAAATAATATTTATTTTATCTAAATAATTTTATAAATTTGTGAATTTTCACTTTTAATATAAAAACTGACATTTATAAAAAAAAAATTCGGGTTTTGAGAGAAATGGCTTTCAAACCTTAATAAAAATTTTAATTGCATTCATAAAATTATAAGATCATTTATACTTAATAAAAAATTAATTTAATATTAGTAATAATATTTTATTAAAATATTATTTAATTAAAAAATCCTTTAATTTAATAAAATATAATTCTTAATTAAATAATAACTAAAAACACAATTTGTACTTTAAAAACTAATAACATTGTATCAAAAATGACTAGAAATTATATTCATTATTATATACAAAAATAATGTACATGAACATGGTGCTACTTATTTGTTACATAACCCTTTAAAATAGCCGCATAAAACCTAAGGGTAAGGTGTGCGATGGTGACAGACTCTTGGGGCGGCTCGGATAACATCGCTCGAGTGGTAATTTCAATCAACTTCCACTTTTCCCGTAGACGATCACGTTCGAGATTGACTTGATAAAGCTTAGCTTGGGATTGGTCAAGGGAAAAGCCCAAAGACGCCACCTCTTTTCCAAGCTCTAATAAATTGGATTTGTAAGGGGCAATTCTACTGGGTGAGGCCATCGCTTCCTTTGTCTTAGTAGAAATGGGTTCGTTAAAGCCTTATATTTATACTACTCAGATGATCACTGTTCAACGGCTATAAAAGTAACGGTCACAAATCTTAACGTAAAACTAAAGAAGTTGACATCTTATAAAAACATTTTTCATAAAGAAACATTTAACTGGATCAAGAGGGATTTTCTATTAATGAAACTTTGGGTCGTTACAATATTCCCCCTTAAGAAATTTTTCCCTCGAAATTTTCCTTTTCCCAAACTAAAACAAATGTGGGTAACTTAGCTTCATCATATCCTCCGACTCCCACGTTGCTTCTTCAAACTTGTGGTTTCTCCACAACACCTTGATGAGGGGCATTGTCTTATTTCGTAGAACATTTTCTCTACGATCGAAGATCTTCACTAGTTGATCCTCATAAGAAAGATCGTCTTCTAATTGTACCACAATGGAAGAGAGTACATGTGAAGGGTCTGGTATGTACTTCCTTAAGAGAGATACATGGAAAACATCATGCACCTTGGCCATAGTAGGTGGAAGTGCTAGTAGATAGGCCACATCCCCAACATGATCAAGAATCTTGAAGGGGCCGATGTACCTTGGACTTAACTTCCCTTTCTTTCCAAACCTCATGACCTTCTTCCATAGATATATGCATAAAAACACCATGTCTCCGACTTTAAACTCAAGGTATCATCGACGATTATCTTCATAACTCTTCTGTCAACTTTGGGCTGCCTTGATATGCTGCTGAATGGTTTTCACCTTCTCCACCATTTCTTCGACCATTTCTGGTCCAAGCAGCTTATGTTCACCGACCTCATCCCAAAATGCTGGTGTTCTACACCTTTTCCCATAAAGGGCTTCATATGGTGCCATTTGGATGCTTGAGTGGATACTATTATTATAAGAGAACTCAGTTAGAGGAAGATGTTGATCACATCCTCCTTTAAAGTCCATTGAGCACGCTCTCAACATATCCTCAAGTGTTTGGATAGTCCGCTTGGATTGGCCATCAGTTTGAGGATGATAGGCCGTACTGAAGTTCAGTTCAGTATTCAGAGCTTGTTGAAGACTCTTCCAAAACTTAGAGGTGAATCTTGGATCTCGGTCAGAAACAATAGATAGTGGTACTCCATGCAACCGTACCACATCCCTGATATATATCTGTGCTCGTTGATCCAAAGAGAAATCCTCTCGAATAGCAATGAAGTGTGCAGTCTTTGTAAGACGATCCACAACAACCCAGATTGGATTGTTGCCTTTGGATGTCCTTGGAAGTCCAGTGACAAAGTCCATGGTGATGTTCTCCCATTTCCATTCTGGTATGGGCAATGGTTGCATCATCCCCTTAGACTTCTACCTCTCTGCCATCACTTGCTGACACACCAGGCACTTTGATGTATATTCAGCGATCTCCTTCTTCATATTATCCCACCAAAAGTTTTCTCGGATATCTCGATACATCTTTGTGCTCCCTGGGTGAATAGAGAAATTTGAACTATGTGCATCATCCAAAAGTTCCTTCTTCAGCTCTGAACTTGATGGAACACATAGTCTTTTCCCAAACCGCACAATTCCTTCTTCATTAACATTAAACTCTGAGGATTTTCCCTTTTTGATAGCTTCCACTTTTTCTTGGATTCCAGCATCATCCTTTTTAGCATCCTTTAACCATTCCAAAATAGATGGTTGAGCAATAATTTGTGAAAGTATTGATGATGTTCCCTTCTTTATGATTCCCACATCCATCTTTATCAATTCTAAGAAGATTGGATCCTTTTCAATTCTGATCATTGATAGAATCGCTGGATCCTTTCTTCTTAGGGCATCCTCCACCTTGTTCGCCTTCCCAAGGTGGTAATGTATTGAATAGTCATAATCCTTGATGAGATCTATCCATCTTCTCTGGAGCATATTAAGCTCTTTCTGTGTGAATATATATTTAAGACTCTTGTGGTCAGTATATATCTCACATTTCTCTCCATAGAGATAATGCCGCTAGAATTTCAAGGCAAAGATCACCGACGCCAACTCCAGATCATGCGTTGGATAGTTTCGCTCATGGATTTTCAACTGCCTTGAGGCATAGGATATCACTTTATCATTCTGCATCAGCACACATCCTAAGCCCTTCTTCGAAGCATCACTGAATACCACAAAAATCTCCCCACTTGTGGGTAAAGTGAGCACGGGTGCAGTGATAAGCCTTCTTTTCAACTCCTTGAATATTTCTTCACATTAATCACTCCAATAATACTTTACTCCCTTTCGAGTTAGCTTGGTAAGAGGGCTGGACAATCGTGAGAAATTTCTCACAAATCATATATAATATCCAGCTAACCCCAAGAAGCTACGGATATCAGTTACCGATGTTGGCCTCGGCCATCCCTCAATTGCATCTGTTTTGGAGCGTTCCACAGAAATCCCATTTCTTGTGATGATATGGCCCTAGAATAAGACTTCCTTCAACCAAAACTCACACTTGTTGTACATTGCATAGAGATTCTCCTGGCACAAAGTCTCTAGTACAGTTTCTAAATGCTCCTCACGGTCCTCCTTGGTTTTAGAGTATATTAGAATATCAACTATAAAGACTACCACAAATTTGTCAAGGTAATCTCTAAAGACTCTCTTCATCAAGTCCATGAATATTGCTGGAGCATTGGTGATTCCAAAAGGCATTACTATGAATTCATAGTGCCTGTACCTTGTACGAAAAGCAGTCTTGGAGATATCTTCCTTCTTCACCCTTACTTGATAATATCCCGACCGCAAGTCCACCTTGGAGAAGTATTGTGCTCCACGCAGCTGATCAAACAAGTCATCGATTCTTGGGAGAGGATAATTTTTCTTTATCGTGATTTTTTTAAGTTCACGATAATCGATGCAAAGCCACATTGACCCATCCTTCTTCTTGACGAAGAGGACTGGTGCACCCCATGGTGATGCACTTGGGTGTATAAACCCTTTATCCAGATTCTCCTGTAGTTGTTTTTTCAGCTCTTCAAGATGAACAAAAGCCATTCTATATGGAGTATTTGATATTGGTAGCACCCCAGGTATATGTTCAATTGAGAACTCAACATCTCTTCTTGGAGGAAGACCAGGAAGTTCCTCGGGAAATACTTCAGCGAATTCCCTCACAATAGGCATTTCTTCAAGGGTGGTTTCTTCCTTGGACTCAATCATCTGAGTCAGATATGCGTGCTCATAAGGCAGTAATATCCATGATTGAGATGATGGAGCTAAAGGAGAGTCATCTTCCTCCAGACACTTGTAAATAATCGGGGGTCGATTCTCTATATGGAGTGTGATTTCCCTCCCCCGACAATTTATGTTGGCTCTATATTAGGAAAGCCAATCCATGCCAAGAATTGCATCAAATTCCACCAAAGGGAGTATGATGAGGTTCGCCGGGAAATTCAATCCACAGATTATAACAGGGGAGGACTTATATTCATGGGATGTAATGATTGCCCCATTTTCCGTACTCACCGACATCTTACTTCCATGATTTGTGGTGGTGCAGGGATTGCTCTACTAAACTTTTGAGATATAAATGAATGTGTAGAGCCTGAATCAAAAAGTACATTTGCTATTCTTGAATGAATAACTAGCGTACCTGTCACCACTTCGTTGTCGGGGTTCACTTCGGTAGAAGTGATGGATAATGTTCTTCCTTGCTGTCTTGGAGGTTGTTGGTTGCCTCCGATGACCCTTGTATTAGGGAACTGATTTGAAAAATGACTCAGTTATTTGCATTTGTAGAATTGAACAACGCGTTGAGGTTCGAACAGATCATTCCTCTCCTCTGTCGCAGCCGCGGGTCCTTCTTTCTAACAGTTAACAGCTAGGTGCCCTTCTCTTCCACATTTGAAGCATTTTCTAGTCCCCCTAAGGCAATTTCCATGGTGCTTCTTTCCACACTTTTGGAAAGTGGGGTGCTGGAATTTCTTAGCCCCGTTGGATTTATCCATCGGACCACCAGCATTGAAGTCCACCTTACGCTTCTTGTCCCCATGATACCCCTGTGATTCTCCAATCTCCATTTCAACCTTGAGGGCACATCGGACAATTTCCTCATAGCTATCGAAGTCACGGATCGCTAATGCTTTCCGAAAGCTAGGCTTCAGCCCACCAAAGAAGTGGTCAACCTTGTATTCTAGGGTAACGACAAAGTCGGAAGTGTATCGTGCACGCCTTGTGAAGTTTTCCTCGTACGCTCCCACAAATTATTCATCTTTCTGTTTGAGGGAAATGAAGTCCCTTTCCATCTTAAGATGGAGGGTGCGCGGAAAATATTTATCGAAAAACATCTTCCGTAATTCCTTCCATTCCATAGCCTCGATCTCCTCCTCAGGCTTCGTATTTTTGATCAACGTCCACCATTGATCAGCTTCACCCTCCATACGATAAGCCACCAGGAGAAACTTCTCGTTTTTTAGAGAATTGGAGGATGGAGAATATCTTTTCAATAGAGTTGATCCATTGTTCAGCGATCGTGGGATCGGATGATCCACTAAAAGTAGGAGGCCTTTGTCTCATGAAGCTTTCAATAGAGACTAGTTCTTTCTTAGTGGGGTTGAACGTTCCTCTTGACCAGTGTTTCTATTCAAAACATGAGTTAGCTGAGAGAGAAGCGTGAAAAAGTTCGCGATTCCCGCTCCCATTGGATTGGGCATCTCATAAGTACAATCATCACACTGATCTTCACAACGGTTGTTAGCCCGAGTTCTCCTATTACCGACCATTGGCTGGAATAAAATGAAAGTTAGGGGTAACACATAAAGGGTAATCCAAAGACAAAATTTGATGACATATAAATAAACATTAATATCTTTAACTCATGAGTCTATAGGATTCAATCCAGACTTTTCATGATCTTCCTTCTAACATATATTCTTAGGGGCATTTTTCCCTTAATAAGGGTTCATACTAAGATTTTGAATTTATCAAAACATATCCCCAGAGAGTTTCGTAACCAAGAGTGCAGCAAGGCCCGTTGTCGTGCACCAGTTCCTGTTCGAGTCTAGCTCAAAGCGGTGTTTTCGGGTTTTACCCCTAGGATACATCTGTGCCAGAGCAGCCTCTACCTGCTCGTATCCAGACAAGGATGTATTTTTTTGATAAACCACTTACATAGTATTTACCAAAACATAGGGATTCTTTTATTATACTTAGTCTTGTATCTAAGGCTTTACTAGGGTTTCCTAATCCCAAAAATAACTAAACCTATCCTCTGATACAAACTATAACAACCCTGCTTTTTATTACAACTTAAGCATGCTTTATTACATAAAACTTCACTTGATACAACAAATAAGATCAAGCGGATTAGTTTCTTTGGGGATTAGGATCATTACATAAAAACTTTAAACTTGAAATACAAAATCTTTATTGAAAACTCCCTTTACATGACCACTATATTCCTTCGTACTTAGCATTGCATGGGATAACCTGAGGACATGCATAAAAAAAGGGTGAGCTATAATGCCTAGTTAGGGAGTACACAATGAATAACATGAGGAGTACAATACATGTTATGCAATAGGAACATCAATAGAGCATTTGAGTAACATGAACATAAAGGCATGATAAACCATGATAACCATAACATGGAAATGTGGCAACAACACTTAACATTGATTTAGCATGAGCCAAGGCTCATTGCACCTGGAGCATGAGTAAACCCTCATTGCACATGAATCACGAGTAAACCCTAGTTGCACTTGAATTACCATGAGTAAAAACTCATTGCACATGACGTATCATGATACTATACTTTACCCAATGCATTGGAGCGCTATAAAGGGCGCACCCTTCTTAAACATTTCATTTCATGCATAAGTGTGCCACAAGGATCATAAAACATGGATTCATAAAACATAATCATTTATTCCATGATAAAGGAATGTGGAATTCATACATGAAACATTATAATCAATAATTAAATGTGCATAAAGGTGAATAAATTTGATGGAGAAATGGGCATGGTATTCACTACACAATGATATTTTCTTAGAAAATCGGTGTGATTTCGGCAGCGTAACGACGTGACATAAGAATTCATAAAAAAGGTTGATGAGAGAGAAAGGGGTTCCTCATAATATTTACATGTAATGTACAGTAAGGAGGTCATATAGATACATGTCCCAACAATTGAAAAGGAATTTATATTCATGATACAAAAGTATTTCTTGAATATAGAAGAGGAGAAAAAGATTTCTTTCGGAATTTCGGCATAGTAACGAGTATACATGGGAGGCATTTAATGAGAGAGAAAGGGTTCTCCCATAATTCAAACAATAAGAGGGCAGTATGGGGGAGGTTCAAAACCATACCCCAAAATTCATAATTGAAATTAAAAGGGCAATACAACTTAAAGAAAATTGAAAAAAATGAGAAAGGAAGAAAAAACCCTTACTTGGAAGTGTGCTTCCAAAGGCTAGAGAGAGGCTTGTGAGAGGCTTATTGGGAGCTTGGGGCACCTTGGGAGGATTCTAGAGAGAGTAGGGAAGAGGTTGGACAAACTCCAAGGGATTTTATTGAGGAGGAAGTGGGAGCTTGGGTGGGTTTATATAGGAAATGTGAGAGAATTCTTTATTATTTATGTTTGGGACCCCTTATATTAAAATAATCCAAACCACAAACCATCTCATCGTATTTGCCCACAGTTTCTGGAAAAGGAAAGAGGAATACAATATTTTACAAGGCAGAGGTCCGAACTTATTAAAAAATTAGGGTTGCTTATGTGGAGGTGAGTCACACTCCCATGGAAATTAATTTTAAAAGGCAAAGTGTTGAATAAGTCTTCAGGGATCCATTAATGCTTTGAAAAGTAAGTCAAACAAACCCAAAACCTCATTATTTTAATGATAAAACACATTTTGGACGAACATAAGGATTATGTTATTTTATTACATCACCGTTGGGTCATTATGATGTCATAAAACACATTATATATTTAAATGGTATTTAATTTTTTACCAAAAATTTGCGTGTCTCAGAAAATTATGAAAAATTAACCGTTGGATAATTTCGACGTCCTGATTCAAAAAATAATATTTATTTTATCTAAATAATTTTCTAAATATGTGAATTTTCACTTTTAAAATAAAAACCAACATTTATAAAAAAAATTCCCGGGTTTTGACAGAAATGGATTTCATACCTTAATAAAAATTTTAATTGCATTCATAAAATTATAAGATCATTTATACTTAATAAAAAATTAATTTAATATTAATAATAATATTTTATTAAAATATTATTTAATTCAAAAATCCTTTAATTTAGTAAAATATAATTCTTAATTAAATAATAACTAAAAACACCATTTTTACTTTAAAAACTAATTACAATGTATCAAAAATGACTAGAAATTATATTCATTATTATATACAAAAATAATGTACATGAACATGGTGCTACTTATTTGTTACATAACCTCTTAAAATAGCCACATAAGACCTAAGGGTAAGGTGTGCGAAGGTGACATACTCTTGGGGCGGCTCGGATAACATTGCTCGAGTGGTAATTTCAATCAACATCCACTTTTTCCATAGACTGTCACGTTTGAGCTTGACTTGATGAAGCTCATCTTGGGCTTGGTCAAGGGAAAAGCCCAAAGACGCCACCTCTTTTCCGAGCTCTAACAAATGGGTTTCGTAAGGGGTAATTCTACTGGATGAGGCCATTGCTTCCTTTGTCTGAGTGGAAGTGGGTTCGTTAAAGCCTTATATTTATACTACTCTGATGATCACTGTTCAACGGCTATAAAAGTAACGGTCACAAATCTTAACGTAAAACTAATGAAGTTGACATCTTATAAAAACATTTTTCATAAAGAAACATTTAACTGGATCAAGAGGGATTTTCTAATAATGAATCTTTGGGTCGTTACAGTATTAACTGAATTTTGAACAATATATAATACTTATAATTTAAAAAAACATATCATGGGTTTCTTAGACAAAATTTTAGAATAAATTCATTTTTTTCAGATAAAAGAAGTATTTTTCAAAAAATGAAATTTTACTGCCTTTTAATGGTGAATCCTTTTTAAATGCAATATTTGAAACTTTTATATATTGAATTTTGAAAAATAAAATTCTTATTTAGAATCAGGACATAATAATTTTGTTTCAATAAATTTTTGGTGTTTTTCTAAAAACTTTCATATTTGGGCAAATAGTGAAAAACACTATATTTTAACTAAAAACATCTTTTTTAATCAAAATAAATTATAGTGTTCAATTATACATTTAATGGGTTATAAGTATAAATAGATTATATTTTTACCATTTAATCCAATGTTTTTCATTGAAAATAATTTCACTTTGAAATTGAACATAAACAAGTATCAATATTTTGTTAGTTATTATTTCCTAAAAACACGCTTTTTGGTTTTGACAACGAGAATTAATTTTAAATTAATAAATGAAACTTTTATGTTTTTAATTTGGTAAAATAGACTTCATTTTTGAATTCATAATATCAAAATTATCCCAGGGTGAAATTTTGGTATTTCTATGAAAACTTTCAATTTTTGATGAATAGTGAAAAACACTGAGTTATTGGTTAAAACCGACTTTTTATTTAAATAATTATTTATTTTATTTAAATTTATTTTAGGTCAAAATAGATACATAATACCTATATATGTTCAATGTAATCCATTGGAGTCATTTGGTAATAATATTAGATATAAAAAATTTTATTGAACTTTTTTACCGTCTTTTACCCACCTCCTAGGAGAATTTGCAAATTCACATAAAACATAATTTTACCGCTTATGTGAATACAATTTCAAAAATTTGAGAGACTTGGTTGATATCAGTAAGAAATATGTGGTTCAATAAGATGAAAATATTTTTTTGGTGAATAGTAACATTTCTACTCTTATTTACCACGGTTAAAAGTAAATAGGGTAATTAAGGGTAAAAACAATATTATTATTATTATCCTAACACGTGTCCTAATTCTATTGGATATGTATAATTCGATCAGAAACAACCTTAGGAATAAAATATGAACCTCTTTGTTCCACTTGGATTGGATTAGGACATTTATTATTATTTTATTTAATGAAGAGTTAAAAGAGTTAAATTCAAATTTAATAACTAAAACATTTTTAATAGAGGGTTACATACAATATAAATTCGAATATAAAAATGAATTAGAAATCTAAAAAGGTTTCTTACATAAGGGTATTTTATTTATAATTTTCATACATTAAATAATTAAATTTATTTATGACACAATGATGATGCAGTAATTACCATATTAATGAATGATTAAAATAATTGATATTATAAATACCAAAATAAATGTAATTTAAGACTTCTGATGAATTTCACTAATTTTAAAGGTTAATATGACATGTTAGGGTTTATTCAATCAATTTTTTTCGAAGTAATCAAGCTATTATGATTTTTTTAAAAACAAATACCAAATAATGTGAAAATTGACGTAAAATAGTTTTTAAAACAAATAATATATTATTTGTTGATATAATATTCCTAAAATATAAGGTTTAGTCAAAAGAATTAAATAATATTATATATTTCATTAATGAACCACTTGAGGTACTTTTGGAAGTTTAGAGTAAGTTTATTATCCATATAGTGTAACAATACAAGAAGACACGGTAAAAGTTAATCTATTTAACTAAGAGTTAAATCTAAAGAATATGGTTAAAATGGTAACCTAAACTTGTATAAAACCTATTGGTTGAGATATTTTAGACCCATAACCACCATACCCTTTAAATAATTTATTTTTGAGCAATTAGAAAACAAAAATTAATTTATTATAAAATAATATTTTATGTTTTTTTTAAGTTGGCCCTCACGCCTCTTATAAAAGGGAACTTCCCCTTCTCTAAAATTCACACCTCCAAAGTCATTTGGATCATCCAACCCCTGACCAAATATCCTCCCAACATTCCTCCATTCATCCTAGAGTCCTTACTTTGGTCAGAAGTCCAACCTAAGGAACCCTTTTGATCAAATCAAAAGGAAGAACCCGAAAAAGAGGTAAATATTTTTATGATATTAGAGAAATGGTACAACCATATTAATTATTCTATCCATCCTATAAATGAAAAAGTCACCATACGTGCGTACGTACGGATTACCGTGTCCACGCTGTTGTGTAATTAGTTATTCAACACTATGTTATTTGGATGGATATAATGATGAGTAATATGTATATAAATATTTAATATAACATTATAATTTCTCTGTAAAATTAATATACCATCAAATTCCACACTTTTAAGGAAATGATATTGTCACTCGTGCGTACGTACAGATTACCATATCCACGACGCGATGAGATTCATTTCCACATTCACAATTCATTGATGATTATAAAAATATATATTACTGATAAGTATGTAACATACGAAATAATAATTATAATGGATATATATATATATATATATATATGTATTTATTTACTTACATATATCTTATTCACTTACTTCTGTTCAATACGACATGAAAACAGAAATAACGTTTATGCGTACGTACGACCTGCCGTCTCCATAAACGGTGTTTTCCATTTCATTTATCTATCTATTATAAATATTTATATTTCCAAATATATATGATATATAAATCAAGTTTTATATTCTAGAAGTATTTAAATCATTATCTAAATGATACGATCAAGAATAACAAGTTAGAACATGTACGATAAAGAAAGCGATTATTACGTGAAATGTTAATTTAACATGGAAATCATTAGTAAATGTTTAGTATAAATTCATAAATGATTCATTTATGATATAATAATTATGAATATGGTTCTGGTATAATTTAATAACATACTATGGTCATTATACAGAGGTTAAACATACCCTCGACCAAAGGAAAGTGCAAGGTAAGGGTTAATTTCACAATCTCTTTATTATCCAAGGTTGTTTTTACGCAAGTATCTACTGATACATATTTTTTATCCATGTCCATATTTACTGAAATAGTTTTCCAATAGATTATTTGAAGTGATTTTTTTAATAAAATATCATTCCAAATGTTTTAAATATTTATTCTTCTAAATCATTCTCATTAATGTCCATGTTTTCAAAATGGGGTTTAAGGATTTATTTATATGAACATGAATATTTTTAAAATGTTAATTAATTTAAAAAAAATCAATGTGACCTTGGAAACTTTGAATCAAAAATATATTTTAATGTCTTCCTTTCAAAATTTTGAAACTTTTAAATGTTTTTGTGAAAAAGGGATATTTCTCTCTAAGAGTTTTACAAATCATTTTCATCTATGTCAACATCCTTTGATGGATTTTAAAATTGTTTGTAGTTGATTTATTATGATACAAATCTTCCATATTATATTGAAGGTTTTGTGATAGGTTTTACTGTGGATGTGTTATTTTTATACAATTCATGGTTTATGGATAATGTTTTGACATTTCATATGCTAGTTTTAATACAAATGTTTATGTTATGTTTAAACCGTTTCATATGAGGAATGCATTGGACTTAGTAAGTGACGGGTGGAGGCCGCTATAGATCCTTGATGCATCAGTAGGTATCATGAGACAAACTAGTTTCATGGAACAAGGCCTTGAAAAAATCTTCTTTGTAGTCTAGGCACAAGGCCTTGGCTATGTGGTTTTGATGTCTGGCATTATGCATTCCAACGTTATGAAAGTGGTTGTTGATATTGCATGTGATTATTAGACTAGTAGAATATCCACGTGAATAAGCATGTGGAATTATTATTTTTTGTATATTTTCCATATTATGCTGAAGTTTAAGTTTAAAAGGATTGTTTTTACTCTTATATATTGCCTTAAATGTTTATGCATATTTATGAAAGTTCTTTCTATATTGTTATCCATACTGAGCATCTGAGATAACCCATTTCAATGTTTTAATTTTCCCAGGATTCCTAGAAGTGTATTATGATTGATAAGAAGGGGTAATAAAGAGGATTAATCGAATTCTCAAAGGATATTTTATGTTGTGTTTTAATTCTTAATGTGTAATGTAACGTTCATGTATGTAATCTATTTTCCAAGACTACTAAACTGATCGGTCTTTCGGGACATGATTCCTTCTAATCATGACAATGTATTAAAATAATCCACCAACTCTGGGTAACTAGGGTTGGGGCGTTATAGTTGGTATCAGAGGAAGTTTAGCAATAACCTTGGAAACTAGTTTTAGATAAAATCTGATTAGAACATATTACCCAAATATAGACTTTGAGGACTAGTATAGAAGAACTTCCTAGAGTTTTGGTATTGTAATGATTTTGTGAGTTTTCTAAGAAATACATTGCTGTTTGGATATGAGTAGGTAGAGGCAGCTCTGGGATAGATGTATCTAGGGGTAAAACTTGAAAAAACCGCTTTGAGATAGAATCGAACGAGAACTGGTGTACGAAAATAGGCCTTGTTGTACTCTTGGATAAAACACTCCTAAGGGATATACTTAGGATAATTCTCATTTTCATTACAAATCATTATGAATGATTTACAAGTATATACCTCCCCAAATAAAAAATTATTTATTATTATGGATTATATCCATAAATAGTTCAATTTACATTAGATATTTTACAAGTTGGGAATTATTCATTACAATTCATAAAATGACCTAGTGTATGGCATTTTATAGAAATGGTGCCTAGTAGAAGGAATGTGAACTCCAGCAATACATATGATCCAATGAGTAAGAAGGATCATATATTTCATGGTATTAAGCTAAAATTTAGAAGGGAAATAATCTCCCATGTATTCTCAAAATATGAAGAAATAATATCATGTGATAATAAGATAAGTAAAAAAGGAAAAGAAGAAAAGGATGGAAGAGAGAAAGATGGATAAATGGAAGAGGGAAAATAAGGATTTTCCCATATATGATAAATGTGAAAATAATAACCTTGGTAAATGCATGAAGGGAACAAGAGTTTATTATAAGTGTGGAGAAAAATGACACCAAGTACGTGATTGTAAGGGTAAGAAAAAGGTTTCAAATGTAAAATGATTCATCTGTAAGGCATTGGGACACTATGCAAATCAATGTCCCAGTCATTTGAGTATAATTCAAATGATTCCATTGGATAATAATCAAGTTATGATACTACCTCAGATTAAGAGGAATGACTAGTGTTCTTATGTAGTTATTATATAATTATTTCATTTGAGGGTTGTATCAACAATATACTGGTTATATGAATTATGTAGATAAATAAGGATTGTACTACAATACTATTTTAATGAGGATTTGAGATTGTGTAGAACCAAGAAAAGTGACTCAATAGCAGGTTAAATTTTTGGAAAATATATGGTTGAGAGAAAGATAAAACATAATATGGTTCTGATATTGAGGTAGTGATTTTGGAATAATACATGATTGATTTGGATAAATTATATTGGATATTATTGAATATCTTGAAACTGATTAATGATTTGTATATTCCATCATTTTTAGAGTTAAAAACATTTTTGGATATAAGGAGTATATCAAGTATTCTATAAGGAATAAGGGATAATGAATGTAATCAATAAGGTTTTATGGTAATTCAGGGTGTTACTATGTTTTAATAGAATACACTATGAAGGTATCTACATGTTATTATGTGGAAAAAAGGATCATCATTATGTTTACCTTACTTATAAATTTTGGACTGTGAGTTTGGATAGAAGTATTTTGGATATGTATAAAGGTTTGAATTGATTAAGTTTGACATTGGATACTATTGTTAAGGTTAAATCATTTCTCAATATTATTTTTGGATTTTCATAAAAAGGACAACCTGAAGGTCGGGTGACAACCCGTCGCGTCCGCCAAGGCCGTGAGACTTGAACCCACAACCGAAGAGCGACAAGGGTGCCTCACCCACAACTGGCCTACATGAAGTTCTGGATTGTATAATGTAGTTTATTTTGTATAACAGATAAATTATAAATTCAATTTGTTTGGAACCCTATACAATTAGTATAAATAGAATATTTTTGAATTCTATTATCTTTTGGAGTGAAAGATGAGTTTGTGGTAGGAATTAGTTGAAGGATGAAACTCTACTTGTCAAGTATATATATATAAATATATATTTTCTCTTAATTTATGAAGAAATTAATTCATAAACATTAGGTAAGGGATCTTAAAACTAAAAATGTGTTATCCTAATACCTTATGTTTTGTTGAACCGAAGATATTTTAAATCATCAGAGATTGATGGATTTGAGGCCCTCAATTATACAATTATTTGTGACTAATGAAATCAATAACTCCCTATAAATAATTAAGTTTTCCCTTCCAATTATGTGTCTCTAATTTCCACAAATTTTCTCCTAATCGAGATCATAATTTGGTGGTGACTTTTTCATTCCCCTTTTCCTCTTATTAAGACTAAATTTTATTAACCCAATTTCTGATGTGGGTTTTCCCACAAAGGTTTTTTCTATTTTCAACCTTTTTTACCAAAGAACAATTTAAAATTGTGAGGATGAAATTTATTGAAGGAGGGAATAATGTAACACCCCAATATTTCATGGTATGTTATTTCTTCAAAGCAATTCAATAACTTGCACTACACGCAACACCGAATTCAAGCGCACCATGAATTTCCAAACTAGCCACTCAAAAGCGGTTATGAATAGTATTAGCCGAGTTTTAAACTTTATATAATCCTTATAATTTTAGAATCCATATTATGATTTTCTTAGACATAATTTATGTATAAATTCATTTTTTTCAGATAAATGAAGTATTTTTAAAAAAATGAAATTTTACCAACTTTTAATGGAGAACCCTTTTCAATGTAATTAATTTGAGTAATTTTGTAATAATATTATATATATAAAATTTCATTGAACATTTCACCGTCTTCTACGCACCTCCTAGGAGAATGTGAAAATTCATATAAAACTTAATTTTACCACTTCTGTGAGTGGAATTTAAAAAATTCAAGAGACACGGTTGATGTCATTAAAAAAATGTGATTCAATAAGATGAATATAATTTTTGGGGAAAAGTAACTTTTTACTTTTATCTACCACGGTTAAATGTAAATAGGGTAATTAAAGGAAAAAATGATATTATAAACGGCCTACAGTCTCGATAAATGGTGTTTTCCATTTCATATATCTATCTATTATAAATATTTATATTATAAATATATGTGATATATAAATAAAGTATTATTTTCTATTATTATTTAAATTATTATCTAAATGATACGATCAAGAATAACAATTTAAAACACGTGCGATAAAGAAAGCAATTATTATCTGAAATGTTAATTTAACATGGAAATAATTATTAAATGGGTAGAATAAAGTCAAAAATTAATCTTGTATGATATAATAAATATTAATATGGATTTGGTATAATTTAATAACATACTATGATCATTATACAAGAGGTTAAACGTACCCTCGACCAAAGGAAAGTGCAAGGTAAGGGTTAATTTTACAATCTCTTTATTATCCGAGGTTGTTTTTACGTAAGTATCTACTGGGACATATTTATTATCCATGTACATGTTTCAGGAAAGAGTTTTAAATGGGATTATTTTTTAAAAAAAATCATTTCAAATGTTTTAACTATTTATTCTTTTAAATCATTCTCATTAATATCCATGTTTTAAAAATGGTTTTTAAGGATTTATTTATATGAACATAAATGTTTTTAAAATGTTAATTCATTTCAAAATATTCAAATTGTTATGGGAAAATTTGATTAAAAAATGTCTTTAAATTTCTTCCTTTCTAAATTTTGTAACTTTTAAATGTTTTCATGAAAAATGGATATTTCTCTCAAAGGGTTTTACAAATCATTTTCATCTATGTCAACATATTTTGATGGATTTTAAATTTGTTTGAATTTGATTTATTATGAAAAAAATATTCTATATTTTATTGAAGGTTTTGGGACATGTTTGACGTTGAATGTGTTATTTTTTTTTCCATTCATGGTTTATGGATAAAGTATCGACATTTAGTATGCTTGTTTTAATACTAATGTTTATGTTGTGTTTAAACCTTTTCATATGAGGAATGCATCGGACATAGTAGGTGATGGGTGGTGCCCACTATAGCTCCTCGATGCATCAGTAGGTCTCATGAGACAAACTAGTGTCTTGGAAGAAGGCCTTGAAATAATATTATTTGTAGTTTTGGCACACGGCCTTGAATATGTGGTTATGAAGTCCGGTATTATGCATTCCATTTTTATGAAAGTGGCTATTGATATTGCATGTGATTATTAGACTAGTGTAATATCCATGTGAGTAAATAAATAGAATTATTATTTTGTATCTTTTCCATATTATGATGATGTTTAAGTTTAAAAGGCTTTTGTTTTTGTCTTATACATTCCATTAAATGTATATGATTATTTATGAATGTTTCCCCCATATTGTTATCCTTACTAAGCATCTGAGCTCACCCCCTTATATGTTTTAATTTTCCCAGGATTCCAAGAAGTGTTTTATGACTGATAATAAGTGTAAATCTAGGGGATTAATTGCGTTCTCAAAGTACCTTTTATGTTGTGTTTTATTTTCTAATGTATAATGTATCGTTCATGTATATAATCTTTTTTGCAAGACTGCTAAACTGATCAGTCTTTCGGGACTTGATTCCTTGTAATCGTGCCAATTTATTAAAATAATGCACCGACATTGGGTAAATGGGGTCTGGGCATTACATTAATTCTATCTGACTGAGATATTTTTATCCCCCTAAGAATTTTTTCCCAGTTTCTCATCTCAACCTATATTTGTGTGTGATCAATGATAATTAATGATTGTTCCTAAAATAGATATGATGAGAAGTTGCAAAAGATGAATCTTAAGGAAAATATTGTAGCCATAATAATCTAGTATGACTTGATTTCAAAGGAATGCATGACTTAGTACATTACTTATCTAATTTTGTGGCATTAACATAAGTTCTAAACAAAATTTACTAATGTTTGAGTTGAGTGGTAGAACATGGTAGCTTGAATAATCTTGATGATAATTATGATGAAATGAACTAACATATGAATGAAACTATTATCAGTGATTTCTTCCAATAGACATTGCCAATAATACACTAATGTGTTGTTAAAATACTTTATAATAGTAATATTGGTGTAGATTTAAATTTATATTTAACTAACTTATACTATGAAGTGGGGGGTATAGGTGGAATGAAATACTATAACAGAGGTTACAGTAGTAGTAAATCCAATTAACTAAATATAATTACATGAATAACTCAATTTTAAAGTACAATTTTTTTAATGAATTTACCAACACAAATCAATCTAGTAGGTGTAGGCTCTAGAGAGGGGTGGTGTCTAAAAGGGATAACCCAATTATGTGCTCAAGTCACAAGGAGATAAACACTTATAATATGATGGAAAAATATAAAATTATATACATATAACCTCCAGATAACAAACATCTTATCATTTTAGGTATATCAAAGACATTATAACAATATTTGAGGTTGAGTGGATGATTTTATCAGTAGTAACACTAATTAATAAAATTTGGTACCTAAAAACTCCAATTGGAATGAGAATTCCAACAATAAAAAAATCAATTCCTCTGATAGAGATATATTTAATCTAATCCATTCATTATATGAATAATATATCTAGATAATATAGATCACAAAACTATTGTATCTAAGTGGTCATTAATCTAAATCTACAGATTACTCCACATATAAATGTGTTATTTAGGTTTATGTTGGAGGTTAAGATCAACCTCTAATGCTTCGCCTTTATAATACCGAACCATGAAAAATATTTTAATTTTTTATCTTTTCATTGACATTCTTTTGGGTACTATGAATATTTCCCCATGATACATGGAGTTTTTAAAATATATATCAAATGGGATGAGGTGTGGTTTATAAAATTGGATGGATTGATTCCAGTACATATAGTGTATTTAAAGTATGAATTCCTAGATGCATTATTTACCAACTATATCATATCACAAGTAGGCCTCCAAAAATTTATTGTACCCTAAGAAAATTTCATAATGGGTTTTCTAAGACGTTATATGTTCATAACATCAACGTTAAAATAGGTTATTATATGATAATTATCGCTATTCATGAACTGAATGTAAATGATAAAAAGATATTTTTTATTATTAAAGTATATTCATTTATTAAAAGGACTCTATTAGTTATATAGGTGGAAACCCTAGGAATATAGTCATCAATTATTGTGAATGTTACATATACTAGTGTGAAATCATCAACTGCTATAGTGGATACTTTGATATTTCTAGTGGAACATTTTTCATTTGTTATAGAATGATCAACCACTTAGTTAGAAATTTTGAATTTTTGTGATGTAATTTTGATACATATTTTTAAAATACCAATAAATTATATATAATCCCATATGGTGATGATTGAGACCATGAAGTACATAGCTCACAATGTACACACCAAATAAGATGGAAACTCCCCCATTATGTATTTGCATGATTTTTTTAACTATTAAATGATTCTAAACCTAACATTAGAATAAAATATGAATATAGAAAAAAACTTTTAGATGCGATGAACCATTTTTATAAATCCATTATAATAATCCATGAGTCTCATTTCATTAATAACTTTTTCCCACAATTTCACATATTCATGGAATGTTGCGAGTCTCTTTTCCTAAATATAAATATATTTTAGCTAATTTTTATTATTAGTTTTAGAATAAATGATTTATAATTTTATTTTAATCTATATATATTGTATGCATGTTGATTCAAGAACAATACGAAAAAATGATCATGTTCTTTTAGGAAGAATTTCAAACTAACTTTGGTTTAATGAAATAATTTTCCTAGTTTTACTTATCATTGGAAGCTTTCGATAGTTCAAAAAGGGAAAAATCTTGTTCCATTGTACCATATGATCTATTTTTCAGGGAAATAACAAATGAAGAGGTCGATCACTAATTGTGTGATGGTGAGGCCCAATGAATAATTTTAATAATTTAGTACATACATTTTACTCATAAATAATTTTAATTGTAAATAATGGAAGAACAATCCCTTTATTCTAGTAGTTAAGTTATTACCTCTATCTCTATTGATTTGAGTCCGAGCATGGTAATTTCATCCCTATCTAATGATTATTTGGTACCACTTTCATTAGAGTTTATGGTAAGTACCACCACCTCTAGGAATGGAATTCATGATTAAATTACTATTAAATAAGATATGAAAGAATAAATTTTAAAATATTTAACTGTTATTCAGATTTTTTAATAAAAATCAAGATAGTGCAGAAAAAACATAACCACCCATACTAAACTAGTTGATTTGGGTTGATAGAAACACTATATCTGACACATGTTTGAAACCCTTCTGTTTATATATCTTATTACCATAAAAATTATTCTACCATGGATCACATTATAATTTAATATTACCACTCATTCATATTAAAATAAAATCATTCCATGGATAAATTAATTGATGGATTTAAAAGACCATGAAAATTGGTTCTTTTGAGGAGCACACTCTATAGAGAGGGGAAGGATATGGACCATCCTCTGGTTAGTGAATATATATATTTATATAGTGAACCAATTTTTTCAATATATAGAGAAAACTATGGATGAAGTGATTTGATACATGAAGATAAATGATTAATCTCATAATGGAAGACATGATAAAAACAATTTATGACCAATTACATATTAACAAGGAATCTTAAACTAATATGTTGGATATTTTTTAGCCCATAGAGAACCCTATCCAATTACTTATCTAACATTATGTCCTGATTAATCATTTTATGTCTAATTATTTTTTTATATATTAATATTGAATGAAAAATAAACTTATATTGGTAGAGTAAAAAGGAATAAAAAGCAGCATAGGGAAAGGGAAAACCCACAACTCACAGTGGCATGAAATTATGGATCTTGAGTGAACCTCCATGGATAATTTGATTAGATTAAATGGGTATGAATCCCAATATAGTTTAAAAATTTATATTATCATCTTACCTCCCTTCACGAGCAATCCCATCATCCGAAGAGTAATATTCTCTCTAAATATACCCAACAGTACATCCCTATTTGATTTTAAACCTTAATTTCCGATATAGTAAGCCAACTCCCAAGGAGGGTCTGCATTCCGTTATAGGATTCAAACCATAAATTTTCAATACAATTAAAATTTTCCCACAAAATTATAAAACCTCTCACATAAGACAATGCTAGTGTATAATGCTCTAATTTCTGAACCGATAGAGTTACACGATCCATAGAACACACTAAAACTAGAAACAACTAAACCTCTATTGTCTCTAACTAACTCGTCATGAATCATATCACCAGCCATGTATAGGACATCAATATTTAGCTTCAAGACCCTACATCAAAGAATCTAGCTAACCAATATACCTTGATTGCTTTGAAACATGTCCTAGCGCACATCCAACCTAGATAGAAACCTGCACAACGTAGAAGAATTCTTCTCACCTATAATATTGGATCACAAATATGAAACCAATGCCTTGTTTTACACCTATGGGAAAACAAGAGATCTTCTTGGACCTTCTCTCTCAATATTTTTTACAACCCATAGATTCTAACAAATGTTCAACAATACGAGGCCACGAGTCTTTCTTTTGGATTCGTGATTCCTTATTCAATGAAACAATTAGGTGAGAAGATCATGAATGGAGGAAACCTCACCAACGATGTCCATATTTTCTCTCAATAAGTCCCATAACCCTATAACCCATTAACATTGAACAAATAAGTGAAATATGGATTCTAGTTGAGGTCTGTCATAATAGATGCCCCTATAACCCATATGCACACCTTTACCTTTCACATTTTCATCGATCGGGATGGCCTGGATCCTGATGTGCCAGATGAGAAAATTAATTTTTATTGAGAGAATCTTTTCACCATAGTTTTTTGGTCAACTTATCCAGCTATCCCTACCCTTGGAGAATATCCATATAATTAATGCTGATAAACTTCATTGAGACTGGCCATGTAGAGTTGAATTGGTATTCTTCTTCCACTAAGAAGATATTATTAGTGGTCACAGTTAGCATTTAATATTCTCTTTCAATTTTTTTTCAGTATTATCAAGAAAAATATCTATTTTTTGTATTATTTATCAAGTTTTATTATCAATCAAATAATATTAATAACAGATGAATATTATTCCTAACAAAAAAAATTCCCATAGTCATTAATTTTTGTGTCAGAAGAAGATAAGGGCATTGTTAGAGTTATTTGATATTGAACAAAATATAAAAGTTTGTAACAATAATTATATTTCAATACATTTAATTATATGGTGAAATAATAATAGTAAATCATAATGTTAAAAGTATTTACCTAAAATTAAGGATTATGGGAAGCTTTATATTTTTCCATTTTCCGTGAATTGTTACTATTTGAACATGTGTTCTTATATATTAAACATACTTTAGGGCTTTGTTTGGAATTTTTGTAATGTCCCTCTCTAACATCATCCCTAAATGTTAATTGGATGGAAATGTTTGATTATTACATCATCGTCACAATACTAATCCATTTTTGATATATAATAACAATTTAATCCATATTGTCATGTTTCATAGATGGGTATTTCATAGTCATATATTCATATATAATTTCCAAACCCACGAAGAGTCCATTTGGTATTGTGGTTGTGTTCTTATAGGGGTTTTTCTTTGGATGGAAATTGGCTACACATGTGTACTTAATCTCAGTGATACAAATGTTTTCCCATTTTTAGATTAAATGATTGGTTTGATAAAGCAATTACATGAATATATATATTATGATTAATGAAGAATGAAACACTCAAGGAGGGTTCAAGAACAATAATGGATTCACTGATATGAAATTGGAACATATTCATGTCAAGTATATATGTTGTAAACCCTCACATTGAATTTCATCCTGAAGCAACATGGAAGATATTAACTCAATATGTGTATAAATGCTACTAGATGAAATTATGGTAAAAAATACCTAATAAGGTGGCCCACATATTTAGAGAATGTATCCATAGTGTAAATAATTCTTTATATAATGATGTGTGTCACATGGGTGATTCTATGATTATTTAACCTCTTGAGCATATAGTGAAGAAGTATCAATCTAATTATTTACATCTACATTGGGCTGAACAAGTGAAAATTGAATTTTACCATGGAAAAATGTGATCACTATTAATATGAATGCATCATTATTTTTTATTATATATGTATTTCTTAACTATAACAGTGTAAAAGCTTCTTGAGAAAATCCTCAAAATTTTCTTAGGATTCCCTTTCAATGTTCATAGAAAAAATTTGCAACTCTAACATTATATTTAATTTTCATGTATTTTTAATAAGATTATTTTTTTATAATGTTACACCTCATATAAAAAAGGGTGTTCCACAAATTGAAATTTTAGAGCATGGAACAAAATGTTTCTTCCAATTGAATGTCTTATTGATAATAGAAAGATGATGTTTACATGATGAAGTCAATTTAGTATAGATTTTAATGTCACATATTTAATGATATTTTGAAATAATGAATCTCCAATAAGGAATTGTGTGTCTTTGAAATTATGTAATGTAATTATTCGGGATGAGGTAAATATTATGTTGATAAATTTCAGGTTAAAATATCAACATGTGATGTCGGAAATTTAAGGGAGTTGAAAATTTTAGTTGGGTTTGAAATATGGGAACATGTAGTTACTATGTAATACCTGAAAATTAGAATAATATCATATAGACTTAATAGTAGGGAAAACCTTATATGAAATGAGGTGAACATATGATGATCATGATTTAATGGTAATAACAATCCTAATTAAAATATGGTTGATCTAAAATAATCAAATAGATTAAAATGAAATACATTGTGGGAATCAATTTAGGAATAAGTATGCCAATAATGCTTTTACAAAATGGGAAACCCCAATACCTATGTTTTTATCCCAAATCATAATACAAATCAATATGAAACTCATAAAGAAATTTTTTTAACTCATATATGAAATATTATGAACAAATTATTTAATTATAAGGATAAATTATACTAATAGGTAGAATATTTTAAGTTATACCTGTAGATTGATATTTCACACTTTATAGGTGGGGTTGTGTTGGTTAATACCATTCATAAAGGTCATTTCAATGTGATTTAGCATTATATGTGTAACATACTATTACATAAATGACTGCTACATCTTAAACCATGTCATGGTTTTTATTTTTCATTGACCGGGTATGATTGAGAATGATTTTGGAGGATATCTATAGTGGTGAAGACATAGTTTTTTGGGCTATCAGCTTTAACTGGAATTTTTATATATGCTGCCAATGGGTTATACGTTGTGTAACAAGGTTACACATCATGTAATGGTTCAACATATATTTCATGAAAGTATCACATTATGAAGGTTACATGACATGATGATTAGTTACACAATGTTAGTGAATTAAATATGTATTTTGAATTTGGTGTGTTAGTTTTTAATTTGGGGCAACGTGTTTTTTTGGAAGTTATAGAATTTAACTATTTCATGACATGAAATGCTATTATACATCGTGAAATACCTTGATTGTAGTTTCTAAACAACCAACATAGCTGATATATCTCTTTTGTCTCATCTTCAAATTAACCTTCCTCAACCCAAAACCTTCCCTATGCGATCTTGATTCTCTCCCACCCTTCCAAGTCCCTTCGTCCAATGTTCGATCATCGTTCTGATTATGGTGTGGATCCCAGGTAAGCATTATCCCCATTCATATATGTTTCCTCTCTTTCTCCTCCTTTAGATCTAATCAATCATATTTAAATTGATATATCTGCCCTCTATTTTCTTAGATATCATCTTTAGATTTAGTTTCGAGGTCTTGTATGCCTTTGTTCTTGTTGATGGGGTACATTGCGTGCGTGGTGATTTTGGAAAAGGTAGGTGGTTTCATCTTTGATTTCCAAATTAGTTAACAACAAATTAATTTATTTAAATCTAATTTTTTGATTTAAATTTAATTGATTTATTTCAATAAAACTTATTTAAATTGATTTTATAAAAAACCAATACTAGTCAATTGGGAGATTTGAAATGGATTTTGGATTGATTTTTGGGAAACCTCCACTCCCATTGAATTGGTTTTCATACTGTAAAGTTGTTTCAATTTAAATGGTAGATTTAAATTTAAAAACTTATTTGACAGAAAGTTATAAAAACCCCCAATTCCATTTAATTGAGGGTTTGTTTTGAAATTTAGAGAAAATTTTTAAATCGATTTCAAACATTTGAAGATGAATTAAAAATGATTTCTGAAATAAACCTAGTGGTTTTATCATGGTAAAATGAATGTTATGATTAAAAAACCTTATTGGGTTTTAAATGAAAAAAATGGTATTTGAATTTGGGGGAAAAAGATTTATTTTTATTTTAAGAAATATTAATATAAAAATACCATCATGTAAGATCACATTCAAGCCTTTGGTAGTTTGTATGTTTTTGGGACACACTCTATGATAATATAAATTTATATGACAAAATTCAGTAATTTACATCCCTAATAGGATGGTAATGAGTGCAGTCTTATAAGTGTCCAGAGGACATGTGTATACACATATATCCATGATCACTTAGAGAGTGTGGAGCCATATAGACTAGAACAAATGTATCTATTTGGAAGAGGACCATGTTTCTCACTTATTTATATATGAGATATAAATTTATGATAATGATTGTAAATTACTTTCCATGACTTCAGATTTATATAAACTATTTTATATTTAAATTAATAACTAATCAATTTTTTTTGAAATATTTTATCATTGAAAATGTGATCCATGAATTGCTAATTTATTTACATCATTCAACTGTAAAGCATATTTTGTTTAATATATTATTTTGAACTACCAAACCTATTTTATTTTGAAAATTGAATGCTTGTATTCAGTTAATTTATTATTGGAATATGTTATGGATTATTTTGATGAAATCCTACTGGGAACTGGCTCACACCCTACTTGTGTATTTAGGTGTTTGTAGTCTATCTTCTTCTAGGATTGAGAAATGGGAAAGGTACTTTTGGAGGGGTCCCTAGCTTCATATATTTGGACTCAACGAGTGTGTCTATTGGGACTTGGGTTGTTTTCCATACTTTGGAACCTTTGTTTTAATACTCTGGTTTGACACCTGTTTTTTTCTCGTACACTTACCCCAGTGGAGACATTCTTTGTATGCATACTGATTTTTCTATCTTCATATGTTATTATTGTGGTGAAAATTGTTTCTACATAGATATTGTATGATTATATGTGCTTGTTTCCAACCCAAGGGATTAGGAATTCCCATTGGGCCATGTCAATTTCATCCTAGTTATTAGGTTACCAACGTACCTAGGATGGTTCATGATAAAGTGGTATCAATGGTATATGTTTTTCATCATTCCTTGATATATGTAAGAATTTGAGTATTGTTTTTAGGAGTTAGGAGTTAGTCATGATAGAGTTCTTGGACTGATCTCACCGTCATGAACCATAAGTCACCAAAGGTGGTTTGGAAATGATATCTTGTGGATTATTTCTATTATTTTCACTGATTATGATTTGGTTAAGTTGAAATTAAAATCTTGTTTTCCATGTAATGGGATTTATTTTCACTTATTTCTCTATTCAAGTGCTAACCTGATTCCTTCTACATGTCTACAGATGTGTTTAGCGTCATGCCTCAATGAAGAGTTGTGAATAGGATATGGGAGGAAGCTAATATTAAAACTTAGCAAGAAAATCATCCCATGGACCAGAGTTTGGTAGAGATGATAGCGAAGAATGTCTAAGCTCTCGACATTCACCACCACAAGTTCTCATTCAATATCTAGCTGTGAAACCTCAAAGGGATTTTATTCAAATTCCTTTTATAGAGTTTCTTCACCATAACCCACCAATGTTCAAAGGATCTACTGATCCTCAATATGTTGATTAATTGATGGGTAGAATAGTATGTTTGTTTGAGTTACTGGAGTCACCAGATGAGATCAAGGTGAAGTGTGCCACCTCCATACTGGAAGGATCAAGTAGGAGATGGTGGGACACAATGGTGATGACAAAGAAACATGAGGACTTAAAGTTTAATGTCTTCATGGTTCTTTTCACTGAATATTTCTATCAAGATTCAATGGTGTTGGAAAAGACAGTTGAGTCTTTCAAGCTTGAACATGTCAACAAAACCATTACTGATTATTCGAATTTCTTTGTGGGGATTGTGCTGTTTTTGATTGAGATTTTATCTAATGGGAGGATGAAGGATTAATTGTTTGAGATGGGACATAGATCATATATTCATTCATAGGTTTTCGTGATGAAGATTCCCACTTATGAAGATGTGATAGATATGGTGATGATGTTTGAAATGGACTTGGATGGTATGTTGGGGATGATGGGAGTGCATTTTTATCCCAGTGGTAGTGTGTGTTTATTTAAAGCAAAGAGGAAGCATGATGAATCTCATAATGGTTCTCGACAACAAGGTTATTATAGACCTCCTCTAGTGCCTAATGGAGGCCCTTTGACATGACACCTGTGTGGTCAACTCAGGAATTTAAGTAGGGTTTTCATTGATCCACCCATGAACTGTAGATCATGTGGTTTCTCATGACACTTGAAGTAGTTTTACCACAACCTTTTCACTCCTCACAGTGGCATGGGATTGTCAGAACCTCAAAAAACTATGGGGAAATCATATTCTTCATGTAAAAAAGGGTTCAAGACACATGCATCCAAAACAAAGCTTCTTCACACAATGGAAGAGTCTCTAGAGGAATCATGTATAGGTCCAGTGAATCTAAGAGGGACAATTACTATAGCTTCCCCATTCGTGACTGTTATATTCAACACTAGTGCATATCACTCCTTTATTTCAACTCGTACTATTAGTATGATAAATATTTTTGTGGAGATTTTATCTTGTGTAATGGATATTACTACACCCCTTGGTATGAAGAGAGAGTAGGGTCTCTATAGTACTTCTTATTCTTTCTCTATTTTAGATGTTGAGCTTACATGGAGATTTTTGTTCCATAGCATGAAACCTCTTGACATAATTTTAAGGATGGATTGGATAATTTCCAATAAATCCCTGGTGGATTATTTTCTTAGATGGATCTCCTTCACTACACCTGATGGTGTGTGTTTTATCATTCAAAGAGAATGGGACCCATGGTTGATCAGAGCGATACCATCTTCTACAAATTTGGGGAATGTGTTATCGGTGTTTGCATTCAATTTGGAGCATAAATATTTGAGTAGAGATCTCCCTCTAGGTATCTTTTAATTTACTGACATATTTTCTTTTGAATTATCTAGTTTTCCTCTGTAAAGGGTGGTATATTTATCTATTGATTTAGTTCCTCGTACTCAACCAGTTTCAATTACCTCTTAACAAATGGCTCCAGATGATATTAAAGAAATAAAGTCCAAGTTGGATGATATTTTAGAGAAAGGATTCATATGCCTGAGTGTATCAAAATGGGTAGCGCCAGTTCTCTTTACAAAGAAATATGAATGTTCACTTCTATATTATTTTGATTACTGGAAACTCAATGGGGTCATGAAAACGAACAAATATACATTTCCATAGATTGATGATCTGTTTGATCATTTGAAAGGGGAAATGTACTTGTAAAATATTGACCATTGATCTGGTTACGATCAGTTGAGGATAAAAGAATCTAACATTTATAAAACAACTTTCAGAGTAGGTGTGGTCATTATGAGTACCTTGTTATGCACAGTTTTCTAACTAATGCACCTGAAATTCTCATGCCTTTGATGACAATGATTTTCCTTGAGTATCTAAATAAATTTATTTTGGTATTTTTGTATGACATCATACTTTACTCTAAAACCGCGAAGGATCATGTACATCATATATGAATAGTTCTGATTTTTCTGAGAAATCACCGACTTTATGCTATGCTATTGAAATGCGATTTTTGGATTAAAGGTGTAGTGTTCATTGGGAATGTGGTGTTGGAACATGGTATAATAGTTGAACCCTAGATGGTAAATACTATTATGACATGGAAACAACCACATAATGTCTTCAGTATTTGAAGATTCTTGGGATTAGCCGGGTATTATCTTTGATTCGTGATGGACTTCTCGAAGTTGGCTTCTCCAATGAATTCTATAACTTGAGAAGGAGTAATGATTTCATGGAATGAAAAATTCCAGAGTTATTTTGTTAAGATTAAATGTATTTTGACTAATCCACTAGTGATGAATCTTCTAGAGTTTGGGCATGGATACATGGTCTTGTGTAATGCCTCAGGTTCAGTCTTGGGATGCATTCTTATATAGGGTTAACATGTTTTCGATCATGGATCTCGTCAGCTTATACAACCTGAGAAGAATTATAGAACCCATAAACATTAACTAGTAGTGGAAATTCATGTGATTAGAAGTTGGTTGTATTAAAATTTATGGTCAAAAGTTTACCATTTTTTCATAATAAAAGATATTGAGTTATATCTTCTCTTAAAAATATTTAAATCTCCACCAGAGGCATTCGGTGGAATACCTATTGTCTTTCTATTTCAGTATCACCTACCCCTTGAGTAAAGGTGATGTTGTAACATATGCATTGAGCCAAAAAATCATATCCCAGGTTGGTAAGTAATCTTTAGAATAGTGCAACTTGATGGATATATTTTCACAGTTTCATATTAGAGTCCATGAATCAAGGGATGAGGTATCCCTGGATAGTGATAGTTGAAATCCACTCTTCTCAAGTTGATTCTTCAAAAGAAACATCTATGTGATGAGTTTTGTATAATTAGATACTCTCTATATGGTGGGGATACTATTATTTATTTTTTATTCTCCAAGAGATAATTCTATGCTGCCAGAATCATTTTATGGTACTATCTTCAGAAAGGATTGTTTTGATGGGGGATTTCCATAGTTCTTAGTGGGAAGTGAACCTAGATACTTCAAAAATATTATATGACATAAATAATATGTTTTGGTGGCTTATTATGATATGAGGCACTGTTGAGTTTGTTTCTCATTTTTTTTACATGCCAACAGGTCAAGAACAAGAACCAAAACCATAGGGTTTTCCTCACCACTTCTATTCCCTACATGGATTTTGGATGAGATCTCAATGAACTTTGTGGTTGGTTTTCCATGTACCTAGAGATAGAATAATGAGATTTGGGTATTTATTAGTAGTCTAACAAAATTGGATCACTTAATTAAAAATTCGTGATACAACCAATGTTGAGTAGTTGAGAAATCAATATGTGAAATATATTGTTTGTTTTCCCAGATATCCTTATATTATAGTCTCTAATGGGGATCCTTAGTTCACATATCTCTTTTATAGAGTCCATCAAGAGGCATTGGGATATCAAGTCCATTTGAGCATGACCTACCATCCACAATCAGATGGCTAGACAAAATGAGCTATACATATTCTTGATGATATGCTTCACGCCCATGTTGTCGACTTGGTGGGTCTTGGGATGATCATTTGGTGATATATGAGTTTTCTTATAACATCAGTTAATAGTCCTCATTATAGATGGATCCATTTTATGCCTTGTATGGCTGACCTTGTAAATATTTGTTGTGTTGGTCAGAGATTGGTGAAAGTCCCTTGGTTGGACCAAGCATTGTCCAAGAGATGACAGAAAAGATTCAGTTCGTTCATCAGTGAATATTGATGGAAGATATTTAGTACAAGTATTATGTTGATTATCACTATATATTATTGAAATTATCAGTTGGTGTTAGGTTTTCTTGAACGTTTTACCATGTTAGTGTCATTGACATCTTGGGAGGCAAGGGAAACTTTCTCCTCATTGTGTTAGACCTTTTGAGGTTGTCGAACATGTGTGGAAAGTAGATTATTGTTTAGAAAATCCACCATAGATTATGTTGATACATAACATGTTTCATATATCCTAGTATTGAAGTTATATATCTGATCCATATCATGTTCTGAGTTGGCATGATCATGAAATTGAACCTGATTTATCTTTGACTGAACATGCAGTCATGGTAGTTTATTATGAAACCAAGGTGCTTCATGGGAGAATGATACCATTGATTTGAGTTCTATGGATGAATGGTCCCAATATTTATGAGACATGGGAATTCTAGTCCCTAATAGAGAACAGTGTCCTCAACTTTTGGAAATGGAAGCTTCTTCATAGGCTTTTTGGGGACAGATAGTTTTCATGGTGGGGAATTTGTAACATCCTGTTACCGATCAGACAGGTATGACTTAAACCATATCATGGAATTGAATTTTCTTAGACTTTGTAGGGTTGAGAATGATATTTTAGGACACCTATAATAGTGATGTCTGAGATTTGTTGGACTCTCAGCTTTAAATGGCCTTTTTCTGTAGGCTACTAAAGGGTTACATGTAGTGTAACAGGGTTACATGTCATGTAATTGTTCAGCGTATATGCTATGAAAGGTTCACACTATTAAGGGTACACAATGTGATGAGTATTTACACATCCTGTGTGAACTAGATATTAGTATTAAATTTCGAGCATTAGTTTTTAATTTAGGGCGATGCATTTTTTGGTTGTTACAAAATTTAACCATTACACGATGTGAAATTGTATTACATGTGATGAAATAACCTGATTGTGGTTTATAAATCACCATCATGTCCAATATACCTATTTTGGCTCCTATCTTAATTCAACTAACACAACCCAAAGCCTTCCCCAGGTGATCTTTAAGCTCTGCAACCCTTCCGGGCCACTTCATTTGGTGTTTGATCATCGTTCCACTTGCGGTGTGAATTAAAGAGTAAGAGTTCTCTATATTATTTCTCTTTTACTATCATTATATTCAATTGGATCCAATCAATCATCTTGAAATTGATATATCTACTCTCAATTTTCTTGGATCTCATCTCTAGTTTGTGTTTCTATGAATTCTATTCCTTCATTCTCATTGATGGGGTATGTTGCAGGCATTGTACTTATGAAAAAGGTAGGAGGTTCTGTCCTTGTTTGAAAAATTAATTGACCTTTCATTTAATGATTAAAATAAATTTCTTTATTTAAATACCATTTAATGATTGTAATAAAACAACATTCAATTTTTTTATGTAAAACCAATTATAGTGAATTGGAAGTTTTGAAATGTGTTTTGGCCTAAATTTTGGGAAACCTCCAATCCCATTGGATTGGATGTAATTATGGAATGTTTCTAAATTTAAATGGTTTATTAAAATTATAAATTTTTTTGATGGAATGTTGTGAAAAATTGAAATTCCACTAAATTGGGGGTTTGTTGTGAAATTTATGTAATTGTTTCGAATCAATTTCAACCTTGTGAAAATGGATTAAAAATTATTTTTGATAGAAACACAGTGGTTTTATCTTGATAAAAGGTATGTTATGATTAAAAACACATTTTTATTTATAAATAGAAATTTGTCATTTGAATTTGGGTTAATGAGATTTAATTTTATTTTCAAGTGTCTTAAAATAAAGTGCCCATCATATAAGATCACAACAAATCCTTAGGTAGTTTGTAAGTTATTTCGACACACTCTACGATACTACAACATTCCAAATAAAATGCACTTGGTTAAATCCTCGATGGGGTGGTAACCGGTTCTCTATAATCAGTTTCCAGAGGAAGTGCATATAAACACATTATTGTGATCACATATAGAGTGAAGAGTCCTATATCTAGGAATATACATACCTATTTGGAAAATGGACATGTTTCCTGCTTGTTTATATGTGAGATGTAAATGTTTTCCAATGTTTGTAAAGTATTTTCAATGCCTTCTGATTTATATAGACTATTTTACATAAAAAAATTATTTGACCCATTTTTTAGAAATATTCTATCATTGAAAATGTGAACATGAATTAATAATGTATTTCCATCAATAAACTGTAATGAATTGTTTTTTTATTTATGCTTTTGACCATTCAACCCTGTTTTATTTTAAGATGTGAATGAATATATTTGGTTAAATTATTATTGTCATCTGTTATGGATTCATTTGGTTAAATAATACTTGTATCTGGTTTACACCATAGGTTTTCCATCATGTTTTTTAGAATATCTTCTTCCAGGATCGAGCAATGAGAATGGATCTTTTAGAGGAGGTCATAAATGCTTATCTTTGGACTCACTGAGTGTGTCTGTTTGGAATCATGATATTTTCCATATTTTGGAACCTTTTTTTAGTACTCTAGTTCGATAACTATTTTTTATGGTACACTTCTCCCAATGGATACTTCCTTTATATGCATACTGATTTTTTGACTAATTTCATTATGCTTGTGGAAATAATCATTTCCACTTTCATATTGTATGATTCCAGGTGCTTGTCTCTAACCTGTGGGGATTAAGAATGCCCTCTGATCCATGTCAATGACATATTAGTTATCTGGTTACCAGGGTACCTAGGCTAGTTCATGACAATATGGATTAATTTGTGATCCATGGCCTCAGATAATGAATTATAGATTAACGATATTTTTTCCCTGATCTATATATCATGAAATAATAACAAGTATATTTTAAGATTTAGATGATGTTTCCCCTAATAATTATATTATTTTTTGTAAGTATTAATGTTTTAGAAAGGCCCTGAAATAATTATATTACCATGAAATTAATTAATTTACTTTTCATTGACCAAACCATGTTTGTTTTTATATAACATGTTTTCATATTTATTTCATGAATTTTAGGGTAAAAATATAAAGATTAAATGTTTACAATTATTTTAATGCCATACAATAGTGAAAATATTTTTCTCATAATTTATACACCTGGGACATTGATAATCTATTAACGGGAGTATAATACACCCAAAATGAGATAATTATCCCATTTTGACCCAATTCAACCATAAATCATTTGGGAAAAACATTGGATCTGCCAACCATGGTTTTCATATAGGAGAAATAATCTGGTATTTTAATGTCATATTATGTAGATCAACAATGTTAGTCATAGTTAATGTTCATAGATATTGGATCGAATGCTTAGGTTTTTATGGTTTATACTTCACTGATAATGAAATAAATTGTAGGTTATAGTATTAATGATTAAACTAAAATAGCGACTCTTGGTTTAAGATAAATTCTTCTAGACTAAAATTTCACAATTTCTAAAATCTTTCTATATTGATAACATATGAATATAATAGTTTTAAATATAACAAGAGGTCATGTTGACCCTTCATGAGTGAAGAGTAAATATAATATTAGTTCTAATAATCCTTCAACATGGGGGAAGGGGGTGAAAAACTGGTGATGAGTCTCAATGTGAATTAGATTCTAACATGCTTTGATAGAATTCATAATTAACAAGGTAATAAAAACACACAATACTATGATTGTGTTGTGGAATGTATGAATTTGGTATTTTTATTTTTTAAAATTTTAAATAATATATAAGGGAATTTTTTTTATTTTTCTACAAAGAAATAGATAATAAATATAGAATAAATTATTTCAATATATTGAAAGGTACTGTGGAAGAATATTTTTTGAGATAACCCAAAATTATAAAAGTAAAGATGAATAAATAAAATAAAAAATTAAACAAGATGATTAAATGAAATCAATCATCGGATAACCATTGATCCTCATGCTTTATTATATGAAGATAATGGGTTTATATATTTTAATATATGATTGTTGAATTCTAAAACCATTTTATTTCTTTTATTAAAAGTGGATACCTCTTAGGGTTCAACTAAAAAAATTTAATTCTCCATATTTTTCTAATTATCAAGTGATTTCTGGTTGTCTTCATAACCCAAACTCATCATGGAAATACACCATGAATATGAATAATTATTTTTTATGATTATCTCATTGAATAAATGGTAAAATTCGTAATTTTGTTCTGAATAAGGTATTATCTAATCTCATATATGTATATATATATTTATAGATGATCTATATATTTTTTAATTCATGTTAGATGGTATTATATAATAAAGTGGTCTAGTATGGAAGGAATGAATATTATGTTTTAGTATAACTAAGGTATACCATTTTAGATGATATAAATTATATCATAATGACTATTATAATTCTATTTTAATCATAATATATAAATAATGATGAATCATATCAAATGATTTCATGGATTACTTTTTATATCATAATGTTTGATATGAGCCAATTTTAGTGCCACAATAAATTCGATCAATATTTTGGAACTATCACAATTCCCAAAGTTTCGTAAATATTAATATGTTATTATTCAATGAATAATAAATCTACCATTTACAATGAACATAAGTTCATTAGTTAAATGATATGAAAATTATTCCGGTGCTTGTGTTTTAATAAACCATTATAGTAATGGAATGATGTGTTTATTTTATTGTAGAGGGTCCTCATAACCCATATAAAGTGAACCAATCCATATTCCATGTTGTATATTACTTCATAATATTATTGGCCAAACTTAAAATTGTCTTGATGCTCCCTATCCATTCCTTTTTTCTTTCCTAAATATTATCCTATCACTTGATGTAATTATAGAAATCATCCAAAATATTTGTATAATCTATATAAATCCATGGATACATCTCTAAGGGAATAATCATTTTGTTTTTTCATTATTTTACTACATCAAACATAATCAGTTACAACATTTGAATGTTAATGGTAAACATGTTTTTCATTTACAGTGCCACTATCTTCAATTTCAAATACATGAAGGTTCCTATGGATATTTATTTCTATGTTTTATATACATTATAATAGGATTTAATCTTTCCATATAGATCCAATAATGTTATTAGATCATATTCATACTATTTGATTCGTAAATTGTATTGATAAATGATTTTATTTCATATCAATTCATATCATATCTCATTTTTAAATCCTTGAATATGATGCGGTGCTTGTTTTATCTTGTAGAGAAAAAATGATATTTTATGTTATCAAATGATATAAAATTTTGATTTTCACTAATCAGATGTTATGATATTGAGATATTAATTAATATGATTTTAATTTATTTAATGGGAAAATGTTTAGATACTCTTGTAACACCCCAAAATTTTATGGTGGGTCCCTTACAAAATAAATTAAATTTCTCTCATAGTTTATGATATATCGAACACCGAGCATAAAAACACAACTAAATATTAGTATAACCTAGTCGTTAAATTGGTGGGAATGAATAGTATTAACCAAATTATTAAATTTATATGTTATATATTTAATAAAATGTTATTAAATTCATCCAAATGATTTTATATTTGTAAGATAAGAATGAATCAAATCTTACACAATAAAAACCTATATTTCTTTAGGGGAAGTTTTACCTCCATATTATGGTGAACCCATTTAAAACATGATTTTTGAATCATTTAAAATTATTTTATAAAAAATTAAATTCTAATTGGAAATATGGATATATAATTTTACTTGGTTTATTTTTTGGTATTTTTTTTTGATATTCTTCATGTTTTGATAAATAGTTAAAAATAATAAATTTTAAATGAAAAAAATTTCATCAAAAAAATTTATTTCATTATATTATATTATGGAATGCTTTTAATGCATAAGAAGATTATTTTTTTATAATGTAATCCAATCTAGTTCATTGGAATCAATTTTAAATTGAATTTAGATATAAAAACTTTTTAATCTTTGTGTTATTAAACTTCATTAACCTTTTTTCTCACCCCGTCAATTAGAAATAATTAAAATTAATTACTAAAACATCTATTTTTTGTATATTGAAAATTGAATTCCATATTCTGAATCATTGGGTAAAAATTAAATAAATAAATATTTTTATTTTATTTTTGGGAATTATGAACATTAACATATGTTCTATTATTATTACCATGGTTAAGGGTAAATTGGGTAATTAATGAAAAAAATAAGATTATAATAATTAAAAAATTACACTAAAAGTTGACCAATTTTTATTGGATGAATGTGTTTCAGCTGAAGTTATCTTCAGGATGATATTATAAATATTTTTGAAGCCACTTTGATGTGAGTATGACATTTATTATATTTTATTTATAGAAGACTTAAATATATAATAATCATATTATAATAATTATACCATTTCTAATATAGGTTTATACAGAAGAAAAATTAAAATATGAATAGTCATTTGAAATCTAAAATGTTTTTATTTATCAGGATAATTTATTTTTAAATTTTAGGAAATAAATAATTACATTAAGAGATGTTACAATAATGATGTAGTTATTCTTAAATTAATAGAAATATCAAATACATATAATTAAAAATGTAAGAAAAATATTATATGAGATAAATAATTTCATAAAATAAATTTATATATTACCCAGACATATTAGGGATGTATTAAAGAATCATTTTTTAAGTTTATAAATGTATTTTTATTTTTTTAAAAGTCATGTAGTGAATAGTTTCATAATTGAAATTAGTGATATTAAAAAAATATTTTATTGAAAGAAAACAATTTATAAAAATATAAAAATTGAAATGATTTGGATAAGTCTAAAAAAAATTTCAATGGTCTATATACGGTTTATTTTTTATTTTATAGCAACATATTAACCCTTAATCAGTAAAAATCCATGTTTTCATGGTAAGGCTTAAAGTATTTAAGTAAGAGTTAAAGCCAAATGATAAGGGTAATAACATGACCTCAACACGTCTAAACACTATTTCATGATACTATTTCAAATCATAATCATCTTATATTAGAAATAACTCACTTTAGATCAATTTTAAAGAGAATATTAATTTCCATTCATCTAATATTTTGAGAGTTTCCAAAAGTGACCCGCCCCTCGATTATAAAAGGGTACATCCTCCCTCACTTATTCACAACACATTTAGCCTTATATTTTAACCAAAAACTAAATATGTATCATCCCAAAACCATTATATAAGTTTTAGAGGTCTATTTATTTGAAAAATACCAACTCTATATCCCTTAAGATGGGATCTAATGGAAGACTGTCGAATAAGAGGTAATTGATTTTACTAAATAATTAAATTTATTAATTTTTATATGGACTATTTATTTATTTTTTTCCATTATAAATTAATACCACAATACCATAAAAATACTGATATGTTATTATGATTATGGTACAATCATATTAATGAAGGTTTTAAGAACAACGAAAGTGTGGTTGGGACGGAACCCATCTTTGATTGTTACCATGATCAATGATTATTATAGGATCAATACGACGATGAATGCTAGTCTCCATGGAATAGAATAACATATTTAGATAATGAAGGAAGATTCCCAAAACCTTTACAGAGGATCTTTCAAATCATGTTTATAATTAATTTAATTAATTTCATATAGAAAATAATACATGGATCTTCGATATTTTCTTCATTGATGATGTTGATCAAACGGAATGACCCTTCCAGATTATCTTGTTGTGCTTGTAAGGATCCAAACTAGAATCTCAATAGTGGTGATCCAAACGTGCTCTGATGACCTCTGATCAACACCGCTCGTTCTCTGGGTGCTAGCACGGTGAAGAGAGTGTCTTGTGTAGGTCATTCTTGATCGCTTGTTCTTTGGCCTTGAAGAACGTATCTTGTTCTTGAGAGGGGAATAAAGGGGATTCAAGAGAGAAATTTTTTAGCTCAACAATTCTCAATTCACTGGGTGTGTGGTTCGGTACACAGCACAATAGACGTATGTGTCTATTTATTGACATGAGTCTTCAGTTACAATATTTAATTACATAACAACAATTAAATACATTTATAACTTTATTGAGAACCCATGATATTAATAATAATACCGCTTCATTATTTATGGTGCACCAACTTTCACAAAATAGAATTATAAATAAAAATCTGTGTCACAAAATTACAACAATGTTATTTTAATTTGTGCCAACTAGTTAAATAATTATTTATCATCTTGCAAATTATTATTTTACTTCCAGACTGTCCTTGGTCCTCTCGAACTCCAATTCCATTTATTGAACAACTGAATAAATAAATAATAAATTATTCTCTTAAATAAATATTTTATTTAAAAAATAGTAAATAAAAATTTATTAAATATTCAATAAAATAAATAAATATATTTTACCCACAAGCCGGTGAATAAATATTTATTTAATTTATTCCATCATTTTAAATTGAATAAAATTATTCCATTGTCTTGAGAATAATATTTATTAATTAAATTCAAATAGAATTTAACCGAGACCACCAGAATCACTTAGTGTGTGACTCTTTAGGATTTATTCTCATTGGAATTAGGCAAGCATGCCTAAAGTCCAAGAGTTTTGTCTAGAAATGTGTCAATGCACCCAAAAGAAGTAACTTAAAGTCATAACAATGACATCCACATACAAACGATCACTATGTAATATAATCCCTTTGTCGCAATATCTTATCAAGCAGGTTTCATGATAGCCTCATCAACTCTTATGCTTGATACACCATTCTTTAAATACATGAAATAAATTCATTGTTACACCATGAACATGGAATTTCATGTGATGGTTCCATTTCAATCAAAAGGATGAGATATCAACTTCCTTAAAGGGAAGGGACAAATCCTTCCTTGACTTATCCATTAATAACATGCCACTCATGATGCACCCAATGTACCCTCCTGCCAACTGTCTGAGAGATAGTTTTCGTCATTAAATCAATTTATGCAAATCATGACACATATTAAAGATAATCCTAAAGTATAAGGATCATTACACATGCTCACAGTTAGAAATATTTTATGACACCAAAAAATGCAGAATTCCTACTGGAGGGTCTGTTCTCATAATCTTTTGTCATGGAGATTACCAAGTGTGAACTTCATGAGAGGAAGTCTCATCTGCTTATGAGTACTCAAAACTAACGCTCTGCATGATATGTGTCCCATCATAGTATGTCATCCAAACATAGAACTATTTTTAAGTATATTTTTTTAGCATTTTAAGGTTCTCATCATAGCAAGGAAATTCCATGACCTTATCAATGCAACAAATACTCTAGGACATTATTACATCATAGTCATGTAGAACAATGAACAATATGTAATAATATGTTTAGCATTTAAATATATAAAATGTCCACGTAATTGAAGTACAACAAGTTAGTTATAGGACTCCAACTCTTACAAACTCCCACTTGGACTAGAGACAACTGCCTACAACTTTCAGTCCACTAGACCTCACATGGTGATCATGTTATTTCTTAGTCAAGGCTTTAGTCAAGGGGTCTTCCAAATTGTCTTCTGTGGAAATACTACTCACTAAAACTTCACCACTCTGAGAAAAACACCTCAAGGGATGATACTTTTGAAGTATGTGATTCATCCACTGATGTGACCTTGGCTCTTTTGAGAGAGTCATTGCTGGAGTATTATCACAGTACAGTGTGATGAGATATTTACTTCTAGGTATCACATCTAGCTCTTGGATGAAGCATTGCATCCAAACATCTTATTTAGTTGCCTCATAAGCTGTAATATACTCGGATTATACTATAGAATCTGTGACCACACTCTGCTTTGAAATCTTCCATATCACTGTACCTCCATTCAAAGTGAATATGTATCCTGTGTTTGACTTCATGTCATCTTGATCAGTCTGGAAACTAGCATCTTCATATATTATGATGATTAGTTCATCATCTCTTCCATAAACTAGGAACATATTTTTAGTATTCCATAGATACTTTAGGATAGTCTTGACCGCCATCCAATGGCTATCACCTGGGTCATCTTGATATCTACATATCACACCCAATGTGTAGGCGACATCCAACCTAGTACATAACATTTCATACATGACTGACCTAATCATTGATGCATATAGAGTCCTTTCCATTATCCTTATTTCCTCATGTGTCTGACGACACATTTTCTTAGAAAGATGAATGCCATGGGATGCTGGAAACAACTCCCTTTGGAGTATTCCATACCGAATCTCTTCAGTATCTTATCAATGTATATACTTTGAATTAGGCCCAAAAATCTATTGGATATATCACGATGGATCGTGATCCCAAGAATATATGATGTCTCACCCATGTCCTTCATGGAGAAGCATCGATTCAACCATGCCTTAACAGACTGTAATACTGGTATCTTGTTTCCAATAAGTAATATGTCATCAACATATACTATTAGGAAAACAACTGCATTACCACTAAACCATTTGTAGACCCAAGGCTCACCTTCATTCTTGATAAAACCAAATTTCATTATGGATTCATCAAAACAAATGTTCCATAACCTGGATGATTTCTTTAATCCATAAATGGATTTCTGAAACTTGCATACTTTATTTAAATCCTTTGGAGTCATAAACCCTTCAGGTTGTGTCATGTAGACATCGTCCTAAAGGTTCCAATTAAGGAAGGCTGTTTTGACATCCATTTGCCAAATATCATAGTCATGGTAAGTGAAAATGGCCAATAGAATTCTTATGGATTTCAGCATTGAAACTGGTGAAAAAGATTCATCATAGTCAATGCATTGACGCTGTTTGAACCCTTTTACAACCAGCTGTGCCTTACAGGTGCTAAATTTTATTTCTATGTATAGTCTCCTCTTGAATACCAATTTTCAACCACCAAGCTTTACATCAACTGGGGGATCTACCAAAATCCAGACTTGGTTTTGGTACATGGAATCCATTTCAGATTCACGGATTCTTGCCACTTAGAATTATCTGTGCCACTTACTACTTCCTTATAGGTTAAAGGATCATTATTATCAACTAATAATGAGTCACCATCCTCAGTAACAATAAAAATATAGCATTCTAATTCTCTAGCCTCTCTTGCGATCCTATGAAACTCTTGTGTCTTTAGAATAGTTCTTTCTTCCATTGGGCTTTGTGGAATCTGTTCCTATACCAACTCTTGTGTACCTTGAGCCTCAAATTCATCGAATTCTATCTCTCTCCATCTATCTCTTTTGAAGATGTGATCTCTATCATGTAATATGGTGTGTCTTTCCAATATAACATTTTTGTCTGAGGGGTTGTATAGGTAATATCCCCTTGTTTCCATGGAGTATCCTATAAAGGTAGAATTTGTGCCTCGGGGTGTATGTTTGTTACCTAAAGAGGAATTAACAAAATAATCACTTCCCCACACATGTAAATTTTATAATATGGCTTTCTTTCCACTCCATAATTTGTATGGAATACCATTAATCAATTTAGTTGGTACTTGGTTTAGTATGTGTGTCACTGTTTGTAACGCATATCCCCAAAAGGACAACGAAAGACTTGCATTACTCATCATTGATCTCACCTTGTCCAATAGGGTGTGGTTCATCCTTTCACTCACACCATTCCACTGGGGCATGTATGGAGGAGTGATTTGGGATTGGATCCCAAACTCTCGTATGTAATCAACAAAGTCTGGATTAAGATATTATCCACCTCATTCTTAGTGGAGTTTCATAATCTTCTTACAAATATGGTTCTCAACTTCATTCATTATTCTTTGAACTTATCAATAGAATCTGACCTATAACTCATTAATTAGATATATCCATATCTACTAAAATCATCAGTAAAAGTTATGAAGTATGAGTACCCTCCCCTTGCTTCAACTAGAAATGGTCCACACACATCAGTATGAACAAATTCAATAAGTTCTTTATCCCTTTCAGCTTTCCCACTAAATGGGGATTTGGTCATTTTTCCTTGTAAACATGGGTGACATATGCCAAGTGGTTTTAGTTTGAAATAATCTACAAATCCATATTCATGTAACTTGGTCAAGCATTTCTCGTTTACATGACCTAGCCGGTGATGCCAAAGTTGGGTGTGGTATGAGTCATGTGAAGTATCTTTGTTATCAATATCTATTACTTGGGTTGTGTAATTCAACAATTAAAGACCATTGTATAAATTTTCCCTAACATAACAAATGATATCTTTGTAAAAGAAGCAACATTCATTTAAAAACTTGAAAAAAATCCGTATATATCTAATCTGGATATATAAATAATGTTTTTAGTAACATACGACACAAAATAACAAACCATTAACACCAAGATCATCCCAAGTGGCATCCTGAGGTGGTAGTCCTTAATAGATACTATAGCAAGTAAGACTCAGTTGGATACTTGTAGATATACCTCCCCTCAGTCAATCTTCCTGAATCTACTTGGTTTCTATATTGGATACATATGTGAGCACCAAAATCTTTATATAATATCCAATTTTTTTGAAACAAATAGATTTAATTCGATAAAAAATGAACCTAAAGCTTCCCCTTGCTTCTTAGGCTGGGTTCTGATCTTCTTCCAGTGGCCCTTCTGGCCACATGCGAAACAAACAACCTCCGGTTCCCCTACCACCCCTTTGATCTTCCTTTTCTTGGAAGGCCGCGAAGAAGATTTGGGTTTGAAGCTCTTCACATTCCCTTTACTCTTATTCACCATATGGACAGAAGTCTTTTCACCCTTCATATCTTTGTCCACTTGGATAATGAGTATAAGAAGTTTAGATAGAGACTTCTCAATGTTGTTCATATTGAAATTTACAATATAGTTAGAGAAGCTCTAAGGGATTGATGCGAGAATGAGATTGGATCCCAATTCATCGGGGAGTTTAAACCCTATAACCTCTAGGAGCTCAATGTACCCAATGATCATGACTACATGAGGTCCATCCAAGGAAACTTCTCCAAGCTTACTCTGAAAGAGTTCCTTATAGATCTCAAACATTTTTTTGTATTTCTCTCTCTTGGTAAAGACCACAGAGGTGATCAAGAATTCTATAAGCATTCATGTTTTCATGAGACATCAAAAGATCACTAGACATTAATGATAGTATCAAACAATTAACGGTGGCTGCGTCATTCATATGTTTCTCATAGACCAGGAAATCCTCATCACTCGCCTCTTTGACAGGTGGATCAGGTAGTTCTGACTCCAACATCTAAGACTTCTGTTCATGGTGTAAGATAACTTGAAGGCCTCTAAACTATTTCTGGAAGTTACTACTGGTGAGGATGTTGTCTTTATCCAGAATTGATCGTAGGGATAGTATGGTTGAAGAGATTTTCAGTTTTATTCTCTAATTAAAAGAGAAGATCATTAGTACTTTATTAAATACATTTTATGAGAAATAATAAATTTTTATTAAGTCTCCCACTATTTTATCAATCACAACGGCCCTCACCATTGAACTCGGAATGTCAAGTCGTTATGAAATTATATTATAAAGTATCCATATTCCCCTTTTCGTAACCCCAATAAGGGTTGGTCAAGCTATTAGAAGGTACTTAGGTAGGAAAGTCTTTTCCAAATGCGGTCTTGCAGCTCCTTGATCTGTTGAGTGGACTCCCTAATTATAAAATCATGACTTTGGATTTCCTCAACTCTGGCCTCCAATATTACAAAAATTCTATCAAGGGATACTCCTATTTATGTAATATGGTTAAGTCAACCTGAAACCTTTCATAAGGGATTCCCGTATAAATGTAAGTGTCCTAACATGGGTTGGTCAAATACCTAGTTTTATTGAGTTTTACATTTAATCAAGTAACGAAAGGCTTGGTCCGACTTAATATTTTATATGGGGGATTTTTATCTCATCTGAGTGAATTTCTTATTATTATTATTAAATTATTGTTAATATTAAGTGGAACTTACTTATGTTATTAACAATGTCTTTATAATACTTACGCCCAAGTCTGGTTTATTTTAGTTCTATCATGCATGCTTGTTTAATTCATTAATTATGTGATTGTGACAACACATCCATAATGATAAACCATGCAACTGATCGAAATAAAATAAATAGAATGATCACGAGATTTTATAATGGTTAGTTTATCTAGTGGTTTATACACTAACCCTGACCTAGGGGATTAACATCTTGAACCTTTCGGGTTTGTGTTTCTAGCTTTCCACCTATCCACCTCTGTATCTCCGGGGATTGGTTTCTTCTCAGCTCCAGATTGAACTACCTCCACTATCTTGGGAGTTCTATCCATTACATAAGGCATTTTTAACACACATAATGGTGAGGGATAAAAAATGTTTTATATAAAAGAAACATTCGGAATGCAGACCCTACATATTAATGACGAGAAGGCCCATTGGAGAACAAATTTAATTTAAATTAATTAATTAAAATAAACCATCCATATACAAAGGTCTTGGTCTAGAACATGATCATCCATACATGTAACGATATTTATGCATAAATAAAACTAGAATTAAATTCTTTAATTATTCTTGTTTAAGATAAATCACACTCGAATCTATTAATTATCATTGTTAATTAATCAATCCTTTTATCTTAAACCCTTTTTTGAATTTCCTTGATATTTTCATCCATCATAATTTTAAACTAATAAATATATTTAAAATTATCTTTGTACATAACTTTTATCTTGGAGGAAACCCGGTGAGTTCCTATTCATAACTACCCACTAAGTAGAAATGAACATTACACAAATGTTAAGTTAAACACATATATATAAAACACCTATCACGTGTTGGGCCTCACCTTTATTCCTGCATGATGGTACATGTATAAAGGGTTTGTATAATATAATAATAAATTTTAATAAATCTATGTAATTTGGATGAGTACATGGTATGTAGTTCCAAGTACATGAAATGTACTATTTTTCACCGTCCATCCGAAGTACACGCCCGGGGAAACGACGTGTGAGTTTACTTCATAAATCTTTGGAGTACATAGCATGTCCACTAGGCCACACGCCGTGTAGTTCCTCATTACATGGTCTCAATCTGAGTAAGCCGTGTATGGGTTATATGGTCCAAACCTAACCCTAAGGGACTACACATTATGTCTAGTGGACCACACAGTGTGTAATTCAAAAACTACATGCCACCTATTCCTGGTCAACACAAGAAGTCATTAAGGCTTAGAAAAACTCTAATGACATGGCCTGGTTTGGCGGACCAGACCTGGTGCATTAAACCTTGTATACATGGTGTGTACTGTCAAATACAGATCATGTGTTCTTATGTTGTATGTCTTGGAACCTTGGGAACCTCCATATGAGATCCTATGATTTATTTTAATCAAAATTAAAAGAAAAGATCATTTCTGTTGGGTGAACGAGAAATGAAAGAAGAGAATCAGATCTCGAGATTCAGATTTGTAGAACAATTAACTTGAATTGAAATAGTTAAATTATTAAATGTGTAAATAATCAATGAAAGATTTATATAATTATGAACTATGATGTGACCGCTCTAATACCCCTTGAAGGTTCCGGGGGCAGTATAAGCATGGTTGGGACAGAACCCAACTTTGATTTTTACTATAATCAATGATTATTATGGGATCAATACGATGATGGACACCAGTCTCCACATAATAGAATCAAAGATTTAGATAAATAAGGAATAGGCCCAAAACATTTAGAGTGGATCTTTCACATCATGTTTATAATTAATTTAATTAATTTTATATAGAAAATAATACCCAGATCTTCAGTATTTTTTTCATTGATGCTTTTGATCATCCGGAATGACCTTTCCAAATTATCTTTTTGTACTTTCAAGGATACTAACTAGAATACCTCTAGTCGTGATCCACATGTGATCTGATGGCCTCCGATCAACATAGCTCATTCTCCAGGTGCTAGCGTTGAGAAGAAAGTTTCTTGTGGTGGTCGTTCTTGATCGTTTGTTCTACAGGTTTGAAGAATGCCCCTCGTTCATGAGAGGGGTAGGGAGAGGATTCGAGAAAGAAATTGTTTAGCTCAACAATTCTCAATTTACCAAGTATGTGGTTCGGTATATGGAATATTATACATATATGTCTATTTATTTTCATAAGGAATCAATTACAATATTTAATTGTGTAACATTAATTGAATACATTTATAACCTTAGAGAAAATCCATGCTATTAATAATAATACCGTGTCATTATTTATGGTGCAACAACTTGCGTAAAGTATAATTATATATAAAATTCCAAGTCACAAAATAATAGCAGTGTTATTTTAATTTGTACCAAGTAGTTAAATAATTATTTATCGTATTGCAAATAATTATTTTACTACTGGACGAACCATGGTCCTCTCAAACTCCACATCCATTTATTGAACACTCGAATAAATAAATAAATAGTTTATTCTCTTAAATAAATATTTAATTTACAAACTAGTAAATAAATATTGATCAAATATTCAATAAAATAAATAAATATATTTTACCCACAATATGGTGAATAAATATTTATTTAATTTATGCAATCATTTTAACTTGAATAAAATTATTTCAACATCTTGAGAATACTATTTTTTTAATTAAATTCAAATAGAATTTAACTGAGACCACTAGAAACAATTAGTCTGTAACCCTCTAGGATTCTTTCTCATTAGAATTAGGAAGGTTTTCTTAAAGTCTAAGAGTATTATCTAGAAATGGGTCAAGGCACACAAGATAAATAACATAAAGTTGAAAAAACAACATCCAAATACGAATGATCACTGTATAATATAATCCCTTTGTCACAATATCTCATCAAGAAGGATTCATGATTGTTTCATCAACTTTAATGCTTGATACGTAGTTCTTTGACTACCTAAAATAAATTCATTGTTACACCATGACCATGGAATTTTGCGCGATGATTATATTTCAATAAAATATCAAAGATATAAACTTTTATAAATAGAAGGGACAAATCCTTCATTGACTTATCCATTAATAACATGCCACTCTTGACGCACCCAACATACCCTACTTCCCACCAACTGTCTGTGTGACTGTTTTTGTCCTTAATCAAATTTCGTGAGTCATGACACATATTAATGATAATATTAAAGTCCAAGGATCATTACATATGCAGGTAGATAGAAATATCTGATGACACCAAAACATGAGGAATTCCTACTGGTGGGTCTGTTCTCATAATCTTCTGTCTTGGAGATTACCAAGTGCGAACTTCGTGAGAGGAAGTCTCATCTGCTCACAAGTACTCACACTTGATGGTCTACATGTTATGTGTCCCATAATAGTATTTCATCCATCCTTAGGACTATATTTAAGAATATTGTTATAGCATTTCAATGTTCTCATCATAGTAGGGAACCGCCATGACATTATCAATGCCACAAATACTCTAGGACATTATCAAATTATAGTCATGTAGAACAATTAACAATATGTAATAATATGTTCAATATTTAAATACATTAAATTTACATTTAATTGAAGTACAACTAGTTGGTTCTATGACACCAACTCTTACAATTACACCTTTTTTTCATATTACAAAAAATTAAAACACTAGGTGTTGTAACTTTTTTTTCATCATCACTTCATTTGGATTTTAATAATTATGGATATAATGGATATATAAATATTTATATAGTATTTATTATATGATACTTATTATTTATAATTAATATTCCATCCAATCCCTTACACTTTCACTATAAAGGAAATTATATTGTCACTTGTGTGTACGTACAATCTACTATCTCCATGACTCGATGAGATTAATTTTCTATAACAACAATTCATCAATGATTCTAAGAATGTATTTAATGATTATGCATGATATTTATAACATTAATATAATTTTGGAGGTTTTGGATCTATATCCTCTGAAAAAGAACTGATACCTTTATGATAAAATATGCCTAGGAAATTGAAGCACTTAACACCAGAAACACTAGTAATAACAAATTATTATCAAAAAACAGGTTATAAAATAGAAATTAAAGATAATATATGATATAATAAATTTTAATAAGGCTATGGTATAATTTAATAACATGAATAAAAACATTATATATGTGGATAATTCACATTCAACTAAAGGAATCATATGGCAAGGGACTTCATCTTATTTTCTTTTCATTAAGGCTTAATTTGATGTTATACACCCACCATATTTTATAGTGTGTATAAATCCCATTTTAAAATACCATATAAATAATTTAATTATTATAATTAAATTTAATTATATTATTTCATTGGAATTATTATTTAAATATTCAAATTGGTGTGGGACACCTTGACTGTTTAAATAGTTAATTATCATATCTTTTTCCTTATGTCCATGTTTTATGGAAATTTTTCAAAAATGTTTTTAATATTCTCCAATTATTGTTTAAAGTGAATTTTTACTATTTTCACATTTTAAAAATTCATTAAAATGTATATTTTTTCGTTTTATAAATATGGTTTTCTGAGGATTTTATGAAAAAATACAAAAGGAATGATTTTTTAACATATACAACATGAGTGTCTTTTTCCAGCATCATAAAGCCTTAATGTTTTGTGGATTATTTTAAATTCTTATAAGGTACAATTAAAATAAAAAAATTTCTTTTAAAATTGTGTTTATTTTTAAATAAATTATTCCAAAAAATGGTATTTTATAAAAAAAATTAATGATTTTATTTGAGTATTGTAATCTATGTCAACACCCTTGATTGAATGTTATTATTAAATGATATTGTTCTATTACTATCTCATATACCATATTTAATTGATATATGCTTGATAAATTTGACTTTATATGTACTATTATGATACCATTCATTATTTATGGTAGAGTTATACACAATTGATATTCTAGTATTTCAATATGAATGTTTATGGTGTTTTTGTTTCACCCTATTAATATGAGGAATGCATTAGACTTTGTAAGTTATGGGCGGGCCCTGTTATATGCCCTTGATGTGTCAATAGGTACGATGAGACAAACTAGATTGGGTTTTGACCATGGACTACCAATTATTATATTATTATTATTAAGCCTTAATAATGTTATATTCTTTTCATGAATCCATAACAGTATTAGATTCTTGGAATGAAGCCTCGATGGTATGTTTTAGACATCCGAAATTATGCATTATCTCATTATACGATTTGTTATTGATAATCCATGTGATTATTCAACTAGTAGAATATCCATGGTTAATTTTTCATTCTCACGTGATTATTTATATGGAATTAATTAATCATATTTTATTCCTTCCATAATAGGTTATGGTTATTTATTAATTGGAATGTATTTTAGTTAATCACCTTACCATAATTATTTATTCATATTCATGATAGCTTCCACTCTATATAACCCTAACCAAGCTTTTGGGATGATCACATGTTTTAAAGAAATCACATAGGATATAATGATTGGTAAGGACAAAGAAAAAGTCATTATAAATGTATTGAAGCTATGTCATCATGTATTATTTTAAAAAAATTTCCTTTGTAAAAAATGGACACTAAATATAAATATCCACTTATGATGTATGGTTTTTCTATGAATGTTTCCTAATTCTCTAAAACTATAATCATGAAATATCTTTGGAAAAATAAATTCATTTCTATTCTTAAAATAACACTAATATGTTATGTTTAATGATAAATCATTATAGTTGGTATTAGAGGAGGTTCTAGAACACTTTGGAGATTATGATGTTTTCTTAAGAGTTATAAATATCATCATGAGTTAATTTTTTTTTAGGTTTATCAAAATTTTAAAATATACAAAACCATTTTTATAATTTAAGTTATGAAATTTTAATATGAGTAATGGTATTTTTGGATACATTCATTATTGAGGACATTATGTGTTATTACATTTTGGTATCCAAATCAATGGTATGAGATAACCATTGAGGTTAAAACATATTATGGACATTTTTGAGGATTTTTCTCAAATCCATGGAATTATATATCTATTATAATAATATATTTTTAGGAAAATAAAACCCATAGGATGGGTGATAACCTATCGCAACCGTCAAGGTTGTTGTAATGGAACCAACAACCAAAGGGCAACAAGGGTGAATTTCCAGCCACTATCCTATGTGATATCCAAAAAAGTATTAATTTTTATTTTATTTAATATATTCTATGGATTAATAATAATTTTATTTTGGGAATATATATTTTATCAAATAGATATCCTTGGGACTGGAAAATGACTTGGTGATTACGTGATTAATGTAATTTTAGTAGATGTTTACTATTATGGGAAACCAATAATATAGCGGTAAATAGAATTTTATTGGACATTATTTGAGGAATAAATGTTGAATTATTTTTTGGAAGTATAACGACCCAGTATTTTCATACATTGACATAACATCACTATTACCAAATACTTAAAACATTAAACAAATATATTCCCAAAGACCATACTAGTTTAATGCCTTTGGAAACATGGAAATATAAATAATATAATATAAATTAGAAACATAATATCCAACTGGGTCCTTCTTTACTAGAAACCTTCTTACACTCATGAAACATAATAAATATCTTCATAACCTGGGGGAAGAAAATATAAAAGGGGTATGATCGGATGCTCAGTAATGGTAAACATGGGAGATACGTAATCAAAATCATGATAATAAGGGCATGAGAACATGATCATTAATATATAAGATCATACTCTTCATATTAATGTTCATAAACCAGAATCATGGAATAAAGAATGGAAGTTCATAGGACATGAATCATAAATAAATAAAGAAAATAATCCATAAAAGCATAATATTGGAATAAAACATTGAATTATGAAGGATACATTGCCTTGTAATATTGTGAACACGTATAAGTAGTAACAGGTTCACTCGTTACGTTAAGGACGTGAAATTAGGCCCTCACATAAAAATATATACAAACAACCATTAAATTCATAACATTATGAACATGTAATCCAGTACACTCACAGTAGTCAAGGAATCAATTCCAATTTCATATTAGCAGACAATGTCCTTTGCTGAACTGGGTACACCACCATTCAAGACCTATATTACTGAACAGGGTAAACCCCCATTCCAAACTTGTATTACTAAATTAGGTAAACCCCCACCCATCCCTTATTTAATGAACTGGCTAAACCACCATTATATCCCTATATTACTGATCTATGTAAACCCTTATTCCAACCCTGTATTACTAAACTGAGTAATCCCCCATTCCAGCCAACTATATCTCATGAGATATAAATCTTTACCAATGCATTGGATGGATATATAAGTACCAACCATCTAATAATTTAATCATACATACATGTGCTGAAAAATCATAAAAATCATATCTTAACCCATGTATTGAAGTGGGTATCATATACATGTAATCAAATAATAAAATGGGGAAAAAGAAAGGTTTAATAAGAATTTCATCATAAATATAACCCATGAAAAGAAGTGGGCTTCAAAACTATATAACCCATTAAAGAGAAATGGGCTTCAAAAACATCATTCCATCAAAACATAAACCATTTAGATAAAGAACATGAATGTAAACATTGAATAATTTTCCCATTAATTCACGAGTAACACCAATGGGTGTTTTCTTAGATGTCAATTAATTTTAAAAGATCTTTTAAAAACATTTATTAAGGAAAATATCCTTTCTTCTTTGGAAAATGATTTTTAATATATAAAACCATTTGAAATTTATTTTCGTAGAAAATATCTTGAAAACTTATAGTGATGAATTGAAATAATTTTTAAAACCTTTTACCTTGAAAACATATAAAATAAACTTGAAAACATTTTGAAAATAGTTTTCCTTGAAGACTTATAATATAATCTTCAAAATATTTTAAAAAACATTTTCATTGAATGAATTTTTGAAATCTTATAAAGAATATTTTAAAACGTTTTGAAAAACATTTATTTTAAAATAATTTGAAATATTATAAAGACATATTAAAATTTTTAAAATAAATTTTAAAACATAAAACCATTTTAAAAACTTTTTGAATACATTTTTATTTAAAAATATTTTTTAAAAAATTTTAATGGAGGTATTGGCAACCATAATTTTCTTTGAAAAACCTTTTTCATTGAAAACCACATTAAAAATAAGTAATAATCAGAATATTTGGAAACCATTTTATTTTTTGGGAAATAAATTTTTAACATTGTAAAGGAAGATTCAATGGAATGACTGTCATGATGGAGTGTAAATCTGTACATGTTGTACGTGGAAAAAATAATATTCCTTTTTCCTAGTAAAATGCTAATAAAAAACTTGTCTTGTTTGGAAAGAGGTAATACGATTACTTTGAAAAAACATTAAAACTATAAAAAAAGTTAAAAAATATCTCTTAGTGATTATATGAGAATTCTTGAATATTCTTGTAAACCCTTTATAGAAAACATTTTTTTGAAGAAACATAGATTTCTGACCAAAGAGAGGGTATCATTGGGCATTCCTAAAGACCGATTACTATCTATATTATGCACCAAGGTGTTAAAAAATGGTACTAATACATGTATATGTATGTAATAAACATAGGATAATAAATTTCATTAATTTTCTTGAGATATGTATCATAAGAGTTCATCAAAGGGAGCATAAATATAGATAATCTCAAAAAGTGTTGATATTGTTTCAATAAACACTTACCACTAGGTAACTTTGAATCATACTCTCCAGGTAAGTAAATGAAATTATATGAATATTAAAATATAATCAAAGGAATAATATTCATGAAATAACATTTTGAAGGTAGTATGTACACCTCATATGAAAATATAAGTGTATAACAGGGCTTGTGTATCAAATAAGGTAAATTAAGAGAAAACTAACTTACCGATTTGGTAAATTTTAAAATATAAATCCCATGAATGAATGATCATAAAATGAATACGTAAATAAAAATAAATTTACTAATAATAATAATCATATAATACATTCATGGTAAGTATATATAAACCACGCAAAAAAATACTGGTGAACATGGCATGTATCCTATAGAAATAAAACTGAGGTTAAATCCTTATACCTTGTGTATTTACTCTCATCGTACTTATTCACAACTCTGTTATAATTAATATAAAATTATTATAAATCTTTTAAATAACAATATTATTATATCTAATACCCTTTATGAATTTATTAAAACTTTATATTAACTTCTTGTTAGCAATTTCATGTTCAGGTTACGCTTTAGGAAATATTCTCTTTGTTTTCCACTTGTCTTAATTTGTTATATTATTGGTACTTATACTTACATAATGATTAAAATAATGTAAAAAATTATATAAATATAAATTTTATTCAGTATATATTTATTATAATAATATATAGAATATAGTATTATGAAATACAATACACTGTTCATAGAGATGGTAGGGCATACGTATGCATTAACGCTATTTCTATTTAATTTTTATCTTGAAAGAAAGAATATACAAGACATATATATATATATATATATATATATATATCATTAATAAAATATAATTATTATATCATCTATGTAATATATATTCACTAAAACCATCTTTAATACATTCTATTTAATTTATTAATAGATCACATCACATTGAGTGGGTGGTAGTCCACACATCCTCAAACAAAATTATAGTATTTTAACCAAATGGAAAAAAAGATAAGAGTTTCAAAAGGAATAAATAAGCCTAAATAAATAATAAAGATCATATATAATATATATAAATAGATTTAAATACATAATTCCGACCATGAGAGGCGGTAATGGAAGAATGAACAATCATCGTTTTGTGAGGTGGTAGTTCATCGTTCACTTAAACAGTATGTTTGTTACCAATTAGATGGAAGTGTGTGTAGGTGTAGGTAAAACATTATCATAAAAACAACATAGTATATTGAATATTATAGTTTTTTATTAAATAATTTAAAAAATATAGTGTAGGGGTGGATAAAGAAAATAAATGAAAGGAGTTTCAGAGAAGACGTTACCCCATAATCATGAAACTTTTGTTAGTTTGTGCCGAAAGGATTACTTGGAATAGTTACTGCCAAAAGGGAGGATTCAAAGAAGAAGGGAGGAATTTTGGGAAGTGTATTGAGAATATATTTTATTAACCTAATATTTTTTAGAGGTTTTAAGAGGAGGGATAGTTTGTGTCCTTTTATAGGTAATTAAAAGGTCTCATATGGAATTTTTGAATACAATTTAGGCCTATACATGATCTTACATAAAAAAGTCATAAAGAATCAACGAAATTCAATAATTAAAGGTTTATGGCCAAAATAGGTATATATAATTGGGTTTCAATAATTTTATATGTCATTTAGTCCCTTAATTTTAAGGATTAGTCGACAACTAATATTAATTTGATTATAATCACTATACTTAGTTTTAATCAATTTTACTAGTTTTTCTTGTAAACAAATATGATGATCAAATTAGAATCAAAATATGATACTGATTAAAATTTTTTATATTGGATTTTTCAAATTGAAATCACAGAAGAAAATAAATTATGATTAATTCTAACCCCTAGACAAGATGAAATAATAGGTTTTTAAAGTAAAAAAAGGTTCAAATGATTGTTATTATTTTAAATTAAATTAAAATGTTAAAATTATTATAATGTAAAAAATTATTTTAAAAGATGTATTATTTATCTAATTTTACTTTAAAAAAATGAAAATATAAATTCAACATTACTAATTACATAAAAATTTGCAGTTTTAACTAAAATGTCGTAGTTTTCACTATTCAACAAAAATAAAGTGTCTTAGAAAAATCCCAAAAATTCCACCTAAGTTAATATAGAAATTATGAATTTAAAAAATGAATTTTATTTTATCAAATTACTTTTATAATAGTTTCTAAAATTATTTTTATTGTTTTTCAATGAAGGACATGAAAACCATTTTATTTGAGAAAATGATATTTTTAAACTTATATGGACTTTACCAATAATTGTGTCATTAATTATCAATATTTTTTATTTATATATAAAAATTATAAAAAATATTTGAAAATTAGTTATTACTATTCATATAACTGATTTTAATGCATATGTTATAACAATCTCGTTTAAATAATTATAATAATAAAATTATGTTTCATTGAAACATCTATGTTGTGTGTAATGTTTTCCAAGATAGTGTTTCATGAAACATATGTCAAGTCGATGTTCCTTATATCATACAAATATTTGGTATCATGTAACATATGCTAAGTCCATTTTTCTTATAGAAGAAGATAATTCAGTAACATGTGAATGGAATGTTCGACATAGTTCATTCAAATAATATAAGATATATCCGGTTTTGTACTAAAAAATAAACATTAAATTAATTAAATTAATTTGAAAAAAATATCACAAAATCGCAGGTTTCTACATTTTAACCCCCTTCATATGAATTTCTCCCTAGAAATTAATTCGGCTTATAAAAGGATTAATACTTGGAAGTTCCTTTCATAAAAACCCATGTTATAAAAATGAATCATAAAAATTCACTTAAAAATGGAAAGTTAAAACTATATTGGTTACCCAATGTAACATATATATTTCTTCCCACATACGATAACATATATGGGAAGTGAAAAATTAGACATGGAATATAAATATAACCATCAAGTTCCAATGGAGAGTGACAGAGAACAATGTCAGGATAAAGTTAACAATCATAAATCCATAAATTCACAATGACCTAAGGGGACATTTTATTATTTAGAAATGATGGTACTAGGATAAAAATTTTGGTTTCAAGATCCTATAGATGAATAAATTTCACAAGAATATATTCTTACTTGGTTTCATTCTTTTTTATATGCACAATACGACCATTTAGTTGATGTCTTGATCTATTCCGATGACGTCACTTACTATAGGTGATGTAGGTGAATCTATTATTCCTAAAGAAATTACATATCATGATATCCATGATAAGTCATCACATCGTTATAAAACAAGCGGGTGTAAGTTGTTATCCAATATACATGAATTCTCATGTGGTGAGATAATTCTTTAATCCCACAAACATTATACAAATTTTGACTTAAAGTTTTCATAAATGGTTAACCTTAAGACCATTAAAAATGATGAAAAACCAAAACTTTAGAAATAATTACCCTAAATCAATATATAATTGATCCCCATATATCAAAATGTAGAACTTGGTTGTCACATTCAAAACATTTTAATACCCTCATCGTATATTCTGTTGAATCATGGTAATAACACGAACTACCATAAATACTTTTAGAAAATATGCATTCTTCCTTATTCCAAAGATTACATCATATATTACTTCAATCCATGAAGTTTTAAATTTAATCCATGATTATATAGACCAATTTTATTAGTGAATCAAATCTAGGGTAATCAGTGTTATCGAATTTACATTATCCATTTCAATTATCTCTTCATCTAGGAGAATGTTTTTTCTAAACATCATGATCACATTAAGGGTTACCATACCATATTTAAAAATATCTCATTTCTATTAAAAAATATTTCTAATCCATAAGAACCACTCATCATATTCTTGTAAACACCTAGTGAAAAACATAAACTCAACAATCCTTATATAATTCACGATTCAAAAGTCTGGAATTTAAATACATAAATAATTTAATCCTTTAACATTAATGATGGGATTTAATATTTACTTCCTTATATTATAATTATATTCTTAGTTAAAGGAATTATGTTGTGTAATTCCTGTGTTCTCTACAGAGGAGACACAGATCTCCATGACAATTAGTCACTATATTCCCCTTTTTCCTACCCAAATGACATCTTACCCTCCAGTTTATGTATTCCTCATGGTTCTTAATCCCTTATTTGTGAAATTCAAGAAGACTAATCCTCATTCATATATGTTGATTACTATAAGATTCCATATTTCTCTTATTTAACATGTTAGGCATATCACCAAATATATCATTATTAATCATATATCTCAATAGTTGATTTGGCATAATCTCAATATTTTTCTCTCTATTTATCATCCCATTTTATTGATCCTCAAAACACTATCCATCATACTCAATGTTAACCCAGTTATTTCTGGTTCCCTCTGTTGGCTAAATCTAAGATGAATTGAGTAATAAACTATTATCATAGTGTGGAATCACATATTCATGAAAACAAATTATGTGATGTCTAAATTATGACACATTTCTTGAACTATCACACCTTAGGATTATCCTAGGATATTAATAGGAAAATTATATTTAAATCATTCATGATGTTCCCTGAATATTTGTTTAATTCCCAAATCATACCCATCGGAAGTATCAAACCAAGTGTATAGAAAGGCCTATTGTTGTGTACCAGAGTACCATGAGTCAGACCCAACAAATCTTTTTTGAGTTGTTACCCCTTGGTACATCTTTTCCAGAGCCACGTCCAATTATAGTCTCAAGACAACGATTTATTTCTAGAAAACTACACACACTTTATCTTTTACCAAACTTCCATGGGATATCACCAATTTTTTCTCATCCTTTATTCCAAATTTTTACTAAACCTTCACTCTGATACAAATAGTTGTGACCCAAGATTTTAATAGATTAACATAGCACCACTTTTATATTATACTTAAAAAATTAATCAAAAAGACACCCAACGATCGTACTAGTATAGTTCTTTTGGAAACATTGAAACGTATACACTAGTATATAAACAAGCTACATCATCTACCACTAGGTTATTCTTGACTAAGAACATTCTTAGACTCATCAAACATAATAAATAGCTTCATAACTCAGGGGAAGGAAAAAAGCGTGATCATAGATGCTCATTATAGGTAAAGAAGGGAGATAAATACATATAATCATGAGCATAAGTGTATGAGAACATGATCATGAATATAGAAGATCATACCCTACATCTCAAAGTTCATAAATATGAATCGTGGAATAAATCTTGGAAGTTCATAAGATATGAATCATAAAAAAATGAAGAACATAAGCCATAAAATCAAAACATAGGAATAAAAAAAGTAATTATGGAAGACACTATAGATTATAACATTGTAAACATTTATAATTAGTAACAAGTTTAGTCATTAGGTTAAGGAAATGAAATCAGGACCTCGCATAAACTTATGGAAATGATACCAGGTATATTCATAGCATTTTGAACATGTAATCTAGTAAACTAATAGTATTCAAGGAATTGTTTCCAAGTCCATCATAGAGTAAAAAGTCATTTACTAAACCAGGTGAACACCCATTCCAACCCTGTAATACTGAACTCGGTAAACCCCTTGTTCTAGACCTGTATTATTGAAACCAGGTAAACCACCATTCTAGACCTGTATTATTGAACTGGGTAAACAAACATTCCATCCTTTTATTATCGAACTGGGTAAGGCCCCATCCCATCAATGTATATATCATGAGATGTAAATATTTACCCAAATCATGGGATGGTAATATAGGTCCCACCAATCTCATAATTAAATATTAAATATGTGTTCCACCCAATGATAAAAAATCATATCCTTACCCATTAAATGAAGTGGATATCATAAACATGTAATCAAAACATAACATATTTAAAAATACATGTTTTATAATCCTTCCATCATAAACATAACCCATAAAAAAATTGGGTTTCAAAAGAATATAACCAATGAGAGAGAAACATGTTTCATAAATGTCATGCCATCAAAACACAATCCATTCAAATAAATAACATTAATAGAAAAATTGAATAATTTTCCCAAAAATTCATATGTAACTCAATTGAATGTTCTATTAGATGGGAAATAATTTTTAATGATCTTTTAAATACATTTTTGATGAAAATATCCATTCTTCTTTGAAAAAGATTTTTTAATATATAAAACCTATTTTAAATTTATTTTCATAGAAAATACCATGATAAATCATAAATAAGACTTCAAATAATTTTGAAAACCTTTTCCATTGAAGAATTATAAAATATGTTTTTTTGAAAACCTCTTCCCTTGAAAACATATAAAATAAGAATCAAAATTTTTTAAAAACATTTTCATTAAAAATATTTTTGAATGATTATAATTAATGATTGAAATCGTTTTGAAATAAATATCTTTGAAATAATTTGAAAACTTATAATGAAATATTTAGAACATTAAAAATAATTTTTTGAAACATAAATCCTTTTTGAAAACCTTTTCCATTAATAATAGATTTGAAATCTCTTAAATGAAGTATTAGTAACCATAAAAGGTTCTGGAAAAACCTTTTTCATTGAAAGACACATTAATTATATTGAATATCTAGAACATTAGGAAAAAAATTTATTTTTATAAATAGGAACTCTTCAATATTGAGAAATATGCTTCAAGGGAATGACAATCATGATAGTGTGTAAATCTGTCGATATCATATGAGGTAAAACAAATATTTCTATTTCCTAGTAAAAAGGTAAAAAAATGACTTGTTTGGAAATAAATAAGAAGATACCACTGAAAACAATGGTAAAATAAAAAAAATTAAAAAATGTCTTTTATTGATTATAGGAGAATAATAGAATATTCTTATAAACCGTTTTTAGGAAAAATTGATTTGAAGGAACATCAATTTCTGACTGAAGAGATGGTAAAATATGGCTTTCTTAAATTCACATTATTATCAATCTTATGTAACAAGGAGTAGAAAAATTGAAACAATACATGAATATGTCATTAATAACTAGAGGATAAGAAAATTCATGAATTTACTTGATATATAAAATCATATTATTTCATCCAACAGAGCATAAACATAAACAATCTCAAAAAGTGATGAGATTGTGTCAATAAACTCTTACATCTTGCTAACTTTGAAACATACTATACATGTATGAAAATGAAATTATATGAATCTTAAAATAACATTAAAGGAATTATATTAATGATATAACATGTATAATTTAGTATGTTTGACACATAAAAACATAGTTTCATAACATGGCATTTGTCTTAAAGAAGGTAAACTGATATAAAACTAAATTACCAATTTGGTAACTTTCGAAACATAAATCCCATGAATGAAAGATCGTAGAATGGATATGTAAATCCCAATAAATTCAATAATAATAATAATATAATACATTCATGGTCAGTATATATACACAAAAAAAATAATTAAGTGGTGAACATGGAATGTATCTCACAGAAATAATAAGTGAGATGAAATCCCAATACCTTATGTATTTATTCTAATTATAATCATTAAAACAATTGTATAATAAATATAAATTTATTATAAATATTTTAAAAAACCATATTATTATATGTAATTCCATATATTGATTTATTATGACATTATATTACCCGTTTGTTAGAAAATCCATGTTCAGGTTACGCTTCGGGTAATATTTTCTTTGTTTATCATTTGTTTTAATTTCTGATATCATTGATCCTTATAAATATATCATGATTTATAGAATGTTAAAAATGATATAAATATAATTTATATTCAGTATATTATTATTTTAAAAATATATAGAATACAAATTTATGAAATGAAGTACACTATTCATGGAGATGGTAGGTCGTACATATGCATGAACACTATTTCTGTTTAATTATCATATTGAAAGAAAGAATGTAAAATAAATATATGTATATATATATATAATTATTAATGTCTCATAAATATATAATATATACCATATATATTCACTAAACCTATCTTTACTATATTTCATTTAGTGTATAAACGAATCCCATCACTTTGAGGGGGTGATAGTCCACACTAAAATTATCGTATTTTCACTAAATAGATTGTAAAAATATATGTGTTATAAAATAAATAAATAATATTCATCACATAATAAATAATATATATATATAGTTTTACCACCATAATACCAACAATGAGAGGCGGTAAAGAAAGAGAAAACAATCATCATTTTGGGAGGCGGTAGTTTTCCGTTCACATAAAAAATAAGTTTGATACCTATTAGATGTAGGATTGTGTAAGTGTAGGTAGAAATAATATCATAAAAACATCCTAGTATATTGAAGATACTGGTAATATTATAAAACAGTGAAAAAAGGACAGTGTAGGGGTGGAGAAAGAATATAAATTAAAGGAGTTTGAGAGAATATGTTACCAATTAATTGGGTAACTTATTTTGGTTTCAACCAAAACGCTTCCTTGGAAGAGTATATAAAAAATAGAGCTTCAAGGATGAAGGGAGTAATGTAGGGAAGTTAATTTGGTAGATATTGGAAAAAAAATAAGAGGTTTGAGTGGTGTGAAGAAGAGGGAGAGGTGGTGTCCTTTTATAGGGTAAGAAAATGAATCACTTGGAATTTTTGAAAACATGTTAGGTGTAAACATGTTATTTCCTAAAAAAAGTTATTCCAAACCAAAAAACTCAAAAATTGAAGGTTTATAGAAGACATATGTATATAAAATAGATGTTGAAAAAGTAGATAGGTAATTTTTGTCCTTAATTTTAAGGCTTAGTTCCTAATTATGCTTAATTTGACCTTAATCACAACGATTTATCTTAATCACTTTTACTAACATTTTTGGTAAAAATTAAGTTGATCATATTAGATTCTAGATATTGTATTAATTAAAATGGTGTATGATGTTTTTTTAAATTCAAATTAAAAAATCAGAAAAATTAATATTGATTCTAAACCCATAATTGGGATGAAATATCGTGTTTTTAAAGAAAAAAATGTTTGAATGTTTTTTATGATTTTAAATTCAATTTGAAAGTGAAATTGATTATAATGAAAAAAATTGTGTTAATAAATGTATAATTGATATAATTTGACATTAAAATAAATTTAATGTATAAATTTAACATTAATAATTATTTAGAAATATTCATCTTTTAACTAAAATGCAGTAGTTGTCACTATTCATCAAAAAATGAAGTAAATATGAAAAATAAAAAAACATTACCCTCAAATAATTTCAAATTTATGAATTAAAAAATTAAGATAATTTAATCAAAATTAAATTTCTAAAAATTTATAAAATCAATCTTATTGTTTTACAATAAAAGACATGAAAAGTAGTTCATTTGAGAAAATGATATTTTTCAACATATAAGGACTTTAATAGTAATTATATCTTTCATTATCAATATGATTTATTTATAAATAAAAATTCTAAAAAATATATGAAAATTATTTATTACATTTTATATAAATGTGTTTAAAGGCTTGGTTATAATTATCAATTTTGAATAATTCTAACAATATAATGATGTTTTGTAGAAACATCAGTATTTCATGTAAATTATGCGAAGACTATGATGTGTGTATCATACTCCAAGTAGATGTTTCATGTATGATAAACCAAGTTGATAAAATGTAATGTACTCCATGTCATTGTTTCTTTTAGTGCAGGCCATGTCAGTGACATGTGAATGGAATATTTGACTTAGTTCATTCAAATAATATAAGATATATTCAGTGCTCTGTTAAAAGAAAAATATTTAAATCATTTGATTAATTAAAAAAAATTCACAAAATCTTGGGGTGTTACATGAATAATATATGTTTTTTGTTGTATAATTTCTTTGACTAGTGTTATTTACATAAACAGATATCAAATCTTAATGATATTGTGATTTATGCGATCATATTTTTTATGAGGTATTAAGAGTGATTTATGTTATTTGGAGATAAATGTTAAATTTATAATGGATGATTATTTGATAAAATAATTGTCTAGTTTTAATCTTATTATATAATATTACTTGGGAATTTTATGATAGAATTGGGTTTCACTATTGAATTTTTAAGATTGGAGTAGTTTTCATCCTACAAAGGTTTATTCTTTTTGGAGAATGATGTTATATTATACAAATTTTTTATGCTTCAGTTAATATTTTACAATAGGATAAATAGTACGATCAGTTATTGTGACCATCCATATAATTTTATTATCATAATATAAGAATGAATCCAATCATACACATTAGAAACCTACATTTTTAAAGGCATTTTTACAGCCATTGAATGGAGAACCCATTTTAAATCTAATTTTTGACACTACTAGAGTTTTAATACGACAAAATAATATTTCCATTGAAATATGGATATAAAAATTTACTTTGGTTGAATTTTTTGTATTTTTTTGATATGTTTCATGTTTTTTTGAATAATGAAAATACTAAATTTTAATTGAAAAAAACTTTTTTCAACGATTTAATTCATAATGTTCAATTATATTATCGAATGGTCTTAATGTATAAATATATAATTTCTTTTTAATTTAATCAAATTTACATCATTTTCATCAATTTTACATTGAATTTAGATTTCAAAAATTTCAATCTATTTCTTGTTTAAAATTTAATAACCCATTTTTTCAACCCATCAATAAGATTAATATTAAATTAATTACTGCATATTTTATTTCAATTTTGAAAAATCGATTCCATATTTGGAATCGGTGGGACAAAATTTTACAAATAGGTTTCTTTTATATATGGAAATTTTGAATAGTAACTTCAGCAATTTTTTTATTAACACAATTAAGGTTAAATCTGGTAATTAAGGGTAAAAATAATATAAGGAACATTTAAAAAATACAATAATAGTTGTCCTAATTTCATTGAATGAGTGGTATTTGGAAAAAAATATCCACGTTCTGAGATTTTATATTTTTTTGAAGCTACATGGTTGAGAGAATGAAAATTATTATATTTTATTTAATGAATAATTAGTGATTTCATAATCATATTTTAATAGGTTTACCATTTTTAATATTGAATTATATATAAGATAAATTAGAATAAAACAAGTCATTTGACATCCAAAATGATTTTATTTTCATGGTAATTTTTTTTAATTGATATAAAATATATAATTACCTTAAGGGAGGATACAATGATGATATATTAATTATTTAATTAATAATAATATCATATAATTAATATTCAAAATATTAAAATAAACATTATTTGAGATAATTAACGACATCCACGAAATTTAAAGACGTCTTATGCATATTATTAATTTATTAAAGTATTTGGTTTAATTTTACCAAATGTATTGATATTTTTTCAAATGTTCTATAGTGAATTGAGTCAAAATAAACATTAGTGGTATTTTAAAATAAATAATATTTTATAAATGATTAAAAAACCATAAAAATCTATAATTCATCTAAACGATTGGGATAATTTTTAAAATTTCATCAATGGTACATTTATTGTTAGTTTTTTATTTTATTATAAATATATTATCCCTTAATATGTAAACACCGTTATTTTCATGATAAGTGTTTAAGGATATAATTGAGGGTTAAAGCCAAATGATAAGTGTAATAATGTGACGTAAAAATTTATAAATATTATTGGATTAGAGAATTTAGAAAAATCGTTATATTGGTTTGTAAATATTTTTCTATGAAGATATTATTAATTGAAAACTAAATTATATTAATTCAATATTTGGAGAATTTCCAAAAGCACCCCATACCTTAGTTATTAAAGGGAACCTCCTCCCTCACATATTCACACTTCTTTGAAAATTATACATCCACCAAAACCAACCCATTTATACTTCAAAAATACTTAGATATGTTTTGGTGGTATTCTTCTTCAAAAAAGTAAAACTCAATATATTTTAATAATAGATCTAAAGGATGACCATCAAATAAGATGTATTCATTTTTACCAAATCATCCTAGTTCATTTATTCCTTTAATTCCTATATATGTTTTTTCCATTATAAATTAATATATCCATTATAATATATATTCTAAGATGTTATTTTGATTATGGTACACCCATATTCCACCTACTATCCATTGTACGATGAATAATAACACCACACGTTTGTACGTTTGACTTACCCTCTCCACACAGTCTTGTAACTTGTTTTTCATCACTACTTTATTTTGATGTGTATAATTATGGATATGATAGATAGATATATATATATATATATATATATATTATTACACAATATTTATTCTTCATAATTAATATACCATCCAATTCCTTACCCTTTAACCATTTTGAAAGTGATATTGTTGCTCGTGCGTACATACAACCAACCATCTCCATGACATGATGAGATTAATTTTCTATGATAACCATTCAATAATGACTCAAATAATGTATTTAATTATAAAATATGATATATATAAAAAAGTTTTCATTCAAAAGATGTTGGATCTATATCCTATGACAAATAATCGAGACATTCATGACAAAAGATGCCTAGGAAAAAGAAGTAGTTATCACCAGAAAAATGAGTAATAACCCCATATTAACAACAAGATGGTGATAAAATTATATAATAATACCATATATGGCTTCATAAATATGAATAAGGTTCTTACATATGATAGTAACACTCTAAAAACCATTATACAACAGGTTAAAGAAAGTTCCACTAAAGGAAGCATAAGATAAGGGACTTCATCTCAATCTTTATTTATTGAGGCATTACTTGATGTTATACACCCACATTATATTATAAGTTTTATATATATATATCCCCTTTTGACTTATGATAAAATTAATTAATTTATTATCATTTTATTTAATTTTATTCATTAACATGTCTTATGGTTTAAATATCTAAAGTGATATGGTGAACCTTGAGTGTTTAAATATATAATTATCATATCTTTTTTTCCATGTTCAAGTTTTCTAGAAATGATTTAATTTTTTTACTATTAACCAAAAAAATTGATGTCATTTTAAACCCTTTTTTGTTTTTTTAAATATTTTTAATGTAATTTTTTTTTCATTTTCAAATGATGTGTTGTTGATGTTATTTCCAATCAAATTCTAATGAAATGTTTTTTAAGTTATATGAAAAGAGTTTCATTTTTCATCGTCATGATGCAATAATGTTTTGAAGATTCCATTAATATTTTACATGGTTATTTTCTAATGATTTTTTTCATTTATATTTTTGTTTCTGTTGAAATAAATTATTTCAAAAGAAAAATGGCATTTCTCTCAAAAAAGTTCAATGATTTTATTTTAGTATATTAATCTATATAAACATTATCACAAACCCATCCTTCCAATGATACCCCTACTAGGTTGGAAATGATGAAAGGGAGAGAATGACCCAATGTACCACATCCAATAGGCCCCAATTTGGTGATTATCACCAAGGGTACAAAGATCTCACAAAATTGGTGGCATTAACCTTTATAAGAAACCAATATCGGGAGATGGGTTGTATCAACCACAAAAAAATCTGTGAGACACACACACACACACATATAAAATAAATCCAAATCATCACACAATGCATGTATAATAAAAAAACATACATACAAAAGTCTCCAAATGAAAACCAATAGAAATTAAAAATTAAGGCATTGAAACTGTAATAGCTCAAAAGGTCCCAGCTAGAAATATAAACCACTGTCCACATAGTCCTCATAGGAATCTAATAATAGTTTTCATATGTGTAGGGTGAGAATAAAGTATACCCATTAAGAAAACCAAAGTCTCTCTTACACATGTGAAAAAAGTATACTAATACACCCGTGTGAATGTACTTGGACAGAAAACACCTAGACTGGTATACTAACCATCCCAAGTTCAATATGGAATGCTAATCAAATAACACAAGTCAAGTAATGTAATGTAGTAAAAACATCAATGATTCAGTTACCTCAGACCACTTCCAACTATTTAGCTGCTCACACCATAATGTCAAACATTTCGGTGCTCCTACTTCTTATAGAATCCCAACATCACATCCTTCCTGCACACAGCTAGTCTAGACAAAATATATCACTCCTCATATAAAGAAACTTGGGCCACAACCAGATCAATTCCTTCTTGCATAAAACTACTCCAAAACCACATTACATCCCACCCACAGACACCTGGGCCATAACCACATCACATCTGGCCCACAAACACTTAGTTCACAACCACATCACAATAACTGATCGTACTAGTATATTATTCAGTTAATAATATGTTATTTTGACTATACATATAATTTTATTATCATAAGATATGAATGAATCCAATCAAACACTTTAAAAACCTACATTTTTAAAGGCATTTTTACAGCCATTGAATGGAGAACCCATTTTAAATCTAATTTTTGACACTACTAGAGTTTTAATACGCAAAATAATATTTCCATTGAAATATGGATATAAAAATTTACTTTGGTTGAATTTTTTGTATTTTTTTGATATGTTTCATGATTTTTTGAATAATGAAAATACTAAATTTTAATAGAAAAAAACTTTTTTCAACGATTTAATTCATAATGTTCAATTATATTATCGAATGGTCTTAATGTATAAATATATAATTTCCTTTTAATTTAATCAAATTTACATCATTTTCATCAATATTAAATTGAATTTAGATTTCAAAAATTTCAATCTATTTCTTGTTTAAAATTTAATAACCCATTTTCTCAACCCATCAACAAGATTAATATTAAATTAATTACTGCATATTTTATTTAAATTATGAAAAAGCGATTCCATATTTGGAATCGGTGGGTCAAAATTTTACAAATATGTTTCTTTTATATATGGATATTTTGAATAGTAACATCAGTAATTTTTTTATTAACACAGATAAGGTTAAATCTGGAAATTAAGGGTAAAAATAATATAAGGAACATTTAAAAAATACACTAATAGTTGTCCTAATTTCGTTGAATGAGTGGTATTTGGTAAAAAATATCCACGTTCTAGGATTTTATATTTTTTGAAGCAACATGGTTGAGAGAATGACAATTATTATATTTTATTTAATGAATAATTAGTGATTTCATAATCATATTTTAATAGGTTTACCATTTTTAATATTGAATTATATATAAGATAAATTAGAATAAAACAAGTCATTTGACCTCCAAAATGATTTTATTTTTCATGGTAATTTTTTTAATTGTTATAAAATATATAATTACCTTAAGGGAGGATACAATGATGATATATTAATTATTTAATTAATAATAATATCATATAATTAATATTAAAAATATTAAAATAAACATTATTTGAGATAATTAATGACATCCATGAAATTTAAAGATGTCTTATGCATATTATTAATTTATTAAAGTCTTTGGTTTAATTTTATCAAATGTATTGAAATTTTTTCAAATGTTCTATAGTGAATAGAGTCGAAATCGACATTATTTGTATTTTAAAATAAATAATATTTTATAAATGATTAAAAAACCATAAAAATCTATAATTCATCTAAAAGATTGGGATAAGTTTTAAAATTTCATCAATGGTACATTTATTGTTATTTTTATATTTTATTATAAATATATTATCCCTTAATAAGTAAACACCCTTATTTTCATGATAAGTGTTTAAGGATATAATTGAGGGTTAAAGAGAAATGATAAGTGTAATAATGTGACCTAAAAATTTATAAATATTATTGGATTATAGAATTTAGAAAAATCGTTATCTTGGTTTGTAAATATTTTTCTATGGAGATATTATTAATTGAAAACTAATTTATATTAATTCAATATTTAGAGAATTTACAAAAGCACCCCATACCTTAGTTATAAAAGGGAACTTCCTCCCTCACATATTCACACCGCTTTGAAAATTATACATCCACCAAAACCAACCCATTTATACTACCAAAATACTTAGATATGTTTTTGTGGTATTCTTAATCAAAAAAGAAAAACTCTATATCCATTAATAATAGATCTAAAGGATGACCATCCATTAAGATGTATTCATTTTTACCAAATCATCCTAGTTCATTTATTCCTTTAATTCCTATATATGTTTTTTTCCATTATAAATTAATATATCCATGATAATATATATTCTAAGATGTTATTTTGATTATGGTACACCCATATTCCACCTACTATCCATTGTACGATGAATGATAACACCACACGTTTGTACGTATGACTTACCCTCTCCACACAGTCTGGTAACTTGTTTTTCATCACCACTTTATTTGGATGTGTATAATTATGGATATGATAGATATATATATATATATTAATTATTACACAATATTTATTCTTCATAATTAATATACCATCCAATTCCTTTCCATTTCACCATTTGGAAGTGATATTGTTGCTCGTGCGTACATACAACCAACCATCTCCATGACATGATGAGATTTATTTTCTATGACAACCATTCAATAATGACTCAAATAATGTATTTAATTATAAAATATGATATCTATAACATTTTTTTCATTCAAAAGATGTTGGATCTATATCCTATGACAAATAATCGAGACATTCATGACAAAATATGCATAGGAAAAAGAAGTAGTTATCACCAGAAAAATGAGTAATAACATCATATTAACAACAAGATGGTGATAAAATTATATAATAACACCATATATGGCTTCATAAATATGAATAAGGTTCTTACATATGATAGTAACATTTTAATAACCATTATAGAACAGGTTAAATAAAGATCCACTAAAGGAAGCATAAGATAAGGGACTTCATCTCAATCTTTATTTATTGAGGCATTATTTGATGTTATACACCCACATTATATTATAAGTTTTATATACATCCCTTTTAAACTTATGATAAAATTAATTTATTATATTTTAATTTAATTTTATTCTTTAACAGGTCTTATGTTTTAAATATCTAAAGAGGTATGGTGGACCTTGAGTGTTTAAATATATAATTATCATATCTTTTTTTCCATGTTCATGTTTTCTAGTAATGTTTTAATTTTTTTACTATCACACAAAAAAAATTGATGTCATTTTAAACCCTTTTTTGTTTTTTAAAATATTTTTAATGTAATTTTTTTCATTTCCAAATGATGGGTTGTTGATGTTATTTTAAATAAAATACTAATGAAATTATTTTTAAGTTATACGACATGAGTTTCATTTTTCCTCGTCATGATGCAATAATGTTTTGAAGATTCCATTAATATTTTACATGGTTATTTTCTAATGATTTTTTTTCATTTATATTTTTGTTTCTATTGAAATAAATTATTTCAATAGAAAAATTGCATTTCTCTCAAAAAAGTTCAATGATTTTATTTTAGTATATTAATCTATATCAACATTATCACAAATCCATCCTTCCAAGGATACCCCTCCTAGGTTGGAAATGATGAAAGGGAGAGAATGACCCAAAGTACCACATCCAATAGGCCCCAATTTGGTGATTATCTCCAAGGGTACAAAGATCTCACAAAATTGGTGGCATTAACCTTTATAAGAAAACAATATCGGGAGATGGGTTGTATCAACCACAAAAAACTCTGTGAGACACACACACACACATATAAAATAAATCCAAATCATCACACAATGCATGTATAATAAAAACACATACATACAAAAGTCTCCAAATGAAAACCAATAGAAATTAAAAATTAAGGCATTGAAGCAGTAATAGCTCAAAAGGTCCGAGCTAGAAATATAAAGCACTGTCCACATAGTCCTCATAGGAATCTAATAATAGTTTTCATATGCTTAGGGTGAGAATAAAGTATACCCATTAAGAAAACCAAAGTCTCTCTTTCACATGTGAAAATAGTATACTAATACACCCGTGTGAATGTATTTGGACATAAAACACCTAGACTGGTATACTAACCATCCCATGTTCAATAGGGAATGCTCATCAAATAACACAAGTCAAGTTAAGTAATGTAGTAAAAACATCAATGATTCAGTTACCTTAGACCACTTCCAACTAGTTAGCTGCTCACACCATAATAACAATCATTTCGGTTCTCCTACTTCTTATAGAATCCAAAAATCACATCCTTCCCGCACACAGCTAGTCTAGAAAAAATATTTCACTCCTTATCTAAAGAAACTTGGGCCACAACTAGGTCACTTCCTTCCTGCATAAACCTAGGCCAAAACCACATTACATCCCACCCACAGACACCTGGGCCATAACCACATCACTTATGGCCCAAAAACACTTAGTTCACAACCACATCACAACCCGCCCATAGACACTTAGTCCATAACCACAGATTATCTCAAAGAAACCTAGAAAATAACAACACATCTCATCCTGAAGACACCTAGAAAATCACAACTCATCCAAAAAAACCTGGACCTAGTAAGCCACACCACAATATTCCTAAAGAGTCTTGGGATACCAATGCCTAGAAGAGGGTGTAGGGAAGAGGATGTAAATATCCATCCATCCTCTCATCAGGATGCTGGGAAAGACACCCTTCCCCATAATGATGGGGGTATTAGGTGCATAGTTATCAACTAGGATTAGGTGAATATGGAAATAAAAACGAAATGAAAATGTATATATATATATGTATATGATATGACGAACTCATCCCAACCTATGGGTTTTTAAACAATCAACTAGACCATGACATAGTCAAAATTGATGCTGCCACTAAATGCATAAAACCATACAAATAAAACTCAATCCAAAATTCGTTTTCAATCTTTAAGAATCATTCTAGGGTTTTTGTATTATAAATAATTCTTACTTTATAATTCACTTAGATCTGTGTATTGAAAATTTATTAGAAAACCCATTTCATATATAAAGGAATCTCATTTTATATTCCTAACTACATAGAATAATCAAAAAATCCTATTTGTAGAATAAAATCCAAAAGTCACATTATACTTTTAATCCACATTTAGCTACTTAACATATTTCAAAAATATTAGTTAATTCCAAATTAACAACACGTTTTTTCATTAAATTGCATCATTTTATCATTATTTATTTAGGTTTTCACATCCCACATTCAATTTCAATTAAACAGTTTTTCCAAATTCTTCCAAAGAATAAATATACCATTTTATTTCCATACTTCACAATAATATAGAATTAATTCAATCAGTACAATAACCAACACACAAAAAGTAGAACCACACAACAACCCATTGCATTCTTTCCAATAATCTCACTTAAAAACCAATTTAGAGAAACATCCCCTTTTGGAAGCCTTGTTGCACATCCACAACATAACCATCATACAACCCCATTGTACAACCATACCCATAATAACCCCACTTTATAACCATATGTAACATTGCAATAATCAAAATCCCACTACATAAAACAACTCATCCACTACACCCACATATCACAATACATTCATATTCCTTTTATCATATGTCCAGAGCCAACCCACAACACACCATCACATACACAAACAAGTTACAACCCATAATAGAGCAATACATGATTCCTGATTTATCAAGTCATCCCTTATTCAATCCCACTTAATTTAGGGATTTATCATAGAAACCATATAATCTCTGAGCATCCATTTATTTTAGCTAAATATAGTTTGTTAAAATATTCCTTGAATTTTTTAACCAGAGACAGAAAACATGATTTCATAAACATTCTATGTGAAAACAAGGACCCCCAACGACCATGATTTTTAGAAGGAATATAGCCCATACAATCACAATATCAAAAAATTAAAATGTAGAACATATTTCAGTTTTCACAGCCCTTCATTTTGATCTTAAACCAATTAAATTATCTTTATTAATTTGTTATTCTTTTATCTTCACAAAAGAGACATTCATGTACCCACCCCACATGATACAAAAAATATGAGGAATAAAGGAAAACCTACTTGGAATAACATACGATCAGCACTTCCTAGTTGCACTAATGAATGGGGTGCACATGAAATAGGAAGAAGCCTCTATGGAAACAAAATCCAAAGGACACCCCAAAAATAGACAACAACACGAGGAAAAAAGTTTATGGGGATGTCTGGTGTCCATAGTAATGGAAATCACACAGGAAAAAATGATATCATATTTAAAAAGGTTAGATCCTAAATCAATAGAAGAAATTGTTTTTAAAATCAATTAAAGTCACATCTTGACCAAGACCACACATTTTAGATTTCAAGGGAAGAATCATGTTTTTAAAAGATAGATAGAATTTTAAACAGATCCAAAAACCATTAAATATGGTATTAAATTAATTTTACGTCAAATGAAATGTTTAAGGAAAAAATTAGAAAAACTGGAGAAAACTATAAATTTGAAAAATCGTCCGAAATGACTCACTATTATGCGAGTCACCAGTGAAAGCTACCAGTGGCAAGAGACTAATTCGAGTCACCATTGTAGAGAGATTGGTGGAAAGCTACCATTGGAAAGCCATCAGTGAGAGTCACTGGTGGTGAGAAATTGTGTGAGGCACCATTACGACCTACCATTAGTGACTTTCCATTAGGGTCCTACTGTTGCAACTCACCGGTACTGACTCACCGGTCATGACTCACTGGTCCTGAACCACAATTCAAAAACTAAAAAAACTTTAAAAATATTGAAATGTGGCACCATGGCCTCCCAGAACACCTTAAACACGATATTTTTACAAAGTAATGGACTAGAGAGGTCCAGACCATTACATCAGATACCTCTCAAACTATTCTCATCCTTGAGAATTCAAAACAAAACCTAAAAAGGAATAAGGGGTCTGAACAACCACCCAATGAGATACCTCTTAATGATCTAAATATATTTGGAATAGAACTATCACTCTAAAACTAGCCAACAGAGAATATACCTCTCAAACAAGGACATAGTCACATAGATTGTTATAACTAGTCAATTATGCAATGCATATAACTCAACCAACCATAACAACACTAAGAAAGGAATCACATTCAAAACAATTTCTTTATATTATTTCAAACAAATGTAACTTTTTTAAATCAATTAAAAAATTGTTATACCTTCTTATAAACAACATCAATTTGAAATTCCATTAAAAAAAATTAATAATTTTTTTTTCATCATTTTATTTCTAAGAATGTTATGTTTGAAAACAGTCTTATTAAATCATTTCTATGAAAATATAAAATGAATTCAGTAGGCTAAGAAAATCACTTTTTTTCAAAACCCATTTTTTGATTCCATTTTATAGATTTTATTTTTTCAAAATAGTATTTGTGAATCCAATTTCAGATAATTTTCTAAAACCACTTTTGTTCAACATGTTTCCCAAGACCACTTACATAGATTGGAAGGGTTCATGTCTTCAAATTTTTTTCCATGTTCTACTAATAGAACTCTATCATAATATTTACCAACTCAAAGTTAATACATTTTTTAGAAAACATGAATTAAAAAATGGAATGCATAAAAATTATGAAATTATATTTAAACCTACCAGCTTATCTAGGTATAAAATTTTTCTAGGTCTCTAATCAAAACATTAATTTCCAGGAACATAATTATGCGGAAACAACAAGGGCTTCAACATTTTGAATTATTATTTTTTCATATTTTCATGTCAGTACATGTAGTAGTTTAAAATAAAATTCATAGACAAACATGAAAACTTTTTTTAATATATATAGATGTACGAAAATCATACATATAAAAGGAACCCATCAACCACACAAAGATATTATCTTATTTTGGCATTATTGACTCACCCACAAGGTTTTAAAACTTGTAATATAGTGCATCATGATGTAGAAAATAATTCCCCTTTCATCATATGTTTGAGGTCATAACACAAGTCATCAACATAAAATCAATCATAACAATACCAACCAACATTATAGTAGTCAAAAATTCCCATCAAATCCTTTTTAAAAAGATTTAGGCATGGGAGGCAATCACATCATCATTGTTTTTATGATTTACAAAAAGACCAATTTATTTTATTTACACCTTTAAGTGATTAAAATTTTTATGAGAGGTGAGTTATTACATGAATAAAAAAATATCACAACACAACAATACACAAGAAATCTTACGACAACAACCACGCACCTCCACCACCACACATTGCTACCACTGAACAACCAAACCACTATCCAAACATACCATCCAAGGAAAACATCCACTAGAAATTTCAAACAACCACATCACTATACCAATTTACCATCCACAAATGACCACCATTTTTATATAACCTAATTATCTAGATTATCCTCCACATTTCCCCAAAAACCATTTCACTACTATCATTACATATAAATCCACATGCAAAAAAATCTTGGCATTCCCTCTCCTATATTGAGATATTATTCCCCTTGGGAAACACTGACATGCCTTTACAGTTTTAATCGCATCAAAGTATAAATATTCACGATTAGGGATAGGGTTTCCCCCTCTTCATATGCTCGATGTTTTAAATCATATGTCACATACTGAATCACAATAAGAATAACCACTCATAGTAGCAACACATTATTGTGTCCAATAGTCATTTAAAGGAATATATTACTTCATTGTGTTATTTATCATTGGTATTTTCACAAAAATGTTAAATATTCCATGGAAAAAATAGTTCATTAAACCCATATAAGTGATTATACTTTCAATACATGGGGAGATTAAAAATATTCATATCAGGAGTCTCCTAATCTAAAATAATTATAGTACAACAAGGTTTCCATAAACTGCTATTTTAAACAAGGAATTTCAACACATCAATGTAATGATACAAATGAAACCACAACATCACTCAATGTTTCTATGTCATTTATGGTGTAAAATCATGTTTTAAATTTAAATAAATCTAGAATGCATCCAAGTTAAAGGAAAAAAAGCACACATGTTATATCAAACTCCATGTTTAAAATGGTTAAACAAAACATTCTAGGTTCATCTAATAATCTAAGGAAAAATACATCAAACTTTATTTGAAAATTCCACATCATATTAACTTGTGTTCAATTCAAATTCAACATTAAATAAACAAAACTTTTTCATCACCATCAATGTAAAACATGATTTCTGACAACTAAATGAAACCATCACATGTTGTACTATAATGTTACATGCTTTATCATGATTGGAAAAAACATTATTTAAATCATTTAATTATTTAATAAAATATTATTTTATAATGAAATAATAATAACATGTTTCTACTTACATATCATATTGATCATGATACATGATCAAATATTTCATACTAGAATTTACCTAGTTACCGTAAAATGGTTTCACCTTTTAACATGATTCCCATAACAAAACACTAACTAATAAACATGCGAGGTAAAATTATTTTAGTAATTAAAATTATTATCATTCATAAAATAATATTTTTAAACATTTAACTAGTTTTAAGTCTCGACAGTTTACCACAAAGCATTCTTATCATTATCTAAATTTAAAACAAATGTCAAAATAATTTCAACTATAAAACATGTTTACAACATAAAGTTATATATATAATATAAAACTATAATCAGGACAAATAAAGATAATTTTATTCTTGTCAATGTTTACAAATTCAAAGGAATTATCAACAAATAATTTGTATTTTTTTAGGAATTTTAGAATTTAAATGTCTGAAGACACTTTTTATAACAAGTCAACAAGAAATGAAAATGATAAATTTCAAATGTAAAGAAATGAATGGATTATTAACTTACATGGTAACATTAATACATATATGTATGGTAAAAATAATAATTTATCATACCATTATAGGGAGGAATCTACTTTCTGGTAACATGCTTCATAAGACTTTCCAAAATTTAAATAGTTGATCACAATAAAATACATTAATCATGATTCTCTAACAATTTCATATATTGGGAAGACATGATGACATTTTATACATTTATAAAAAAAGTATCAAAATCCTAATCATCAAAAATCATGTTATAATAGGAAAGGAAACAACACATTCAAACCTCAAGAAGGTTTCAAACTAACAATTCAAACCAGTCAACCATTATAGTACTCTTTCCTCTTGGTTATAAATATGATTCAACAAACAATTAATGAATTTTATTAGTAATAAGAACATAGAAAAGATCATAGAAACAAACATAAAATATCATGTTTCTTTTAATTAATTTTAACTTCACCAAAATCAACTAATTAAAATAATAGCACAAGTAATTAGGATACATGTACCTCTCCTATGTCTCTACTATTAAATGGTGTAGACTCACATGGTCATTCGGTAGGCTCAGAGACCTTGCATCGGATAATAGAGGGCCCTAAAATTCTATGACCTAGTTGGTCTTCTAGAGACTACATCAAAAACCAAGGTAACCTAAGACAATTCCCTACCAACCCATGCAATCCTCACTCTGCCTAACTCAAAACTCCGTCCAATCTCTCTACCATATCTCTGCTACCATTATGACATGACCCCTCCCTCCACGGATACCCCTCCTATTTTGGAAATTAAGAAAGGGTTCTAATGGACCTTGAGTCCCACCTCCAATAGGCCCTCAGTTTATGAATAGCACCAAGGGTACAACGATCTCACAATATGGGGGGAATTACTCTTTATAAGAAAACAATTTCAGGAGATAGGATTAATCAGATGTAGAAAACTCTATGAAACATATATATAAAAATCCAAACCATCTCACAATACATGTATAATAAAAAAGGATACATATAAATGTATCCAAATGAAAGGCCAAAAGAAAATAAAATCTAAGTTATCAATGTAACAACAACTCCAATGTTCTGAGCTAGAAACTTCCAAAATGGTCCACAATGTCTTCCTAGAAAACTAAAAACTATTTTTATATATGTTGGTGATAATAAAAGTATACTCACTAGGAAAACCGAAGTTTCTAATGCACATGTGAAAAGAGCATACTAATTCACTCATGTGAAATTTATAGGGTGAAAAAAACCTAAACAAGTATACTAACCATCCCATTCTCACTAGGGATTTCTCACTAAATAATGCATGTTATGTAAAGTAATATTGTCAGAACATCAATGATTTGGGTACCCCTCACTATTTCTCACTAATTAGCCACTCATACCCTAACAAAAATCATCCTGGAACTCCTACCTCTTTAACTAGGCCCACGTCATAGCCTGGCCGCATACACCTGGGCCACAAAAACCACATCACATCCCACCTATAGACACCTAGGCCACAAGCACACCACATAAAGCTTGCAGACTCCTGGTTCTTAACCACATCACATCCCGCCTGCAGACAACTGGTCCACAACAACATCACATCCGGCTTGCAAACACCTAGGTCAAAACCACACGTCATCCCAAAGACACCTAGGAAAGAACAACACATCTCATCCTAATGACTCATGGGAATGAACAACTCATCCAAAGACACTTGGGCCTCACAAACCACCCCACAACTTTCCCGAAGAGTCTTGGGATACCAATTCATAGAATAGAGGGAATGGAAGAGAATGTAACTAGTCGTCCATTCTACCACTAAGATGTGGGGAAATACACCCTCCCCTATAATGATGGGTGTGTTTGACACATAGTTCTCAAATAAGATGGGGTGTTATTGAAATAAAAAGGAAATACAATTGTGTATATATATATATATATCATAATAATAACTAAACCCAACCTATTGGTTTTAAAAAAACAACTATCTCATGAAATCATCAACATTACCTCTACCTCTAAATTCTTAAAAACAATATTAACAAAACACAAACCAAAACTTGTTTTCAATCATTAAGGAAAATTATAGGGTTTATGTTTTATAAAAAATTCCCAATTTATCATCCACATAGATCTGTGTATTCAATATTTATTAGAAAACCAATTTCCTTTAGAAAGTCATCTTATTTATCTTTCCCAACCACATAGCATATGTATAACATCAAACAAGAATAATATAAGCCGTAAGTCACATTATACTTTTAATCAAAATTTATAAAATTAAAAGATTTCATAAATATTGAATAATACCGTATTTACAACACTTTTTCATTTAATTCCTACCTATTATCATTCATTATTTAGCTATTCACATACCAAATTACATTTCAATTAATTTTTTTCGAGATTCATCCTATGAATAGATATACCATTTTATTTTTATACTTCCCAGGAAAATAGAATTAATTCACTCAGTACAATAACCAACACACAAAAATTATAACCACGCAACAACTCATTACTTTCATTCCAATAGTCCCACATAATCACTAATTTACAGTCACATCGCTTGTTTTCATCCTTCCTGAACATCCACACCATTACCATCATAAAACCACACGGTATAACCATAACCATCACAACCCAATGTACAACCATATGTAGCATAAAAATTGTCAGAAACCCATTGCATAAAAGTTATCATTCGCTACCCCCACATATCACCACACATTCATATTCCCTTCGTCATATCACCAAAGCCAACCTAAATCACACAGTCGTGTCCAAAAACAATTTATAACACATAAAAGATCAAAACATGCTTCCAAATTTATCAGGGAATCCCTTATTAAATCCCACTTAATTTAGGGTCTTATCACTAAAACCATATAATCCTGGGGCATCCATTTATTTTAGAAAAATATTTTTGGTTAGTAGATTCCATAATTTTTTTACCCAGTGGAAGACAAAAATTCATTCATAAAAATTCTATATACTACCAAGGACCCCCAAAAACCATTATTTTTAGTAGGCATATATACAATAAATTCAAAATATCATCAAATAACAATGTAGACCATACATCACTTTTCCCAGCCCCGCATTTTGATCTTTAACCAATTCAATTATATTTATTAATTTGGTATCCAAATATCATGAAAGAGGATATATTCATATACCAACCCCTACATGATACTCGAATAAGAGGGATGAATGAAAACCTACTTAGAACAAAAGACAATCAACACTTCCTAGTTTCACTAATGAAGGGGATCCACATGCAGTAAGAACAAGCCTCTAAGGAAACATAATCCAAAGGCCACACAAAAAAACACGACTGATTAGGAAATAAAATTTATGGGGATATATGGTATCCAAAGTAAAGGGAGTCACACAAGTAGTAAAATATCTCATCTTCAGAAAGGACAAACAAAAAATCAATAGGATAATTAGTTTTTAAAAGCCATTAAATGTGTACCTTGACGAAGACCACACAGTTTTGAAGCCATGGGAAGAATCATGTTTTTAGAAGAAAGATACAATTTGAAAGGACTCCAAAAAGTATGAAGTGTTGTCATAAATTTAATTTACATCATAGAAAATTTTAAAAGGGTGAAACTGAAAGAATAGAGAAAACCAGAAATTTGAAAAACTGTCAAAAATGACTCAACTTTTGGGAAGTCACTGGTACAACCTACCGGTGTGAGTCACTGTTGGAGAGAAACTAATAGAGGGATATTATTAGTTATCTACTACTGTGATTCATCGGTGGTGAACCATAGTTTTGAGGCACCGTCAGGACCTACCATCAGTGACTTACCATCAGGTACCTGCTATTGTGACTCACTAGTATGAATCACCTATCTCAACCCATCATTGGGAAACTGAAAAAACCAGAAAATATTCGAAATGATCCACCATGACCTCCCAGAACACCTCAAACACAAGACATTAATAATTTATTGGATCAGATATTTTTGGGTCATTATAAACACTCATTATTGAATCCTATGCTTAAAAATGTTTGATCACATATGATATCATCTAAGATATTTTACTGATTCTTTTATTATAATAATGAAAATGGTTGTTCTATTATGATACCATATTTGGTTTATGTTTAATGTATTCGAATTTTTTCATGATATTTCTTCAATATGAATGTTTATGTTATATATGATTCACCCTTTCCATATGAGGAATGCATTAGAAATAGTATGTGAAGGAAAGGGCCCGCTATATCTCCCTGATTTATTGGTAGGTCTCATGATACAAACATGACTGGGTTTCATCCAAGGCCTTACCCATTTATTATATTCTTAGCATGAATCCTTATAATGATATGTTTTTTTTCATGGATCCATGAAAATAATAGATTCTTGAAATAAATCTTGGAAGTAATGTTTTAGTAGTTTAAAATAATGCATTCCATATTTATTATATTAGTTATTAATACTCCAAGTCATTATTGGAATAGTAGAATTCCCATGGTTATGTATAAATTCTCATGTGATTATTTATATGGAATTATTTGATAATACATTATTCCTTTAATAATATGCTCAGGTTATTGACTAAATTGAACATCTTTTAGTATACCACCTTTCCATAATTTTTTATGCTTACTCATGATATCTTCCACTGTAGAAAACCCATTCTGAGCTTTTGTGCCCATACCATTATTTAAATTGTTTTATTTCATAGGTCGTAAATTTGGGTAAGGATAAAAAAGATTTCATGATAAATTTATTGATTATGTGTCAACATGTTTTATTTCAAAAGGGATTCCCTTATTAAATAAATGAATAATGAGTATATGTTCCCACTTCTAATGTATGGTTATATTATATATCTATTTTAGTTCTCTAAAACTCAAAGCCTAAAAGATAATTGGGAAAATAGTGATTTTTATTCTTAAATTAAGAGAAATAAGTTATGTTTATGGATATTTCATTACACTAATCTTATTTTATCCTAGACTAATATAAAATATGTTTCAAATAACATACAATCAACCAATTAGAAAATATAGATTTTTATAATGATTTTATATTATCATGTGTATTATTTGGTTTACAATGAGTCCTATAATATGATATATAGTGAAAATTTGTTTCATTTTTCAAAATATAAATTGAATTTAATAATAAATATTTTTTATAAGTATTTGAAAATTATATTTTAAAATATTTTTTAATTTGTAAAAGTGATTTATAGGATAATTAGTTATAAATTTTTTATGATAAATAAATATATGGTTTAAAAAATTTATAAACATTCAATTAATATTAATATTTAATAATAAAATATATTTAAAATTTTAGTATTTCATTTAAAATAATTTGAATGTAAATTGTTTATATGGGAAATTTTATGAGTAACTTATAAAGAGATTACAAATTAAATAAGAAGGTGTAATGTATAATGTTTAAATGTATAAAATTGTGAAATGTTCATAATGACAAGTTCAAAATGTTCAATTTAAAAGGAATTTATTAGGAAATCAATTGAACTATATCAAATGTGTTTTGAGAAATTTATATAATGACAAGGAATAAATAATAATAATATATTGATTTAGAATTATGTAAATTGTTAAAAAATAAACATTGAAATTTAAAATATTTATATTTCATAAAAATAATATATTTATATGAATTTTTTTATAGTTGATATGATGATGTTCATTTTGGTAATATGTGATAACTGATTACATTTATTATGTAATGAATTATAAAATCCTTATAATCACTTTTTTATGATTTTTTTTTTGTAATATGTATAACATTATAAATGATGAACTATTCATTAATCTATGATTACCAATTAAAAAAAATAGTTACGTTATGAATTTTTATATATGAATTAGTTTATATTGAAATAAATTCTTATTATTTTTCATACAATACCATGAATACAAAGATAAGATTTAGTTTTCTAACAAACTTGACCTTATTTTGTGATAACGTTATAAGAATGAATATACCTATTGTAAAAATTTTGTACATATTATGTGTTAGAGTTGTAATTAATTTAATTCTATCCTATGTAATGTTTCAATAGGGACAGGGACATAGTGTCATTATACCCATATACATAGAGGCTTATGACTTATTATATAAATATAAGTGGTTGGTTTCTTCCACCACAAGATTAGTCTTGTGATGTTTGATAATATCATCAATATTTATACCGTTACATAAGAATTTAATATACCTTTTATTTGATATAAATTCAAATAGTTATGAAAATGTTTTAAAATTTTTTAGGTGAGGACCACAAAATTATTGGTTGTTTACAGAGTTACAAACTAATATGGTGTGAACATGATAATTTTAGTGGTGTAAATCTATGATTCCATAAAAACTATTAAAATTATACATACATAATGATAATTAAAATAGATATTATAATGATATATATTCCCATTTGTAAATATAAACTATTTAATGAATTTAAAAATAGTAGTTTTTAAAACATTGATCATAGCACTAGGAAGATTTTTCTTAATTTCAGTTGCCAATATATTATCCTTTGTAAGATAGAAAATAATTATGTGACACTGGATAATCGTTGTGTAGGTTCTTCCAATGAATTTTTCCCCAATATTTTCTTTTGATAGCTATCTTTTGGAATTTTCATATGGTTACATGTAGTTGGGAAATCATACATTTTATAATAATGGTCTAATATAATTTGGTTTTTTCATATGATGGATTTTGAAAAATTTTACCCACCGAAATACCCAAGAGTTATTTATTATATAAATGGGATAATTTGTTACTTAAATAGCTATGTTGTGATAGGTACAAAAAATACTAAGATCGTAGTGAAATATGGATAATGTCATTCTTATTGATTTGATGAGTTTAAAATTGGTCATCATCTTAGTTAGAGACTTTTTAATAAAATTATATATTTAATTAATATGTGAAATGATACACATGAGATTACAGTTTTCGTTGTATATAATGGAATCATTATCATATATCAATAAAAATAAATTGTAGTGATTTTTTATATAGGTAATTTTTTTTGAGAATAGTTTTCAATTGAGAAGAAGAAATATGTGTGTTTGAAAAATAACCTTCAAATAAACCAAATAGTGAAGTCATAACACACATAGAGTTATTTTCACATTAAAATAATCTATGTTTTAATTAGATAATTTCATAATCATTTTTTCCATGTAACTTAACATGAAGAAGAAACATGAGAATATCAATGTATATAATATGATGGGTACTTGAAAATTATATATCTGGAATAAGACATGAATGATTTGTATGAGGTGTTAATGGTATATTATCAATGTAAAATGGGGTAAGAAACATCATTGTAAAATTATGTTCTTTATTTTATATGTATTAAAATGATTTGGAGAGACTAGGTTCCCCTCATAAAAATGAATTAGTCAAAATTTTCATTCAATTATAACATCCAAAATTAATATAATTTTTTATTATTAATTATAAATTGAAATAAATATGTTAAATATTACATGATCTCCTAAATATTTTGAATATAACATAACAATATGTGGGTGGTCTCGGATCTTATATTATGTTTATGAAACATAATGAGAAGGTTAATAGTTTTTTTAGAATGAAAATAATTATTTTCTGGTAGATCCTACAATACCTACTAAACCAATGATGAAGAATAAGGTATAATGATTTCATTGTGGGGAGATTGGAATTTTGAGAAGATGTATTTTAGATTTTCTGATGGGTCATTAGAATCCATATGAAGATTCCACTCAATCAATTAGTGTTACAAAATTCAGATATTTTATTCTAAAAGGTATATGATACCAATGAAATGTTTTATAATAGTTTAAAATATACAGTAAACCATATTTAAACGATGAATTATGAGTTGCAGCAGGAATATTTCTTTCAAATAATGAAACAAATGTGTTAATTGATTAAAATACATATATTCTTCAATAAGTGATGACTTTTTTGAAAGGATATTTTTAATTATGTACCATTTTTTCACTCTTGTGTAGAGCCTTTAAATAATCACTAATCAAATAATGGATTCAATGTTTTTAGTTTGGTTGGTTTTTCATTTGTTAAAATTTTATAACAGGTTTTGAGAAGATATAAGGATAAAATGAAATTTATCTAGGGTAAAGTGATTATATAAGAATATGTAGAATATGATTCTACTACCAACTGTAGATAATTATATAATTATTCATGTAGTTAAATACCCAATCACATTGAATACCATATATATAAAATGGGTGTAATTTTTCATTTGAAAAATATTGATTCTACATAGAAATAAGTGTTATTCGATTATAACAATGTGTTTTTCTATCACAACATACTGTTATAAATAAAATATAGTATATAAACTAAAATATGATTAATAATAGATATGTTTAAATTTAACATGTAAAATATTATTATAGTATAATAAAATATACTAATGAGTTTGGGATATATTATTTTCATTAAATATTTAAATAGATTAATTTAGTTACCATAACAATTGAATATCACTATTTGATAAATGATTATACTAGTAAAAATTTAATACAGTTTTTCATAAAAGTGTTTGGTATGATCTTTGAAAATAATACTTTAAATACATTCATGATTTAGATGATATTTTTTCAATGAATAGTGTTCCATGAATGATGATGTAATCATTGAATGTTTTTTATGTTGATAAAAAATATTAAAAAAATGTTTTATATTTTGATGTCTTGATATTTATAATGTTCAATGGTTTTACTATTGACAAAAAATTTGTTAAATCTTACCATTACTAAAAAAACGTTTTTCATAGATGTTACTCAATATAATTTTTATTCTAATGGTTTTATCAGATGTTAATTTTATTAGAACCATGGTCTTCTTTTCCTGAATCGGAGTATGGTTTGTGTTTGTTGTCAATCCTCAGTGGAAAGGACATGCATGCTGATGCAAGGGACCTGCGCGCCAAGAAAGGACTTGCATGCTGATGCCTAGGAGGTTTGGAAACTTGCACGCCTGTTGCTCTTCATGATCAGAACTGCAAAATATGGAAAAGGAAAGTAGGTCACGCAAGTATTGGTGTGGTCGCGCAAGTGAATAGTGCGACAAAGGCTTGGGCAGTTGGAGCTGTGTGCCGGGACTTGCGCGCCGTGAGGACATTTGCGCGCCACTGCGTATGGGTTCTAGTTTGCCTATAAATAGAGGACCACACCTCCTCGGTCGGTACAAAGTTCAAGACTTATAGTTTTTTCAAGCTCTCGTCATGCAAGTAGTTGAGTTGCGCAAGTGGTAGTTGGGTCGCACAAACAGAGGCTGAGTGTTGGTTGTTGGCTGCGCGACCAAGGAAGTTTGGGAGTTAAAGGTGCAGAGTCACACAAGTTTGGAGTTGAAGGAGGCAGTGTCGCGCAAGTGTGTTTGTGTCACCTGCACACCAATTTTGTACCACGCAAGTGACTTGCGTGCTGTTCTTGTAACTTTTGCGCCAGTCTTGGAAAAGTGCGCCAGGTGAGGTTGTTGTACACCGGTCCTTTTGGAGCTTCACAAAAACTAGAAGATTGCCCGATTCCTTCGGTGCAAAGTGGGATTAGTATTCGAGTTAAAGTTTGACTTCAACAGAGCATCTACATTCAATAGAGGATTCATTATTTTGCAATGATGAAGATTCCTTCATGTCTATAAACTGAGTGTGACTTCACCAAGGGAAGTGTGCCAGGGGGAGTCAACGGGAGGGACCCAAGGGACGCAGTGAGATATCCCTAAACTTGTCTAATGGAAGTGAGCCTGGGACAGAGTGACTGTGCCCGAAACATTGTAATCCAAAACTAGTGATGTTTAGTGGAATTTGGTATGACCGAAAACCTATCAGTGTATGCTCCTTGGACGTATCCCTTAGTGGTGAACCAAGTAAAAAGTGTCGTGTCGTCTCTCTACATGTGAATGCTTGCTTTCTGATCATTTCCATCATATAGGTTTAACAAGTTCCTACCAATGTGGGAATAAGATCCATCACTTTAAAAGAAAAATTTGACACCCTGATTCTCCCCTCCCATCTCAGGGTGTCCCGGGGTCCTACAAATTTTTATGTACAAGGGGAATTAAATATTTATGTAATAATTATTATCCCATAATTTAAAATTTACATATGTCTAATATATATATTTATCATATATGTTATGATAAAAATGTTCTTATATGTTTTTTTATTAATTATTATAATGGTTTTAAGAATACATATTTATTATATAAACTAAAATTTCCACATTATCATTCTTTATTTTCTGATCAATATATGTATGTTTTTATATAAACTTGAATAAGTGTATTGATAATTTAAATATCATAGGATGACATTGAGTTTATCCAAACATATTATTTATCTTTAAATTTTATTGATTATGATTTTTTATAGTTAGTAATATTAGGATTATCATTTAGATATTTGAATTATGATCATGAGGCACAAAAACAATTGAAATGTTTATTTGAGTATAAATAATGACACACTAACTATATCTCATAAGATGGAACATAATGCATAATTATTATACATGGGATTAATTATTTATATAATAATCCCCACAAACTGAGGTTGGTGAGATACCAGACTTGATAACTAACATACGTTGAAACATTTCTCAAAAAGCTCATTATGTATTAATTAATTAGAGAGTGATTGGGTATAATATTGATCAGGATGCTATTTGATTCTCAAAAAATATATGATTTTTTATCACCCATGAAAAGTATGACACTTAGGCCCTCGATTGAGATGGTATGGGAAATTATATTGAAATAAATATAAAGTATACATGGTGTAAATATTTATATAGATTAGGGGAATATAATGTACAAATATTCTAGACGAATGACAATTGATATATTTTTCATCCTTGTTGGTAAAACATGGAGAATCGATATTATTGGAGGATTATATATGGGATTCACATAAACCTCATCTTGTGGTTAGTAGATTTCATTGAAAAAATGAACATATTAAGTTTAATATTAGAATGAGTTGTGACTATTGGACGTAGATATACATGTACAATAATTTTAGGGATATTATTTGTGGTATCCGTATTTCTTAATTATCATTGATTCATTTATTAAGGTCCCTCATTGATTACCTTTATTGATCTAGTAATCTATTTTCACCTCATTTATATAAATTCAAATTGGGTCACACATTTTGGTCGATCATAATGTGGTTTTATCACATATTAAGAAGCTATAAAATATTTTTTAGATTTATTTCTAAATGGTTTTTGGATGTGGGTTTTAAAAATTAATTATATAAAATTTAATATAATGTGTAGTTAATGATAAAATTTGAAAAAATATTATAATGAAATCCAAGAGTGTATTGTATGTGATTTCAAAATCCATAATATATGATCAAATATACTATGTAATGGAAAATAAAACACTTTTATGGTATACTTAAAGTGTATAAGTGAATAAAATATTACCTAAATCCACACACACACACACATATATTATATATATTAGTTTATATGTTAGTCATTTCATGTGTTATGATATAACTAAATCATAGAGTCAAAAATGAATTCAAATTATTATTTTCATTAATATTTTGTTACATAATTATTTAGTGAATATATTATATCAAAAGGATTATTATAATTATATTTTATAGATTAGATACAATTCATGAGGATTCATATGCAATCATTTCGTGTATTTCATGGGTGTACCATAGTGTATGATACATGTCAATCATAGTTCTATTTATTAATTAAATCAGAAATCATGGAACTATAAGAAACCAAAGGCCTCTAGAATGTAAATATGTTAATGTACAATGATTCATGATCATTATAGATATATTTTAAAATTAAATTATGGAAATTAGTTACATGTCATATAAATAATTATATTTCTCATATATTAATGTATAGTACTAGTAATGGAGTGATGTAGATCATGTATAAGGGGGAATCCTCATACCCAAAATGAAGGTATCTAATACTCTGTCAATGACGTGTCTCTCTTCTGGATCATTTTTTTGAATTTCTACTTCTCTTGAATATATATATTAATCCTAAATCATTTCATAACCATTGTATTATTTTTAGATCCCATAAAATTTATTTGGATAATTTATAGTAACATATAGATATATTTTAGTGACAAGGATTTTGAAGTTGTTCCATTAGTGAGCTTTATTAAATATAACCAACATGATTATTTGAAGGTGAGATGTAGTTTTGTTAATAATTAATTATTATAATATTTATAATTTTAAACACATTAAGGCTCTTGTGATGTTGATTTCAATATGTTTCAACCATTTGATTTAGTTTCAACGCATACTCATAGATCCATCCAATTCATATGTAATAAACCATCCAAGTGATCCACATAAACAAAATTCTGGGGAGAATATTAAATAGGGGGAATATTAATTTTAGTTATCAAAGGTATAGATATACACAACCATATTCCATGGATATTATATAAAAGAAAATATACTAATAAAAAAGATAAAAAATTATGGAAATAAAAATTTATAATCCCTGAAGTAAAAAATACCAGTAAAATAATAAAATGTATAAGCCGTAGATTTATTCAAAGATCAATCCTAGTGATATCATGAAGAGCGTGAATTCATTGAATGGGTAGAAATTATAATATAAATAATTGGAAATCTGAATATTTTCCATAAACCCATCAAGTCAATCATCACCTAATAATGTGTTAAGTTAGTTTTTTGTTAACATTAAATTTAATTTTTTTCAAAAATAATTCATGGAGCTAGTGGGTAGGTTGGATATCGATATTACACCTTCCAAAGTAATTAAAGTGTAAATAAAACATCATTTTTTATTTATTCTTTATATGATATTTTTGTATGACTTTGTATTTGAATATATTATAATACCTACTATAAATATTTAATTTTTTTTTCTATTATCCCATGTTACGCTGCATTTTATGAAGGTGGTTACAAAATCTCACCCCCCAATATTTATCACAATTTTCTGCACCATTAAGACTCATATGGTCTAATTCAACCATTGATCTAGTTTGGGAAAATATATCATAGTTATTTATTAAACATAAGAAAATTAAACTTATTAGATGAATTAGTTGAAATTCTTTTATAATAAAATAGCATGAAAAAATTCAATTGTGTGAAATTAAGGTATTTCAAATTTCAACCTTGGGAAAAAAACATGATGGGAACCAATGAAAATTTTCAAAACAAAATTAAGTGATAAATAATAATTAAAATCTATTTATATATCCAAAATCTATATTAAATGTTATATCCTAGAATTTAAGAATATCTAGAGAGATTTTTTATAGTTCGACCCATGATAAAAAAGTTGGTTATTTAGTGCATATTTTAAAACAATTTCCATCCACTCAAAGAATTAATGAGTGAAAAATTACCAATGGAATTCAATAGAAATCAAAAAATCTCTCAATCGACTAATATTATCATTGAACTTATGGGTTTACGTGATTAATTTACTTAATTTACCAAAAGGTTACAAATAGAGAGGACACACTTTCAGTTGGATATGTTTTTAGCTAATATATAGGGTATCTCCATCTTCCCTTAATTTTTTTTATGTTATTACTTGTTCCTTATTAGATCATTTACCTTTATTTACCAAGATATTTAATGTTTAAGGGGTCTTTTTTCTATTATAATAATGTAAACAGTGGTTCTATAATAAAAATTTTGTTTATCTAATTAAAAAATATTTGTATAAGGAACATGAAATAAAATTCATTGTTGCATCTCTACAATAAAATTTAGACAGAAAATTATGAAATTTATGAATGGGTGTGTATGAAATCAAATGACGTTGATATTTTGGGATAACTAAAAATGTATGCTAACTAGTATGATTCTATATTACCGGAGTAATGGGATGATGATGTGTTTATGTCCCATTTTATTTTTTAAGAAAATTACCAGAAATCATAGTAAAGGATGACAAATGGTCTAAAGATAGATCCATATCTCTCTGGTTATGAAATAATGATTTAAAACTACATATTTGTATGAATTTTTCATATAATAAAATGATTTTTTAAAGCATAATATTTAATAGAAATATAGATCCTCTATCAGTGATGATGATGTTATGGGTGGACTAGAGATTTTATAATTATTGATATTGTTCAATAGTCCTCATCTTGACGCCATTCGTATTTTTCCTATAGAGGATGATTATGAAAACTTCCTCGAAAATATACCATACATGATTAATAATATGGAAAAACTATATCATGGATTATATTCCATATGACATGGATATAAAGAGATTGGTTAATTACCTCAATCCACACAGATCACATGGAACCTATAGATTTATAGGGTCATTCTATATAATTACTGTTCAAGATATTTTTATAGGAGGACCTCCTCCCATGATCACTTATACTAAAACATTACTTTTATTATAATGAATCACCCCAATAATTCCTTCAACCAATATTGACATATCAATATGTGTAATATTTATTTTAATATTTTTGAAAAAAACATATATTATATAATATCAAGGTATCCCCCAGTGATGATCTTCAAAGAAGAACATGAAATTTGTAATGGTATGAATATCCATGGATACATTAGACCAAGATATTATATTATGAAGGATATTCATAGTTTATTGTTCAGGAATAATATCAAAGAGTAAATTGACCATGAAAATTAATTTGATATGATAAAGTGAATTCTGAAACTAGATTTAATGAGATGGTGTCACTTATCTGAGTTGGCATGTGATTTTCACATCCAGTGTTATTCCACTACATGGTCCTCAGTTCCCCTTAAGGGAATGTGGTATGATGTATTTGGGAAATAATTCAGGATTTGATATTGTGATAAACTATACATAATACTTTTCATCATTTCATAATACATTCGTAGTAAAAATATCAATATTTCTATCTCAACAGGTGAGGTCAAACCGTTCTAATCCGGTTTCAAGATCAAAATTATGTCATATTTTTTATTCAGAGATGAAATAATCCTACTCCCAATTATTATGACCCTATATATCAGATAAATATTTGATATAATCAAAAATTATGATATGTGGATTGGTATAATGGATAGTGAGGACAAAATTAATGTCCTTATATCATGTGGGTTAATATATGGTCACCCTTTTTAATTAATTTTATAATAGGTATGTTAAAAAAAATTCACGATGAACAAACTATGGGATCCATTTTAGAAATGGGTAGCGTAGATAAGAATTTTCTATGGTCTTGTATAAAAATTTATTAAAATATTATCTAACTCAAAAATAATATTTTTGTCCATTAGAGAGAGGATAATTGAAAGGAATCATGATTTCATAATATAATTTTTATATACAAAATATTATTTTCAATAACATGACTTATTTTCAACAGAAAAATAAAAATAACATTATCTTAATAGATAATTACTCATATGAGTAATATATTAAAAATATAACTATTTAATAAGAATATATTATTCATTTAAAACTACTTTCATTTTTATAAAACAAAATAAAATTGATTCAATTGTTATTTCCAACATAATTTCTAAAAGTACTATATTTATTTCTATAATAATTTAAATCAACTAATTCTTAATTATAATATATAATATATCAATATATTAGATAATATATTTTCCTTCTCTAAAATTTAAATTTTTATGGTATAATAATAAGGACTCCTAATGCATAAAATTCCATTTTTAAGAAAAGTTGTTTGTTTCAAAAAAATTACATTCAATTAAATAAAAAAATTTAATTTCAATATAATTGTAATTAAAAATTATTAACATTAATTTTTTAATTCCTATTATATAAAAATTACATATAATGAAATTTTAGGGATTTTCCCAAAACAAGTGAATTTTATATGAATAGTGAAAAATATAGTTTTCTCAATTTTTTTTATTTCATTATTAGTATATAAGAATATAGTATAATTTTATAGAACCTATAATGTTATGAAATATTTATTCAATGAATACATGCATCCATTTTATAAGAATTATTTTATATTTAAAAAACATATGTTTATAATTTTAATACAAAATTAGTATATTTAATTTTAATATTTTTTAGTTTTTTCATATAATTAAACATAATTTTAGTAAAATTATTTTTGGGTTTATCTAAAATACAAAAAACATTTTTTTTTATTAAACTATATTCTGACATTATAATAAAAATCATTGATAAATATATCCTATAATAAATATTTAATCCTAAAAACACACTATTGTGAAGAAATTATTTTTATGTGTTATGTGAGTTTTTGTTAAAATACACATTGAAAAAATAATGAAATATTATTCCATAAAAATATATGAAAATTAAAAATTAGTAGGTTCATATTTGTTTAAAAGATTAATTTAAATTCCTTTCATTAATAACATGTCTTGGTAAAATTGGAAACCACACTCACTACCTGTTAGACATTCAAGATAAATTTATTTCAAAATATATGCCATTTTTTCCTTTTATAATACACACCTATTTTTTTATGGCTCTTATCACCATTATTTACCATAAGTCCATGATTTCCAATGATATTTCATAGAGAAATCTAAATCTCTAAATGAATGTGTTACCTCTTTCTTAATCATTTATTCTTAATATTCATCATATAAACTTATTACAACATCAATAATATAATTAAAAAATTATAATTAATACTAAATTTTGTTAAAATATTAATTTACCAATAGTTATTTATTTATATCAAACCACAATGTAATACAAAGGAACATTAACAGTGAGTATTCGCAGACTACTACATTCACAAGTTAACAAATTATTTTTATCAAAGACACCTATTATGGATGGTCATATGGATTAAATTTATGAATAAATATGTTGTATAAAATATATTTGTGATTAATTATTGAAAAAAATATATTTACATTCAATCCCTCAAATTCATTAAAAAATAATTATGTCGGCATGCGTAGTTGTGGACTACGACTCTATTATTTCTCTTTACCATTTAAAATGGATGATTATAAAAGATTAATTAATTATATAATAAAATATTTATAACAATATTTTAGTTTTGAAATAATAGACCATTACCTACATTTCATTTGTTTTATGTATTAAATGTAAATTTAATATGTACGTACGTGTGGACTACCACCTTTAGAAAATTTTTGTATTTATATTTATCAATAAATATTTTTTTTATATTAAAATTTATATTAAAATATTATTAACCAACATAATAAAATTTTATAAATTTAATTATGGTCATTTAATATTGACATTATAACTAAATCACCTCATAATCACCATTCTCAATAAATTATTGTGTGTTTATGTTTTTGTATGTTTAAAAACCAACATGAATGATGATATAAATTTCTAACATGGGTGAATATGGAAACATAATTAATTTATATATTGGATAATAACAATTAAACAAGTATTTCAATGATTTTAATAACAAAGAATCATCATAAATTTCACAATAAAAAATTAACATATCAAGTTACCTTTCATATATGGAGACAAATTTGGAATCCTATAGAATTATTTTAATTTAATGAAAATAGAATAATAATTGATATATATATATATATATATTGATATTTTGAAACATTTTTCTATATATTTGACTATTTTTTAAAACAATGTAAGAATTACAGAAAAATTGACGAACAACCCCATGAAACTAAGAGAAGATAAAAAAATATAATAAATAAATAAAATATTGAAATATATATACCTTATATTATTATACATATATATGAATAAGTTTTTTAATTAAGTTCATAAAAAACTTAATTTGGTTATCTAAGATTGTAGTAACATTTGTAGAATTAATCACAAACATGATTGGGGTTTACTATCTCAAATTTTCACCAATTCAGGCATATTAATTATTATACAGAATATAATATTGGGAATCATGTATCTATAACCATAATAATATTTATTATCATTATTATATTATATTTAATTATGTATAATATTCTATTTGATTTTTTCTCTCTTGTGGGGATTTTAATAATAAATAATAAATATATAAGTATTTGTGATGGCTTGATTTTATTCCATTGAGTTTCAAAAATTCTTACTAAACTCTATTTATCAATACATGAAATACTATAACTTATGAATATTTTTTAGTTCATTTTACATTTATCTATTCTAACCATTTTCCCTATAAAATTGTTGTCAAATTAATATTATAAAAATGATTATGTTACTTAAAATGAGGTTTCTGGTATGAATTCATATTTCTTAAAACTAACTAGTTGTTATAATAAGTTTAAATTTAATATTATGTATATGAAGCCAAATTTTTAAATTATATTATTAATTCCCTTACATTCATGGTACTATAGGTTTAGATTCAATCACTTTCCTCTTTATGGGTATTTATTTATATGTCAATTGATCCTTAAGGTTTCCCTTCCCAATCACATTTAAAAATAAAGATATCACAAATGTTTTGACCCATTTGGGAAATTTTTATAGAAAATAATTCTAATATGAATAACATTTTATTCCCCTCTGGTTAACCTTAGAGGTCATTATTTTACCATTCATAGGATTCAGAATGAAATTTATATAATAATTTAATGAAATATTATTTTCAAAATATATTTTATTTATGAATATGAAAATGAGAATTTATTTTAATTATAATATGTTATATTTTACTTAAAATTTTTTGGATATCCCTATAATTTTTATTCCAAAATAAAAATATTTTATTTTTAACCTACATTAAAATTCATTTTATATGTTTTAAATCAAGATGTTTTTATCATTTTATATAGAGGTAATTTTTTTAAAAACAAACTCTTATAGTATTTTTGTGTGAACATATATATTCCTTCACATTATCATTTTAAACGATACATTCTCTTTCATTTTTCAGGGTTTAATAAAATATACAATATTCATTAATTTATTTATTAAATTGATTCTTAAAGATGAAGAATATATATTATTTTCAATTTGATTTTTCAAATACTTCTAAAAATATTTTATCAATTAATAAATTTTCCTTTAACATTTATTATTCTCGATTGTGGAAATTATATAAATTTTATCATCCATTTTCATTCATTGGATTTCTTATATAATGTTATATTATATTATATTCATGGTTCATGACTACTATTTTATCAACTAAACACCCATTGTGAATAGGAAAACCTAATATTTAAATTCCTTTCCATTTTGAATACAATAAATTAAATTTCATTTTAGAATGTTTTTATGAAGATTCCATAAATCAAATTATTGATAAATTTTTTAATTGACATTATATATGTTCTAAATACAATAATACCCATTTTATTTATTGGATGTTTTTTACAAAGACATTTACGGAATATATTTTGATACCCATTTATTTTTCATGGGATTATCTTTTTATTACATTGAATGATGTTTTTTATTTGATTCCATTTGAGAAGATTAAAAAAAATTCATTCCATGGGGTTTTTATGATATAAATAGTAAATTATTTTCATTTCAATCTATTATGAAGTACATTTTATTTCCATGGATTCATTAAGATGATATAAGTGAATGTTTTTCATATGGGAAGAATATATATGGATGATGATGGGTGGTGTCCTATTTGAACCTCTAATAAATTTATTTATATTTACATCCCATTATATAGCCAGACATGTACACATTGAATTTTTTCTCACAGGTGTGGTAATAGTGATCCTTCTCAAATTTTGTGGGGTTGATATAATTTTATTTTTCACATAGGCATGATCATAATGAGTTTACTCAAACTTTTTTTGTATTCTTATTTTTTATTGTTTTATTCATATTCTCATTACTATGTAATTATTTCATGGATCATAATTATTGAGTTATGTGTCCTAAGAATTTTGAGTCAAATATTCTGTTATACCAATAACATATTCTAAGATTTATGATCAATACTATGTGTGGTATAAATTTATTATGTCTCTATATTATACCAATTTCTTCATCATATTGTCACTAATGATATTTGATTGTTATCACTTTAATTTATCTTTACTAAGCATCTGACATGACCTCTTTCATATTTTCCATTTCCATGGGATGTAAAGAATATTGATATGTATAATGTGTTTAGAGGGGTATCTTGTGTGAAAGATTATTGGGAGATGTTTAAGGACTATTATGGAATTTGTAGTTCCTTATATCGTGGATTAAATTTTCATTTTATAAAAGGAACATGGGTTATAACAATTAAATATATTTATTAATTATCAAAAAATCTAATCCATAAATGGTACTTTGGTTGTAAATTATTCATAATTATTTAATTATGAATGATTATCAAATAAAATGTATATAATTTAAGGTTTTCTAAACCAAATCCATGAGTATGGATCTAGGGTGACTTAGTTTCATTCATAGGAGGGATCAAATAATATTTTAGGTCAATATTTTTTTGTTGAAGATAAATTAATATTTATAATGTTCATTAATAAATTACAGGTTAAGGTTGATCACAATTTAAATGGAATTGATAAAAACATTTATTTAGTCATAATGAATATTTTATGTTGTTTTTGTTAGAGTTAGTTATATATAATAGAATTTAATTTAATTTTATAATTTTTTTCTTATTAATGATTTTACTTATTATATAATATTGGTTTGTAGACATGAAGTTTTAATTTTATAGTTTTTAGTTTATAAATATATCACACTAAGCGGTCATCAAAGTTCCCATATATGATTACGAAAAGGAGGTAGCACAACATAATACATTTTTATTGTTCTATGACTGGATTATATTTTTTAATGGGATATTTAAAACATAGGCTCTTATATATAGGTGGATTATAAGATATCCAAACAACTTCTCTTGGTGTTATCCCAAGGTAATTCCCCTGATAAAAGATTATGAGAAAATACTCATCAATAGGAAATGCAATTTTTCATGTCTCAATTGATGTTCCTAACCAAAGGCATGGGTATAGAACCTTCGACTCTAATATTATTATTAATGGGTATGAAGACTTCAATTAATTTATGTATTGATGAAAATAGTGATGATATATAATGGTGATGAGTTTGGATACTTTGGGGGCATCTTCAGTGAAATTACATTTATATATAATGTGAGAGAAGATTATTACACTCTTTCCATTGAATTAAGTTTAAATCTTAGTCCCTTTTATGGAAATGGAACAACTGAGATAAATACATGCCCATTTTTGGTGATATCATTTTTTGAATGAAAAAAGCGACATAAAGAATATAGATTGATGTGATATTCAAGAAACCTTATTGTTCTAAGACATTGTGGTAATTGGAGAATTTTACATGATATCCATCATATCATTACCACACTAAAGGGATGATATTGGTGTGTCATTAATATCATTATCCATTGTATCATTGGTGCATTTTTATATGATAACAATGGACTTTAGGTTGTTATTTCTAATGCTACAGAGAATTTGTCCTAGTGGGTCAAAGAAAAATATTATATAAAATCTCAAAAGAATTAAATTATTTAACTTAACATGTTAAAATAAATAATATTTATTCTTCTCTAGTTGAACAATATGATTTAATCAAAAGTTATTCAGAACAACAAGCAAATATAATATTAATAATAAAAAATATTTATATCATGGTTTGTAAAATATAATATTTATAATATTTATCAATGAATAATGTTGTGAATTTTTTATTAAATTAGTTTCCATTATTTAAGGATTTGTAAATTTCAAAGTGGAAAAGTGGACCATGATTATTGGTCCCATTATAAATGGAAAATTGAAATTTATTTATATTATTTGCAATATCATGCTGCACCTCATTGGCTTGATAAGGTGGAAGGAGATTAATTTACGTTATGCGACATCCCCAAGGCGCCAGATGATGGAAATTAATTTGAATAGCTTCATTACATATGGGGGTTGATTTACCCTTTTAAATAAAACAAAAAACCAAACACATCTTAATAAGTTACAACATGATGAAAGATAACACACACAAAACAATTAAAAGTAAAACAATTTTCATCAATACAAATTACCAATATTAACACTGTGGAATTCTACAAAACATCAAAGTAAAGAGAAGATGATAAAGACAAAATAATCCAAGATGACCACATAACTATAAAGATTCAACATACTCTATGCTCTAATCTCTACAAAACCTTCCAAGTATCCCTAAGAACTTCTATAAATGTGTGATAATTTACCTTTTCCCAGGTCTCGGTAAAAAACATTTACAAAAGCTCTAATGTTCAAAATAAAGGTGTGAGTAATGAAACTTAGTATACTTTCTCCAAGTGACTTCCATACTCACGCCACTATGAGAGAAAAAGTTAGCACAATCATATAAAATAATTTAAATACAATAATTTATATAACACAATTTCTAAAACACATTTTATAAAAATATAATCAAGAACAATGTTAATCAGTTTTCCATTAAAATACATCATTCTAAATAAATAACCAAAAATAATTTAAATCATTTCCCACATTCTATTTTGGTATAACCCTTTCATTCCACATATCCATAAATCCATCCATGCGTGCAATCTAGACCTCCCTATACTCATGATTGGTGAGTCATCCCTTCACTAAGATTTCACATTATGAAACATTTGAAGGGGGAGAGAACAAACCATTATCCATCCCACTAATGATGGGGAAAACTCTTTACCCTTAACCTTCCCAAATTCGCATGAACACACAAAACATTTATGACAAAAACAATGCCAGAAAACCCCCTTTTAACCATATCATATAAACCATCCTTTTATTTAAAACCTTTCAAACAACCAATTCAATAAAACTATCCATTTATTGATTTATTTTCCATTTTTTAAAACTAAACAATTATTTTATAATAAAAATTTTAAAATGAAGTCATTACCTTAACTTCCCTTAAAAATTATGAATTTTCATAATTATATAAACCGTAACCAAGTAGGGATTACAAAAAAATTCACATCTATTTCACAACCAATTTAAATCAAAATAATAAACTTTAAACTAATCCTTCAGGTTAAAAATAGTATGAGTTGAGATAGAATCCACCTACTTGGTATTTTATAGTAAAAAATGATGAACGACATGACTCTCCAATGAAAACTAGAAAAACCATTTTTTAACTCCAAAAATGCACCTTAGATCTATTCATATATCATTAGAAAGACCAAATCGCATCATATTTTTCCTCACCTATCTTAGATAAATCCAAAGAATACATCGATCTAAGAAACTGATAGAGATAGAGAAGTAGATCTAAGAAAAAATTCCATGAATGAACATGAACAAAGACTTAACATGAGGAATCGAATTCAAATCACTAAGTGAAGCATTTGGATTACCTTTGGTGTCATGACCCGCCCTCGAGGCCCGTGCCGTGACTAACCCAATCCCGCCTTCCTTAGGCCAGGGGATGGCGACTAGCACCAAGGCGTAAATCCCAACAAAAAGGGAAGGCATTACCTTTGAAAAGTAAACAAGCACCACAGAGTAAGAAAGCGGAAAAGTAAACACTAATTAAGAACAGAGTACAACTGAAAGTGCGGAAAAGTAAATGGGCCAGTATACAAACCCAAACTGAAAGTAAAGTACAACTCGAAAGGGAAAATATCAACTGTAATGTAAAATCCGCTACACCGAGCTGTCCACTGGAAATCCCACCTGAAGGGTGGGTACAGATAGCTCCTCTGCTCCTCGGGTTCCACCGTCCGCTCCGGGCACGTCCCGCCCAGTGGTCCACCTCCAGGTACCATTCTGCTCTCCAAGCCTCAGCCACGATCAACGATGTCCATCGTCTGAAACCAACACAACGTAGTGCGGGCATAGCCCATGCATGGGTGAGTATAAGCTACTCAGTAGGGACCCCGAGACCCCTGAAGGTCTCCCAAAATCCACAGAGGATAAACCACAAAGGAAGATATAATCACGGTGTAAAATTAGACACTGCTTAGGTATATGCCCATACATATACCTAAGTCATCAATTCCAATACGCTCCAACCTCCGAGCCCAAGTACAACTCAGTCCAGACAGGAAAGTATACGTATTCCACACAGGAAAACAAAACAAAATCCAAACTAGATAGCACAACACAATCCACACTGGAAAGCAACAGGATTCAGCTCTCACAGGTATACTTCTTCGAAAGACGATAAAGATGATCTCTGATCTATCTAAGTCGTCGGACCCACAAAGGATCGATAGGTAACTAACCCCCGCAATGACCCACACAAGATCGGGCCCACACAGGACCTGTAGGCGCTGGTTCACACAGGACCGCTGAGCGCAGACCCACACAGGCTCAGGCCCACACAGGACCTGTAGCACTGATCCACGTAGGATCGCTGAGTGCTGTAGTCGTCTTCGTCGAATCCACTAAGGATCTCTGTACTGTCGTCGTCGCAGTCACAGTAGCATTAGCAGTAGCAGTATCAGTCACAGTCGCAGTCGCAGCTAGCTCTAGGGTTCTCGCACACAGCAAGCTCGTTCGGGAGGGTCCGCTCCACGAGCCGAGAGGCTGATACATCAACTGTCACATAGCCCAGAGTTGATGTATCCAAAAGTTCCGTATCGTCAACAGGAACTCAACGCAACAGACGGCGCGTCGATCGGACGCCCGGTCTGAGAGTTATTGGCTTTTTCATCCCAGGGGCCCGGTTGGTTTTTAAGGCAAAACCAACCCGACCGTACTACACCAGCGTCTAAACCTCGGGTGGAGTATGCCAAAAAATACGTCTCACTAAGAGGAACTCAACAAAGCTGACAGCACGTCAATCAGACGTCAGTAGCTCAGGATATGAGTGTTTCCGCTCCGAGGGCCTGGTTAGTTTCGTGTACGAACCAACCCGGCCGAACTCAAAGTATTCCGAAACTTTGAGTGTGATATACTGAATTGACCGTCTCGATCCAAGGATCGCATCGCCGTTGACAGATCGTCAATCGGAGGTCCGTAGCTCATGTTATGGGATAAAGACCGAAGTTGATTCGAAAACGGGGGGTCCGGGTCCGGGCCGACCCGGCACGACCCCCCCTTGGGTCGACCCGACCCGGGTCCGACCCGGCCCGGCCGGCGGCGCAGCCCGGCACGGCGGCGCGGTCTTGCGCGGTGGCACGGCCGGGGCGCCGCTCGGGTGCTACGCGCGGGGGGCAAGGCCCCCGCCCTTCCTGCTGGCGGTGCGGCTGGATGCCGCGCCTTAGATCAAACGGCCCCCCTCGTGGGGGCCTGGATTTGAGAAAAACGGGGGGGCGATGCCCCCCCCCCCCCTTTGTGAAACCGCCCCCCCCCCCCCCATTATGGGGGGCCAATTTAACCGCCCGGGGGAATTTAATTCCCCCGGTTTTGCACCGACCCGGCCGGCCCGACCTGGCCGGCCGACTTCTTCTCAACAGGACCGGCATGGGACGATCCTCTTCCATTTTGCGGCACCGGCGGCCCGGATGGCCGTCGGTCATCACGTTCCGCTGCGGCCCGGAACTGGCCGCGGCCTTCGTCATCCGGCACGGTGCGATGACACCATGCCCTTCCGCCGCGGCCCTGCTCCGGCTGCGGCGCCTTCGGTTTCCTTCGATGCGGCACGATGGCGTCGCGTTCATGATGAATCTTTCCACGGCGCGGTGCGACGACGCCACGCAATAATTGTCGAATGATCCCCGCGTGGTGCGACAGCACCACGCCATCTCGTTTCATCTGCAAGGAAAAAAAATAATCAAGAACAAAGGAGGGGGGATTCGGCCGTGTTTGTGCGGTCCGACCCCCCTCTCGTTAGATGATAACACTTCAAAATTTATCCTCAAGATTGTCATGCTAGAACCAAGAATGAGAATAAATAAATAATCAACAACAAACCCCTACCTCAGCTTCAAGAACGATGTTCGTCAACGACCCGCGGAAGACGAGCGTCGCGGTGGTCGGCGTCGCGGAAAAAAGGACGTCGATGTCGTGAAGCGAGGATTCGAAGCTCTATGACGGCGATTTCGTTGAGGGAAACCGTCACAGAAGAGATGACGCGGAAGGAGACGTCGTCGGTGTCACGGGTATGACGTCGCGGAAGATGGTTCCCGAGAACGTGGCGTTCTTCGTCGATGTCCGAATGTTCTTCGCGTTCTTCGTCAAAGTTTGAAGAAGATGGAGAGAATTCTTCAAACCTCTCAAGGTGGCTAGAGAATTCTAACCCAAATAAAATAAGCTGAGGACTTATTTTATTTACACAACCAAACCATTTTGAAATTCAAAGTTTTGAAAATAAACCACTCAACCCATTTATTAACCAAAGTTGTCAAGTTAATTAAAGAGGGGTTATTGGGAGTTTAAAAAGAGAAGGTGAAGAGTTATGCTTCGTGTGAGACCCACCACACTTAATCCTCCCAAGGGAGGTTAAGTGGATGTGGGTCCCACATCTAACTCTCTTTGGGAGAAGTTAACCAACAAGTTAAAATAAAATTTGTATTCCACAATTTTATTTAACTTATTCTAAATTCCCAATAACTAACTCTCAACCCACAATAAACGCAACCTCGGAAAAGGTCTCCTTAAGTGAATATCGGCGCTGCGAGTTTATCGGTGCCCTCAGAATTTGATTCCGGGAACCGGTTCAAAAGTTAGAAATTCCCGCTCGTTCGTTCACTGAACGTACCCGAGCCAAACTTCAGAAAATGATTTCGGGCACTCCGGGCCTCGGAATCAGGTGCCGTTAGAAACCGCGCTCTTGTAAAATTCCAATGAAAATTAAGAAAAAATTTTCCTTGAATTTTACGGGTCTTTAAATTACTCCACCCTCAGGGATTAACGTCTTCGTAAAGATACATCAAAAACTAGGGAAACAAATGAGGGTACTGAGCATGCATCTGAGCCTCCCGCTCCCATGTGCTCTCCTGGAGGTTCCCGTGCTTCCATCTGATGCGCACTAGAGGAATTGACCGTCCACGCAGGACCCGCTCCTGTCGATCCTCGATCTCCACCGGGACCTCTGTAAAAGTCTCCCCATCGTCAACGTCAAGATCCCCATGGTCAATGATGTGCGTCGGGTCGTGCACGTATCTCCTCAGCTGAGACACGTGGAAGACGTTGTGCACCCGGTGCAACTGAGTTGGTAGAGCCAAGCGATAAGCCACCTCGCCAATCCTGCTGAGGACCTGGAAGGGTCCGATGAAGCACGGAGATAACTTGCCTCCTCGGCCAAATCTCTGTATACCACGTCCAGGTGAGACCCGCAAGAAGACGTGGTCGCCATCCTCAAACCCTAGTGGCCTCCGCCTCCTGTCAGCGTATGACTTCTGCCGGCTCTGAGCTGTCCTCATCCGCTCCTGGATGACCTGGACCTTCACTGTCGTGGCCTGGACCATCTCCGGTCCCACAAGTGTTGACTCCCCAAGGTCTGTCCAGCACAAAGTAGATCTACAAGGTCGGCTGTACAACACCTCGTACGGTGCCATCCCAATGGTGGAGTGGTAGCTGTTGTTGTATGCAAACTCCACCAAGGGTAGGTGGTCCTCCCAGATATGACCAAAGTCGAGGACACATGCGTGGAGCATGTCCTCAAGAGTCTGAATGGTTTTCTCCGTCTGACCATCCGCCTGAGGGTGAAAGGCTGTGCTCAGACGTAGCTGCGTCCCGAACGCCTCCTGTATCCCCTTCCAAAGCCGGGAAGTAAAGCGAGCATCTCGATCGGAGACGATAGATGATGGAACACCGTGGAGCCGCACAATTTCCTGAACGTAGAGACGTCCCAAGCTCTCCACTGAGCCCTGCTCTCTGATGGGTAAGAATTGTACCGACTTGGTGATTCGGTCAAAAATCACCCAGATGGAGTCGTGACCTCTGGAAGTGTGTGGAAGTCCAGTCACGAAGTCCATAGATATCCCATCCCACTTCCACTCTGGGACCTCCAAGGTTTGTACCAAGCCTGCTGGTACCTGATGCTCTGCCTTCACCTACTGGCAGGTGAGGCATCGAGAAACGAAATCTGCTACAACCTTCTTCATGCCCGGCCACCAGTGCTGTCGTCTGAGATCCTGGTACATCTTCGCCACTTCAGGATGTACCGCCAAAGCAGAAGTGTGAAACTCTCTCAGCACCTCCTCTCACAAAGAGACTGGTACCATGGTACGTCCTCTGAAAAGGATGTCGTCCTCTACTCCAAGGGAGAAACCATCAGGTGCCTGTCCCAAGGATATCAGAGCACGCCGTGTCTCACAGTCAGCGTCCTCACGCTGTGCCTCTCTGACCCGCTGCAGTAGTGGAGGGGTGACTGTGAGAGACTGGAGGAAGGCTGCTCCATCTCTATCCACGAAGGATATCTGCAAAGAGGCTAGCTACTCTGTCACCTCCCCAATTAGCTGAATGCATGTCCTCCTGCTGAGGGCATCGGCTACTACGTTCCCCTTCCCAGGAGTATAGACTATCTCAAAGTCATAGTCCTGGAGGAACTCAAGCCATCGCCGTTGTCTTAGGTTAAGGCCTTCTGCGAGAAGATATACATGAGACTCTGATGATCAGAAAAGACTGTAAAGCGCTCGCCCATCAGGTAGTGTCGCCATGTCTTTAGAGCGAAGACCACTGCTGCTAACTCCAGGTCATGGGTAGCGTAGTTCTGCTCATGTGGCCTCAACTGACGTGATCCATAGGCGATCACTGCCCTCTCCTGCATCAAAAAACATCTGAGTCCGGTCCCTGATGCATCGCAGTAGACTACATACCCTACTCCCTCCTCAGGAAACCTCAAGATAGGTGCGCTGGTCAATCTCTATCTCAGCTCCAAGAAGCTATGCTGACATCTTTCGGACCACACGAAGGTTTTCCCCTTCTTCGTCAAAGCCGTGAGTGGTGCCGCAACTCTAGAGAAGTCTGGAACAAATCTCCGATAGTATCCAGCTAGTCCCAAGAAACTCCGAACCTCAGTCACGCTCCTGGGTGGCTCCCATGCAAACACAACCTCGATCTTCGTAGGATCCACTGCAACTCCCGCCTCAGAGATAACGTGTCCCAAGAAGTGGACCTCACGTTTCCAGAACTGGTACTTCGAGAGCTTACCATAAAGCCGGTTCTCTCGGAGTGTGTCTAGTACAACTCTCAAGTGATAGGCGTGCTCCTCCTTAGTCGTGGAGTAAATCAGAATGTTGTCGATGAAGACCACGTCAAATCGATCGAGGTATGGCTGAATGATCCTGTTCATGAGGGCCATGAACACTGCTGATGCATTGGTTACGCAGAAAGGCATAACCAAGAACTCATAGTGGCCATACCGACATCTGAAGGCCTTCTTCTGCACATCCTCGTCTCTGACTCTGAGCTGATGATAGCTTAACCTGAGGTCTATCTTTGAGAACCATCGTGCTCCCTTGAGCTGATAAAATAGGTCATCAATCCTCGGTAGTGGATACTTGTTCCTCACTGTCACCTGGTTCAGGCGACGATAGTCAACACAAAGTCGCAAGCTCCCGTCTTCCTTCTTGGCGAACAATATCAGGGAAGCCCAGGGTGAAACACTGGGTCGGATGAACCCCTTTCCCTGCAAGTCCTCCAACTATACTCGTAGCTCTAGAAGCTCGGCAGGGGCCATCCGATATGCTGGAGTTGATATCGGGGCAGTCTCGGGGTACAGGTCAATATAAAAGTCTACCTCTTTGCGAGGAGGTAGCCCTGGAACATCGTCGGGAAAAACGTCCGCAAACTGATCCACCACTGCAGGAAAACCAGGACTCTGCACGTCAACTGCTCCAAGGATGAGGCAAGCCAACTGATGAGTGATGGGCTGTCCTCTCCTCTGCGGAAGTCCATCCTGTGCTGCAAGGCTCCCTTCTCGCCGGTGAAGGTGAACCTGCTCCCGTCGGTGTGTACACATCACACCTTGCGCCTAAAACAGTCAATCTGCGCTTGGACCGTAGATAGCCAATCCATGCCCAAGATGACGTCGTAAGGCCTTGACGCTGCTACAAGAAAATCCCAGCCGAAGCTCTCGCCTCCTAGAGTAAGCTCACACTACCGGAACCAGTGCGTAATCATCGAGTCTGCTCCCGTAGGAGTCTCTAGCCGTAAGGATTGAGTCAACGGATCTGTCGGAATCTCCGAGCTCCGAACAAGGGCAGCGGATATTAAAGAGTGACTCGCTCTTGTGTCTATAAGTACTACAGCAAAGGTGGAATAGACACAGATAGTACCTCGAATCATCTCGGGTGTTCCGTGGTCGTAGGCCTCTACTGCCTGGAGCTGTGCCTGTCTCTTCCAGCCAGCTCCCTGTGGTCGGGGTGGACCTCCTGGTGGAGGTGGTGGCAGAGACTCAAAGCGTCGCCCACCACCTACTGCTCGGCCCGCTCCTCTGCCTCATCTGCCTCCTCCCTACAGACCGCCATGGTCAACCCTCTACCTCTGCCTCTGTGGTCCCTCAACCGTCTGCTGCTCCTCGGCACGACGGGTTGGGCAGTCACGAGCCATGTGGCCCTGCCCGCCGCACGAGTAGCACTCTCTGCCTCTCGAAAGACTGGCTCCGCGCTATGTGCCCCGCACTGCTGAGCTAGTGTCCTGAGGTCATATTCCTAAAGGTCTGGTCTTCCTAGACCCTTGAGTCATTTGTCGACTGCCTGCCGTAGAAGACTCTGCCACGTTCCGCCCTGCGGTGGGTCTCGGCGCTGGTGTAGACTCAGCAAAGAAGCTCTCGATCAAAAGGGCCCGCTCCAGTACTCTCGTCTGAGTCGGTATGCTGAGGGAGATCAGCGATGCCCTGATCTCGTGTCTCAAACCCGGCTCGAAGGTCCGGGCCCGGAAGAATGGGTCTCGTACCATGTCGGTCGAGTAGTGCGAGAGATCAGTAAATCTCGCCGAGTACTGAGCGACCTTCATGCTGCCCTGCCGCAGCTGAAGAAGCTCCTGGATACGCACCGCACGAAGGGTGGTTGGGGCTAACTCTGAGAGGAAGAGGCTCTCAAAGTATGTCCAAAGAAGAGATGCCTCATCGTGCACCTGGAGCATCATGCTCCACCATCGTCCTGCTGCTGCGTGTAGTAGGCTCGCAGCGAGGATCACCATGAGGTCTGTAGGTGTCCTCACTAGCCTAAAAACTCGTTCCACTGCCTCCAGCCAATCCTCTGCTTCCTGGGGGTCCGTATCCCCACAGAACCTAGGCGGTCGCTAGAACTGGAACTCGTGCAGAGCTCCAAGGCGACGTACATCGTCAGCGGCTGGTGCTGGAAGAATCGGTGGCTCGGCGGGTAGAGCTACCGCCGGTGCCACTGCCTACAAAGGGCCCTGCACCGAGGCCTCATCGCTCGGTGGGCTGTCATCACGCTCGACTCTCGGAACCCTAGCTGGCTGCTGTCGTGGGGCCATCCTGAAAAGGAAACAGGTGCGCCACGGTCAGAACAATATACCTGGTGAGCTGGTGTCAGTAATCACAAATAAAACATTGAAACACACACACAATCAATGTTTTCGTGCATTAAGTCGGAAATCAGTAGTCAGGGTCCTGGTGTACGGATACGTCGGCCGCCGCACCAACACTGGACTCCCTGGACTGATAACCACACTCAATACGCTAAACATTATTTATTCACATAGAAAAGATCAGAGTTCGCGGTAGAACCGAACTCCTCTGATACCAATTTGTCACGACCCGCCCTCAGGGCTCGTGCCGTGACTACCCCAAGCCCGCCTTCCTTAGGCCAGAGGCTGGCGACTAGCACCAAGGCGTAAATCCCAACAAAAAGGGAAGGCATTGCCTTTGAAAAGTAAACAATAACCACAGAGTAAGCAAGAAGAAAAGTAAACACTAAGTAAGAACAGAGTACAACTGAAAGTTCGGATAAGTAAATGGGCCAGTATACAAACCCAAACTGAAAGTAAAGTACAACTCGAAAGGGAAAACAACAACTGTAAAGTAAAAGCCGCTACACCGAGCTATCCACTGGAAATCCCACCTAAATGGTGGGTACAGATAGCTCCTATTCTCATCGGGTTCCGCCGTCCGCTCCGGGCACGTCCCGCCCAGTGGTCCACCTCCAGGTACCGTTCTGGTCTGCAAGCCTCAGCCACGATCAACGTTGTCCGTCGTCTGCAACCAACACAACGTAGTGCGGGCATAGCCCGTGCAGGGGTGAGTATAAGCTACCCAGTAGGGACCCCGAGACCCCTGAAGGTCTCCCAAAATCCACAAAGGATAAACCACAAAGGAAGATACAATCACGATGTAACATCCGACACTGCTTAGGTATATGCCCATACATGTACCTAAGTCATCAATTCCAATACGCTCCAACCTCCGAGCCCAAGTACAAATCAGTCCACACAGGAAAGTATACGTATTCCACACAGGAAAGCAAAACGAAATCCACACAGGATAGCACAACACAATCCACACAGGAAAGCAACAGGATTCAGCTTTCACAGGTATACTTCTTCGAAAGACGATAACGATGATCTCTGATCCATCTAAGCCGTCGGACCCACGAAGGATCGATAGGTAACTAACCCCCGCAATGACCCACACAAGATCGGGCCCACACAGGACCTGTAGGCGCTAGTTCACACCGGACCGCTGAGCGCAGACCCACACAGGATCGGGCCCACAAAGGACCTGTAGCACTGATCCACGTAGGATCGCTGGGTGCTGTAGTCGTCGTCTTCGAATCCACTAAGGATCTCTGTACTGTCGCCATCGCAGTCACAGTAGCAGTAGCAGTAGCAGTAGCAGTCACAGTCGCAGTCGCAGCCAGCTCTAGGGTTCCCGCACACAGTAAGCTCGTTCGGGAGGGTCCGCTCCACGAGCCGAGAGGCTGATACATCAACTGTCGCATAGCCCAGAGTTGATGTATCCAAAAGTTCTGTATCGTCAACAGGAACTCAACGCAACAGACGGCGCGTCGATCGGACGCCCGGTCTGAGAGTTATTGGCTTTTTCATCCTAGGGGCCCAGTTGGTTTTTAATGAAAAACCAACCCGACCGTACTCCACCTGCGTCCAAACCTCGGGCGGAGTATGTCAAAGGATCCGTCTCACTAAGAGGAACTCAACAAAGCTGACGGCATGCCAATCGGACGTCCGTAGATTAAGATATGAGTGTTTCCGCTCCGAGGGCCCGGTTGGTTTCGTGTACGAACCAACCCGGCCGAACTCAAAGTATTCCAAAACTTTCAGTGTGATATACCTAATCGACCGTCTCGATCCAAGGATCACATCGCCGCTGACGGTTCGTCAATCAGAGGTCAGTAGCTCATGTTATGGGCAAAAGACCGAAGTCGATTCGAAAACGGGGGGTCCGGGTCCGGGCCGACCCGGCCCGACCCCCCCCCATTGGGTTGGCGTGGTCCGGCACGGTGGCGCGAACCGGCACGGCGGCGCGGTCCGGCATGGCGTCGTGGCCGGGGCGCCACTCGGGTGCTGTGCGCGGGGGGCAAGGCCCCCGCCCTTCCTGCTGGCGGCGCGGCTGGATGTCGCGCCTTGGATCTAACGGCTCCCCTCGTGGGGGCCTGCCATTGAGAAAAACGGGGGGGGCCCTGCCCCCCCTTTCTGAAACCCCCCCCCCCCCCATTATGGGGGGCCAATTTAACCGCCCGGGGGAATTTCATTCCCCCGGTTTTGCACTGTCCCGGCCTGCCTGACCTGGCCGGCCGACTTCTTCTCAACAGGACCGGCATGGGCCGGTCCTCTTCAATTTTCCGGCACCGGTGGCCTGGCTGGCCGCCGGTCATCACGTTCTGCCGCGGCCCGGAACCGGACGCGGCCTTCATCGTCTGACACGGTGCGACGACATCGTGCCCTTCCGCCGTGGCCCCGCTCCGGCCGCGGCGCCTTCGGTTTCCTTCGACGCGGCGCAACGGCATCGCGTTCATGATAAATCTTTCCACGGCATGGCGCGATGGCACTGCGCAATAATTGTCGAATGATCCCCGCATGGTGCGACGGCACCACGCCATCTCGTTTCATCCGCAAGGAAAAATAATAACCAAGAACAAAGGAGGGGGGATTCAGCCGTGTTTGTGTGGTCCGACCCACCTCTCGTTAGATGATAACACTTAAACATTTATCCTCAAGATTGTCATCTTAGAACCAAGAACGAGAATAAATAAATAATCAACAACAAACCCCTACCTCAGCTTCACGAACGATGTTCGTCAACGTCCCGTGGAAGACGAGCGTCGCGGTGGTCGGCGTCGCGGAAAAAGTATGTCGATGTCGTGAAGCGAGGATTCAAAGCTCTTTGACGGCAATTTCGTTGAGGGAAACCATCTCGGAAGAGATGATGCAAAAGGAGACGTCGTCGGTGTCGTGGGTATGACGTCGCGGAAGACGGTTCCTGAGAACGTGGCGTTCTTCATCGATGTCCGAATGTTCTCCGCGTTCTTTGTCAAAGTTTGAAGAAGATGGAGAGAATTCTTCAAACCTCTCAAGGTGGCTAGAGAATTCTAACCCAAATAAAATAAGGTAAGGACTTATTTTATTTACACAACCAAACCATTTTGAAATTCAAAGGTTTGAAAATAAACAACTCAACCCATTTATTAACCAAAGTTGTCAAGTTAATTAAAGAGGGGTTATTGGGTGTTTAAAAAGAGAAGGTGAAGAGTTATGCTTCGTGTGGGCCCCACCACACTTAATCCTCCCAAGGGAAGTTAAGTGGATGTGGGTCCCACCTTTAACTCCCTTTGGGAGAAGTTAACCAACAAGTTGAAATAAAATTTGTTTTCCATAATTTTATTTAACTTATTCTAAATTCCCAAAAACTAACTCTCAACCCGCAATAAACGCAACCTCGGAAAAGGTCTCCTTAAGCGAATATCGGCGCTGCGAGTTCATCGATGCCCTCGGAATTTGATTCCGGGCACCGGTTCAAAAGTTATAAATTCCCGCTCGTTCGTCCACTGAACGTACCCGAGCCAATCTTTGGAAAATGATTCCGGGCACTCCGGGCCTCGGAATCAGGTGACGTCAGAAACCGTGCTCTTGTAAAATTCCAAAGAAAATTAAGAAAAAAATTTCCTTGAATTTTACGGGTCTTTACATTACTCCCACCTCAGGGCTTTACGTCCCCGTAAAGATACATCAAAAACTAGGGAAACATATAAGGGTACTGAGAACGCATCTAAGCCTCCCGCTCCCATGTGCTCTCCTGGAGGTTCCCGTGCTGCCATCTGATGCTCACTAGAGGAATCGACCGTCCATGCAGGACCCGCTCTTGTCGATCCTCGATCTCCACCGGGACCTCCGTAAAAGTCGCCCCATCGTCAACGTCAAGATCCCCATGGTCAATGATGTGCATCGGGTCATGCACGTATCTCCTCAGCTGAGACACGTGGAAGACGTAGTGCACCCGGTGCAACTGAGGTGGTAGAGCCAGGCGATAAGCCACCTCGCCAATCCTGCTGAGGACCTGGAAGGGTCCGATGAAGCGTGGAGATAACATTCCACCTTGGCCAAATCTTTGTATACCACGTCGAGGTGAGAACCGCAAGAAGACGTGGTCGCCATCCTCGAACTCTAGTGGCCTCTGCCTCCTGTCGGCGTATGACTTCTGCCGGCTCTGAGCTGTCCTCATCCGCTCCTGGATGACGTGGACCTTCTCTGTCGTGGCCTGGACAATCTCTGGTCCCACAAGTGCTGACTCCCCAGGGTCTGTCCAGCACAAAGGAGATCTACAAGGTCGGTCGTTCAACGCCTCGTACGGTGCCATCCCGATGGTGGAGTGGTAGCTGTTGTTGTATGCAAACTCCACCAAGGGTAGGTGGTCCTCCCAGCTATGACCAAAGTTGAGGACACATGCGCGGAGCATGTCCTCGAGAGTCTGAATGGTCCTCTCCGTTTGACCATCCGTCTGAGGGTGAAAGGCTGTGCTCAGACGTAGTTGCGTCCCGAACGCCTCCTGTAACCCCTTCCAAAGCCGGGAATTAAAGAGAGAATCTTGATCGGAGACGATAGATGATGGAACACCGTGGATCCGCACAATCTCCTGAACGTAGATACGTCCCAAACTCTCCACTGAGCCTTGCTCTCTGATGGGTAAGAAGTGTGCCGACTTGGTGAGTCGGTTAACAATAACCCAGATGGAGTCGTGACCTATGGAAGTGTGTGGAAGTCCAGTCACGAAGTCTATAGATATCCCGTCCCACTTCCACTCTGGTACCTCCAAGGGCTGTACCAAGCTTGCTGGTACCTGATGCTCTGCCTTCACCTGCTGGCAGGTGAGGCATCGAGAAACGAACTCTACTACAGCCTTCTGCATGCCCGGCCACCAGTGCAGTCGTCTGAGATCCTGGTACATCTTCGCCACTCCAGGATGTACCGCCAAAGGAGAAGTGTGAAACTCTCTCAGCACCTCCTCTCCCAAAGCGACTGGTACCATGGTACGTCCTCTGAAAAAGATGTCTTGCTCTGCTCTAAGGGAGAAACCATCAGGTACCTGTCCCAAGGATATCTGAGCATGTCGTGTCCCACAGTCAGCGTCCTCATGCTGTGCCTCTCTGACCCGCTGTAGTAGTGGAGGGGTGACTGTGAGAGACTGGAGGAAGGCTGCTCCATCTCTATCCATGAAGGATATCTACAAAGAGGCTAGCTGCTCCGTCGCCTCCTCATGTTGCTGAATTCTCGTCCTCCTGCTGAGGGAATCAGCTACTACGTTCCCCTTCCCAGGAGTATAGACTATCTCAAAGTCATAGTCATGGAGGAACTCGAGCCATCGCCACTGTCTCAGGTTCAGGTCCTTCTGCGAGAAGATATACCCGAGACTCTGATGATCAGAAAAGACTGTAAAGCGCTCGCCCATCAGGTAGTGTCGCCATTTCTTCAGAGCGAAGACCACTACTGCTAACTCCAGGTCATGGGTAGCGTAGTTCTGCTCATGCAGCCTCAACTGTCATGATCCATATGCGATCACTGCCCACTCCTGCATCAGAACACATCCGAGTCCGGTCCCTGATGCATCGCAGTAGACTACGTACCCTACTCCCTCCTCAGGCAACCTCAAGATAGGTGCGCTTGTCAATCTCTGTCTCAGCTCCTGGAAGCTCTGCTGACATCTGTCTGACCACACGAAGGGTTTCCCCTTCTTCGTCAAAGCTGTGAGTGGTGCCGAAACTCTATAGAAGTCCGGAACGAATCTCCGATAGTATCCAGCTAGTCCCAAGAAACTCCGAACCTCAGTTAAGTTCCTGGGTGGCTCTCATGCTAACAAAACCTCAATCTTTGCTGGATCCACTACAACTCCCGCCTCAGAGATAATGTGTCCCAAGAAGTAGACCTCACGTATCCAAAACTGGAACTTTGAGAGCTTACCAAAAAGCTGGTGCTCTCGTAGTGTGTCTAGTATAACTCGCAAGTGATAGGCGTGCTCCTCCTCAATCGTGGAGTAAATCAGAATGTCGTCGATGAAGACCACGACAAATCGATCGAGGTATGGCTGAAAGATCCTGTTCATGAGGGCCATGAACACTGCTGGAGCATTGGTTATGCAGAAAGGAATAACCAAGAACTCATAGTGGCTATACCGACATCTGAAGGCCGTCTTCTGCACGTCCTCGTCTCTGACTCTGAGCTGATGATAGCCTGACCTGAGGTCTATCTTCGAGAACCATCGTGCTCCCTTGAGCTGATCAAAGAGGTCATCAATCCTCAGTAGCGGATACTTGTTCCTCACTGTCACCTGCTTCAGGAGACGATAGTCAACACAAAGTCACAAGCTCCTGTCCGCCTTCTTGGAGGACAATATCGGGGATGCCTAGGGTGAAACACTGGGTCGGATGAACCCCTTGCCCTGAAAGTCCTCCAACTGTACTCGTAGCTCTCGAAGCTCGACGGGGGCCATCCGATATGCTGGAGTGGATATCGGGGCTGTCCCGGGGTACATGTCAATATAAATGTCTACCTCTCTGTGAGGAGGTAGCCCTGGAACGTCGTCGGGAAAAACGTCCGCAAACTGATCCACCGCTGCAGGAAAACCAGGATTCCGCAAGTCAACTGCTCCAAGGATGAGGCTAGCCAACTGATGAGTGATGGGCTGTCCTATCCTCTGTGGAAGTCCATCCTGTGCTACAAAGGCTCCCTTCTCACTGGTGAAGGTGAACCTGCTCCCGTCGGTGCGTACACATCGCACCTTGTGCCTAAAACAGTCAATCTGCGCATTAACCGTAGATAGCCAATCCATTCCCAAGTTGACGTCGAAAGGCCTCAACACTGCTACAAGAAGATCCCAGACGAAGCTCTCGCCTCGTAGAGTAATCTCACACTGTCGACACCATTGCGTAATCGTCGAGTCTGCTCCCGTAGGAGTATCTAGCCGTAAGGATCGAGCCAACGGCTCTGTCAGAATCTCCGAGCTCTGAACAAGGGCAGCGGCTCTGAAAGAGTGACTCGCTCCTATGTCTATAAGTACTGCAGCAAGGGTGGAATAGACACAGATAGTACCTTGAATCATCTCGGGTGCGCAGTGGTTGTAGGCCTCTGCTGCCTGGAGCTGTGCCTGTCTCTGCCCGCCATCTCCCTGTGGTCGGGGTGGACCTCCTGGTGGTGGTGGTGGCAGAGCCTCAAAGCGTCGCCCACCACCTGCTGCTCGGCCAGCTCCTCTGCCTCATCCGCCTCCTCCCTACGGACCGCCACGGTCAACCCTCTGCCTCTGCCTTGGTGGTCCCTCAACCGTCTGCTGCTCCTCGGCACGGCGGGTCGGGTAGTCACGAGCCATGTGGCCCTGCCCGCCGCACGAGTAGCACTGTCTACCTCTCGAAAGACTGGCTCCACGCTATGTGCCCTGCACTGCTGAGCCAGTGTCCTGAGGTCATCTTCCTGAAGGTCTGGTCTTCTTGGACCCCTGAGTCATCCGTCGACTGCCTGCCGCAGAAGACTCTGCCACGTGCCGCCCTGCGGTGGGTCTCGGCGTTGGTGTAGACTCAGCAAGGAAGCTCTCTATCAAAAGGGCCCGCTCCAGTACTCCCATTTGATGCATCATTGTATATCACAAATCCAACATTTCCAGACAGAAGATTCAAAATTGGAACATTGACCAATCTTCTTTTAAATTCTTCAAATAATTATGTACATTATTCATCCATTCAAACGTAACACCTTTATGTGTGATCATGGTTAGCAGGTTAGCCAATCTGGAGAAATTATGAACGAAATGCCAATAGTTACCTACGATGACAATAAAACTACGTACCTTGATTATGTTCATTGGTGTGGTCCATTCTTGGATTGCCTTTGTCTTCATAGTATCAACTATGATTCCATCCATAGAGACAATATGGACTAGAAAAGAAACTAATTGTATCCAAAATTCACACTTTCTAAACTTCTCATATAATTCATTTCTTCTAAGACTTTTTAGAATAATTCAAAATTGATTCTCATGGTCTTCGTAGATTTTGGAGTTACCATGATAACATAGATAAATACCACAATAAAGTTAGTAAGATATTCCTGGAAAAAATATTCATTAGATCCATGAAAAAATAGGGTGAATTAGTCTGTCCAAAAGGAATTACTGTAAATTTATAATTCCCATACCTAGTTAAAAATGCTGTATTTGGAATACCTTCTTTCCTCACACACAAATAATGATATCCAAATCAGAGATAAATCTTTGAAAAATATTTCACTCCATGAATTTGATCAAATAACTCATCAATGTGTGGTAGAGGATACTTGTTCTTTATTGTAATAGCATTTATTTCCATATAATAAATGCATAGCCTCATGGATCCATCTTTCTTCTTGACAACGAGGTCAGGGTCTCCCCATGGAGAAACAGTCGGGTGAATAAATACTATGTCACTCAATTATTCTAATTGTTTAATTAGCTCTACCAATTCCATAGTAGACATTCTATAGGGATTCTTTGATATAGGTCTTTCACATGGAATTAAATTAATAAAGAACTCAACTTCCTGGTCTGGAGGATGTATAGTTAACTCTTTTGGCAATACATCAATGTATTATTGCACAATAGGTACATCTCTAATTTTAAGATTTCTATCCTTTCCCATAGATATTATGTTCTATTCCTCTCCATTAATTGCATTCAGTATAGCTACTAGGGTGGGTCTAGATAAGGATCATGTGATGAGGTTTCTGCTCTAAATATAGGGATTCTACACCATTCCCAAAAATTATAACTTCTTTCTTCTTACTATAGATCTTCACATCGTAATTTGACAACCAAATCATACTATGAATTATATCAATGTAAATCATTGGTATAATGATATGTTTAGTAATTAAAGCACATTTATGTGTCCTGAGGGGGACTGATCAACACATCTTTGTTGCAATGATACATCCCCTTAGAGTTTTTACAATCAACTCCTTTATTAAATCAAATCGGACATGTCTAATTTTCTTGGAAAACAAGTAATATATAAATGAATGTGATGATCTAGAATCAAATAAAGCATTGTATAAGTTTGAGGATACAATTAAATTACCAGCAACTACATCATTAGGAAATTTATCCTCCATGGTTTTAATCGAAAAATATTTCCCTTGCTCTGGTGGACTTTTCTATGGCATGTTTCCTTTGTGATTAGGACACTCATTTTTATGGTGTCTCATCTCTCAACAATTGAAGCATTGAACATCACTGAATTGTCTCCTCCCCTTGAATTCACTAGATCGATGACCCTTTTCTCCACACTTGTTGCACACTCCCACACCTTTCAATAATTTCCAAAGATGATTCTTTCCACAGTTATCACATAATGGAAATTCCTTCATTCCCTTCCTCTTCATTGGCGATTCAGCTTTTCCATGGTTATTAGAATTCCTCTTCTTATCTTGAATTCCTTTAAACAAATTTGACCTAGAAAATTCATTATCTATTTTGATGTCACTTAATATAATTTTATCATATGATGAAAATGTTTTTGAATCCAGGGCCCTTCAAATACTTTGATTAAGACCTTAAAAGAAATGATCAATCTTGTCATCCAAATCACGTATGTAATCTATAGTGTACTTGGATAATCTTGTGAAGGTAAACTTATACTCCACAACACAATCTTATTCCATTTTATTTAGGATAAGGAATATCCTTTTTTATTTCAGTTTGTTTTTCAAGAGGGAAATATTTCTCAATGAATATTTCCTTAAAAGTTCTCAATTCCATATCTTCTATTTCTTATTCATCCATGGTATTCTGGATCAAGTACTACCATTGATCAGCATCACCCTTGAGGTAATATTCTTCCATTACTACCTTTTCAACTTCACTACATCTTAATTCCAAAAATATCTTTTCAACGAACTTGATCCATTACTCAGTTACCACTAGATTAGTAGTCCCACTAAAATATTGGGGATGCTACTACATGAAACGATCTAGTATAGGTGAAACATGGTTATTCGTCACATCCTGAGTATATTGTCTCAATATGGTCATGATTTGATCTTCTCCAACATTAACTATGATGACTTGCTCAGTGGGGTAATCTCTACATTGTTCACCAGTATTGATTCCCCTACATCCATTAAGGGCCATTACAAAACAATGACATACACTAAATTAGGTCATAATGCATAATTTCTAACTAGAAAACACTTAACATAATATTAAAATTTATGCATGACTAATATCATAATCGTAAAAATTGTTTCTATTTACTTTTAAATCCTTAATATTGGTTTGTAAAGAAAATGTGAATTAACATAAGCATAAACCTCAAGAGTTTCAACCCATTTGTGTATTAAGGACCATTGTCATGTACTGGATACCCTGGATCAATCCTAAAACTCCTTGTTGGATTTGTTACTCCTAGGTACATCTGTGCCAGAACCACATCCTCTTGTAGTATCCAGACAAGGATTTATTTATATTAATAGCCACATAATCTATAATTTACAAAAATTATAGGATGTTCTTAAATGATTATCCTCAAATTATATATTTGGGTTATTTCCTCTAAACTATGTTTCATAAATCTAGTTTTCAAGGTTACTGCTAATCATCTTCTGATACCAACTATAATGCCCTGACACCAGAAGCCCAGATTTGGTTCATTACTTATTACATTGGCATGATTACAAGGAATTAAATATAGAAGGAATGATCATTTTAGTAGTCCTGAAGAAACTAAATACATAAATTTAACTCATAATACAATGGAAAAGGTAACAAAATACAATACATTAGAAAAACTAAGAAAATCCATCAATGAGAACTCAATAAATGGCCTCCACTTCATAACCTATCGAAGGTAAAAAAATGGAAGGGGTGAGATAAAATTATATGTAAGTGTTACAAATAGTAGAAGTATGAATTAAAAATAATTGAATCATAATCAAACTGGTATAGTCAATATGTCATGGTGAATAAGTAAAAAACACACGCCATTAATAAACTGATAATGAAATTCCATCCATAGATTTTTTTCGTTATGAAAACCACTTGGGTAGTAATAAATAAAAATGATTAAAGAGAATTATTATTAATTTTATGTCATCTATCTGGAAAATAATACCACTATACTATCGAAACAGTTTAATTTTGAGGGTAGAAACCCGTTTGATTCAGTTTTGGAAACAAACTCAATGGGTTTGTCACTAACTGATTTATATTATGAGACCTTTGAATGAATCATGTGGATATAGGGGGCTGCGGCCTTCACTACAATTCCAAATAATTATTTATAAATATATTTTATACAAGTACAATATGCATTCTCAATATTTTTATAGAGTATAGTATATGGATTCATCAATATTTCCATAGTGAAAACAACATTCCAAATAAACACTGTATGTAAAAAGGTATACCACATAAAAAAATAAAAATATACATGAAATCAAAATATGTATATATATTATATTTACAATTTCAAATGAAAAATGATCTTAATGGGTGTTAGACACACCATATAAGAAAGATTTAGTGCACAATACCAAGTAAATCATAATGAAATGAAAAAAAACAAAGTCCCTTACAACATTGTAATTGATAGAGTTAATAATAATAAAACTAATCAATTAATACCATGAATATGAAGAGAATAATGATATAATATATCATAATATAGTAAAAATACACCACAAACAAGAAATAATTAGCGAATAATGGAAATTTCATGGAAATAAATGTGAGATGAGAAACCCCATACCTTATGCACGAATATGTTCTTCGATTGATCTTAATGGCCCAAATAATAAAATTTAGCATCATTAATTAATATCTAAATGACCTAATATACATTAAATTTATTTAGTATAACCTTATTAGTTTCATTAATGTCCTTTTTGATGGGTTTAAGAAGTTCAATTTTATTGTTTAGGAAGCATTTTCTTCCTTGGTTTTTAGGATCAGATTACCTGTATTCATGAATAGAAGTTCATTTTGAATGTGTTTAAACATCCAGAATTTTTAATATATGTTATTGGTGACATTAAATATATATAAATGATCTTATAATTATTTTTGTTACATATCATGAGGATGACTCATTAGATAAAAGTTAATGATAAACGCTTGGATTAACATTGCAGTTTTGTGCATAATGAACATGTTTTATATTTTTTTATATTATGATTGTTTAATTATTAGATAACATTAAATTATATAAAATAAATATATTATGATATTAATGAACCATTAAAAAGGTTCCATGACTAGTATTGAAGATAGTAATTCAAATTGGAATCATGTTCTACTTGACTGTGATAAATTAACAAATATCAAATAATGTTTTCATTTATAGTATAAAAAGAGGGAAATGAAGAGATGAGGATGGAATATTAAATTATCATAAAAATATTTCAGTATATATAAGTTAATGTATATATCACAAAATTTGGATTATAAGAGGTGTGATTATAAAAAATTGGAACTTGAAAAGAAAACAAAAGAATTGAAAAGAGGAATTTACCTCTTGAATCTATCTTCCTTTGAGAGCCTTTTTCGGTGAGAGAATTTGGTCTTTTGAGGATAAAAAGGGATTTTAGAGATAGGGGAGGATCATAGGGATATATTTGAGTAGAATTTAGGAATTGTTTAAAGCTTTAGAGGAGTGAATAAATGAGGGTATGAGAGGTGGTATTTATAGTGGAGGGGAGGAGAGTTTTCTTAGTTCTGTAATCATTAGTTTACTATTTTTCCCTAAGACAATAAATATTGATGATTAATTAACCGAAAATAGAAATAAGTGCATATGAGTCCAAACCAAGTGTTCTCACCAGAACAAGACATAATCCATGACTCAATAAATCTTTCATTTAGCAGTTATCATAATTTATCATATTTTACTATTCACTAAAAATTCAAGTATTTCAGAAAAATCACAAAAAATAACCCAATTTTTTTTTGATGTGTAGAATCCAAAAATGAACTCCATTTTTCAAAAATAGTTTTCTAGATATGATAAATTTAATTTTTAATTAAAATAATCATTTATTCAAAAAATACCAACACTTAAAATATTCATCTTCATTTTTAAGTTGCCTAAATTTTATTTACATTTTCATGGGTATGGTTACAATTCATAAGGGTCATATTACTATTCGTAAGTGTAGGTTAATATTTATAAGGGTATGTTAATATTTATAAGGGTATGTTAATATTCACTAAAAATTAACTTGATTCTATCAGAATCCAAATATCAACCTAATCACAGCAGTGTGGATATGTTTTTTGAAATTCAAAACACATAAGTGAAAAATTAAAGTTTAATGGATAGGTTATGACATTATCCTATAATCAAGTGTTGGTTCAAGTATACATAGTGGTTCATGCAATATATGTTATCTAATGAATAATAATTATTTAAGATAAACATACCATATAGTGTTTCGGGTGTTATATTTATGGTGAGGAGCCACCGCCTAGAAGTGTAATTGTTGGGGAAGATATTATGTATGTCCATGGTAATACGTGGTTCCCTATATCAACACTATGAAAATTTATGTGAGATTATAATTATTTATGGTGGGAAATATTTCCAAGTAAAACACAAATGTTTCATGATTTGTGTCTCCAATATTTTTTCTAAGGATAAAGAAGTAAATATTAGGTGTTGTCAAATGGTTATGCACATATCAGTTAGTGAATGTATAACCCCAGCTACCTATCAATCTATTTCAACCATTCCCTATTCCAGAAATGAAATAGCATACTATCGATACATACTTCCTGATAGGGTTACTGATGTCACTGTAGATTGCGACAACACATGGGTTATTGTAGGAGGGCAATGAAGGTTTCCAATTTCATTTATATATGCGAGACATTCTCACTAGATGATGATAAGAGATTATATATCTGAGAGTTCATACATATTCATGGGTTCCTAATAATATTTTAATATATAGGGTATATTAGTTTAATTCATAGTTTATGAATGGATTACATAAGGAACATGGTTGTTAGGTACTATTATATATAGATTTTCAACCCCAAACCGATGAAAAATTTGTGAGGTCAACACAAGTACAATAATAATGATTTTAAATAGAAATCATAAATTTATAATTCTCATGGGAGAAGCACTTACATCTTGTTTTGTTCATATATAATAATATATTATTAGAGAAAATTTGAATGGAACCTTATATTTTTATATATGGAATGTTGTTCTGTTCACCATTGTGACAATTAAAGGCAAGAGAGGAAGTTCTTTTAGGACCATACAATGATTTGGAAACATGATAAGATGTGAAAATTATTTAGAAGAATATGGAAATGGATCAATCATGGTTGAATTCATATGTTTAACAACTTCACATTCCATTACAGTATGAGGCCTTGGGTATAGAATTATTATATGACACACATATTTTTTGTCATCATCCAAATTAGAAGAAAGGAATATGGAAACAATAAATTTCAGGAAATTCGATATTTTGTAGATGTTCAGGAATGTAACATCCTCAGTGGTAAATTTCTATAAACAATTTATTCTATTTATCCCTATTATCCTATTACTACCCCAACCCAACAAATGTTTTTATTCTTGAGGAAATAAAATTAGATGATGGGTTTTCATTTTTGGATTATGTAGTTAGTATCATCTATAATAGTATGCTAAATCTATGAGGTGGAATAGTTCATCTAGTTAGAGTGTTATAGAAACACATATAAGTCTCGAGGGAGATACGAGAAATATTGTCTAATATACAGTCTCTAAGGAATGATTTATATTAAAAATTATCTCAGAAACCCTTGGACATAACACGTATAGAAAATTTTCCTTATGTTAGTGGGGTGTTGTGATATTGTAGTTTTATTTGAGTTATAAATCCATTAATTTTATGAAAACAACAATTAACTTATCCCTAGAAAAATTTATTTAGGAATTAGTGGCATAAAATGAGTGAACCAGAGGGATAATAGATGGATTTGGGAATACGGTAAACTGCTATAGTCTTACTATCTATCCATTTGTTTAAGTAGAATGCATGTAGGGATACTGGGTCCACATTTAATATATTTGGAACCCTATGGATTTTCTAAGTCATGTTGTGCATGTTTTTAAAAAAAGGAATATATTTATCCTTTCACCCCATCAACCCCTCTTTTACCCATATAATCCATTTTTTCTTAAATTTCCAATCACATATTATCATGGTGGAATCTTCATTCCTCTTTCTATCTCTAGGTAATTTTATACTTAAATATTATGTGTTTGGTCATATGATTGATGCATTGTAAATATTGGGCTTTGATACTCATTCCTCTTCCTTTCCGGAATTTCTTCATTATCATTAGCGATACGTCCATAAAGATATTATCATATAATTTTAGGAATATTTTCTATTCCATAATTTCCCCTCATTCAACCAAAAATATAATGTTGATACCACATGAGGAGTCTTCCATGATCCCTAAATAGGTTTTTTTAGTTCTTTTCACTAAATATTTTTCATTTATAAATGGTTTCATTGTGAGACATGACAATATTTATGGATGTTGACCCTATAATTTATAACCTTCTAATTTATCATTTGAAGGCTGAAATAGATATACTATGAACCTCCCAAACACCATTTGGTATTTAAAACTAAAACCAAAACACCCCTTATTATGTGTTTATCCTAACACTATGGAAACCAATACATTAAATGTTATAAAAAAACTCATTTTTATGTCATTGGATTTACATTTAATAATAGAAAAATTAACATTTTATATAACTAAACTACAACATATGGTGTGTTTTTATTCCAATTAAAATAGATAAATTACAAATATTTGTCATTGGGTATGTATTGTAGATACAAAAATAGTTTATTAAAATTTATTTCATGTATAAAATGATAAATCACATAAACCATGATTATAATGTAATTTCAAGAGGAGTGGAATAATTAAATTGTGAAATGATGATAGTTTTCCATTGGAAATATTAGAAGAAACATTAATGTTGGTGATTTTTTTATAAATTCCTTAACTAGAATACATTCCTTATAATTTATCAATTATTATGAAGGATTCTATCATAGTTAATTATGAATCATGGTAACCACATTAGAGGTGTGGAAATACTTGATCTAGCCTCAGATTCCATAATTTTAATTCTGTGAGTGAAATTATAAGATAAGAACGTTCCATAGGTATTCTGACCCATTAAATTTTTACCTGATTAGAGACATATGGAATAGTTTTAATTAGGTAGGTTCATTCACAAATATCTTAAGGATCCTGAACTAGATATATTTTCTCATAAATTAAAAAATTAAATTTTAATATATTTTCCCCATTAAATTTTAAATTATAAAATTATATTTTAATTATACACCATTGGTGGTGGTGTACTATGATTTTATAACACACTATTTTTGAAGATGATTAGTACTTGAGAATATTTCATTGAAGTAATAAAGTAAAAAATGCAAGCACCTTATTATGGAGGCTTAATTTCTATATTTTTTGGGAATATGAGCACCTAAATAGACCTCAAGATTTTAATCAATCATAATATTTTTTTGACTATTGTTTTCTAGTTCATATATTAGTGATTCCTAAATGAATTCATACATGAAACGGTTGAATTATATTTTTCACAATAAAGAAATAATCAATATATAGTGTTTCTATACTTCCTTAGTTTTTTTTTAATTTATTATATAAGTGGAATTTGTTTTCTATAGTTATCTTCAATTTCACTCTCATACAGAGGGTATATTCTCCCAACTATATAACCATACAACATCAATAATTATCTCTAGATACTATCTTATATGGAGGTAATATTGGGGCCTTATGGGCCACTAATCGATATACTTGTCTACGAATAAGGTCCAGGATGTTACAAAACACTTTATTAATCAATATGAAACTAAATAATGAAACCTAAACTTAAAATTCCATAATTAAACTAATAAAAAATATTGATCCTCTGGATATAAGTTTTCTTTTAGCATTATATTTATATGGAGTTATGGATGTACATTAACTAGAAAACCCATATCATTCCTATAAGGCCCCGGCCTTAATCCTTACTTAATCTTGAGTTATTACAAGATTACACATTGAGGATCTTTTCAAGTTTAGAGTTTTAGAGAATTAGATCATAAAACATGCACTAAATTCCCCATTTAAAGAAAGTGGTTACATAAAGATATTATTCATCCGTCCCATCAATAGAAACGTATTTAAAATAAAACATGGATTCTTTCTTGACACTTCCTTGACACTATCATTATATCACGTACCTTTCCCTTGACCTGTGAAAAAAATTTCAAAAAAACCTAGGATGAGCATAAAAAAGCTCAGTAAGGGATATAAAAATATGGAAAAGAAACATGAGTACATGTATACATAAGAATCACTGAAATCATACTTTACTCATAAAACATAGGCACTTTATCATACCTCATAAAATCATGAATAAATCATAGAAATCATAATACATAAAGGTAACTTGAGGCATTCATAACATTCTAACGTAGGGAGTAACCCTCTTGGTTACGTTTGGAATACCCATCACAATATATTCCCTAAATCTCTTCGGAGAAACCTTAATGTTTCACTCCTTCATGTTAACCAATGAATTGGAGAGCTATATCGGGCTCACCCGCCCTTAGTTTATCACGGAACCACCCGTCTTCATAATAATGCCCAAGAACCACAACATAATCGTATGACATAAAACATGCATAAAGGAAACAAAAAATTTCCAATTTTCAATCACAAGATATCAATACAACACATTGATATAAAAACATTATGAAAACAATTTTCAATACCAAAATAATAGAAAAGTAAAACATGATATTTATTTTTCTTTAAAAAAGTTATGGCTTGTAGAGGAAGCCGAAACTCAAATAATGGTCACGGCAGTGGAGAAGTCGTTGTCGCCGCAAACGTACGAAAAAAACATTCCCTTTTGTCATTTTGTAAAACACTTCGTATAAAAAAAGATTCCTTTTGGATAAATGTAAAAGTCAAAGGGGTTTATACACTGTATAAAATAATGTTGTGTATAAAACGAAATATGCCTCAATGAAAGGAGATTGAGACGAAGTCCCATACCTCAGGTCTGACTTGAATCGATCGTTCTTTAATCTCCTGAATAATAAACTTGAGTTAATTTATACTTGATTAAGAACCTTATTCAAGTTCATTATTCCTTTTATATCACTTATTACCATGTCATGAACACTATGTAATTATTTTAGTTAATAACGGTCGTTTTAACGATCATTGCTACTTGAGTCAAAATATGATCTTTATAATTACATGTTGTTCATGTATACATTATATACAGAGTTATAATCATGATTTATATATCATATATATCATATATATCTAGTATATACATGCACTTATAATATTACATAATCATTTAGAGGTAAGAAATGAACTGCACCGTTCATGGAGACGGTAAGCCATACATATGCATTAACGCTACTCTCATTTCTACATTGTATTTTATGGAATTAAAACATAAGGATACATAATATTATTTTAATTACAGTATGGTAACATATATAATATAATTATATATATCCTTTATACGTACCATTTATGGTATTAATGAATCAAATCATTTTGAGGGGGCGGTAGTCCGCACTTCCTAAAATGAAGATATCGCGTTTACTCATAATGGTAACAATAAACATATTCCATAAATGAAAAATAAAGAAGCTTAAGTAAAACATAAACATACTATATATCATATATAAATATAGTGTCATCTTAATGGCCAACTTTGAAGGTGTTAAAAGAATGTTGAACAATCATCGTTTCGGGAGGCAGAAATTCACCATCCACAGAAACAGTATGTTCTTTAACCATTAAATGTAGGTGTGTGAAAGTGTAGATCAAATAATTATTATAAAAACATCCTATTATATTGATGATATTGGATTTGTTACAAAAGAAATGTATAAAAAGAGTTTAGGGGGTTGGAGAAGCAAAATAAAAGAAAAGGACTCAAGTGAAGACATTACCTTAAAATTGGGTAACTCCCTTTGGATTGAGATCAAAGGCTTCCTTGGGAAGACTTCTGCCCAAATTATGGCTTCAAGGAAGTTATATAGGGATGTGGAGAGACAAAATGGGAAGGGGTTTTTTGATCCAATGGCTTTGGAAGTGAGGGTAAGGAGGTAGAGGTGGGGGCCTTTTATAAGAGGAGAGGTGGGGCACTCTTGGAAAGTAAATAAATGTTACTTTATTTGAAAATGAGTTTCGGATTTAAAAGGTCCCAAATTGATATATTTAGATGATAAGTTGATAAGGGTTCTAAATCCACACATCAAATAGGTTTTGGAAATGTGTAGGTCATAGATTATATATTATTATTTCATTTTATTTAAATCCTTTATTAATGAGGTAATCGCTGCATCATCGTGATTTCATAAATAATTTAATTTATTTAAAGACTAATAATTATAAAAACACTACTATGACGTAGGAAATCTTTTTATATTTCCAATTACTATTTATAATAAAAAATCTTACTTGTATAACCCCATGTAAAAATTGTTTTAGTAAAATAACACATGTTTGTGTCATTTTTACTTTAACATTAAAGAAAAAGTTATTTATGTCATTTCCCAACCAATGTGGCTCCATGGGGTCCCCGAGTTGAACCATGGATTTTCGTGGTCAGATATAACACATCCAATGAGGGTATGAAATGTTTCAAGGTCATCTCATATTATTAAAACATTATTTTTACCTTAAACTACACTAATTACCTCTAATTGCAATTAAAAACATAAAAGTTACTATTCGCCAAAAAATTATTTTAATCCCATTGAACAACATTTTAATTTTTAATGACAATCATGTATGTCGGATTTTGGAAATTCAAAACACAGAAGAGGTAAAATTTCATTTATACGAAAAATCAGTTTTTTTAAGTACCACTTAGTGGTTTCACTATTCATAAAAAAAATGATGTTTTTCAGAAAAATACCAAAAATTCACCCTAAGATATATTTGATATTCCGAATTCAAAAATGAAGCCTATTTTACAAAATTCAAAACATATAAGTTGCATTAATTAATTTAATAATTAATTCCCACTGTCAAAGTAAATAGCGTGTTTTCATGAAACAATAAGTATCAAAAGATTGACACTAGTTTAAGTCTGATGTCAAAGTAAAATTAATTCCAATGACCAATATTGGATTTAATGGTAAAAATATATTCTAATTTCACATTAAAACCAATTCAAATGATAATATAATCATATAAATAAATTAGATTAAAAAGCAGTTTTGATGTAAAATGTAGTATTTTTCACTATTCATTAAAAAATTAACATTGTCAGAAAAATACCAAAAATTTACACAAAGTAAATTTTGATTTCCCAATCATAAATAATAAGTTTATTTTGATAAATAGAGATTATAAAATTGTCAAAAGATATATTTAAAAAATGGTTTTCCATCAAAAGGCAGTAAAACAATCTTTTAAAAATATTAGTGTATTACATGCTTAAGATTGGATTTATTCTACTTTTAAGCCTCTAAAACACTATCTAATTCATTAATAGGCATAGATAAAAATATCTATTATTCTTTACTTACATGGGATGTTACATCCTTCCCCCCTTTAGAAAATTACGTCCCCGCAATTTATTTACTTATCGAATAAGTGGGGGTATTTAGCCCTCATTGCATTTTCAGATTCCCATGTTGCCTCTTCAATCATGTCATTTTTCCACAAAACCTTTACCTGATGAATCACCTTATTCCGTAACACCTTCTCCCTGTGGTCAAGAATCTGGGCCAGTTATTCCTCATAAGATAGGTTCTCTTCCAGCTGAACTACCTCTAGACTCAAAACATGAGATGGATCTAGCATGTACTTTCTCAACATCGAAACATGAAAAACATTATGTACCTGAGATAAACTCGGAGGTGAAGCCACTCGGAATGAAACTGATCCAACTCTCTCCAGAATTTCATATGGTCCAATGAACCTTGGACTCAACTTTCCTTTCTTACCAAATCGCATGACACTTTTCCATGGTGAAACTTTGAGAAAAACATGATCACCTACCTAAAAAGATAGATCCTTACTCCTGTTGTCTGCATAACTCTTCTGCCTACTCTGAGCTGTTATCATGTGTGTCTGAATCAACTGAACTTTTTCTGCCATCTCTTCTACCAATTCTAGTCCCATCAACTTCCTTTCACCCACTTCATCCCAGAAAGCTGGAGTTCGACACCGCTTCCCATATAACGCCTCAAATGGAGCCATCTGTATACTGGAATGAACACTGTTATTATATGAAAATTAAACAAAAGAAAGATGTTGGTCCCAACTTCCCTGATAATCCATCAATCAAGCTCGTAGCATTTCCTCCATGGTCTGAATTATTCGTTCTAACTGCCCATCTGATTGAGGATGAAAAGCTGTACTAAAATTTAATTCAGTAACCAATGACTTCTGAAGGCCTTTGAAAAAGTTAGATGTAAACCTGGGATCACGATAGGATACAATGGATAAAATAACTCCATGTAACCTGACTATATCTTTAAGATACAGACGGGATATTTGATCTGGGGAAAAAGTATCTCGTATAGCTAGAAAATGATCAGATTTGGTCAAGAGATCAACAATAACCCAGATTGAATTATTACCTTGAGATGTCTTCGATAACCCCATAAAAAAATCCATGGATATATTCCCCAATTTCTACTCTGGAACTGGTAATGGCCGAAGCATCCCTTTCGATAACTGCCTCTCTGCTTTAACCTGTTGACAAGTCAAACACTTCACAGAAAAATCAGCAATATCTCTTTTCATTCCATCCCACCAGTAATACTCCCGTAGATCTCTGTACATCTTAGTACTTCCAGGATGAACTGAAAACGGAGAACTATGAGCTTCACATAACAAATCTCTCTTCAACTATGAATCATAAGTCACACACAATCTCTTCCCAAATCTCAAAAACACAATCACTATCAATGCTGAATTCAGGAAACTTAGCGTTCTAAACCAGCTCTACCTTTTTCTGCAACTCACTATCTTGCTTCTGTGCTTGCTGGATTCTGTCTGATAGAGATGATCTCACTGATACCTAACACAAAACAGATGATCTTCCTGCACCAACAACTTCTATGCCAAAGTTCATCAAATCAAAAACCAAAGGATCTTGTTCCAAATGTATCATGGTTAATGAAGCATTACTTTTTCGACTCAAAGCATCAACCACTTTATTTGCCTTTCCCGGATGGTAATGAATTGTACAATCATAATCCTTAATTAATTATAGCCAACTCCTTTGTCTCATGTTGAATTCTTTCTGAGTGAATATATACTTTAAACTTTTGTGATCAGTATATATTTCACACTTTACTCCATACAAATGATGCCTCCAAATTTTTAAAGCGAAAACAACAGCAGCTAATTCCAAATCATGTGTATGGTAATTTACCTCATGAGTTTTCAACTGTCGTGAAGCATAAGCAATTACCTGATCATTCTGCATTAGGGCACAACCAAGTCCTTTCAATGAAGCATCACTGTAGATAACAAACTCCCCATTCCTAGAAGGTAGTGCCAAAACTGGAGCATTCACCAATCTTCTTTTCAATTCCTAAAAAAAATCATCACATTATTTTGTACAGATAAATTTAACACCCTTCCGAGTTAGCTTAGTCATTGGACTAGATAACCGTGAAAAATTTCTAACAAACCTTCGGTAATAGCCTGCCAAACCAAAGAAGCTACTAATCTCAGTTACATTTGTGGGTCTTGGCCAGTCCTCCATAACCTTTGTTTTTGCAGGATCAACAGTTATCCCATCATTAGAAACAATATGACCAAGGAAAGAAATTTGTTGCAACCAAAACTCACACTTTTTTAAATTTCCCATACAATTTCTTTTCTTTAAAGGTTTTCAAAATAACCCTTAAATGTCTTTCATGCTCTTCTTTAATTTTAGAAAACACCAAAATATCATCAATGAAAACAACCACAAACATATCCAAGAACTAATGGAAAATTCTATTCATTAAGTCCATGAATACATCAGGTGCATTGGTTAGCCCAAAAGGCATTAATATAAATTCATAATGGCCATATCTTGTACGAAACGCAGTCTTCGGAATATCTGCTTCCTTTATCTTCAGCTGATGGTACCCCGATCTCAGGTCAATCTTTGAAAAATACTGTGCTCCCTGGAGCTGATCAAACAAATCATCGATATGAGGAAAAGGATATTTGTTCTTAACAATGATGTTATTCAAGCCTCTATAATCAATGCAAAGTCTCATAGAACCATCTTTATTTTTAACAAATAAAACAGGAGCACCCCATGGTGATTTGCTAGGTCGAATGAAATCTTTCTCTAATAAATCCTGCAATTGCTCCTTCAACTCTAAAAGTTCAATTTGAGCCATTCGATAAGGGGGTTTTGAAATTGGCTTAGCATCAGGAACTAAGTCTACAGAAAACTCAATTTCCCGATCTGGTATTATTCCAGGAAACTCATCAGAAAAAACATCAGGATACTCATTTACCACTGGCACATCATTAATCTGAACAGTTCCTTTATTTTCAACGATGTGTGCAAGGTAACATTCATTTCCATCTTTTACAAGTTTCTCGGCCTCTTGATATGTTATCAACAGTAAGGGTTCATTCTTGTACACAAACTGAAATACTTTCTTAAAAGAAAATTCTTTAGCTCTATAGTCAATCTTAGCATGGTAAATAGAGAGCCAATCCATACCCAGGATAACATCAAACTCTACTATAGGTAAAAAATAAGGTTTTCAAGTAGGTTCTTTCCACAGATAAGGATAGGAATATTCTTATAAATTCTTTTTGCCTCAAAATTTCCCACAAGTGTTTTTACCAAAAGTTCAGGAGTCATTTCTGGAGATGGTATTCCCATTTTACTAGAAAAGTTTTCCGAGATGAAAGAATGTGTAGACCCCGAATCAAACAACACACTGGAATAATCTGAAAAAACAAACAAAGTACCTGATACAACTTCATTTGACATCCCGAAATATGATGAAGTAGTTGCAAAGGATTTCACCACCCCTTTCTGCTTGTAGTCTAACTACTTCCCATCACTCAAGCCCTTTGTCGAACACTCGTTTGCATAGTGACCCATCTCATTTCACTTAAAACATTTCAATAACTGTAAATCAAATTTAGTTTTACCATCACCCTTATCTTTTTCAGTGAAATCATGAGCCTTATGTCCCATCTTACTGCATTGGTAGCACTTTACAGAATTCAGAAGACATTCCCCAGTATGCCTTTTACCACATTTATCACAAACTGGAAACTTATTTTTCTTACCGTCAGACCTTTTTGAAGAATGCTTTCCTTTCTCCTTCCACCTCGGTCTCTTCTTCTGCTGGATGTTATAGAACACTTGATCATTGGAAAACTTCATTTCCACCTTCTCAGCACATCGAACAAGCTTTTCATAACTTTTAAACTCACTAGAAGCCAATGGACTTCGATATTTTGGCTTTAATCCTGAGTAAAAATGAATGATTTTCTTATCAAGGTCTCGGATAAAATTTGGAGCATACCTTTCCAATCGAGTGAACCTTTCTTCATAGGCGGCCACTGATTCTTCCTCTTGCCTCAATTCCAAGATTTTTTTTTCCATCCTAAGTCAAACAGCATTAGAAAAATACTTCTCAAGAAACATACCTTTGAATTCATACGAGTCGAGAGAATCAATCTCATCAGCGTCCCGGATATTTTTAACCATCGACCACCACAGATCTGCTTCACCCTCCAAACGATAAATAGCAAGGCTAACCTTTGATTGTCTGAACACACCATGAAATAAAAAATCTTCTCCAGTGCTTTAATCCACCATTCACCTACCACAGGGTCAGATGATCCTCTGAATGATGGGGGATGTTGCCTCATGAAATGTTCCACCACTGACATGTTCCTCTACGGTTGATCTGGATGATCTCGTACATATATACCACCTCCATTTTCTCTTGATTCAACTGTGCCATTACTGCAACAAACTGTTCAGTTCCAATTCCGACCATCTCAGGATGCTGATTCAGAAGGTTATTTTCTTTTGTATGCCTTCCTAGAACTGCTTCCCTGTTTCCTTTGCGGAAAACCATTCTGAAAAAATATGTCTTAGATGAAGCAACATGGTAATCTTCAAATGCTATATCACTTCAATTTGACCATAAAAAAATATTTTTGGATAATTATTTAATAGAATTGTAACTCTTAAAGTCATCTAAACCGACCTCTGATACCAACTATAAGGCCCCGGCCTTAAACCTTACTTAATCTTGATTTATTACAAGATTACACATTGAGGATCTTTTCAAGTTTATAGTTTTAGAGAATTTGATCATAAAACTTGCACTACATTCCACATTTAAACAAAGTGGTTACGTAAAGATAGTATTCATTCTTACCATCAATAGAAAAATATATAAAATAAAACATGGATTCTTTCATGACACTTCCTTGACACTATAATCATATCATGTACCTTTCCCTTGACCTGTGAAAAAAATTTCAAAAAAACATGGGATGAGCATAAAAAATCTCAGTAAGGGATATAAAAACATGGAAAGGAAATTTGAGTACATGTATACATAAGAATCAGTGAAATCATACTTTACTCATAAAACGTAGGCACGTTAGCATACCTCATCAAATCAGGAATAAATCATATAAATCATAAGACATTAAGGTAACTTGAGGCATTCATAACATTCTTACATAGGGAGTAACCCTCTTGGTTACGTTTGGAATACCCATCCCAGTATATTCCCTAAATCTCTTCGGAGAAACCTTAACGTTTCACTCCTTCGCGTTACCCAATGCATTGGAGAGCTATATCGGGCTCACCCACGCTTAGTTTATCACAGAACCACCCGTCTTCATAATAATTTCCAAGAACCACAACATAATCGTTTCACATAAAACATGCATAAAGGAAACATAAAATTTCCACTTTTCAATCACAAGATATTAATACAACACATTGATATAAAAACATTATGAAAACCATTTTCAATACCAAAATAAAAGAAAAGTAAAACATGGTATTTATTTTTCTTTAAAAAATGGTGTGGCTTGTAGAGGAAGCCAAAACTCAAATAATGGTCACGGCGGCGGAGAAGTCATTGTCACCGCATATGTACGAAAAAAACATTCCATTTTGTCGTTTTGTAACAAGATTCGTATAAAAAAGATTCCTTTTGGATAAACGTAAAAGTAAAAGGGGTTTATACACCGTATAAAATAATGTTGTGTTTAAAACGAAATATGCATCAATGAAAGGAGATTGAGACGAAGTCCCATACCTCGGGTCCGACATGACTCGATCGTTCTTTAATCTCTTGAATAAAAAACTTTTGTTAACTTATACTTTCTTAAGAACCTTCTTCAAGTTCATTATTCCTTTTATATCACTTATTACCATGTCATGAACACTATGTAATTATTTTAGTTAATAACGGTCGTTTTAATGATCATTGGTACTTGAGTCAAAATATGCTCTTTATAATTACAAGTTGTTCATGTATCCATTATATCCAGAGTTATAATAATGATGTATATATCATATATATCATTTATATCCAGTATATACATGCAATTATAATATTACATAATCATTTCGAGGTATGAAACGAAATGCACCATTCATGGAGACGGTAAGACATACGTACACATGAACGCTACTTTCATTTCTACTTCTTATTTTATGGAATTAAAACATAATGATACATAATAGTATTTTAATTCCAGTATGGTATCATATATAATATAATTAAATATATCCTTTATATGTACCACATATGGTATTAACGAATCAAATCACTTTGAGGGGGCGGTAGTCCGCACTTCCTAAAATGAAGATATCGCGTTTACTCATAATGGTAACCATAAAGATATGGCATAAATGAAAAATACAGAAGATTAAGTAAAACATAAACATAGTATATATCATATATAAATATAGTTTCATCTTAATGTGTACCTTTTAAGGTGTTAAAAGAATGTTGAACAATCATCGTTTCAGGAGGAAGAAATTCATCATCTAGAGAAACAGTATGTTCTTTAACCATTAGATGTAGGTGTGTGTAAGTGTATCTATAATACTTATTATAAAAACATCCTAGTATATTTAAGATACTGTATTTGTTACAAAAGAAATGAATAAAAAGAGTTTAGGGGGATGGAGAAGCAAAATAAAAGAAAAGGACTCAAGTAAAGACATTACCTTAAAATCGGGTAACTCCCTTTGGTTTGAGCTCAAAGGCTTCCTTGGGAAGACTTATGCCCAAAGTGAGGCTTAAAGGAGTTATAGAGGGATGTGGAGAGAAGAAATGGGCAGGGGTTGGCCGAGCCAAATGCTTTGGATGTGAGGGTAAGGAGGTAGAGGTGGGGGCCTTTTATAAGAAGAGAGGAGGGGCACTCTTGGAAAGTAAAGAAATGTTACTTTATTTGAAAATGGGTTTCGGATTTAAAATGTCCCACATTGAAATATTTCGAGGATAAGTTGATAAGGGTTCGAAATCCACCCATCCAATAGGTTTTGGACATGTTTAGGTCATAGATTTTTCATTATCATTTCATTTTATTTAAATCCTTTATTAATGAGGTAATCGCTGCATCATCATGATGTCATAAATAATTTAATTTATTTAAAGTCTAAAAATTATAAAAGAAATACTATGATGTAGGAAATCTTTTTAGCTTTTCAATTAATATTTATAATAAAGAATCTTACTTGTATTACCTAATGTAAAAATTGTTTTAGTAAAATAACTCATGTTTGTGTCATTTTTATTTTAACATTAAATAAAAAGTAATTTATGTCATTTCCCAACCAAAGTGGCTCCATGGGGTCCCCGAGTTGTCCCATGGATTTCCATGGTCGTCCATGACAAATACAATGAGGGTATGACATGTGTCAAGCTCATCTCATATTATTAAAATATTATTTTTACCTTAAACTACACTAATTACCTCTAACCGCGATTAAAAACATAAAAGTTACTATTCACCAAAAAAAATTATTTTCATTCCATTGAACCACATTTTACTTCTTAATGACAACCATTTATATCGGATTTTTGAAATTAAAAACATATAAGTGGTAAAATTGCATTTAAACGAAAAATCGGTTTTTTTAAGTACCGCTTAGTGGTTTCACTATTCATCAAAAATTGAAGTTTTTCAGAAAAATACCAAAAATTTACCCTAAGCTATATTTGATATTCCAAATTCAAAAATTAAGTCTATTTTAAAAAATTCAAAACATATAAGTTTCATTAATTAATTTAATAATTAATTCCCGCTGTCAGAGTAAATAGCGTGTTTTCATGAAACAATAAGTATCAAAAGATTGACACTAGTTTAAGTCCGATTTAAAGGTAAAATTAATTCCAACAACCACTATTGTATTTAATGGTAAAAATATATTCTAATTTCACTTTAAAACCAATTCAAATAATAATCTTATTATATAAATAAATTAGACTAAAAAGCAGTTTTGATGTAAAATCCCGTATTTTTTACTATTCATTAAAAAATGAACATTGTCAGAAAAATACCAAACATTTACACAATGTAAATTTTTATTTCACAATCATAAAGAATAATTTTATTTTGACAAATAGTGCTTATAAAATTGTCAAAATATAGATTTAAAAGATGGTTTCCCATCAAAAGGTAGTAAAACAATCTTTTAAAAATATTAGTGTATTCCATGCTTAAGATTGGATTTATTCTCCTCTTAATCCTCTAAAACACTATCTTATTCATTAATAGGCATAGATAAAAATATCAATTATTCATTAATTATTTGGGATGTTACAATTCCCATAAAAGTGGATGTTTTGACACTAAACTTGTGACACCCTATTTAAAAATATGTCTTTTACATCTCCCACTAATTATTTTTGGCATTATAATCATTTATACATTTCATACATAATAATAATTATTATTATATTAATAATTACTTACATATGGAGTATTATCTCAAATGATCAATAGGTTATAGTGTATAAAAATATGATGTTAATAAATAAAAAATTGATTAATAATATATAATTAATAAATAATATTGAAAATATTATATATAATCGATAATATGATCAAGTAATCTATTCATGTATAACAAAATTGAAAATAATAAAATGGAAATAAATAACTTTATTTATTGGGATGGAATGTATAATGTTGGACATCATAATCATTCCTTCACAGACTCATTCCATGACGTTATATATAAACGAGTTGAATTTACATTTATTACCCAATCTATTTTTTATGGAACCTACCAATACATAGATTCATATATAAATTTTTCCCCAAACCATAAATTATTACTTCAAATACAATTATCACGTGAAGGAATTAAAAATCAACCTAATACATGACCAAAATTCCAAAGTAATAAATAATTATATGTATTGAAATAAAAATAAAAAATGTAAATATTTCACCAATAAATAATAAGAACAAATTTCATAGTAATTAGCCATGAAACCAACACTATACATAGTAATGGTTATATGTTCAATTCTGCACTATAAAAAAAATTATAAAAATAGTTGAAGTGAAGTAGAATAAGTCAATTAAATTTGTGAATATGTTCATCAAGAAGAAAAATAAAATCAAGTGATAGATTAAGAGTTAAAAATAACATAAAATTTACAAATAATGATATGTATGAACAATAAATTCATATGAATAGTTTATTAGGAATACATGATACATAACTCAAAATTAGTGTGATTATTTTTATTTATATAATAATGTTAATGTATAATTATGAAAAGAATTTATATAAATATTTTTGTAATAGGGATTAAAAAAAATACTCTATATCGCTTTGATAATTAAATTTTAAGGAGAAAAAGGAGGTTATTGAAAAAATTGATTTTAAAAATGTTTAAAAAATTGAAACAATAAAATAAAATAAATTTAAAATTGTAAATTTTTAATGGAATAAATAAATATAAAAAAGTTTAATACAATATTTTTACTTATTCTTCTAAAACATTACTATTTATCTTTAGATTGAAATATTCACAGAATAATGGAAATAATATATTAATTGAAAAAAATAAAAAAATTAATTTTAAATTTAAAAATAAAACTATTTTTAAAAATAAGAAGATATGCTCATGGGGTAAATGTTAAATAATTTATTTCATTTTACACATTTTAAAATAATAAAAAATGTTTCCAATATAGAAAATTTTAAAAAATCTTGGTTTAGTAGTTCTGTAATGAATTTAACAAAAGTATAATATAAAATTAATCTATATTTTATATATTGTGGTAACCATTCATTAAACAATTGAATAAATATTTTCATGGAAGATAATGATTTCAGACCATAAAGAAGATATAAGGACCAGTCCACATACAAGATACTATTTGAATGAATTGTGAACCAAAATGAGGGTAAATGTAAAAAATAATTGGACAAAATATAATTTAAATATTGAAGAAAATAGTATAATATCATGTCGTAGAAGATAAAAAACATATATTGGTGATTTTATAGAATAAATCTTATTACGTACTAAATGTTAGTTTAGATAAAAATAATAATCCTTAATGGTTAGGTGAGATATTAATTTAAGGAAATTTTTTAGGGATAGAATAAATTTGGGAGAGAAAATAAATAATATAAATTATTTAATATATATGAAGTTAATAATTTTTTTTACAATACAAAAAATAAATTTCTGAATAATAAGAATGTTTAATTTAGAAATTTATATTGATAAAAATAACCCACACCTTGTAATGGAACAAGCCTCTACGGTCCATTAATTTTTAGAAATCTTGTGTTTGAGGTGTTATGGGAGGTTAAGGTGACTCATCCCCAACATTATTCCAAATTTTCAGTTCAGTGAATAGTGTTTCATGTTTTGTATTTTCGGCATCGGTGAGTCATTTGTACTATCAGTGTTGGTGAGTCATTTGTATTGTCAGCCTCGATAGATCATGTGTACTGTAAAAATTAGTGAGTCATTTGTACTATCAGCATCATTGATTCTTTTGTACTATTGATGTTAGTGAGTCTTTTGTACTGTTAGCATCAGTGAGTCATTTGAACTGTTGGTATGAGTGAGTCATTTGTACTATCGACATCGGAGAGTCATTTGTACTGTCAGTGTTTGTGAGTTTTTTGTAATATCGGCATCAGTGAGTCATTTGTACTGTCAGCATTGGTGAGTCATTTTTACTGTTAGTGTTGGTGAGTCATTTATATTTTCGGCATCAGTGAGTCATTTAAAATGTCGGTGTTGGTGATTCATTTTTACTGTCGGTGTCAGTAAGTAATCTTAATCTGTCAGTGTGGGTAAGTTATTTTTACTGTCGGTGTTAGTGAGTCATTTTTACTGTCTGCGTCAATGAGTTATTTATACTATCAGTGTCAGTGAGTCATTTATATTTTTGGCATCCATGAGTCATTTTTATTGTCACTATCGGCGAGACATCTTCAATTGTTGACGTTGGAAATACATTGTTAATAGTGTTTCCAGATTCCTGCAGTTTTCCCCCCTTGATGTTTTCCTTGACGTAAAAAGCTTTCAAGGATTATTTAAGGAATTTAAGGCCAATTCAAATCCCATAACTCCTATCTTAATTTTCTTAATGTTTATGAATCCTTTCCTTGGTTAAAAAACATGATCTTTGACAAATTCGATCTTAATGGAAAATCTAGCGTATCTTACACTGCTGCCCCGTTTAAATTTTCAAAAGGCTAAGATATATTATTATTTTATATTCTTTCTCCTTTCTCACTACGTGGAAAACCCCAAAACATTATTCCCATAAGAGTGATGTGATCAAACCATAATCATTGGATCATTTCCCCTTGATGTTTTTCCTGCTACATGTGCACCCCCTATTTTTGTGCAAGCAACAATTATTGATCCGTCATCAATAGAAGGTATAACCTACCTCCGTTCTTATATTTTATTCAATCATTATTATCCCATTTCTCATTTCCATGTTATGGAATGTGATCTCTATGTTTCTAAAATAGTTTTCTTGGGTATTGGTTGGTGCGACCCTATAACGACCCATACTTTACATACATTGTTAATACTTCAAAATTAAAGCACATTTATTACAACATATGACAAAACCACAAAGGACCGTATAGGTATAGTGTCTTTAGAACTGGGAAACATAAAAAACTGGTTCATAAATCTTCTACAGTGTCTCCCATTTATTTCATCATATCTAGGGTCCCTTTTAGCATATTCTACTTAATATCCATCTTCCCGACCTGGGGAAAAGAAAACATAAAAGGGTGAGCTCAAATGCTCAGCAAGGGCAAATAAAGGAAATAAAAATCATATCATATCTTTTTTGAAAATCATAACCTGTAAAAGAGATCATAATATCTTAACATGGAATAAATCATAGAAGTAAAAATGAGATCCCCATCATCATAACATGAAACTTGAAACATTGTGGCATGCACACATAATCAAGGAAAATCATTTCTTGTTAGTCATGACTCATTGCCAAGACTATCTTAGTGGACAAAGTCCCTTTCTGAACCGAGTTCACTCCTCCTTTCAGTCCTGTATCACTGAACCGAAATAACCTTCCGTTCCAGCCATGTCTATCTCATGAGATATAAATCTTTACCCAATTAATTGGAGGGAGATATATGTCCCACCCATCTTATAATGAATCCTTTCTTATGTGTGTCACATAATCATAAACCATACATCACAGCGTAACCCATGTAATAAAAATGGGATTCTTAAACAACGTGACATCATAAAAAAATTCATATAAGATAATGGAATTCATAAAAATATTTCCATCACAACATAATCAAATCCATGTAATAATAGGGATAAAAACAAAACCCTTTTTTTAACTTAGATGGAAAATAATTTTGATAAAATACTTGAACTCCATTCTTGAGGAAAATATCCTTTCTACTTCAAAAACACCTTTCCATTCTTAACATGTCATACAATTTTAAACTAAAAGAAGTTGATTAAAAATAAACTTGAATACTTGTAAAGGAAGCTTCTTGGAAATAATGTTTTAAGAATCCATTCATGCTGTATAAGTTAAAAAAACATTCTTCGTACTTTTGTCGGAAAAGTCAAAAAGTACCTCGTACGAAAAAACGACAAAAGATTCCTTTCATATTCATTACTAAAAACTCACCGAAGGGTAAAATTGGATTTAAACTATTGTAAGTGGATGGAAACAATATTACATATTGAGGGAACATGGATTTGGATGATAAAATACACCCCAATAAATACTTACGAATAAACAATCTCGGATAAAAATGAGATTGTGATATTTCCCTTACCTTAGGTCCGATTTGCTTGTACGTGTCTGAAGATCCTGTATAAGGGTTTAAATAATGTTATTGACTTATTCCAGAATCATAAATATTGATATGATATCATATATGGTCATATTCTTAGCTTCTTGTTAGTAATATTTCATTGTTACTTGTTACTCGGGTCTTTATTGCCTTTTGTTCTTATGCGTGTTTTGCCAAATAAATTCTTATTCTTCTTTTAAGGTTATAGATACCTTATATCCAGTATAGTATTAGTGTAACATATATCATATTTATTCATTCAATTCATTTATATAATTACTATGTAATGATGATCATGTAGAACGAGTCGCATCACATCGTGGAGACGGTATTCCGTACGTACGCACGAGTGATGATATCGTTCCTATGATCTTGGAATTTTATTGGAGTATATATATTATTTCAGTATCAATATTACTTTATAATAATCATAAATAGTTACTCATTACACCATTATACCCATCCTTGTAAGGTGATGGTGGAAAATAGACTACACCACGGCGTGGAGACGGTATTCCGTACGTACGCACGCGCGATGATTTCATTTTTCCGTAGGATGGATAGAAGGTGAATTAGGGTTGTTTTATATTTATAATAACATATCAGTATTTAAGTAATACTGATGTTATTACTTTATCATGAAACAACTAATGAAGAAGAAGTTGAAGAAGAAAGAAATTGAAAAGATCGGTAATGGATATTACCTCTTCTTTGGAACGCTTCTTTGAATCCTCCACTTAGGGAACTAAGATTGGTCTTTGAAGAAGACCAGGACCTCTAGGATTATTCTAGGGAAGTGGAGAGGAGAAAATTTCAGGGGTTGGCCGAGCTTGAGTGCTCAAATTGGTGTGAGGAGGAGGGGGAGGAGGTTCCCTTTTATAAGGGAGGAGAGGGGCACCGTAGGAATATCTCAAAATATTATTTTATATTAAAGTCAAAATCGATTAATAATGGTTCAAAAGGGTTTTATTCCGAAGATAAAGTGGGTATGGGTCGAAATCCTATCAACCAATAGGATTTAGACAAGTTTAGGGTATTATTTTAACCTTATCAATTAGATTAAACTCTAAGTTAAATAATTTATCTTTTACCGTGTCTTTTTGTTTTCTTACACTATATGGTTAATACACTTACCATAACATGCCAAACGAACCCCAAATTGTTTATTATTAATATATATATATCATTATCTAAGTCATTTGGCCGAACCTTAGATTTTTAGGAATAAAATAACAATTAATAATATTTTATTTTATTTAAAAACTATTTTGTGTCAATTTTAACACTATTTGATATATGATTTTTGTGAAAGTTATAACAGAATTATATGTTAGAACCAAGTTGATTAAAGAAACACTAATATATCATAGTAACCTAGAAAATTAGTGGAATTCATAAAAAGTCTCAAATTACATTTATTTAGGTGTTTATATCATCAATTATGTCAATATTTTATTAATAAGATAATTACTGCATCATCATTGTGTCATAAATAAATTAAATTATTTAATGTCTACAAATTATAAATAAAATACCATTATGCAGGAAATCTTTTTAGATTTCTAATGAATATTTATAGTCGAATTTATCTTATGTATAACCCCATATTAAAAATGATTTACTTATTAAACAATGATTTTAACTCTTTTAACCCTTCTTTAAATAAATTAATAATAAATGTCCTAATCTAACCCAAATGGGCCTAAATGGTCATATTTTATTCATAAGGTTGTTTTTGGTCGAATTACACTTATCCAATAGAATTAGGACATGTGTTAGGGTAGTAGTAATATCATTTTTACCCTTAGTTACCTATTTACTATTAACCGCGGTAAAAAAAGTAAAAAGTTACTATTCACCAAAAAATTATTTTTATCTCATTGAACCACATTTTACTTACTGATATCAACCGTGTCTGTCGGATTTTCGAAATTCCATTCACCGAAGCGGTAAAATTAAGTTTTTTGCAAAATTCAATTTTTAACCTACCACTTAGTGGTTTCACTATTCATCAAAATTGAAAGTTTTCAGAAAAATACCAAAATTTCACCATAGGATAATTTCGGTATTCTGAATCCAAAAATGAAGTCTATTTTGAATGATAAAATTTATAAAATTTCAAAAAGTGGTTATTACTATTCATAACGGCTAGTTTTAATAATATTTTAATAGCATATCGTTGTTTAGTGAAACTTGGTATTGCGTACGACGCAAGCTATCGAGGAAGGTCGCGATTGCGTGTAAAGTAAGCCAAGATAGTATGTAGTGAAAGATTTCTTTGATGATATATAAAAACAAAATATTACTCATAAAAATATCGGGTGTTACATTCTACCCCCCTTAAAAAGAATTTCTCCCTCAAAATTCGTCACTTTGTAACAAACAAATGAGGATACTTCTCCCTCATCATATCCTCAAGCTCTTATGTAGCTTCTTCAAGTTGGTGGTTCCTCCATAAAACTTTCACCAATCGAGTGGTCTTGTTTCGTAGGACTTTTTCACTACGATCTAGAATCTCTATCGGTTGTTCTTCATAAGAAAGATCTTGCTCCAGCGGTACAACTTCTGAGCTGAGTACATGTGAAGGATCAGATATGTACTTTCTCAGGAGAGATACATGGAACACATTTTGAACTTGAGATAGATTTAGTGGAAGCACCAATCGGTAATCTACCTTTCCAACACGATCCAGTATTTCGAAGGGACCGATATATCTAGGGCTCAACATCCCCTTCTTTCCAAATCTCATAACCCTCTTCCAGGGAGATATTCGTAAGAACACTTTATCACCCACTTCAAACTCTAGGTCTTTTCTTCGGTTGTCGGCATAACTTTTCTGTCGACTCTGAGCTGCTCTTATGTGTTGTTGAATAGATCTGAACTTTTCTGCCATTTCATCAACGAGATCAGGTCCTAATAGCTTTCTTTCCCCAACTTCATCCCAGCAAGTTGGAGTCCTGCATTTCTTTCCATAGAGAGCTTCATAAGGAACCATATAAATACTGGAGTGAAAGCTATTATTATAAGAAAATTCCACCAAAGGTAGGTGTTGATCCCAACCTCCTTTGAAATCCATAGAGCAAGCTCTCCACATATCTTCTAGGGTTTGAATTGTTCTCTCAGACTGACCGTCTGTCTGGGGATGATAAGCAGTGCTTAAACTCAACTCTGTATCCAGAGTATGCTGAAGACTTCGCCAGAACTTCGAGATAAATCTTGGATCCCGATCATATATAATAGAAAGTGGTACTCCATGCAATCTTACCACTTCCTTTACATATATCCTGGAAAGCTGATCTAGAGAGAAATCCTCTCTAATAGAAATGAAGTTTAGAAACTTTGTAAGACGATCAACTATGACCCAAATAACATTATTGCCTTTGGATGTTTTAGGAAGTCCTCTGACAAAGTCCATAGTGATGTTTTCCCATTTCCATTCGGGTATGGGTAATGGTTGTAACATCCCCTTAGACTTTTGTCTCTCAGCTTTAACTTGTTGACAAACCAAGCATCGAGAGACATATTCAGCAACATCTCTTTTCATTCCATCCCACCAGAAGTACTCTTTCAGGTCCCTATACATCTTCGTGCTCCCAGTATGAATAGAGAATGAAGAACTATGAGCCTCATCCCGTAGCTCCTTTTTTAATTCGGGGATGGGAGGAACACAAACCTGATTCCTGAAATTTATTATCCCATCACAATCAAGGTTGAATTCAGGAACATTTATCACCTTCTTTTGTAACACTACATCTTCTTTCTGTGCCTCTTTAATCTTCACATGTATAGATGGTTGAACATTCATTTGAGAAAGATAAGATTTTCCCCCTTCCATTATAATTCCAAGATCCATCCTTTGTAAATCCATAAATATTGGATCTTTTGTGATCCTCATCATGGATAAACTAGCATTGTCTTGTCGACTTAATGCATCTGCCACCTTGTTTGCTTTCCCAGGGTGGTAATGGATTGAGCAGTCATAATCCTTAATCAGCTCCAACCATCTTCTTTGACGCATATTCATCTCCTTTTGTGTGAAAATATACTTTAAACTTTTATGATCAGTATAAATATCACACCTTTCACTATAAAGGTAATGCCTCCAAATCTTTAATGCAACGATTACCGCAGCTAACTCCAAATCATGTGTTGGGTAATTTTGCTCATGGATTTTCAACTGTCATGAGGCATAAGCTATCACCATATCATTTTGCATAAGAACACACCCCAATCCCTTCTTGGATACATCACTGTATATCACAAACCTTTCTCCACTACAAGGTAGTGTGAGCACAGGTGCACTGGATAACCTTCTTTTCAACTCCTTGAAATTCTCTTCACATTCTTCCGTCCAGACAAACTTAACTCCTTTCCGGTTCAACTTGGTGAGTGGATTAGATAATCGTGAAAAATCTTTTACAAAACGTCTATAATATCCATCCAAACCAAGAAAACTTCGGATCTCAGTTACTGTTATTGGTCTCGACCATCTATCGATAACCTCTGTTTTTGCTGGATCCACAGATATCCCCTCTTTTGAGATTATGTGACCCAAAAATGCAACTTTTTGAAGCCAAAATTCACACTTGGTAAATTCAGCATAAAGCTTCTCCTTTCTCAGGGTCTTCAATATAATTCTCAAGTAATCATCATGCTCTTCCTTTCTCTTTGAATAGACAATAATATCGTCTATAAATACTACCACAAATTGATCAAGATAGTCTCTAAAGACTCTATTCATTAGATCCATGAAGATAGCAGGGGAATTAGTAAGACCAAATGGCATCACTATAAATTCATTGTGTCCATACCTTGTACGGAAAGCCGTCTTTGGTATATCCTTCCTTTTGACCCTTAATTGATGATACCCAGAACGAAGATCAATATTGGAAAAGTATTGAGCTCCGCGTAGTTGGTCAAATAAGTCATCAATGCGTGGGAGAGGATATTTGTTCTTGATAGTGATCTTGTTAAGTTCTCGATAATCAATGCAGAGTCTCATTGATCCATCTTTCTTCTTAACAAATTGAACAGGTGCTCCCCAAGGTGAAGCACTAGGACGTATGAATCCCTTATCAAGATTCTCCTGGAGTTGCTTCTTCAATTCCTGAAACTCAATTGGGTCCATTATATAAGGTGTCTTTGAAATAGGAAAAGCACCCGGTACGAGTTCTATTGAAAACTCAACTTCACGATTTGGTGGAAGACCCGGTAATTCCTCCGGAAAGACATCATCAAACTCCTGTACTATGGGCATATTCTTAATCGTGAGTTTCTCACCAACCATTTGAGATAAATAACCTTCATTTAGTGGAATCAAGACCCATAAGATGGAAGAAATTTCCACGGGAAGGTTATATTCATCCTTGCATCGATAGACGATCGTAGATTGATCTGGAATATGAAATGTGACTTCCCTTCTTTGGAAATTGATATGAGCTCCATGTAGAGAAATCCAATCCATGCCAAGAATCACATCTAATTCCACTAAAGGAAGTATCACAAGATTTGCAGGAATCACTTTCCCACAAACATCGATCGGAGAAGAATTATAAACTTTTGATGCGACTGTTGTGCCATTAGGTGTTGTCACAGCTAACTCAACATCTAATTGTTGAGGTAATACGGTGATACCCTTAGAGAATTTTTCAGAAATAAAAGAGTAGGTGGATCCAGAATCAAATAAAACATTTGCTACTTTATAGTGGATGGTAAGTGTACCTTTCACCACTACGTTATCGTACTCCACATCGCTGATAGAAATTTCATGTGACTTTCCTTTGTCTTTAGCCTTAATATTTTGTTGACGTCGACCATCATCATCAACCCTTGGATTTGGGAATTGATTGGAATAATGCCCCATCTCCTTGCACTTGAAACATTGAAGTGTAGTAGGTTCATTATGTGTATCCCTTCCTTTGTTTGCATCATTAGACATCTTCTTCCCATTATCGCGGCATTCAAATGCCTGATGAACTTCCTTTCCACATTTGAAACATTTACTTGTCCCTTTAAGACAACTCCCTCCATGTTTCATTTCACACTTTGAGCATAAGGGAAAGCTCATCTTCTTTTCAGTGTGCTCTTTAGATTTTCCTTTGAATTCCATCTTCCTTTTCTTATCAAACCCATGTGACTGATGGGTTACTCCAATCTCTATCTCGACTTTGAGAGCACATCAAACGATTTCCTTGTATCTATTGAAGTCCCTTATGGATAACGCCCTTCGAAGACTTGGTTTTAAGCCACTAAAGAATCGATCGATCTTACTCTCAGGTTGGATAATAATACCAGAAGCGTACCTTGAAAGTCTTGTAAAATTTGCTTCATAGGTAGCAACAGATTCATCACCCGTTGCTTCAGTTCAAGAAACTCTTTCTCCATCTTTGTTCGGAGAATACGAGGGAAGTACTTATTGAAAAATAAGTTCTTGAACTCGTCCCATTCCATAGACTCAATTTCATCCCTTTGCCTCGTATTCTTAATAAGATTCCACCATTGATCAGCATCTCCTTCCAAACGATACAATGCTAGGATGACTTTATCATGTTCAGAACATTGAAGAACTGAAAATATCTTTTCAGTAGTACTAATCCATTGTTCAGCAACTAATGGATCAGTAGACCCGCTGAAAGAAGGTGGACGTTGCCTCATGAAGGATTCAACATAATGTTGCTCCTTCCTTTGCTCGTTTGGAAGTCCTACATGATTCATAGCTTGAGAAAGTTGTGTGAGCATGGCTACAAGATTTTGCATTCCAGCTCCCATATCGTTTGGTTTCTCAGGGGGACAATCATTGCATTGCCCATCGCATTCCGCATTAACACGGTTCCTTCGGGTTCCAGCCATTGACTAAAACCAAGAAGAATAGTGTGAGCAACACTAATTATAATTGGAAAACCACATAATCAAGGATAAAATTTCACACTTAAGGTCTTATCCTAGGGTATTCATGGCCATTTCTAAAACACTGAGATTGTGTTCTATGCTTAGACATATCCTTAGGGTTCTTACTAAGACTTTCACATCCTAGTTTCCAAAGGTTGACTATACCTTTCCTCTGATACCAACTATAATGACCCATACATTACATACATTGTTAATAATTCAAAATTGAAGCACACTTATTACAACATATGACAAAACCACAAAGGACCCTTTAGGTATAGTGTCTTTAGAAACTGGGAAACATAAACAACTGGTTCATAAATCTTCTATAGTGTCTCCCATTTATTTCATCATATCTAGGGTCCCTTTTAGCATATTCTACTTAATATCCATCTTCCTGACCTGGGGAAAAGAAAACATAAAAGGGTGAGCTCAAATTCTCAGCAAGGGCAAATAAAGGAAATAAATATCATATCATATCTTTTTGAAAATCATAACCTGCAAAAGAGATCATAATATCTTAACATGGAATAAATCATAGAAGTGAAAATGAGATCCCCATAATCATAACATGAAACTTGAAACTTTGTGGAATGCACACATAATCATTGAAAATCATTTCTTGTTAGTCATGACTCATTTCCAAGACTATCTTAGTGGACAAAGTCCCTTTCTGAACCGAGTTCACTCCTCGTTTCAGTCCTGTATCACTGAACCGAAATAACCTTCCGTTCCAGCCATGTCTATCTCAAGAGATATAAATCTTTACCCAATGCATTGGAGGGAGATATAGGTCCCACCCATCTTATAATGAATCCTTTCTTATGTGTTCCACATAATCATAAACCATACATCACAGCGTAATCCATGTAATAAAAATGGGATTCTTAAACAACATGACATCATAAAACAATTCATATAAGATAAAGGAATTCATAAAAATATTTCCATCACAACATAATCAAATCCATGTAATAATAGGGATAAAAACAGAACCCTTTTATTATCTTAGATGGAAAATAATTTTGATAAAATACTTGAACTCCATTCTTGAGGAAAATATCCTTTCTACTTCAAAAACACTTTTACTTTCTTAACATGTCATACAATTTTAAACTAAAAGAAGTTGATTAAAAATAAACTTGAATTATTGTAAAGGAAACTTCTTGGAAATAATGTTTTATGAATCCATTCATGCTGTATAAGTTAAAAAAACATTCTTCGTACTTTTGTCGGAAAAGTCAAAAACTACCTCGTACGAAAAAACGACAAAAGATTACTTTCATATTCATTAATAAAAACTCACCGAAGGGTAAAATTGGATTGAAACTATTGTAAGTGGATGGAAACAATATTACATATTGAGGTAACATAGATGTGGATGATAAAATACACCCCAATAAATACTTACGAATAAACAATCTCGGATAAAAATGAGATTGTGATATTTCCCTTACCTTAGGTCCGATTTTCTTTGTACGTGTCCAAAGCTCCTGTATAATGGTTTAAATAATGTTATTGACTTATTATAGAATCATACATATTGATATGATATCATATATGGTCATATTCTTAGCTTCTTGTTAGTAATATTTCATTGTTACTTGTTACTCGGGTCTTTATTGGCTTTTGTTCTTATGCGTGTTTTGCCTAATAAATTCTTATTCTTATTTTAAGGTTATAGATACCTTATATCCAGAATGTTATTAGTGTAAAATATATCATATTTATTCATTCAATTCATTTATATAATTACTATGTAATTATGATCTTGTAGAACGAGTCGCATCACATCGTGGAGACGGTATTCCGTACGTACGCACGAGTGATAATATCATTCCTATGATCGTGGAATTGTATTGGAGTATATATATATTATTTCAGTGTCAATATTAATTTATAATAATCATAAATAGTTACTCATTACACCATTATACCCATCCTTGTAAGGTGATGGTGGAAAATAGATTACACCATGGCGTGGAGACGGTATTCCGTACGTACGCACACGCGGTGATTTCATTTTTCCATAGGATGGATAGAAGGTGAATTAGGGTTGTTTCATATTTATAATAACATATCAGTATGTAAGTAATACTGATTTTATTACTTTATAATGAAACAACTAATGATGAAGAAGTTTAAGAAGAAAGAAATTGAAAAGATCGGTAATGGATATTACCTCTTCTTTGGAACGCTTCTTTGAATCCTCCAATTAGGGAACTAATATTGGTATTTGAAGAAGACCAGGACCTCTAGGATTATTCTAGGGAAGTTGAGAGGAGCAAATGGCAGGGGTTGACCGAGCTTGAGTTCTCAAATTGGTGTGAGGAGGAGGGGGAGGAGGTGCCCTTTTATAAGGGAGGAGAGGGGCACCTTAGGAATATCTCAAAATATTAATTTATATTAAAGTCAAAATAGGTTTATAATGGTTCCAAAGGGTTTTATTTAGAAGATAAAGTGGGGATGGGTCGAAATCCTATCAACCAATAGGATTTAGACATGTTTAGGGTATTATTTTAACCTTATCAATTAGATTTAACTCTAAGTTAAATAATTTAACTTTTACCATGTCTTTTTGTTTTCTTACACTATATGGTTAATACACTTAGCATAACATGCCAAACGAACCCCAAATTGTTTATTATTAATATATACATCCTTATATAAGTAATTTGGCCGAACCATAGATTTTTAGGAATAAAATAACAATTAATAATATAATATTTGATTTAAAAACTATTTTGTGTCAATTTTGACACTATTTGATATATGATTTTTAGTGGAAGTATTAACAGAATTATATGTTCGAACCAAGTTGATTAAATCAACACTAATATATCATAGTAACCATGAAAATTATTGTAATTCATAAAAAGTCTCAAATTACATTTATTTTGGTGTTTATAACATCAATTATGTCAATATTTTATTAATAAGATAATTACTGCATCATCATTGTGTCATAAATAAATTAAATTATTTAATGTCTAAAAATTATAAATAAAATAAGATTATGCAGGAAATCTTTTTAGATTTCTAATGAATATTTATAGTGGAATTTATCTTATGTATAACCCCATATTAAAAATGATTTACTTATTAAACTTTGATTTTAACTATTTTAACCCTTCTTTAAATAAATTAATAATAAATGTCCTAATCTAACACAAGTGGGCCTAAATGGTCATATTTTATTCATAAGGTTGTTTTTGGTCGAATTACATTTATCCAATAGAATTAGGACATGTGTTAGGGTAATAGTAATATCATTTTCACCCTTAGTTACCTATTTACTATTAACCGTGGTAAAAAAAAGTAAAAAGTGACTATTCACCAAAAAATTATTTTTATCTCATTGAACCACATTTTACTTAATGATATCAACCGTGTCTGTCGGATTTTTGAAATTCCATTCACAGAAGCAGTAAAATTATGTTTTATGCAAAATTCAATTTTTAACCTACCACTTAGTGGTTTCACTATTCATCAAAAATTGATAGTTTTCAGAAAAATACCAAAATTACACCCTAGGCTAATTTTGGAATTCCGAATCCAAAAATAAAGTCCATTTTGAAAGATAAAATTTATAAAATTTCAAAAAGTGGTTATTACTATTCATAACAGATGGTTTTAATAATATTTTAATAGCATATCGTTGTTTAGTGAAACTCAGTATTGCGTACGACACAAGCTATCGAGGATGATCACGATTGCGTGTAAAGTAAGCCAAGATAGTATGTAGTGAAGGATTCCTTTGATGATATATAAAAACAAAATATTACTCATAAAAATCTCGGGTGTTACATTCTACCCCCCTTAAAAAGAATTTCGCCCTCGAAATTCGTCACTTTGTAACAAACAGATGAGGATACTTCTCCCTCATCATATCCTCAAGCTCCCATGTAGCTTCTTCAAGTTGGTGGTTCCTCCATAAAACTTTCACCAATCGAGTGGTCTTTCTTCGTTGGACTTTTTTGCTACGATCCAGAATCTCTACCGGTTGTTCTTCATAAGAAAGATCTTGCTCCAGTGGTACAACTTCTTAGCTGAGTACATGTGAAGGATCAGGTATGTACTTTCTCAGGAGAGATACATGGAACACATCGTGAACTTGATAGAGATTCGGTGGAAGTGCCAATCGGTAAGCTACCATTCCAACACGATCGAGTATTTCGAAAGGACTGATATATCTAGGGCTCAACTTCCCCTTCTTTCCAAATCTCATAACCCTCTTCAAGGGATATATTTGTAAGAACACTTTATCACCCACTTCAAACTCTAGGTCTTTTCTTCGGTTGTCGGCATAGCATTTCTGTCGACTCTGAGCTGCTCTTATGTGTTGTTGAATAGATCTGAACTTTTCTGCCATTTCATCAAATAGATCAGGTCCTAATAGCTTTCTTTCCCCAACTTCATCCCAGCAAGTTGGAGTCTTGCATTTCTTTCCATAGAGAGCTTCATAAGGAGACATCTGAATACTGGAGTGAAAGCTATTATTATATGAAAATTCCACCAAAGGTAGGTGTTGATCCCAACCTCCTTTTAAATCCATAGAGCAATCTCTCAACATATCTTCTAGGGTTTGAATTGTTCTCTCAGACTGACCGTATCTCTGGGGATGATAAGCAGTGCTGAAACTCATCTATGTATCCAGAGTATGCTGAAGACTTCGCCAGAACTTCGAGGTAAATCTCGGATCCCGATCATATATAATAGAAAGTGGTACTCCATGCAATCTTACCACTTCCTTTACATATATCCTGGCAAGCTGATCTAGAGAGAAATCCTCTCTAATAGCAATGAAGTGTGCAGACTTTGTAAGACGATCAACTATGACCCAAATAGCATTATTGCCTTTGGATGTTTTAGGAAGTCCTGTGACAAAGTCCATAGTGATGTTTTCCCATTTCCATTCGGTTATGGGTGATGGTTGTAACATCCCCTTAGACTTTTGTCTCTCAGCTTTAACTTGTTGACAAACCAAGCATCGAGAGACATATTCAGCAACATCTCTTTTCATTCCATCCCACCAGAATTACTCTTTCAGGTCCCTATACATCTTCGTGCTCCCAGTATGAATAGAGAATGAAGAACTATGAGCCTCATCCAGCAGCTCCTTCTTTAATTCGGGGATGGGAGGAACACAAACCCGATTCCTGAACTTTATTATCCCATCACAATCATGGTTGAATTCAGGAACATTTCTCACCTTCTTTTGTAACTCTACATCTTCTTTCTGTGCCTCTTTAATCTTCACATGTATAGATGGTTGAACATTCATTTGAGAAAGATAAGATTTTCCCCCTTAAATTATAATTCCAAGATCCATCCTTTGTAAATCCATAAATATTGGATCTTTTGTGATCCTCATCATGGATAAACTAGCATTGTCTTGTCGACTTAATGCATCAGCCACCTTGTTTGCTTTCCCAGGGTGGTAATGGATTGAGCAGTCATAATCCTTAATCAGCTCCAAACATCTTCTTTGATGCATATTCAGCTCCTTTTGTGTGAAAATATACTTTAAACTTTTATGATCAGTATAAATATCACACCTTTCACCATAAAGGTAATGCCTCCAAATCTTTAATGCAAAGATTACCGCAGATAACTCCAAATCATGTGTTGGGTATTTTTGCTCATGGATTTTCAACTGTCGTGAGGCATAAGCTATCACCATATCATTTTGCATAAGAACACACCCCAATCCCTTCTTGGATGCATCACTGTATATCACAAACCTTTCTCCACTACAAGGTAGTGTGAGCACAGGTGCACTGGATAACCTTCTTTTGAACTCCTTGAAATTCTCTTCACATTCTTCCGTCTAGACAAACTTAACTCCTTTCCAGGTCAACTTGGTGAGTGGATTAGATAATCGGGAAAAATATTTTACAAAACGTCTATAATATCCATCCAAACCAAGAAAACTTCGGATCTTAGTTACTGTTGTTGGTCTCGACCATCTTTTGATATCCTTTGTTTTTGCTAGATCTACAGATATCCCCTCTTTTGAGATTATGTGACCCAAAAATGCAACTTTTTGAAGCCAAAATTCACACTTGGTAAATTCGGTATAAATCTTCTCCTTTCTCAGGGTCTTCAATATAATTCTCAAGTGATCTTCATGCTATTCCTTGCTCTTTGAATATACAAGAATATCGTCTATAAAGACTACCACAAATTGATCAAGATAGTCTCTAAAGACTCTATTCATTAGATCCATGATGATAGCAGGGGCATTAGTAAGACCAAATGGCATCACTATAAATTCATAGTGTCCATACCTTGTACGGAAATACATCTTTGGTATATCCTCCCTTTTGAACCGTAATTGATGATACCCTGAATGAAGATCAATCTTGGAAAAGTATTGAGCTCCGCGTAGTTGGTCAAATAAGTCATCAATGGGTGGGAGAGGATATTTGTTCTTGATAGTGATCTTGTTAAGTTCTCGATAATCAATGCAGAGTCTCATTGATCTATCTTTCTTCTTAACAAATTGAATAGGTGCTCCCCAAGGTGACGCACTAGGGCGTATGAATCCCTTATCACGATTCTCCTGGAGTTGCTTCTTCAATTCCTGCAACTCAATTGGGGCCATTCTATAAGGTGTCTTTGAAATAGGAAAAGCACCCGGTACGAGTTCTATTGAAAACTCAACTTCACGATTTGGTGGAAGACCCGGTAATTCCTCCGGAAAGACATCATCAAACTCCCATAAGATGCGCATATTCTTAATCGTGAGTTTCTCACCAACCATTTGAGATAAATAACCTTCATTTAGTGGAATCAAGACCCATAAGATGGAAGAAATTTCCACTGGAAGGTTATATTCATCCTTGCATCGATAGACGATCGTAGATTGATCTGGAATATGAAATGTGACTTATCTTCTTTGGAAATTCATATGAGCTCCATGTAGAGAAAGCCAATCCATGCTAAGAATCACATCAAATTCCACTAAAGGAAGTATCACAAAATTTGCAGGAAGCACTTTCCCACAAACTTCGATCGGAGAAGAATTATAAACTTTTGATGCGACTGTTGTGCCATTAGGTGTTGTCACAGCTAACTCAACATCTAATTGTTGAGGTAATACGGTGATACCCTTAGAAAAGTTTTCAGAAATAAAAGAGTGGGTGGATCCAGAATCAAATAAAACATTTGCTACTTTAGAGTGGATGGTAAGTTTACCTTTCACCACTTCGTTATCGTACTCCACATCGCTGATAGAAATTGCATGTGACTTTACTTTGTCTTTAGCCTTAAGATTTTGTTGACGTCGACCATCATCATCAACCCTTTGATTTGGGCATTGATTGGCCTAAGGCCCCATCTCCTTGTACTTGAAACATTGATGTGTAGTAGGTTCATTCTGTGTATCCCTTCCTTTGTTTTCATCATTAGACATCTTCTTCCCATTATCGCGGCATTCAAATGCCTGATGACCTTCCTTTCCACATTTGAAACATTTACTTGTCCCTTTAAGACAACTCCCTCCATGTTTCTTTCCACACTTTGAGCATAAGGGAAAGCTCATCTTCTTTTCAGTGTGCTCTTTAGATTTTCCTTTGAATTCCATCTTCCTCTTCTTATCAAACCCATGTGACTGATGGGTTACTCCAATCTCCATCTCGAATTTGAGAGCACATTGAACGATTTCCTCGTAGCTATTGAAGTCCCTTATGGCTAACGCCCTTCGAAGACTTGGTTTTAAGCCACTAAAGAATCGATTGATCTTACTCTCAGGTTGGATAATAATAACATAAGCGTACCTTGCAAGTCTTGTAAAATTTGCTTCATAGGTACCAACAGATTCATCACCCCTTTGCTTCAGTTCAAGAAACTCTTTTTCCATCTTTGTTCGGAGAATACGAGGGATGTACTTATTGAAAAATAAGTTCTTGAACTCGTCCCATTCCATAGACTCAATTTCATCCCTTTTCTTCGTATTCTTAATAAGATTCCACCATTGATCAGCATCTCCTTCCAAACGATACACTACTAGGATGACTTTATCATGTTCAGAACATTGAATAACTGAAAATATCTTTACAGTAGTACTAATCCATTGTTCATCAACTAATGGATCAGTAGACCTGCTGAATGAAGGTGGACGCTGCATCATGAAGGATTCAACAGAATGTTTCTCCTTCCTTTGTTCGTTTGGAAGTCCTGCATGATTCATAGCTTGAGAAAGTTGTGTGAGCATGGATACAAGATTTTTCATTCTAGCTCACATATCGTTTGGTTGCTCAGGGGGACAATCATTGCATTTCCCATCGCATTCTGCATTAACACGGTTCCTTCGGGTTCCATCCATTTACTAAAACCAAGAAGAATAGTGTGAGCAACACTAATTATAATAGGAAAACCACATAATCAAGGATAAAATTTCACACTTAAGGTCTTATCCTAGGGTATTCACGGCCATTTCTAAAACACTAAGATTGTGTTCTATGCTTAGAATTATCCTTAGGGTTCTTACTAAGACTTTCACATCCTAGTTTCCAAAGGTTGACTATACCTTTCCTCTGATACCAACTATAACGACCCATACTTTAAATAAATTGTTAATAATTCAAAATTGAAGCACACTTATTACAACATATGACAAAACCACAAAGGACAATATGGGTATAGTGTCTTTAGAAACTGGGAAACATAAACAACTGGTTCATAAATCTTCTATAGTGTCTCCCATTTATTTCATCATATCTAGGGTCCCTTTTAGCATATTCTACTTAATATCCATCATCCTGACCTGGGGAAAAGAAAACATAAAAGGGTGAGCTCAAATGCTCAGCAAGGGCAAATAAAGGAAATAAAAATCATATCATATCTTTTTTAAAATCATAACCTGCAAAAGAGATCATAATATCTTAACATGGAAGAAATCATAGAAGTGAAAATGAGATCCCCATAATCATAACATGAAACTTGAAACTTTGTGGCATGCACACATAATCATGGAAAATCATTTCTTGTTAGTAATGACTCATTTCCAAGACTATCTTAGTGGACAAAGTCCCTTTCTGAACCGAGTTCACTCCTCGTTTCAGTCCTGTATCACTGAACCGAAATAACCTTCCGTTCCAGCCATGTCTATGTCAGGAGATATAAATCATTACCCAATGAATTGGAGGGATATATAGGTCCCACACATCTTATAATGAATCCTTTCTTATGTGTTCCACATAATCATAAACCATACATCACAGCGTAACCCATGTAATAAAAATGGGATTCCTAAACAACATGACATCATAAAAAAATTCATATAAGATAAAGGAATTCATAAAAATATTTCCATCACAACATAATCAAATCCATGTAATAATAGGGATAAAAACAGAAACCTTTTATTATCTTAGATGGAAAATAATTTTGATAAAATACTCGAACTCAATTTTTGAGGAAAATATCCTTTCTACTTCAAAAACACATTTCCTTTCTTAACATGTCATAAAATTTTAAACTAAAAGAAGTTGATTAAAAATAAACTTGAATACTTGTAATGGAAACTTCTTGGAAATAATGTTTTAAGAATCCATTCATGCCGTATAAGTTAAAAAAACATTCTTCGTACTTTTGTCGGAAAAGTCAAAAAGTACCTCGTACGAAAAAACGACAAAAGATTCCTTTCATATTCTTTACTAAAAACTCACCGAAGGGTAAAATTGGATTTAAACTATTGTAAGTGGATGGAATCAATATTACATATTGAGGGAACATGGATGTGGATGATAAAATACACCCCAATAAATACTTACAAATAAACAATCTCAGATAAAAATGAGATTGTGATATTTCCCTTACCTTAGGTCCGATTTGCTTTGTACGTTTCCGAAGCTCCTGTATAATGGTTTAAATAATGTTATTGACTTATTCCAGAATCATACATATTGATATGATATCATATATGGTCATATTCTTAGCTTCTTATTAGTAATATTTCATTGTTACTTGTTACTCGGGTCTTTATTGCCTTTTGTTCTTATGCGTGTTTTGCCGAATAAATTCTTATTCTTCTTTTAAGGTTATAGATACCTTATATCCATAATGGTATTAGTGTAACATATATCATATTTATTCATTCAATTCATTTATATAATTACCATGTAATGATGATCATGTAGAACGAGTCGCATCATATCGTGGAGACGGTATTCCGTACGTATGCACGAGTGATGATATCGTTCCTATGATCGTGGAATTATATTGGAGTATATATATATTATTTCAGTATCAATATTACTTTATAATAATCATAAATAGTTACTCATTACACCATTATACCCATCCTTGTAAGGTGATAGTGGAAAATAGATTACACCACGGCGTAGAGACGGTATTCCGTACGTACGCACGCGCGGTGATTTCATTTTTCCGTAGGATGGATAGAAGGTGAATTAGGGTTGTTTCCTTTTTATAATAACATATCAGTATGTAAGTAATACTGATGTTATTACTTCATCATGAAACAACTAAAGAAGATGAAGTTGAAGAAGAAGTAAATTGAAAAGATCGGTAATGGATGTTACCTCTTCTTTGGAACGCTTCTTTGAATCCTCTACTTAGGGAACTAAGATTGGTCTTTGAAGAAGACCAGGACATCTAGGATTATTCTAGGGAAGTGGAGAGGAGAAAATGGCAGGGGTTGGCGGGGCTTGAGTGCTCAAATTGGTGTGAGGAGGAGGGGGAGGAGGTGCCCTTTTATAAGGGAGGAGAGGGGCACCTTAGGAATATCTCAAAATATTATTTTATATTAAAGTCAAAATCGGTTTATAATGGTTCCAAAGGGTTTTTTTTCGATTCTAAAGTGGGGATGGGTCTAAATCCTATCAACCAATAGGATTTAGACAAGTTTAGTGTATTATTTTAACCTTATCAATTAGATTTAACTCTAAGTTAAATAATTTAACTTTTACCGTGTCTTTTTGTTTTCTTACACTATATGGTTAATACACTTACCATAACATGCCAAACGAACCCCAAATTGTTTATTATTAATATATATATCCTTATCTAAGTCATTTGACCGAACCTTAGATTTTTAGGAATAAAATAACAATTAATAATATAATATTTTATTTAAAAACTATTTTGTGTCAATTTTGACACTATTTGATATATGATTTTTGTGAAAGTCATAACAGAATTATATGTTCGAACCAAGATGATTAAATCAACACTAATATATCATAGTAACCTATAAAATTAGTGGAATTCATAAAAAGTATCAAATTACATTTATTTTTGTGTATATAACATCAATTATGTCAATATTTTATTAATAAGATAATTACTGCATCATCATTGTGTCATAAATAAATTAAAGTATTTAATGTCTAAAAATTATAAATAAAATTCCATTATGCAGGAAAGCTTTTTATCTTTCTAATTAATCCTTATAGTCGAATTTATCGTATGTATAACTCCATATTAAAAATGATTTACTTATTAAACATTGATTTTAACTATTTTAACCCTTCTTTAAATAAATTAATAATAAATGTCCTAATCTAACACAAGTAGGCCTAAATGGTCATATTTTATTCATTAGGTTGTTTTTGGTCTAATTACACTTATCCAATAGAATTAGGACATGTTTTAGGGTAATAGTAATATCATTTTTACCCTTAGTTACCCTATTTACTATTAACCGCGGAAAAAAAGTAAAAAGTTACTATTCACCAAAAAATTATTTTTATCTCATTGAACCAAATATTACATACTGATTTCAACCGTGTCTGTCGGATTTTCGAAATTCCATTCACAGAAGCGGTAAAATTATGTTTTATGCAAAATTCAATTTTTAACCTACCACTTAGTGGATTCACTATAAATCAAAAATTGAAAGTTTTCAGAAAAATACCAAAATTTCACCCTAGGCTAATTTCGGTATTCCGAATCCAAAAATGATGTCCATTTTGAAAGATAAAATTTATAAAATTTCAAAAAGTGGTTATTACTATTCATAACGGCTAGTTTTAATAATATTTTAATAGCATATCGTTGTTTAGTGAAACTCGGTATTGCGTACGACGCAAGCTATCGAGGAAGGTCGCGATTGCGTGTAATGTAAGCCAAGATAGTATGTAGTGAAAGATTCCTTTGATGATATATAAAAACAAAATATTACTCATAAAAATATCGGGTGTTACAGACCCAATCACGGCATCCTCGGTTGGATGTAGTTGTCACATGGAATAATGATTTTGATTAGTTATGTTGGCCCATTCTCATATAAAGAATTTCAAGAACCTTTTGAGGTAGGGGATTCATGGATCCTCTATTATTTCATGTGATACTATAGAGTTAAGATGTTTTATCCCACTGGATCACAATGGAATTGACTTAATAAATATGTGAAATAGATAAATAAATTTGTATTGATCGTATGTTATTGCCTCCTTTTTTTCTAAATAGTGTGACATCTATGCTTGCCTTGATTAGCATGACATTATTGATTGAAAATTTGTAAATAATGTAAAATGGGATTAATTTTAAATTATTTTTCAAATATAAAGAGTCATGTAAATGAATATGGTTGTTTCCATTATAAATTGATGACAATCAAATTGAGGTAGTAAGAATGCTTAATTAATCTGTAATAGCTATAATAGATTGCATTTTTGGTTTTCCATTGTTAGAACCTACTAATAATGAATTAGAAAATTCAAGATGGATTAAAGAGCCGATTGATTGATAAAAGTTAGTGCCTTATAGGGTTCTGAGTTACCCTATTTCTTGTAAGGTTGTTTACCTTCTGCATTGGAGCCATGTGACCTCATTTTTTGTGAAGTCAGAATTCCTTGTTAATGCCTAAGAGCAAATTTTCTTTGTTATTTTCTATTGTTTGTGATGTGTTATGAGCCCAAATGGATGTTGTGGGATGTGGGTGTAGGGAGGCCCAGCGTATGTGGTGGTAGTTTATTTCTATAGTGGAGAGGTGCATCGGTTTATGCCTGTGGGTGTTGAGGAGGACACTAGAGAGGATGAAACCGGTTGAATGTGAATGTTGGATTCTTACTGAATCTTGTTTGTTGTTTATCTTCTTACATTCCCCACTGCTTGAGGCAGCTGGTCTTTCTTACTCTACTTCCAAAAGGGGAGAATATGCATGTGGTATGCCATGTGCTTTCCGTGTTTGGATTTTAGAGGAAGGATGGGTCTATGCTCCAGCAATATTTGGTGAGAACTCGATGGGTAGTTCATCTACTCACCATGTTGATCCCCTTATGTTTGGTTAGCTTAGAATGATTTTCTAGAATACATGGAAATTCGGGAAAGTAATAATGTTTTTAATTAAAGATAGAGTAAATGATGTTTACCCAAGGGTTGAATATTGCTGGGATGCAATGCTGAGGTATTATTTCTGGGAAGCTGTGGATTGGTTTGGTTATTCCTGGAGGCCATGGAACTTTGGTGTGATGCTAACGAAATGTAATGTTGAATTAATAAATTTTAAGAAATTTTGAAATTATTAATTAATGTAAATCGACACCGATAAAAAGAGACAAGTTGATGTAATAAATCTCTGTAAATGGTTGTGTTCTTATTGGATACCTAGTCTAAGTAGTGGTAACCGAGAGTTCGAGAGATGTTAGCTGCAGTTGAGTCTGATACTAGGTTATGCCAATAGTGTGGTTGTGAGCTATAGTATATTCTATAATTTCCGTGTTTCTATATGCTACTCCACCCTATCTGTTAGGGAAACTGACACCTTGTGGATTCTGAGCACTGGGTGGGTGGGTGGGTGGGGGTGGGGGTGTTTTCCCCAAAATCCCGATGGGAGGATGGATGCCTGACTACCCCCTTTGACCCCACTCTCTTCTCTTGGTAGTTACTAGTACTGGTAGGCGCAATAGTTATATTTCCCAATATATGTGTGTAGAGGGCTGTAATGGATTGTGGTTATTCACCACATATATTCTTTATGTGGTTTCTTATAGACTAATATAGTTGTAATGTATATAGGTTGTGATGGCTTGAGGAACCTTAATCGGCGTATGGGCTATAATGGATTAAGATATAATACCTATTGTATGATACACATTAAAAAATATTGGGTAGATCCTAGAAACTACTTGGTTACTAGGTTACCTTTAATTGGTGGGTGTGATGCATGATGTGTATGTTGTGGTTCTTTGCCCAAGTGTCTGCGGGCAAGCCTTTATAGAGAGAGATGCTTAGGATGTGTGACATCGGGGAAAAAGGTAAACCAGTGGGGAAGCGGTAGCATGATACCCTTGATATTCATTATTATATTATATACTATTATAAGTTATACATGTTGAGAGTAGACATTATGTGTCTGGAAACTTAGTATACATGTTTAGGTGATGAGATAGTTTCACTTGTTGTTCACTGTGCTTTAGCATGCTTTCTTTACTTTTGCAAGAGATGCTTCAGGGAGGATCCTACTCAATATACTATTATACTTGTAACACCATGAGATTTTATGAGATAAATTCATTTTAAATTCTTTGATATCTTGTGTTGTACACTACCCCAATATTAGATTTCACTATACACAACACTATAATTGCTTGCTGTATACGCAACACTATTCTTGGCATGTGTGACACACAATTTCAAGTTCTTTTAACATAATTAATTTCACGCAACACCAAGTATAGATTTTGTTCAATGTATAAATGAACTGAGTTTTTATTATTTTATTCACAACAACAAAGGAAGCTTTCACTACACACAACACTTACATGGCTTGTGTTAGATTCAAGAGAGACCTTCCTTGATAGCTTGTGTGGTACGCAATACCGAGTTTCACTAAACGATGATATATTATTAAAATATTATATAAACTAGCCATGAGGAATATTATTAACCAAATTTTGAATTTTATATAATATTATCAATTATATTACACATGATATGAGGGAAAAATCAATTTTTTAGAAAAAAGCAGTATTTTTCAAAAAAAGTAGTTCTACCTCCTTTTGATAGCATACCCATTTTAAATGTAGTTTTTGACACTTTTACAAGTTATATTTTACAATATAAACTTTTTCTTTGTAAGAGGGAAATAAAAAATTTACTTTGGATAAATTTTATATATTTTTCTGATAACGTTTATATTTTGACGAATAGTGAAAATACGCTAAATTTTAATTGAAAACAAATTTTTTAATCGAAATAATTTATAGGGTTAAAATATATTATTTATTGATTTTAAAGTATAAATAGAATATATTTTTATCATTTAATATAATTTATTTCAATATCATTAATTTTATATTGAATTCATAGGTAAAAAAATTTCAATCTTTTGCAATGTTTTAACTTCTAAAACCCATTTTCTCTACAACGGGATTAATTTTAAAATAATTAATACAAATTATGTGTTTTAAACCTGGAAAAATTGATTCCATATTTGGAATTAGTAGGTCAAAAATGTGTAAATAGGCATCTTTTATTTTTAGACATTATGAATAGTAACTTCAGTAAATATTTTATTGACTATGGTTAAAGGGTAAATCTGGTAAATAAGGGTATCAAAATACTATTATAATAATATTAAATTAGACTAAAACGTGTCCTAATTCTATTTTATGATACATGTCCGACCATAGGCATACTTGGGTCAATTTTGGGACCCCATGGAGCCACTTGTAAGTGAAAATGACATTTAATTACTTTTAATTATATGTTAATGAAAATATAACCCAAACATATAGTTTGTACTAATTTTTTATATGGGGTTATAGAAGTGATATATTAGACTATAAATAGTATTTAAAAAGATAAAAATATTTTTTACATCATGATATTTTATTTGTAATTTTTAGACATTAAATATATAAATTTAATTATGACACAAGGACGATGTAGGGATTGCTTCCTTAATAAAAGATTCAAATAAATGAATTTCTAAATATTGAAAAAATTGTAATTTGGTTATTTTGAAGTTATACACGAATTTAATGGATGATATTGACATATTATATTTGAGTTAATTCCTTATTTCCAAATGAATTAAGTTGTTATGAATTTTAAAAAAAGTCAAGTATGAATAGTGACCGAAATTGACACAATTCATAATTTAAAACATAAAATAGTTTATTAAATGATATAATATTTATAAAAATATATGTTTCTAAAAAATGGTTAATATAAGTCCAAACATGTCATAAATAACTTTTTTTTGGTTCTTTTGACGTGATATGGTTACTACATTGACCCACAATGTGTAAATAACATGTTATCCCGGTAAGATTAAAAAGTGTAAAATAAGGGTAAAACAAAAAAGATAAGGCTACAAAAATATTCAAAACTTGTCGAAAAATTATTGGATATTTTTTATTCGATCCAGAATAATATTATATTAGAATTAAATATGTTTTGGAAAATTTTATCTCGAAATTAAATTTATAATAAAATAATATTTTAGAACATTCCTAAAGTGCCCCTCTCCTCTCTTATAAAAGGGAACCTCCTCCCTTTCCTCTCTACTCCATTTTAAGCCTTTAAGTTCAGAAAAACCCTAAACATTTATATTCTCGACTTCCCTAGTTATATTCTAGAGGTTTTGTTCTTCTCAAAAGTCCAAATCTAGTTCCCTAAGAGTAAATTTAAAACGTGGCACGTCAAGGAATAGGTAATCTCTTCTAATGATTCATTCAAATTTTGTTCTTATTATACTTCCTCTTGTTTACTTGTTTCATTATAAATTAATAACATAAATATCACTAATATAGTTTTATTTAATTATAAATATGAATCAACCCTATTTCACCTTCTATCCATCCTATGAAAAACGAAATCACTACGCGTGCATAAATAAGAATTACCGTATCCCCACTGTGGTGTAATCTATTTTTCCACCACCACATTACATGGATGGGTATAATGGTGAAAAAATAACTATATATGTTTATTATTACATGATACTAATTTTGAGATATTATATCATCCACTCCAATACCATTCATTAATTATGGGAACAATATCGTCGCTCGTGCATACATACGAATTACCATATCCACGACGCGATGTGATTCATTATCCATGTTAGCCATTCAAGAATGATTATAAAGTATATATAATAAATAATAATGAAATATATTAAATAATAAATCTATAGTATTTATGTATATTTGTGTTTCATTTAGTTACTTCCATTCGATTTAATATGGAAACAAAAACAATGTTTATGTTTATGTACGACCTACTGTCTCCATGAACGGTGTATTTCATTTAATTTATCTATCAATTGTATATATATATATATTAAGAATAGATATGATATATAAATAATTTTTTATATTCAAGATGTAGGTATATCATGATACAAGTAAAAATATCGAGAACAAAAAGTCCGAACATGTACGATACATAAAACAATTATTACCCAAAACGTTGCATTAACATGGAATTGACAAATGAACGGGTAATATAAAGTCATAATTGAATCATATATGATATCGTAAATTTTATTTTGGTTCTGTTATAAGTTAATAATATGTTTAAACCCACTATATAAGAGTTTCAGACACATAAGGAAGAAATCAGACCTAAGTTAAGGGATAACTTTTCCAATCTCATTTTATCTAAGATATTTTTATTCCTATCAACTGGGGGTATATTTATCATCCATTTTCATGTTTTATAAAAATGTTTTCATAAAAGTTTTACTATTCTTCTATGTATTATTAAATTTATTTTTACCCATTTGAATTTTACTGCATGTTTTGTAAGGAATCGTTCTTTTGTTTGCAAAAGTACAAGGAGGATTTTTTTATCTTATATGACATGAACGGATTTTTATTCTTTAATAAAGAATTATATCTAGGAAGATTAATTTATAGGTTTTCAATTTTATTTTTAATTAGCATCTGTTCTTTTAAAATTGCACGATATATTGAAAAAATAAAATGTTTTTGAAGAAGAAAGGTACTTTTTTTCAATAACTAAGTTCAAGTGGTTTGTCAAAATTATAATCCTTCTAAGATGAAATAGGATTATGTTTCTATCCTTATTATTAATTTTATTTGATTTATTTATGATGAAATTATTTTTATGAATTACTTTTATCTTATATGGATTATTTTATGATTTCTTGATGCTTAAAAATTCCATTTTTTTACATGGGTTATGCTATGATGTATGGTTTATGTTTTTGTGGCACAAATAAGAATGTTTTAATTATGAGATGGGTGAGGCCTATATCTCCCTCCAATGAATTGGGTAAAGATTTATATCTCATGAGATAGACATGGCTGGAAGAGAAAATAAATCTGGTTCAGTAATACAGGGCTGGAAAGACAAGTAAACCTGGTTCAGTAATGGACCTCGTTCACTATGATGGTCTTGGAAGAAATTTCATGGATACTATGGAAATCATATTATGTGATTATTAGTTTTCCATTATTACATGTTTTATGCCTATGCTATTCTATCATGGTTAGTGTTAAATTATGATCTATGCCTTACGTACTGCCAAGATTTGTATCATTGCTCAAGATTTGGATGTTTAAATTTTATGTTCATACTTTTATGTTAAAATGTTAATGGATTGTTTTATTTTCTCCATGTTTACCATTAATGATCATTTCATCTCACCCTTTTTATGTTTTATTTTCTCCAAGATATAAAGAAATATTTTAGCTAGGAAAACAAAAAGGGGAAGATCTTTATGGGAGATGTTGAAGATCTTTCACCATGATTAAAAGATTATGTTCCGAATTTCCAAAGGAAATCAACTAATACGGTCGATGGGCATTTGTTTTTGTCATGTATTAATTATTCCTCAAAATTAATTTAATTTCTATGCACGATAAGCATGGGTCTCTATAGTTGGTATCAGAGAAAATGTTTAGTTAACCTTTATTGTGAGATAGCTAGAGATATTTATAAGGTATGTCTAGGGATATCCCTAAGGTTAAGTATAATTATAGGATACATTCCTAAAAGTATGGTAACAATCATGAATAACCTAGGATTAAACATTAGATTTTATATATTTAAAGTACTCCCCCTAGATTATGATGTTTTCCTATTTTGATTTTTTCCTCTCATACTATTATTTTTGGGTTTTAGACAATGGATAGAACATTAGGGAACCTTGTTAACGATAAATACACTAGGAATAAAATTATTTCCTTCTGGAACAACCAAATTTTATGGGAAATGGAGTGAAAATTTTTATTTCTGTACATAGATAATTTATAAATCATTCTGGTCTTCCAAATAAGTAGAAAAGGGAACAACATTCTATTGAGTCCTTCATGAGGTAATGTCTACTTTCATTCATGGGTCTTCTAATCCATTTATTTATAAAAAATGGATTAGTGCCAAAGAAACAATATTTTCCATCCTTCGCTGTTCAGAACATGAAAAAGTCATTTTGGTTGTCTATCATTTAGAAGGTGAAGGAAACCAGTGGTGGACTCTAATTAAGAATACAAGGCAGCAGGATGAAATTGAATCCATTGAATGATATGAGTTCATGAACTTGTTTTTGAGTAAGCACATTCCTCATACTCTTCTAACAAAGATGGAGAAGGATGTCTTTGAGCTTAAGCAAAAGGATTATGAATCTTTTGGTATATAGGAGCCAAATTTTACAAGACTTTCAAGGTATGATTCTGGATTTATCATCCAAGCTAAAAGTAAAGTTGATCAAATCATTAGTGGATTAAAACCAAGTCTTAGACTGGAATTAGCTATAAGAGACTTCAATATCTATGATGAAATTATGCATTGTGCTATCAAAGTAGAACTGAAAGTTGGTGGTATATATCCATCTCATGGTTTTGACAAAAACTAAAGACAAAGTTCCAGGGAAAATCTCAAATGAATGGTGAAAAGAAGATAAATGTTTCTTTATGATCAAAGTGTGGAATGAAGCATGGTGTATATTTTCTTAAAGGGACTAGAAAATGTTTCAAGTGTGGAAAATAAGGTCATCGAGAAGTTCAGTGCCGAAGTAATGGGAAAAAGGTTGCTAATGATGTGAATGGAGAAAAGACTACAGAGAACGCACCACCAAAACTTCAATGCTATAAGTACAAGTAAATGTGGCATTATGATAACCAATGACCTAATACAAGGGTTAATGATGATCGAAATCATCAAACTATTAAGGAAAAAGAAAAAGTGAAGTCACATGCGATCACTATTGGTGATGTTGTGTATGATAATGAAGTGGTGGAATTATTAAGTGTTAATGTAATGGGATTTCAAAATAGTGTGGTGGAATATCATTTATAGTATTATGGAATATGGTAATATATATGTATTGGTTTTCCATGGTTTTCAATAATTATATGGTACCAGTAACCATGAAAAGTGATTTAAATAATTTTGGAAAGCAAATGATATGTGCATAATGTAGGGATAAGGATTTAATGAGATGATTCATAGTGTTAATGATCACATGACTGATATAAGGATGAAGTGATATCATGGTTTGAGTATATAGAATTTTTGGTATGTGGAAAGAGTTAATTTTGTTAGATTATTTTTTCACTTAGGTTCTATGGTAATTCTTTTCATTACCATGTTTCAAGAGAATACATGAATGAGGTATTCACATGTTTAGAATGTGACAACCAAGAAATTCTAAATTATATATGGGAGAAAAATGTTAAGTCGTTTTAGTTCAACTATTTATAATGTTTTATATTTTTAGTTTATTTGGAAGGTTTGTAATGTTATACATTTATGGATAGTATAAGTTATTTCCTATTTTTTAGATTAATGTATTATCTCACTATAGGTAGACTTATACATATTTGATAACCCATTATAACTTTTTTTTGAGACAGATGGAATGAACTATCTTCTTATCGCATGATTTTCTAACACTTCATGAATGACAAATTCAACTTCATTTCTTTAAGATATGAATTGGAAATTGTTCAAGGAACAACAAACTGTGAGATTGTACCAAAATCTAGTAAGTATTTATTCTCCTAAAAAATTATTCCACATTACGGAAAAGATATGGAAAACCAAAAATGTTATCCATGTACCTTCTTATCTGATGAATCATATGGTACCTTAGATCATCACATATTTATGGTTTTGTGATGGTTGACTTTTTCTTATCCATGTTCTCTGCCACTCTCCATCAAAACTAGATGGTTAGATTTCTCTTCCATATCCATGTTTTCACTTTACACCTATGTTATCCTATGTGGAAACCCAGTTATGAGTTACATTGGGTAACCCATGCATTTCTAAATTTCCTTTTCAAAATGATTTCTTAGAATTCCTTTTTATGATGTGGGTTTCCATGAAAGAAACTTTCAAGTATAAAACCAATTATAACCCCGACAAATGTCAAGGGCGAAATTAATTTTAACGGGGTAGAATGTAACACCCCAAGAGTTTATGAGATAAATTATTTTTAATTTCTTTGATGTCTTCTGTTGTATGCTACCCCAAGATTAGCTTGCACTATACACAACAACGTAATAGCTTGCAGTATACACAACACTATTCTTGGCATGTGTGAGACACAATTTCATGTTCTTATGATAGAGTTCATTTCACAAAACACCGAGTAAATTTTTTTTTCAATGTATAAATTAAATGATTTTTGATTTTGTTATATGAAACAACAAATGATGATTTCACTACATGCAACACTGACATGGTTTTCATTACACGCAAGAGTGACCTTCCTCGATAACTTGTGTGGTATGTAATACCGAGTTTCACTAAACAATGATATATTATAAAAATATTATATAAACCAGCCGTTATGATTATTATTAACCATATTTTTATTTTTATATAACATTATAATTCATATTACACATGATATGAGAGAAAAATTAGTTTTTCGGATAAAAGAAGTATTTTTCAAAAAATGCATTTTTATCGCCTTTTGATGGTGAAACCATTTTAAATTTAGTTTTGAAACTTTTATAAGTTAGATTTGACAATAAAAAATTTTCATTTGGAAGCGGGACATAAAAATTTACTTTGGATAATTTTTTGACATTTTACTGATAACTTTTATATTTTGATGAATAGTGAAAATAAGCTGAATTTTCATTGAAAACAAATTTTGTCATCGAAATAATTTATATGGTTATATTATATTATTTAATGGTTTTAAAGTATAAATATAATATATTTTTACCATTTAATATATTTTTATGTCATTAGAATTAATTATACATTGAATTCATAGGTAAAAACATTGTAATCTTTTGTAATATTTTTTCTTTTAAAACTCATTTTATGAAAAACTGGATTAATATTAAATTAGTTACTATATATTATGTGTTTTCAATTTTGAAAAATGGATTCCATATTTGAAATCATGAGATAAAAATGTGTAAATAGGTACCTTTTATTTTTAGACATTAGGAATAGTAACTTCGGTAAATATTTTATTTACCAAGGATAAAGGGTAAATCTAGTAAATAAGGGTAAAAAAATAATATTATAACAATATTAAATTACCATGGAACATGTCCTAACCCTATGGGATGATACATATCCGACCATGTGCATCCTTGTGTTGATTTTGGGACCCCACGGAGCCACTTGTAAGTGAAAATGAAATTTAATTACTTTTATTTTAATGTTATTTAAAATATAATCTAAACATATATCTTTTACTAAAATAATTTTCATATGGAATTATATAAGAGATATCTTCATATATAAATAGTAATTATTAAACTAAAAATATTTTCTACATTATGATAATTTATTTTTATTTTTTGGACGTTAAATATATAAATTTAATTATGACACAAGGATGATGCAATGATTGCTTCATTAATAAAGGATTCGAATAAATGAATTTATAAATATTAAAACAACTATAAAATTGTTTTTTTGATGTCATACATGAAATTTCTAGATGATATTGACATATTATATTTGTGTTAATTCCTTATTTTTGAAGAAATAATATTTTTAAGAATTTTTAAAAAAGTCATGTATGAATAGTGTCCAAAATTGACACAATTCATAAGTTAAAAACACAATAGTTTATTAAATGATATTATGTTCTTAAAAAACTAATATTGGGCCAAATGGTTAATATAAGTCAAAAAATGTCATAAATAACATTTTTTGGTTCATTTGACATGATATGGTAATTACATTAACCCACAATATGTAAATAACAAGATATAACAGTAAGATTAAAAAGGGTAAAATTAGGGTAAAACCAAAAATATAAGGATACAGAATTATTCAAAACATGTCAAAAAATTATTAGATGATGGGTATTCGAACCAAAATCATCTTATCTTATTATTAAATAATTTTTGGAACATTTTAAGTTGAAATTTAATTTATAATAAATTAATAATTTGGAACATTACTAAAGTGCCCCTCTCCTATCTTATAAAAGAGAACCTCATCCCTTTCCTATTCACTCCATTTTAAGCCTTCGAGTTCAGAAAATCCCTGACTATTTCTCTTCTCAACTATTCTAGTTATATTATAGAGGTGCTGGTCTTCTAAAAATACCAACTCTAGTGCCCTAAGATGAAATTTAAAGGAGGCACGTCAAGGAAGAGGTAATCTCTTCTAAAGATTCATTCAAATTTCTTTCTTCTTATACATCCTATTATTTACTTGTTTCATTATAAAGTAATAATATCAGTATCACTCATATAATACTATGTTATTATAAATATGAAACAACCCTATTTCACTTTCTATACATCCTATGAAAAACGAAATCACTGCGCGTGCGTACATATGGCTTACCGTCTCCACGCCATGATGTAATCTGTTTTTTCACCACCACCTAACATGGATGGGTATAATGGTTGAAATAATAACTATATATTATTATTATAACATGATACTAATTATGATATATTATATCATCCACTCCAATACCAATCAACTATTATGGGAACAATATTATCGCTCGTGCGTACGTACGAATTACTGTCTCCATGACGTGATGAGATTAATTATCCATGTTAACCATTCATGATTGAATGTAAATTATATATAATAAATTATCATGAAATATATGAAATAATAATGCTACTTAATTTATGTATATATATGTTTCATTTACTTACATCTATTCAATTCAATAAGGAAAAGAAAACAGCGTTCATGCATACATACAACCTACCGTCTCTATGAATGGTGTATTTCATTTCATTAATCTATCTATTATATATATATACTAAATATATATGATATATAAAACATTTTTTACATTCTGGAAGTAATTAAATAATGATATAATTAATAATATCCAAAACAAAAAGTCCAAACACGTATGATACATGAAACGATTATTACCCACAATGTTCCTTTAACATGGAATTGACAAATGAATCTGTTATATAAAGTTTTAAGTGAATCATATATTATATCATAAATATTTTTCTGGTTTTTTTTGAGTTAATAATATGTTTAAACCCACTACATAGGAGTTTCATACACATAAAAAAGAATTCGGACCTATGGTATGTGATAACTTTCCCAATCTCATTTTATCCGAGATTGTTTATTCGTAAGTATCTACTAGGGTTATATTTATCATCCATGTTAATGTTTTATAAAAATGTTTTCATAAATTTTTCTCAGTTAGTCTATATAGGATTAAAGTAATTTTTATCCATTTTTTCTTTTTCTGCATGCTTTTTAAAAAATCTTTCGTTTGTTTACCATATGAGGAACTTTTTGACTTTTCCGAAAAAACTATGAGGATGAGGTTTTTTTAACTTATATGGAAGGATGATATTTTTAAACCTTCATAAAGAATTATTTAAATTAAGACGACTTTATAAATTTTCAAGTTTATTTTCGATTAACTTATTTTCTTTTAAAATTTCATGACATATTGAGAGAAGAAAATGTTTTTGAAGAAGAAAATATATTTTCTTCAAGAACTAAGTTCAAGTGTTTTATCAAAATTATTTTTCATCTATGATGAAATAGGGTTATATTTATATCACTACTATTACTTTTATTTGATTACATTATGAGAGAATTATTTTCGTGAAGTCCTTTTATCTTATATGGATTATGTTATGATGGCTTGATGATTAAAAATCCCATTTTATTCAATGGGTTATGCTATGATATATGATTTATGTTTTGGGGAACACATAGGACAGATTTCATTATGAGATGGGTGGGACCTAAATCTCCCTCCAATGAATTGGGTAAAGATTTATCTCTCATGTGTCACACCCTGAATTTTCACATTGGTAATGATTTCAATTTTTTCAATTATCTAATAATTTTATTTGACTTAATTGTTTTTTCGAGGTGCATTCCATACCCGACCTGAGTTTTTTTGATGATAAATGAATGATTTGGCTTGGTATTGTCTGGCGCGCTGGAAAGGAATGGGAGAATCCACATGGCTTCATCAGATGTTCATGCATCCTACATAGTGCACATGTAATCAATTAATTAATGATTTGAATAAAACTTTAAGCACAAAATAAAATATAAAAAATGACTAATTAATTTAAGAGTTTTTTTAATATTATTATTATTATTATTATTGGGGATTATTCTTATTCTTATTCTTATTTCAGTTAATCTCTTAATTAGTTTGATAATATTAAATTATTATAAAGGTTATAATATTTTCAACATGTAATTTTTATCAATGTTACTTTAGTTATTAATTTTGATAATATTTTTATGAGGTAAAAATTATTTTTAAGTTATTGTTACAATTTTATTTTACATCACGTTTTTAACACTAATATTACCATTATTATTATCAATAACTATACTCTAAATTAGTTTAGAGTTTTATTTTTATGTTTCATTTTATCCATATTTTTATTTATATTTTTTTTCTCCTACTCTCTTCCCCTCTCTCTACATGGATCCCCTTTCCCATGGAAACCCTAGCGCGCCACAGGAATTCCCCCCTGATCCATCCTCTTCCACACCAAATAACGCTCCCTCTCTCGAACCGGCATCGCCCTTCCACCTTCCTGCTCGCCTCACACCGCCATTCCTCCTTTCACCGGACATCGTCCTCCTTGCAGCCTCACACTGCCTTTTCCCGCCGCAACGACACCCCCTTCCCATGAAACCATGCCGCGCCTCACCCTCACCTGGCTGCACCACACTTCTCACCGGACAGCCATGACACCCTCTTCCTTTTTTTATGTATACCCTCACCACCCTATGTAGCCTCACACTGGAATCAGGTGAGCCTCCTTCTGTCCAGAAAACTGTACGCGCCACCCTACTACCCCTTGCTTTGAAGCGTAGTGCACAACACCCTTGGCCGCACCCCCTTCTGATTACGACGAAGCTCCAGCTAGCACGACACCTTTCACCACCCTACATCTGGCTCAGATAGCTCCTCCGACCCTTTCCATAGGTGCGATATACCTTAATTTTTAATTCTATCAATTTTATTAAGTTGTGGTTAGGGGTTTTGGATTGGCATTTGGTTTGATTTTTGTGTAATGCGCTTCATTTTTTGGTGTTAAAGTTTATTTTTGTTGATTTTAGAGAATTAAATGCACGACTAGTGCATTGCTTTGATATTTGGGGTTTTCTGACACTCAGGTAGGTGGTTCCATGTTCAATTGTTATTTGATTAATTGATTTGCAAGATTAATTAATTAATAATATTTTTTAATGAATTGTTGTAGTGAGAAGTTGATCTTCTATGAGGCTTGATTTACAATTGAACTTAATTGGGGGCATGTTTATAATATGTGTACATGGTGCTAAAATCTCATCTTGGGTTAATTGTTAGTGTTTTTTATTGTGAGTTTAGCCTACTAATTAGTTTGTTTGGTGTGATTTAATTTTTACACAAGGTTTTGTTTTCCTTAATGTGTTTATTAGTTTGTGTTTAGATGATATGAGTCTATTGTTTCTATGAAAACCCATGTCAGACTATCCACGAGTGTTTTATAAATTGTGTGGATTAATTGTTAGGATTTACAATAGGTGAAATTGGTGTTTTTGTGTTGTGTCAGTTTTCATCCTATCCTAAATGATCATTTGAGTGGATTTTTGTGTATTAGTCGTGTGACATATTTTTAAATGGGTTGGCATGTTTTTTTGGTGGTTTTTTTAACTGTTGTAAGGGTTTTTTTTAACTGTGTGGGTGGTTTCTTTAGTCGCATGCATGATGCAGATTGTGTTCCTGAGGTGGCTTTGTGTACATGTGGACATGTATGGGGGTTTGGGTGGGTCAAGTGTGTAAATAGGTGTTTTTCTCTTTAAAATTTATTTATTAAAATTTGTATTGTTTTATTAAATAATTATTAAGGGTGAAAAAAATAGTTTTGGTTAAACTATGAAAATGTTTTTGGTGCTTAAAGTCATGCCACATGTGTGGAAATTATTTAATAAATTATGTTAGTGGTTTGTTTGAAGATGAAAGTGATTTCTTTGACTGTAAAGTTTGTTTAATTTGTTCTGTAAGTGATGCAGATTCAGTTTGGGGATTTTTGTAGTGTGTGTATTATGTTTAAATGGTTTTTTCGTGTGTTCGAGTGTAGTGTTGGGTAGAGATAGCATCTCATTTGTTTTTTTGGTTATTTTTGACATGTAACATGAACGCTGAACTATGTGATCACAAATGGGAAGTTGGATTATTAGGTGGGTGGGATAGATCTAGTGTGTTAGTGTTCCGAAGGTGACTCGACCCGATTTCATTGGAAGGATTGATGATTGAAACACTAACTAAACATATACTTTTCTGCGGGTCATGGTCTTCTAAGCCACATTTTCTGAGGCTCACGACCTTCTAAGCCATGTTTTCTTAGGGTCATGGTTTCTAAGACACGTTTCAATGATACAAAAATATTTGGGGACCCAAGATAGCAAACACCCATGAGGCCTCTCCCATATTTAGCGCTCCTTGGTTATTTTACGCTCATCAGTGTGGCACTTTGGTTATTTTTAAAGTAAGTGTGTTTGTGTTTTTAATTTAATTTGTTCCTTTTGAAACTGTTTTCTTTAAACCTGTTTTCTCTCAAACTATTAGAGCATCTATTTATTTTCTTTAATTAAGATTTTAAATGTATTTTTCATTTAATAATTATGCGTGGAACCTCCTTCTTGGTGTCATTAAACTGGGATCTTGTCTCGCACCCTACATACGCATTTGGGTGTATGAAGATCCTATTTCTTTTGTATTCCAAGTTGAGGTATCATGAACAACATTGGTGGTTCGGGTTGTCAGCAGTATCCTCTTGTTGGTTTGGGGAATATTGCTTGAGGTTATTAAACATCATGGTGCTTGGAGGTTTGAGTTAGTGTTTTATTTTTTCTTTTATTTCCGTTCCTTTTATGTTTTTGGTTCAAGTTGTAAAATTAAATTCTGACTATAGATTAAGGTCTTGTTTGGTTGTATATTTTTAGTTTTAAATTATTAATCTTACTATTTGTTTTATGTCTATCTATTTAGGTAAATCATTCCCAAGTTTTATTTTGATACCCGGGAACCAGTGCCAGCCCGTGGGGATCGAGAATTCCCTTTAGGCCTTCCAGAAGACTAGGTCAGGCACCGGGTTAGATGGCGACCCAGCCTGGTTCGTGAAAAAATGGTATCAAAGGTAGGTTTTTCTTTGTTATTTGTGACATCAGGTAAATCAGAGACATGATTGTTAGTACTCGATTGGTAGGTGTGAGAATGGCATTGCGAACTCATACTCATTCCGACCCTCGAGTAACCAGGGGTAGTTCAGGATTTATGTTTTGTTTTTGGTATTTTTGGATGGTGGATGATAATAGGTGTAAAACGGCACTGCGCACGACCTCACATGGAGTAACGAACCATGTGATTCCTAAGAGTACAGTTCGACAATCCTATTGGTTGTCGCTTTCCTAGGGCATAGTCTGCTAATCCATGTAGTCGGGTTAAGCATGACCACTAGTTCTCCATCCCAGTTCTATAGTGTTCCAAATGAATTGATTCCGTTTTGGGTTGGCGCGAATGTTTTTTCTTTTAAAAGAAAATAAAACCTTGGGGTTGATCTTATTTTTCTATTACTGCGAGTTTGACATGATTTTTCGGGTGTGTTCTTTTGAACCCTGTTTCTAGAAATTGGCATTTGATCTGTCGAAGTCAATTTTATAAAATAACATCTTGGGACATTTGAAATTGAAGTGGGTTGTTTTATAAATGGATTTTTTTTTGGAAATTTGCATTGAATTTTTGAAATGGTTTTGGAAGAAAAAAGAGAGGGTATTTTCGGATATTGGGAATGTTTTATTTTGAAAGTCGGTAGCCTTGATTATTTCCAGTGGTATTCCTATGGGTGCTCGCAGGTGCATATGGACGTAATTAATGGATAGTCGGTGGATTGTGTGGATGTGTGCTTGAGTGGCATGAAAATTCATATTTGAGAGGCATCATGGAATATTAGTGGTGATTGATTGATTTCTATGGTTGGTTCTTATTTCTGTGAAAGTTGATTTTTCAATGAAATGGGTTTTTGTGCTTAATTGGTTTTTGAAATTAGAAAATGGTTTTAAGTCTGAAGTGAAAGCGACAAGTTCAAAAGAGATGTTGGGTTTTATTATACTGTTTTTTGTTTTTCAAGCAGGTTATTTTATTTAAGAATGAATTGATGTTTCAAATTGGAATTGTTGGATTTTTGTCTGGTATGTGGATGTTTGTTTTGTGATGTGTTTGGATTTGTAGAAGGCTGCATTGTGTTTCTTGTTCGGGATATCCCCCATAAATATATCCCATGGGTTTCTAACAAGTCTCTCAGTTGGTGGCTCAACCCGGACTCCCAGTGGAGTGGCAGAGTTAGGTTCTGCTCGGTGGTGTCGACAGTTTGTAGATGTCAAGGTAAATTGGATATCGTTGAGCGCTTTGAGTATTTTGGAAATGTATCTTTTTTTTGAGGGACTCTAAATGTTGTGTATGCGTAAGTTGTCTCGTGTACATTTGGAGGAGCAAGACTACCCCCGCAAACGGTGATCATTCAATTTTCATTGTGAGTGGGGATTTCTTGAGAAATCCTCAAGACTGGCTTTATCCCATGGTTATACCTAGTTTGAACTGAAGGGGCCAGTTCTTGGAGTGCTACTTCCATCAGTTCATGTTGTGTGTCAGACAGACCACTCAATCACCCATCTCTAGTGTGGTCAGTCGGGCACGCTAAGTCATTCACTATAATTCTCAATGTGTATGTTGATGGAGTGGATGCTTTGGACACGAGGAGAAGTATGTAGATTTATTTTCTATAAGAGGAAGTTCCAGTCAGTGTTAAGCTTAAGACTGCAAGGCGGTAGATGCTTCAGATATTAGGCCCCCAGCCATAGGTCTCAGGTTACTGGCATGCAGTCAAAACTTTTCAGACATGCGATTATCTAGGTCCAACTTAAGTCCGAAGTGACGAGATGGGGATGTCTTAAATTTCCAATATTTCAGTATCGTCTCTAAATGATTCATTTTTGTTGTGAGGAGCATGATGCCCTTGTCTCCTTGATGGGGTCTTATTTTATGGGAGTTCCCCTTGGGCTATAAAGATGTTTGAGAAATCCATATTCTTGAAAAACCATCAGGCTTGCACTGTGAACCTTATTGTGGTCGGTTATGGGTTGAGATTGCACTTGTTTCAGAGATGCTTTGGTCTTGTGGGTTTAACACACGCCTGTCCAGTTTTCCACTAGTTTATATGTTTCTATTATAAAAAACGTCTCATGTGACGGAGTATTGGCCATTGTAGAAATTATCTGTGCAGGTCGACCCGTGTTGGCAGGTCAGTGATGCAGAGTTCAGTCTGTATCGTTCAAAGCATTCTGGGAATGCCCGTGCGGGTGTCGTGGTGCTAGGAAAATTCAAAAATGGTGGGGAGACCCACTCCAGGTCTGCCGACATCCCCTCATGTTTTGGTTTGGTTAAACCTAGGGAACATAGAGTGTTAATCCAGTGTTAGAGGTTTTCTGGGTTTGTGGGTCGTTCTGGTTTTGAGAACCAATGTTTGATAAGAATCCCAATATAGATGGGAGACTGCCATGTGTCGAACTTGTGGAAAACCCTATTTTCAAAGTGCACCTAGTGGGGGAACCCATTACTTTTGATACTCCAGACCACGACCATACTATTTGGCGAGCTTGGGTAGTGGGTCCCTGGATGAGTTTTCTTGGAGATCTCAAGTGGACATGATGATCCCTAGGTTAGGGGTCGGGGTGTTCCATGTTGTAGTTCTGTTTGAGGTAAATTCCTTATTGCTGGTTATTTTTTTGGGCAATTCTGGTTTTGAGATCTTTGAAGTTTCAGGTCATGGGTGTTTTGAATGGATAGTCTTCAGGTGATTGAGGTTTTGTTTTAGATGACTTCATGGTTTGGCTTGGAACCCTTGGTTGACCTAGTCTTTTGGGTCATTCTGGGGGTAGAAAGTGTCATGGTGGGGAGAATTGTCACACCCTAACTTCTCACATCAGTAATGATTTTAATTTTTACCTTTATCTAATAATTTTATTTGAATTAATTGTTTTGTTGAGGTGCATTCTAGACCCGACTTGAGTTTTTTTCATTTTGATGATAAATGAGTGTTTTGTCTTGGTAGTTTCTGGTGCATGGGAAAGGAATTGGTGAAGCTACATGGCTTCGTCAGATGTTCGTGCGACCCACACGGTGCATGGGTAATAAATTAGTTAATGATTTTAATAATACTTTAAGCGCAAAATGAAATAATAAAAATGATTAATTAATTTAAGATTTGTTTTATTATTATTATTATTATTATTGGGGATTAATCTTCTTCTTCTTATTATTTCAGTTAGTCTTTTAATTAGTTAGATAATATTATATTATTATAAAGGTTATAAATTTTTTAGCATGTCACTTTTATCATTGTTACTATTATTTTTAATTTTTTTAAGATTTTAAAGAGGTAATAATTATTTCTAAGTTATTGTTATAATTTTATTTTACATCATGTTTTTTTAACACTAATGTTACCATTATTATTATCAATAACTATATTATAAATTAGTTTAGAGTGTTATTTTTATGTTTTATTTTATCCCTATTTTTGTTTCATTTTTATTTTTATTTATCTTTTTTTCTCATACTCTCCCCTTCTCTCCCTATCTCCCTACGCGGATCCCCTTTCACCTGGAAACCCTAGCCCGCCGCTTGAATTCCCCCCTTGCTACATCCATTTCCTCACTGAATCTCACTCCCTATCCCATAACGGCATCGCACTACCTCCTTCCATCTCGCCTCACGACGCCCTTTTGCCTTACACTGGACCTCATCCTCCTTGCAACCTTGTGCCACCTCTTCCAGCCGTAACAACACCCCCTGCCCGTGAAATTAAGCCGCATCGCACCCTCACATGGCCGCACCACACTCCTCTCTAGATAGCTGTATCACCCTCTTCCTTTTCGGTCGGATACCCTCAACCCCCCATACGAAGCCGCACACTGGTACCCAGCGAGCCTCCTTCTATCCAACAGACCACACGCGCCACCCTGCTACCCCCTCGCTTCAAAGCCCAGCACACACCACCCTTGGCCACACCCCCTTCTTCTTATGACGAGGTTCCATCCGGCGTGACACCTTCTGGAACCCTACATCTAGCTCGGATAGCTCCTCATACCCTTTCCATAGGTGCAATATTCCTCGACCATTAATACTTAAAAATTTTATTAAGTTGTGGTTGGTGGTTTCGGTTTGGCGTTTGGTTCAATTTTTATTGTAATTAGCTTGGTGTTTTGGTGTTAGAGTTTTTTTATGTTGATTGCGGCGAATTTGGTGCACAATTGGAGCATTAAATTGATATTTAGGATTTTCCAACATCGAGGTAGGTGGTTCCATGTTTATTTGTTATTTGATTAATTGATTTACATGTTTAATTAATTTAGAATATTATTTAATGAATTGATACAGCGGGAAATCAATCTTCTATGATGTTTGATTTGTAGTTGAACTTATTTGGGGGCAAGTTTATAATATGTGTACTTGGTGCTGGAATCTAATCTCAGGTTAATTGTTAGTGTTTTTTATTGTGATTTTATCCTACTAATTAGTTTTTTTGGTGTTATTTAATTTTTACATAAGGTTTAGTATGTCTTAATGTGTTTATTACTGTGTTTAGATGATATTAGTATGTTGTTGTTGTGAAAACCCATATCAGACTATCCATGAGTGTTATAAAATTTTTTGGATTAATTATTAGGATGTACAAGGGGTGCAATTGGTGTTTTGGTGTTGTGTCGGTATGCGTTTTATCTTAAATGTTCATTTGAGTGTATTTTCTATGTTTTAGTCATGTGGCATATTTTCAAATGGGTTGGAATGTTTTTCTAGTTGTTTGTTTAACTGTTGTGATGGATTTTTAACTATATTGGTGGTTTCATTAATCTCAAGCGTGATGCAGATTGTGTACCTGAGGTGGCATTGTGTACATGTGGTCATGTACGGGGGTTTGGGTTAATCTAGTGTATAAAGTAGTGTTTTTCTCTCTAAACTTTATTTATTAAAATTTGTATTATTTTATAAAATAATTAATAAAGGTGAAAAAAATTGTTTTGGTTAAATTGTGGAATTTTTTTTGGTGCTTAAAGTCATGTGACATGTGTGGAAATTATTTAATAAATTCTGTTAGTGGAATGTTTGAAGATGAAAGTGATTTATTTGACCATGTAGTTGTTTAATTGGTTGTGTAAGTGATTCAGATTCTGTTTTGGGATATTTGTAGTGTGTGTATTATGTTGAAATGGGTTTTTGTGTGTGCGAGTGTAGTGTTGGGTAGAGATAGCATCTCATTTGTTTTGTTTGGTTATGTATGACATGTAACATGAACTCTGAACTACATGAGCATAAATGGGAATCTAGGGTACTAGGTGGGTGGACTAGATCTAGTGTGTTAGTATTCCAGAGGTGAATCGACCCGGTTTCATTGGCAGTATTGATGATTGAAAAACTAACTAAACATATGTTTTTTTGAGGGTCGTGGTCTTCTATGCCACATTTTCTGAGGGTCGTGGCCTTCTAAGCCACATTTTCTAAGGGTTATGGTTTCTAAGCCACATTTCACCAAGACACCAAGATTTAGGGACCCATTCTAGCTAACACACATGAGGCCTCTCCCATATCTTCCATTCCTTGTTTATTTTATGCTCATCGGTGTGACACTTTGGTTATTTTCAAAGTAAGTGTGTGTGTGTGTTTTAATTTAGTCTGTTCCTTTTGAAACTTTTTCCTTTAGACCCATTTTCTATATAATGTTTCAAGCATATATTTCTTTTCTTTAATTAAGATTACAAATGTATTTTTCATTTAATAATTATTCATGGAACCTCTTTATCGGTGGCATCATACTGGTATCTTGGATCAAACCGAACATACACCTTTTTGGTGTATGTAGATCCTATTTATTTTATATTCCATGTTGAGGCATCATGCACAACATTGGTGGTTCGGGTTGTCAGCAATGTCTGCGTGTTGGTTTGGGGAATGTTTTTTTAGTTTGTTCCACATCATGGTGCTTAGAGGTTTGAGTTAGTGTTTTATTTTTTCCTTTATTGCCGTTCATTTTGGGTTTTTGGTTCAAGTTGTAAACTTGAATTTTGGCTGTAGATTAAGTTCATCTTTGGTTGTTTGTTTTTAGCGGTAAATAATTAATCTTGTTGTTTTTTTATGTCTATTTATTCTGGTAAATTGTTCCCAAGTTTTATTTTGATACTCGGGCACTTGTGCCAGCCCATGGGGATCAGGAACGCCCTTCGGGCCTTGCCGCGGATCGGGTCGAGCGCCGGGTCAGATGGCTACCCAACCAAGTTCGTGAAATCATGAGATAGAAATGGCTGGAATGACAAGTAAATTTGGTTCAATAATACAGGTATGGAACGGAATGTAAACCCAATTTAGTAATGGACTTCGTTCACTATGATGGTCTTGAAAGAAATTCCTTGGCTACTATGGAAATCTTATTATGTTCTTATTTGATTGCTACAATTACATGTTTTATGCCAATGCTATAATATCATGGTCAATGTTCTGTTATGATCTATTCCTTATGTATAACCAATATTTATACCATTGCTCGAGATTTTGATGTTTAAACTTTATGTTCATGCTTTTACATTCAAATGTTTATGGATTGTTTTATTTTCTCCATGTTTACCCTTGTGGAGCATTCGACCTCACCCTTTTTATGTTTTTTTCCCAAGATATAATGAAAAGTTTTAGGTAAGAAAAAAATGGGATGATCTTTATAGGAGATGTTGAAGATCTTCCATTATGATTAGAAGATTATGTTTCGAGTTTCCAAAGGCACTAAACTAATATGATCTTTGGGGATTTGTTTGTGTCATGTATTAAGTATTCCAAAAAAGTAATGAAATCTCCATGTATGTTAAGCTTGGATATCTATAATACTCACCCTACATATATATATAAATAGTTTTTCTGGTCACTTGGATTAGGTTGGAGATTAGGCTTAGTACTACTAGATTGGGATTGTATGAGCTGTTTAGGCTTCATGGTCACTGTTATTTTACTTTTTTCAATACTTGCATTTTTTCTTTCTAGTTGTAGTAGGTATTGAATGAAACTACATATATGTACTTGGTATTTCTTATATATTGTTATTTGAGTTGGAGTTGTTTTGTTTATGTCTTATCTCTCTCTTTCACATATTTTCTCTTAAAGGGTAATGCCTCCCATTTGCGTGTTCACTAGACCCTCGGTGGTAGTCGCCAACCTGGGGCCTATTGGAGGTGAGACTCGGGGGTCATTATCTCCCTTCTCACATTTCCAACCCAGGAGGGGTACACGTTTTGGGGAGTGGGTCATGAGAGAGTGGTATCTGATATTTGGTTGAGGGATATGATGGAGTTTGGAGTTAATGGTAGGTGAGGTTGCATGGTTTGGCAGGGAAACGAAGTCAGTCAAGATTATAATGTGATTTAAACACTGGAGACCAAATGAGACACAAGTATTTAATTCCCGATGTGGTCTGATGAACAGTCAATTAAGATTACTGTGGCTACTAATCGAGTTGATACTTGTTACATGGTAGAGACATATTAAAGGATCATGCATCATTCTTTTTTGTGCCTAGGTTTGAATGGGTAACCTAAAATGATGAAAACAAAAAATATAATTAATTAATGTTGAATCTTCCATAATATAGGTTTAGAAGATATAATTTTTTCATATTTTTTAGGTATTGCTTCAGGTCGACATCCATGTCACGTTCGTGTAGAATATGTCAAGTAGGTTGCGCCAATAGATCACTACAGAGTGTAGGTTGATGACGATAACACTTGGAGGAGGAAACTGTGAGAATTTTAGCACCAAAGTATATAAAAGTATGTGGGATCTATTTCATATACATTCACAGAGTACTGATTGGATGAGGTTGAGTTATCTTTCAATTCGACCCATGCTTAGAAGGAGTATTGGGTGTCATTCGTTGTGATGATACTGTGTGGGGTAGCGTGGAAGTGGTGATTCTTGTTCCTCGGGGATCATGCGGAGTCAGTAGTGTCATGGGAAGAGTTCCTAGACATGTTCAGAGTTGAGTTTCTTTCTTCGACAGTGAAGATATCCGGTTTCCAAGAGTTAATTACCCATTGTTAGGGAAGCTTCAGTGTGCGAGAGTCTGGGATCCATTTCTGGAACCTTATGTGATATTCTTCAAACAAATTTATCGATAAGGTGGTCAAGGTGGGGAATTTTGAGGTGGGTTTGCATCCAATGATCTAGCTCTAGGTCACCCCATTTATGTTGAATACATATCTCAAGGTGTTGGTGACTACAGTGGTCATTGAGATGATATATCTAGAACCTGATCATCGTGAGAGGGGAGTCTTTAGGGTTCCTCATGAAGAAAAGATTTGGTTTGGGGTTCCCAGTTTTTAGGTAAGAAGAGTTTCTATTCGGCCGAGGGTAGGATCTATCCCTTAGCATCTTTTTTGTCTAGGGGTGGTGGCTCTCAAACCTATACCAAGGGAGAAGGTTCTTTTTTTATTGTTTATGTTGAGGTCATCAATAGTGAGAGTGCCTATCCTTTCAATCAAGTCAGTATGCACCAAGTGTTCTGCTCTAGGTTTCTCCATTGAGGCAGTTCCAGCAAAGGTATCAGCAGCATGTTCTAATAACTTTGGATCAGCAGAGAGAAGATGTGGAAAGTAGAGGATAGCCCTTAGATTCTCCCCATCCTCTGAGAGTAGAGTGCACCTATAGTGGTGGTTGGATTCAGTTTCGGAGAGGCTGTGGAGTAGGTTGTGGTCAACTTCATGCTTTATCGTTGCTAGCTCTAGGTGATCTAGACATCATTCTAGGTACCCTTTGCTTGTTTTCTACTTGGTTTAATGCCTTTTTTGACTCTGGAGACACACATTACTTCATTTCAACTTCCCATGTCCATACTTTGGGACTTGATGTAGAGAGGATTCCAGTGCCCTTAGAATTGACTACGCTAGTTAGATGTCGAGCTGACTTGTTTGAAGTAAGTAGATTTTATGAGCTAGTGACGAGGAATCATATCTCTTTGGGATATTTCCTATTTTTACAGATACAGCCATACAATTTCATCCTTGACATGAATTGGTTTTATTTGGTGCTGGATATTGTAGATTGCTTCCAGATGTCGGTGGTGCTCTTCGATGTTGATGGAGATCCAACCGTTTTTGTTTGCAAGTGAGACCCTCAGATAGGTCAGAGGCATGTTCCATCATTGTCATCCTTAATGGCTGAGCTGATACTGTGTTCTTTGGAGGTTTATTTGTTGGTGTTCCCCAATGTCATAGAAGTGTACCATGATGTTTTTTTAGAAGAGGTTATAGCATTACCCCCTCAGTGAGAGATCGAGTATGGTATCAAACTACATCTAGGAGCATATCTTATATCTATGTATATGTATAGGATGGCCCATTATAAGTAATGGGAGCTGTATATATAGCTCGATGATCTGTTATAGTGTGGTTCTATTTGTCCAAGTGTGTCACTGTAGGGTGCACTAATTTTTTTTGTAAAGAAGGTTGAAGGTGGTTTGCGGTTTTTTATCAATTATTATCGTATAAAAAATGTTATAGTGAAGAATAACTATCATATTTCATGGATTGATGGTGTATTCGATCCACTAAAGCGTGAAAGTTGGTTCTCAAAAATCGACATGTGGTCAGGATATCATCATATACATGTGAAGGATGAGGATATCCTAATGACTGCTTTCCATTTTCTTCATGGGAATTATGAGTTTGTCGTATTGATATTTCATGAGGAGAATTCTACAATTGTGTTCCGGGGGTTGATAAATGTTTTGTTCCATGATTTCCTGGGAATGTTAATGGTGGTTTTCATCGATGAAATCCTTATGTAATTTATGTTCGAGTAGGAGCATGCGGATCATCTTTGTGCCATTATGTGAGTTCTTCATTAACATCAGATATTTGAGAAGTTTTAAAAGTGTGAGTTTGGGGCTTGAGAAGTTTGTTTCCTAGGGAATGTGGTGTCCTAGAAGAGAGAATCGATAGATATGTCGATGATAGAAGTGGTTGTGTCTTGAGAAGTCCCTAATACAGGAGGATTGTAACTAATTTCTCTCCTGGTATGACTCATCTGACAACATTGACCAGAAAGGATCTGGTGTTCGTATAGATTGATCAGTTCCAGGAAACATTTGAGTATCTGAAGGAGAAGTTGGTTAGTACTCTAGTTCTTTGTTTTCTAGAAGAAGGAGTTCAGTTTGATATTTTTTGTGATGCTTCACATCTAGGGTTATGCTTTATTATAATGCAGCATAGATCAGTTGTTTTTTATGGGTCTCGATAGTTTCATCCCCATGAACATAACTATGAAACCCATGATCTTGAGTTATTAGAAATTGTGTTTTCCCTGAAGTTGTGGATACATTACCTCATTGGAGAGTGCTTTGTGGTCTTCAACGATCATAAAATCCTGAGGTATGTTTTCTCTTAGTGTGAGTTGAACATGCAGAACCATCAATGGATGGAGTTCTTATAGGATTATGAATTTGAAATATTGTATACACCTGGTAAGGGGAAGGTTTTAGCCTTTGCGTTGAGTAGGAAGACACATATTGACGCAGTGTATGAATCAGGTGATTCCCATAGTGTAATAGAAGAACTTTCAGTATTACATCTTGATATGAGCTGGGGGAAGAGGTTGTTTTTTTAGTTGATGGTGGAGTTATATTTGGTGAAGCAGGTGGAATATTCGCAGTTGGGTGATCTTGAGGTGGAGGTCTGTAAAGACTGAGTTGTTTGTGGGGAGGCCCCTGATGGTTGTTCTGTTGATGAACAACAATGAGTGCTGTATCAGGGAAGGATTTTTGTTCCTTTGGAGATGCATGATAATATTCTTAGAGAGTTCCATATTTTACCTTTAGCGATGCATCCTGTCATGGAAATTATGTACCAAGACTTGAGGACTCAGTTTTGGTGGTTGGGGATGAAGCGTGCATTTTCAGAGTCTGTGTCTCAATGTTTGGTTTCCCAGAAGGTGAAGCTCGAGCACTATAACATTGATTTTTTTCTCCATCCCGTTGATGTTCCTCAAAGGAAGTGGGAGGAAATCTCGATGGGCTTTATTATTGGTTTACCTTGAGCTCAGGGAGTCCATGATGCTATATGGGTGGTATTGGATCTTTTAAAGAAATATGTGCACTTCATATTGATCAAGGAGTTGAGCTCAATGAAGGTTTTGTTGGGGTAGTATCTAGAGGAGGTGGTGAGACTCCATGAAATCATGAGGACGATCATTTTTTATGGAGATACTCGTTTTACCACTAGTGTTTAGAGAGGTCTCCATCATGATTTTAGTTCTCAACAATGCATTATCACTTCTTTTTATCCATAGAAAATGGTTAATCATAGGGGACTATTCAGATCCTGGATGACATGTTTCACTCTTCTTCTCTAGATTTTGGAGGATTATGGATAAGGAACTTACCCTTAGTGGAGTTCTTATACAATAATATGTTTCATTCCACCATCAGTATGGATACATTTGAAGCCTTATATGGACGACCTTGTCATTCTCCATTATGCTGGACTACAGTCAGATAGCGATCATTTCTCGGATAAGAACTGGTGCTAAATACTACATAGATTGTTCATGTGAATCTCCAAAGGATGAAGGCAACATAGGATCGTCAGAAGTCCTATTTCAATCATAGGAGGCGACTTTAGAGTTCCATATTGGAGATCATGTGTTTCTTAAGGTTACTCCCCATCTTGGGAAGTGAAGGTATAGTTGTGGGAGAAGATTTTCTCCCCGATTTGTTGGGCCTATCAAGGTGTTGGATCTTATTGGAGCTATAGCGTATCAAGTAGAACATCCCCCATAGATGATCCAGATACATGATGTTTTTCACCAATTTCAACCTCGTCATTATCTTCATGATGCCTCTCAAATCATCGATTGGGGTGAGATCGATGTTAACGATGAGGTGACCTTCGAGGAGTGGCCTATAGAGATCTGGGACTGTAAGGTGAAGGTTTTGCATTGGTATGCTATCCCCTGGTTCGTGTCTTATGGAAACATGGTGGTGTGCGTGAGAGTACATGAGAATGTGATTTATAGATACATGCTCAGTACCCTGAGTTGTTTTATGTTTAACTATTTTAATGTAATGATGTTCATTTGTGGTTGTAGACCTTTTGTGTTTATAAGATGGATTTAATTTTTTTCTTTTTGTGGATTGCTCTCTTTTTATAGGTATCTCCCCTGGGAGAGTGTTTAGAATCTTTTTTTTTGGTTATCATGTGGTTTTTAATGTTACCTTTGAATTAGTTGAACTCATTTGGTGGTGAGATCCTTGAGAGGCATCTCAAAGTGTGGAAGTTATGACCCATTTTATGTTTCCTATTTGGTTGGTTTTTTGATTCTTGAGGATGAGAATGTTTAATAGGTATCCAATGTAATGTCCCGAACCTCTCAAATCCATTCATTTTATGAAATATCATGATTGAGGTGTTTTGGGAGGTCAAGGTGACTAATCCCCAACACATTTCGAAATTTCTAGTTCAGTGAGTCGTGTTTATAGTTTTGTACTGTTGGCATTGGTGGGTCATTTTTACTATCAGCGTTAGTGAGTCAGTTGTACTGTCAGTGTTAGTGAGTAATTTGTACATTCAATGTTAGTGAGTAATTTTTATAGTAGGTGTTAGTGAATCATTTTTTCTTTCGATTTCAATTAGTTATTTGTATTGTCGGGGTCGGTGATTCATTTATACTGTCGACATCTGTGAGTCATTTATTCTATCAGCATTTGTGAGTCATTTGTACTATCAACATCGTTGAGTCATTTTTACTATCAGCATCAGGGAGTTAGTTTTACTATAAACAATGGCGATTCAACTATACTGTTGGCATCAGTGAGAGATCTTAATCCATCTGTGAGTCATTTGTACTGTTGGCATGAACGAGTCATCTTTATATATCGATATCGTCGAGTCATTTGTACTGTTGGCATTAGTGTGTCATTTATAGTGATGGTGTTGGTGATTATTTTGTACAGTTGAAATCAGTGAGTCATTTATACAAATGGCGTCAATGTTTTATTTGTACTGTCAGTGTCGATGAGTCATCTTTATCTATCGACATCAGTGAGATATTGTGAACAATGTTTCCAGCTTCCTACAGTTTTCCCCTTTGATGTTTTCTTTTATATAAAATGTGTTCAAGGCCTTGTTTTAAGGGATTTAAGGCAGATTAAATTCCCATAACTCCTATCTTAATTTTACTAAATATTGGGAAGCCATTACTTGGTCCAAACATGTGATATTTGACAGATTCGATCTTAATGAAAAATCTAGCATATCTTAAACTGCTTCTCTGTTTATATTTCCAAAAGAGAGAGATATATTCTGCTTTGTTAGTAATTATCCTTTATCTATGTGTGATTTATCCCATGACTCTCTTCCCATAGGAGTGGTGTGATCTAACCCTAATCCTTGGATCATTTCCCCTTGAAGTTTCTTCCTACTGCATGTGCACCCCCCGTTTTGGTGCAAGTAGCAAGTGTCGATTCATCATTGATAGAGGGTATGACCTTCCTCCATTCTTGTGTTATATTATATTATTCTACACCCTTTACTAATTTCCATGTTTTGGAATGTGATATACATGTTTCTAATGGAGGTTTCTTGGGTATCAGTTGGTGCGGCCGTGCCGTGACATCCTTTGGTGGATGCAGTTTTCTTGGGGAAAGGTGATCGTGATCTGCTGTGTTGACCCGTTCAAGTATAATGAATCTCATAAAACTTTTGAGGCAGGGGATTCATGGATTATATATTATTTTACGTGAAACTATATAGTTAGCATGTTTTATCCCACTGGATCATAATGAAATTGACAAAAAAACTAATTTTAACTAGATAAATAAATTGGTATCGATTATATGTTATTGCCTATGGATTTGCTGAATAGTGTGATATTATGGATACCATATTTAGCATGTTGTTATTGATAGAAAATTGGTAAATAACATAAATTGGGATTAATTGTATATTATTTTTCCATGTTAAAGACACATTTATGTGAATCTGGTTGTTGCCGTTGTAAATTTATTATAATAAAATTGACGTAGTAAGCATGTCTAATTAAATTGTGATAGCTATGACAGCTTGCTATTGAGGATGCCCATAGTTGGAACCAACTAATAATGAATTGGATATTTAAAGATGGAATAAAGAGTCAGTTGATCTATAAAAGATAATGCCTTGTAGGGTTATGAGGTTCCCTCTTTCTTGTTAGACTGAGTGCCTTACGATTTAGAGCCATGAACGATCATTGCGTGTAAAGGTAGAATGACTTATTTAGGGACAAGAGCCCAATTTCATTGTTATTTACTACTTCTTGTGATGGGTTCTGAGCCATGATGGATGTTGGGAGATGTGGGGGTAGGGATTCCTAGTGGTTGTGGTAGCTGTTGACGCCTAGAGTGGATAGGTGTGTCTGTTTATGCATGTGGGTGTTGGAGAGGACACTGTAGATGATGAAATGGGATGGATGTGAATGTTGGATTCTTAATGAATCTTGTTGGTTGTCTATCTATTTTACATTACCCACTACATAAGGAAACTGGTCTTTCTTACCCTCCATCCAAAAATGGGCGAAGACACGTGGGGTATACAACATGATTTTCATGTTTAGCTTATAGAGGAAGGATGGGTTTACACTCCTACTATAGGTGGAAAGGACTTGATGAGTAGTTAACCTACTCACTATGTTGAGCCCCCTATGTTGGGTAGCTTAGAATGATTTTATAGAATACTAGTAATTATGAAAAAGTAATAACATTGTTAATAAACTATTGAATAAATGATGTTAACCCATGGGGTTAGAGCTTCTTGGGATGTAATGCTGAGGTAATATATCTAAGAAGCAGTGGACTTTGTTTGGTTATTTCTGGAGGTCATGGAACATTGGTTTGATACTAATGAAATGTAATGTGGAATTAATAACGATTAATTAATGGTTAAATAATTAATTAACGTAAAATGAAACTAATAAAAACAGACAAGATGATTTAATAATGCTCTCTAAATGGTTGCTTTCGTATAGGATACATAGTCTTAGCAGCGGCAGCCGAGAGTCTGAGAGATGTTAGATGAAGTTGATTCTAATACTTGGTTATGACCATAGTGTGATTGTGAGATATAGTATATTATATAATTTTTTGTTTTTTTATACACTACTCCACCTTTTGGGTAAGGGAAACGGACACCCCAGGGATTATGAGCACTATGGGGTTCTTTCCCCAACATCTCAGTGGGAGAATGAATGCTTGACTACCCCCATTGGCACTACTCTCTTCTCTTGGTAGTTACATGTGCTGGTAGCCCCTGTGGTTAGCTTTTCCCATATATGTGCGTAGAGGTATGTAATGGCTTGTGGCTATTCACACACACATATTTTGGATATTGTTTCCTACGGACTACTATAGGTGTAATGTGTATAGGTTGTGATAGTGTGAGGATCCTTACTCAGCACATGGGATATAATGGCTTATGGTTTAATACGTGATGTACAATACATGTAATGCAAGCTGTGGTGGATCCCAAAAACTACCTGGGTACTGGGTTACGTGGATGTGGTGGTTGTGCTGCACGAGGTTTATGTTGTGGTGCATCACCCTGGTGTCTGCATACACGCCTTTTTGGAGGGAGATGCTTTGGATGTGCAACATTGGGGAAAAATGGTATACCAGTGGGGAATTGGTATAAGGGTACCCTTGATATTATTTATTATATTATATATAATTGAATGAGATAATTGTTGAGAGTATCCATGGTGTGGTTGGGAATATATTATACATGTTTAGGTGACGAGTTAGTTTCACTTGTTGTTCAGTATGATTCAGCATGAATTATTTACTTATGCACAAGAGTCTCTAGGGAGGATCCTACTGAGTATACTATTATACTCACCTTACGTATATATATAAACTATTTTTCAGGTCACTTGGAGAAGGTTGAATATTAGGCTTGGTACTACTAGCTTGGGGTTGTAGTAGCTGTTTGTGCTTGGTGGTTGCTGATATTTTACTTTCTTTCAGCACTTGAAGTTTTTATTTCCAATTGTAGTAGTTCATTTATGACATTACATATGTATAATTGGTATTTATTATATATTATAGTGTAATTTTGAGTTGGTTGGTGTCTATCTTACCTCTCTCTTTTTCATGTGTTCTCTTAGAGAGAAATGAGTCCCATTTGTGTGTTCACTATACCCTCGGAGATAGTTTCCATCCAGTGGCCTATTGCAGGTGGGACTCATGGGTCACTGTCTCCCTTCTCACATAACTGGCCTAAGAGGGGTGCCCTTTGTGGGGTGGCGTCAGGACATACCTCAGATCCCAACTCAAAATCTTCCTTCATCCAACCCCTTGAGTAAAAATATTTATTTTTTAAAATATTCAATAGCATTTTAGACTATATTTCATTTTTATTGTCTATTTATGGTTATATGCCATTATTTTTTTATATAGGTTTTTATCACATTATAAACATGGGGTTGTTTTTAAATTTCCCCAAAAATTATTCTCTATGTTCACCATGGTAACAATATATATAAAATATTTTATTCATATAAATAATTTTATAGAAATATTTTACTTATCTTTCCCTTATAACACAATTAAAACATTTTTGTAGGTTTTTTTAAAACATATTTATTTTAAAAAATGTGTCTTGTTATTCTTATTTTAGGTGGTTAAATTTACTATAATCATATAATCTATGTAATATTAATATCATCAGTAAATTACCCTTAAATAATCTTTATCATGTCTTAAATAACATATTTATTAATTAAATCATCTTTTAGATCCATTCATATATGATGGCGGTGAAAATTAAAATAGATTGATCATGGAGGCAATAATCTAACAATAAAAACAATATTGATTTCAATTTCTATTTGTTGCAATGATTATAGATAATGTATAATCAAGAAATATAAAAATATTTTACAATAATAATGACAAAAAATTAATTATCTTTGTCTACATAAAATTAATTTGGATGATGTTTAGTTTGAAAGAAACTAAAAAAAGGCATAGTTAAAAAAATTACTTATTCCCTTAATATCCTCTTTTGGAGAACACCATAAAATTCATATATAGGTTTTTAGGTGAGAATATAACCTGTTGGAAGTGGGATGGAGAGTTTAAGAGTGGTTTTGAATGAATTTTGCAGAGATAGGATGATTTTGTTGTGAGGATATGTGTGTGATTAAGTGGTCATTTTATAAAAGATAATGGTTGTTTTTTATAAATTTTTATTACATAATATACGAATAGATTCATTCTTCAAGGGTAATTGGATGAAAATTTATAATTAAATAAAAATTAATATATTATATACCACAAATCTAGAAATCATAAATTTATAGGTGAGGTTTTAGGATTGTCTTAGACATTACCTCTTGAGTTAATTTTCTTACCTTATTTTAACCTTTTCTGTTGAAATTTATATTTAAATTGGTATAATATTTTTAATATAAAAAAGATATTGAACATACTAACTATTATTAAAATAATTTTTTCCATTATAAATTCCATTTTTTTAATTTATACATGTGAGAAAAAATAATTTTCAAATAATAAAACAAAACATGATTTTTTAATAAAAATTTATTATTTATGCATTAAATAATTATATTTATTATTCCAGGAAGTATGATATTAAATTATTATTATTATTTTTTGGTTTATATTTTCAATAAAATTTTTTAATATTACTGGTCAATTTTTTGAATTTAGTTAATTATGATAATTATTAAAAATATATAGAAAAGTATAATTATATGAAAAAATGATCTTATAATCATCGATTGAATTTATTATATAATTTTAAATATATTTAAGTATTTTATAGGATATAATTAAAAAAAATTATTAAATAAATTAAAGCAAATTTATTTTGAACTTTATTATTTATATATTATGAAATGATGAAAACATATATTACATTTATAATTTTTTGTTTATATCGTACTAAATTTTTCCTATAAAACACCCCATCTCAACCACATAAGATCTAATGGTATGAAAATTAATATTAGACTTCATGTATTATGATGAATATATCATGGTAAACATAGTTATATGTTAGTGATAATAGATAAATTTGATATAGTGGGTGGTGGTGAAATCCCATTTAAAATCATTTCACGAAGACAATATAACATATAAAAACATATTTATAAAAGAATAAATGGTTAAAATAATTGAATGAATTACTATATAATAATAAATACTAGAAAATGTGGATGAATACAACAATGTGAGATTTTAATAACAGAGAAATTAAGTATGATTTTTGGATATTGAAAATTTTTAATTTAATGATCTAAATGGATAAATATATTATTTTTCATAATATAAATGAGACTCCATATTTCATATGGTTGTTTGGATATAGTACCCAAAGATACCCCTATATATTCCACCAAAATTCCATGATGATTTAATATATTATTCTATTGAATTCAATGATTTAAAAGTTACCAAATTAATCCATTTCTTTTTTAGATTATAGTATATAACCAGCTATAAAGACTATATTTTTAGTGGTGAATCAATAATTCTTAATGTTTTAGTCACTTTCCTTTTAAAAGTAAAAAAGGTAAAGTCTCCATTATTCCATAAGTTCGATCTTAATAAGAATAAATTATAATAAATATGAGTAATATTATCATCTTTTTATAGTCTCAACTCTCCAAATGAATTTGACAAGAAAAAGAGGATAATGAGAAAATAAAATAAGAGATTTATTTATATATAAAACTTCTTCACACTATTGAAGGATAGATAAGATTTATACATAAATTTAATTTGATAAAAAATAATCACATTCAAAATTATGGAATTCATGTCAAAGAATTCCAATATCATGTGTAGATTTCCCTGGACTCCAATTTTCACTCTTTATGGGCTTCTAATCCTCTATAAATATTCAAGAATCCATGGGGGTGTATATGTTTTTGAATTTAATGTTCAAATTATTTTGACCACTAGTTGATCAATACCTTGATTCCTTAAAAATTATTTAACTTTATACATCAAAGGAAATGATTAAGAATTTCATATAATAATTTTAATAATAAAATAATTAAATATATATGTGAGAGAAATAGATTATCGATAACTCAATCATTTGAATTTAAACCAATCTAAACAAATCAAACATACTTTTAAGAATTTAGTAGAGAGTTTAATATAATTCAATAAATTTATTCAAAATAAAACACAATACTAACAGAGTGTTATTATATAATAATAAAAATTATAATTTCAAATAACATTACATATTAAAACATGAAATAATATCAATCATAAATAAAATGAAATCAGAAAATTAAAAAAGTCTCAACAACATTGATAGATTTACACAAGAATATAGAAATATTAGAATCAAGGAAATCAAATAATAGGAGACACATTTGAATATTTAAAATAATTACAGAATGTTAACATGAGAAAAAAAGGAAAAAATTATTATACATTTAAATCTATTTTTTTATAAATACTCCATATAGAATTTAAATTACTTATATGAATTTATATTATGACTAAAACAAAATAAATATTTTTAATACAGATGCAGTATATCATGATAACTATAAAATCATAAAAGTTGAGTAAAATAGATATTTATATTAACATAATGGTATGTTTTCTACCATTTTTAATGGAAGCTCGCAATTTTTATTGACTACATATGGTTATATCAATGAGTGTATTGAAAAAATGGTCATTACGTATGTTATGGAAACGTAACAAGAAAGAATAATCACCGTGTAATGACATCTTGCAAGATAATAGATTTCTTAATGGTATAGATGATTTATATTAGCATGAAAAAGGGTAAACCAATCATGAATACTTATATAGTGTAAAAAATAATCACATAAGGGTAATAATGTTTTCTATTGTTATTTATTAAATTGTAAATAATGTATAATGTAAACTGATATTCTCATGTAATAGAATAGATCATGTTGTGAAAGGGTAAATCATAGAATAGAAGCACTATGTATGGGAAGACATGAAGTCTCGTAATGGTAATATAATTCTTTATAAGGGTAAAATGAACATCACTTAAGGGTAAAAATTAAATTAGAAAACATAAATATGGGTAATATAAAAGAAATGAAATAGTAAAAATAAATTTAAAATCTTATGAGAAAGAAAAGAATAACATTATAAAAATAATCTATCATTCAAAATGAATTAAATATAATTATACTGTATAAATAAATTTAATGACAAAATATTAAAGTTAAAATAATAATAAATGATTTAAAATAAAATTAAATAATGTAAAGTAAACAAAAATAATGGTTTATATAATAATGTAATGTACAATAGAGTAAAACATTAAAATTATAAATTAAAACACAGTATTTATAAAAATACAATAAATAAATAAATAAATAAATTATAATATATTATTATAGTTATCAAAACATAAAATAATTTAATATAATAAAGCATATAAAGAAATAATGATTTATTGGAATCAATAAAATTAATGAATTGTGAGAAGCATAATAGTCTCACCTTTTTGATGATCATAAACAATTGAAAAAAATTAAATTATATATCAGAATAAAATATATTAAAATCTTAAATCGAAATATATCTATAAAAACAAAATATTTCTCCATCCATTACATTTAAAAAGGATTGAAACTTAATTCTATAGATAAAAGAGAAAAATATGTATGATTGACAAAAACATTGAAAAACACAAATATTTTAAAATAATTATTTTAAAAAACAATTATTATTTTTGAATGATAGTATAAAAGTTACAGTGAAAGATTGAATAAAATATATTTTTAAAATATGAATATATATAATTTATAAAGTGAAAAAAATTATTTTTGAAATATATGATTTTATAAAATTAATCTAATCTACGATCTTTTCAATATTAGATTGCTTACCTACCATTAAATTAATTCATCTAGTGAGAATGGAGGTATCTTAGCCATTAAAATACAAATGAAATAAATAAAAGTTTTAGAAAATATCTATTCTGAAAAACATATTTCATTATTAAGGATTATTAGACATTAAATTAAGAAACCATTGAATAATCCATAGTGTAATTATACTTAGTGGTAAGTAGGACCCATTCATCAAGGCTAGTATAGATAAAGTGATACCATTCCCAATCAACAATCTTCGAGGTAAACACCTAGATGAATCAGGACCACAACCAAAACCACTTATTTTTATAAAGAAATGATTCATATTGTAATGGATCAGACCTCCCTAGTCCATTACTTTGCTAAAATATGGTGTTGAGGTGTTGTGAGAGGAAATAGTGGCTCATTTCAAGAGTTTTCAAAAAATACAGTTTTTTAATAGCGGCTTCCATTGGTGGGTGGCATCGGTAGGTGGAATTGGTAGGTGTCTCTTTATTTGGTGTTAGAAGGTGGAATCAGTGAGTGGAATCAGTGAGTCGCATCGGTGAGTCACATCAGTGACTCAGGTTATTGACTTATTAATGGTACATCGTGACGACGTGTCATTGATGATAGCTCACACTAGTAATTCACATCAGTGAATTTCCATTGGAAGCTCATGTCGGTGAATTTCTATTATTATCTCATGTTAGTGACTCGTCATCAATAGATTTTTTGGTGACTCACCCATCGGTAGCTTGCAATGGTGACTCACCCAAAAATGAGTTAATTCCTATAGTTTTTTTAAATTTCTAGTTTTTCTCAGTTTTCCCAAAATCTCCCCTTTAACATTTCATTTGGCGTAAATAAATTATAAACCATATTTAAGTGTTTTTGATGTTGTTTCAAAGGCTATAAAATGTACTCTTAAATACCTGATGCTCGATGGGACTTCATATATTAAAAAACATGTGGTCTTGATCTTGATCCGACATTAATGGGTTTGAAACCATTTATACCATTGATATATGATCTAAACCTTCTAATTCTGAGACCCTTTTTTACTTTAACTCTTCCATTTACTCTTGATACTAGGCATCCTAGAACCATTATTCCCCAAGTGATTGTTCTTTTTGTTTCACCCTTTGATTGCGTTTCCTGGTAGCCTTTCACACCCCCTTTTTGTCGCAAGAAGAAGGTGTTGATAATTTGTTTCTGGAGGTAGGGATCCCTTCATCACTTTTAATTTTCATATCATTTGGGGTGGTTGTATGAAGGTTATCTGGTGAATATAGAAGGAATTAAAAATAAATAAAGATAATCAGAAGTAATAAAAGAGGGGATGAGTAGATGATGATTATGATCATGTTATCTTATCTATTATTTGATCTGTATTGTGAATTGTATCCTACTAAAAATCATAGACATTGGTGGCCTATTTTTTGCCCATATGTGATGACTCGTGGATGCTTGTTGTTTGTAATGTTGAATGAATGTATTTACATAAAACTTATTATCCACTTGTATTCGGTAAACTAAATTGATGACCCTCGATTATACACCTTCTCTGATAACCGCTAAATTTATCAAGTGGAATAAAAGAACATGGGTTTTCTAAAACATAATACATGCTGCTTGTTTAGTATGGCTATGTGTAGTTCATTATGTTTTGTGCCTTAAGTGGTTGTGTGGTGTTGATGTTAAGAACATGGATGTTTCTGAGGTGATATAGGTGGTTAAATGGTATCTTAGGATGAGAGTTTGTTTGATTGTGGAATGTATGGGAAGTGTTTGAGAAGTGGGGATGCCGGTTTGGGTTGTGTTATGTTTATGTTGCTGGTTGTGATGTTATATAGTGGGGTAGTCCAGTTAGTTGCGATGAGGTGTTTTGTGGGGTTTGGCTATAAGTTTTTGGGGGTTTCTTGTTGAGAGGAAGTACACGACATAATGATATTGAAGAATGACGATGACAATGGTTGGTTTGGGTGTTAAACAGAGTATAAGCATGAATTGAATTACTCTTCTGTGGTTATTTTTCCTTAAAATGGTTTATACTATATGGATTGATGCATTTTGTGGTTTTCATTTTCCTAGTTAGGGATAGAACTAATTAATGGTATCCATAATAGAGAATAAAAATTGGTTAAATGATAAGCTATGGGTATGTTTGAGTTTTGGATTTTTGTGAATGGATTTCATTTACCAACTTCATTAGTGAATATTTATTGTGTTAAATAACTCATTTAGAGGTTCAAGTAGAGTTGGGCATATCATAGGGTAGTTTATTGTTCTATTGAGAACACATAGGTTGGTATTGAGTGTTTGATACTATATATACATACCCATATTTACATTTTATTTTCTATATGAACCCACCCTCATTGATCACTATGTGATGAACACCCCATTGTCATGGGGTAGGGTGACTTTCACAAACATCTAGGTGGGAGAATGGATAACTATCCACCCGATCTTCCTTTCTCCGTCTTCCAGGTGGTGATAGCCCAAGATTATTTGGGCAATTGGTGAGTTGTGAGGCCCATGTGTCTGCGACCAAGTTGTGTTTTCCCAGGTTTCTTCAGGATGAGATGAGTTGTGGTTTCCCAGGTGTCTTCTGAATGATCTTTATTGTGCTTTCCTAGGTTATTTCGGGATGTGACATGGTATGTGGCCCAGGTGTTCATGGGCCAGACATAGTTGTGATTCTTAGGTGTGTGTGGGTGAGATGTGATGAGTTTAATTTTCCCAGGCTGCGATACTAATTGTGAATCCTAGGTGTGGGTGGGTGGGTTACGACATGGTACATTCCTAAGAGGTGGGAGCGCCAAAAGATAGGGTGTTAGAGTGGCCAATTAGTGGGAAAGCAGTGTAGGGTACCCAATCATCGATGTTATTTATATTACATTACTTGACTTGTTTTATTTTGTGAGCATGAATTTGGTGAGGTTGTGGCGGCTAGTAGACCTTGTTAGGTTCTTTTTGGTTTCTGCTATTTTCTCATGGGTGATTTAATATGTTTCACCACTTGTTTATGAGTTACTGTGGTTTTTCCCTTATGAGTATACTTCTATGATCACCCTACATATATAAAACTACTTTCAATTTTCATGGAGAAATATGCAGACCACACAGGGCATTACCAGCTCGGACTTTGGGACAATTGATGTGTCACAACTTAGCTTTGTTTTTTGTATTTGTTTTGGAAAAACTTGTTTCATAATGGTTATATTTTTAAACATTCATGCGGGATGGATTTTGGGTTTCTTTTATATATATTTCTTGGCATTGTTTTGTGGCTAATATATCTTATCTCCTGATCATGGTTACCATAAAATGAGTAATGCCTCATTTTCTGTGAGATTTGTATACCTTTGGTGCAGGTCGCCACCGTAGGGTCTTTTGGAGGCGCGAATATGGGGTCATTATCTCCCTTTCTTCATTTCCTGTTTAGAAGGGTAATCTTTGGAGGGAGGGGGACATGACACATTTTCATAGAGTATCAAACTCACATTACATTCCATTATTTGGTAATAAAAAAAAAACAAATTAAAATCTATTATTTATTTTTTAATAAACTAATCAACAACTAAATGTGTACTAAGATTTAAAATTACTTTTAAAATAAAATATAAAAATAAAAATAAAAATAAAATTTAAAAAAAAATTAAAAATATTTCTAAATTGAAATTTAAATTAATAATAAAAAAATATAAAGTAAAATCAAAACAAAATTAAAAAAAATTAAAACCAAAGTTAAAAATAATATATAAAAAAATTATCTAACGAATTTAAAATAAAATATGGAATTTAATTGAAAATTAAATTAAATGTAATAAATAAAATAGATAAAAATTAAAGATAATAAGGTAGTTAAAAATAAATATTTTAAAATAGATAAATCGGGAAAATATTAACATATTTATGAAAAGAAAAATTGTGAAACATATAAGTATTTGTTTTAATAAATTAAATATAAATGAAATATATTACAATATATAAGAAAAATATAATAGATAAGAATAATATTTTTAAATATATAAGAAATTTTATTTTAAAAAATATAATAATTCAAAAATATTTAAATATATTTGATAATAAAAATTAAAAAAAATATGAAAAATGATATTTTTTAGAAATTGGTAAGAAGAAGAAAAGATTATAATAGATATGAAAGATAAAATGATGAAATTCATATGAAATAAAAAATAAAAAATATGAAAAACAATCACTCCTTTTTGAGATAAATAGTATAGGTGTGAGAAGAGAATTAATAAATTAATCAAGACTGGTCTTCAAATCTAAAGGAAAAAAGTGTTTATTCTTATGAATATCAAGTTCCTAGGTCCAAATAGTGTCATAGATGGAAAGATCTAAGATACCCTTCAAATGGAGCATACAATATGTCTCAAAGTTAGAAAGAGTTGATCATTCATTGTAATAAGAGATCTAAACTTTTTTATGTGAATCCATTAATTGATATAGAATTTAGGTTTGGTGAAAAATCCATTCCTGAAACCATTAGAATGTTCTTTGTAATAACCATAGATTGGTTCATGGAGTGTTAAGTACTATCCATTAAGATGGAGAGACTATTTTTAGTCCACTATGATTTGATAATAAGAATATTTGATCCAAAAAATATTTGTAATGATATTTTTTATTAAAAGTTGAAATACCCTATAAATTCCATTTAGTCTAATATATATATTTATATATATTGTTTTAAAATTTCGTTCACAAATAATAGAACCAAATATCAAAAAATAATTATAATATTTATTTATATGAAATCCCTTTATTATTTTTAGAATTTTTGTGATATCTATAGTTTTCTTAAAAATCAAAACCATATGGTTTTTATTAACATAGTGCGAACCTAAAATTTTATTTAAAATTTCATCTCCTTTTTCATTATAAAAATTACTATATTTATATCAATAATTTAAAATACCAAATTTTTAGTATTTGGTTGATCATTGAAATTAAAAACAAAATCCACGTTTTTTCAAATATGATATTACTTGGAAATAATAAGGTCATTCTTCTTTTTTGAATATTATAATTTTAGATGATTATTGGATAAATTTTTTTTTATTTCATTCTTATAATTGATAATATCTTCATATATAAAAGTTTTAGTAGAAGGAGTTGATGAGTAAGATGCGAAATAAATGGAGAAATATAAATTTTAGACAAAAACTCAATTCCATCCTCAACATTTTTAATTTGACACATGGAACATTCATTGCTTGATTAATATAATGAAATTATGTCCTTCGTAACCCTCCAAGTCGTGACCATGGTAGATTTATTACCCTGATTCTTGTATTTCTAATATTTTTTTGTTCAAGGGTCAATCATATTTTATGTGTACCTTATTCCTACTACCAAAACAAGTTAATCTGGAACATAAATTTTATTTTTTATTGATCATAGATAAATTCAGACACCCTCATATTATTTGTAAGAGTTTATTCCAGTTGAATTGAAGCTAATAATCTTCTTTAGAAACTTCAAATCCATCGATTCATTTTTACCTTCATAATAGAATTTTTAAATATTCCAATTTTCATGAGGATATTTATAATGGAAATAAAATTTAAATAATTTATACTTATGACATAATATTAAATATTCACCGAATTGTTATTATGTAATGAACTAAATACATGAATCCCAGAACTGGTGCCTGAAATCATTACATTATTATATGATATAAAGAATTACATACAAATGAAAATATAATTTAACAGTATTGGTAAACTAGATACATATAGGATTGATATAATACATTTTAATAAAAAATTAAAACATAATTTTTTTCTCTATTTATTTTTTGAGGAAACATTATTTCATATTTAATATCCATGCATATAATTCTTAGAAATCATCAAGTAATCTTTGGGAAATGAAAAAAATAATGATGAGATAAAATTTCCAGAAAGCATTAATTTTTTTAAAAATAAAAAATCAATGAGAATAATCAACATGGAAAGAAAAATAACTGATTAAACACATTATATTTATAAAAACTCATCTACATGAATATTAAAGGAATATTCAATATGGAAAGGAAAATATCTGAACACATACAATCCATTTAAATCAACTCAATTTCATGAATAGATATGGAATTATCAACATGTTATAGTAAATAACTAAAAGCACATTCCATCTAATCAACATAATCACTAAAATAAATAGATATGTAAAATCAATAAACTATGAATCAAATTCATCCATATATTTTTTTCATAGTAAATATATCGTCTATAGTAAAAACTAAATAATGAATGAAGGTAATGAATAATTATTGGATCTTGAGTCTCACAAGAACATGGAACCATTATCGTAAAGATGTTTTACATGACATTTTAAAATATATTGGGTGTAAACCCACTAAGGCTATCCAACACATTCATTCCATGAGACTACTAATGCCTTGAGGGACTTGCATTAACTAGTCCCCAACCCATGTAAACCAGTCCAAAGCATTATTCATATATGGAATAATTGATTTAATTCATTGACATTGTGCTGTATCAAAAATTAGTATTGAGTAATGGAAACATATTTTCCATTATTTCTTATTTAATAAAATAACAATCAATTTAAACACCAGATGTAAAAATGGCATATATGTTTTGAAATAATTATGTCTATAGTAAATTATATTGGTAATTATGGGAATTTCATAACCATAAATCATATGAAAGTGAATATATCATGGTGTATATTAAAATGAACCAAAGAAGTTAATGTCAATACAAACCTAAGAAAATTCAATCATAACCCATCCAATAGAAGAATTTTGATGGTATAAATACAATTTATACCATATAATGTAAAAATAAGTATTTTTGTCTTTGATAAATAGAGTAACCGTAAAAATATATCTAAAATGTTTCCTTAGGAAAATATCTATTTCATTTTCATTTTTTTAAATTTTATTTTATTGAAAGTAATTTTTTTTAAAACATTTCATTAAAAATATCCTTTTAAACTTTCAATGAATTCTTCATATAAATTATGGTGGCTAAATTCAAACACATCGTACAAGGTAAAAATAATATTACATTTTCATTGTATAAAGAATAAAAAGTTTACTTCTTTAGAGAATTAAAAGGTTATTATTTTGAAACAAAATCATCAAAAAATATATGAATAAATAAAATTTATAAGTTTATAAGCATTTTTTGAAATCATATTTGGAAAAATTGTTATTAAAAGAACATAGATTTTTTTCTGAAGAGGGAAATTAGGTTATGTTTTCTTAAAACATATTGGAAATCATTTTTGTATTAAAGAGGTGAAAAATGGTACTAATAAAAAAAATCATTAATAATTTTCTGATAAAAAATTAATTAATTTTTATTAAAAAATGATAAAATAATTTTCTTCAAATAAAATTCAATAGTATACAATCCCAAAAAATTGGTATTGTGAAGTAAATAATTAATTTATCATAACCCCAAAGTGAGAATTAGAAAATAAATATATAATATGTATCAAAATTAAACACCCATACAATAAGTGGAAAAAAAATAAATATAAGATTTTCATTATACGTGATCATGGAAAATGAAAATAACAAAATAATATAATTTAGCAAAAAATAAGTTGATTTATGCAATTATTTACAAATTGGTAACTCTTAAATCAAATCCCCATAGATGAAATAATTCAAATATAAACATCATTTACCATGACTAATTAACAGATAAATATATTACATGTTAATCATGTTATATACATTACAAAATTGTGATTTGGTGAATAATAACAAATAAGTTCCACTAGAATGCAAATTGAGAAGAAATCCCTTATGTCATGCTTACATTTAGTTGCATTTTCTTTAACACCCTATATGTTGGTTTTAAATAAATTATTATATTATTATAGAACCATATTAATATTCATGATATCATATATGATTAATTTATAATATCTTATTACCCATCTATTAATAATCTTCCATTATTTTCATTATTTTGGGTGTTAATTTCCTTATTTTACAAGTATGTTTTGACATTTAATATTTCTTCCAATTAATTATACCAAAAATTCATAATATAAAAACTTTTACTCCTAATATAACTATCATATATATTAAATATATATTTTTAAATTAATAATCCATAATTTTTAGTGATATTAATTGAAATGCATATTTCATGGAGATGGCATTTCATGCATAAATATGAACATTGCATTTATTTTATTAAAAATTTTAGTGAACAAAATAAAATTATATATTTTTTATATTAAAATTATATTATTATATTTATTTCATATTTATCACTTATTTTTATTAAAAAAATCATTAAAACATTCAATGTAATGTTTGAATGAATCACATTTCTTTGTGGGGGAGGAAGTTTACACGATAAAAAAGCATTGTTATCATATACCCAAAAAATGAAAATCCTGAAGGTATGTGTTATTTAATAAATAAAAAATCTTAAATAATTTTTACATATCATACATATCATATTTAATCGTATTTCCTTAATAATTATCAAACATAAGAGGTGGTAAAGGAAAAATGAATGTCATCGTTTTGCACGGTGGTAGTCTATTGTAAACACGAATGTTGATTTTGTTCCACATTTAGTGGATGTGTGTGTAGGTGTAGGTATAAATCTTAAAATTAAAAAATATTTGTATATATACAATAATTATGTTATAAATTAATCATTTAAAGGGAATATTTTAATTCGTGGAGAAGAAGTAAAACAAAAGTGCAAGTGAATGAACATTACCTCTTTTTAGAGTATCTCCATTTGGATTCCACCAAAATACATCCTTTGTTTGATTTGATCCCAATTTAATCATTATATTATGATAGAAGTGAATTTGGATTTGATTTTTTTAGGTACTGGGCTGTCCAATTTGGCATTGGATTTTTGAATAAGGGGGAGAGTTGGTAGCATTTTATAACTGAGGGAGAGGACTCAGTTGGAATTTTTTAAGAGATGTTTAGTTAAATTTTTTTAACCTAATTATTGTGTTAAATAACATTACAAAATATATACATTATGTTTTGAGGTCAAACCAATTATATAAAATGTTTTTTGAAGTTTTTTAAGGTGATTTTATACCTTATATTGTATTTTTAACCACAAACTTAACTTTTTTTTACTGGAATCACCATAATTAATATTTAATTCATTCTCTAATAAGTATGGTAAATAAGTAAGTTGAAATTAGTTTACATTATAACTTATTTTCATTTTAAATATGGAATAAATTTTTCTAAAATAAAATAATATAAGTGGATAAAATTAATTTAATATTAATCATTTAGAAGGGATGAGGCAACATGTCCTTAAAGTGAAAATTCAAAAACACTTCAAATATTTTTGTATATAGAACCAATATAAAAATGATTCTAATGAATTAAATTGTATTGATAAATATGAAACTAATTTATTTTAATTTTAAAACCAATTAAAAATATAAATTATCTTTTTAAATTATTTAATCAAAATTTTAGCTTTCAATTAATAATTAATATTTCAGTACCATTCATCATAAAATAAAAAATCTCAATAATTAGTATTTATTCTTCATGTTGTTAAATAGAAGAATTTCATATTAATGAGAAAATCACATAGGCAAGTGATAGGATTGAAACCCCTATCATCCTTAATTCATGGGTTCAATCCTCACTACTATGCCAGATACATCAGGTTGTCACCCTGCTTGCATGATGTAATTTTTATTAGCAATATTAATATAATTCATCTAATGTTCCCAAAAAAATATGATGGACAACCTTGGAATTCAATAAAATTATCAATATGGATTTCAATACAACATATTTTATTTTAGTGCCTTAAAATTGTATTTCGATTTTATTACACTGTCACTGTTGATCATAGTAATAGTAAAGGTTATTAATACCTTTAAAAACATGTCTTCAAAATATAAAGGTATTATTCTTCAAAGAAAATTACCACTATTTTTTTCAATAAATCCATCTAAAGTATCCATTGCCTTTATAGATTTCGAAGAAAAGTTTTTTATGACATTGAACATATGATCAATTTTAAACGCAATAAATATGATTGTATCCATAAAACTAATATAAATAATTAAAACACTTCTTATAATATAAATGATTCCATAAATGTTTTAGGATATAAAAACATCATAGAATCACTAAAAATAATAAATATAGAAATGTAAATAACTGTACCTACTAATTACATTTTAATAAACTCCATGATATGAATAAGAAATAAATAATCAATATATAAATGGAAAATAAAATAATAAAAAGACACCATTTAAATACACTAAACTTTGTAAATAAATAATGAAAAATCTATATGGAAATGACAATAAATAAACAAACATTGCATTTAATAAATATCATGTCTAAAAAATTTATAAGTAATAATAAAAAAACTAAGAATTAAATTAATCTATATTTTTTTTAAAAGAGAAAATATCATAGATAGTAAAAATAGAATAATAAATAAGGAAATTCTTAATTATTGGACTCAATGTTTCCCGATAACATGGATCCTTTACCTCCAATACCATTCATAAGACATTTTAAGACATAATGGGTGAAAAACCCACTCTAAAAAGCCAACTAATCCTTTAAATGAGACTATTGCTGCATCGAGGGGCCTGTAATAAATGGTCCACAACTCATGTAATGTAAATTCAATTCATTCCTCATATATTAAATAATAAATTTAATTCAAAGATGAAGTTTAATATCAAATACATTTATTTAGTAAATGATATATATTTATTATTATTTTCCTAGTTGATCAAATAACACTCAATGTAAACACTAAATGTTTACATGATATATAGTTTAGGAAATAATCATATCCATGATAAATGATAAGGAAAATTATTTGAATGTTAATGTGAAATGTTAAAAGAAAACATAAAATTTTAAGTGGTATAAAAAAATAATCATGGAAGATAACAACAAAACAATCACTATAAAAATTATTTATAAACCATCAAGTGGAACAATATATAATGATGTTATCAATACAAAATATCCATATTCTGGTCAAAATATGCTCTTGTTGTTGTTGATGAATAAAAATACTATAAAAAGATATTTTAAAAAAAATTAGGGGAATATCCTTTAAAATTTGAAAAACAATAAGAAAATATTTTTTTGGAAAATAATTTTAAAAATAAACTATTTAAAAATATCATTTTAAACAAGCAAAATAAGATCTGAATATATAATAGCTGGTAATTTCAAAGAGTTGTTGATGTTAAATAATAATAATATATTTATAATATAAAAATATTAGAAAGGTTCTTTGATCCGAAAATTTCAACATGATTATTTTGAAAACAATTTTTAAGAATTTTTTTTAATAAACAAGTTTTATGAAATTAAAATAATTTTTGAAATCATATTTTAAAAACACGGCTTTAATAGAAAATATATTTTCAACTGTAGATAGAAATGATGTCAGGATTTTATATAAAATTTTCTAAAAAATTTAAGAAAAAAATTATGGAAAATTGAACTACTACCCCAAAAATATCATTAATAACAAGTGGAGAATAAAATTAGAGGGTTTTTTAATAATTAATAAATAATTTCCTTCAAATATAATTTATTGTGCAACAAATCCTGAATAAAATTGGATTGTGATATAAACCCATAAATGATAATAATGATAAAGTGAGAATAAATCAATTAATATATTAAGTGTATCAACAATAAATCCATATAAAATAATTGGAAATTCAATAGTAGATTGAAAAAAGTCATTAGACACATAATATTACAATATTAATGACAAGAATGAAAGAATATTACCCAACAAAAAATAATTTGAGTTATGAAATAATTTACAAGTGGGTAACTCATAAATGACATCTCTTTATTTGATATAGTTCAAATTGAAACATAATATGAAATTAATAATTAATGCATCATGATATTCGATTTCAATGGAAGTATATATTCCAAAATATTGTATATTTTAATAATTACAAATATGTACTAATGGAATTTTAAATTTAGATAAAATCCCTTACCTCTTGCTTCCTTTTGGATGATCAAAATTAAAATATTGGGTAATGCTTTCAATGTTTTTATAAAAATATAACAAAAAATTAGTAATATTAATGACATCATACATGATTCTTTTAAAACCTCTTAATACCCATTCATTAATAATCCTTCATCATTTTTATCATTTTTAGTGTGAATTTCTATGTTTTCTAAGATGTTTTTCACTCATAATTAATGTTACACTTAATTAAATCACGATTTAATGATATAAATAATTTAAAATAGGATGTAACTGCCTCATATAATCAAAATATATATATGTAATAGTGTAATACATTATATTTATTTATAGGAAATGCAATTCACCATTCATGATGATGGTAGGTCGTACGTACGTACAAACACTAAATTCATTTTTTTATCTTATTAACAGAAATAAAATTAAAATATATATAGATGTATATTATAATTATAAAAACATATTTACTTAATATTTATCCTTTATATTTATTAAAACCATTCTTAAAACATTTAGTATAAAGTGTGAACTAATCACATAGCTTTGAGGAGGCGAAAGTACACAAGTCAATAAATAATGATATCATAATCCCACAAAAAGGAAATCATGATGTTATATATTATTTAATTATAAAATATTCATATAGAAATCATAAATATCATATATATCAGAGAAAAAAATTATAAAAATCATAATTTCATTCCATAAGAGGTGGCAATGTAAAATCTAATGACATCATTCTGTGAGGTGGTATTCTGTCAAACACTTGAATGAAGATTTTATTAGATATTTGATGTAAGAGTGACTAGGTGTGATTATAAACCATAACATGAAAACATATTTTTATATTAATGATACTGAGGTTTTCATATATTCATAGAATAATGGAAATTGAAAGGGTGGATAAATAAATAAAACCGGAGTGCATGTTGATGAGCATTATCTCTTTTTTTTGGAATATCCTCATGGTTTTCCCCAATGAACATTATTGATTGGATTTATAACCATTGAAAGTATTCTAGGATGAATCTAGGGATGTTGAGTTTTATTTATTTTATGTACTGTCTAAGATAATATCATTTCATAGGATTGAATAAGGGGAGGGTTGGTGGCATTTTAGAAGTGTGGGAGGGGACCTAAATTGGATTTTGAAATGAATCATGGTGAACGAATGTTTTTACATAAAAAGGGACTTATCTAAACACAAAAAATTATTCCATGAAGGGGTAAGGTTGATCCATGCATAATCAACTAGTATTTTAAATGTGTACATTCATTTTTATGCCTTATACTATATATTTAACCACTAAGTAGATGCATTTTTTACCATAATCACTTTTATTAATTATTAATGTGTTCAATAATAATTATTATATAAAATGATGTTAGAAATGTTAAAAATTAATTTTTTTCTACTAATCAAAAAATATAATGTCTTTGAAAATAAAAAAAGTAACACTAAAATAATTTTTACAGTCATCATTAAAAAATAATTTTATTTTTTTAATATAAAATTTTTAGATGTCTCAAAAATTAGTTTTAAAATTATTTCACCATAAAAATGAGGAAAAACTACTTTTAAATAAAGTACACCATTTTTATAGGTAAAATTCTTTTGTTTTTATGTTATTTTAATCAAATATATTGGATTAAAGAGAAAAAATTTAATTGAATAGATAATATATAAATTAATAAAATTATATAAATATAGTAATAAATTTAATTATTATGTTAATGTTTCTTTTGTATAAAAATAATTTTTTATAAAAAAAAATTTACGTTATATTCAATTGTTATTTACATTCCTTTATAAATTATTGGTAACCAATGAATTCAATAATATATTTTTATAGTTTAGTTAATATTATTCATATCATTCAAATTATTTTCTAATATATAAATATTATATTATGTAACATTGAATTTATATGGTATTTAGGAAAAAATCGACCATACTTGTAACACTAGCCATCGAAGGGATTAATTGTTGCATGCACCAAAATCTAACATTGTATTAGGTTCATTGAAATATATAGAATGTATTGAATTTATTTAGAATAGTAAAAAAATCAGTGAGGTGTGGGTTTTCATAATCCATTATACTCTTTCTATTGTGTGTCAATAAAGTCATCAAATAAAATTGTATTCCTTTTGAATTTCGGGGAGATACATATTTTGTTCAAAAACATATATGTCTTTGGGAGTCTAATTATCTTCCTAAAAATTCAACAATTTAATAGAATGAATATTTCATTCTATAAAATAGATAATTAATACTTCCAATAATGAGAAAAATATATTCTGGAAATAGTAATAATCGAATACCTATAAAATAGGAGACCGTGAAAATGATTACATATAAAAATGTTCTTTATCGTAAAATGGGGTAAAAATTTATAAAAATAATAATCATTGATGAATTTGAAAAAATAAAATAAAAATAAAAAATTATTTTTTTAAAAATGTTATAATCATTATAAAAGAAGTTTTCTAGAATTTTTTTAATATTAGGATAATTTTATAAGTTTGATACATAATGTAAGTTGTAAATGAATAATAAAATGTAAAGAGAGTGGGAGTCTAAATGCGAAATAAATAAAAAATGGAAAAACTCCAATTTATAACCACATATAAATAAACTTATAATAGAAACATCGAATTTAATGTGAATAAATATAAACAAAAAAGTACAGTAAAATAGAAAAAATAAAAAGGGTGCTTCAAATAATAAATCGATTAAGTGTGTTTGATGGAAAAAACATTTATGAGATAAACGATGGGATGAGATAAATAAATTAATTTTTTGGAAGTAAAGTGTAAAGATCCAGAACATCTATGTAATTTTTTCTAAATATATGGGAATTTTACTAGTCCGAAAAATTGGAGATGTGTGATTCTGAGGCCCAGTGTGCCCGAAATCAATTTCTGATGTTTTGTTCTGGTATGCTCTGTGAAAGTACGAGCAGGTTTTTATAACTTTTGAACTGGTGCTTGGAATTGAAATATGAGGGCACTGTTGAACTCGTAACGTTGGAATTCCCTTAAGGAGACTCTCACCTTGACATTAGTTGATCGATGGTGGAAGTTAGTATTTGGGTTTTTCGTGGAAAAAAATAAACACATGTTTTATTTTATTTTATCTATTGTAAACCTCCATGTGGGAGTTGAAGTGTGGGGACCACCCGACCTTAACCTCTAATGAAAGGTTATGGTGGTGGAGCCCACCCGAACCTAACCTCCCATGAGTGGTTATGGTGGTGGGGACCACCTGGGACTAAACCCCCATTTAATTGTGGAAAACCTCTTAACTCCCTCATAATTGGGGGAGAGCCTCTTGACCTCCTCCACCTTAATTGTGCCAACACAAATGCCATTAATTGTACCAACTATTCCTGAATCATTTTTAAACCATTTTGAATATTATACCAACGACTTAATAGATTTTATAGTCTATTATCTTGGGGTACCTATTCTTTTGTTAGAAATAGAGTAAGGAGATTTTGAGAGAAAATCTCTCACCAAAGAAAGAACCTCTCCTTCGAACGAAGAATGTGTCTCTCCAACGACGAATGACCTTGACTTCAACTTTTTTTCTCAGAGTTTCCTCCAACGTAGGATGTTCTCGTCAACAAAAATTCGACATCTGCCTCCTCGAAGCAGTGTCCATAAACAATGAACAAGGTAGGGTATTTTTTGTGATTTATTTTATATTACTTTGATTCATTCATTATATAACAAAGAATGCAGATCAACTTCTAACTAGTTGATCCGCATATGTTTTACTTTTGTGTGTTTTGGGATTTTTCATTGTAGGAGGGTTTATTGTGCTTCATTCTTATGAGCCAAATGCTAACACACTAAACACGGAGGGTGTGGACCAACCCAACATGTCTTGACTCCTCAGCCTTTCTCTTTTGCGGTGTTTTTTAAAATAGAGGAAGGTGACAACATCGACGAAGGTGATGAAGGCAATGGCTGGGCCCCCCATGACCTCTACGACCCGCACCGCCCCCACGACGTTTCATGCAGCCGCCGACCAAACTTGCCTCATCCGCACTGTGCCCGCTGGCCTGGCAGCTTCTCGAGCTACCCCGGACGGGCAGCAGCCCGGCCGCGCCACATCGGCCTGCCGACTACCCGAGCCGCCCCGACCGAACCGACTCGCACCCTCGCAGTGCCCTTTGGGCTGAGACGCCCTTGTGGCACCCTCCGGGCCGAGCCTCTCTCATGCCAAACCATGGTCAGTCCACGCCTTCGCGGCCTGCTAGGGTGGGCCCAACGGGCTGAGCCTAACCTAAAGGGTTGGCCCGCCCAACGGACCAGGCCAAACCAAATGGGTCAGGCCGGGTCAACCTGAATTGTGTCGGCTGAGACTGGGTTGGGACAGGTCGGTCCGACCGGGTCAGACCGGACCTAGGCCCACTACGACCCATTACTTTCTTTTGACTATATCATTGTCACCAGATGTCTGTTTGAAGAACCGTCAGCGGCCCTGGTAATCTTGGAGCACGACGGTCTCTTTGAGTATACCCCACTAGAGTTTGGGGTATATTTGAGATATGGTTCAGTTGGATTGTGAAAGAATCTAACCAGGCCCCAGAAATTAAAAGGCTAATAACTCACAGACCAGGCGTCTGACTGATGTGCCGTCTATTGCGTTGAGACCCATATGACGTGTCAAACCATTGAGATAATTTTCATGGGACTTCTTGATAGTTGGAGTACCGACCAATAACTTGTTGGGAAGATCCTTACAGTGACGATCGAGCAGAGTGCAGAGACCTAGTAGCTGGCTGAGACCTGACGACTGTAGACCATTTGACTCAGAGTGATTCTACTGGCCTATTGGGGATCGCCTGGTTGTGGTGGCAAACCCATGATGGAGAAGCGCGCTTGGTGACGCGGTAGACCCATGATACTCAACTGGAGGACTACCTCAGTAGGCTACGAGGGTGAGCACCTGGGTGTGGCGGTAGACCCACAGTGGGGAGCACCTCTATATGACGCATTAGACCCACAATATTCGACAAGAGGAGTACCCCAACAGTCCAATGTTAGTGAGAAGTGCTTCTGTGTGATGCGGCAGACCCACTGTACTCGATAGAGGAGGAGTTCTCCAGCAGCCGAGGTTTCGATAATGTGTTGGGGATGTTTCTTGATACTACCCCTAGAATAAAATCCTTGTCGAGATGAGTAAGTAATTTTGCGTTTTCTTCATGATTAAGACAGATTACTTAATAACCTAGGTATATGTATGTGAATTTACCTAAGTAGGGTTATTTGTTGATTCCTTACTTTGTGGTTTATCCTTGGTTAATTTGTGAGACCTTGAGAGTATCAGGGTCCCTTTTGAGTATTATTATACTCACCCATGCACGAACTATGCCCACACCTTGATGTGTTGGATGCAGACGACGGACGTCGCTGACTGAGGCTGAGAGTTCCAGGACAAGATAGTACCCAGAGGTGGATCTTACGAAGAGTTGGTACACAAAGGAGACTGATGGTCATGGAGTGATGAGGAGGCTATCTGTACCTACCCTTCTAGTAGTAATCTTGGAGGATAATCCAACAACTATTTTTCCTTTCTTTAGTTGTACTTGTACTTGCAGTTCCTTGTACTTTACAGTTGGTCATGTATTTCCAGCCCCTTTTTACTTTTTATCACTCTTTTGTTGTATAGTTTACTTAGTGTTTTGTGTCATGATCTGTGATTTTCTGTGTGCATTTATAGGTTATAAAGGCATTGCCTTTACAGTTTTAGGGAATTTCACCTTTTTTGCTAGTCGCCAGCCCCTGGCCTATGGAAGGCGGGATTGGGGTAGTCACGACACGAGCCCCGGGGGACGGGTCGTGACAAATTGGTATCAGAGGAGTCAATTCTACCACAGAACTTAGGACTATGATTTTTCTTTTCTATGAAGCAATAGTGTTATGTGTTGTGAGTGTCGTTTTTTGTTCAGGGTGTCTAGTATTGGTGTGGCGACTGATATATCAATACACCAGGACCCTGACTACTGATTTCCGACTCAAAGAATGAAAACACTGATTGCATTAATGTATTAAAAAGTTTTATTTAAGTCATCTCAACCAGGTTAGCTCACCAGGTATATATTTTAACTGTATCACACATGTTTCTTTTTAGAATGCCTCCACATAGATAGCCAGCTAGAGTTTTGAGATTTTTACGCATTTATAGCCTACCGAGCGATGAGGCCTCAGTGCAGGGCACTTTTCCAGCGGAGGCACCAGCAGTACCACTCTCTATTGGGACACCGATGACAACATAACTAGTATCAGATAGTGCACACCACTTGAGCGCATTGAATGAGTTCCAGCGCAAGAGGCCACCAAGGTTCAGGAGAGAGATGGACCTTCAGGCAGCCGAGGATTGGATGGAGGCAGTGGTGAGTGTTTTCCGACTTGTAGGGACCCCAACAGACCTTACGGTGATTCTTGCTTCCATCCTTCTACAGGTAGCAGTGGGAGGATGGTAGAGCTTGATGCTACAGGTCTATGACGAGGTGATGCTTCTCTGTACAGACCTCAAGAGCCAGTTTCGGGCAGAGTTTTTCCCAGTGACTCTTCGTGCAGTCTGTATAAAGGAGATTCTTCATCCGCAGCAGAGAAGAATGATTGTAGTTCCGTACTCAGCGAGGTTCACTAAACTCTCATGATACTCCACTGATATGGTGTGGGACCTATTCTTTAGGTCCTGGACCTTCAATCGGGGATTCAGTCATGAGATCAGGGCTTTAGTGACCTCACTCAACTTCCCGACGTTGGAGGGGGTGTTAGAGAGAGCCCTCCTAGTGGAGAGTTTTCTTGATAAGAAGTCTCATGTAGCGAGATCCACCACCATTCAGCACATAGCGGAGTCTTCTGCAGCTGACAGAAGATAGATGTCGCATAGGTCTAAGAGGACCATACCTACAGGTGGACGACTACGTGATTCATGATAAATTGTGTGGGGCACCTGAAGCGGAGATAGACATGCCAGGAGTGGATAGTGTTACACATGTTGTGGGCAGGGTCTCATGGATCGTGACTGCTTGAGCCGCCATTCAGACGATCAGCTGGCGGTTGAAGGACCACCCAGGTAGAGACATAGATTTGATCAAGGCGTTCCGCAGGGCACATGTGGACGTGGCAGAGGTGCTGGTCATGCAGCTAGCAGTGGGCAACAATTCGAGGTGTTACCGCCACCACCACCAGGTGGTCCACCCTGATCGCTGGGTGTAGGTGGACAGGCGAGAGAATAGCTCCAGCCAGCTGAGGCATATGATCAGGGCGCTCTAGAGATGATTCGAGGTATGATATGTGTCTACTCCACCGTAGCTTTAGTACTTATAAACAAATGTGACAGTCATTCTTTCATTTCCATTGCCTCGTTCAGAGCTCGGGGTCCGAAGGAGCCACTGGATCGATCCTTATGGATAGAGACTTTTACGGGAGTAGATTTGATGATTACATACTGGTGCTGGTAGTGTGAGCTTACTCTAGGAGGTGATAGATTCGACTGAGATCTCCTAGTAATGGCATCGAGGCCTTACGACGTCATCCTGGGTATGGATTGGTTTTCTACAGTCCATGGTCCGATTGACTATATTAGGCGCAAAGTGTAGTGTTTCCACACGGATGGGACCAGATTTACCTTCACTGGCGAGAAGGGAGCCTTTTTAGCATAGGATGAACTTTCTTGATGAGAGTGCAGCCGATCACTCATCAGTTGACTAGCCTTACCCTTGGAGAAGTTGATGTAAAGAGTCCTAGCTATCCTGTAGTGGTGGACCAGTACACAGATGCCTTCCCTGATGATGTTCTAGGTCTACCCCATCACCGAGAGGTAGACTTTTACATTGATTCATACTTAGGGAAAAAATCAATATCTACACCATCATATCGGATGGCTCCCGCAGAGCTTCATGAACTGTGGGTACAACTAGAGAACTTGTTGGGGAAGAGATTCGACCAGCCCAGTGTTTCACCTTGGGCAGCCCCGATTCTGTTCGCCAAGAAGGTGGATAGAAGCTTGAGGCTTGGTGTCGACTACCGTCACCTGAACTAGGTGACCATGAAGAACAAGTACCCACTCCCAAGGATTGACGACCTCTCTGATCAGTTGAAGGGAGCACAATGGTTCTCGAAAATAGACCTCGGATCAAGTAATCACCAGCTTAGAGTTCGATATGAGGATGTGCAATAGACGATTTTCAGATGTCAGTACGACCACTATGAGTTCTTGGTTATGCCATTCGGCATAACCAACACTCCAAAAATGGTCATGGGACTCATGAACATGATATTTCATCCATACCTCTATTTCATTGTCATAGTCTTCATTGATGACATTTTGATCTACTCGACAAATGAAGAGGAGCATACCTATCATTTTCTGGTAGTACTGAGAACACTCTAAGAGAACTAGATTTTTGGTAAGCTCTTAAAGTGCTAGTTCTGGATCTGAGCGGTTCAATTTCTTGGACATGTCATCTCAGAGGCTGGAGTTGGAGTGGATCCAGTGAAGATTGAGGCAGTTCTTTCTTGGGAGCCACCCAGGAGTGTGATGGAGGTACAATGTTTCCTGGGTTCGGCTGGTTATTACTAGAGGATTGTACCAGACTTCTCAAGAGTTGAAGTACCACTATCAGCCCTGACAAAGAAGGGTAAAACCTTTGTGTGGTCGAAGAAATTCCATCAGAGTTTTTAGGATCTGAGGCAGTGACTGACTAGTGCCCCTATCTTGAGGCTTCCAAAGGAAGGAGTTGGGTATGTAGTATACTGCTACACATCAGGGAACGAGCTCAGATGTGTCCTACTGCATGAGCGAGTAGTGATCACATATGGTTCATGAAAGATGAGACAACATGAGAATAACTATTCTACACATGACCTGGATTTAGCAGCAGTGGTCTTCTCCTTGAAGATGTGGTGAAACTATCTGATGGGCGAGCGTTTTACTGTGTACTCTGATCACAAGAGTCTCAGGTACATATTTTCTCAGAAGGACCTAAACCTGAGACAATGACGTTGGTTTGAGTTCATCCAGGACCATGACTTCAAGATAGTCTATACTCCTAGGAAGGGAAAAATTGTTGCAGATGCACTCAGTAAGAGGTCTGGTAAACAACTACTAGGCAAGGCGGTGGAGAAGCTGTCTGCTTTATAGATATCCTTTGTGGGTAGAGATGAAGAAACATTCCTTCAATTTCTTACATTCACTCCCCCACATATTCAATGTGTCAGGGAGGCACATCATGGGGACACTGACTGCGAGACACGACATGCTCAGATATCCACAGGGTAGGAACCTGAGAATTGTTTTTATGGTGGGGAGCATATGATCCTCTTTAGAGGACGTACTATGGTACTACTATCACATCAGTAGGAATTGTTGATGGAGTTCCACACATCCCCACTAAAGGTACATATAAGAGTGGTGAAGATGTATTAGGTTCTTCGATGACAGCACTGGTGGCTGGGAATGATGAAGGCAGTTGAAGAGTTTGTCTCTCAGTGCCTCACTTGTCAGCAGGTAAAGGCAGAGCACCAGGTACCAACAGGCTTGGTTAAGCCTTTAGAGGTCCTAGAGTGGATGTTGGATGGGATATACATGGAATTCGTGATAGGAGTTCAATGTACATCCATGGGTCATGACTCTATATGGGTGATCATCGATCGACTCACCATGTCGGCCCACTTCCTACCGATCAGAGAGAAGGGTTCAGTAGAGAGCGTGGGAAACCTCTATTGTATAGGAGATTGTGCGTCTACATGGAGTACCTTCATCTATTTTCTCTAATCGTGACAAACATTTTACTTGCCAACAATGGAATTGGTTGCAGGTGGTTTATGGTATGTATCTTCGTTTGAGCACCGCCTTCCATCCTCAGACAGATGGTCCGAATGAGTAGACCATTCAGAGCCTTGAGGACATGTTTCGTGCTTGTGTCATCGACGTCAGTTGCAGTTGGGAGGATCACTTTACTTTGGTGTAGTTTGCGTACAACAATAGCTATCACTCCACCATAGGGATTACACATTTCGAGGCATTGTACGGGAGACCATGCAAGTCACCTTTGTGTTGGACTGACCCAGGGGATTCACCACTAGTGAGACCAGCAATGGTATGAGCTTCCACAGAGAAGGTGGATATCATCCAGGAGCGGATGAATATTTCACAGATGAGGAAAAAGTCATATGGTGGCAGGAGATAAAGACCTCTAGGGTTCTAGGATAGAGGCCATGTCTCTCTACGAGTATCACCTCGACGAGGTTTGTAGAGATTTGGCTGAGGTGGAAAGTTATCTCCGAGGTTCATCAGACCTTTTCAGGTACTCAGTAGAGTTGGCGAGGTGGCATACCACATAGATCTTCCACCTCAGTTGCATCGGGTGCACAAAGTTTTCTACGTATCCCGACTGAGGAGATACATGCACGAACTTTCTCACATCATCGACCATGACGAGCTGGATGTTAACGATGGGGAAACTTTTACGGAGGTTTCAGTAGAGATTGAGGATCGACAAGAGCAGGTTCTTCGTGGACGGTTGATACCTTTGGTGCGCATTTGCTGGCAGCATGGGAACCTCCAAGAGAGTACATGGGAGTGGGAGGCTCAAATGTGTGCTCAGTACCCCCACTTTTTCCCTTAGTTCAAGTTGTAGCTTTTGGGGATGTAAATCCCTGAGGTGGGGAGAATGTAAATACCTAGAATTTCAATGTAATTTTTGTTAAATATATGGGAATTTTAAGAGTCCGCAAAAATTGACCACATGTGATTCCGAGGCCCGTTGTGCCAACACACATGCCATTAATTGTGCCAACTATTCCTTAATCATTTCTAAACCATTTTGAATATTATTCCAACGACTTAATAGATTTTATAATATATTATCTCGGGCTCCCTATTTTTTATTGTCAAAGGAGGAAGGATCTTTTGAGAGAAAATCTCTCACCAATGAAACAACCTCTCCTTCGAATGAAGAATGTGTTTCTCCTACGAAGAACGACCTAAAATTTGACTTTCTTTCTCAGATATTCTTCCGACGTAGGACGTGTTCGTCTACAATGAATCGACGTCTGACTTCTCGCACCAACTATAACAAACAACGAACAAGGTTGGGGATTTTTTTGTATTTGATTTTATATTTCCATGATTCCTTCCTTATATAACAAAGAACACAGATCAACTTCTAACTAGTTCATCCACATATGTTTTCCTGTTGTGGGTTTTGGGATTATTCATTGTGGGAGGGTTTGTTGTGCTTCGTTCTTGTGAGCCAAATGCTACCACCCTAATCATTGAGGGTGTGAAAAATACCAACATGGCCTGACCCATCCATTATTCTCTTTTGCGGTGTTCATTGAAATGTAGGAAGGCGACAATGGAGACAAAGGTGACGAAGGCAACCATCACTCCCCTGTGGACTCGGCGACTCGCGCCTCCCCTGTGGCGTTCCACGCCGCCGCCGACCCAACCTACCCCGACTGTGCCCCCCAGCCTACCTGCTTCTCGAGCTGCCCCGACCGCGCCGCGCCACGGCCGCACCCCACTAGCCTGTCGACTTTCCGAGCCACCCCGACTACGCCAACCTGCCGGCCTCCCGAGCCCCCAGCTGAACCCGCACCATCGCGGGGCCCAGCCGAACCGGCCCGCGCCATCGCGGTGCCCCTCGGGCCCAGCTGTCCTCACGACGCCCTCCATGCTGATCCACCATCGCGGCCCCATCCGGGCCCAACTGCCCTCACAGTGCCCTCCGGGCCGAGCCACCCTCACGGTGCCATCAGGGTCGAGATGGCCTCACACAGACCCATGGTCGGTCTATGCCCTCACGACCGGTCAGTACCCTCGCGGCCTGCTAGGCTGGGCCCAGCGGGCCGGGCCAAACCTAACGGGCTGGCCCACCCAACGGGTCGTTCCAGAACCAACAAGTCAGGCCGGGTCTGTCCGACCTGGTGGGGCTAGACCTGGGGCCACTACGACCCTTTACTTTTTTTGGCCATATCATTGGCACTGGATGTCCGTTTGAAGAACCGTCAGTGGACCTGGTAATCTTGAAGATTGAAGGTGCCTTTGAGTATACCCTACGGGAGATTGGGGTATAGTTGAAATACGGTCAGGTTGGATCATGCACAAATCCAACTGGGACGTCGGGACTAAAAGCCTAATAACTCCCAGACCGGGAGTCTGATTGACACACTATCTGTTGCATTGAAACCCCTATGACGTTGAAAACCTTTGAGATTCTTCTTTGTGGGACTTCGTGACAGTTGGAATATCGACCAATATCTCATGAAGCAGATCCTTCTAGTGACGAGCAAACAGAGTGTGGAAAACTAATAGGTGGATGTGATCTGATGACTACTGACCGTTTGACTCAGAGTGATTCTACTAGCCCAGTGGGGAGCACCTGGTTGTGGTGGCAAACCCAAAGTGGAGGAGTGCGGTTTGTGACATGGCAAACCCACGATACTCGATAGGGGGAGTACCTTAACAGGCTATGAGGGGGAGTGCCTGAGTGTGGTGGTAGACCCTCGATGGGGAGCGCATCTGTGTGACACAACAGACCCACAATACTTGACAGGAGGAGTAGCTTAGCAGTCCAAGGTTAGTGGGAAGCACCTTTGTGTGACGTGGCATGCCCACTGTACTCGATAGAGGAGGTGTTCTCCAACAGCTGAGGTTTCGATAATTTATTGGGGATGTTTCTTGATACTACCCCTAGAATAAAATCCGGGTTGAACTGAGCCAGTACTTTTGTGTTTTCCTCATGATTGAGACAGATTACTTAATAACATATGTATATGTATAGGAATATACCTAATTAGGGTTATCTGTTGATTCCTTACATTGTGGTTTATACTTGGTGGATTTGTGAGACATTGAGGGTCTCAGAGTCCCTAATGAGAATCGTTATACTCACCCTTGCATGGGCTATGCCTGCACCATGTTGTGTTGGATGCAGATGATGGACAATACTGACTGAGGCTGAGAGTGTCAGGACTGGACGGTACCTGGAGGTAGATCTTACGACGATTTTGGACACAGAGGAGACTTACGGTCGTGGAGTGTTGAGGATTCTATCTGTACCTAACCTTCAGGTAGGAATCCTGGAGGACGAACGAAAAACTGTTTTTCTTTTCATTAGTTGTACTTGTACTTCCAGTTCATTGTACTTTACACTTGGGTATGTATTTCTAGCCCCTTTTTACTTTTCATCACTCTTTTGTTATACATTTTACTTAGTGGTTTGTATCCAGTAGTGTGCTCTGTTGTGTGCATTTACAGGTTATAAAGGCATTGTCTTCCAATTTTTAGGAAATTACACCTTTAGTGCTAGTCACCAACCCCTGGCCTTTGGAAGGTGGGCTTGGGGTAGTCACGACACGGGCCCTAGGGGATGGGTCGTGACATAAAGCGGATATAATATTATGTATGGATGTTTTGAAATAATACGCTATGGTACCCCTACACCTACCACCCCAATCGCTTATGGATTTAATGCTTTTAATGTTATAGAAACTACCCCTTTATTTTTTTGCCATATAAAGAAACAAAAAAGAAGTAGATATTTAATGGTGAATCTATAATCATAAATAATATATTCCCTCGAATTTTAATAGAAAAAAAATCAACCATACTCCCCAACATTAATATTGTTGATCCCCAATAAGAAGTATTATTAGGAAGAGGATAATGTTTTCATAGTCTTCATTAACTATATTAATTTGATGAACACAATGGGAGAATTATAAAATTATTTAAGAGAGTGATTTGGATAATAAAATATGGTCAAACGAGATAATGATAGAGAATATTTGGATATGAATCAATATAGAGAGAAATTATTCATGTTATAAATTATGGAATCATTGTCATGGAATATGCATGTCATGTGTAGATTGAGAAGTCCTCCAGTGGTAAATACTTATAGGCTTCTCTTCTATTGGTAAATGTTTAGAGACTATATCAATACTTGAAACTTTTTTATGTATAATTTCACAATATTTTTTTCTGTCAATTTTTAAATCCCTTGATAACCTAAAAAACAATTTACTCAATTCATCCAATGTAATCTTTAGAAAATTAAAATATTAATTAAAATAATAAATTTCCTAACTACCATTAACTAAATAATAGATTAATGATATTTATGTTAATTGAATAAAAAACTATTTAATTAATTTGATCTTATTTGAAATGATATATAAGGTTTTTTACGAATAATCAATAATGATTGGTAAAAGATTTGATAGAAAACTCACATTTAGTTATTCTACAATATACAAAATAAGAATATCACATAAAATTACATATCAAAACATTTGATAATATAAAAAATTTAATTGATGACTTAATAACATTTCAATATGCATCAATAACATTGTTTTATATAAACAATAATTAGTAATAATTGTAATAAATAAAACCAAATCATAATAAATACAATTTTACATTCAAAATTCATACAACTAGTTCAAGAGAGTAAACAAGAATAGAATAAATATTCATTAAAATATATATAAATCATTGTAGAAACCATCATTTGGATTTAGAAGAACTAATATGATTTTAAAAATATTAAAAAATTAATCAATTTATATACACATACAATAACTTATGTTGAATAGAAAATCTTAAAAAACAGATTAAATTGGATTTTTAGATTCATATAATGATATGTTTTATTCCATTATTATTGTTAAATAAAAAAAATTCATTTCACACATAAGGTTATATCCTAGACCCATAATGGTAAAGGGATATTACAAAGGTTATATAAAGTTAACAGGAGTGAACATGTGTTTTGTAAATGTAGCTTGTGAACACATAATGTGTATTTATATATAGAATGTGTAATAAAAAATTATCTTTTATTAAGGTAAAGTGTAAAGGGTAAAATGTACATAAGAATGATATGCTTGCTAAGGGTATGTGTGATGTTATAAAAAAATAATGATGGTAATTGATATTCTCATGTAATGGTAGAAATTATGTTGTGTAATGGTAGACATGATGTTGTGTAATGGTAAGAGTATTTTGTGTGATCATTCAAAGAACATAATGTATAGGTAAATAGGAAATAATTTGGCTTATATATGGGTAAAATAAAATATATTTATGGGTAAAAATACATTAAAAAAATTTATATAAAGTAATATAATAACATTTAATTTTTTTATTCATGATATATAAATAAACTTATCTATATAGATTAATAATAATTGAAATAAAAAATTATATATGCAAATAAATTTATAATAATAATAAATGGATTAATATAAAACAAAGGAAAATAAAATAACATTACATAAAATAACTAAAAGTAATGTATTTTAAAAAAAACAATTTAATATTGAATAAAGTAAAAAACATTATAATGTTAATTTTTTTAATAATTTTCCAATAAAGAAACTATGAAATATATTATAATATTCGTTTTAATTATCATAAAGTAAATTAATTAAATATGTGATGATGAAAAATGAATTAATTAATGTTTTATATTAATGAAATATATAAATGGTGGTACGCACAATAATAATGATTTCATGGATCCAAATATTATCTTATAAATGATTTCTCTCAAGATGTACTTATCGATGCTCTGTTTGGGGTTCATCAGGGAAAATCTAAGTGATGTTACGTCATTTTCGATGCTTATTCCTTTCCAACATAATAAAATATATACTTGTAAAGAATACACCTAAAACCGTAATTTATATATTTTCCATTAATAATAGATTTCATATTCTGATTTCTTTTATTTATAACTTCTAATTCAATGATTGTATTATAACTAGCATTAATAATAATCTCAATGCTATAAATCATTCATGGTTCATTTTAGTTTTATGTTTATATATGTAAATTCTATTCAATATTTTATTTATTTAATAGAGAACACTTAAAATTTATTTAGGGATTAACATTTTATCCCATTACAGAAATTTCATCTTCCAATTTTTACTTGTTCTTATTGAGAAAAACAAATGATTATTAATATAGTCAAGAATCATGATATTAAAATGTATTGAAATTATTCATAGTTGTTTTTAATAGTATTTTGAATCATATAAATCATATCACCAAAGATTATATATCTAGATTTGGTGTTATTCATTTTTGTTTTTCACCAAGCGAAAATAGTGTTAATACCTAGCTATCCTTTTTAGGGATATTTCCCATATATGCATTTAAAACAAAACTAAAATTTAGTTTTTTATTTAAATAGATATTCCCTTATAGAAAACATGAAAATAATTACATTTCCAAAAAATTAGGATGATCTTACAAATATAGATTTATCCCTTATATTTACACTAATTTATTCTAGCCATAGTACTTAATAACATTTAACTAAATATATTTCATATAATATCTTAAACCGAATATTAAAGGGAAATTAGAATTATATAATTAAATATAACCATTATCCCTAAACAACATTAATCACATACCAATTAATAAATTAGTAAATTATTTATATTCCAAACATTTTATTATTTCATTTAAAAATATTGTTAATTTCATTGATATAAAATTTAATTCAAAACTAAAGGATAATAATAATGTGATAACGTATTCATTATAAAACTAAATAAATTACTCCTAAAATAATATTATTTACCTTAATCTATAATCACATATGACCACAAATGTGTACCTTTTCCATTAAATATATGATCAATATTAAAATAAATAAAGCATATTAGTAACTGCTTGTCTCAAAAAATCATAAAATGATAACATACTAGCCTATAAACTTTTATGCACTCTTTAACTATTCCATATATTAAACCCTTGAACCACACCCCCAAATATACTAATAAATAATTGTTTTTATAAATTGGTTTCGAGACAAACTTATTAAACCCATACCTAACCATCTATAATTACTCTATCTACAAAAAATTTGATACATGTACACTACTAAGACATTTTTTATTATCATTTTAGTGATTTAGAAAAAAAATATTAATTATCAAAACGCATATCTTTTCATCCAAATGGTGTTTTTTACAAATAAACTATGGACTATTATCAAAATGTTTCTTCAATATCACCAAATAATTTCTAGAAAAAATGAAAAGTAATGTGAAATTTGATAAATAATCCTCTTCTTTATAACATAAATAAATGGAAACCTAATAAGGTGATATCAAAATCTCATTAATAGGTAACAGACAGTGGATGTTATTATAGAATAATAGGGTAATGAATAATAATCTAAGGATAAATAATAATAAAAATTCAAAATTAAATTAAAATATAGTAATGCAATAAATACATGGATAACAAAATAATATAAATAATTATATAGTTAAAAATAAATATCTTCATAGTGATAGAATTCATAATGCTAAGCATCATAAAAAACATTAAGGCCTTCAATGTCAAAAACAATGTCTAATTGGAAAGGGTTACACAAATTAACCACGCAAGATTTCCTTATGAGACCCATATATGATTCAAGTGGTTAAATAATTTCATTCCCAACCCATCATTAATTAACTAAAATAAATTAATCTTATGAATTAATAAATAATAGATAAAATATATAATCAACACATATTTTTAATTAATAATAATTAGTATTAAAAAAACAAGTATACAAATTTTTATTTTTTCATTCAATAAAGGAAATAATATTCATAGTAATATACCATCAAACTAACACTATATAGTGTAATGGGTATATTTTTTTAGTATATAATGGATTGAAAATTAATGTAAATGTGATATAGAATATACCCATGAAATTAAATATTAAGAACCTAATGGAATAAGATAATGTAAAAAGGGTGATGAATAGTGCTATAGAACACAACCCTTATAAACTAGATAAGGTATTAATAATAAATTTATAAGAGTATTTTGTGGATGATTCATGAAAAATAACTTTTAAATCTTTATATTATTAATGGATAGATAAGTAAATAGATAGGATATTATAAAATGTGTTTTCATAAATTATTTTTTATACGATTATAGGAAAAAAAATAATATCCATTATTCATAAATAATTTTCAAGGGGTGAAAAGAGGACATCAAAAACATAAATTTTAAATTAATTCTAAATAGTTAACCATTTAAAATAAAAGAATTTTAAAATAGTTAATATAGGTTGGTAGATAAAAATATTCATATATGGAATGAATTTATATAATTTATTATTCCAAAACATTCTACATTAATTATAAAATTAAAAGTTCTTATTATTGTTGTAATTTACTTTTATTCAAAAAAATACTGAAACATGAATATAATTATTTATTTAAAATGTTTTTATAAAATGAGATAATATACTCATGCGATAATAGTTAAAAAGGTTGATTCATTTCAAACTTTTGTCATAAATGTAAAGAGTGACATGTATGAAATTTTTTAATTGGATTTAATTATTGTTTTCCTAAATAAATATAAAATAACATAAAATGTTTACTTATTCAATATTTGAAATAAATATAATAACAATAATGAAACAATATAAATAATATGAATATAGAAGAGAATTATTTTCACATGTAATGTGGAGATAAGAATGAATCCACATACAAGAAACCATTGGGATGAATTATAGACCAAATAGAGGATAAATTTGAAGAATAATTATAATCCTATAAATTTAAATATGGAATAAAATATAATTCATTAAATAAAATTAAGATAATATACTTTTATGATTGAAGATCAAGAATAATTATTATAAGAATATTATTTTTAAATTATTCTAAAAACAACAATCCTTATGACATAATGTAACACATTAGTCAGAGAAGAAAAATATCATAATGAATGTGAAACCTCATATAATAATAAATATTTATGGTGTAGTATTTCAATATGTTAGTATATAACCATATAAAACTAAATTGGTTGATAATAAAAAATATGTATCATAAAATTGAAACTGTGATGAAGACTCATTATCTCATGTTATAGGTCAATTAGTTTTATCATATAAAATCATTTTCATTAATAAGTGTTATATATATACATTATTCAGAACCACTTTAAGACATATCTCACTTTTTGATGTCTATTTAATATAATATGTAATTTTTTTATAGTATAATTACTCCTCTCATTGGCAATTAGGGGTTGTTAGGTCAATCTTTACAAATATTTTTTGTTGTGTTGACAATGGTCGATGGTGATATAATATAATTTATTAATCATTGTTACTATATATTTATATGTTATAAGTCATTCTAGTAGCCCAAAATTTATATACATCAATAGGTTTTCAAAAAAAATTGAAATTATTAAAAGTGTCTCTATATGATCATTTTTGGTTGTAAAATATTAAATAAAAACAAATTGTTAATATTATAAATATAATTACTAATTTATCCTTCAAAATATTAATAATTTAATTAATATCATTTTTATTTATTAAACACACTTTTAAAAATAGAAATTTATTATGCTGATAAAAAATTGAAATTGTCATTCATGTAGGTGACAATGTGACCTTAATATGGTTGAATTTATCATATTTTAATGGATGTGAGGGAGGTAGAAAATGTACATTATATTAACATAATTTTTCATGAACGTCTCCCCACAAAGTGCACGACTCTTGGCCGGTAATGTATAAAGAGATATAATGACCCTCGAGTCTCGCCTCTTGAAGGCCTTGGGTTAGCGATTAGCACTGGGGTATATAAAACACATAGATGTGAGGCATTAAACTCTTAGAGAAAACATGAAGAAGTGAGAGATTAGATATATAAGAAACAAATATTTAGCCAAATACAAGTAAAAGAAACCCAAGTGCACATATATAATGTCCTGCAAGAACTACTACAACTGAAAGGGAAAACATCAAGTACCAAAAGAATGTAAAACCATCGATGAAAAAAAAATCCCAAATAGCTCCTACAAAACACCAAGCTATTAGTAACTAGCCTAATCTCCAACCTGTATCAAATAACATGACAAGTAGTTTATATATACATAAGGTTAGTATAACAGTATACTTAGTTGATCCTCCCCGAATCCTCTTGTGAAAAATAAAAGAATGAATGCTAAAGCACATCAAACAACAAGTTAACCTGACTCATCACCTAAATCGATATATTATGTTCCCAACCTCACCATGTATACTGTAATCAAGTATAAAAAACAAGAGAATATTATATAATAAATAATTTCAAGGGTACCATGCTTACACTTCCCCAATGGTTCCTCACTTTTACTGAATGCCGGACGTCATAAACATCTCTATCCAAAATGGCTAGACCAATGGCACCTGAGAAAAGAACCAAAACATTCACCTTAGGTAGCACAACCACCACATCAATGTAACCAAAAGTAATCAAGTAGTTTCTAAGAGACACTAGATCTCATAAATCATGTATGCTACATCGAGTATTATACCTCAATCCATCACAAAACATACCATGAGTTAGGATCCTCACGCCATCATAACCTATACACGTCATACTAATAGTAGTTCATACGGAATTCTATTCAAAATATATGTGTGTTAAATAACCACAAGAAATTACAACCCTCTACACATATATGGGGAAAATTAACCGTTGTGCATACCATCAATAGTAACTACCATGTAAAGAGAGAGGGTCCAGAGGGGGTAGTTAGTGATCCACACTCAATTGGGAATATTGAGGAAAACACACCCTAGGGATCAGAATACACATGGTTTCAATTTTTCTAACCAACATGGTGGATTAGCATATAGAAGAATAAAAATTACCTGATATAATATAGATCTCAACAACACTATTGGCATAATCTAGTCTAAGACTCAACTTCAGCTAATGACTCTCGCACTCATGGATTCCACTGCTAACACTAGATTTCCTATAAGCATATAACCATTTAAAGAGATATATTAAGATAAATTATCACTTTTTATTAGTTCCAATTAATGTAAATTAATTATTTAAAAATTAATTAACCATTAACAATTCCACATTACATTTCATTATCATTCCCACCAAGATCCATTCCTCCGAGGCATAACCAAATATAGTCAACAACTTCTCAAAAATATTACACTGACATTTCATCCCATCAACCTCCAACCTCATGCATTAAATATTTATTCATTTATAAAAAATAACCACTTTAGATATTTACCAATTTCCAAGTATTCTAAGAAAACATTATAAACTACCAAACGTAATGAGCTCAACACGTTGAGTAGATGAATTACCCACCGAGTCTTTTCTGCTGATACTAGGAGTGTCGACGCATCCATACTCAAGAAGATAAACACAGAAATCATTTGGCATACCTCACATGTATTATCCTATTTTATAAGGAGGGTATTCAAGACCATATACCTCAATCAGCAGGGATAGTAAAGCAGGTAAACAAACAAAAAATTCAACAAGCATCCAAATTTCATATCAACAGGTAAGCCTATCATTAATCCATTTCATCATATCTTGTTCCTTCCCCTACACCAACATGAACAAACTAATGGATCCCCCATTATAGGCCTCAACTGATACAACAAAAACCAGGCCTCCCTACCCCACATTCTACAATATCCCTTTAGAATGATCCATCTCAGGCTCATATCATATGACAAGAAGCAGGAAAAAATCAAACCTATAAACATGGATCTTGGCGCTAAAAAAGAAATTTAACCATCACACACAATGAGATCTCACAACTCTAAAGAATAAGGCCCATGGACCTTACAAGTAGTAGGGTGACTTAGACCCCATATGGTAATAAATTTATCACACAACATGTTTTTTTATTCCATCTTGAATTAACCAATTATTTATTCATAGGTTCTAGCTACGAGAATGCTAAGAAGAAAGCTATAAAAATATATCACAAACCAATTAAACAATTAATTAAAAATGAATTTAGTTATTTTTTCAACATGTATCAACATGCTTCAGGTTAATTCACCAATTCAATTAAAATTGCATACTAGAATCAATTAAATTATCATCATATTAGAACAACAACAACCATATTCATTTACATGCCTCTTTAAAAAGTTATCCAATTAATTATCAATAAATTTTGGCTGTTAATTTTTACAAATTTCCATCAATAATGACATTCTAAACAATTAAATCATAGATAACACACAATATAGAAAAACATGTGTCAATAACTTTGATATTAAAATGACAACAATTCTTATTTGGTTCAAATATTTATTATGTAAATTTCTTTATGATAATAGGTTATAAATCATTTCATCTCTATAATGGTGAATAAATATATAGAGAACCAGATAACCCCCTACCTCAAAAGGTCATCAAAGTTATTTGCACCAGAACAACCAACACAACGGATCATTATCACCTCTCCTGCGATGACTGCATCCACATGAGGATGTCGTGGCACAACCTCATTAACCAACATCTAAGAAAACTCCATTAGAAACATAGATATCACATGAAATCCCATGGTATGGTGAAACAAGTGGAAATAATATTGAGGAACCCTAAAAAAATATAGGTAGAACATACCTTATATTGAATATTGATCCAAACATCGTTGTTGCACCAAAATAGGGAATGCAAATGAAATAGGAAAATTCAAGGGAACACGATCCAAGGATTATAGTTTGATCACTTGACTCTTATGGGAGTAAGAACTCTGGTCATCCTCTACCAAGGAAAACAAGAAGGAAGTACGAGTGCCAAAGATATTTTGGCCCTTTTGAAAATCTAAACCAAGACATAGTTTATAATAATATTTAGATTATCCACTAAAGGATGATCTGTTCAATCTTATGAATTTTGACCAGGTAAAGGCACCCAACCCTTATAAAAATTTATATTGGAGTTATGGGAATTGACTGAACATTAAATCCCTTTAAAGGGATTTGAATGTATTTATGTCATAGATAACATATAAGGAACGAAACTAAAGGAATCTAGAAACACTTTTCATGAATCACCATTAGACGAGTCACCATTGGATGATTCATTATTGGAAGAGCCACCATTGGGAGATTCACTATTGGATGAGTCACCATAGGATAATTCACCGTCGTAGATATACCATTTCATGAGTCCCCATTCACAAGACACTATTCCAGAAACATTAATATTTTAAAATTTGTTGGAATGAGTCACCTTGACCTCCCAAAACACCAAAAACAACATATTTCAACAAAGTAATGGACTTGAAAGGTCTGGACCATTACATTATTAATTTTTCTATCATAATGATATTTTTGTAATTTTATTATGATTGTTAATATGGATTTCTTGTGGTAGATCATAAATGAAACATGGGACTACTTAGGAAAAACAATTATATCTTCTATTGAGGTCGTTATTTAGAGAACTCAACAATTGTTCAATGATCAGTATTCATTAGAGAAATGAACCTACAATAAATGGGAAAGATATTTGTATAGGGATTTTTCAAGATTTTGGTCATGTTAGGATGATTTATGTGTGATAATATGTGGGGAGGTGAAGGGGTCCTTTTATTTTTAGGGTGTGTAATATTTGAAAATATTAAGTTCCTAATATGAAATAAGATGAGTTATTCAAGTAAATTAGATCCAAATGTGATAATTATTGAGGTATATTAAATTTATGATTGAATGAAAATTATTACCTATTTAAAGAAAACCTATTAAAAATGTTTTAAAATTAAATTTTATAAAAATTTATATTAATGATACTATATATTATATTAAAAATTAAATTTTTAAGTGGTTATAATTTCTATACAATAAACCCATCAAGATCACTGTTTATTATCTATGTGTATGATATGTAGTGATGTCCATAATAGGTCATTACTCATCTATCGAGGATCAATTATGGATTTAAATGATCTCGAACTTCTCCTATAAATTATTTCATTGAATCCATAACTCTTGAAGCCCCATTATGGAATGGTCTATAATAATTACTAGTGATGTCACTTCCTATCCAAGAATATAAAAATGTTCCTCAAAAGGAATTCTCATATATCTTTTTGCAATTTATTATACAATTTTTATAGATTTCATAACATGGTTACCTATATTTAAATTTTTTTATTTCAATAACTATATTATTACATACACTTATAATATATATATATATATATATTATTAATAGTTTTTGGTTTTAGTTATTATGGTGATTCATGTGATTTATTCTATTAAACATAGTGTTTATTGAATGAAAAAAATACTAAAGTCTTAGGGAGTTACGTACAAAAATGATGTCTTTAGATCCTATAATATAATCTAAAATAATATCTTCTAAATTTTTTTATAACATTTCATACAATTTTTTTGTTATGTACTAAAAAAAATCATACAATATTCACACATATCTAAATATATCCCATGTATATGATATATTAAATCATTTCATATAAATGTTTATAATCTTATGAAAATAAAATTCCCTTGGGAATTGTTTGGTGATGCAGCTACCTGATCAAACTATTCTAGGGGATCCTAGCCCCACTTGTTAGGGATAAGATTGACCTAATGTTACACTATACATAAATAAATATGCAATATAGACCATAACACTCATACAATGTTGTCTCCTGATATATATGAATCATAATAGTCCATTATAAAAAATTTCACACCCCATAACAAATCAAACTCTTTATTAAACCTAACTAAATCATATTATATGCCAAGAATGTAACTCCTTATATAAATGTTGTTATATTTATAAGAATTAATTTAACAAAATGAAATCAAGAATAAAAACCTTCTTAATATAATCACATGATAACCATGAATAATAAAAAAATATTCAATTTGATGATATTTGATAAAATCATAAATAGAGGAATTAGATAATTTTTTCTAATAATTTATAAAATAATTAAATTATAAAATATTTATAATTATGTAAATAAGTAAAAATATTATTTACACATTTATTTAAATATAAAATTTATCAGATTAAAATTTTATATGGTATTATATATTAAATCCTTCATTATATCATATAAATTATATTTTAAAAAACTAGTAATTCTATATTCACTATCATCATCTCACATTTATTTAATAATATTAAATAAAATAAAGATAAATATTTTATGTTGTTTAAATCATTTTCAAATCTACAAATATAGAGTTCTTCCTATTTTTATAAAAATAACTAATAAAGACCTATAATATTACATTTTATGTCATTATCTTTGATAATTTAATAAACAATAAAACTCTTTTATATTTAATCCCATTTTATAATTTATAGATACCTTATAAACTAATAAACCATTTAATTCCACAATATAATTTAATGAAATCAACGAGTATAGTTTTGAATTTTATGTTTATTTGGTAAAACCTAGTTGGGTAGGTTTATAAGAATAACTTTGAGAAATATATAATTTCTTTCCTTATGAAACATAAACCCACATATTTTTTTCTATAAACCACATCATATTTCATTTCATGTGACAAAAAATTCTAAAATCACTATTAAATTGTCTCATTGGTGGAGTCATTAGGGGAAGATTCTTTAAAAGACATAATTTTAAACCATAACATGGGTATGTTAAGCTATTTAATAGTTTTCCATTGATGATATAAATTCAAAATATTTAATTAAAACCATTATGCCAGAATACTATTTTGAAATGATATACATTCTTGTATTATTTTTTAATACCCATTCACATAGGTAATGACATAACTTTATAAATCAAACAAAAAATCAATGCTTCATATAAACAACATCTTTATATATTATTTTTTGGTTACTATTTATACTTTTTATTAAACATGTCATGGTTCAATAAAAATAAAATTTTCTATATTTTAGATTTATTTAAACATGAATCCAAAAAAATTAGAGGTCATTTTGATACAACTATTGGGTTTTATGTGGAAATTATGTATCAAAACATATAAAAACACAAGTAAAAATAGTTTTTCTCAAGATCCAGCCATTATATTTAATTGAATATTATTTAATGAAAATATATATTTCTTCTTCTATATGAAGTTAATATTTCCAATCCATTATACATGATCCCTATAGAGATAAAAAAGATGAAAATTTTAATCTTCCACTACTGTTAATCAAAAGGTAATATGAATCTCTATGGTCATGGGAATGGTTTGTATATACCACACATTATGTTACAAAATTTACGTAAATAAATATTTAGATTAAGAGATTTATATTTACAAATTTTCTATAGAATTAATATTTTTATCATCACATGGTCTTGAATATAATTTATAGGATATATGTGTTGTTTGCGAATTTTCTATAATTATAAATGTAAGTATAAAAATCAATATTTAATCATACCATGTGTTAAAATATTTGACCTATGGAATCTAAATTTTAAAAACATATTAATGTCCCGATAAATTTAAAATGAAATGATTAACACATTAAAATACTAGAAAAATATTTTAAACATATTATACGAATGTTTAAAACTGAACATAATATATGATATGGAAGTAATAGAAATTAATAATTACTATCAATAAACTAATAATTTTACTAGAAAAATAACATGATGTATTAAACATCACCATGAAATAGATTAATTTATTAAAAACCAAAAAAAATTTAATTCTACCTTATTGGGGGTTTTTGATCTTTGGAATATATTTATCAGTTAGGACAAGTACGTGTCCACATAGAGAGTTTTATGTGGTCGAATAAGTCTTTAGTGTAAAGTTAAGGGATAATTACTCATATTTTCTTATTACAGAAATTTTGGTATTAGAATACATGATTTTGATGTCCTATTATATTTCTAATATGTTTTTAGTGGATTTTTTAGGAATATTCTATCCCATTTTTACAATCACTCAAGTATTTTTAAAATAAAATTTAACAAATATCTAATTCCAATTTAGATTTAAAATAATTAAAATGTTTTAGATATATATGGGTGTTGAGGATTCCATCTCATATATGTCAATATATAAGTCTTTTTTGTTATTGATAAGAAAAACAGAAGTTGTATAAATATTTTAATGGTGTAATGAGAATAATTTTATCGATATCTATAGGAGATAAAGGTGTATGCATTGAGATGTTTTTTGTATTTATTAATTTATGAGTATTATTTTATTTGATTTATATGTGATAGATATTTTTTACCTCTCTTAATTATTTGAAATATATATTATTATTGTGTTTTTAATTAAATAAATTTCATGATTGATGGTTTCATTCATGTTTTTATTTTTACTCCAATATATAAATTATTATTATGAAACACTAGTCAGTAAATGAATATAAAGATAATAATTTATACCGTTTATAGTAGTTTCTAGCCTCTGGTATTAAGGTATTATTCATGAGGCCATGTGGTGTTTAACGATTGTGAAATTAGTGTACTTGGGAATTAAATTGAATATATTAATTTTATAACATTTAATGGAACATAGAAACATTATTTTATATAAAATCATTTTCAAATGTGAATTAATAATCAGATATTTTTTGGAAGATTTTTTTTAACAACCATTATGTTTATAACATTCAAAGATGTTGAACCTTGTTTTTATACATACTAATAAACGTTATAAAAAATATATCCGCCATCTCGGATTAATTATCTATAAATAGTTAATTATAAAAAATCAGTAATAAAAGGTATTGTTGATCCAAAAAAACCTAAATGGTTTACATAATTTCTTAAAATTTAATAAAAAAAGATAATAAAATCATCCTTTCCTCTTAAAATCCATTTGGAAAATGTATTTTTAAAAACTATTGATTTGATATTGAGTTGAGTACAATTTTTGAAATTAATTTTATCACTAATTTTCATATTTTCCAAAAAAAAAATTAACTCAAAAAGCATATCAATGTTATTTTGTAGAATATATGTTTTCATAATTCATTATATATAATTACATTGATACTTTCATAATTTAGGGTTTATCTAATTGAAGTCTACAATTTTTTAGATTATATTATATATTGAGGTATGATATTAATATTAAATTATATTTTTTAAATGTGACCATGAATTAGGTTATTATTTATGTTTTTTTATTTTGATACAAACAAAAAAATTACGATTTAATTGAGTAAAATAGATTTGTGTTCTATTTTAACTGAACATATAATTTGGTTTTCTTATAGTTGATAATTTACTATAAAGATATATTCTAATGATTCTTTTAGGAAATGTATAATTTATTGAAACTGAAACACCCTTACTTGAATTTTTTAATATTTTCATAACATTGGACGTCAATATGTGGAATGATATTGATAATTTTTTTCATCAATACTAATGTATTTTTTTGTATGGTTCTGACCATAAAAATACATAATCATTAGTTATATGTCATTATTTAACATTATTACACAATCTAAGATCATTATTGTAAGATCATGACTTTTTCTGGAGTTATCTTGGGTGAGTTTCCAGGCACTTATTAGTTGTTTTATGTACCATTGTTTGGAGTTATGTATTATGTTGGTTTTGGATGGGGTTTTTTAAAGAAGTTTAAGGACATAGAAGATGTGAATGGTTTGTGAATGGTTTTAAAAACCATGCACCGAAAAACAGCTAACCATGATATCTTGGATAGTGAGGTCTTCATGGTTGCTGCATTTTTTCTCCAAACTATGCGTCCCTACCTAGAAAATCATGCATGAAGATTTTAATTATCTAAAATTTAGTTTTAAATTTTTCCAAACCCCCGAACCCCCATCATTTCAACCTAGGTTTTGGCTTCTCATATTATAGACGACCCCAGAGCTTTAAAGAGTGATTCTAAGGCCGTTCGACTGTCCTGACCCGCCCCCCGGGGCCCATGCCATGACTACCCCAAGCCCGCCTTCCATAGGCCAGTGGCTGGCGACTAGCACCAAAGGTGTAAATCCCTAAATCTTGGAAAGAATTGCCTTTATAAAGTGTAAACACACACAATATAGTACGACCAGGAAGTAATACACTAAGAAAAACTGTATACAAAAGAAGTGCTGAAAAGTAATGGGGCTTGAAATACAAGCCTAACTGTAAAGTACAAGGAAACTGAATGTACAGGGAAAACAAGTACAAAAAAAGAACTGTGAAACAACTACTGGATCATCCTCCAGGAAATCCTAACTAAAGGGTAGGTACAAATAGACTCTACAACACTCCACATCCATACATCTCCTCTGTGTACCGTCACTCCATGTGGTCCACCTCCGGGTACTGTACAGTCCTCAAACACTCATCCTCGGTTAGCGTTATTCGTCCTCTACATCCAACACAATGATGTGCGGGCATAACCCGTGTATAGGTGAGTATAAAGATACTCATAAGGGACATAGAGACCCTCAAGGTCTCGCAAAATCCAACAAGGATAAACCTAAAAGTAAGAAAACAACAGATAATATCACTTAGGTATATTCCCATACATATACCTTAGTTACCATGTAATCCATCTAATTCATGAGGTAAACAAAAAAGTTACTAACTCAGCTCAACCAGGATTTTTATTCACATTGTTGAAACCACAGCGGTGGGAGAACTCCTCCTTTGTCGAGTACAGTGGGCCTGTTGCCATAACCAGGTGCTTCCCACTAACCTTGGACTGCTGAGGTACTCCTCTTATCGAGTACCGTGGGTCTGCCGTGCTCACATAGAGGCGCTCCCCACTGTGGGTCTGCTGCCAACTACCAGGCACTCCCCCTAATAGCCTACATAGATACTCCTCCTATCGAGTACTGCAGGTCTTCCTCCAACTACTAGGCACTCCTCTACCGTGGGACTGTAGCCAACAACCAGGTGCTCCCCACTGGGCTAGTGCAATCACTCAAAGTCCAATCAGTCAAGCAGTCGTCAGGTCTCAGCCAGCTTCCAGGTCTCCTTACTCCGCTCTCTCATCTCCGGGAGGGTCCACTACATGAGCTATAGGTCGATACTCCAACTATCACAAAGTCTCACGTAGAAGTATCTGAACGGTTTTCCTCATCTTAGGGGTCTCAACGCAACTGAAAGCGCATCAATAGGATACCCGGTCTGTAAGTTATAAGCTTTTTAGTCCTAGGGTCTTGGTTGGATTCGTGTATGATCCAACCTGACTGTTTCTCAACATTACCCCGAACAATAGTGGGGTATACTCAAAGGGACCATCATGCTCTAAGAAAACCAGCGCTGCTGATGGTTCGTCAAACGGTCGTCTGGTTCCAAAGATATGGCCAGAGGATGTAACAGTCAGTAGTAGGCCTGGGTCCGGTCCAACCCAGTCGGACCGATTCAGCCCAACCAAGTCTGGACCGACCCAGTCTGGGTCAACCAGGTCAGACACGCTGGGTCACACCTAGCCCATTGGGCGGGTCAGCCCACTGGGTTCGGCCCCGTCCACTAGGCCCGGGTCAGCGAACTACGGGGGCGGTTCGACCCGTAGGTTGCCGCGTAGGTGGCTCGATCTGGAGGCTTGGGTAGGTTTGTCCAGCACCATGTGGGGTGCGGCTCGGGAGGCTGGCGACAGTCAGATCGGGTGCATGGGAGGTCCCACAGGGCACCAAGCAAGCTACGCAGGGTTCCGAAAAGACCACTAGGGGCGTGGGAAGGCCACGTGGGGTGCCGCGGGTAGGCGGGTTGACGACCGACTGGTGGCTGGGCAGGCCGGTTCGGCACAGCTCGGGACGACACAAGCTGGCGTTGTTCATCCAGGAGCACCGGTGCGCCACATGGGTGGCGCGGTTCATAGAGGCCGCGAGTAGCACAACCTTTGTCGTCGCCACCTTCATCGCCTCATCGTTGTTACGTCGCCTTGCCGAAGAATGCTACAAGAAGGAAAATCGACGGAGGATGTCAGGCTATGTTAGTTTGGCCTGCATCCTCCACGTTTAAGGTGGTATCAATTTGTTAATAAAGAAAAGAAGATGAACAATAATTAATTACATCACTTTGCATCGATTCCTTTCATTTGATGATGGGAAGATGAAAAGAAAAGCATCAACATGCATTAACCCCAAACTGGATTTGTCGGGTGTGGATGTTGATGTCGCGGAAAGAAGGCGAAGTTGACCATCGTTCTTCGCATCTGCCACGCACTCCTAATTCCAAGCTGCGTCAACTCTGGAAGATGCTCCATATTGGTAGGATCCAAGGAATGAAGTCACAGATGAACCATCGACGTCATTCTTCATTGGAAGAACACATTCTTCGTTCTTCATTTTTCATTGGGAAGATGGTTCTTTTTTGGGAGCTTTCTCCCAATTATCCTCTAATCATTCTTTTCCTACAAATGAAAAGATAGCTCCTCCAAACAAAATATTGTCTTTTATTTTAGATTATTGAGTTAAAAAATTCAAATTGTGGAGTTTAATTAAATGATATGATACGTTTAATTAGTGGGGTGGAATTGTCATAATAAACTATGCATTTGCACAAAATTCAAAATTGGAGAATTAATTACACGGAATCATCTCATTAAAGCATGAGAGTTGGCATGAATTAATTTAGGGGAGATCAAGAGGCTCTATCTCAATAATGAGGGAGATTTGAGAGGTTTTATCCTTCTCCATCAATAGGGGTCGGGTGGTCCCCACCCCTATTATTCAAATGAGAGGTTATGCAGTCTCGGGTTGTCCCCACGTCATAACCTCTCGCAGTAGGTTATGTTCTGGTGGACCCCACCACCATAACCTATCATGGGAAGTTAGGTGTGGTGGTCGCACATCCAACTCCCCTAAGGAGGATTTAACCACCAACACTCTCTTGGAGGATTAAATAAAATAAAATGTTTCTACACTTTATTTTATTATATTTAGTTAAGAACACCCAAAAATTAACCTTAACTCTCGACTCACTGTCGTCGAAGTGAAAGTCTTCTTAATAGAATATCGGTGATGCAAGTTCAAAAGTGCCCTCAGATTCCAATTGTGATCCCTAGTTCAAAAGTTATAAAAAAATGATCATATGTTTACTCAATGTACCTGAACGAAACATCAGAAATTGATTCTGGGCACACCGGGCCTCAGAATCATGCGCTGTTAAATTTCACGGACTCGTAAAATTTACATGTATTAAAAAAAATTCCACGGGATTTCCGGGTATTTACATTCAACCCACCATAGGGATTTACATCGTCATAATCTATAACTCAAACTAAGGGATCAAATGGGGGAACTGAGCATGCATCTGAGCCTCCCATTCCCATGTGCTCTCATGGAGGTTTCCGTGCTGCCCGCGAAAATGCACCGGAGGTATCAACCATCCACATAGGACCCACTACTATCGATCCTCAATATCCACTAGGACCTCCGTAAAAGTCTCCCCATCATCGACGTCTAGCTCTCCATGGTCGATGATGTGGGAAGGGTCATGCACATATCTCCTCAGCTGAGATAAATGGAAGACATCGTGCACCCGGTGCAACTGAGGTGGAAGAGCCAGGCTGTAAACCACCTCGGCTACTCTACTAAGGACCTAGAATGGTCTAATGAATCTCGGAGATAACTTGCCGCCTCATCCAAATCTCCATAGACCACGTCTAGTTGAGACCCATTGAAAGATGTGATCACCATCCTCGAACATCAGAATCCTTCGTATCCTATCGGCATACGACTTCTGCTTGTTATGTGTAGTCTTCATCCTCTCTTAGAAGATCTGCACCGTCTCTATGGTAGCTTATACCATCTTTGGTCCGACCAATGCTGGCTCCCTGGGTCTGTCCAGCACAATGGTGATCTACAAGGACTCCCATACAACTTCTCAAAAGGTGTCATACCTAGGGTGGAGTGATAGCTATTGTTGTCGGGGAACTATACCAAAGGTAGGTGATCCTACTAGCTGTGACCAAAATTGAGGACACAAGCACACATCATGTCCTAGAGGGTCTGAATTGTTCTCTCATTCTGGCCATCCATCTGAGGATGGAAGGTAGTTCTCAAATGAAGCTGCCTCTCGAAAGCCTCATGCAACACCTTCCATAGCCATGAAGTAAACCGTGCATTATGATCAGAGATAGTAGATGAAGGTACTCCATGTAGCCGCAGAATATTGTGCACATAAGGGTGTCCCAATCTCTCTACTGAGCCCTGATCTCTGATCGGTAGGAAGTGGGCTGACTTGTTGAGTCGGTCAACGATCACCCAAATAATGTCATGTCCCCTGGATGTACGTGGAAGACCCATCATGAAGTCCATGGATATCTCATCCCACTTCCACTATGGGAACTCTAAAGGCTGAACCAAGCCTGCTGGTACCTGGTGATCCGCCTTCACTTGCTTACAAGTGAGGCACCGAGAGACAAACTCTGCTACTGACTTCTTTATACATGGCCACCAGTGTTTTCATCGATGGTCCTGGTACATATTCACTACTCTTGGATGTACTGCTAGAGGAGAAAGTGTGGAAATCCCTCAAAACTTCTTCCTGATGTTTTAATGGAACCAAGGTACGTCCTATGAAGATGATGACGTGCTCCCCACCTTCATAAAATCCATCAGGTGCTTGCCATGTGGATATATAAGCACATCGTGTCTCGTAGTTAGCGTCTCCACAATGCGCCTCCCTGACTCACTAATGAAGTGGGTGAGTGACTGTAAGATACTAAAGGAAGGCTACTCCATCTCTATCCACAAAGGATATCTGTAAAGGATACATCTTCTCTGTAGCCTCTCCTAGTAGCCGTATACAAGACCTCCTGCTAAGTGCATCTGCAGCAACGTTCCCCTTCCCAGGAGTATAGACTATCTCGAAGTCATAGTTCTGGAGGAACTCAAGCCAACGCCACTGTCTTAGGTTCAGGTCCTTCTGAGAGAAGATATACCTAAGACTATTCTGATCATAGTATACGGTAAAATGCTCACCCATCAAATGGTGTCGCCACATCTTCAAGGCGAAGACCACTACTGCTAACTTCAGGTCATGGGTAGTGTAGTTCTGCTCACGCGATCTTAGCTGAAGATAAACATAAGTGATAATTGCTCACTCCTACATCAGGACACACCCAAGTCCAATCCCTGATGCATCGCAGTAAACTACATACCCTACGTCTTCTTCTAGAAGTCTCATGATGGGGGCACTATTCAGCCTCTACCTCTACTTCTGGAAGCACTGATGGCATCTCTCCGACAACACGAAAAGTTGACCCTTCTTTGTCAAGGCTGATAGTGGTGTTGAAACTCTTGAGAATTCTTGTACAAACCTCTGGTAGTAACCATACAAACATAAGAAACTTCGTACCTCCGTCACACTCCTGGGTAGCTCCCATGAAAGTATTGCCTCAATCTTCACTGGATCCACTGCAACTACAGCCTTCGATATGACATGACCTAGAAAGTGAACCTCTCAGATCCATAACTGGAACTTCGAGAGCCTACCATATTGATGCTGCTCTCGTAGTGTGTCTAGTACTACCTGGAAATGGTAGGCATGCTCCTCCTCAGTATCCGTGTAGATCAGAATGTCGTCGATGAAGACTATGACAAATTGATTGAGGTAAGGCGAGAAGATCATGTTCATGAGTCCCATGAACACTGATGGAGCATTGGTTACACCGAAGGGAAAAACCAAGAACTCGTAGTGGCCGTACCAACACTAGATGGCCATATTATGCACATCCTAGTCTCAAACTCTGAGCTGGTGATAGCCTGATCTGAGGTCTATCTTCGAGAACCATCGTGCTCCCTTTAGCTGATCAAAGAGGTCGTCAATCCTGGAGAGTGGGTACCTGTTATTCACAGTCACCTGGTTCAGGTGACGGTAGTCTACACAAAGCCTCAAGCATCCATCCTCCTTCTTGGAGAACATAATTGGGGCTTCCCAGGGAGAAACACTGGGAGAAATGAATCCATTCCCCAGTAAGTCCTCCAGCTATACCCGCAGCTCATGAAGCTTAGCGGGAGCAATCCGATATGATGATGTAGATATCGGTGCCGTCCTAGGGTACATGTCAATGTAGAAGTCCACCTATCTGCAAGGTGGTAGTCCTGGAACATCATCAGGGAAAATATCCATGTACTGATCCACCACTACAGGATAAGCCGGACTCTCCACATCAACTACTCTGAGGGTAAGGCAAGCCAACTGATGATTGATCGGCTTCACCCTCCTCTGAGTAAGTCCACCTTGTGCTACAAAGGCTCCCTTCTAACCGGTGAAGGTGAACCTTGTCCCATACATGCAGACACACTGCACTTTGCACCTAATACACTCGATATGAGCTTGGAAGGTAGATAACCAGTCCATACCCAAGATGAAATCGCAAGGCCTTGACGCCGTAATGAGGAGATCATAGCCAAAGCTCTCACCTCCATGTGTAAGATCACACTGCTAGAACCAGTGCATAATCGTCGAGTCTGCATCTGTAGGAGTCTCTAGCCGTAAGGATCAAGCCAACGGCTCTGTCAGAATCTACTAGCTTCAAATGAGGGCATTTTCAATGAAAGAGTGACTGAAACCTGTGTCTATAAAAACAACATCTATGGTGGAGTAGAAAAAGATCATACCTCGAATCATCTATGGAGCACCATGATTGTATGCCTCAGCTGCCTTGAGCTGAGCTCTCCCCTGTCCACCTGCTCCCTATAGTCTGGGTGTACCTCCCGGCGGTGGTGGTGGTAACACCTCGAATCATTTCCCACTGACTGCTGCACAACCAGCTCCTCTTCCATGTCTGTATGCTTCTAATGGACTTCTATGATTGAATCTCTATCTCTGCCTGGGTGGTCCTTCGACCGTCTGCTGATCATCTGAATGGTGGGTCAGACAGTCACAAGCCATGTGACCATGCTCACCGCATGAGTAACATGGTCTGCTCCTGACATGTTTGGATATATCTCTACTCTAGGTTGCTCTGCAAAACTGATTCTGAGTCGTGCGGTCGTCCACCTATAGGTCTGGTCCTCTTGGACCTCTGTGTAATCTTTCTACTACTAGCTACAGAAGACTCCACTGCATGTCGACTAGTGGTGTGTCTCACTGCCCGAGACTGCTCAGTAAGGAAACTCTCCACTAGGAGGGATCTCTCTAACACCCCCGCCTACATCGGGATGCTGATAAAGATCATCGAAGCTCTGATCTCTCACCTGAGCCCCTTCTCGAAGGTCCGAGCCCTAAAGAATGGGTCCCAGACCATATCTGTTGAGTAGCACGAGAGTTCGGCGAACCTCACGGAGTACAGATCTACAGTCACGCTACCCTGTTGTAGATGTTGTAGCTCCTGTATCTACACCTCACGAAGGGTGGATGAGACAAATGCCGCCCAAAACAGGCTCTCTATGTCTGTCCATAGTAGCATCATCTTGTCATGCACCTTGAAAATTAGGCTCCACAATCTGCTTGTTGCTGTATAAAGGATACCCATGGAATGGATCACCATAAGGCCTGACAATGTCCCTACCAGTCTGAAAACTCTCACCATAGCCTCCAGCCAGTCCTCATCCGCCTCTAAGTCCATCTCTCCCCTGAACCAAGGTGGCCTCTGGAACTGGAACTCGTGCAACGCGCTCAAGTGGTGTGCATTGTCTGCTGCTGTGGCTGTTGTAATCGGTGTCCCAACGAGGATTGGTACCACTGGTACCTCTACTAGAAAAGGCCCCTACACCAAGTCCTCATCGCTTGGTGGGATATCTATGCGTACGACTCTCAGGACTCTAAATGGTTGTCCGCGGGGAGGCATCATGAAGGAAATAGATGCGACACAGTCAAAAGATTATACCTAGTGACCTGACCTGGTTGAGATTACATAAGGAAAACATTTTAAAACACACACGGAATCAGTGTTTTCATGTACTGAGTCAGAAATCAGAAGTTAGTTTCCTTGTGTATGGATACGTCGGCCACCACACCAACACTGGACTCCCGGAACTGAAAACCAAACTTAGTACCCTAAACACTATTGCTTTAATGAAAATAAAGACCAGAGTTCTAATTTCTGCAGTATAAATGACTACCTCTAATACCAATTTTTCACGACCCATCCCCCAGGGCCCGTGATGTGACTACCCCAAGCCCGCCTTCCATAGGCTAGGGGCTGGCGATTAGCACCAAAGGCATAAATCCCAAAAACTAGGAAGACATTGCCTTCTTAAAGTGTAAACACAGACAAAAAAGTATGAGATGGAAGTAAAACACTAAGAAAAAAATGTAAACAAAAGATGTTCTGAAATGTAAAGGGGAAGGAAAGACAAGACCAACTATAAAGTACAAGGAAACTGAAAGTACAAGGAAAACAAGTACAACAGAAGAAAGGGGAAATAGTTTCTAGATCATCTTCTGGGAAATCCTTCCAAAAGGGTAGGTACAAATAGCCTCCACAGCACTCCACCTTTGTCCGTATCCTCCGTGTACTATCACGCCGTGTGGTCCACCTCTGGGTATCGTCCAATCCTCATATAGTCAGCCTCAGTCAGCGCTATCTGTCATCTTCTTCTAACACAATGAGGTGCGGGCATAACCCGTGTAGGGGTGAGTATAAAGATACTCATTAGGGACCACGAGACCCTCAGGGTCTCACAAAATCCAATAAGGATAAACCATAGAGTAAGAAAACAACAGATAATCTCTCTTAGGTATATGTCCATACATATACCTAAGTTACCAAGAAATCCATCTCAATCATGAGGTAAACACAAAAGTTACTGACTCAGCTCAACCAAGATTTTTATTCACATTGTCAAAACCACGGATGCTGGAGAACTCCTCCTCTGTCGAGTACAATGTGTCTGCCACCACAACCAAGCGTTTTACACTAAACTTGGACTACTGAGGTACTCCTCTTCTCGAGTACCATGGGTCTACCATGCTCACAAAAAGGTGCTCCCCACTGTGGGTATGCCGCAAACTACAAGGCTCTCCCCCTAATAGCCTACAGAGGTAATCCTCCTATAAAGTACCACGGGTTGTCCACCAATTACCAGGCCCTCCTTTGCTGTGGGCCTGCTGCCAACTACCTGGATCACCCCACTGGGGTAGTCGAATCACTCTGAGTCGAATCGGTCAAGCAGTCGTCAGGTCTCAGCCAGCTACTAGGTATCCGTACTCTGCTCACTCGTCTCCGTGAGGGTTCTCTCCATGAGCTACAGGTCGATACTAAAATTGTCACAATGTACCATGTAGAATTATCTCAAAGTTCCGCCTTGTCATAGGGGTCTCAATTCAATAGATGACGTGTCAATTGGATGCCCGGTCTGTGAGTTATAAGATTTTTTGTCCTAGGGGCACGGTTTGATTTGTCTACGATCAAACCTCACTGTATCTCAACATTACCCCAAACTCTAGTGGGGTATACTCAAAGGGACCATAGTGCTCCAAGTAAACCAGTTCCTCTGACGGTTCCTTAAATGGACATCTGGTGCCAATGATATGGCCAAAGGAATTAACGGTCAGTAGTGGGCCCAGGTCCGGTTCGACCCGGTCAGACCGACTCGGCCCAACCCCGTCTAGGATGACCCTGTTTGGGTCGACCCGGTCAGACCTACTGGGTCTGACTCGACCCGTTGCGTGGGTCAGCTAGCTATGTTTGGCTAGGTCCGCCAGGCATGGGCCAGTGGACTGCGGTGGCAGTTTGGCCCAGAGGTCCCCAGGTAGGTAGCTTAGTTCGGAGGCTAGGGTAGGTTCATCCAGCACCATGCGGGGTGTGACTCGGCAGACCGATAGGGCGGCAGAAGATGGGCATGGCACGCGCGAATCCGTGGACAGGTTGGGCAGGGCGCGACAGGTTTCGGGCAGGCCGCGCGGGGCACTGAGCAAGTCGTGCGGGGCGCGGGGTAGGCTGCGCGGGGCGCTGGGCAGGTCGCGTGTGGTGCGGGCAGGCCGCGCAGTGCACGGCAAGCAGGCGGGCCGGTGGTCGGGTGGTGGACGGGCATGCCGGTTCGGTGCGGCTCGGGTTGGCATGAGCCGGCGGTGTTCGACTGGGTGCAACAGGGCCCCGCGGGGGCAGCGCGGTTCATGGAGGCCATGGGTAGCATGAGCTTTGACATCTCCATCTTCATCGCCTCATCGTTGTTACGTCGCCATGCCAAAGAATTCCATAAGAAGGAAAATAGATGGAGGATGTCAGGCCATGTTAGGTTGGCCCACATCCTCCGCATTTAAGGTGGTATCAATTGGTTCATCAAGAAAAGAATATTTAGAACAATTAATTACATCACTTTTCATCGATTCCTTTCATTCGATGATGAGAAGAAGAAAAAAAATCATCAACATGCATTAACCCCCTACCTGGATTGTTGGGTATCGATGTTGAAGTCGTAGAAAGAAGACAAAGTCGCCCGTCATTCGTCGCATCCGCCACACACTCCTAATTCTGAGATGCGTCGGCTCTGGAAGACTCTCCGCGTCAGTAGGATCCGAAGAAGGAAGTCAAAGAAGAACTATCACTGGCAATTCTTCATTGGAATAAATCATTCTTCTTTCTTCATTCTTCATTGGGAGGATGGTTCTTCATTGGGAACATTCTCCCATTGATCCTCTAATCCTTTTTTCCCAACAAATGGAAAGCTAGCCCCTCCAAATATAAGATTTTCTTTTATTTTTGATTATTGAGTTTAAAAATTAAAATTATGGTGTTTAATTAAATGAGATGACTCATTTAATTAATAGGGTGGAGTTGGGATAATAAACTATGCGTTGGCACAACAATGAAAAAGTGGAGAATTAATTACATGGATCCACCTCATTAAATCTTGAGAGTTGGCATGAATTAATTTAGGAGAGATCAAGAGGATCTCCCTTATCAATGAGGGATAGTTGAGAGGTTTTATCCTCCTCCATCAATAGGGGTCAGGTAGTCCCCACCCCTATTATTCAAATGAGAGGTTTTGCGGTCTCAGGTGGTCCCCATGTCGTAACCTCTCGCGGGAGGTTATGTTCAGGTGGACCCCACCACCATAACCTCTCATGGGAGGTTAAGGTGTGGTGGTACCACCTCCAACTCCCATGAGGAGTTTTTAACCACCAACACTCTCTTGGAGGCTTAAATAAAATAAAGTGTTTCTACACTTTATTTTATTATATTTTTTCTAAGAACACCCAAAAATTAACCTCAACTCTCGACTCACTACCATGGAAGTGAAAGTCTTCTTAAGAGAATATCGGCACTGAGAGTTCAACGGTGCCCTCCGATTTCAATTCTGGGCACTAGTTAGAAAGTTATAAAAACCCTCTTGTACGTTTACTGAACATACCCGGACAAAACGTCAGAAATTGATTCCGGGCACACCGGGCCTCAGAATCATGCACCGTAAATTTTCACGGACTCATAAAATTTCCATGTATAAAAACAATTTCCACGGGATTTCTAAGTCTTTACATCAACCCCATTTCCTCAAGATTCAACGTCCAAATCCATGATCCACTCTTCTCCCGGTAAGTGTATTTTATTTCGATGCCTATCCTAATCTTTATTTCTTTTTCTATTGAGCTATTCATGGAATATATTCTCCATTTCTTTAGATTTAAACCTATGGGATGAGATATAGATCTATGATTTTTGATCTAGATCTAGATTTATGAAATCTTACTGTTCTGGATCTTGATTTTGGGTTTAGGGATTTAGATCTCGAACATTATCAAAGGTTTTGTGATGGTCAAATTTTGGGGAGTTCTATTTTTCAAACATCTATCAATGAATTGAGGTAGGTGGTTTTATTTAATTCTCATAGTAATGGATTTGAGATATATATGCAAGATTGTAGAATTTCTAGCACCCCATGGTAATTTTTTTCTTAAATTGGGTTAATTAGAATTGAGCAATTGACTTTTTGATGATTTGTTGAAATAGATGATTAATTGATGATTTAATCATGAGACCATGGGGCTTTCATTATTGATAATTGATTTGGGGAAATTTATTATGAGATATAGATAAGGTATTTGAGATAATTAATTGGGGAATTAATTATGACATATTGAATTGGCTATGTTGAGATTATTAAGGGTTGATTAATTATGTGCCTTGGTGATGGATATGGATAAATAATTTTGAGATTAATTATGATAGTTTTATATTTAGAATGGATAATTAATTATTGGATAATTAATTATTATAGGTTAATTGAGTTGATTTATTAATTAATGGATTAGTTAATTAATGGGATTGTGTGCCTAGTTAATTACTGAGTTCACTAATGAAATTTATTTGTTTAACTAATTATTCAATTAGTAATGCGTTAATGATGAATAATTAATTGATGAATTAATTATGTGTGGAAGATTAGAAACATTTTCATTATGATGAGGCATGTGCATGGTAACATGGTCACAATACTAATTTGAGAAAGGATGGTATCATAGTCATTCGAGAAGAAGTATGCATGGTAACATAGTCACGATACTTGTGTAGGGAGTATGGTAACATAGTCATTCTATTAAGAAGTAAGCATGGTAACATAGTCATCTTACTTATGTTGGGATAAGGGTAGTCCTGGAAATGTGTCTTGTATGTGTGAATATACAAATTGATAATAAAGGAATTCTGAGATTTGGCCTTACATGAGAATAATTTGAACTACAACCTGAGTTGAATTAGGTACTGAGATATAATATCACCTTTTAATATTTATATAATTGGAAAGAGAGATGTTTTAGGATATGATATTACATAGGGAACACTTTAAGCTTTGGTATGTGAAGAAGCCAGTATTTATGTATAGGTTTCCATGGGAACACTGGAGTTGGTATGATTAAATAAATATTAACTGATAATTTGATAACTATTTATTTAATAATTGTCTGGTTTTATTTATATAACGGCATACACTATCTTTGAATGGACTTGTTTTAGACACCATTGGTGGTGGCCTACTGAGTTGTACTAACACCCTATTTGAGCTGCCTAATCGGTACCTAAAAAGATTATATTTTTGTAGGATTGGATAAGGGAAAAGGCCCACGGATAAGTGTTTGATTGGGGATGGATCTTGGAGGAGGGAACCATACATTATTTGAGACCCATTTTGGATTCTTAGTGTCTTTAATTTCAGTTTCATTATAACCACTTGGAACTTATGTTGTCCTAGTATGTTTTCCCTTTTAGTTGAGTATTGTATTTCCTGTTTTCTCTATCTTGTGACATGAGTTGTTCTGGTTATATATATATTTATATGTATGTATGTATATATATATATATATATATATGTTTCCGCACTTGTTTCTTGTTTATTATATTCTAATGGTGTTTTACTCTGACAAATGAAGGTATAGTGTCCCCATTAATGACTTACCAGACCCTCACTGCAAGCAGGCACCCTCTAGCATACAGGGAGGCACTATTGTGGAAATTTGACCGACCGGCTTGGGGCACACTGTGCTGGCACAAAGCTTGGGACATTACAATGTTGCATCAAAGGGGGTTTTCTTTCATCTTTTTATTTTGACTCACTATTTTGGGAAAGGTATATTGGATATTCAAGGATTTGTAATGAGATCAGTCATGGGAGTTTCAATCCCATGCACAGGGAGAAACCCAAGTAATCATGGTGGGATTATTGTTATTTCTATTTACGGTTATAGTTGAATATTATTTCACCTTTGGTGGACCACTTGTGGTGTGATGTGATTATTATTGTCATGAATTTTTGAGTTTTTATTTGTGGCATAGAATGAAACAAGATTTGAGTATGCATGCATCATTCTAGGAACTTTGGGTTATTGTGACATTAATCATTTTAGGCACTTACGGGAAAATGGTTTACATGTATGTTGTTGAACATGAACTATTTACCTTATTGTGAGATCGAAATGAAAATTGTTCCTAACATTAATTGAGAAAATTTTAAATGATGCAAGATGAAAATAATTGGCTGTCTAAATGAGAACTTTGCTCTGATACTGTGTTTAACCTATTTACAAAGACCATGGAGTAGGATGGTTAAGGGTAGTGATAGATATTTGGTTTTGACTGTGTAGTGAGACTTGGGGGATATTCCATGTTGAGAGTTATTGTATTTATTCCTATTTTGTAAATGATATAATTTAGTGTTATGAGACCTACAAATTGTGTTTGGAATTATAGAGAATAAGCCTCCACGGCACTTATTGAGGGGATGGCCGAGGGGTTTGTCTTGGAACAATCTTCCATTTAGAGATCATGAGGCATAATTAGTTTCAACTTAAGATAATGTAGATCATTTAAAATAGAACATTGCTCATTTCATGAAATTGATGGAGAGGGAATCAGGATAAGGTTGTGAAAATCATGTCTGAGTTGACAAGGGAGTTTTACTTACATCACTCTCCAACTTTTACTAAATATAGTGGACCTGAGGGAGAAGCTGCGTAGAGACAGAGTGTGGGAAGATGGTCTTCTACAAGATATCTATAGAAAAGCTGGATTTCAAAAGGTAGAGGCGGTAGAGGTAGTGGACATGGTGCTTTAGGGAATGTGCACCAATATTAGTTGAGTGGTTCTAATTCGTGGAGTTAGATAGAACCAAATGAAATAGGGGCATGATAGTTACATGTAGTTCAACCTACACTAGTGGAGAGTGAGGTTGGGCCATCAATTGTGAGAGGGACTATTCTAGTATCTTCTACTATAACTAGTTTCTTTTTTGATACTAGTGCCTCTTATTCCTTTATATCTACAAAAGGTTTTAATGGTTTGAGCCTGGAGGCGGAGTTCGTGAGAGGGGTAATGACTATTGATACAACCCTGGGAGCATATTCTATATATATATTTCTATGCAAAGGATGTTTACTAGAGATTATGGAGTATCATTTTCTGTGGGATATCTATTTTCTTGATGTGAGAGGCTTTGACCTGATTAAGGGTATGGACCGGTTAGTCACATACTGAGCCCACATTGATTGTCATCATAGGAGAGTGAACTTTGTGTCTCCTTGGGGTGACCAGTACCTTCACTGTGGAGAGTTGGATATCTAGACTGGCCGAGCAGGACCAATTACATAGAAAATGGGAGGGCTCATAGCCCATGTTGATAGTCTTTTTTTGGATGACTGGGGTATATAAAAATATGTCCTTCCACCAGTAGTAGAATTATTTCAAGATGTATTTCTTGAAGGATTCTATGGGTTACCACCTCAAAGAGATGTGGAATTCACTATTGATCTCATGTCAATGGTAGGGCCAATATCTATTCCACTTTACAAAATTGAGACTGACTGAGCTTCAAGATCTCAAGACTCAGTTGGAGGAGTTGGATGATAAGGGTTTTATCTATAAAAGTACATTACATTGGAGATCACCTATTTTGTTTGAAAATAAGGCTAACGGATAGTTATGTTTGTGTGTTGATTATCAAATGTCGAATAAGATGACTATGAAGAACCAATATCCTCTACCTTATATCGATGATCTATTTGAAAAGTTGAAGGGTCTTGTGTTTTCTCAAATATTATTTCAAGATCAAGGTATCATTAGATGAGTGTTTGGTCTACTGATATACCGAGGACTGAATTCAGAAGAATGTAAGGACTTTTTGAGTTTTTATATTTCTTTTTGGGTTGAAAAATGCACTAGTACTATTTATGGCCTTGATTAATAGGATATTTCATTCATAACTAGATCAGTTTGTGGTGGTGTTCATGGAGAACATTTGGGTGTACTCTAAGACTCATGACAATCATTCCCAAAATCTTGACATCATACTGAGTACACTGAGAGAGAATCAGTTATACGTAATGCTATCAAAGTTTCAGTTTTGGATTAACTAGGTACACTTCTTGGGAAACATCTTCTCGGAAAAAGGCAAGGTAGTGGACCCAGAAAAGGTTCAGGCAGTGGTTTATTGGGATCATCACAAGAAAGTATTTGATATCCAAAGCTTATCAAGATTAGTTAGATATTAGAATAGGTTCATCCCTGACTTTTCTTGATTGGGTGTACCACTTTCAGGATTAACTATAAAAGGGACAAAGTTCAAGTTGATAGAGGCATGTAATAATTCTTTTCAAAAGTTGAGAATCATTTTACATTGGCACCATTTTTTATCCTACCTGAGTCTGGTGTGGAGTATACGATGTATTGTGACACTTATAGAACAAGTCTTGGAGCAGTGTTGATGCAAGGAGATTGAGTCGTGGCGTACAGGTCATGGTAGTTATGACCACATGAATGGTATTACCCTACACATGACCTTAAGTTGGTAGTAGTGATTTATGATCTTAAGTGTTAACAACACTATCTTTTGGGTGAAAAGTTTATAGATTTTAAAGATCACAAGAGCTTGAAGTATATCTTTTCACAACATGATTGGAATATTCGACAGTAGATATTGGTAGAGTATATGAAATATTTTGATATTGATATGGCATATATTCCAAAGAAAGGTAATGGTGTGGATGATTCCTTGAGTAGAGAAACTCAGACTCATATGGTTTAGGAGTCGAGTGCAGAATGGAAAATGATGACCTTACTGGCTGAAATGCTTGTGGTGGTTTAGGAGAGTTATGTGCTGATGACTCTGGTTTTAGTAGTGGTGGAGTCTATGCTTCTTAGATGGATCAGGGTTAGATAGTATGAGGATCTAGAAATTTTTTCCCTGATGGAATCTTTTGAAGGTTTAGAGATACCTTTGGAATAGATAATAGATGAGGATGAAATCTTCTATGTGAAGAATTAGGTTGTTGTGCGTAGGAGCATACGGGGGAAACTCAAGTGAGAATTTCATTCCTCAAAGTGGGAAGAGAATTTTGGAGTGACCAAAATGTACCATGACCTATGATGATAGTTTTGGTGGCCAATCATGAAAAAATGGATAGCAGGGTTCATGAAACGATGCTTCACTTGTCAGTAGGTGAAGGAAGAGTATTAACGAATTGAAGGTTCACTACAACCATTACTAATTTTGAAATGGAATTGGGACTACGTGACTATGGATTTGGTGGTAGGTCTTCCAAATATTCTTAGGATTAATGACTCTATATGGGTCATTGTGGATTGACTGACAAAGGTAGCACATTTCTTGCCTATCAAGGAGACCATCATAGTAGAGATGTTGGGAGAACTGTTTGTTCCGGAAATAGTCTGTTTTCATGGTGTGCTACAAACTATTGTTTATATCATTATTAATGCTATACTTGATTATTCTAGAAATGATTCTAGAGAGTGCTTTGATATCAAGTTTTATTGAGTACTTCATTCTTCCACACAAACGATGGGCAGTCAGAGCATACTATATGGGTACTAGAGGATATGATAAGAGAATTTGTGGTTGAATTTGATGGGTCTTGGGAGAAGAACTTGGTTTTAGTGGTGTTTTCCAATAACAACAGGTGTTGGGAAACTATATATATGGAACAATATGAGGCTCTTTATGGTAGGCCATTTAGATCACTGCTATGCTGGATGGAAACAGGTGAGTTAGAGTTGTTGGGACTGATACTCATGCCGGAGACATCATAGAAGTTACAATTAATTAGAAAACATATGATGATGGATAAAAGTAGGTATAAGTAATAAGAATACAGATAGAGACTACCCCTAGAGTTTACATAGGGTGACCATGTATTCGTTTGGGTGTCACATAGTTTGGGTCACCATAGGATACATAGGTAAGGAATGTTGGCACCCAGGTTTGAGGGACCATTTGAGGTAGTAGATAGAACTAGATAATTGGCATGCCGACATGATATTACATAGAAATTTAGTGCCATTCATGATGTGTTCCATGTATCACAACTATTGTGGAAATCAACCCGACCCTTATCATGTGATTTATGTGGATGAGGTTGACCTTGAGATAGATGAAACCTTTTAGCAGCATCTGCTATGTGTACTAGATCGTAGTGAGAAAGTGTTGTGGGGGAAGACTGTGATGATTGTTCATGTGTTATGGAGTCATGGGAATGTACAAGAGTAAATATGGGAGAGAGATAGAAATATGAGGGATCAATGGCCCAATATTTTTGGCTTAGAGTCTTAGTGAAGTTCAATAGCATAGCTTGAGGATGAGCTATTATAAGATGGGGAGATTGTAAGATCTTGACCTTTTATGGAGTCATCTCAGGTCACATTTCAAGCACATATTGGTTGTTGTAAGTACCTTGGTTTGGAGTTATGTTTTATGGTGCTTTTGGATGGGGTTTTTAAGAAAGTTTAAGGGAAGGGAGACTGTGCACAATTTTCACTTGGTTTGACAAACCATGTACCTAAAACTAGGTAACCATACAATCCTAGACAGTGAGGTTTGCACGTTTGGCACATGGTTTCTCTTAACCATGTAACCCTGCCCGGAAAACCAATCTCGCATTATTTAATTATCCTATATTTAGTTTTAAAATTCCTTGAACCCCCAAAACACCCTCTTTTTGACATAGGCTCGGGCTTGACATATTTTGGATGATCCTAATGTATTCTGTACGGATTATATTGATTATTTTACCTCTATTCTTCATGATTCAAAGCCATAATAAAAGATCCACTATTCTCCCAGTAAGTTAATTTCATTCTGATTCCTATCCCAATCATTCCTTATTCTTCTATGGAACTGTTCATGGAATATACCCTCTTTTTTCCTTGGATTTACATCAATTGGATGAGATAGAGATCTAGGATTTTGGATATAGATCTAGATTTATGAGATCTTGATGTTATTTATCCTGATTTTGGGTTTAGTGATTTAGATTTAGAACATTATCAACATCGTTGTGATACTTGGATTTTGAGGACATCTGTTGGGAAAACATCTATCAAAGAGTAGAGGTTGGCGGTCTAATCAAATTTTCATAGTAATGGATCTGATATATGTATGTATGAATTTAGAATTTCTATCACCCCCAATAATTATTTTCCTAAATTGGGTTAATTAGGATTGAGAAATTAACTTATTGATTCTTTGATGAAATATATGATTAATTGATGATTTAATCATGATACCATGGGTCTATCCATTTAGTTAATTGACTTGGGTAAATTTATTAAGAGATGTAGATATTGTAATCGAGGTAATAAATTGGGGAATTAATTATGAGATATTGAATTGTCCATGTTGAGATAATTAATAGTGTATTAATTATGTGCCTAGGTAATTGATATAGATAATTAATTGTGAGATTAATTATGATAGGTAGAGATTTAGAATGGATAATTAATTAACAAAAAATTAATTATGAGAGTTATATTCTGTTAATTGATTAAGTAGTGGATGAATTAATTAATGGGAAATTGTATTTAGTAATTTGTTGAGTTAACTAATAAAAATTATTTGTTTAAATAATTTTTGAATTATTATTAGGTTGATTTTGAATAATTAATTAATGAATTATTTTGTGTCAAAGAATGGTAACATGGTAATTATGATAATATGTATTCATGGTAACATGGTCATGATACCTAAATGATAAAGGATGGTAACATGATCATTCTGAGTAGAAGTTTGTATGGTAACACAGCCCTGATACTTATGTGAGGAATGATGGTAACGTGGTAATTATATTGAGAAGTAATCATGGTAACATGGTAAACATACTTATGTTGTGATAATGGTAATCCTAGAAATGTGTATTGTATGTGTGAATATACAAAATGATAATAAGGGCACTAAACCATTTCACCTCACATGAGAATAATTTTAACCCCGACATGATTCAAATCTGGTACTAAGATATCATATCACATTTGAATACTTCGAAATTTAGCAAGAATAAGGTTTTAAGATATGTTATTACCTTGGGAATGATTCATGCTTTGGTATGAGATGAAGCAATCATTGGGGTACATGTTTCCATGGGAACCTTGGAGTTGGTATTATTAAATAAGTATTAAATGACAATGTGATAACTATTTATTTATGAGTTGTCTTGTTTTTTATGAAACTACATACACTATTTTTGACTAGCCTTTTTTAGACACCATTGGTGGTTGCCTATTGAGTTGTACTCACAACTTATTCGGGATTCCTGATGGGTACTTGAATAGATTATATTGTTGCAATCTTTGATAAGGGAAAATGACCTGGGATATGTGTTTGATTGGGGATGGATCATAGAGGAGGGAACTGTACATGGTTTGGGACCCGTTTGGGAGTCATATTGTCTTTACTTTTAGTTTCATTGTAGACACGTAACACTTACATTAACATAGCATGTTTTCCCTTTCAGTTGAGTATTTTATTTCTTGTCTTGGCTATCTTGTGACATGATTTCTTCTGGTTATATATATTATTATTCACTTATTTCTAGTTTATTTTCTTCCCAGGGTGTTTTACTCTGATTAATTAGGTTACAGTCTCCCCATGAATGACTTACCAGAACCTCACTACTAGTTGTCACACTCTATAATACAGGGGGGCACACTTGAGGGCATATAACTGACCAGATCAGGGCACACATGGGGGGAACCTAGGTTAGGACATTACATTTATGGTTTGAATTTTACAGAATTAGGTCATAACTATTACATGAAAAACCGATATAATAAATTATTGAAATATTATTTTAGAATCCACTTTTCCCAAAATATAAAAAAATTATAAATGGAAATATTTCATTATCATGTAAAATTTTTACAATTTTCAACCTGATTTTTCAGTATTCTAAATCGTACATAGTAACTATGAAAAAAATTAAAATGGGGGATGATCACAAAAAATTTATCAAGTGACATAATAAAGAATGAATTAAAAGTGTTAGACCAAGGATACTTTTGACCAATTTATTTTTTCTTAATAATAAGCATGCTAAACATAATATTTTTTATACGTACTAAATCAACACATATTACCATACATTTTTATAAAACATTTCATAAGAAATATTTCATGAAAACTATCTCTTTTAATAGTTTATTTTTGATCATCATAAATTCATCAATAAACTATTTAAGAAGTTATACTTTTATCCCACATAAAGTTGGAAGTAACTTTCTTAAAAAATTAGTATACCTTTCCTTGGGACATTAGAATATTTTTATAAAAATCATAGAATCAATAAATAAATAATTTAGGTAAAATAACGAATCATTTTCAAATTAATCTAATGTACGGAATAACCTTCATCTTTACATTTGGAATAATCCACATGGTTACACATTATATAAACATTAAAATTAATCATGGAATAACAATCATGGTTACATGTAGAATAACCATCTCAATCATCATCCAACATAAATATTACATAGTGAATTGTAATGATATCACATACCCACCCTTCCAAGGATTATAATGGAACAACCCATCATCATAAACATTTCCAATAAACCATTACACAATCATAACAAATAAAATATTTTATTTTTCAAATAATTTTTTCACCCACAAGAATATATTTCTAGTTATTAAAATAAAAATTAAAAATAAAAATATATTTTTAAAATAACATGTATTGACCTTTACCCTAGTGTCTTTGAGATGTTGAGTAACTTGTTACATTGAAATTTATAGAAAGAATCAAATCCTAAAGGACTAGTAATTTTTAAAGATTTTTATAACTACATATGTACATGGTAAATATTTTACACTAGGAATTGAAAACAAAAGATAATTCATACCAAGTATAAATGAACTTTATTATTAAAAAATCATTCAATAATCAATTCTTCATGTCCCGGGGAAAGGAAAAATAGAGTGAGTTCAATTGACCCATAAGGGTTAAGTAAAATTGAAGAATTCTTGAATAAATTAGTGTAATCCACATGGAAAGGTAAATAAATAAAACAAAATTCCATTTAAATAACTTTTCTATCATGATTTTACAATTTAGAATCTATATAGTGTGGTAAATATCTGAAAACACATTCCATTTAATCATTAAATTGAGAATGAAATGTATCCCTTGATAGTATATAAAAAATATATAAGAGAATTATAAAAAATTAATTCTAAATGACGGTAAATTATAATTATTGGGTGTTATGTATCAGGATAATGATACCTCTATCATCAAGATATTTCAAAAGTCATTTTAAAACTACATATAGACACCTGTTTAATTTGGAAAAAAGTTTTGTCTCGTGAGAGCCGTTGATGAATCATTGGGATATCTATGACAAGTCCAAACCCATGAGTTCATGTCCAATGTAATCCCCACATATCAAACAATCCATTTAATTAATTACCAAGGTACCCTATCATTAAATATCTATATTGAGTAAAATATACAGATTTATCAATATTTCATCATTTAATCAATAACTGTCAAAGTAAACAAAAAATTTAAATATTGAACATGGTTTAGGTAAAAATAATTTCAATTATTAAATAATTTTTATACTTGAGATAAATTTAATTAACAATGTAATATTTTCCCTCGTAAGTGATTTTTTCAAACGAACGTTTACAATCAAAAAAGGAATTGAGAGTGTATAATAACCTTTACCACTTGGAAATTTTCATGTAAAATACACATTTATAAAATTAGTTAACATGGAAAATGAAATTCTGTGATATTTTAATGAATAATAATATTACATTTTAAATTTGAAATATAAACACCACATAAATGTGAATTAGTACATATTAATAAATAAGTATCAATAAAATGAAAATTCAGTTGAAATCCATTACCTTATAATTAAATACCATTATAGTAGAATCTAACATGTTATTAACTTATAATATAACCATATTAAGAATTTTAGTATCATATATGATCCTTTTATTAATATATTATCCATACTTTTTAATAATATTTCATTATGTTTATTATTCCAGTTATTAATGGTCATGATTTCTCAAGCATGTTTCATCATGAAAGACATGTTAAATGTTAATATTATATAGTTACACCACCAGAAAAAATTATAATAATTACATAATTATCTTATTTTAACACTAATTTCACTTTTAAATCCAAAAATATATGACGGTTTCCAAAATTTAATAGAAGGTAAGTTTTACGTACACATCAGTAACATTTCCATTTATCAAGGATCATTATAGAATGGAGGATTGAAATATTTTATCATTTATTAATGATAAAAATGACATATTATATATATATACATACATTTCATCCATGTTGTGTGGTCATGAAAATAAGTCCACATCCCTATCCGAAGAAGGTAGTCCACACATACAAGAGTGACATTATCATATTTTAGTGTAATAAATAAAACGACAAATTATAATTCAAAAATGATAAATATGTAATTATTATAATAAAAATTTCATGTATATAATATATATTTTCTAACATCATCCATATCAAATTCTATGTAATTCATTAGTGAAATATAAATCACAACACTATGTGAGGCAATGGTGAATCGTACACTAGAGCGATGTTATCGTATCCCATATGGAATTGAAATTAAAATAATATATAAATAAAAACATTGACTACATAAGAATAATTGTGATATTAATATCATTTATATACTTTATATATGTCATCATTCTTATCTGTGATAGGTGGTAATGGAAAAAAATTACTTTGGTTCCTGAGGTGGTAGTCATCCATACCTTTGAGCAACGATCTCTTAAAACATTTGATGGAAGTTCAGGTGATTTTATGCCTTGTAATTTTTTTTAAAACAACCTAGTATATGGAAAATACTGATTTTATTATATATTATTTTTTTATTAATAGTAAAATTTTGTGGATAATGATATAAACTAAAATTTGTCATTAAAAAATGATCCAACTTCTTCAGGTATATTTTATATGATTTCACTAATGGAATTCCAATGTTACCATTATTAAAAAAATAAGTATTATATAATTATTGGAGTTACATTTGGAATTAATTTTTATAGGTATTTCCCTATCCAAATGACCATGAAGCATTCAAGAATATAGTATATAGGGTGGATTTTTATAAGTGAGGTGAGTGGAAAACTTCAATTTTTTTTAAATGATTCAATCATATCAACATATTTATCATGAAAAAAACCAATAAATTTGTAAATTGTTAATAATAAAATTTATAAGGTTGATATATGGTAATGAAATTATTTTTTACAAGTGGTTTGGTCATTAATAACCAGTATCCCATTAGTTTAACCGCCTAATAAATCAATTTTTTTAAAGTACTTTAATTAATTTTTTTCTTACTTCACTATACATTTTAGTCAAAAAATATTTTTACCATATTATAAATTATAAATAATAATGATTAAAAATATGGAATCCATTTTTCCAAATTCCATTCACATATGTATAAAAATTTAATTAAGAATTAATCCCACATGCTTGATGAGAAAGTGGGTTTTTAACGAGAAAATGTCCAAATGTTGAAAATGTTTTTATATCAAATTTCAACATGAAAATTATTTTAATGAACTAAATTAGTATAATTTATAAAATATTTGAATATATTTACATTAAAACAAAATTAAAATCTTACGTATAATTATAATTTTTTTTAAAAAAAGTTAGTTTTCAAATCAAATTCATTAATTTTCACTATTTTTCAAAAAAATGGAATTATTCTGGAAAATACCAATAATTATCCCTAAGAAAATTTTGGTATTTTAATTTAAAAATTAGTTTTAGTTTTCCAAAAAAAATTTATAAAATTGTTCAAAATTATTTATAATTTACATTTCTAATGGGTTATTAATATGTCTTTTAGGAAAATATGTTTTTGTAGAAAAAAATTATTTCACATTCAACAGATTATTATTTTATTTATAATAAAAACCCAAAAATAATACCACTAATATGTTTTTTGTATTTATTAATTTATGAGTATTATTCTATTTGATATATATGTGTGTTGACGCTCCTTTCCATCACAAAGTCCAACGAATGGCAAAAAAGACTACCTTAAGCACAAAGAGAGTCATCATTTGAAGAACATCAAAAAATGACAAAGGCATGGACAAATAATCCATTTAGAATAAGCCGTGCAAGTCACTTGTGTGCCACATGTGGGTCGTGAAATTCACTTATGCTCCCAATTCTATTTTTCACCCAAGGTTCTCGGTGGCCTATAAATAGCCCCTGTGGGCCCCACATTTCAAGGACGAATTTTCCAAAACATAGACTCAAGATCTGGTCACCCAAGTCTTTGTCTGATGTCTTCCAAATACTTCTATGGTAATTCTTTACCTAGAAGGGAAGCACTAAATAGGAATAATAAGGACAAAGTGTTAGAACTCATCAATACTTATGCGCCTAAGTGTCCAACCCTTAAGGGAAATGATGACACTTGCACGCCACCTTGCCCTCTCAAGGGAACTTGTGGGCCACCCTTTTGCAAGTCTCTAGGGATGATAATAGGGCCTTGAGTTCATAGTCGCCCAAGTATTACCATATAGATTCTTCGTCACCAAAGGTGACTCATGTCGTGCAAGTCTACTTGCGCGACCAGGACTTGAACGCCTCCTTCCTAGTCACATCTTTTCCTTAAATCCACCTCTCCTCTTCAAGAAAAATCCTTCAAAACAATTTTCAAAGCCATTTATGGCATAGTTCATTTGTTGGATTCCTTATTAAAATGGAATTCTCTGCGAACCTCTCCCAAATCCCCATGACTTACATGCTTTATGTCACCACGATTAGGGGTTTTCTATATAACCTCATTGTTTGAGATGAGAAGATCTTTTCATTTGGGCCTCATTCTCAGGGGTAAGACCGAAGTCTGATGTCCCCTTAACCTGGGCCTCCTTCTCAGGAGTAAGCCCCAAGTCTCAAGTCCCCTTAACCTGTGCCTCTTTCTCAGGAGTAACCCCCAGTCATAATTTCCTTTAACATTGGGCCTCCTTCTCAACAGTAAGCCCCAGGCTATAAGTTCCCTTTAACTGGGCCTCCGTAGGAGTAAGCCCTAGTCATATCTTCCTTAAACATTTGGCCTCCTTATCAGGAGTAATCCCCATGTTACAAGACCCCTTAACTTGGTCCTCCTTCTCCGAAGTAATCCCCAATCATAGTTTCCTTAAACATTGTAAATCCTCTTCAGAAGTAAGCCCCCAATCTTAATTTCTTTTTATTTGGGCCTCCTTCTCAAGAATAAACCCCAATCATAAGTTACTTTTAATTTGGGTATTTATCCTAGGAGGAAGCCTCACGTTAAAACTCCAAATCTCCATAATGTACAAATACCTTTATGGACCCTGCTCCTAGGATTCTTTCCAGAAGTAAGTCATGGTCTTCCTCTACTTGGGCTGTCATACATACGTAAGCCCCACATCATTTCTCATGACTACATCTTTCGTGGAACCATCATCATGTTTACTAATACAACTTGTTTTTCACACTGAGCATGACTCACATGGGCATAGAGTGTAACAGTAATCACGACATCTCTTTTTGGGCCATTAATCATGCATAAAACCCATATTTATTTACCCATACTACTTGGAATTTGATCTCCGCCTTATAAGTAGCGTATGTAGGAAGCATTTATAAGGTTCATGCCCATATTTCAGTAATTATTTTTCATCCCATATGATGATGAACTATATCGTTCTTATCAAACTACATGGGTTCTGATTATTTTTTAACAAGGATATGTAGGTAGCCCATCTATGGGTACAATCCCAACTCTGAAATAATCCTTGTATTTCTGAGTGACAATAAACTTCAAGTTCCCCACTGTGTGGATTTAAAAACAGTATGGTTATCATAATGACCAAGAGATTTCTATATAATGTATTGAAGGATTCCATTGTCTAAGAATCTCTAAAACATACGGATGATTCTCTATCGATGAAGAACCTCAAATACATATAAAAGATTCTCTAAATACCATACATGTAAATCATTTTTGGCTAAATCTAAAGGAAAACTCATTTTTATATATGGTTAATTTATAAAGATTCGTGAACATAACTAAAATCTATAAGATAGTCCTGGAGTAGACAATAATTCTCCCCAAAAAGGTGTTATGAGTCTGGCCTCCCATCCTCTCGACCAATGCAAATTCTTAAGCCTCATATGTCCAAAACTAATGAGCATCTACCATTGGAAAGTAGGTCCAAATGGATATAGAATCATTGGATGTTTCTAGTTCTACGAATAAAACCATTGGAAATAGATTGGAATGTTTGAACCTTAAACAAACAAGGTCAATCCCATATCCAGAAGAAACAAAAAATGATGAACCCGACGAGAATCCTTAACCAAGTTAAATGTTGTTTTACTTATTTGTTAGGACCCTATTAAAATAATTATGAGGGCTAACAAAGCAATCAATAACATATGTGCTCATCCAAAAGATTTAGTCTAGAAAAACTTATCTTGATTATGTCTGCTATATCAAACAGACACTCTATTCCAAGATCTATCAGCAACACAAAATGACTTCTTTAAAGTTCACACCTGTGAATGCTTCTGCCACTACTCCTACAGAATCCTCATCCCCTCGGAGGACGACATCACTAACTCAACTTCTTCAATGCTAGGTCTTGAATACATTGGTGAGGTAATGCCATCAACACGGTACCATCCCGACTCTGGAGGCCGCTCGACAAGCCCTCCAAGTTAACAACTCACATTGGTTGTCTGGACAACGAAAACCAGTGGTCAAGAAGCAGGTGGTGCCAAACACCGTCTCCAACCGTTTCGGGTCGTTATCCCTAGAATGAAACAACCAGTCCTTCCCATACTATAGGGAGATGAATGAAGAGGTCACTTAAGTTCTCAGTTCAAGAAGACAATAGTCATTCTTGAGGAATCCCACAAACAATCGCCGCCAGACTCGTGTGGTAGTTCCCCCTCAACATGATGAGGGTATCACCTCTAGGTGTTCGGATCAGGTTCCTCATGCCCGATCATGCAAGAAAAACCATCAGAGGAAAAATCCAGTCAACAGGGAGCAGGTCTATACCTCTGCCCCCTCTAGAGAAGTCCATTGATCTAACTTGACGGAAAACAACGAGTAGGCATATACACACGTCTGTCCTAATTTCACTACCCTGCAGACTCGTCTGGAAGTAACACATGAATCCCACTAGGCAATTCTGGCATAGTACTACAGGCAGGCACATACACCTATATATAATTCATCATTTAGTCAGCAGGCTCCTCTGAATGCATCCAAAAATTCTCACCAATCAAATGTGGTGACCACCTGTAAACATGCACTTACAACTGCTTACACTCATCAATTCTACCAGCAGTCTCGTCTGCCAGTATTGAAGGATGTTCATCAATCATATTTTGTGGAGAACAATCAACATGAACATACACCTGCAATTACTCAAGATAACCAACAGTCTCGTTTCGTAGTAGCCTAAGATGTTAATTGGAAAGCTTCAATGACAAACAAGAGGCAGACACAACTTTCTACCCAACACTTGAGTACTGTCAGAAATCACTGACAGGAAAAGGAGGACAGGAGCAGGAACACACACCTACTCCAAACACGGAATGGATGTATATTCCCATTATGGCAGCTGATGTCACCACGCACATTCTAACAATGGTGAAAGAGTAGAAGAAAATTCATGCCCATATTTTGGATACCTATCAGAATATTATAACATCTTTAGCGACATCACAGGGAAAGAAACATAAATCTATCCCTATCAGTGGAGTGACTCATCAACATGTCACTCCAGAGTAGATACACACCTCTATTCCAGTCTAGGAGGGCCGTGGGGTATAATCCCCCATGTCATACGGACTATCAAGTCAGGCACAGACACCCGATTGAAATGGAGAAAATCAGCCTAACCTGACCATTTTTCTTGAGAAGGCACATACACTAACCCATAATTACCACATTCATTAAAAAGTGGTTTCCAAAGTGAGAATAAGGCATCCAAGAAAAATACCCATCCAACACAGTTGAAAAATCAAGATCCAATCTGCAATAAGGTCTTGCTCAATGCTGGAGATATTGAAGCCCTCAGACAATTGTCTATTGCAAATCAAGATTATACTCTCTCATTTTTAGATTCTAGAAGTAACAACAATAATTCAGAAGGTCTTCATTAGACACTTCTTCATGAAGGATTTCTTCATGAAAATTCAGTCAATCTTGAAGTATTATCTTCAGATGAGATCCACGATAACCCTCTGTGTGGTCAAAAGACCAAGGAGCAAGAGGTTTCATCATTTGTTGTAACCCACCATGGTGGTCCTCCACTTGATGATGAATTTAGAAGCAAAAGTCCTCTCCACAGTAGTAATTCACATTTCCTAGAAAATTCTTTAGTGGAGAATGTAGTAACGAGAAAGACTTCTTATTTTGAGGCACTAGAAAATGTGAAGCTAGTCATGTCTAATGCCTTACCGTTAGAAGGGGAAATACATTTTCAATCAGAAGATAGCTCGGGGTGTAGGTTATTCTCCAAACCACCACTGGGTCATTCATCTTCTAATTTGACAACCAATCTTGTTGAATCTGATGAAGCAACAAAGAAACACCAGCTTTGGTCCAATCAGGTAGAGGAATCTTCATCAAATGGCAAAGAGAAAGTTCTGAATATGAGAAAACTACTGGAAAAAGGTGAAATAACAATCTTGTTTTGGCCATTGGATGACTCTCAATATGATATTCTAGAAATGTTGACAGAAGATTGTATTCAGGATATTAGTCTCAACATATGGATAACTCTTTTTCACTTAAAAGAGAAAATATTTTCTTATGATGAATAAAAAAATCATGTTAATGTAATAGAAGGGTTGGAACACCAAATTGACTTGGCATCTCTCTCATTTTCCAAACATCCATAGGTTGAAAAGCAGTAGAAAGACCTTCATCATTCATTCCTTGGCATGTTAAAAATTTTGTGCTAATTAATTACCAATTCCCCATCTGGTATTTATATCAGGGGATGGGGTGTTCATGGAGCATTTCATTTCAGCTTTCTCCCCAATCAACAAATCCCACCAAAAGTGGTCTTAAAAAATGTTATTGCCCATGGCTGGCCACATCTAACTGGTTCTGTGTGTAATCAAAGGTTTTCCCAAGAACATGCCTTGACTAGTTCTTCCCAAAGTCGGGAATATAAAGAAAAAGTTGTTGAATTACTCTTGCATCAAGAAAATGAGAATATCAAATAGGATTCTTGTTTAGAGCATGTACATCATCAGGTGACAGAGGTGTCAGAAATAATCCAATGATCATATTAACCAGGTGATTTGAGTGGATGTAGGATGATGCATCCGGATAATTTCTAGACAAAAGTCTACAAAATCAGGAGAGTTTTTAAGAATGTTTTAGATGTAGTATCTCAAGAACCACCTTAGCTTTCCAGGATGTGGACTCTTTTAATACAACCCTCAGAATCAACAGACAGGATTCGAGAAGTTGAGTAGGAAAAATAGGAACATCCCCAGTCCACCAGACTGGGGACTTTTTCAAATTCTCAATATCTTCCTCATCGAAATTCAATCTTCTCTCTATTAGGGAAGAAACCACAAGAGGAACTTAGAGCTGAATTATCAAGAGATTCCCACAAAATTACGGTTCATCAAGAAGTTCCTGAGGGATCATCTAAATAAAAGGAAATGTCTCATAAAGGACATGGAAGAAGAAAATATCATAGAAACACTGATAGAAGGTATGAAATGTGTTATGCATCGATAAATGTCATCAATGCAGTTGTCACTAATACCCCAGAACATGAGGCTCACTCAGAGGGATTAGATGAAGATGTTTTTTTTTCACGAGGTTGTACACATAGAAACAAATGAATGAGGTGTGTGTACCAAAAGACAGAGGGTTGCCTAGGGGCCAAACATTCCTTCATGTAATACCCTTCTATACTATAGAAAGGCACATGCCAAAGAAAAGGGGAAAAGTCATGTTACATCCCACCATACCTCGGAAGAAGGCCAATCAATCTCATTAGAGGAAAGGTTCACACAACAAGAAGAATAAATGAAGGAATTAAGGAGGTTAAATGCAGAACTACTTCAAGGTAGTCTTCCTCCTAAGCATGCTAGAGTTAATCAATCAATGGAATTTTTTGCATCTACTAGGATGGATCAAGAATACCCCCCTTACAAGTACACCCTCATAGGTCAAATCCTATGGGTCATATGCAACAACAACCGGAAATACTACCATCAGTGGAAATACCGACTGCCACACCTGTCCAAAATCCAGTTATTGGACCTACTCAGGTCCAAGCTCAACCATATGTTTCTCAAAAATTAATGACTACCATTGAGTCATTAATATCTCGGTTGAAAGTTATGGAAGGAAAGCGTGAAAAAGTTCAACCAGAAAAGAGAGCTTACCCTGAATGGGTGGATGCAATTCCTCCCACTTCAAATTTTGCGAGTACCACAATCCCAATTTTTAATGGTTTGAGAGATCCAGAACAAATCATAATACATTTTATTTCTCATTTTGATCCTATGATGGGAAATCCTCAACAAAAAGAAGCAGTTAAGCTTAGGTGTTTTGTATAGTCATTACAAGGACCTGCTTTTGTCTGGTATAAAAGTTTTCAATCTTGGTTAATTACTAGGTGGGAGGATCTCCATCAAAGGTTCCCTCTTCAATTCTGCTCAACATTTCCAAATATTAAAGTTTTTGATCATACAGATTGTAAGAAAAGGGATAATGAACGAGATTCAGATTTCATTGCTCGCTGGAAGGGATTAACATATTCGTTATGTATAGCACTCCCTCAAGAAGAGTTGCTGCCAATTTGGGTAGAAAATCTACGTGATGAATTACGCACACCATTTATCCCTGTGAAATAAAAAGGAGGGTTTTGTGACCTTTTTCAATCTCTCAACAAATAGAAGACTCTCTTATAAATACTAATGCTAAAACTCATGTAATTCCATCAGTTCCAGGAAAGAGAATAGGGAAAGCAGAGACTGCTACAGTTACACTTAAAAAAGCACCTGTATCTACTTTCACTTTGAAAACTTCATCATATCGAAGGGCTCCACCTCATGACCATCAATAACAAAGACTGCCTCATCAAGATGATCAAAAAGATCAAATAAAGAAATAGTAAGAGGATATAAAGAACAAATTTTATTCTTTCCGTAATGAACAAGTTTCTGGTTACTTCATCTATGCTCTAGAAAACTATTTTGTTCAGTTGACGAGGCCCAAAAATCCAAACAAGGAAAGAGATGAAGACCTACCGAACTATTTCCCATTTCATTAGATGTTGGGGCGTCCCATTCAAGACTGTTTTGTCTTCAAAGACCTTCTGTAGAAGATGGTAGAGTCTGGACAAGTAAAACTGAAAGGTTCTTCAGCCCATGTAGCATGTGTTACTACTACTGATCTAGAGGAATAAGGCTGGTGGCATGAAGTCAAAATAAAAATGTGAAAAAGTATGATGATTTGATGTTCAGGAAAATGATCAATCAAACTCATTACATTTTATGAACACAATTGAATCAACCAATTGTGTCTTCTTCTATGTCTACCACAACAAAACCTCCTTCATCAGAAGGAATATCCCCAGTGAAGCAGGGTAATTTTTAGAAAGAAGAGAAGTCAGAAGAAGATGAGCTCGTGTCAAATCCTATGTTGTCTTTGACTATGGCGGATTTTATGCCATATGATTTAAAAGAACAGACACCACCCTGCGAAACAGCACATCATGAATTGGTTCATCAAAAAAAACTTCATCATATGAAGAATTGATCTTTGGTTATGTTAGCATGATTAATTTAAGGGATCCTTATGCCAATGACAGTTTCGATTATGATGAGCTGTATCTAACAGAGGAATTAGAGGAAGAGATAGATGTCTAGAATACAGGGGAATACATGGATATTACAAAGTCCACAATTTCAATCCTACCCCTTCTAGAACTGTATATGCGGCAGAAACCCTTTGCAAAGGCCTTCAGCGGGCTCAATAAGAACAAGAATGTTCTTCCACACATGGTAGATTCGGTCCTGACACAGTTATTTTGGAAGACTGGTTAGAGGTCCCACCTTCTTTCTCTCAGAAAATATATAGACCTGGATGGTCTAATACACTGAATCTAGGAGTGTTTCTAATTCTTTCCTCAACACATGATGCATCTACTACCAAAGCATCAACTTCCAAGGAACCTGCACAACTACATTTTCATGAAGGGAAACATAGACCTTTGAACCAAAAGTATGATGTCTTGAAATATTTGGCCCATGTACCGGCCAAGTTATCAATTCTGGATGCCTTGAATCTATCAAAATATCTTCAGGAGGCACTTATTGAGGCATTGTCAAGTCCTCAAGAATTAGAAACTGAAATTGCTGCGGCTAAAGTCTACCATATAGAGAATGATCCTGTAGAATGCCATGCTGTGATATCTTTTACAGATGATGATGAAGATGATGTTTTACATGGGAATATTAAACCTTTGTATCTATCTGTAAAATTTAATGATATAGACATCCGATGATCTTTCATTGATAATAGCTCGGGAGTCAACCTCCTTCCTATTCGTACACATCATCGATTAGGCCTCACCAAATCTGATTTATCTCTTTCTACTTTGATGTCGCAAGGATATGATAAGAATTAACATGATCCTCTGGGCGAAATTACACTCAGAATTTAGTTTAGAGACCTTATGTCTAATTCATATTTTATGGTTGTTCTTGAGAACACATCCTTCAACATTTTTCTTGGAAGACCATGGCTACATCAACATGTGGCCGTACCTTCATCATCCAATCAATGTTTGAAATATTGTTTCGATGGTCAAATCAAGACATTGTATAGTGACAAGGCCCCATTCAAAACAGGTGAATCTCAATACATTGAAGCGTAATTTTATCACATGGAGGGAAAGGAAAAATCCACAGTGAAGAAGGTCACTAAAATTAATGGTCCAAATGGTTTGGAAAAGACTCCAGTAAACCCATTCATACATTTTAGTACAGATTATTTGTTTCCTATCAGTCAAATTGAAAGGATAGAACTAAATCCAAACAATCTTATGGAAAATTCCATAATGAAAATTATGAAAATCGAGCCAGACATCATAGGAGAAATTGTTGATTCACTAATCAATGATGAAATCATAGATGCAGATGTCCTCATTTCATCCACTGAAATCCCAAAATTATATACTTCATCAACCAGGCCAGAAGAAGTTATATCAATAGCAGAGGAAAATAATGATGTCGATTCTTAATCCATCATCTCCTCTCTATCACCCCAGGAAGACCCTTCATTATCTATAGGGTTAGAAATGGAAGCCTCTTCTCCAAGATGTTAAAAATTAAACTTCCCCTCTAACCATGGATATTCTGCTTCGTCATATACTATGCAAGTAGAAACATAAGAAGTAACACATGTTGAATAAGAATAGTAAGATCTAAGGGATTCTCCTCTATCATTTGAATAGGGTATCTTTACCACTGTGGATGAACTCAGAGAAACAAATCTGGGTACAAAATATCCACACTCCACTTTAATTAGTGCAGCCATGACTTTTGCAGAGAAATAAATGTATACTTCATTTCTAAAGAAAAATCGAGGTATATTTGGTTAGAATTATACAGAAATTATACCTCTTGATCCTGATGTTTCCACTCATCATTTGGGTTTTCCAGAAGAATATCAAGGATTCAAGAAAGCAGCAAGAAGAACACATCCAACTTATTCCTCCAAATTTTAAGAATAAGTTGATAAGATTATCAAGGGTAACTTCATTAGAGAAGTTCAATATCCCAAATAGATGGATTAAACTATCCATATAAGAAATAATAATGGACAAATTAGACTTTTCATTGACTTCAGAGATCTTAACAGGCATTGTCCTAAAGATGGTTTTCCAGTCTCGATTACAGAACTTCTAATTGATGCAACGACTGGATATGAAGCACTTTACTTCATGTATGGATATTCTGGGTATAATTAAATCTTAATGGGTCTAGAGGATGATGAATCTATAGACTTCAGAGCTCTTCACGGTTTGTTTTGCTATCGGGTAATGCCCTTTGTCTAGAATAAATCAGGTGCAACGTATCAACGTGCCATGCACCATATCTTCAAACCCTTTTAAGGGAATTTTTTTGAATGTTGTGTGGATGATTTTTTGGTTAAATTCAGACAACATTTTGATCACTTGGATGATCTAGAAATCATATTCAACAAACTTTGACAACACAATTCAAAGATGAACCCCTTGAAATGTGATTTCGGGGTAACCTCAGGAAAATATCTCAGCTTTTGTGTACACCGTTGTGGTGTAGAAGTTGATCCTAATATGAAAAAATAAATCCTTGACATGTAACCTACTAGAATTTTGAAGTAATAAAGAGTACTTCAAGGAAACATGGACTATATTCGGCATTTCATTTCAAATTTGGCAGGCATGATTTTACCATTAACCGGATTAATGAAGAAGGGAGTCACCTAACAGTGGACTGAAGATTGTCAAGAAGCATTAGATATCCTCAAGAAATATATCTTGAGTCCATAGGTATTAATGCCACCTATTGAAGGAAGACCACTTATTCTCTATGCGACATCTTTAGAGTGATCATTGCATTCTTTCATTTCCCAAAGAATGATGCTGGGAATGAAAACGACCTTTACTATCTCAGTCAGACTATGCTAGAGGCAAAAACTAGATATTCAAGTACTGAAAAGTGATACCTAGCATTAATCTTTGCAGTTCCGAAATTACGAAACTACCTTAAACATCATGAGGTCCAATTGGCATCTCGTAATAACCTGCTCAAATTTATCCTTAGTCTTCCAATTCTTATGGGATGTCTGGCATGGTGGGCAGATATTTTTCAGCAGTTTGATATCCAGTATTTGTCTCAAAGGCAATAAAGGGCTAATATCTGGATGATTTCTTTGCTGAACACCCATATGTAGAAGATACATCTTTAAATATTGAACTTCTTGATGAGGAATTATTCTCTATTAAAAATAATCTTCAAACATGGGAAATGTACATTGATGGTGCCTCCAGAAGTCCTACAGGGAAGAAAATGGAAGACCTTAAATTCGAAAAAGATGGGTTAGGAATCGTGCTTATTTCCACAGAAAAGGTAGTGATACCATATTCCTTCTTATTGTTGGATGTTGGTACAAACAATGAAGCAGAATACCAAGATCTCATCGTAGGCTTGGAATTGGAAGTTCAGGAATAAGTGAATCACTTGAAGGTAAAAGGTGATTCATATTTGGTAATCAAACAAATCAATGGGGATTATTCCATAAAAAAGGAAGAGTTAATACCTTTGTGTGATTACTTTAGAGATTTAATGAAGGAATTTCCCACGGAACTGACATTTTATTATGTCCCATGATCACAAAATTCCCAAGATGATGCACTGGCTAATATAGCCACAGCCCTGACAGATCCAAATCAAGACGAAAAAATCATCATTATTTCCCACCATAGTGTAGTTTCACCTTTTGTTCAAATTAGAACATAGGAAATCAAGGAAATCAGTCCCATTTCTGAACCTTATGGTCATAGTACAATATGGATGACAAAAATTAAGTAATACCTTCAAAATGGAACACTCCCACCTGATAGATCTAGGAAAGAACATGTCCGGCGACATGTGGTCAATTTTACTCTTTATGATAGCCCAGATCACCAAAAAATACTCTACAATCGAGGTTTTGATGGAATTTTATTCAGATGTATTGATGGTGAAGAGACAATGGCTATCATGAATGAAGTGCATGCAAGAGTTTGTGGTTCCCACCAGTCCAGACATAGACATTCTGGTCAAATCTGAAGGCTTGGATACTTCTGGACTTCAATGGTTCAAGTTTGTGTTGATTTCACTAAAAAGTGTCATTTTGGACAAATATGTTCCAACTTCATTCATCAACCCCTGGATTTTCTTCAAATATCTAAATACTCTTGGCCATTTGCTACATGGGGAATGGATGTAGTGGGTCCATATCCTTCAGCTACTGCTAAACAGTTTAAGTATATTCTTACTACTACTTACTTCTTTTCCAAATGGGAAGAGGCATTACCTCTCAATGAATTCGGTGCGAAAAGAATTGTTAGCTTTGTCATGTCTAACATCATTACCAGATTTGGTGTTCCTCATACCATATTGATGGATAATGGCAGCAAATTTTGTTCATCCGAGCTAAGAAAATTGTTTCAAGAATAAAATATCTTATCCAACCCTTCATCTCAGTATCATGCAGTGGCCAATGGTCAGGGGGAGGATTTCAATAAGACTCTTTCAAAAATACTTCAAAATATGGTGAATAAAGATAAGAAGTCATGGCCTGATAAACTTTTTCATGCTCTATGGGATAATCAGACTTCCACCCACACTGCTACACAATCAACTCCATATTCATTAGAATATGGAATAGAAGCAATATTGCCTATTGAAGTCCAATTACCCTCGATTAGAGTCTCCATTTTTTATTAGTTATCTATATATGAAAAATCTCAAAATCAATTGGATGAATAGGAATGACTAGATGAAAAAATATTGTTCACACCGCACTATTTAGAAGTCTATTAGAATCGAATAGCACAATCTTTCAATAAAATAGTTTGTCTTCCTTCATTCATTCAAGGAGAATTGGTAATGGTCCTCATAACCCCAATGATACTGGGAAAATCCTATATAGGTTGAGCCAAAGTGGAAAGAACCCTACTCAATACATAAGGTGTACTCCAATAGATCTTATTATTTAATCTAAATGGATGGATAACTCATTACAACTCCAACCAATGCAATATTCTTGATGAAGTATTTTGTGTAACAGAAATACACCCATTAGTCCTCAGTACAATACTTTAAACTGCATGGTCCCTTTGTTCCTCAGTGTAAGACTTTAAACTACATGGTTGCTTTTTTCCTTGCTGTAGGACATTAAACTGCATAACTCCCTCTATCATCCAAAATGACGTGAAACTATGTACCCACTTTTCTTCCAACATGACATTAAATTGTGCATCGTCTGCGCTGTAAGAAATTAAACTTCCAAACACCCCATATCTATGATACATGACATTAAACTGTGATCACTGCATGCTCAATTGTCTTTTAAACTGCGTTTCCATGTGTGCCTCAGGTAGCTAATCATGCATAAGCCCCACACCATCCTTCGCGGTCGCATCATTCATGACATGATCCTCAGGTCCGTTGCTTCTTCTTGTTTCTCACCCTGATCATGACTCATGTGAGCCTAGAATATGCTTCAACCATGTCATTTTATCTGGGCCACTAATCACGCATAAGTCCCAACATCATCTTCGGGTTTCTGTCCTCAAGTACACCCCAGTCGTCAAATCCCTCCCAATCGAACTACGCAGACTTTGATCCTTGCCTTCTAGGCTGGGTATGTAAGCAACCTATTGAGGTTCAAGCCCAAAACCACTTTCTTCACATTGATTCACCTTCATCCCATATGATGTTGATCCGTGAAGCCCCCATCAATCGTCTTATTCATATCAGTTCACTTTCAACCTACATGAAGTTAAACTGCGTATGCCCTATCGTCTTAGCTATATGACATTAAACGATACAATCCCCCATTATCCTTGATGCAAGACATTAAAATGAATAGCACTGGTCTATTCATATGAACATAATATATTTTTCACCTTTTTTCCTGTATGACAATAAACTACAACAATCCCTAATATCCTCACTCGAGTGGAATCATTATTGACATGGACTCCTACCATATTGTAATTCAAGAACTACTTGTGTCTTGATTCTCATCCTTATGAGATATGTAGTGACACCCAAGTCATTAATCTTGGGTCTAACCATAGTTACAATAAAGTCTTCTTTAACTCTCATATGTACGAACCAAATCTGTACAAAAGGAATTTCAAGCACAATGTACAACTTGATTCCCATCCTCATGGGATACATAGGAATGCTCAAGCATTCCTCGAGTCAATCCCCAAACCTTTAGGCCTAACCCCAAACTCCACTTTCATTCCCTTGACTGAAAAGTCCCCCCAAGAGCACATGGTGTGATATGGAACACCCTGGTCTTTATTCTCATCATATTTATAACAAATGCACAATGTGTCTCCCTCACTATGGTCCGAGCTCTATGACCCTAAACTAAGATCTTCCATGCTTTTGTCAGGCATGACATTAAACTATTCTTCAAGAAATAAGTGTGGCCGGATTCTCATCCTAATGAGATATATAGTGACATCTAGAGTCTCAATTCATGATCCAGCCGCAACATTATACATATAATATTAATGATCTCCATAACCCTTTTTCTTGACTTCTGGTCGCAAAATGTCTAATATCATAGATTTATTTTTCCTGACTATGCAGCATGTTCCCTTGGGTAGCCTTGCATAAGTTGTCTACATAACGGACCTGTCAGCCAAAAGATTCTAATATTTGACTATGCAGCATATTCTCTAGTTGGACCTGCATAATTCAGCACCCATAATGGGTTAGTCAAGTAGTGGTAACTTCATTCTTAGAGAAGACTTCCTCTAATGTCTTTTAGCTCTTTTCCCATGTCATTCCTCAGATTCAAAATTTCTCAAGTCACAGTATACAATTTTCCCCTACACACTTTAACATGGTCATATGTCTCCAAACATATTATCAAGAATTGAGTCAATATCATTCATTCTATCAAAGATATTAGACCTTAAATATTATCCTTTTTATAGTCCAACATGCATGACATTAAACTGCCAATAAAAAAAGACATGGTACTCATTAAATTGGGAACCTATAAATGGTACTCTAAACAGAATTTGAGTACCAACTCGCTAGACATACATTTTTTATGATTTAAGCTATAAAGAGCAATTATCATGATTGAAGATGAGCTATTTTTTATTGATGAACAAGATTAGAAGAACATCCATAGACTAAAGTCTATTCTCTTTTCTTTCAGAAAATTACAGAAGACTTTCAACATGATTTCGCATCTATTTAACAACATCTTGAGCATCATCATCAGGCACATGTAGTTCATCCACTCGACCAACTTCACACTTTTTAGCTTGATGGAGTGCTTTCTTGGCATCTTCAATGGCTTTACTACGATCCTCTTGAACTCATTCCAATGAATTTTTATGCTAGTAAAGTTACCCAGAAATGGCATCTAGCTGTTGTTGAAGGTTCATCTCCTAGGAAACTTTTTTCGTGATCTTATGCTTTAGCTCCTTCAGCTTTGCAGCATGATTAGCCTCATCTCTGGACAACGCAACCTCAAATTCGCTGATATTGGTCAGCAGCCTCACTCTGATCAGATCTTTATGGCACTTTTGTGCCTGCTCCCTCCTTAAGATGACTTGTTTCATCACGGTATGGATCTCTTGATATCCAAAACTGCCAAGTCCTAGCATGACGAACAAGGATGATAGTCGCGGTATCTTCAAAGACAGTTCTTCAATAGGCACTTCATATATGATCTTCCATATTTTCTACCATGCCTTGCAACGTGATAATTGAAGCAACTTTTTCATCTCCGGGTCTGATTCAACATCGCTACCAAAAGGAGAAATATATTCTGTTATTAACGCACTTAAAGAAGTGCTCTATTCTGCTCCTTCCCCCTGGCCTCTTTGTACTTCAATTTCTACTCTCGTTGGGGCTGAGGCTGAGGATTCACCTCCATATCTAGCTAATGAAGTTGACAGACTTGTATAGTCAACTGATAGATTTGGTTAGTTTCAAAGGATAAGAAAAAGTTGATTAGCTGTCTTGCAAATTAAGTACAACCACAAATATTATCAACCTTTACACAACGTTAGAACAATAGAATGAGAAGGATCCTCCCCATATTTCCTAGATTAAACAGTATTTTCAAGACGGTTTTCAGGAAGCTCTGATGGGTTAAGCTCCACTTCAGCTAGCGTCTATGCAATGATAGGGTTGTGTCTACCCCCTTTAGGCATCAGCAGATCAGTAGCTTCCTCAGATGGAACTGCACATTTCAACCAATCATGGTTAGAGATGTAATAAGAAAAATTAACTGGATGAAGGATAACACTCAGGTCCAAAATATTATAAATCACATGGTAATTTAACACGATCTATAATTTCTTCAAAAGACGTGCCACATTTCAACATTTCATCCAGTGATATCCTAGATTCCCGGTTAGTCTCACCAGTGGGAGAATTTGACATGTCTTCCTAGTGATCCTACTACTGCGACCTTTGACCCTGGATAGATTCCTCATAGAAAATTGTAGAGTCAGTTGTAGTGGTCTCCAAATGTTCTGGTGGAGGTGTTAAACCTAAAGCATTACATAATGGAAGTCATTTGATGTTATCATTCATCGTTCTATGTAGTATTTTTAATTTACTAGAAGAAGGATATTCTCTCATTTCAGTAGTAATGGGAGTATTACTAGGAACATACACTTCCTATTCTTCTCTATCCTTTCTTCAGGAGCAGCCATGTAACCATGAATTTGAAAAATGTTCACCAGCACCCTCTGTCATCCTCATAAGAGGGTCAGTCCTCTACCTCAAAGGGGAAATCAAAGAAGCCCCTACAATCACAAGAAGTATGAGCAACCTTTTCATGAGTTAGGATTCATGAAAATATAAACGACTTACCACTTTTGATAAAGCATTTGGATGTGGTATTCTTTGTTCAATGCGTTTACTTCTTGGACTTTTTGGGTAGATTGGCATCATCGTCTATGAAAACAAGTATCAGAGACAATAACGCCCTTTCCAACTCTTCATCCATGGCTTGTTGGCCTGGAGATTCCTTACTTGGCTTACGAGGAGATTCAGTGGCTCCAAGAGTAGGGCCACTAGGGCTATACCACGGCGAAGGGAATTTAGTGGTTCTTTTCTTTATAAGCTGCAAGATGAAGAAATTAATTTCCTTGAGTAGAAAAGCATTGACTGAAGTCAAGTTGCAAAGAAAATAAGGAAAGAAACTTACATCTTCAGGAGCCATGTAATCTTGCCACTCCTCATCTAATAAAGCTCAAATCCCCTCCATGGTGCCATGATCCATCATTTAATTCACCCGCCTGGTGATAGGAATGGAATCATTAGTGACATGTATGAGCATTTCCAACTCTCTGATGCAAGACCACATTTCATTAGGGTTATCCTTGAAACGGGTGTTAGTATAAGCCCAGAGATTACCCACTCCAGGGATATGCAACCCTTCACATATTCCCATCCAGGTGGTTTCAGCATCACAATATAAACTCCACCATGTCTGGAAATCCTCTGGTCGTAAATATTTAGAATGTGCACCAGAAGGCCGTGAGGAGGGTCTAGAAATCTGGGAATTCAACTTCTTCTAAGCTCCTGCAGTCACAGATAAAAGATAAGAAAATGAAACTTATTTTTCTATAAAATAATGGCAACTAAGTTGCCTCAATGATATAACTCACCATGAGTCGATGAAGTAGGTATATTGACTATGGAAGGAAGGTTATATCTGGCACGAGGCCGCTTTGATGCATTTCGCGCCTCATAATCCACATCCTGGGAATCCGGTGAATCAGCCCCGAGTGAGGAACCTGGTAAATCAACTCATAGTGAGGAAGAGTCACCTTCCAGATGGAGGGTTTCTTTCCCAACGGTTCTCTTCTTTGTCCCCACCTGAGGGACAAGAAGATTCAATACCCCTGCCGGGTATGATGCTACCCAGTTCTCGACATACCATGTAGTCAATTGACTCACTGCTTCAGCAAGTGGTAGATCAAATACGGCCCCATTCTTCTCCATAAGTTTAATCAACCATAGTTGTCGGGATACCATTGGATGCTACTCTGACTTGACGTGCACGGGATGTGATACAACAATCTACTACAGACATTTTAATTGGCGTGAAAATCTATATGGATCATAGGCCTCACATATATTCTCTCTATCAATTCAGGTATCCAATTCACCATCTCTGTAAGCTAGTATATATGACCTCAATTCTAGGATAGTTGTTCCATCGTCAACAAACTGCCCAGTTGGCAGGTTTCTATAAGGAAAGAAAGAAAATTCCTTGAACATGCTCAGCCTCTCCTTTAGATCATAGGAATAGAGGGACAATGGAGAAATTCTTGAAAATTCTTGCACCGATGCCTGAAAAGAACTTCCCGATACCTGTAATTCTATCTGTACAGCGTATGTCCTGATGTGAGTGGTGATATAACCCTACAAAACATGGAATGGTCCCACTATTCTCAAAGGATACTTACCCATATAGACATGGAGTATGATCCTATGAATCTTCACCAAAACCAGGGTGGCCAACCCAACCATTTCTCTCTCAGCCAACTTGGCTGCAACAACGACAGTCCCTGGCCTGACGCCTCTCTTCAAATCCATAACTGGAAGAAGATAAACAATGAGACACAAGGCTAAGAAGCCCTCCAAATGGGTCTTCTATAGGATTCTTTGATCCACCTCATACCCCCACTTTTCAAACTCTCCTTCTTAAAGAGTTGGCCAGAATGTGCCAAGACCACCCCTATTCTCTACTCTAGGGAAACTGGTAGTAAGAGTACAGGTGGCCCCCATCTCCTTCTTCTTTATGAGAAACATATCCATACACTCCTCTAGATTAATTTCCTTTATAGAATGTGTTTTGGTGGTCTTTGAATTCTTAATCTTGAAATAGATCTTCATCAACTCCCAAGATAGAGTCAGTGTTTTCTCAGAATCATTCCATGTCGCCTTTGGAGGGATGGAATCATCATACATGTCTCCCAGAATTGGATCCCTCTAGATATTTTAGACATACCAAAATCTAATGGCTACTTCTCCATGAGTTAGATGGAAATAATTGGTTTCTGGGCTCCAGTTGCTGATTATCTCCAGCCAAAAATCATCATTCTAGTAGACATATGTCTGCCCAGCCCAGACAGCTTCATATATTGCAGCTCCTTTTAGATCCATGTCAAACTCTGCACAGGTTTGTCACACCCAATATACCCACATCCAAGTCGGCTTCACACCTCATCCAGGATGGAAATCGAAACTCTTTTTCCATCCCTTAGATTGGTCCATCTGAGAATTTCAGAAAATAGAAGGATAACAATGCGGCTGCAGCTCAGGCTTGTGAGGCTTCAGATCTGGAGTACATGGTCTAGGATGCAATATGTATGCATTCTCCACTGTTCCAGCATTGTAAAATGATCCTGCATCTGAGAAATCTGTCGAAGAGAAATTGGTGTAAGTCTGAAACCAGGAATGAGTGATATAATTCTTTACCTTTGGAACATTGACACCTTGCAGATGACCATTGCCATACAAAGGCATGTAGATTCTCATTAGGAAATTGGCATGATATTTCATCAAGTACTTATCCAAATCCGAGAGAGTGATGTCACAGATATCATAATAGTCATGACTGACAATGTTCATAATATCATCTATTCTCTTTCTGGCCAACTTGTCATCCAATCCAATTCTTTTGGGAGCCATTGAATCTGTACAAAGATCAAAAAGTTATTTTTTAAGTAAAGTCTATTTTTATGAAATATTTTGAAGAAAACAAAAAAATGGATAATGTATTAAGGCGCACATGTTTTTTTGTGAAAGTGTTGCCACACAAGTAATGTCGCGCTAATGGTGGTGTCCAAGTCAAAATCTTTACTGGAGAGGTATGACACAAAAAAGAGCGATCGACTGAGGAAAGAAAAACACTTGCACAATGAGACCACAAAAGCTTTGAAGGCAGGATGGTTTGCGCGATGTGACGCCCATATATATAGGCGATACCTAAATCCTGTGCACCACTGAACCCTGGATTTACTTTTTCCTCAGTGTCAAATCCTCTTTCTTTTTTCAGATCCAACTATGAGGGGGGGATTTTATTGACACTCCTTTCTGTCATAGAGTCCAACAAATGGAAAAGGAGAATATAGTAAGCCACTGAGAGCCATCCTTTGAAGAACATCAAAAATTGACAAACACATGGACAAGGAACCCATTTAGAAGGAGCCACGCAAGTTTCCTGCTCGCAGTGCAAGTGACTTGCACGCCACATATGGGTCGCGCAAGTCACTTGCACGCCCAATTATATTTTTCTCCCAAGGTGCCCGGTGGCCTATAAATTGCCCCTGTGGGCCCCCCATTTTAAGGGAAAATTTTCCAAAACTCATATTCAAGCTTCGGTCGCCCATGTCTTTGTTTGACATCTTATGAACACTTCTAAGGTAATTATTTACCTAGAAGGGAATCTCTAAAGAGGAAGAATAAGGACTAAGTGTTAGAACTCCTCAATACTTGTGCACCAAAGTGTCCAACCCTAAAGGGAAATGAAGACACTTGTGCGCCACATTGCCCTCTCAAGGGAACATGTGCGCTATCCTTCTAGAAGCCTCTTGTGACGATACTAAGGGCTTGAGTTCAAAGTCGCCCACATATTACCCTATTGATTCTTCATCGCCCAAGGTGACTCATGTCGCGCAAGTCAACTTGTGCGACCAAGACTTGCACGCTAGAACGATACTTTCACGCCTCCTTCATAGTCACCTCATTTCCTCAAATCCACCTCTCCTCTTCAAGACATAGACTTCAAAAACCTCTTAAAATCCATTTATGGCATGGCTCCTTTGTTGGCTACCTTATCTGAATGGAATTATGTGAGAACCTCTCCCAAAACCTCATGACATACATTCTTTATGTCACCACAGTTAGGATTTTTCTATATAACCTCATCCTTTTGAGATTTATAGATCTTTCGATTTGGTCCTCCTTCATAGGGGTAAGCCCAAAGTCTCAAGTACCCTTATCTTGGGCCTCCTTCTCATGAGTAAGCCCCAAGTCTCAAGTCCCCTTAACCTGGGCCTCCTTCTCAGAAGTAAGCCCCAGTCATAATTTCCATTAACATTGGGCTTTTTTCTCAGGAGTAATCCCCAGGTTATAAGTTCCCTTTAACTAGGCCTCCTTCTCAAGAGTAAGCCCCAGTCATAGTTTCATTAAAAATTGGGACTCGTTCTTAGGAGTAATCCCCAAGTTACAAGCCCCCTTAACTTGGGCCTCCTTCTCAGGAGTAATCCCCAATCAATGTTTCTTTAAACAATGGGCATCCTCTTCAAGAGTAATCCCCCAATATTAATTTCTTTTGATTTGGGCCTCCTTCTCATGAATAAACCCTAATCCAAAGTCTCTTTTAATTTGGGTCTCCTTCTTAGGAGTAAGCCACAAGTTAAAACTCAAAATCTCTATAAAGTACAAATGCCTTTATGGAACCTGTTCCTATGCTTCTTTCCTGACATAAGTCCTGGTCATCATCTACTTGGGAAGTCATACATCGGAAAGCCCCACATCATTTATCATGAATGCATCTTTCGTGGAACCATCATCATGTTTACTGATATCTCTTGTTTCTCACACCACGCATGACTCATGTGGGATTAGAGTGTAAAAGTAATCACGACATTTATTTTTGGACCATTAACCATGCATAAACCCCATATTTCTTTACCTGAACTACGTGGACTTTGATCTCTGCCATAAAAGTATAGTACATAGGAATACATTATACGGTTCAAGCCCATCTTTAATCAATTATTTTTCGTCCCATTGGACATTAAACTACATCCTTCTTATCAAACTACATGGGTTCTGATTCCTTTTTTAACAAGGATAGGTAGGTATCCCATCTGCGGGGACGATCCCAACTCTGAAATAATCTCTGTCTTTCTGAATGATAAAAAATTTCAAGTGCCCCACTGAGTGGATTTAAAACAAGTATGGTTATCATAATTACAAAGTGATTTTTGTATAATTTATTGAAGGATACCATTGACTAAGAATCTCTAATACATACAGATGATTATCCATTGATGAAGAACCTCAAATACATATAATAGATTATCTAAATCCCATACATATCAATCATTGATTGATAAATCTAAATTAAAACACATTTTAATAATTGGTGAATTAATAAGGATTCGTGAACCCAACTTAAATATATAAGAGAGTCCTGGAGTAGACAATAATTCCCCCCAGAAAGATGTGATGAGTCTGACCTCCCATCATCTTGACCAAAAACAATTCTTAAGTATAACGACCCATACTTTACATACATTGTTAATACTTCAAAATTGAATCACACTTATTACAACATATGACAAAACCATAAAGGACCGTATAGGTATAGTGTCTTTAGAAACTGGGAAACATAAACAACTGGTTCATAAATCTTCTACAGTGTCTCAAATTTATTTCATCATATCTAAGATCCCTTTGAGCATATTCTACTTAATATACATCTTCCTGAACTGGGGAAAAGAAAACATAAAAGGGTGAGCTCAAATGCTCAGCAAGGGCAAATAAAGGAAATAAAAATCATATCATATCTTTTTTAAAATCATAACCTGCAAAAGAGATCATAATATCTTAACATGGAATAAATCATAGAAGTGAAAATGAGATCCCCATAATCATAACATGAAACATGAAACTTTTTTTCATGCACACATAATCATGGAAAATCATTTTTTGTTAGTCATGACTCATTTCCAAGGCTATCTTAGTGGACAAAGTCCCTTTCTGAACCGAGTTCACTCCTCGTTTCAGTCCTGTATCAATGAACTAAAATAACCTTCAGTTCCAACCATGTCTATATCATGAGATATAAATCTTTACCCAATGCATTGGAGGTAGATATAGGTCCCACCCATCTTATAATGAATCCTTTCTTATGTGTGCCACATAATCATAAACCATACATCACAGCGTAACCCATGTAATAAAAATTGGATTCTTAAACAACATGACATCATAAAACAATACATATAAGATAAAGGAATTCATAAGAATATTTCCATCACAACATAATCAAATCCATGTAGTAATAGGGTTAAAAATAGAACCCTTTTATTATCTTAGAAGGAAAATAATTTTGATAAAATACTTGAATTCCATTCTTGAGGAAAATATCCTTTCTACTTGAAAAACACTTTTCCTTTCTTAACATGTCATACAATTTTAAACTAAATATAGTTGATTAAAAATAAACTTGAATACTTGTAAAGGAAGCTTCTTGGAAATAATTTTTTAAGAATCCATTCATGCTGTATAAGTTAAAAAAAATATTCTTCGTACTTTTGTCGGAAAATTCAAAAAGTACCTCGTACGAAAAAACGACAAAAGATTCCATTCATATTCTTTACTAAAAACTCACCGAAGGGTAAAATTGGATTTAAACTATTGTAAGTGGATGGAAACAATATTACATATTAAGGGAACATGGATGTGGATGATAAAATACACCCCAATAAATACTTACGAATAAACAATCTCCGATAAAAATCAGATTGTGATATTTCACTTACCTTAGGTCCGATTTGCTTTGTACGTGTCTGAAGCTCCTGTATAATGGTTTAAATAATGTTATTGACTTATTCCTGAATCATACATATTGATATGATATCATATATGGTCATATTCTTAGCTTCTTGTTAGTAATATTTCATTATTACTTGTTACTCGGGTCTTTATTGCCTTTTGTTCTTATGCGTGTTTTTCCGAATAAATTCTTATTATTATTTTAAGGTTATAGATACCTTGTATCCATAATGGTATTAGTGTAACATATATCATATTTATTCATTCAATTCATTTATATAATTACTATGTAATGATGATCATGTAGAACGAGTCGCATCACATCATGGAGACGGTATTCCGTAAGTACGCACGAGTGATGATATCGTTCTTATGATCGTGGAATTGTATTGGAGTATATATATATTATTTCAGTATCAATAATAATTTATAATAATCATAAATAGTTACTAATTACACCATTATACCCATCCTTGTATGGTGATGGTGGAAAATAGATTACATCACGGCGTGGAGACGGTATTCCGTACGTACGCATGCGCGGTGATTTCATTTTTCTGTAGGATGGATAGAAGGTGAATTTGGGTTGTTTCATATTTATAATAACATATCAGTATGTATGCAATACTTATGTTATTACTTTATCATGAAACAACTAATTAAGAATAAGTTGATGAAGAATGAAATTGAAAAGATCAGTAATGGATATTACCTCTTCTTTGGAACACTTCTTTGAATCCTCCACTTAGGGAACTAAGATTGGTCTTTGAAGAAGACCAGGAGCTCTAGGATTATTCTAGGGAAGTGGAGAGGAGAAAATGGCAGGGGTTGGCCGAGATTGAGTGCTCAAATTGGTGTGAGGAGGAGGGGGAGGAGGTGCCCTTTTATAAGGGAGCAGAGGGGCACCTTTGGAATATCTCAAAATATTATTTTATATTAAAGTCAAAATCGGATTATAATGGTTCCAAAGGGTTTTATTTCGAAGCTAAAGAGGGGATGGGTCGAAATACTATCAAAAAATAGGATTTATACAAGTTTAGGGTATTATTTTAACCTTATCAATTAGATTTAACTCTAAGTTAAATAATTTAACTTTTACCGTGTCTTTTTGTTTTCCTACACTATATGGTTAATACACATACCATAACATGACAAACGAACCCCAAATTGTTTATTATTAATATATATATCTTTATCTAAGTCATTTGGCCGAACCTTAGATTTTTAGGAATAAAATAACAATTAATAATATAATATTTGATTTAAAAACTATTTTGTGTCAATTTTGACAATATTTGATATATGATTTTTGTGAAAGTCATAACAGAATTATATGTTCGAAACAAGTTGATTAAATCAACAATAATATATCATAATAACCTAGAAAATTAGTAGAATTCATAAAAAGTCTCAAATTAAATTTATTTTTGTGTTTATAACATCAATTATGTCAATATTTTATTAATAAGATAATTACTGCATCATCATTGTGTCAAAAATAAATTAAATTATTTAATGTCTAAAAATTATAAATAAAATACCATTATGTAGGAAATCTTTTTACCTTTCTAATTAATATTTATAGTCGAATTTATCTTATCTATAACCCCATATTAAAAATGATTTACGTATTAAACTTTGATTTTAACTATTTTAACCCTTCTTTAAATAAATTAATAATAAATGTCCTAATCTAACCCAAGTCGGCCTAAATGGTCATATTTTATTAATAAGGTTGTTTTTGGTCGAATTACACTTATCCAATAGAATTAGGACATGAGTTAGGGTAATAGTAATATTATTTTTACCCTTAGTTACCCTATTTACTATTAACCGCGGTAAAAAAAGTAAAAAGTTACTATTGAAAAAAAATTATTTTTATCTCATTGAACCACATTTTACTTACTGATATCAACCGTGTCTGTCAGATTTTTGAAATTCCATTCACAGAAGCGGTAAAATTTAGTTTTATGCAAAATTCAATTTTTAACCTACCACTTAGTGGTTTCACTATTCATCAAAAATTGAACGTTTTCAGAAAAATAGCAAAATTTCACCCTAGGCTAATTTCGGTATTCCGAATACAAAAATGAAGTCCATTTTGAAATATAAAATTTATAAAATTTCAAAAAGTGGTTATTACTATTCATAACGGCTAGTTTTAATAATATTTTAATAGCATATCGTTGTTTAATGAAACTTGGTATTGCGTACGACGCAAGCTATCGAGGAAGGTCGCGATTGCGTGTAAAGTAAGCCAAGCTAGTATGTAGTGAAAGATTCCTTTGATGATATATAAAAACAAAATATTACTCATAAAAATCTCGTGTGTTACATTCTACCCCCCTTAAAAAGAATTTCGCCCTCGAAATTCGTCACTTTGTAACAAACAGATGAGGATACTTCTCCCTCATCATGTCCTCAAGCTCCCATGTAGCTTCTTCAAGTTGGTGGTTCCTACATAAAACTTTCACCAATCGAGTGGTCTTGTTTCGTAGGACTTTTTCGCTACGATCCAGAATCTCTATCGGTTGTTCTTCATAAGAAAGATCTTGCTCCAGCGGTACAACTTCTGAGCTGAGTACATGTGAAGGATCGGGTATGTACTTTCTCAGGAGAGATACATGGAACACATCGTGAAATTGAGAGAGATTCGGTGGAAGCGCCAATCGGTAAGCTACCTTTCCAACACGATCCAGTATTTCTAAAGGACCGATATATCTAGGGCTCAACTTCTCTTTCTTTCCAAATCTCATAACCCTCTTCCAGGGAGATATTTGTATGAACACTTTATCACCCACTTCAAACTCTAGGTCTTTTCTTCGGTTGTCGGCATAACTTTTCTGTCGACTCTGAGCTGCTCTTATGTGTTGTTGAATAGATCTGACTTTTTTTGCCATTTCATCAACGAGATCAGGTCCTAATAGGTTTCTTTCCCCAACTTCATCCCAGCAAGTTGGAGTCCTGCATTTCTTTCCATAGAGAGCTTCATAAGGAGCCATCTGAATTCTGGAGTGAAAGATATTATTATAAGAAAATTCCACCAATGGTAGGTGTTGATCCCAACCTCCTTTGAAATCCATAGAGAAAGCACTCAACATATCTTCAAGGGTTTGAATTGTTCTCTCAGACTGACCGTCTATCTGGGGATGATAAGCAGTGCTGAAACTCAACTCTGTATCCAGAGTATGCTGAAGACTTCGCCAGAACTTCGAGGTAAATCTCGGATCCCGATCAGATATAATAGAAAGTGGTACTCCATGCAATCTTACCACTTCCTTTACATATATCCTGGCAAGCTGATCAAGAGAGAAATCCTCTCTAATAGCAATGAAGTGTGCAGACTTTGTAAGACGATCAACTATGACCCAAATAGGATTATTTCCTTTTGATGTTTTAGGAAGTCCTGTGACAAAGTCCATAGTGATGTTTTCCCATTTCCATTCGGGAATGGGTAATGGTTGTAACATCCCCATAGACTTTTGTCTCTCAGCTTTAACTTGTTGACAAACCAAGCATCAAGAGACATATTCAGCAACATCTCTTTTCATGCCATCCCACCAGAAGTACTCTTTCAGGTCCCTATACATCTTCGTGCTCCCAGGATGAATAGAGAATGAAGAACTATGAGCCTCATCCAGCAGCGCCATCTTTAATTCGGGGATGGGAGGAACACAAACCCGATTCCTGAACTTTATTATCCCATCACAATCAAGGTTGAATTGAAGAACATTTCTCACCTTCTTTTGTAACTCTACATCTTCTTTCTGTGCCTCTTTAGTCTTTACATGTATAGATGGTTGAACATTCATTTGAGAAAGATAAGATTTTTCCCCTTCCATTATAATTCCAAGATCCATCCTTTGTAAATCCATAATTATTGGATCTTTTGTGATCCTCATCATGGCTAAACTAGCATGTTCTTGTCGACTTAATGCATCTTCCACCTTGTTTGCTTTCCCAGGGTGGTAATGGATTGAGCAGTCAAAATCCTTAATCAGCTCCAACCATCTTCTTTAAGGCATATTCAACTCCTTTTGTGTGAAAATATACTTTAAACTTTTATGATCAGTGTAAATATCACACCTTTCACCATAAAGGTAATGCCTCCAAATCTTTAATGCAATGATTACAACAGCTAACTCCAAATCATGTGTTGGGTAATTTTGCTCATGGATTTTCAACTGTCGTGAGGCATAAGCTTTCACCATATCATTTTTCATAAGAACACACCCCAATCCCTTCATGGATGAATCACTGTATATCACAAACCTTTCTCCACTACAAGGTAGTGTGAGCACAGGTGCACTGGATAACCTTCTTTTCAACTCCTTGACATTCTCTTCACATTCTTCCGTCCAGAAAAACATAACTCCTTTCCGGGTCAACATGGTGAGTGAATTAGATAATCTTGAAAAATCTTTTAGAAAACATCTATAATATCCAGCCAAACCAAGAAAACTTCGGATCTCAGTTACTGTTGTTGGTCTCGACCATCTTTCGATAACCTCTGTTTTTGCTGGATCCATAGATATCCCCTCTTTTGAGATTATGTGACCCAAAAATGCAACTTTTTGAAGCCAAAATTCACACTTGGTAAATTTGGCATAAAGCTTCTCCTTTCTCAGGGTCTTCAATATAATTCTCAAGTGATCTTCATGCTCTTCCTTTCTCTTTGAATAGACAAGAATATCTTCTATAAAGACAACCACAAATTGATCAAGATAGTCTCTAAAGACTCTATTCATTAGATCCATGAAGATAGCAGGGTCATTAGTAAGACCAAATGGCATCACTATAAATTCATAGTGTCCATATCTTGTACGGAAAGCCGTCTTTGGTATATCCTCCCTTTTGACCCTTAATTGATGATACCCTGAACAAAGATCAATATTGGAAAAGTATTGAGCTCCGCGTAGTTGGTCAAATAAGTCATCAATGCGTGGGAGAGGATATTTGTTCTTGATAGTGATCTTGTTAAGTTATCGATAATCAATGCAGAGTCTCATTGATCCATCTTTCTTCTTAACAAATAGAACAGGTGCTCCCCATGGTGACGCACTAGGGCATATGAATCCCTTATCAAGATTCTCTTGGAGTTGCTTCTTCAATTCCTGCAACTCAATAGGGGCCATTCTATAATGTGTCTTCGAAATAGGCAAAGCACCCGGTACGAGTTCTATTGAAAACACAACTTCACTATTTGGTGGAAGACTCGGTAATTCCTCCGAAAAGACATCATCAAACTCCCGTACGATGGGAATATTCTTAATCATGAGTTTCTCACCAACCATTTGAGATAAATAACCTTCATTTAGTGGAATCAAGACCCATAAGATGGAAGGAATTTCCACTGGAAGTTTATATTCATCCTTTCATCGATAGACGATCGTAGATTGATCTGGAATATGAAATGTGACTTCCCTTCTTTGGCAATTGATATGAGCTCCATGTAGAGAAAGCCAATCCATGCCAAGAATGACATCAAATTCCACTAAAGGAAGTATCACAATATTTGTAGGAAGCACTTTCCCACAAACTTCGATCAGAGAAGAATTATAATCTTTTGATGCGACTGTTGTGCCATTATGTGTTGTCATAGCTAACTCAACATCTAATTGTTGAGGTAATATGGTGATACCCTTAGAAAATTCATTAGAAATAAAAGAGTGGGTGGATCCAGAATCAAATAAAACATTTTATACTTTAGAGTGGATGATAAGTGTACCTTTCACCACTTCGTTATCGTACTCCATATCGCTGATTGAAATTGCATGTGAATTTCCTTTGTCTTTAGCCTTAATATTTTGTTGACGTTGACCATCATCATCAACCCTGGGATTTGGGCATTGATTGGCATAATGCCCCATCTCCTTGCACTTGAAACATTGAAGTGTAGTAGGTTCATTCTGCGTATCCCTTCCTTTGTTTGCATCATTAGACATCTTATTCCCATTATCGCGGCATTCAAATGCCTGATGACCTTCCTTTACACATTTGAAACATTTACTTGTCCCTTTAAGACAACTCCCTCCATGTTTCTTTCCACACTTTGAGCATAAGGAAAAGCTCATCTTCTTTTCAGTGTGCTCTTTAGATTTTCCTTTGAATTCCATCTTCCTCTTCTTATCAAACCCATGTGACTGATGGGTTACTCCAATATCCATCTCGACTTTGAGAGGACATTGAACGATTTTCTCGTAGCTATTGAAGTCCCTAATGGATAACGCCCTTCGAAGAATTGGTTTTAATCCACTAAAGAATCGATCAATCTTACTCTTAGGTTGGATAAAAATACCAGAGGCATACCTTGCAAGTCTTGTAAAATTTGCTTCATAGGTACCAACAGATTCATCATCCCTTTGCTTCAGTTCAAGAAACTCTTTCTCCAACTTTGTTCGGAGAATACGAGGGAAGTACTTATTGAAAAATAAGTTCTTGAACTCGTCCCATTCCATAGACTCAATTTCATCCCTTTGCCTCATATTCTTAATAAGATTCCACCATTGATCAGCATCTCCTTCCAAATGATACACTGCTAGGATGACTTTATCATGTTCAGAACATTGAAGAACTGAAAATATCTTTTCAGTAGTACTAATCCATTGTTCAGCAACTAATGGATCAGTAGACCCGCTGAAAGAATGTGGACGCTGCCTCATGAAGGATTCGACAGAATTTTGCTCCTTCCTTTTCTCGTTTGGAAGTCCTGCATGATTCATAGATTGAGAAAGTTGTGTGATCATGGCTACAAGATTTTTCATTCCAGCTCTCATATCGTTTGGTTGTTCAGGGGGACAATCATTGCACTGTCCATCGCATTCTGCATTAACACGGTTTCTTCGGGTTCCAGCCATTGACTAAAACCAAGAAGAATAGTGCGAGAAACACTAATTATAATAGGAAAACCACAAAATCAAGGATAAAATTTCACACTTAAGGTCTTATCCTAGGGTATTCATGTCCATTTCTAAAACACTAAGATTGTGTTCTATGCTTAGACTTATCCTTAGGGTTCTTACTAAGACTTTCACATCCTAGTTTCCAATGGTTGACTATACCTTTCCTTTGATACCAACTATAACGACCCATACTTTACATACATTGTCAATACTTCAAAATTGAAGCACACTTATTACAACATATGACAAAACCACAAAGGACCATATATGTATAGTGTCTTTAGAAACTGGGAAACATAAACAACTGGTTCATAAATCTTCTACAGTGTCTCCCATTTATTTCATCATATCTAGGGTCCCTTTTAGAATATTCTACTTAATATCCATATTCCTGACCTGGGGAAAAGAAAACATAAAAGGGTGAGCTCAAATGCTCATCAAGGGCAAATAAAGGAAATAAAAATCATATCATATCTTTTTGAAAATCATAACCTGCAAAAGAGATCATAATATCTTAACATGGAATAAATTATAAAAGTTAAAATGAGATCCCCATAATCATAACATGAAACTTGAAACTTTGTGGCATGAACACATAATCATGGAAAATCATTTCTTTTTAGTCATGACTCATTTCCAAGACTATCTTAGTGGACAAAGTCCCTTTCTGAACTGAGTTCACTCCTCGTTTCAGTCCTGTATCACTGAACCGAAATAACCTTCCGTTCCAGCCATGTCTATCTCATGAGATATAAATCTTTACCCAATGCATTGGAGGGAGATATAGGTCCCACCCATCTTATAATGAATCCTTTCTTATGTGTGCCACATAATCATAAACCATACATCACAACGTAACCCATGTAATAAAAATGGGATTCTTAAACAACATGACATCATAAAACAATACATATAAGATAAAGGAATTCATAAGAATATTTCCATCACAACATAATCAAATCCATGTAGTAATAGGGATAAAAACAGAACCCTTTTATTATCTTAGAAGGAAAATAATTTTGATAAAATACTTGAATTCCATTCTTGAGGAAAATTTCCTTTCTACTTGAAAAACACTTTTCCTTTCTTAACATGTCATACAATTTTAAACTAAAAGAAGTTGATTAAAAATAAACTTGAATACTTGTAAAGGAAGATTCTTGGAAATAATTTTTTAAGAATCCATTCATTCTGTATAAGTTAAAAAAAATATTCTTCGTACTTTTGTCGGAAAATTCAAAAAGTACCTCGTACGAAAAAACGACAAAAGATTCCATTCATATTCTTTACTAAAAACTCACCGAAGGGTAAAATTGGATTTAAACTATTGTAAGTGGATGGAAACAATATTACATATTGATGGAACATGGATGTGGATGATAAAATACACCCCAATAAATACTTACGAATAAACAATCTTAGATAAAAATGAGATTGTGATATTTCCCTTACCTTAGATCCGATTTGCTTTGTACGTGTCCGAAGCTCCTGTATAATGGTTTAAATAATGTTATTGACTTATTCCAGAATCATACATATTGATATGATATCATATATGGTCATATTATTAGCTTCTTGTTAGTAATATTTCATTGTTACTTGTTACTCGGGTCTTTATTGCCTTTTGTTCTTATGCGTGTTTTGCCGAATAAATTCTTATTATTATTTTAAGGTTATAGATACCTTATATCCAGAATGGTATTAGTGTAACATATATGATATTTATTCATTCAATTCATTTATATAATTACTATGAAATGATGATCATGTAGAACGAGTCGCATCACATCGTGGAGACGGTATTTCGTACGTATGCACGAGTGATGATATCATTCCTATGATCGTGGAATTGTATTGGAGTATATATATATTATTTCAGTATCAATATTAATTTATAATAATCATAAATAGTTACTCATTACACCATTATACCCATCCTTGTAAGGTGATGGTGGAAAATAGATTACACCACGACGTGGAGACGGTATTCCGTACGTACGCACGCGCGGTGATTTCATTTTTCCGTAGGATGGATAGAAGGTGAATTAGGGTTGTTTCATATTTATAATAACATATCAGTATGTAAGTAATACTAATGTTATTACTTTATCATGAAACAACTAGAGAAGAAGAAGTTGAAGAAGAAAGAAATTGAAAAGATCGGTAATGGATATTACCTCTTCTTTGGAACGCTTCTTTGAATCTTCCACTTAGGGAACTAAGATTGGTCTTTGAAGAAGACCAGGATCTCTAGGATTATTCTAGGGAAGTGGAGAGGAGAAAATGGCAGGGGTTTTCCGAGCATGAGTGCTCAAATTTGTGTGAGAAGGAGGGGGATGAGGTCCCCTTTTATAAGGGAGGAGAGGGTCACCTTAGGAATATCTCAAAATATTATTTTATATTAAAGTCAAAATCGGTTTATAATGGTTCAAAAGGGTTTTATTTCGAAGATAAAGTGGGGATGGGTCGAAATCCTATCAACCAATATGATTTAGACAAGTTTAGGGTTTAATTTTAACCTTATCAATTAGATTTAACTCTAAGTTAAATAATTTAACTTTTACCGTGTCTTTTTGTTTTCATACACTATATGGTTAATACACTTACCATAACATGCCAAACGAACCCAAATTGTTTATTATTAATATATATATTCTTATATAAGTCATTTGGCCGATCCTTAGATTTTTAGGAATAAAATAACAATTAATAATAAAATATTTGATTTAAAAACTATTTTGTGTCAATTTTGACACTATTTGATATATGATATTTGTGAAAGTCATAACAAAATTATATGTTCAAACAAAGTTGATTAAATCAACACTAATATATCATAGCAACCTATAAAATTAGTGGAATTCATAAAAAGTCTCAAATTACATTTATTTTGGTGTTTATAACATCAATTCTGTCAATATTTTATTAATAAGATTATTACTTCATCATCATTGTGTCATAAATAAATTAAATTATTTAATGTATAAAAATTATAAATAAAATACCATTATGTAGGAAATATTTTTAGATTTCTAATGAATATTTATAGTCTAATTTATCTTATGTATAACCCCATATTAAAAATGATTTACTTATTAAACTTTGATTTTAACTATTTTAACCCTTCTTTAAATAAATTAATAATAAATGTCCTAATCTAACCCAAGTAGACCTAAATGGTCATATTTAATTAATAAGGTTGTTTTTGGTCGAATTACACTTATCCAATAGAATTAAGACATGTTTTATGGTAATAGGAATATCATTTTTACCCTTAGTTACCCTATTTACTATTAACCGCAGTAAAAAAAGTAAAAAGTTACTATTCACCAAAAAAAAATTTATCTCATTGAACCACATTTTACTTACTGATATCAACCGTGTTTGTCGGATTTTTGAAATTCCATTCACAGAAGTGGTAAAATTAAGTTTTATGCAAAATTTAATTTTTAACCTACCACTTAGTGGTTTCACTATTCATCAAAAATTGAATGTTTTCAGAAAAATACCAAAATTTCACCCTAGGCTAATTTCGGTATTCCGAATCCAAAAATGAAGTCCATTTTGAAAGATAAAATTTATAAAATTTCAAAAGTGGTTATTACTATTCATAATGGCTAGTTTTAATAATATTTTAATAGCATATCGTTGTTTAGTGAAACTCGGTATTGCGTACGACGCAAGCTATCGAGGAAGGCCGTGATTGCGTGTAAAGTAAGCCAAGATAGTATGTAGTGAAAGATTCCTTTGATGGTATATAAAAACAAAATATTACTCATAAAAATCTCAGGTGTTACATTAAGCCTCATCAGTCCACAACTAATGAGAACCAACTTTTGTAAAGTAGGTCCAAATGGATACATAATCATTGGATGTTTCCGGTTCTACGAATAAACCCGTTAAATTATTGGGTGTTATGTATCAGGATAATGATACCTCTATCATCAAGATATTTCAAAAGAAATTTTAAAACTACATATAGAAGCCCATTTAATTTGGAAAAATGTTTTTGTCTCACGAAACCCATTGATGAAACATTGGGATATTTATGACAAGTCGAAACCCATGATTTCATGTAAAATGTAATCCTCACATATCAAAAAATAAATTTAATTAATGACCAATGTACCTTATCATTAAATATCTATATTGAGTAAAATATACCGATTTATCAATATTTCATCATTTAATCAATAACTGTCAAAGTAAAAAAAAAATTTATAAATGGAATATGGATTAGGAAACAATAATATCAATTATTCAATAATTTTTATACTTGAGATAATTTTAATTGACAATGTAATATTTTCCCTAGGAAGTGATGTTTTCAAACAAACGTTAACAATCAAAAAAGGAAGTGAGATTGTACAATATCCTTTACCACTTTGAAATTTTCATGTAAAATACACATTTATAAAATTAGTTAATGTGAAAAATGAAATTGCGTGATATTTGAATGAATAATAATATTACATTTCAAATTTTAAATATAAACACCACATAAATGTGAATTAGTGGATATTAATAAAGAAGTATCAATTAAATGAAAATTCAGTTGAAATCCATTAACATATACATAAATACCATTATAGTAGTATTGAACATGTTATTAACTTATAATATAACCATATTAATAATTTTAGTATCATATATTATCCTTTTAATAATATATTATTCCTACTTTTTAATAATATTTCATAATGTTTATCAGTCCAGTTATTAATGGTCATGTTTTCTCAAGCATGTTTCATCATGAATGACATGTTTAATGTTCATATTATATAGTTACACCATTAGAAAAATTATAATAATTACATAATTATCATATTTTAACACTAAGTTATAAAACTATATTATATTATAGTTCTATTAAACCTGGGGTTGGGTGTTCTGCTTGAAATCAAAGAGATTAATTTAATAGAAAGATATTTTGTTTCTTGATTAAGATCAATGCTCAAGTCTCATACAATGTCAAATACAATCAATTTAGTTTATAATTTTGGGGTGTTATATCCCCCCTCCATTAATAAATTTTTACCTCCCAATTTAAAATTGATCTTGCAGTCACGGGTTTGATAACTAAAAATTAATTTCTTGAAAAAAAATGTATATAGGGATAATAAATGTTATCTAAATAATTAATATAGATAAGTACATAGGTCATTTGGAATGAAAAACACTTTGTTTCAAAATAGGGTATGATACATGGGAAGTGAAAAAATGGAAATAGACGAGAAATTTAGCATCAAAATTCTGATGGAGAGAGATAAGAAAAATAGCCAAGTAAAAGTTAACGAAAAAAAGTCATAAACCAGAGGTGTAAAGAAGAAAATTGATATAAAAAATGATGATAATAAGATGAAAAAATTTTCTATATCATTTTCATAGTGTTGATGAATTCATTCTCTCTCTATTAATAAAAGGAAATATACATACTTTGTTTCATATGAACAATATCATCCTTTTTTGTTCTTCGATCAATTTCCACTTCATCTATGACTTTAATAAATGAATATAAAAAAATAAAATATTTATACATGAAGAACTAAAATTCAAATTTCATGGGTTTTAATATCCACAATGTGATATGTAACTCCTTCAATATCTAGTTTTTATTTTGAAAAAATTTTATAATAGGTTATCCCATTTGCATAAATCTTCATATTTTTATGTAATACATGAATCTATAAACCCCCATTCAAATTTCATCCTCAAACATTTAATAAATGATAGTCCTTATGAACCTTCCATAATAATAAGGTAAAAAAAATTATAAAGATGGTCACTTATCATTAATATCCTAATTTATTATAATTAGATATTATTCATCACATACCAAATATGTGGAGACCATAATTGTAAATTCTATTTTAAATAATTAATAAAACTAATTAAATTAAATCCATATCACAAATAATTATTCTTAATTATAACTTCATTAAAACATATTTTTTGTATCACTTAGATTACAAAATGATGTAAACATCATCAATTATAACATAAACAACTTTTTCAAAATAACATTAATCAGTTCAATGTTATTCAAAAAAATTACATTTATATTATCCATATGGATCCTTTATTCATACTAAAAACAATGTCTCAAATTATGAAAATCATTTAGGGTTATCCTTCACTCATTTATTTGTTTTATAAAATAAAATGTTTCCAATGAATCATTTTTCTTCAAAATCGGCACAGTTCAACAAACCCATAGAAATCCACAATGAAAAATTATTACAGTACAATTCTTATACATTTCATAATTATTATAATGAGAATAATATAAATAAAACCCTTCTTAAAAATATTTCATGGATCCAAATAAACATTAAAACAAATCCTTAAACATTGGGTGTAACAGTAGCCAAATATTTAAAATGATCTCATAGCTTCCTCTAAGGTATATTCCCTTGAATCTTGGAGAATAAATCTGTATAGTTACCCATATCTTTATAGTGGAATAATTACAGAATAAAAATTTCGTTCTTTATATTTCAATCTTGGTCATGATTTTCATTCCAAACTTTTAGGAAACTACCATTCCCATCATGAAATTTATAGGTTGTTTCTTTATACAATTATAACATGTGGGAAAATCCTTATTTTCCTTCTTAACATTATATGTTTTTTAATTTTCTTCATCTTATTATCTTTCTTCTATTATAATACATATGAAAGGGGAATTATTTCTCTAACATGATAACACATAAAACCATTTCATTTTATGATGAAAAAGTATCGAAGACCATATCCCATTGGATACATTTACTAATACAATTAATGAAATAGAAAATCATGCACTCTGTGTTATGTATGTAATCCATATAATACATAGGTATCATTCTAAAGGTATTTTCACTATCCAAAATAATTTCTTATTACTTTTTTAATAAATTATTGAACATTATCTTTATCTAATTTTGTTTCTCATGAAGGAATTTTTTTTGATGAATGTATCCTTAATCTTTTATCATTACTTGAGTTTTATTTACTCTTCTACCATAGTATTATGGATCATTAACCACCATTGTTTATTATCACATTTTTGGAAATATACTTCTTATGTAACATTTTCCTTTTCACCACATTTTAACTCCATAATGATCTTCTCTATAAAAAAAATCTATTTCTCATCTTCTATGTGATTAATAGTCCCACTAAATGATGGGAGATTAAATTTCATAATATTATGATAAATTAGAGATCTCTATTTTAAAAAGTTTAATCCAATAGATAAATTGTATTTATCATATACTGATTATACTACCCTAATATAGCCATAATTTCTATAGTTCCAATACTCACGATATTTTATTCCTCAAAAGAAAAATGTCAACATTCTTCGTATGAATTGATAAAATTATTCCTTATAGTTTACATGTATAAAAACTATAATATAATGTATTATATCATAAAATTATGATAATAAAACTTTAATTTATAATTATAAATATTATCAACCATGTAAGAAAAATTACAATTTATGCATTATTATTTTCAGAATTATAAACATGGTTTTTTTGGGAATATATTTATTTTTAAATCCTTAATAATGGTTTATATAGAAAATGTTAACTCCCCTATGGATATCACCTATGAGGTCCATTTTCGTGTTCCATTTGAGATCATGTTTATCCCAATACCCCATTTTTGTAGTTTTTACCCCTTGGTTCCTCACTTCCAAAACCACGTCAACATATAATATCTAGAAAGGGGTAAATTGATAGTATAAACCAAAGAATATCTTACAAAAAAATTTATTACATTATTTTATACTTATATTAAATTTATATAATTGTTTTTGTCTATAATACATGTTTTCCTTAATCTAGTTCTCATGGTTTATACTAATCATCCTATGATACTAACTTTAATGAACTTGACCTATTAGCCAGGATATGGGAACTGATTTATTACATTGGAATAGATATTAAGAAATAAAATCCTAAAGATGTAATAAAATAACTATTTATGGATAACCCAATACGTATATGATAGCTTTTTTATATTGGGAATATAAAATAAAAAACAATGCATAACACATGAAAATTAACTACATCCCTAAAGACTCATTCAATGAAATCTTCTTCATATTCTATGAAGATAAAACCAAATATGGATGAAAAAAAATTCTATCTTTGGTTAATGAAAAGTGAAAGATATCATTAATTAATAAAAAAAATTATGAAAATAAAAACTACTTATCACAGATTTCATTTAAACAAATTTATTGTCATGATATGATATGGTTGAATCAATATAGAAAGGTAGATAACTGAAAAACATGTCATTAAATCATAAAATGAGAATTAAATGTATATATGGATAATATAATATTGAAAATATTATGAATAATAATAATATATGTACTCATATTTAAATAAAATTATTTATTATTAGACACCATGCCTCATGCACGTGATTCCTCTATAGTCAATACATTTCATAAGATGAATTAAAATTGCAGGTAGAAACAAAAATAATTTGTCCAAAACATTTATATCATGAGACTATAAGATTCTTATATTGGATATATAAAAATAAGCCCCACCCATTCCTACATATCCAATTTAAAACTCAGATATTTAATAAATGATTTATTTAATGAATAATATACCTTTTCATCAAATTTCTTTATTGAGTATAAGATAGATATTTATCAATAATTCTTCATTTAGTAAATACCTGTAGATGTAAGAACCATATGTTAAAATGGAATGTGGTTTAGAGAATAATAATTTTCCCTATTCAGGAATATTTTTATTTAAGTAAAATTTAATAACATATGAAAAACAATCAAATGTGAGAACGCGAGATTTAAAAAAATACCACTTTGTAATTTTCAATTAAAATCATCTTAGAAGAAATAATTCATATTATAGGTCAAAATTTCATAATTTATGAATGAATCCTGATATAAAATTTTAAAATGTAATTACATAAACAATATAAATTTCAATTCGTGCGTACTAAAAAATAAGTATAAATGGAATGTGAAATTATACAAAATCCATTACATAACTCTTCATTAAAGTTGAAAGTTCATTAAACACACATATTGTGGTTTTAAACATGGTATTAAATTTATTTATGAAACATGTTAATATTTTTAATATAATATATGATCTGTTTTATAACATTATATCACTCATTTGTTACGAATGTTTCATTATTTTCAATGTTTTGTCTGTTAATTTCCATGTATTATGATGTGTGTTTCATCATGAATGATCTAGTTCTTGTGAATAATATATGGTTATATCATCTAAAAAATAATAATCACTAATGTTTTACCATATTTTTTTTTTAAAACCAATCGTTAATGATTCATAAGAAACATGGAATTTGTTACAATCATAAAGACAGTCGACTATATGTACTCATGGTTAACATTTCCATTTTTCAGAAATTATTATGGAAACAAGGTGTGTAATATTTTATCTTTATATAATGATAAAAATACAAAAATTTTGTTTTTAAATATATTCATATGTATCATCCAAGTTGTGAGGTTATGAAAATGGAGTCACATAGATTTTTGAAGGAGGTACTCCAGACATACACAAGAAATATTATCATGTTCAAGTGAAAGAATGAACGTGATATATTATATCTCCCTAATGATAAATATTTTATGAATATAATAAATATTTCATTTATATAAATTATGTTAATTAACATCATCCATATCACATTACATGTAAATTATTAGTGACATACAAATCACATTTCTTAGTGAGGAGGTAGTCTTCCTTACACACAAGTGTTGTTATTGTATCCTCAAAATAATGGAAGCATAAAAATGGTATATATAATATAATTAATATATATGTATAAATATATCATAAGTATCATATAAATTATTTATATCAATCATCATACTCAACCATGGTATGTGGTAATAGAAAAAATTATTGATAAGATTTTGCAATGTAGTAGTATACGTACAAATGAATGATGATTTCATAACCTATCTGATTGAAGTGTATGATATTTGAGATAATTAAAATATTATAAAGAAATCCATGTATATGGATGAAGCAATGATTTTTTTTAAAAATATTTAATATGAATTTAATGGTGAGGAGATATATATAAAATCAAAACTCTTTTTAATGAATGTTACCTCTTTTTTGTGTATTCTCTTTAAGATTTAACCAAATGACTTCCCAGGTTTCCTCTATGAAATAAAAAGTCATCTAGGATGAAAGGATAAAATTTTGGATGTAAATATTTATTATATTAGCTATGAAATATGTTTTTATAGTGTGAATAGAGATGATATTTGGTAGCCTTTTATATGTGAGGTGAGTTGCATAATTTTAATTTTTTGAAAATATTTGATCATACTAACATTTATGTAATGTGAAAAGCCAATAATATTGTCCATTATATGAAATATAAGTTATAAGGTCTAAATATTTCAATAAAATTGGTGTTGAAAATGTTATTAGGTCATTTTAGAACATATCCTTTTAGTTCAACATAGTGTAAAATAGTATTTAACTTAACATTAATAAATAAATTTTACCATTTTTATATTAATATAAGTAAAAAAACATAGTTGAACATATTAGAACAGTTAAATTTTTAGGATTCCAAATAAAAAATCCATTTTTTTGAATTCCATTCAATTAATTATAAAAATTTAAATCATAGAGATGCGATAAAAAATTAGGGTTTTAAAGAAAGAATATCCATAAGTATAAAATGTTTTTATATAAAACATCAATATGAAAATTAATAAAATGAAAAAATTGGATTATTTGATGTAAAATTTATCTAATTTTAATTGAAAACACTTTAACTGTTTTATTTATCATTATATATTATTTAAAAAATGTAGTGTTACTTAAATATCATTATCATTCACCAGTCATCCAAAAATTATTATTTTATGTAAAATTAAAAAAAATCACCCTAAGATAATATTGTTAATAATATTTCATAAATGAATTTTATTTTTTCAAATTATTATTATAATTTTGTTAATAATTTTAATCAAATTATTTTCACAATGTGTGACTAATCCATGTATTATAAAAATACACTTTTTATTAGAAAACTATTATTTCAATTTCAATTTATTCTTATTCTATTTCTATTGAATAGATATCCGTACTGTTAATAATGTATTTATGAATATTCTTAACACAAGATTTAATAGAAATGATATAAAGTTATATTATATTATGATTCATTTCTAACCAGTGTTTCATTTTTCACAAGGTATCGAAGAGATTGAATTTTAGGAAATATATATTGTGGGTTTTTAGGATTGGTGTTGTGTGTTGCATACACCATAGAATATAATGTGATTATTTTGGAATTTTTTGTTGTTATAGAACCATAACATTAGTATGAATAAGTTTTCCATGAATAGAATAAATAATATTATAAACCATACAATGAATCAAATAATCATTATAGTGTCATAAAAATCCTTTGAAGTCATAAAACTTATAAATTGAAAATCAATTTTTTAATTATAAAAAATAAAAACTTTCAATATATAGATACATTTTTGATAATTAATGAAACATAGTGACATAAAATTTCCATCATATTTAATTTACATCCATATATATATATATATATAGACACATTCCTAAACTAATTTTTTGTACTTGTACAAGGAATAGAAATATTTTTGAAAAGAAATCATTATGACATGTAAAATGACGTTTAATGATAATGTATCCCCTACCTAAAGTATAACATGACAAATATTGTCATTATCATCCCGTATAAACATATATATATATATATATATTAATTATTTAATTTCTTAAGATACTTTTTAATTTACATTATTCTTTTTATTTTTTAATTACCATGTTATATATCATTACATAATCAATTTTTTTCAATTCATAAATTTTGAAGATGCTTCACTCATATGTCCAAAAAATGAATTTTATATGTCGAATATGTTGAATGGGGTATTCATATCGTCATAAAATGTTAATAATCATTGATTTGATATAATTCTATACATAATTTATAATTTTTAAACCAATTATGAAATGTGGTTATAAAAAATAAACTATTTATAATCATCATCATGGTAGGTCGTTTGTACACATGAGTGATATTTATAATTTTCAATTATCATTATGGAAATAAGTTAATATTATATATCATTAAAATATTATAATTTCATAATCAATAACTTATTATTTAAATTAATATAATTATATATATAATCAATGTGTTGTTGTGATAGAAAATAAAACACGTCACTTCAAAGAGGTGGTAGTCCACATATACGTAAACATGGAATTTTATTTTTTTTAATAAATGGAGAGATAATAAATTAAAGTACGTATTATCTATTTATAATAATTAATATGTCATTAGTATTATATATATACCTAAAATAAATTCTTAAAACTATCATTACGAACAGGTGATGGAAAATGATTTACATCGGTTTATGAGGCGGTAGTCTACTGTAAACACAATGGATAATTTTGTTTGGCATTTGATGGACAAAGGGACATATATAGTGTATTACAATAAAATAAAATATTCATATATGGAAGATATTTTTGATATTATTTCACTATTTTTGTATGATATTTGAGTAATTAGAAAGAATAATCAAAATAAAATTTCCTGGTTGAGAATTATGACACTTATTTAGTGAACCACTTCAGGATTACAACAAAATCATCCCTATGATTGGTTTTATCTACACAAAGACTCTGTAAAATTGAAGGGGGTGTATTAAGGGGATTTAGGATGGTACTATTCAATTCAAATGGCATCTGTTGTGTGATGATTATGGACGGAGGTTCTCTTTATTACGAGTTGGATGGGAATTCATAAAATTTCCTAAAATATTAATCAAAATTCACATTATAATGGCTGAAAATAGTTAATATAAAATGATTTGATGATAATTATTTTAAATAGTCTCATATATTTAAAACTATTAATGTTTTGATTATATTTTTTGATTATATATTTCTTCCTTATATTAAACCTTCTGAAAATTATGGCAGAATCTATGTTTTTAACAAATAATGGGTCAATACAGTTACTATAAAAGTAAAATTTGATAATAAATGCACCATGGTTTATATTTTAAACCATATCCAACTAAAAATTCCAGAATTAATATTTTTTAGTTTTAAATAATTTTATTTTTTTTTTTAAATTTCATTGATGACAATTTTGAAACTACCCATTTAATGTCTTCTAATAATATAAGAAAATAATGGAATCAAAATATAATGAGATAAAACATACTTAATATGTCATATTTATATAAAATAATTCATGGAAAAATATAATTCATTATAATGATATTACGTTAAACATAATTAAAAAATAGATTTTTTCTTTTAAATGATTAAATATGGTATTTGCACTTCATAGGCATTTATGATAATTATTTCATCCCTAAATATTTAAAATAAACTAAAATGAAAAAAATGAAGGTATTTATCTTTAATATTAATATTTATAACTAAAAATACCTTATTTCTATCCACGTTTCAAAAATTTAATGATAATAATACAAAAGGAATTAATTTTTTTACTTTTTTTACATAAAATATTTTAAATGTAATAGATGTTTAAAAATCAAATGAAAAGGTAACATATTGTACATTTTGATGAATATGGATGAAGTAAACTAATAAAATAAAATTTAGTGAATGTGGTAGTTTTACTTTATAGTCCTTATCACATTACTTGTAGTCATAATGAACGCATTTCATGGTTACCATGGTAACACTATTTACTATCATTACAATTAATTACATATAATGATAAATCCAAAATAGTTATCCTTATTTTTCCATAGACTTCAAAATATGGAATAAAATTTTAATGTTCCAAAAGATAGATGTGGAAGAATTTAACATATAATTAAACAGTCAACATGAGATAAAAATATAATTGTTCTTAGAATTTCTATTTTAAGTAAATATTATTTTTTATGTAGATTAATCCAAATAATATAATTGTTTAATTATAAATAATTATATTTTATGAATAATTAATAATAAAATTTGATTTTATGAAAACATGAAAAGATCTTATAGTTTTTAGTATAAATTATTATTTTTCACAATTCATTGGATAAGTAAATATCTTCTACATACTGTAACGAATTCTTCATAGAATAATATCTATATGATGAAATTAAATATGAAATTTATTTTTTTTAATTAAAATTCATTAATTTAAACATTATTATTTTAAATAAAACCATATGAGAAAATTGGATATTTAATAAAATAGTATTTTGGTTGAATATAAATATCTATCACATTAATAATAATAAATATGAAATTGATTTATTATATAATTACCCATGTTGTCAAATTATTCTCCCTTTTTTAAATTTCATCCCCATAATTTAATTCCTCATGTAAAAAAATGGAGATAATTATACGCATTGTATTTTTAAAAATTTATGTTGCTTTATCAAACATATAAGCTTTCCAAGATACCATAACATGGAGAATTAACTTATTCTCTATCACAATCTCCATATTATCCTAATATATTTTTGGGTTTTACTTATAAGATGTTTTCTCCTCCAACTGAAATACAAGATAGCTTAAAATATTATATCAATATAGAACAAATTTTCTTAACATCCAAACCGTAAATACACTTTGTACATTGGATAAAATCAATGTCAAAGACACACTGCAAGAAATTTATCCAACATTATCGTGGATATATATGGTTCAATGATATAGAAACATAACTTCCTATTTTTAGAAATATTAATAACACATTTCCATAGAGAGAATATTTGAAACAAATTATCAGCTACCATGAATAAAAGTTTTTTCCTCTCTTTATCTACATATAATTTTTCATTACTCAGACACATCCTCATATGTTTATAAATCACCTACACCATATCATCCATTTACACTACCAACTAATGTCTCAAATAAAATCTTTCTCCAAATTTGTTTTAAATAAGGAGAATATTTACATTCCATTCCATATTATGACTCCAAATTTAGATCTATATATTTGAATGAAAACTATTTTTATACGAAAAATCAACTAATGGAAGATACAAATCCCAAAATCAATGGTAATATATTGAATATATATAAATCATTTATTCAAATGTCTTAGTTATTGAATTAGACTAAATTTAATTTAGTTCTTAGTGACATCTAATGTCCCCTCTAAAAAATTATCATGAATTTGGGATTGTGGTATGTTTCAAGGGGGATAAAAACTCCCCGTTACATAAGAAACCCCATAAGATAAATTCAATAAATATTAAATAGGGACATAATATCTCTAATGTAATGGAATTTCATAGAATTTTTTAATCGATCCACAAATACCGAAGTCACAATATTACCTCATGATGCCTTTGTAATCCCACCATGAAATCGAGGACAATGTTTTCCCATTTCCACTCTTGAATTAATAATTTTCAAAGAATACTATTTTGTAATGGTCATTAAAAATCAATCTATTAACATGTAACACATTAAATATTAAAGTCTATAATATCTCATTTCATTCACACCACTATTACCAATCAAAAAGGACTTGGTACATGATAATGTTACCTTGAAAAATTAAAATGGGAAAATATGAGATTCACAAAAAATTCTCCCATCTTCATGGAATAAAGAGGTACACATAGTTATATTGAAAATTTAAAAAAAAATATCCTTCAGTAAAATTATACTCTAAAAACATTAAATTATTAATCTATCATTCCTTTTCTTATTAATAATGTTGCACCACCAATGAATGCTTAATTTATTTTCAAAAAAGATGATTGTAATAACACATAAAATAGACTATTTTTTAACATTTTTAATTCATCAATTCATAAAAATAAATGTCAAGTACCAAATATATCATGTTTAATGTATTATTAATTTTTTGACTCAAGGAATCAACTACATCGGTTTATTTACCCGGGCAGGAATGGATTATGAAAATATAATCCTCTATCAATTCAAGACACCTCATCTGTCTCAAACTCAACTCTGTCTGAGTTAATATAAAATTAAAATTTTATTATAAGTATGTATTTATTACATGGATCCATATAAATTATTTATATAAAATTTTAAAGCAATGTCTATTGATTTTAGTTCATCTTTATATGGAGGTTAATTTTCCTCATCAGGGTTTTATTTTGGTGAAGCATAAAAAATAAAATATTCATTTTATATAATGGAATAATAATTCATTTTTAATGAATAATGTTATTAGATGGAAAATTAATATTTATAGAAGATAGATTCAAAGCCATTGAATTCACCATTCATGTTTTAAATTCATGTAAATAATCATCACATTTGTTTATCTAGATTAATTTTACTTCCTTTAATGTTAAAATATTTAGCTTCCAAGAAAACAAGGAAAATTAATGAAGAAAAAATATATAATAACTATCTAATCAAAGAATGATAAAAATATAAATATCATTTATAAGACTTTTAAATTTATCAAACAATTCAGTTTTAGAGGGATCAATGATTTTTATATCAATATTTATGATGTATCCATATAATGGTATTTGATGTATACAAAAATCACATTTGATAAATTTTCTTTATAAATTATTTTTATTGATGTTTTATAGAAGAATAATGAGGTATTTGTAATTATTCTAATGAATATTTAAATAAATAGAGATATCATGAATAAAATTAGACACAAATTAATACAAATATTTATGGGAAACACATATTACAAGATCCTTAAATACAGTTATGTATTTTTGTAACTGAATGGGATTTACCACAAACTCAAAATGCCCATATGTAGATTGAATTGCAACATTCATAATTTCATCAGCTTTAACCATCTTTCTATGAAGCATATATCTTAGGTAAACCGTTACAAAATATAGAGATACCTATATATGATAAAACAGTCATTAATATGAGGTAATAACTACTTATTCTAGAAAGTAATTTTATTTAAATCTCTATATTCAATAAAAATACTTTTGGAAATATTTTATTTTTTAAATAAAATTAGATAAGTACATACTTTAGTTCTAGTTATAATGAATATAATTTCATTAAACTCTTGAAAATACATTTTTCAGTTCTATAAGTCTAAATTAATCAATTGAATAAGAGAGTTTTTAAATTTTCATAGAATATAAGATAATGAAAATAATAAATTCAACATCCCAGTAATGTATAACATTGAGGAAATCATATTAAAAAAATTAATCTATTCTATTACTAGAAAAATAACATTAAACCATATATTTCCATTAGTTTCAACAAAATGTTCAAGATAAATTTTTTTCCATAATTTTAAAGTTTATCAGTTTATTTATATGTTATTGAAGGTATAGATTCATTATTGTACAAAAAATTAAATTATTTATAACAAAAAATTATTAATGGTAGAGACTAACTTTTCATGTCATAAAGAGTCTCAATACATACCTAGAATTACATAAAACTGTACTAGGGGAAGAAAAATAAGGTTTTAAGTTAATTTATTTCAACAAAAAAATCACAAAAATTATTATTACTTTTTTTTCTATAATACATTCAACCAAGTGTATTTATAATAGTTTATAGTTTTTATGTGAAATATTAAATTTATAAATAATATTTCTCATAAATGAAAGAATCAATATACACCAAATTATACAAGAGATTACCAAAATCTGAGTGAATATGAAATATACATATTCATGTTTCTCTAGACTACCCAATATTTTCTACATCATTTATGAAGGAATTCTTAATAATAATTTTAATATAGTATAGATACTTTTATTAATTTGTGATATTCGTTGAACACTAAGATGCATAACGACCCATATACTGACATTTAAAACACATAATACTCATGTAATTATAACCATCATCACTAATACAAAGATATTTTTTATTAAAATCATTATCCATATACTTATACATAACACAACAAACCCATTTCACATATTTCAAAAGGAATTATAGAAGGGTATTTTTACCATATCTATGATGTAATTGAATGCATAATTTTTTTACCCTAAGATTTATTTGGTGGGTTATTCCCATTTACCTGACCTTTACTGTAGTTTATATATGTTATTATGGAACACCAAATCCTTGGAAAACATAATTTCCACCTTCCAGGAACATGAGTAAATTATCTAAATATATAAAATTAATGTATTGAAAATTATATTTTGTTTCATGTTTTCTATGCTATGTAAAAGTGAATAATATTAATAACATGATCTAAAATAAAATATGGGGAATACCATTAAAAATATATGATTTTTTCATTATATGATGAAATTGATTCTTTTTTCTCTCAAAATAAATTCCATTATTTTTTTTCAATTCTATTTCATATATCCTTAGAAAAAACATTTCTCAGAAAAATATTTTTAAATTATACGCACACCATGTTATAAATCATATATATTTATATTGTTTACTTAAAATTTATCCATTTTTATCTTCTTCACCATCAAAATGTTAGACAGTTATACATAACCACTTATGATCCAAGCAACCTAATAAATCAAATATCATTAATAGGTATTTAATCCATCCATCAGATTCCACTATGTCAGATGTTCCATTGAATAAAAGAGAGTGTTTTCCCATAAAATTATTTATTATCAACACATTTCCCTACTAGATATTGGGTTTATATCTAGAATATATACCACCACAATTTATATATTGTGTAAATTAGTTCATTATAGTGACATAGATTTGTTCAAATTCCATCATCTTTTAGTTACTAATATTGATTGATATTAAACATTTGGGGGATTTTGACATCTATTCCCATATTTCTTATATTGAAAACAATTATAATCCAATATTTTTTATATGAATCCACTTTTTAATCATAAAAATATAATAAATTATAATCATATTTAATAATACCCTATTAGTATTTACATTCATTTCGGAAACCATAAATTTTTTCAAATTTGGGATCTAATACATACATTATTGACTTGAACTTATATATGAAATAATCTAAATTTTTTTACAATATTTTTATTTTCTATGTATGAAATGATATTAATATATTATTATTTTTTGAGTTACTTTATATCACATAAATGGAAAACCCAGAAAACTAGTTTAATAATTTCTCTTAGTATCAATTTTTATTATAATACAAACTATAAAAAAGAATAATGTTTTATTTTCATCAAAAATAGTTATGATTTTAAAAATGACTACTTAATTATTACTAATAATTATTATAAACTATGAAATAAATTTTTGAGAATGGGATGAGTAAAAAACTCTCAGTAAGGGTCATTAAAATAAAGAAATAAATATTTTAATCTAGGTATACTAAAAAACAATTAATTTTAAAAATAAATGTTCGGATAAAAATAATCAATTTCATACACAAGAAATAAAATTCTCTCCATAATTTATTTTATAGAAATTTTTATGAGAAATATTGAAGAAAAAATAAATATCATAATTACTTCATTGCAATAATGAAAAATTCATCATTTTTTTCAAAAAAAATCATTCCTTTCACCATAATGAATTGGAAAATAAATTTCTCTATAAAGATCGATATTATATCTTGTGATAAAATTTGATTTTTATAATCCATATAAATTAATTATATAACATGTTTTTCTATTAAGGCATAATTTCCATATCACCCATACATGCAGAGTAACCATTATATTTACAAATTTAATAAACCTAATATTTTGACATTGAATAACTATTACTATTAGACTTAGAATAACAATCATAGTTACAATTGGAATAACCATCATTTTGACAATTGGTATAATAGTCATGGTTAACATATAATATAAATATTACCCAATTTATTTGAGGGATATCACTAAACATTGTATTTATTGTTTATAATAGAACAAAAAACAATCATAATAGAATATGATAAAACATATCAAATTCATAATAGATATATTCTTACATTTTTAAAAATATTATTTCACCCATAATAGTACATTTATAGATTTTTATATATCAATTCAATTTTTAAATACTTACTGAAAATATCTAAATCATTGAAAGGAAGTGTTTTCATTAATATAATGTGGATTCTTATAAATGAATAGAAAATAAAATAATGGTTATAGTGGAGGTAAATCAAATTGATTCCACATATGAAAATTTAAATCATTTATTATATCATTAAAAAATAAATCATAATGTTCCATTTAATGATACTTTTCTAAAAAAAATTAAATGTAGTCATGAAATTTATGTTGAAATTAATTTATGTCAATATAAATTCATTAATATTTTTAATAATATTTTCATGAAATAGTTATATTTTAGAGATAAGGATTTAAAACATATAAAATGAGGGTTTAGGTTAAAGATATTTTTTCCATGACTCCCACTAATTATTTAGATTAATAAAATATTGAATTAAATTATAATAATAATTTAATTATGAACCTTAATCAATTTATTTACACATTTTTAAATACCATTTTCAAAACAATTACATCAATAGTTCAGTTGTAATTGGATGATTTCATGAAATTAGGCTCATATATAGGAATTTTATTTAGTAGGTTGAGCTTATTAAATGTAGTATTTATTCTATAATCTACATAGTATAGTCCAGATTTTTTTTCATTATTATACATCAAATATTATTTTAATACAAACCCTAAATGATGGTTCTGAAATATGAAATACATTAAAATCATTTTCATAGTGGGTTGTATGGATGAATGAGTAACGCTTCCCTATTTCAGTAATGATTATGGAAACTGTCAAGGTATTATTAATAATTTATAGATTGAAAATTATATCATAAATACCATACTATTTCATTAAACATACATATACGTATCATCTATGAAACATTGTGATGAAAAATCAATCACCTCTCTTAATGGAAGTAGTATTCCACTTTTAAACAAGAACAACACTATCATTTCATAGCAAATATAATGGAAATAAATTCAATGTTATAGTATATATTTTTAATTATAAATATGTAATTAATATCATATAAATATTTTAAATTCATCATCGCAACCAACCATAAATGGTGGTGATGGAAAATGAACTAAATCAGATCGTGAGGTGGTAGTTCTCCAAAAATATGAATAATGGTATCATCACCCATTTAATTGAAGATTAGATGGATATAGGTTATGTAATTAAAATAATAGTATATAATTATATAAATTACATAGGGTTTATTAATTCATTAATATTTAAGGATATTTTATGAATTTGAAAAATAATGAAAGAAAAATTGCTTGGTTAAGTACTCTCCCCCTTCTTCAGAAACCTCTTATGGTTTACACCAAATGATTTCCTATTATAGTTTTTTAATTATTAAAAGGACTATAAAATTTCGGGGGTTTCAATGAATGTAATTTTGTAGGTATTGGGTGATCCGAAAGGCTTTTGAATAATGATGTAAAGAGGAGAGGATGTTATTTTTAATATGATAGGGGAGGGAAATCATGGAACTTCCGAACATAAAAATTCATAATCACATTTCAAATTATCCAAATTGATATTATTAAAATATAATATATGGTTTCTTTTAAGTAATATCATCAAATAAATTTTTTTAAAGTAGATATAATATATTTACCCTTATCATTATGTTTTAACACTCACTTATTCCATTTGAGAATTATAGTAATAACATTGTTTTTACTATTAAGGGATTAATATAGTTTCTATAAAAGGGAAATCAGATCATATATGAACCATGTATTGTATTTTAAACAATATAACAATTTACCATATAACAATATGATTTTTATGAGTTTTAAATCATATAATAAATTATTATTTATAACAAACAACATTAATAGTAATTTTGGAAGTCATTATTTAAATTACCATTTAAAATAATAATAAAATAAATACAATATTATAAAATTTATTCAAATATATATAATATGTAATTTCTATCTACCAAATAATGTAATAGAATAATTGTTTACAACCAATTTTTTTTCAATTTTTTAAAAACATGTTTTCATTTTTATATTCAATAAATAAATATTATATAAAAAATGAATAGCAATTTATGTTTATTATTTCATCCATAAAAATTAGAAGTAAAATTTAATGATAAATAAAAATTATTTATCTTTAAATATTTTATTTATAATTTAACATACCTTATTTTATTCCTTATGTAAACAATATAATGGAAATTAAACAAAAATTAATGAATTATGTTTACTTTTCTTTACCAAAAATGTTATAAAGGTTTGAATCAAAAATATATGAAACAAAAGGTCATATATTCGAATTAATAAGTTTTATTAATGATATTTATATATATAATAATTTTTTTTTAATTTTTTGGATTTAAATTATAGTAATTATCACATTATTTTTACTCTTAACTAACCAATTTTACAGTTAGCATGGTAAAAAAACGTACTATGATTCCTATTCAAAATGACTAAAAATAAGAAGTATATATTTACAAAATTTAGATATCATATACAAAAATATTATATCCATTTTAAAATATTAACAAACATAAGTATAATAATTCAATTTAAAAATTATACCATAAAATGTGATGGAAAATATATTTGCAGAAATAGTATTTTTTATGTAAAAAATTTTTGATAGAAAATTCATGATTAAAATTTATTCTAAATACAAATTTATTTTATGATTAGTCAAATTAAACATATGAATTCTTTTTAAAAAAAAGGATTTTGACTTTATAAATGATTTAAATTATAATACAATATTAAATGAAAATCAATATATTTAACTATTCATTAAAAATCAAACATTATAGAAAATTCATAAGATTTAATCATATAATAATATTATAAATATTATTTATAAAATTATATAAATTTTCTAATATTAAAATTCAATAATTTGAAAATTAATATTTTAAATAAATCTATATAGTAAAAGAGTTTAATAAAACTATTTCCCTTTATTATTTTATAATGTTACATAGTTTTTTATAAGAAATATAATTATGTAGATAATTAATATTAAATTATATGAAAATTATTTATTCTATCATTTATATGGATGTTACATATAATCTATATTTGATAGTTCATATTGTCGGTTGTGGCTCGAGAGTCCATTTTAAGAAGTTAGTGGGAAGTGATAATAAAGTGAAAGAATCCATTGGGTACTCTTTAATTACTATCTTTCACTCCATGGGGACAATATGTTAAGGAGGAATATTTCTTAGGGACACTACTTAGATTCTTCCCCTATGTTGGGTATGAATTTCCCACATAGAACCCAGTGGGTGGATAGTTGGTAAGAAAAACTACAGTGATTTAAAAAGAAGTCATAAAAATATCAAGAATTATATCCCATATATATTAATGATATATATGGTGAATAATAATTATATATCTTTCTTATAGGATTTTTATGTATTCAGTATCTCTATAATGTTTGAATAAGTTTTTAGAAGGATTAATGGGTATGTGAATTTTTCAAAATATAATCCCAACATTGAGTATTGAAATAGTCAATAATTAAATCCATAATGGGGTGAATGAAGGAAAAATTTCATAGTCAATGGATTTTTAGATTATATTTCCACTTATAAAATACTACCCCAATGGTCACATGGATACATTAAACTTTGAAAGTGTTATACATTGATATAGATGCAAAAATGGTATGACAAAACTAGTGCATAAACATATTTTCATATATATTTTTTATTCATTTTCTCTCTTATGATTAAGAAACATTATTAGATGGGACAGAATAAATAAATATTTCATGTCAGTTAACAAAACCAATTTTATAAATTAATAGCTTCAACTAGGTTTTCATGTTAGTAATTCTATAACCTATGCGAAAACAATTTTTTTATAATAATTGTGCATTGATTCATCCTCCACCACAACAATAGACATAAAACATGAGAAATGTTAAAATAAAAATTAATAGAAAAGGCATCAGATAAACTAGAAAAAGTCCCATATAGTTGACTATTGAAATAAACTAAAAACCAATCAAACATGTAAAATAATTTTCCTATTCAATTTTTAATTGTGTCTACTCTTATGAACTATATAGTCTTTTATCATAAAAAGGATATAAAAAATATTGAAATAATTTGATTATAATTTTCAATAAAACATATTAATTAATATGAAAATTGTTATAAAGAACACTAACCTTATGAAACTATGTAACTGTCCTAGTTGAAATAATTACATATATGAATATTAAAGCATAATATTTTAATTCACTTCCACTTTTTTGTTTATGTAAATGTTTCCAAGAGATTTTAATTCAAAAAACCATTTTTAATTAATATTTCCAAAATTCAATAATTATAAATGAAGATTAACCATATATTTTACATATTAGATCTTTGAGATCTTCATTCTTGTTGTCTCATTGACGAATTCACATTTCCAATTTAAATATAATATGAATATAATAAATTTTATTCTTTATGAAATATAAAATTATTAAAATGAAAAAAATACATGTGAAATACATATAGAGAATTTTTTCTCACTTCACCATGGATAGTGTATAAAAAATAAAATTTCCTCTCTCATAGACCAAAAACACCCAATATCCAATGAAGATTTATATGAAATAAAATCTATTATGAGTTGTTAATATGTCAAGTGATATAATACTTAGTGAGAAAAAATATTTCATACTATTAATGTTATGGAATCATCCAACACCGAATGATGACATTCTTAGGAAATAATTCTACTATATAATCTATTCTTTCAAAATCACTCATTTTCAGATATTTAGGAGAAATAAAACACAGAACCATAAATTTTTATAAATATATATTTTAATGATCTATACAAATTTTATATAGCTATAGAAATAAAATACTGAAATAATTATCTATTTTCAAAAAAATTAAAGAGAAAAATTTATTTTTTAATTGACCTACATCGAAAATATTTACCTCATGATGATGCCCAATAAATATCCTACTACAAGCTCCGGGATATCACATTTCCAAAGCCCCATAGTCATTTTATTCCAAAAAAATGGCATTTAATAGAATCTCATATACTACCAATAACATATTTGAGTATGTTCACAATCTATCAATACAAGTTGATTCTAATTTTGAAGTCCTGAAACTATGAATTTTTTTCTTTCTATACAATATTTCATTAACTTATTCCTATAAAAAATTTGAGAAATATATAAAAATTAAAATGGGAAACCAATTTAATAACAAATTAAAATATAATATAACATATAGACATACCTATATGGTAAAATGTCTAATTACTCTAGATGGAGAAACTAAAAAATTAATGATACATTGTCTACCTATACATACCTCATCTGCAGAAGATGGTATTTTTGTTGATATATATATATAATATTTTATACAGTGACCCTATGATTCTCTATTTAATTCTTGTGATGATGAATGACATCACTGATATAATATATCATCCCATATACAAAAATATGATGATGATCATCAATTTATAACTCAATGTAACTTGTAACCTGTAGAGGAGGGGGTGTTGGGGTATCATAAGAAAGACGGGGGGGTTTGGAAACAAAGATGTGTGAGTAGGATAAAGAGGAGTAGTTGTATTTTCTGGCAGAGGAGGATTAGTGGGATATTTTGGTGGAGGTGGAGGCGTCAGATCAATAGGATCAAACTTTACTTGAATTTCTGCAAAAAATTTCTTGTATTAGAGCTCTTATCTTGTACTCCATCATCACTTGAATATCCTGAACATTGCCTTACATGAATTTTATTTTTTATAAACATTATCCTTTGAAGAATCATATGAACATAGAATCAAATTTTCCACTGATACACCTACTAGGTATCATCATATAGGACCCTGGTGTTCAGGGTATCCCAATGCAACAACTAAAATATCTTGTCTAACTTTAGAAATAAAGACCCCATGAGTGCTCAGTTTCTCTAGATAATCCTCTATGGAATATTATAAAAAATAAGTAATGATTCAAAATACTTAATGAGTTGATTTAACTTTAACAAATAAATAATCATCTTACATCCTTTTCAGCTATAACTCTTGACTCTTCTATATGATATTTTCCCTTTTTGTTCATTCAATCCCTCTTCCATTTTTCATGTCTATAGGGGTTGATGAGGGGTATCATCTGCAGGGCTTGATGACTCAGCTCCATGCTCTTGATGTTTTTATTCTAGAATTTGTTCTCCATATAACATATTCCCTCACCTAGATTTTTTAAGAGGGTATAAATTTTTATTATTATTTTCATGGTGTGATCTCCTTGATTGATGTAAATTAATAATTAATAATAGAGAAATCATTATCATGGTCATTAATATAAAAACAATCATCTAAAAATGTAACATTGGACTTACTAAAAAATAGTATCATCTTCTACTTTCGACAAAATTTTCTTTGTATATTCATCTATAAACAAATATATCTTACATGGATTTTCATGATGATTATTCCAAAAAATGAACCGTGACTCGAGGGATGATTTAAAATCCCCCCATCTCCTAGAAGCCAATGATAATCACTTCCTCCTAACTCCTCCAGTTTTAGGTATCTCATATTTCATCTTATAAAATGGTGGAAAACACATATTACTAGAAACATGTCAAGATAATTAAAGAAAATAAAAAAAATCTTACCAAAATGGTCTCCCATCATTTTGATAATGTCTCTTTACCCATACTTCTCCCATCATTAAACAAAATACTATCACTTATTTTAGAATGTAATATTACAAAAGTCTTGAATTGTTTTGAATTTGGACCTCATATAATGTCATTATCATTGATTTTTATTGGTATCCTCTTTTCCTAGCTACGAGCAACTAGTTATTTTGGTAATCATGTGGTGCCACGTTTACCAACCCTCAAACCCTTTTTCCCTCTTGGATGTAGATGTATCATGCAAAGGAGGATGGAGTGGCTCATCAACCGGATCATGTGTAAGTTCCTTCCTAGAGTTATGATTATGAACATCTCAAGAAATAAGTGTTGGATCAGATGATTGATCTTCCACTATCCTACAAATCAATGAAAAATCAATTTGTAAAAAAATATACAAATCCAAAAAGTACATAAAAATGTAAATTAAAAATTAACAATTATCAACCAATAAAAATGTAAACTAAATGTAACACATTTTTATTCATATTTTTTACAGTTAAGTAAAATGATAAAAATATTAATGAGAGAATAAATTATATAAATGAATGAAAACTACACAATATAAAATAGAGGAGAAATGACATTGTAAAATTTTTCCAACCTGTTAAATCATTTTTTTCAACAAAATAAATTCTTTTATAATTATAATAATATATAATATATTTTTTTATTATTTAAAATATAAAATTTGATATAACAGGTTTTTAAAAAATTGAATTAATAGTTATGTTACATAAGGGTAAACACGGTAATCTAAACGAAACTAAACTCAAAAAAATAGGAAATTTAAATTATTGATTATAATACATCATTTAAAAAAGAAATTCAAATTAAAATCTCTAACTTATTAAATATTAAAAAATTAAATCATAATTAATCATATGTTAGATATAATATTAGAAATGTACTAAATATTTTTTTCCAAAATTCCTTCTTCATGATTGTTCTATATATAAAAACCCATGTATTCATTGTCTTCATAAATATTATATGTTAATCATTCCATGGATCTAATAATATAACCTAAATCAAAATATTCATCAATGTTATCATCAATAACATACTATTTTTACATTGTAAAACAATAGACTACTGTATATTGGATTCATCAATAACATAAAAACTTTTATGTTCATTTGTTTCAATTAAAAAATTTATCATTTGTGTATTCCAATTTATTCATATTAACTAGTGTCATTCCGAATTTATCGTTTTAAACACTTCTGTTGCTGAGAAACTATTTATACATAAGCCTTGGAACTTATAATTTATTGTAATCAACATATAATATTTCTTAAATGACTCCGTAATATGTGGTTGATGAGAAGACATGATTTTTTTCTTTAAAACTTGAAAAATGCATTGCTTCTGTGAACAACGACACACTAATATTCCATCCCACACTTATGTTTTCCTAATCCTTCATATGAAAATCATAGCCATTAATTTCATTCCCAGACCATGTTATCGAATTTAAACTTTAACCACCAACTAACCATCTCAATGTTTTTGATGGATTGGGTTTACCATGAATAATATCTTTAGACCATGGAAAACATGTTTTGTTTTGATCATTCAAAATCCACATATCTTTCCTCCTTGAATAGGCTTTGTTTCAACTCATTAATATGGAATGACATATTTAGTTGAGCATCATAAATATTTTTTAGGATATATAACCCAAACTTATTTATCTTTTCAACTATCAATTATTTGAATTTCAGACCAAAAATTCCATTACCCTCATAACTAAATCATTGTTGGAGGGATGTAGGCACACTGATGTGTTCCATATCAAAAAAAAATCTTTTACAAAAATCTGCATCCTGCTATGAAATATACTTCTCGATAATGGATGCTTATTGTTGATATAGATTCTTCACATTCCCCTTTAATATCATCATATATCATTCAAAAGGATACGTCCAATGTAGATATAAAGGTATGAAAAGCATTATTTATCACCCCAAATGAACCATTAAATGCACCATGATATCAAAAAAAGGTAAAGGAAAATAAATTTCCAACTTAAAAAATTCTTAAACCACTATGTTCAAAAATAAATTCAAAGCCTTTGAATAAATAACCATATTAAAAATTGAATTAAAAAATAATTCATATTCATGATATTCATTTTGACATGGGATAACAATATTCCACAAAATGAAAATGGTAAGTGTTGTTTCATCCTGACGTGATAGTCAAGATATTTTAGACCTGTCAAATTCAAATCCATTAAAGACACAATTTTTATACATTTTATAAATAACCATGTGGCTCTTTGATATCATGAAGAAAATGAGAAGAATTTAGTTTTCTACCTCTTGGATAAGGCATAATAAGATGGGGTTAGGAGTGTTCTCCTTCTATGAGGAGTGTGAGCCAAATCCTAACGTATTCCCACTGAAAGTAAATCCATTCATGTATTCAACCCATATTTAGTAATTCAATTACTGTCTAAGAATGTTCTAATTATCCTTTCATAAATATTGTTCCCATGTTCATGACATTAGTTTTATATTTCACCTTAGGATATATTAACTATTGTAGCTCAATAAAAATTGTCCATTTCTTCCAATTATTTCCATCATTACCTGATTTATGTGTCTTTATGAATGTCACATCAATATTTTTTACCCTCTCAAAATTTTGATCTTTGGATTAAGGTTTGGGAGAAATATTAAATACATTTTTTGCAATTAAATTAATTTGTTAACATTTTATAAGAGTTATCTATAGGAAAAATTATTCTCTTACCCATGTATAAGTTTTTTATCCCACGATGCAGCTGATAATATGATGTCTGTTGTTCACAAATTAGACATGTTTTTCACCTTGACATTGAATTCAGAAAAATTTCTATATGCTGGGAAATAATTTATAGTGAACATAATTATTGTATGAAATTGAGAATATTCCATTTTACAATTATTTTACACCCTTATACCTTCCTTACATAAGAGATTCAAATAATCAATTAATCGTGATAAGAAAATATCAATATAATTTCTAGGATATTTTGGTCCATAGATTATTAAACCCCACCTGACATATATTCTCTTAGCTTTATAATGTCAATCTTGAAGATCTTTTTCTTTAGTAAGATTGTCTTTCAAAAATTGTAGTAGCTCTGTGATACTATTGTCACCCTATCCATGTTTCACCTTTAGGTTAATCAATCTTAACATCACCGATAAAACTATATATTTCGTACAACCTAGATATAATTTTTTTTCATCATCACCAAATAAAATCTCAATTTGTGGTTGTTTTTCAATTGAACCTACTTAAATATCATGAATTATTTCATAAAGTTGATCTTAATTATCATCTTTCAAAGAACCATCAATAATAGATCATAAATTCCTCCTGTTGTTGCAATGCCAAATCAACGGGCTATAACTAAAATTAAAACCATGAAAAATTAAATTATTTTTGATCTCTCTACTTTTCAACATCATAAGAAATAATCATTTCAGGAATGGACTGAAAAAAATGTCATTGTTTGGAACATATCATTTAGAAAAAATCCAAAAACACATTGATACCTTTCTCATATTTAGGACCAATTCATTATTCATTTATCCAACTTAATTTCATTGTTATCTAAAACAAATAAAAAAAGATATCTTGTAAAATAAGACATTTTGAATTATAAAACAAATATATGCATATTTGAAATATATAATTATAAAATGTATACAATAATTGGAGATAAGTTCAAATATAAAGGGAAAATCTTAAAAATATATGCATAGAAGTAATTTAAAAAATAAAATATGTTTAGATTATACATTTTGGTGTCTAATATAAACACTCATTGGGATATTAGATATTCACTTTTATCAGGGTTGTATGTTTTTTATCAATGATGTATTTAGTTAGGGAACCAATTAGAATTAAATGAAAATTTGTGCAGAGATTGAAAATATGTTCTAGTTACTGTATTTTAATGATAGTTACCTAAATCAACTAATTCTTTATAATAAATCACTTAAATTTTAATGATATTGTTTTTGAGAAATATGATAGAAACCCACTATATAAAAATAAATCATCATCCACTATAGTGAGTTCTTATTAAACCATCACTAATTTTTTATATTAATGTGACTTATGAACAAATCAATACATAAAAGGACCCTTCATGGAATCCAGAAGACCCGGGATCAAATCCAGGCAGGGAAAAATCTATGAGTTACTATAGCAGCATTATATCAAGAAACTATAACATTACTATACCAGTGGTGAGCTTGTAGTAGTAGTGGAATTGCTGCAGTGGAGGTACTGTAGTAGTGACAATACTATAGTAGATACTATGGAATCTCCGATACCACATGAGTACTATTCATTAGTGGGCCCTTTGGGCCAAAAAATGGGATTTTAGGCCTTATAATTGGGATTTCATGCCCTTGGGTCTTTAGGATGTATAATGGGTCCCCCTCTACCTAATCATTATATAGGTATTTTCATTGATAATAATATTACGGATTAGACCCAACCATTAAAATAAATATATACAAATAAAACCCTTGAAGACATATAATAATTCACTAACTCTTTTTCTCACTCTATAGTTTAACATATTTATATAACATGTGGTATATGAAGATTTTCCAAGGGGTACCACAATGAAATCATCATGTTTAATTTATCATAACCCTAGTCATGGATGTGGATTTCCTAAGGTGAGGAACAATACTCAAGGAAACAAAAATTAAAAATAATGAATTTCTTCATATGATTCAATCTAAATATATCACCATAGGTATGTGATAATTTTTTAGGATTTATTTATTAATTTTTTCTTATGAAATCACAATAGTTTATAGGAAACTATATTGTAAATGAAATAAGATAATATAAAATGTTGAAATATATTGGGTGTATGTAACAATATATATAACATAACCCATCAAATTGATTGAAAATTCAATGAAATAGAAGAATGAAATAAAAAAAATAAGGAAAAATAAAATTATAAAAAGTTCAATTTTTGGATTAAAATTAAAACTAAAAATCATTTGTTAATGATAACTTGTATCTAAAAACTTATAAAACCCATCTTTTTTCACCAACGAAAAAATTATAAATTACGGTTCCTGAAAATTTTTAAGTACACTAGAACATTATTTGGACATGTAGTAGGGAAAATTTTGCTATTGTATGAAGATAATTACATGTTCTAGATACAGATGAAATACAATAACATGAGGATATTAAACAAGATGGGAATGAAATATTTTAGTAAACTAGATTAAAAAATAGAGAGTAAGGGAAACCATGATGTTGAACAACCTAAAGTGAGGTATGTGATGAGTACTTGAGAGTTGATTAGTGATCACATATAAAGATCTAATGAAAAAGATGACGAATGAAGATTCAAAAAAATGTTGGAGGCCACTAGATAGAAGAAATGCTTTTATGGTTTCCATGCGAGAGTGAACTGAGTAACCTTCACCTAATCAAAAACCACTAGAATGACTCATAATATGAATTCATAAAATTGTAATTGATTTATCACAATTATTATATAATAAATAACATGATCAATAAAATTTAATGCCATTTATCATGTCAGTTTCTATATAACTGAAGTGATAATTTGAGTTACCAAATTAGTTATTTTATTATTGAAATTATAAAGAAATTTAATTTTCTTTGTAACATCAATTATTATATATAAGAAATAAAAATAGTTTTTATCATTTCATTTATTGAATAACCGAGTTGATAAATCAATATTCAGGGCTTTTCACGTCAGACATAAACATCTGATGTGGAATAGTTAATGATAAAAACTGTTTTTGTACTAGTGTCAGCAGCATTATTTCATGGTCTTGAGGTGTAACATTGTATATCAATCTATTAAAAATTTCATTACCAAAATTTTGATATAGGATTTCTTGGGTAAAGAAGCTTGTGATTGTTATTGTTTCTTCACAACAAGAAATAGAAAGACCCAACGTTGCATGGGTGAAACTTATGGTTTTTTAATTAATTAAAATAAGTAGAGATGGGAAAAAAGTGTTTATTATAGGGGATTTCTTCATTTTACCCCTTTAAATTAAATTACTATTCTCATAAGAGTGCAATATAATGCCAAACCCTAGGGTTTATCTCAACGAGGCCTCCAACACTCCCAATATTTCTATTGTCACTTATTATAAATAAGAATAATATAAAACTATAATTTAAAAAAAGGGGGTTTTAAATTTATGAAACAAATTTCATAAAATTAGAATGCAATAAATCTATGTTAGTGATCCCAATAAAGCTATACTGAAAAGGACAAGTTAAAGAAGGAATAAGTGGATATACCATGATCTTTAGACATTCACTATATCATTTTTGACAAATGTATTCAAATTAAATAATCCATTGCATAAATCAAGGCCTCAAGGTATACACATATTATGAATATAAACCATATGGAAACCACATTCATGGGTTTCTATCCACTTAATAATGTGATCATATTTCCCAAAGAACTCTGAACAATCAAAACCACTCGAACTCAATGTTCTTAATGAGGATATTTTTTCCAAAGAATTTTAATCAACAGGAAAACTAATTTTCATTGATAAGTTGATAAAAATATTAAAAAAATAGAATAAATAGAATAAAAAATTAGAAATATACCTCCATTAATCATGAAAATATGTTCAGGATGTTTAAATGTGAGTAGTTTACAATGAGATAGAGAAACTTGAAAAGGTTACACCTTCAGCTCTTTGATTCCCCCCACCACTTGGAGTTTTATCCCTTCATGTCTGGATCACCAAATTTAATTATCATATTTTATAGCATTTAGATAGCAGTACAAAACCCTTGGGTGCTAGCATCACTAGAATGATTTGAAAGGGAAGTCAAGGAATTTATTTGTAGCCAAATATTGTCAAAGATCATCCATGTTATGTATTTATTTGTTTTCTTTCCATCGTCATCTCAATGTGTTATGGACCAACACATCATATAATTGATCAGTCAAAAATTCATCATAAAACTCATATAAATATTCTCTAAAATTAAATCTTGGAAATGGTCATGTCATGTAATGTAGTTAGGCGATGTGTAATGGCCATTCACTGTGTGTAACAGAGTCACAACTTATCCTCTATAGCTAATTATTTTTGATGAATTCATGATGTCTAATTGTGTTACATGTTGTACAACTAGTCCACTAAATTTTCTATCTCTTCTTCGTATTCAAAAATACATTTCCACAGAACTTTTCTTTACTCACAACGTGAATTTTCTTTTAGCTACACTACAAAAAAAAAGCAATCAAAAAAAGTTAAAAAATCCCATATTAGGACATTTTTTCATATTTGTTCAAAATAACACTAAAAACTAAAAATTACAACAATTTACCAATAAATAAAACTATTTTGGGATTATAATCATTTAATTATAGCATAAAAATGAGAAAATAGTAGATTCATCACCCCCCCATACTCAGGAATTTCACTCTTGAGCTGTCATCATATATTCAAATCAAAATTCATACAACAATCAAAATGCGAGAAAACATAAATGGTCTTATCCAAAATAGAAATCCATTATGTCTCATGTATGAAAAAAATTTCCCTTTAATATTCATTTCTCACATAAAAATTTGCACAACCTCATAATCACATCCGTTGACCAATCATAACCTACATCACCTTGAATTTTATGACACTATTTACTCAAGAGAAATTATATATGGAGTTATACTCATACATGGAATGTGAATCTATCACTATTGGATTGTGACAATTATAATCTATCCATAGTGTGAAAATTGAATATATTTCCAATCATCATGTCTTTTTCAAGGTGAATTGTGTGTCTTAGGTATTGTGGGAAAATGATCAAGAAATTGAATTCTAGAAATAGGAGGTTTCAATCGTAAGTACAATTCTTGAACAATAAAGTGAAAATATAGGATTAACGTCACTAAAATCCCCTTGAGAATTTGGAACTCAACACCACCCCCTTTTTTGACATGGAAATTAGACAAGAAATTTTTAAAAATAATGATATCAACCATGTGATTCTCTTATTTTTAATGCTCCAAAAAGGAAAAACATTATTTTCTTATTTTATTTTTCATGTAAAGAACTAGAAAGACAAAAAAATATTTTAATTTTTTTGAATTATATCTATGTGAAACAAATGAAGCACAATGAAATGATGAATCATTCTATATTATTTCATTATCAACATCAAAAAATGTTGGCACACCTCAAACCAGCAAAAAATGAAACACATCTTAAAGAACACACATGGAAGACCCTTCCCCCACACTCAAACTTTAAATATCCATCAAATAATACTAAAATGTTAGGTACCTCAGGAAAATTTTTCCTATAATGTGGCTTCAAACATTAATGAAATTCTGGAATCTATGGGATAATTAAGGATATATGTAAAGGTTAGTTTCAGGATAGAATATGTCTAAAAAATAGGTACATCAATCTTATCAGAAACACTTAATGAAATCCAATGATTTAAAAGAAAAAATTCAAAAATTATAGTTCTCACACAAAATATAAGTTTCCCTCAAGAATATATGGGAATTAAAAAGAATATATCAAAGTGGTTTAGAAAAACACCCATGACTGAAAAAATAAATGGAGTTAATGTTTCATAAAAATTATTGAAAATCTAATTCAAAGAAACAGTTTTTCACATCAACAATAATTTAAAATCCATTTTTTCATAAAAAATTTAACTCTCTCAAAATCAAATGGGTGTGTGAAAAGTGATAAGAATATTAATAAAATCTCAAGGTCCCTAAAAATAAAAACCAAAAAATAAATGAATGCATTCAAAGACAACTAAGTAGGTCGGGACTCCCCCCCACTTAAATTTTACTAGCCTTCATTTTACCTCAATAAAATATAAATTAAGGCTTAAAAAAATGAAGAGAAGGAACTATAAAACCTGGGTTTATTTTTGATTTTAAACTTTTAGTTAGTCTAATAGATGATTTCACATTAAACCTAAAAATAATGGAATGAAGAAAAAAATAAGAAAAATTGAAAAAATTGAAGAAGAAAGGGGATAATTCTTGGTTTGACCCCCATGTGGGTTCTAGGTTTTTTACTTCCCCTAGTTAGGTAGTTGATGGGGGTTATAATCAAAATAATGTTGGATGGGATTTCTTGCATAGAAACCACCAAAAATTATTTTTCACAACAACTATTATTAGATTCAAAAAGTGAGTACCCCCAATGGAATGAAAAATTGTCCCCACCACCATTTTAGATAAATTAATGAATTTGAGAACAAGAGGGGGAGGGAAAAGAATGTAGGGGTGATCCTTATTTTATTTATTTAAAGGAGTGGCATCAACTAGTTATTAAGGTAGAGGAATATGATGTTGTTTTTCTTCTATTTTAGGTCTAGAAAATGGACCTTCAAATATCTCTTTATTTATTCCATAATCTTCAAATGTAATAATGTACAAATTGACCGTCTCCTCCATTATTTCCTCAACATTAGCACCTTTGTCTTCTTCTTCTAGATCTCGTGTTAGTGGTTTTGAGTCTACATTTTCAGAATAAGGGAATTTAGATTAAAATTTAGAATTTATGAAATGAATGCTCAGAAATTAAATCTCCCTCATAAATTTCATCTTTAAACTCTTTTTCATCAAGAGAGGCAGCTGCCAACTCATTTTCTGTAGTGGGAAATTGATCTTTAGTATTGATTCAACCACACCATTGTCTTATTGAAATGTAGGAGGAAAAAAAATTTCATTCTCTATATCTGGTCTTTGTTTTTTCTCCATCCATAATACTTTAACTTCTTCAACTTCAGAGGCCATCAATGAAACCATCTTTATATACTTTTCAAGCATCAAGTCATTTTTTTTGAAATTTCATCTTCAATGAATTTTCATTGATTGGCTCACCATCAAAGTTTTATATAGTAAAATTATTGTAGTAATTACTATAAAAATACATCTTGGTTGAATAGATAATACATATTTAATGAAATTATTTTATTATGTTTTTGAAATTTTTGTGTTTTTTGGGGTTTTTTAGAAAAATAGTGTGTCAAAAAACATGGCCTCTACAGAACAAATGCTAAATCTACGATATGGGGTTTTGTCATTATAACCTAATAAATTAAATTCTTTTTCTCCGAAGAGTTAAATATAGTGCCACACCCTAGTTTTGATTTCATGGAGGCCGCTAACACTCACCAATTTTCTATTGTCATTTATTATAAATCTAACTAATATAAAACATTAATTATATAAAAAGGGGGTTCCAAATGAATTAAATTAATTACTTATAATCATATTGTAATAAATCTACATATGTGTTACAAATAAAATCATACTAAAAAGGAAAACATAAAGAAGGCAGTGATGGACACACTATGATCATCAGACATACTCTCTATCATTATTAACAAATACCTTTTAATTAAATTATCCAATTTATACTTCAAGACCACAAGGTGTACACATATTTTTACCATAAACCATATCTATACCTCAAACATGGGTTTGTATTTACCTAAAAATGTGATGTTATTTCCCAAATAACTCTACGAAATTGAAACTAGTCGAATTCATTGATCTCAATGGGGTGTCCTCACCTAGAGAATATTAAACAACAAGAAATTTTTTTCCATTAATATTTGGATAGAAAATATATAAAAATAGATGAAATTGAAAAAAATATAGAAATAGGCCTCCATAATTCAATAAAACAAGTTATAGGATGATTTTTATGAAAATAGTTTACAATGAGATGCACAAACTCAATAGGGATATGCTTTTAGGTCTTCAATACCCTACATGATGTTGAGTTTTAGCCTGTCATTTCGAGATAACCACCTTAAAGTTCCCTCTTCTATAGTATGTCGACACTAGCACCACAGCCTTGGTTCACAATTTCCCCAGAATGCTTTGAATGGGAGATCTAGTGCTATATTTATAGCCAAATTTCATCAAATATAGATCGTGTTCTGGATTTATTTTTTTTCTTACCTCCATCATCATGACGTGTAATGTAGATACACATCCTGTAATTTCTCGGAAAAAAGTCATCATGAATCTCGGAAAAATCTTCTTCTAAAAACTCATCATGATAATGTTTATTTCATGTAATGTAGTTACATGACATGTAATAGTCATTCACAGCTTCTAACCAAGTCATGGATTTTCCTCTGCAGACAATTATTTTTAATGAATTCATGGCATGTAATTTTGTTACATGTTGTGTAACTATTATACTCCATTTTCTAGCTCTAATTCATCTTCAATAATAATTTTTTTCACCACATCCCTTCGCTCACATCGTGAATAGTCTTTTAACGACACCATGAAATATATAAGCTATCAAAAATAGAAAAAAAATCCAAAATTTGTACATTCTTTCATTTAAGATAAAAATTACACAAAAATCAAAAATGTGAAAATTACAAATTAAAAAACACTATTGTGAGATTTTAAACACTGAATTATAGTAATATAAATGTAAAAAGGTTTATTTATCACTCCCCTATTCCTTACCATTTCACTCTTTGAATGTAATCATATATTCAAATCACCATTCATACAATAATAAAAAAGTGAGAAAAAATCAATAGTCTAATTAAAAATAGAATTCCATCATGTCAGGTTTATGAAAAAAATTTCTTTTCCTTTCCATTCATCACTTAAAAACTTGTTCAAATTCATTAACCCATCCATGTCCCAATCAAAACCTACCTCACCTTGATTTTTTATGCCACTCTTCACTCAATAGAAATTAAATTTGTTGTTATAATCATACATGAAAAGCTCTTGTATCACCATATGCTTGTGACAATTCTAATCTCTCCATATTGTGAAATATGAAAAAATTTCCAATCATGAGGAATTTTCAAAGGTGAATCCTATGACATAGTATTGGTGGGAAAATAATAAAAAAATTATGGATAGAAATAAGAGATTTCTCTCTTAAGTAAAATTCTAGAATAGTCAAGTGAAATCACATGATGAACCTCACTAAAAAACCCTTGAGAATTTGGAACTCAACACCACCCCTTTTCTAGGACATGGACAAGAGAAAATAAATGATTAGAAATAATGTTATCATTCAGGTTCATTACTTTTTTTAATTATATAAAAAGGCAACGCTTTATTTTCTTCTTTTCTTTTTTCGTGAAGCTCCAAAAAGGCACTTATTATTATTATTTTTGAAGGAGATCCAAATTTAATAAATGATACATAATGAAATGTTAAAACATTCCCAATTACAATATTATACACTACATAAAATGTTGAAACACCTCACACCACACAAAAATGAAGCACATCCAAAAGAACACACATGAACGGACCCTCCCCCACACTCAAACATGAAATATATATGTAAAAATACTAAAATCATAGGTATGTTAAGAAAAATTGGCATGTATTGTGGCTTAAACCTATAATTAAATCTATGGAATCTAATGGATAACGAAGGATATATTTAAAGTTGGTTCTCAGGATAATATGTGGCTAGCCAAAGAGATGACTAAATCATATCAAAAACATTTTATGAAATCCAACGATTAAAAATGGAAAAGTCACAAATTATGGTTCTAAAGATAATCCATATTTCCCTCAAGAAAGTGTGGGTATTTGGAAAAATATATCAAAGTGGTTCAGAATACCCCACATGAATGGAATTTTTGAGTCATTTTTTCATGGGTATGGATTTTAGAAATTAGTTACTCATAAAAGTGATTGAAAATCCAATTCAATGAAAAAATTTATCAAATCAGCAATTATTTAAAATCAATTTTTCAAAAATAATTTCAAATATCTCAAAAATAAATTGATTTGTGAAAATTGGTAATAATATTCGTTAAATTTTATGTTTCCTAAAATTGAAAAAAAAAATAATAGAAATCATACAAAAATAATCATGTTTGTGGAAACTCCCCTACACTTAAATTTTACTACCATTTATTTTAGCTGAACAAAATATAAATAAGGGAATAAAAACTAAAGATAAGGAATGAATCAATATGAGTTTATTTGTTAGTGGAAGATTTGGGTTAGGATTTTATATGCTACCAAATTAAACCTAAAAAACATGTAATGATAAAAAAAATTATAAAATTTAAATAAGGAAGGGAAAAGAAAGGGGATAATTCTTGGTTTGACCCCTAAGTGGGTGATAGTTTTTACTGCGTATAGCTTGGAAGTTGTAGTGGGTTAACCCCAATAGGATGGTGGATGGTGTTTCTTTCTTAGAAACAACCACATATTATTTTTTTCTAACATACATTTGTATATTACAGGAGTGAGTAACACTAATTAAAAGAAAAATAGTCCCTCCCCCAAATAAAATGAATGACTGATTTTGAGATCATGTGAGAGAGGGAAAAAATGAAAGGGTGATCCCTATTTTGTTCATTTAGATTAGTGATTTCCATTGGTGATAAAGGTATAATAATTGTATGTGTCTTATATTCTTGTTTAGGTTCAGAAAATGGATCTTTAAGGATTTATTCTTTTGTTCAATTGTCCTTAAATGTTCTAATGCACAACTTGAACGACTCCTCCGTTCTCTCCTCAACAATATCACCTTCTTCTTATCCTTCTTAAAGATTAGAAAGTAGTAGGGAAGAGTCTAAAAAGTCAAAATAAGGTTATTATATTAAAATTCATAATTAATGAAATTTGAATGAAATGAATGCTCAGAAATGAATGGTTCCTCAAAAATTTCAACTTCATACTCTTTTTCCCCAATAAAGGCAGATGGGAACTGATTTTTCTGAGAACGAGTTGGATATTAAAGTATTGATTCAACCACAACAATGTATTCTTGAAATTTATTAGGAACAACACTTTCATTCTCCATTTATTTTCTTTTTTACGTTCCATCCATATAAATTTAACTTCTTTATCTTTGGTGGCCAATAATGCAACCATCTTGCTTTCTTTTTCGAGCATCAAATAATTTTGTTCAATTTTCAACATCTTAGTCTCTTCTTTTTTAAGATCACAATAAAATGTTTCAATAGGAAAATTATTATATTAATTACCATAAAAATCCATCTTGGCCGAATAAATGACATATATACAATGAAATTTTATTTTAGGTTTTTGAAATATTGTATTTTTTTTTTGGTTTTTATGAAAAACATGGTGTGAAAGAACTTGGCCTCCCAAAAAATTGAAACAAATTAATGATATTATATTTTTTTCATTTTAAACTATTCATTTAAACTCTTATTCTCTTAAGAGTGAAATATAGCGCCACACCCTAGGAGTCTATCTCAGGAAGGCTACCAATACTCACTAATTTTCTATGGTCACATATTCTAAATATATATAATATAAAACTATTATTATCTAATGAGGAGGTGTAAAATTAATTAAACTAATTAGTTAAAATTGGAATGAAATTAAATTGTTTTAGTGATCCCATGGAAACTAAACATGAAATTAAAATTTAATGAAGGTAGCCGCAGACATTATACGATCTTCGGGCACTCCCTCTTTCATTGATGAAAAATTTATACCAATTAAATTATCCAATGTATACCTCAGACCTCAAGGTATACACTTATTTTGACCATAAACCATATTGGGTCCCCATAAATGGGTTTCAATCCACATATGAATGTGATCCAATTTTGAAAAGACCTTCAAGCGATCGAAACAAGTCTAAATTATTATGCTCAATGAGGAGACCTCCCCCAAAGAAGTTTAAACAAGAAAAAAATATTTCTCATTAATAAATTGAAACAAAAATATATAAAAAATTGATTAAATAGAAAACAATACAATATTATACCTTCTTCATTTATGAAAACACATTCTAAGATGATTTAAATGAAAAGATTTTACAATGATATACAAAAAATCAAAAGGGATAATCCTTTAGATCTTCTCTTCCCATAACCACGTGATGTTTTAATTCTTCATGTCTAGATCATGACATTAAATTCTCATATTCTACAGAAAGTAGACACCTTCACATCACCCTCTTATCCTAGTGTCCTCAAAATTCATTTAAAGGGAATTTGCTAGCGATATTTATAGCCAAATCTCGTTATATGCTTGGGAACATTTTGTATTTATTTTTCTACTCACCGTTGTCATCATGATGTGTAATGGGATTACATATTTTGTAGTTTCTTAGTCAAAAATTAGTCATGAATCTTAGGGAAATATTCTTTAAAAAACTTATTTTAAAATGGGAATATCATTTAATGTAGTTACATGATGTGTAATGGTCATTCACATCATGTAACTAAGTCCTGAATTTTCCTCTACAACTAATTATTTTCAATGATATCATGACATATAATTGTGTTAAATGTCATGTAACCATTTTTATATATTTTCCAACATTGATTCATCCTCCAAAATTCATTATCACGCCTCTTTTCTTTTATCGTGACATAAATAGTCTTTTAGCTACACCATGATATATAAACACTATCAAAAGTATTTAAAAATCCCAAATTAGGACGTTTTACTTTAAGCACTAACTAACACAGAAACCTGAAAATGTCAAATTTTTAATTAAATAACACTATTTGGGTATTATAAAAATTAAATTACAACATTTAAAATGTGAAAATAGTATCTTCATCAAGTTTTTTTATTTATTTCTTTTGTGTACTCTTTTATAAATAAAATTTATTAAGGAATCCATCACGGTGTTTGAAGACTGGATACTAATAGATGTGGTTTATATTTTGTGCATCTATATTAATTTAAAAATATTGCGTCATGGATAAATGTCCCATTTAAATATCAAAAATATCATTAAACATGAAAATAAATTAATGAATTAATTACATGAAGAAGAACTAAAAAATTATCCTGTATATCAAAATAACGACTTTGAAAATTAAAATTACAATACAATATGAATAACGAGTTTTACAAACAATTTATAAATTAATAATATATTATATATATAAATATTTTATGGATTTATATTCCTATAGAGTGGTTATAATGATTATAATAAGTGTTGGTTCCCATTGAAGTAAATTATAGTCGTTAAAAGGAGAGGGGAATAAGTAAATTATAGTGAAGAAGATAAATGCACCACTATTCTGAAAAGAATAAATAATAAGCTTTCCTTTTAAATATTTATGTCATATATGAATATTAATGGTTAACATGGATATATAGATAAGGCAATAATCAATATGAAAATATATAATACTACATCAGATACATTTTTGAAAAAATTTCTATGTGGAATGTTGATTCTCCAATTTTGAATTTAAAAGAAATCATGAATTTTTAAGAATGTGCGAAATACAGTTCCTTTAATAAGAAATAAATAATGAGGTATTATTGCATTAAAACTCATGGAATGATCATTAGGTTGTTCCTAAATGGACTCTTTAAAAGTTATTTTTGAATGAGAATCTTCTTTATTGAAGGCATCAATATTTACAGGTCATAATCAATTACAAAGCTGAAATTATAATGGGTATTCAAGAAAATTGATAAACATATCTTTAAGAAGTGAGATAATGGAGGGATATTAGTGAATTATACCACAATTTTATGTGATAGAACCAAAAAAATTAAAATTTTTATAATGTTGTGAAGGTGTTATTTTTTTGAATCATAAGCGATTTTGATACATGGAACAATTTCCATTTGTAATCCTTAGACTACATTATAGTTGTGATCCATTTAAACATATGAATTGCTCATATGGTTAAATTTCATAATATTAACCATGATATCATTTTACAATGGTGTTAAATAGAAACATATGAGAAAAAATATCAAAGAGTTAATTTGTGTAATTGCCTCCACAAAGAATAAATTGAAAACATCATGAACTATTTAATTAAGAAGTCAACATTCAATTAGATAAGTGTGATTTTATGAAGAATAAAAAAATAAACAAACACACACATTTCAATTCAAACCCATATTATGGTATCAATAACTTAATCCCTTGTTTTATGGACAATTGGTATTGAAGTCAGAATATCTACTACTTATTTTTTTCTCTGATATTAAATGATTATTTATGATGTTTCATTTGTTACCACTCTTATATTCTTGGTTTCAATGGAATGTTAAAAAACAAAAACAATTTTATTAATTAGTATAAACATATATTTTGGATCTATTTTTTTAAAGAATGATATTCTATTAAAGGTATTATTTTTTATACAATGGGAATATATAAATAGAATAAATTATGAAACTTTTATATATGTAATGATGCTCCATAAATGAATGAAGCGGAATATATGATAATTTATGTTTTTATTACTGATTATGAGGAAGTTATAATTAGTGAAAAGGAGGATTATTTCATTCTTTACATATATGTGAATTAGAAATTATGAGAACAAGATATAAATCACAGAGAAGTGAACAAATCTCAGGATATATTTATCAAAGTGCTTGGTATTGATGTTGAGATATTAAATTCCATGAAGAAATGAATTGATTATGTAAGGATAGTATTTTAGAAAATAATTGATTTTAAATAAAAATAATTTTAAATACTACATTATAAAATCAATATTTGAAAAAAATTATTGAAGATGAAAAATACTGTATTAAGGGAATTTCAAGAAACAAAGGTTAATAAAGAAAAGCTTGACTACACACCTATCATAATTGTTAGAAGAAAAAAATATGTGACACGAAAATGTATGAATACAATTTGATATTACTAAATAGATTAAATTGTTAATAGAGAATATTTATATTTTGAGTAATATATCCCTTTCATTGGAATATTAGATTTATATTGGGAAGACTCATAAAAATTATATAATTGAAAATAACGAATCAAGAGGAATCATATCTAAAAATTTAAATATTACTCAGTTCCAACCAATAATGAGATGGAATTGGGTAATTTAAATTCTAATAGAAAGTATAAATATTCATCAAATTTATTATTTGACCGTACTTCGTAATATTATAAAAAATTTAACGGTATATATTATTCAATGGAGGAAAATAACTAAAGGAATATCATGTTATAAATACCATATTATTTAGGAAAACATGGTATAATGTATGATGAATCCCCTCCAAGTAATGTGAGGAAAAACACCATGGTGTTTATGTTGAAAATATAAAATACTATAAATTATGGAAAGTATGAAATAATTATTCTTCTTAAGGGCCATGTAAATTTTATAATCATGATTAAAATGTAAAAACATGTGTTATTATTGTGAGATGCATAGACTCATTTTCATTTCTTCTTCTAAGGCATTGGTATATATTCAATATTACAATTCTAGTTATAAGATAAAAAATATTATCTCTAAAAAAATATAAAAAGTATATTTATTAGAAAAATTTTAATTATAATACTAATCAATCCTCATGTGTATTTAAGTTGGGGATTATTGAAAAAACCAACAGTTATATAATGAAAAATATATTACTTTGAGAAATACTCTTCAAAATACATATAAATAAATTTATACTATTGAGGGTGATGTAAAAAGAATCTCCAAAAGTACTAAAGAACCAAACACAATGTGGAATGAAATGAAATCTGTTTCTATGTAAGAGAAAATATCACATGTTTTAGAAACTAAAAAGGTACATATTAAATAATTTTCCCAAATAATATTATGTTATTTAATATCATATAATTCTAGTAGTTATAGAAGGAATGTTTAGATATTGAATGTCCAATAATAAATGGATCATAAAATTCATAATTGTAAAATTACCCATAGAATTAAAAAATATTTTATTTAGGAATCTAATAAAATGAACATTGTTTAAGTAAGTAAAGAATATATTGTATTCAAAAAAATCAAATACATTTATAAAAATTAACTTTGAGGTGAAGGATAAAGGTAAAATAGTGGTATATAGAGACTCAACATCCTAATAAACATGAGGAATGTAGATTTTACACCTCTCCAAAAATTGTTAAAATATTTTTAAATTTGTTATATTTTTTTCATTCATAAGAAAGAGACGCATTCCATTCGGTAATTATGATGGAGAAGAACCTGAAAAAGATTTAAAAGGAAGATATCATTTCGAGAAAATTTTTATAAATAAAGGATAATTATTTTTCTTTGAAGTGTTATTTTTTATTATACTCAAACAAAAATATCAAGGCCCAAGTTTAATAAACAAGTGATATTATGCCATCATTTTATAGATATGTATATTTCTAACAAAGATAATAATAGTAGTGAAATATAATATATGAATGGATTTTGGTATGAGTAATGAAATAAAATTGATTCAATGTTGAATTTGAGTCATGTCGTGGTATAAGGATAAATATAGTTGGTAAAATATTATATTTGGCCAATGAGTTAGTGGAAATCTACCAATAAATAATTGAATAAATTATAATTAATTATAAAATGAAATATCATGTATATTTATTTATGTTCTTGAAATTTTTAAAAACTTATTATATTTATAGGAATCCATGTGGTTTAATTACAAAAATGAATTTCCATGATGTGATGTCCCATGGTAATGAAATTATTAGAAGATTAGATATAATCATTGAGGTGGATATGGAATAAAAAATTACAGGATATCAATTCCTGATCAATGATTGGAAAATCCTATAAATAATTAGAGTTCATGTTGTACGATCGGTTCAAATCTATATAATTGGAATAATTACTTATCTATGGGGAATGTTTCTCACACTTTCTGATCTCTAGATTAATACATTACTATTTTTTGGGAATATGCCACAAATATTAAAGGATATGAGTTATCAATTAATTAATTAGTATTAATTATTGACACGAATAGATTTTTGGAGCATATCATAGACACTTATTTCGAAAAATGATCCCAGGATTAATGGTCATAGAGGCTTTATTGACATCACTTGACCAATGTGGAAATTTCAACCAATTTTTTTATGAAATAATGAATCAATTATGTGGAAAATAATATTAAACCATTCAATTTAATTTTTTATATTTAGATAATCCAACTAAAAAGTATTAAAATTTTTATCTAAATTAATATTTTATAATTTAATTACTATATACAGTAAAATTGTTAATGAATAGGTACCTAGATTCAATGAATGAAATGATTTGACAGGGGGTTGTGAATAAGATTTTCTCCACCCTCAAAGGGGATATAGATGACCTTTAGAAAATATTTTTTCATAACATAGGAGTTTTATACATAATTTACATTAGGGAAATAAAGTTGAAGTGTGTACCATGAGGATGATGGAATTTAATTCCATTTAAAATAAACATTAAGGGGGATAAAATATGACCATAAAGTACACTACATAGATTTCATTTACAATGGGGAAAGGATATGTGGTTTTATTGGAAAAAAACCATTGGGTGAGATTGTTGGAACTATATGTGTTTATATTTGATTTATTGGGAATATAAAATGATCATGTCTCATGGTGTATTAGATGAAAATGTGTATTAATGAATCATATGAAATATTATGAAACACTAATTTAAAGAAGATATACAAAGTTATCAATGTATTTCATGGAATTATGAAGGATTTATGTAGTGTTTATGAATTGATTAACATTTTTGGAGGATTTATATGTATTAATTAAATAAAAAAATTCAATATTTCATTTTGATCAGTAAAGGTTATGTGAGTTTTTAATACTTTTTTCTAGACATGGAGTAATGTAATGGTCAATGGGGATATCTAGAGGATATAGAAGGGTTAACAAAAAAAAATGTGATCTGAAAGGGTCATTATACCCAATGTGTGATGGTAAATAGATGAAAAATGGATTTACTGATTGTTAATTGAAAATATTCCATTGACATGCATAATTTTGACGGTCAATACCCCCAACATAAATAACATTATGTATTTATTTAAACATAACACAAATTTATCTTGGTTTACACACATTAGTATTTTCTATCATATATCAATTTAGGGTAGATCCCATCTCACTTCATGGGGCTGAAAAATGTGTTGAATGAAACAATTCCTTTGTAAATGGTGTTTCAACTATGAATTCAACCTATAAGAAAACACCTCAAAGACAAGGACATACCAGTTACCATAGTGAGTTTCATGAAATGATGTAGATAAAAAATTGGATAGGTAGATAGATCAATATCATGGTGATTAGTATTTTATATTTTATATTATCCAATGTAAAAAAACAATTCCAAAATGGATACATTTAATGGAAGGGGGAAATTAACTAAAGTCTCACGAATTTGGTAAAAATATCTTTAGAAAACCCATAGACTCTAGAGGGTATAATTTAGGGTTTAATAATCTATGTATATAACAAGACATGGCATATAAGAATTGATGAATGTATGTTTTAGTGCATTATTTCCAAAAATATATTTTTTTCGGAGAATACTACAACATGGTTTTTTAATATAGTGTTAGAATCCTCATGTATTAATCTTGTTTTAATGATCAAAAATCTCATTAATTATCACAAATCATATTCAACATAGTTAACTCCTAAATTATATCCAATCATGTGTATTTATGTTTCAAGTTCTCTCATGCTTTATAATTTTTATGCTCAATCCATTTAATGAATATTACTATTTAAGTATGAATACAATTATATTCCTAAGTACAACACACTGTGAAGCTAGACACCGTGAAGCCTGACACAGTAAGCCGGACACCGAGAAGCCAGACACCGTGAAGCTAGACACAGTAAGCCCGACACCGTATGCCAGACACCATAAGCAAAAAAAAAAAAAAACCAGACACCGTGAAAAAGACATTGTGACACTCAGACACCGTGACACATAGATACTTTGACACTCAGGCACTGTGAAGGAGATACCGTTTTCATAACTTACTGTGGCACTATTTCTTAAACTATTTTTTCTTCTTTCAATTTAATTTTTTACGGTCATATTTGATACCTTTAATGAACTAACATAATTAATGTTTCTTTGTAGACATAGTAAGAGGTACGAGGTACGAAACACATGGAACCTGTCGGCTAAAACTCATGCATTTGATGATAAAGAGTAGAGAGTGCCGAAGAGCAAGAGAGCACGATACTGAACGAAAAACAAGCATGTTAGCACGACCACAAAAAACCCATTGCAAAATTTTCAAAGAATTATCTCATGCATGCAATCCGAATCTACTGAGGAACATACGAAGTACACTGGAATCCAAAGAAAATCTTCACATTATCAACACTCGTGAAGAACACAAGCTAAATTGTGACATTCTTTTTTTCAAAACAAAAACCAGTGAAGGACTCAGAATCATTTCTGTTTAATCAACGGAGTCCAGAGTTGTACATAAAATCACTAGAGCATTATAAACTTTTATCTACACTCTCTCAGTGATTCTTTTACTTACTTTTTGAGCAGTGTGTGTACTCTGTATATTCCATACGCACAATGACTCCTCTGCTAAACTGAGGGATTTCAAAATCCTTACACCAAATTCATTATGATTTTGGTTACCCACGACAACTGTGGAAGAGGTCCCTGTGTGGTCTGGTTATTATTATTTTTTACCCACGAAAACTGGGGAAGAGGTGCCTGTGTGACATGGACAGTCTGTATACTATTGTTAACCCTGATCTAGGGTGTGGTTCAAAGTTTATTTATATAAACTTCTTAGTGTAAGGTGATCACCAAGTGGAGTGGATTATGTCTCTACTTGAGACTTAACCACTTGTTTCATATCCACTGTGCTATTTAAATTTATTCTTCTCTGTTTTACTGCTTTATTGTATAATCCAGAAAACACTAATTTCAATTTGATATTTAGTCTTGGAAAGAAGTTATAACTGATTTTTCTTTGTAGGATAACTTCAAAAGTAATATTCATAATACATATAAAGATTATCGAGAGCTAATAAATCTTATAAGATGTTGTTTAAATAGTGAAACTCTTATAATAGTATAACCTTGATTAACTGAGATGTATTTATTTATGGGGAAACCATTTCTTTTAAAATAATATTCTTATAATAGAAATTTTTATAGTTACTCAATTCACCCCTCCCCTCTTGAGTGAACTACTCTAACTCACATTTGCTATCAGAGGTTGCTATATTAGGACTTTGTGTAATCATACTCAACTCTGATTGTAGTTGTACTTTAAAGATCTGAAAATTTCTGTTAATTCTAAATTTATAGGTATTTTAAAGTAGTACGTTAGTATGGATAATAGATTGAAAGGTGCGGCAACCAACATACCACAATTCTTTAATGGAACCAATTATTCTCAATGGAAAATTAAAATGAAAATGAATCTAGAGATAATGAGCTTTGAAATTTGGTCATCCATTATAGATTAATAAAAACTTGTTGTGAGTGATAGAATTACATGGGATGAACCTACCAAAATTGCTTACAATAACAATTGAAAATCCGTGAATGCTCTGCACTATTCCTTAGGAGATGAAGAATTTAATAGGATTTCTGCTTGTAAAACTACCCATGAAATTTGGGATACATTGTCTGTCTCAAGTGAAGGAACATCTAGTGTAAAGGAAATGAGACATAATAGTTATACTATAAAATATGATAATTTTAAAATGAAACCTGATGAGAATATTTCGTACACGTATCTCAGGTTCAATGAGATTGTCAACAGAATGATCTCTCTAGGAATAGAAGTCACTGCCAAAGAACATATCATGAGAATCCTAAGGTGTCTACCAGATAGATGGAGGGGAACCTCTGTCTCTATTAGATATTCATGCAACATTCACAAGATACCTATAAGAGAACTCATTGGGAAATTTATGATGTATGAGGAAGAGTTGAAAGTCAACAATGAAGAGGAGGATGAACCAAAGAAGAAATATGTAGCATTCAAGACCACCTTTTCGAAGTACAAAGACAAAGAGAAACTAGAAGCTTCTATAGAAAGATCCACCACTGAACAATAATCACCTGACAGTGATGAGGAGAGGGCTCAACTAGCTAGAAGATTCCAATTATTATACTAAAAGAAGAACTTTTTCAGAAATCCTAACTTCAAGGGAAAGTATGATCTAAAAGGAAACTGAAAAAAGGACTGGAAATGAAGTGACAAAACTGATGAAATTTTATGCTATGAATGTAATTGCGAAGGACATATAAATTTTGACTGTACAAAGCTCAAGTATAAGAAGAAATATGAGGAAAAGGATAAGAACTACAAAAAGACAATGAAGGAAACCTGAAGTGCCTTTGAGGATAGTTCAAGCGACTCAAGTACATCACATGATGAACAGGCTAACAAAGCCAATTTGTGTTTTATGAAAAACAAATCTAAGGTAATACTGGACTCGTCTGTACATAATTCATACTATTCTAAAGAGGAAATTGACTCTGAAAATATGACTAATGAAGACATGATTGAATACTGCAACATTCTTAAAGAGACATGTAATGAATTAAAAGATAAATATAAATCATTGAAGAAACAACATGCTCTCACTGTAAATGTTAAATCTGAACATACTACTAAAAAGGAGAAAAATCCTCAATTTATCAAAGAAAAAATGTATTAAAAATGTTTAATGAACAATTAATAAGTGACATAGATATGTTTACTAATTGGAAAAATACCCTTACCCAAAATCTAGAAAAAAAAATTGCCCCCAAATATAATACTGGCATTGGTTATAAACCTGGAAAAAGAAACCATGGTAGACCAAATTTTGTTTCAAACTCTAGGACATATAAAATTTTCCCCAGTTCTAGACATAACTCAACTAGCTCAAGTCATGATAAATATTATACTTTGTCATGTTTTTGTGGAAAAAATATAGTTTATTTTTCAAATACTTTACATAATGCTTATAGGAAACCTATGAGACAAATATGGGTTCCTAATGCACTTATTACTAATGTTACTGTACCCAAAAAAATATGGGTACCAAAATCTTTCTTTACCTAATAATGTTATAGGAAAGCTGCTTAAAGAGCTCCTGCATAAATCTATGGTACTTGGACAATGGATGTTCAAGGCACATGACAGGAGACTACTCTTGCTTCAAGAACCTGATAAAAGTAGATGGTGGACATGTCACATTTGGTGACAATTCCAATGGGAAGATCATTGTCTTAGGACAGATTGGTAACACTGATTCGATTTTAATATCTAAAGTAATATTTTTTAATGGCTTATAATATAATATACTTAGTATCTCACAATTATGTGATGATGGATATCATGTTAAATTTGAAAATGATTCCTGTAATGTCTTTAATTCTAAAGATGAATTAGTATTTTCTATAGAAAGGAATGAGAATGTTTATTCTATTAATTTAGATTCCTTAGCTTCTTAAAATGTTTCATGCTGAAGTGTATTTCATAAAGAATCTTGGATCCGGAATAGGAGACTAGGACACTGTAATGTTCACTCCCATAGAAAGCTAACTAAAAAAGGCATAGTCAAAGACTTACCCAAACTCATGTTTGCATATGAAAAAGTGTGTAATCCTTGTCAAAACGGAAAACAACACAAAATCGATTTCAAAATAAAGAAAGACGTTTTTACTTCTGAACCTCTGGAATTGGTCCACATGGATTTTTTTAGACCATCTAGAGTTTCTAGTTTAAATGGGAAGCACTAAGTTTATGTTCTAGTAGATGATTTTTATAGATATACCTTGACCTTCTTCATGGATCACAAAAGTAAAGCCTGTTATTATTTTAATATGTGTGCCATATATTTAGAAAATCATAGTGGCATTAAAATTAAATCCTTACGAAGTGATCATGGTCTTGAGTTTGAAAATAAAGAGTTTGAACCCTTTTTCTCTCAAAATGGTTATAGTCACAATTTCTCTTCCTCTAGAACACCTCATCAGAATGGTGTTTTAGAAAGAAGAAATAGAACATGGAATGAAATTTTTAGAACAATGCTTAGTGAATATAACTTACCTATTTACTTTTGGGATGAAGCTGTTAATACAACATTCTACACAATCAATAGAGTCTTGATTAGACCAATTCTCAAAAGACCCCGTATTAACTCTGGAACAATAGGAAGCCTAAGGTTAATTACGTTAGAGTTTTTGGTTGCAAAGTCTTTATTCTTAACACTAAGGATAATCTTGACAAATTTTCATCTAAAAGTGATGAAACAATTTTCCTAATTTACTCAATATTAATTAAATATTATACAGTATTCAATAAGAGAACTAAATTTTTGGAAGAATATGTTCATATCAAGTTTGATGAAACAGATCCACATGAGCCTAGAACCATCCAAGAAAATCTAGAGGATAAAGTATCAAATATGAACATCAACTCAAAATACTCAAATTCCTCTATTAAATAATCTATAAAAACATCCAAGTCTAGAAATTCCCTACCATCGAGTCATAATGAACCTTTATCTATTGATGAACCTGAAATAATAAGTCCCTCTTTTTCTAGAAAGGTTTTAACCCTTAAAAACCATCCCTTAGATGCTGTTGTAGGAGACTTAGAGAAAGGAACACAAACTAGAGATTCTCTTAGAAATCAGGTTGAACATCAATCCTTCTTTTCACAACATGAACCTAAAAACCTTGATGATTCCACCAATGATGAATTTTTGGTAATGGCTATGCAAGAAGAACATAATCAATTTGAAAGAAACAATGGTTGGAAACTTGTGGAAAGACCCAAGGACACTTTCATCATAGGCACTAAATGGGTGTTTAGAAATAATATAGATGAAGATAGAAATATAGTTAAGAAAAAGGCTAGATTATTTCCACAAGGATATAGTCATGAAGAAGGAATTGACTATGAGGAGACCATTGCTCCAGTAGCCAGACTTGAAGCCATCAGAATCCTACTTTCCTATGCTGAACAACTGAATTTCAAACTATATCAAATGGATGTTAAGAGTGAATTATTAAATGGGTATATATATGAGGATGTATTTGTTGAACCACCCCCTGGATTTACAAATCCACATTTTCCCAATCATATTTTCAAACTATCAAAAGCTTTATATGGTTTAATGCAAGCTCCAAGAGCTTGGTATGACAGATTGATTTCTTTTCTCAATTGCAAAGGTTTTACAAAAGGAATATATGATCCTACCCTCTTTATAAAATGAATTTATAATGTTGTTTTAGTTGATCAAATCTATGTAGATGATATTATTTTTGTATCTTCAAAAAATTCATTATGTATTGATTTTTATAAAATGATGCAAAACTAATTTGAAATGAGTTTAATTGGAGAACTAAAAATCTTTCTTGGATTTAAAATCTTTAAAAATAATGATGTAATTGTTTTAAATAAAAGTAAATACACTAGATATCTTCTAAAACATTTTGTATTGGATAACACTAAAATTAGTGACACTCCCATGAGTACCACTTGGAAGTTGGATCTTGATAAAGATGGAAAATATGTTGATCAAACCACTTATAGAGGAATTATTGGAATTTTACTCTACTTAACTACTAGTCATCCGGACATTCTGTTTAGTGTGTTTATGTGTGCTCATTTTCAAGAAAATCCTAAATAATCTCATTTAAATTATGTAAAGAGAATTTGAAAATGCCTCAAGCATACACCCAATCTAGGATTGTTCTATCCTAATGGACAATAATTTGAACTAGTTAGTCATTCTGATGCTAACTTAGGTGGATGTAAGTTAGATAGAAAGAGCACATCAGGAATATGTCACCTTTTAAGAAAGTCACTAGTATCATGGTACAATATGAAACAAAATTCCGTTGCATTATCTACTGCAGAAGCAGAATACATAGCTACTAGAAGTTGTTGCGCACAAATTTTGTGGATGAAACACACATTACTAGATTATGGGTATCAATTAAGACATGTACCAATAAATTGTGATAACAGAAGTCCTATTAACATCTCAAAAATTCATGTTTCACATTATAGGACAAAGAATATTGATGTAAGACAACACTTTTTGAGAGATCATTATAAAAAAAGGTGATATCACCTTGAAATTCATTGCAACTGAATATGAACTTTCTGATATATTCACTAAACCATTAAATTATGAGAGAATATACTACATCATACATGATGTTGGAATGATAAATCTCAAATAGATATCTTACCTTTCCTACTGTTCAACATTTTACTATGTTTTACTTTGCTGTTTCATGATTACTGTTTCTTAGTTACTGTCTCTCATGTTTGCGGTCTCAACATTAGCACTTTGGACTTATGGTCTGACACTTACTATCTCACCGTAATGCGCACTAAAAAGTTCACTTACTATCTCACCATGATGACTAATTACTATCTCACCGTGACGTTCATTCACTGTCTCACTGTGATGAATACTTACTGTATCACCATGAAAATTCATTATTATTTTCTTTAAAAACTTATCACAGTAATTTTTATTTCACCTCTTTTACTTTCCCAAATTTTTATTTTTGTGACGATTGTCATTCCCAAATGATAAAACAAAACGTTTCACTCAGTTCATCACTCCAAATTTCTTTCATTTCTAGCCCTTTTCAACCTTGCAATACCATCTCTCTCTCTCTCTCGAACCCTCAGTGGATGCCAAGAATGAAACGTCTGTCGTCATCCACACCTGGGAAGCGCCACTCGAAGAAGAAGAAGATTGCACCTAAGGTGACACCCAAAGGACCTTTGAATCCGAATTTGGTAAATCAAAGTGTTCATCCGGAGAAATAAATTTTCCCAAAATGGATTTTGTCTAGAAAATCTATAGTATTGAAAGTGTTAAAAGAACAAGGCTGGTTCGAATGGTTCTCAAGGGAGAATAGACCCATCTATCTTAGGTTAGTAGCTCAGTTCTACCAGCATGTGCAGTTATCATTTGATTTTGGTGAAAGTTATGTTGTGAGGAGATGGATTAATGGCCAAATATGCTTCTTCTCATCAAGGTTATGGTCCACATGCCTTAGGATACCTCATGAAGGTATATGTGAGGATTATAAAATAAAACCTCCTTATTCAACTGATTTATTTGATCTTGAAGATGCTCTAAAAACCCTCACTGGAAATGGCACAAAAAGAAGGGCCATCACAGCTGAACTTCATGGATAAACAAGGCAGCTGATTAAGTATGTTCAAAATCTGGTTATTCCAAGAAAAGGATATTTTTTTTGTGTTAAAGTGTCAAGATGTGTTTTTGATTCATCTTATGAAGAATGGACAAAAGATTATCCTGTGCAAGTAAATCATTCACCATATGTGTGAGTTGATCAGGGTTACATCCAAGTCCACCTCTCTGTTATACTCTTGCCTAATATCAGCTATGCTTGATGAAAAAGGTGTGTTTGGACCTATTGAAGAAGTGCTTATGGACCATGAGTACTATCTCTCTAAAGCCACTATCCGGAGAATGAAGCAAAACTAGAATACTTGGAAAATGGAATGGGTGGAAGACAATGAAAATGTTTATGAGAAGTTTAATCCTATGGATTATCCATCAAGGCTGAAAGGCATTTCTTATCCTGGTTTGGAACTAGATGAACTTGTTGAGTATTCAGCAGAAGTAGAAGAAGAGTATGATATACCTTATAGGGAAGAAGTTATTGTTGATGATGAAAGGACAATTGTTCTTCTTATTGTTCTTGAAGAAGAAGTTCCTACCCCTAGTGAATATGTTAATAAATAAATCCAACCCGATACTGAAAAAGAATTAGTTGTGACATAATCTAAGTAGCAAGACATGGGAGAGCCTATAGTAGACGAACTCCTTGTTATGCAAGAAGAAAATATATAAGAATACACTGTTATGAAAGAAAAGAATCTGGAAGAACTTCCAGGTGTGCAAGAAGCTAATCTGGAAGAACTACCTATGGAATTATATGTTTCTGAAATAATACCCTCTGCTGAAGATAGGATGGAGATAGCCTTTCATATGGCTAGACAAGAAAGGATTTAGGAACTTAGAGACGGAACTGTGAATTTAGACCAAGCTCCTAAGTCTCTCAGTCATGAGAAGGAGGCACCTGTTGAGGGGTAGATTACCCCAAATCTTGAGTCTGATGAAGCCTCACATCCAACGTAGTCATGTCATGTGGAAACTCTGTACAAATTTCCTAGTTTCTATGATGTAAATGAGTCTCAGTAGGTTACTGCAACCAGGCTTGATCTCTCTTCCCTGTTTCAATTGAAATAATTCACCAACTTTTCCCTTGATAAAGAACCTGAACATGTACCTAAACCTGTCCCTGTACCAATTCCTATACCTGAAGCTTTATCTGAACAGTTTTCCTTTTTCAGTAATGATGATTTACAAGAATTTGGAGATACTCTCCTATATGGAGTTCAGAAGCTTATGAACTCCCAATCCCATCTTGTGAAAAATTTGAGTGAGAGAGATGCCTCACTACTTTTGGGCAAGATCATTTGGAAAATACAACCTAAGATGATCCATGAAATTAAATAAGTATGAGTTGAAAATAAGCTACTCAGTAATTAAGTTACAACCCTGAGAAGCATGGTTGATGACATGCAGAAAGAGCTGCATTCAAGATCAGAGCCTACTACTGCTCCTCTAGTATCCACTGTTTCTCAAATCTCTCAATATGTTGTGAATTAGTGTCACCCTTATCTGTTATCCTTCGATGAAAATATTGAGGAAAGGCACAAATAGGATGTTGATAGACATGGGTGAGGTTGTGGTGAACCTTAATAAACTCACTGATGAGTACACTGGTTGTCTTCAAAAGGTACTAAATCAGCTCAAATATCTGACAACAGTTGTCAAAGCTTCTAATACCTCTAGTAAATACTCTACACCTTCCTTGGATATTACATTGCTCAGATCTATAGTTAAAGAAGACCTTCAGAATGATTTCAGTCACTTTAATGTGACTTCTTTTTCTGAACTTATCAAGAACAGTGATAAAGTTCTTGACCTTGTGCAAATTCATTCCAATATTGCAAATGATGCCTAGCAGGAGATTTCTAAGAAAGTGGATTTCTATTTCAACCAAATTTTATCCAAGACTGATATGAACAACCACTTCAAATATATTTTAGAGAATCTATGACTTCCTCCTGTGACAGAAGACTTCAAAACCCATGTCCAGAAGATAACTGAGTTTACCTGATTGTTTGACAAGTTTATAGAAAACAAAGATGACTTTGAAAAATCCATGCAATATGGTAGAGAGATTATTGCAGACTTCATCAAACTTCTGAGACCTTATCTTCATGTCTAGAGTACACCAATCGTTTCTCCAGTAGCATCACCTCTCAGAACTGGGGTTTCTACATTCACCTCTGCCTTATCCTCAACTCCCATGTATGTTAGGCAAGCTCACAGTCATATCATGCCTGAGATTCTTAATCAGAAACTACCCAGATCTTCTACAACTCCTTCCTTGGCTCCCTCAGTCTTTAAAGGTCTACCTTTACCCTCTATATCTACCACATCTCTGTCTTCTTCTACATCAACCACTGCCCTTATGGATCCCTCTTGTGCAACTGATAAAGGCAAATAGAAGGCCAATCCCTAAAGAAGACCAGTGCATACTATTTTTTTGATGGTCATGCCATTATTTTTCTATTTCTCTTATATTTTGTATGGAACTATTTACTCTTAATGGAATGTGCACTGTTTACCCTATCTTATTCCTACCTTTCGATAATCCCAAAAGGGGGAGAAGTTTGTATATTTTATTTTTTATATTGTTGCATCTAATTTACAATTTTACTGTACATGATTTGTGATCATCAAAAATGGGGAGATTGTTGGACTCCTCATGTATTAATCATGTTTTAACGACCAGAAATCTCATTAATGATCACAAATCTTATTCAACCTAGTTAACTCCTAAATTATATACAATAATGTGTATTTATGATTCACGTTCTCTCATGATTTATAATGGTTAAGATCAATCCATTTCATGCATATTACTGTTTATGACTGAATACAGTTATTTGACTATGTACAAGACACTGTGAAGCCAGACACCGTGAAGTTAGACACAGTAATATAAACACCATGAAGCCAGACACAGTAAGTCAGACACCGTAATCCAGACACCATAAGCCAGACACAGCAAGCTAGACACTGTGAAGAAGACACTGTGACACTGAGACACTGTGACACTCAAACACCATGACACTCAGACACCATGACATTCAAGCATCGTGACACTCAGACATCGTGAAGGAGACACCGTTTTCATAACTTACTGTGACACCGTTTCATAAACTATTTTTTAACTTTAAATTTAATTTTTAACGTTCATATTTGATGCCTTTAATGCACTAATATAATTAATGTTTCTTTGTAGACATAGTATGAGGTACGAGGTACAAAACACATGGAACCTGTCGGCTAAAACTCATGCATTCAAAGATTAAGAGTGGAGATTATCCAAGATCAAGAGAGCGCGATACTGAACAAAAAACAATCCTATGAGAACGACCGTGAAGAACACATTGCAAGATTTTAAAATAAAGAATTGTATCATGCATGAAATCTGACTCTATAGAAGAACATACGAAGTACACTAGAATCTAGAGAACATTTTCACATTATCAGCACTCAAGAAGAACACAAATTGGTTTGCGACACTTTGTTTTTCAAGAAAAAAACCAGAGAAGGACTCAAAAGCATTTTTGTTTAATCAAAGGAGTCTAGAGCTGCACTTCAAATCACTAGAGCATTCTAATATCATATCTACTCTATCTCAGTGATTCTTTTACTTAAATCTTGAGCAGTGTGTGTACATTGTATATTCTATACACACACTGAATCTTGTGCTAAATTGAAGGATTTATAAATACTTACACTATACTCTTTATACTTTTGGTTACCCTAAAAAAACTATGGAATAGGTCCCTCTGTGGCCGGGTTATTGTTTTTTTTTTACCGAAAAAAATAGTGGAAGAGGTCCCTGTGTGACTTGGATAGTCTGTATACTGTTGTTAACCCCGATACAGGGTGTGGATCAATGTTTATTTATATAAACTGCTTGGTGGTAGGTGATCACCAAGTGGAGTGGATTATGTCTCAGCTTGAGACTGAACCACTTTTTTCATATCCTTTGTTCTATTTAAATTTAGTCTTCTCTGTTTTAATGCTTTATTGCATAATCCAGAAAACACTAATTTCAATTTGATAGTTAGTCTTGGAAAGAAGTTATAACTGATTTTTCTTAGTAGGATAACTACAAAAGTAATATTAATAATACATATTAAGATTACTGAGAATTAATAAATCTTATAAGAAGTTGTCTAAATAGTCAAACTCTTATAACAGTATAATCTTGATTAACTGGGATGTATTTATTTTTGGGGAAACCATTTCTTTTAAAATAATTTTCTTGTAACAGAAATTTTTATAGTTACTCAATTCATCCCTCCCCTATTGACTAAACTACTACGACCAACATATAAGAAGTGATTAGACTGTTTTTCCCCTTTGGTTATTCAATTATAATTTAAAAATTATGTAATTAAAAAAAATACTAAATATGAATATAATTACAATGATCTATATTAAGATAAATTTGTATATATATTTGATTGAGATGGGGTTTTTTTAATCAGAGGTTTGAATTTTTAAAGATTAAATAAAAAAATTTCAGGTTATAAGAAGTACATGTTGTAAAAATTTCATATAGTTGAGAAAAAACAATATATTAACACCTATAAAGTTGGTGAATTGTAGAATAATTATTAAAAAGATGAGAACATGGTTTATAAAAAATTAATGAAAATTAATAATCAAAAAAGGTCATATGAATCACTATTTTACGAATAAGAAATTAGTTGCAACATCTTTCTAGAAAGACAAAAGTGGGAATTCACCCATGAAAAATATTGTACATATTGAAATTTTGAATATTAAAAGATATTTACAATTAAAAATGTGATTTATAACAGGGTGTCCATTTTCACATCAATTGTATTCTATATATAATTTTTTATTTCATGAAACCAATATGATGACACCAATTATTCGAAATTAAAAAGAGAAGGGAACTCAGGAAATATTCTCAAAAGATGGAATGTTGGATTTTATATAAGCACTAACTAAATGATGATTTTCCATGAGGACTCATGGAATGTTGATAGTGACTTCCCCAATGTATTATTGATAACATATTTTTGAAATAGTTAATTGCTGTTGAAAGGAACCAATCTTTAATTGGTTCAATTATTAAAAAATGTGTGATTGTTCACAACATACAATTTAATTCGTTTTATTTCTTAAATATTAATGATAAAATAGTGGATTTAGGGAAGTGAACTATGGATTATAGGGTTCCTTCCAAAAACATATTAAGTTTACATAACCCCAATAATAGTTCTCAAGACTAAATCGTTAATAAATATTGATCAATTTCATAATTACATGCATGAACCTTTAACTAGAATATAATTGTAAACTAAGTAAAAATATGTTTATCATGTGTGATAAATATTCTATATATTATTAATGACACCAATTGAATCAAAATTGATGGTGATCACATGAAAATTATAAAAGGGATAGGATAATAATTTTATTAGCATTAAATAAAGAGAATAATATTTTTAATGTTTAATGAAGAGGTAAGGTTTAATGTATTTAGGTGATATGTTATTTAAAAGGGTTAAAATGAGATAATATTACAAACCATGATCCACCACCTCACTCATGGTATGTCATACATAATTCCCTTTGTGAATGATATGTTTTAATTTATAAAAATGTGATTGTTTCCCCACTCTGTGATTTTTCTGTACAAGACAACCTACCCATTTCCAACCCCTTTATTCTCTTTTAATGGCTGATCTTCATTTTTAATCAAATTATCATTTAAATTTTTCTTATAAGCTAAACTCCAGTGATTCTACATATCTTCTTTGACATATATAACTTATCTCAATCTATTTCAAGGTGTTCATTAATTTATGCCCTGAATTATTATTGTATATCGATTTTTATTATTCAACTAAATGGAGGTGCTCCGTCTTGATTTGATCAATGAGTGTGATTTTAGTGAATCATGGTTGCTGTTCTCTATCTATTACCTAGGGTATATATATGTTTCCATGTCTTATATGATATGTGAACTAACAAAACATAGAAAATTTTCCTCTAAATAATATCAATTGTCTTCAATTGACATGTATGAGTATGTAATGATTTTATAGGGTGATAAAAATTATCAAATTAATATGAATTAATGAATTGGATGATGATAGACATTATAATTGTTTTTATTTATAATCAATGGAGTCAAATATTTTTACTAAATTATATTTTACTATAATGGATATGGATTAGATAATTCACCCTCTATTGAATATCGAGTTCCATGTTTAGCCATGCGGTTCCATTTACATGTTCTCAATGAATGATTTGATGATATTTTTATACAATTATATTGGTTTTATAGGCCTTTTGGGAGTATATACATCTCTGTTTTACTCTAATAAGGGGATTATTCATTGGGTATATATATATTGAAATGCATTTGAGAGTGAATAAAAATTTGACATTTAATTGTGGTGGCAAAGATGTTATTCACATATTTCAACGTTTTAGTCAATAATGTTCAGTTATAAACTATAATGGTATAATATGATTATACATTACACTTGAGGTTTTAATGTTATATAAACTTGATCCGATTTCCTATTGTCTTCTTACAATTTTGATATGAATCATGATTCATAGAGTATATGTGTTTATTTCAAAAAAAAAACTTCACATGTTTCCTTTTAATTGATATATATTAGGATCAAAATTCATAATGGCTCAAATTGATATAAAACTAGAAATATTTCTCATTGGAAACTACTACATTACTTAGATAGATATTTATCATGGTCTGTGACCTTAGAGATTGGGGCTACTATCCCCCTTTATCTATGGATTCTGTACCATAGTTGAGGGGCCTCTATGGTGAGGCAACATACACTTGGTCCATTACACCTGTTTATATAATTATATTATATTATAACAATGATACTAATGTGTTGATATACAAATAACTATTAACTACATTTCTATTTGGAATAAATTGACTTGAGAGGTGATCTAGATTTTGTAAGGCAGAGACCAAGTATATAGGGTATTCCATTCCATTTTCTCGTTTATCACTATGTTATGGATTTTTATATATGGGAAGACTACTTAGTATAATGGTAGCATGCATAAATTGTTTTAATGATTCATTTTTATATGTTTAGAGACACCCTAAAAAAGCTGAAGTAGGCATAGTTTCACCCAAGTGGGGACATAGACTTAGAAATGTAATTAAAACATCCCATGTGAAAATCATACATAAAAAATCTAAAATTAAGGAAACTACTAAAGATAAACACCAATTTTTAATCATCCCTCGACTCATCACATGCCATAGCTCCACAACCCATTAATGAACATAAATTTCCATTTTCCTACCTCGATCTTAAATCATAAGGATTTATTAAACTCTATGTTACCCATGAAGGTTGTTATTAAAAATCAGTAGAACACAACCATTATAGTACCAAAATATGTTAGTAAATGTGTTGTTTTTAAATAGTGATATATAAAACAATAAAAAAGTAATATGAAGCGCATTCCCTCAAGTGAAAATTTTTCCCATCATGATAGTTATTATTTAATTATTAATGAAAATTTTATATTTTTTTACATTTATTAAAAAAATTGGATGATTTTGTTTATATTATATTCATCTATGATTTTTCTATTATAGAGTGTTTATAGTCTCATAATTAATTTATTACTCCCTCTATAGTGTTCAAGATCCATTGGAGTACATGTTAACATGGTTGAGTTATGTATATTCTATATCATTCATGATTTATGTAAACAAAACATTTCAATAAATAGAGTGGTATCAACTACTTTTTTTTCATATGATATGGTATATAATATACTAGATATATGAAGTGGTAAGAATATAGGATGAATATAATGCCTTGATGTAACTGACCCAAATATTAAGAGAATCATTATTAATATAGACATTATTTTTGTTCATAGATTTTTTTATTGTATGGTGTTTAATTTGAATATGATTCATCATTTAATTTATTTAGGATCTACTATTTTGTTTCTAATATCCTATAATTTAATGGTTTTATTTATTCATACATTATTATCATAACACAATGTTCTAATAACATTTTGGTTTATTATTGTGATTGAGCACATTGATTAGAACATATAGTTTAATTATTTAATTTGTAAAAATGAAAATATCTATTTATTTTCCATATAATGAGATTGTATAATTTTAATTAACAATGGTGTTATTATATTATGTTGTAAATGATTGATAATGTAAATCCTATATTAATTTGAATCTATGACTATGATAGTGAGAATCTAGGGATAGAAAGATCACATGAGGTGTGTAAGAACCCTAGTATGCTAATGTTGTTGTACAGAATATCTAGATGTCCTATATATTATTAATTATCCTATGAATTATATGTATAAATGTTAAATATATGATTTTGGAGAATGAATTTGTAATTTTAATTTAAATAAAAAGTTAGGACCTATTTATTGTTTCCAAAGGGAATAGAAAAGAATTCCCTCCTATTTAATAAGATGGTGACCAAGTTGTTCATATACCACATTTTTATCAGTATCTCAAAGAGTTTTTCATTTATATTATTTATCTTCTAGGGTGTATATCTCTGTGGGAAAATCATTTTGTGAATGATATTACTTTGGATCTTCTATTGGAAAATCCACCAATATTTATAAGTGATCATGGATCTATGGATACCATGATGTAGATTTTTTCTATATGGGATATATTTGACAATCTAGAGAAACGATTTTATAGGTGGGCCAATCTTGTAGGGTATATGGTTTGATTTTCAGTGAGGTACTATTGGGATTTAATCATGAAAGAATATATTTATGTTGGGTTGTAATAAAAGGACACTCATGATAATTTTTTTATTAAAATTTTTATATATACAATAGAATGTAATATTGATGTGGAATTTATAAATTTTTTATAGAAACAAATTAGTGATGAACTATGATTATCAAATTATTTAGTTTCTTTATTTAAACTATTTTCAACTAATGATATCCCCAACATCATAGCTTTTAGTATATTTTTAGCTAACTAATTTAGGTATACATGAATATGTTGTATTGGATATCATTTTCTAATGTGGGGAAATAGATTCTTATCTCTATGAGGAAACTACATGGCAGTGATATAATAATGTAGTATATCTTATACTATTGACTTGAAAGTGTATCCTCATGTATCCTAATGTAGTGTTTTAGTGATTCATTTAATTATAGCGGTAATCACATGAACTAGTATATTGTATCTTATTCATCCCATCTTAGAAGAGTAATAAATATGTGTTAGAAGTCAGGAAGAGTGGGTCATACCTGACCATAGGGTATATAAGGGACACCAAAGTGCTGATTTAATGTGTAGATGTTCTTATATAATGTTTTTAGTGGTTTTAGTACCCTCTAGTGGTAATGTTTATGGTCGGGATGAAGGATCATTAGATTAAATCAGTGTAGACCTTCATGGTTATAGTTTGAGTTATATTGACTTGTCTGTGCATGGAAGAGTTAATTGTTCTCATGGAAAGTACTAGTTTAAGTGTGTTTCTCCCCTACTATTTATGGATATAGATGTAAGGGTGGATTCTTTAGTCCTTCTCAACATCGTCCAACCAAATCATCATATTATTTACATGATAATAGACATTCATATAATTGATGCATGATTATATTTGAATCTTCTTATTCTTATGATTTATATTATATGGGTGAATTACCTTTTTTCTTTCTGCATATTATTCTAGTGATAATGGGATAACTATTAGGTACCTCTATAGGGTGTTTCCTATTAATATTACATTAGTTATGTGATCTTAGTGTATCTATAGGTATCCAAAATTTTATATTTCTATCAATAAGACCAATATACTTTTTGATTAATCTGTGTTAAAATATGAATCAATCATATGATTCATGTTATGTATTGGTTGAATTGATATCAATCCCATTTCGAATTAGAATAATGTATGATATCATATATGTATCATAGAGTTAATTTTATGCCCTTTCTTATGGGTGGGATTTAGAGGCCAACCATTTATGATCTAACAATATACAGCTAGAGAATCATTTATCCATGATTTTTAATGGTCCTTTATCGGATAATGATATATATTAAATCAAATATTTTTATTAGGAAATATTTACATGAATTATTTATTGAGGGCTTCTAGAGGTTATCACATGAGAGGCTTTATTGATTTAAAGATTTAGAAAAATCAATATACATATCACATATATAGTCATTTTTATAAGATAGATAATCTAGATCACTCAGAGAAGATTTCATTGAGAAACGATATTTTGGTTAAATGAATCTTCATAAGAATATTATCACCTTAGGGGGAACTATTTTACTCACAATGAAGTAAAATGGTTTAGTGTGGGTATGTGTTTATTAGTGAATTATTAATCAGATAATGGAAAAGCATCATTATATTATTTTTCATTTTGACAACTTGTTTCATTTTCTTAGAGGATAAAATGGATTCTCCAATATCTATGTGATTAAATGATAATCATAGTTGTGTGGGAGGCCATATAATATTCATCATGTTTTTTTGAAGAGTGGGAATGAACTATATGGGCGTCATTTCAGGGAGTTCAAAATGCTGAAAATGTTAGCAGTTCTTGTGCACATGAAGAATTGGGTTTTCCCTCCCAATTTTGACCATTCATAGTTTGGTTCTTTTATTTTAGTTTATTTTACTCTCAATCATGGAAGGATCATTCTTGATATCTATGGTATGTTTTTTGTATTGTTTGAGAGTATCAATTATATGAAAATAATTCAACATTCTAGTTCTTGAACCAGGAGTTCAACTTTTTAGGGGACATGATATTGAGTCTATTATATCATTTTACGCTGAAAATATCATGATGATTGTATCGTTGGTATAAAAAAAATAACGTGTTTGATATTTATTGACTTATTGTATCTTTAGGATTCTACAAGTTATTCAATGAAGACCCCACCAAACATAAAGTGTCAATGATGTAACTAACCCACAAGGGGGTGTGGTTTGAGTGGTTTTATTCATGATAATATGCCTTGAACGAGATGACTGTTATCTTGAAAATAGTTATTTTTCTAAAATTAAATTATTTAATTATGGTGTATAAAATATATTATGATGAATCATGGGATTTTGGGGTGTTATTTTGTTTTTGTATGGGAATATATTTTATATTGGTTATGGAAGTTGAGGATATATTAGTTGAATTATCATCCACATGATTTGGGGATTCTAGAAACACTGTACTTGTTTTGATGTAGTGGAAACTAAATTTTTTATGATAGATTAATATTGTATACTGATAATAACAACAAGAACTAGATAGTTTCATATAATTACAAGAATAATTGTCAATAAAGGTTTATTAAATACATTTAGGCTTTTTTTACATTGAGAAAAATATAACCATGATAAAGGGAATGCATGATCTCTAATTTTTCTAGAGATGTCTTGAGCATGTTTATAGGTACACTTTAGAATAATTCGAGAAATTTTATTTTACGTTTTACCAAGGGGTGTGTTTGGATTAAATGGATAATTTTGGAAGGATGAGTGTTAGGGCATAGTTGGAGAATGGTTTTCCAAGATCGGGTTCCATATCCTAGGAAACCATTCAACAAATCACAATGAGGGTTTTCACTAATGCTACACCATTTCACAAATTTTTCTCCATATTAAAAGAAACTATACACCCCTTAGAGAAAGAATATTGTTAAGGTTCCCAGTTTGGGAATAATATGTTCCCCTACCGGGAAAACCATGATTTTTTTAATTATACTGAAAATTTGTTTTAAAAAATCACGACCGCTTATTGTAATCCGATATTGGCCCTTGATCAAACTCAAGAATTATTTTATGATCTTGGATCCTCTTGGATAGATTATAATTAATTATAGTCTTCGTTCATGATGATTTGAACCCCAAATTAATGATATGGACCCCGCCCGATAAGAGGATCTCATCAAATGTGATTCGGTTTCCCCATCCCATTTATCCCAATCCTTGAGAGATTGTTCCTTCATGTTTTGGATAATTGTACACCTAGTTTTTTGGATGAAGATATTGAATTTTGGATATAGATATAAATGTAAACGATCTTATTTTATTCAATCTAGGATTTATGTTTTAGATCTAGAAATCACCTCATGTTATTATTTTGTCCAAATTGGGGATTTCTATGGGGCCATCATTTGTCAAAAAATCATCATTGATGGTCTATGATTTAAATCCCATAGTCATAATTTCATTTCTGTGTATATAATTTTAGAACAAATAGGCCTTGTTTAGAAATTGAGTTTTCTAATTGAATTTTTAATATGGTGTATTAATTAATTAAGGGATTTTGTATTGGGAATAATTAATTTAAGAATTAATAATGGTATATTGAGATTACTTATTTGAGTTAATTAATAGTTTATATATAGTGATTATTAAATTGAATAATTTATTGTTTAATTAATAATGTATTATTGAGTTTCTGGAATGTAGACACCTATTTTTTTAATTATATATTGAGCTAATTTCAGTATAAAAATTTATAATTTAATGTAGAATAAATTATGGGATATTGGGATTGTGGATTGATTAATTATTTTTTATTTAAATAATGAAGAATGTCGTATTTGTGTAATTAATCAAACCGATGAATTAATTATTTAGTTAATTAATGAATGTGATGTGATTAATAAATTAGTGAATTAATTAGTGGTATTGATATGATTAACTAATTGGTGAATTAAATAACGATATTTTTATGATTAACTAATTTTTGAAATACTAATTAAATATATTTGGTTAATTAATTGTTAAATCAATTATGAAATATGAATGGTAACATGGTCATTCAATTATGAAATATTAATTGTGGAATGGTTATTCAATAATGATATATGAATTTAACCACGAGAGTGTAACTATGAAATATGATTGTTAATATGGTAATTCAGTTATGAAACTAAAATTATATCAATGGAATTCAATAATGAAATATAAATGGTAACTTGGGAATTAAATATTAAAATATTAATGGTAACAAGGGCATTAAATTTTCAAATATTAATGGTACAATGGGAAATCAATTAGGAAATACCAACAGAACCATGGGAATTAAATTATGAATTATTAATGGTAATAATGATGTTTTAATATATGATATTGTTTGGGAATCCTCAAAGATATGATGGTGTTATATGGTTTAATAATGATTATTTGAATAATATTAATTCTTTACCTCATTTATTAAATTTCATACCTTATAAAAGAACACCAAATGAATTGATTGGATATATTTTAGACAACGTTGGTGGTGGGATTATTTATTGTACTCACACCCTACCTTGGCTACCAGATCAGTACTTGAATAGGGTTCAAGTATTCATGATATGATAATGGAGATGACCAAGTTTTAGATGGATAATTCGGTATTTAGAATGGATGAGGGAATTTTAAATGGTTTGGGAAGATTTTGTGATTTTTCATTATCTTTTATTTGGTTTTTTTGACACAGGCATGTACATTAACATAGCATATCATATTTTCATTTTTGACAATGTAGTTCCTGTTTTTTATCTTGTGATATAGTATTACTTTGGTTATGTTTTATTAGTTGGATATTTCTTTTTTAATTTCTATTGTGGTTTTAATTAGATACAAAGGGTACTATATCTCAATAATATAAATTAGACACTCCCTACTAGTTAAAATCCTCTGGTGTATAGGGAAGAGTGCTTGAGGTCATGTAGTGGTCCGGTTCGGGGCACTGACGTGTGGCACCCAAGGTGGGAAATTACGTAGTTGTACCAGAGACCACCACTCTTTTATTTATTTCATTCTATTTTTGAATAGTGAAAATGAGAAGAGGAACATTCGAGCCTTGGTTATGAGATCATGTAAGGGAGTATATATCTAATGTACAAGGAATAACCAAGGTACCCAGTGTGGGGTTTCTATTATTGTAAATTGTTGTTATAGTTGATGTTATTTCACATTGGGTGATACACTTGTTGTTTGTGGTGATTATTTCTTCATATATCATATGAGTTTGACTAATGGACCAAAATTTTCTTATAGTGGAGTAACATTCATAATTCTATTCACTCGTGATTATTTTTCAACTTGTTTCTTTTTTGGATTTCATGGAAATATGAGTTTTGGGTAAGTTGATTAAAAAGAATAGTTTTTCTTTTCATTTGAAATTGAAATGAAAATGGTACCAAATGTGTATTTTATATTTTTAAAATGATACAATATGAGAATAAATCAGTGTTAAATGATTAATTGGAAATGGGAATGAGTTTACCCTTTGTAAATGATGACCGAGGTGTAGGATGAATAAAGGTAATGATGTCACCTCAATTGTGTCTATGTGGAGGTCATTTGGGAAAAGAAATATGGTGAATTATTGTGTTTATTTCTCTTACAAAAAATGTGTAATCATTGTGTTATGGGTCGTGAGATGTGTTTTTGTCATTGTAGAGATATCCATCCATGATGACTCTAGTTAGGTGGAAAACTGGAGGACATGGCCAGTGATTATCTAGCAGTAGTTGATTCTGAGGCACTTATTCTACTGGGTGAGGATGTATCAAAGTAGTTCCAAGATAACATTGCTTGCTTCATATAGATTATGGAGAGAGACTGAATTTTTTTTGTGAAGAGTATGTTTTATCTTGCAATAGAGTTTTAGTTTCAAATGTCATTGAATTTTTTTGGAGCGATTGAACCAGAGGGACTTGTGTTTTGGGTTGAGTCTCTGTAGATGATACATGATCATTTGGATAATTCAGTTGAGAAGAGGATCATGTTGTCCTCTTATATTATATGATGATTCTAGAAGTGATTGTGGAAAATTTGGGTGCGAACTGGAAAGAATGATGTTATGTTATGCAATTTATTTTTGGAGATGTTCCTAAAGAACTTCAATAAACATACACTAAGGTTGGAGATATATACCTAGTTCAAGAGGTTGAAACATTGGAGTATGTCAAATATTCACCGTGTTAGTGTCGCAACACGACCCATAATAGGGCTCGAGCAAAAACTAACCCAAGCACACCTGTATAATCTAGGGGTGGATACTAGCGCTTAAGGATAAAAAAACATGGGGAGGCCTTTGCCTAGGTACCTGTAAACACACACGTATCCAAATTGATGCTAAAGTTAAGAGGAAAAAGATAAGTAAATAATGAAACCTGCTGTAAAGATAGATAAACCATACATTCATGGACCACTAACACAATATGAGTACAATTATATAAACCAAATGGAAAAAGGGTGAAATACATGCCCAACAAGTACAGTGTCCCAACCTGACTGAAAACTGAAATTAAAGATGTTGAGGAAGCTCTACTATGGGAACCCAACTGTGACCACCACACATGGTCTAGACACCTGTGATCCCAAGCTCCCTGTTGTCCTGATCATACCTGTCTGTTGTCTACATAAAGGATGTTTTGTATGGGTAAAGCCCATGCATGTGTGAGTATACACATACTCAATAGGATGCTCTGAATAGGGGGGAGTAAGAGATACAAAGGAAATAAAGTATAGTAGATAAAAAAAATAGTACAGTAAATGAGTGAAAATAAAACCAAAAAAGAAAATAAGTAATCTCATCCAAACACAAGGACCTAGAATCAGTTAGAATATGAACTTCTCGCAGTGTCTTTGCTACCTCTTATAGGATAGTAGACTCATCCTACCTTGAGAAGCTAGACATGAAATTCACATGGAAAACCCCACACATATTTTTCTCACCTAGAAGGAGAGTAACCAAAACCCAAGGAGTTAGTTTTCCAATAGGGCGCAAGAATATATATATGTATGCTCAATCCAAAGAACCATAAAAACAGATAGAAAGAGTAAGGGAATATCCTTTTTAAATCTCATCCAAGGTAAAGAGTTACCAATGGTTCTAGGTGTAACCACTATCAATGCCCATAGACCATACATCCTTGAGCTACAAGTCTAAGGGGCTTGAACAACATGGATTGATATTATCTACTTTGGACTGGTATGTCTCATCCACACAGTTTTAGGTCACGTCACGAGGATGCGTCATGGTGGGGAATGCACCCCTCATACATGAAAGATTAACATAGTGTCAAGACATACCTCATCATTGATTCATTGGTGGAAACCACTGCCCAGCCCCACTAAAAGGGAATAAGCTGGAGGGTATTCCCTAAAGAGTAAACGACAGACCTCACTGCCCGACCCCACAGGAGGGTATGTCCTAAAGGGAAAACAACGAACTACACTGCCTAGCCTCGCTTGAGGGACACCCCAGAATAATAAACATCAAACCTCACTGCCCAACCCCGTAGGAGGGTATGTCTTGAAGGGAAAATGGATAACCACACCGCCCAACCCCACAGGAGGGTTAGCCAGTATTCTTTAGGTGATTCCAAAAGCATCATTTCCATCACTATCGTTATCAAACACTTCTAGATGAGAACCAAGTTAGGAACACCTTGATTCATTATCCAGATGTTAGAATTGAGGTTACAATCACATTCTACACAAGAAAAAATACATATGATAGACTATTTATTTATCAAAAAGGACAATCAGTGAAAGGGATCTTTCACAACAAAACATCGGAACATGTCAAAGAGGGTCACACATTATGACATTGAATTTAAAAATCTAAAAATTTCCAAAAAGGTCTGTCTCTAAGAGAGAAACACACTTCCACAGATGGTGTATCTAAAATATGCTCAGTACCAAAGATACAAGCATTTGACGATTCTAGAAGTGTGGGGTCCTGGGGTCGATGGACCATCTTAAGGTCGGTTTGGTCCACAACTAACTGATCGACAGTGTTTGTCAATCTCTGTCGACCTGAATTTGAACCGGTCCCCAAGACCCCACCTGGGATCTGAAATAGATCTCTAGATCCAACCTGACTCGATGGGTTGGACCAGACCCAACACCACCCATCTCGCTTTCCGATGAGGGTTCTGACCCGGGGTTTGGTCACCATCTGCGTCAATGCGTCTGACTGGTCATGGGTCTTATGATGCTGATAACAACCTGGGATTTCATGGTGTGACCCCTCCCAGCCATCCACTAGGGCACATAGCACGACATGATGCATCACCACTTATCCACAGTCTGCCGGTGGAGCGGCTGACCATCAGAAGCCGTTAGAAGTGCCCCGACAGTCCCTTCCTTTGACTACTAGACTCGATCTATTCACCTGATTGAGAAACTATCTGTAGATATGGGATCCTTTCCATGGTTCCTTCCCTACAAAGGCATCAGACTTTCGATCGAACAGTAACATTACATGAACAAAATTCATCAGCAAACCCTCATGAAGAAAAGACCAAAAAACAAGGTTTTAAACATAGATCAGTGGTTGTGTTCTTGCAGCCATCAATGATTGAGGGTTTTATATAAAAAAATGTGAGTCAACAAATGAAAACTCAACAAAAAATGGAATCAAGTCTCAAAAAATGAAAAATCATACCTCGTAACGGGCGATCATCTTAGGGGATGTGTCCACGGTGCTCCAGCTTCAATCCGCTGATTATTTTGCGGAGATTGGCATTCGAACTGAGGAATAATGACTAAGAACACCTATGAGAAGAGAGATAGAGAGATTCTAGAGAGATAGAAACATATTGGGATAAACTTAATTCCATCTTCTTAAATTCTATTTATAGGGGGTTCCAAAACAACACGGAATCTGAAACCATCGTGCCCCCTCATTTTATGTTGCACCTAAAAAAACTCCCATTCCATACTCAATGTCAATATCAGATTTCCAAATAGATCCTCCACTTGAAAGTTATTTAGCTTGACCCTAGGGGTACAATATTTTATTTTTAATTACCTTTTTACCCCTAGATAGCGTTTTCTACTAGAGTCCCACACTGACAAAAGTTATGCCCAGCCAAGGGTAAGTTCCATATTTCAAACTCAATTGTGGCTTCATATTTATGATATGAGATACCTTTCAAGAGTTCTCCCACTTTAATTACACGTGCAGTATAAAATATACATAAATTTTATATTATTTATTTCATGAACACTAGGCCATGGAATTTCACACCATGTAAATTCCTAAATCAAGATATATATATAGAAATATTTCAAAGAGTTACAAGAAGAAAACCGAGTCTTTACTTCATTCCCACTTTTGAGATTTTCAAACCCGAAAAAGAAAAATTAGTAAAAAAACACGGGATACTGAGCCTGCATCTAGCTCTCACATTACCAAGAACTCTATTTCTCATTTTGGTGTTGCTATAGGATGTGAATCAGGGGAATGATCTATACACATAAGGTTTGCTCTGGTCGATCCCCAATCGCTATTGGGATCTCTGCAATGGTGGATCCATCCTCGATGTCCTGCTCACCCCATTTGATGACGTGCATAGGATCAATCACATATTTCCTTATCTGCAACACATAGAAGACATTGTGAACCTTTTCCAGTCAAGGTGGAAGGGAAATGTAGTAGGAAACCTCTTTAACCCTTCACATGATCTTGGACTGCCCGATGAACCTCGGGGATAGCTTGCCTCTAAAGAAGAATGTTTTCATTCCACAACATGGGGAGACTGTCAAGAAGACATGATCCCCCTGCTTGAACTCCAAGGGCCTACAATGGTGGTTTCATATGATTTTTGTCTACTCTAGGCCATATTTATCTATTCATGGATGACCTTCACCTTCTCCATCGTGGCTCACACCGACTCTAGACACATGAGGGACAATTCTCTAGCCTTTGTCCAATACAAGGGTAAACTACATGGACACTTGTATATGACCTCATATGGTTATATTTTGATAGTAGAGTGGTAATTGTTGTTTTAGTAAATCTCTACCTAAGGTAGGTGATCCTCCCATATTCAGTGGAAATCTATCACACATGCCAGCAATATATCCTCTCGCACCTGGATATTGCACTTATTTTTCCCATTAGTCTGGGGGTGGAAGGATGTACTCATCTACAAACGGGTCCCAAAAACATTATATAGGCCTCTCCATAGCTGTTATATAAAACGTGAATCATAGTCAGAGACAATCGTTGAGGGTAATCTATGAAGGAGGACAATCATTTGCAAGTACAATTACCCCAAAGTCTCCACTGAACACTGGTCCCTAATGGAATAGAAGTGTGTTGAATTGGTAATTTGGTCCACTATCACCCAAATGTAGTCATGGACCTTCAATTTACATGAAATCCCCATGATGATGTCCATGGATATGACATCCCACTTACACTCCGAGATGTTTAGCGGTTGTAGAGAACCCATAGGAACTAGATGCTTTAACTTCACCTGCTGACAGGTTAGGCATTAGGGGATGAAATCAACAACACCTCATTTCATGTCAGACCATGAAAACTACTGCTAAAGAACCATGTACATATTCCCCTCACTGGGATATACAACTAAGGGAGAGGTGCAGAACTCCTGCATCACTTCCTCCCTTATTGCGACTAGAATCACTGTTCACCGGTAGAATAAGATATCATGATTCCCTACATGAGAATACCCATCAGTTGTGCTGCCAATGGATATCTGGTCACATAGAAACTCGTATTCAACATATCTTATCTAAGACTCTCTTACCCATTCAAGGACAGAAGGTTTCAACACCATCGAATGTAGAAAATTCATTACATCCTGCTCCACTAGGGTTCGCTGTAAGGAAGATAACTGATCTGAATCTTGCTGCACTAGGCATGCTTGGGAATTTCTTCTAAGGGTATCTGCTATAGCATTTCGATTTCCTAGTGTATAGATGATTTCAAATTCTTAGTCCTATAAGAACTGCAACCAACATCGCTGCCTCAGGTTCAGATCACTCTGAGTAATGATATACTTCAGGCTCTAGTGGTCTGAGTAAACCACAAGTTGAAACCATAGGAGGTAGTGTCTTCACATCCTCTTAAAAAATAAACTACCACTAGAAGCTCCAATCCATGAGTCACATAGTTCTATTTAGGGGTTCTCAACTACCTTGACCAATATGCGATGACTATGTATCATTTCATTGAGATGCAACCAAGCCCAGCTCTTGAGGCATCCTATTAAACTACAAACTCCACACCCTAATTAGGTAGTCTCAAAATTGGAGTGGTCATCAGCCTCTACCTCATCTCATCAAACGAATTATGGCACTACTCATACCAGGTAAATGGTTGTATCTACCATGTCAGTGTTGTCAAAATGGATATGATCCTAGAGAAGTCTGCCCCAAATCTCCGGTAGTACCCAGCTAAACTAAGAATGATCCACACCTCTAAATTATTCTTGGGAGGCTCCAAAGATATCACCACCTCAATCTTCATAGTATCCATGGATAAAACTTCTTCAGATATGAATTACCCCATAAAGTAAACCTCATGTATCTAGAACTGACACTTTAAGAGCTTCCCATAAAGCTTGTTTACTTGATACAAATCAAGGACCATCCATAGATACTCGCTGTGCTCCTTCTCTCCTTCTCTAATGCTTAGTAAATAATAATGTACTCTATAAAGAAAACAGCCAATTGGTATAAGTATGGCTGGAAGACCTGGTTAATTAAACCCATGAAAATAGCAGGGGAATTTGTCACATTGAAGGGCATCACTAGGAACTCATAATGCCAGTAGTGACCTCAGACGACCAACATCAGAATATCAACCACATGTACCCGTAGGTGGTGGTATCCATATCTCATATCGATCATTGAGAAATACTTCACACCTCAAAGTTGGTCAAAGGTATTTTCAATCCTTTGTAAGGGGTACTTGTTCATTATCTTTAACAAATTCTAGATACGATAATCCACAGAAAGCTGCAAACTCCCATATGGATCCTTCACAAACAGAAGAAGAGCTACCCAGGGGGATACACTGGGTTTGATAAAACCATTAGTTTGAAGGTATTCCAACTAAAAATGTAGGTCCTAGAGCTCAGTGGCTACCATTTTATAGGCCATAGAAGATATTGGGGATGTCCCTGGTTTGAAATCAATGAAAAACTCTAACTATCACCTCATAGGTAGTCCCCTGACATCTTTGAAGAAGAAATCCATATAATCCGCCACAACTGAAGGATCCTAGGTGTCTAAAGAGTTTGTTGCACCAAGGGTCATGATTGCTAACTGATGAGAAAAAGGATGCATTGCCTAGATTACTGCACTTCCCTGCCCTTCTATGAGGCCTCATTCACCAAGAAAGGTGAATACCATCCCATTAGTGTGCAGACATATGTTGAAACTATGGAGATAATTAATCTGGTATCGAACCACGGAAATCCATTTTATAACCATGATTATGTCATAAGGTTCGATCGTTATGACTAGTATGTCCCACAAGAACACGTCTCCTCCAAAAAAAAGCTATCACTACTGGAAGATAAAATAACAACAAGAGGTGATTCCCATAGGATCCTTGAGATTAAGCTATTGTGATAACACATCTTATTATAGAACCAACTAACATACTAGGAGTAATAAGATAAAAGTGTTCCTAGCCCTTGTGTCTACTAATACTGATTCAAGAGTAGAATAAACATAGAGTATACATTGGATCACCTCTTTTGGTGAGGATCACAGACATCCATCGCCTAAAGCTATTCATGGCCCCGACCACCAGCTCCCTGAGTCTGACTTTGGATGTCTGATGGTGGTGGTGGTGGGAACTCATAACACCATACCCACCACCTATTCCTCATACTCTTTTTCCTCTGCCAGCACCACCTCCCTGGGTACCTCCTTGATCACAGTACTACCTTTTTCATAGTGGTCCACCTACTACCAGCCCGAGGTACTTAATTCGTCTGGTCAGGAAGTATCATGTTAGGTGACCTATCCCATAACATGTGCATAATCAACCATCTCTATCCTAATCTGGATTAATACGATGCCCTATTACCATCTTACCATGTGGTCGACTTTGATCCTTGAAAGGTCTCGTGCATCCTTGTCCTACTACCTGATGCCTGTCACTTTCCACAGATGTCTCTGCCCTGAAAATACCACTGACAGTCCCTGCCAACTGGTGCCCCGCTTCTAGGAAACTCTCCACCATGAGTTCCAACACCTCCACCCGATGTAGGTTGGGATGCACATGGGCACAATACTCGCACAGTTCTATCAGTAAATCCCCTAATCAAACATCTGTTCATATAAGTAACTATCACATACCATATCTTGGGGGCAACGAGTAAGATCAGTAAACCTATACACATATGTAGCCAATTTCTTGTCTCCTTGCTACAAATGTTGAAGCTCCTGAATCTTAATGGTGTGTAAGCTCTAGGAAAAGTAATCCTCACAAAATAGATACTAAAACCCATCCCACGAGAGAGCTGTCACATCATGCATCCGAGTAAACAAACCCCACCATGCCCATCTAGCCCAAAGAAAAAATCTGGTTTCCAATTCTACTATCTATTCATCCGGTTTCTACACAAGGTTGAAAATTATAATCACTGACTCTATCCATTCCTTTAATACCTGAGGGTCTGGGTCACCAAAAAACCTCATCAGCCTCTATTGTTGGAACCCAAATAGCCTTCTTAGTCTGTTCTTATCCTCAGACTATGCTTCTGGTACTAACTACATCTATATAGGTGGATATATTCTTGTTGGTCCACCAGGAGGAAGAAGATCGTATGATGGCCCCCGAACTGAGGCCTCATCACTTGCGAATTCGTCTTCACATGTCAGAGCGGGTAACCTAGATGGCTGTCTGAACGGAGGCATCATGAAAATTTATCTAGGAATACCAAAATTAGATGAGCGTATATATATATATATATTACAACAAAAACAAAAAGTGGGTTATTACTCAATAAGTATAGTTAAAGACTCCATCATATATGATTCATGTACTATTGATCCCTACATCATGTGTTTCAGCATGCCGAGTCGATAGGTGGGTAATCACGGTCGTAGTGTATGGATACTTCAACCGCCACACCATCAGTAGAAAAACAATCCTAAGAGAAAATATTAATACACATAATTTTTTTTTCCCCATATCCAACCATGATATTTTTTTGGAAACATTCGAACAACATCTCAAGGGTTGGTCAAAATTTGATACCAATTTGTCTCGACCCGACCTGTACCGGGACCGGAGCCACAACTATGCCAAGCCCGCCTCTATAGGCCATGGTGGTTACTAGAACTGAAGGTTCGACAAACATATGGAGGCCCTTGAAAAATTACCTGTATACACACACAGACGCACATCCAACTTGATGTTAAATTGCATAGGGAAAAGATAAGTAAAATATACAGCCTACTGTGAAGATAGATAAACCATAAATTCATGGAACACAAATACAGTATGAATACAGTAATATAAACAGAAAGGAAAAGGGTGTAAAATACAAACCCAACCTGTACAATGTCCCAACATGATTGAAAAATAATGGTAAAGATGCTGAGGATGCTCTTCTCCGGGAACCCAACAGTGACCGCTACACGTGGTCGAGACACCTGTGATCCTGAGCTCCCTGACATCCTGATCAGACCTGTCATTCATCTATATAAACCACGATATGTGTGGGAAAATCCCATATAGGGGTGATTATAAACATACTCAATAGGACACCCCAAAGAGGAGGGGGAGCAGTAAGAGGTAAAAAGGGAAGGAATTACAATATATAGAACAATTGTAAAGTAAATGAGTGTAGGTCAACCCAAAAAAGTAGTGAAGTAAGATCATAAAAACACAATGAGCAAGAAATGGTGAGAAGATGAACTTCTCGTCATGTTTTATCTACCTCTTATAGGAGAGTAAACTCGTCCAACCATGAGAATCTAGAAACGGAAATCACATGGCAGACCCCATGTGTCTTCACCTCTCTTAGAAGGAGAGTAACTATAACCTAAGGAGTGGGTGCTACAAAAGGGTGCAAGAATATATATATGTATTCTAAAAACAAAGAACCCCAAATAAGGGAGATAAAGAGTAAGGGGATATAATTTTTAAAGATCATCCCATGTAAAGAGTCACCAAAAGTTCCAAGAGTAACCACTATCGATGCCCATGGACTATACGTCTACCCTAAGTTGTAAGCTAAAGGGGATCAAATAGAAAACCTTGATACTATCTAGTTTGGATGAGTCTGTATAATCCGCACAGTTTTAGGACACATCTCCAGGACGTATCATTGTAGAGAAAGCACCTCTCTTACTTAAAAAATCAGGATAATGTCAAGGCATACCTTGTCATTGATTCATAAGTGAACAAAACTGCCCAACCCTGCTAAAAGGTGATACACTATAGGGTAATCCCTAAATAATAAACGGTGAACCTCACTGCCTAGTCCCACTATAGGGTAAGTCCTGAAGGGAAAATGGTGAACTAAACTACCCAGCCTCCCTATAGGGTAGGACTAGAAGAGTAAATGTAGAAATTCTCTTTTTATCCCAACCAGAGGGTGATTCTTAAAGGGAAAATGAAGCACCTCACTTCCCAGCCAAGCTGGAGGGTAAGCTGGTACTACTCTGGTGATTCTGAAAACATCATTGCCATTATTCTCATCATCGAACACCACAAGATAAGCTTCATGTTCAAAACACCTAGATTTATAACCCTGCTGTCATAATTGAGGTCACCATCATGTTTTATGTAAAAAACTCATAGAATAGTCTATTTATTTTCCCAAAAAAGAAAATCGGTGAAATTTGTTATTTTCACAACAAAACACCCAAACGAGTTAAAAATGGGCCTGCATTCGGACCCATAATTTCAAAATATGAAATTATCCCAAAAGGTCCATCTCGAAGAGAGGAACATGCTTCCATTTACAACGTGTAAAATGGATGTCTGGTTTAAAAGGTAATAGAATTTGATGATTCCAAAATGGTGGGGTCCCGAGGCCAGTGGACTGACTCACGGTCAACCATCGCAGTGGGTTCGGTCCACGGTTGACCACCCTGTGGTCGACCGACTGACGAAAGCCCATTCCGCAGCTCCTACCGCAGTGGTCGATCCATGTCTACTCGGGTCTATCCAAGTATACTAGACCTGGTATGGAATCTGAATCGGGTCTCGGGATCCAACCAGACCTGACGAGTCGAACAAGATCCAGTGTGGCCTGGCACGATGCGACACCAACACAGCTTTGCGGTCCACCGGTGGAGTGGCCCGCCTCCGGAACCCATCGGAGGTGTCTAGGAGTCCCTTCCATGGACTATCAGGCCGGATTCGTTGGCTCAATTGCAAAACCATCCGCATATCAGCAAACCATGCAATGAATAATTCCCTGTAAAGGCTTCGAATCATCAATCTAATTGTAATGTTAAGTGTCTAGTAGTCATCAGTGAAACCCAATAAAGAATGGACCAAAAAACAGGGTTTTAAACTTAGATCAGTGGCTGTGTTTGTGTGGCCATCAATTAATGAGGGTTAGAAATGAAAAATTATGAGGATACAAAAGAAAAATCAACAAAAACTAGAATTGAGACCGAAAATATGTTAAATCCTACCTTGTAATAGGCTCTTATCATAGAGGATGCATCCACAGTTCTCCTTCTTCGATCCTCTGAAGATTAGGTGGGTTTTGGCCTTCGATCTGATGAAGAATAAAGATGAACACCTTTGAGTGGAGATAAAGAAAGATTATAGAGAGATAATGGAATTAGGGATAACCCCAATCCGATCTTCTTAAAATCTATTAATAGGGAGTTCCAAAACTACAAGGAATCTGAAACCGTCGCACCCCTCATTTTATTTCACACCTAATTAAAAAACCGCATTCATAAAACAACAATGGTATCATATTTCTAATCGGATCCTCTACATGAATGTAACATAGCTTGATCCCAAGTTTAAAATATTTTATCATTAATTGTTGTTTTACCCATGGATAGTGTTTCCCATAAGAGTCCCACAAGAATGAAAGTTTTTTCCCACTTAGGGTAAACATCACTTTAAAGACTCTAACGTGCCCTCAGATTTTATATCTGAGATACCTTTTTATGTTATCCCACTTCTGGTGTGTGAATATTATAATATATACTAAAATATTATATAATTTATTTAGGGCACACCAGGCCTCGAAATTTTACGCCGTTTGAATTCCTAACTCAGGAAATATATATATAAATATTTGAAAGTGTTATAAGTTGAAAACTGGGTCTCTACAAAGATTCTTAATAGATTTTCAGTTCTTCGCTCCAACATTTTCAGTGGATGAGATTTCTATTATGAGGCCTTTTAGGTCAAGTTAAAGTGTGAGAACAATTCCAATGTTGACCTATTTCTAATAAAAATGATTGCTAATTTATTGGAGAAGGCTATACTAGAGAAGGGTCACCTGAAAGAGGCTTCCATTGTATAAAAAATAGTTACAGTTAGAAGTTCATAAGGTATAACTTTTGAGGTTAGGAAGTGTCACTACAAGAAACATAGTCTAGTTGATAGTAAGTGGAGTTTCCAGGGGGAAGGGTAAGTTACACATGAACTTTCCCATTTGATTAGTCACCTATGAGTTTGGGTGGGAAACATATGTAGATATTTTCCTAGAACACAAATAAAGTGACAGTCTTGCAGTAAGATGGGATATCTAGATAAGATCTATAAGACCCAGTGATATATGGGTAGTCAGGGGGGATCATGATAGAACCAGATTATGGGAAGTGTATATTTCAAACCATATCATTATGAAACCCATATTTATATTGGATAATGTGGAATTGGATGTGGATGTGGTGATTCGTGGTATGAGAACCCATATTATTAGTGTAGTGTCACACAGGGGGCTTAGACAACATCGCGTGGAAGAATGGCATGTAATTTACATGTAATTAATCCTGCACTTGTGGATAATGATGGTGGACCATTGATAGTGAGAGATAAAATTATTTTAGGTTCCACATTATCTAATTTCTAATTTTATATTTTTTTCATCCAAAAATTTTATTTATGAACAACATGTGAATTGTTTGATCCTATCGATGGAGTTCATGAGCAATGTCTTAATAATAGATATTCCATTGGGAGTATAGTCAAGAGAAATTTTCTTGTTCAAGGAATGTTCTCTTGATGTTGTTATAAATTTAATTGGGATATTTTTATTCTTATTATTGAAGGCTTTGATATAATATTGGGAGTGGACTAGTTTGTTGCATACTACACCTACATAGATTTTCACTAGAGGTGAGTTACTTTTATATCTTTCGAGGATAATAAATATGTTCACACTAGAGAATGAGATACCAAAGAAGGCCATACAAGTATAGTTCACATGAAACTAAGGGAGATTACCACCAATGTTACTAGTCTACTGCTGGATGATGGAAGTGTCAGCAGGATGTAATTCCACCCATAGTTGAGTGGTTTCAGGAAGTGTTTCCTAAATAATTATTAGGGATTCTACATATGAGAGATGTGAAATCCATTATTAAGATATATCCTAAAGAATACCTATTCTATATTACACTATATAGAATGTCACCAAAAGAGATTCAAGAGATCAATACTGAGCTGGAAGAGTTAGAGGACATAAAGTTAATTTTTTTCTAGAAAATCACCTTTGGGTTCCATCATAATATATAATAAGAATAATGAAGGGTCTTTACACTTGCTTTTCGATTATCAGAAGTTTAATAATATTACCATGATGAATTGGTATCCGTTCTAATGTATCAATGATCTATTTAACCTTTTGAGTGTAGATTTTTTTATTTTCCAAGATTGATTTGATATTAGGGTATCATCAGGTGAGTGCTCAAACCTCTGATATACGGATGACTTCATTCATATTTAGGTATGACTATTATGAGTTCTTCATAATACTGTTTAGGTTAATGAGCACACCAGCACTATTTTTCTCTATGATGAATAGAATCTTCCATACATTCATGGTTTAATTTTTTAGTGTTTGTGGATGAAATCTTGGTGTACGCCAAGACTCATGACAATCATACCCAACATATTGACATTGTTTTTAGTACACTAAGAGCGCATTGTCTATATTACTAGATATTTATTTTTCTATTTTGGATTGATTAGGTACACTTATTGGGTCACGTCATCTTGGATGAATGTATGCATGTGGGCCCAGAGAGGGTACAAGTAGTTGTTTCTTGGGAGAGTCCCAAGAACATATTTAATATTCACAGTTTTCTAGGGTTTGATGTAAATTATAATATAATCATTCATGACTTTCCCGATTTGGAAAAACCACATTTTGGATTATCTATGAAGCTAATAATGTATAAAATATCATGAAATTGTGGGAATTCATACCATTATTTGAATACCCACATGATCTAAAGACCGAATATTAACATACATGGGCAGTACATTTATTTTGTGGAATACTTAATACATTACACAAATATACTCCCAAAGATCATATTAGTCAAGTGTATTTGGAAAATTGGAACATAATCTTATAACATGCTGGAAGAACTTCAAGATCTCCCATAAAGATATTCCTCCTTTTCCTAACAAAAACGTTTTTTTGAATCATGTGGAAAAGAAAAAATAAAAAGGGTGAGCTCAATTGCTTAGAAAGGGAAATCCTGGAAAACATAAAACAATCCATTAACATAAGAATATAAAAACATGAAAATAAAGTTTAAACTTACAACTAATTTTGTCATGAAATAAATATTACAAGTACGTAACACATTTTTCCTAAAATAACATTAACACATGATAAAATAACACTAGTATAAAACATGGAAGTGTGAAAAAATAAGCGCATAATATGATTTCCATAGTAGCGAACACATTTCTTCCAAGACCATCATAGTGGAAAAAGTCATTTACTGAATCGGGTTTACATGATGTTCCAACAACGTATCACTGAACCATATTTTCTTGTCATTACAGCGCTATATTACCAAGTTAGATTTACTTTCTGTTCTAGTCATGTCTATATCATGAGATATAAATATTTAACCAATGCCTTAGAGGTAGATATAGGTTCCACCCATATCATAATGAAAACATTCTTACATGTGCCATAAAAATATAAAACATTAATCCTAGAATTGCCTAAGGAATAAAATGGGTTTCTGGAACATCATCCATCATAAAATAATCCAAATAAAATATCATTCCATCATTAGAACCATCAAATAATAGTAATACACATGATAGAAATAATCTTATTTTAATAGCATCATCTTCAATGAGAAAGAATTTTGATAAATCAATTGATCTTAATTATTGAGGAAAATATAATTTCTTCTTCAAATTTTTTTTTTCATAAAATTCAATGCATTTTTAAAATAAAAAAAATTAGAGGAAAGTAAACATGAAATCGTTTAAATAATGCTTCATGGAAATTAGGCATTATGAATACATAAAAACTAGTTCATGCTGTATAAGTTAAAAAACATTCTCCAAGTATTTTTTCCGTAAAATTCAAAATGTACCTCAAATAGAAAAATGCCCAAAGATTCCTTTAATACTATTTAATAAAAATTTACCAATGCGTAAATTTGACTTTAGAAAATTTTATAAGAATAATAAAAGTATTATGTATTTAGTATACATAGATGTGGATGATAAATATACCACAGTAAATACTTATGTATAATGAATCTCAAATAATAAAGAGATTGTGAAATTATCCTTTATCATAGGTCTGATATGATTAGTATTTACTAAAACCCCTATATAATGATTTAAATAATGTTACTAATGTATTCCAGAATCATAGTAATGTTTATGATATCGTATATGATCATATTATCATTGTTTTTCTAGTAATATTTCATTGTCACCATTTAGTTGGATATTAACTTCTTTATGTTCTTATGCATGTTTTTTCGGAGACGTTCATGTTCTATTTATTAGGTTATAGTCATATAATTTATAGAATTATATTAGTATAATATATATCATATATATTCATTCCATTCATGAATAAATTCATGGTTTAATGAAGTTCTTGTATAATGAATCACATCACATCATGGAGACTGTAGGTCGTACATATGCACGAGTGACGATATCATTCACTTCATGGTTAAATAGAATAGAATTGGATCTTATATTAGAAAAAAAGAATAATTATCATGTTTTATTCTTTATTTAAAACCATTATATTCATTATTATACCCATCCAAATTATTTATTGTTGAATAAAACATTACGCCACGACGTATAGATGGTAAGCCGTACCTACGCACACATAGTGAAATTGTTATTTGTAGGATTGATAAAAAGAAGTATAAGGTTGTACCATAATTATAATAAAATCTCATAATGTAAAATATTATGGATTTATTACTTTAGTATGTAAGCAACATTAGAAGAGGAACTTGAAGAAGAAAATAATTTTGAAAGAGGTGAAAAAAAATTACCTCTTTTTCAAGCATCCCCTTTTGATTTGCACAAATGGTCACCCTGAGATGGATTTATGCCAAAATTGTGGCCTATAAAAGTAATATAGGGATTTTGGAAGCTTATTTTAGAATAATTTTGATGAACCAAGGGAATTTTGAGGAGTGAGTAAGTGGGTAGTGGTGGTGGCCTTTTATAAGAGCAAGGATAGGAACTTTAGGAAAGTATTGAAATATTATTTTATTATAAATTAATTTTCAAAATATAATTGTTAAAAAGTGATAAATTTCATGGATAAGATGATTATGGGTCAAAATACTATCATCCAATTGGGTTTAGTCATTTTTATGACAAAAAATTAACTTTATCTTTTAGCTTTAAGCATTAGCTAAAAAAATTTACTCTAACCATGTCTTCTTTAATGTTAATAATATATGGTTAATATAGTTACTATACAATTCAGTGGAACCAAAAGCGGATCCTTAATGAAATTTTTAACATTATATAATAAATATTTCCAATTCATATATTTTTAGGAATATTATATCACTTAATAAAAATAGTATTTGTTTTAAATACTCATTTATGTAATTTTTGACACTATTTAGTAATTGATTTTTGTTAAATTCATAAAAACATGATTCATTAAAAAAACCATTAAATGAAAGATAATATGTTTTATTCATCCATATAATTATTTTATGACATCAAAGGTTTCAAATGAAATTTACTTTAATATTTATGATATCATTTATTTTAATATTTCCTTAATAAGGTAATCATTACAACATCTTTGTGTCATAAATAAATTTATATATTTAATGTCTAAAAATTATAAATAAAATACCATGATTTAATAAATATTTTTATAATTATAATTAATATTTATAGATGAATATATCATTTATATTAACCAAAATAAAATTGTTTTAGTTAGAACATACATGTTTTTGTTATATTTCCCTTTTCATTATATAAAAAATTATTAAAGCTCATTATCACACCCATGTGGCTCAATGGGGTCCTAAAACAGACCCAAGTATGATAATTGTCATAAATATCGCTTCCAATATGATTATGACACGTTTTAGGTTAGTTTTATATTATTATAATATTATTTGTTACCCTAATTTACCTGATTTACCCTTTATCCATGATAAATAAAAACAATTACTGAAGTTACAATTCATAATGTCCAAAAATAAAAGGTGGCTATTTAAAAAATTTTGAACATATGTTATCTATTTTTCTAAATTAAAAACAGAGAAATGGAAAAAATTAAATTAAAATCAATTTCCATTGTCAAAACCATAATGCGGGTTTTTAAGAAGTAAATACTATCAAAAGATTGACATGTGTTTATATCCAATTTAAATGTAAAATTACATCTAATGAACAAAATTTTATTAAATGATAAAAAATAATCCAATTCAACTACAAAAACAATTAAAAAGTTAATCCATCTGTATAAATAAATTTGATGAAAATGTCATTTTGAATTAAAATGAAATATTTTTCACTATTCATTAAAATATGAATTTTATTAGAAAAATACCAAAAAATAAACCAAAGTAAATTATTATGTCCCAATTTTAATTAAAAAGATTATTATTTTTAATTAAAATATATAAAAGTGTTAAAAATAGATTCAAAATGGGTGCATCATCAAAAGGCGGTAAAACTACATTTTTTGAAAAATAAATCTTTTTTCTAAAAAATTGATTTTTTTCTTATATCATGTCGAGAAAATAAATTTTATGAATTTTAATGTTATATGAAATTGTAAATGTGGTAAATACAATTCATAAAAACTAGTTTATATCCCAATAAATAATAATATTTTAATAATATATTGTTGTTTAGTGAAACTCGGTATTGTATACAAATAAAGCTATCGAGGAAGGTCAATGTTGCATGAAATACTAGCCAGGTCAGTATTTCATGTAGTGAAATCTTCCTTTGATGTTGCATATAACATAATACAAACATAGTCCTTTTATAAATAGAATAAAATCAATACTAATTGATGCGTGTATAGTACGCCAACTTAGTGTGGTGTGTAACATACAACAAGTTATTTTAGTCTGAAAGGAATGTTTCACTTGGTGAATTGTGAAATATAAATATAAATTTTTATTTATTCAAAATAATGGTCTATAAAACTCATGGTATTACATTCTAACCCCTTAAAATGAATTTTCTCCTGGAAACTCATCGAGGTTATAAAAGTTTTACTAGAAAGTTTCTTTCATGGAATCCCACATTGTAAAAAGGAATAGTAAAACATTATTTTAAAAAGGAATTTTAGAAACATAACGGTTCCACAATGTAACTCATCGCTCAGTTTCCACATAAGAGAACATATTTGGGAATTGAAAATATTGATATTGAAGAAATAAAATCTAACCATCATGTTATGATGGAGAGTGATAGAGAACAAGGTTTTGAGAAATTTAATAACCATAAAGCCATACATTTGTGATGATATAAGGGACCATATAATTTATTATATAATAAGTTACTAAGATAACATTTAAGGGTTTCAAGATCCTTTCCCTAAAGTTGAAGAATTTTTCCTGTGAATAAATACTTTCTTGATTTGCGTACAATCTCTCCATTTTTCTTTGCTTGATCAATTTCCACTTCATCTATTATTTAAAGAAATGAAGTTTTATTTTTCATTCTTATAGTGCTAGCATATCATGAAATACTATGATAGGTCATTACATATACCTCAACAAAAAGGATAGCATAAGTAATTAAATATGCCTAATTCCATGTATAGTGAGATAATACATAAATCTGATAAACATAAAATGGAGTATAAATTATATTATCCATAATTGGATAACCTTATAATCCTTCAAAAAATTTAAAATATAAATCTTTTGAAAGAGGTGAACTAAATCAACTTAACATTTATCTCCCACATCTCATTTGGAAGTTCTTGTTTGTCACATTCCAAACATGGGAATACCTTAATCATGTATTCTCTTGAAAACTAGTAATAACATGAATTACCATAGAACCATAGAGAAAACATGAATGGTATCAAAAATTAACTCTTTTTACACACCAAATATACCAAAAATTTTATATAATCAAAACATGATATCAATTTGTCTTTATACCAGTCATGATGTCTTTAATACTATTAAACATCTCATTATCTCCTTATCCATTCATTATGCGCATAACCTGTGATTTCCAAAAATATTTCAATCAATTTTCAGGGATACCGATACATTATACTTATGGAAAACCACAATGGACCAATTCAAATATATTATAATATTCTATAATACTACAAAATAGATTCTACAACACTATTTGGAAATCCAATTACATAAACACTTAATCATTCCACCACTTCATTGTCATACTCAACATCTCCAATAGTGATCGCATGTGATTCTCTTTTTTCATCTGAATTAATAGGTTTTTGATGTCAATAATAATATGTAACCATTTTATTAGGGTATTAGTTAGCATAATTCTCCATTTCCTTTCACTTGTTTCATTGTAGTGTGGGTGGTGTGTTCTCTATGTTCTTTTCTCTATTCAAATCATTAGCGAATTTCTTCCTATTTCTTGGACACTCAACTACTCAATGACCTTTTTTGAACACTTATAACATTTTCATGTCACTTTAAGACAATCTCCCACATGATTCTTTTCACAATTTGAGCATAAGAAAACAATCATCTTCTTTTCACCATTGTTTTGAGATTTTCTCTTGAAATCCATCTTTGGTATCTTGTCATAACCATGAGATTGATATGTGACACCAACATCCATTTCAAAATTGATAGAAAAAATCAAAATATCACCCTAGATACTAAATTATATTATATCCAATTCCATTTGATGACTTGGTTTTAAGGAATTTAAGAATCGATCAACATTACTTTCAATTTGGATGATAATGACAAAAGCATACCTTGAATGTCCTCTAAAATTTTCCTCGTATGAACCAATAGATTTATCATGCTTTTTCATAAACTCAAGGAAATCATTTTCCATATTTTTTTAAAGAATTTTAAGAATGTACCTATTGAAAAATTAGTTCTTGAACTCATCCTATTCCAAGGATTAAATTTCATCTTACTGCCTTGTATTCTTGATTAGATTCCACCACTAGTCTGCTTCTCCTTCTAAATGATAAACTGCCAAAATAAACTTTTCATATTCCAAACAATGATGGATTGAAAATATCTTTTCAATGGTACTGATCAAATGATCAACAACAAGTGGATCAGAAGACCCACTTAAAGATGGTGGATGTTGTCTCATGAAGGACTCAATAGAATGTTGTTCTGCTCTCTTCTCATTTAGAAGTTCAGAATGATTCAAAACTTGTTAAAGTATAGTAATAGTAATTTTCATTCCATATCTCATAACCTTTGTTTTTTAAGAGGAAAAGTATTGCATTGACCAGTGCATTGATCATTAACATTATTCATTCAGGTTCTATACATTTTCTAAAACACAAAAAGAATAGTGTGAGAGGAAAATATCATATAAGGAAAACAACATAATCAAGGGGGAGTACCTTCAATATCTAACATCTTAGTTTTAATACTAGATTTTTTATGATCATAAATATAATTATAGTTCTATATCCTACAGTTTTAATTACGCTTATGGACATCCCTAGACATGCCTTAGAAATATCCATAGGTATCTCACTAAATTATACACATCGTAGTTTCCAATGGTTAAATAAACCTTCACTCTGATACCAACTCTAACGACCCATGTTTGACGTATATGGACATTAAATTTCTTTTTTTCAGAATACATAATTAATTAAACAAATATTCTCCAAAAGACAATATTATTTTAGTGTAAATGGAAATTTGGAACATAATCTTCTAACATGGTGGAAGATCTTCAACATCTCCCAAAAAGATCTTCTCCTTTTTGATTTCCCACTAAAAAAACATTATTTTTATCATAGGGAAAAGACATCATAAAAAGGGTGTGATCATATGATTAGTAAGGGTAATCATGTAGAAAATAAAAAAAAACTAATCATATGAATGTAAAAACACCAACATAAAGTTTAAATATCAAAATTTTGAGTCATGAAAAAATTCATGGTAGTATGTAAGGCATAGATCATAATGGAAGATTAATGATGATTAAATATCACTCACATAAAACATGGAATTATTGAAAAAATAAGTATATAATATGATTTCCATAGTATCCAAGTAATTTCTACCAAGATCATCATAGTGGAAAAAGTCAATTACTAAACTTAGTATACTTTCTATTCCATTCATGTATTACTGAATCATAGTTACTTGTCGTTCTAGCCATGTATTACTGATCCATAATTTCGTTCCATTCCATTAATGTTTATATCATGAGATATAAAAATTGTATCAATACATTGAAGAGAGATATAGGTCACAACCATCTCATAATGAATTCATTCTTACATTTTCCACAAAAACATTAACCATTCATCTTAGCATAACCCAAGGAATAAAATGGGTTTCTTCAACATTATTCTATCATAACATAATCCATATAAATTTTAATTCCATCATTAGAACAATAAAATAATAGTAATAATAGGTATAGAAACATAACAATATTTAAAGAGCATCATCTTAGGTGAAAAATAATTTTGATAAAACACCTGAATTTATTTCTTGAGGAAAATATCATTTCTTATTCAAATACATTGTCTTTCCTCACAATGCAGTACAATTTTAAAATAAAAGAATTTATTTGAAAATAATATTGAAATAATGTGAAGGATAATTTTAAAACTAATACATTATTAAGAATTAAAAATGCATTCATTCTATATTGGTTAAAAAAACATTCTCCTCATACTTTTGTTGGAAAAGTTGAAAAGTACCTCCTATCAAAAATGCCAAAAGATTCCTTTCATATGATTTAATAAAAATTTACCAATGAGTAAAATTAACTTCAAAAAATTTTATAAGAATATAAATAGTATTACATATTTAGGAAACAAGGATGTGGATGATTAATATACCCCACACAATACATCTGTATAAAAAATCTCAAATAATTGTGAGATTGTGAAATCATCCCTTACCGTAGGTTCAATATTCTTCATATGTATCCAAACCTCATATATAATTGTTTAAAAAATATTATTTACTTATTCTATAATTATAAACATTTTTTATTATATCATATATTATCATATTATCATCTGTTTGTTATTATCATTTCATTGTCACTCGTTATTCGGATATTAACTGCTTTATGTTCATATGCATGTTTTGTCCAATAAGTTAATGTTATATTTATTATTTTATAGTTATATAATTTAAATAATTATATTAGTATAATATATATCATATTTATTCATTCCATTCATGTATATAATTTTGGTTTAATTAATATCTTGTAGAATGAATCACATCTTATCGTGGAGACGGTAGCCCGTACGTACGCACGAGAGACGATATCATTCACTTAATGGTTAACTGGTATGAATTGTATGGTATATTAGTTATAAATAATAATTATCATGTTATATTAATTATTTAAATTTATTATACTAATCATTATACAAATACAAATTATGTATTGTTGAATAAAAAATTTCACCATGGTTTGAAGATGGTAAGTCATACGTACACACACATGGTGATATTTTTATTCATAGGATGGATAAAAGGAGGTATAGGGTTGTAACATAATTATAATAACATGTAAGAATGTATAATATACTTTATTTATTATTTTAGAGTGGAAAAAACATAATAAGGTGGTATATAATAATAAAAGAATTTTGAAAGAGGTGAATAAACAATTACCTCTTTTCGAGTATCTTATTATGATTTTTACAAAATGTATCTCTAGAATAGATTTATAAACAAAGTGTGGTCTCTAAGAGTATGGGAAGGATGTTGGGAGATCATTTTAGTTGAACTTAGATAATAAAATGGGATTTAGAGGTGTGAGTAAGTGGGTAGAGGTGGTGGACTTTTATAAGAGGGAGGAGGGGTACTTTAGGAATGTATTGAAATATTATTTAATTATAAATTTATTTTCGAACTATAATAGTTGAAAATTGATATATTAATCAGATAATGTGATTATTGTTAGAAATAATCTCATACAAATTTTTTAGACATGTTTACGTCATAAAAGTAACATTATCTTTTAGCTTTAACCCTTAATTAAAACATTTACACTTACAATGTCTTCTTGTATTTTCATAATATATGGTTACTATAGTTGCTATTAAATTAAAAGAGAAATAAAACTAGATCATTAATGAAATTTGTGACATTATATAAGTTAGTTTTCTGAATCGTAGATTTTTAGCACTGTTATATCATTTAATAAAATAGTATTTGTTTTAAAAACACATTTTTGTCAATTTTGACACTATTTTGTAATTCATTTTTTTCAAAGTCATAAAAACATTATTACTTTAAAACAAAAGAATTAAATCAAAGATAATATTTTATAGTCATCCATAAAATTTTTTTATGGCATCAAAATTTTCAAATTACCTTTATTTTAATATACATAATATCATTTATTTGAATATTTCATTAATAAGGTAATCATTGCATCATCACTGTTTCATCAATAATTTTATCTATTTAATATATAAAAATTATAAATAAAAAACCATGATGTATAAAATACTTTTATATTTCTAATTACTATTTATAGTTGAAGATATCATTTATATAAAAAAATAAAATTGTTTTAGTTTGGAAATACATATTTATAATATATTTCCCTTTACATTAAATTTAAAATTTAAAAAGGTCATAATCACACCCATGTGGCTCCAAGGGGTCATAAAATCAACCCAAGAGTGCTCATGGTCGGCCATATATCATCCAATTTTATATGTATATATGTTGGAGTAGTTTTATATAATTATAATATTATTTTTTAATCTTTTTCAAATAATTTACCCTTTAACTATGGTAAATAAAAATAATTTTTGAAGTAACTATTGATAATAAATAAAAAAAGTTACCTACCTAAATAATTTGGAACTTATGATTCCAAATATAAAATCCATTTTTCTGTATTAAAAAAAAAATAAATCGTAGAAATTGATTTAATATTAATTCTCATTGTCAAAACCAGAAAGCAGGTTTTTTAAGAAGTAAAAACTATCAAAGGATTGAGATATGTTTATATCCAATTTCAATGTGAAATTATATCCAATGACCTAAATAAGATTAAATAATAAAAACATTATCCAATTATACATTATAACTAATTAAAAATATAATCTATCTATATCAATAAATTATATGGAAATGTAGTTTTTAATTAAAATGCAATATTTTTTTCAATATTCATTAAAATATTGATTTTATTGGAAAAATACAATGACTTAAATGAAAATAAATATTAATGTCCCTATTTTAAAGAATAAGTTTATATTTTTTAATTTAATATATAAAAGTTTTAAAAATAAGATTTAATATTGGCGCACCATCAAAAGGTGGAAAAGATACATTTTTTGAAAAATATTTCTTATATCAGAAAAATTGAATTATTTCTTATATCATGTATAGAAAATACATAATTTAATTTTAATGTTATATAAAATTCAAATTTTTTTTAATAATATTCATAACGGCTAGTTTATATACCCATAAATAATAATATTTGAAAAATATCTTTTTGTTTAGTGAAACAAGGTATTGTGTACAACACAAGCTATCGAGGTAGGTCGCTCTTGCATGTAATGAATGCCATGGAAGTGTTTAATGTAGTAAAACTTTCATTTGGTGTTGTGTATAACATAATTCAAACTTAGTTATTTTATAAATTGAAAAAAATCTATACATAGTGTTGTGTGCATCGTATGCCAACTCGGTGTTGCGTGTAACATAAGACAATTTAGTTAGTGTGAAAGGAATGTTTGACTTAGTGCATTGAAAAATATTATTGAAAATTTTAATTTATTTAAAAAATGGTCCATAAAAGCTCCGGGTGTTACAATTTACATCGAAAATGATATTAGTCTGGCACAATCCTCTTGATGAATGTATGATATTTTGTGGTGATTATGGGGTATGGATGTGAGTAGGGTTGATGTAGAGTGATTGAGTTACCATGTATGGGTCTTGGAAGATTAGGCCACATAAAAGTAATTTCCATATACATGAACTCGATTTATTGGTATTGGTTAACGATTTGAAGTGATAGAAGAATTATATATTGGGTTAAATGTTTATATTGTATACATATGAAAATAGCTTGATGTATATCCCTTCAGCATTATATATCAATCACTGGGAGAAGAGTATGGTTTAGTATATCCATTATTTTGAATTTGAGCTAGCATATACGCCTAATAACAGAGTTAGCATTGCTAACTATTTTAAAAGGAAAATTTAGAGTCCTGTTTTCATTGAGTCTATTGATTAGTGGAATATGATGAATCTACTTGTTGAGATTCATGTTGATGTTCAGGAGAGTTTGGATCAGATAAATATTATATCAATTCTAGAGGAGTCCACACTATTAAGGTAAAACATAGACATGAAGTATGATGATCGGGAATGCTATACCTTTAGGTAAAGCCTTTATGTTGAGGAGTCATCCTCAAATTGGTATATAGAAGTGTATGCGGTTAGTCTTTGTATGAAAATTTGTTGTTGTGACTATGAGTATGTGGGATGAGATGATGTGTGAATTTCATGCAATGAAGTGGGAAGTTAAACTAGGTGTGAACCAAATTAATTGTGACAAACAATGACAAATTTGGATGCTTGGAATGAATAAGTATATAGTATGGTTCATAGAAAAATGATAACGTTTACGAATGCGTATCTATGACCTAGAGGTTTTATCAAGATGTTGACCAATCTATAATTGAAATGAGATATTGGGATCATAATATTTGTGCTATGTCTACCAAGTATGCCTTAGATGAGTGAAGATGTCTTTGTTATTGTTGACTGCTTGAAAAATGTATCCCACTTATTACCCATGCAAGATACCTTCTCTATGTAACATTTGGGAGAAATATATGTCTGGGAGATTGTCTCTCTACATGGGATTCCTCGAACTATAGATTTTGACCTTTAATCATTCTTTACATTTCAATTTTGGTAAGGATTATAGAAGTAAACTGGTACATAGGCTTTGTGGATATGGTTTTCACCCACAGACAGATGGGCAGTCAGAGTGTACTTTACAGGTGCCTGAGGATATGTTGTGAGAGTGTGTTCTAGAGATTAGTGGGTCTTTATATAATCACCTAGCACTAATAGGGTTTACATATAATTACATTTACCAGGAAACAATTAAGATGGAATAATACGAGGTTCTTTATGGTATTTGTTATAGAAATCATCTATGTTGGATGGATGAAGGTGAGTCAAACTTATGGGGATTAAGTCTCTTGCAAGAGACATCATAGTATGTTCAACTAATTAAGAATCATTTGGATATATCTCATAGTAAATATAATTTGTATGTTTATGGACATTGATGGCCCTAATAGTTTATAGAGGGTGATCATGTATTACTTTTTGTGTCACCTAGATTGGGTCACCATAGGATATAGAGATAGGGAATTTTGGATCCCAAGATCATTTGACTATTTTAGGTAGTGGAGATAATCATTTAAGTGGAATACTGAAAGGCCCTTCCATATATATACCATGTTATTCATGATTTTTCCATGTGTTACAACATCAGTGATATCACCCCATTCATTCTCATGTGATTTTGGTGGATGATTTTGAGCTTCAGATAGATATGTTCTTTAAGGAGAATTTGATATGTGTGCTGAATCATAGTGATAATGTGTTTTGGGTATGTACCATGATGATATATTGTATTATGTGGAAATATGGGAGTGTGAATGAGTAAGCATTGGAATGGGAAGCAAACATGTGGGCTTAATGGACAGATCACTTTCACTTTAAATATTAGAGAAGCATGGGAGTACAAATCGAGGATAAGATATCATATAGCGGAGGGATTTTATGATTTTGAACGTTTATTGAGATGTCTCAAACATGTTTACAGGTACTATTTTTAATTCTTTTGAGTACTTTTGGTTTTTGCTGAACCACGAGGATCATTTGGGTTCAAATTGATAAATTTGGAACAAACATGGAAAGAGAAAAGTTGTTGAAAATTTTCCAAAACCCTGCACCCCATCCCAACAATCCATGAAACCATCTGATGGTATTCATTACAGGATTATGGTTGGAAAAATTGGGCTCTATAAAAGATGAAACTGTGAACCCACCTAGAGAAGGGGAATGATTGAGGAGCATGATTAAGGATAACTGTGTGACCCTTCTAAACAAACTATGAGAATGAATATAATTTTCCAAAAAATTAGATCAATATTTTTTCGAGCACCTATTTTAATAGAAAATTAGAAATATCTTGACCCATAACATATATTCATGATTTTGGATCCTCATGGATAGATTCTAAGACATTCAGACTACCGTTCATGGTGATTCAAATCCTAGAATGAAAATTTCTACCCCTCCCAAAAAGAGGATCTCATCCGGTGTGGTTTCATTTCTCATTATCGTTCTTAACCCAACATTGAGGGTTTCTTCCATCCTATTTTGGTAAAATATTGATATATTTTTCTGGATCTAGATCTTGATTTGTTGATCTTCATCTAAATTTAATAGATCGTGATTTATTCATTCATGGATTTAGGTACTGGATCAGTATCTCTCTCAATGTCATTATTACATTAAAATTTCATAATTCTATTTTTAGATTATTCATCAAAAAATTGAGTTAGGGTTGTTTAGGATTTAAATAATATAGTGATAATTTAAATCATGTTCATGTAATTGTTGTATTTCTAGGGTTATTTTTACAATTGAGTTTTGCGATTGAATTAATTAAGTCGATGAATTAATTAATTAAGGGATTTTGAATTTGGAAAAATATGTTGTCGAATTAATTATGGAATGTTATGATTGATGATTTTGGGTAATTAATTTTTTAATTAATTGTTGATGTATTCTTATTGTGAAATTGAATATTTAAATTTTGAGTTAATTAAGGGATATTGATATTTTTGAATTGAGAAAATTAATTTTTGAATTAATATATGAGGTAATGTGATTATGAAATTATATAAATATTTTTTTAATTAATCATGGTATTTTTGAAACTGGGATTAAGTAGTTATTTTTTAGACTAAATAATGATGAATTTTGAGTTTATGAAATTGAAAAAATTGATTAATTAATTGTTTAGTTAAATAATTTATGTGATGTGATTAATTAATTGGTGAATTAACTAATGATATTTATATGACTAATTAATTAATCAATTAATTAATGGGATAGGTATAATCATATGATTGTTGAATTAATAATGATATTTATATAGTTAATTAATTATTGAATCAATTATGCAATTATGAATGGTAACATCATCATTAAATTATGAAATATGAATGGTAACATGGTCATTTGAATACGAAATATGAATGGTAACATCGGCATTCAATTATGAAATATGAATGGTAATATGAGCATTATTTTTTTTTAAAATTTGAATGGTAACATGGATATTCAATTATAAAATATGAATGGTAAATGGGTATTCAATTATGAAATATGAATTATATGACAGACATAAAATTATGTAATATAAATGTATACATAGGAATTAGATTTTGAAATATGAAAGGTGACATGGGAATTAAATTTTAAATTATTAATGGTAACAATGATGTTTGTATAAACTATATTGTTTTGGGGTCCTTAGAATCCCTGGGGAGTTTTATGGTCAAATAAAGAGTATTCAAAAAAATATAAACTCTTTATTTAATTGCTTATATTTTACTTTTTATACAACTGCATAAATATTGTTGACTCTAAATTGTTTTAGACTCCATTGGTGGTGTCCAACTAAGTTGTACTCATACCTGACTCGGGCTACCTAATCAGTACACAAATAGACACTACGTTTTCATGCCAGTTAATGGAAAATGACCTATAGTAGATGCATATTTTTGGATGGATCACGTATTATGTAACCATATGTGGTTCGAGACCCACTAGAGAGTTCATAGTGTCTTTATATGTGTTTTTTCATTTTGACACTTGGAATGTGCATTAACATTGGAAATCTATTGTTTTGTTTTTACATTGTCATTCTATTTTTGGTCAACTTAAGGTAATTTACTATTCTGTTCTAGTTATAAAAGTTGGATATTTTTTATTTTATTTCTACTATGGTTTTAATAAGGGAAATAAGGTATAGTGTCCCCATGATAGATAATAGACAATCACTGCTAGTCTGAAGACTCTGGAATATATGGATGAGTTCTAGAGGTCATGTAGCATTTTGGTTTGGGGAACCAGTGCGTTTCACCTGGGGAAGGATGTTACATGGGATTTAATATATCATATTCACTAAGTAGAAAGACTAAGGTAAAGGTGGTGTATAGGTCTAGTATAATGTGTAATTTAAACTACCCAGTCACTGAGATACATATTGATGATCAAGAGTATTAGTTGCGAGATACCATTCACTATATGGCCTTTACATAATTTTTATTCTATATGGTGAATAATTGTTAAGTATCCAAATTGTATTTATGTGTTATGAGGGAATAAATTTTTTGAACATTACACCTAATTCGTCATAGGATAATGATGAGATTTTTTAGATTTATAGTTATTAGGTAGTTCCCTTGACAAAGAATGGGGAGTTAATAAAAACTTTACATGCATCGATATGGGATTTTCAAATAGGTATACCATTAGTTAACAAGATATTGATACAATGGGTTACTTACCTAGGATGATGATATATATTTTACGTTTTTTCATACAATGATTTACATGTTGGACTGTGGAGACATATTATAAATTTCCAACAAGAGATATATAGTAATTGTATTTTCTCAAGTGGAAGTGGGATAATGTGATGATAGATTTTGTGATGTGGTTACAACATTCACCCAATGGAATTAAAAAGGTTCCAACAATTATGCAATAATTTAACAATGTTATAAACTAATTTTTGATCCCAAGTACATTGTCTATCAAAGATATAAGTTGGTTATTTCATAGTGAAATATTACCTCTTTATAGTGTACTGAGTATTATATCAATATGGGATTTTTAGTTCAAATTATTCATCAGTCAAATCATATTTTAGGTTATTGATACTCATGTGAAATAGAGATAACCAACCATTCATTAATATATGGAAATTATGAGGGTAATATTCACTTTCGGGAGGACATGGTGCAAGTATATATCATCTATTTTAGTGAATTATTTAATTTTAATATCACATGGATGTGATTCACTATTAAAATAGATATCAGGTATATATTTAGAAAGAAACCATTCAGTCATTGTCTTGTAGGAAATTTCATTCACATAATATATAGTTACAAATTATAGAAAATCATTTATCAAACTGGGTCTCATTCAGGATATTTCATAGTGTTTCTACTTTATGTAAACATTTTTATCAAATATATGGAGAAATAAATTTTTTATGCATAAAAATGATTCATCCCTCTAGAGTTCAACCCGGGAGTCTAGATTTTCCAATGAGAGTTTCATAGTTGAGTATAAAATCATATTCAGTAGAAGGTGATTCCACATTGTATTAATGTTATGCATGATGTGTATATTTTATCTCAGATTTGGAGATACGACCTCAAAAATTTCATTGCGATTATTGTTAATGATTGACGAAATAGAGTCTTTCACCATGTTAATTGATAAAAATGTTCATAGAGTTGATTGAAGAGAGAAATCACTTCAAAGTAATCCAAATTATATCATATTTCTATAGTGTAACCACATACAAATTCAATAGGAGACCTGGGATTGGTATTAATTTACGAAGGTTCATCAAACATATATTTTCATTGAAGAGTCTCATTTTTACTAATCATTGCATTAATTATCTATAATTAAAATAAGTAAATTGATTTTGATGTATTAGTTCCTTAATAGAGTGCCCAATATAATAATTTCCTTTAATAATTTCAGTCGATGGATATTAATTTCCTAATATTCATCAAACACCACACGAAAAAAAACATTAAACAAACCTCTAGTACATCATGTAAAAAAAATTCACATCTATTCACTGAAAAAATATCACAACCTATAAAAATATAATTCAAAATAGCCTTTATTCCTCCACATTTGTGATATAGTTGTTCACTAAATATCATAATACACATTGAATTATAATGTAATCATTTTTAGCATATTTATTGTTATGATGAAAATGGTGTGTCTATGTCACTATACATGAAATGTCTTGATATGTGATATCATTTATTTACATTTAAAATATCACATAAAAATATAACATATATCATTTATTCATTATGTTATAATGCATGAATTTTTTTCCATTGTTAATTTAATCTTTTAATATATAATGAAGTCATTTTATGTCATTAATGATGGTGAAAACCCATTCTTAATGTATTATTTTATTATATACATTTTTAAATGATTTATGTTAACCAAAAATCCATCTAGGATACTACTAGTGTAATATATATGAAATTAAATTCCATTTTATGGGCTATAAAATTCATTCATATAAATGAATTTTGATTTTATAACATTTTATAATTCTCTAAAATCTAGTTATTATACAGGTTTGTGTCACAATACATCCATCCAAAGATTCCCCGCCTAATAAGGAAATGGAGAAAAAGAGATAATAACCACCGAGTTCTTCCTCCAGTTGTCCCCCAGGTGGAAACCATCACAAAAGGTATACAAATATCAAAAACTGGGACGCATTACCTTTTTTATAGTAACCATAATCGAGAGATAAGATGTATAATCCTAAAAAACCACTCTAATACATTTATATATATGAATGATAACAAAAAACCATCCCACATGCATGTTTCAAAATTTAATTCATACCAAACCAGGAGTATCCAAATTAAATACCAAAATAAAACTAAGAAGTGACCCAACTACTGTCCTAAAATCTGAGCTAGTAAGGTCCAACATGGTCTGCATAATCTCCCTAGAATCCTAAAAATAGTTTTATATACATAAGGTGAGATTACATGTATACTCATTTGGAAAATCAAAAGCATATCCTGCACAAGTGGAGAAGAATAATAATTTCCTTGGAAAAATAAAGCAGAAACCCATAGTACCTGACAATGTATAGCAATCTACCCCAAACTCACTAAAAAATGATCACAAAATAATGCAAGTAAAGTAATGTAAAGTAGTAAGCACAATGTTGATAAGGAACCACACACCACTTACCATTATTGAACTACTAATCCCTAATGGAAAACATACTAACACTACCACTCTCTTCCATAAGATCCTTGATCAGAACCTTCCTTCACACACCTAAGCCATAAACCAAATCCCACCCACAAACACCTAGGCCTCAACCATAACACACCCTACCTAAAAACACATGGGCCTAATCCCAAAACACTTGGGAAGCACAACATAACTCATTTCGAAGACACATGGGAAGCACACCACACCCGTAGACACCCGAGCCTCACAACTACAACACAACATGCCTAAAGTGTCTCTGGATACAAATGCCTAGAAGAGGGAGTAGGGAAGATCCAATAACCATCCATCCATCCTCCCATCAGGATATTGGGAAAGAACACCCTATCCCATAACAATGGGGATGTTCAACACATATTGCGTATAGAATTCACACAGAACTACAAGAATATATATAAGTACCAAATAGTCAACCTAACCTATGTGGTTTCCCAGAAAACAATAACCTATGATTCTACAAAATTTTCCACTAGCTCTAAATACACGTATCAAAATGAGGTATGGTCACTTCCAAATTCGAGAAAAGAAATCCTCTTAACACCCAAACATTTTGACATTATTAAACACTTACAAGTTATTCCATCCCTACTTGAGAAACTAACAACCACAAAACATGACTATCCATGCAACCATGCCAAATAAAGGAAGAAATCTATATGAGAACACCCCTTCACACTTCATCCTCACATATCCCCCAATCCAGACACTGCCATTGTCATTCTTTAATGTCATGTCTTCATATTCTTCTCTAAAGAAGAAAACCCTCAAATTACAGCCAAACCCCACAACTCACCTCATCAAAACCTTACTTGGTATCCCCAATGCAAAAACATACCATTCCACAATAACCATGACAATGACCAGATGAATTTCCACAACATAAAATTTTATCCATTAAAAAATCAATCATAACTCTCAAACTAATATCCCATTACACCCCATGTACCTCCAGATACACACCACCACGCCCCCATCAAAAACACCACATGATCAGTGCAAGACTTAATACTAAACAGAACCACAAAAAATAAATTGCCACAATAAACAATCAAAGTATATTCAGATTTAGAAGCACTCATTATTTAATTTCACTTTCATTGTACATGGGGATCACAAAACAACTTTAATCCTAGGGATTCCATTTATTTAACAGGGTATACATGATGAGTCAGATTTCCCAAATTATAGTAGTAATCCACAATCCATTTATGTTCCCAAATAGAGACCACCAATTACCATGATTTTTAGAAGGATATAACCCCTACAAATCACAACATGGAATGAAGATAACAGATAAAAAACATGCATCATCTTTATCTTCCCCAACCCTCATTTATTACTAATGTAACAAAACCCAAAATCATAACTGGTAAATATTTTATCCTAATAGAATTTATAAGAATTAGGACTCTACTATATTCACAATGAGACATCAGCTTGCCTGCACCACATGATGTATAATAAATGGAGATAGAATAATTCCTACCTTGAAGAATAGGTGACCAAAATTCCTTCTTATTCCAAAATAGAGGGTCACATAAGAAGCAATAAAAAATCCATGGGAAAACACGGTCCATGGATGTATCATGGATCTGAATCTATAGGGAATAATGTTTCTTAGCACCCCATGAGACCAGAATGGAAACACATGGGGAATAGAAGATATCATCTTAGAAGATCTAGATCCTATATCAAAAGATGTAAGACAATTTCCAAGTACATAAAAGTCAGGTCTTTCTCAAACCACATGACATGGTTAATTAAAATATCTCAACACATTAGGAGATTAAAGATATAATTATTATCCTTAGAGACAGTGGAAATGGATTTACATTTTTTCAAACATTATAGGTATCTCATTTAATGTGAAATAAAATATTAAATGGGTAAAACTGGAAAAAACTAAGAGAACTATAAATTTTTGGAAAACATTCAAAATGAGTCACCGACGTGACTCACCAACAGTGAGTCACTAACATGAGTTATAGATAATGATTCAAGGATGTGACTCACCAACAATGAGTCAATGAAGAGACCCATTGACATGAGTTACCAAAACGACCCACCGATGCATCCTATAGACAATGAGTCACCAACCCTTGACCTCCCGACGCCGTGAACTACCAATGTCGTGAACTAACGATGCATGAAATTATAACTCCCTAACCTAGATATTCTCAAACCTACTAATTATTGACTCACTGATTCCATGTCCCGATGAAGAGTCACCGATTGAAAAACTGGAATTTTGTAAAACTCTTGGAATGAGCTACAATTACCTCCCAGAACACTCTAAACACTAGATTTTCACAAAAAAATGGACCAGAGAGGTCTAGGACATTACATGACATACATATCAAACTATTCTCAGCCTCTATAATTCAAAACCTAATCTAGAATAAAGAGGGGTCCGAACAACCACCCAATAAGATACCTCTCAATGAAACACCACCATGTTGGTTCCACAGGTGAAGTGAAACCAAAACATTAAAGAAATACTCTCCTAACATCTACTACCGCAATCAAGCACAAGAAATTACAAACTAGCACAAAAAGACTCACTTCATGAAGAAATGAATCAAGAAATTCATACCTCCATTTGAAGATATTAACGTTTTTGGGAGGCACTAACTCCCTTGCATTAGTTAAATTGAATCCACATTAATTTGTCCTGATTAGTGATAATGTCATTCCATATTCAAATTTCAGGACATATTAGACATCATAGAACCAGGAAAAAACACATCTCATAGAAAAAAGGTTCATGCATTACAAATAAAAACAGGACAAGGAAAAACTAAAAACAACTCCGAGAACGGGGCATGAAAATGCGCTTCCAGTTCCAAAGTACTCTATCTGAGGCCACCATGTCTACACAAAACACAAATGAAGGGAAAGGAATGTCCATAAAAAACCATCCCCTGATGATCCTATATTTCTGTGGGCTGATCCACAAAGGTTTTGTCATCCTCAATATCTAAATCTCCCCATCCAATGACATGGGAATCATCGTGTGGATACAAGAGAAGTTGGGAGATGTGGAAGACATTATGGATCCTCTATAACTATGGTGGAAACGCCATCTGGTACGCCACCTCACCATCTCGCCCCACACGTTGAAAGGTCTGATGAAACTGGTAGAAATATTTCTCACTCTACTAAACCTCTATTTCCAATGTTGTGGGGAAACATTCAAAAACCCAAGATCCCCAACCTCTAACTCGAAGTGACTCCTCCTAAAATTGACATATGACTTCTAACATCCATGAGATTATTTCATCCTCTCACTCATGAGCTGATCCTTCTCTACCATTCTCTGTATTGACTCAGAGATAATAACAATTTTATTTCTAACCACTGTCCAACACAAAGATGAACAACATGGTCTCCCATACAAGACTTCAAGATGAACTATGCGATTAGATGAGTGATTTATATTATTTTAAGTGAGATCAAAAAAGAAAAAGCGTCAGTACCAAGATCCTCCAATGTTGATAACACACGCTAGAAATATTTCCTCAAACAATTGGATGATTCACTATATGCATCAATCTGTTTGAGGTTGGAAAGTAGTGCTAAGGTGTCACAAATCGCAAAAAGCATGATGCAACCCCCTCCACACTGATGAGGTAAAAAATGTATCTCGATACAAGATGATTGATCTCAGAACTCCATACAGCCACACCACCTCATCCACATACTTTGATGCTAATGCATCCACTACGCTCGACTTCTTATTTACTATGAAGTGAGCTGATTTCGTCCCTCTAACCAATACTACTTAGATAGAATCGCATCCTCCCTGATCCTTGTGTAACCTTGTGAAGAAATCCATTGATATGTAATCCCACTTACACTTGGGGAGATCTATGGGATACAACAGACCACATGGTACACGGTGCTTAGCCTTCACCTTCTGGAACACTATGCACTAACCAACAAACTTCTCCAATTCCCTCTTCATCCTGATCCACCAAAATTATTCCCTCATGACACAATACATAATGGAAAATACCATGTTTAACACTATGGGTGATCTATGAAAATCACTGATAACTCCATCTCACATCACCATTAGGACAAACATCTTTCCATGGAATAACATCTGAGTCTGGCCATCCTCCGACCACCCATCTATATGATCAACCTAGTCAACGCGATCAAACATCACCTCCACCTCTAAGTCTCACTGAAAAGACTCCTCCACTTGATGCCTTAGAGATGAATTCACTGTAATCTAAAATAGATATCCTATTCCATCATCCAATCCTATAAACAAGTGCAAGGTTTCCAACTCCTCAATTTCCTTCCAAGCGTCCAAAGATTGTCAAAGTGACTTCCACGATGAATTTTTGTACAAGGAATCAACCACCACATTACCCTTTCTGAAGGTGTAAAATATTGAGATGTTGTTGTCCTGGAGAAACTCCATCCACCTCTACTATCACATGTTCAAATCTCACTGGGAGAATATTTACCTCAAGCACATTTAATTTTTGAAGACCACTAAATGATCCCCAATGAGGTAATGTTGCTATGACATTAGTGTGAACATGAATGCTTCTACTTAAAGATCATCAGTGGTATAGTTACATTCATGGTTACATAACTACATAAACCCAGTAGAGATCACTCTCTATTGCTACATCAGCATGTATCCCTAGCCCAAACAGGAAGCGTCACTAAACACCTCAAACATCTCCCCTTCCATTGGAAACCATAGCACTGGAGAACCAACCAACATATAGCATCCCTCCTTTTTATAACATAAACTTTCATTACATTACACAAAACTGAGGATCTTTAAGGTCTAGTGTCTTGGAAACCAGGAACATAATACATGAAAACAACTTAAAACATTCTTCTTAAACACATGAAAGATGTCTCCTTAAGTTCATTTATAGGTTCATTACTGCATCTCATAACCTGGGGACATACATCAAAAGAAAGGGTGAGCAGAAGGCCCAGTAAGGGAAACAAGAGGAACATTTTACATGTGAACTTGATATACTTCAATAAAGACATCAAAAGAACTTTAAGGCATGAGAAAGAAATCATGAGGCATTTCTTAATAAAAACAACATTTTCCATAACTTGGAGATGTGGCTACATCATTTAACATAGACAATCCTGAACATATCACCAAGGTCCATCCCCAAGGTGTTATTTGAAAATTACCAAGGTTATTCACCAAGGTATCGTGAAAATTGTAATCTCTAGTGGTTACATCATTACCCAATGCATTGGAGCGCTATCAGGGCGCACCCTTAAATTTGCCTTTATTATCATGTGAGCCACATATATCATCATCAAACATTTCATAAATAACCCACATAGCATAAAATAAATGGGTTTCTTTCATAATCATAACGTTTTAAAAACTTCTTTAAAGACATGATCTTTACGTCACTTTAAACCCACAGAAAGGGAAAGTGGGTCTCATGTATGTAAATACCAGAATTTAAAATGGAATATTTTGATATATATGTGAATACCCTTGTAGAAATAAGAGCTTTGAGTATTCACTTTATAACATAAAATAATTTTTGAGAAAAGAGAGGCATTTTGAGACAGAAATTCTGCAGCATAACAACTATGTTACAAGGTTTTAGAAAACATTGAAAAGAGAGGGGACATGGGTCACCCACTCATAAATGATCCATAAAACAGTAGGGGACAGAAAGAGAAGGATATATGGACATGGTAACTAAATTTGAAGGACATACCATTTGAAATGAAAAACATGAAAGGACGACAAAAATTAGATTTCTCTTATGAAAATTCGACAGCCTAACAGAGTCACTTAAACTTCAATAAAAAAAGAATTGACAAGATCAAATAGGGTCCCACATCATATGATCATAAGAGATCATTATGATAGATATAGAGATAATACCCCAACATAATAAAAAGGAACTTGAAATACTTGACATGAAAATCGAACTTGAAAAATGAGAAGGGTGAAAGAATCTCTTAAAAATTCGGCAGCCTAATGGCGTCACTTAAACTTTCATAAAATGAAATGATGATAGTAAGAGGGGATCTGTCATCATATAAACATGAAAGGGAAGTAAGAGGAATATAAAAGACCATCCTCTCACATAAAAACATGGAGCATAAAAGGAATGACATAAAAGAGATTACATGAAAAGAGAGGGGTCAGATCCCTTACCTTAAAACGTGACTCTTGAAACTCAAAGGTTTGGACCTTGAGGGCTTGGGGGCACCTTGGGAGGACTCCTTGGAAGGTAAGAAGACCCGAACATCGTTGGGGGAGAGTTGGGAGTGAAAACTAAAGGAGGAAAGGGTGGGTATTTATAGGGAAAGTGAGGGGACAAAGCATTAATGGCCAAGGGACACCTCACATGTGCTTTTCTCAAACCCATGTGCTCTCCCTTGGAATTTATCATAGAGTTAGGCCACATGGGGCCCCCCAAAAAATAATTCATCACCCTTGGCCGGAAAACCCTCAATAGATCTCATGACATCATCATGACACCGTTATGATGTCATTTAACATACCGAATCCCTAAAACTGTATTTTTACTATTCACTGAAAATTCAACTTTTTCAGAAAAATCCCAAAATTTCACCTTAACCAAATATCAATGCTCTGATTTCAAAAATGAAATCCATTTTATAGAAATAATTTTCTAAATATTTTTAATTTAATTTTTAAATAAAAACACTATTCATCGAAAATTCATTTTTTCAGAAAAAACCCCAAAAAGTACCATAACATAATATCGATGCTCTGAGTTCAAAAATGAAGTCATTTTTATAAAAATAATTTTATAATTATTTTTAATTAAATTTTTAATTAAAAACACTATTCATCCGAAAAAACTAATACTTGAATAATAATTTATGAAACCATTATTTACCCATTTTATTGAATCACATTACTTAATCTAGGTGTCTAAATTATATTAAAACATTATTTAAGTGAGATTACTAATCCCTTTGGTCACATTACTAATCCTAAGCGTAAAATCACTATTCATAATTTACTATTCATAAAAAATTAAGTTGATCTTATTAGACCCCAAATTCTTTACTGAACACTCTTGTAGAAGACCATTTTTTGAAAATCATTACACATCATTAGTTATTTAGGGTCTACATAAATGTTTTAAAATATCCTTTTTTAGAAATTAATCAATAAAATACATTCTAAAATTATCTAGACATTTGAAATTTCACAAACATCACTAAAGGAAGAAATCTCAATTTATTCACCTGAATGGATTACACAAGGAAGCTAGGGTCTCGTCACATAGCCCCTTATAACACCGGCATACGACCGAAGTGTAAGGTGTGCTATGGTGAGAGAATCTGAGGGATGCTCAGATAACATTGCCCTAGTAGTAATCTCTACTAACTTGAACTTCTCCCATAGGCGTTTCCGTTCAAGCTTGACACGCTGGAGTTCAGCTTGGGCTTGGTCCAAAGCGAAGCCCACAGATGCTACCTCCTTCCCAAGCTCGGATAAGTGGGCTTTATAAGGGTCGAGTCTACTGGATGAAGCCATCGCCTCCTCTTTCTGCATTGACCATTAACATCTTATTAAATCATTAAGAGTAATTTAATATACTACTCAAAAAGATTGGGTCGTTACATTCTTCCCCCCTTAAGAAATTTCGTCCCTGAAATTTATACTTGGGGCCTAGTCGAAAAGGTGAGGGTACTTTTTCTTCATCGTTTCCTCAGGCTCCCAAGTCGCTTCTTCATTCTTATGATTCCTCCACAACACTTTCAAAAGGTGGGTAGTCTTGTTTCGTAGGACCTTGTCTCTACGGTCCAAGATCTCCACCGGCTGCTCCTCATAAGAGAGGTCATGTTCCAGTTGTACCACCTCTGGGTTCAGTACATGCGAAGGGTCGGGTATGTACTTCCTTAAGAGAGATACATGGAAGACATTGTGAACTTGATCTAGGTTCGGTGTAAGTGCTAGACGATAGGCCACTGCTCCTATGCGATCAAAGATTTCATAGGGGCCAATGTACCTAGGGCTGAGCTTCCCTTTCTTCCCAAACCGCATGACTCTCTTCCATGGAGAGATTAGAAGGAAGACTTTGTCACCAACACCAAACTCCAAGTCTCTTCGTCGATTGTCAGCATAGCTCTTCTTCCGACTCTGAGCAGCTTTTATGTGTTGTTGGATGGCATGAACTTGTTCTGTCATTTCTTGCACAAGATCAGGCCCAAGAAGCTTCCTCTCACCAGTTTCATCCCAACAAGTAGGAGTTCTACACCGCTTTCCATACAGAGCTTCATAGGGTTCCATCTGAATACTCGCATGGAAGCTGTTGTTATAGGAGAACTCCACTAATGGGAGGTGTTGATCCCATCCACCTTTAAATTCCATTGAGCATAATCTCAACATGTCTTCGAGTGTCTGAATAGTCCTTTCAGATTGGCCATCAGTTTGAGGATGATAGGCCATACTAAAATTCAATTCAGTATTTAGAGCATGCTGAAGACTTCTCCAGAATTTTGATGTGAATCTTGGGTCACGATCAGATACGATGGATAGTGTTACCCCATGCAGCCTTACCACTTCCTTCACGTATATCTTGGAAAGCTGATCCAGAGAGAAATCTTCCCGAATAGAGATAAAATGGGCTGTCTTGGTGAGACGGTCCACAATAACCCATATCGCATTGTTTCCTTTGGATGTTTTTGGGAGACCAGTTACAAAGTCCATGGTGATATTATCCCACTTACATACTGGTATGGGTAGCGGTTGTAATACCCCCTTAAGAAGTTGTCTTTCTTCCTTTACTTGCTGACACACCAGGCACCTTGTAGTGTAATCGGCAATCTCCCTCTTCATGTTATCCCACCAATAATGATCACGAAGGTCTCTATACATCTTAGTGCGTCCCGGATGTATAGAGAAAGTAGAGCTATGAGCTTCATCCATCAGTTCTTTCTTTATCTCCGGAATAGATGGAACACATAGTCTTGTACGAAATTTCAATACACCTTCTTGATCAATATTGAAATCAGGGAACTTACCATCCTTTACAGCCTCGAACTTCTCCTGCAGGAAAGGATCTTCTTTTTGAGCCTTCTTGATCTTCTCTAGTAATGAAGGTTGGGAAATCATTTGGGATAGGGTTGATGATGTCCCTTTCCTTATAATTCCCATATCCATTTTTACTAGATCTTTAATCAAGGGATCTCCCAGGATCCTCATTGTTTCCAGAACAACACGATCTTTCCTTATTAACGCATCCGCGACTTTTTTTGCTCTTCCAGGGTGATAATGAATTGAAAAATAATAGTATTTAATAAGCTCCAACCATCTCCATTGTCTCATGTTCAATTCTTTTTGAGTGAAAATATACTTTATACTTTGGTGGTCAGTGTATATATCACATTTCTCCCCATAAAGATAGTTCCTCCATATCTTTAGAGCAAAAACAACTGCCGCCAGCTCTAGATCATGCGTAGGATAATTCTGCTCATGAATCTTCAACTGTCGAGATGCATAAGCAATTACCTTGTCATTTTGCATGAGGACGCACCCATGCCCATTAAGAGATGCATCGCTAAAAATAACGAATCCTTCTCCGATAGAGGGTAGTGTTAACACAGTTGCAGTAACCAATCTCTTCTTCAGCTCTTGGAAACTTTCCTCACATTACTTTGTCCAGATGAACTTAACCCCTTTTCGAGTCAACTTGGTTAGTGGATTAGAATTCCGTGAAAAGGTTTTCACAAACCTCCTATAATATCCAGCTAAACCAAGGAAACTACGAATCTCAGTTACTGTTGTGGGTTGAGGCCACTCCTCCACAACCATTGTCTTTGCAGGGTCAACCGAGATTCCTTCATTGGTTACGATGTGCCCCAAGAAAGCCACTTGTTGTAACCAAAACTCACACTTTCTGAACTTCCCAAAGAGCCTCTCCTTCCGTAGAGTTTTCAAAATAACCCTAAGATGATCTTCATGCTCCTCACGACTTTTTGAATATATCAAAATATCATCAATAAAAACTACCACAAAGTTATAAAGGTAGTCCTTAAAGACTCTATTCATCAAATCCATGAAAATAGCAGGAGCATTAGTCAAGCCGAAGGGCATAACAGTAAACTCATAATTCCCATATCTTGATTAGAAGGAAGCCTTTGGAATATCTTCCTTCTTCACCCTTAGTTGATGATAAACAGATCGAAGGTCAATCTTAGAGAATAATTGAGCCCCACGAAGTTGGTCAAATAAATCATCAATTCTTGGAAGAGGGTATCTGTTCTTCACTGTGATCTCGTTCAGTTCTCTACAATCAAGGCATAGCCGCATTGATCCATCCTTCTTCTTCACAAAGAGAACTGGTGCTCCCCAAGGAGACACACTCGGTCGGATAAACCCCTTCTCCAACAAGTCTTGGAGTTGTTTCTTTAGCTCCTCTAGCTCCACATTTTCCATTCTATACGGAGTCTTTGATATCGGTTGAGACCCAGGTACGAGTTCAATGGAGAACTCTACCTCTCCTTCTGGGGGAGGTCCAGGTAACTCCTCGGGAAATACATCCATGTATTCCTGAACAATCGGAACATCTTCAATTTGTATACTCCCTTTCCCTCCTTCCTCATCACCGATTAACTCCATAAAGAAAGCTATAGGAGGTGCTTCTAGATAGGGATCAGTTCGGGATATCTCTCCTCGGAAGATAACTGTAGGTCGTTCATTCAAGACTACTGAGATTTCCTTACTTCTGCATTTGATCTTAGCATTATACTTTGAGAGATAGTCCATCCCTAGTATAATGTCGAATTCCATCATGGGAATGACTACTAGATTTGCGATAAGATTGTGCTCACCAAAGTAAACACTAGAGTCTCTAAACACTATTGATGCATGGATAATCCCACTTGGAGTCTTGACTGACAAATCTACCTCAAGCAATTCGGGGATTGATTCTATTTTCCTTGAAAACTTGGAGGAAATAAAGGAATGAGTAGAACCAGAATCAAATAAAGCACTTTCTAGTTTTGAGAGGACAACAAGAGTACCTGCTACCACATCGTTCGGAACTTCAACTTCAGTTGTTGTGATAGAGAAAGCACGACCTTGCTCCCTTGGCCTCTGCTGAGGTTGATGGTGATTCCCCTCGACCGCCCTCGGATTTGGACATTGATTATCAAAGTGCCCAAGATGTCCACACTTGAAGCATGTGACTTCGGGTAGGGCCAGAACCATCTTTCCTCTGTCGTTAGTGTTGGGAAGTTGAGGCTTCACATCACCACGACAATTTCGAGAAATATGGCCTTCTTTTCCACACCTATAGCACTTGCCACATCCGATCGAGCAGTTCCCCGGATGCTTCTTCCCACATTTATTGCATGTGACATGTTGCATATGCTTTCCACCTCTTTCCGGATCAAAACTTCTTCCCAGGATTGGATCTAGAGTTCTCTTCTTCTCATTAGATTTGTGAGACCATTGTGTCTCCCCAAACTCTAGTTCAACTTTCATAGCACTTCGAACTATTTCTTCATAGCTATCGTAGTCCCTGTTGTCTAGATTCTTCCGCAGATGTGGTCGTAGTCCGCCAAAGAATCTATCAACCTTCCCATTAGGGTCCATGACAAAGCTTGAGGTATAACGGGAAAGCCTTGTGAAGTTCATCACATAGCTTCCGACAGATTCGTTCTCCTTCTGCTTCAGCTCGAGAAACTCTTTCTCCATTTTCGTTCTCACGGAACGAGGGAAATACTTGTTAAAGAAAATCCCCCGAAATTCTTCCCACTCCATTACTTCCATCTCTCCTCGTGGCTTCGTGTTTTTGATCAGTGACCACCACTGATCAGCTTCTCCCTCTAGGCGGTAAACAGCAAGGGTGACTTTTTCTTGTTCCGAACAATGAAGTACAGAAAGGATCTTTTCAATGGAGCATATCCATTGTTCCGAAACCAATGGGTCAGTAGATCCACTGAATTTTGGCGGTTGTTGACGCATGAAGGACTCAACAGAAAGTTGTTCCCTTCGTGGTGAGGTCGGCCTCTCAGCTTGATTCAAGTTATTACTCATAACATGAGTCAGTTGGTTCATCATTCGCATGAATGTTTCCATTCCGGCTTCCATCGGAGGGCCGTCAGCACATGGTGCATTGTGGTCACCATCGGCACGGTTTCTCCTATTGCCCGCCATTTTCTAAAAGAATAAAACCTTAGTGAGAAACTTATTTCATTTATGAATCTTTTAACTAAGACCTCATGCTTAGACAAATATAGTTCTCTATAATAACTTCATAATGATTCATAAAAAGCATGTGATTGACCAAACATATCCCCCGGGAGTGTCGTAACCAAGAGTGCAGCAAGGCCCGTTATCGTGCACCAGTTCCCGTTCGAGTCTAGCTCAAAGCGGTGTTTTCGGGTTTTACCCCTATGTACATCTGTGCCAGAGCCGCCTCTACCTACTCGTATCCAGACAGGGATGTATATGTTTGATAGACCACTTACTCAATACTTACCAAAATACCAGAATGTTTTCCTATATTTAAACTTTTCTATAGGGTTCTTCCTAAAGTTTATATATCCTAATTTCCACAAATAACTAAACCATCCTTTGATACCAACTATAGCATCCCGCCTTTTTATAACATAAACTTTCATTACATTACACAAAACTGAGGATCTTTAAGGTCTAGTGTCTTGGAAACCAGGAACATAATACATGAAAACAACATAAAACATTCTTCTTAAACACTTGAAAGGCGTCTCCTTAAGTTCATTTCTCGGTTCATTACTGCATCTCATAACCTGGGGACATACATCAAAAGAAAGGGTGAGCAGAAGGCCCAGTAAGGGAAACAAGAGGAACATTTTACATGCGAACTTGATATACTTCAATAAGGACATCAAAAGAACTTTAAGGCATGAGAAAGAAATCATGAGGCATTTCTTAATAAAAACAACATTTTCCATAACTTGAAGATGTGGCTACATACTTTAACATACACAATAATGAACATATCACCAAGGTCCATCCCCAAGGTGTCATTTGAAAATTACCAAGGTTATTCACCAAGGTATCGTGAAAATTGTAATCTCTAGTGGTTACATCATTACCCAATGCATTGGAGCGCTATCAGGGCACACCCATAAATTTGCATTTATTATCATGTGATCCACATATATCATCATCAAACATTTCATAAATAACCCACATAGCATAAAATAAATGGGTTTCATTTCATAATCATAACGTTTTAAAAACTGCTTTAAAGACATGATCTTTACGTCACTTTAAACCCACGGAAAGGGAAAGTGGGTCTCATTTATGTAAATCCCAGAATTTAAAATGGAACATTTTGATATATATGTGAATACCCTTGTATAAATAAGAGCTTTGAGTATTCACTTTATAACATAAAATAATTTTTGAGAAAAGAGAGAGGCATTTTGAGACAAAAATTCTGCAGCATAACAACTATGTTACAAGGTTTTAGAAAACATTGAAAAGAGAGGGGACATGGGTCACCCACTCATAAATGATCCATAAAACAGTAGGGGACAGAAAGAGAAGGATATATGGACATGGTAACTAAATTTTAAGGAAATTCCATTTGAAATGAAAAACATGAAAGGAAGACAAAAATTAGATTTCTCTTATGAAAATTCGGCAGCCTAACGGCGTCACTTAAACTTCAATAAAAAAAATAATTGAAAAGATCAAATAGGGTCCCTCATCATATGATCATAATAGATCAGTATGATAGATATAGAGATCATACCCCAACATAATAAAAAGGAACTTGAAATACTTGACATGAAAATCGAACTTGAAAAATGAGAAGGGTGAATGAATCTCTAAAAAATTCGGCAGCCTAACGGCGTCACTTAAACTTTCATAAAATGAAATTATGAGAGTAAGAGGGGATCTCTCATAATATAAACATGAAAGGTAAGTAAGAGGAATATAAAATAACATCCTATCACATAAAAACATGGAGCATAAAAGGAATTACATAAAAGAGATTACATGAAAAGAAAGAGAGGGGCCTGATCCCTTACCTTAAAACGTGACTCTTGAAACTCAAAGGATTGGACCTTGAGGGTTTGGGAGCACCTTGGGAGGACTCCTTGGAAGGTAAGAAGACCAGAACGTCGTTGGGGGAGAGTTGGGAGTGAAAACTAAAGGAGGAAAGGGTGGGTATTTATAGGGAAAGTGAGGGGACAAAGCATTAATGGCCAAGGGACACCTCACATGTGCTTTTCTCAAACCCATGTGCTCTCCCTTGGAATTTATCATGGAGTTAGGCCACATGGGGCCCCCAAAACAATAATTCATCACCCTTGTCCGACCAACCCTCAAAAGATGTCATGACATCATCATGACACCGTTATGATGTCATTAAACATACCGAATCCCTAAAACTGTATTTTTACTATTCACTGAAAATTCAACTTTCTCAGAAAAATCCCAAAATTTCACCTTAACCAAATATCAATGATCTGATTTCAAAAATGAAATCCATTTTATAAAAATAATTTTCTAAATATTTTTAAATTATTTTTTATATAAAAACACTATTCATCGAAAATTCATTTTTTTCAGAAAAAACCCCAAAAATTACCATAACATAATATCGATTCTCTGAGTTCAAAAATGAATTCATTTTTATAAAAATAATTTTCTAATTATTTTTAATTAAATTTTTAATTAAAAAACACTATTCATCCAAAAAAAACTAATACTTTAATAATAATTTATGAAACCGTTATTTACCCATTTTATTGAATCACATTACTTAATCTAGGTGTCTAAATTATATTAATACTTTCTTTAAGTGAGATTACTAATCCATTTGGTCACATTACTAATACTAAGCGTAAAATCACTATTCATAATTTACTATTCATCAAAAATTAAGTTGATCTTATTAGACCCCAAATTCCTTACTGGACACTCTTGTAGAAGACCATTTTTTGAAAATCATTACACATCATTAGTTATTTAGGGTTTACATAAATGTTTTAAAATATCATTTTTTTTTCGAAATTAATCAATAAAATACATTCTAAAATTATCTAGACATTTGAAATTTCACAAACATCACTAAAGGAAGAAATCTCAATTTATTCACCCGAAAGGATTACACAAGGAAGCTAGGGTCTCGTCACATAGCCCCTTATAACACCGGCATACGACCGAAGTGTAAGGTGTGCTATGCTGAGAGAATCTGAGGGAGGCTCAGATAACATTGCCCTAGTAGTAATCTCTACTAACTTCAACTTCTCCCGTAGGCGTTTCCGTTCAAGCTTGACACGCTGGAGTTCGGCTTGGGCTTGGTCCAAAGCGAAGCCCACAGATGCTACCTCCTTCCCAAGCTCTGATAAGTGGGCTTCATAAGGGTTGAGTCTACTAGATGAAGCCATCACCTCCACTTTCTGCATTGACCATTAACATCTTATTAAATCATTAAGAGTAAGTTAATATACTACTCAAAAAGATTGGGTCGTTACACAACATCCTATGTAGATGGTTAAAAGTAGTTTTAAAATACTCACTCCACACAAAGGCCTATTTTTTTGGTATAATACATCCATGGAGTTTCAAGTCAAGAGGAATAGGGTAAAAAAATCAAGTAATAGCCCACCTAACCAAGAAAGATACAAACTTCTACCACATTCATGGGTTCTACCTAAGGAAAAACTACCTCAACCTTCAATGGGTCCACCTCCACAACCTTGTAAGGAATCACATGCCCAAGGAATTATACCTATATGTTCCATAACTTTCAAATGGACAACATCACATAGAAGTGGCAGTGTCTAAGAACCTCTAATACAGTTCTAAGATTCCTAGTATGCTCTTCCTATGACTTCGAGTAGATGAAGATGTCATCGAAGAACACGATGAGGAAATGGTGTAGGATTTCATGGAAGATATAGTTTATGATCCCCATGAACATGGCTGGTTAATTTGTAACATCAAATGATATGACCACAAACATGACATTCCCATACCTGCACATGAAAATAGTTATCAAAATGTCACCCCCTTAACCCCCAACTGGTGATATCCAGATCCCAGATTAACCTTAGAGAACCAACATTATCCCATCAACTAGTTAAAAAGATCATAGATTCTAAGAATGAGGTAATGGTTCTTGACCAACTGATGATTCGGCTTCTAGTAGTCTATACAAAGCCTCAGACCACCATTTTCCTTGTTCAAAAACAAAACTAAAGCACCGCACAGTGACACCCTAGGTTAGATAAATCCATTCTTCATCAGATCATCTATCTGGATCTATAAATCCTACAAATTATAAGGTTCCATCTGACAAGGATCCCTCAAAATTGGATGATCAATAGGCTATAAGGCTATCCCAAACTCAACATCAGGTCAAGGGGGTATAGTCACAACCTCACTAGGAGAGGCATACCGAAATTCCCCAATTACCCTAGGAACCTCTACAATCTCATAATCCAATAATTCCACTAATAGCTTTGCCAACATTGAAAAAATGGGTTACACACTCCAGCTTCTCACATGAAAAATCCACTCACTAAAGAAAGCCACATGCTAGTCATAAATGGGTGAAAACATGAATATATTCCTAAAGAAGTTGATAATAGAAAGCATAGTGTACATCCTGTAATTGTTAAGGATATCATCCAATGGATGCATCTATATCATGACGATAGACTCAATGGGTTGATGTGACCACAACATTAGTCTACATCCTCAGCAAACATGAAACAAGTAGGTCTGAGCTCCACTGGTTTACATAACACTAGAGGAACATAGGGACTCTTTGTGTCTAGTCCCATAGAATGGGATATAATAGGTGAAATGAATGAGTGTGAATCTCCTGAATAAAATAAGAATCAAGTAAGTGTATTGATCGAACTGATCGTACATTGAATGATCTCCGTCCTAGCTAGAAATGTTGCCCCTATGACATGAAACTGACCATGCCCAACACATCTTACCCTCTATTATCAGACGAATCCCTGAACACTCCCCAATCTAGGTCCCTTAGGAATGCCCTGAGGTTGGCCTGCACTTTCTCCACCTCACCTCGGTGGAGAAGGAGCCTTCCATACCTACCGCTGAAACGACCATGTCAGAAATTACAGCTGAGGAGGGTGTTGAGCCTACCAAACTCTACCAAAATGAACTCGAACTAGGTATTAAATCTTAAGGCAACCACATTTACCACAATTGATACACATTTTTATTAATTATAAAGAAAAATAATGTGGACCAGTTGGTCAGATTGGATGCTATTAAGGTAGACCCCCTGCCGATCGAAACATCAAAGCCCTGGTGCCTGAGACATGACACTAGTTGCCTTGAACTTCGAAGAACCCTCCTGGCTCCCATCTGATAGTAGACCTCCTTACTAGTGAATCATCTAAACAACCACAACCTTTTTCTATATCTCTAATTATGTTGGTATATTAAAGGGTGTAATTTCATACTAAAGATATGGACGTAGTTCGTCCTCTAAGAGTCTCTGCCAAGACTCCTCATCTAGAATGAGATCTGGAGAAAATAGAAGGATTTCCATGATCTTGATCCCCAGTTCCCTAACAGACATACTACCCTACTTGAGGGAGATTTGATCCTCCATCTTCTCAGTCTTCATTGTTCTGGAAAATAATTCCACCGAAAACTCTTCTCAAAAATGGCCTAGAGAAAATCAGCCTCCTTCTTCTCACCTAGATAAAGTGACCATCATAGACGCGTAATTCCCCACATATGGTTCACTGATAATTAAAACCATTACTCTGTCAGTGCCGAGATCAAGCTTAAGGTTATTAAAAGCTCCTCTAGCCAACTCTCCATCACCATATATGAATCACTCCCTTTGTACTTCCCCATCATATTTTGATTGAAAGCATGAATTGTATTCTCCCACTGATCATCTTACTCTATGGGATTGACCCTCAACCATCTAACCGAGTCATCCAAACAGGCCACCACATCCTAAACCACATACAGACGACGACCTGGTGCCATAGTTGGAAAAGTAAACAAAAAAATCCTATGCCTGAGCGGTATGTAATTTTATTTATGTTCTATTTTCACTCATCTTCTTGTCATTTATTTCAACTATTCCTGAAGACATCCAATTTAAAAAATTACACAAGTAATTATGATTCATTTACCATTTCTAGGGTCTCTACCCTAAAAATGGTGTAGCCTCTCTTGGTAATTTGGTAAGCCTGGAGTCCTTTCATTGGTTCATAGGGTGGGGGGGGGGGAATCTTGTGTCCTAACTGGTCTTCCTTGACCTATTTCACACACCAAGATCAAATAACACTGTTTCCCTACCATCCTATGCAATCATCACTATTCCTAACTAAATACTCCATACTATCTCCCAACCATCACCCCTAATATCATTCTATCATGACCCCGCTCCTCCAAAGATGCCCCTCCTGAGAATGAAATGGGGAAAGAGAGATAATGACCCCCGAGTCCCACCTCAAGTAGGCCCAGGATGCAAACCAACACCAAGGGTATACAAATCTCTCAAAATGGGAGGTATTACCCTTTTTATAGTAACCATGATCGAGAGATAATATGTATCATCCTAAAAAAACTCCCAGATATATTTATATATATGTATGTATATATATATATATGAATGAAAACAAAAAACCATACCACAAGAATGTTTCAAAATTTAATTGATACAAAAGAAAGAGTGTTCAAAGTAAATACCAAAATAAAACTAATTGGGGAAACAATAATTGTCTCAAAATCCAAGCTATTAAGGCCCAACATGGTCTATATAATCTCCCTTTAAACCTAAAAGTAGTTTTATATATGTAGGGTGAGAATACATGTATAGTCATTAGGAAAATAAAAATTATCTCATGTATAAGTGGAGAAGCATACTAATGCACTTGTGGAAATACATCAGAAACTCAAAGAACCTAACAAGGTATACTATCCACCCTAACCTCACCAAGGAATTCTCACCGAATCACATAATTAAATTAAATTAAATTAGTAATCACATTGATGATATGGTACCCCACACTACTTCCCACTGGTTAAATGATCATCCCTAATGGCGAACATCCTAATGCTACCATGTTATTCCATAATCCTCACTATCACAACGTTACCACCCAAATATGGGCCACAAACCTCATCCTAACTACAAGGAAATAGGCCTCAACTATACCACACTATACCAAAATCAATTGGTCCTCATTCCAAATACACTTGGGAAGCACAACACAATTCATCTAGAAGATTCCTAGGAAGCACACCTCACACAGAGGCGCCTGAGCCTCACACCCACACCAAAACTTGCTCAGAGAGTCTTGGGCTACTAATTCCTAGAAAAGGGAGCAGGGAAAGTCCAATAACCATCCATCCATCATCCCACGAAGATGTTAGGAGATGACACCCTCCCAAATTGTAATGGGGGTGTTCGACATGTAGTGATGAACATGGGTTGGGTGAATATACTAATCAAAAGAAACTACAAGTATACATATAGAGACCAAAAAACCAGTCTAACCTATGGGATTTCCATGATACTGCAACCTTTGCTACTACCTCTAAATGCATGTATGAGGGAGAACAATGGTCAGTTTTGAATTCGATAACAGAAGAATTCTTAACACCCACAATTTTTGATGTTATTAAGAATTTAACAATTATTCCATCCCTACTCAGGAAACTAACTACCAAATAACATGAACGAACTCACAACCAATCCAAACAGAGGGAGACAACTATGAGAAATCACCTCTTTAGACATCATCCCCACATATCACCCAAGCCAACCACTTCCATCATCATTATTCAATGTCATTCTTCAATATAATTTCTATGAATAAGAAAACTCCCAACATAAAACCAAACCACATAACTCTCCTCATCAAAACCATACTCAGTAGCCCTATTTTACAAACATACCAAGCCCTAACAAACATAACACAAACTAGATGTAATCCCACTACATAACACACTCATCTATTCCACAATCAACCAGAACTCTCAACTCAAGATTCTTTTACACCACTGGTACCACCCCATACACACCACCACATCCCCATCCATAACACCACATGATCATAAATGGACACAAGGCCGAAAATAACCACACACAACACACTGTAAGATTTGGTGTCCTAGAACCAATTGGTTTTACTTTTATTACATGGATATTAAATGATTTATTACATCTGGTACATTGTTATGCATGACTATGTTGTAATAATGTGTAAGAGTATTTTTTACATTTATAATGTCATGAATGTTCCTCGTTATGATGAGAATCATGAAATTCTATAACAATATTATTAAATATAGGTATGTGGCTAGATGACATGCTAGGATGGGACAAATTCCATGAAGAATGTCAGGTGCGAGTACTTGTAAGCAGAAAGGAATAACCCTCATGAAGTTTGCACTTGGTAATATCCATGATAGAAGATTAAGAGAACAGACCCACTAGTTGGAATTATGAATGTTTTGGTGTCATCAGATATTTCTATCTCCACACCTGTGTAATGATTCTCAAACTTTAATATTATCATTAATACATGTCACAACTTATGGACTTTGATTTGATAATGAGAACCGTCACACAGAAAGTTGGTGGGAAGTAGGGTACATTGGGTGCATCATGAGTGGCATGTTATTAATGGATAAGTGAGCGTTCATATGTTGATGTCATTGTTGCGACTTTATATTCTTTCTCTTGGGTACCTTGACCCGTTTCTAGATAGTACTCTTGGAATTTAAGCAAGCCCACCTAATGCCAATGAGAAAGAATCCTAGAGGGTCACACACTAAGTGTTTTTCGTGGTCTTAGTTAAATTCTCTTTGAATTTAATTAATGAAACAAATATTATTCTCAAGACTATGAAATAATTTTATTCATGTTAAAATGATCGTATAAATTAAATTAAATATATTTATTTATTTTATTTAACATTTAGTAAATATTTATTTACTAGTTTGTAAATAAAATATTTATTTAAGAGAATAAATTATTTATTTATTTATTCGAATGTTCAATAAATGGAAGTGGAGTTCGAGTGGACCAAGGTCGGTGTGGTAGTAAAATAATTATTTGCAAGATGTTAAATAATTATTTAACTAGTTGGCACAAATTAAAATAACACTGTTATTATTTTTTGATGCGGAATTTATAATGCCATTTTGCACATGTTGGCACACAATAAATAATGATGAAATATTATTATTAAATGCATTGTTTTTCTCTAAGTTCATGATTTTATTTTATTTTTTCTATGAAATTAAATATTGTAACTAAAATTCCATGCATATAAATAGACAAGTATGCCTATTGTTCCCCACACCACACCACATGCCTGGTGAATTGAGAATTATTGATCCAAAAAATTTCTCTCTCTAATCCTCTTCTCTCCCATCTCAAGAATGAGAGATGTTATTCAATACCCAAGAACAAGTGAACAAGAACAACTGATAGATGAAACTCACTTCTCCACGCTACCACCCAAAGAATGGGCGATGTTGATTAGAGGCCATCAGAGCATGTGTGGATCAACTCTTGAGGGATTCTAGTTTGGATCATTACAAGTGAAACAAGATAATCCAGAGGGGTAATTCCGAAAGATCAACATCATCGATGAAGAAAATACCAAAGATCCAGTTATTATTTTCCTTATGAAATTAATTAAATTAATTATAAACATGATGTGTAAGATCCTCTCTAAGGTTTCAGTCCTCTTTATTATTTATCAAAATCATTTATTATATTCCATGGAGACTGTCATTCGTCATCCTATTGATCCCAAAATAATCATTGATCATGGTAAAAACAATGTTGGGTATAGTCCCAACCATGCTTCTGTTGTGCCTTGAATCATCAAATGGTATTAGAGTGGAAGCATCATAGTTTATAATTATTTAAATATTTCATTGATGAATTTTGCATTTAATAATTTAGTTGATTTAATTCAAGTTAATCGTTCGGAAAATCCGAATGTCAAGATCTATTCCTCCTCTTTCATTTCTCATTCACCTTATAAAAATGAAATTTTCTTTTAATTTTTAATAAAATAAAATTGAGGTTCTCATCTAGTGGTGAAAAATCTTCATAGACATTAAATACCTTATCACACAACGTGCATTCTATAGTACACACTGTGTAGTCAAAATTCAGTGCATCAGACCAGTCTGCCAAACCAAGTCATGTGCTGGAGTCTTTCTAAGTCTTAAATGTATCAGTGTGTTGACCAGAAACAAGTGGCATGCGATTTCTAGATTACGCGCTGTGTGGCCCAATGGACACAACGTGTAGTCCCTTCATGTTAGGGTTGGTCCGTGTACCCCATATACGACTTTCCTGGCTAGAGACTATGTAATGATGAACTACAAGGAATGTGGCCCACTAGACACACCGTGTACTCCGAATATTTATGAAGTACACTAACATGTCCTTTCCCCGGGGGTGTACTTAGGATAGACGGTGAAAAATAGTACAAATTGTGTTGTTGTAACTACATGTCATTTACTCATCCAAATTATTTAGATTTATTAAAATTTATTATTATATTTTGCAAACCCTTAAGACGTGTACCATCATGAGAGTGTAAAGATGAGGCACAACACATGATTGGTTTTTTATATATATGTGTTTAATTTAACATCTACATAATGTGCATTTCTACTCATTGGGTAGTTATGAATATGAATTCACCGGGTTTCCTCAATGGTAAATGGTACGTACAAATATAAATTTAAATGACTTTATTTGTTTAACATTATGATGGATGAGAATCTCAAGGAAATTTAGAAAATGATTTAAGAGAAAATGATTGATTAATTAAAGATGATAATTAATTGATTCGAGCATGATTTATCTTAAATGAGAATGATTAAAAAATTTAATGCTAGTTTTATTTATGTGTAAATATATTTTCATGTATGTATGATCATGATCTAGACCATGAACTTTGTATATGGATGGTTTATTTTAATTTATTTATTTGAATTACATTTTTTTTCACACGATCCTCTTCCTCATTAATATGTAGGGCCTCCATGCCCAAAGTTTTGTTTATGTAAAACACACTTTTTCCCCTCACCTACATGTGAGTTAAAAAAAAGGCATATGTAATGGATGGAACTCCCAAGCCTGTGGAGGTGGTTTATGATGGAGCCGATTTGAAACCAATCCCAAGAGATACAGAGGTGGATAGGTGGAAGCTATAAACACTTACCCAATACGTTCAAAGTGTTTTCCCCCAGGGTAGGGTTAGTTTATCAACCTCGAGATAAACCAACAATTAGAAAATCTCATGATCATTCCATTTACTTTACTTTATTTTTTTCATTTGCGTGGTTTATCATTATGGATGTGTTGTTATGATAACATAATTAATGAATTAAACAAATCATGTAAGATGGAACTAAAACGGATCAGACTTATACGTAAATATTATAAGGATATGGTTAATCACTTATGTAAGTTCTACTTAATATTAACAAGAATGTGATAAAAATAAATTCAAGAAAAAGAGATAAAAAACCCTCAAATAAAATATTAAGTCGGACCAGGCCTTCTGTTACTTGATTGAGGGAAAAACTCAATAAAAATATGTGTTGGACAAACCCTTGTTGGGACACTAACTTTTTATATAGGAAGCACATATGAAAGGTTTCATGTTTACATCACTATATTACTTCAAGAGGAGTATCCCTTGTTATACTATGTGTAATATTGGAGGTAAGAGTTGAGGAAATCCAAAGTCATGATTTCAAGATTTGGGATTCCACTCAACTGATAAAGAAACTACAAGCCCGCAGTTGGAAAAGACCTACCTAACTAAATAACTTATAATATCATAAGAAACCCTTGTTTGGGTTATGCGTAGGGGAATATAGAACCTTGATACTAGAATGTCATGGAAACTGGACATTCTGAGTTCAATTGTGTGGGCCATTGGGACTCGATAAAACAATGGGAGACATAATAAGATTTATTTCTCATAAAATGTATTCATAAAAGTACTAATGATTTGGCCTTTTAATTGTAGAATAAAAATTACAAGCTTGTCAACCACACTATCCCTGTTATCAATTCCGGATAAAGGCAACATCCTCACCGGCAGTAACTTTCATGAATTGTTTATATGCCTTAAGTTATTCTATGCCCTGAATGGATGTATTATGTTCTAAAGTCAGCATTACCAGATCTGCCTACTACGGAGTTGAGTGGGGAGGGTTTCCTAGTCTACGAGAAACATATGAATGACGCGGTTGACGTTCAATGGTTGATGATATCATCAATGTTTAGTGAGCTCATGAAGTCTCATGAAAACATGGATTCTTATAGCATGCTCGAGCACCTCTATGGACTTTACCAGGAGACAGAAAGATAGAAAAGGTTTGAGATCTCTAATGCACTCTTTTAGATTAATCTTGAAAAAGGTTCCCCAGCTGGGCCTTATGTAGTCAAGCTCATTGGCTAAATTGAGCACTTGGAGGTTTTAGGGTTTCAAACTCCCTAATGAACTGGGAACCGATCTCAATCTCACATCACTCACTCATAGCTTCTCTAACATTGTTGTCAATTTCAATATGAACAACATTGAGAAATATCTATATGATCTTATTATCCTCATTCTCCAAGTGGACAAATACATGAAGTGCGAAAAGCCTTCTTCCCTTATGGTGAATAAGATTAAAGGTAAGGGGAAGAGCTTTAATCCCAAATCTACTTCACAGCCTTCCATGAAAAGGAAGATCAATGGACAGGCAAGAGAATATGAGGCAGTCTGTTTCGCATGTGGCAAGAAGTGCCACTGGAAGAAGAACTGCACCCAACCTAAGAAGCATTGGGAAGCTTCAGGTGCATTTTTTATCGAATACTATCTATATGTTTCTAAAAATTGGGTATTATATATATATTTTAAAGCTCACATATGTATCCAAATATAGGAACCATGTAGATTTAGGAAGATTGATCGAGTAGAGTTAGATCTATGAGTATCCCACATAGCCAGACTTGTTGTTTTAGCTATCGGTAACTACAACCTCACGTTTCAAATTGGGATGATCTCTGTGTTAAAGGGTTGTTTTTATGTTCCTTCTATAACCAAAAAAAATAATTTTCGTATCCAGACATGATATAGATGGATATATTTTCATGTTTGGAAATGAATGTTTCTTCTTTTTTAAAGATAACACTTGTTTTTGTATGGCACATTTATACAATGGTCTTTATGTGTTGGATTATACAAATCAAGTAATATAAATCAATGAAAAAGTTACTTCACATGACTCAAACCACACCCAAATTAGGCATCACTAGTTAGGCTAGGTAAATGAGAAATTATTGACAAAGTTACATCAAGATGGATATTTAGAATCTTTTGAACTAAAACAACTTGGCCTATGGCATGCATGTTTACAAGGAAAAATGACCACATCCCCATTTTCTAGGAAAGGTGAAAGCGGTAAAGAGCTTCTTGAATTGGTTCATACTGATGCGTGTGGACCATTTCCAGTTGAATCAAGGGGTGGGTACTCATACTTCAAAATTTTTACTAATGATTTATTATATATGAATATATCTATAAGAATAAAGTTGAGAACCATCTTGGTATGAAGATTATGAAACTCCGCTCAGACCTTGGTGGGGAATCCCTTAATCCGGACATCATTGATTACTTATGAGAGTTAGGGATCCTATCTAACTCAAACCTCCTTACAAACCTAAATGGAATGGTTTAAGATAAAGGAGGAACCACATCTTGTTGGAAATGGTGAGAGTAATGATGAGTCATTCAAGTCTTCCATTATCCTTTTGGCGGTATGTGTTACAAATAGCGGCACCGATACTAAACCATGTACCAACAAAATTTATAAATTTTATTCCATAGGAGTTCTAGAGTGGAATAAAATCCATGTTATCAAATTTACATGTGTGGTTTAGCATAGCGTTTGTTAAGGCCTCTTCAGGTAACAAACTCGCACCACGAGGCACAAAGTGTACCTTTATAGGACACCCCCCAGGAAACAAGGGGATATTACCTATACAAACCCTCAGAGAAAAAAGTTATGGTGGAAAGACATTCCATATTTCGTGAGAGTGAGAACATATCTGAAAGATATAGTGGGAGAATGATAGATATTAATGAAGTTGAGGCTCATGTTACACAAGATTTGGTACATGAAAAAATTCTACAAAGCCGTATAGCATATGATTCTGTTCCAGAGACACAAGTACTACATAGGAGTACAATAGAGGTCAGAGAAAAAGAATAATATAGTTTTCTAGTTGAAGAGGATGGTGAATCGTTATTAGTTGATAATAATAATCCTCTAACCTACTAGGAATTAGTAAGTGGCACCAACATTGCTGAGTGGAAAAAATCCATGAATTCATATATGAATTCATTGTACCAAAATCATGTCTTCATTTTGGTAGATCCTCCAGTTGATGTAAAGCCAGTTGGTTGCAAATGAGTATTCAAGAAGAAACTAGACATCGAAGGAAAATTCAGAACATATAAGGCATGACTGGTTGCAAAAGTGTTTAAATAGCGTCAAGGAATTTACTATGATGAAACCTTATCACCAGTTGTAATGATGAAATACATCAGAATTATACTTTCCACTATGAAATACCATGACTATGAGATTTATAAAATGGATTTAAAAACAACATTATTTAATAAGAACCTTTAGGGAGATGTCTACATGACACAACTTGAAGGGTTTGTGACTCCAAAGGATGGAAATGTGGTATTTAAGTTTCAGAAATCCATTTATTGATTAAAGCAAGAATCCCAGTCATGGGACATTCATTTTGATGAAGCCATAAAATAATTTGGTTTTATCAAGAATAAATGTGAACTTTGTGTCTACAAACGGTTTAGTGGGAGCGCAATCATTTTCCTAATAGTATATGTTGATGACAAATTACTTATTAGAATCGAGATACCTGTCTTACAGTCTATTAAAGAATGGTTGAATCAATGCTTCTCCATTAAAGACTTGGGTGAGGAAGCCTATATTATTGGGATCAAAATTCATCGTGATATATCCAAGAGATTGATGGGACTACGTCAAATTACAGACATTGATAAGATACTGAATAAATTCAGAATGTAACAATCTAAGAGGGTACTGTTTCCAGCCTCACATGGCATTCATATTTCTATGAAAATTTGTCCTCAAACACATGAGGAAAGAATGATAATTTCAAGGAATCTATACACATCATCTATTGGATCAATCATGTATGGCATGATATGTACTAGGATGGATGTCGCCTATGCAATGAGTGCAGTAGGTAGATATCAACCTGACCTAGGTGACCACCATTGGATGACAATCAAAACTATCTTAATGTATCTGAGACGTACTGAGGATATTTTCTTGGTTTATGGAGGTGATGAAAAACTAGTCATAATAGGATATGAAGATGCTAGTTTCCCGACTAATCAAGATGACATGGAGTCACAAAAGGGATACATCTTCACTATAATGGAGTTGGAGTGAGATGAATGAGATCAAAGTAGAGTGTGTTCGAAGATTCTATAGTAGAGTCTAAGTATATAGCATCTTTTGAGGTAGCTAAATAAGCATTTTGGATGTGAAGTTTCATCTAGGAGCTAGATGTGATACCTAGTAGTAATGATCCAATCACATTGTACTATGATAATACTATAGTGGTGGATCTCACAAAATTTCCAAGGTCACATCAGTAGAAAAAACCCATAATTTGGAAGTATCATCTATTGATGGATTTTTATCATAAAGGTGAATTTATAGTGCACAATATTTCCATAGAAGAAAACATGGTGGACCCCTTGACTAAATCTTTGACTCAGCAGAAACATGATCATCATGTGAGGTATAGCAGACTGAAAGTCGTAGACAGTTGGTTCTAGTCCAAGTGGGAGTTTGTAAGAGTTGGATTCTTAGAACCAATTGGCTTTAATTTCATTACATGGATATTTAATGTATTATTATATATTATTCATTTTTCTTCATGACTATGATGTAATAATGTCCCAGAGTATTTATTACATTGATAAGGTCACGAAATTTCCCCATTATGATGAGAACCATGAAATGCTATAACAATATTCTTATTTATAGTTCTACGGTTGGATGAAATGATGTGATGGGATACATAGAATGTGGAATGTTTGGTGTGAGTAGTTGTAAAAAGTTGAGACTTTCTATCATGATGTTCACACTTGGTAATCTCCAAGATAGGAGATTATGAGAATGGGCCCACTAGTAAGAATTCCGCAAGTTTTGGTATCATCAGATATTTATATCTGTGAGAACCTATAATAATCCATAGATTTTAAGATTATCATTAATATCTGTCATGACATACGCACATTGATTTACTGACGAAAAACATCATGTAGATAGTTGGCGGGAAGTAGTGTACATTGGGTGCATCACGGGTGGCATGTTATTAATGGATAATTCGAGGAAGGATTTGTCCTTTACATTTATGGATGTTGATATCTCGACCTTTTGATTGAAATAGAACAGTCATGCGAAATTCTATGGCCATGGTGTAATGACGAGTTTATTTTAGGTAGTCAAAGAACGACATATTAAGCATAAAAGTTGACGACACAATAATGAAACCTGCTTGATAAGATATTGAGACACATGGATTATATTACACAGTGAGTGTTCGTATGTTGATGTCGTTGTTGCGACTTTATGTTCTTTATCTTGGGTACCTTGACCCGTTTCTAGATAGTACTCTTAGACTTTAGACAAGCCTTCCTAATTCCTATAAGAAATAATCCTAGGGGGTAACACACTATGTGTTTTTGGTGGTCTCAGTTAAATTATATTTGAGTTTAATTAGTTAATTAAATATTATTCTCAATACCATGTAATAATTTTATCCATGTTAAAATGATTTTATAAATAAAATAAAATATATTTACTTATTTTATTGGAAATTTAATAAATATTTATTTACTAGTTTTTAAATAAAATATTTATTTAAGAGAATAAATTATTTAGTTATTTATTCGATTTTTCAATAAATGGAAGTCGAGTTCGAGCGGACCAAGTTCAGTCTGGTAGAAAAATAATTATTTTCAATATGGTAAATAATTATTTAAATAGTTTGAAAAAATTGAAATAACACTTTTTTTAATTTGTGATGCAGAATTTATAATTCCGTTTTTTGCAAGTTGGTCCACCATAAATAGTGGTGTGGTATTGTTATTAAATGCACATGTTTTTTCTTAGTTCATGAATGTATTTAATTGTTTCTATGCAATTAAATATTGTAACTAAAATTTGATGTATATAAAAAGACAAGTACGCCTATTGTGCCACACACCACACCACACGCCTGGTAAATAGAGAACTGTTGATCCAAAAAAATTCTCTCTTGAATCAACTTATCTCCCCTCTCAAGAATGAGAGACATTATTCAAGACCTAAGAACAATATATCAAGAAAAACTGACACAAGAATATTGCTTCTACGCACTTGCACCTGGAGAGAGAGCTAGGTCGTGCAGAGGCCATTAGAGCACATGTGGATCACCGCTAGAGGGATTCTAGTTTGGATCCTTACAGGAGCAAAGAAATAATTCGGAAGGGACATTATAGATGATCAACATAATAAATGAATAAAATACCAAATATCCAAGTATTATTTTATTTAATAAATTAATTAAATTAATTTTAAACATGATGTGCAAGATCCTCTCTAAGGTTTCAGGACTCTTTCATCATTATCTAAATCATAGATTATATTCTATGGATAATGGAATTCATCATTGTATTGTCCCTAAAAATAATCATTGATCATGTTAAAATCAATGTTGGGTACTATCCCAACCATGCTTCCACTCTGCCCGGAACCTTCAAACATAACAAAACCAAACACTCAAAGTGTATTTGGATTTAGTAGCTGTCATTATTTGTTTCCACTTTAATTATCAAGGGTGATAAAAAATGTTCAATCCGTGGTGATCCATTTCTTTAATTAGGTATATGTGATTTGTTAGATTTCAAAAATTATAGAAGTAATCCATGAGCCATAAAAGTGATAAAATAGAGACAACAAACATCCATGATTTTCAGAAGGACACAACCCATAAAACTCACAACTTGGAAAAATGATAACAAATAAAACAATACAAGTATCATCATCATCTTCTTCCCTTTACCGTATTTATTAACAAGGTAACAAAACCCGTTATCATAACAGCTTTATATTTTATCATAATATCAAATATAGGAATTTGGACTCCACTGTATTCAGAAAGAGACAACATTTTACCCACCCTGCATGATTCACAAGAATGTGAGATAGAAGAATTACTACCTTTAAGAACAGGCTACCAAAATTCATTCTTGCACCAAAATAGAGGGTTGCCCAAGTAACAAGAAAAAATCCCATGGAAAACTCGATCCACGACTCTAGTATTGGTGTGAATCCATAGGGATGAATGGTTTTGGGAGAACCAATAGAAATGAATGGAAACATATGGGTAAGAGAAGATCTCAGCTTAGAAGAGCCAAATCCTATATCAATGGAGGTGAGATGATTTCCATGTACCTAAAAGTCAAGTCGTGGTCAAGAACGCGTGGCTTGGCGATTTCAATGATCTCAACACACTAGGATACTAAAGATATAAAATTTCTTCTCGACGATGGTGGAAAGAACTCAAGAAATTTTCAAACATGAAGTGTAACTCATTTAATGTCAAATAAAATGTTAAAGGGTATGAACTAGAAAAACATGAGAGAACTAGAAAGTTTTGAAAACTTTTAAAATGTGTCACCAAAGTGACTCACGAATAGAAGGTCATTAACACAAGAAATCTACATGAGTCGCTAACATGAGTCACCGATGATACCCACTGATAGGACCTACGACATCGAGTCACCAAAACCAGACCTACCGATGCCATGACCTACCCATTCCCTGACCTACCGACACCTTGACCTGCCGACACCTTGACCTACTGAAACCCAACATAACATCTCCCTAAAATACCGATGTCTGACTCACTAATACCACATACCAATGTTGAGGCACATAGGTGAATCATCGATGGAAAACTAGAATTTTTTAAAAATCTTGAAATGGGAAAACATTACCTCCTAGAACACTTTAATCTTTGGATTTTCACAACGGAATAGACCGAAGAGGGATTAGAAGTTAATGTTTGAAGGAATGGTGTAAATAATTCATTTTTAAATATATAAATATGTTATGCAGATAAACCATGGAGGATGTATCGTTTAACCATCCTCTCACAAAACTCCCTCACATACATGTTTGGTCAATACATGAAATGACTATAAATTTTGTATTGTAACATATCATGGTTTGATTTTTTTAGTAATCAGATTTAAGAATTGTTTCAAATACCCATGGATTATTTATTATCCTAAAAGCCTATATTTTGTGTCATATCCAGTTACATGAAAAATGAATTTATCTGGAATTATAAATCATTTTAAAATAATAGAGAATATGTTTTAATATAATATATATTATTTAATTTAACTGGATTTATCGAGTGGACTGCTTTCATAGTATTATAATGACCATAAGTCTTAGTAAAATTAATTGTATTAAGTGATAATAATTATTACATTGAATATATGTTGAACTTTTTAATAATATTATATTTTGAGGAATCATCATAATATAGATTAAAATATTCCTATCCATGTAAATACACAATGCATCGAAAAAATGTAATAAAAATAATTATAACAAAATTATGAATATAGATAACATGATAAGGATATTTTGGAAAGTGTAAGTACATGGATGAAAATTAATATATAATAATAATGATATTGAATCAATCTCACACCATGTCTGTGGATAAGGCCATGAATAATTCATGGAATTAACAATAAAGATAATGTTGTGATGTGTTCACATTATTGATAACATTATTTAACAAAATTGGTATAACAAACATATCATTCATTTATTTAATTGATTTATATAATTTTTCAAATAATATATTTAACAAATTATCAATATATTATATTTTAAATGAATTTAAATTTAATATTTTAATTTTTTTTAATTTAATGCCATAAAAATATTCATCTGGTTATGAAATTTTTTTATAAGACCTATTTATGAATTGGTTTAACATGGTTTTAATATTTGGAATTTTGAAAAACGTTTATTATATAATAGAAAATTTTTCTGTTATCATATAGGATATTTTTTATTTCATAAATAATTATAGAATAACATAATTAAAGTGATGTTAATAAAATTAAATTGTAAAATAAATTTGATTTCCTTATATTGGAAATGAAATGTGATGTTTTCATAATTATATGTAATGGAAAATCAATAAAATCATTATTGAATCAGTTTTTAATGAATTATTTATTTATTAAATATCCCTAAATTTTATCTTAAGTTTAAAATATGAAATTTCAATTTATTTATTTTTTTTCTATATATATAAATTTCAATAATATAAGAATTATATATAATGTAATTTTTTGAAAATTAGATTAATGCCATTAAAATTATATTTATAAAAATAATAACACTATGATGAGGAGTTATATTCCATTCATTACATTCAATTCAGATCTACTAAACCAAAACTATGATGTGTTTTTATCTTATGGATTTATTAATAGCGTATTTTTATGACATATTCATATTAAGTGTTTTTAGTTTATTAGAATGTATATCCTCCATTGTTATTTAGCTATAGATAATATAAATCTGGGTAAGGATGTGCTAATAGGGTTACATTAAAATATCATATATGTATCTCTCACGCTATATTTGAAACCATACTTTCTGTTTAGTATGATTTGGGATTAATACAACCTTAAAAATTTATATGAAAGGGTTTAAAAAACAACATGATTATGATAAATTTATATATGTGATGACATTAAAAACATTTATATTATGCAATTAATAAAAATTATAATTATATAGATTAATAATAAAATATATACATATAACATATTAATTTTTTGATGATATAAGATACATAATGAAATCTCTAGATACAACTATGTATGTGGAGAATAGATGAGATAAAATCATGAAATAAAACTCTACAATATTAAAAATAATATGTTTCATATTCCATCCAAATTACATTAAAATAATTATTTATCCAAATTAGTAGGTCCAACAAAATTTGAATGGCCAATGTTTTACTTTTATAAGAAAATAAAAGTATTGGTGACAGAAAATAAATTATGTAAATATTTATATTGTAAAATTTTGGAAAAAATAACATGGAATCATAAATGAATTAGTTTTAGAGTAACCTAGTTTATATAATTCATAAAATGAATTATTAAAATGTTTTATACACACAAGTGTTCATTCATTATAGAAAATTATGTTACATCACAACTTAAAAAAATATATTAATAATATGATTTATTGTTGACCCTAAATTTTTTTGTAAAATTTCGTTATTTTATTAATAAATGTTATTAAGAAATGTAGGTTCATTATTGTAGTGGGGTAATATATAATAATATATAACTTAATGAATATGATAAAAACAATATAGTCAATTGGTAAATGCATATATTATGTATTAAATGACATCATAATCAGTCAAGACATTGAGATCAATCCTATAAAAAATTTTGTGGTATAAAAGTGATATAATGATATCAATATTTCATATAAATTATATTATAAGAATAAAAAAGTATATCATTTGATTAACCCATTCCTTAACACATGAAAGGTGATGTTTCTAAATAATAAAATCTAGAATGTTTCCAAATGAATAAGAAGTATTTTTTTTGAAGTTTCCACTCTTAATCAGTATTATATGGAATTAAGGCTGAAAAAGAATAATGGTAATATAGATTATACAAGATGATAGATCACCATGATATATTCACCATTGAATAGGAAAAAGTGAAGAAATTTTATCACTTATACAAGTTCCCAACATGATTAGATACATGGATCCTTTAGTGTGTCTTGGGTATATTATTTAATTAGAAGTAGTTTAAAATTTCCTTTAATAATTATTAATTAAAAAACACTTTATTAGGAACAATAGTGTTTTGTTTGATAAATATTTATATGATAATTTAAATATGTTAATTGTAATTGAGTAGAACATAGGTATCTTATGGTCAAGTGTTTTAATAAAAATATAATATGATAATGGTAAATGATAGTATATTATGAAATATATTGGAGGAGTTTAATTGTATTTATGATCCAATTAAACATATTGGATGTGATATGAATGAATGATATTTTTATTTTGAAAACTCTGTACATTGGAGAGAAGTATTCATTATATATTTTATATGTTTTATGATACACCAACCACATTATTTAAAATCACTATAAAAATATATTATTTAATTTTGTTGTTCCCTTTATTTATATTTTATAATTGTTATTTTTTTGGATTTATTATGGAGATAAATAAATATTAATGTCTGGATAATGGAAGAAAAGATGTTTTTAGTTGTATGAATTTGTTTATACATCAATAAAAGTTACATTTATTAGCCTCATTTAAATTAATTTAATGTAATTGTTTTATTTTATTGGTTATATTCTTCATGAGTATAGAATTATATTATATGCAATGGTAAATATTATTATAAAGGGAATAAATAAATATAAACACATTATTCATTTTAATATTTATTCTATAATATATTATATGAATAATGATATAGATGAATGTAATTTCATTAATATTGAAATTCAATATGTTATCTGAATTATAGAATTATGAAATTGTTTATATTTTAACTTTCTTTTCATGGATGATCCACTAAGAGATAATTACATCTGATATAAGAATGTTATATGATATATGACATTGTATTTATTTTTTATCTGATAAAAATAACTACATATAATACAAGAATTGATAAAAAGTGTTTTAATATTTTATTAATTAAACATTTAGAGAAATATATTATCTATGTTTATAAAGGGAGATAATATTGACCCTAAAAAGTGTAATATTTGGTAATAAAATTAAATATTATAAAAAATATAATATATGTGACACTAGATTAATCCAACAGTAAATGTACAACATAAAATATTATAGTCATATATTTTAAATGTTTTAAAATTATCATTACACATGTTTTGATTTTGTTATGTATAAATCCATCAAATAAAATGTACAATATATGGGAACTAAAATAGTTTTTATTTTTTTAATTTGGTGAATTTGATTCATTAATATAACTACTTATATTTTTAAAGGATAGGAACAATATATACATGGAAAATTTTATATTAAAATGATTGATTAACTATGTCCCCCTTTTGTCAAATTTCCCATAATAATTTCAATTCATATTCTTAGTTTTGGATATATATATATGTGTGTGTACTTTTGTTCCATTACATCCTTAGTCCACATGTTTCCTATTAATTCACATGGTATCACATTATTACACTAATGTGGTGTGTGGCATTATTTCAGAGATATCTGTCACTATAGTAAAAAATATTAAATGTAGTTTCCTCATAATTCATGTTGCTATTTTGTTTTAGCTCATATAAATTTATTTCATGTGAGAGATCATGTATAAGATTCAGTAGCATTTAAATGTGAAACAAATTATGCACCTGATCTAGGTACTGATGAAATGAATTTTGACATTACAAAAATCATATATGATAATGAATTACCAATGAAAAAATGTATATAGGTTTGATCATTCCCTAATTCTAAATTATCATATCTCACTTTTAGTGTAATGTCTTGACCGAGGTACCAGACACCAATGCCACAAGCCAGTTGGTTACATGATTGCAGGCATTCCTCCCAGTATGCTAAGGGCTACCGACTAGTAGTGAGTGGTTGATAAGATGACCATATGAGATAATTACCTCTTTTATCATATTATTAGACCAACAGAAATAAACAATATGCAGTAGAAGAATATATTACCATAAACAATACAAATATTTCATGATAATCATAGCAGAAAATACAATAACCAAATAAAGAAGAAAACATTCCATACTAATGTCTGTGTAAAGTTTAAAAATGAAGAACAAAAATGAATACAAAGGAAAATAAAAAATAGGGTCATGAACCATTTCCCATTCCCTCAACCATGCTATGTCCCAACTCAACCATATAACACAGGGCCTTTGCACATAACCTTTCTTGTATCCTTGAAATACATTTGGGTACCAATCATGGAACCTAAGTAGTGTGGGAGTAAAACTATGTAGGCCACATCCAATGGTGTCTAAAACAAATGCAGTCCGTAAATAGTGTATGATGTTTTATAGAGAGATAATTACATGAATAAATAAACAGTTATCTCATTATAAACAAATAATTATTTAACAACAGAAACCCCCCATTTTCTCATAGACTACCGCATCTCTATACTTATATTTTACTATGTCAGAGTCTGTACCGTTTAACATTTGTCAACTCACAATTCATTTATCAAATGGGATTTCGATATCCATTTAATTTTAATTCATGGTACAACTATTTGGATCCACTGTCGAATGTAGTCTCATGGGATTAGAATGTTCGGTCTAGTACTCCATCGGTATATAGAGAATCTTTAAGTATCAAACACCCCATAGGCATTTGGGGAATATTTCCCTTTCCCATACCTATTATTTAACATCGGTATTTGTATCCTTAGTCTCTTTCCAACACATGTTTTTCATACATGATTATTTGGAGGATCAGTCCATGTCCCACACTTAGTTATCATACACGGGTATTTGGATCCTTAGTCCATATCCTACACACACATATGTCACTAAATAATATAACCCATAATATCATGTATCTCAATATATAACATAAATAATAATTAATTGAATTTTATCCTTTTATCACAAATTCTCAATAATTAATTCACTAATTAATTAATCATACAAAATTAAATTAATTAACCCAATGATTATGTAATCATATCAAACTCATTATTTTCTCCTTAATTAATTAATCTTTAAAATTCCATAATTAATTAAACAATTAACTAACCATGTCTATCCGAAGAATTAATTCACCAGTTAATTATTCACAACCCTTTATTAACTAATTCAACAACTAATTAACCATATAAATTCAATTAATTAATTTAGAAATTAATTATTCATTTCAAAACTCAATATCTAATAATTAATTCTCCATTTAATTATGCATAATTCCTAAAACAAGTATCCTATAAAAAATTCCCCAATTAAGTCTCCCATTTCCAATATTAATATCCCTTAATTAATTACATGATTTAATATTCCCCAAATCCCAAAATTTCATAATTCAATAGTTAATTAATCGACCTCAATAATTGATCATAATAGGAAAATAAATTTCTAAAAAAATCTAGAAATTATAAAACCTCGTATATATAATAAAAATCAAAACTATGGGATTTGAATAATAGGCCACCAACCTCAATTGATTGAAAGAATATTTCCCAATAGAAATCACCAAAATTGATTAGCACAACAACATTGAACGACATCTCTATCCGAAACCCTAAACAAGATCAATTGAATCACGATAAATTCAATATATATCCATGTCCGCAAGAATAAATCTATACCCAAAATAATAGATCCACATATTTCAAAAAATGGATAAAAAACTCCAAAAGAATAAGATAATATAGGACGATGAATGTGAAACCAATCGGGAAATAAATCTCTTACCGAGAGAGGTGATCATTGATCCTAGCATTGAATCAAAAATATTAGAGGTTGAAAGGATGACTAATCCCTCCAAAAACATATCAAATCATAGAAAATCATAAGGGTCCAGGTTTCAGCCAAAATTGTTGATTTTGGGGATTCAAGGGAATTACAAAAGAAAATTTTGGGGGGCTTAAAATCATGTTTTATTGGTTCAATACTCTTATTGTATAGTTTAGAGTCACAATGTGCCTTATCCTTTGGCATATTTTATAGGTTTTCAAGGTTACTCCTATGAGGGTTCATAGTCATTCAAAATGTGCACCAGCTATACATTTTCCTTTTATCCAGTGATTCACAGTAAGCTGGGATGGGGCACATGGTTAGGGGAAACCATGCGACAACCTTGAACAACCCTTTTTCCTTCCAAAATTTACAAATTTCACACAAAAACTACACAAGGTATACCAAAAATAAAAATTACTCAATAACAAAGTATATATTACATGTATAATATCCAGAGACAACTCTAGAATGTTAGGGATCATAAAATCGTCCAACCATATAACAGTTTATCCTCATGTTTCACTCCCAATAATTTCTATGATTCTGAGCCAAAATGACCAGGCCATTGATCCCACTTATGTTCTTCCATTTCCTATTTTCCTTATGAAGTATTCTATGTTTCAATGATATATGATCTATCATCAATTTCATTCCTCAAAACATTTTGTCCCTATGGTCCATCATATTTATTAGATAATCCTCAAAGGACACATCTATCTCCATATCAACATTATCTAAACAGAAGAAATGATAAGGTTTAAGGTGAAACATACATATTTGCGATAGATGGAGAGAATCTTTCAAAAAATGGAATTTAAGTGGAAGAGAAAATCAATACCCCATCTACCCGATTCTCTAAAAAACCTTTAATGGTCTTATGAACATGGGAGAAAACTGTCCCTATCTTTGAATCATGCGTTTACCCATCCTAGTTGGCACCCAAAGGAATACAAAATCACATTATGTAAATTATAGTGGTCTTCAATGTCTATTACTTGAATACCTCTACATACTCGGATCTAGAGACATACACTCCAAATAAGATGTTCCTACTCCAACATATCCTACATGAGAACTGGTCCCAAAAACATTGACAAACATCCTTCTATCAAGTATATAGGTGATCTATATGGCCTAATATAAAGATACTCATATTGTTCTGTCTATATAGATTCCTAATTATTACCATTATAGGAAAACTCTAGCAGTGCTACTTGCCTCTACCAAGACCCACCAATGTCTAGAATAGAAGCTCACATCATATCATCAAACACCTATATTTTACGACCCAACTACCCATATGTCTCTGGATACAAATCTATACTATAAAAAACATGTGTATCCATTGACTTATGTATGACCATCCTGATGCATTAAGTAAAACATGATTCGTGATCTAAAATTAAAGTCCATATAACCCCATGTAGGCGGAATATCTGTTGAATATAGAAATTACCATTTGTCTCTATTGATAACGTCTACCATATGGGAATGAAATGCACTATTTCACCAGTTGATCCACAATTACCTATATTACAGAATTACTCCTTGGTATCTTCAATAGAACCCCCACAAAATCAGTATTCACACAATCCCATTTCCATTTTGGAATTGAAAATTGATGTTGTAAACCACCAGGTCATTGACTCTCATTCATTATGAATTGAAATATGAATCATCATGTGAAAAACAATGCTATATGTTTCTTCATACCCAGACACCGAAATTTTCGACGTATGTCATGGTACATTTTAGACACCCAAATATGTACAACACACTTTAACACATGAAATTCAACCATCAACCCCTCCAGAAGATTCATAGAAAAAACAACCTTATTCCCAATATAGATGACCTTATACTCATCTATGCTATATTCAGAATCTAACCCAAGACCTTAAATGTCTTCCCACAATGATAAAAAGTTTGGATCCCCAATATTCATGTACATGATCCATCTTAAAAGCATTAAACTGACTAAAATTGATATAAGGGTCATCTTGTCCTTGCTATCTGGAACCATAATGTACTCCTCAAGTAGTACAATCAACATTTTTGATTCAACACTTGACTCCTAAACTATATGAGTCTGAGTATTCATACTCAATGCATCCGAAACATTGTTCCTATTTCCCGGAATATATGATATATCAAAATTAAATGAATGTGCTTTATAAAACCATCTCCACTAAAAGTAATTAAAATATTACTTTGAAAAGATATACCTCATTCCCTTATAATCAGTAAATAATTTAAACTTCATGCCAAGCTGATAGTGGCTTCATCACTTCAAGGTATTTACAACAACTTCCAACATGAAGTTATGTGTTGGGTAATTTCCTTCATGTGGCCTCATCTTTGATGACCTATATTCCACAACTCGATCTCCCTGCATAACAAAAATCCAATTATGATCCTAGATGTTTCACAATACACCATATAATCTGGACCTGGATTATAGAAGATGAAGATTGGTGTAGATTTCAACATCTTCTTCAACTCTTCGAAATCATTATAATTAGATTTTAACCACTCAAACATTATCTCATTTTGGTCTGGCATGACACCAGTGTAGAGAAATGGTAAACTAGATGAATTAACCTATGATAATATCCAAATAACCCATGAAATCTACCATTATCAAACAAATTCTTAGGTAGCACCAAAAATACAACTTGTTTAACCTTATATAGGTCCATAGACACAGTTTCCTATGAGATGATGTGTCCTAAGTAGTTTCACTAATAAATCAAATATTTTCACATATATAGCATGGTGTATTTCCTCCACTCTCACGGTGTACTCAAAATGATATTATGATTTGGTCATGGTATTCACGAGTCTTGCAGTAGAATAATATTTCATCAACAGACACCACAAAAAAATGATCCATGTACAGATGGAATATTACGCTCATAAAAACCATAAACATTTCTCGTGTGGTTTTCAATCCAAATGGAATTATGATGAACTCTTAATGGCCATACCTACTTATAAAATCTATCCTAGGATTATCATATATCCATTTAATTAGTTTATGATACCCTGATCAAAATTCAATCTATGAAAAGACTCAAAATTCCCTTAACTAGTCAAAGAGAACAACAATATAGGGGAGAAGATTCTAGTTCCTCATACCCATACATTTCAAACTCCAGTAATCAACACATAAACACAAACTCTCATCAACCTTATTTTCAAGTAACATAGGTGATCCCCATGGTGACATACTTATATTGTAAAATACAAAATCCTCCATTTCATCTAGCTAAGACTTGAGCTCTTGAAACTGTATTGGTACTATTCTATATTGTGTAAATGAATCTATCTCATCCCTAATCATGAAATCAATAGTGAATTCTACACCTATCTTAGGTTAAAACCCTTAAAAGTCTTCAGGAAACACAACCTGAAACCATTCTACTATGGGTTGAAGGATCTCATGTTTTTTTCTCCTTCATGAATCTATAAACTAGAAAATTGGGCTCTAAGGCCTCCCAATTGTCAAGTTATTGGACCTGCTCAGCCTACATGGATATCCCAATCACCATAGTGAATGTACTGGTCACCCATAATAAATATGAAATTCAATATCCAGTTTTAAAAATAAATGTTCTCACAATATGTGACTAGAAAGTCCATCCCCATGTTTATGTTAAAGACAACATATATAGGATGTGGATATCCAATAGAAATGATACTTATCAACATTTATAGAACATCCCTTGAACATGAATATGTCCCAAGACCACACTGTCAAACATGTATCTACCATTGTTGTCCTGCTCATAAAATCTACCACCAAGATCAAACCATTATCAATTATTATATATATATACAACTGAATGAGTGTCACTAATATAAAATAAGTCACTAGATAATTTAGAAGAAATAGGAATAGTAACTATCACAATTGATAGTCCCCCCTCACTATCCCAAAGTATTGGTTATATTGAATAAAACTAATTTTACCATTTTCATTGTAATACATGCTAACTTCCCTATGTTGCACAACAATGTTGATATTTGAACTATTTCCATGAATCTATATATCTACTACCTTTACCCTCACAAACATTAGAACTCTAACTACCATCCTGATCTAGTGTAGAAGATCCCCTCTCTACACCTAGATTATTCTTATACACACTCTCACTATCCATATATCGTAGGTTCCTATAGAACCTTCCATGATGTCCCATCATGCCTTTTTTTGCACTATAACAGTGGTTGAGTTCAATTTTTATGAATGTGTCCTATCCTACTGCACTGGCGTAAAAGCAATCAGGTATGATCATGAGTAACTGATCCACCTAAAAATCTGTGAAGCATCTAGAATTGTCTATCATGGATATGACCTCCAAAGTAAATCTTAGGAACCCAAATTCTCTCTCTTATAATAGAGTCTTTTGATTGAAGTGATCCATGAACATCTCTATGAAGTACTTTCATAACTCACTATCCACCTATCCTATCTGAGCCTGAATGTCCCAATAGTGCATTATTGACCCCCATAGAATGTAATAAACTATCTCTAATTTATTATTAGTAAGTGTCTCCATGTGCTCATGTTTAGTTAGGATGGAATCAATCTAGAAATCAGTTATCTCAGTACCACAATCTTGAGTAAATGTCATGGGGGTATTATAACTGAAACTACCTATTAGGTTAGGAATACATTTCAAAACTCTTCATAGGTATGATTCAGTATAATGGTTAATGTGAGAAATTTTAATATTGTTCTACTCCCTTACATCCTCAAATAGAAATATTTTTGCCTCAGGTTTCACTAGATGTGGATCATATCCAACAACATCCTCTTGTTTTCTTCATAATAAAGGGTCATCATCAAGGAATATATCTACAATGAAAAAAATATCTTCAGACTCAAAAAAGCTATGTCACATTTAAATAAAAGGAATAAATAGAACAAATATTTTTCCAAACTCTCACCACATGGTCATAATCGAGGCATTATCACAACTCTTAAACATCCTACTACCACGACTTGTTTATCTAGGGTAAAAACATTCTCATATTCAAGTTTCACATTTTAACATTAAATTATTCACATTATTTCATCATTTACCACATACAATTTCATATTAGGCAAAATTTTTAATTTAATTTCATACGCAAGGGAAAAATATTTATGTTTAACAACATATCCAATACCAGTTTCTTGATGCCTACCTAAAATGATGTATTTCACAAAAAAATCATCACTACGTAGAATTATTCATGAAACTAAACTCTCAGGCCTTATAAAGTGACATGATAATTCTAAAAAATATCTTAAACAAAATCACATTATACAAAAAGTGCATCATCCGAGGTGAATGGATATTCAACTGCAATATAAAACAATAATTACAACAATCCCACCCTTAGTACATGGGTTTCTCCCAAACATGGGTTTGAATATCCGATGCACAAGCTCATTATAAAGGATAGACTCATCATAGTCTCATATCTACAGTTCAAAAATAGTAATAAAATAGAAAACAAGAAAGAAAAATGGAAGTGATACCACTTTGTAACATCCTGTATGGGGTGTCATGCATCGTTGCCTCGAGCCAATAAGATATGCGACTTCAGGTATAAATCCACATACATTTGAGGATTCTGAATAATAATGAGGTTCTGATAAGTTGATTATGGGGAGAATATACAATATATTATTATATCAATACACCATCAAAAATAAAGAAAAACTATATAATTAGAATATATAAGAATAAAAAATACTAATATCTTATTTTAATAAAATCAGAAAAAACAATAACCAACTAAAGAAGAAAACATTCCATAATAATGAAAACATCTGGTGTCTAAATGAAAACTAAAAATAAAGAAATTGATAAATACCAGGAGGATCCCAAATCAATTCTAGTTCCCTTATAAATTCTTCATCCCAACTAAGAATCTAATATTGGGGTTGTGCCTTCTCCTTTCCTGTATTAATGAAATATATTATGGTACCTTTCAGGTAGCCCAATTAGGGTGTGAGTATAACTCATTCGGACACCACCAATGGTGTATATAAAAAATCCAGTCAATAAATAGTGTATGAAATATTATAATAAGACCATTACAAGTCCTAAATAATCAATTACCATGTTGTAATATAATCATTATTTTACAAAATAATTTATCAGGTTCTTGAAGACACCCACATCTCAACACCTAATTTGGTCCATTTCGCAGTCTATGACACTTCACATTTACCAATTCAAAATCCAATTATCAAATGTGATTTCCTTATCCATTTCATTTAAATTCTTGTTTTGTCTATTTGGATCAAAATACCAATGGAAATATGATTGGTGTTGAACATCCTGTCAAGAAACCCATCAATATTTGGAGCCTTTTTCCATGTCTAGAACCCTATGGGTATTTGGAGCCTCAGTCCTTGTCGAAAACCTATTACATCACATAAGAATTTATGGCCTCAGTCCATATCGAACCCCAGTTAATCAGTCATTGTTATTTGGATACTCATTACCTATCCTAAACATGTTTAGCATTCATGGGTATTGGTAGAATCGTTTATATCCCAAAAACACATATGTCAATCGATGACATATTTCACAATATCACGTGTCTCAATATATCACATCAATCAAAAATAATAATCATTAATACTCTTATCAAAATATCTCATTAATTAACTCACCAATTAATTACTCATACCCATTATTGTTAGGAAACATAATGATTAATTAATTATATCAAACTCATTAATTAATACAAAAAATAATTATACTTATAATTATATAATTAACTGAAAAATTAATTATTCTTTTCTATCCCATTATATAATTAACCAACTGATTAATAAAAACCCTTCCTTAACTAATTCAATTACTAAATATCTCTATGATGTCCATTAATTAATTCATCAATTAATTAATCATTTAACAACTCAAACAACATAAATTAATTCACCAATTAATTATCCATAATTCATAACTCCAATATCCTTCAATGAACCCCCAATAAACTATCTAATTTCACACATGAATGTCACAGACATAAGGAAATGATTCAATATTCACAAATCTCAAAATTTCCCAATTAAATAATTAATTAACTCACTATATTAATGAATCCTTTTGGAAATTCAGGTGATAAAATAATCTAACTTTCATATAAATGACGAAAATCCCAACTATTGGATTTGAATAATCTACCACACACAATGATATCTTGATGAAATATTTCCAAATGAAAATACCCAAAAATAAGTAGCAAAATAAATTAGAATGCAATCTCAATATAAAACCACAAACTTGGATAAATAAATTCTAAATCACTTCAATCAAGATATATATATATATAATCCTAGATAAAAATCAACAATTATAGATTAACACTGACCAAATAGTGTATAAAACAAAAAAAAGTATGAGACATGAAAGGAGGATGAAAGGGAAACAATGCGAGAATGAATTATCTTCTTAAGAGAGGATAAGATCATTGATCCCGACATTAGATTATGAAGTAAAATGGTTAGACAAAATTAAAATCCCTTTAAAAATATCTAGAATCACCCAAAATTATAAGGATTTGAGTTTATGTTTAAATAAGTGAGTTTCGAGTGTTCGGGAAAATTAAGAACTAATTTTCAAGGGATTATAATCTTTTACTAATGATTTTCAACATTGGACATATGGTTTCCCCTAAATATGTGCCTTATCAATGAAATTTTTTATAGGGGGTGGATAGTTACTCCCAAGAGGGATCATGGTCTGAAAAACTATGCACTAACCATGAATTTACCTAATGTACAATGTCTCATGGTTAGCTGGGTTGGGGCGCACGATTAGGGAAATCCAAGCACCAACCATGTAAAACATTATTTCCTTCCAAAATACCATAATTTCACATAATCCCACCCAATCATAACACCAAAATGGCTTGTTTTCAATTCTAAACTAATGAGTACATGTTAACATGCTCGAGAAAACTCCAAAAATTTTAGGATCATACATTTTGGAACAAACTAAATAGGTAACATAATCTCGAACAGAAAACATTTTTTCATTATAAAAATTATCTATATAGATCTTCTGTCAAGTCAATGCTTCATTAAAATGTTTTTAATGGAATTAATGTTATCTAGGATTTCAAAAACAAATTTCTAAATTTCTTTTCCAACCACACCAACGAACATTGAATTACTTCTTTCACTACAATATGATATTTATTATTTAGTAATATGTATACCTATATAAAAACTATTTTTATACGAGAACTCACCCAAGGGGTGATGTTGATCTAGACCATTTTATTAGTATATTATTTAACCTATCATCAAGTATACATGAGTTTGAATTTTCTGTTTATATTAACTATTTTTCAAGGGAGTTTATTCTATAATGATTTTACAGTTTATGGTCAACAAACATTAAAAATTCCTAATAAATTACCTATGAACCGTGAATATCATTCACATATTATTGAAAATTTTTCAACATAGTTCATCTTCTATTTTTTATATATATCTTTACATGTTTATCCAATGATAAATATTTATAAATTGTGATAATGTGATAATCCTTGTATATTCGTTCACCATAATCCATCCATTGTTTTTTTCATTATACATCATCCAAGACCCATTGAATAATCTATAGCGATGATATATAATTTCAATTTTATTATTAGTAATGTTTATATCATCCTCTAAGACATTTAATAGTCAATAATATATATTTTAGGAATACAATGCACATTAAAGAGTAGAGTAAAATCCATTTATTCATGCTATCCCACTAACAATTATCTAAAATATCATCTGATATCTTTATTTGTCCTATGTATATGGATAATGATAATATCTAGGAATCATACAATAAATCATTTGTTATAATTTAACTTTTTGACAAAAATTAAACCAATTCATTATATGATAAATTATTTGGAATTATTAAATCATTTATCCTCAACGAAATTCAAATTATTTTTATCCTATAAGTCATACATTTGTTTCTATTTGAAGTTAATTTGAATATATGTTGTCTAAATCATTTGTAAAAGGAACTATAAAATCCCAAAAAATATAATTTTATGTAACATCACTTCCATTTCGATAAATATTGGGTGTTTATTAAAACGTTCCATTGATTGGGTTATAGATTTGTTTAATCTACAATCATCATCTACCTCAATATCCATTATACGAATTTTTATATAGATGAAAATTAGGGTTTATTTAAACTAATAATATTCAATGATTAATCCTAAAATCATACTATTGGTATACACACTATAAACTATTGCGAACAATATAAATGTACTATTTTGAAATTAAATTTGAATGAAATAACCACTATGGGGGTTTTCAAAAACATTTTTTGAATTGAAGGACTCCACATTCTCTATTGGTGAGTACGAATAGACCCACAGAAATAATATCTTAATGATTAAATCTGGGATTTTTTTTCTACTAACCCCTTATAGATGATACACACACATTTTTCTTCCTCATGCTAACTGTCCATCCTAAATAGGGATTTGTTTTAGTCATGATTTTCATTTCCCAATATCATTCATCACTTACATCCATCACATTTGATATTCATTTTTATTGGTTACCTGAAATAATTTTGTAGGTAATATTTCTATTCATTAATTAGTTGAATTATTTAAATCATGGGGTTTTTAGTCTTTTAAGAGTCTATCATAATGTGGATTTTTATATTTAGGATTATTTATGGCTGTTATTTGGTAATGTTTCTTGTATATATTAGTTTGTTTTTCATCCCATAGTGGGATTTTCGACCTTTATTTTTCATTATATTCCATGTTTAATGGTCACTTCAGTTTTATTTTAGGGAGGAAAAATTTGTTTATTGAGTTTTGTGGTTGTTTGGAACTATATGGAGGTTCAATAATTTGAGGTATATCCTGATCATTTTTTTTCATATCATTTGTTAAATAATTTCACTCTCATTAATTTTGATTGATTTAATTATAGTGATTTTTCAGCATCAACGGATCACTACCATAGGTGTATATATATTGGTCTCCCTTTCATTAAGATCATTATTAACTTATTTTTCACACATCACTTCTGTCCTGTTCCTAGTCAATTATTTGATTAAAAATTTATTTTATATTTTTACTTCCATTAACAGATTGAGGAGTGTTTTTTCAAAAACATTTAATGGTATTATATCTATGTATAAATAAAAAAATGGAGATATAAAATTTCTTAATTTGGTATATGATATCATAAATGGTGTTTTTTGGTGTTCTTGGAGGATGATAATTTTTTTAACATCATTACTATTGATATTTATTGACGTTTTACCTAATATGTAAAATTTATCATCTATATCATTTATGTTTGAATATCATTAATTGTGTGTGACATTATAAAAATTCTCCTACATGATGATGAACTGGCCTATCTAATAGGTGGTGATAGATGATGTTCAGTAGTGCTTCTTGATTTGATTGTGTTCTAAACAATTTATCACATCCCATGGAAATGAAGGAAAAATGACTCTTGGGTTAATGAAAATGACATAATATTCTAATTAATATATTATTTCAAAATATTCTTATATTTTTTTGTTCACAGAGGCCTATAAAACGGTCCACTGTGTAAAGATTCATTCCAATCTGAGGATTCTCGGTACATATATGTAGTTAAGAATAAATGTTTTTTCCTATTTTAGTTCTCTAGTACACCATTACCTAAGTCAACATTACCATGGGATGATGGAATTCATGACACCCAAGGGTTGGAGACTACAAGATGTTATCTTATTAATGATAAACATGATTTTTTTCAACAATAAAAACCCAACAATATAAATGAGTTGTACATAAATCAATTATCTGGTAATATGACAAACACTCCTCTAGGAGAAAGAGTATAAAAAGAAGAATGAATTCTACAAGGGAATAAATATTCAAAAACACATCGTCTTAAATCCATGACAATATCTATAAATCCTAAGTTATACTATATGTTCAATAGATATATTTTATATCCACTAGTATAATCCATCACCCAAGGCCCTACTCTAATGCCCAACCACCAGCACTAAGTGGAACACTTCCTTTTCCTAGACCTGAAATAAAATAATCTGAAAATTATGATTGTAATATGTTAGGTGGATATAAACATCCCAATAACATCAGAATAAGAGTTTAATAATATATTCCAATGATAATTATCCATTTTATATTTCCATTTAAATAAATTATTTAAATTTTAAATCATTTTCACTATTTTAGTCAAAAAAAGATTTCAAATAAAAGAGTGGAAATATATGAAGTCAGGATTAAGTGAACATTTTATATACAATATAAGGGCATGAGTGAACCAATTATATAATCTCTATCTTTTAATAATAACATATATCAAAAGAAACATTCTCATAATCCCTAATATAATTTTCTTTCTGGATATTAGATTATCGAACTAGGTATTCTGTCATGATGTATAAGAGTGTGTTCACACATCCCTATTGTTCATGTCGTTCAGATAATCCATCAACACCGCATTAGGTAAAATTACTTTGATATCTATTTATTAATAGTTTTCATCATTATTCATTTTATATGGATTTTGAGTCCTAGAGTGCTATAAAAATCAACAACTATCTACCCAAGATCACATGTGTGATCAAGTGATCAAACAAACTGTCCTGATAAATTCATTCTTTCATATATATTCACAATTATAATTCAAATTAATTTAATAAATATACCACTTAAATTTCAAATTATGATAAAATGTTTTCATTTCGTGAATTATTTTCAAAATTTTCAATCATTTTAATCATTTTTTCTAAAAATTAATATCAAACCATTCCATCAAATATATTATCATTTTAATCTTATATTTTTCAAAATACAAAAACATATTTAAAATCTATTGAACAAGTTTTTAATTAAAAAATCTGGGAATTTTTATTTTAAATAATCCAAAAATAAAAATTCAGTGTATAGAAAAAAATTTAAAATAAATTTTGACTCATGAAAATATATAAAGGTTTCAATTACTCAGAAAATCCATATAGAACAACATAACATTTTCATGAGATCAGATCCACAAATCACCAAAAATGGGAATTACCAATTTAGATACAATGTAGATGAATATAAAATAGTCATTTATACTGTTAAAATCCATCATATCAATGATCCAATCCATAAAAACATTATGTTTCATTACTATCAATAGAAGATATAATAGAAAGATGGTAAAATTAAAATCATCAGGAAATGAAATTCAAAAATGATATCAAACCCATCAACTCTTTCTTCAATCCAAATGGAAGAGAGTTTGGAGGATCCATTATTCTTCTTGGGTGCCTCCAATAGACTTAGAATCATAATAGGGTAAATAAAAAGTTATTTAGTCTTTATAAACCATGGTTCATGTTTTTAATTTTAATTATTGTGGGGTTAAAAACCCATTTTCATGGTTAGTTGGATTATGATACATGGGTAGTACTAATAGAGATTCTAATTGTGTTCCCTACGTGGTTATTTGGATATGATGAATGGTTTGGATAGACTATTTGGAGGGGTGGACACATGGTATGTAGTAACCATGCACTATCTATGTGGCTCCATGCAGATCCACTAAACATGGAACATGTTTTGTTTGGACAAACATATGGTTTTCCATAACTATGATCTAACTGTGAAGAACCCCAATGTTTTCCCAAGAATTTCACATAGTATCCCGATGTGACCCAGAATGAAATTTAATTGATGGATGATAAAAACATCTACCATGAAGTAACTAATTTTGGTTAATGAGATGTCATATCTTTCACAAAATTAATCCATTAACCCCTCCCAAAGCCATTCACGAGGACTCCATGTCAAATATATGAGGAAACTTATCTCTAATCAATCCATAAAAATCAACTATCATTAGTGATGCAAAACCATGATTCTATAAATTCCATACCAAGGGTAATAAATTTCAATGGTTTACATTGTGATCAAAATTAATAATTCATTATAGAAGCTCAATCACTTATAAATCAGGTTTCAAATCATAGTCTCCAAAGCTAGTACATGATATGTTTTAGAGATATACATATTTATATGTTAAATTTCAGAAAAAGGAGTTGATGTATACAAATGGGTAAAATCCTTGATGTTATCAACCTCGGAATTTTGTTTAATAAACTCAGACATTCCTAGGTATTTTAGTGAACACTTTCACTATATACCAATCATTTAGAGAACCAAATAAGATTAATATAAAAAAAGAAATCCCATATACTGGAAACTAATGTTGGATTCAATAAAAAAAACTTATTATTTATACCCACTATGTGACATAAAAATACTCTTATGAAATGGATGAATATTATTCATCATATTTTATATAAATCATTGTCCAACCAAGTATGTTTTAGTAATATTCTACCATTATAAAAAATATTTTAAAGATCATCTATTAAAAGCCTCAATGTATTCTATACTGATGGATATATTGTAAGTTTTGTTATCATAAATCCTAAAAAGTACCATGTTATTATACCAAGATCCTCCCAAACCATTAATGAGACAATGAATAATGTGTTCATGAATCTATATTGCTTTTGTTTTCAAGACATCTATCTCATGATGAAATACCTAGATCAAACTAATACATGAACCCATTTCCTCATTTAGTACTATAAATAATATTTGTGAAACCAAAATACCTCTTACAAACAAATATATATTGAAAACTATGAAACTATGGAGTCTGATATATATGTAGGCTACCCAATCCTTCATATTTTTCCACATCATGAATGGTAATGAAGTGATATGATCTAGGCAGCTAATCGAGAATTAACAACATCATATTCATCAATTGAGGGTCATGAATTAACCCAACCATGAAATAATTCAAAATTCCATCCCTCTTTTTTATCATAATAGTAATTCTCTATTGAAAAAATGAATATTTTTGTGATCTTATTTCATTAGCGAATAAGTATATAAATTCAAAATAAAATACGCAATATATTTCCTTATACCAGGTCACCAAAATCCTAGATACATGTCATAGATGAAAATTTTGCTTCAATCATGTAAACCCCACAAGTAATAATGGAAATTTTAAGTCCCAATCCTTGTCCTATGAAAATGATTGACATAAAATCATTAAAATAATAAGATACCCTTCAGGGATAATTAAAATTCTCCAATGGTCTCTATATCATATTAGAGTACCTAAATCCAAATAACTCATCATCACGATACTTTTATTGAAGATTCATAATGATAATAGAGGAGTTAAAATTAATTATTTTTAGATCTAAAATCACATCCTTCTAAACTCCTATGTTAATATAAGAAAAGAGTTCCCTCAAATTCTATTTTTATGATAATTTATTCATTTCCCCGGAATGAAGGATATTAATATATTTATCAGAAATTAAATTCTCCTTACCAATAATGTAATCTAATTTTTGATCAATGGAATTAGTATATTCAACTGATAATCACCATTAATGGTTCAAGACTTTTTGAAATTATATATAATTCAATATTTTTATATTGAAATAAAAGTTATATAATTCTCAAAATAATATATTACAACACAATTTTAAAACATTCATTATTGTTATGAGTTCAAGGTCCTGAATATGATAGTTATTATTCTATGTACAAATATTTATAGAAATATAGGCCGCTATATGATATATCATACTTTGAATGGAACCCAAAAATGAATACGATGAATCATTAGAGACAACCTAGACATGGAAAACCTCTAGATGAGTAAACAATGGTGCTGAAGTCAATATGATCTTTAACTCATATAAATAATTTTTTCATTTCATATCCCATGAGAAAATTATCCCATTTTGAGTTAAAGGGGTTATTAGTTTAAACAAAATTAATAAATAATTAATGAACTAGAATAAATACCATAATAAATATAAAAATCTACAATTCCAAAAAAAATTGGTTGTTCACATGTCTTAATATTCGTTATCTTCATAGGATTGATCGAAATTCAATGTTATTAGACCACATTTCAAAATAAATTCATTACATGAATCTATATATTACATTTTGATGACATAGAATTGTGATCTATCGATATTTCAAAAATAAAAGTCAGATGATGAACACGATCTTCCTAAGTATTAGTGTAATCCATGATTTAATCCAAAAATATCACCATTAATCAATAAAGATAATAATGGAATATTTTATTCATCACTTCCCTAAAAACCACAAGATCATTGGATAGATAAAATTCTCTAAAATGATAATTGGTAATGATATACCAAATCTATAAGACAACCATGATTATGTTAGATTCATTAATTATCAACTAGTTGTAACCATACTAAAGGTGGATCATCTAGATCCAATTATACCTTATCATCATGTAAAATAAATAATTATTATGAGATAATGGATATTTTTACTTTAATGTGACATGATTTTATTTTCAGTAATCAACACAAAGGTGAACCATCAAATAATAATTATTTACAAGAAGAATATGTGGCTCCCAAGGTGACACACAATGGAGAATGAATAAATTAAACAATAGATAATCCAACTAATTGTTCAAATCCTTCCATTTAGGTGGTTCTATATGATAACAGGTAACCATGATAATATTAACAACTTAAATCATGGAAATAGTGAACTCCACCTCTCTTGTTAGTGGGGATCAATAGAATTTGGATAGAAATAGGTCTAGAAAATCTATAAATATTATTGGATTATTGACACTCAAATATTCATGTTATAGATCAGAGAAATATTTAGATATCACTTTGTTAATATCTAAATGAGGAGGACTGTCTGTCTTTAAAAGTGGGTCACATTTACCCTCGAAAACATGGATCAATTCATCACGGTAATTGCAGGAAACCCATTGAAGATAACATTCAATCCGAGAATGATTATAAATGATAAAATATATATTAATAATTAAAACTAAAAGATTCATTTAAATAAATATAAATTTACAATTCAGTTCAATCCCTAAAAAATAGAAAACACATGAAGTGCATTAGAGTCCCTACACTCTCTTTGTTCCAAGATGTGTAGAAAGATCAATCATATAGAAAATTACCACCTTATGATGAATTAGAAAAAATTATACTTGAGGAGATATAAATGATTGAGATTCATTGGTATCAAATAATGAAATATGTGAATGTGAAACTCTTATGAATTTACCTCTCACTATCAGTAGAAACCTATAGGCTTACTATATAAAATCATCAAATATTTGAATAATATTCATTATTAATGAAAATTTATTGAAACACTTAGTTCATGGAGAAACTAATTGTGACATAGTTTCATTAATGGGTGATTAGCTGATTCCACCATAAATTAATGAAAAGTCACAACCTATATTTTGTAGGGGTCCAGAGTGACTGCACAAATTGTAGACTGTTTATCCTCTATATAATCATGTTTAAAATGATAAAACATACCACATTATATGAAAGTTATGAGTTCAATACATTACACCATATATAGTATATATGATTATTGTTATTTTTATTTTCTATGGAACATATCATATTTCCTCTTTCCGTTATGGGAACCAATTGATATTCAACTGGGATAAGGGGAACTTCGATCATCACAAACATAATATAAATTTCATGATCATCTATAAATACTCTATTTATAATGTCCACATAAGATGTGATATTTCTTTTTAAAAAGTAATATTGAATATCAGATAAAATACTCAATTCAAAAATATAGGCATTTAGTTCTTCATTTATCTCCCTGATAGTATAAAGCAGAAAAAAATTAGTTAAACAGATTTCATACTTATAAAATGTACTTTAGCAAAATAAATATATAAAAAATTACATTGAATTCTCTAAAAACAGTGATTCTTTATAGAATTAATATATTAAAATATTTATAATGTAATTCCACTTAAAGGATTCATATTTCTAAGCCATTAACATTGAATCACACCACCTCCTTCGTGGATTGTCATTCATGAATGATCACATTATACATTGATTGAATATGTTGTTTAAATTTAATCAAAAATCATAAGTATATTTTTATCCAATCCTCTACCTCTGGAGTATCATTTGATCCATGGAATGATTGTGATTTCAACTTATGAATGCTTTGACGTGATCACTAATTTCATTCCTTTGAGATTTCAATATAAGACCCAAAACAATAATGAGTTATGTTTACGATAAAGAAGATTGGTTAACCAAAAATATTATATCAACTAAATATTTCATATCTGGAAGTTCTGCTATAGTGTTCAATCAAAATATACCTACAATATTATATTCAAAAATCCTCTTGGGGGAATGTCACTTCATTATATTAATAAGAAAAACCAGATAAATCATCAACATTAATTAGATCATAAACTCAATCAATAGATAAAATGATATAAATTCCATAAAATATAATTCATACACTTGGGATTTAAAAACACACCATTCATGATTAGAAAATACTATATTTAGATTCATGTATTAAAAAAAATTAACATTCTACAAACACCAATGGTGACTTAAGGCTCTATGTGATGATACGTGGATATGAAATCACTTAAAAATTCCACTATATTTCTAAAAATCCTTACTTATATATACAAGGACCACCCATATGTATAATGTAATCAAGGAATAATACAAAACAAGAACACACAATAACATATTTTCATGAACTGGCCATGATACCTTTGTACGAAAAACTACTGAGTGACCTATGACCAAGTCTGAATGTTATTCCCAATACGCATGGGCTGGTGACTTGTACTATAAATAACTTTAATGACAACGAGGTATGGTTTTTTAAGGTAAAGGGGGAAATACCACATTTGTTTAACAATAACGAAAATCCATTTTAAGGGAAGAAGGAGGAACCCATTACAGAGAAAATGAATAACATCTAGAAGAATAGGCCACACGACCAACCAGATGCGCCGCAACATCCGTCAGAGAACACCGTGCAAGTTTAGTCAAAATACACATCCATCCAAAAGAACAGATGACAGAATGATGGGTGTTAAGCACCCATCCATCCATCATGGTCGCCCACCTGACGCAATCTGCAACAAAGAAAATGCCATACAAATGCAACAAGACCAACAACAAGCTCCCACCAGAAAATTTGCTTCCAAATGACAATTCGATACAGAAAAAGAAGAAATGAGAAATCCAAAGAAATTAAAGAGAAACATTCTACTCTATAAGAGGAATATTATCCCATGTAGTTAGTTATAATGATATATAACATCATCCAATGAAAAATTACAACATCCATAAAGACTAATAACTGAATATACTTGTCACAAATGTACCATAGATACATATTTTACCACCATTAACAAATTTACCATGATCAATCACATCCTCCACCACTATTTCTATAATTAAATTATAATGGACATGAGAAAAAAATCATAAAACACCAAATGGTTATAGTATGGTGTGTGGTAAAAAATCCAATTGGATACCACCAAGTGTTATATAATAAATTACATTTCAAAGAAACCATTTTATTGTTCAATTTAATTATATTTTATTCAAATTTAATCATCTACACTTTTACTATCAAAAAAGGATTTCAAATCACTGATATTATTTAAAATCATCCTTAAAAATTTAAAATACATATAATACAGTGGTATTGGTACATATATTCTATATCCACTAATATGTAATAATCATGTCAAAATCCATGAATTTTTTTCATAATATATTGATTGTTTCTTTATTCAAATAATTAATTTATTTTTAATGAATAAATCATCTTCTTGCATATAAATGATTTTTCTAGATTTAGAGTTCGATAAAATTAGTTTATTACTCTTTCATATAAATACCATATATTAAAATGTGAACACCTAAACTTAGTATTAATTTTTAGAATAATATAAAACATATAATATAAAATAGGATTTCATTTCTCGAATAATATCCATGATATTCAAAACGAAATTTATTTTCTATTACCCACAAATAAATCCTATGATATTTAAAAAGAATTATCAATTGAGAAAAAATTTCAAATTAAGGGATATTAAAATATAAAAGAAATGAGTTTTTCTATTTTAAAAACATCAAGTCATATTTTTAATACTAATCTGACATTGATATCATAAAATAAATTTTGTTCAAATGAAATAATCTTTAAATCTGAAATATTTACATAAAAAATTTATATTAAACTAGAATGGGATAATCTCAATAATGCGTTTTTCATAAAAAAATGTTATCCCATTAAAAAAAGTTATTGACAACAGACATGTTTACCCTAAAAGGTATATTTTTTCCATTAATATGATATCAACTTAAATTTTTAAATCAAAAAAATTATGTAATAATAATTAAAAATCATTGAAAAGTTATATAGGTTCCTTGGGACATCATCTTCTTCGAACCGTTATAGAAACTTTAAAAATTGGAATAACCATTATAGTTGAATTCCAAAATAATTTTTCATAATGAATAATCAATACCCAATACATTGGTGAGCTATATTTATCAACCATCATCATGTACTATATTAGGAACACCTATCATCATGAGATATGTATGGCTGACCCATCATCACGATCTATATTAGTCTCATCCATCATAGAAAAATTTCGTGTACTATATCATTGAATAACCATTTTAATATTTCACCATATAATATTATAAACCTAGAAAATCTATTTTAGACATGTTTATATAACTTTTTATGATATCCAAAAAAACATTCCATTTTGAATATTTTGTTTTCAAAAAATAAATAATCCAAAAAATAGATAAATTTGTTTACATGGAATAAAATATGGAATCATGTTAATACTGAATATTTTTATATAATTATTGTAAAGTGGGAAAAATACATTGTTTCAATATAAATTAAAATAGAATATTTTATTCTTTTAAATGAATGTAAAAATTTTTGATATAAAATATATAAAACCAATTATCTTAAAAACCATTGAAATAAATTTAAAATTGCGATAAAGTGTCCATTTTATTTCATTTATTTCCATTTAAATGAAATGGTAGTCTAATTTCATCAAAAATGGGTGTGAATAAAAAATATTTATAAAATATATATTTATAAAATGATTTTTAAATTAATGTTTCTATTATATCCTATGAAATGCATTATTTATGATCAATATATGATGAATTAATGAATGTTTATAATTTCTAAATTAATTAAGAACTATTTCCATGTTTATTAACCTTTTTTATAATTTATTAATGTGAAATACATAATTATTTAATCAAATATGTTAATATAAGTTATTTTTATGATATTTAGTTCATAAGTAAAAAATGAATTTGGAAGTTCGAATATGGTAAAAGAGGGCCATTAATCCATCACCTATAGACTAATAACAATAAAAAATTTATCATTTTTATACAATAATTAATAATCTTATATAAACCATGAAATATATATATATATATATATATGTGAAAAATTAAATAAGTTAAAATCATGGATATAGTAGTTTGTACATTTTCATGAGTAACATTTCAATTATTCAATGATAATGATGGAAAAAATGTAAGAATAATTTTATAATTCTTCATTTATCATTATAACATAAATAAACTATATATATATATATGTGTGTGTCTTCAATCAAATGTGGTGAGGAGAAACTAATGGAATATCATTATATAGTTGGTGGTCCTCATGTATACAAGAAAGATGTTATCATATTATATTAAATTCAATTGTATGGAAATTGGTGATATATTATCTTTCAAGAACGAAAAATAAGTCATTAATGTCATATATATTACTTATATCTATCATTATAACTAGATATTAAAGGATTTGATTGAAAAAAATTACATTGGTCTATGAGGTTGTATTCTTCCATCCACACAAACGTTGGATTACTCTCTCATTTGATAGTGGATCGAGATGGACTTAAATTATAAAACTAAAAAAATAAAATCTGAATATATTCAAAGTAATTATTTAATTATATCATCATGGTAGAGTAATATTTTATGGATGTTGAATAAGAAATAAAAAGAAAATGATTTGATAACAATGATTCATCTTTTTGAGGAAAGCACTTAATGTTTACAGTAATATTATTTCATGATTGGGTTTCAGATGAAACCAATGATTATATGTCATTGAGATATATAAATAGAAAGTATTTTTCACTTAATCATATGGAAACAAATGTTTTTTATATATGAAGAAAAGTGGGAAATAAGATCATTTTATTATATATTAGAGGATAACTTATAGAATTTCATAAATTATTAAATTTAAATGATTTTTTTTTAAAAAAAATTTCCACAATTAATAAACATTAAAAAATATGATTTTGAGTCTAAATAATTTCATAAATTATATTTTTAACATATGCAAGTTAAAATTTAATATTTTCATTATTTTATCCACCATTAACTCTTTAAGAAGATTACAATGATAAAAATGATTCCCACACTGTAGATGATAATATACATACAACAAAATAAATGAATACACATAATTGAACAATAGTTGATATTTTACAACATATCTAAACAACATGGAAAATTATATATGTTTTTGGAATTTTAAATCATTTAATAAAATTTCATTTACCATATAAGATAAAAAATGTCATTTTTTGAACTATTAATTTAATTTAACATAAAAAATGAAAATGGGATAATTTTAATCTATTACATTCCCACATCCATAAAAAAATTAGCTAAAAATTTAATTGAAGGCAAAAATTAATTCAATTTATATTAATTTTATTATTAATAAAATCATTTACTTTACTTTTTTTTAATTGAATAAATGTTGTGTTAGTGGTTTGTAAGAATTTAAGGTGATTTTTTTCTTCACCAAAGAAAGAAAATAAACATACAAGGCCAATAATTCATACATATTTTGAATTACTTTAAAAAATGAACATAGTTGGTTTCTATAAATTTAAAAAATATTATTGTTTTCAAAGAGAAATATTATAAAAATATTGGTTTTACATTCACATAAATATTATAATTGTAAAAATCCCAAAATTATTGAAATATGTCCAAATATTTCCAATATTTGGATGGAAATGGCTAAACACACTCATCTAGTTGAATAAAGTAAACTGTTAAATTTTTTATCTTTATTATATTATTTTTAACCCATAATTACATTATTTTACTTACCATGGTGAATAAATTCTACTAAGATTTCAATCCATAAAGATAAAAAATAATACTTCTTATATACCAAGATTTTCCTCATTTTTCCAATTATGGAAAAAAATTAATATTCAATTCATATATTTGAATCAACTTAATATAAATTTACACTTATGTGACATGATAATTTTTTTTATAAATGTTATATCATGAAGTATAAAATGTATTGATATTAAAATCTAGGTTAAAATTTTTCTCAAAGAGAAGAATTGTATAATTATTAATAAAGTGGAACTATTTATCTTTTATAACTAATAAAAAATATAATATAGAATTTCTATGTACTTTAATAGAAAATACAGTTATCAATAGATATCATAATTTGAAACTATTTATTGTAAAATCAATATTTTTAAAAAATGTTAAAAAATCCACATAATATAATTATGATAGGATTAATTATTATTTTTATTATTTAAAATTCAAATTAAATAATTTAGAAATGGATATTTTAAATAAAACCTTATAATCCATGAAAACCAAATTTGTTACAAATAAATTTTCCTCTTTTTAATTGAAAAATGAGATATATTTTTATCATTGACAAAAATTATATAAAATCTAATAAATAAATATATTAATATGATTGATCTTAATATTCCATATAATGATACATTGTAAAACCCCATCAGAAATCAAATCTTTTCTATTTTACTTATTACTTATGAAAATATGGATATATAACCTTCATATCATTTATATATTACAATCATTCTTAATCAACCATATGGTCTATCTATAAAATAATAACATGATGTATTAATTTATTTCAAACACACTCTCTATGTGGCCAATAATAGAAATATTTTGTTTGTATTAGTAATTATCACTTCTAGCTAATATATTTTAGTGCATAAAACATGACATGAATCCATCAAATATTTATTTAACATTGAAGCATGAAATATGTCATATACCAATGTTTAAATTAGACGCAAGGGAACTTGATAGAAAAATGATCTAAATCTCTTCAGGATTTTGTATGGTCCAATGAACTATTAAAGTAGATTCAATTTTTTACTAAAAATCATAATAATTTTCAGTGGAGACAATTTAATAAAAATGCGATCACTAACATTGAATTAAATTTCAAAGATTTTAATATATATAAATATTTTCATGGTACATTTAGTAATTCTAATATTTACATAAATTTTGTGCGACTTTATAATAATTTCATCTATTTATTCTAGTCCCATTAAATTTCTTCCAATAATTTAATCCAAATTAAGATTGTTTTTGACAAAACATTAAAAATATTTCACCAGAATGTTCCATCAGTCACTACAAAAACTAATATTATAATAAAACTAAACTACAAAAATATGTTGATCCCATATTCCTTGGTAATTCATTAAACAAGAAGGAATATTTTATTCCATTTGTTGAATAATTACTTTTTATTTTCCCCATACTATTGATGAATTTTTCACTCCAATTTAATTTATTACATACTGATTACTGATGTCCTTTCAAGAGATTATATATTAATATGATATCACATTAAATAATTATGGAGACGCGAACTCAGTATTAATATAATATATCCATGGGATATAAACAAGAACAATATCTCAAAAGTAATTATATACTAAATCTCACGGAAATGAACATATTTAGTTAATATATCATCAATTTATTAAATATTATTATTACCTAGAGTTTTTATAGGGAAACCCACCATTAAATCCATTAATACTTGTTCATATTTCAACTCCAAAACTAGAAAAGGCTATAAATTCCACTTTCGTAATTTCTATTATTCATTAACCTTTTGAAATGTTTAACATTTCATGGTAGAATCAGCAGTGCCCATTTTCATCAATCCCACATGTAATGCTACCAAAGGTATACATAAATCATAGTGCTGGATGGAGGAATGGAAAAAGGGAAACTGTATTCTTTTATCAATAGCTCTCTCATCATGTAAGATTCATATGGAAAACAGAATCACATTCCAAATCATAAATCATTATTATTAAAAACATTAAACTCTTAATGATGCGAACCATGCGGAAGGCACAGAGTCGATTGCTCGGGTGGTGGAATTGGATTTTCAAGGCCCAATGACACGAGGATGATTAAAGAGGTTGAATGCTTCAACGGGTGCTTATCTTGCTTCACTAAAGGCCCAATTGGTATTACCTTGCATGGATGGAGCAAATTGGCCTATAATATCACTTATTCAAGACCAAAATTGGTGATTAAAGCTTGGCCCACATGGTTGCACGAATTTGGAGGCCTTGCCCACATGGAGGATTCTAGAAATGGCATCTTTGGACACCAAAGTCAAATCTGGTGGGCTATGCACTCAAAGTAAAATCCGGTGGGCTATGTTGGAAAGTTGTGTGATTCATTTCCAAATGTATTTGTTGGATTTTATCTTTTTGACGTTTAAGGGGACAAGGTAGGCTTAGACTTTATTACTTTACAGTATTAGACCTCTGACCATTGTATCACCCCCTTGGCTATAAATAGCCACCCCATGACATTGTATTGGCATTCAAGATTTTAATTGAGATCTTATGCTTTGTTTCTCTTCGTTGTGCGAGGATTGTTCCAAATTTCCCTTGCTCTTGTGTATTCTTGCCTTTTCAATCTACAAGTTAGATTGGTGATCCAAGATCACAATGCCCCCGATTCCGTGCCTCAACCCAGGTGCATTGTTGTGTGGATTGGACATCACACCCCTCCTTTGAGTGCATTGTCTAAGTAGTAGGTCACGCTCCATATAGCTTTGGTTGACTACTTGCTTCCACTATCCATACCCTTCACCCATCACTTAGCCCCAAACTGCATCCGTCATCCGCCGCCCTACGCCATGAAGATCGGGCCACCCCGTGCATCTTGCATCACTTAACACTTACCCTTCTTAACCAATTCTAATTTTCCTATAACCCATGGCCTACATTCTGATATTGATGAATTCATTATAATTTAGACATCATTAATAACACCCAAAGGAAAATTTTGGATGCCCAACATACAAAATTTCTATATGAAGACTTCTAAATCCTTAAAAAAATGATATTGTTCTAAATGTAAAAAAGATATTGATGCTTAATTTTTATTCTCAAAGAATTAGCTATCAATTTAAAAGATATTATTGAATCTTACACTCAAAGTCCTTTATCATATATTACCAAATTGTCTATCTCATTTTAAACTCCTTTTCAATTTATATATACTTAATTTTTTTTATAGATATTTTTTCACTTTAATCCATATAAAATGTAACTAAATAATTTTAAATAAAAATCCTCAGAAGCTACTTGTAGATCATTTATTGGATTATTTATCTCATGATTATTCAATTTGAATAAATCATAATAAATTACATCATAATTTATAATTATGATAAAACCATTACCATTGATTGAAAATTTTCAATAGATGAATAACTCACCACTTCTGGAGGGAAGGTAGAAAACATAATAATTAAATATTATGATTTTTAGTTCTCGAAATAAATATTCATATTATATTGTATAGATGTAGATAAATCATTTTTAAAGTTAATAATGTTAGTGGGTGTATAATAGATATAATTTTCACCTAAACTCTAATATTAACACATTAAACATAGAAAAAATTGAATCCATAATTATTTTTAGGCCTTTTCCATTCTTAAAAAACATTAGTTTCATCATTATAAATTATAACGACATCCTTAGAAACAATATGCTAGAAAAAAGAAATTTTTGATAACCAAATTCTATAGTTAGGAATATGTTAATATTATTTCCTTTAATTTAATGATTTTAAAATAATCCACAGATATCACGCAAGATCCTAATGTTTTTTAAAAAATATAAATATATCATCAAAAAAATATCCAAAACCTTATCTAAATAGTAATGGAAACAATTAATCATAATATCCATTAATATAGCTAGAAAAATTGACAAACCAATTGGAATAACTAAACACTTTTTGTACTCATATCAACTATAAACTGTTGAATTCATAATATAAACCTCTTTCACCTACTAACTTATGTTACCTTGACCTAAGATCGATATTTGAATAATATTGTGCTTCCTGGTGTTAAACATACAATTCATCAATATGAGGAAAAATATACTAGTTATTAATTGCTACGTTATTAAATCTATATAATCAATTAAGATATTGATTTGATGATCTTTATAATTATCATATAAATTAGGTGAACCATATGGTATTGTTTATAGGATTAATGAACCCATAATAGTGATACTATTTCAACTGCATTTTCAATTCCATAAGTTCTACTAAAGCCATCTGATAAATGGTATGTGAGAATAAATTATCTTCTGGAACTATTTCAGCACAAATTTCAATATCATGATCAGGAATGACACTAGAAAAATATGTAGAAAAGACATCCTTATATTCATTCACTATTAAAACATCACATATTTGAATAGTTTGATTCTTTTCAACAACATCTGCTTTGTAACATTCACTTTCATATCAAATAAATTTCACAGATTAGGGGGTTTTATAAATGGTATTAATTTATTGAATAAAACATTATTATCCATTTCATATATTTTACCATTATACATGTAAATCCAATCAATACTAAAAATAATATCAAGCATTACTATGCGATGTTCAACATAATTTGTAGAAAACACCATCCCACTGATAAAATACCATATTCCAACATATCATAGTTTCTTTAAAAATTTTATAAATAAAATTCACCCAATATTATATCCTCTTTTAATGTATAGATATAACATAATTACATGAAAAATTATCAAAAATAAAGGATTATGATTTCCATGAGTAATATAATGATTTTTTGGAATTCAAATAAACTTTTTGCAAACTTTCATCGCATCATTTGATTCCCAATTTTCAACCTTAGTTGTAGAAATAGATTTATCCATGAATTTTTTCTTTCTTTCATAATTATTTATATCCTGAATGACTAACATCAGACAAAAGATATTATAATTACCCCAACTAATTGAAAATAAATAATATTATGATAAAATTTTCATTATTTATTCTATCTATTTTCCTTGTGGTCATGAGACACATGTAAAAACCTTACACATTTTGAACACCTCCCAAATTTTATAAAAGAGAGTGAAGGATTATTTTTACATCACATGTGACATGATGTCAACTTTATTTTCTCATGTATATGTTTATGTATTGAATATTTCCCCACTATCATCCGTAAAAATTATTTATTATTATTTTTTTCATTGAATATATTATAATTGAAAAACATCCTCTCTACATTCTCAGAACAATGAACATGTTTTAAATTAATGTTTAAGGTAAAAAAAATCCAATTCCATACAATATATTTGTTTTGACCCTAGGAAAACTAGATTAATATTATCTTTAAGAAATAAGAGAAAATATCGTTCCCACCTCAAATATCATGATAAATTTTCTTTATACATGGTTATGAAATCATCAAAAAATATAATGACTTATAAGACCTTATTATATATCTTGAATCAAAGTGCCATTCAAAATTGTTTCTAAATAAAATGAATCATGATCATATAACATTTTAAGAAGTCAATATCATCTATTTTGTTGTTATTATTATAAAAACTCAACCATCGACCAAATTGATATTCAAAATAAAAAATTATGGATATACCTTTTGATGTTATGAGAATCCAATGATATTGAATAATTTATAGAACATTGATGCATCCTTTAACTAGTATTGTATCTAAGGTTCCATTGAAATCCCTAGGGTGTAATTTCATTAAATGGTCAAATATAATCATTGTTATGATTGGTAAATAATTATTCTCTATATCATGGACACCAACAGCATTTATAGCCTGCTTCAACTGAGACATAACTGAAAGAATGTTTTATGTCCAAATACCAAAAATTATATGTTGATGATTTGGAATGATACATTCCTCTAGGTTCCTTCATAAATCAATTTTCCAATTTCCATTATTAATAAAAATTCTGATCATATATTGTTGAGAATAAATAATTGTGTAATCCTAATTTTCTAGGAAAACCATAAATTTAGAATCACTTAAGGGTATTTAAATTCATTATCCAAACTTCTAAAATTACCTAATCTATGGTATCATACAAAATATATGGATACGATACTTCTTCAAAAAAATATTATCTTTCTCAAAAAATAATGCATATTCTTCTATTAGGAAGCTAAATTAGGAATATAGTTGTAAAAAATTATATAAAAAAATATACATTAAAATCAAATATATAAAAATGTCGAAGATTCTACACAGTATCCATTTTCAGGCCATATTATAATATTAAAATAAAACATGATCTATTTTAATGTTTAATAGTCATGAATTCATACATTGATTCTTCTATCCCCTTACCAGTATTTAAACATTGTGAATTTTTTTCTAAAAATAGGAGATGATATTAAAAAATATAGATCTTTTAAATAAAAATATAAAATAAATTTGTTAGTCTAGTTTAAATCCATGAAATATAGAAAAAATTCATTTAAAATATATAATGAGAAAAAATAATCTTTTACTTACTCATGAAATCATATTTACATCCCATATATATATTTAATAAAACATACAATAAAATATAAATGCAACATCATATTAATGATTATCTCCTAATAAATATATGATCTTATGACAAACGTTTTCTAATAAAATAAGAAAAAGTCTTGAAAGGGAATAACCATTTCTCCAAAATGGTCATTAGATTACCTTTGGAATTAAATTAATTTTAGTGAAACCATAGTATAAATCATTGAAAATAAAATAGGGGTATTGAAAAATCAACATCATAGAACCCATACAGTACCCTTACAAATTTGAATTACCACTATTGTTTACTTTAAAAATAATTATCTGAAAAAATTATCATTACCCAGTGAATTCGAGCTCCATATAAACCCCACACAAAATCCTGACCTATATATGGCTCACATGTTATCATAAAATATTTTTGGCACATTCATCATAAATAATATTCAAGTTCTATGTTAGAGATTACCCATTTTAAGGATTAAACATTTCATCATAATATTATATAAAAACTGTTTTATGCCCATTTACAAAACATTAATAGTTATTCATATACCATTTACATTAGAATCCATTTTAAAAATATAAATACAATGAATATGGGATGTATGAATTTATTTATAGAATATATAGAATCTTATATTGGAATTCACATATCATAAAATTGTTGTAGTGGTAGGAAATGTTGTTGATTTTTTATACATTAAAATACCTTATTATTTTTATCTATACAATGGAGGAAAAAAGTACACATAATGTTCACAAAAATATGAATTTTGAAATAACATATAAAAAATTAAAATCTGACATAAACTTTCTTCTATAATTCATTTAATTCCATATCAATATATCTATAAAATAATTTTAGATACAATATGATGGAAGAATAATAGTTTGGAAATAAATATTTAAATCAATGTTTTTAAAGTAAAGTATCCATTATGTTGATTGTAAATAATTTTGTAAAGTATTTATGTTCTTAATTAATAATCATTTTTATTTATTTAAAAGATAAAAAAATCATGTCTATTATCAAATAAATTTTTTATAAAGTTATACTCTATTATAATATCAATTTATTTCACATCTAATATTTTGAATATATATAATACATAAGGCCAAAATGGCTTTGGTAGTTTGACCATGGCTAGGGAGTTAAATATTAAAATATATTTAGAATAATAATCATGAGAATTATTCATTTTTAATGAAAATTTATACTTTTGAAACAAACCATTAAATATTTTATGGATAATAAAAAATATAACAATCATGGGGATGGTAGTCTATATATAGTCATGATGAATGTTTCCATTGTTCAACGACCATTATGGAATGAATCTAACTACTATTTTAAATATATATTTATAATTATATCCCAATTAAATATTTATAAACATATATATATATCATTTGTAAGAACTTGAGTTTTTAGAACAGGTCCAAATCCCAACCCAGATTAAATTTTTGACTTGTTTCTTCGAAAAACTGAGAAAATCAAGAATTTCTAGAAATTTCCATATTATACACCATGTACTCCAAAGTACATGTCATGTATGGTTTAGGCTTGTATTATCCGTTTTCTCACTGAGTACATGTTGTGTGATGACCGTGTAATAATTTTCTACTACACGGTGTGTAGTGTTGCTTGACACGTCTTGTATTATCTTTTCGGCATACCAGCTATGTCCTAGCCATGTGTCAACCCATGTAGCACGCCCAAGAAATGTGGCTTCCTCCATTTAAGTAATAGTATGGAAAAGGCTACCACATGACATGTTGTCTTTTATACACATTATGTATTTTAATTTTTATTCAATTAAATGAAAGATCATCATGTCTTATTTCAAAAAAAATATTCTTCTTCTTTCCCAATTTCGGAACAGTTCCTTTATGAAAACTTGAACAATATACCTTGCCCTAATTTCTTTATATGAAGTCCACTCTTCAATCCGTCGGTGGTTACAGGATCACATCAGCAAGGCTAAACCCACACACCCTTTTTCATTCCGGTTTCCTTACCTCACACACTGCAGATATCATCGGAGTGGAATTGCTGGGATTGATGGAAATATAGATATATGAAGATAAGAATTGAATTGGAGCTCGATATAAGATGTTCCTATGTCTATGAGTCTCAAGTAGGTGTTTTATAACTTATTTTGTGTTTTCAATGTCATTTGGGAGTTTCGTCTTTTTAGTGAAACTTTAGGTATTGAGAGAGACCCATGTTTCTTTATATTAAATTGACTGTTTGTCTAGTGGGATTTCGTTGGGAATTCCCTCACCTTGTTATTCTTGAGTGGGGTTGGGCGAGGGACCATTACCCATTTATGGAATTTTTGATAGGGTTCCCCAAATTGTATAAGTTGTTTTTGTTTGGTTAAACTACTGAGTTTAATTTGTTACGTTAGGATATGAATTGTTAGAGGCCTCCAAGACCTTGGTGCTGGTATGGGACATCACAATGCTAGTGCAATTCAAATGTATAGTTTGTTTTGCCTATTTAATGTATTTATGTTGAATATATATATGTGATGTGTGATATATCATATACTCGAACCGTCGTGTAGTACTGGGAATGGACTAGGTATTGTTAGTGATGTTGATCATAGGTTGGGATTGGCTTGGGTTACATTGGGTTTTACGTGGATGGAAAGGCCATTGGCCTTGAGCGACATGGTCGCAGGGACAAGAGGTGTCAGAGAAATTTTGTCTTGTGTACTATTTTGGTGATTACCACTCACTTTGAACATTGAATAGTGTGTACACAAAGAGACTCTATGATGAGGTGGTTCTGACCACTCGTCTGGGTAGAGGCCCCCGTTAGTTGTGGTATAGGTACTTTGGTTTGGGGGTTCTTACCATAAGAATCCACGTGTAAGGTGAGGAACATTCATGGGATAGCGCTGAGGCTATCGGGTTGGGGTCAGAGGCTGGACATGATTTGAGTGAAGACATCACTGTTCCTCCGATTACTTATTTGAGAGTAGACATCACTATCCCTCCGGTTACTTATTTGAAGAAAATCATCGATGTTCCTCCAGGTCACTAAATTTTTGTCATGCCTTCGGGACATCGATACTTGAGACATGTGGTGTTCGGTGGAAGATTGTGACAGGTTACATGATAGAGATTCTGGTGTTTTCCAACGCAGGTGACACTCCATTGTGGCGGCTGAGCACCAGTGTATTTTGCGTTTATTTGTGCGTCTTATTGTTCACTGTTTTCATTATAAATGTTTTCATTCATAAACACTTATATTAGGTATGCACCTTTGGGTGGTATACTAATGAGATTCATCTCACACCCTACATGGTCCCTTTGGGATGCATGTAGACTATATGGATTTATGTGCAGGAATGAGGTTAGCTTCAAGAGCTGGATAGTTTTAGCCATCGCATGGAGATGGTACGGACCTTATGGTATTTCCTAGCTAGTGTTTACATTGTTTTTATTTATTTCCTATATCAGAAAAGTTTTCTTTTTTATGGTAGATAATGTTGGTTATCTATTGGATCCCATTTATGTGTTGACTAGCAATGGATTCTTGCTTGGTTTGTTTAGTAGTTTCTAGTGGTGTTCAACATGATGTTATGTTTACTTTCTACTACACTTGTTTATATATATTACTTTCATTGTTTATTGATATTGGATATGATTCCTCTCTGCGAGACTGGTTTGAGTCTGTTGAGTCGTTTATCTCCACTGCATGTTCTATATTTTTACTCAGACCAAAACAATTATTATCCTCTAAGAAGGTATAACCTCCCCACTATAACTATCAAACCCTCTCTTCTTGTCAACAGCCTTTGGAATTTGTGGAGGAACGCCTATGGTAGTAACACGTGACCCATTTAGTAATGTTCGGGTGGCTGTTCGGGTTTGTGTAGTAAAAAAGTGGTATCAGAGGAGTTCTTGATAGGGATTTAGTAGTAGTGTTTTTGTAGCTACTAATGAGACTGAGAATTCTCTTTTTATTTCAGCTGGTTTTACTATTTAGGTTATGGTAGACTAATGATAGGTTGTTACTAGAACTGTGTTTCTAGATTGTTCTTGGTTGCGTGATGCTCTAGGTATGAGGGATGGACCAAGTTTCCATTGGTGGGAATTGTTGTTTTCTATTTTTCTCAAATTGCAGTTTATATGATTTCAACCTCGGTGGCTCATTTAGTGTGTGATGTTATTGATTGTGATATGTGACCCTTGACCCAGTGCTGTAAGGGAGAATTGGACCTTGGTCCGGTATGGCGAGGCCTGTATACTTGGATTTCGATAGGCACATTTTACGGTATTTCAATTTCATGACTACAAGTATGCTTTGTGATGTGATAATACTATGTGAATAATATCAATTGCCATGTGTTTTATTCTTTTGAAATGTGAGTAAGATAAATTACAAATAAAATTTCTTGTTCATTGCAATGTGTTATGTCGTGATTTTTATATTTGTAGCATTGCATGTGGTAGGATATTTGGGTATAGCTCTGGTACGAGCAGGCGGGTACTATAGTTGAGTTGATTTTGATCACTAGTATTGGGCGACATGGTCATCGGTTTAGGTAAATTTTGGTTTTTGGGATGGGCATGGCCAAAGGTACTTTTGATACTTGGCTTTGTTTAGGGTGGGTAAGGAGGCCATGATGTCGTTATTCCATGGGCATGTGTTGCGATAGGGGAATGTAAGGGTAGTATATTTATGATTCCTCATTGCTGCTTTCCTTATCTGTGTTGAATATATATATATATATATATATATATGAGCTATATGGATATTTATGGTATTTAGCGAGTTCCTTTTATATGACTCAGATGGAGCATCAGGCAGGAGATGGTATAGTGTCGCAGGAGCAGAATCGGGATTAGGATCCAGTGTAGGTAGAGGAGGAGTCGCGGGTGCAGGCTCAAGGACATGATTAGGTTCATGATCTAGTGCAGTCAGGACAACAACTGGGTTTGGCAGTGTTTTGGTCTTAGCTCGGTGAACAACTCTGGACTATCCTGATATGTGTCTTGCAGGGGATCGACAGAGGTGCACAAGATAGAGATCCATCTATGTCATATCTGACCTGGGAGTTTTAGTCACATCACCCTCCACTATATTATGGTGAGGGTGGTTTGAAAGCGGTTGAAAACTGGATCGAATGAATGTAGATGATCTTCGAGCAGCTCTAGATGCCTCTTGGGAAGAGGGTCAAGTTGGCGACGTTCATGCTTAGAGGACCAATAAAGAATTGGTGGGATGTGCAAGTTCAGGCTCACAAGCATGAGGAAATAGAATGGAAAGACTTTGAGGATAGTTTCTTCTAGCACTTTTACCTAGATACTCTAAGAGAAGAGAGATATCTGAAGTTCTTGACCCTTTAGAAGGGATAAATTTTTGTCAGGGACTATGCAACCACTTCGACTGACTTGTCTCGGTTTGCACCTGGTATGTTAAGCGATGACGTTGCAAGCATGAGGCGCTTTGAGGATGGAATATGACACCCCATTCAGATTAAGGTGAATAAATTTAGTCTAGGTTCATTCTAAAATATTGTGAATAAGGTGCTCATAGTAGAGGGTAAACAGAGGGATATACCCTAGTGTGGTTGGGAGATGGCTTCAGGTGACGGTTCAGATAGTAGGAAGTGTGGACGAGACGAGTTCCAGTAGGGCAGTCAGGCCATGGATTCATCTAGACCACCTCGTTGCAGTTCTTTAGTGGTTTATTTTCAGTGTGGATAGCCAGGGCATGTACGGACTCAGTGCGATAGGCCTCCAATGGTGTTCTGGGCATGTGGATAGGTTGGGCATCTTGAGAGGTTTTGTACGCAGCCTTCTCAGTCAACCATAACACAAGGACAAGGACATACGGTGGCATCTGGATTTGGTTCAGGTTCAACACCAGGTGATGGTAACTGAGGTTCAGTTTCACGCGGAGGACATGACAGAGATACTGAGACCTAGTTGAGGGGATAGAGGTCGGTGATTGGAGCATCACCGTAGGGATTTCAGGCATCAAGAAGTTGTTCTTCAGGCTAAGTGAATGCCTTGGAGCTGCCAGGGGTTGAGTAGGATTATGAGCCGACGATAGTTAGAGGCACACTGCGACTGTGGTCGTGATCTGTTTTGTTTTTTTTCCTTGATTTGGCATGGCCTGTTGGGGCTTGCCCGCTTTGAGTGCACAAAGTGCACATGATTTATGTGGATTGAATAGATGCTGGTCAGTGGGATTGGCGCCATATAGGGTGTGTGATATATATATACATATAAGATGAGTAGCATCAGGATCATCAAGGAAGTGGGTTACATGAGGTGTCGTGGGCATCGGGGCATCGAGGATGCGAGTTACGTGAGGTTCTTGGCCCTAGGTTTTTTATGAGAATCCATGGGATACAGGATATTGTGTAGGAGGACATCGATGTAGTGAAAGATAAGTTTTGGTGTCAGAAATGACACGGGAGCACTAATGAGGCACATGGGTGACAATGCGTCATGAGAAAACCATGATTCCATAAAACAGGTTAGTGGACCTTTGCATTATTGATCTTTTTAGGGTTGAGACAATGTTAGGGAATTCCTGAGGTGGGGTGCCCCTTGAGGAATTTATCTAGAACATTTTTAGACCTGGGTAGTCTGGGTTACTTTGATCAGGATGGTATGTTTGGTGCCATCTACAGGTTTTGTTTGATTGCTCATGGATGAGCTATGTTGAGGTTGTAAGATTATTAGAACTCATGTTTTTAGAATTGGTCAAAATCCCAGCCCAGTTTTAATTATTGACTTGTTTTTGAGATGAACTGGGAAAATCAAGAAGTTCTAGAAATTTACAGATTACATGCTATCTACTCCAAAGTACACGCTATGTATGGTTTAGACATGTACCGGCATCGTTCTGACTGAGTACATTTCGTGTGATGACCGTGTAATAATTTCATACTACACAACGTGTAGTGTTGTTTGACATGAAATGTATTCTCATTTCTGCATATCGGTTGAGTTCTAGCCGTCTGTCGACATGTGTGATGGGTACAATCCAAGTGGCTATCTCCACATAAGTAGGAGTATGGAAAAGGCTACTACACAGTGTTTATTCCTTTATACATGCCATGTATTTTTATTTTTATTCACTTAAATGAAAGAGCATCACTTCTTATTCCAAAAAACATATTCTTCTTCCCCAATTTCGAAATAGTTCCTTTTTGAAATCCTGAAAACTACATACCTTGATATAAATTCTTCATGTAAATTTTGTTCTTCAATCCGTCGGTGGCTGCAGGATCAAATCAGCATGGTTAAACCCACACATTTTCTGTTCCAGTTTCCTTGCCTTAGACACTATAGTTTCCATCTGAGTGGAATTTTTATTATTGACAGAAACATAGATCTACAAAGATCACATTCAAATTGGAGATCAATATATTATGTGCCTACGTCTATGAGTCTCAAGTAGGTGGTGTATACCTTATTTTGTGTTTTTGTGGTCATTTCGGAGTTGTGTCTTTTTGGCTCAATGTTGTGTACTGAGTAAGACCCGTGTTTCTTTATATTAATGGGATTGTTTGTCTTGCGGGATGTCGTTGGGAATTCCATCACATTTTTATGCTTGAGTGGGGCTGGGTGAAGAACCATTTCTCATTTGGGATATTTTTTTAGGGGTTCCAAAATGGTATATGTTTTTTTTGTTTGATAAAATACTGATTTTTATTTGTTAAATTATGATATTAATTGTTAGAGGCTTCCAAGACCATAGATTTGGTATGGGACAACACATAGCTGGTGAAATTAAACTGTTAAGTTTGTTTTTACTATATAATGTATTTACTTTCATTATATATATGTGATGTGTGATACTTCATATGCTCAAACCATTGTGTTGTGTTGGGCATGGCTTTTGTATTGTTAGTGATGTTGATCATAGGTTGGTCTTGGCCCGAGTATCATTGGGTTTTACATGGATGGCAAGACCATCAGACTTGAGTGACATGGTCACAGGGACACGAGGTTTTAGGGACGTTGTGTCTTGGGTAATATTTTGGTGATTACCGCTCACCCGGAACTTGGAGTAGTGTGCACACAGAGAGACTCTGTGATGAGGTGGTTCTGACCACTTGTGTGGGTAGAGGCCCCCGTTAGTTGCGGTTTAGGTACTTTGGTTTGGGGGTGCTTGCCATAGGAATGCATAAGGAAAGTGAATAGATTTCAGGGGATAACACTAAGGCTATCAGGTTGGGGGTAGAGGCTCTCCGTGATTTGAGGGTATACATTACTGTTCCTCTGATTACTTTGAGGGCAGACAAAGGTGTCCCTCTAGTTACATATTTGAGGACGGGAATCATTGTTCCTCTAGATCGCTACATTTTGGGCAGGCCATCAGGATGTTGGTATTTGAGACATGTGGTGTAAGGGGGCACATGGTGACGGATTACATGACATAGATTCCAATGTTGACCGAAGTAGGTGACACACCATGGTGGTTGTAGAGCACCCGTGGAGTTTGTGTTTATTTATGCATCATATTGTTTACTGTTTTTCCTTATAAATTCATGTCTGCTTAAACACTTATATTAGGTACAAACCATTAGGTGGTACCTTAATGAGATTTTTCTCATACCTGGAATGAGACCATTGGGACACATGTTGAAATTATGGATTTACGTGCAGGAAATAGGTTAGCTTCAGGAGCTAGACAATTTATTCCATCGCATTGAGATGGTATAGACATTGAGGTCTTGCCTAGCTGAAGTATACTTTGTTTTTCTTTCTTTCCTATATCATCATTTTTTCAATATTTATGGTAGATACTATTGGTTAGCAATTGGTTCCCATTTATGTATTGAAATCCTACAGATGTATTCTTGGTTTTTTAGTAGTTGCGAGTGGTGTTCAGCATGCTGCTATGTTTAATTTTTGTCGCACTTGTTTATATATATTTCTTCTGATGTTTTTTGATATTGGATATGCTTCCACTCTGCTGGTCTGGTTCTTCTTTTTTGAGTCATTTATCTTCTTTGCATGTTAAATATTATTACTCTTACCTATACCATTATTATCCTCAGAGAGGATATATCCTCCCCACTATACCCATCAGACCCTCACTACTAGTATGTATGATTTGGCGTCTGTGGAGGTGTGCCTAAGGTAGTAACAACCGACCCATCTAGGACTGTGCTGGTGGCTGTTCGGGTCCAGGTCATTACATCATTCATGGGATGTGGTGATGGAAAGTGTATCACATACCTTCATGGAGGTGGTAGTCCACCCATAAGCATGGATGAGGTTATAATTATTTAGTGAAGGGAAATGTCTAAACATATTTGAAATATTATCTTTATTGAATGAATAATATTTAATTAATATAATATATATACCTAAAATGTATCATCAATACTATCTATGTGTGGTGGTGATGGAAAAAAATTACATCGGTCCGCGTGTCGGTAGTCCTCCCTACATGGAAACGTGAGATTTCATTCAAATTTCTAGAAGATGGCAGTGGATATAAATTAAACCAATAACATAATAATATCTCAGTATATTGAAGATACTTATTTTATTGATATAAATTTATTAAAGATGAATATATAGGAGGTATGAGAAGAAATAAAATGAAAATTCATGATTAATAATGATAAATCTTATTCGGATAACATCTTAATATTTACCCAAAAATATTTCATAAAATGGTTTTCTGATTAAACTAGTGAATCTAGAACATGTGGAGATAATTGAGGAATGGATTTGGAGATATTATTGAAGAACCCAAAATTATTTTTATGTTTGAATAAAATAGGAGTAATGGTTCCCTTTTATAATGGCGAGGATTGATATTCATAAAATTTCATGTAGTATTAAATTAATATAAAATAATTTTCAAATTAAAGTTCTTCCTCATTGATATCAATTGATGATAATATTATGATGTGTTAAAATAATCTCAAACTATAATATTTTTATAGATTCTATTAATATATGAAATATTATTTATTTTTTTAACCCTCCATTAATCTTTTTTTAATTACAGTGATAAGAATGTTATTTACTCTTTAAAGGATAAAATATTTAATTTAAAAGGACAATTTAAACATAATTGGACCATGGATTATATATTTGATCATATTAAACAGACATAGATGAATATATGATATTTAGTAATTTATATCATTTGAATAAATATTAATTTTTATAAAATAGAATTAATGTACATATTAGAAGTCTTCATTCAATTTGGATTACAAAACACTAAACATAAAAGAAATTAAAATATAATAATTTTACTATTCCATAATAATTTTTTTTATATAAAATAATTATTCTATCAAAAATAATAAAAAAAATTATTTTAATTTTAATATTTTAAATTCATTTGTTTTTTATTTATATTAATTGAATAAATACATTGGTAGTGTTGCATAGACAAATAAGATATTTATTTAATCGCTACAAATATAAAATAAACTACCATGATATAAAAATAATTTATATTTCTAACAAATTTTAGTAATTTAAAATATGTTATTTTCATCCTTAGAATAAAATATTATTATTATTAAAAGAAAAAATGTGGCATTTTTCTCTCTAAATTCACATAAATATTGTAAAGGGAAAACTCAATGAAATATATACCCAGGTCTCTAAATTTGGATGTCATTGATAGAAATTTCTGATCAACACTAATTCAATTGGTTAAAATAATGTGTTATAGTTTTCTATTTCATATCATATTAGTTTTAACCCATTATTACATGATCTACCCTCATTGAGGTGAGGATAATTTACAAAAAGTTATTATTCATAATGACCAAAAATTAAAAGGTTTTTATATAAACATTTTATAAATAATGATTTTAAATATGGATTGTCGTTTTCAATATTCAAATTATATACTTCTTGTAATATAATTTAAAATTACCCTCATAGGACATGATGAAAACATGTTTTCTAAAAAATTACGTTTTAAGTATAAATTTTCATTATACTGAATTAAAGTATGAAATTAATTTCATAGGGTATAATTGGAATATGATTACAAAAGTAAATAAAATATACAAATAAGAAAAAAATTAACTTTATATTTCATATTATATTAATGAAAATAATGTTTTCAAAAATAATCTTTACTTTACATTATTCATTGGAAAAACATTCCTTTCAAAAAATTATAAACAAATTCATCCTATGATAATTTTGATATTTTTAACTATAAAATAAAATTAATTTTAGAAAATTAAAATTTCATGATGAGTAAATCTTATTTTCTAAATAATACCATATAATTATTTATACCCCATTTTGGATGGAAATAATTAATTTCCCTATTTTTTGAATAATTACCTATCATTTTTATAATGATTATACAATAAATAAATTAAATAAATGAATATATTATTTTTTTTATCATAATATTAAATAGGACTTTAAACATATTCCATGTGATATGTTAGTTTATTGTTATAGGATTCATGCACTAATTAGTCAATTGATATAGGTCAAAGTATAAGTATAATACCCTAAGTCCCAGATTATCAAGATAATCAATCAAGACCCCCTTAAGGAAAATCATACCAAACACAGTTTAGTTTGAGTTTTTAACATAAAAATAATTTCATGGGATTTATTTTTTCTATCATTCTTGACCCAAGACTGCAAAATTTACCCTACATTAGATGTGATTACACATAATTAATAAATTAATAATGGGAAATTTATTTATATTAATTCAGTTACCAATTCAATTTTCCATTCATGTTTCATCATGGATGTTAAATTTCAAAACCAAATCATAGGTTTTCAATAATCACATACCATTTCAAAAAATATATAATTAAATGATTTTTTCTTGACATTAAAATAAAATCATTTCACAAAATCAATATACAATTGAAACCATATTTTCTAAAATTTCAAAATATTATTTCAAACTCGTTGAAATAGTGTATTATTTAATAAATCCAGGAATTTATAAAAGTAATCAATTTTCTTTAAAAATAGTGTTTTCTAAAATTATTAAAACAAAATTTCACTCCATATAATAAATAATTGCTTGTATAGATTTTTTTTTGGAACCACCTATGTTCTATCATGATATCATTCAATCAATCCCATAAAGGGTAAAGCATGAAAAGGTATTAAATGAGTTGGAAAATTAAAGTGGCTCCCTTATTAATTTATTACATCAAATCAATGATACAATACATATAAAAAAAGAGGATTCATTACTATAAATGTTTGGTATAATAGAGGAAATTAAAATTTAAAATAAAAGGGAAATAAATTACAAGATATAGATCAAACATGTCTATAGAGGCATTGATTTTAGAAGAAGAGAGTTTTTGGGATACAATTATCCTCTTTAGAGACTAAAATTGATAGATAATTATATTATGGTGAATTATTAGTATATATGATTTATATGAGATTTTATGGAATTCAACTTCAATTAATATGTGAAAGAATCCATTTTAATGGGTTTTTTCGGTTTGGTATCACTATTAGTATTAATCATGTGTATAACCCTAAAACATAACAATGATTTTTGGAAGGGTGATTTTCATGTCCACACATTTACACTAATTTTGAAACCCACATTATTCATGTACACATGGTTTTGAGGGGATGCTATATGGGTGAAAAAAACCATATTCCAACCATGTGCCATCTTCTAAACCCCTAAATAGGGAAAACAATTACTTTGTTAAACTGCTCTGTTTTCTCTAACCATCAAACAACATTAAGTAGAAAATAAAACATCCAAAAAAATTAATCTAATCTCTAAAAATGATATGAAAAAAATCGAAATAAAGGATGATTGAAACAAGTTTATAGAAGTATGAAAAAGTTGGTAAAAAGATGTTACATGTAATGTTATTAAAGGTAAAATGAAAGACTAATTATTTAGAATGTTAAATATTTTTTATATTTATAACTCTAAGAATACATTACATAATTTTCATTCAAAACTCTAACGACCTGAAATTTTGAATAAATTTTATTTCCTAACTCTATGTGTTATTTTATTTTATACCCAACAAACCTATTTGATTTAATAAAATGAGTATAATTAAAATAAGACTATTGGGTTTTGACTATTATATGGCCGTTGGTCAATATGACAGTTGGAAACTAAAATTTGCAATTATTTTCTATAAATACAAGTGATCTTGATTAATTAATATAGAAATAAGATTCGATGGCCCATCCAATAGTCTTGGGCTGATCGAAGCCCATCTGACGAAACTCAAGAAGGAGGTAGCACCTTTGGGATTTGCTTTAGACCAATCCCAAGCCGAACTTCGTCGTCTGAAGCTAGAACAGAATCGCCTTCGTGGGAAGTTAAAGCTGATAGAAATCACTACTCAAGAAAGGTTGGTCGAGCCACCCGAAGATTCTATAAACCTAGCACACCTTACTCTTATGTCATATGCTGGTGTTATAAAGGGCTATTAACAAGACCGTAATTTCCTTGTGTAATCATATCATTTAAATAAAAATTCATAAGCCTTCTTATGGTGAAGTTTGTGAATTTTCAAATGTCCGGGGAAATATGGTATGCATATTATTGATGAAATCTAGAAAAAGGATATTATAAATATTTATTTAAACCTTAAATAAATAATAATATGTAATGATTTTCAAAAAATGGCCTTCTACAGTTATGTTCTGTATGAAATTTAGAGTCTAATAAGATCAACTTAATTTTTGATGAATATTAAATTGTTAATAGTGATTTTAATCTTATGACTAGTAATTTGATCAAATAGATTAAGTAACTTCACTTAAGAAATTATTAATATACTTTAAAAACCTTTATTAAGTAATGTTATTCAATAAAATAGGTAAATAACTTTTTCAGGAATTTTTGGTTAACTGTTAGTTTTTTCATGTGAATAGTGTTATTTATTTAAAATTTAAATTAAAAATATTTAGCAAATTATTTTCATAAAATAGAGTTCATTTTTGAAATCAAAGAATCGATATTTGGTAAAGGTGAATTTTTGGGATTTTTCTGAAACATTTGAATTTTCAGTGAATAGATTTTTTATTTAAAACCTATATTAAAAATACTTAGAAAATTATTTTTATAAAATGGAGTAAACTTTTGAAATCATAGAATTGATATTTGGTCAAGGTGAAATTTTATGTTTTTTCTGAGAAAGTTGAATTTTCGGTGGATAGTGAAAATACAATTTTTGAGTTTCTGGTGTTTAATGACATCATTAAGGATGTAATAAATATGAAATAATTATATTATACCTATTAATAGTAATATAAGGTATGAGGTGTCTCAAGTATCCAATACCATGGGAAAATACCATGGGAAAGCCCCTGGTTTTTCCATTACCACCAATGAGGTGTCCCTTGGCCATTAATGCCTTGTCCCCTCTGTTCCTCTATAAATACCAATCCATTCTCTCATATTTTCCATTCCAAGATCCTCCCCGACGAATTTATGGTCTCATTACCTTCCTAGGAGTCCTCCCAAGGTTCCCTTAAGCCTCCAAGGTCCCGACCATTGAGTTTTAGGACTTACATTTTAAGGTAAGGGATTCTTTCACTCTTCCGATTTTCAAAGTTCTACTTTCATGTCATGTCTTTCAAGTTCATTTTTCTATGTTGGGGTATGATATATATATTCATCATACTTTACTTTTATGTTCACAAGATGAGATACCCTATTTAATCTCATCAATTCATTTTTTGAAATTTTATGTGACATCGTTAGGCTGTCGAATTTTTCATATGAGAAATCTTATTTTTGTCTTCCTTTCATGTTTTTAATTTCATATAGTATGTCCTTAAAAATTCGTTACCATATTATTATATCCTTTATATTCTTCCCCTTACTATTTTATTGATCCTTTATGAGTGGGTGAACCACGTACCCTCTCTTTTCAATGTTTTCTAAAACCCTGCAACCAAGCTGTTATGATGCAGAAGTTTCCTCTCAAAATGTCTCTATCTTTTTCTCAAATTATTTTATTTTATTAAGTGAATACTCAAAACTGTTTATTCTAAAGGGTTATTCACATATATATAAAAATGTTCTATTTTAAATTCTGTGATTTACATACATGAGACCCACTTTCCTTTTCCGTGGGATTGAGGTGTCATAAAGATCACGTCTTTAAAACGGTTTTTAAAATGTTATGACTATGAAATGAAACCCATTTCAATTATGCTATATGGGTTATTTATGAAATTATTGATGATGATATATTTGTCTCACTTGATAATAAAGAAAAATTATGGGTGCGCCCTTATCGCGCTCCAATGCATTGTGTAAAGAATTAATCTCTAGAGATGACAATTTTAACGATACCTTGGTGAGTAACATTGGTAATTTTTTAATGAAACCTTTGGGATGGACCTTGGTGATACAGAAATGATTGTCTATGTTAAATGTTAAATCCACATCTTCAAGTTATGAAACACGTTATTTTGATTATGATATGCCTCATGATCTCTTTCTCATGCCTTAAAGTTATTTATCATGACTTTATTGAGGTATCTCATGTTCACATGTAAAATGTTTCTCTTGTTTCCCTTACTGGGCCTTCTCCTCACCCTTTCCTTTGATGTATGCTCCTAGGTTATGAGATGTAGTAATGAACTTAGGATGAACAATGAATAAGCCTTCATAGTGTTTATGAAGAATGTTTTATGTCTTCATGTTTTAAGTTCCTAGTTTCCAATACTTTAAACCTTAAAGATCCTCGGTTTTGTATAATGTACTGACAAGTTTATGTAATGAAAAAGAAGGGATTCCATAGTTGGTATCAAATTATTAATTAGGTATTTATCGAAATTAGGATATGAAAACTTTAGGAAAAACCCTATAGAAAAGTTTAAATACAGAAAATCTTGCTAGTATTTTGATGAGTATTGAGTAAGTGGTTTATCAAGAAAATACATCCCAGTCTGGATACGAGAAGGTAGAGGTGGCTCTGTCATAGATGTACAGAGGGGTAAAACCTGAAAACACCGCTTAGAGCTAGACTTGAACAGGAACTGGTACACAAAAATGGGCCTTGCTGCACTCTTGGTTATGACACTCCAGTGGGATATGTTTGGTTATTCTCAATATTATTTTGAATCATTATAAATGAATTATAGAAAAATATAATTGTCTAAGCATGATGTTTTAAGACATAAAATAATTTTTAGTTAAAATATTCGTAAATGAAATAATTTTATCGCAAAGGATTTATTCTTTTAGAAAGTGTCCCCATCATCCAGGAATATGTGGATGTATTTCCTGAGGAGTTTTTTTCGACCTCCCCCGGAAAGAGAGGTAGAGTTCTCCATTGAACTCGTACCTGTATGTCATCCGATTTCAAATTCCCCCTATAGAATGGAAAATTTTGAGCTAGAAGAATAAAAATACACAACTCCAAGCTCTTTTGGAGAATGGGTTTATCCGACCCAGTGTGTCTCCTTACGGAGCACCAGTTCTCTTTTTAAAGAAGAAGGATGGATCGATGCAGCTATGCATTGATTATAGACAACTGAACATTATCACAGTGATGAAAAAAATACTCTCTTCAAAGAATTGATGACTTATTTGATCAACTTCGTGGGACTCAATTCTTCTGTAAGATTGATCTTCGTTCTGGTTATCATCAATTGATGGTAATGAATAGTGATATTCCAAGAAATTCCTTCCAATGAAGATATGGGCATTATGAGTATGTTGTTATGCCCTTCAGACTGACTAATTCACCTCCTATTTTCATGGATCAAGAGTAAGTTGATTTTGGAATCTTATGTTTTATCAAATGGATATTCTTTGTATAGTAAAATTATTTTGTGATTAAATGATAAAGGTTATTTTGGACGATGTTTTCTCTTTTGGGGTACAATATGCCTAAGGGAAATAAAATGATATAGGATATAAATTGAGGGGGAATGGTTGAATTTGTTTTGTAAGATTTTATGTATTTATTGTGGACATATATTGATTTGGGTTATTTCTAGAAAATGATGAACCTAGTATTGAGAATATGTGAATAGGTTAATTACACATTAGTATGAGACTTTAATATTAGTCTTCTTTGATTGGAGATAAATGTTAAGATTTATTGGGGAAGACTATGTGATTAAATCCTTTTGAGTTTTGTGTTCCAATCTTAGTTAGGATTATTCTGAAGAATTTTAAGGATGATTGTGTATTGAATGGCCTTTCGGAAACTTTAGGTACTTTTGTTGAATTTTGGAGAATAATAGTCATATTTCTTTTTATATAGGAGAATTTTTTTTTGGGATTATATGATCTCATACTAAACAGTTTAGTATTAGTTGATGAATAAAGATAAGGGAAAAATATAGTTATATTTTGTGGATTATGTGATTCTATATAAGATGATTCTTGTGCTTTTGATGAGACCAAGTCTTTTTAAATTCTCATTATTTAGAGAAAAGATTAGTCTTGGTGGAAACATATTAAGGGGTGAAACTCTACTTGAAGGTAAGTATATTTCCTTATGTTTTTATTCTATGTTGTAAATTAATTCCTCAAAATTATTAAAAGGAACATAAACAAAAACGTTGTTGGTTTACGTTTCTAAATGGGTAATCAAAGACCGTTTAACACATCTTATGTTTGTGATCTTTCTGTGGTTAATTTTCTCCTAATCATGTTTTCTATCTCTCTCCATCAGAACTTGACCCTTTATTTTCTCTTCCATATCCATGTTTTCATACATGTAATCCTAGTATGGGTTAATTCGGGCGACCTTTGTACTTTATTTTCTTTCTTTTAAAGTAATAGTTTAACCGACTCTTTTCAGATGTGGAACTTTCAATGAAATTTCCAAGACCAATTTTAAAATTGTGAGGACGCAATTTCTTAAGGGGGGAAGATTGTAGGGACCTAAAATTTTGAATAAACTTTGTTTCCTAAAATTGTGTGTTATTTTATTTTATACTCAACAAAACTATTTCATTTAATAAAATGAGAATAATTAAAATAAGACCGTTGGGGTTTAACTGTTATATGATCATTTTTCAATATGACCATTGGTCAATATAACCATTGACAACTAAATTTGAAATTATTTTCTATAAATACAAGTAATCATGATTAATTAATATAGAAAGACAATTCGATGGACCCATCCAGTAGTCTCGGGCCGATCGAAGCCCATCTGACGGAACTCGGGAATGAGGTAGCACCTTTGTGCTTTTCTCTGGACAAAACCCAAGCCGAACTTCATCGTGTAAAGCTGGAATGGAATCAACTTCACGACACTACTCGGGCAATGTTGGTCGAGCCAACCCAAGACTCTGTCATCCTAGCACACCTTATACTTAGGTCTTATGTTGGTGTTATAAGTGGCTATGTAACGAGACTGTAACTTCCTTGTGCAATCATTTCATTTCAATAAAAATTGTGATCCCCTCTTATGGTGAAGTTTATGAATTTTCAAATGTTCGGATATATATAGTATGCATATTACTGATGAATTATAGAAAACAGATATTTTAAAATATTTATGTAAACCTTAAATAATTAATAATGTGTAATGATTTTTAAAAAATGGTCTTCTACAATTGTGTTCAGTATGAAATTTAGAGTCTAATAAGATCAACTTAATATTTTATGAATAGTAAATTATGAATAGTTATTTTATGCTTATGACTAGTAATGTGACCGAATGGATTAAGTAACTTCACTTAAAAAAGTATTAATATAATTTAGGAACCTTGATTAAGTAATGTGATTCAATAAAATAGGTAAATAACTATTTCAAAAATTATTGGTTAAGTATTTTTTATGAGTGAATAGTTTTTTTATTTAAAATTTAAATTAAAACTATTTGTAAAATTATTTTCATAAAAAGGAGTTCATTTTTGAAATAAGAGCATCGATATTTGGTTAAGGTGAATTTTAGGGATTTTCTGAAACATTTATCTTTTTAGGGAATAGTGCTTTTATTTAAAAATTAAATTAAAAATATTTAGAAAATTATTATCATAAAATGGAATTCATTTTTGAAATCAGAGCATCGATATTTGGTTACGGTGAAATTTTAGGATTTTTCTAAGAAAGTTGAATTTTCGGTGAATTGTGAAAAATCAGTTTTTGAGTTTCAGGTATTTAATGACATCATTAAGGATGTAATAATTATGAAATAATTCTGTTTGACATTTGAATACTAATATAAGGTATGAGGTGTCCCAAGTGGCCAATACCATGGGAAAATACCATGGGCAAGCCCGTGCTTTTTCCAATACCACCAATGAGGTGTCCCTTGGCCATTAATGCCTTGTCCCCTCACATCCCTAATAAATACCAAGCCATTCTCTCATCCATTCCATTCCAAAATCCTATTCAAGGATTTTATGGTCTCATTACTGCCAAAATATTCATCCCAAGGTTCTCTCAATCCTCCAAGGTCCCGACCTTTGAGTTTTTGGACTTACGTTTTAAGGTAAGGGATTCTTTCACTCTTCCCATTTTCAAAGTTCTACTTTCATGTCATGTATTTAATGTTCCTTTTTCCATGTTGGGGTATGATCTCTATATTCATAATACTATCCTTTTATAATCACATTATGAGAGACCCTATTTAATCTCATCAATTCAGTTTTTGATGTTTTATGTGACGTCGTTAAGTTGCCGAATTTTTCATAAGAGAAATATTATTTTTGTCTTCCTTTAAAGTTTTTCATTTCATATGGTATGTACTTAAAATTTCATTAACATGTTATTATATTCTTTATATTATGAACCCCTACTATTTTATGGATCATTAATGAGTTGGTGACTCACGTCCCCTCTCTTTTCAATGTTTTCAAAAACCCTGCAACATAGTCGTTATGCTGCCGAATTTTCGTCTCAAAATGTCTGACTATTTTTCTCAAATTATTTTATTATATTATGTGAATACTAAAAACTCTTTATTCTAAATGGGTATTCAAATATACATAAAAATTTTCTATTTTAGATTCTGGGATTTACATACATGAGACTCTCTTTCCTTTTTCGTGGGTTTAAAGTGACATAAAGTTCACGTCTTTAAAGCCGTTTTTAAAAATGTTATGACTATGAAATGAAAACCATTTATTTTATGCTATATGTGTTATTTGTGAAATGATAGATGATGATATATGTGGATCACATGATAATAGAGAAAATTTAATGGTGCACCCTGATAGCGCTCCAATTCATTTGGTAAAGACTTAATCTATAGAGATGACCATTTTAACGATAGATTGGTGAATAACCTTGATAATTTTTTAATGACACCTTGGGGATAGACCTTGGTGATACGAAAATTATTTTCTATGTTAAATGTTTTAGACACATCTTCATGTTATGAAACATGTTATTTTTATTATGATATGCCTCATGATCTTTTTCTCATGCCCTAAAGTTATTTATCCAGACTTTATTGATGTATATCTTCTTCAAATGTAAAATGTTTCTCTTGTTTCCCTTACTGGGCCTTCTGCTCACCCTTTCCTTTGATGTATTCTCCCAGGTTATGAGATTCTCTAATAAAAATATGATGAACAATTAATAATCCTTTCAAGTGTTTAAGAATAATGTTTTATATCGTCATGTTTTTATGTTCCTGGTTTCCAAGACAATAAACCTTAATGATCTTCAGTTTAGTATAATGTAGTGAAAAGTTTATGAAAAGAAAAAGGCGGGATGACATAAAAAAATGGTAAAGAGCATCATAAGATGGTTGTCACAAAGAATTATATTACCCATCATATATAATAATACTAATAATCAATATGAAACATTTTGATGTTGTCCATTACTCATTCATATTTTTGTTTTTTGGATCATTGGATTTACATGCTATCATGGTATCAATTTAAAATATTGTGACATTCTATATCTAATAGAAAAATTTAGAAAATAATAAGAATAACTTATTATCCAATAAAATAATTTTGACTATACTTATAAGTTCTTTATGTTATTATTTTATCATATAGTATGTATCATTATCATTAATAAATACTAATAATAATTTAATAATATATTTTATAAACAAAATACTCTTCATGTTTTTGAAATCAACTAGGAAATTACTATGTTGAAATATAATAAATATGAACACATGGATATTTTATTTGTCATAAAATGATACTTTTTGAATATCTTATATTTTATCCTTCAATTAATGGTATCTAAAATAACGTTCTAATTTTGTGAACTATGATCTCCATTATGTTTATCAAAAAATTAATTAATTTTTTAGTGTTTATTATTTTGTAATGGTATTGTTTATGATCTGTCTATAATCTATGTAAAACATCATTAATCTTTTATTCTTCTAAAAATACACAAGTAAAACCAATTTTGATACAGTATAACATTTAAAATATTAATCTGATTGTTCATGTGGTTCTATCATTAATTACTCTTGTTATATCAAGGACATTATATATGGGATTTTGGATATATGTGTTTTTCTATATATGTATTGTTGATAACACTACATCATCAATAGATATTTTCCAAATATAACATAATATAATGCATCATTTTATTCCCCTCAAACAAGAATATCATTAATTTTACGAAATTTATAAATCAATCAATCAAGTTTGTTGTTATTTTCTATTTGTTATCAATACAAATAAATTTAATAGTGTTTGTGTATGTTTTTTATATTAATATAAACTTATATATAGACAAAATGGATTTTGTAATATATTGAATAACGAATCCATTAACTTGAATTTTATATGATATATATATATAAATATGTCCAATCCATTAGATATGTTGTTTTAAATTTCAAAAAATGGAAGGATTGATATATTCATAGGAAAAATCATCTCATAAAAATTAATTGGGGATGAGTAAAAAATCATGGATGCAATAAATTTTCCACAATTTTTTACAGATAAATATTATCATCTTTTAATGGTTGAAATGACTCAATATTTATAGAAAACATACAGTAAATGAATAAGTATTTAGAATGATAAATAATTTGAAATCAATAGTATTGAATGGATAATAATTTGTATTTTTTAATTGTTCTCTTTTTTCTCTACCTCATCTATTTTTATTATGTATAATTTTTCTTTCACCCATGGTTATAAAAAATGTTTTCATTAATTCATCATGAAATATCATATTTTTTGTTATGTATTATATAATGACTTTTTTCCTTGAAGCTAATAAAATGGATCATAAGTGCTGTATTTAGTGGATCATTCCTTTAAACTATTGTAATGGTTATTCTATTCATGAAACATTAATAACATTTTTCTCGATTCTCTCTATTTCTACACATGATGTACTTTTGAATTCCCTTAATTAAACTTCTGATGTAAGCCATTCCACATTTATGAAATGTGGGTAGTGGATTTTTTTCCTCTGTGTCCATTATCGATGGATTATTTGAAATTATATTCTATCACAATTTTCTTATTTCCAAGATTTTAATTTTTTTTTATAAATTCTATGTCTAAATTTAGAGCACAATGAACTAATTCATAATAAATCTGAAAACTCAAGGATAAAAAACTATTTTTAGATATATTTTTTCTGAAAAAGAATATAATCTATATATTTTTGAATTATTTACAATAATAATAAAGTTTAATCATAACATCATTATTAAATTTGTGTATTTTTTTCATTTATTAACTATATTATTTATGTTGGTCTAGATATTCAGTCACAATTTTTATTTAATATTATATGAATAATAGTTGCTGAGGAAAATATTCTTGATATCTTCATACTAGATCAATTCCACTTCATCATTTATATTCATATTCATGACAATGTCCACCATTTTCCATTTCTTATTTTAAAATTTTTGATAATCAGTGTAACGATCACTTTTTCAAAATAATGATATATAAAAAATATATTTTATTTACTATTTAAACAGTATTTTCAAATAGTTGTATATGATGGTCAACTAAATTATGTCAATAGTTTATTCATTAAAAACTCAATTCCTATCTTTTCTTTACTGGATGTAGGATAATGCTTCACATTGTCTGGGATAGTGTTTATAACCTTAGAAAGTGGATAGGATCTTCAGTAATCATTTGACATTTATTTCAATTTATAATAGGAATATATGATAGAAAATCATTATATTTTTTCTCAAATTGATTCTTGATATAGTTTTTCCATATTATAAAATTTATATATATATATAAACATAATAGGAAAGTAATAGTTAATAATTTATAGGTAATAATATTATAAATTAATTCTTACGCATATTTTACTCTACTATTAAAATCCCTTAATCCATCATAGGTTATATTTTCTAATTTAAATAACTATTAAATTAACAATAATTTTCAATAATTAAATCATTATTAACATCTATATTATATACAGAAGTATTATATTATTTTTATAATGACCATTATAATAATGAATAACAAAAAACATATATTTTAATTATCATAATACATTATAATCCTATAAAACTTATATAAAAAATGTTAATCATAATTTAACTAATTCTTCATTGTAATCCTATTTAAAATCATAATATTAATAGTACATGTGATCACCTTTATTCATATATAAATTAAATATTATAATAATATATGTAATAATTGGGAAAAAAATTAATTGAATCACCAGGAGTACATGGGTGAGGATATTAGTCATTATCATAATATAATTAATGGATCCTAATCTGAAGAAAAATTGAGTCATATTAATAAGAAATATACTGAGGTATATGTAAAATAATGAAACATCATATACAGAAGTCATGGAATACTAAATAGACATCATCGTATAGCAGAAAAACATAAAAATATCATATCAATACATAATGTAGTTGAAGAAAAGTTTCACAAAGGTAATATTTATGAACTAATAGAAGATAAGGAATTTTAGAAAATATAGTTTGAAAAAATCAGAGAGTTTCAATATAGTTTAGAGTTTTGTATAATTTAAGAGTTATGTACATGTGTGATTTATAAAAAATGTTTCCTTTTTTTGAAACCAAAAGGGGGTTTCTCAAAAGAGGGATTTTCATGAAAAGTACACACGCTAGCATAATTGAGAATATGAAATGATTGTGAAATATAACGAAGAATCATATGTATACCTACATGATGAAAAAATAATCATAATGTTATATGATATAAAAGTGACAATAATGTTGATAAAATGAGACATAATTGACCAAAGTCATTGATAATGGGGGAGTCAATAGAAGTGATTTGATGGGGGGATTATGTTATCCCTAATATTCTTGCAATGTATTTGTACTTGGCTTGGAGTGACCATGTATAATTAATTTTAACACAATAAATCTAATAATAATTTTTTGATTCTTGTATGAATGACATTATATCATCTTATAATAATTAGAATATACCTTAGTGGTGAAAAAATAAAACATATGTGTTTTGTTTCTATTTATACATATAGGTGTTTCAAATTTCCAAATTCTATCAGACATGTTTTACATGTTCCACCAAAACGGGGAGATTATTTTTCTTGTTCAATGAAATATTTTACACCACAATTCATTCATCCTTTCTCAAGATGATCCACTTTATAGAATGTTTTATCTAAGTGTACACGTTGTAGGGGGTCAATATGTCATCTAATTTTATTTTAAGTAGAATTAAAAGAATGATAGGGGGTTCCATTTTTTATTGAGTAAACATACATATTTGGAATAATATAATGAAATATTGACTTATATATTTTGGTATTGATGTCATCTATGTCAGTAATAAAGAGATTAATATATGTGATTGGAGAATTCTTACAATGATTTAAACATTTGTCATATTTATTACTCTAAAATAAAATGCCTAAAATTCTCATACTCAAGCATGAACTGAATATATATAATGTAATGTGATTAGAATAAATTCCAAAAAATCAATATGGGGTAAGATGAAAAATATATATTTAGGTGATAAGAAATGGAAGGTTTCCATACATATTGTTTTCTTCTCAATAACTAAAATCATCTTAAAATTAATCAATATGAAAATGTAGATAGTTTCATTAATCACATGACTCATTTCATTAGAAATTTACAAGAAATTTTTCAAACAATTAAGCGTATAGATATTAAGAAGAAAAAAATTGTAAGGATTCCAGCAATGTACAATAAAAAGTTTCATCTCTTAAGGAAAGGGATCTCTCTAAGACTTCTCATGGTAATCTACCAAATAGTATGGTGGATTAAAAAATGGTATCGAGAATAGAAGATACAAAAATTTTATTAAGAAAGAAAATAAATTCAATTCCATGAAAAACATGAGATTTATAAAGTAATAATTTTTGGATATAATTATGATGATGAACATTGGACTCGTTTCCCTATGAAATTCATGGGAGGAAAAATATACTTGAAGGAAATATAACATTGTATTGTTTTGGGGTTGTAATATAGTGAACATTGCTTCTCTATACTACTAGAAATTCAATAATGTCGTACGTTAATAAGAATTCATAAATATGACTCATAAGAGGTTTCTAAAAGAGGGATACAATTTATCAAGAATGAAATTATAGAAGAATATATTTTTCTGGAAAGATGAAAATTATTTTAATGTATTTGAGGATGATGAATACCTGTATTTTAAATATGATGTTAAATATTCCATGATGGCTAAAATTCAAAATGTATAACCAATAAAGAAGGAAGATAATTAGTTATATAGTAATCTGTTCTCATGGTGGATTTTGAGGGAACTCCGAAAGATCATGACAATTTAACGAATGACTAATTGAAATATCAGTGATTTTTGAAAGCTGAGTCAGAGTATGTGAATCATCCTAAAGAAGATATTGGTCAACTATAATGAGAGTTAGATTAACGTTTGAAAACTCTTAAATGTTTTTAATAGGTTGTGTAGTTTTAATATTGGATTTATGCATATAAAAAATGTATGCATGACCCTACATTGAGGATGGATTAGAAGGATATGATTGTTGGGGGCCATGAAGAAGAATCTATTTTATTGAAGAGTAAAATGAAAAATGATTCCAAATATATGAAAATGAAGATGGAATTATAGTTTGTATGATTCATAAATATAGTTCCTTGGATAGAGTTAAATGTGTATCTAATAGAGTAGAGGATGAGTTGAACGAAAAAATATCTAATTTTATTGGAAGATGTGGAATTTGCAATGATACAGAAACATAAAAGTTTGGAAATGGGATGAGAAAAAATAAAAGCAAGGAAAAAAGGTTGGATATATAATAAAGGCAACTAATTTCCAAAGAGAGGAATATTCGAACAAAATAGAGAAGATATATGAAAATAATCCTCAATTATCTATATAATATCACCAATAAAATACCTATACAATATATATGGGCATGTGGATGAGTGGATGTGGGATGATATTTCCCCTTTTGAAATTTCAATTTTGTAACTTTTTACTAATTCTATGTAATATAGAAATGGGTAAGGATTTATCTGAATTGGGAAGAAAATGAATTAAAACATTGGATAATTAGATAATATACTTAATTATAAATAAAAAAACTATTCTATGGATATTATTTTCACTATTATCGCATTTTCATAAATCTGTTCATTTCTTGAAAAAGAAAAGAGGAAACAATAAATATCGAACTTTGGGATAAGTCAATACTAATAAAATAGGAAGAATTACATTTCAAAATAACAATTCATATCTTGAAGATTAATATACCTATTATTAGACCATGAATATTTAAAATAGATTATATATTCCATATTATTCATCATACTAGATAGGTATAACATGGAATTAAAATAAGAAGATAAAAAAGGACAACCTGAATGCGATTTCTCTCAATGTTTCAAAACATAGTTTCAGACGGATTTATGAAATCAAATTCTCATCCCGCATAATAATAAATATTTTTTTTATTTTTTTTAAGGAAATGGATTAAGGATGATTTTCATTTTTCAATGATATTTCTGTAATGGTCATAGGTAGTGGAAATACCAAAAAAACATCAAATGAAAATAGATGTGTTGTATATATATTTTTTACATCCTAATCATACTAGTGTTAGAAAAATTGGTCAATAATGACATGTTGTGATGTTTATTTTTAACGGGTGTAGCATGAATGGTATGATAGGTAATTATCTCATGGAAGTATGGTGTAAAAATATATATTTATACCAAGTTGAGAGTAAAGAAAACACTTGTTTTTTTCGAATTTAGTATGAAAAAACTTATGCCACTAGATGTTGGGTCACATTAATCAAAATAGAATGGAAAACATATCCATGATAAAATCCATTGTTGGCATTTTAAATATGAAGGATGATAGATAAAATACATTTGATTCTTGAATACAATAAAGGATGTTCTAGTATTTATATTAGTTGAACAAAAAAGGAAATAAAATCATATTGATTTAGTCCACATTGTTCTATTTGGTCTAATGAATTTGTATTTGACACATGGAAAGAGGTACTTCATTCATCTTATATATTATTCTAAAAGAAGGTATTGGATGATGGTTATTCATCATAAATGTGAATTTATTATCTGTATTAATAGATGTCTCATGAGTGTTTAGAATGAAGCTGACCAAACAATCAAAAGATTACTCTTAGACAATGGGACAAAATTGACATCCATTAAATTTGAAAATAGCCTAAAAAAATGGGATCAGTCATGATTGTTCATCAATGATAAATTTCTACCAAATGTGGTCATTTAATGTATAGTTTATAGGTTTATAATATGATTAAAAGTATGATTATTGAGATTTGTGTATCTCATCATTACTGAGAAGGGGCTATTCAAATAATGATGTATAATCAATATTGAATAGGTATATGTTTAAGTGTTGGGAGGAAACCATATGATATATGTAATGTAATTATTCCATCATTAGAGTAATTATTATTTTTGGGATGTAGACGTATCATCGGAATTAAAGAATGAAATTACTACATGTATGGTGATGCTATAGATTAAGGAATTTTCGTTGGATACTCAATGAAGAGTGATGGAAATAAATTCTAAAATAATTATCCAATAAATATTATGGAGATAAATGGTGTCAGTATCATTTATGAGAAAACTATAAACATATCTTGGAGCACCTATATTAGTTTTATTTAATAGGAAGAAGAAATATTAAAAGGGAATGATTCAAATACAAAAATTTTGGTTGGTTTTCCAAACATTTAGGGCCCAACAATGATTGTGATTCAGAAGTAGAATCCAAAGGGGAAACCATTTCTAACTAAAATCAACCATAACCATATAGAATAAATTAATTTTCTTGATAAATCTATCATCATTGGGGATTATACTGCACATGAATAGAAAAAAATAACGGCGAATGAAGGAAATTATGCTATCCTATAAATTGTGGAACCATCATCATTTGATAATGATTCTACAGACTAATAATGTGTTAAATACTTGAATAAGGAACATGATTAGATTGATAACAACCAGAAATGGGATCTAGATAATAAAATTGAATTAAAAAATGTGATTAGAACAATGTTGATCATTAAGAAAATTCATTTGTCAATGAAATGTGAACATAAACATAAAAGTCTTGGTGTGTACATGCTATGAAAATATTGAAGGAATGATATTGAAAAAACTAATGGTCTAGTAGCTCAACTAGAGATATTTAGTCTCCTCCTTGATATATTGATTCATAAAGGGTACAATGATTATCATATTGATGTCAAATTGACATTCTTAAATGTTTTTCTTGATGAATAATTCTTCATTGAACAACTATTGGGATATATGATTAGAAACAATGAAAAAAATGAATTTTTGATTAATGAAGGATCTTTCTATTCCAATTAAGGAACTAAGATCATGGTATTTTTGAATACGTGGTTATCTAAAGATGATTAAATATAAAATAGTGGGTGTTGACTGTAATCTCTATGTGATGAATACAAAAGGAGAACAATTTATGGTGCTCGTGTATGTGGAAGATATTATATTTGGATGTAGCAGGAATGGATCATTTAAATTATATACTAATCACAAGATATCAGAATATGAAATTTCTTAGATTTTTTAAATCATATACTTTCTAGGGATGCTGGTGATTAAAAAGAAAGAATATATCTTAATTTATCAGGTAATGTACCTGATGTTGGATGTGATGAAATTCAACATGCTTTATTTGAACCAATTTTAGAATCTTATTATTGTTGTGAAAAAACATGAAATGAATAAGGATGATAAATCCATCAACCCAAATTTATATAGGATGATCATTGGATGCATTTTATATTTCTCTACAATAAGAACATATATCATATTTGAAACATTATTAGAGGATCGCTACGAAATTAATCCAATAGAATATAATTTTATTGAATTAAAGATAATCATGAGATGTTTTCAAGGTACTATAAACATTTCTATAGACATTAGAGTAGGAAGGGAAAAGACTAGTGGAATTTTCTGATACGGGTTGGTCTAGACACGCGGTTGATCAAAATTCCACAATTGGGGGAGAAATATTCATTATAAATAAATGTGTGGGATATTTGAGAATGAAATAATAATGAAATTCACTTAGTACTATTTAAGAATAGAATTTATCTATATAAAAAGCACTCTCAAGCCTATTTTGGATAAAATGGAAACATACTAATATTACGAACCAATGGGGATAATCTACGATAATAATAGTGAAATGGATCTAAAAAATCCACTAGAACACTATCATACCATATATATTGAGATCATATATCACTTAATAATATAAAATTTTGAACAATGTATGGTTAAAATGGAGAATATTTTAGGTAATGATGGAGATTATGAAATTATAACCAATCCACTTGTTGAAAAAATGCTTCATAAACATTAGATGATCCTCAATGTTCAACCAACTCAAATTGAAATAAGAGATATTTTTTATCTAGTATAACCATTATTTTAAACTATTGTAATCTGTTTATGGATGCAATAAAGGTCACTATGAGAGAAAATATGATATATGTGTTGGTTTTGTGCACTAAGGGTCAAATATGGTTTTATTAGGTTTTTATCAAAAAGGTGATATAAAAATTAAATGAAAGTGAAGATATAGAAGTGAAAATAATTGAACAAAAGAGTCTTTCTAGATATTTCAATGGACTATCAAGGCATGAAATTCATTTTTAAATCAATTCTTTTCTATAATTTAATTTTTAGAAATATAATTATATTAATGGATGTGTTGTTTCATATTTATTTGGATCTTTAGGCTAGTTCATTATCGAATTTCTCTATAAATTTCTAATCAACACAATGTTTTCGATTGTCAGAACCAAGGATTTTAACCTTAAAATAGAATGTAATTTTGTGTTTTTTCAATACCCTCTGGGTTGATCGAGTATTATTCATGACAATTGATCACAGGGTGTCGGTGGCTACTGTGTTGAAGGTGGTTCCAATTCTATGTGTTTTTCAACTTTTTGGTATACATAATATTGAGGAAGGGAAATGGTTCTCAAAATTTTTATATCTATAATGTAATACTAAAAACATATCAATTGTATATAATTTAAGAATGTTTGGTGTCACTGTGTTACAAGTTTCGTGAAATATTTATTTCTAGTACCAACCCATAAAAATATGTAAAATTCATGAATTTAATTATTTTATGAAGTTGCATTATCATTGTTATATTTTTGAATGAATTTAGTGTTGTGAATGTTTGGAGTTTATTAATATATGGTTTCATGATAGATGGATGAGGTGAAAAGTAAAGACAGTATGTTTCATGATTCTATTATGTTTCAAGAATGGAAAATTTCACATATAGTATCATGAATAATGGTTGTTTTTAAAACACAAATTAATAGTTACATGAAATCATCATGGTGAACATGAAATCTTCATGAATGTTGAAATGTTTAAAAATTGGTTCCCCCTCCTCCTATGATGATCTAGAGATATTATAAATAGGGATAATTGCTGTTATTTCTTGAATGTCCTTCCTAAATGAAATTCTTAAATGAATCCATAACCTATAACGGACACACAGTTCTCAAAAATAGTTTTTACTAACTAGTTAATTATAAGGAATTTCATAGAGGGAAGTTTAATAAAATTTAATAGTTTACCAGAAGTTTTGAGTTTTGAAAAGGCTTTGAGTTTCATAAAATAGTGCATTTTCATGAAATCTAAATGTATACTGAATAAAAAAAAAATTTAATGAATGATTGATTTTTGTGAAAGGTACATACAAGGTAAAACATTCACATGGTAATTGTTTGTGAAATATATTGAAGAATTATAAGTTGACCTACATGATGAAAAAAATCACCTTCATGTGTTGTGATATGGTAGAGTCCTTCTTGATGAAAAAATCAGAAATATGTCACCCTATGTAATGAAAAAATGGGTGTCAACATATGTGATGCAATGAACGTAGTGTGATGTGACTAAAATTCCTTAAAAATAAGTGTTCAAAGAATAGAGTGAAGATTTATGATCAATAGAAATCTACAGTATCTTGTAAATATTAGTGGATTCAAGTAAGACCTAAATACTTCATTTTATTCCTTGTGGACTATTCCTTAGTGGCGAACTATGTAAACTATTATGTAATGTATCTATTTCTTGAAATTAGTGTTTGATAATTACATGATTCCATTGACATGTTTAAAATAATTCTACAAGTAAGTGAAAAACATTCGTTTCATTAAATTAAAAATTTTACACCATGATTCACTCAACCCCTCCCAAGGTCTTCTAGGGTCTTACAACATCATATTAGATTCAATATCATTAAATCTATTATTTTATATGTTTCAATTTTCATTATTTTTACATTTTGGACTCTCTATCACTCTCGTTAGATTAACATCCTCTCGATCCCTAATGGTGGCAATGATGATCCCATTTTAAAATGTATGATGTTGTTTAGTAAAAATTATTGGGGATATTGTTTTGTAGTTTTTGATCATAATATGTTTTTGAAAATTTTATGTGAAATAATTTCCCAGGACAAAAGTGGCTACCATTGTTTTGAAACTGTTTGATCAATACCTTGAATCAATTTTACCTTGACTGAGAGGTCATCCATATTCTCCCTCATTGGTCTATTATTTTATAGGTAATATATTTACACCTGAGAACATTAACATTTTTGCATCGAGTAAAGATAAAAATAAGGTTTTCTAGTTTTGATTTGGAACATGAATGGGTTCTCCAAAATAACCAATTAGAGAGAATTAGGATCATTGTAGTTTTGTTATATTTAATGAGGAATTTGATTGATTTTATGGAAATTCTATATAGGCCTTAGTTCCTCCATTTATAGGGATAAAAACATGACCAATTATGTGACTTTTATTTTAGTACATCAATCAAAAATTAATTATATAATTTTAAACTTATATGTAATAAAATTCTAGGCATAATACCTTGAAATAATTGTGTGTATATATTAGGTATAAGAACATCATTTCATTGTGGGCTTACAAAAACTTATAGGGAAATTTTTAATTCCCCTATCTATGATAGAAACATAACTAGAGTGGATGCATGTCTCAAGGTTTTGGTGGTGAAAAAAAAATAAGTAAAATCTGGGGTTTCACTTAATCAATAACCCCATTTATTCTTTTTTATTAATTGTTATTCCTAATGTGGATGATCAGATAATTGAGAGATATTATTATTCCTTTATATAATTAAGGTTTATAATATTCATCTTGGAATGAAGAGAATAATTACTACTGAGTTTATATCCCTATTATCAATGGAATTCATAATCTCTTAAATTTTAAGGACTTGAGTAATTACAGAGAACAACTAAGAAGATTTACATTTTCAAAGGGTTACATTATCAAATGTTTAATCCATTTGTGTAGGATGACTAGGTTATATACATTAGCTATCTATGGAAGTGTCATGGTAAATTTTTTGATTTTTGATTATTTATGAAGATATGATATTATAATATTGGTCAATATCACTTTACTATACATAGGATCAAAATGCTCCCACATTGGTTACATGGGATAATAATGAACTGAGGTATATCCTTGATGGGTGTCTAAGTATCTTCTGAAATATATTATGGTTTTCATTGTTAATTTTAATATAATGTATCTTTATTTAAGTGGGTTGATGATGTCAAATTATTATAAAAAATATGAATTTAGAAAGAGCCATATAAATACATTAGAATAATGCAATTTTGAATAAGATTTTTGATTTATATGTACAGATTGTTCAATAAATGGGTTTGGGGGTGCAATGTTCAACCCTAGTAATGTTTCATAGGTTTTGAACCAAATATATAATAATTACACAACCCCCTTTGGAAAATATTTTCAACTAATAGACTACAATTTTTTTATACAAAGGGTTCATTTCTATAAAAATCTTACATTCTCGGTCCCTTCAATGTGTTTTATGTCTACTTGATGAAGAATATTATCAATGTATAAATGATAAAGGGCATGAAAAATATTATTTGTTTGGATGTGGATCTTAGAACCCTATTTATATTGAAATGTGTACCAATATATTATTTATAGAGAAAATCAATCAACTTTTAATACATGGAAATACATAATAAATTATATTCTGGTGACCTCCAAAAATCCAATTCTATGGTCATAATGGGAACCATTCACATTAGTAAAGCATGGATATGAAGGAGTCAATTATTTGACCAAAAATTATGAAAGAATGTTAAATTTATTAATTTACAAAAAAAATAATTTTTTAGTAATTGGAATTGATTAATGAACACCAAAAACTCTGTCACCCAAAAATATGTTTATTCTTTACCTTTAGAATACATTGGGCGATAGAAAATACCACTAATGATTATTTATTCCCATTTGAAAAATATTATTGTTGTTGGTTGGCATTAAATCATTAATGAAATAATTGATTATTTTTCTTCACCTAGAATAGGTGTTTTCCCACACAATTTATTTATATTTATAATTTCTATTCGGTAGATAATATATAACGACAATTGAAAAACAAAAACATAAAACAATTATTAATTTTCATCAAGGATTTTGATTTTTATCCACATTCATCCAATAAAATACAATGAAACTAACTAAACCCAATGATTTCCAAATGCCCCTTAAATGTATTCATAGTGGTCTAATATCGAAAGAAAAAGATCTAAAAATGGTTTATATGTTTTTCTATATATATTTTATCATTGGATTATATCTACGGATTACTCATTGTATGAGGTTCTCATGAGTATATAAAAGGAATTATAATGATTATTTTAACCATATCATATGAAAGATCATGTTGTATATAGTTACCACATTCATGATTTTATCATGCAGTGAGATACCCCATCAGAATCTTGTTGTTCATAAAAGGATATTGATATTTTCAATAGGTGTGTGCTAGAATTTTGGGATGCAACATTTAAATAAAAATGATAGGATATAATAGATATAGAAAAATCAATTATCATAACATGGATTACATATGATTTTAATGGAAAAAAGTTTCATAATGAACACAGACCTCAGAACATATCCTCAAATTTGATGTAATAATTAAAATGAGAGGAAAGTAATCATGAGGTTAATCATAAATGTGATAAATGATACTGTAGATATTTATCTTCACATTTAGATTAATATAGAGTTGATATATTAATAATGATGTATGAAAACATGAAAATTAAAATGACATAGAGTTAGGATGGGAATAAATGGAGTTTTCATTAAAACATAATCTATAAATGGATGGAGAATAAATAAAAATATGAAATAGGATTAATTCATAAAAATAACAATAAAACAATAAGAATAAAAAATTCGTAAAAAAATATTAATAAATTTTTTATAAAATAAGATTGATAAAAATAAAGAGTATTTACATAAAAATGATGATAGTAATGTATAATATCTTACTCCAAAAAAAGAGAATATTGAAAATAAATTCATATCCCAATGGGGGAAACGATAAGGGATTAATATTGGTACAATACAATATATTTCATAAAATATGAATGAGAAAAATGAGACAACTGAATGAAAAAGGAGATAAAATTTTGAGGAGAATTACCTGTAACTTATGCCATGTTTTTTATCAATATATATCCTTATCCGGTAAAAAAATTACGTTTATTGAAATAACTTTAAAAAATATCATTACCTAAATTTATTCAAAAAATATTTATTTATTATCCATGTTAATTAGTTATTAACATTCCATTGATTATAAAATTGTTTGATGACATTTTTATTTGAATTATGAATCTTTTCTTATAATATATGGACATTAATAATGATTATTTTTATAGTTTTTCCAATGTAATATTAAAAATGTATAAAAATTAAAAAATAAATACAAACATACAAACATATATATACACCAATATAAATATATAATTATATATATATATAATTATATAATCGATTATTACTTGGCGTGAATGTAGTGATATATAATGAAAGGTTGTGACTTATTTGGTTCTAAAACAAACCTGGTAAGGATTAATAGAGGAGGGAGAGATAATATATATATATATATATATATATTATAATTACATCATATAATGAATATAAAATTAAAATATCATTAATTTGTGGTATATATGTTGTAAAGAGAGTATTCAATTTTTTTGGTTTAAATAATGAAGCTAATATTTGATGAATATAAGAAAAAATTAAGATATAATGAATGGATTCATACCCTAACTATGAATATATATAATTTTTATGATAATAATTTCTTGGGTACTGAAGTAGATTTAGAATAGAACATATAAAAAACTTAAAGTGTTATTCAAATGTGGCGTAATTTTAGATCATGGGAAATTATATAGATTTTGGATGACATTTTTTAATGGGGTTGTCACAAACCATCACCCGAGGCCCGTATCCTGGCTACCCCAAGCCCACCTTCTATAGGTCAGGGGCTGAAGACTAGCACCAATGACATAAATCCCTAAACTGGGAAGGCATTGCCTTTATAACTGAAAACAAACACATCAGAGTACAAAACCGGAAGAAAAAATCTAAGTAAAACCGTATACAAAAGAAGTGTTGGAAAGTAAAAGGGGCCAGAAATACAAGACCAACTAGAAAGTACAAGTTTAACTAAAGAAAAGTAAAGTAGCTATTGGGTCGTCCTATGGGGTTCCTACCTGAAGGGAAGGTGAAGATGGCCTCCTCAACACTACACGTCCGTCCGTCTCCTCTGTCCAGCATCACCCCGAGTGATCCACCTCCGGGTACCGTCCAGTCCTGCAACTCTCTTTCTCAGTCAGCATTTTCCGTTGTCTGCAACCAACACAACGAGGTGTGGGCATAACCCGTGAATGAGTGAGTATAAAGATACTCAGTAAGGACCTCAGGTCCCTCAAGGTCTCACAAAATACAACAAGGATAAACCAAAATGAATGAAATCAATGGATAACCATTACATAGGTATATGCCTATACATATACATTAGTTATCTAGTAACCCATCTCAATCATGATGAAATCTCAAAAGACATTGACTTAGCTGAAACCAGGATTCTCATTATCGAAACCACAACTGTTGGAGAACTCCTCCTATGTCATGTACATTGGACATGACATGACACCAAGGCGCTTATCACTATCCTTGGACTGCTGAGGTACTCCTAATGTCGAGTACATCAGGTTTGTTGCAAACTACCAGGCGCACCTCCACTCGGGGTCTGTTGCCAACTACCAGGCACTCCCCCTAATAGCCTGTAGAGGTACTCCTCCTGTCGAGTACCATGGGTCTGCCGCCAACTACTAGGCGCTCCTCCACCATGGGTCTGCCTCCAACTACTAGGAGCTCCCCTCTAGGCTAGTCAAATCACTCTGAGTCAAAATTGTCAAGCATTCGTCAGGTCTACCAGCTTCTAGGTCTCTTCACTATGTTTCCTCGTCACTAGAAAGACCCTCTCCACGAGCTAATGGTAAATACATCAACTGTTGCGAAGTTCTACAAATAAGTATCTCAAAGGTCCACCATGTCATAGGGGTCTCAACGCAATAGACGACACGTCAATCAGAATCCAGGTCTGTTAGTTATTTTCCTTTTAGTCCCAGCGGCCCAGTCAGATTCGTGTACGTTCCAACCTGACCGTAACACAACTATACACTAAACTCTAGTGGGATATACCCAATCAGACGACTACGCTCCATGAATACTAGTGCCGCTGAAGGTCCGTGAAATGGACATTTGGTGATAAGGTTACAGATAAAGGACGTAAAGGGTCAGTAATGGGCCCAGGTTTGGTCCGACCCGGTTGGACTGACTTGGCTCAATCCAGTCTGGGCCCACCTGTTCTGGTTTGACCCGGTCAGACTTGCTAGGCCTGACCCGGCCCATTGGGTAGGCCAGCCCGCTATGTTTTGACCAGGTCTTCTGGGCCCGACCCAGCGGACCGTGAGGGCCGTTCGGCCTGGGTTCAGGGCTCGTTCGCCTTGGAGCGTTGTGAGGGCGCAACCCAGCACGACTTGACCCCGAGGGTGCGGCTGGTTCGGTTTGGCCAGGGCACCTTGAGAGGGCTGGGACACCGGCTTGTCCGGGTGTCCGCGTGGGTGCTGGGACGCTTTGGGGGCATTGGGCAGGCCGTGGGGCTACAGGGCAGGCCGCGACAGGGGCCGTGTAGGCCGTGGGTTCGGTCGGGGTGCCGTGTAGGGCGCAACAAGGCGCCGGGGGCATTGGGCAGCGCGTGTGGCAGGGCGTATGGGCGCGGCCAGTGCGCGGGGGCACTAGACATGGAACCAGTGGGGTAGGGCAAGCCACGGGGAAGCGTGGAGCGGCGCGAGTGGCACACGGGGGTGCCGGAAGGGTGTTGGCAGGGTCGGGAAGGTCACGGGGCAGCGCACAAGGGAGCGGGCAGTGCGCGGGGGCACCGGGCAGGGCACCAGCGAGCACTGGCAGGCCGTTGGGCAGTGCACAGCGGTGCAGGAAGCACGCTGGGGCCTCAGGCATGGCGCCGGCGCGGCCGGGCAGGCCATGGGTTTAGCCGGGGTGCGCACCAGGCAGGACATTGGGAGTCTGTGGGTTGGCAGGTCAGGCGCCACTCGGCGGGCATTGTTTGGCCGGTAGCAGCGGTGTGACATGGGTTGGCACGATTCATGGAGGCTATGGTAGCATGGACATCATCTTTTCCTCCTTCTTCATCGTCACCTCATCATCTTTCCATAGAACGCCACAAGAGAGAAGAATCGACGGAGGATGTCGGGCCATGTTAAGTCGGCCCGCATCCTCCGCGTTTTATGTGATAAAAAATTGGTTCATCAAAAATAGGAAAGATGAACGACAATTATATACATCCATGCAACTATTTCTTTTCAAATGATAATGTGAAAAGAAAAGGAATAAGGCACGAGGTAAACCCCCTACCTTTGATTCACTGGTCGTCGTTCGTTGTTCGTTGATGGTGTTGTGGAAAGAAGACGATGAAGTTCGTCATTCGCCGCATTCATCATGCACTCCCAATCCAAGCTCGTGTGTCAGTTCATTGATGATGATGAGTAGGGAAGTTTCTCTACATCAAAATGTGTTCAGGGTAGAAGATCGAGGAAGAAGAATAAGTGGCGTTTTTCAAGTTCATCGTTGGGAGGATGGTTCTCCCTATCTCTCCACTTCCTCCATTCCACCGAAAGAGAATTCCAAAAAAATAATAATAATAGGATGCCTATTATTTTATAGTTTCCACGTAATATTAATGGAGAAAGAAATTAAGAGGCTCTCCTTAATAAATTACATGCGTTGGCGCAATTAATTAAAAGAGAAAGGTGGCACCAATAAATGGTAGAAGAGGTCAAGGGACTCCCCGCTCATTAATGAGGGGCGTTGGGAGATTTTCCACCATCCCATAAATTGGGGGGGGGGGTTTAGACTCATGTGGTCCCCATGACACAACCTATCACATGACCCCATGCATGTTTCCCCAAATGCAAAAATCTGCTGACTAGTAGCGAGTGCCTTGGTGATTCATTGGGGGAAACTATGGCCTCATTTGGTAAGGTATACTAAGAAAAGGAAATAATAGTAAATAGCAGAAGCAGTAAATAACATACAATAACTGAATCAAAATAGCGGAAACAATGTGTAATATAAAAATGATGAAAATGATGCAGCAGGTACAAATGTCTAAGGAAAAAAACCACAACAACAAGCTGAAATACAACTGAGAACAAATTACTAAAATTAAACAGCAACTCGAGCAGCATCGCAAGACTAGGCTCGGTCCTATGCTCTCCAGCTCCAACTAGCAATCATGTACCAGAAGTAGAAGGTCCACTATCCCAATCCACTCCTGCAACCATATAACCTGTTCGGGCCAAAGAGTAGTACCCAAACAGGGTGTGAGACTAATTCCAGTAGGAAATCACCACAAGATCCGTGCCATACTGTCAGTGAGAAATGTAGCAAAAGTAAATGAAATAAATGCAGCATAGAAACAATAGTACACTAAGTAAACAATTTTACAATTCTACATTCCTATATATTTTTTAATTTAATTCGGTCATTCAATTATCACTCAAGGAATCTGGAAACATATATATATTCCCAAAGCATAGCAAGTAACACAATAGGTATCTCTACAGACTACATAAACTACAAGTAGTACAAAACAGAAGATTGTTCTTTGGCTTGGTGGACTCATCACAACCAACCAAACAATATTCACACTGCCTCTCTGGGTGGCATATACAGGCAGACCCCTATAGTCAAGTAATCATACAAAGGCACAAACACTCTGTGAAGCACTCACCTTCAGTTCCCCTGTGGTCTTTAAATGATAGGTATAAACTCTCTGAGGAAGCACTTACATCTAATTCCAACTATATTCTCGATACATAACTAAGGAAACTCTGAGGAAGAACAAATTCCAATTCCTATAGTTCCTGCAAATGATTCAAATTTATAACAGACTGTCTTGGGATGCCCATAAGCATCAATTCCCTCTTTAGTCTATAGTACTAGGTTCACAAAGCCCTGAGCAGTCTAGTCATGCATAATCGACTGTCAGCAGCCCTAAGTAAGTTCAACAACTTCCTAGATAATAGCTATAGTGCATCAAAGTCATATAAAAATCATGGAATTCATTCAAGAAATTATCTCAAGTTAGGGAATCAATGTAACAAGGTATTCCTCCCAGGAAACCTAAGAAAAATGGTGGTAAATAACCAAAACAAGGGAAACACCCATCAGGTGATCCTAAAACATGCTAACAAGCAAACATTAATCATCTAATAACCTCAAGTATACAAGCAATCTAAGGAATGTAATATTACAGGTTCAAAAACCTATCCCAAGATACCCAATACATGGGAATCTGTCACTTATTTCACAAAAAATCAATGACATTCAAAGTAGGGAAACAAAAAACCTACCTCGATCCAAGGAGATCAATATACTTGAACCTCAACCAGTGAGTCAGCCTAGAATGGAGAAGATCTACAAAAACATCCAAAATGTTCAACCTTAGATAACTCTCATAAAATAATGAATCCAGAAATGTGGCCATGGAAGAACCAAGAACTCACCGCTTCGATTCTATTGCAACCGACGACGTTCGATTTGAATAAATGGTGACATATCAGCAGCTCGGAGAATATTCGGCCTCCTTGGACGCTCTGGATGTAATTAGGTGAAGAAGAAGACGAAAATAGGGATTAGACCTAACCCCGGTCCATTTAATGAAATAAAACGAAAAGAACACGACATGTACTTCTTGAGTAGACGGCTATACTCACCTTTTATGTACACCGCATTATGCAGCCTCCACATCACCCCTACACACTATGTGTCTGGCCCGGACACGGCCAACAAACGACCTCATGCGGGATCAATGTACATGGCATGCACATATAAAGTACATGATGTGTACTTAGAAAATTTCACGATTTTCCACTTTTCCTAAAAAACGACCTGAAAAGGAAAAACATACATGAAACAAAGATCCGGGTTCTTACAAACTCCCCCCCTTAAATAAATTAATCCTCGAATTTCCCTAACAAGGTGGCGAAGAAGAAAACTAAAACAACACTGGACAATGTGATCGCATATCGCCCTCCCTCTCTCAAGTCTCATCCTACACACGGACATGCTTCCATTTCACCTATACCAGAGGAACAGATTAGCCATGGAGTACCTTTTCACTAAAATAAAAAATCCTGATAGGATGCTCCTCGAAAAATGCATCCTTCTCTAGCTCGACCTCCTCAGGTTGAAAGACATGAGACGTGTCTGAGAAATAACATCGAAGCTGAGAAACATGGAAGACATCAGGCATGGACTGAAACATTTGAGGTAACTACAACCTATAAGCAACTAGCCCTACTTTGTCTAGAATCTCAAACGGCCCAACGTATCTCAGTGAAAGCTTACCCTACCTCCTGATCCACTTGTTTCCCACCCTTGGGGAAACACGTAGGAAAAACTGATATCTAACCTTGAACTTCAAAGGTTATCTCCACTGATCGGCATAAGATCTCTGTTGAGACTATGCAGTAGCCATCCTTTTCCGATTTAACTCAACTTGATCTGTGGTCTCCTGAACAAGATGAGGTCCCAGCATAGTTGCCTCTCCTGCCTCCAGTCAAAACAAGGGTGATCGGCATGGCCTGCCATATAATGTTTCATAAGGATCCATCTGAATAGTTGTGTGAAAACTATTATTGTAGGAAAAATCCACCAGAGGTATATGTTTCACCGAAGAACCTCAAAAATCAAGGACGCATGCTCGTAGAATGTCCGCTAGCACCAATATCATGTGCTCTAACTGGCCATCTGTCTGAGGATGGTATGCTGTACTCAGAATACCTGTGTATCCAAAGCCCCCTGTAACCCTTTCCAAAAATGGGACGTAATTCAGGCATACCTATCTGAAATGATAATACTCAGAACCCCATGCAAACATACAATCTTATGGATGTACAACTGTCCATGCTCATCGACACTAAAGGTCTCCTGAATCGGAAAGAAGTGATCAACCATCGGGAGCCTATCAATGATGACACGTACCACGTCATTCCCTTAAAGCGATCTCGGTAACCCTATCATGAAGTCCATCATGAAATCATTGCACTTACACTCATGAATGGGTAGCTTCTTTAAAATCCCTGCCTGTAACTGGTGCTCTGCCTTCACCTGGTAAAATGTGGAACGTCTCAATAAAAAACTAGAAACATCTCTCTTCATACCTGGACACCAATACTGGAAGTGCAGGTCACGATACATCTTAGTGATTCCAGGACAAACTGCCCAAACTATGAAATCCAAGTCTTGCATCATCTCCTCGCATATATCTTCTGTCACCCATAAGCATCCCTGGAAACACAAGATCTCATCCTCGCCTACGGTCCTTCTAGGAAGTGGGTCCCCACTGGACACTCTTTCCCGTAGTACTAGGCCTTCAGAGTTTGATAGATGCCTCATTCGAACTCGTTCATGAAGGGAAGAGTTAACAGCTATATACGAAAGAAAAGTCTGACCCTGTTTTTCGTGCACCTCCAAATGCATTTCAGAGTACAGAGCCATAAACTGCCACTCGTTGCTAGCCTCTTGAACTATCTGTATCTGTGTCCTCCTTCTCAGTGCGTCTGACACAGAGTTTCCTTTTCTAGGCCTATAACCATGCTTGAAATCAAAAGACTGTATATACTTGAGGCTCTTGTGGTCAGTATATACCACAAAATTCACTCCGAGAAGATAATGTCTCCAACAACCCAAATCATGAACAACTGGAACCAACCACAGGTCATGCGTAGGATAGTTCCTCTCATGTGGCCTAAACATATGAGATCCATTTGCAATAACACGATCCTCCTACAAAAGCACTACTCCATGCCCGATTCCAGATGCATCACAGAAAACAGTATAACTCTTGCCTAGCTCTGACAAAACTAGAATTGGTGCTGAAGTCAATCTCTCTTTCAACACCTGAATGGATGAATCGCAGGATTTTGACGAAACATACATCACCCCCTTATTAGTCAAGCTCGTCAGTGGAACTGATAAGTGTGACATGTCTTGCATAAACTGCCTGTAGTAACCATCCAGTCCTAAAAAAATTCGTACCTAGAAGACATTCTTTGGATGCTCCTAGGTAACTACTACTCTCACTTTCTCTGGGACTACTGATACTCATATCGCTGAGATGACATGACCCAGGAAGTGAATCTCGTCCATCCAAAAGTGGAACTTTGAGAGTATATCATATTACCGATGCTCCCTTAGTGTACTCAAAACGATCTCAAGATGGGTACCATGGTCATGTCGAGTGTGCGAGTACACCAAGATGTCTTCCATGAAAACCACCATGAAATAATCCAATTAATGATGGAAATATTTGTTCATCAGTACCATCAATACTACTGGCACTTTCATGAGACCGAACGGAATAACAAAAAACTCATATAGTCCGTACCTGCTTCGGAAGGCTATAAGATGTATATCAGATGGTCTGACACACAACTGATGATAGCCGGATCTCAAGTATATCATCGAGAATACTCTGGCTCTTTGAAGCTGATTAGGGAGATCATCTATCTATTGAAATGGATATCGGTTCATAACTGTCAACTGGTTCAGCTTCTGATAATCCACATAAATCTTAAGGGTTCCATCTTCCTTCCTCACAAACAGGATAAGCAAACCCCAATGAGAAGTACTAGGTCAGATGAAACCCTTTTCCTACAACTCCTTCAACTGCTTCTTGAGATCCTGCAACTCAGGTGTATCCACCCTGTAAGGAGGAATGGACACCGGTGCCACTCCTAGCATAAGCTCGATAGAAAATTCTACATCTCGCTCCGGTGGGAAACCTAAAAATTCTTCTGGAAAGACATCTGGAAAGCGATTAACCACTGGAGGAAAATCTATCTAAGAAGTCCCATGGTCATCCAGATATAATCTACCAATATGGGCCATAACACTGCCCAACCCATGATGCTCTAGTCCAGCTCTGCTCACCTGGACATCCCATTCTCCCTTGTAAAGAAAATATCTTCCCTCCGGTGATGTAAAACTCACCCTACGATGATAGCAATCGACAATGGCCTGGAAGGGAACAAACTAGTCCATCCTGAGAATAACATCATAGTTTGTCATCTCCAATACATAGATACTCCATAAAAAATGACTCCCACCAACATCAAGGGGGCAGTCTAATCACTCACACGCAGTAGCTTTTCTAATTCCCAAGGGAGTGTCTAGCGTTATCGTATACTCAAAAGTATAAAAAGTAAGTCTAAGGCTTTCCACAGTATGCATAGAAATAAAGCTATGAGAAGCTCCTATATCGGAAAGTATAGAGGATAAAACCGTACCTCAATCTGTGGAAGGTCCAGGATCCTGCTCATGATAAATATGCTCTACTGCAAAAGTCTGGCCTGCACTGCGGCCCTGTGTAGTAGCCTAAGATCCCTGAGATGATCCTCCCTGAGCACGACCACTACATCCATGGCCTCTACCCAGGCCTGAACTACCTGAAGAAATCCAACCCCCAGTCTGATGTGAAATTGGTAATCTTGCTCCTGTACGTTGAGTCGAAACTGATCCTTCTTCACTAGCCACTAGAAGAAGAACCTTGCTGAAACGTTGAAGATGACCCATCTTGCCGCATGATCAGCACTCCAATTGGTCTCTCGGGCACTGATGATTCTTATTCCCATTTTTTCCACACTGATAGCACACCCGTTGGTTTCCAGGAGGAAGATATCATCTACCAGAAGAAATGCCTCGCTTCCTCAAGTCACCTCGTGGAGACTCTCGGTGGCACTTCATACCATCTACCTGAAATGATTCAGCCCTGGAAGCTGAACCGCCGCGGTACACAGATCCAGTATCCCTCAGGTTGGTCTCTGTGATAAGTTCCTGGTTTACTATCAGAGTAATATAAGTTAACTAGAAGAAGTTCACCTATGATCTGATGTCCGGTCTAAGGCCTTCCTGAAACTTCCTCACTAAAAATAGCTCGTCATTCCCCAGAAAAAGAGTGAAATTTCATATCTCTGTGAAGCGAGAGGAATACTCCATAACTTTGAGAGTACCGTACTGCAGGTTTATGAACTATCTCGCTCTATCAGCCCTCAGTGTCACTGGGTAGAAGTAATCGTAAAACGTACGCTGGAACTCATCCCGTGCCATTGCCAGTTGGCACCCTGCATGTGAAAACGCATCCCACCATCTCTTGGCAGAATCTCACAACATATAAGTCGCAGGATTCACCCTCCTCTCCGGACGCATCACCAGGTACTCGAAGTTGGATAACATGGCTTCTATCCATGACTATGCAGCCTGCGGTCCTCCCACCCCTGTGAACGTGGGAGGATACTGCTGCTGAAAAACCCGCGTCAGCTCTGCCATAGACGGGGAAGGATACTGATCTCCCTGGAAGGTCTGCATGAACCTCATGATATCCTCTCTGAACTGAGCTTCAACAATAGTGTCTAGAATCACTGTAGGTGCCATGTTCGGAATGACTGGTGGATCTACATGTAGTCCCCGGTCTGCCGTATCAGGCGTCCGGTCATTGCCTGGTTCCTGACGTGCAATGGGAGGACTTCTTGGTGCCATAGCTCTAAAAGGTCAAAAGAACACCTTCTTTAATGACAAACACAGTTGCAAAAAAAGAGAGAAAAACAAAACATGAGTGAAAAACATTAATATTTTTGAAAAACGTGACTACATTGCGTGTTAGTACCACTACACGGCGTGTTTTCTTGAAATTTTACCCTGGGCGTGTACCTTGGACATACATGGCTGTGTAAACCACCCGGCTACACGACGTGTTCTCAAACTACATGGCATGTAATAACCCTTTTTCTACCTACCCGATCACTCCTACACATCTAGGAACACAGTCTATCCCTGCAGGAAACTACAAGGCATGTTTGTCCACTACACGGTGTGCCCTTAAGATTTTTCCCCTGTCTGTGTCATTGGTCACACGGACTGGTACACAGACCACTACTACATCATGTGTCAACATGGTACATGGCATGTTTCCATGCATATTTTCTAACCCATTTATTCATCTACACGACATGGTCCCACGACTCTCCTATGACAAAACTAGATGGTGTGTTCAAAGGAGACATGGTGTGTAATAGACATGACTTACATGGCCCGTGTTGTTAGCGACACGGCCTGAAACACGACCGACCCTACACGACGTCTTCCAGATGGATACAACGTGTACCTGAAGGAAACCACTGGCCCGTGTTGTTCGTGACATGGCCAGATACCCAAGTCATACTAGATAGCGTGTAAACTAGTACACAACGTGTTCTTACATGAAATTTCACAACCCCGTGTCACTGTCCACAAAGTCAGTGACACGGGTAAAAACTACACGCCATGTATTCATGATGTACATGCCATGTATTCTGGATTTTCCTACATAGTAGCCTCAGAACTGCACCGAAGCCCAGAAAACACAGAAACCATGCATTTAGGTGCCAAATTCTGATCCATGGGGGCTCATACTCCACACGAATCAATGCTTTGCATCATAACAATCCATATAACAAGTAAACTGTATAACAAACTCACGACCCACCAAATTCGGATCCTCGAGTTCCCATAACACCTATAAGACCAAATTTTGGTGTCCATGATAAAGAATCTCTAAACAAAAGATACCCTATCAACATGGCACACATTCTATCATAGCAACTATCACAACAACATGCATCGTCTATCACAAATTCTATCACAACAACATCCGAATTCTAATGCAACCTAGATGGAATAGAAAAATGAATGACATGTGATTTTATAACAAGTACCTATATGATGCATGAGAGGGCATACCATCATCTCATCGGGTTTCAAAAAAATTGAACCACAATCATATTAATAGTAACAACACAAAACAAGTGCACCACCCAACGGTGAAATCAAGTAAACTGTAACATTTGAAAAACTCGAAAATTGCAACATTCGAGGTAATCTTACATTGTCCTTGAACACGGGTTCTAGAACTCCCGGGCATAGCTCTTTACCATTTACCCATTCCTTCCTCTCTCTGTCTAATGTTGCTAAACAGTTACTCAATAGAAAAGGAAAAAACTGCTCTGATACAACTTCGTAATGACCCGAATCCAGATCCACTCAACTGGTTCCTTATACACGGTTAACCACATGACCGTAAGCGCATTTCCCCAAATTCCAGAGGCTGTCGACTAGCAGCGAGGGCCTTGGTGAGTCATTGGGGAATCTATGCCCTCATTTGGTAAGGTATACTAAGAAAAGGAAATAACAGTCAATAGCGGAAGCAGTAAACTGAATCCAATAACTGAAACTAAACAGCAGAAACATTATATAATAAAAAATGATGAAAATTATGCAGTAGGTACAAGTATATAAGGAATGAATAAAACACAACAATGTGATGAAATAAAACTGAGAACAAAGTACTAAAAGTAAACAACAACTCCATAAGTATCACAAGCCTACCCTTAGCCATGTGCTCTCCAGCTCAACCAGCAATCGTGTACCTGATGTAGAAGGGCCACAATCCCTATCCAAACATGTAACCATATAACCTATTTGGTATGAAATGCAGGACCCAAACATGGTGTGAGATTAATCCCAGAAGGCAATCACCACAAGATCTCTGCCTACTGTCTGTCAGCAATGTAGCAAAAGTAAATGAAATAAAAGTAGTAGAGAAACATGAGTAAACTAAGTAAACCATCCTAAAATTATACATTCACATTTATTTAGTAATTTAATTCAGACATTTAATTATCACACAAGGAATATAGAAACAACTTTATATTCCCAAATCTTAGAAAGTAACAGAACAGGTATCTCAGCACACTACCTAAACTACAAGCAGTATAAACAAAATTATGTTCTTTGGCTTGGTGGACTATTCAGAACCAACCAAACAATCTTCACACTGACTCTCTGGGTGGATCATACTGGCAAAACCCTATATTAAAGTAATCATACAAAGCCATAGACACTCTGGGAATCACTCACCGTCAATTCCACTGTGGTCTTGCAACGATAGGTGTAGAATCTCTGAGGAAGAACTTAGTCTAATTCTCCCTATAGTATTGGTATGTAACTAAGGAAACTCTGAGGAAGAACAAAGTCCAATTCCTATTGCTCCTGCAAATGATAATAATTTATAACATACTTTATAGGGAATCCCTTAATCATTAATTCCATATTTAGTCTACCACACCTGGTTCACACACACCTAAGCAGTCTAGTCATTCATAATCGACTGTCAGCAGCCCTAAGTAAGTTCAAAAACTACTTGGGTAATTGCTACAATGTATCAAAAGCATATAAACAATAGGAAATACATGCAATCAATTATCTCAAAGCAGGCAATCAATGCAACAAGTTATGCCTCACAGGCAACCTAATCCAAACACTGGTAAACAACCAAACCAAGGGAAACACCCATGGGGTAATCCTAAAACTTGATAAAAAGCAAACATTAATCATCTAACACCCTAAAGAATACAATAAATCTAATGTAGGTAAAAATATAGGTTCAAAACCGTAACCCGAGATACCCGATACTTGGGAATATGACACTTTTTGCACACAGAATCAAAGAAATTCAACGAATGGAAACAAACCACCTACCTCGATCCTAAGAGATCAATATAATTGAACCTTGACCTGTGAATCAGCCTAGAACATATAATATTTTCAAAAAATCTTAAACATTCAACCTTAGATAACTCTCATAATAGAATGAATCCTGAAACGTGGCCAAGGAAGAACCAAGTACTCATCGCTGGGATTCTATTGCATTTGACGAAGTTTGATTCCGATAACTGGTGATGGATAGAAGATCAAAGAAGATTCGGCCTCCTCAGACACTCTTGATGTAATTAGGACAATAATAAGATAGAAATTGGGATTAGACGCGACCTCGGTCCGTTTAATAAAATAAAAAAGAAAAGTACATGGCGTGTACTCGTCTTTTCTATTCACCGCATTAAGTGGCCTCCACATCTCCCCTACGCACCATGTGTGTGGCACAGACATGGCCAGCACACAACCATATGCAGGATCAAAGTACACAGCGTGTACTAATAAAGTACATGACATGTACTTTGAAAATTTCTAGATTTTCCTCTTTTCCAAAAAAATGGCCAGAAAAAGAAAACCATACATGAAACGAAGATTCGGGTTCTAACAATAACCTCTCATGGGAGGTTAGGATATGGCTGACCCCACCTCTAACCACTTCATGGAGGTTTTAACCTCCACACATACAAAGGTGGCTCAAATAAAATAATTTTGTTACACACTTTATTTTAGTATTTTATTTAATAAAATCCAAAAAACTAACTTTTATTCTCAACCAACTGCCATCATGGTGAAAGTATTATTAAGATAATATCAGTGTTGTGAGTTCAATAGTTCCCTTAGATTTCTATTCCAAGTACCGGTTCAAAATTTATAAAATACCTATCATACGTTTACTAAATTTACCCGAACAACACTTCAGAAATTTATTCCAGGCACACCGGGCCTCAGAATCAAGCTACGTAAATTTTCACGGACTCATAAAATTCCCATGTATTTGAGAAAAAAATTTCCATAGGATTCTTGTGTCTTTAAATTCTCCCCACCTCATGGATTTACATCCCCATAAGCTACAACTCGAACTATGGGAACAAATGGGGGTATTGAGCACACAACTGAGCCTCCCTCTCCCATGTGCTCTCCTGGAGGTTCTTGTGCTGCTAGAGAATGCACACCAGATGTATCGACCATCCATGTAGGACCCTCTCCTGTCGATCTTCAATCTCCACTAGAACATCTGTAAACGTCACCACATCATTGATGTCCAACTCCCCATGGTCGATGATGTGGGAAGGGATGTGCACGTATATTCTCAGTTTGGGATATGCGAAAGACATCGTGCACCCGATGCAACTGAGGTCGAAGTGCTAAGCGGTATGCCACCTCATCCACTCAGCTAAGTACCTGGAATAGTCCGATGAACCTCGAAGATTACTTGCTCTCTCAGACAAATCTCCATAGACCTCGTTGAGCTAAGACACATAGAAAGATGTGGTCGCCATCCTCAAACTCTATAGGTCTTCGTATCCTGATGGCATTATACATCTGCCTACTCTGTGCAGTCTTTATCCACTCATGGATGATCTAAACCTTCTTCATGGTAGCTCGAACCATCTCTGGTCCCACCCGTCCTGACTCCCTAGGGACTGCCTAGCACAAGGGTGATTTGTAAGGTCGTCCGTACAAGGCCTCCAAAGGTGCCATCCCAATGATTGAGTAATAGATGTTGTTGTACCCAAACATTACCTATGGAATGTGATCCTCCTAGCTGCAACCGAAGTCGAGGACACAAACACATAGCATGTAACACCCTAGGTAAATAAAGAGTATGGGAATTTAACATTTATCCATATTTGTGAATAAAATATTAATATAAATTAAAAGGGGATTCTATGCTCGATGGCGTACCCAACACACAACAATGAGTTTCTTGGGAATCTTACGTTGCACTCTAATAATAAAATAATATTATTTTAAATGGTAGTTAACACCTAGCTATTGTGATGGCAGGAATGAATAGAACTAAATAAAAAATGATTATTTATGTTTGTCAAATATTTTTACTTTTTACAATATATTTTAGATGATTAAAAATGCGAATGAATCCAATTATAAGCATAAACATTCTAATATTCTTTAAAAGGTCGATTAACCGCCTTTTGATGGCGAACCTTTTTTAAATCCACTTTCTGAAAATATTATGTGTTATATTTGAAAAAATAAAATTCTTCTTTAGAATCGGGACATCAAAATTTACTTTGTGTAAATTTTTGGTATTTTTCCGAAAAAGTTCAATTTTTAATGAATAGTGAAAAATGTTTTATTTTAATTCCAAACCTATTTTTAATCTAATTTATTTATATGATTAGATTATCATTTAAATTGGTTTTAAAGTGAAATTAGAATATATTTTTTCCATTAAATCCAATGGTGGTCATTGGAATTAATTTAATCTTGAAATTGGACTTAAACTAGTGTCAATCTTTTGAAATATATTGTTTCATAAAAACACGCTATTTGTTTTGATAGTGGGAATTAATTATTCAATTAATTAATTCAACATATATGTTTTAAATTTTATAAAATAGACATCATTTTTGAATTCGGAATATCAAATATAGCTTAGGGTGAATTTTTTTTAATTTTCTGAAAAACTTCAGTTTTTGATGAATAGTGAAACCACTAAGTGGTACTTATAAAAACTGATTTTCCGTTTAAATGAAATTTTTCCACCTTTTTGTTTTGAATTTCAAAAATCCGACATACATGGCTGTCATTAAGAAGTAAAATGTGCTTCAATGGTATTAAAATAATTTTTTGGTGAATAATAACTTATTAAGTTTATAATCGCGATTAGAGGTAATTAGTGTAGTTTAAGGTAAAAATAATGTTTTAATAATATGAAATGACCTAGACACATGTCCTACCCTCATTTGATGAGTGATGGCCGACCAGAACAATCCATGGGTCATCTTGGGGACCCCATGGAGCCACTTTGGTTGGAAAATGACATAAATACCTTTTTATTTAATGTAAAAATTAAAATGACACAAACATGAGTTGTTTTACGAAAACAATTTTTAAATGGGGTAATACAAGTCATATTTTTGAATATAAATAGTCATTGGAAAGGCAAAAAGATTTCTTACTTCATAGTTTTTTTTTATAATTTTTAGACATTAAATAAATTAAATTATTTATGACATCATGATGATGTAGCGATGACCTTATTATTTAACAATTTAAATAAAATAGAAAGATAATGTAAAATCTAATACCTAAACATGTCCAAACCCTATTGGATGGGTGGATTTAGAACTCATATCACGTTTTCATCGAAACACATCAATGTGGGACCATTAAAATCCGAAACTCATTCTAAAATAAAGTAACATTTCTTTACTTTCCAAGAGTGCCCCTCCTCTCCTCTTATAAAAGGCCCCCACCTCTACCTCCTTAACCACACTTCCAAAGCCTTTGGCTCAGACAAACCCTGCCCATTTTGTCTGTCCCCATCCATCTCTAACTTTTAGAAGCCTCACATTGGTCAGAAGACTTCCCAAGGATGCCTTTGAGCTCAGACCAAAGGGAGTTACATGGTTTTAAGGTAATGCCTTCACTTGAGTCCTTTTGTTTCATTTTGCTTCTCCACCCCCTAAACTCTTTTTATTCCTTTCTATTGTAAAAAAACAGTATCTTCAATATACTAGGATGATGTTATGTTAAAAATTCGAGCTACACTTACACACACCTTCATCTAATTGTTAAAGAACATACTGTTTCTGTGGATGGTGAATTACTACCGCACGAAACGATGATTGTTCAATATTCTCTTAACACCATTCATGGTGGCCATTATGATGTCACTAAATTTATATATGATATATAATAAGTTTTTGTTTTCCTTACGCTTCTGTATTTTTCATTTATGTCATACCTTTATGGCTTCCATTATGAGTTTACGCAATATCTTTATTTTAGGAAGTGCGGACTACCGACCCCTCAAAGTGATTTGATTCGTTAATACCATATGTGGTACGTATAAAGGATATATTTAATGATTTTATATATGATACCATACTGGAATTAAAATACTAGTATGTATCATTATGTTTTAATTCCATTAAATATGAAATAGAAATGGAAGTAGCATTCATGTGTACGTACGACTTTCCTTCTCCATGAACGGTGCATTTCATTTCATAACTCTAAATGTTATGTAATATTATAAATGCATGAATATACTTGAAATATATGACATATATGATATCTACACCATGGATACAATTCTTGATATAATGGATATTTTACCACATGAACAACTTGTAATTATAAATAGTTTATTTTTGACTCAAGTACCAATGATCGTTAAAACGACCGTTATTAAAATAAATAATAACATAGTATTCGTGACATGGTAGTATGTGATATAAAATGAATAATGAACTTGAAAAAGGTTCTTAAGTAAGTATAATTTAACTCAAGTTTATTATTCAGGAGATTAAAGAACGATCGAGTCAAGTCGGACCCGAGGTAAGGGATCATACTCTTCTCTTTCTTTTTAAGTACACTCTATTATGTAATTCCTTTTAAAGCTGATCTTTCTTATTATTGGGATGTTATTTTATATTACTCATACTGTAATTTTTATGTTCATATGATGAGAGACCCTATTCTCTCTCATCAATCCATTTTGGAAGTTTTGAGTGGCGCCGTTAGGCTGCCAAAATTTCGTAATAGATCTAACCTCTCTCTTTCTTTTTAAGTACTCTCCTTTATGTCACTTCTTTTAAGCTCCTCTTTATGATGTTGGGGGATTTTATTTTATATTCAACTTTCTATAAACTTTATGTTAATATGATTAGAGACCCTATTTGATCTCATCAATCCATTTTTTGTAAGTTTTAAGTGGCGCCGTTAGGCTGCCGAGTTTTCGTAAGGGATTTTTCATCTCACTTTTATTCCTGGGGGATTTACGCTACATTTGACACAATTTCCTTTGAGTGGTGTATGTACTGCCCATTAGTTTACTCATAGTGTAATATAATTTCATTTATGAGTATTTACATCAATGTTGTATTGTCCTTCTTTCACGGGGTGTATGATTCTAAAGATACCCATGTTGGTAAGGGAAACTTTCACTCTCCTCTTTTTAAAAGACTTCATTTGTTATGTCTTTTAATTCACATACTATTATGTTGGTATATGTTCTACTATATCCTTATTGATTTAAATTTTATTTCCATGTGTTGAGATACCCTTTTTATCTCTCATCAACTCATTTTCTGAATTTTGTAGTGACGATGTTAGGCTGTCAAATTTTTTCAAGGGAACTTCTTAACACAAATTTGATTCTTTGGGATAAACTTTTACTCCTTGAATATGTCGTTCTATGAATATGTGTGAATAACCTTTGACTTTATTACACTTAATATCCACTTATATTTGGTGTATTTGTTTGTCACACATAATTTTGTAATTGATTTATCCTTAAACCAAGGATACCGTCTTTGTATGGGACTTCGTCTCAATCTCCTTTAATTGAGGCATATTTTGTTTTATACACAACTTTATTTTATACGGTGTATAAACCCCATTTAATTTTATGTTTATCCAAACGGAATCTTTTTTATACAATGCGTTTTACTAAATGACAAAAGGGATTGTTTTTTTCGTACGTATGTGGCGATAATGACTTCTCCGCCGCCGTGACCATTATTTGAGTTTCGGCTTCCTCTACAAGCCATAACTTCTTTATAAAAGAAAAATAAATACCATGTTTTACTTTTATTTTATTTTGGTATTGAAAATGTTTTTCATAATGTTTTTATATCAATGTGTTGTATTGATATTTTGTGATTGAAAGGTGGAAATGTTATGTTTCCTTTATGAATGTTTTATGTGATACGATTATGTTGTGGTTCTTGGGAATTGTTATGAAGACTGGTGGTTCCATGATAAACTATGGGCGGGTTAGCCCGATATAGCTCTCCTATGCATTGGGTAACGATAAGGGGTAAAACGTTAAGGTTTCTCCGAAGAGATTTATGGAATATACCGTGGTTGGTATTCCAAACATAACCAAGAGAGTTAATCCCTACGTAAGAATGTTATGAATGCCTTAAGTTACCTTTTATGTCTTATGATTTCTATGACTTATTCATGATTTGATGAGGTATGTTAAAGTTATTATGTTTTATGGGTAAAGTATGATTTCATTCTTATGTGTATAAGTACTCATGTTTTCTTTCCATATTTTTATATCCCTTATGAGATTTTTATGCGCATCCAAAGTTTTTTTGAAATGTTTTTCATAGGTCAAGGGAAATGCCCATGATATGATGATAGTGTCAAGGAAGTGTCAAGAAAGAATCCATGCTTTATTTTTAAATATGTTTCCGTTGATGGGAAAAAATGAATACTATCTTTTATGTAACCACTTTGTTTAAGTGTAGTCTGTAATGCATGTTTTATGATCTAATTCTCTAAAAATATAAACCTGTAAAGATCCTCAATGTGTAATCTTGTAATAACTCAAGATTAAGTAAGGTTTAAAGCTGGGGCCTTATAGTTGGTATCAAATGTCGGTTTAGGTAACTTTAGAGGTTAGGGTATTATCTAGGCATAAGTGAAATTACCATAATGGTTAGGATTTCAGAAAGAGTCCTAGTTTTAGATAAAGTGACTGAGTATGTATATCTTAGTGTTTATCTTCCTCATTATTACATGATGGATTTGTTTATATACTCACACTGACCTTTTTGGTTTTAGTTAATGGGTGGATATAGCAGGCACCAAAGCAACAGTGGATGTGAAGGAAACTGTGACAGTTTTTTGAGAAAGCAACTGAATGATATGGGATCTGCAAAGAGAACTCTTGTGTTTATCCTCAACCAACTATCTAGAGTCATGATTGACCACCTAAACCTTGGTGATTTCTCTACGGCATCATATATGGGAGAATCAAATCCCTACGGAACTACAGGTTACAATCCTAAAGGTATGTGTGTTCAAAAACCTATGTGTCAAAGATGTGGAAAGAAACACCTAGGAAAATGTTTCAAAGGGATAGAAATATGCTATACATGTGGAAATAAAGGTCATAAAGCAAGAACCTACCACGGAAAAAGGAAGCATCCAGTTGACTCGAGGAAAGGGAAAGAAGTTCGTTCTAAGGGATCAATTGAATGTTTTAAATGTGGTGTTCATTGTCATTATGCAAACACTTGTCCTATGAAGAAGTTTCGTGAATGGGATCACCAAGATCATACAAATATTCGTTTACCAATACCGAATGCCATTCCGATTGAGGATGACAAAACTGACAATGACCAATCAAAGGTATGTATTATTTCTTAACTTTTGTTTTCCTATTTTGGAATCATAAGATATGATTCATGATTTTGTTTGTAGGAAATAAGTATTTCAGAATAATTTGGAAAGGAATGGTTAATGTATCATGAAGAATGTTGAATGAGTAAGAAGTCAACATATAAGGGCTTCAAGAGTTATGGTGAAATTCATAAGAGTATTAAGTCTCTTTTGATTATGGGGTTACATTAGAAGAATTTTTATAGTATGTGTAACCCTGATGTTTAATATATGAAAATTTTATTCAAGGAATAGTTCTATGTTCTTTTGAGGACATAGTTATAAAGGACCATTTGGGATTATATGATCCATACATTTGAGGTAATTATGGGTTACTATATTTTATGATGTAAGTGAATGGCATGAGATAAAATTGAGGTTCAATTATGTTATGATTATTTTTGAAGATTTTTTCTCGTTGTTGGGGAGTGTTTTAAGAATTATATAGTTTTGGAAAAAAGAAAACACGCAGACCGTGTGACAACCCATCGTGTCGGACCAAGCTGCGGGAATCGAACACACAACCAAAGTGCAACTATTATTTATCACCTACCATTGGACTATGTAAAGTCCCTAGTTAGTATGACTTATTCTTTTTAGTTAGGTGACTTTATGAATTAAGAGTATGTTTATTTTGGGTTATTTATGAAAATGATTAACCTATCATGGAAGATATGTGATTCTGTTAATTACTTTTCAATACGAGACTTTAAGAGTAACTGATGTTATTTGGAGATAAGTGTTAATTTGTACCTTGGAAGTCTATGTGACTAAATCCTTTAAATATTTGGGTTTCAATATTAGTTTGGTTTACTTTGAAGTATTTTATGGACAATTTGTTTATTTAATGGTCTTTGTTGAACTTTGGGTAATGTTTGATAAATTTTGGAGATTAAGAATAGATTTGTTTTTTTAAAAAGGATTATCCTTTTGGGTATTATCTGATCTTGTACTAACCTTTTTGGTTTTTTGGTTATGGTCTAATGATATGGGAAGTATATATTTCTCTTTTGTGCATTAGGTGATTTTCTAGAAGTTTATTATAATACTCTTACTGTGAACAAGTCTTCCTAAATACTTGTCTTTTGGGGAAGTATGTGTTTGTGCAAGAAATCTAGTAAAAGTTGAAAGTCAACATGACAGGTAAGTATGTTTCCTTAAGATCAAAAATAAATTCCTCAATGAAGAGTAACTTAAAAAAAGTGTTTTCTGTTAACTTTTCCTACTAGGGAATCGAATATCGTTTCACCCATCAAAAGTTTGTGATTTTATTATGGTTAACTTTCTCCTAGACATGTTTACTATCACTCTACATCAGAACATGACCCTTTGTTTTTTCCTCCATGTCCATATTTTCATACTTGGAATCCTAGTATGGGTTAACTCGGGTGACCTTCGTACTTATCTTTCTTTATTTTAATGTTATTGTTTTACTGACTCATGTTCCGATGTGGGATTTTTAATGAAGATTCCATGACCAATTTTAAAATTGTGAGGACGCAATTCCCAAAAGGGGGGAAGGATGTAATACCCCAGGTAAATAAAGAGTATGAAATTTTTACATTTATCCATATTTGTGAATAAAATATTAATATAACTTTAAAGGGGATTCTATGCTCGATGGCGTACCCAACACGAAACAACGAGTTTCTTGGGAATCTTACGTTGCACTCTAATAATAAAATAATATTATTTTAAATTGTAATTAACGCCTAGCTGTAGTGATGTTGGAAATGAATAGAACTAACTAAAAAATTATTATATATGTTTGTCAAATATTTTTACTTTTTACAATAAATGTTAGAGGATTAAAAATGCGAATAATCCAATTTTAAGCGTAAACATTCTAATATTCTTTAAAAGGTCGATTAACAGCCTTTTGATGGAGAACCGCTTTTAAATCCACATTTTGACAATTTTATGTGCTATATTTGGAAAAATAAAACTCTTCTTTAGAATCGGGACATCAAAATTTAATTTGTGTAAATTTTTGGTATTTTTCCGAAAAAGTTCAATTTTTAATGAATAATGAAAAATGTTGTATTTTAATTCAAAACCACATTTAAATATAATTTATTTATACTATTAGATTATATTTTAAATTGGTTTTAAAGTGAAATGAGAACATATTTTTTCCATTAAATACAATGGTGTTCATTGGAATTAATTTCACCTTTAAATTGGACTTAATCTAGTGTCAATATTTTGATATATATTGTTTCATAAAAACACGATATTTGTTTTGACAATGAGAATTAATTTTTAAATTAATTAATTAAACTTATATGTTTTATGTTTTTTAAAATAGACATCATTTTTGAATTCGGAATATCAAATATAGCTTAGGGTGAATTTTTGGTAATTTTCTGAAAAACTTCAATTTTTGATGAATAGTGAAACCACTAAGTGGTACTTATAAAAGCTGATTTTCCATTTAAATGAAAATTTTCCACCTTTGTGTTTTTAATTTAAAAAATCATACATACATGGTTGTCATTAAGAAGTAAAATACGGTTCAATGGTATTAAAATAATTTTTTGGTGAATAGTAACTTATTAAGTTTTTAATCGCGATTAGAGGTAGGTAGTGTAGTTTAATGTAAAAATATTGTTTTAATAATATTAAATGACCTAGAAACATGTACTACCATTATTGGATGAGTCATGGCCGACCACGAAAATCCATGGGTCAACTTGGGGACCCCATGGAGCCACATTGGTTGGAAAATGACATAAATACCATTTTATTTAATGTTAAAATTAAAATGACACAAACATGAGTTGTTTTACCAAACCAATTTTTAAATGGGGTAATACACGTAATATTTTTTACTATAAATATCCATTAGAAAGCTAAAACTATTTCCTACATCATAGTATTTTTTTTTAATTTTTAGACATTAAATAAATTAAATTATTTATGACATCATGATGATGCAGCGATGACATCATTATTTAACGATTTAAATAAAATGGAAAGATAAAGTAAAATCTAAGACCAACACATGTAAAAACCATATTTTATGGGTGGATTTCGAACCCTTATCACCTTATCCTAGAAACACATCAATTTGGGACCATTAAAATCTGAAACTCATTCTAAATTAAAGTAACATTTCTTTACTTTCCAAGAGTGCCCCTCCTCTCCTCTTATAGAAGGCCCCCACCTCTACCTCCTTACCCACACATCCAAAGCCTTTGGCTCGGCCAAACCGTGCCCATTTTGTCTCTCCCAAACCCTCTATAACTCTTAGAAGCCTCACTTTGGTCAGAAGTCTTCCCAAGGAAGCCTTTGAGCTCAAACCAAAGGGAGTTACCCGAATTTAAGGTAATGCCTTCACTTGAGTCTTTTTTATTTTGCTTCTCCACCCCCATAAAATCTTTTTCTTCATTTCTATTTTAACAAAACCAATATCTTAAATATTATAGGATGTTTTTATTTTAAGGATTCGAGCTACACTTACACACACCTTCGTCTAATGGTTAAAGAACATACTGTTTCTGTGGATGGTCAATTACTGCCTCACGAAACGATGATTGTTCAATATTCTCTTAACACCTTTCATGGTGGCCATTATGATGTCACTAAATTTATATTTGATATATAATATGTTTATTTTTTCCTTAAGATTTTCTATTTTTCATTTATGGCATACCATTATGGCTTCCATTATGGGTATACGCGATATCTTCATTTTAGGAAGTGCGGACTACCGCCCCCTCAAAGTGATTTGATTCGTTAATACCATATGTGGTTCATATAAAGGATATATTTAATGATATTATATATGATACCATACTAGAATTAAAATACTATTTTGTATCATTATGTTTTAATTCCATTAAATAAGAAATGGAAATGGATGTAGCATTAATGCGTACATACGGCTTACCGTCTCCATGAACGGTGCATTTCATTTCTTAACTCTAAAAGTTATGTAATATTATAAATTCATGAATATAATAGATATATATGATATATATGATATCTAAATCATTAATACAATTTTGTATGCAATCGATATTTTAACACATGAACAACTTGTAATTATAAAGTGTTTATTTTTGACTCAAGTACCAATGATCGTTAAAACGACCATTATTAACATAAATAATAACATAGTGTTCATAACATGGTAATAAGTGATATAAAAGGAATAATGAACTTGAAAAATGTTCTTAAGGAATTAGAAATTAAAACATGTTTATTATTCAGGAGATTAAAGAACGATAGAGTCATGTCGGACCCGAGGTAAGGGATCCTACTCTTATATTTATTTTTAAGGACGCTCTTTTATGTAATTCCTTTTAAAGCTCATATTTCTTGTTATTGGGATGTTCTTTTATATTACACTTACTGTAATTTTTATGTTCATATTATTAGAGACCCTATTCTCTCTCATCAATCCATTTTGGATGTTTTGTGTGGCGCCGTTAGGCTGGAGAATTTTCGTAAGAGATCTAACCTCTCTATTTCTTTTTAAGTACTCTCCTTTATGTCACTTCTTTTAAGTTCCTCTTTGTTATGTTGGGGGATGTTCTTTTATATTCCTCATTCTGTAAAAAATATGTTAATATGATGAGAGACCCTATTTGATCTCATCAATCCATTTTTGTAAGTTTTAAGTGGCGCCATTAGACTGCCGAGTTTTCGTGAGGGATTTTTCATCTCACTTTTATTCCTGTGAGATTTATGATACATTTTCCACAATTTCCTTTGAGTGGTGTATGTACTGCCCATTATTTTACTCATTGTGTAATATAATTTCATTTATTTGTATTTACATCAATTTTTTATTGGCCTTCTTTCACGGGGTGTATGTTTCGAAATATACCCATGTCGGTAAGGGAACCTTTCACCCTCCTCTTTTTAAAATACATATTTTTTATGTCTTTTAATACACAAAATATTATTTTGGTATATGTTCTTCTATATCCTTATTGATTTAAATTTTATGTCCATGTGATGAGATACCCATTTTATCTCTCATCAACTCATTTTCTGAATTTTGTAGTGACGTCGTTAGGCTGTCAAATTTTTTCAAGGGATCTTCTTAACCCAAATTTGATTCTTTGGGATAAACTTGTACTCATTGAATATGTTATTCTATGAATATGTGTGAATAACCTCTGATTGCTTTACACTTTATATACACTTATATTTGGTGTATTCGTTTGTCATACATTATTATGTAATTGATTTATCCTTAAACCAAGGATACCGTCTTTGTATGGGACTTTGTCTCAATCTCCATTCATTGAGGGATATTCTGTTTTATACACATCATTCTTTTATACGGTTTATAAACCCCTTTTAATTTTACGTTTATCCGAAAGAAATCTTTTTTATACAAATCATTTTACTAAAAGACAAAAGGGAATGTTTTTGTCGTATATATGCGGTGACAAAAACTTCTCCGCCGTCGTGACCATTATTTGAGTTTCGGCTTCCTCTACAAGCCATACCTTCTTTATAAAAGAAAAATAAATACTATGTTTTACTTTTCTTTTATTTTGGTATTGAAAATGGTTTTCATAATGTTTTTATATCAATGTTTTGTATTGATATCTTGTGATTGAAAGGTGGAAATGTTATGTTTCCTTTATTCATGTTTTATGTGATACAATTATGTTGTGGTTCTTGGGAATTGTTGTGAAGACGGGTGGTTCCGTGATAAACTAAGGGAGGGTGAGCCCGATATAGCTCTCCAATGCATTGGGTAACGCGAAGGGGTTAAAAGTTAAGGTTTCTCCGAAGAGATTTAGTGAATATATCGTGGTGGGTATTCCAAACGTAACCAAGAGGGTTACTCCCTATGTAAGAATGTTATGAATGCCTCAAGTTAACTTTTATGTCTTATTATTTCTATGACTTATTCATGATTTCATGAGGTATGTTAAAGTGATTATGTTTTATGTGTAAAGTATGATTTCATTCTTATGTGTATAAGTACTCATGTTTCCTTTACATATTTTTATATCCCTTACTGAGCTTTTTATGCTCATCCCAAGTTTTTTTGAAATGTTTTTCATAGGTCAAAGGAAAGGTACATGATATGATGATAGTATCAAGGAAGTGTCAAGAATGAATCCATGTTTTATTTTTAAATATGTTTCCGTTGATGGGAAGAAATGAATACTATCTTTTATGTAACCACTTTGTTTAAATGTAGTATGTAATGAAAGTTTTATGATCTAATTCTCTAAAACTCTAAACTTATAAAGAACCTCAATGTGTAATCTTGTAATAACTCATGATTAAGTAAGGTTTAAGGCCGGGGCCTTATATAGAATCTCTTCTAGGGTTTAAATGGTCCACTCAGTCTGACCATCCGTCTGAGAATGGAAGGCAGTGCTCAAACGAAGGTGTGTCCCAAAAGCCTATTCTGACCCCTTCCAAAGCCAAGAAGTAAATCGTACGTCACGATCGGAGAAAATCAAGGAAGTTAATCCATGTAGTCTCACAATCTCTTGCATATAGAGGTGTGTCGAGCTCTCTACTGAACCCTTCTCTCAGATCGATATGAAGTGAGTCGACTTGGTGAGTCAGTCGATGATCAGCCAAATCGAGTCGTGACCCCTCGATGTATATGAAATATCTGTCACGAAGTCCATGGATATCATATCCCACTTCCACTCTAGAACCTTTAAAGGCTGAACCAAGCCTGCTGGTACCTAGTACTCTGCCTTCACTTACTGACAGGTGAGGCACCGTGAGACAAACTATGCTACCGCCTTCTTCATACCTTGCCACCAGTGTTGTTGTCTGAGGTCCTGGTACATCTTCGCCACACCTGGATATACCGTTATAGGGGATGTGTGGAACACCCTAAAAAATTTCTCCTAATGTTCCACTGGTACAAAGGTATGTCCTCTGAAGAGGATGGCATGCTCTCCACCTTCAGAAAATCCATCAGGTGCTTGCCCTGTGGATATCTGATCACGTACAGCATCCCCACACTGTGCCTCCATGAATAGCTGAAAAAGTGGTGGAGTGACTATAAGAGACTGTAAAAGGATAATCCATCTCTATTCACAAAGGATATCTATAAATCAGCCAGCTGCTCTGTCGCTTCTCCTTTCTGTTGTATACCAGTCCTCCTACTGAGTGCATCTACAACAACGTTCCCATTTCCAACGGTATAAGCTATCTCAAAGTCAGGGTCCTAGAGAAACTCAATCCATCGCCACTGTCTCAGGTTCATGTCCTTCTGAGATAAGATATACCTAAAACTCTTGTGATCAGAGTATATGAAAAAACTTTCTCCCATCAAATAGTGTCACCACATCTTCAAGACGAAGACCACTGCTGCTAACTCCTGGTCATGAGCAACATAGTTCTGCTCGTACTGTCTCAACTGCCAAGAGCCATAAGCAATCACTGCTTACTCCTTCATTAAGACACACCCTTGTCCGATCCTTGATGCATCGCAGTAGACTACGTACCCTACACCTTCCTCTAGAAGACTCAAGATTGGGGCACTATTCAGCCTCTGGCTCAGCACCGGAAAGCTCAACTGGCATCTCTTCGACCAGATGAAGGGTTGCTCCTTCTTCATCATGGATGATAGTGGTCCTGCAACTCTGGAGAAGTCTGGAACGAACGTTCAGTAGTATCCAACCAAACCCAGGAAACTCCGTACCTCCATCACAATCCTGTGTGGCTCCCATGCATGTACAACCTCAATATTCACTGGATCTACTGCAACTCCAGCCTCTGAGATGACTTGTCCTAAGAAGTGAACCTCTCGACTCCAAAACAGGAACTTTGATAGCTTACCATAAAGCTGGTGCTCTTGGAGTGTGTCCACTACTACCTACAAATGGTAGGCATGCTCCTCCACAGTAGTCGAGTAGATCATAATTTTATCAATGAAAACTATGACAATGAGATCAAGGTATGGCTGGAAGATCCTGTTCACGAGACTCATGAACACTACTGGGTCATTGGTTACGCTGAAGGGAATAACCAAGAACTCGTAGGGGTCGTACCGACACCTAAAGGGTGTCCTCTACACATCCTTGTCTCAATCTGAGCTGGTGATAGCTGGATCTGAGGTCTATCTTGGAGAACCATTGTGCTCCCTTCAGCTAATCAAAGAGTTCATAAATACTTAAGAGTGGGTAATTGTTCTTCACGGTCACCTGGTTTAGGTGATGGTACTTGACACAGAGCCTCAATCATTCGTCCGCCTTCATGGCGAATAGAATCTGTGCTGCCCAGGGAGAAACACTCGGCCAGATGAATCACTTCCCCTGCAAGTCCTCCAGCTATACTCACAGCTCACGAAGCTCAGCAGAAGCCATCAGATATGTTGGAGTATATATCAGTGCCATCCTGGGGTATAGGTCAATGTAGAATTCCACCTCTCTACGATGAGGTAGTCCTTAAACATCGTCCGGGAACTCATCCGCTTACTGGTCCACCACTACAGGATAAGTTGGACTCTCCACATCAACTGCTCCGAGGGTAAGGCAAGCCAACATGTGAGTGATTGGATGCACCCTCCTCCTAGTAATTTTTTCATGTGCTCCAAGGGCTCCCTTCTTGCCAGTGAAGGTAAAAATGGTCCCTTCCATGCCGACACCCACACATTTCGCCTAATATATAAAATCTAGGCATGAACTGTAGACAACTAGTTCATACCCAAGATAACATTGTAAGGCCCTGACGCAGCTACTAGGAGATACCAGCAGAAGCTATAGCCTTCTAGAGTAAGCTCGAACTACTGGTACAAGTGTGTAATCATCAAGTCTGCTCCCGTATGAGTCTCTATCCGTAAGGATCTAGCCAATAGCTCCTTCAGAATCCATGAACTCTGAATGAGGACAGTAGCAATGAAAGAGTGACAAGCACCTATTTCTATAAGAACTACTGCTAAGGTGGAGTAGACAGAGATCATACCTCAAATAGTCTCCAGTGTGCCTTGATCATAAGCCTCAGCTGCCTGTAGTTGAGCTCTCCCTTGTCCACCCGCTTCCTGTAGTTGGGGTGGGCCTCCTGGTGGTGGTGTTGGGAACACCTCGTAACGTTTTCCACCTCCAACTGCACGTCCAGCTCCTTTTCCATGTACACATCCTCCCTGCGAACCATCTCATTTGAATTTCTACCTCTACCTCAAGGGTCCTTCAACCTTCAGCTGATCATCAGAACGATGGGTTGGATAGTCACGAGCCATGTGACCAAGCCCACTGCATGAGTAACACTGTTCGCTCCTGACATGTCTGGATCTATCTCCATTCTAGGTGCCCTGCACAACCGATCCTGAGTTTTCCAGTCTACCACCTATAGGTCAGGTTCTCTTGGACCTATGCGACATCTATTTAGTGCCAGTTGTTGAAGACTTCGTTGTGTGTAGGCTAGTGGTGGGACTCATTGTTGTAGACTTCTCACCAAGGAATCTATCAACTAGGAGGGCTCTCTCTAGCACCCCCGCCTATGTTGGGATGCTGAGTGAGATCATCGGAGCTCTAATCTCTCGCCTAAGCCCCTTCATGAAGGTCTAGGCCCTGAATAATTGGTATCGTACCATATCAGTGGAGTAGCGCAAGAGGTCGGTGAACCTCGCTGAGTACTGTGATACTGTCATACTACCCTACTGTAGATGTAGTAGTTCTTGTATCCGCACCGCTCGAACGGTGGCTGGGACAAACTTTTCCCGAAATAGGCTCTTGAAGTCTATCCATTGTTGTGTCGCCTCATCATACACCTAGAGCATCAGGCTCCACCATTTTCTTGTTGCTGCCTGAAGAAGGATGGCAGCGAGGATCACAATGAAATATGCTGGTGTCCCTATGAGCCTGAAGACTCTCACTAGAGCCTGAAGCCAATCCTCAGCCGCCTGTGGGTCTGTCTCTCCCCTAAACCTAGGTGGCCTATGGTGCTTGAACTCCTGAAACACGCTAAAGTGGCATGCATCCTCTACTGTTGGGGCTGGTGGCATCGATGTCCCAATTAGAAGTAGTACCACGGGTGCCTCTGTTGGAAAAGGGCCCTGCATTGAGGCCTTGTCACTCGGTGGGATGTCAGTGCGTACAACTCTCGGGGCTCTAACTAGTCATCCGCGGGGAGGCATCCTAAAAGAAACATATGTGACACGATCGAAATATTATACCTAGTGAGATGAACTGGTTGATCTAACTTAATGAAAATCTTTTCAAAACACACACGCAATCAGTGCATTTGTGCACTGAGTCAGAAATCAGAATTCAGGGTCCTTGTGTATGGATACGTCAGCCACCCACACCAACATTGGACTCCCTAAATTGAGAACCACAATTAGTACCCATAAAATTATTGATTCTCAGAAGAGAAATATTATAGCCCTATGTTCTGAGGTAGAACCGACTCCTCTGATATTAATTTGTCACGATCCTTCCCCTATGGCCCGTATCGTGACTACCCCAAGCCCGCATTCCATAGGCCAGGGGCTGTCAACTAGCACCAAAGGTTTAAATCCATAAACTAGGAAGGAATTTCCTATATAACTATAAAAAAACTCATCAATGTACACAACTAAAAGAAAAAATCTAATTAAAACTCTATACAAAGAAAGTGCTGGAAAGTAAAAGGGGCCGAAAATACAAGCCCAACTGGAAAGTCCAAGTACAACTGAAGAAATGTAAAGCAACTACTGGGTCATCCTCTAGGGCTCCTACTTGAAGGGTAGGTACAGATGACCTCCTCTGCACTCCACGTTCATCCTCCTCCTCCTTGCACAGTCACACCGAGTGATCCACCTCTAGGTACCATCCGGTCCTGCTACTCTCTGCCTCAGTCAGCGCTATCTTTCATCTGAAACCAGCACAACAAGGTGCAGACATAGCCCATGCAGGGGTGAGTATAAAAATACTCTATAGGAACCCCTGAGACCCTCAGGGTCTCACAAAATCCAACAAAGAGAAGCCAAAAAGTTGAAAGCAACGGATAACCATTAATTAGGTATATGCCCATACTCATACATAAGTTATCTAGTAACCCATCTCAATCCTGGGGAAAACACAAAATTAATTGACTCTTCTCAAAACAGGATGTTAATTATCGAAACCAAGGCTACTGGAGAACTCTTCCTCTATCGTGTACAGAGGGCCTGTCGCAACCCCAAGGTGCTTCTCACTAACCTTGGACTGCTGAGGTACTCCTCCTGTCGAGTACCATGGGTCTAATTCCATCTACCAGGCACTCCCCCACTGTGGGTCTACTGCGAACTATCAGGCGCTCCCCCTAATAGCCTGCAGAGGTACTCCTATGGTCGAGTAACACGGGTCTTCCACCAACTATTAGGTTCTCCTCTTCCATGGGTCTTCCACCAACAACATGGAGCTCACCACTAAGCTAGCCGAATCACTCCGAGTCGTAACGGTTAAAAAGTCGTCAGTGATTCCATCTACAAGGTCTCTGAACTCTGTCTGCTTATCACTAGATGGATCTGCTCCATGATCTACTGAGAAATACTCCAACTCTCTCGAAGTTCCACGAAGAAGTATCTTAAAGGTCCGTCATGACATAGGGGTCTCAACGCAGTAGATGGCGCGTCAATCGGACGTCCGGTCTATTACTTATTAGCCTTTTTGACCCAGGGGCCCAGTTAGATTTGTGTACGATCCAACCTAATCGTAACTCAACTATACCCTGAACTCTAGTGGGATATACTCAAAGGGTGGATACAATCCACGAATACCAGCGCCACTGACGGTTCGTCAAAAGGACGTCTGGTTCCAAATTTATGGCCAAAGGAAGAAAAGGGTCAGTAATGGGCCTGGGTCTAGTCCGACCCGGTCAGACCGACTCAGCCAATCCTAGTCTGGGCCGACCCAGTCTGGGTCGACCCTGTCAGACTCGCTGGGTCTCACCCAGCCCGTTGGGTGGGTCAGACCGCTATGTTTTGACCTGGTCTGCTAGGCCCAACTGTAACACCTGAGACTTTTATGAGAAATATTTATTTTATGTTATATAAATCCTCAAAGGAATCTTTCACTACACACAACACTAGCTTGGCTTGTTTTACACGCAATTGCGGCCTTCCTCGACAACTTGCATCGTACGCAATACCAAGTTTCACTAAACAACAATATATTATAATATTAGCCATTATTAATAGTATTAACTGAATTTTGAATTTTATAACATTTTAATTCATCTTATACATTTTCTGGAATGAGGTATGAAAACAAAATCATTTTTTTTGGATAAAAGAAGAATTTTAAAAAAAATGCAGTTTTACTGCCTTTTGATGGCACACCCACATTAAATCTAGTTTTTGGAAAGTTTATATGTTCAATTTGACAAAATAAAATTCTTCTTTAGAATTAGGATATAAAAATTTACTTTGGATAAATTATTCATATTATTCTGATATCTTTCATATTTTAATGAATAGTAAAAACACGATATATTTTAATTAAAAACAGCTTTTTTCATTATAATACTTTATATGGTTAAATTATAATGATTAATGTTTATAAAGTATAAATAGAATATATTTTTACCATTTAATATAATGTATTTCATTAACATTAATTTTACATTGAATTCATAGGTAAAAACATTTCAATCTTTGGCAATGTTTTAACTTTTAAAACTCGTTAGCTTAACAACGGGATTAATTTTAAATTAATTATTGCAACTTCTGTGTTTTGAATTTTGAAAAATGGATTCCATATTTGGAATCAGTGGGTCCAAATTATGTTAATAGGTTACTTTTTTTTTGATATTATGAATTATAATTACGGTAATTTTTTTTATTTACTACGGTTAAAGGTAAATTGGGTAATCAAGATTAAACGAATATTATAATAATTCAAAATTACCTTGACACTTTTCCTAACCTTATTTTATGAGTATTGGACGACCATGGGCATCCTTGGGTCGATTTTGGGACCCCATTGATCCACTTGGTAGTGACAATGACAATTTGGATTAATTAATTTAATGTAAAGACAAAATTGCCATTAACAAAAATCTTTTAGTAATTAATTTTTATAAGGGGTTATATAAAATATATTTTCGACTATAAATATTAATTAAAAATATAAATAAATTTTCTACATAATGATATTTTTTTATAATTTTTTAGACACCAAATAAATTAAATTATTTATGACACAATAATGATGAAGTATTTACCTGATTAATAAATGATTTAAATAAATAAGATTATAATGATTAAAATATTTTCAAAAACATGTCCAATTCTGATTGGATGATTTTATTTCTACCATGAGTCATCTTATCTTCATCTTTAATCATTTTTGGACTTTTTGAAATCGAATATATGTTTATAATAAAATAATTTTTCCACACATTCCAAATGTGCCCCTCTACTCCCTTATAAAAGAGAACCTCCTACCTCTCTTCCTCACACCAATTTGAGCCTTCATGCTCGGAAAACCCTGACCATTTTACTTCCCCACTTCCATAGAAACCTACTAGTGGTACTGGTCATCTCAAAAGACAATTTATAGTGCCTTAAGAGAATGTTTAAAGTAGGCACTTCGAGAAAGAGGTAATACCTTCTACCGTTTTCTTCAAGTTCCATTCTTCTTCTACTCCCTATTCTTTAGTTGTTTCATTATGAGGTAATGACATATGTATCCCTCATATACTGATATGTTATTATAAATATGAAACAACCCTATTTCACCTCTTATCCATTCTACAGAAAACGAAATCACGACGCTTGCGTACGTACGGAATACCGTATCCACGCCGTGGTGTAATCTGTTTTCCACCACCACCTTACTTGGATGGGTATAATGGTGCAAATAAATAACTATTTATGATTATTGTAAAGTGATTTTGATTATGAAATAGTATACATACACTTCCATACAATTCCATGATCATGGGAATGATATCATCGCTTCTGCGTACGTATGGCCTACCTTCTCCACGATGTGATGCGACTCATTCTATACGATCTTCATTAAATAATGATTATATAAATTAATTGAATGAATTGAATGAATTAATATGATATATATTACACTAATACCATTCTTTAAATTATGTATCTATATCCTATAAATATGAATAAGAATTTATTCGACAAAACACGGATAAGAACAAAAAAGTAATAAACACCCATATAACAAGTAGTAATGAAATATTACTAATAAGTAGCTAGGAATATGACCATATATGATATCATAACTATAATTATGATTCTGTAATAAGTCAATAATATTATTTAAATCATTATATAGGAGGTTCAGACATGTACAAAGAATATCGGACCTAAGGTAAGGGGAAATCTCATAATCTCAATTTTTATCCAAGATTGTTTATACTTCAGAATTTACTAGGGAATATTTATAATAAACACACATGTTTCCTCAATATGTAATATTTATATCCTTCTACAATAGTTTATATCCAATTTTACCCTTCTTTGAGTTTTTATTAAAAGATATGAAAGGATTCTTTTGTTGTTTTTCGTACGAGGTACTTTTTGACTTTTCTGACAAAAGTACGAGAAGAATGTTTTATTAACTTATACGGAATGAATGGATTTTTTAAAAAATATTTCCAAGAAGCTTAATTTACAAGTTTTCAAGTTTATTTTTAATTAACTTCTTTTAGTTTAAAATTGTATGACATGTTAAGAAAGGAAAAGTGTTTTTGAAGTAGAATGGATATTTTCCTCAAGAATGGAGTTTAAGGGTTTTATCAAAATTATTTTCCATCTAAGATAATATAGGGTTATGTTTCTATCCCTATTATTACATTTATTTGATTATATTGTGAAGGAATTACTTTTATGAATTACTTTATCTTATATGAATTGTTTTATGATGTCACGATGTTTAGGAATCCCATTTTTCTTACATGGGTTATGCTATGATGTATGGTTTATGATTTTGTGGAACACATAAGAATGGTATAATTATGATATGGGTGGGACCTATATATCCCTCCAATGCATTGGGTAAAGATTTTATACCTCTTGAGATAGACATGGATGGAATGGAAGGTTAAACCGGTTCAGTGAAACAGGACTGAAACGAGGAGTGAACTCAGTTCCGAAATGGTCTTTGTCCACTAAGATAGTCTTGGCTATGAGTCTTGACTAATAAGAAATGATTCTCTATGATTATGTGTGTATGCCACAAAGTTTCATGTTTTATGTTATGATTATTGAGATTACATTTCACTACCATGATTTATCTCATGTTATGAAATTATGATCTCTTTTGCAGGGTAAGATTTCCAAAATGTTATGTTCTTATAAATTTGATGTGATTGATATTTCTTTTGTTTACCCTTACTGAGAATTTGAGATGACCCTTTTGTATGTTTTCATTCCCCGGGTCTGGAAGATGATTATTATGTAAGATAAGCAAAAAAGGGACTATAGATATGATGAAATAAATTGGAGACAGTGTAGATGCATTATGAACCAGTTGTTTATGTTTCCCAGTTTCTAAAGACACTATACCTATACGGTCCTTTCATGGGTTTGTTATATGTTGTAATAAGTATACTTCAATTTTGAATTATTAACCATGTATTTAAATTACGTGTTGCTATACCAGCCCAGCGGACCACGAGGGCGGTTCAGCCCAGGTTCGAGGCCAGTTCAGCCTGGAGTGTTGTGAGGGCGCGACTTGGCACGGCTCGACCTAGTGGGCGTGGCTAGGCCGGTTCTGCCAGGGTACTGTGAGGGGGCTGGGAACCGGCTTGTCCGGGAGGCTGCGAAGGAGTCGGGACACCGTGGGTGCACCGAGAAGGGCACAGGGGTGACGTGAATGCTTCGGTAGGGGCCGGGTAGGCCGCATGTTCAGACGGGATACTGGGGGCACTGGGCATGATGTGGGGAAGCGTGCAGGGGTACGGGAAGCATGAAGGGTCGTATGAAAGGGCGCCGGTGGGGCCGGGAAGGCCGTGGGGGAGCCCACCAGGGTGCGGGTAGTTTGCGGTGCCGGTGGGGCCTGTACGGCTGTGGGGCAGTGCATAGGGGCACGAGCAGGGCACCAGTGGGGCCATCCAGGCCGCGGGTTTGGCCAGGGTGCATGCCGGGCATGGCGTTTGGAGGTCGCGGGAAGGAGGGTCGGGCACCGCTCGGGCGACGTTGTGTGGTCGGGAGAACTGGTGCGTCGTGGGGATGACATGATTCCTAGAGGCCGCGGGTACCACGACCTTCGTCATTTCCGCCTTCATCATCTTCACCTTATCGCCTTGTCGTAGAACTCCATAAGAGAGAAGAATCTACAGAGGATGTCCGGCCATGTTAGGTCAGCATGCATCATCCACATTTAAAACGATAACAATAGGTTCATCAAAAATAGGAAAGATGAACAACAATTATTTACAATCATTCAATAATTTATTTTCAAATAATGATGAGAAAAGAAAAAGAATAAGGCACAAGGTAAACCTCGTAAATTTGATTCGCTAGTCATCCTCCATCGTTCAATGATGGCATTGCAGAAAGAAGATGATGAATTGCGTTGTTCGCTGCATTCATCCCACACTCCCAATCCAAGCTCATGTATCTGTTCGTTGACGATGACAAGGAGGAAAGTTTCTCTATGTTAGAAAGTGTTTAGGGTAGAAAGCTGAGGAAGAAGCGTCGCTTCCATTCTTTGTGTTCTTCGTTGGGAGGACGGTTCTCCCTAGCTATCTTCTTCCTCCATTCCACCAAAAGAGAATAACAACATACTTATAATATTAGGTTCTCAATTATTTTGTTGTTGGAACGTAATTTAAATGGAGAAAGAAATTAACAGGCTCCCCTAAATAAATTACATGTGTTGGCACAATTAATTAAAAGGGAAAGGTGGCACCAATTAATAGTAGAGGAGGTCAAGGGACTCCCTCTCATCAATGAGAAGAGTTGGGAGATTTTCCACCCTCCCATTAATTTGTGAGTTCTAGTCACATGTGGTCCCCATGACACAACTTTTAATGGGAGGTTCTGTTCATGTGGTCCCCACCACCATAACCTTTCATGGGAGGTTAGGGTCTGGCGGCCCCCACCTCCAACCTCCTCTTAGAGGTTTTACCCTCCACACACCCAAAGACGGCTCAAATAAAATAAATTTGTTACACACATTATTTGAATATTTTTTTATAAAAATCCAATAACTGACTTTAATTCTGGACCAACTGTCATCAAGGTAAAAGTCTTGTTAAGCAAATATCGGCGCTGCGAGTTCAACAGTGTCCTCAGATTTCAATTCCGAGCAACGGTTCAAAAATTATATAAACCCGCTTGTATGTTTACTAAACGTACCCGAACAAAACTTCAGACTTTGATTTCAGGCACACTGGGCCTCAGAATCAAGCACTGTAAATTTTTGCAGGCTCGTAAAATATCCATGTATTTACGAAAACAATTACCACGGGATTTCCATGTATTTACATGGGTGGGAGGTGGTATTTATATAAGAGGGGAATGAGTACTTTAATTTAAACTATTAAATATTAAATTATTTAATGTACAAATTAATTCTATAATGTTCATATATTTGAAAAAGTATAATATAACGAATCCTTTTCCTATAGATATTTCATCAATAGATCATGAATATTATTTTTTCTTGATGATTCTATCATTAAATATATAATGAAGAATATTTACTAAATAATATATTGATATTATTGAGTTTTTATTTGTAATTCATAAATTTCATTTCATAATAAATTTAAATTCGTAAATCTATAAATGGTATTTCTTTTATGAATATAAATTTCATTCAATTATAATAATTATTTTTTAAAAATTAACAGACAATTAGCAATAATTTTTTTAAAACATTTCATGACCAATAAAAAATTTATTATATACTAAAAATTATATTATAGATTTTTTAAATTCTATATAAAATATTAAAATATTTTTAAAACTGATAAATCACTTTCAAATTATTATATAATATTATTTCTTATATATCATTTCATATTTTATTATTCTTATAAAAATTTATCTATATCATGAAATTGTGAAAATTTTTCTCATCAATAATTTAGATAAGAGGAATTAATTTTTTAAATCAATTATATTATTAAATAATTTAAAATTATGTAAGTTAAATATTTTTTTTTATTTTATAATATTATTTTTTTGTAATAAACATAAAATTCATTACGAAAACATTATCATTATTTTTTTCAACCAAATCGAAAAATCATATTAAATACAGTAAATGTTAATTTATAATATTATCAGGACAATATAAAGATATTTTAATTAAAATATTTATTTTATATTAAAATATTCAATATAATATTTTAACGGTACTGTCACTATTTAAAAAAAATATGACAATTTTATTTGTTTTCACTAATCAACATATACCCCTTAAATATGACACATTTCATTCACATAGTTTCCATAGTGGTTAATTATATTTCATTTTCAATATGAATCCATTTTTTTATCTTTTTCATTCATAAATACATTGTATTAATTTTAAGGTATTTATGAGTGACTATAAATTTGCCTACATCAAAATTCAAGCCTTATTATTTTCTTATTTTTCTCAATTTTTACATGTTTTAATTTTATAGAATGTATTTATCATTTATTTTTAATGTTCTATAGTGAATAAATTGTCTAATAATTATTTATTTAGCTAGATTGTATGATTTATTTATGGTACTCCATATATCAAAAAATATAACACATGTAAGATAATAATGTAAATTCCATATTGATAATTTTGAGGCATTACATTATATTAATATTCTAGTTGAACATAAATTACAATTGTATGAAATTTTCATTCTTATTGATAATTTTATAATACATTCCATGGATGTGTTAATCATGAATCATTGTGCATAGATAGTGGTTGTTAAAAAAATTTGATATAGGAAATATAATATTTTTGGTCAATTCCAGTGTCACGATCAATGGTTTTTGAGAGGTTATATTTTTAAATTCTAATATATTTAAAATCCCCAATTTTATATATAATTTATAACATAACTATACTAATGTTTACCATGTATGATGATACTGTTATTATTTTTTCACATAGACTTACATTTATTAACTAAAGTAACCAATTGGTTGGAAAATGAAATAATTTTTTATGGTTGATGGCATTACCATATTCGTATGGGTTTACTATTTATCTCAAAGGAATGCTATTTTTTTAATGTTTTACACTTGCAATAATTATGAGCAGAATGATAATGGATTTATGTGTAATTAATATAGATCGAAATTAATATCAAATAAGTATACTGTTTGAACGATTAATTTTAATTGATTAAAATAATTCCACTTGTAATATTATGAATATAATTTTTTATTTTGATAGTATTAAAATGATACATTATGAATTACAGATAGTAAGAAATTCCTATGTTAGTTATTACATAGTGTTTCTTCATAATGTATTTATCTTAAATAGAAATTATAATTTTTAAATATTTCATTAAATTATTAATTGAATATTTTCTTCTGGATAAATTATGAATATAATGTCTTAAATAGTGTAAAATAAAATAAATATTATTTTGAAATCATTGCTATAAAGTATTTTTATTAACAAAAACCAACCTAAAAAACTATAGTTATAGATAACAATGAAGATTATTTCCTTTTGTGATATTGAACAATACTCATATTGATGAAACAGTGGTTCATAGTCAGGATATTTAAAATATTGGAGAGGTTGATAATTATTTATCCATTATACAAATAACATTAAAAGATTATTCTATAGATAGATTATTGACAGATCAAGTTTGTTATTTTCAAAAAATAAACATTGTCTGATTCATGTGTGAGCATGATCCATCTATTTCATATATAACTAAAAAGGATATTACCCAAGTATTAGAATAACTATGTTGGGTAATTTAAATTCACTATAGAGCGAATTATTACAAATTAAAGTGTTATTGAAATATTTATATCCTCAATATGAAAACAAGTTATTAAATGAAAATATACATTCAATAAAAAGGTTGAATAATCAAGATATATTTTTGGGAATAATCAAATTCTTGTATAATCATCATATAACCTGAATAATGAAAATATTGTCGGGAAATATGTTCCTTTGTTTCTAGCTGTGAGACTATATAAGTTCTCTTAGATTGTACTACACATATAAACATTAAAATTTATAAAATGAATATAAATTTCTTCCATAAAATATATTCTTTTTTGGAATTTTTTTTCTAAAATAATAACCTTTATATTAATATGATATTTATTCTAATAATGTGTACAGAAAACCAAAATTTGTTATTCTTTGGAAACAATCCCCTAGGGAATAATATGGATAAAATAAAAAATAACTTATAATGAATAATTAAAAAAAAATTAATGAGTTTTGAATAATTTTTAGAAAAATATTGTCAAATTATATTTTTAATATTTATCAATTACTAATGACATCAACTTTGTTTAATAAATTATTCCATCTATAATTGAAAAGAAATAAATCAAATTATGATGGTAGAAAATAAATTAACTCTTACTATAAAATACATCATATAAAATATTGGTTATTTAAATTTGAAATAAAATATTTTAATGATATAATTATAGGATTTTACTAGATCCTAAATGGAATCGAAATCGTCAATGAGTGTTATTTATATTCTTGATAAGATCACAACTGGATAAAAAGAGGATGAAAACATATATAGATCCATCATATGAAACCATATTTACCTCATATAAAAGATGCTAGGTTTGATTTTATTGTGTAAAAATTCCTACTAATATGTTGATATATAATTAGAGAAACCAAGATTGCGTATTTTTAGATCAAAAATTGTTTATCCTTTTATGATATAGGTTATTATTTTTTATAATATTGAGGAGTAAATTTGTGAAGGTTTTATATATGTTTTGACATTATAGTGTATTTGTTAGCACAAGGTGGATGGTTAATGGTTGTTCAATATGTTGAAATATTTTAGAATTACTTGATGTATATAAGAGGGGGATCAGTAGTGATATGGTGAGGTTCCCAGTAAAGTTGTGGTCTTCTATAGTCCATTGAGTTCAAAATATCGGGGTACCAAGTAATAAATAGGGAATATATATATATATATATTTAAATATTTAAATTACAGTTTTATATTATAATGAAATTAAAACATAATCAAACTCACCCACAACCACTTATTCCATGAAACTACCATGCATCTGAAGTACTCCACTTGTGTTTCCTCTCTCATTTTTCCACATTATGTATACATAGATTGATGTTTGATCGAAGATCCATGTAATGAAATTTTCTCTCTATAATTATTTTTACATTTTTGTACCCATAAATTATTATATTTTCATCACATCATGACATAAAATACCAAACTAACATGTTTCTACATATTTTTCTAACATTAAGTGATTTTTGGAGATACAACCAATGATTGTGGCTAAGCATAATCTTAACTAACAAGTATGGGTGGTACCTCTCATACTACATCGATTTATATAATTTATTACGCATGATAATATTTATTTTTGGGAACTTGGTTGATTTTATAATAGCCTCATAGCCTTTCTAATGTATCTAGTGTAGGAATCATGAACTTCACATTTCTGGTTTTGATTCTGGGGAAACTAACCAAATTTTATACCTATAAAAAATTAAAAAACCAAATAAAATACTATATAACTTAAATACATAAGGATATTTTTGGTTTTAGATTTTATAGAATTAGGAAATTTTTTCTGTTTTCAATATCCATGTTTTAAAATGTGCATGTCTCCCATATAACCTCATTTTTCTTCTTTCACAATAATACATCAACATCATCCATATAAAATGCCTGAAAATATAATTAATTCTACATCATTCTTGATATTTTCGGATAAAGGGAACCCAAGAAGGTTGGGATCAAATGACCAATATTAATAAACATAAGAATGAACAACCAAATGTCATCAGTGATAAATAGATGAAAATAATGGTATGAGTAGATAATTAATGTACATTATAATAACCACATATAATTTATACCCATTAGTACCTATATCATAAAGCATGAAAACATGATATTTGGATTTAACAAAGTAAATATTCATGAGAAATAATAATCATGGGCCATGTTATATCAACCGTGAACAAAGGAAAATTTTATAACCCATAGTAAGTATAATTGAAACATGTTCTTATCTTTGTACATAATATTAATATAACACTTACATAACTATTATATAACCCATATAAATGGAATAACTATACAGTATACATCGATTATTATTCTATGGAATATATAATCATTACCCAATAAATTGGAGAGTTTTCAAGGATCACCCATAATATAAGATATATAAATCTCACCCAAGACAATACACGAGAACCCCTCATATACAATGTCCAACAAATACAAAATGAATAAGGTAGAGCAACCAAAAAACACAAACTAAAGATGTATGAAAACTGAAATTGATATCCTCTTAATTGATGTAAACAGAAAACATATTTATTTGAAGGTCCTCTTACTAGAGTCGATGAATTCCCATTTCATCAAGAAAGAAAATATAGTGAAATATAATTACATTAAAAGTATAATTCCATAATTTATCAAATTTTCATTAAAATATTTGATTTTTCTCGAAATGATTATTATAAAAGATTATTTTACTTCCTAAAAAACTAGAATTAAAATATAAAAGAGCACATAATCCCCCAAAGGATTAACACATATTCATCCTCCCTTTATACATTGATCATAACAAAAATAATGTGGAAAATGTAATTTTTTTTAAAAAGTGAACTATCATTCATGTGAAGGAAAATATGGTAATTATAAAAATTGATCAAAATTTTTCAATGATTAAATAAAATTATTACTTAATTGAATATCCATATAATAAAATTATCAACAATAAACTAAGCATTAATTATTTTTTTAATCCCAAATGTTATCTCCTAAGAATAATATTTGAACCCAAAACATGCATGTTGTCTTATTTTATAATATCATTAATCACCTAATCACCGAATAACACTTATTTACCTTGATTCCCTATATGATAAAATATATGATTCAAAAATAAACAAAATAATTACCATTAAAACCATTTAAAAGAAATCATGTTGGCCAAGAAATTACATGGGCTAGAGGGAGGTGTTTCACCCTTATCTCCCTTCTATTTTGGGTTCAATCCTCATTAAATTTATAGATTCAATGGATTGTTTCCTAGATATTATGTTGTGGATTATAAAAAAATTATATCTGTACAATGTACCCAAAAATACGATGAGCATACTTATAAGTTACCTTAAAAAGAAAATATGACATAAACCCTAAATGTTCACAACAATATTAATGTATGTTAAAATAGAAACTCATAATCTAATTATGATATCCACAAACCTTAAGAATATCACACAAGAAAACACCATAATTTAAATATATATCTTAACAATTCAACTAATACCAACTATAACATTTATGAACTAGAACTCCCATATATATCTAAAAAACATAAAAATTAAATTTATATTGTTGATATTGATAATGGTGTCCAAATTTTCTCCATCCATACCATAATTAATAAAAACTAAATGATTTATCACATAAATGAAAAACACAATTTATGGATTATACTTTTTATTATTTAGTAAAAACACATATATAAAAAATTCCCATGTTTTTATATGATATTTTCTCACACATAAAATAGATATTCGTATTAAACATTAACACATTATCATCATTTGTACATAAAACATATATTTATTATTTATGAAAAACCTATCAAGACCCAATTTTTCACTTTTAATACTTTGAAATATTTCAATACATATTTCCATAATAATGCGCTAAGACATCATGTGATTCTAAGGCCAAGTGTGCCACAAATTAATTTTATAAAAATATTAATTTTATTTTATATTTCATGCACATGATATCTCCAAAAAATTGGATAACTGTTAAACATATGATAAAATTACAAATTCATGAAGCTAATTGATCTAAAACATGGTTTTTACCCCAGGCGCAACATAAAGTTAGTTCGCACAGGACATTTGGACCCTTTCCTATTAGAGATACATTTATATGAATAAATTAATTATGAGATTAATTATTAAATAATTTTTTGACCTCGTGATATGTTTATAAATATATCATTATGGATTAATTTTTAGGGTTGTCTCATATTTATCAATTAGCTGGAAAATCAATACTCCTTCCTTCTATTGGCGGATTGTGACAAATGCCGACGAATGACAATGATACCCTAGATTAGAGAAAACCAGGACTCTATAATTTCCAAAAAAATATTTGAAATCATTTTCTGATGCGTTATACATCAAGAGTCGATCCAAAATAGATGTATGACTCATCAATTAGTATTTTTCCAATTGATTTAATGTTTTAGTAGATAAATTTTTCTTTCTTGATCTATGTACTTTTTCATATTCCAAGGTACAATAATCACTATATTTACCTATTTTATCTAACATCAGAGCACTTTTGTGGAATTTTGACCAACAACAGTTTTTCAGATATGTTCAAAAAACTATTTTTGGTACATATAATTCAATTTTCATCATTTTTTTCACTGTTTTGACCACACTAACTTTGATTGACCTTAATGGGTAGTATCCATCTTGATTTCCCCCTATGTTCATAGATAATCGATGAAACAATAACAAATTTTTGATAAGATCATATATTTGAGAATCTTGAGAAGCATGGATGATTTTTTTAACATTTTTTGAATATGAAATAATTGTTTTAATATATTGTGGAACAGGGGATGGGAAGAAAACCCTCATTGATGAATGAGGGATATTTCTAGTTATAAATGTCCTGAATTCACATTTTCTAGTGAGATCAAACTTTTAAAGCCTTTGATGGAACTAGATCTAATGCATCATAGCTTAATTTGAATCATGGGTTATAAATCAAGAATTTTGAATATTCTATGAATAGAAAGACTATAAATTATGCATTATGAATAATAGAAAACATGTATCCCCTTTACAAATAGGCAGCTGCACTTTGGTAAAGTTAATGATGAAACTATGTGTATATTCTTCTGTAGGCAGTGTACCACCCTTCATGGTTGGATAACCCTTGTGGATGACGAAATGTGTGGGAGTCTGTGTTTATGTACATGTTGAAATACTCAATTGAGTACTCGAGTACAAGAAAAAGATGAGAATCACATGACCTAGGACCCAGTTAGCCAGGACACGGTATGTCGTCCACCTACACAGCTTATAATCCAACATTGGATTGAAAATGTTGTACATCTAAGAACATGAATTCAATGTGAAGTATAGAGCATTCCATGTGACCCCCCTCACATGTCGTGTACCCCTTGATCACCTTTAATGAATCTTCAATCCTCTATATCTCTATTGAACTTAGATTTTGGCCCTTGAGTAGCCTATCCTGAGTGTTTTTCTATGTATATAGTGTTGGTTCCCTTAGTTGTAGGTTTTGATATGTGATGTGAAATATCATGTGCCTATAAAAATAATAGGAAATACTATGCGATGGTAGAAATCAAGCTATATAACTAGAGATATTATAAGGATTTCCTGATAGTTGGATTGGGTAGTGGTGTTCCCTGAAGATATTTATTAGTTATCCTCTAGTAGGTCTTAAAAGAATAGTTTCAAGACATTTGGATTAGTATCCTCTAGAGGAGATGGGCGGTGGAGTTCACTGATGATCTTTTAGAGTTACCCTCCTATCAGACTGGGCAGTAAGGTTCATTAAGGATCTATGAAGTATACTCAAATAGGGATGGGAAATGGAGATCCGTGATAAGAATTTCCTAGTGATGCCCTCCAGTAGGATTGGGTAGTGTATTTCCCCCATTGAATACATATTATATCCCCCAGACACACAGGGGAGAGATTCTTGTACATCGAGTTTGTGGAAAATCTGTTTAGTATCATAGTGATGAGGCATGTTTTGGCTTTGTGTTGGACTCATGAGAATGAGGAATAGTTCCCCGATCAGGAATCATTATTTTTCACAATCAAAACCTTGTAGGTGAGTAATTTATACACAATGAGGTAAGAATAATATTGTGGTGATTGAGTTACTTTGACTTGTACATTCAGAGAAGACCCATTGGAAGTGGACATCAATTATGGATATTATTGGAACTATTTGAAATAATACATCTTGTCTTGAGCTATGAGATAGAGGTACTCATACTCTCTAATTTTTTATTCATTGGATGAGTATATATATATATATTCATTCTTTTGGAAAAAGTCCTTGGACATAGTTTCAATCATTCCAAAAGAGGCGAAGATATGTGGGTTATTCAACATGATTTACGTTTCATGCTTCCTGTGGTTGGACGAGCCTACAATCTGACTATAAGTAGAAAATTATCGATGAGGAGTTCATATTCTCATCGTTTCAGTATCCTTTTTTCATATGTGCTACTTTCACTCTAATAATTTGGATATGTTGTACTACTTCTATATATGTAGTTATATATATGTCATTATTCTTCTATTTTATCTCTTACATCTTCCCCAACAATCTTTTTGCGGAATTTTAATGGGTATTTATATACTCACCACTTAATGGTCTTTGGCCACATGTGTCATTTATTTTTTATATGATGGACCGATCGATTATAAATTTCGAGGAGCTTAGGGATACTATGTGTTTGGACAATATACAATGGAAGTATCTTGGTATTTAGGAACTAGGATTAATTCATCTATTTAATTTCCAAATTTTTGATTGGGCGTGCATTTCCCACCCCCCGCCCCTTTAAATTTCAGTTTAAACTACTATACTTTTTTACTATCTACAGGTTCACACATGTTGGGTTTACATTATAGCAGTGTTGGGTATTTTATTATATTTTTAATTTTTCATCGAGATGCCTGTGTGTGTATGGGTACATAGGAAAAGGCCTCACTGAGTTAGTATTCATTCGGCACTTGTCACCAACCCCTATACTATCGAGGGATCCATGTAGAAACTATGGCTTAAGAAAAAACATGGGTTAGGTCATGAAATATTGCTATTAATAAATGATTATTCCTTGGGACATTGTTCGGATGTATCCCCTTAAGAGGAATGTATGGGTTTAGGGAAACCGTGTCGATGTTTCTCGAGTGTGGATCTTCGACCAAGGAGTCTAATGGTTTTAAGGGAATCCTATGTATCCATTCACCATGACCATGACAACCTTTTTATCAGCTCTCCAAGATGAGATATTTTTTGTAGGTTTAAATGGAACATGAAACATATAAGAATGAGTATTTGACTTCAATTATTGAGTAACCTACCATTTGTTATTATAAGTATATACTCATCTAACTATGGTACTCCATTATAACATTCAGGATACCTCTGTGATGATAGACAATTTGGATATTAGAATCAACTCATTATGTTTTTCCTATGAGTGAAAAGGCTTCCGATCAGGGTCAATCTCTTGATACCCTTACTAAGGTGGGTATGTAGAATCACCCCATCCAGTCGAGTAATAGATCATCTTAGTAGAGCATGCTCAGTTTATGCACATTATTAGAGAACCCTATGATTTCCACCACTATAGAGCAATGAGGTTCCATGGTTAGCCATATCCTTAAGAAGTAGAGGATTGGATTCTATCATTGGTCCACATATTCACCTGTGTTTAAACCCCTACAGATCTGGTGGAGGAAGTAGGAGCCATCCATTTCTAGGGATTAGTTTTGTGATGGTAAAGCCTCATTACATATATTTAAAACAAGTTGAAAATCTCGTAGAATACTTCCATCAATTGTCATATGAGGATTTATTACCCTTTTACTTATTCTCATTTCGGATGTAGATTCTTCTAGATATATTCTTAGGAGGGATGATAATTTCCAATTTCATGGTGAGGGATACAGATGTTACTCAATATTCACTTAAAATTATCTAATATGACTAATTACAAGCAAAAAAATTGGGAAAAGGATTCATAGAGAGACCTATTCAATTATATTACCCTTATGCATCCCAACCCATGTCAGGGTGCTGAAGTGGGAACTGGTCATATAGAGATTTCTATTATAGGAATTCAGAGCTGGTTGTCGGCATTCCAGTGATGAGTTTTTTTTAGTAGCTAGCAGACATCATTTGGTGGGATATCAGTGTATGAAACCATTTTATGTGAAGGATTTGTAATATTTTCAAATAGTGCAGGGATACTATTGAGAAGTAGGGAACAATGGGGTTGGATTGTGTAATTATTGTGACATCCTTGGTCACAAAGAATGAGATTCCCCAAAAAGACTTGTTGAGTAGCATATATATATATATAGTTGAGGGACAACCATAGCTAGGGCATCACCATGATTAGGGATCTCCTAGTCATGGAAATTGTGGTGAAAAAGGAGACAGAGATGGATGAGGTGTCAGAGGAGCAACAGGTGGATGATGATGCTATGAGTTTCTTCAACCAACACCGCCATGAAACCCAAATAAGTCTTAGGGAGCTGGAAGACAGGGCCTCAAATTGTTGGCAGCATTAAATTTATATTATCTTGAAGCAAAGAAGATGATTAGAGTTATGATATAAGTCAATTCTGTAGGTTCCAGGTGTAGAAGAAGCATTCGATGGGGTGTACCCAACTATGATTTTTTTTCATATCTCAATGAGAAATCTGATATCTACACAATAACTAAAGCCATGGCTATCAGAATTGAATCAAATAAGAAGGAAAAATGTTAATCATGCCATATCCAAGAGGATTGATCATCACATATTATTTATAATAAACATAATAAAATATGAATTACCTCTATGGATATAGATCTGTAGATCACCATCGTTGAATTGTAGAAACCTTATGATGATTTCCTCTATCATTGATCCACATGATTTACATAAATTTCTAGATGTTTCCAAAGTAATCCTTTGATGCTAGCACGACATATCCTCGCACTTGCATTATCTACCTTGATAACATCAAGAATCTCTTCCAAAGTATTCTCCTAGATCTAGTGGAAGGGGATTTATTTCAATTATTGGGAGAGTTCTTCGAGAAGGGTTCTCTCCCGGCTTTAGAGGATTCTCTATGATTGTTGTAAACAACTAAATGTGGCTTATGAGAAAATCACATAACTGGGTATTAAAATTGACAGGGTAAAAAAAATAAGTTCACAAGTGCCATTTTTATTTACATAGTCCTAAAATATCCCCATTTCAAATAATAATACTAATATTATATTTTATCAACATTATCTTTACTTACAAATTAAAATTAAATATTATTTAAACAAATAAAAATAAATATTATTATTTCTCATCAGATCATTAAACTTGGTCTTCCATTCCTCAACAACATTTATCAAATCATGAATAATGACTATTTGTATAGTAAATAAATATAACATCATTTTTCAAAATTAAATAAGTAAATATTAAATATCCTAAAAAGAAAATAACTATTTATATGTGATAAAAAATAATTGAATAATTATTAAACCATGTAAATTAATAATATTCACTCAACCTATTATATAAAAAATAATATATTATTTAACAAATATTTGGGATACACTTAGTGTGTCACCCTTTAGGCCTCTTTATTAGTGAAATTAGGTGGAGTATCTTGAAGTCTAATTTTAGAGTCCAGAAACATGCCAAAGAACCCATGGAGAAAGAAGTTAATGATACAATGACATGTTATCTCAAACAAACTTTTTCCATGTAATATAATTCCTTTGTCACAATATCTATAATCAAGAAGGTTGCAAGCCAGTGACAACATCTTATATGCTTGATGTCTCTTTCTTTGACTTTTCAGAAAATGAACACTCTTATAGAAAATAATGGATACAGATTTATCTAGGATATTTCATTTCCATAAAGGGTCCCAAGATATCTACATCTGTTAATAAATAAAAGGGATAAATCCTTTATCAGATTATTCATTAATGCAATATTACTCATGTAACACCCAACATATCCTACCTCGCTGAGAACGTTTTGAATCATTTTTTTCTCCAATACATCTAAGTGCACAACTGATGATAATCATTAATAATAATCTTAATATCTATAAACCAATAAACATGTCCATTGATATGAACATCCAATGACAAATAAATTTTTATTTCCTACTAGCGGGTCTCATTCACAAAATATCAATAGTAAATATTACCAAGGGAATACACCACGAGAGCCTTCCTCGACATACCATGAGTTTCCACCCCAGATATCCCTTGTCATTTGTGTCTCAAAAATGATATCATCTAGCTATAGAACATTTATCTTTGAATAGTTTCATAGCTCTTCTAAGTTCTCATAATCACTGGGAACTGCATTGACCTTTTAGTGTGAATACTACTCTAAGAACATTATCACATACTATGTTATGCATGATAAAATCATGATGTGATATGGAGTTTATTAATATTTAAAAACCATGAATACAATTTCGTCATAAATTATCAATAATTAGGTTATAGGGTAGTAAGTCCGAAAGAATACCACTATCACTACACCCAACTACAAACAACCTTGAGTCCACTTGCTCTCAAATGATACTCACACTTATACTGAGACAGGATTATAGTCAAGGGTTCCACCAAAATTTCTTCTTTGGGTAATAAACATAATGCAACATCACCCCTATGATGAAAATACCTAGATAGGTGATACTTCCAAATTAAGTTATTTTTCTATTTGTGTGACCTTGGCTCTTTTTCAAGTGCCCACACATTAGTATTATCACAATACAATGTGATAGGGTCTTTACTGATAGGTACCACATCAAGAACCTAGAAAAATTTCTGAATCCAAATGGATTCGTTGTCTTCATCTGAAGCCTATATATACTTGGAATCCATTGTAGAATCGATGAGAAATGGCTACTTTGAACTCATTTATATCATAGCTCCTCCATTGAGAATTTTAACATATCCTTTTTGTCACTTAAGATCATTTTTATCTTTCTAAAAACCAGCATCAGTATATCCCCTGATGACCAAATCATTATAACCTAGATATACGAGGAAGATATACATAGATATCTTATATAGATAAGGATAAAATTCATATTAGTCCAATGTTTTCATCATGTATCTTCTTGATATCTTCCTACTATGCTTAATGCATAGGCAACATCATGTCTAGTATATAACATGACCTACACGATTGATCCTATTACTAAAGCATATTGGATAATACTCATTCTCTCTTTCTCATATTCTTTCTGAGGGAAATTTTTCTTATAAATATATAAACCATTTGACACTAGAATCAATCCCATATTGGATTATTGTTTACTTTATTTCTTTTGTATCTGGTCAATGTATGCACATTGACTTAGTTAATGTAGCCTGTTGGATCTATCAGGAATGATATTTATTCTTAGAATGCATGTTTCTTAACCTAATTCATTCATTGAGAAACATATTCTTGAACATCAAATAACTAATTCTAAGACCTTTATATCATTCCAAATAACTTATATTCCATCAACATATGCATCTAGGATAACCACCACATTTTCACTAAGCATTTTGTAAACACGCATCTCACATTTATTCTTAATGAATCTAAATTATTTTATTGCTTTATCAAATTAAGTATTCCATGAAATAGAATGTAGATTCTATCTATAAATGGATCTCTATAACATGAAAATATTTTTTGCATCACCTAGAGTCATAATCCCTTCTGGTTTTGTCATGTAGAAATCTTCCTGAAGGTTCCAGTTATGGAATGTAGTTTTGACATGCATCTGCCAAATCTCATAGTCATGGAAAGATACTATAATAAGTATGATAATGATGGATTTATTCCATGAAAATGGTGAAAATGTTTCATCATAGTAAATTTCTTAATTTTGTATAATGCCTTTAGCCACTTGTATTTCTGTAAAGGTACTTACTTTACCTTCCATGACTATTTTCTTTTAGAATACCCATTTTCATATGATAGGATTTACATCAAGTGGTGAATGAAATAGAACCATGAACTGGTTCTGATATATAGAATCCATCTCAGAATTCATGGCTTCTTTGGATCTTATAGCATCTGATCTCACTACTTCCTCCTTGTAGGAGAGAGGTTCATTATCATCAACTAAAATTGAGTCACCATATTTGGCGAAAAGATTACCATAACACTCTGGTTCTCTTTCCTCTATTTCAATATTATATAGTAATTTTGTTTTAGGAACATATTCTTCGATGAGGAAATATGGAATCTATTCCCATAAAAACTCCAATGTATCTAGAGCATCAAATTCATTTAATTTAATCTCTCTCCCACTATCCTTTTTGTGTATGTGCTCCCTCTCAATAAAAATGGAATTTATGGTGATAGTGTCTTTCTTATCCCATGGGTTGTATAGGTAGTATCCCTTTTTTCCTTGAGATACCCTATAATGATATACCTCATGCCAAAGGAAGCTAGTTTATTTCCCAATTATCCATTGACAAATGCCTCACAACCCCATAAATTGGTATGTAATAAAATGGGTTTCCTTCTACTCCATAACTCAATGAGAATTCAATTTTCTACTATATTTGGAACCTGGTTTAATGTATATGTAGAAGTTTGTAATGCATATTCCCAAATGGATAATGGAAGATATTCATGACCCATTATCGACCTTACCATGTCCAATAAGTTATGGTTCATACTTTCACTAACAAAATTCCACTATGGTGTGTATGGTGGAGTGATTCAATATAGAATCCCAAATCCATTATATATTCTATAAAATATTGTTTAAGATATTCAACTCCTCAAATTGATCAATGGTTTATTATATTCTTACTATGTTGATTGTATAATTTATTTTTGAATTCCTTGAATTTCTCAATGTACTCAAATGTATGACTCGACAAGGTTATAAAGACATATATAATCAAGATATCAGTATATGTTATGATGCAGTCATATACAACAATAACATTTTCTAGAAATGGTCCTAATATATCATTGTGTACCAGTCCTATAAGCTTTGTGTCCATTTCACCATGTCCACTGAATTGTGGTTAGGTGATTTTTCCTTTTAAACATGCATGACATCTTTCATGTGCTTTTATCATAGATGAGATTAAATAACCACAATGACATATCATTTTCAATTGCTTCTTGTTTATATGACCAAGACTATTAATCCAAAGTTGGGTGTTGTATGAGTCATTGGAACTTGATTAATTATCAATTTAAAACACTTTGTTTCCATAGAGGAAAATATGTTGTCCTCATAAAAGGAAAAAAATTATATCCAAATTTGAAATTAAACCCATACATATCTAGGGATGATAAATATAATATGTTCTTGGAAACTATAGGTACATAATAATAATATCATAAAACCAAATACATTTCTTTTTGTAATGAATGTTTTTAGTTTTCTATGGATAATGAAGCAAACCTCACTCCACTAGAAGATCGTTGGTGCACCTCTCCTCCAGCTATCATCCATAATATACATGGTTCCTAAATTTTGATATATATGTGAGCCCCATAAGATTTATCTAAGAGAAAATGTGTAGAAATGGAATGATTGAACTCGATAACAAATTCACCGTTAGCATCCCATTGTTTTTTCCTACAGTTTCTCTTCTAATAACCTGGCTTTCCACATGAAAAACATAAACCACATTTTCTATTCCCTAACTCTAGATATCCCAAGTTTTAGAAGGATGGTTCTTAGTAGATTTAGACTATTTATAGGTCCTGGGCCCCATTTCCATGTTGTTATTTTTCTTATTCACTATATGTACCACATGTTTGTCATACCCCATGTCCTTATCTACATGATGAATTAATTTCAAAATTTATAAATGAATCTTATAATTATTTGTCATTTTATAATACAAAATAAATCTTTAGAAGGTCTTGGGAAGTGATGATATTATGAGATCTCTACCCAAATCATCTGGGAATTTAATCCCTAATATGTTCAAGGGTTCGATTTAGTTAATAAGCTTGACTAAATGAGGCCTGGTTGGTGTAGACTCTCCAAGATTTGTTGTGAAAAATGAAATGAATATCTCATACCTCTCATTTCTCTCCTCTAGATAGAAATCATAAAGGTGATACATTATGCTATATGAATCTATATCCTAATTTTTATTCAAAATCTCTTTGGACATGGATGATAGCATGAGGCCCAAATTATCTGAAACATTATTCAAATGTTTATCAGAGAGAGATATTTCGTCATTATTTTTCACATTTCCAGGTGTGACTGGTAATGTTTCATCCATCGCGTATATTTTTTTCATGGAGAAGGAAAAAACACTGGTGCCTTTTCCACTCTTCTAAATTTGGGCATGTAAGAAGGTTATCCTTCTCGATTATGAATTGTAATGATATTTCTGATTTCATTTTATTTTCATTTCCACAAATCTAGATAATGACAATTTTAGTACTTTATCTGATAAAAATTTCATAAACAAATAAAAATTATTTATATTAGTGTCCCAATTTTTTATTGAATCAGAATATCCATCACCATTGCTTCAAAATATCATTTTTCGTGAATATTCAAATAGAAACAATCCATATTCCCTTTTTAATTACCCCATGTTTTTTTGGTCAATCATATTTAATGGTTTTAAGTAGGCATTACAACTGTCTACTATATAAACTCAATGTTCCTTGACCTTCTTAGTGGTCTCACCAATCCTAAAATCCTTAAATATATTAACTCAGCCTTTTCCTCTCAGTAACAACATTTTTTTCATTGGTAGTCAACCACAGTTTTCAAATCAGTTAAGTAAAACCAATAAATCCAGTTATAATTCCCCAATAATTGATATCAACCCATCAATGGATGGAAAAAAACATTGAAATATGGTTTGATTCTAACCAATGTATTGGAAGGATGTACTGACTTAATATTTTATTAAAGCATTTTATTCTTTTATGAAAAATATTCCAATTATTATCTTTTAACATTTTTATTAATATAATTTTGGTTCACATAAGTGAGTAACCATGTCTTGAAAATATTTATGAATAATTTGATATATTTTAGTCATATATTACATTATTCATAAATAATTAATTATGTGTTCATGAAGAGACATACATAATTAAATAAGCATGCAACTGACATAAATAAAATAATGGGTATGGTCATTAGCTTATACTAATGGTTAGTTTATAAAGAGGTTGATAAACAAAAAATTGACCTATTGGGAAAATCAGCTTGATCCATTAAGGTTTGTGTTTATAGTGTTCCACCTATACACTTATCTATCTCTTTAGATTGGATTCTCCTAATCTCTGAAATTGAACTAGATCGATTATCTTGGGAGCTCTATCAAAAACATATACTTTTACTCACACGCAGATGCGGGAAAAGGGGGTTAAATAACAGAAACCATGGGAATTCATGCCCTATATAATAATGATGGGAGAAGTCACACATTCTGAAAATTTAATTTAAAATAAAATAATTGAAAAATCACATACAAATGTCTTCTATAGCTCTTCATCATCAACATGCATGATAAAAATTATGTATTTAATAATACTAGCATTGAATAGTAAACCATTATTGTTGTAGATAAATCACTCTAAAATCAATTAATTATCATATATAATTATTCAATTAATTATTTTAATTATTATCTGAATTTTATTGAGGTTATCATCAATTATAATTTTTGAAATATTAAATAAATTCATTTAAAATTAACTATTTACATAAATTATACCTTGGAGGCTACACGGTGAATACCCATCCAAATTAACCCAAACATGTATTATACTCATATATTGTTTTACTCTTATGACATATGAAATACATAAATTATCACATACTTTCATGATGTGTACTTTATTAATGATTACAAGAATTACATGATTTTTTTCTCATGTGTTACGATTAAATGCACGTTGAGTAACAACTTAGAATATGACATATACATGACATAGAGATCTGAAAAATATATATATATATTTTTAAACATTTAAAGATTTATGTATATTAAAACCTATTACATGGAATGTACTATCATTACAACCACATGTTAGTACACGTCTCAAGGATTACATAGTAAAAATAAATAAATTTTAAATTTTCGTAACCAGTATAAGTACACGACATGTAGATCCGATCTATAAAACATTTACATATCTCACCATCTATCTGGGATAAATGCATAGATACTCAGGGTGTCATTCATACCTTGGAAAATATTTATTACAAGAAACTTCCAATGGGACACAATATGTGTTGACTCGATGTTACATCGTCATCAGTCACGTAGGCCATGTATGGAGTACACACACCGTCTGTGAATGAAAGTGACAACAGAAAATATAAATCCAATCTACATGGCGTGTAATCAGGCTGACCGTACACCACATAATTCTGGTGAAAACATAATATGTAATTAATTTTGGAATCAATTAAAAATCTAGAGATGAATCCCCAATGAAATATTGATTCATTGAACATGAATACACGACAAGTAATTTTGATTACACAATGTTTAGTCCTTTGTCGAACAACCATAAACCATGGACCCTCTAGATGATTTCCTCAGTTATATTTATTTCATTAAATTAATAATATATATTTGATCTATGATAAATGAATTTGGAAGAAGAAGCTCTGATAATTCATATTAAAATAATAATTTAACATGAATTGAAAAAACAATATAAAAATGTTTAAATCAATGATGATCTTAAAATAATTATAATTAATTATGTGACCACTCTGATACCACATGAAGGTTATGAGTGTAGCATAAGGGTGTGATTGTAAGTGGCCATATTTTTTTCTTCCCAGTTCTTGATGATCAATATGAGATCTAAAATACAATGAAATCCATGAGCAACAAAATTAAATCATCTAATAAGGACAAATGGTGATAATGTTTCCAACGAGCCTGTACCCTAGTGGTATAGACTCCTTCTTGGCATCCAAAAGACCCAAGATCAAATCGGGACAGTGGTGAATTTCCGGGGGACACTGTAGCAGTACTGTAGAAATGACAGGACTGTAGCAGCAGAAACACTATTGTAGTGGGGGAACTATAGCAGGCACTATAGCGGCAGCGTAACTGTAGCAGGTTCTATAGCAGCGCGGGTATTATAGTAGTAATGTTCACTATGGGGGGGGGGGGCTTTGGGCCAAAAATGCGATTTCAAGCCTTTTATTCAAGCCACATGGCCTTGGGCCTTCGGGCTATGTTATGGGTCACCCTCTACCAAGTATAAAGATGTATTTGTTTTCAAATTATAGATTGAGGCTTCGGCCCAAACCTTTAAAAAAAACAAAAGGTGATAATGCTACAGAAAAGAGATAGGATCATCAAATATAATTTATATTGAATTTAATTAATTAATAATTACTTGTAATGAATTATTTTTCATAGATGAATCTGGTGGCAGATCTGCAGTTCACCATCATTGTTCTATAAAACCAAGTGTAAATTTCCTTTAGAGGATATCAAAATGTTGTCCACAATTATCAAGACATCGCTGAAGGAATCCATTAGTGCTATCAGGAAATTTCATTCTTCTATCATTGTGCATATTTATTTCCTTGATAATCATTTACAATACCTTCTCTTGGATTTGATATAGGAGGTTTTATCATCATTATTAGGATTTTTCTTAGAAAAGGGAGCTCTCTTGGCTTGGGAGGAATCTCCAAGATTGTTGTGCACAACTAAATTTAGATTATAAGAAAATCACAAAACTAATTATTCATATTTCTTAGGGTAAAATAATAAAATTACACAAGTAACCTTATTATTTATTTAATCCTCACAAATCCTAATGTCACATAATAATATTTATATTATTATTTATCGAAATGAACAGAACTTGATATTTATAATTAAATATTATTTAATAAAATAAAATTCAACATTATAATATGTCATCAGACTATTATACTTGGGCCTCCATTCCCCCCATAATATTTATTAGACCATGAATGATGTCTATTTATTTATTTAATAAATATCACAAAATTATTCACTAATATATAAATAAATATTATATTTACTAAATTGAAAATAAATATCTATATAAGATAAAACATACATGAATAATTATTAAAACAAATACGGGAATAATATTTATTCTAATTGTTATATAATAAATAATAATAGGTTTTTTAACTGAGATTATAGATACACCTAGTGAGTGACCCTTTAGTTCTCCTTCTCAGTGGCATTTGGTAGGGTAGCCTAATGTCCAGGTTAGTGTCTAGAAACATGCCAATGCACCAATATAGAAATAATTTAATGCTTTAATGACATGTTACCTCCTAAAAAACACTCGTTTTGATATAATCCCTTTTCAGGATATCTCTAATCAATCCAGTTTCATGATAATGTCATTAACCTATGTGATAGATGCCTCTTTCATTGAATTCCTATAAATTGATCTTTCTTATAGAACACCATGACCATGGATTTATTTAATCTTTATTATTTCCATTATGGGGAAACAAATATGAACTTATGTTAATAATAATAAGGGAAAATCCTTTATCTCATTTTTTACTTAATGAAATATTGCTCGTGATGCACCCAAAATATCCAACCTCGCCACAAACATCTATCATCATGAATTTCACCGATACATCTAATTGTGGAACACATAATACTCATTAATAACAATATTAAAGTATAAGGACCTATACATATGTCCATGGATAGTATCATCCAATGACACATATAAATTTGGATTTCCTATGGGCAGGTCTCATTATCAAAATATCCATACTAGATATTACCAAGAAAGTAAAACATTAGATGAAGTCTTAATGTCCTTTGAGTTTCCACACCTGATAGCCTTATCATTTGTGTTACTCAAATGATATAATCAATCTATTTGACATATAATCAAGAATATAGTCCTAACACTTTTGGGTTATCATTATAACAGATAACTTCTATGACGATTTATTATGACAAATACTATTATGAAATTATCATATATTATGTTATCAAGATGAAAAATCATGATGTGATAAAGAATTAATTATTATTCAAAAACCATGAATCCAAGTTTATCATGATGTATAAAGAATTTGGTTTTAGGGAAGAAACTCCAACACATTCAACTCATTATTCAGTTTTATTAGACACATGTGAGGGTTATTGATTTATCTCTTTATTCTAATTGTACGATCTAGAGATCATAGTTGAGGCACCAACCCAAAAACATTTCCTTTATGTTCCTGTTATGAATAAATATTATTTATCATTCATTTAAAAGTAATGTGAGCTTTATCGTAGTAAATATATGTTAATGTGAGACCTTTTTTTCGTCATAATGGATCTCTATGTTTTCATCTTGGGCTTGGATTGGTTTTCTATAGTCTGATCTTCATTTGACTGTCCCTATAGGCAAATCAGATGGATACCTGATAATGGGATGAGATAATTATTTTATGGAAACAGAGTTCTCATGGATGGGAAAGAAGGTTATTTCAGAACGAGGCTTCAAACCATTACCCATTAGTTGGTTAGAATATCCCTTAGTGAAAAAGTTCATGAAAACTTCTAGGTTACATTCATTGTGGAGAATTATATGTACATATTTCATTAATATGTTCTGGGACTACCTAAGAGGTGGGAGATGACATTTTTCATCGACTTACATATCAGAACCACCCTAATATCATCTTTAGAATATCAGATGGAACTTACCGAGCTCCAAGAGTTGTTGTTTTAGTTGGATGACTTTTAAGAAAAGGGATTCATCAACATTGTATTTTCCCCTAAGATGATCCAGTATTGTTCATAAAAAAGGGTATTGGAGATTACATATTTGTATAGATTTTCGTCACCTGAATCAGGCCATCATAATGGAAAAACACCCCTTACCTAGGTTTGACAACCTCTTCTTCCATTTTCAAGGTGTGATATGTTTATCAAAAATCCATATCAGCTCCAGATATCACATGATGAAGGTTCGTGAGGATAATATATTAATGTAGTAATTTATATGTCTCTTTGAGCACTATGAGTTCATTATGACGCCCATTGGTTTGATGAAATCCTCCCACTGTATTAATGGAATTGATGAAACATGATACCAATCATAAATAGACCAGTTCATTTTTGTATTCATCAATGAAATACATTTCTACTCTGTATCTGAGGTGGAGTATATAGAGTACATGAGGATGGTTCCAAAAATTCATCGAGAGAACAATTTTTATAGAAATATGATGATGCACTAGTTCTAGAATCATGTGGATCACTTTATAGGGAATTCCATTTTTTTGAATAGTTTAACCATGTATCCATTAAAGATAAAAGAACATCTTTGTTGGGAGTCACCCTAGAATGTGTCATAGGTGAGGGGTTTTCTCTATTGGTGGGGCACTACAGAATATTTATGGAATAATTATCCAGGATCGTGGTCCTTTGGACAATAATAATGTTGAAAGGGAATCATTTTACATGGTCTGAGATGTTCCAGAGGGTCATTGAGACAATGCGGTAGTGGATAATGGGGTATTTACTGTTGAGACTACTCGAAATATGTGTTGAGTTTGTAGTGTATTATGATTCCTCAATAGATTTCCATTATTGTGTGTTGATGAAATGATAGGTAGTTATCACATACGGGGCGAGGAATTTTAGACCCCAAGAATAGAACTACGCAACTCAAGACTGAGTGTTCGAAACTATTGTCTTAACCAAGAGGATGTGGAGGCACTACATTCTGGGGGAGAACATTCTAGTATACTCAAAACACTAGAGTCGCATGCACATCTTTACTTAGAGAGGCTTGAATCTGAAAAGGAATCACTTGTTGTAGTTTCTGTATGACTCTAAAATTTAGATAATTTACACTGAAAAGAAGAAGAATATTGTAATAGATTTCCATATTAGGAATATATATGATAACTTATTTCAGGAGGAATTAGAGCTGTTAGCCTCTCTATAGGTGACACTATGGGTGTAGGAGGGTACAATGATTCTTTTTTTATGGTGTTTAATCTTTCCCTTATCAAGAATGTAAGATATTACCATATATAAATAATTTACTATGAGGTCATATATTATAATATATATAAAAACCATGATTTATAAAAATATTTTGAAGGACGGAATAACATCAACATGAACCAGGGGAGAATAGTTGTTTCTATCACGTTGCGGGAGGAGGTGATACGAGAGTTTTTGACATCTCCCCAATATAAATATATATATCGATGTGGGGAAGATGTGCATAGACCATCATTGGTATTTTTGGTTGTCCTATAGGAGAAGATGCATAGAAAATTTTATATCGTTGTTTTTCACTTTTCAGTAGGTGAAGGCTGAGCAACATGTTATGGAAGGTTTTTTACAGACCATTGAGATTCCAATATGGAAATGGGACAGAATATCCATGTGATTTTTCCTATGTATTTCTCACAATGGAAAGATTAATGACACCACATGGGTCCTAGTTGACCATATGAAAAAGTTGGCACACTACTTTTCCATCAGGGAGAAGAGTTCGGTGAAGATTGGGAGATTTTGTATGTATGGGATAGAATTTTTCATCACTGGGTACCATGAAAGTCTATCTCTGATCATGATGTGAAGTTTACATCAATATTGTTGATAGTGTAATAGGATATATTTAGGACTCATATGTGGAGGAGTATAGTCATTCACCCACATATAGATGGGAATACCGAGCACAGTATCCAAGTACTAGAGGATACACTGAGGGAACATGTGTTAGACATTGATTGGAGTTGGTAGGCTCACATACCCTTTGTATATGTTGTTTATAATAATAGCTACCACTCAACCATAATCATATAACCTCTTGACGCCCTATGTTATAGGCCCCCTTGGTCACCCATGTGATGGACCAATATTGGTGAGTCATCTATAATGGGCCTAGAGTTTGTGCAGAAAAAAATGAATAAGGTCAATGTCATCCTTGATCGAATGAGGATTCTTAGAGTAGATAGAAATATTACACAAACCTTTATTGTTATCCCTAGGAATTTAATCAGAGAGACCATGTTTTCATTAGAGTCTCCCCATGATGAGGATTGAATAGGATCATCTAGGTAGCCATTTTATCCTTAAGGTTCATTGGGCTGTTAGATATTCATGTAGAGGGTTGGTGTGGTTTCTCACCACCTCATCCTGGGAGGGGGAGAGCCATGTGTGATCTCAGTATAACATGTTTTTCCTAGTTTTTCTTTTTTGGGGAAAAATAATTAAAGAGAGAATAATATATAGATTGGTTTCTTTCCTTGTAAGTTATTTTAATATTTATATATATTTCTTGATCTAGTAACTAATACGACATGTGATTCTGAAAAATAGAGTTACCATAAATAACTTTAATAAAATATTAAATTTATTTTATATTATGTGCACATGGTATCTCAAAGAAAACAAGATGACTATAAAACAGTTGATTAGATATAAAATATAATAACATAGTTGCGTTAAAATTTTGTGTTTATCATATGTACAACAAAATTTTAGTCTGTGTGGGGAGTTCGGGACAAGCACTCATTGGATGTGAGTTTAAGTGAACAAATTAAATATTTAATTAAATAATTCATTCATTTTTCCCTGAATGTATGTCTATAAATATATCATTATGGATAAATTTCTATAGTTGGATGACTTTTCTCAAATCATTGGCAAAGCACTCCTTCTTCTTTCCATTGGTGGGTAAGGATGAAGGATGAAGAATACCAATAAAACCCTGGATCTAAGCAGATCATGATTCTATGGATGTATCTAATTTTCTAAAATCATTGAAAAATGAGATCTTGATTAAAATAAAATCCAAAATAGGGGTAGGACTCATAAATTTGTAATTTTTTTTGATTAAATTTTTTGAAACATCATAAGTTTTTCTTTGATCTAAATCCTTTTTCATGCACCTAGGTAATTAAATGACTAATTTTTTTTTCTATCCAATGTCCCTTGTTATTGATCTTTATACATGAAATCTTGGATAAAAATGTTTAAAACTCTATTTTTGGTTACATTTTTTCATTTTTATTAATGTAGTTTACCTTTTCGACCCCTCGATACTATGTCTACTTTGTTGGGTCGTGTTGAGATTGATCATTCCCCTAGATTCATGGAGAATGAGTGAAACAAAAAAACAATTATGAACTGAGCATAGATATACAATGATTGTGAATCGTGGATAAACATTTCAATTTTTTGTGATCAAAATATCATTCTTGAAGCAATTGTGGCATATAGAATGGGAGATTAACCAACGATGATGAACAAGGGTGATTTTCGAGGAAGTGGGGCCACACTATATGTGGGGAACCTCACTTTCCATGTCCCCCATGTTCACTTTTTAAGAATCCTCAATCATTTATATCTCCTTTAGTTGAACTCAGATTTTTCCAACATGTAGCATATCTTGGATGTTTTTCCACGTAGAACATGATGGTTCCCTATATTGTGGTTTTTGTGATATTATTTTAAATGTTATGAAAACTAAAACTTCTTAGGAAAATATTGATTATGGAAATAATCATAAAGGATCACCAGAGACCTTTCCAGTCTTACCGTCCAAAAAACTTGGTAGTGGAGTTTTCTGATGATGTTTCTGAGTAACCCTCCCACAAAAGTGTAGTTCCTCAATGTTCTAAGTGGTACCGTCGATTCGGGATGGGCATTAGAGTTCCCTATTAATCATAATGAAATACCCTCTAGTAGGGCCGGGTAGTGGAGTTCCTCATAATTCATCATAGTACCCTCCATGATGGATGACCAATGGAGTTTCTTGACGACCTTTCCCTAGTGGTACCCTCTAATAGGAATAGTCGGTAGATTTCCCCAATTACATTAGTTTATAACTCCCCTGACACAATAGCATGGACCTCCTCTACTTTTTGTTACTACCCACTTGAAAATGCTTAACATTTACAAGGAGTGGATTGATGTAGAATTAACCTCATGAAGATGAGGTATGCTATGCCCACTAATGAACAATTTTTTGACATGAAAAAAACTATTCATGCTTGTTAGTGCCTACCAAAGTGGATAAAATAAATTTTGGGTGATTGTGTTCTGTTGAATTATATGTCAAGCGATGACATATGGGATTTTGGGTATTGGTGATAGATATTTTTGGAACTTTCGGTGACTCTTCTTTTTGGCATGAGCTATTAGATGGAGATTCCCTTACACTATCATTTGGGATTTCATTATAGAATATATATATATATATATATATATATATATATATATTCTTTAGTATCCTTTACATAGACATTGATAACTCATTCCAGGAGAGGAAAAGACACAAGGGTTATGCCGCATGTTTATTGTGCCTAGATTCTCATTGATGGAGGAGTCTTCTCTCTAACTATAAAATGGAAAGACACGATAATGAGTTCATCTCCTCACTATGTGGGGATCATATTTCTTGTATCAACATACTTTCACTCTATTTATGGATTGATATCTACTCAATATATTTACCATATTATTTCTATAGCTCTATTCATCTATTGTATCTCTTACTACTCCCCCAACACTATTTTTATGGTTTTTTACCTGGTATGCATATGAGCACCTATGAATGGGATTCTCCCACGTATCATTTATTTTTTAAAAAATAGGTCTTTCACTTGTGATTTTAATTGAGGTTTGGAATATGGGGTTCTTGGACTGTGTATAGTGGTCATAGATTTTAATTTAGGATCTATGATTTATCATATATTTACATAAGACATTTCTAGTTTTACATGTACTTCACCCCTTTACTTTTCAGTTTACATTATCATACTTTTCTATTTTCTAGTTGTTTCTACTTCTTGGGTTTACATTATAAAAGTGTTGCATCATTTCTTCATTTTCTAGGCACTATTTCATCAAGAGGGCTATGTGTGATTATACCTAAACACAAACAAAGGCCTCCCAAAGTTAGTATACATTCGGCACTTTTTTCCACCCCAAGCCTTTTGAAGTAGGCTTTGAAGAATTGTGTATCGATCCCCAAATTGGGTCGGGTCATGAAAAAAACAATCCTGATAACATAGTGAAAATGAAACATAATCTGCATTAATTAAACTTCATTTCAAGGTTAAACATAAGAATTAATAATTTTATTTTATCATTTACAATAATATGATCATTATTGGGTGATTACATAATCAAATCATATGACCATATCATAAGAGAACTCATACCCATAAATTTGTGGATCATAAAACAAGAAATCATGGAATAAGGCATTTAAAATAGAAAGAGTCTTCAGAAAAAATAATCATGAGCCAAGGGATGTAAATCATGATCAGGGGAATAATTTATAACCTAAAAAAGAAATAATGAAATTGTGTTGGTATCTTGGGACCACATGTCAAAGGAACACATAAAAAACCCATAAAGAACCCTTACAAATGAAAAACATATGTATTACATCCAATACAATTCTCCAGATAACATAACAATTACCCAATGTATTGGAGATCTATTAAGAAACACTAATCATATAAGTTATTATAGGATCACCTAGAGATATCTGTGGGCACCCATAATATATAATTTCCATGAACCACAACATGAATATGTTCCATAGTGCTTACCTTTCATAAAAAACTCATAAAAAATAATTAATTCTTTTATAACATGATAATCCCATGGAAAAAATTAGGTTAAAAAATGTATTTGAATTATATTTTATGAATGTAATATAATTAGTTTCCATAAAAAATCACTTTGAAACCTGATTAACTCATGGAACATAAACACTATCTATAAAAAATACTTTTAAATAATAATTAATAAGAATAATATATATAGAAAATAAAAATATATATTTAATTGAATCATAATCCATTTTGATAAATATTATTGAAAATATTATTATAAATGATTACAATTTGAGCATAACAAAAAACCAGTTCTATTGAATATTAGGTATGGAAATACCATTAAATTACCATGAAAACATTTTTTTGGGAAAAACCATTTCATTTTAAAAATCATCATGAATACTAAAATCACATGAAATGTTTTGAAAATAATATTCATTGAGAAAATAATTGAATCATATAGTGGTCACTTTAACGAAAACAATTAAAATAAATGCAAGATAATATTTTTATGTAATAAATTTTATTAATAATCATTCCATTAAAATAATTTGAAAAACACATCAAGAAGTTACTTATTCGAAAAAAAATTAAGAAATTGAATCCTACAAGCCTATATGAGAAGGTAAAATTTAAGGTGAAATTGATTTTTGAAATAATTTATTTTTAGAAAAGATTTTTTTTAAATTTTTTAAAACATGTATATTTAATGGAGCGATACATGATGTAAAAGAAAATATAAGACCGTTATCTCTTACAAAATAATTTTCCGGAATTTTTTTCAATCAATAAGTGAGGAAATGAAAATAAAACATCTTAAACATCTTAATAACCAATATAGTATAAAAATATATTGTTCAATAATATAAGAACATATTAGTTTACAAAAATAAACCTTGAACATAAATAATCTCTAAATAAATGAGAATATAATGTAAATACTTTTCCCCAATGGAAATCCTACAATCAAAAGACCCATGAATAATTAACATAAAATAAGACTATTAATATAGGGAACACAAGTACCAATAAGATGTAACTTGTAACACGTTATTATATACACCTCAAAAATTAATATAGGTGAATAACATAAACATATCTACTAAGGAAAAAAATGTTCAGATGAATAACCCTTATTAAAAAATAAATTAATTTTAGAATAAATAGATTAATAAAATATGTGTAAAATATAAAATTACATGAAATTAGAAAATAACAAACATAAGAAAAACAAAAATCTTTTCAAATATAATCATTACATAAGAATGTCAGATAAAAAGTTTTATAACCAAATTAAAATAAATCATGTTAAAGAACTATTTATAGCTTGGTAAATTTTTGGTAAATCTCCATTGAAATTATTAAATTTATATAAACATAAAAAACCATTATATATGAAGGAATAATTTTGTTTCAAATAAAATGGAATTTATATGACTCACAGAACAAAAATAATTCATGAATATTTAAATTTTCTCACAAAAATTAAAAAGAGAGACGAGAAAAACCCTTACCATGATTCAAGAGTTTAATTAAGTGTCCATTAATGCCTATATAAAATGTTTACTTAAATTATTTAATCTCTTAATAACCATTTTAAATTTTAAAACATAAAACATATATAATATATTTTATTTATTTTAAATTTAATGTTAAAATACTTAATCAGTAATTTCCATATGGGATGTTTTGTGGATGTTTGGCTCATTGTTTTGAAAATAACATCGGTCTGTTGACCATGTTCGATGAGGTATTTATTTCAGAATCTAAATAATAATATTAATTGATAATTTAAAATGTCTATATATTAATTATTCTATTAAAACCAATCATAAAATGTATTTATCTTAAATTATATACGTTATAATCATATAGATGGTAGGATATACATAAACATGTGTGACATTTTAATTTTAGAAATGATAATTAAGGAATAAAGATAATAATTATATTATCTTTCCATAATGATAATAATATCAAAAACAGAATATTATTTAATTTAATATATTTATACATTTATCTTCCATTGTTGTGGTTATAAAAAAATAATCACAGCACTTCATAGATGCGGTAGTGAACATGTCCACAGGAACGTCGATGTCAATTTTTTGTGTAACAAAGAAAATGATATATTATTTTTTCAAAATGATTAATATTTCATGAATATACAAAACAATTTCAGTTATATCACATATATTAATTAACAATATCATTATTACCTTTCTTGATAAGTGTTCATGATAAATTAATGGAATTACTTCGCTAGGTGGTAGTCATCCATACACATGAGCACCGTTATTGTATCCTACTTAGAGTGTAATGTAAGAGTTTATTTGTTATAAACTAAATCATGATGTATAAATAATTATTTAATATCTTATTTATGCTTTAAATCCATCTTTATAACAACTTTTGATATGTGATGAAGCAAAATTAATGGCATCAGTGAAGAGGCGGTTGTTCGTCGTACACTCAATTGATGATTTCGTATCCCAATTGATGGAAAGAATGATGTATTTGTGTTATTGAGTTAACACAAAAATATAATAATCTGGGATACAATTTTTTTATTATATAAATATATTTTTACAATATTTTAATTTTGTGGATGAGTTAAAAAAATTAATATGTGCAGCAAGGCACAATACAACTTCTTCAGACAACCACTTTAGGTATGTAAGAATATAATACTTAAAATTCAATATTTTAAAATATTTATTATGTGATTTGGGGATAGAATTTAGGATTTTTTTGTAGGTATTTACTGATAAAAGAAGTCATTAAACATTTAAACAATAGTTGATTGTGGATATCCTTTTATAAGGTAGGTGAGTGGGCCACTTTTTGTATTTCAAAAAAAAAAAGTGTAACCAAAATTTTCAAATTCCACAAGGATAAAAAATTATCATTATAGATAATTGAGTATTAAAATTTCAAAATATGTCTAAAAAATAGATTAATCCATGTTTTTTGTTTATTTATGCCATTTTATTTTTAGAGTAAGACCGAATAAAAAATTTTCTCATATAAACACAATAAATAATTCTTACTGTTCTCACTATTCATTATTTTTTATAAATTTAACATTATTAGACAGTAGGAATTATTATGATTCTAAATATGGAATCCATTTTTCCAAATTTAATTCATCTATGTGAGAAACATTAATTTAAAATTGAACTCTGAAATTCAATAAAGAATCATGTTTTTAATAACCATATTGTTCAAGAAAATTATGATTTCATACGAATACTATGAATAATAATAATATCAATTTCATTAATAAAAATATATATTTGTTGATATATAATATAGAAATATTAATTATACGATTCTAAATTAAGTGTTTTTAAAATAATTTAAAAGGAGAATCATTATGTCAGTTTAATTACTTTTGAGAATAACTCAATTTTAAACCAAAAAATTTACATATACTAAAATACAATATGTATATTATTAATATAATATTATGTTCTTTGAATATAAATAATGACTAATAATTACATTTTTAATATATTTCAAGAAATTATTAGACATTTATATATAATTAATTTTATAAAAATGATTTTTTTCAAAAAAATCTATATTCTTCACTAATCACTGAAAAATCAATATTTTCTGAAAATTATAAAATTTCTCCCTAGGAAAATTTTAATCTGAGGATCTCAAAAATGATGATCGTTTTGTTAAATATATTTTTTAAAATTAAAAAAAATTAATATTATATTTTTTCATGTATAGAAATAAAAATAGTTTTGATGAAAACATAATTTTAATAAATAAAATTATTTTTAAATAATTATTTTTTTCGTTACTAAAAATTTATCAACATTTTATATTGAATAATAATTTTATATATATTTAGTGAATATTTTAGTTTACACTATTCATTTCCCCAAATTTAACATCGAGGTTATGACCCCAATATGTTTCATGGGATGTTTAAATTTATATAAACAAAAAATACCATTATATACGAAGGATTAATTTTTTTTCAAATAAAATGGAATGTATGTGCATCAGACAATAAAAATAAAGAGTGAATATCTGAATTATCTCACAGAAAATGAAAAGAGAGATGAGAAAAACCTTTACCATGATTCAAGAGTTTCCTTAATTGTCCATTAATGGCTATATAATATTTTGTTTAAATTATTTAATCTCTTAATAACCATTTTTAATATTAAAGCCTTAATCATATATAATAAATTTTATTTATATTTAATTTCATATTAAAATATATAATCAATAATGCCCATATTGGGTGTTTTGTGGATGCTTGGCTCATTTTTTCAAAATGGATTCGGTATTTTGACAATGTTTGATGAGGAATTTATTACAACACCTAAATAATAATAGTAATTAAAAATATATGATGTCTATATATACATTATTATATTAAATAAAATCATAAAATGTATTTATCTGAAATTAACTATGCTATAATCATATAGATGGTAGGATATACATACACGTGAGTAACATTTTCAATTTTAAAATGATCATTAAGGAATAATGATTATAAGTTTATTATCATTCCACAATGATAATAATATCAAAAAATAGAATATTATTTCATTTAATATATATATATATATATATATATTTCATTTGTAGTGGTAATAAAAAAAGAACCACAACACCTCATAGAGGCGGTAGTGAACATGTCCAAAGGAACATCATTGTTAATTTTTTGTATAACAAAGAAAAATATATATTATTTTTTCAAAATGATTAATATTTCATGAATATCCAAAAAAATTCAGTTACATAACATATATTCACTAAAAATATCATTATTACCTTCCCTGAGAAGTGTTCATGAAAAATGAATGGCATTACATCGTTTGGCGGTAGTCATCCATACACATGAGCATCGTTACTGTATCCTACACCGAGTGTAACGTACAAATTATTTTTATAAACTAAATCATGATGTATATATAGTTCTCTAAAATATTATTTACACTTTAAATCCATCTTTATAACTAGTTTTGATATGTGATGAAGCAAAATTAATGGCATCATTTCACGAAGCGGTTGTCCGTCGTACGCTCAAATGATGATTTTGTATCCCAATTGATGGAAACTAAGAATTATTAGTGTTATTAAATTATCATAATAATATATAATTATCTAGGATACAATTTTGTTATTATATAAAAATAATTTTACAATATTAAAATTATGTAAATGAGTTAATAAAATTAATATGCAAGGCATGGCACAATAAAACTTCTTTAAAAAACCAATTTTGGTAAGCAAGAACTGAATTCTTAAAATTCATTTTTTAAAATACATATTATGTGATTTGGGGACATAATTAAGGGTGTTTTTTGGGTAGGTATTTCCTAATAAAAAATTTCATAAAACATTTAAAAAATAGTTAATGGTGGGTATCCTTTTATAAGTTAGGTGAGTGGGACACTTGTTGTATTTCAAAAAAAATGTAGCAACATTTTTCACATGCCACAAGTGTTTTAAAAATATTAATTGTAGATAATCGAGGATTAAAATTTCAAAATATGTCTATAAAATATTTTATCCATGTTTTTTGTTTATTTATAGCCTTTTATTTTAAGTTCAAACCCCAATAAATCATTTTCTCACATAAGCACAATAATTAATTTATACAGTTCTCACTATTAATTATTTTTAATAAAGTTAACATTATTAGATAGTATACATTATTATGATTCGAAATATGGAATCGATTTTTTCAAATTTAATTCGTCTCTATGAAAAACATTAATTTAAAATTGAACATTGAAATTCAATAAAGTATCATGTTTTTATGAACTATATTGTTCAAGAAAATTATGATTTGATACTAATGCTATGAATAATAATAATAATAACTTCATTCATAAAAATATATATTTTTTGATATATAATGTATAAATATTAATTATAGGATTCCAAATTAGGGGTTTTTAAATAAATTTAAAAGGAGAAACATTATCTATGTATACTAAGTTTTCAGAATAACTCAATTTTAAACCAAAAAATTTACTTATACTATAATAAAATTTGTATATTATTAAAATAATATTTTATTCACTGAATATAAAGAATGACTAATAATTAAATTTTTTATCTTATTCAAAAAATTATTGGACATTTATATATAATTAATTTAATAAAAATTATTTTTTTCATAAAAATCAATGTTCTTCACTAATCACAGAAAATCAATATTTTTTGAAAAATCCCATATTTTCTCCCCAAGAAAATTTTTAATATGAGGATCTATAAAATGATGAATTTTTTTTAAAAAATATTTTTGAAAATTAAAAAAAAAATTAATATTATGTTTTTTATGTATAGAAATAAAAATACATCTGATAAAAACATAATTTTAATGAATAAAATTATTTTTAAATAAAATGAATATTTAGTTACTATAAATTTATCAATAATTTATATTGATTACTAAATTATATATATATATTTTTTGAATATTTTAGTTTACACTATTCATACCCACAAATTTAACAGCGAGGTTATGACACCAATATATTTCATGGGATGTTTAAGATCAGTGTTGTGTGTTGAATACACTATCAAGGATAATATAATTCTATAAAAACATAGTTTGATACATGTTACACCAATTTTACAAATTTAATCCTTGAAATATGCACATTATCTCAGTATAAAAATGTTGGACATTTGAAAATTCCCTTATTATGTGCCCACACCGTAAAAGGTGTTAAAAAAATCCTCACGATAAGAGAGAAAATATCATATGAAGGTCATCTAGAAGAACACATTAGATATTTTAAAATAGAATATAGATTCAATGTGATGATTTTAACATGGAAGAAAATATTAATTCACAAATAATGATACAGATTAACAATGATCATCAATCACAATAATGTGAATATTTTAAGAGAATGTAAACAGCCAAAAAACCATAATGTAATGTGGTGTGAAAATGGTAATTTATATCATATGAAATTATGGTTGTTGGAAATTTTTTTATTATGCTCTTCCTTGTGTTGTGGAATTATATTTCTATCCAAAATGAAAACATAGTGAAATATTCATAGATGAATAGTTTTATTTCATCCTATATCCAACTTCCAAAAATTAATTTCTTCTTCTCATAATGATTAGCATTTATGATCAATAATTTAAAAATTTATGAATAACTAACATCTGTTTCAAATGGATAACAATATTCACAAAATGATAATTAGATAATTCTCTTTCAATTAGACATTAACCACAAAAATAATGGTTGAAAAAGGGTACATAGATTTCTAAAAAGAAAAATCTTCTTGAGAATAAAACTAAATTAATATTAAAAAATACATAGTCATGTGGAATGATTAAACTAAATAATTAAATACATTAATAACCATATATCCAAAATTACATCAATGACTTCATCATTAAAGTGTTTTTTAACTCAAAATTTATATAATAAATATCATATTATATACAAAAAAATGTTGTGGTCTTCTTCTTATATAACTATATTATCTTAATCACCAATCACTTGTAAATCACATGTAATATAAATGAAAAAAAATTGTAAATAATAACAATAATTTTATTTCAACCCATGTTAAACAATATCTTTTTAACCCAAAAAATGTAAGGCCTATTATGAACCAAACTGTGTTGACCCTAAACAGGACACCCGAGTCAATATGTGGCTTAGCCTGAATGGCATTCCCGATCCCCATGGAATATAAAACCAGTGCATTGCATCATCATAGTAACAAGAGGGAACAAATTATCCCAAAAATAAATAAAAAAAATTGTTGAAAGAAACCTAAGGATCCCAGTTTACATAAACATTCAAATTGAGCAATTTTTTTACGTGATCTGAAAATATAAAAACTAATACTACGAAGCAAGACTGAACTATATAAACCAAAAATATCTTGGTGACCACAACATCTCCATGTGACCCCAACGGTCACTCTTTCATACCAAAACAAAACACCTCCAACAAAAATTGAGACAAATATGGATCCTCCGCCGAACACAAAAAAACAAGAAAGAGATATAGGTGTGATAATTAAAACACAATAGGTATGATAGAATATATCTATTCCCAATGTATTTCCTTTAAAATAATAGAAACATAAACTTCCAGAAATAAATAATAAGTATAAAAGTAATCTTTTCCACATATTTTCCACACTAAAATTAAACATGGACAATTAAAATTTTACCTTTTACAACGACACTATCTTTTAGGATGAACCATATTAAATTTAAAATAGAAATGTATAATTCAATTTATAAAAGAGATAAATATTATAAAACCGTTTCAAAATCATTTTCCATAAACACTTGTAATGATTTTACCACTTTTTATAACAATCAACAATGTTCATGTATGAAAGAAAAAAATCATACAATAAGCAAAGTATGATATATCACACATGGGTATTTTTCAAAATGTGCATCATAACCATTCACCACAGAAAACTAATTTTTAGAAGAAATGGGTGCTCGTAGGAGCTCATGAATATTATATAACATAATAATACTAGTTGACTCATACAAGAAATCATACATCACATGATGACATCAAAAACACCAACACACTCAGCCATCCCCAACACAATACAAACCAAGGGGAACTTTCCCTTAATAATAAAACTCAATATAACCCCCTGAATGATCCACTATCTAGAGTCTAATTCATGATATGATAACAATCATTCTTAGAAAAAAAATTTATCTATGTTATGTTCCCTTATTAGTATTTATAAATAGGATTATCCAACTAATTCCAACCAAGAATACAATAACATGCACATATATAAAAGTAATTTAAAAAACATGCATCACCCATGTCACTCCCAAGACCCATCTCTTCCCTTACAACTCATAGATCTGAAATGGTCCATCATCAAGGATCACCCATTCAGAACTACTTAAATTAGTAACGAGGAATCAACAATGGGGATGTCCCATAGATCTACATAAATGGGTCATGAGGATTAAAAAATGATCAAATGTTTTACATTCAACATAATCTCATCCTTAGGATAATCCAGTGAGATTTTTCTCAATCATTATTTCCACAAATTTTTACAAATGTGTCAAATGGGCCATCAAGAAACTTTTATGTAACCCTTATTTTTTAAATAACCAAAACCACATTTCAAAAATGGTACAAAAGCACCATTTTTCCTTCCCAACAATTTTAATGAAATTTCATTTATACTATGGTATATTATTCTTGTGATGAATCCACTTTTATAAAAATTGTAAAATAGACCACACATTACGAACACATCAAAATCCACTTTCAATAGATAAATAAACACTTCTTTTAAATCCACAACCAATTGAAAAACCGTTAATGTAACTCAATAAATTATTTCAGGCTTCAAAAATTTATTTATAAATCCAAACCATTATTTAGATACCTTAAAACATGTAAAGACTATCTGATAATTTTATCAAACACTTGGTGTGGAAAACAAGACAAAAAAATTCCATTTATCAAAAAACAATGCAAAATTCCCAAATTATTAAACCATAGAATCATTTAAATGATCACATGTCTCTGATTCGAAATCAAGGTAGGTTAGAGAAGTGAGAATCCAATGATTCATAAAATAAAATTTAATATTCAAAGGGATACATACATAAACTCACAGTGCTTCCACAACACACACAAGAGAGAACCTTACCAAGGAACAAAGTATTTGAAAAAAAAGCGTAACCTTAATCATACAATACCCCAAACATAAATCAACTGATAAATGAACTCCAGATCTACATGAATAATGAATAAGATTATGTCAAGGAAAAAATAGAAGGAAAAAAGAATAGGGAGAATAAATGGGATGAATACCTTGATGATTCACCCCCAAAACATGAATAAATCTATTATAATACACCGAGTGTGGACAAAAGAATCATAAATAATCTAGGAGTGGAAATAATAAGGTTTTAAAAACTAAGAGGAGGACGAGATAGATATGTTGGGAATAAAAATATAAACAAAGAAAAAGATAATTTTATCATTTTTAAAATATGTGCACTATAAGTGGTTAGGATGATTGGTTTACTGAATCCTATGGAAACCATGAACCCCTCAATGGAAATGTAGGGAACCTGTATGGGTATATCGCACGGTTTCCCAAACCATATGAAAACCATTCCAAATTCCACTGTCTAATACTTGATCCATCCAACTTGATCTCCGAATGGTTTGATAAACTGTGTACAATCTGTGAACCAATCCACTAATACCAAACCGGAAAAAACATTATTTCATGGGATTGGATGCAAAATTTCATCTAAATATGTTCCAACAAAGAACCTTTACTGACGATACTATAAAATCTAATTTTTACCAAAAATTAACAAAGGAAGATATTGAATAAAAATAAGACACATGATAAAAATGATCACCCCAAATTTTCAAACCCCACACACCCAAATCATCAGAGAAAACTTTGACTCAAAAAATAAAAAATTAATGAAAACCCTTTTTGTTACAATTTTCCTCTAGATTAATGTGTTCCACCCCTATAAATCCAAAACCTTTTCTAGTTGATCGATCAAAGAAAAATTATTCCCACAACCACATGATCCAACCTCCCAAATAATAAAAATATTATACACCACAAAATGGAACTCATAGTGATTCTTGAGAGTTAAAATAATACTCAAAGTATAGCTTGGATTATCCTACTAAAAATTTAATCGTTCTGTGTGCTCCAAAAGCTAAATATTTTCCCCAAATGGAGAGAACCAAAAGATTTTAAAAAATCCTAATGGAACTAATTCTTACCTAGTCAACACATAAATCCAAATCAAATTCATCCCTAAAGGAGGCTGGAACAAACTCCCCACCATAACAAACCAACATGTTTTGATTAAATTTAAAAGAAACTACAATGAGTCCCACTGTGGGTCTCCCCACCATTTAGGAGTAGAAATTATTATTCCATAATAGAAAAGACAATATAGGACAACCTAAAACAATCAACACTATCTAAAAACCCCATCATAAGGGGCCAAAAAAACCCCAAAAACAGTGAGAAACTGAATCATGATTCATCACATCCGATTGAAAAAAACCAAAACCCATAACTAAGTCATGATGGATAATATCAAAGGGAAAACCAATTATAAATTATCATATTAAAGTAAAACACAAAAGAAATATAATAGAAAATGAGGCCACCATTACCATATACCACCATGGAGGATCATTCAAACAACATGGGATGCAATGAGAAAACGAGGTCTCTAAGCCACTTTACCTGAAACAATATATTTTTAGGGTAAAGAAACTAAAATATAGAACCACAAAATATTTACACCCCAACACTAGAAACCAAATCCTAAACAAGGTGCCTCATACCCCTAGAATCCTGAATATGTGAAAACATTCACTCTTGGTCCTATGGATGGTTTACTAATGATTGAAGCATCTACTCCCTCACGGTATGGAGCATAAAATAAATGAAATGAAATCCTTCCATCCAACGAACTAGTGTAATATAATATTACCAACCAGACTACTCAATTTTACAACTGATGTAATAGGAATAAGACACACCATAGAATGAACCTCCACCCATGAGTGATAGAATTTATATCTTCCAAAAGAAAAAGACAATTCCACTATATCAAAATTCGTAGGTGGTCCACAACATCCAATTTTATGAATTTAAATGGAATACAACATGAAAATGAACAACTAAACAATAATACTAAAATGTAAAGAAACATTTATATGATCCTAAAAAATACCCTAATCCTATAAATGGGATACCCAACTCTTCCTATAAACTCCTCTAATAAATAGTTTCATGTGTCCTATGAATCCACAAACATGATTGTTTTGTAGATCATTTAGACTAAATGAAATTTTATGACCCAACATTACACAGTGAAGGAACACCAAGATTTCATGATAAGAAGAATATGATGAATGATTTAGTGGAACTTTGATTCCAAGAACAACACCAACAACATTTGTTTGTTTCCCAATATCTTTACAGGTATTTCCATTATAACCTCCAAATCTTAGAGGATTAATATCATACACATTAGTTGATGTTATTTAAAAAATCTAACGATGTTATTATTTATCTAAACATCTTCACATATTTCTCTAAGATGTCCCATGAAATATATAAAATGTTTACCTTGATAGACCAGTAATTAAATTTATTCAATTGTGAATATTATTATATCCCTACACATATTACATTGCACTTTTAATTTATCCTCCCATAGCATTGGGTATCCTACATAGATATCTGATATCATTTCCATAAGAAATATTAAAATTTAATTGAGATAGACTTTATATAATTTAATTTCTCAGACCTCCCCAGTCCATTACATTATCAAAATTAGTGTTTGGGGTGTTCTAGGTGTCAATGGTAGCTCATTTCATGATATTCCAAAATTACGGTATTTTTATTGGTAGGTTACGGTGTTAGTAGTTCATGGAATCGGTAGGTTAGGAGTTGGTATATATGAGCATAGATAGGTCAGGTCATCAGTAGGTCAAGGTTTTTGGAGGTCGATTGTCTGTACGTCGTATGTTGGTAGGATGTGCTTCAGTAGGTTGGGCGTTGTTAGGTCGGGCATCGGTGAATCGCATCAGCAACATGCTATCACTGGGTCACGTTAGTGACTCTTGTTGGAGAGTCATGTCCATGATACACGTCGGTGAGTGAAGTGACGTTGAATCACTGTTGGTTACTCATATTGATGGCTCACCATTTGATGATTCTTTTCCAGCATTTTCTAGTTTTTTCACTTTTCCCATGTTATATTTTATTTGACCTAAATAAAATTTAGAAACTAGTTTGAGAATTTCTATCGGTTATTAAATGGAAATTAATTATATCATTAATATCCAGATGATTTAGTGTGGGGGGGGGGGGCTTTTATATAGTCGAGACATGTGTTATTGACCACAATCCGAATTTTATGTACATTGAAACCATTTTGCTTCTATTAATTTAGGATCTTGGTCTTCTACGAAGATATCATTTCTTCCCCATATTTTTTCATTTTCTATTTTCATGACTATTACTTTTCCTCAAAGGGGAGTCACATTTATGATACATATGTGAATTCATTTTTTCTTTAGAGTCTTTCCTGCTATACACGCACTTCTATTTTTGGTTAAAGCAATAATTTTTTATCAACTGTTGATCCATGTAGAGGTTATTTCATCTATATTTCAACTGTGTATCATGGGAGGTGTGTATACTAATGTCTGGATGGGAATACGGTTGGATCACATTTAAATTAAGTAATAAATTATTGTTGGGTAAGATAATGATGAATATTATTTGTCTTATCTGTTATCTTTGATACATATTATGAATTGAATGGTTTGTCTCATTATAAAAATCATGGTTATCTGTTTTCTCTTCTTGCGTACCTTTATGACTTTGGAATCACTCGTGCAAAATTGGATATATTTTTAATCATGTATACCTAGATAAAAAAATAGATTCCTTGGTATTGAACTTCCTCTTTGATCACCCTTGATTAATTAAAGTGGAAATAAAGATAGAGGGTTACTAAATCTGAATACACCTTGTGGTTTGGTATAGATGTGTGTTGTTTGTTGTTATGTTAAACCTTGTGTTTGTGATGGTCATGTGGTTCTATGGCTGGGAGTGTGGTTGTGTGTATGGGGTGTTACAGATAGTTCAATGCAATATCATGATGATATATTGATTGATTATGGAATAGATGAATTTGATGAATAGTGGGTTTGCATCTGAGTTGAGTTATAGTTGGTGGGAAAGGACTTCTTGTGTAGTGGGACTATAATCTGGTTGAGTTTTTTTATTTTCTGGATATGGTGATTTTGGTGTAATGGGGTACTAAGGTTGGGTTGGGAGATATAATTTGAAGGATGGTGTTACATTATGTAGGGCTTTCACCAGGTGTTCCCAAAGACTTTTATGAAGTATCTCTGGGTTATGATGTTACTTGTGGTGTGATGTGTATAGTAGTTTCCTTTTTATGGATGGAATATATAAATTAATTAATTAATTAATGATTATTGATAATTGGTTAAATGTATTTTTTTGGGTTATAATTTATGTCTTTGGCTGGCTGTGTGTTTATTCATTAGAAGTGGGAGAAAGGGCTCTTTTGGGTGGGATAGTTGTCTGTTTTGAGAACCCATAGGTCGGTATGATTGTTTGAAACCTATATATATATATACACACACAAATTTTTTTTGTGATTTCTATATGCACCCCACCCATGTTGAAAACTACGTGATGAACACTGCATTGTTATTGGTTAGGGAATCCATTCTCAACATCCAAGTGGGAGGATGGATGGATCATTATTGTTTCATACCTACTCAATATTCTAAGAATTGGTTTCCTAAGACTCTACAGGAAGGTTGTTGTGCAGTTGTGGGAACCAAGTATTTGTAGGTTTGGTGTGCTTCCCAAGTGTGTTTGGTATGAGATATGATGTACTTTCGAAGGTGACATTGGGATGAGGTTATGTTTGTGTAGCCTAGGTGTCCATGGGTAAGATGTGATGCGGTATGTGGCCCAGGTTTGTACAAGAAAGTTGTGACACAGGGCTTGTGGAAGAGCATGGTAGCATATGGATGTTCACTATTAGGGATGAGCATTTAACAAGTGGGAAGTGGTATAGGGTACCCAAATATCGATTTTTTATTACATTATGATATTTTATTTTCCTTATATGGTGAGTGTGCCATAGTGAGGATGGGTGGCTAGTATTCCATGACAAGTGTTGTTGGTTTTAGCTATTTTCTCACATGGGTAGTAGTATTCTTCACCCAAGTGTGCGCAATTGAGTTTGGGTTTTCCCTACTGAGTATACTTCCATGCTCACCTATGTATATAAAATTGTTTTTAGGTTTTCTAGGATATTACATAGACTGTGATGAACCATACTATCGTGGTTGTTAGGATAGTTGTTGTATCATAACATAGTCGTGTATTTATGGTGTTAACATTTGAAATATTCATTGAATTTCTAGTGGTTTCACTTTAAACATTCATGTGGAATTCATTTTGGATTCTGATATATATATATATATATATATAAGTGTTTTTTAATTTTGATATATCTTATCTCCTGATCATGGTTTCTATAGAAAGGGTGTTGCCTCTAATATTGTGAGATTTTAATACCCTTGGGGATGGTCACCACCCTGGGCTTATTAGAGGTGGGACCTAGAGGTCGTTATTTCTTTTTCATCATGATGAAGGAAGGTCACAACACTTTTCCATCCCTTCCCTCATCTTGAAGAAGGCGGATTAAAATAGAATGGTATCATAGGATGTTGGTTTAGAGGTATGATATTGTTTGGAGTTAGGTAGAGTGAGGAATGCATGGGATGGTAGGGAAACAATGTCATGTGATCTTGGTGTGTGACATAGTCCTGTGAATACCAACTAGGACATGGGATTTTATCCCCCCCCCCCGTGATCTGATGCAAGGACTCTGAGTATATCAAGTGACCAAATGAGGCAACACTGGATGTAGGGTAGAGACACTAAGAAAGGTACATGCACCATGATGACTTGAGTTCTTATTGTAATTGAGATTTTTTTGGAAATTATAATAAATTATGAGTTAAAATGAATCGAAATTAAATTTCACACTACTTTTTCTTAGGAGTTCCTGGTTTTCATTTCATCTATGGAACATGTTCATTGTTCATGTTTTATATGTGTAGTGGAGACTCAACAGTCTAACCCGACTGATGGGATGAGGGTTGATCAAGAGGAGAAAGAAATTCAGGGGAAGAATATGCTTTCTGATTTACATCTATAAACCATTGAAAAGTACGATGGAATCATTTTAGATATGGATATGGGAGTTGGATTGAGGATCTAGTGATCACTTTCAGTTTGATCCGAGCTCCAATGAATTATTGGGTTCCTCTTGCGGTGTGCTAGATGCGGGTAGCCATGCTTCAGTGATGGATGCTCTATCTGGGGTAGAGGAAGGATGCTGGTGTTCTGTGGTCTAATTTTGAGGCATTTTGGCCGGAACTACTTTCCTTGACCATGATTTCTGAGAAGCGATATGAGATACTCTACCACTAGTATGGGAGTATGTTCATATGAGAACTGGTGTTTAAGTTCAAGGATCTCCTTCACTTTTCTCCGGATCACTATCTGGATTAGGATTCTCGGGTGATACATTTAGTCAAGGAACCCAATCCATCCCATTGTTACGTAGTTACTCCCTTCACCTGGCCAACATAACTATAGGTTCAGAAATGGGTAACTGTAGTGAAGAGAATTCACTCACTAGGAGGACTTCTATAAGAGGGGTTCTAGAAATGTTCTTCAAAGGGGAAGGTTGTTATAGTAGGTCTCATGTGCCAGGTCCTTCGAGGCTCCAACTAGTGGGTATTTGACCTCAGTAGTTTTAGTTTCAACATGGTAGTCCTTTTAATTTTATGATAGGCTACAGATCTAGGTGTTTCGCTTGTGTAGGCTATAGGAACCATCAAACTCAGTGCCCTATTCGAGCTCAATATGGTGGAGATGGGTAGGCTCAGTGCCAACCTCAGTAGTAGTTGCTGACTAGGATGTTTCAGCAATAGATACAATATGTTCATGATCCAATGAGGGGAGATGGAGAAGCTTCATGAAAACCTTAAGGCATTCCTCAGGGACCTCGAGTAGGGAATGGTCAGGGAGGCGGCTGAATACATGGGGGAATATGATTTGGGAATGGTCAATTCCACACCATGGAGGCAATATTTCTAGAAGGTTCTGTAATTAATTAATGTATGATAAATTCTTCCAGCACTCTAGTTTCTTCCTCATTTTCTTCAAGATATTCACACATCACTGTCAAACTCAATAAAACCCATTATATGGGACAAGGCATAAAGACAGCTTCCATAATCCTAGTCTCAAGTAAAGCAGTTGAAGGTATGACTTTCTTTTTTGATGTGGGTCATGGGATGTAGACTGATTATGGGACCACATCAGTCTTGTAGGAATATTTTCCAATTTCATGTGAAACCATCTTATTTCATCCTTGGCATCAAGTATTTGTAATTAGTGTATACATATATTGATTGGTTCTAGAGAAGAGTCCTTTTTTCAGAAATGGATGGAAAATGTGTGGCATTCTTTTTAGAGTGGAGTTTTCTAATGGGTAATCAATGTGTGGAGCATCTTATTTCCTTGTTGGATGATATGTTAGTGAAATTAATCAATGTATAGATGGTGGAGGTTTTAAATGTTTACAAGGAGTTCTTGGATGTCTTCCTCATAGTGGTTTTTAATATACCCCCTTGATGTGATGATGTGTTTGGGATAGAATTACAACATTGTTCTAGTCTGATTTTTATGACTCCTAAATAGATTGTAACTTTTGAGCTGATAGATCTAGGGATTTAGACTGATGATCGGATTAATTAGGGCATTATCTAGCCATGTGTGTCACCATGTTGTGCTTTGGTATTCTTCGCGAAGAAGTCATATGGTGTTCATAGGTTGTGCATAGACTCTCAGAGGTGGAATTATGTGAAGGTCATGATCTATTACCCTCTCTAAATGATCGACGATATATTTGACAAGATGACTGGTGAAAATTGGTTTTCTAAGGTCGATATGTGGTCTGAGTACCACTAGTTGAGGGTGAAGTTTGGGGACATCCCAGAGACATCTTTCAACTATAGGTATAGCCACTTCGAGTTCTTGGTTATGTCATTAGGTGTTCCAAACACAACCACCATATTAATGGAACTTATAGACTCCTTATTTTGTGTATTCAAGGACAAGTTCTCCATAATATTCATTGATGAAATTTTGATCTACTCGAAGTCAGAAGAGGATCATACCAAGCATCTCAAGATTTTCCTAAAGGTCCTTCGACACTGCCAGCCCTAAAGAATGTTGTCCAAGTTCTAGTTATGGACATGGTAGGTCCACATATTAAGAATTATAGAGTGTCAAATGGGTGTAATATTGGACCTGCCGAAGTTTGAGGTAGTTGTTTCTTGGACATCACCCATGAATGTGGCTGAGTTTCATCGTTTTCTTAGTCTAATAGGCTATTACTGATGACTTATAGCCAATTTCTCTCGGGTAGCAGCTCTATTGGTGAATCTCAACAGAAATGGAAAATCCTTTATATAGGGTGATCTGTGTCATGTAAAGTTCATCTATCTGAATGGAAATTTGGTTAGTGATATAGTGATAAGGTTGTTAGAGGAGGGGGTGTTATTTAAGGTGTTTTTTATGTTTACCATATAGTCATAGGGTTCATGTTGATATAAAAATGGGGATTTATCTCTTAAGGATATAAGATGTTACATCCCCATCAATGCAACTATTACATAAACGATCTGTAGACAGTAACAATCAGGTTTTTCTGATGTTCTGGTGAGATTACCTCACTGGGTAGTGCAGTATGGTCTTCACGGATCAAAAGATCTTTATATATATCTTTTCCCAAGGAGATCTAAATTTTTGTTAGTGGAGGTGTATGGAGTTTCTTCCATAATATAACATTGATATATCCTGTATCACATTAAAAGGGAACCCTATGGATGATGATTTGAGAAGTAAGTTAGACAGAAAGGTAGTTCAAAAATCCACAGTGGCATGGAAGGAGATAGAGGAATTGGTCACCTTGAATAGAAATGTAAGAATGGATGGAGGTAGAGGTTGTCTGTTTCAAATGATAGTGCAGTAATCACTAATTTAGTAGGTAGTGGAGTCTCAGTGGGGAGACTCGGAAGAGAGGTGATGTGTGATTGTGTTGTCCAATGTGATGCTTCGGAGTGGTGGTTAGAATATGGTCATAACTTGATGTTGTTTCATGAGAAGCTGTTTGTTCTAATGGTGATGCAAAAGGGAGGGATATGTGAGTTTCATTGATCAAAACTATATGTACACCCATGTGCTTTTGTGATTTCTTATGGCTTGAGAGAACATTTTTGGTGGCCCAGGATGAACCAGACTGTCGTAGAGTTTGTAGAAAGGCACTTAGTGTTCCAGTAGGTGAAGTCTTAGAATCGGGTTCCTAGTGGCTTTTTGGATCCCCTATATTTCACAATGTCGAATTGGGATGACATCTAAATTTATATTATCATATGATTTCCCAGGGACGAGGGATGATACGATGCTATATTGGCATTAGTGGATTGACAGATGAAATTGGATCACTTCTTAGAGGTTATGGAGTCGATTGTAGTGGATTCCTTGATGAGGAGGTATGTAGATGAGGTGGTGCATGTACATGGGGTTCTTGGATCCAATTTCTCATATCGGGATATGTGTTTTACCGCATGATTTTGGAGGTGATTCTGACATGCTTTTGGCACACAGTTACACATATACACTATTTTTCCACCCTTAGACATATGTACAGACATAGAGGACCATCTAGACATTGGAAGACATGTTGCGAGCATTTGTTTGGGATTTTGGTGGTTCTCTGTGGTGAAATTCTCCCTTGGAAGTGTTTTCTTACAACAACATTTATGACTCTACCATTTGCAAGGCTTTGTTTGAATGTTTTTATGGGAGGTAGTGTTGTTCACTTATATATTGGATAATAGTTTGGTAAATGACTGTTAATGGACCCCATGGTGTGAAGAGCATGAAAGATATGGTTCTAATCATTCACAAGAGGATAAATGAAATAAAATAATAGCAAAAGTCATATGCCGATAACATGAGGAATCCCTTGGAATTTGAGGTTGGAGACCATGTGTTTTAAAACGTTTCTCTATGGAATGGATATTAGAGGTTTAGCTAATGGAGAAAGATTTCTCCATGGTTCATTAGACAATAAGTTGTTCCATAGTGAGTAAAAGTTGTTGAATATCTGTAATTATTTTAACCACATTTGGAGAGGATCCACGATGTCTTCAATGTCTCTCAACTTCTTCAATATATTCGTGATGACTCCCATGTAATTGATTGGGGGAGATTTGGATATAGGGGATGACACAACATTCAAGAAGTAGCATGTGGTGGTTGAGGATTTTGGAGAGAAGGTGTTGCGTGGATGGACCATTCCCTTGGTTCATGTGCTGTGGAGTCATGGTGTCCTAGAAGAGAGTACTTGGGAGTGAGAAGCGTAGATGCGTGCCCAAAAACTATATTTTTTATAGTTTTTCTTATCTGTATTGCTTTTTGATGTAATGCTTGAACCTTGTTTTCTATGAGATATGTTGTTTCCTTGATCTATAATTTGTAATGGATTTCTAACATGTGAAAATGATGATAATAGATTGCTAATGAAGACACCTTATTTAATATGTGATTAATCTAGTGTAGGTGAGTCAATGCAGCCCATAACTGATTTTATGTTGATATGGATTAAGGAATTCCATAATTAAAGTGTCTAGATATCTAGAGCTTGAGTGGGGTATCTTTTGGATATTCAGGTTATTATATGTGAGAGGAGTTGTTCTTGGATGTTGTGGTTTAACTCTAGCATAAAAAAACATAGTGGTTTACCCTTATGAGTTAACTTATGAGGTGGTTGTTTGGAGCCCTCTTTCATCTGGGTTTGGTTTTTAAATCTGGAGGATGAAAATAGTTCGAGATTCATTTGACATAATGACCTAGACCTCCCTAATCTATTACATTATAAAAATTCAATTTTTGGGAGTTCTAGGAGGGAAAGAAAACTCATTTCAAGATTTTACTAAAATTGTTGTTTATCATTTGGTCAGTCAAGGTGTCAGTAGGATATGGTGTCAATAGGTCTGGGTATCTGTAGGTTACAGAGTCCATAGGTTAGGGAATTGATAAATTAGATCATCTATTTGTCATGGTGTCATTAGGTTTGGGTATTAGTAGGTCAGTGGGTCGGTAGGTCCGGGCTTCAGTAGGCCAGGGTTTCAGAAGGTGAGGGTGTAAGTCTGTTAGGGATTCGGTAGGTCAGGGCAGCAGTATGTCAGAGAGTGCATAGGTCAGGGAATCAGTAGTTGAGGTTGTCAGTAGGTCAGGGCCTCTGTATGCCAGGGTGTCAGTAGTTCAGGTTGTTGGATGGTCAGAGTGTCGGTAGGTTAGGGCATCCCTAGGTCATGGCATAGGATGATCAGGCATCAGCAGGTCACGCCTCTGTAGGTTGGGAATTAGTAGGTTGTGCAATGGTAGGTCAGGCATGAGTGATTTGCATTAGTTAATCTATTTTGGGGGGGGGGTCAAATCGTTGAATCATGTGGGTGAATCATTTAGGTGACTCTCATTGGTGAGTTAGGTGTTGTAGACTCACTATCGGAGACTCGAGTCGGTGACACACCAATCAGTGAGTCATTTTTAGTTTTTTAACATTTTTAAAATTTCACACCTAATACATTTTATTCGATGTAAATAGAGTTTAAATCTTAGTTCAAGCATTTATAAAGTCATTAGAATGGAAATTAATCATATCTTTAATATTCTAATTCTCCAAGGGATTTGAAATAGTCAAGATGTGTGGTCTTGACCATGATAAGAATTTTAAGAAAATTGAAACTGTATCCCTTCTATTTATATATGATACGGATCTTCTAAGACGATATGTTGTCTTACTCATGTGTTTTTAGTTTCTCTTCATGTGTCCAGAAACATTATTCCCAAATGAGTCACATCCTTACTACATCCATGGATTTAATTTTCCTTAGAGTCTTTCCGGCTAATCGCGCACCCCCTGTTTTTGGTGCAAGAAGGAATTGTTGATCATATGTTATTCAAAGTTGTGGTTTCTTCATCTCTCATTCAATTTTGAATCATACAGGGTTTGTATAATAGTGTCTTATTGAGAATACATTTGGATTCTTTTTAAACAATGTAATAAATAAGTGGTGGAAAAGATGATGATGATGATTGTTTGTTTTATCTATTATATTTGATTCATATTGTGAATTATATGTGTTGTATCCTTCAAAAAATCATTGTTGTTGGTGAACACTATTTTCTCACATGTATGACCTATGAATCAATAACATAAAATTGGAAATCTGGTTAATCAAGTATACCTGGTTAAGTAAATGGATTCCTTAAGATTTAACATGTTCTGTGATCACCCCTGAATAATTAATATGGAATTAATGAAGGTGGGCCAAAAAATCTCAGCACACCATTCTTTTTGGTGTTGATATGTGATATGTGTGGATCTATTCTACATTTGTTTATGCGGGTAATGTGGGGTTGTTTTTGGGAGTGTGGTTGTCTGTAGGGGTGGTACAGGTAGTGTAGGGGAATCTGAAGATGAGTGATTGATTGATTTTAGAATGGATGAACTTGTCAATCAATGTGTATACACCTGGGTTTTTGTTATGGTTATTGGACATGGTATTATTATCTAGTGGGACTACAATCTGGTTGAGTTTTTTTGGTTTACTATATATGGTACCTTGGGTGAATCTGGGCTACCTATATTTTTTTGGAGGAATAATTTTGAATAATGGTGGTGTCACCTTTCGTAGGCCTTTCCCCTAGAGTTTCAATGGATTTTGTGATGTGTGTGTGGGTTATGAGGTTACATGGGCTGTGTTGTGTTTGTTAGTTTTCTAAGTAGGGATGGAATAAATAAATAAATGAATTGTCTAATGCAGAATGATAACTGGTTAAATGAATTGGCTAGGGTTATGAATTAATTCTGTGGCTGGCTGTGTGGTTATGTATTAGAGGGGGCAACAATGAATGTTTTTTGCGGGATGGTTGTTTGTTTTGAGAACCCAAAGGCTGGGATGAGTGTTTGGTACCTATATATATATAGATATATTTCATTATGATTAATTTACACACCCCAGCAGTGTTGAGAACTATGTGATGAACACCCAATTATTATGGGTTTGGGAGTTCATTCCAAACATCCTGGTTGTAGGAGGGATGGCTGGTTATTGGTTTTTTCTGATCCCTCTTTTAGGCATTGGTATCCCTAAACTATTTAGGTAGGTTGTGGTATGGTTGTGAGACCCAGGTGATCATTGGAAAGGTGTGCTTCTCAGGTGTCTTTGGGATGTGGTATATTGTACATTACCTACGGTATTCGGGATGAGGGTGTGGTTTTTTGACCCATGTGTCTATAGGTAGGATGCGATGTGATATGTAACCCCGGTGTGTGTGGGAAGGTTGTGATATTTTCCTTTTAGAAATTCATGGTAGCATTAGGACATTCACCATTAGGGATGAGCAGCAAACCTGTGGGAAGTGGGGTAAGGTACCCAAATATTGATGTGTTAATTATATTTCCTTACTTGATATGTGTTATTTGGTGTGTGTGACTTGGTGAGGCTGGGTGGTCAGTATTCCTTGACAGGTGGTTTTGTTTTCTACTATATTCTCATAGTGGAAGTAATATTATTCTCCCACTTGTGCATGAGTGACTTTGAGTTTTACCTATCGAGGATACTTGTATGCTTACCCTATTTATATAAAACTAATTTTAGATTTCAAGTGGGATTATGTAGACTATACTGGACCTTAGTAGATCATTCATTGGGATATTTTGTTGTGTCACAACTTATTTTTTTAATTTGGTATTTACATTGGAGATTTTCATTGTATTTCTAGCAGTTTTACTCTAAACATGCTTGTGTGATGGATTTTTGATAATTTTATATATATGTGTCTTAGAGTTTTTTGAGGTTGATACATTTTTTCTCCTGATATTGGTTACTAGAAAACGGTTAATTATTCCCATTTTGTGATATTTGAATACCCTTAGAGCTGGTCACCTCCTTAGGTCTTGTTGAAGGTAGGACACAAGGTCATTATCTGTTTTTCATCTTGATGAAAGAAGGTTAAAAAACTTTTCAATCCCTTCCATCATCTTGAGGAACGAGGTTTGTGACATATATACTGTGTTAGAATGATATCCCATGTGGAACGTAGTCCCTTTACATCAATATACTATTACTTATCATCACATTCCAATATAACAATGGTTTAAATATTTATTATACTTACATCCACTAATATTATATATACTCTATAATAAGTGATTGAACATAGTGAATTATTTGAGTCTTCAATAATGGTTTTTTCCAATCATATATTAAAATTCCATTTTGATTTATAATATTCATTATATCACATAAAAATGTAAATGATTCTTCCGTGTGATAAATTATATATTATATCTCTTCCATCTCTCAACATTCTGATCAGATACAACATTATGGATCCACTAGTATATAGTTCCTTGCTGAGTGGGGTGGGAAGATATACAACATGAATAATAAAATTAATCTATATATAAATATTCTTCAATGGTAAAAAATTACAAACCACTCTTCCTAACAAAATGTGGATGAAATAAAATAAACGAAACATGTTATTTCACTCTGTTTATCATCACTAGAATACATTCAAGAAACATAACATACAATGAACCAATATTACTATTTCCATCACTTCCACTACATATAAAACATTTATGTTAGATTGATATAACATCATGATTTGTGAATATAATAATATTAAAGTTCAATGATATCTCAAACAATAAAAACTCATTACCAATCAAGTGTATAAATTTATTCATCGCTAATCAAAATATATAAGAATACGACTCTATCATTTTATTCTATAAATTTTTATTCTTATCATTTGTATACTATTGATAAAAATATACTAATATTCTTGATAATTTCAGTCCCTTGAATATAGTTTATTGTTTTTTAATCTACCAGTGTTCACTTTTATTCTAACTATCTCAATTTCCATTTGTTTCATCATAATAAATTGTAACTGTTTAATTCTTTATTACACATTAATTAATAATTTACTATATAATTTTTTACATAATAAAACATGAATGATGGAGAGGACTTATTTCTTTCGGAATTAGGTACACTAAATAACAATTTATATCATGAAAACAATCTCAATTACTAAAAATATTCTTAAAATGATTGTAATGAAAACTACATGGGATAACCTAGGGACATGAAAAAGAAATGGGTGAGCTATAATGCCCAGTATATGACCAAAAAAAGAAAAAAAATGAAGAATGTAATAATTGTTGTAAAATAAGAAAATTAACAGGACATAAATGAGTGATAATCATAAATACGAACAATGAGGCATGATCTTGCATGATAAGACAAATGAAACATTATAAATATGAAAAAAACATTAAACCCAACATCATAAACATATGTAAAGGTTAACTACAAATAACTCCTGATCAAAATCATCTTATGATGGATTAGATTTAATCCCTAATCTCTTGAATGATTTATCGTGAGACTAAAACATTACTAAATTCATTAGAGTGCCAAATAATTTCGAGTACACCAATCACTTTCATTTCATTATCAAGCATAACTATGCCACATAGATCATACAACATGAATTTATCCATCATAATATTTTTTGAGATGATTATGTAAAGTGGAACACATACATATAAGTCCCCAATCAGTTAATATAAGTATATAGTGGTTAAATCCCATGATTGTAAATGTAAATGGTATACACTATATAATTGTTTTGGGATGAAAAATAGGAGTGAAATTTATGTAGGATAACAATATCTAATAAAGATTCATAAAATGTGATGATGAGAGTAAAATGGGTCTATAAGTATTTCTTTATTAAATTGATGGTAAGTGGGATATGAAGATCATATTTTATAATTATTAATTTTAGATAAAAGAAATTATATCCTGAAGAATCTTGAATAAAGAGGAGAAGGAGAGGATCCCTTACTAAAAATCTGCATGCTAACGAGAGTACATAAGTATAATGGGAGGGATTAAAGAGAAGTAATGGATTATCTCATCATTTATAAATAACATAGAATGTAATGTGGATATGGAATAGAATTTACTTATTCTATTAATTGGATATTAAAAGCATAAAACCAATAACATGATGGAATTGAAATGAGGAGACTAAGGTCCATTACTTAGGTGCGTGACTCTAAATTATGGGGAGGAGATTATTGAGAGCGTGAGTGAACCATGGGAGGACTCTATAGAGGGGTGGTAGGAGTATAAATGTACTCTAATAATTTTGAGTGATGATAAATGGGATCATTGGTGGTGTTATATAATAAATTAGTGTGGAATTATTTATTGTTTCTCAAATATTTTATATGGAGTCTATATAATAAAATAACCAAAACCACAAACCATCCCATTTTTTTTAACATGGATACTATAATATGGGGGTTTTATCATTATTTTATATAGAAATGGGCCAGTTATAAAAAAATGACACTCTTTTTGATGTGGAAGTAAATCATACTCTTAATGAAATGATTTATAAACCATAAAATATATTTATGGTTTTGGAGGGTTCATAGAATCTTAATAAAATTAATAAAATAAAAAAATGACATTATATTAAATTTCAAAGAGATATTTGGTCATTTATAATGTTTATTTTATTAATAAAATAAATGTTGTTCCATTATGAAGTAAAAACATATAGTTTATATTTATATCATAATTAGTTGTAACACAAAAATTATATTACCTCACAAAATTTTAAAAAATTTACGATTGGATAATTTCAACATTATTATTAAAAAAATTATTCAATTTAACTCAATAATATTGTAAATATTTTTATTTTCCCTTTTAAAATATGAGTAGATAGTTTTTGAGAAATTATGTTTCTTTTGACAATAATAGTTCTCAATCCATTATAAAAATTCGATTTGTCTTCACTAAAATTCTATGATAATTTAAATTTAATAAAAATTATTTGACAAATTTTTTTTAGTATAATATTATTTTTTTCAAAACACCATTAATTCACCCAAATAAACATCTTAATTGAAATTTTATACTAAATAAAAAAATATGTTTTGTTTTATTGTATAAAATTATGTATCATTTATAAAGTAATGATAAAAAGAAGATATGAATGTTATTCTATTTATAATAATATATATATATATATATTCATATTATTATTATCATGATAAATACTCATTTAATACACCTAAAAATGCCATATGGGAATGGTGCTCGACGTTGAGTCTTTTTTACGGTGGTTTGGAGTACATGGATTTGGCTGTGATATTGATGGGATTAACTTTCTCATGTAAATGGTTTAACTAATTCTAATGTTGTTGGATATCAGTATTGAAATGGATAAAGGAAAATCCCAGTGATTCTATCTCACTTTTATGCTGTTATAAATTGGATTCATATGGTATGATTCTACTAGTTGAGGAAATCAATTCCTTTCCATCTGTCAATTATATTTGTTAAATCTATAATTTTTAACTTATCATGTGATCACTATTCAAAAACTATATGATCAATGATAAATATTCTTAATGGTATTTTAAATATTATATCATATTATTAATTAATATAAGTTTATTTATTTTCTATAACCAAAATACATAATATGAAATATATTTTTAATGACACGAGGAATTTTATTTCTAAATGTTCATGATGTTAAAATAATTCACCCTTTAGAAATTTATCGCTCAAAATTTTCATTAGACACACTAAAAAAATCATTGTATTTTTTTTCAACACCTCTATTATTTCTTATGTGACAATTATATACGTCTAGTTTCTATACAACATTTTAACATTGTTATTGTATTATTTTGTATATCATTGTCTCTACAATCTACGATTTTCACCAACTTCACTTCATAAGAATGACCATTATCTAGTGGTACCACATCCAAGTTGAATAAATGTGAATGATATATTATTTATATCATATAAATTGATTCATTTAATATCTTGATTTTTGAAAAATAAATATTTTGTTTTGTAGTGTACTCGATACACCACATCGAGCATAAACGAAATACAAAATATTAATATTTAAATGTTATCGGTATAAATTATCCCTTAGAATTTTTGTTATTAAAAATATTAGTTGAATTATAAAAATATGATGTATATATGTATATTTAATTAATGCATTGGTTACCAAGTAATTTTGAATCAAAATAAACCCATATATGAAAAAAAATCTTCTTGAAAAACTATTTAAATGTAATAATTTGTGTTTATAAAATATTCAATTCACTGATGTTGGATTATATTAATGAAATATATATTAAATTTAATGGTTAAAATTAACATTATGTGCTTTATTACTATTATATAAGAACAAATTTATTTTTGAATAAAATATGTATTTTCGTAAAATGTTTGTTTTGATTCCTTTCGAGGGCGTATATGTTTTAATGATAGTTTTAAAGAATTTATTTATTATGTATAAAAGAATAAAATTATTCCTTGATAGAGTAATTTATAATTTTAATTTGGTTTATATTTTTTATTTTTATGATAAGATTCATTTTTTGATGAATAATGAAAAATATTAGATTTAAATTGAAAAATGTTCTCGAATAAATAATTTAATGACTGAAACTATATTTATGATTATATTTAAAGAATAATTTGATGAACTTTATATCATTTAACCTTATTTTGGTCACTATTAGAAATGTGAAATTTAATTTTGATAGTAATATTTCAATCTTCCAAACATTTTTACATGAATACCCATATTTTTGTTATGTCAATGGAATTAATATAAAATTATTCTGAAAAAATTAAAATTTTAATTATGATAAATAGATTCAAAATATGGAATAATAAGGTATAGATTTTGTAAATTTTGACCTTTTATTTTTTGATATTATGAATCATAACTTTAGTAATTTATAAATTAACATGATTACAGGTAAATCAGGTATTTAAGGGTAAAAATAATATTATAAATATTATAAAATTATAGTAAAAAATAACATAATTTTATTGGATGAATTTTCATCGACCAAAATAAATATTGGAACTATTTTATGAACTCTTTTAGGTTGTTTTATTACTTTATGCCCATTATTGTATTACATTATAATGAAAAGTCAAAAATATCACAACTATTTTTAATAAAAAGAAAATTTTTAATATACTTTTATATAGAAGATATATTAGACTATAAAAATTAATATGTGATATAAAATATTTTCCTACATCATGGTTATTAATTTATTATTTTTTTGTGAAATAATTATTATCATCAATGAAGATTCAATGAAAATGTTGTAATAGTGTAAATAATAGAATATCAAAAAATTGATATTAAGAATATTACATAAACATAATATGTAATAATTAATGTGTTCAAATGATTTTATAGATTAATTTTATATGTTAGTGATTTGTTAATAGTAGTTTTCCAATGTTATAATTTTTAATGAAATTTCTAGAAATCCTTTTATCGAATAGTGTCAAAATTGACATTAGTGATATTTTAAAATAAATCATAATTTTTTAAATGATATAAAATTTATAAAAATAAAACGTTCATTCAAATTAATATTATATGGATTAAAATCCCTCAAATGATTCATTTTTTCCATTGTTTTTATTATAAATATATTAACATTCTATGAGTAAAATCCATTGTTGTCGAGGTAAGAATTAATGGAGTTAAATATGTGTTTGATCCATTAGATAAGGAATATTAAATTGTGAAGACTTATCCAATTTAAATTTAACTAATTTATTATTACCTTTAATAAATATTTATTGTAATTAAATTATTTTTTATCCACATTGAATTTAATATTAATTTTTATAATTAAGTATTTTGGTAAATTCCAAGAGATCCCCTCATATCTCTCATAAAAGGAAACCTATTCCCATCCTTTATTCATACATAAAAACCAATTTGGTTCAGAAAATTATTACCAAATACCTCTATAAATCCCTCCCCATATTATAGGGCTCTTGTTTTAGGTATAACACCATATTTAATGGTCTAAAGGATATCTATCCAGTTTTATATCCTTTTGATGGAGAACCCACATTAATTCAAAATAATAACCATTTTATAATTTTAATATTCCAAAAAAACATATTCTTCGAATAAGAAACATAAAAATTAGTTTAGGAGAAATTTTTGATATATTTCGTAAAGATTCATTTTGTAATAAATAGTTAAAAATACAGAATTTTCGTTTAAAACTTATTTTTCATATAATTTAATCATAAGGTAAAATTATAATTTTATTATATTTTATAGTTTAATGAGATAATATATTTTTCAATTAATAAATTTTATGTAATTAAAACCAATTTCAATTTGAAATTATCTATTAAAACATAGCAACCTTTTATATGTTTTTACCTTAAAAACCCACATTATCGTCCTCACTGCAGGATTAAATTTTAATTAATTACTACCTCTTATGTTACTATAATTTGAAAAAATTATTAAATAATTATAGTCAGCATAATTTATTATGTCTAATAAGACCAATTTTTTTTTCCAAAAATATTAGTGATTGTTATTAAAATTAATTACTATTGTTAAGGTGAAATTAAGATTAATAACGGACTAAACTTTTTACTTAAGGGCCCCAATAACATATCAAATTTCCCAAAACCCATTGGTTGGAAGTAATTCTTCTATTAACCTTCCATTATTAATTTTTTTGTATGGGTATGATTTTTTTTGGAAAGAACATGTGAACCCCAAACTTGATTCCAAAAATTCTAAGTGAGTCATTTTCCTTCCCTATAAAGGCCACCAACTATACCCATTCATCACACCTCTCAAACCACCTATGTTTGGCCAAGTCCTACCCAAATAGTCTCCCATAATCTCCCCTTGACCTAGATGCCTCACTTTGGACAGAATTATTTCAAAGGAAGTATTTTGGTTCAAACCCAAAGAAGTAACCCCATTTAGTGGTTACACCTTCTCTCATTATTTCTAGTATCATTACCATTCTCCCCTACCTATACTCATTGTATTTAATTACTAAATAAAAAATATAGTATCCTAAATATACTATGATTTTTTATGCTAATTATTCAACCTACACATAAACACACATCCATCCAATGGGTAATGAACATACTATTTATATGTACGATGAACTAAAACCACACAAAACAATGATAGTTTTATTTTCCCTACCACCTATAATTGTGGACACTAGGATGGAAAAATATATTAATATATATAATATATATTTCATTTATAAAATCTTGATTCTCCTATCATATTTATTTATAAAATACTTTATCCATTCCAAGTTTTTTAAATATGTTTATTTCATATGAGGAATTTTGTACTACATAACCCTCAAATTAATATGAATTGTTCATTCCATACATAGAACATATAAAGTAAGGATATAATAAAACTATTTAACATGTATTACATATATATGGTACTATAAACTTTAATATAAATATGTATCATTTATTTTTATATTCTGTTAATATGAAAACCAAATGAAAGTAGCATTCATGCGTACGTATAACCTACCGTCGCCATGAATGATGCACTTCATTTCCAATATCCAAATATTATAGAATATTTTAAATACATATTTACATTAAATATAAAATAACTTATTCATGGATTAAATTTTGGAGATGATAAAACATCATATATTAAATATTAATAATAAATAAAATGTCAAAACATACTTGAGAAAAGTAGTCAATTAACACCCGAAATAGTCTAAAAAATGCAAGAGTGTTGAAAAACGGGTAATAAGATATTGTAATATGTTAATATATGGTATTGTAAACATATTACTGGGTTTGGTATCAGTTATTAACATATTTTATGCAACAATAGATGAGGCCAAGTACCACAAAAAAACAAAGGATAAGGTGGGTGATATCTTCACAATTTACTTTCAATTGAGACCCATTATTATGAAACAATTCACTTTTATTTGGTGTGCATATATCCCTTCAATAGAAATATAATGAATCCAATTAGTATTATTAAATTATATGTTTACTTTGATTCAGTATGAATTCTAATTTAAATGCTTCAATGTGGTATGGGACACATTAGGCTATTTGATTATTATATTTCTTCAGGAATTTTTTAGTATCAATAACCCTTATTGTTACTTATCCTTTTATGAGGTATTATGGATAAATATATATTCTTTAATCAATATATAAAATTTATAATGTAAAATATTTAGTTAGTACATTAATAATTCTTTGGTCAGGTATGACATGGGTTGGGGACCAGTTAATGAAATCTCCTTGATGTATTAGTGGTCTCATGGGATGAAATAGATGGCCAAAATAGATGGGCTTTAACCCTATATCTAAATAGACTTGTGAAAGGACTTGACCATAATAGTATCATGTATATATGAAATAGGGAGTCCGATAATTAATAATTTACCTCATTTAGACTTAGTTATATTTATCCATGAGTTTTTTACGTCGATATATCTAGGGATTTATTTTATTTCCAGTTTCTTGATTAATGGAATGTGTTTTCAGTTTCATAAATTTTTATATAGACTGTTCCTTGTCTATTTGTGTTTATGGGAAGTGTTCTCAATTATTTACCATTCTATATATATTTAATCAATATTAATTCTATTTTACTTTCCCTTATTAAGTATTTGAGATCACCCTTATTATATTTTTTCCCATGTTATAAACAAGAGAAATTTGAATAAGATTTCAAGGATATATTTTATCTTAGTTTATTTTGTACAATGTTTTTTTCTATTTTCCAAATGTATTTTGAGTATGATATATGTAATATATCTTTTAGATAATACTAAACTGGACGATACTTCAAGATTATCTTCCTTGTAATAATGAAAATATAATTTAGTAATTCACAGTCTCCGGGTATCTAGGGTTGTGGCGTTACAACTTCATCTCATTATTTAGAATGTGAACTTTCTAAAAATTTTAAATTTCCAAATAGGAAGCGGATTATTTGTCATATATACATTATTATCCTTTCAATACATTGAGTGATTAAACATGAATTCATATCAAATATCTAATTATCTACAAAAATCAAAGAACAACAAAGTTTGCAACAATTGCTATTTTGAGCGTCGTATACCAACACATCAATGCAATGATAATAATGAAACCACCAACACCTCTAAACCATACTATATTATTTCATGTGAAATATTATGTATTTCATTTTATATAGTTTTAACATGCATCAATGTTAATGAAAAAATTGTACATATGAGGGAGACACACGGGGTGGACCGCTCTTCACGGCGTAGGTCAGCGGATGAAGGATGTGGTTCGGGGCTAATTGGTGGATGATGGGTATGGATAGCGGATGCAAGTAGTCAATCAACACTATAAGAAGTGGGACCTACTAATTATACAACACACTCAAGGTAGGGTAGCGATAGCCAATCCACAGAACAACACACATGGGTTGAGGCATAGAATTGGGGGCTTTGGGATCATGGATCACCAATCTAACTTGTATATTGACAAGGCAAGAATGCAAAAGAGAAAGGGGGAAATTTGGAACAATTATCACACAGCGGGGATAAAAAACAATAATCTGACAATTAAGTCTTGAATAAAAAATACAATTCCATGGGGTGGATATTTATAGACAAGGGGATGATACAATGGTCAAGGGTCTAATACCCTAAATTCCTAAAGGATAAACCTACCTTGTCCTGTTAAAAGTCAAAAAGATAAATTCTAACAATGACTTTTGGAAAAGTAGCACACAACATTCAAACTATAGCCCACAGGACTTGACATTGAGTGCAAAGCCCACAGGATTTGACTTTGGTGTCCAAAGATGTCATTTCTAGAATTCTCCATGTGGGAAAGGCATCCAAATTCATGCAACCATGTGGAAGAAGATTTAAACATCATGTTTGGTCTTGAATAAGTGAGATAATAGGCCCATTTTCACCATCCATACAAGGAAAGATGCATTGGTCCTTTAATGAAGCGATATGGGTGCCCATTGTAGCATTCAACCTCTTTAATCTCCCACATGTCGTCGGGCCTTTCAAATCCAACTCTTCCTACCACAAAATCGACTTGGTGTCTTTTACATGGTTCTCATCATCCACCCCCTCTTGAAAAGAAGTAGTCCTCAACTCTTCATCCTCTACACACAAAAAAGGAGAAAGATCAGAAACATTGAAAGTGGCAATTACACCACACTCAATTGGAAAATCTATCTTGTAATCATTGTTGTTAATCTTCTCAAGAACTCGAAAAGGTCCATCTCATCGTGGCATGAGTTTTGATTTATGCTTTTTGGGAAATCTCTAATTTTGTATATGAATCTAGACTATGTCCCTCGGGCTCATACAACACTTGTTTGCGGCCCTTGTTTTCACAATCAACATATTTTTTGGTCATCTACTCGATATTTTTCCTTGCCTTATCATGGAGTTGTTTGATAAATTTTCCGCGCCCTTTTGCTTCCAGATTAGTTGCTTCCTATAAAGAAAAAAGAACTAGATCAATATGTGTAAGGGGTTTAAAGATGTAAACTATTTGAAATTATGAATATTGTGTAGTGGAATGCTTGGCCCTATTATATACAAATTCGACTTGTGGCAGACACTCGTCTCAATTATTGATATTCTTCTTAACAATTGTTCGCATAAGGGATGATAATTTTCTATTCACCCCCTCCATTTGACCATCAGTTTTTGGATGACAAGTAGTGAAAAATAGTAAATTTTTACCCAATTTTCTCCACAAGGTCTTCCAAAAGAAACTAAGAAATTCTTTATCTCGATCTGACAAAATGGTCCTTGGCATTCCATGATGTTTGAATACTTTCTGAAAGAAAAGTGTTTCAATGTTAGTGGCATCATCAGTTTTGTGACAAAGAATAAAATGTTCCATTTTTTAAAACCAATCCACCACAACAAAAATCGAATCTCTCCCCCTCTTGGTCTGTGGCAACACCACGATAATGTCCATTGATATGTCCTCCCATGGGGTGTTGGGGATTGGGAGAGGAATACATATTTCATGTGGGTTTAGTTTTGATTTTGATTTATGGCAGATAATGCACTTTCCAACAAATTTCCCAACATCTCTAGATATCCTAGGCCAATAAAAATGCTCACTAAGAACACTTAGATATTTTTCAACACCAAAATTTTCAATTAACCCACATGAATGTGATTCCTCCAGTAAAAGTAAATGAATAGAGAAATTTGGAATGCCAAGATTATCAATCCAAAATAAGAATCTATCATGTAAAAAGAACGTTTCGCAACTAACTCCAGGATTACTATGTTCATAATGTTATCTAAAATAACTATCAGTGGCATATAAATCCTAAAAGTATTCAAAACCAAGGAGTTTTGAATCCAACAAGGATAAATGATAATATCTATGTGAAAGTGCATCAGCCACAATATTTTCTTTACCCTTTTTATTCTTGATGACATGTGAAAATGATTCAATGAATTCCATCCATCTAGCATGTCTCCTATTTAGTATATTTTTGCTCCTAAGGTATTTTAGAGCCTCATGATCAGAATGGATCACAAATTATATAGGACAAAGATAGTGTTTCCATGTCTCTAGTACTCTAAACAATGCATACAACTCTTTATCATATGTATCATAGTTTAGAGTTGGCCAATTTAAATTCTCACTAAAATAAGAAATAGGCTTAACTTCTTGCATGAGTAATCCTCCTATGAAAATTCCTATTGCATCAAATTCAATTTCAAATGTCTTAACAATGTCTGGAAGTGCATGTAGAGGGGCATGGGTGAGTCTCTTGTTAAGAGCATGGAAGGCCTTCTCTTGAGTTTTCCCCTACTTGAAAGGAACATTCTTCTTTGTCAACTTGTTCAATGGTGCTACTAGTGTGATGAAGTCTTTCACAAATCACTTGTATAAACTAGAAATCCCATGAAAACTTTTTATATATCAAATGAAGGTTGGAGTTGGCCATTTATGTATTGATTTGATATTCTTAGTGTCAACTTCAACTCAATTCCCGCTCACAATAAATCCGAGGAAACAATCTTATCGAGGAAAAATCATACTTATTAATGTTTACGAACAAATTTTCTTTCCTTAACACCTTTATGACTTTTTTTAACTGATCTAAATGTTCATGAAAAGTCATACTATACACTAAAATATCATCAAAGTAAACTACCACAAATTTTCCAATATGTGAACGTAAGACATGATTCATTTACATCATAAACGTGCTAGGTGCATTGGTGAGGCCAAAGGGCATGACTAACCATTCATAAAGTCCATGTTTTTTCTTAAATGCAGTTTTCCACTCATCTCCTTCTTTCATCCTAATTTGATGGTAGCCACATCATAAATCAATTATTGAGAAAATAGATGAACCATTTAATTCATCTAGCATATCATCTAAGCCAGGGATAGGATGACGATACCTAATAGTGATGTTATTGATGGCTCTAAAATCAATGCACATTCTCCATGTACCATCCTTCTTTGGTACTAGAAGCACCAGTACCGCACAAGGACTAAGCCCCTCTCTAACATATCCCACATCCAACAACTCTTGAACTTGCTTTTGAATCTCTTTTGTCTCTTCAGGGTTGGTGCGATATGTTGGGCAGTTCTTTAGTGATGCTCGAGGTATGAGGTCAATTTGATGCTCAATACCTCTAATGGGTGCCAAACTAGGTGGCACCTCTTCAAGAAACCCATCTTCAAATTTCGGAAACAAAGACTAAAAAACATGTGGAAAAGGAGATGTTAAGTCATTAGTGGTCATCATAACCTCTTTGCACATATGTACTAAGAGTTTTTGTCGAGAAATAAAAGCTTCCTTAACCACACTCTTTTTTTCCAACATAAAACTTTTCTCTCCTCTTAAATCGTTTTTCCCTCTTGATTTTTCTTGGCTCTCCATTTCATTTCTTTTCACATCCACTATTTTTCCCACATTATGTTTATTTATTTTATCTCTTTTTTTCCTCATCACTCTTTTTTTTATTTTCTCTCAAAATTTGATCTTCCAGAATTTGTTTTGGGGTCATTGGGTTGAGGGTTATAGGTTCCCCTCATTGTACAAAAGTGTGACGGTTCAAGAAACCATCATGAGTAACTCGCCGATCGTACTGCCACGGTCGACCCAAGAGAAAGTGGCACACCTTCATAGTAACAATGTCACAAAATACTTCATCCTTGTATTTACCAATAGAGAACAATACATTCACCTGTTTGGTGACCTTCAGTTCTCCACAATCAGTCAACCACTGCAGCTGATATGGATGTTAATGCTTCAATGTTGGAAGACTCAACTTCTCTACTATCTCGGTGCTCGCAACATTACTACAGCTTCCTCCATTAATAATGACACTACATACCTTCCCATGGATCTTGAACAGTGTATGGAAAAGGTTCTCCCACTACTCATTCTCTCCCATAGTAATTTGTGCGCTTAGAACTCTCCTAGTGAACAGAATCTAACTGTCTTCCGCAAATTCTCCATTATCAATTTCTGGAGATTCTTCCTCCTCTTCCGAGCACTCTCCATCGGTCTGCCATTATACATACTTGCTGATGGTCATGGTATGCCGGTTTGGGAACTCACTAGAAATGTGACCCCTTCCTCGACATTTGAAACAACGAATATCTAGATTCCTGGCTTGGTTAGCCTCAAAATTAGGTTTCTTAGGTGTAAGAATCACCTGGTCACTTTTGCGATCAACCACCTCCTTTGCCTTTGATGGTTCTCCAATCTCCTTCCTTGGATTTCTCCATCGTTTGAAAGGGGTAGCAGGTTTCCTCATGTTGCTCCTCCATTTGATTTGTTGCATGATCTTGGTGGATTGGTGGATCATATCTTGTATCTCTACATGGTGGTACATCTCCAATTGATCTACAATCTCCCGATTGAACCCATGTAATAACTGTGTCATGGTATCCTCTGGATCCTCCTCAACATTTTCTAGAATCATGGAAATTTTCATCTCCTTGTAGTAGTCTTCTACACTCTTACTCTCTTTTGTGAGGAATTGATGTTTTTTTTGATATCTCTATGGTAATGTGTGGGAACAAATCGCTTCCACATGGCGAACTTCATGTCTTCCCAAGTGTTGATGGGACGTCCACCATATCTAGCCCTCTATTTTTGATCATGATCCCACCATATTAATGCATAATCATAAAATTCAAGGGACGCATGTTTGACCTTTTTTTCCTTGGAATATGCATGGTATGAAAATACTTGCTCGATATGCATCTACCACTCCATGTATTCTTCCGGGTCACTTTTCCCTTGAAAAGAGGGGACCTTCACCTTGATCCCGCCAACTGGGTCATCATCATCTTGTCTCCTTTGTCCTCATCTTAGTTTTTGGTACAAACTCCTCCTTTGTGGGACATCATCAATATCATCATCAAAGTTCACCATCTCCTCCTCTATGATGTGGGGATGATGTGGTGCTGGAGCACGTCGTGGGTTATCATGGAACATACTTAGGCTTGGTTTATTCTCCAATTCATCAATCCTCTCGTGTAACACCTCCAAATTATGATCAAGAATCTTATCGAAGTGGCTCACCAAAGCATTCATTTGGAATTGTGTAGCTTGGGGTGTAGGAGATCTATTTCAACTTCCTTCATCACTAACATTTTCTATTTTCTTCACACGATCTTCTACAATGATATGTTATGCAAACACAAACACACACCGGGGGGGGGGACACACACAATGATACACACTCACTCCCACACGTGAGATGCACACACACACACACAAGATGTACACACACACACAAGGATACACACTCACACAAACAATATATACAAACTCACACACAAATAATTTACACACACACACACACACTATAAGATGCACACACTCACACACAGAATATATTTTTTTTTCTTATTTCTCTCCACTCCCAACACTCAATTAAAATTCCAAGCTCTTATGAAATTTAATAACTTGGTTTGGATGATCACTTTCCACCAATATTTCCCCAATAATGATTGTGTTAGGGGATAGTTTACCACAACCCTATTAAGTGGTAAAGGGTAAAGGGTGAAAAGAGGGTACAAAATAGATAATGGGTGGGTGGAAAAGGGGGTAGAAAGGTGGTATTTGGGGTTTTCCTGATTGTTCAAGATAAGATAAATGAATAAAAATATGAGCCAAATACAAAATGAGGATGATGTAAAATAATGGAAAAAGTGATATATGAAAATGGAAGGAGCTAATAAGGTAAATCACAAAGGTGTAATTGTATCTGTTTTTTTTGTTTTTGGTTTTTTTGGTCAATTCTCCCCAAAAAGTGTTGTGCTTGGAGTTTTAAAGCACAATATGACTGAACAGAGAGTATGAAATATTTTTTCGAAATATCTCAAAAAAAGGATGTGATTAATTTTGAAAATAAAATAATGTTGAGTTGAGAGAATTTGATTTTTTTACCAGATACAAATCACATATAGAGAATTAAATGCGGAAACAAGATGAATGGAAATTTGGATTAATTAATAATAATCCAAGCTTCCACAAACTAGGGAAATTAAAGAGGATTTCAAGAAAAAGGTTTTTTTTGTTGAATGGGTGAATAATATGGAAGTATAAGGTGGGTAATGGACAAAATTAATGTAAATGAAGGGATAGATTCCAACCGTGTCAATCAGAGCTCTGATACCAACTGATGTGAGATGCACGGGGTGGCCTGATCTTCACGGCGTAAGTCAGAAGATGATGGATGCAGTTCGAGGCTAATTGGTGGATGATGGGTATGGATAGCAGATTCAAGTATTTAATCAACACTATAAGAAGTGCAACCTACTACTTAGACAACACACTCAAGGTAGGGAAGTGATAGCCAATCCACACAACAATGCACTTGGGTTGAGGTATGGGACTAGGGGCATTATGATCGTGGATCACTAATCTAACTTGTTGATTGATAAGGAAAGAATGCACATGAGCAAGGTGGAAATTAAGAACAATTCTCACACAGCGGGGAGAAACAAGAAAAATCTCTAAATTAAGTCTTGAATGAAAAATACAATGCCATGGGGTGACTATTTATATCCAAGGGGATGATAAAATGTTCAAGGGTCTAATACCCTAATGTCATAAAGGCTAAACCTACATTTTCCCCTTAAAAGTCAAAATGAAAAAGTCTAACAAACACTTTTGGAAAATTAGCACACAAATTTCAAACTATAGCCCACCGGACTTGACTTTGAGTGCATAGCCCACCAAATTTGACATTGGTGTCCAAAGATGTCATTTCTAGAATTATACATGTGGGAAAGACATCCAAATTCGTGAAACCATGTGGGACAAGATTTAAAAATCATGATTGGGCTTGAAGAATTGAGATAATAGGCCCAATTAATCCATTCATGCAAGGCATGATCCATTGGGCCTTTAATGAAGAGATATGGGAACCCATTGTTACATTCAGACTCTTTAATCTCCCACGTGTCATCAGGCCTTGCAAATCCAACTGTTCCTCCCACAAAATCGACTTGGTATCTTTAACATGGTTCTCATAAAAATATTTCATATCAAACACCAGGTTAAATATTCTCAAATAAAACACTATATGTTCATCTTATTAACAAAGGAAAAGCACTTCCAACATCATTTGAAAAATTCCACATGATATTTTCATCTGGTCAATTCAAATACTACAATACACAAGAAACATTTTTTTATAATCATCAATGTAAAACATTCATTCTAAAAAAAAATTTAACTAAGAATGTCATATTACTGTGTCTCATGATCTATCATACTTGGGATAATTAATCTCCATTCATTTCATTACTTAGGGAAACATGCTTTCTAACAACAAGATTAAAACCCCACATGTTATATAAATAAATTTAATACTTTATAATGGTGAAACTAATTGATATTAAATAACTTCATTGTTCCGGAAAGGTAATTTTATAATGGATTAACAATAAAAAGTTTATACTTACATATAATTTTAATCATGATAAATGATCAAATTCTTTTTACTAGAATCTCACTTTCCACCACAAAATTATTTTAACATTAGGCATTATTTTGATAATAACTACACAAGATTTAACAGAGGAGGTAATGTTATTTCGTTAATTAGTAATTATTATCACTCACAAAATAATAATTTTAATCAAATAAAAAATTCTAAGTCCTAATAGGTTTCCAAAAATCATGGTTGTCATTTTCCAAAATTTAGAATTAAATGTCGAAATAATTTCTACCCTAAAATATGATTACAAAATATAGTTATATCATTACATCTGAATGGTAATCATTCCGAATAAAGAAAAAACCATTCATGTTAAGGTTTACAAAATCAAATTAATTATTAATAATTAATATGGACAATTTCTAGAATTTCAGAGTATTAATGATTAATGACATACATTACAATAAGTGAACAACAAATATATTATGATAAATTGAAAAATGTAATAAACACATAGAATATTATCTCACATGGAAACTAGAATAATTTTAACCATGGTTTCGAAATAAAACTTTTTATCATGACAGTGTGATGTATACTTCGATGTTACATGTGTCTTAAGGGGTTCCATGATTTTAACAGTTTATCAATAGAAAATAAACTGAGCATGATTCTCATTATATTTAAAATAACAGAAAAACTAGACAGAACTTCTAATTTGAAAAAAGGAAGTGAAATAAAATTTATAAAGAATAATTCAATAATAGGAATGAAAAAAACACATTGAAACCTCAATAAGAATTCAATCAAACAATTAATGCTAGATAAACATCACATTAATGCTTCCATTTTTATAAAAATAATTTAGTAAAAAATAAATTATTTATTAACAATAATATAATGAGATAAATTCAATAAAAAACATATAAAAATTCATGATTTAATTAATGATTTCTTACAACAAAACTTAAACCAATTCAAATAATACCAAAATTCATGGTGATACAAGTACCATTCCTAGGTCACTACCATGCTAGCAGTTCTTCCTCATTCGGTCATTCTTTAGGCTCAGAGTCCATCCATCAGATCATGGAAGTCCCTAAAATCCCATATCCTAGCCAACACTTCTCAGGGTATGTTATGCACCAATATCATCTAACATTGTTTGCCTTCCATCCCATGCATTCCTTACTATGCCTAACTCCATCTCCAATCAATATCTCAACCATCAACTTTGATACCATTATTTAATGACCCCATCCTTGATGGATACCCCTCATGGGTGGGTAATGAAGAATGGTAGATAATGACCCTTGAGCCCCACCTCTAGTAGGCACTGGGATGGCAACCAGTACCAGGGGTACAAGGATCTCACAGTATTGGAGACATTACCCTTTATAAGAAAACAAGATGTAGATATAGAATGAACCATCCTTAAACAACACCATGGAATATATAAAATAAATCCAAACTATTTCCTAAGGCATATATAAATAATGATGATACATATAAAAGTCTCCAAATAAATTCCCAAAAAAATAAAATCAAAGGCTTCGACACAATAAAAACTCCAAAAGATTGAACAAGATATGTTCAACATGGTCCATAAAGACCTCCTGGAATCCTAATTTTTTTTCATATATGTAGGGTTATCATAAGGGTATAATCAGGAGAAAACACAAATGTCTCTCTTATATATTTAGAAATATCAAATTGATTCCCTCATGTGAAAACAACATAACAAATGGAACCTATATAGGTATACTCACCATACCCACCTTAACAAGTCTCACTCTCCAAATACCGCATCCATGTAAAATAATATATGATAAAGAACTAATATGATAGGGTACCCCAGACCACATATCACTATTTATACACTCTTTCCTATCAGAAAATGTCATTGTGCTCTCACCTCTTCTGAATACACCACACCACAACTCTGCCGCACACACATGGGGCTCCAAAACATCATCAAATCCCTCCCATAGATGCCTTGGCCACAAAATAATCACACATCACTTGAAGAAACATGATCCACAAACCATTCACATCCTATCAGTAGACACCTAGACCAAAAAAAAACAAGATACACCTAGAAAATGAAAAAACATCTTATCCTAAAGACACATGGGAAAGAACAAAACATATCATGACAAAGTCAATGGGTAAAGAACAACTCACCTGTAAAAACCTGGGAATCACATACCCAAACCTTCCTGAAGAATATTGGGTTATAACCTCCTAAAAGAGGGATTAGGGAATTGCGGGTGGCCAACCAACCATCCTCCAAACGGGAGGTTTGGGAATGACACCCTCCTCCATGACAATGGTAGTGTACAGCACATAGTCCTCAATGAGGGTGGGGTTTGTCTAAAAATCATAGTTATGCATAATGTATATACATTTTGAGTTATAAAATAGAATCACATACTATGGGTTTATAAATAACGAATTAACCATATCCTAGAACCCACAAATTTGTTGCCACAAATAAATTCATAAAAACACAAAATAAAAACAAAATCTATAAGTCACATTATGATCTATACCAAATTTTACTTGAGAATAGATTTCACAAATATAAAATAATCCTATATTAAATATACATTTTTTAATTAAATACCATCATGTTATCATTTATTCATTAGTTTTTCTCATTCTAACTTTTATTTCATATAATTTTTTTTCCTTGATTCATTACAAGAGTAGATATTACACATTAGTTCCATATATCTCATTAAACTAGAATTATTTCACACAATAAAATAAACAAAACACAAAAATTAGAACCACACAGAAACCCTTCACACTATAACCTATAACCCCCCATAATAACCCACTTAAAAACATATCTCATTTATGTAGACTTTATGAACATCTACACCATAACAAACATAAATCCATGACATATGACCATACCAATTTCATCCCCACTGCAAAACCATGTGTAATCCATTTTCCCCATACACATAAAAACATGGTAATATTCCATCCATCATATCACTAGAACCAACCCATAGAATAAAATCACATTGAAAAACATATTACATCATGTCATAGAGAAAAATATACTTTCAAATATTGAAGGGTTCCACTTGTCCAATTTTACATAATTTAGGGTGTTATTATAGAATCCATAGAATCCTGGGGAATCTGATTATCTTACCGAATGTATGTGGTTAAGTAATTATATAAGAAATGACATCAATATCTACACTACATTCATGTATTCTACACCGTTTAAACTAGTGAACAGACAAGGGCCCCCCAACTAAAACAATTTTCATTAGGTATTTATCCCATATAATTCATAACATCGTTTAAAATATCAATAAAACCACAAGATAAAATGTCACATTCACCTTCCTGTATAAATTCAATATAATCCAATTCATTTTTTTTCTTCATCAAATTCCAACCAGTTTTTTGAAACGGTTTATAATTATAAACCCACCAAGCAAGATACAAGTAAAGTGAAATGATGGAAAAACATATCAGAAAAAGGGATGATCGACATAGCCCTTTTGCTAGGTTTTCTACACCATAATAGTGGTTAGTATAAGAGGAAACTACATTGGGGGGGGGGGGGGGCTGAACAAACTGGAGAACCTTGTTCCAAAAATCATATGGGAATAATGATTTGGTATGTCCCTTATCCAGTGAATGAAAAACTAAAGGAAGGTAGGAAGGATCTTCGATTAAAGAAGACTAGATCCTAAACCCTTGGGATTAGATATAGTTTATAATTTCTATTAATGGTGGATCTCAATAAACCCCATGGATTGGACATTAAAAATGAGAAAGATTTTTTTTAAAGCATATATATGAGTTATAAACCTTGAAATGGATTCAACCGCACTTAAATATTGCAGTGAAATTGTAACAGCCCGAGATTTTATAAAAAATATTCTTTTTAATTTCATTAATGTCTTGTGTTGTAAGCTACACCAAAAGGATCTTGCTCAACACACATCCTTGACTTGCCTTTCATTACACGCAATCGCGACCTTCCTCTATAGCGTGTGTAGTACGCAATACCGAGTTTCACTAAACAACGATATGCTACTAAAATATTATTAAAACTAGCTGTTATGAATAATAATAACCACTTTTTGAAATTTTGTAATTTTTTTTTTCAAAATGGTCTTCATTTTTGGATTCGGAATATCGAGATTATCTTAGGGTGAAATTTTGGTACTTTTCGGATAACTTTCATGTTCTGATGAATAGTGAAAATTACTAAATTATAATTAAAAACAACTTTTTTAATCGAAATAATTAATAGTGATAAATTATTAATTTGAGTGGTTTTAAATTATATTTAGAATATATTTTTACAATTTAATACAATGTTGGTCATTGTATGTAATTCTACATTTAAACCAGACATGAACAAATGTCAATCTTTTGATAGTTATTATCTCTTAAAGACACGCTATTTGTTTTGACGACGGGAATTAATTTTTAAATTAATTAATGCAACTAATATGTTTTGAATTTGGTAAAATAGACATCATTTTTGAGTTCATAATATCAAATATTGCTTAGGCCTAACTTTTGGTATTTTTCTGGAAACTTTCATTTTTTGATTAATAGTGAAACCACTAAATGGTAGTTACAAAAATGAATTTATCATAAATCTTAATTTTACCACTTCTGTGAGTGGAATTTCAAAAATCCGAGAGGCACAGTTGATGTTAGTAAGTAAAATGTGGTTCAATGAGATGAAAATAATTTTTGGTGAATAGTAACTTTTTACTTTTTTTACCACGGTTAAAAGTAAATAGGGTAATTAAGGGTAAAAATGTTATTATTATTACCATAACACATGTCCTAATTCTAATGGACAAGTGTAATTCGACAAAAAACAACCTTAGGAATAAAATATGACCATTTAGGCCCACTTGGATTAGATTAGGACATTTATTATTTATTTATTTAAAGAAGGGTTAAAATAGTTAAAATCAATGTTTAATAAGTAAATAATTTTTAATATGGGGTTATAAATTAGATAAATTTGACTATAAATATTCATCCGAATTCTAAATAGATTTCCTACATAATGGTATTTTATTTGTAATTTTTAGACAATAAATATTTTAATTTATTTATGACACAAAGATGATGCAGTAATTGTCTTATTAATGAAATATTGACATAATTGATGTTATAAATGCCAAATAAATGTAATTTGAGACTTTTTATGACTTAAATTAATTTTATAGGTTAATATTACATGTTTTTGTTGATATAAGTAACTTTTTTCGAACATATCATTCTTTTATGAATTTCATAAAAATCATGTACCAAATAGTGTCAAAATTGACATAAATTAGTTTTTAAAACAAATATTATATTATTAATTGTTATTTAATTTCTAAAAATATATGTTTCTGTCAAATGACTTATATAAGGATATATATTAATAATAAACAACTTGGGGTCAGTTTGGCTTGTTATGGTATGTTTATTAACCATATAGTGTAAGAAAACATAAAGACATAGTAAAAGTTAAATTATTTAACTTAGAGTTAAATCTAATTGATAAGGTTAAAATAAAAACCTAAACATGTCTAAATCCTATTGGATGAGAGTATTTCGACCCATCCCCACTTTATCTTCGAAATAAGACCCTTTTTAACCATTATAAACCGAATTTGACCTTAATATAAAATAATATTTTGAGATTTTCTTAAGGTGCCCCTCTCCTCCCTTATAAAAGGGCACCTCCTCCCTCTCCTCCTCACACCAATTTGAGCATTCAAGCTAGGCCAAACCCTGCCAAAATCTGTTCACCACTTCCCTAGTATCATCCTAGAGGTCCTTGTCTTTTTCAAAGACCATCCTTAGTTCTTTAAGTGGAGGTTAAGTGATGGCTCGTCAAAAAGAGGTAATATCAATTACCGATCTTTTTCAATTTCTTTCTTCTTCAACATCTTCTTATTTAGTTGTTTCATGATAAAGTAAAAACATCAGTATTTCATATATACTGATATGTTATTTAAATATGAAATAACTCTAATTAACCTTCAATCCATCCTACGGAAAAAGGAAATCACCGCGCGTGCGTACGTACGGAATACCGTCTCCACGTCGTGGTGTAATCTATTTTCCACCACCACCTTACTTGGATGTGTATAATGGTGTAAATAATGACTATATATGACTATTATAAGGTGATATTGATTCTGAAATAGTATACATACACTCCAATACAATTCCACGATCATAGGAATGATATCATCACTTGTGCGTACGTACGGAATACCGTCTCCACGATGTGATGCGACTCGTTCTACATGATCTTCATTTCATAATGATTATATAAATGAATAGAATGAATGAATATGATATATATTACACTAATAAAATTCTGGAAATGTGGTATCTATAACCTAAAGAGAAGAATAAGAATTTATTTGACAAAACACGCATAAGAACAAAAAGTAATAAACACCCGAATAACAAGTAGTAATGAAATATTACTAATAATAAGCTAAGAATATGACCATATATGATATCATAAAAATAAGTATGATTCTGTAATAAGTGAATAACATTATTTAAATCATTATATCAGACCAAAGGTAAGGGAAATATCACAATCTCATTTTTATCCGAGATTGTTTATACTTTGAAATTTACTGGGGTGTATTTTATCATCCACATCCATGTTTCCTCAATATGTAATATTATTTCCATCCACCTAAAATTTTTTAAATCCTATTTTACCCTCCGGTGAGTTTTTATTAAACGATATGAAAGAAATATTTTGATGTTTTTCGTACGAGTTACATTTTGACTTTTCCGACAAAAGTACGAAGAATGTTTTTTTAACTTATACGACATAAATGGATTTTTAAAACATTATTTCCAAGAAGCTTCCTTTAAAAGTTTTCTATTTTATTTTTAATCAAATTCTTTTAGTTTATAATTGTACTACATGTTAAGAAAGGAAAAGTGTTTTTGAAGCAGAAAGGATATTTTTCTCAAGAATGGAGTTCAAGTGTTTTATCAAAATTATTTTCCATCTAAGATAATAAAGGGTTATGTTTCTATCCCTATTATTACATTGATTTGATTATTTTGTGATGAAATTATATTTATGAATTCCTTTATCTTATATGAATTGTTTTATGATGTCACAATGTCTAAGATTCCCATTTTTATTACATGGGTTATGCAAAGATGTATGATTTATGATTTTGTGGCACACATAAGAATGGTATCATTATGAGATGGGTGGGACCTATATCTCTCTCCAATGCATTGGGTAATGATTTTATATCTCATGACATAGACATGGCTGGAATGGTAGGGTATACCGGATCAGTGAAACAAGACTGAAACGAGGGTGACTCGGTTCAGAAATGGACTTTGTCCACTAAGATAGTCTTGGCAATGAGTCTTGACTAATAAGATATGATTCTCTATGATTATGTGTGTATGCCACAAAGATTCATGTTTTAAGTTATGATTATTGGGATTTCATGTCACTACTATGATTTATCCCATGTTATGAAATTATGCTCTCTTTTGCAGGATAAGATCTCCAAAATGTTATGTTCTTATGAAAATGATGTGATTGATATTTCTTTTGTTTACCCTTACTGAGCATTTGAGCTCATCCTTTTATGTTTTCATTTCCCCAGGATATAAAGAAAGTTTTTAGGTAAGAAAAAAAGGGAAGATCTTTATTGGGAGATGTTGAAGATCATTCACCACGATTAGAAGATTTTATTCCGAGTTTACAAAGACACTAATCTATTACGATCCTTGTGTGTTTGTTTTTCTTATGTATTAAGTATTCCGAAAAAGTAATGTAATGTCTATGTACAGCAAGCTTCGGGTCTCTATAGTTGGTATCAGTGGAAAGGTTTAGTCAACCTTTGGAAACTAGGATGGGAGAACTTTAGTGAGATCCCTAGAGATATTTCTAAGGTACGTCTAGGGATGTCCCTAAGGATAAGTATACGTATAGGATATAGTCCTAGAACAATGGTAACGAAATTAGATTAAACCAAAGATGTCAGATATTGAAGTTACTCCCCCTTTATAATGATTTTTGCCTCTCACACTATTCTTTTTGGGTTTTAGAAAATGGCTGGAAACAAGATGATTCACGATAATGGAGGATATGATGGACAATGGAATGATATTCTTTATGAGCAACCAAATTAAATGGGATTTGGAAGTCCAAACATCATTATTATGCCGAATCAGCAATCTCATAATATGATCAATAATGTTAAATTTGGTAAGTTTTCCTGACTCGGCTAATAAGAGAAAGATGGAGTTTCATGATGATCATAGGGGAAAGAAAGTTCAATTTCCCCTATGTAAATCATGTGGGAAGAGGAATCAAGGAGAATGTTTCAAAGGAACTGGAAGATACTTTGGGTGTGGAAAAGAAGGACACAAAGCCAGTAGGTGCAAATGTAAAGGTTCAGTTAACACCAGGGATGAGGATAATGGTATTGCTACGACATCAATAATGGTTAAATGTTTTAAATGTGGAATGTATGGGCATTATGCAAACCAATGACCTAAGGGAAAGCCTCATGAAGAGAATCAGTATGGTCGTATGGGTAGTATTTATGCGGATGATGATGAAGAGACTATAAATGATATGTGAGATGAAAGAATTGTTGAAGCTCGGTCGATGATTTAAGAATGTAGTGGATTGATTACATGTTTATAAAGTGTAATGTTGTATAAGTAATCCCATGGTAATATGGAATAAAGAGACATCTACGGATTGTTACACTGTTGTCTTTCCTTGAGTTTTGAAATTGTATGATTAATTTTACCAGTATCCATGAAAGGTTATTCAGATATTTTTGGAATGTAGATGATATGTGCATAATGAAGGGATAAGGAGAAAACTAAATGTTTGATAGTATTAATGAGCTCATGACTGATATAAGGAGAAAGTTATATCATGGTTTGAGTATATAGAATTTTTGGATTTTGGTATGTGGAAGGAGTTAACTTTTGACAGCATTCATGTTTTCACTAAGGTTTAATGGGTATTTATTTTTCAAGAGAATACATCATTAAGGTATTCAAATGATTGGAATGTGACCAACAAGATATATGGGGGATAAATGATGTTATTAACATGCTTGGTTGACGACATTTCAAGTTATCGTTTTCTTTATAATATGAGCTTGGACAAAAGTATTCTAGATAAGCCTAACAATTGGAATGGATTATATTAACCAGAAGTTATTATTGTTTAAGGATAGAACTTTTTTTGATATTATTTATGTGATGTTATAGTAATGTAATTTTAGAAAAAAGGACAACCTGTAGGACGGGCGACAACCCATCGCGTCAGACAAGGCTGTGGGAATCAAACCCACAACCGAAGTGCGACTGGCCTTTATCTCCTACAACTGGCCTACAGAAATTACCTGTTTAGTAGAAACTAGTTTTATTATATTAAGAAGTATGATATATGAAGTATAAGTCCATTTTAGGAACTATATATGATTAATCTCACTATAGATGGACTTATGTATTTTTTTGATAATTTTTCTAACCTTTTGTTTGAGACAAATGGAATGACCCATCATTCTATCACATGATCTGCTAACACATCACGAATGACAAATTAAACTTCATTTCTTTAAGAGATGAAGTGTAAATTTTCCAAAGAAGGACAAACGGTGAGACTATACCAAAATCACGAAAGTATTTCTTCTAATTCCAATTTCATCAACTTTTGGGAAATGATCTTGAAAACCAAAAATGTTGTCCTAGTGCTCTTATATCTGATGAATCAGATGGTACCTTAGATCGTCCAAAATTTATGGCTTTGTGATTGCTGGCTATTCCATAGCCATGTTCTCTACCACTCTCCACCAGAACATGATGGTTAGATTTCTCTTCCGTATCCATATTTTCGCCTATGTGGAAACCCGGTGATTAGTTTATTTGGGTAATCGTTACATTTCATACTTTAGTTTTTAAAGCTAGGTTTTGGTATTCCTTTTTACGATGTGGTTTCTATTAAAGAAACTTTCAAATCGTAAACCATTTATAACCCCGATGAATTTCGAGGGCGAAATTCATTTTAAGGGGGGTAGAATGTAACAGCCCGAGATTTTATAAAAAAATATTCTTTTTAATTTCATTAGTGTCTTGTGTTATACGCTACACCAAAAGGAGCTTGCTCAACACACATCCTTGACTTCCCTTGCATTACACGCAATCACGACCTTCCTCTATAGCATGTGTAGTACACAATACCGAGTTTCACTAAACAACGATATGCTATTAAAATATTATTAAAACTAGCCGTTATTAATAGTAATAACCACTTTTTGAAATATTGTAAATTGTATTTTTCAAAATGGTCTTCATTTTTGGATTCGGAATATCGAAATTAGCTTAGAGTAAAATTTGGGTACTTTTCGGATAACTTTAATACATTATTGGTCATTGGATGTAATTCTACATTTAAACCAAACATAAACAAGTGTCAATCTTTTGATAGATATTATCTCTTAAAAACACGCTATTTGTTTTTTTTTCCGACGGGAATTAATTTTTAAATTAATTAATGCAACTAATATGTTTTGAATTTGGTAAAACAGATAACCTTTTTGAGTTCATAATATCAAATATATCTTAGGCCTTATTTTTGGTATTTTTTGGAAACTTTCATTTTTTTGATGAATAGTGAAACCACTAAGTGGTAGTTAAAAAAATGAATTTTTCATAAAACATAATTTTACCGCTTCTGTGAGTGGAATTTGATAAATATGAGAGACACGGTTGATGTTAGTAATTAAAATGTGGTTCAATGAGATGAAAATAATTTTTGGTGAATAGTAACTTTTTACTTTTTTTTCCACGATTAAAAGTAAATAGGGTAATTAAGGGTAAAAATGTTATTATTATTACCCTAACACATGTCCTAATTATATTGGAAAAGTTTAATGCGACCAAAAACAACTTTAGGAATAATATATGACCATTTAGGCCCACTTGGATTAGATTAGGACATTTATTATTAATTTATTTAAAGAAGGGTTAAAATAGTTAAAATCAACGTTTCATAAGTAAATCATTTTTAATATGTGGTTATACATTAGATAAATTCGACTATAAATATTCATTTGAAATCAAAAATGCTTTCCTACATAATGGTATTTTATTTGTAATTTTTATACATTAAATTTTTTAATTTATTTATGACACAAACATGATGCAGTAATTGTCTTATTAATGAAATATTGACATAATTGATGTTATAAATTCCCAAATAAATGTAATTTGATATTTTTTATGACTTAAATTAATTTTCAATGTTAATATGACATGTTATTGTTGATATAAGTAACTTGGTTCCAACTTATCATTCTGTTACAAATTTCATAAAAATCATGTACCAAATAGTGTCAAAATTTATATAAATTAGTTTTTAAAACAAATATTATATTATTAATTGTTATTTAAATATTAAAAATATAAGGTTCGGACAAATGACTTAGATAAGGATAGATATATTAATTATAAACAACTTGGGGTTCGTTTGGCTTGTTATGGTAAGTTTATTAACCATATAGTGTAAGAAAACAAAAAGACACGATAAAAGTTAAATTATTTAACTTAGAGTTAAATATAATTGATAAGGTTAAAATAATAACCTATACTTGTCTAAATCCTATTGGATGAGAGTATTTAGACCCATACCCACTTTATCTTGGAAATAAGACCCTTTGGAACCATTATAAATCGAATTTTACCTTAATGTAATATAATATTTTGAGATTTTTCTAAGGTGCCCCACTCCTCCCTTATAAAAGGGAACCTCCTCCCTCTCCTCCTCACACCAATTTGAGCATTCAAGATCGGACAAACCCTGACAAAATCTCTTCTCCACTTCCCTAGTATCATCCTAGAGGTCCTAGTCTTCTTCAAAGACCATCCTTAGTTCTTTAAGTGGAGGTTAAGTGAAGCCGCTTCAAAAAGAGGTAATATCAATTACCGATCTTTTTCTATTTCTTTCTTCTTCAACTTCTTCTTATTTAGTTGTTTCATGATAAAGTAATAACATAAGTATTTATTATATACTGATATGTTATTTAAATATGAATCAACTCTAATTAGCCTTCTATCCATCCTACATAAAAAGGAAATCACCGTGCGTGCGTACGTACGGAATACCGTCTCCACACCGTGGTGTAATCTATTTTCCACCACCACCTTACTTGGATGGGTATAATGGTGTAAATAATGACTATATATGACTAATATAAAGTGATATTGATTCTGAAATAGTATACATACACTCCAAAACAATTCCACGATCATAGAAACGATATCATCACTCGTGCGTACGTACGGAATACCGTCTCCACGATGTGATGCAACTCGTTCTACATGATCTTCGTTTCATAATGATTATATAAATGAATTTAATGAATGAATATGATATATATTACACTAATACCATTCTGGAAATGAGGTATATATAACCTAAAGAGAAGAATAAGAATTTATTTGACAAAACACGCATAAGAACAAAAAGTAATAAACACCTGAATAACAAGTAGTAATGAAATATTAATAATAATATGCTAAGAATATGACCATATATGAAATCAAAAAAATAAGTATGATTCTGTAATAAGTCAATAACATTATTTAAATCATTATACATTAGGTTCGGAAACGTACAAAGAATATCGGACCAAAGGTAAGGGAAATATCACAATCTCATTTTTATCCAAGATTGTTTATACTTTCAAATATACTGGTGTGTATTTTATCATACACATCCATGTTTCCTCAATATGTAATATTATTTCCATCCAACTACAATTTTTTAAATCCTATTTTACCCTTCAGTGAGTTTTAGTAAAAGATATGAATGGAATCTTTTGACGTTTTTCGAACAAGGTACATTTTGACTTTTCCGACAAAAGTACGAAGAATGTTTTTTTTAACTTATACGGCATGAATGGATTTTTAAAACATTATTTCCAAGAAGCTTACTTTACAAAATTTCAAGTTTATTCTTAATCAAATTCTTTTAGTTTATAATTTTACTACATGTTAATAAAGGAAAAGTGTTTTTGAAGCAGAAAGGATATTTTCCTCAAGAATGGAGTTCAAGTGTTTTATCAAAATTATTTTCCATATAAGATAATAAAGGTTTATGTTTCTATCCCTATTATTACATTTATTTGATTATGTTGTGATGAAATTATATTTATGAATTCCTTTATCTTATATGAATTGTTTTATGATGACACGATGTTTAAGATTCCCATTTTTATTACATGGGTTATGCAATGATGTATGATTTATGATTTTGTGGCACACATAATAATGGTATCATTATGACATGGGTGGGACCTATATCTCCCTCCAATGCATATGGTAAATATTTTATATCTCATGAGATAGACATGGCTGGAACGGTAGGTTATACCGGTTCAGTGAAACAGGACTGAAATGAGGGTGACTCGGTTCAGAAATGGACCTTGTCCACTAAGATAGTCTTGGAAATGAGTCTTGACTAATAAGATATGATTCTATATGATTATGTGTGTATTATAAAAAGTTTCATGGTTTATGTTATGATTATTGGGATTTCATTTCACTACTATGATTTATCCCATGTTATGAAATTATGCTCTCTTTTGCAGGTTAATATTTCCAAAATGTTATGTTCTTATGAAAATGATGTGATTCATATTTATTTTTTTTACCCTTACTGAGCATTTGAGCTCACCCTTTTATGTTTTCTTTTCCCCAGGATATAAAGAAAAGTTTTAGGAAGGAAAAAAGGGAAGATATTTATTGGGAGATGTTGAAGATCTTTCACCACTATTAGATGATTTTATTCCGAGTTTTCAAAGACACTAAACTATTACGGTCCTTGTGTGTTTGTTTTTCTTATGTATTAAGTATTCCACAAAAGTAATGTAATGCCTATGTACACAAGCTTTAGGTCTCTCCAGAAATCATTTTAGGTCAAAAGGGTCCTCAAAAGAGAAAAACTGTAAAAATTGGAAAATTATGGAAATTTGATAAACCGGTGGGAATATCTCACCAATTCTGACCCACCACTCCTGAATCACCATTACCGACTCACTATTCGGGTCTCACCATTCCTAACTCACCATTACTAACTCACAATAATCGACTCACCATTCCAAACTCACTATTCTGGACTCACCATTCCCGACTCACCATTCCCAACTCACTATTCATGAAACATCGTTCCTGACCCATCATTAATCACTCACTATACCTGAATCACCATTCTTGACTCATCATTAAAAAATTGGAAATACAGTAAACTATTGAAATGTATCACCATTGGAATGTCTCACAATTGAAAATCTATAATTTTGGATAACTATAGAAATGTCTCTCTGTTGGATTATCTAACCATTGAAAAAGTACAAATTGGGAAAACTGTTGAAATGTATCCATATTAGAATGCATCACCATTCCAAAACTAGAAATTTCAAAAAAATTAGAAATTTATCACCATTGTAAAATATAATAATTTTCAATCTCTAAAAATGAGAAACCATTAGAATGACTCACATGTCCCAAGAACACCTCAGACTACCCCCATACACATCAACCACCAGATTTTTGACAATATAATGGACCACAAAGTCTTGGAAATTACACCTTAAGAGTTACCCAATGAGAGGATGGAAGAGGAGGGACATTCTAATTGGATTTTGAGAGAAGATAAATGGTATTATGGGTGGTATTATATATAAAATGAGTGGGAAATTTTCTATTATTTTTCCAACATTGGTTTTGGACCCTTTATAAAATAGTAACGAAAAAAACAAACCATTAATTTTTTTTTACAATTGTTTCTACAAAATGGGAGTAAAATTCATTATATTATAATGAAATGGTCCAATAATATTAAAACAAATCTATTAATTATGTTGATGTGAGTCATACACAAAAATAAATGACAACAATACATTAAAATAAGGTTATTATTTTGGTAGATTCATAGTGGATTTATAGTATGAATCAACTAAAAATAAAATCACAATATTTTAAAGGGGAACATAGATTTGGGGTTTTTATCCTTTATAGTATTTATAACATTAAATTTCTTTCATTATGATGTAATAATTCAAAATGTGAATTTATATAGTATTTAATTTTTACACAAAAATTAGACTATCTTAGAAAATTCATATGAATTCATCATTTGATAATTTTTATGTTTTTTTAATAATGTTTTTTTAACAAAATAATTTTATAAATATTCGTATATGCAATATTTAAATAATAATCAAATTTTATTATGGAATGCTAGATTTTTAAGACAATAACAAATCTCTAACCCTAAAAAATAACATTTATCCTCATAAAAATTATATGATAATTTATATTCAATAAAAACTATTCAATAATTTTATTATATTAAAATATAATATATTTCAAAAGTCTATAAATTAATTAATATATATATTTCATTTAAAAATGAATACTAATTATAAATATAATTTATGTTTTAATATTTTGAAATCGAAATCATTTATAAAGTAACAATAAGAAGAAAATATAAACAGTACTATATTGAAACAAAATTTTACATTTTCATATTATTTGGGCCTTTTTATATATCCATCTAATGTACCAGAAAATTTGTACAGGGTAAGGTGAATGATGGTAAGACTTTCATGGGGTTGTTTAATGTACATGGATTGATCCATGATCTTGATTAGCATGAACTTCTCTAGTAAACGGTATTGCTCATGCTTATGTTTTGGTTCACATATTTGTCTTTGTCATGGTCAAAACCTATGATTTTATCTCCCATATAAGATCAGATAAATGGGAATCAATGGGTATGATCCAAATGGTTCAGGTCAATACTTCCTTAATTTGTTTCACTTATATATTTTAAAATCTTATAATAATACTATTCATGTGTCCACTGTTCAATTCCTATATAATCATTGGTAATGGTTATTAGCATTATTTTAAATTAAATTGGGTTTAACATATCCAAATAAGTTCATGTTTTTACTATAAACATAATATGTAATTATTCATTTAATAAAAATTATAATGGGAATTTTATTAATAAATGTTCGAGTCAATATATAAATGACCAGTGATTAAGATCTATCCTTAAAATTAATAGCCTCTAAGATCAATAAAGTTGTTAATACCCCTTAATATATTGTTATAAATATCCAATTATTTTTTAAATACATCTATTAATCATAATCTTAATATTCCATTATTTTTTAAAACTCCAAATAACTCTCATGTATCAACTTTATTACTTGATAACACACTCCATTGTGAAAAAATATATGAAACATTTTCTTTATATTAAATATAATACAATAATATATCTCTTATTAGTAAAATTTTAAATGTTAATAGGTCCATAAATACAAATTTCAAATTAATTGGATCAGGATGAAAAATAACAAGAATTGATTAGCATTATTCATATGATTTATGGTCTGAAACTATTAAATCCATTATATCCTCATAATGTTCACCATTTCGCACTTATTCTATAAAATAATTTATTATTAATTCATGGTTTCAGGTAATAGAATAAACAAATACACATAATTGAAAACACTAAATAGTTTATTCAAGATTGGGGAATATAAGAAAAATGACTACATAATAACAATCCTTAAATGTGAAATTTATTCCTTTACATTTCAAAGAAATTATTCCAAGAAACAATAAAAACAAATCCATATTATGTTTCTCCAAATACCAAGAATTGATTTAAAATGATGTCCCAAAAATTCATAGCATTAACACATGCCTACTATATCTTATTATTTCTCAGACCAGGTTCAATAAAACATAATGATAATACAAAACATCATCCAAGATTATAATATGAGTATTTTTAAATTTTGTAGAACATTATATTTTGAATAAATATCTCTTAAATATATTAAATTCAGTTTATTGAATCATGGATAAAATAAAATATTTATAATTGTTAAATAATTAATGTTTCCGATTAAAAATAATTTAAACCTTATAATATTTGAGGTATATCCCATTTTCCCTATAATTATTGTTCATATGTCAATTATATTAAAATAGTGTTTATATATACTTGGGTACTTTTTGTGATAAATATGGAACAATTTTCCATAAGGAAATGTTATAACTATAATTTATGATTTACAATTTATTATTATGAATTTTTTCCCCTTATAAAAAATTAACTAATTATATTTAAATATGTATGTTCCAAAATAATATTAATCTAATGAGAAATGTATAATTATTTTATTAACGTATAAAATTATTATATGGGGGAGATAATCCACTATAATTATTAAGAGTATAAATTCATGAGTCATAAGAATTTTTTTTTGTATTTGGTTAGATACATTAAAAATATATAATTTTGTGATGTATTGGTACACATTGGTTTTTTGTGTTTTATTTGTGTATAGTGATGATACATATATATAACTTTTTTTGTATAATAATGGTCAAGTGGTGACTATTTAAATAATTAATAATAAATATATGACATTATTTTTTTAAAGAATATCTCTCCATTTGCAAATATATGAGATTTGGTGACGTATGTATTTTATATAAAATTTTTAGGGACCATGTTTTTTCCATTTAAGACATTGAAATGTATATGTATTTTTTTCAACAAGGTTTTGAGAAGGATCATGATTTTTACAACTAGTTTGCTGCGAATTAATTTTATAAAAATATTACATATTATTTATATCACGCATGATTGGTTTTTCCGAAATAAAAGGATAACTATTGAATATACTCTTAGATAGAAAAACGTGAGTTGAAAGCTGGGTATGTAATGTGTGTTTTACCATTTTCATGACAGAAAGGTGGTCAACATCAAGTGTTTCAATAAAATTCTATTGGGAGGTTGCATTGAATTGATAAAGTAACCATTGAATTAATTAATCCATTAAATTTATACAGTCAAATTTTCCATATAAATATTTGTTTATGGTTGATATATTGGGGTAGCTGCAAAACCATGAGACTATTGAGTGGAAAAAAATCCTCATATTGTTGGTGAATCTAAATCAGGTGCAAATAAGTAGTTTTATCAAAGAAAATAGAACCATGAGGAATGTAATGAGTATTCGTCCTTCATTGGAAAGTATGATCATTATCATGAAAGAATGAAATTTCAACATTGGAATTACCAATAGTTGTTGTCTCCCTCTTGATTAAACCATTTAGGCTTGGATTACTGATATGATTTTTGATATGTTATTCATGAGACCTTCTCATGATCCGTTATAAATTAAGTGGATTATTTAATTTGATTAATCCTATTGGTGAGATGATTTCTCACCACCCCATCCTCATTCTCATACATTGTACAAGAACTCTTGTAAAATATTTTTTTTACACTTCCCTTGTGATTTTACATTACGTTTATAATGTTATTAACCTATTTCTGATGGGACCATGGGTTTCCATTCATGGGTTGGATCTGGAGCGATCACACCCCCAGATTCATGGAATATTCTTATGCGATGTATAGTTTGAAAAATAATGTGTAAATTCAAATAGATTGTGGGATATGGGTGATCCCATTAAGGATTTTCAGATCTAATGTGGTTAAAATGGTGACATGGAATATTGAAACATTAGGCTGCTTTAAGTAGGATTTGAACAAATCAATGGAAAACCAATTTCCAGCTATAGGAAGGACCAAATTTATTTATGGAGGTTCCCATTAGATTTCAGGTGAACCTGAGCCATGAAATGATGCAAAATGATTGGATCATATATAAAGATTTTATATCTAAGGTTATATCAAACTAAAAAATAAATTTGATATTGACTAAAGTACACATGGAGTAACGCCCCCTATCTGGGGCATCTCGAGTTTTTGTGTCAGTTTATTATCACACACCCTCTGGGACCTGCACACACTGTGTGACTCAGTGATGGTGACACAATGTGTTAATTGAGATTACAAAGGCATTAGAAAGACTAGGAACATGAAATGTACCTATAAAGGGATAGGTATATGGACATGACTAGTGTACATGGACAAGGACCTAAGGACATGGGCATGGTAATGAGAACGTTAACTGGTGCTATATGTATAAGGCATGATGTGCTCTCCTCATGCATTGCATTTTGTCTAAATGTGTAGAGGTTTGTGTATTTTAATGGATACATCCATGATATAGAGCGGGACCATAGACCTTATGGGTCCCCTTACACACAATGTACTATGTTTTTTGAGGAATTTTTAACCACTCGTATCTCCTTTATTTAAACATGGATTTTGTCCGATGAGTTGCTGATGCTGGTTAATTTACTATATAGAAGATGATTGTAGAATTATTAGTGTATTTTGAGTTAAAATGAATGGTATTCAAGTGTGATTATTCTCTAGGAGGTGATTGATGATGAAATTGATCTGCCCGAGTAATTATAGTTTTACCTGCAAATTATATTAGGGAATGGGTAAACTATCTACATTATGGTACCCACTTATATACTAGGGTGTGAGACCTATATAATTTAGGTGTTACACCTTTTTTACTAGGGTTTTGGTACCCTATGTATACCTACTGATTGGTACATGATAACGAACTAGGGAATGGGTGCTAAATCGAATGATTGGTAGCCCATATTATGGACATGGAAACTGGTCCTCTACCTAATGAGTGATACCTCCCTATTTAATTATGCAATATATATTATACATAATGAGTGGTTCCCCATAGGGAATTAGGATATGTGTCCTATATCTACTAAGTGGTATCCCATATCGTACGAAGATATGGGTCCTCTATAAACTAAGTGGTACCACCCAGATTGATAGGGGAATTTATCACCCTATGGATGTGGAGCATAATCTTATGGATGTGAGATTTGTGGTTTTATAAGACCATCAAAGTCTCAAGTATGTCATCATATAAAGATTCAAAAACATTATATAAATTACATCGTTAAAGGTCCTACAGTTTTATGAATTTGAAATAGTCATTTCTTTTGGAAAAGGAAAGGTTGTGGATGATTCCCTTAGATGTAAGTCCCATTTTCTCATATTTGATATGTTATCTAAGAAGATGGATTCCTTGTAGCTAACCCTGGTATAGTAGGAGTGTAAATATTTTCATTAGATGATGTTTTTCACTCCTCAACATCCTTATTGTCTGATGGATTCTTAGTTGGGAGAAATATGCAGTGATATATTACATGACTTGATATCCTGAAGATATTCACCCTATTAATTTTATGAAGGTTTGAATTTATTTATCCATTTATAGTGGAGGACTTTTTTCTATGTCACGGTATAAGATCATGTGATGATATAGATTCATAGATCCCTTTGGGAGTTATATATCGATGTATGGAATATGTATAGAGAAAATGAATGACATTTTTTATGGGTTGACATGAGATAAGTTTTTGACATGTTCCTCTCTTGGTGCTTCAAATATAAGTACATAAAGGTTATACAGATCATTCTGTAATGTTTTTTTAGACCGTTGACATCCCATATTGACAATAGGATCACATATCAAGGAAAATTGAAATATTTTTTTTGATAAATAGACACCATGATTCCCTATGGGAGTTAATTGATTGAAATACAATGTCGACTCACTTCCGTGCAATCATTGAGTGTTTTTTGGTGGAGTGATTTGTTCATTTGTATGTGTGGGAGATAATGCATATTTATGGGGTTACCATGACTATTGTATCCAATCGTGATGAAATTTGTACTTCATGGTTATAGAGAGACATGTTTGAAGCAATTGGGATATAGATAAAATCAATTAGAAGCATTCACCCCCAGATAAACTGGAAGAATGAGCATACTATCCAAGTGCTAGAGGATATTTTGAGGTCCTCTATTTTAGAATTGACCAGAGTTTGTAGGATCAAATTAATTTGGTAGAGATTGAGTACCATAATAGCTATAACTCTACAATCAACAAGGAACCTATTGTGTCCCTCCATGGGAGACCCTGCAGGACAACCTTATGTTTCACTGAGATCATTGACAAATCTATTATTGATCCAGAGATTGTGAAATCAATGTTCTATAAGGACAATGTCATACATTAGTGTATTATGGAATCAAAAAATGGAATAAATATTATGAAGATCAATTTTATATTCCCAGTATCTTTAAGTATAGAGACCATATATTCCTAAGGGTCTTCACATGATGAGGGATATGTAGATTCAGACTCATAGGAGAGTCATTTCATTGATGAAGTTCTTTGTTTGAGATTTTGTAGATGGTTTTTGAGGTTTCTCATTATATTGACTTACCAAAATAGTTGTATTTGGTGCATTATGTCTTCCATGAATCATATTTGATGTGACACATTTAAGGAACACACATGTTATTAACTGGGGTGAGCTCGACAACATGGATGGGGACAACATTTAATTACATGTATTATAAATATAGAATTGGTAGGATAGGGTAATTTATGTATGGGAACTAACATTTGTTTTAGTGTGGTGGTATCATGGGAGTATTGAGGAGAGATCATAAGGGTAGGAGATCCAGATGTGATATTTGTATCCCAATATTTTTGTTTATTTTCTTTTATTTGAGGGAAAAATCATGAAGGTGGTTATAATGTATAGACCATTTTCAATTCCATTTAATACTATGAAATATATCTATAATTATTTTTAGAGGATGCGCTGATATGTAAATATATTTTGAGGCATCGTGTTCCCAAAAGTAATTTAATTATATTAATAAATATATTTTATGTCACGTGCATATGGTTTTTGATAAGTAGTTAGATAAAAATTTAATGTGACATCTAATTAAAAATATGAGACCATGGGAGTCTTTGGAAAATAAGTTTTCCTTAGGCGTGTCCTAATTCTAGTACACATGAAGATAATTGACAAAAAAAATTTGGAGTATGCAATCAGTGAATTAATTTAAAAAATATTAAATTAACTACATGAAAATATAAAACAAAATTTCCTCTAAAAATATATATTCATGGAATATCGCCATGTATTTCCACTTAACTCTTGGACCATTGAGAAAAAAATATCCAAAAATTTTCATTGGCGAATCAAAATTAGAAGACAATGAGAAATTGAATCATGGAAAATCAAATAACTGTAAATGCAATAGATCTTTCTCCCTATTTGGAAAGAACATTAATCATCATGAAATGATCCAATATCCAAGTTAAACTCATATTTTGTGGTTATAAACCACTTTATTAAAATTTTTTGGAATAATTAATCAATCGTCATGATCACCATCCATTCAAGAATCCTTTTCACAAGACCATGTCAATTAAATAGAATATTTAATTTTTTTAATCCTCATTCTTCCTTGATTTCTAAAACCGGAAATACCAAATTTCATTAATATTCCAAGAACGCTTGGGGAAAGATATCTACACCACTTCCATTATTATTTTACCCTACTTTTCCTCACATTCTCCACTATTGGTCTATGAGATCATGGTTAGAAATTGATGTGAGGAATCGTTAGTGACTAAACCCATAGATTCAAGAAAGATGAGCGTGTCTAGAAAAATATGATGAATCAAGGAAGGATTATTATTGATGGTATAAAGAATATTTTCCTACAATGGATTTGGAGATCCAGTGAGGTAAGGGAGGGTTCCATGGACAATTGTGATGCAAGGAATCTTATTGAGGGATTGGAAAATCCCGTCTGAAAACCAATATATGTCCATAAATTGGTAGTAATCGACCAATTAAGGTGTACCCTACAATCTGGTGTAAACCTAGACAAATATTAGATGTATCAAGAATGGATATTAGTCTTGCAGAGTATATTTGAGATTTAGGGGAATAGATGACTACATGTCATGTAGACAAATGGAAAAATTATATGTATCCCCCTCTGTATGATGGATCTGGTTTTTTTAGTGTGTTTAATCTCAGTCACAATGTTGGACTTCCAAATATCATGGGACAAAATGTCGTTGACCCAGTGTATAGTCTGGGAGTACATAAGGATGGGCATATCAAGGACTATGATGTGTACATATATAAGAACATGTTTATAGATAGGTCTAGTGTACCTGGACACAAATCAAAGGACCTGGGAAAAGGCACTAGAGCATGTCTCATCACCACGTGTTATTGATAGGTTGTGTTTTCCACCTAAGCTCCATATTTGGATTCATAGTTAGAGGGTTTTGTACTCACGGGGACATGTCTAGGAATCATAATGGGACCACAATACTGTGGGTCCATCCCATTCTATCTAGAAATTCATTTTTGGAAACTTCTACCACTCTTATCTAATTCATTTGGAGTCATTTTTTCTAGTATGTTGCATATACATATTGTTTTATATGCAGAACAAGATGGTTTTGTTCGTAGTAGAATTTTTTGATTTCATGTGTGGAGTTATATGTTTGAATGTTTTTTAAGATGTTCTCAATGTCTGAATTGGTCAGATAGTATCATTATTGTGGTACTCTATATGTCATTGGAGAATGATTCCTCAATATTCTAAGTGGTACCCCCAAAAGTAATATGGAAGTTTTACTATATATATTGACTGGGACCCCTATATTGTAATATGGAATGGGTACTCTATAGAAAACTACTAAATGGTACCACATTATGTAATATGGAGTGAGTCCTCTACCTACTGATTGATAGCCTCTGACAAACTAGGGCATAGTTCCTCTACGTAATAAGTGGTAACCTATATAGAAAAAAGATTTGGGTCCTCTTCTAATTGATTTCTAACCCCAATGGAATAAGATCCTATGTGTACGATATTTATTTAGTGGTACCCCCATGTCAAACTATGGTGTGGGTCCTCATTACACTTAGTGGAACCCCTTTGTGCATTATGGAATGAATCATATTAATGGATATCACCCCCTTGATTGTGTGGAATAATGGTATGGTGTGGGCCCTCCACAATGTATCTCTTATGTATATACACATGATATATTGGGAATCATTGATGGAACTTGGGTACTGATGGCACATTTTTCATATTCTAATCAATTATATAGAGATCCTATTTGTCCCTCATTATGGATTAATTTTTTTGAAAACACACACACATATATATACTTGTTATTGGGTATCACTTCTCTCTTATAGTGGGGCGATATGTCCTCCTCTATTGTATCTCTTACCACTCTCCCTTCATCTTCCAGGGTTTCCAACTAGATATGTTTATACTCACCCCTATATGGGTGTTTCCCGAATGTAACATGACTTACAATGATTAAGGATAGGAAGGAAAATATTATAGAGGATAATAGGGGATTATTAGATTAATAGAACACATATGGTGGTCAAGGCTTAGAGATCTAGAGTCAGGGTCTCTTTGTAATGTCTTTTTGTTTTGTTATGTTGGGCCATTTTCGTTTTAGACATGAATTTTTCCAAATTTTCTTTCAGATTATGCTATCATACTGTTGTTTTCCATAGAGGTTATTTAATGGATGGGAATTTCTCTAGTTGTGAAAATGTATTTTTTATTCCTATCCTCTTCTATATAAATATGGTTGTCTGTGTTTGTATAATTACAGTAGGGAATTGCCTCCTATATTAGTTATTATTTTTCTTACTTTTCTGTATCTCCTAGACTATTGAATCTGGCATGAGGTTGTTTTGACTTCATCAACAATGGGTTAGACCATGAAAACATTGAATCTACTTTGAGCAAGATGACTTATGGAATATGAAATGATAGATTTTTTTAAATAGGACTTTGAAAATAATATTTTGAATTGTGGTTGTTTTGATGGGACATTAACATGGTATATCCAAATTGTAAAAATACTCTAACATATTAATGGACTCACTAGGTCAAATATAGAAATCATTGATATTATGTATCTAAAGAAAAAACTACTAAATGTATTTTTCCAAAAAAAATATATATATATCAGAAGTAGAACAAATTTAATTGTGTAATCAGAATGATATAATTTTGTTCTATTACATATATGTTTTATTAATTGAATAATAATGAAAACAGATAGAATAGTATTATCAAATGTTTTAGAACAAATATTATTACTGATATATATGTATATCATCATTCATGGATATTTTTAATTATGGATCCCTTGAGATAAAAGGAACATAGGGATGTTAAAAAAACCTAAGTGCATATATTCCATAAAGAAAAACTAGTAACATTTTTGGGGGGCATTAAAACTTATAAATTGTAATACATTGGATAAAATAATTAAATAATGCGATGTAAATGTATTTTAGATATTTATTACTTATATAAATGTATGATTTAAGGTTGTACTATGAGGGAAAACGATTAAACATATAATAAAGATATATGACATCCTTCAAGACGACATGTTTTGAAATTTATGATTTTGAACATAATTGTGGATTCATGATAATTGAAGGTTGAGAGAAAAATCATGTTATTGTAGATAAGGTTTTTGAGAGAAAATTGTTTATCACACATAGAGAGTATTGGTCCCTGAATAATGGATGATAAAAGAAAAAAATAAAACACCTATTTATGTTCTCTAAAAAACCCTCATTCTTCAGTAAGAATAGTTAATGAATCCCTATTTTTATTGAGTTTTAAACCATGTGGTGTTGGATTCCACTGAGGATGACAGTTCCAAGGGACTAATCTATTTTACATTGAAATTAATAGTGATCCTCACATGATTTGATAAGAAATATCAAATATAACCATCAATGATTATGGTTTTAATATCACTATTGTGTCTTCAGATAATGAAAATAAAACTATTATGAAATATATTTAATAGAATAATGATGTTTTTGTTATTTCAATTCCTGAGATGTGGATATATTGAGACTAATATTAAAATTAAATATTTCCCCTTATAAAATTCATATTAATAGTAATCAATCAAGAAAAATTAATTTTTTTAAAAAATATTAGGTCAAAAATATATGAATCCATCTACTGTGTATCCATAATAGTAAATTATGATCACTCCCAATGAATATTGGTAATACTTATTCAGAATTTGAACATATATATTACAAGAAATTGGAATCCATAAAAAAACTCTGATTTTAGTGGTTTAGACCTAAAATTGATTCATATAATGTTGAAAATAAAAAATTGTTATTCTAAGGCTTAATGTAAGCCAACTGGTCAATATTATAGTATATACTAGTGTTTTAGACTATTTTTAAATCCTAATTCATAATGTATACAACCTGGAAGGAAATTAAGATCCTGGTAATTCTTTGCTTTAAATTTTGAGTTGAAATTATAATTATGTCGAGAGCGCTACCTATCTTATTATCATAACAAAAAAAATTTCACCTCATTAATGATCAATATAGAATTATTTCATGAGACTATTCGAGAATTAAAAATTGGATTTATGTGTAAGAACCATGTTCTTATTTTTGAGGTATGAGTTTCTTCTTTTCTCTTTTTCTTGAGTGTTTTTGAGAAAATAAGGAAAATGTGGGAAAATCCTGAATTTTGGAAGTACAAGCCGTGTACTTTTCCGCATGCCATGAAGTTTTGGCCATGTGGGATGAGTACACACGGTGTGTAGCCATGTCAGTGACGAAGTGTGTAAAATCCAACTACACACCGTGTAGTGGTATTTACACACCGTATAGTCAGTCAACAGACGAAATAGTAAGGCGGTGGGGCAGTCGCCAGCTAGGAGACAGTAAACACTGTGTAGTCGGGAATTCACGCCGTGTACTCTTGTTGATGGATGAACAGTTTGGTGGTGCCACTAGATGAACAATTAAATGAGGAAAATACACGTTGTGTAGTCAAAAGTACACACCGTGTTCGTTGTTTTTTCTCTTAAATGGGTAGTAGCCAACCATCTTCATAGGATTGGCTTAGAACCGGCTGGGAGCTCGGGAGAGGACGGCCGAACCATTGTGGTCCTCCAAATCGAGCGTCGGGAATCCGTTTCCACTTTCGTCAATCACGTTGGAACCCCACGGGTAAGCCCTCCCATCTCCTCTAATAGTTCTTCCCAATTCTTCCACTAATAGAATTTATTTGAGTTTGAAAGGGTTTTCATCTAACCCAGATCAATGTCGTCTTTGGGTGTTTCTGGAATCGACATTTGCGTATTCTGTTCTTCGGTGTTTAAGGTAGGTGGCTTGGTGTTTAATTTCCAACTGATGTGCGTTTTGTGTACCATTGTGATACGCGCCCATGAATGGGGTGTCATATGGCTGAGTCCTTATTGAATTAAATACCTTGTATTGTATAAGTAATTAAAATGTGATAATAAACTGATGTTTGGGATCACTACTTGGATCCAGGACCACCCCGGGGGTACGTTCCTCTGTTTAGCCGTTTGGCCAGGATACCCGAGGGTATGCCATGTTAATTTTGTGCATTACTTTTGAATTGAGTGGAATTTTATGTGTACTACTTATTTATTTATTGGGCATGACCCAGTTTCTTTTTTAGCCCGAGGGCGTTGTTTTACTAAGCCTGATGGCAGTGCGTCTTTTTTCCTAAGGGAAACTTCTTCTGTGCCTGTGGGTAATCGACTCTATGCCTGAGGGAGACACTTTGTACGCCAGAGGGATATATATGTTATTCCTGTGGGCAATTATCTGCGGGTTACATTTTTGATTACCTAAGGGTAAGGGTTTGCATGTTCGAGGACACTGGCTGTTTACATAGAAATTCACTTTGTTGGTTTCCTTATAATGAACAATTAAATGAATAAAATAATGGAAATATAACTGGTAAATTTAGTTACTTTTGATTACTTCTTAGTTTATTTCATTTTACTTCTGCACACTATTGTTGCATATTTTCACACAGTTGGGCATGGGCCTTTGGTGGGTGCCTACTGGGATTTTTTTATCACACCCTCTTGGGGTCATGTCTTCGGCCCAAACGAATTAAGTCTCTATAGGTGTTGATAAGGGAAAGAGTCCCTATACATGTACGTGATTGTTGTTGGGAAGTAGTGGAGCATGGGACTTAGCTTGTGCTCGCGATGCCGCTGGCTATTCTGTTTTGCTTTACTGTACTTGTTCTTTAGTATTGTTGTATTGCAGTGTAACTTGTTCTGGCCGTTTTTTAGAATAGTGACATGCTGAATTTTCATATATATATATATATGACTGGTGGTTTATTTGTTATTATCAGTGATCCATTTTGGTTATATATAATGTTTACCACTTCTGATTGTTGTATGTTATTTATCTATTTAGCTACGCTACACTTTGAAAAATGAGGGCATAGTTTCCCCACTATCAAACCTGAGCCCTCACCACTAGTCAACATCCTCTGGTGTTTGGGGAAATGCGCTTGAGGTCACGTGGAGAAACTAGTTTGGGGCACCCGTTGAGTGGCACCCAGAACCGGGACATTACAAAGTGGTATCAAAGGGGTTTTTTCGTTGACATACTATTTGGAGCCTTAGTCAGGGATATGACGAGAACGGTAGTTGGTAATAATCTATGCTCGGGCGTAGCTAACCCATGTACATGGAAAATCCAATTTACCTCGTATTGAAATTTTGCTGATTTTTCATTTTACAATTGAATTGATTTTCACCGAATGGTGACACACTTGTTATTATGCTATTTATATTTTATTCATGGGTTATATCTAGTTTCAACCCAATAAGATGAGGGTATTCCATCTCATGCATCATTTAGACATATGCTATAAATCACATTCCATGCATAGTTTCCATTCCATGTAGGTGCATTAGACATTGCATGTTGTTGTGATAGATGTTGTGCTAGTAAAATCATATTGTTGTGTTAGCTTCTTGACAAATACCTGCTATGTGATAGTGTATCTTGGTATGTGCTTGTTGATAGAATGGATGACAAACTTTGTTTCCTAGGGAGTATATGTCTTTATTGACCGGAATTTGGTGGATAATTTTCAGTTTATTTTTTTATAACACACATAAGATGTCAAACATTGATTTGTGGGGAGTATGGGCCCTCATGGATTGGAATTTGACACTTAGGTATTTTTTTTCAGTATTTTCTGGGCCCCAAGGGAGTTTCTGAGGCATACTGTCTAGAAAAACCCCGTATACACGCCGTGTAATACATTACACACGCCATGTATGGCCTTCTGTTCGGGAAGAATATTTTTTTAGTACACGCCGTGTACCCTAAGTACACTCCATGTAGTCTCTTCCCGTGTCACAAACTATGTGGGTGACGACACGGTGTAGGAAATGACATGGAAAAAACACGCCGTGTACCGGATGTACACACCGTGTAGCGTTGACCTGGAGTCCGCCCATGTAGCTAACAACACGGACATAGGAGACCTTAATACATACACGCCATGCCCACTGTAGAACACACCGTGTAGTCTGACCTGGGGAACCAGCCGTGTAACTAACAACATGGGTCAGTGTAATTCTTTTGTGTACATGTTGTGTGTTTATGAAACATGTTTTGTAGTGTGTTCCATGTACTCGACCGTGTAACTAACAACATGAGTCAGAAAAGATCGTCTAGAACACGTCATGTACCTGTGGGACACGCCATGTAGTCTTGAAAAGTGACAGACCATGTGGTTTTATCCATGTTTCTGGGGAAACATGATGGTTTACATGCCATGTATGGGTGTCACACGTCATGTAGTATCAAGATGAGTAGTCGGCAATGTCACAAGTGACACGGGCAGTTGGAAAATTACACCATACACGCTATGTAGTCAATATACACACAGTGTAGTTTTGTTCAACGGGAGCCATGTGGCTTAACCGTGTAGAACGACACAGGTAGGGGAGGAAAAGTCAAGTACACGTCGTGTAGTCGGTATCCACGCCGTGTAGTCTTGTTTTGTAAATCATGAATGCCTTCTTCCCCCTTTTCCCTTTTAGGTTCCTTCGTTTTCACACTGTGATAATTTTGTTCTAAAGGTGTGTGTTTGACCTTGTAGAGTCATGCCACTGAGACGACTGCGTGTTGTTCACCAGGAGAGTGAAAATGATTATAATTCAGAGATGGTGGGCCATGGGCTACCAGTGTACCCTCTAGTAGAGCCATATACAGCGCCATCCATTATACCGGACGTAGGTGCAGAGGCGCGGTTCCATGAAGGGTTTATACGATTCATGGAGACCATTTAGGGAGCACCACCGGCTGCCACATCTATGGATGAGCTTACTCGTATCTTCCAGTAGCAGCATCTGCCTATGTTTTTAAGGGATGTAAGACCATAGGCTGTGGAGTCTTGGATGTGGACGATGCAGACTATTTTTGAGCACCTTGAGACGCCTCCAGGGTAGAGTGTTAAGCTCGCAACTTATATGCTGTGTGATTCCACCAAGAGGTGGTGGGATGTTACCACCCAGTCAGAGCATCATAGAGACATGGAATGGGAAGATTTGCATGCAGTATTCTATGACATCTTCTTCCTAGAGATGCTGAGGGCAGATAGAGCTTGAGAGTTCATGAACCTCTATGAGGCGCTATGTTAGTGATGGATTATTCTTCTCATTTCACAGAGCTTCAACGTTTTTCACCTGTTCTGGTGGGCGATGCGACGCTGAGATCCAGAATCTTTGAGGATGGTGTTTGATATGACATCCAAGCACTGGGGAATGATTTCAAGTTTCCTTCAGTACATGATATTGTGAAGTAGGCGCTGATTATAGAAAGAAACATGAGAAAAACTAGTGGTGTGGTCCTTGGCGTTCAGTACCAGTTTCCAGTACTATTTCTACAGGTAAGAGGAGGAGACAGATGGACTTCTCTCAGGGTGGCAGTGCATGCCAGAAGAATGTTTCAGGTGGCTAGGTCATATGCTACCAGTGTGGTAAGGAGGGGAACAAGAGACCTCAGTGTCCACAAGACCCAGTGGAGTGCCGAGCTTGTGGCAAGATGGGTCATCTACAATGCTTTTGTAGGGCATTTCCATCAGTGGTTAGTGAGAGGGGTTCTGTGTAGACTCCATGTATGAGGGAAGGACCAGCAGCTTCTTACCAGTCAAGGAACTGGAATACGCTAGGGCGTGCAGGCAGGGATGGTGGTCGTGGCTGTGGCAGCCATACACCAGGATCTCAGAGGCCACAGGGCGGGAAAGCTCAGGGTAGAAAGGCTGTGTTAATGGGTCGTGACACTGGGCTGACATATGCAGTGCAAAACACCCAGCAAGAGAAAGATCCCAGACCTTCTACTGTCAGAGGTACTATTCTAGTAGATTTTGTTATATCTTCAGTACTTTTCAATATGGGTGCTACACATAGATTCATATCTATGCCCGTTTTAGAGAGCCTTGGGCTCTGTGTTTCTTCTTCTTCTTCTGTTATGACACTAGAAACTGTCTTGGGGTCTAGAACAGCTGGTGTGCATCAGTGCAAGGAGTTCCCCTTAAGGATGGTGGGTGTCACTTCCTTTGGGACCTCTATGTTATAGAGATGATGAGCTATGATGTCATTCTCAGGATTGACTGGTTGGTTCCCTTTCGAGCCATTGTGGATTGCTATCGTCACAAGGTTAGTTTCACGTCACCAGAGGGGGAAGAGTTTCTATACAAGGGCGAGTGGGATGTTCAGGCGAGTTGAGCTGGAACAGAGCTTCACGAGCGAGATGGAGTCACTGCCTAGATGAAAAGCTTATATATGATCAACCAGGGGACTTGTTAGAAGGATTTACCTCTAGTGGTTGACCGTATCAAGGATGTCTTCTCGGACGACATTTTAGGTTTTCCTCTAGAGCGTGAGGTGGTTTTCCCTATTGATATTGTGCTTGAAATAGCATCGGTGTCCGTTTCTCCTTATAGGATGGATACACCAGAGTTTTAAGAGATCAAGAGGCAGTTAGAGGATTTAATGAAAAAGGGTTTAATCTGACCCAGTAATTCTCCATTGGTTTCGGTGGTTCTCTTTGTGAAGAAGTCAGATGGTACCCTCAGTCTCTGTGTGGATTATCAGAAGCTGAACCATTTACGGTTAAGAACTATTATCCCTTTTTGAATATTGATGATCTTTTTGATCAACTTTGTGGAGCATGAGTGATCTAAAAGATTGAATTGGGATGAGGATATCATCTGCTGCATGTGAGACCATCAGATATACTGCTTATAGCCTTTCAGAACATATTGGTCTGTACGAGTACTTGGTTATGTCGTTCAGACTCACAAACGCACCAACAATTTTTATGGATCTGATGAATCGTGTGTTCCATTCTTATCTGGATTCTTTTGTGGTGGTTTTTTTGGATGATATCTTTGTGTACTCTCACATGCGACACGACCATGTCAACTATCTTGAGATCGTATTGAGTACACTGAGAGGGAATCAACTATATTCTAAGCTCTCAAAGTGCCACTTTTGGATGGACTAGATTCACTTACTAGGTCATATAATCTCAGAGGTAGGAGTTACAGTAGACCAAGAGAAGGTGAGAGTAGTAGTTTCCAGGTATCATCTCAAGAACATGTTTGAGATACAGAGTTTCTTGGGAGATTTATGGTTACTACAGATGCTTTATACATGACTTCTCCCGATTAGCAGCACCGTTGACGGGTTTGACTAAGATGGGTGTGAAGTTAGTTTGGTGAGAAGCTTGCGAGATAGCCTTACAGGAGTTGAAGGGAATGTTGACATCAGTACCGATGTTGATACTCCTAGAGTGGGGGAAGTGCTATACAGTTTACTGTGATGCATCAGGAATTGGTCTAGAAGCTGTGTTGATGCATGGCAATCGAGTAGTTGCGTACGGGTCTCAGAAGTTGAGGCCACATGGGAGGAATTACCTAACACATGATCTCGAGTTGGCTGTAGTTGTTCATGCATTGCGCTGTTGGAGACATTATCTCTTGGTAGAACATTTTTTGGTGTTCAGGAGGCCAGTGGTGAAGGGCAGCTGATGGCTTTGTTCTCTGAGATGCATCTAGAGGTGCACGACGGTCAGGGGCAGACCTATCTTTCATCATTAGATGTGACCTCTACCCTCCTAGATAGTGTGAGGATTAGACATCTATCCGATTTAGAAGGGATATTTCTACGAGATTCGGTGGAAATTGAGGACCCTTCTCCTAGGTGGATGATAGGTGATGATGATGTTTTTCATTTCCATGGATGAGTCTGGGTTCTAGGGGATATACGTGAGGAGATGATGTAGTAGTTTCATGAATAAGTCTGGGAAGTTAATCCTGGAGTTACCAAGATGTTCCGTGACTTGAGGCGTCAGTACTGGTGGCCGGGTATGAAGAGAGAGATAGCTGGTTCTATTACGAGATGTTCCACATGTAAGCAGGTGAAGGTGGAGCATCAGAGGCCAGCTAGAATGTTCCAATAGCTACCCATCCTGGAGTGAAAATGGGATGATGTCTCAATGGAATTCATGATTGGGTTGTCGAGGTCACCTCGAGGAAATGATGTCGTGTGGGTTGTTGTGGACAGACTCACAAAGGTAGCTCACTTTTTTCCGATCAAGGAGACCTTCAGTGTTGACGAGCTTGGGAAGTCATATGTCTGAGAGGTCGTACGTCTTCATGGGTCCTCTATTCTATCAGTTCGGATAGGGATTCCCATTTTACGTCTCATTTTTGGTAGTGTTTTCAGAGGTCACTGGGAACACAGGTGCTTCTAAGAACAACTTACCACACTCAGACCGATGGTCAGTTAGAGTATACGATACATGTGCTTAAGGGCATGTTGCATTCATGCATCCTAGACATTGGGGGATCTTGTGAGAAGCATATACCCCTAGTCGAGTTTTCATATAATAATAGTTTTCAGGAATCTATTGATATGGCACCTTACGAGGCTTTATATGGTAGGCCATGCCGATCACCCTTGTACTATTTAGAGGCAGGTGAGGTAGCTTTACTGGGGCCACCTCTCGTACATGACACTTCTGAGGAGTTCCAGTTGATTTAGAAGTAGATGGCTACCTCACAGTCTCATCAGAAATCTTATGATTATCACCGAAGATGAACCTTGGAGTTCGTAGTCAGGGATCATGTTTTATTACGTGTTTCACCAAGTATGAGTAACATGTGGATCAAGAGACAGGGTAAACATTCACCGAGGTATGTGGGCCCGTTTTAGATTCTGGAGATAGTCGGGCCGGTTGCTTATCAATTGCAGTTACCTCAGAGGTATCAGGCCATGCACGACATCTTCCATGTATCTCAGTTGTGCCACTATCATTTAGACCCGTCTCACATCATTCAGCCTAAGGAGGTTGAGCTTGAAATAGATGCGTCCTTTGAGAAGCATCTGATTCATATCGTCAATAGGACCACAGAGGTTCTTCGAGGCTGGTCATTTCCTCTCGTACGGGTACTATGGCACCATGGCCGAGTGCAGGACAAAACCTGGGATTGGGAGACCGACGTTCGTGCTCAGCAGCCAGAGTTGTTCTGAGCTATATCTTCACCACCCTTGGAAGGGAAATTCGAAGATGAATTTCTTTAAGGGGGGTGTTTGTAAGAACCCGGTTCTTATTTTTGAGGTACGTGTTTCTTCTTTTCTCTTTTAGTTGAGTGTTTTTGAGAAAATAAGGAAAATGGGGAAAAATCCTGAATTTTGGAAGTACACACCATGAACTTTTGGCCTTGTGGGATGAGTACACATTTTTTGTAGCCATGTCAGTGATGAGGGGTGTAAAATATGAAAACACGCTATGTAGTGGTATTTACACACCATGTAGTTAGTTGGAAGAATAAACAATAAGGTGGTCAGAGTAGCCGCCAGCTGGGTGATAGGACACGCTGTGTAGTCGAGAATACATGCCATGTACTCATGTTGACGGATGAACAGTTTGGCAGTTCCACCAGATGAAATGTTAAATGAGGAAATTACACACCGTGTAGTCAAATGTACATGCCATGTACTTTATTTTTTTTCGCATAAAATGGGAAGAACCCAAACTTGTTCATAGGATTGGCTTAGAACCAAATGGGAGCTCAAGAGACGACGACCATACCTTGGTGGACCTCTAGATCGAGCGCTAGGAATTCGTTTCTGCTTTCATCGATCATGTTGGAACCTTACGTGTATTCCCTCCCATCTCCTTGCATAGTTATATCCAATTATTCTTCTATTAGATGTTATTTATGTTTGAACGGGTTTTCTTCTAACCCAGATCTATGTTGTCTTTGGGCGTTTCTAGAATCAACGTTCGCGTATACGGTTCTTTGGTGTTTAAGGCAGGTGGCTTGGTGTTTAATTTCCAACTAATGTGCGTTTTGTTTACCGGTGTAATACGCCCTCAAGAATGGGGTGTCATATGTATGAGGACATGTTGAATTAAATACCTAGGATTGTATAGGTAATTGAAATGTGATAATTAATTGCTGTTTGGGATCACTGCTAGGATCTAGGACCACCCCTGGGGTGTGTTCCTCTATTTAGCCATTTGGCCAGGAAACCCGAGGGTATGCCATGTTAATTTTGAGAATTAATTTTTCCTTGTGAGGAATGGTATGTGTATTTCTTATTTACATTTTGGGAATGGCCCAATTTCTTGTTTAGCTCGAGGGAATTGTTTTACTTAGCCTGAGGACAGTGCATCTTTTTGCATGAGGGAAAATTCTTCCGTGCCTGTGGGAAATCGACTATATGCTTGAGGGAGACACATTGTACGCCTGAGGGAAATATCTATTATGCCTATCGGAAATTACCTACGGTTTACGTTTTTGATTACCTGAGGGTAAAGTTTTCAGTGTCGGAGGACACTGACTGTTTACATAGAAATTCACTATGATGGTTTCCTTATAATGAACTATTAAATGAATAATAAAATGGAAATATAACTGGTAAAATTAGTTACATTTGAGTACTGATTAGTTTATTTAATTTTACTACTGCACACTATTGTTGCATATTTTCACATAGTTGGGAAGGGGCCTTTGGTGGGTGCCTACAGGGATTTATTTCTCATAACATGTTTGGGTCATGTCTTCAGCCCAGAACGATTGCGTCTCTACAGGAGTGGATAAGGGCAAGGGTCCCTATAATGGTACTTGATTTTTGCTGGGAAGTAGGGGAGCATGGGACTGATCTTGGGATCGAAATGCCACTGGATATTCTGATTTGATTTTCTGTACTTTTACATCAGTTGTATTGTGTTACAGTGTACCATGTTCTGACTGTTTTATAGAATATTGACATGCTACATTTTTATATATATATGACTGCTGGTTTCATTGTTATTATATGTAAACCATTTCTGTTATATATATTTTTTACCGCTTATTCTTGTTGTATACTATTTATCTATTTCGCTGCGCTACACTTTAAAAAATGAGGGCATAGTTTCCCCACTATTAGACATGGGCCCTTGCTGCTAGTCAGCAGCCTCTGGCGATTGGGGAAATGCGCATGAGGTCACGTGGCGAATCAGGTTCAGGGCACCCATTGAGTGGCACCCGGAACCGGGATGTTACATTATGAGGGCAGTCCAACAAGCGAAACTGTTAATTCAAATAAGTATTATCTAGTTAACATATATATTTTTTGGGAACCAAGACCAATGTGTCCTTTTCAGAAAATATTTAGAGAACAATCCTTTAACTATATATATATCTATCAATTTTATTTTTATAAATATTTAGACAAAAATAATCTGATTGAGGGTTGATACACTTACAAATTACCCCATTTGAATGGGTTCATTTAATTTTCATACCTGAATAAATCAAAAAAAAAATATTCTAAATTTTGTGAAATGTATCCAGAGGAACATTGTTCAAAATTAAAATGAATATATTAAATTTTAAATTAATTATTGGGATGACCCTCATATTCTTACAAAATGGATAAAATCATATATCATTAAGTGATATAACACCCTTTCAACGAGGTATATAATATGAGATATAAATATGTTACCTGGAAAATTGGAGGCAGATTGTTTGTTAATGTAAATTAATTTTTTAAATCTTTTTCTCTATTCAAAAAACATGATATTGAAGGAGGATTAGTTTTGAGTGACCAATAATAATCCCTTGTCTATAATACATGGAATGGTTTTTATTATATTATGTATAATGGTACAATGAATAAAGAATAATTATTAATGGTTTAAAATGAATTATATTGTTGATTACATATATATATAAGTGATTCATAAAGCGATATAATGTAATAATTTTTATTGATGAATACATTTGGGAAAAAATATATTCCGATTTCAATTTCTCTCACTTCTCATACATTAACCCGTTAATGCATAGAATGAAATTTTCTTAAGATATCTTACCCTTATATCTCTGGATGTGGTGGGATGACCTTAACTGACATTACCATTATTCTTACCTATGGAGTTTTTCCATTTATTCTCCAAAAAATACTTCAACCATATCTGCACATATCCCTATGTTATGAAGTTTCTAGTTTGTCAATGGTGTCCCATGGATATAGATATACTATATTGATTTCCGGAAGGCCTGAACCCATCACTATTAACTCATGGTGCCTATTTTTGGACATCATCAACCATTGATGGACACTATTTCTAGATTAGTTAATTCCTCATTTTTATTGTCTTTTTGTTCTTTGGTAGGACATATCGACTAATGAAACTTGATGATCTAATTCTCCAACAACAGTGATATCTTATTCTCAATGTCTGGAGGTATCCATTAAGTTTTTAAATTTCATTTTGTTTCTTGTTTTATGTTCATATAGTTTTAATACGCATAGAGACCCATTGATGGTATCCATTTGTGATCCATTCCACGATTTACCTATACTTTTCCAAAACCATCCCATTCTTTTCATACTTTTAAATATTGTGGGTGCTTTCATGATATATTAGGGTTTTTAAAACTGTGTCTTCCTGCCTAGTTCTCCTTGTATAAATTTTGATATTTATGTATAAATTATCCTAGTGGTGTTTATTTTTGTTGAGGTGTATGTGGATTTCAAATGCTCACATGTTGAGCTCTTCGAATCCTAGTGTGACTATTGTTCTTCCTATAAAAGAATAATATTTTGAAGGAAGCTACTTCAATAAGGACCACAATGAACAATGTTTTGTATGAATATAAATTGGGTCCATCAAAGAACCCTATATTTCATTCCATTACAGTAAAAATCGTTTATCTCAGAAAGAATATTTTAGGGATTCATAAAAATAATATCACTCACAATATTGATGCTAGAATAATAAAAAATACGTTATTTCATAGAAGAATACAGTGATCACCTCTTCCCCCATAATAACCAAAACCGAGTCACACATTAAAATGTCATAGATCATGATATGTCCATTCATTGAATTATTTATATGGGTGGGTTTTGATGTTTGAAATGTTAAGCATAACCAATGGTATTATATAAAATCATGTTTTTATGCATCTTGGGTAGGACCAATAGTATCCTCTCATAATGCGTTATGGATATAATGTTCATGATTTGGTGATAAGGATACTAATATAAGAATAATGGTAAAATAATCATTTGGTAATATAATATGTTGTTTCTAAGATTAATAAGCCAAAATATTGGATGAAGGACCCCCTGCCACAATCCAGCTACAAATCCACATGAATTTTTTGAATGATAAATGTGTGGGATACACTAATCATTATTGTTGGAACATTTTCCTCATAATGATTATATTAATTTACGATGAAATTAAAAAAACCTAGGTAATAAACTAGGAAACATGATCTGAAGACCATGAGAATATGGATATAAGTAGTATAATCCATGTCTGCTTCAGACTATGAGAAGAATCCATAGGGGGTGTTCTCCCATTGGATCTATCATGAGGAATAGAATGAAAATAAATTTCAATTCCTAGAGCTATCTTAAAAACAAAGGGAAAATAACCCTGACAGATAAGGTTAATTAAAAAATACAGAATAAAATATCCACTATATCATAAATAATGTTTAAAATGTCTGTTTTGAAGAAGAATTAGGTAGAGGTATAAAGATACTCAATTCCATATTATGAAAAAGAAGTTTCAGATCAGGAAAATAGTGAGGCATATAAAACATCTTCTTTTGATGAAGAATTATTAAAATTTTATCCTCAACCTTAAAAAATATCCCAATTAGATTGAGGGAAGAGCTATGGTTGTGTGATATCCCAACATCATTTATAAACCAAATGTGTGTGATGTTGATTGGGAGCATGAAATTTTCTGTAGGAACTATATCCAATTGATTGGGTTTTAATGGAGTTATTAATGATAATATATGTTTATGTAAATTTTTAGGAGAAAATTGAACACTAGAAGGAAGATATGTTAGAGGAGTCTTTTGCTATAAATTCTTCATATAAGAATTCAAATAGAATGTTTAAGATAGATCATAGATTAGTTTCCAAAGGAGGAATTTTTATTAGATAAAAAAAGAAGATTATTTTTATTAGATATACATTAAGTTGTATTAGGAGTTCAATAAATATCAAAATAATTTTATAGTACACCATTATTACAAAATGAAGTTTAGATTAAATTATATAATAAATATATATATAATGGGCCTCAAGGAATTATGAAACCTATAAAAACCACAGAAAAATGATTTATACCAACATAAATTTATCGATAGATAATATAACTGTTGGTAAAAATGATCAATTCCAACAGATATTATGTTTTATTTGTATTAATTTTAAGTACCAACACTTGTATTTATCAGCAAACATATCATTTGATATTGACTATTCAATACCAACCAATATTTTACCATCAATTAAATCTATTACTTTATCATTCCAAAACCAACATTTTAATACTAACACTTCAATATGTTATTAATAATAAATATTACAAATAAATATTTTTTCCATCAATAATATCTATAATTTAGATACATTTTTTTGGGATTAAATGTGTTATTAGAGTATAATATTAATTAGTAAAAAAATAAGAGAAGATAAAAAATGAAATAATTAAGATAATTAAGATCCCTCCCCAAACCTCACTTCCCCTCCGCTTCCTCTCTTCTCGCATTTTCACCCCTACTGCCCATAAAAGCCATTTATTCCATCACTCATACAGTTGATCCATATCTATCTCCCACACCCACGGCAACTCCCACACCCTCCTTGATTCTTTGACGTCGCATACATTTCTCACATACAGATGGTTGATTTCGCTTTTCCCCTATCAAATATAATGTCGAGGTGTCGGGAGGCAGCTGGACAGAAGCCTATTTCTTCCCCAATCAGTCAACGATTTAGCATCTTATCAGATATTTGTTTCTTCTATTGATGTTTTATGAACATAAAATATTGGGTATATCATGTATTAATTGGTTATTAGTTCAAGTTTTATAGAAATTATAATTAAATGAGTTCTCTATCTCTCTCTCTCTTTATTTTATAATGCTAAATCTATACTTCTCTAGCTCCTCTATAATTAGTAAAGTGTGGCCCATGTACTTGGTTCACATGAATTACCATTTAATACTTTTCAAATTTATTCAAATATTTTAAAAATAAACTACTAGACTAGATCACATAATTAGTGAACTCATTGTATTCATCTCACACAATTATTTTTTTTTAATTTAACATCAGGTTGTCCTGTATTATTTTCTATTGAGGTTCTCTTTCATTTATACGATATTAATAGTGCTTAAAACGTAGCTAAATGGATATATAATTTGATATATGGCCTTCTATCATGGTTTATTACATCATTTTAATTACTATTTCTTCATCCACAATTTATAATGGTTATACTCATTAACAAACAATTTGTTAAGGTGTTCTAGTTATGTTTTCTAATATTTCATCCATATTGTGTAATTATTTAATAACTTATGTTAATCTGCAATCATCTCTAGGAAAGGACCATTGAAAGGTATATTTGTCATTGATTTTGTTTTATAGACATTCAATTTATTTTCATTTATAAATTGTAAATATCCATGATCATGATATAAATGGTCTATAATTTCATACTTATTAATATTTAGAGTTAAATGTAATTTTTTTGGCTATGGATGGATCTTTTTTTCCAATTTATTTTAATATTAGTGGTAAGAGAAATTAATACCCAAATAAATTGGCGCAACTATAGATGAATGTATAAATATATTTTTCATATAGATGAAGAATATAACTAAATAGAAATTTAGTTTTATTGTTATGAGTGTTGTTATTTGCGACACCTAGAATCTACAATAAGAAGTTTGAAAAGAAAAGTATTGTTTGTTCTATTAAACATGTATTTTCACATGAAAATTCTTTTAAAAAACCACTAAAGTGACAATAAAAATTCAACAAGAAATCTAGAAACACAAATCTAGAATAAATAACATGAATTTCATGGATGTTGCATTGAAATGTAAACAAGAAATATACAGGTGATTCAAGTTCCAACCAACCAAAATATCCCACCTAATAAGTTGTGGACATGAATTCCTATATAACATTAAAAAAAAGAACTGGTGCCTCATTATTTGTTCTTTCTCGAACATCCAGCCATGACTGATTTAGTGGCATCTCAAATATTATCGTAAAAACATGTTCTTCTACAATTACATTCAAATACTTTGATAAGATGATCATTATGATAAAAATTAACACCAAAAATCCCATCTTAGCTCTTCCAAAGCATTAACTTTTCTAGTGTTGAAGATTTCATCATGATAATAGTGATTATTTGAAGTCTTAATTATGAAAAGAACATCATTTAGGTTTCCATGATCATAATTTTGGTTGACAAATCTCTTAATATTTTCATATTATGTTACATCCAAATAATGTTCCATGGAATCATTCTTTTGAACCCATGTATACATCAAATGAGACATGGAATGATGAACTTCTCGTCTTCATAGCTAATTTTTATTATAAAACCTATTGCTGTATAAAATTTCATTAGTATACTCATAATAAAATATACCTGGGTGTAATTCCTCATGTGTACAGACATGAAAACATTTTAATTTCATCAAAGTGCATATATCACAACTATGTGAAACCTGATTTTCACATTTCATGATATATCCACACTTTCTTCCGCAATAATTGATAAATTTTCTCATCACATTTCTCTTAAAAGGTCTAAAAATATTTTTATCAAATTATATTGTTCTAAATTGTTTCTAAAAAAACATTCTTCAATAGAGATGATTTGCGTCTTTTGAACAATGTATCCAACCCTATTAAATTGGGTCTAATGTTTGTTGGCCTCACTAGATGGTTTTTTTTACATTAGAAGTAGTGATAAATCTATTTTATTTGACTCGTGGAAATGAAATCACTTATATATTATTCTCTTGACAATGAATTTTTAGTATAATCCAATTCTCTTATTTCATGTGCATTTGCACAAGGAATTTATAATGAAAAACAATTACCATTACCATTGGAAAACAATATTTCTCACCATCCTAGGACAATGATAATGGAGAATATGATTTTTTTTAGATTTTATTTTTCGGGATACTAATGAATTTGGGAAACAACAGAGAAACAATATTTTTCCACTAACAAGAATTCCTTTTTGACATCCATTGATATGTCACTAATATATTTAAAGAATCTTTTTCATGATTTTTTGAGAAGAAACCAAACAAGGTGATCTTGATAGTGCATTAGTCTTAACATCCATAAACTTTGGATGCATCATAGAATCGCTGAGGTCTTGAAGGTTTTTATTGTTTTAATGTGATGATCCATATAAAAATATTCAATTTCCACATTATATAAACAATCCAAAAATCATGATTTATGCATCATAGATTGAATATGGGGATCAGGCTCCTTGGAACACAATCTGTTGGAGATGGGCTTGGCACCACACATCCACCTAAAATCTAGCTTTCAAGTTTCAACTATCTTATATTCCTTGTGATAAAAATTGATTCTATAAGTGTCTAATAATAATCCTTCTAAATAAGTTCCCAGTTATATTTATAAAATTTGAAAAGGTCCTTTAAGACCTTCTTTGAAGCAATATAATGAATACCTAAGGTTCTTATTTAAAAAAAATGGGTTGTTATATATTGAGTTAGGTTTTTTTCATGGTTAAAAGTAGAATTACTAGAATAAAGAATTTGATTATAGATATCTGGATATTTATTTTACTTATATTCCAAAGAAACAATATTGCATCGAATGTTGTGAAACCACTGGCTATCCTGTCAAGGACTTTGATTTGTTTCATAGATCACAATTACTTCTTTTTTAATTGGATGATGATATATGTCATTATTATAACTTATTTCTTTATTTAGGTGAATTTTATTAATGTTTTTTGTTGGAATTTTAGAAAAATATCCAAGCATCAAAAACTAACATTGACTTACTTGTCACTTGAAATGTCAGTGAGAATGAAATAGGTTGGGATTAGGTATCCCTTTTATAAAAATGTAGAAAACACAATGAGAAAGGAAGAAAAGGGGGTTAGAGATTGCAACCCTTACCACTTTGAAAGAAACAACCAAAATACATCATAAATAGAAACACTATATGTCATAATCAAGTTCATTACTAGTATCATAATAGTCATACCTATTAGAATCATATCTCATGGAACTGAACATATTAGACTATTCCATCCTCCCCTGTCCCTGTGGTAGAGGAGTTGATATGGTAGTCATAGTGGGTTTTAACATTGAGTAGTCCTTCCTTGGTGAGAACTTTTTCTTTGGTACATATGAGAAACCATCATCATCCTTCATCCTTCTTTTAGTAGATGCATCCCTGTATGGATTACTATTTATCATTACACTTCAATCATCTGTACCTTAGTATTGATAAGATAAATATTTCCATTTACCAATGACAGCAGAGGTATTCATTTCATCCTGTATATATTTTTGATAGTCAATACCTTGCTGCATATGTGAAGGGTCATGCAGAAAAGCCTCATGATTCTCAGAATTTACCTTCTCATAAATGTAAAGTGGGAACCCATTCTGAGGGGAAACAAAATCTCCAACATGGAAGTAGTCATAAACTAGACCTATGAGACCTACATTCAATCTTTCATCCGGATTACGAGACATCGCATGTGCGACAACCTGATAACTACTTGTGGAATCAGAAGCAGCTAGAAGAGGCATGTCATGTTAGTGGAGGCTAGACCTTACAAGTGATGTGCTAAGACCACCCCATCTAGAAGGACTACCCTTCCCATGCACCAGATTAACAGAGAAATCAACATTGTTTTGAAAATTCATACCAACAGCCTCTGCTAGTCGTTGCTGTGTTTGATTAACAAAAATTGGTTCTCTTCCATGATCAGTCTCGTCATATCCTCATAGGGTTGCAATGGTAAGGGACCTTACACATCCAACATCTTCTTCTATGAGCATGTTAGACATATAATAGGCAAATTCTGTCAAGACTCCAAATCATACTGACAAGTAAGAACAAATTCAACCATATTCTCTTCTACTATAGCATCATCAACTGGGCCCTTTCCTCGCTCCTTCCCAAACACAGGCCCTTGGGCAGTATGATCCAGTCCATGACCACTATCAACCACACCCGAAGTAACATTACCCAGAGCCAGCAAAGCAGCATCAGTTGTAGCACCATGGTCCTGTGAACCATTCACATTACTCTGCTCCTATCCTGTTCCTGCCACAACAAAACAACTATTTCCATAAAGGTTTTACTTACTCAAATTCCTTTTACGAAGACTTTCAGTAGGACCCTATAAAGAAAAAATTCAGCAGACCATATTCTAAAGAAATTCATCATTAACATGACCAATCACGGTACAATTCACACAGTATGGTGGAAACCTTTCATATGTAAATTTAAATGTCAATGATAAATTTAAACCAAATATTATGGGTGTTGTTGTAGTCACTAGTCATATAATCTTCTTTTAATTTTTATAGGATGCATTCCAAAGCTTCAATGTTTTGATATTTTAACTAATTTTATAGTCATATTATCTTCTGATATTCATTGCCTAAAGAAGATTGAGTTTCTCAAAAATTATGGATGAGTTGTACTTCAACAATGATGTTATGGTTGGAGATATTACATTCCCTATTATATTCCAAGTATATATATCCAGAACAAAAACACTTAAATTATAAGAACCCAATATTTCACTCAGGTGTGAATCCTTTAATTTTCAGTCTAAATCTTTACTTTGGACCTAATATAGAGGCCTATTTAGTTAGAAAGGTTATAAGTGTGTCTTGGGCATTTTTGGAGCTCTGAAAACCTTTTTTAGGAAAATAGGCCAGGTTGAATGGTTTATGCATGGTTTGTGCATGGTTCTCCGAACCATGCAGTTTAGATTATTTTGGACTGTGGTATCCCACATGGTTTTCACATGTCCATGCAGCCTAACTAGGTAACCCCCTCATTTTCCAAGGGTAAGTCGCATGGTTTGCACATGGATTTCCTAAACATGACGTTTGTGTTATTTTGGATAGTGCCATATCACATGGTTTATGCATGGGCATGTAACTAACCATGCGAAACACCTTTTTCCTATATTCAGGTAGAACCATCCAACATGGTTTGTGCATAGTTTGAGAAATCATGCGGAAAAATGTTGCGAAGGCTAAAAACATGTGTAAAATGTCTAATATGACATTAATGATATATTAATCCTCCCCTTCCTCCCTAATATGAGTTAATACGGGATTAACCTTGTTCTCTCTCAATTTTATGGTTTTTAAAGATCTAAACATAGAATCAAGATATCTTATTCATCAGACTTATGGTCGAGCTTCCGTTCGTCACATTTGATGTTCAACAGCAAGTACTCGAGTTCTCTTTAGCTGTTCTTCTGATCATTCACTCTTGACGATGATATCACCATGTGAGTGTTTTTCATAGTTTCATAGATCTACTCTGATCCAAGGAAATTATAGGGCTAATACCAAAGGAGAAGGCTTGTACAACTCTATGGTGGGTGGTCTATAACTCATCCCTAATGTTTGTTGTTTTTGGAATGTTCGTGTCGGGCCCACCAGTTTTTTTGGGAACCATTTCTTAAATTAACATGTCATGATTATAATCATTAGAATTGTATGGTTATTATATTTCCAAATATGTGATTATTTGTTAGTGGTTTCTCCCAAAACTCAATCAGCCTCATGTCGAAGGTTATTCCATAATTGGGTTTTTAGTGTTTCAGCACAATTTGATCCACTATTCGGGTGTGCCTTTACATAGCCTTTCTAAAGGTGACTCTCCTTATAATAATGGTTTGTTGTTATTGATAAATTAATAATGTAAATTACCATGTATTCTCACCACATGACCCATCTAAGGTAAGTGCTAACAATGGTTTATTAAATGTGAAATAAGAAATGTGAAATAAAAAGTATATTATGTATTTAACTTGGCCTTATTAAAAGATATTGAATAAAAATTACAAGTCCTTGGATCCCCATTCCATGTTGATGTAAGGTAGCAGAGTGAAACACAGTAATTGATTATGACTTAATGGATAACAAATATTTGATTTAATGATTGCAACATTACTTGTCCTTTCCACACTAACAAAAGACAATGCTTGGACCAATGGGTTCAACTCTAAATGAACTATCCACACTAATGGAAGGAAAGACATGAACCAAATGAATTATAAAATGAATACCGTATCAAAAAAGAGAGGAATCACTTGTGCTCACCTTAGATTCTGAGAGGAGAATACATTGGGTCTCAGGAACCCAATTCTGATTCAAGGATACAGTTTTCATAGGCTGATACCCACCTAGATTCTGGATCTTGTCTATTATTGAGTACTGGTATACTACCGTTGGGTCCCTTATTCTAACAGGAGAACTCAGATACACTCCCTGGGTCCTACATGGACTAGTGGGTGCCATGGTTAAAGACCATCGAGCCATATCTTAGCTTAGCCCCGTTTTAACTTGCTAAATAACCTTGGACTTGGTAGGCACTTTATTGTGGAATTCCTTGGATTAAGCTCCTAGGATTACACTCATATCCCTTATCTAGACTCAAATTCTACTGTGTTATATTTTCTTGAGTTTACATTACCTTGGTTCTCACCCTGGAACTCCCTCACTGGATATCATTGTTTGGTGGCCTTGTTACGTATTGGGACCTACAATACTTATACTATCACCAGGTGATGTCAATGTCAGCTATGACTTACATGACCTATTAAAATTAAATGGTAATTGATTAATTGATGAACTAGTTACATGTTTAGAAACCTTTCGATGGATGAAGAAGGTACTTCATTGTCTAGTTATTTTGTGCGGCTTTCTTTTATTTACATATATGATTTCATGCTGCTATATTCCATTTCACGGGCCGGATGTAATAGACACCATTTGTGGTGGCCCACTAATATTTTCTCACACCCTCTCTGGGAACCATTTTGTTCCCTGAGTAGATTAAAAGGTTGCATGTATTGAAAAGGGGAATCATGTAGCTTCCAATACTTTAGTGTGTGTTGATAGGATGGATCTTGATAGTAGATGATTGAGTTGGATCTTGGGATACATGGAGTAGCCTTTTTTCCATTACATTGTGGAACATGTTTTTCATATTTCATTGAATTCTTATTCCCCAGTTTTTTAGTGACATGACATTACCATAAAATTGTTCAGTTGATACAGTAATAATTATTATTTTTAATCAATTTCATTGGTTTTCTTTTGCTATTTATTTATAAAAATTCCACTATTTAATACTAATTTATATACCTTCTATTGTTATACACACTGTTAATGAGATAATATTCTTCCCACAGACACACCCTCGGCCCTCACTGCTAGTTGGTAGCTTCTGGTGTTTTGGAAGGTGTTCTTGACGCCATGTGGGCCATTGGGATTAGGGGAACCATTAAGTGGAATCTAGGTTTTGGTCATCATAAAGTGGTATCCGAGGTGGTTTCTATTCTTTATTGACTATTTGGAGAAAATAGATTGGAGAATAAGAATGTTTTGTAATTGGTTTTAAGTTGTTAGTGGGAGCCGCGAACCCTTGTTCGGGGTAAAAGAAAAGATACCCAAAATGCAGTTGTTGTTTTGTTTTTCCTATTACAGATGATATTATTTCACCATTGGGTGACTCACATATTGTGTGTTGTTTTTGATTATTATCTTTAAGGAATTTATTTCATCCTTGGCCCGATGATATTAGGGCAAGGAGCATTGTAACATGCATCATTATAGGCACCTAGAATTCACATGTCATGTATATTGACACACTATATAGTTGTATTTCACTACTTTGAATTGTTTGATATTACTGTGATTATTGAGTGATGTTGTGATTTTTTCTTGTACTTGTATTACTTTGGAATCGATTGAGTTATCTCCTATCTCATCTAATAAGGTGTATAGGCCATCATGGGTTGGAATAAGTAATTTTCTAAGTCAAGCCATTATGCTATAACTGAATGGGTGTCATTTTTGGTAATAGGTGTATGGGCACTGATTCATCAGAAAATTACTATAAATAATAAAGTGAATCTTGAAATTGAAATTTAATTGGTTGCGCATACTTATCATACCTTGTTATGTTTAATAAAGTTAAAGGAGAGAACATAAGAATTAATTTCAAAATGACATAAAACTTATACTTGAGAACTTACTGATACTTCGCCATCTAAGATGGTAGTTTGTGTATTATACCTTGTGTTGTGAGTTTTTATATGATAATTTTTTGATAGATATTTTGTCTCCCTACTTCTAACTTGTTATAATTTGTGTGATTGGGATCTGTAGACCAATGCCACCACGTCGTCCTTGTGTCGTTCTCTAGGAGGATGGTAATGACCATGCTCCATACATGGTGGGTCCTGAGCCGCCAGTCTTACTTCCATGAGTGCCACTTGAAGCACAACTCGTTGTACCTAATCCAGGAACTAATTCTCATTTCCTTGGTAGTTTCCTACGTACGATGTAGTCCTAGAAACGATCTCCATGGGTTGCACCTATGATGGCTGATCTGAGCTGTGAGTTCCAGCAGCAGCATCCTCCAAACATTTTTAGGGAATGAGGGTTATCAGGCTGCGGAGAGTTTGCTGGAGGAAATGTTTTCTATCATTGAGCAAATGGAAATTCCTCCCAAGATGAGAGTAAATCTTTCCACATACATGCTTCAGTATTCGGCCAAGAATTGGTGGGATATCATTACCCAGACTGGATGTCATCAGGGAATGTTATGTGTTGACTTCTAGACTAACTTTTTTGATCAGTTCATTCCTCATTCACTAAGAGAAGGTATAGCATGATTTTTCATACTTCTCGGGTAGGTTTTTATGTTATTTATGGAATATTAATCATGTTTCACTAATTTATAGTGGTTTCCACCGCTTCTAGCTGGTGATGAGATTTTGCATGCTAGATGTTTTGATGAAGGGATCCATTACGCCACTCAAACTCAGGTGAATGTCTATATCCTTCCTACCTTCTCTACAATTGTTTATCATGCCCTTATCACTGAGCATAACATGATGGATGGAGTGAGTACCTGGTTTAATGGTTTTGTGTCATGTCAGGCCAACAATTCTTCTAGTGGTAGGAAACGTTCCCTTGAGGTTTTTCGTTAGGGGAGTGGTATCCAGAGTATCCCGTTTGAAAGCTCTATAGTGTGTCATTAGTGAAGAAACATAGGACATAAAAAGCCCTAGTTAGATACATACCCTATGGAGTTTCGGGATTGTGGCCATATGGGTCTTCTTAAGTGCTTTTGCCGGACCTTTCCACCCGATTTGAGTGGAAAATGATCCGCTTCAGCTCCACCTTCATGAGAAAGTTCTTTTTCACTACATCAGGCAGGGAGTTGGAGTAGCATTGGAAATTCTGGCCGAGGAGGATGTCCTGAATGTGGTAGTCTAATCCCTAATCACCAGCAGTTCCAATAGAGGAGTCATGATCATGGTATTCCATCTATTGCACATGGTCATGGACCATGTTAGTTGAATGCAATACAGCTGATACCCAAGGATCCGGCTATGGGACCATCTATAGTACAAGTTACTATTCTTGTAGCATCTACTATTTTCTCTAATTTGATTGATACAGGTGCTTAAAACTCTTTTGTTTCTGTATCTATCTTGTAAATTCATGGAGTAGAGATATAGTATAACTATGGTGTAATGACCTTGAATACACCCTTGGGAATATAGATAAAGGGAATACACCCCTGCATGGACTATCCCCTTGAGGTTGGAAGTTACCCTTTCTTAGGGAATCTCTTTGTTCTTGAGGGGACAAGCTTCGATGTCCTTCTCAGGATGGACTGGTTGGTCTAATATCATGCCTTTGAAGAATTTTATCGCATAAGGGTTTTTTACATCACCAGAAGGCAGTAGTTATCTTTTAAATGGTGCGTGATATTTCTAGGCAGGGAAAGTGGGACCAAAGCATCATGGGATAGGTGGAGTTACTACCCATAGTTCAAATATTTTCATGGAGGGTCAGATATTTCATTAAACTGATTTCCCTATAATAGTTGATTGTTTCAGGGAAGCCTTTTTAGATGACCTTTCAGATTACATCATGAAAGAGAGATAGAGCTTACAATTTATCTAGTTCTAGGAGATGCTTTAGTGTCCATTCCTATATATTGGATGGAACAAACCGAGCTTTAGGATCTCAAGCAGTAGATAGTTGACTTAGAGGACAAAGGATTTATATGGTTTAGTACATCATGTTGGGGTTCACCCATGATTTTCTCCATGAAGGTGGATGGGACCTTACGGATATGCATGGATTACACAAGGTTGAACCAAGTTATGGAAAAGAACTAGTATACACATCCTCGAATATATGATCTCGTTGACCAACTCTGAGGACAAATGGTTTTCCCTAAGATCGACCTTATATTATGTTATCATCATTTGAGAGTCAGACCACCAGACATACCTCTTACAAATTTCCATATCATGTGTGGTCTATAGGTGTTTATTGTTATTCCCTTCAGTCTTACGAAGGCAAATTACATTTTGATGAAATTGATGAATAGGGGTTTCCATCCCTACATTGATTCTTTTATCATGGTATTTGTGGATGAAATCATAGTGTATTCGAACACTCATAATAAACATTCCAAACATCTTGAGGTCATTTTGAGTACAATGAGAGATCATCCTATTTATTAAAAACATTCAAAATTTGATTTCTATATCGAAAAATACCGCTTCTTGGGTCATATTATTTCAGAATCCTGAGTATCTATTAACCCAGAAAAGGTTAGTGTTGTAGTTTCTGGGGAGCATCCCAAGAATGTGTTTGATATAAGATATTTATTAAGGCTCCCTGAATATTACAATCATCTTATACAATACATTTCTCATCTTTCTGAACCTCTTACTGGAATTTCTATGAAGGGTTTCATGTTCACATGTTCAAAAGCATGTGATAAATCCTTTCAGGTGCTGAAAGGAAGGCTTATCTCGATATCTATTTTCATTCTTCCTAAACCTGGTAAAGGTTATATCGTCTTTTGTGATGCATCAATATTTGGACTAGGAGTAGTGTTTATGTAGGAAGACAAAGTCGTTGCATACAAAACTCAGTAGTTGAGGCCTCACGAGGAAAATTACCTGACACATGTCATTGATCTAGCAGTAGTTGTACATGATTTATGTTTCAAGAGACATTATCTATTGGATGCGTAATTTGTGGTGTATAAATATCACAAGATCTTCATGCATATCTTTTCTCACCATTAATAGAACCTTCTACTATGAAGATTGGTCAAATATCTACAATCCCTTGACATTGAGCTTGCCTATACACTTGAAAAAGACAATTTGGATGCATATGCACTGAGTCAGACAACTCAAATGTAGGTCGTACTGGAATCCAGTGATGAATAGAAGTTAATGGACATATTTTCTAATTATCATATGGAGTTTCATGATAGTCATGAGCAGTGATAAATCCTTGCCTTAATAGTTACTTCCTCCCTCCTTGAGAAAGTGAAGAGTAGGCAGTTTTTAGATCCTAATGGTTTGGTTCTCCGTGAGAGTATATCGGTAGATAACACACCTTCAGATTGGTTTCTGAACAGAGACGAAATCTTGCATTTATGTGGACATATCTCGGTTCTTAATGAAGTGAGAGAGGAGTTGATGAAACAGTCCCATGCTTCCCAGTGGGCTGTTCATCTGGGCATATCGAAGATGTATCAAGATATGCTACATGAGTATTGGTGTCTTGGATTGAAAAATCATATTTCAGGCTTCATCACTATCTGTTCCACCTCTCAATGGGTGAGTGAGGAGAACCAGATGCCTGTAGGCTTGTTATATCCACTTCTAGTCCCGAAATGGAAATGTGAAGACATTGTTATGGATTTTGTAGTTTGCTTACCTAGGTCACCAAGGGGTAGCGATGATATATGGGTATTCATTGATCGACTAATTAAATCATACCACTTCATTCCTATTTGAGATAATTTTTCATTTGATGAGATGGGAAGACTGTATGTTAAAGAGATCTTACAACTAAATGGGGTTCCATGTAATTTTGATTCAGATAGGGATTCATGTTTCACATCATGGTTCTCACAGGGTTTGAACAAAACGATGGCAACTCAAGTTCTTCTAAACACAAATTTTCACCCTCAGAGTGAATGCCAACCATAACAGATAATACATGTTTTCGAGGATATAGTCCAATCATGAATCCATGATTTTAGTGGTTCTTGGGAGAAGCATATCCATATCAACGTGCAATCATATAATAATAGTTTTCAGGAAATGATACAGATGGATTCTTTTGAGGATTTATATGGTAGGACATTCCATTCACCCATGTGCTAGCCAGAGGCAGGTGAGGTAACCCTTCTAGGGACTCATCTCATTCAGGGGACTTCAGAATGGGTCCAGCTGATTATGAAGCATATGACTACTACTCAGTCTAAAAAGATATCATATGCCAATTATTGTCGATTGCCTCTTGAGTTCAAGATTGGGGGTCGTGTTTTTCTTCGTGTATAACACAGGCATGGTCATAGACAATTACAAAAGCAGGGTAAGTTTCTGACTCATTATGTTGGGCCATTTGAGTTTCTAGAGACAGTTAGGCCGATAAAATTTCAATTTTTATGACATCAGAGGTACCATGCCAAGCACGACATCTTTCATGTCTTATAGATTTTTCAATATCATGGTAACCTGTCTCATACCATTGGTACTATGGAAGTTGAGTTAGATGTCAATGATACCTTTGAGGAGTATCCGGTACGAATCATTGACCGGACCATGATGATTCTCCAACGCATGTCTATACCTATTGTAGGAGTTCTTTGACTGCACGACCGAGTACAGGATAATACTTGGGAGAGGGAAGCCGATGCATGTTCTCGATGGCCAGAGTTGTTCTCAGATAGTGTTTCCTTACCCTTGGAATGGGAACTCGAGGGGTGAGTTCTTTTAAGGGGGAAGACAATAAGAACCCTATTTTTACTCAGGTATAGATCCTTTAATTTTTATTCTAAATATTTACTTCAGACCTAATACAGATTCTTATGGTGTTTAAAATGGTTATGAGGGTGTCTGGGGCTTGTTTGGAGCTCAGAACTCCTATTTTCTGAAAAATATGCCAAGTCACATGGTTTCCAAATGGTTTTGCCTAGTTGGCCTAACCATGCAGTTTCTGTTATTTTGGATAGTGGCATGTTGCATTTTTTGCACCTGGCTATGCGTCCTAACCCAGTGAACCCAAAATTTTCGAAGGCTAAGTCGCATGGTTTGCACATGCTTTGTGCACATTTTTCGTAACAACGTGGTTTATGATATTTTGGATAGTGGAATATCGCATGATGTGAACATGGATTGTGCATGACCATGCGTCCTAACCCTGTGAACCACCTTTTTCCCAAATTTGGGTAGAACCGTCTCACATGTTTTGTGCACGGTTTGACAAATCATGCGGGAAAACTATTCACATGATAAAAACACATGTAAAATGTCTATGATTCCCTTAATGATCTATTATTCTTCTCCCTTCCTATCGAATCTAATATATTGTGGGATTGACTGTAACACCTCAATCTTCCACGGTACACTTCTCTTTGAATAATATAGTAGCGTGTGTTATACGCAAGTTCGAGTTCTAACAAACACCACAACCAATCAAACTAGCCATTATGAATAATAATACCCACTTATTGAAATTTTATACATTTTATCAATCAAAATAGACTTCATTTTTTGCATTTGGAATATCTAAATTATCTCAGGGTGAAATTTTTTTTCTTTTCTGATCACTTTAATATTTTGATGAATTGTGAAATTTAATAAATTTTAATTAAAAAAAACTTTTTTAATCGAAAAAACTAAATGTGATAAATTATGAATTTGAGTGGTTCTAAAGTATATTTATAATATATTTTTACCATTTTATAAATTTTTTGTCATTGGACGTAATTTTACATTTTAACCGGACATAAAAAAGTGTCAATCTTTTGATAGTTATTATTTTTTAAAAACACACTTTTTGTTTTGACAGGGGGAATTAATTTTAAATTAATTTCTGCCACTTCTGTGTTTTGAATTTAGAAAAATGGATCCCATGTTTAGAATCAGGTTGTACAAATTGTGTAAATAGGTACCTTTTATTTTTAGACATTTTGAATAATTATTTGGGTAAATATTTTTTTTACCAGTGTTAGAAGGTAAATTCGGTAAATAAGAGTAAAAAAATAATATTATAATAACAAAAAATTATCCTAAAACCTGTCCTAAACCTATTGGATGAGTCATGGCCGACCATGGGAATTTTTGGGTATATTTTTGGATGCCATGGATCCACTTGTAAGTGATAATGACAATTTATATTAATTTAGTTAACGTAAAAACAAAACTGAGATAAGAATATATCTTTTAGCAAAACAATTTTTACATAAGGTCCTATATGTTATATTTTCAACTATAAATATTCATTATAAATATAAAAAGATTTCCTAAATAATGGTATTTTATTTATAATTTTTATACATTGAATAATAAAAATTAATTAATGACACAATAATGATGTAGTATTTTCCATCTTAATGAAAGAATAAAATATTTGGTATTATAAATATTAAAATAAATATAATTTAATTGTTTTGATGCCATCCATTAATTTTATTGATTAATATGACATGTTAGTATTTCTTAAATGAAATTGGTTCGAATAATTAAAGTTTTTATGACTATAAAAAAATCGATTATTAAATTGTGTCAAAATTGACATAAAAGTGTTTTTAAAACAAATATTATATTATTAATTCATATTCTATTCTTAAAAATCTAAAGATTTGGCCAAAAGACTTATATAATGATATTATTATCATTAATGGACCAATTTGGGGTGGGATGGAAGTATATAGTAAGTTTATTAACTATATAATATAAGAATACAAAGAGACATGATAAATGTCGAACTATTTTACATAGAGTTAAATAAAAAAGGTAAGGTTAATATAGTGAACCAAAACTGTCTAAAATCTTTTGGATGAAAGGATTTCAACCCATACCATCTTTATACTTTGAATAATCCACTTTGAATCCATTTGAAACCGAATATGAATTTATTATAAAATAATACATTAAGTTTTTTCTAAAGAGCCCCTTCTCCCCCTTATAAAGGAACACAACTTCTAACCAATTATTCACACCTCCCAAGCCTTTTGACTTGTCGAAACTCTTCCCAATTATAATCCTGATATCACTATACTCCACCTTGAAGCCTTAACTTAGCCATAAGGCACTTGATGATGTCCTTTTGGTTCAAACCAGTGGGAGTTACCCAAATTAAAGGTAACGATTTCTCTTAAATTCATTTCTTTTATTTTACATATCCAACCCAATGAAATATTTTTATTCCTTTATTTTGTAACAAAAACAGTATATTTAATTTACTAGGATGTTTTTTTAAGAATTATTTTAGCTACACTTACACACACCTCCATCTAATGGGTGAAGAACATAATGTTTCTGTGGATGGAAAACTGACGCCTCACGAAACGATGATTGTTCTATTATCTCCTACCGCCTCTTATAGTGGCCATTATGATGGAACTGTATTTATATATTATGTATATTATGTTTTTTCTCTATTCTTATCTAATTTTAATTTAAATAGACACCAATATTCTTTAAAATATGTGTGACATTGGTAATTTCATTTGGGGAAGTGCAGACTTCCTCCCCCTAAAGGTGATTTGATTCGTTCATGACATTCATGAAACGTATAAAGGATAGAGTTAATTGAATTATGTAAAAAATATATCATATTTTATTATAATGGAATTAGAATATACATATGTATCATCACATTTTAATTCCATTAAAATAAAAAAATAGAAATGAAAGTAGCGCTCATGCGTACGTATGGCTTACCGTCTCCATGAAAGGTGCTTTTCATTTCTTATCTTCAAATATTATGTACTATTATAAATACATATATATACTGGATATATATTATATATATGATATCTAAATCATTTACGTCATTCTGGAGATAATTTAATTTTTACCATGTGGACAAATTGTACTTATAACAAGGTCATTTTTTACTCATGTTCCGAACATCAATAAAATATCCAATATGAACATTAATAATTAACTAATTATTATAGAAAGGTAATAAGTGATATAAAAGGAATAATAAATTTTAAATGTTTTCTTAATCAATTAGAAATTTACATAATATTATTATTTAGGAAGAACAAGGAACACACAAGACAATTCGGACTTGAGGTAAGGGGTTTCTTATCTCACTTTTAATTTCGTGAGATTATCATTGTTCACCACTTATTTATTGCATGTGGTGTTTGTAATTCCCATGATTGTATTAATTGTGTAATATAGTTTATGTTATGGATATTTACAACATCATTGTATGATCCGTCTTTCATGGGTTTATGTTTCGTAAGTTACCAAATCGATAAGGGAATTTGAAACTTCAATTTCCTCTCATTCGACTTTATGCACACTTCATTGATTATTTTACTCCAGGATTATGTGTGGAATCAATATTAAATTTTTTATGTAATAATTTCCACTCCACTTTATATGGATATACTTTGTATACACAGAATCACTCCATTGATAAATTCTCAAGTCATCGATATGAACTTGATAAGAGTAATTTTAACTCAATCTCTATTTGTTGAGTTTAATATCATATTCATTGGTGTTGTTTTTTCAAGAATATGTGTGAATGTCCTATGATTTATTTACATTTAATGTCCAGTAATATTGAGTGTGTTTATATTTCTCACACAAAATTATGTTGTTGATTTATCCTTAACCTAATGATATAGTCTTTATAAGAGATTTCATCTCAATTTACATTCCTTTGAGTCTTATTTGTTGTTATACACCAAATCACTATTATATTGTGTATATAATGTACTTTGGCATAGTATATCCTGAATACATTTATTCTCATGATATTACAACATTTTTATTACCTCAATTATATGTATTCATGTGTCTCTCTTTTGGTTAGGAACTCTAACTAGAATATCATTTCATATGTTTTAAATATTTATTATTCTAAATCTTTCTCATTAATGTCCTTGTTTTACAAATGGTTTTAAGGAATTTTTTTATATGGAAATTAATGTTTTAAAATTAAAATTCCTTTTAAAAGTTTAAATGTGGTATGGGACACTTTTATTTAAAAATATATTTTTAAATGGATTCATGACAAAAAGTGTGACTTTTAAATGTTTTCAAGAAAAAAGAGGATATTTCTCTCAAATAGTTTTGATGATTATTTTCATCTATGTAAATATCCTTTATTATTATCGATTGAGGTTAATCTGTTTCAATACAGTCTTCCATATTGTATTGAATGAGTTAAGTTTTACTGTGGATGTGCTATTTTTATACCATTCATGGTTTGTGGATAATGTATTGACATTTCATATGCTAGTTTTAATACAATTGTTTATTTTATGTTTAAAACTTTTCATATGAGGAATGCATTGGACTTAGTAGGAGCCCGCCATCGCTCCTCGATGAATCGGTAGGTTTCATGAGACAAACTAGTGTCTTGGAACGAGGCCTCGACAAAATATTTTTTGTAGTCTTGGGATGAGGCCTTGGCGACATGGTTATGATAGTCTGGCATTACACATTCCATCTTTACAAAAGTGGTTATTGATATTGCATGGGATTATTAGACTAGTATAATATCCATGTGAATAAGTAAATGGTATTCTTTCATTTTTTCCCATATTATACTTAGGTTCATGTTTAAAAGGATTTTGTTTTAGTTATGCATTGACTTAAATATTTATGCTTATTTATGAAAGATTCTGCTATATTGTTACCCTTACTGAACATTTGAGATCACCCCTTTCTATGTTTAATTTTTCCCAAGATGTGAAGAAGTTAGTTATGAGTGACTTTCAGCGATAATCAAGGAATATTGGATGTTTCTAATGAACAATTTAGTGTCATTTTTCTTTTCAAGTTGTATTTTTGACCTTATAAATGTTTCTTGTATTTCCAAGGATACTAAACTGATCGGTTTTTCGAGACATGATTTCCTTGTATCATGACAATGTTATGTTATAATGCACCGACTCTAGGTAACTGGGGTTGGGGCGTTATAGTTGGTATCAGAGAAATTTTAGTACAAACCTTGGAAAATAGATTTAGATAAACCCTGATTAGAGCACATATCCCAAAGATAGAATTTGAGGATTAGTATTGAATAAATTCCTAGAATTTTGGTAGTGTATAGATTTGTTGAGTTTTCCAAGAAATACATCCCTGTCTTGATACGAGCAGGTAGAGGCGGCTCTGGCACAGATGTATCTAGGGGTAAAACCTGAAAACACTGCTTTGAGCTGGACTCAAACTGGAGCTGGTGCACGACAACGGGATTTGCTGCACTCTTGGTTACGACACTCCCGGGGGATATTTTTAGGGTAATTTACATTTTCATTAGAAAATGATTTGAAGTATTTTAATATAAGATGAAAATAAATGACCTTGGTTAATCCTAAGATGTTTATAAATTGAAAATATAGTGTCATGATATTATCTAAATGATTTTATGACTTCTATTACTCACACAATGATTTCTGGTTTTAGTCAATGGTTGGATTCCAAGGAAGTCATAGTAACATTGATAATGATGTAAAATGTGGGAATGGTGGTGGAAATGAGAAAAAAATAGAATTTTGATAGCCGTAAAAGATATCATGTTCATAACAAATCATTTTAACAAAAATATGATCAACAACAGATATATTAACCAACTCCCGGACTCAACAAAGAAGAGAGAGATAGTGAATGATAAGAGCTCCAGCTATGGAGACCACAGAGAGAATAAAGCTAAATTTCCATCATGCTAGAAATGTGGAAGGAGACACCCAGGAAAGTGTCTCATTGGAACAAAGAAATTATTTACTTGTGATAAATAAGGGCATAAAGTGAAGTATTGCCATGAAAAAATGAAGAGTACTATGGAAGAAAATAAAAATGATCCCAAGAATTCATTTTCAGTCATTTTCTGTAAATGTAGGGGACCTGACCATTACCTGAATGCGTGCCCTATTCTATAGGATATTTTCATGGTCAAAGAAAAAGCTATGTGAAAATAAATGGTTGGAGAACATTTTAAAAGTACTACTGCTCCTTGTTGATGGGATTGCATTAGAATAATTTTCTCTTGTATTTTTAACCATACAGTTTGTCATGTGAAATGATATTTGAGGAAGACTTATCTATTCTCTTGTGGAAATAGTTATAAATAACCATTTGGTTTTATATGATCATTGGGATTGAGGAAATTACAAGTTATTATTTTTCGGGGAGAAAATGAAACGTATGAGATAACATTTGTGCTTAAATTATTTTATTGTTATTTTGAGAAATTTATCTCATTTAGGTAATTTTATAAAATATAGTTTTTGTAAAACGACAACATGGAGAGTGTATGACAACCCGTTGCGTCAGACAAAGCTATGAGAATCAAACACACAACCAATGTGCGATTAAGATTTATCACCTACCATTAGACTACATGAAGTCCCTGGTTAGTGAGACTAATTATTTTTAGTTAAATGATTTTTTTGATCAATAATAAGTTGATTTTTGATATTATGTCTTATCAAATGAATACACTTAGTATAGGAAAATGATTCGATGATTAATTGATAAATGTTATTTTGGAAGATGTTTTCTTTGTTAAGAACACTATATACCCAAGGAAAATAGAATACTATGGGATTTAATTGGAGGAGTTATGGTGTATTTTAATCTATGTTTTTATTGTGGATTTCTAGTGATTTGGGTTATTAATGGAAATGATTAACCTATAATTGAGAATATTTGAATAGGTTAATTACTTTTAAGTATGTGAATTTAAGATCAGTTGATGTCATTTGGAGATACAACTTAACGTGGAAGACTACATAAACAAATTATTCTATGTTTTGGGTTTCATTATTTGTTTGGATTGTATTGAAGGACTTTAAGGACAAATGTTTATTGAATGGTATTTTTTTAACTTTTGGGTATTGTTTGTTTAATTTTAGAAATTAAGATTAGTGTTTCTTTCTCTAAAAGAATATCCTTTTGGGGGACCATTAGATCTTGTACTAACGTTTTATGGTTATTTTTAATCTCTAAAAACAATGTTAATATATAGTTTATCCTTTGTGGATCATTTGATTCTCTAGATGTTTATTCATGCTCTTCTAGGGTGACCATGTCTTCATGAATATTCATCGTTTAAAAAAAATGAGTTAGTTGTAGGAATTTAATAAATAATGAAACTCTACTTAAAAAATTAAGAATATCTCTTTATGATTTTAGTAAATATATTAAAGTAGTTCCTTTCCTTTAGGTTATGTATCTTAAAACAAAAAAATGTTGTCCGTTTACTTTTCCTACAGGGAGACTAATGATCGTATGTCCCATCACAAGTTTGTTATTTTTTTGTTGTTAACTTTCTCCTGATCATGTTTTCTATCCCTCTCAATCATAACATGACACTTATTTTATCATCATTATCATTGTTTTCCTACCTAAAATCCTAGTATAGGTTATCTCGGGTGACCTTTGTACTTCTCTTTCTTTCTTTTAAAGTGATAGTTCTATTGACTATTTTTCTGATGTGTGAATTTCCATTATATTCCCACGCAAAATTTTAAAAATTGTGAGGAAACAATTTATTGAATTATGGGAGAATTTAACACCCCAATCTTCCACGATGTGCTTCTCTTTGAATAATACAGTAGCATGTGTTGTACGCAACTTTGAGTTCTAACACACACCACAACCAATCAAAATAGCCATTATGATTAATAATACCCAATTTGTAAATTTTAATACATTTTTTCATTCAATATGGGCTTCATTTTTCTATTCAGAATATCGAAATTAGCTCAGGATGAAATTTTGGTACTTTTCTGATCACTTTTATATTTGGATGAATAGTGAAATTTACTAAATTTTAATAAAAAACAACTTTTGAATCGAAATAATTAAAAGTGATAAATTATTAATTTGAGTGGTTTTAAAGTATATTTATAATATATCTTTACCATTAAATACAATTTTTTTCATTGGATGTAATTTCATATTTAAACCGGACATAAACAAGTGTCAATCTTTTGATAGTTATTATTTTTTCAAAACACCCTTTTTGTTTTGACAGTGAGAATTAATTTTATATTAATTTCTGCCACATCTGTATTTTGAATTAAGAAAAATGGATTCCACATTTAGAATCAGGAGGTCCAAATTGTGTAAATAGGTAACTTTTGTTTTTATACATTTTGAATAATTATTTCGGTAAATATTTTATTTACAATGGTTAAAAGGTAAATCCAGTAAATAAGGGTAAAATAAATAATATTATAATAATAACAAATTACCTTAAAACGTGTCCTACCCCTATTAGAGGAGTCATGGACTACCATGGTCATCTTTTGGTCGATTTTGGGACCCCATGGATCCACTTGTCAGTTATAATGACATTTTATATTAATTAAGTTAAAGTAAATACAAATATGATATAAGAATATATCTTTTAGAAAATCAATTTTTACATAGGGTTATATATGTTATATTTTCGACTATAAATATTAATTAGGAAGATAAAACTATTTAATACATAATGGTATTTTATTTATAATTTTTAGACATTTAATAGTTTAATTTATGTTTGACACAATAATGATGGAATATTTTACTTATTAATGATAGAAATAAATAATTGGTATTATAAATAATACAATAAATATACTTTAAATGTTTTGATGCCATAAACTAATTTTAGTGATTAATACGACATGTTAGGGTTTATTAAATGAATTTTTTTTGAATTAAAAAATAATTTAAGACTTTAACAAAAATTAATTATTAAATAGTGTCAAAATTGACATAAAATAGTTTTTAAAACAAATATTATATTATTAATTCATATTATATTCCTAAAAATCTAAGGTTCAACCAAATGACTTATATAATGATAGGAGTATCATTAATGGACCACTTTGGGGTCGCTTGGAAGTATATAGTAAGTTTATTAACTATTTAATATAAATGTACACAGAGTCACGGTAAATGTCAAACTATTTAAATAAGAGTTAAATAAAAAATATAAGGTTAATATTGTAAACCAAACATCTATAAAATCTATTGGATGAAAGTATTACAACCCATACCCACCATAGACTTTGAATAATCCACTTTTTAGCCATTAGAAACTGAATATGAATTTATTATAAAATAATACTTTATGTTTTTTTTAATGAGCCCCACCTCCCCTTTATAAAAGCACACCACCTCTATCCATTTCTTCACTCCTATCAAGCCTTTTGGCTCATCCAACCTCTGCCCAATTAATCTCCTAATATCCCTCTCCACCACCTCGAAGCCTTACCTTAGGCAGAAGGCATTTCAAGATGTTCTTTTGGTTTAATCCAAAGGGAGTTACCCAAATTAAAAGTAACTATTTCTCTTAAATTCATTTCATTTATTTTACTTCTCTAACCCCATGAACTATTTTAATTCCTTTCTTTTGTAACAAAAAAAGTATATCAAATATACCAGGATTTTTTTATAATATGTAATTGAGCTACAGTTATACACACCTCCATCTAATGGGTGAAGAACATAATGTTTCTGTCGATGAAAAACTAACGCCTCACGAAATGATGATTGTTCGATTATCTCCTACCGCCTCTTATGATGGCCATTATGATGGAAATATATTTATATATTATGTATATTATGTTTATGATTTCTCTATTACTGTGTAATTTTTATTTAAAAAAACACAAATATGCTTTCCAATATGTGTGACCATGATAATTTCATTGGAGGAAGTGCGGCCAACCGCCCCCTCAATGTAATATGATTCGTTCATAACATTAATGGAACATATAAAGGATAGAGCTAATTGAATTATTTAAAAAATATATCATATTGTATTATACTATAATTACAATATACCAATGTATAATTATGTTTTAATTCCATTAAAAAAAGAAATGAAAGTAGCATTCATGCGTACGTACGGCTTGCCGTCTCAATGAAAGGTGCTTTTCATTTCTTATCTTCAAATGTTATGTACTATTATAAATACATATATATAATGGATATGTTATATATATATGATATATAAATCATTTAAAACATTATGGAGATAATTTACATTTGACCACATGGACAAATTGTAATTATAACAAGTTCATTTTTGACTCAAGTTCCGAACATCAATAAAATATCCAATATGAACACAAATAATTAACTAATTATTATTGAAAGTTAATAAGTGATATAAAGGGAATAATAAAATTTAAAATTTTTCTTAATCATGTAGAAATTAACTTATGTTTATTATTCTGGAATAACAAGGAACATACAAGACAATTGAGACTTGAGGAAAGGGGTTTCTTATCTCACTTTTAATTCCGTGAGATTTCCATTGTTCAGCACTTATTTATTGCATGTGGTGTGTGTAATTCCTGTGATTGTATTCGTTGTGTAATAAACTTTAATTTATGGATATTTACATCATCATTGTATGATCTTTCTTTCATGGGTTTATGTTTCATAAGTTTACAAATTGATAAGGGAATTTGAAATTTCAATTTCCACTCATTCGGATTTATGCATACTTCATTGATTATTTTACTCAAGATTATGTGTGGAATCAAAATTCATTTGTTTAAGTAATAATTTCCACTCCCCTTTCTGTGGATATACTTTTTATAAACATAATCACTCCATTGACAAATTCTCAAGTCAACGATATGAACCTGATAAGAGTTATTTTAATTCAATCTCCATTTGTTGAGTTAAATATGCAATTCATAGGTGTTGTTTTTACAAGAATATTTGTGAATTTCCTATGATTGATTTACACAAAATATCCAATAACATGGAGTGTATTTATATTTTTCACACATAATTAGGTCATTGATTTATCCTTAACCTAAGGATATGGTCTTTATAATAGATTTCATCTCAATTTACATTCCTTTGAGACTTATTTGTTGTTATACACCAAATCAAATTTATATGGTGTATATAATGTACTTTTCCATAGTATATGACAAATACCATTATTATCATGATATTAAAACGTATTTATTACCTCAATTATCTGATTTCAAGTGTTTCTCATTTGGTTAGGAATTCTAACTAAAATAGCATTTTAAATGTTTTAATGATTTATTATTCTAAATCTTTTTCATTAATTTCCATGTTTTAAAAATGGGTTTAAGGATTTATTTTTATGTACATTAATGTTTTATAATTAAAATTCCATTTAAATGTTTCAATGTTTTATGGGACACTTTGATTCAAAAATCTATTTTTAAATGGCTTCTTGACAAATAGTGTGACTTGAGAATGTTTTCAAGAAAAAGGGGGATATTTCTCTCAAATATTTTTGATAATTACTTTCATCTATGTCAATATCCTTCATTATTCTCAATTGAGGTTAATCTGTTACAATACAATCTTTCATTTTGTATTGAATTAGTTATGTTTGACTGTGGATGTGCTATTTTTATACCATTCATGGTTTGTGAATAATGTATTGACATTTCGTATGATAGTTTTAATAAAAATTATTATGTTATGTTTAAACCTTATCATATGAGGACTGCATTGAACTTAGTAATTGACTGGTGGATCCCACTATAGATCCTCGATGCGTCGGTAGGTCTCATGAGACAAACTAGTGTCTTGGAATGAGGCCTTGAAAAAATCTTATTTGTAGTCTTGGCACTAGGAATTGGATACATGGTTATGATAATATGGAATTATAAATTCTATCTTTATGAAAGTGGTTATTGATATTTCATGTGATTATTCGACTAGTATAATATCCATGTGAATAAGTAAATGGAATTATTTCATTTTTTTCTATATTATGCTGATGTTCAAGTTTAAAGGGCTTTTATTTTAGTTATGCATTGACTTAAATGTTTATGATTATTTATGAAAGATTCTGCTACATTGTTATCCTTACTGATCATTTGAACTCACCCCTTTCTATGTTTTATTTTTCCCAAGATGTGAATATGTTAGTTATGAGTGACTTTTAGGCATAATATAGGAAGCTTGGATGTTTCCAATGGAATAATTTAGAGTCATTTTACTTTTCAAGATGGAATGTTGACCTTATGAATGTATCTAGTTTTTCAAAGGCTACTAAACTGATCGGCCTTTCGGGATATGATTTCTTTGTATCATGCCAATGTTATGTAATAATGCACCGAATCTGGGTAATTGGGTCCAGGGCATTACATTAACCATGTTTTATCTCAATTTTGTGGTTTTTGAAGATCCAAAATTGGAATCAAGGGATCTTCTTCGTCTAGCTTCCGATCGAGCTACCATATTTTATGTTGGATGCACAATGGTATATACTCGAGTTCTCTTTAGTCATTATTCTTCTTTTTCACCCTTGACCTATATATCACCATATAAGAATTTCACACCATTTCTTAAATCTACCCCGATCTGAGGAATATCAAGGGCCCATACCAGAGGACATGGTTCGTACTACCCTAAGGTGGGTGGTTTTTAATCCATACATAACGTTTATTTTTTGTGGAATGTTTGTATGGGGACCAACAATTTCATTGGAAAACATTTCTTAAATTAAAATGTCATGATTATACTCGTTAGAATGGTATGGTTATGCTATTTCCAAATATGGGATTAGTTGTTAGTGGTTTCACCCACAACTCAGTCCTCCCCATGTCGAAGGTTATTCCGCAATTGGGATTTTAGTGTTTTGGCACATTTGAGCCACCGTTCAAGTGTGACTTTACTGGACCTTTCTAAAGGTGATTCTCCTTATTATATGGGTTGTTGTTAATGATAATTTCATAATGGAAATTACCATGTATGATCACCACATAACCCACATAAGGTAACTGATTATAAATTTTTTTTAAATGTGAAATGGAAAGTATACTATGTATATAACTTTACATTATTAAAAGAGTTTGAATAAAGGTTACATGTCTATAGCATCCCATTCAATGTTGAAGTAAGGTAGCAGACTGATCCTTAATAATTGATTATGCCTTGATGGACAACTAATATTTGATTAAATGGTTTCAACGCACTTGGCCTATCCAAACTAATTGAAGACAAGGCTTGGACTAACGGTTTGAACTATACATAACCTATCCACGCTAATGGAAGGAAATAATTGAACCAAATGAATTATAACATGATTATAATATCAAGTAGGAATGGAATGACCCATGATAGACTTTGATTCTTAGAGGAGAAAACCATGGGTCTTGAGAGCCCCATTCCGATTCACGGATATGGTATGATTAGTTTCATACCCACCAAGATTTCGGTTCATTTCTATTCCTCGGATTCTTGGTATACTACTGTTATGTCTCTTCTTGTTACAGGTTACCTCATATACACTCCTTGGATCCATAATTTACTAGTTGGTTCCATGGTTAATCCCATTGGGCCCTGTCTTTTCTTGGCCCTGTTTTACCTTGGTCGGTCACCTTGGACTCGGTAGGCACTTTATTGTGGAATGACATGGATTATGCTCCTTGTATTAAACTGTTTTCCTTTATCTAGACACACATTATATTGGGTTAGATTTCCATGAGTTTACATTACCGTGGGTTTTACCCTAGAACTCCCTCACTTGATATCATGGTTTGGTTGCCTTGTTATGTCTTGGGACATTCACTACTTATAATATCACGTGGTGATGTCAGTGTTGGATTTGTCTCACGTGACATATTAAAATTAAATGGTAATTCACTAATTAATGGTCTGGTTATAAGTTCAGACACTAGTCGAAGGCTAAGGAAAGGACTTGGTTATTTATATATTTTGATTTTCTTGCTTTACTTTACATATATTCTTGTGCACTACTCCATTCCATTTCAAGGGCTGAATGTTATAGACACCATTCATGGTGGCCCACAGAGATTTATCTCACACCCTCTCTGGGTGCCTTTCGTTATCATAAGTTGAGTCCAAGGTTGCAGGTATTAACAAGGGGAATCATGCAGCTTTCAATACTTGATTGTGTGCTGATAGGATGAAGCTTGATAACAGATGACCACGTCAGGTCTCAGGATGCTGGGAGTAGCCTCTGTTTTCCTTTACATTGTGAAACATGTATTTCCTATTTCATTGTAGCCGGGTTCTTTAGTTTTCTAGTGACATGACATGACATTATCATTGTTCAGTTGATATATATATTGTTAATCTTATTTATTTATTGCATTAGTTTTCTTCTGATATTTATTTATATTTCTTCCACTATTTACTATTCATTTATATATATTATACTATGCTACAGTCTGCTAATGAGGGAATAGTCCTCCCACTGACACACCCTAGTCCCTTGATACTAGTCTACATCCTCATGTGTTTGGGAATATGCGCTTGAGGCCATGTGGCCCAACGGGCTCGGGGAACCCGTTAAAAGGCATCGGGGTCTGGGTCGTCACATAAATGATTTCTCCTCATGGCCATGTTATATTCAATTCAATGTGACCAATAAAATGAGAGGATAAATTCATAGATGTAGAAAAAAAAGTTCTATTTTATTAATCTTCTTTACAATGTGTTGGGTGATGATAATAATGACACATAAATGACGATTACTTCCATTTTAACTTGAAAATTAATATGTCTCTTGTGGATGAGAATAATAATATTATTACATATATTGAAAATAATGTGAAATATTTTATTTAATCTTTAATAATCTGTATCATGAAGATCTAGAAGTTGTAGGTTCATTAGTAGTTGGCCATAAAGTTTGTCGAGTAGTCGAGGCCTACATGCTTAAGGTAACATATTGAGTCTTAATTACTCATTGAGTGATCAAACAGACCTATTTGTTCCCCTTATGTCATTCTCATTCTAATACTTGAAATATTTCATGAATTTTAAAGCAAGAGTTTGATTTTGTTGGTGACGGACTGTGTGGAGCATCTGAGTTCTCTACTTTTTAGGTAAATTATTGAGGATTAATTACTATTTAAGTGAGAACACTGATGACTTTATTCCCATCATAAAATTCTCATACTATGCCTTAAAGTGGTAATAATTTTTATTTTAGTTCTTCAATCTTAGATTTGTTATTTATTATTCTAATTTATATTGATTTGTGTTCAGTTGATGACTGTTATATTGATGTAGATACAATGAATCACTGGAAAATATGTTATACCACATGACTCCCCATCTGATTACACCAAATCATTTTTTCTTAATATGGGGTAATATATCTACATGGGGTTGTTCTCTTGTAATTCCATTTATTCTGAATTAAATAAGAGGACTTCACTATGTTAAACCTTTCCTACCAGACTCTGATCTTGAAAGATAGTGGTTTTTGGCCATCTATTATTGATCTGTGGGTTTTTTCTTGTAGTTTGTGTTATGAATGTATCATATCATGATTTAGTGATCTCAAGTTCATGGATTGAATGTTGGTTCGTGGTTTACATTAAAATTTTATGCTCTTTTATATGGTGGTTCTGTTATATGGGTTTTTTCTGTTTCTAGGGTTGATTTGACCTATTACTATATTAGGTTTCGACCATTCCTCTGATGATGTTGTATTGTGTTACTTCTTATTTTTTATTGGTTTCCTACTCTGTTTTCCAGATCATATACTAGAGGATACATGGAGGGGTGATTTTCTAGATTCATACTCTTGGAGGCAGACAATTTCTCAATGAGGGGTGAGGGATCTTCTAGGGGAGTCTCTTGAAGACCGGTGGCCTTGTGCTACTACATGCCACCATTGTTTTGGTCTGAAGCATCTTCAGAGTTTCCACTTCTTGTGATGCTACCAAGCACATGGAATAGGACATTCCAGCATTTTTTGGTGTTTTATTTCTTGTGATGATGGGGTTGTTGATTCATTACTACATAAATAACCTTTTGTGTCAATTTTTTAGCAGACGTTTTCAAAACCACGACTACCTTTTTATAAATTATTTAGGGGGGGTTTATTAAAAACCACCGGTAATTTTTTTTCAACACCGAAACTTCTCCCACTAGAACCCTATGAGACCCCCTTCTCCCCCTGACCCCTGCGAGATCCCCCCCCCCAAAACACTTGAATTCCTACAAATCCCCTTAGTGTGCATTGCCACCCCTCAACACAGATCTTTTCACATCACCGCCGACCCCCCGAAGCCCTAGCTCGCCTCCCCACTACAAGTCCTGACCTGTAGCACCGCACAACGCTTTTATCCTCCCCTCAGTATCATCCTTCATCTTCTTATTCCCTCCATTAGTTATAATAGTATCACCTAGAGTCCATACTCACACACATGCACATGATACTTTTATTAGTTGGAAGTTTATTATTACAAATCTGCCACACAATCCAATTGAACTTTGACAAAATATCCGTACCCCATAGCAGTTCACACCAAACATCTAGTTAATTGGATAGCATTATTTTAATTATTTTCTTGAATTATATTCTTTATTTTATGATAGTAATTATAAAACATTTTTTGTTAGATCAATTAATAAATAGTTTTCTTTTTATAGAAAATTTATTTTTTGAAAATCCCAAAGAATATTAGTATTTTCACAACATGTAAACCAAATTTTTTATATAATTTTTTTAGTCTTCAATGAATTTAAAAATATATTTTTTATATAATCAATATTCCATTTGGAAATTACCCATTATATTGAAAATTCTTTCTGATAAATCAATTTTTTTTGATTGAGAGTTTTTACTTATCATCGAGGGATTGATTATACTTATTTTTATGATATTTCTATATTAAATTCTATTCAGATAAACCTTCATCACCTTTTCAACAAGAAAATTTTAGATCATTATAGAATAAGTGATTGGATAAATAATAATAGGGATATGAGGAATTTTTAGTGGAAGATGAATTAGAGTAAGATTTTACATCATGACTAACCTCTATTTTAGACATGAGATACTAGGAACGTTTTCCCCTTGATTCTTTTATAAGAGGGTTTTATTTCCCACACACTAAGTTGAAACATTGAATGATTCCATGATTTTTTTATTCTTCCCCTTATTTGTTTTGTTATTCATATAGAATTATTATTTTATGTGTTTGTTTTTTTCATTGTAATAACATCACTTGTTGCTCACTATCATTATCCACATTATTTTAAAAAATTTACGATTTCTTTATTTTCAGTAGTTTGTTCATATTATTTGATTGATGATACATTTCATTATCATAATAGGTTTCATACTTAATTTCATTAAAAGAAAACATTATTTTATTATTGGATTATTTGGATTTTTTATTATCATGTAACTTCATTATGATATAATAGGTCATGATAGATCCATATAGATCCTCAAATGACATGTTTTTTATTTAATTTTCCTCTTGGACTATTATATATTTATTTTTCATATTTTTTTAAACCCCAGAATATTTTGATCACCAGATATTATATAGTATGATTATAATTTAGAGACATTCAACCGTTTCATATGTCAGTAAAGTATATAAATGGTTAGTTTTAATGAATTATTTGAAATGGGATTTCAAAGGGGATTAAAGTGACATAGAATTATGATTATTTTAATAAGTATCATTTGTATCTTTTTTTTATGAACTAATTATAATGTATGTAAAAAACTCAATGATTACCCTTCTCATTTGAAGTATTTCTATGAAAGCGATGATATTTTTGGAGTTTTTTATTGCAAGGGAGTTGTAGGTGAGGTTAAATTAATGTTATGTTGTTTCATGAATCAGGTAACTTATTTGATTACTCTTATTCTATTATTTCTATAATGGTTACACTAGGCAATGAGGGCGAGAGGTCTATATTTATGTTACACTAGATAGTCACACAATATTATTGCCCCATAGTTGTGTTGTATACCGTGGCTAGTGTGGAGTTCCCCCTATGATGCTAGGTGTAGGATACTCAAGTGACTTGTGTAGTTTGGATGAAACTTATGTCAATGGTAAGAATCATGTATTGTTAAGGTCAAGGACTATCTTTCTTTTTGAATTTTTTTCCCATGATACTATATGGATTCCATTTTGGGAATCTAATTCATTTTGTCCCCTAGTATGATTAATATGGTGGAAACCATGAATGTTTTTCCTCGTTTACTCATATCTCATTTCTGATGTGGTGACTTGGTGTTTTATTTTTACAGTTTATGCGAATGGGTTTGTTTCATTTAATTGTTTTTGAAGTTTTTAGAAAATAATTTTTCTAACGTTTTTTTAAATTAAAACTATAATGGTTGGGTTTAATGAATTTACGGGTTTTAAAGTAATATTTTAAAAATAAATATTTTTATTTAAAGAAGAAAAAAATAGATGGTAATAAAATGGATTTTAATGTTTTTTTTGTTTTTCATGTGACTATCAATAAAAATCTATTTTCTAAATATATTTAAAACTATCATAAATACTTTAATGAAATGCATGTTGAGATCCTACTGGGATATATTTTTCTAACACCAAATATACATAATTCAATTTATAAAAATATTATGGTTTTATTTTTCAGGTACCCTAGCATTTCTTAATGAATAAAATGGTTTTAATGAAAATTACCATAAGAGGTGTAGGGGGGTAGGGGATGTCTAGGTGGAGGGGACTATGTAGAGACCCGTATCTTGACGTACATGGACATTACATTACATTTGCGGAATACTTAGTACATAACAAAAACACACACTAAAGGATCGTAATAGTTTAGTGTCTTTGGAAACTCGGAACGTAATCTTCTAATCGTGGTGAAAGTTCTTCAATATCTCCCATAAAGGTCATCCCTTTTTTCTACCTAAAACCTTTCTTTATATCCTGGGGAAAAGAAAACATAAAAGGGTGAGCTCAAATGCTCAGTAAGGGTAAACAAAGGAAATATCAATCACATAATTTTCATAAGAACATAACATTTTTGGAAATCTTAACCTGCAAAAGAGAGCATAATTTCATAACATGGGATAAATCATAGTAGTGAAATGAAATCATAACTTAAAACATTACTCATTGTGGCATACACACATAATCATAGAGAATCATTTCTTGTTAGTCAAGACTCATTGCCAAGACTATCTTAGTGGACAAAGTCCCTTTCTGAATCGAGTAATCCTCGTTTCAGTCCTGTTTCACTGAACCGGTATAACCTACCATTCCAGCCATGTCTATCTCATGAGATATAAAATCTTTACCCAATGCATTGGAGGGAGATATAGGTCCCACCCATCTCTTAATGAATCCTTTCTTATGTGTGCCACAAAATCATAAATCATACATCATTTCATAACCCATGTAATAAAAATGGGATTCTTAAACAACATGACATCATAAAACCATTCATATAAGATAAAGGAATTCATAAACATAATTCCATCACAACATAGTCAAATCAATGTAAAAATATGGATAGAAACAGAAATCTTTATTATCTTAGATGGAAAATAATTTTGATAAAACACTTGAATTGAATTCTTGAGGAAAATATCCTTTCTTCTTCAAAATCAATTTCTTTTCACAAAACATCATGCAACTTTAAAAGAAAGAGATTTTATTGAAAATAGTCATGAAATCTTTTAGAGGAAGCTTCATGAAAATAAGGCTTTATAAAACAGTAGAAATCCGTTCGTGCCGTATAAGTTAAAAAAAACATTCTTCGTACTTTTGTCGGAAAAGTCAAAAAGTACCTCGTACGACAAAAGATTCCTTTCATACATATTACTAAAAACTCACCGAAGGGTAAAAATGGATTTAAACAATTGTAGGTGGATGGAAATAATATTACATTTTGATGAAACATGGATGTGGATGATAAAATACACCCCAGTAAATACTTACGAATAAACAATCTCGGATAAAAATGAGATTGTGATATTTCCCTTACCTTAGGTCCAATTTGCTTCGTATGTGTCTGAACCTCCTGTATAATGATTTAAATAATGTCATTGACTTATTACAGAATCATATTCATTGTTATGATATCATATATGGTTCACTTATGACATTATATTACCCGTTCTTTTGTAAATTCCATGTTAAAGAAGCGTTTTGGGTAAAATCGTTTCATTTATCGTAGGTGTTTTGACTTGTTGTTCTTGACATCATTATTACTTATATCATGATTTACTTACTTCCAGAATATAAAATATGATTTATATATCATATATATTCAGTATATATATATATATAATAGATAGATAAATAAAATGAAAAACACCGTTCATGGAGACGGTAGTCCGTACGTACGCATGAACGCTGTTTTTCTTTCCTTATTGTCTTGAAATGGAAGTAAGTAGATGACATACATATGTATATATATATACATAAATCCAGTAGCTTTATAATGTCATGTATTTCATTATTATTTCTTATATATACATTATAATCATTCTTAAATGGTTAACATGGAGAATGAATCTCATCGCGTCGTGGAGACGGTATTCAGTACGTACGCACGAGCGATGATATCATTTCTATAAATATTGAATTGAATTGGAGTGGATTATAAAATATATCAGAATCATTATGATGTTGTAATAACTATGTATAGTTATTCTTTACACCATTATACCCATCCATGTAAGGTGGTGGTGGAAAATAGATTACACCACGGCGTGGAGACGGTATTCCGTACGTACGCACGCGCGGTGATTTCTTTTTCCGTAGGATGGATAGATGGTGAAATAGGGTTGTTTCGTACTTATAATAACATATCAGTATATGATTGATACTGATGTTATTACTTCATAATGAAACAACCTAAGAAGAAGAAGTGGAAGAAGAAATAAAGATGAAAGAATTGGTAACGGTAATTACCTCTTCTTTGAAGTGCCTCCTTGAGACCTCCTCTTAGGGCACTAGAATTGGTCTTTGAGGAAGACCAGAACCTCTAGGATGTTTCTAGGGAAGTGGAGAAGGGATTTTGGCAGGGGTTGGCCGAGCTTGAGTGCTCAAATTGGTGTGAGGAGGAGGGGGAGGAGGTGTCCTTTTATAAGGGAGGAGAGGGGCACCTTAGGAATTCTTAAAAATATTAATTTATAATAAATATAACCCCACTTAAAAACCTCCAAAAATGACTAATATTCGAAGCTTAGATGAGATAGGGTTGTAATCTCATCAACCAATCAAATTTATACATGTTTGGATCTTATTTTAAACCTTATCAATTAGATTTAACTCTAAGTTAAATAATTTAACTTTTACCGTGTCTTTTTGTTTTCTTTCACTATATGGTTAATACACTTACTATAACATGCCAAACGAACCCCAAATTGTATATTATTAATAAATATATCCTTATCTAAGTCATTTGGCCTAACCTTAGATTTTTAGGAATAAAATAACAATTAATAATATAATATTTGATTTAAAAACTATTTTGTGTCAATTTTGACACTATTTGATATATGATTTTTTTGAAAGTCATAACAGAATTATATATTCGAACCAAGTTGATTAAATCAACACTAATATATCATAGTAACCTAGAAAATTAGTGTAATTCATAAAAAGTCTTAAATTACATTTATTTTGGTATTTATATTATCAATTATGTCAATATTTCATTAATAAGATAATTACTGCATCATCTTTGTGTCATAAATAAATTATATTATATGCTGTCTAAAAATTACAAATAAAATACCATCATGTAGGAAATCTTTTTAGCTTTCTAAGGAATATTTATAGTCGAATTTAGCTTATGTATAACCCCATATTAAAAATGATTTACTTATTAAACTTTGATTTTAACTATTTTAACCCTTCTTTAAATAAATTAATAATAAATGTCCTAATCTAATCCAAGTGGGCCTAAATGGTCATATTTTATTCCTAAGTTTGTTTTTGGTCGAATTACACTTGTCCAATAGAATTAGGACATGTGTTAGGGTAATATTAATATCATATTTACCCTTAGTTACCCTATTTACTATTAACCGTGGTAAAAAAAGTAAAAAGTTACTATTCACCAAAAAATTATTTTCATCTCATTGAACCACATTTTAGTCCTTGATATTAACCGTGTCTCTCGGATTTTCGAAATTCCATTCACAGAAGCGGTAAAATTAAGTTTTATGCAAAATTCCGTTTTTAACCTACCACTTAGTGGTTTCACTATTCATCAAAAATTGAAAGTTTTCATAAAAATGCCAAAATTTCATCCTAAGCTATATTTCATATTCCGAATTCAAAAATGAAGTCTATTTTACCAAATTCATAACATAGAAGTTGCATTAATTAATTTTATAATTAAATCCCGCTGTTAAAACAAATAGCGTGTTTTTTAAGAAACAAAATCTATCAAAAGATTGACACTTGATTATGTCTGGTTTAAATGTGAAATTACAAACAATGACCAACATTGTATTAAATTGTAAAAATATATTCTAAATATACTTTAAAACCACTCAAATTAATAATTTATCACTATTAATTATTTCGATTAAAAAAGTTGTTTTTAATTATAATTTAGTAATTTTCACTATTCATTAGAATATGAAAGTTATCCGAAAAGTACCAAAATTTCACCTTAGGCTAAATTCGATACTCCGAATCCAAAAATGAATTCCATTTTGAAAAATAAAATTTACAAAATTTCCAAAAAGTGGTTATTACTATTCATAACGGCTAGTTTTAATAATATTTTAGTAGCATATCGTTGTTTCGTGAAACTCAGTATTGCGTACTACACACGCTATCGAGGAAGGTCGCGATTGTGTGTAACGGAAGGAAAGTCAAGGATGCGTATTGTGAAAGCTTCTTTTGTTGTAGCGTACAACACAAGACATTAATGAAATTAAAAAGAATATTTTTCATAAAATCTTGGGGCGTTACATTCTACCCCCCTTAAAATGAATTTCGCCCTCGAAATTCGTCGGGGTTATAAATGGTTTACTATTCAAAATTTTCTTTGATAGAAACCCACATCGTAAAAAGGAATACCAAAACATGGCTTTAAAAACTAAAGTATGAAATGTAACGATTACCCAAATATACTAATCACTGGGTTTCCACATAGGTGAAAATATGGATATGGAAGAAAAATCTAACCATCATGTTCTGATGGAGAGTGGTAGAGAACATGGCTATGGAAAAGCCAGTAATCACAAATCCATAGATTTGTGATGATATAAGGTACCATCTGATTCATCAGGTATAAGATCACTAGGAAAACATTTTTGGATTTCAAGATCATTTCCCTAAAGTTGAAAATTTGCTTAGAATAAATACTTACTTTATTTTGGTAAAATATCACTTTTGTTCGTGCCTTGAACAATTTCTACTTCATCTCTTAAATAAATGAAGTTGAATTTGTTATTCGTGATGTGTTAGCAGATCATGTGATAGAATGACAGGTCATTCCATCTGTCTCAAACAAAAGGTTAGCAAAACTTATATACATAAGTCGATCTATAGTGAGATTAATCATATATGGTTCCTAAAATGGACTTATACTTCATATATCATACTGCTTAATATAATAAAACTAGTTTCTACTAAACAGGGACTTCCTGTAGGTCAGTGGTAGGCGATAAAGGCCAGTCGCACTTCGGTTGTGGGTTCGATTCCCACAGCCTTGTCCGAAGCGATGGGCTGTCGCCCGTCCTGCAGGTTGTCCTTTTTCCAAAACTACTATAACATCCCATCAATAATATCGTCCAACACAATCCATTCCAATCTTTAGGCTTATCCATAATACTGCAGTCCACTCTCATAACATAGTGAAAACAATTACCAGAGATCGTTGATCCCCATATATCATAAGATATGTTTTTTTTTGTCACATTCCAAACATTCAAAGTCCTTAATCATGTATACTCTTGAATACCCATTGAACCTTAGTGAAAACTTGAATGCAGTTAAAAGTTAACACTTTACACATACCAAAATCCTCAAAATTATTTATACTCAAACCATGATATCACTTAGTCCTTATATCAATCATGAGCTCATGAATACTATTAAACATTTCATTTTCTCGTCTTCATTATGCGCATATAATCTTATTTCCAAAAAAAATATCTCAATCACTTTGAATACCACATCAATAAATATTGCAATACTCAATGATACAACATTATTTTGGAATCCCATTACATAAACACTTAATCATTCCACCACATCGTTGTCATATTCAACATTGCCAATAGTGATCGCATGTGATTTCCCTTTGTCCTTTGCCTTCAGTGGTTGCTCATGTTGATCATCACTAACCCTTGGATTAGGGCAATTATTAGCATAATGCCCCATTTCCTTGCACTTGAAGCATTGAAGTGTTGGCGGTGCGTTCTCTGCAGTGTTTGCTTTATCATTAGAAACCCTTTTTCCATTACTTCGACACTCAGCTGCTCGATGACCTTCTTTTCCACACTTAAAACATTTTCTAGTCCCTTTTAGACAATCTCCACCATGCTTCTTTCCACACTTTGTGCATAAGGAAACATTCATCTTCTTTTCACCATTATTCTGAGAATTCTCCTTGAACTCCATCTTTCGTTTCTTGTCAAAACCATGAGATGGATATGTAACACCAACTTCCATTTCTACCTTGATAGCACAACGCACAATTTCATCATAGCTACTGAAGTCTCTTATAGCTAATGCCCTTCGAAGACTTGGTTTTAAGCCACTGAAAAATCGATCAACTTTACTTTCAGGTTGGATGATAATTCCAGAAGCATACCTTGCAAGTCTTGTAAAATTTGCTTCATAGGTACCAACAGATTCATCGTCCCTTTGCTTAAGTTCAAGAAACTCTTTCTCCATCTTTGTTCGAAGAATACGAGGGAAGTACTTATTGAAAAATAAGTTCTTGAACTCGTCCCATTCCATAGACTCAATTTCATCCCTTTGCCTTGTATTCTTAATAAGATTCCACCATTGATCAGCATCTCCTTCCAAACGATACACTGCTAGGATGACTTTATCATGTTCAGAACATTGAAGAACTGAAAATATCTTTTCAGTAGTACTAATCCATTGTTCAGCAACTAATGGATCAGTAGACCCACTGAAAGAAGGTGGACGCTGCCTCATGAAGGATTCAACAGAATGTTGCTCCTTCCTTTGCTCGTTTGGAAGTCCTGCATGATTCATAGCTTGAGAAAGTTGTGTGAGCATGGCTACAAGATTTTGCATTCCAGCTCCTATATCGTTTGGTTGCTCAGGGGTACAATCATTGCATTGCCCATCACATTCCGCATTAACACGGTTCCTTCGGGTTCCAGCCATCGTCTAAAACCCCAAAAGAATTGTGTGAGAGGCAAAAATCATGCTAGGGAAAACAACATAATAAAGGGTTAGTACCCTCAATATCTAACATCTTAGGTTAAATTCGAAGATCGTTAGCGTAATTCTAGGACTATAACCTATACATATACTTAACCTTAGAGACATCCCTAGACATACCTTAGAAATATCTCTAGGGATCTCACTAAAGTTCTCGCATCCTAGTTTCCAAAGGTTGACTAAACCTTTCCTCTGATACCAACTGTAGAGACCCGTATCTTGACGTACATGGACATTACATTACATTTGCGGAATACTTAGTACATAACAAAAACACACACTAAAGGATCGTAATAGTTTAGTGTCTTTGGAAACTCGGAACGTAATCTTCTAATCGTGGTGAAAGTTCTTCAATATCTCCCATAAAGGTCATCCCTTTTTTCTACCTAAAACCTTTCTTTATATCCTGGGGAAAAGAAAACATAAAAGGGTGAGCTCAAATTCTCAGTAAGGGTAAACAAAGGAAATATCAATCACATAATTTTCATAAGAACATAACATTTTTGGAAAACTTAACCTGCAAAAGAGAGCATAATTTCATAACATGGGATAAATCATAGTAGTGAAATGAAATCATAACATAAAACATTACTCATTGTGGCATACACACATAATCATAGAGAATCATTTCTTGTTAGTCAAGACTCATTGCCAAGACTATCTTAGTGGACAAAGTCCCTTTCTGAATCGAGTAATCCTCGTTTCAGTCCTGTTTCACTGAACCGGTATAACCTACCATTCCATCCATGTCTATCTCATGAGATATAAAATCTTTACCCAATGCATTGGAGGGAGATATAGGTCCCACCCATCTCTTAATGAATCCTTTCTTATGTGTGCCACAAAATCATAAATCATACATCATTTCATAACCCATGTAATAAAAATGGGATTTTTAAACAACATGACATCATAAAACCATTCATATAAGATAAAGGAATTCATAAACATAATTCCATCACAACATAGTCAAATCAATGTAAAAATATGGATAGAAACAGAACTCTTTATTATCTTAGATGGAAAATAATTTTGATAAAACACTTGAATTGAATTCTTGAGGAAAATATCCTTTCTTCTTCAAAATCAATTTCATTTCACAAAACATCATGCAACTTTAAAAGAAAGAGATTTTATTGAAAATAGTCATGAAATCTTTTAGAGGAAGCTTCATGAAAATAAGGCTTTATAAAACAGTAGAAATCCGTTCGTGCCGTATAAGTTAAAAAAAAACATTCTTCGTACTTTTGTCGGAAAAGTCAAAAAGTACCTCGTACGACAAAAGATTCCTTTCATACATATTACTAAAAACTCACCGAAGGGTAAAAATGGATTTAAACAATTGTAGGTGGATGGAAATAATATTACATTTTGATGAAACATGGATGTGGATGATAAAATACACCCCAGTAAATACTTACGAATAAACAATCTCGGATAAAAATGAGATTGTGATATTTCCCTTACCTTAGGTCCAATTTGCTTCGTATGTGTCCGAACCTCCTGTATAATGATTTAAATAATGTCATTGACTTATTACAGAATCATATTCATTGTTATGATATCATATATGGTTCACTTATGACATTATATTACCCGTTCTTTTGTAAATTCCATGTTAAAGAAGCGTTTTGGGTAAAATCGTTTCATTTATCGTAGGTGTTTTGACTTGTTGTTCTTGACATCATTATTACTTATATCATGATTTACTTACTTCCAGAATATAAAATATGATTTATATATCATATATATTCAGTATATATATATATATAATAGATAGATAAATAAAATGAAAAACACCGTTCATGGAGACGGTAGTCCGTACGTACGCATGAACGCTGTTTTTCTTTCCTTATTGTCTTGAAATGGAAGTAAGTAGATGACATACATATGTATATATATATACATAAATCCAGTAGCTTTATAATGTCATGTATTTCATTATTATTTCTTATATATACATTATAATCATTCTTAAATGGTTAACATGGAGAATGAATCTCATCGCGTCGTGGAGACGGTATTCCGTACGTACGCACGAGCGATGATATCATTTCTATAAATATTGAATTGGAGTGGAGTGGATTATAAAATATATCAGAATCATTATGATGTTGTAATAACTATGTATAGTTATTCTTTACACCATTATACCCATCCATGTAAGGTGGTGGTGGAAAATAGATTACACCACGGCGTGGAGACGGTATTCCGTACGTACGCACGCGCGGTGATTTATTTTTCCGTAGGATGGATAGATGGTGAAATAGGATTGTTTCGTACTTATAATAACATATCAGTATATGAGTGATACTGATGTTATTACTTCATAATGAAACAACCTAAGAAGAAGAAGTGGAAGAAGAAATAAAGATGAAAGAATTGGTAACGGTAATTACCTCTTCTTTGAAGTGCCTCCTTGAGACCTCCTCTTAGGGCACTAGAATTGGTCTTTGAGGAAGACCAGAACCTCTAGGATGTTGCTAGGGAAGTGGAGAAGGGATTTTGGCAGGGGTTGGCCGAGCTTGAGTGCTCAAATTGGTGTGAGGAGGAGGGGGAGGAGGTGTCCTTTTATAAGGGAGGAGAGGGGCACCTTAGGAATTCTTAAAAATATTAATTTATAATAAATATAACCCCACTTAAAAACCTCCAAAAATGACTCATATTCGAAGCTTAGATGAGATAGGGTTGTAATCTCATCAACCAATCAAATTTATACATGTTTGGATCTTATTTTAAACCTTATCAATTAGATTTAACTCTAAGTTAAATAATTTAACTTTTACCGTGTCTTTTTGTTTTCTTTCACTATATGGTTAATACACTTACTATAACATGCCAAACGAACCCCAAATTGTATATTATTAATAAATATATCCTTATCTAAGTCATTTGGCCGAACCTTAGATTTTTAGGAATAAAATAACAATTAATAATATAATATTTGATTTAAAAACTATTTTGTGTCAATTTTGACACTATTTGATATATGATTTTTTTTAAAGTCATAACAGAATTATATATTCGAACCAAGTTGATTAAATCAACACTAATATATCATAGTAACCTATAAAATTAGTGGAATTCATAAAAAGTCTTAAATTACATTTATTTTGGTATTTATATTATCAATTATGTCAATATTTCATTAATAAGATAATTACTGCATCATCTTTGTGTCATAAATAAATTATATTATATGCTGTCTAAAAATTACAAATAAAATACCATCATGTAGGAAATCTTTTTATCTTTCTAATGAATATTTATAGTCGAATTTAGCTTATGTATAACCCCATATTAAAAATGATTTACTTATTAAACTTTGATTTTAACTATTTTAACCCTTCTTTAAATAAATTAATAATAAATGTCCTAATCTAATCCAAGTGGGCCTAAATGGTCATATTTTATTCCTAAGTTTGTTTTTGGTCGAATTACACTTGTCCAATAGAATTAGGACATGTGTTAGGGTAATATTAATATCATATTTACCCTTAGTTACCCTATTTACTATTAACCGTGGTAAAAAAAGTAAAAAGTTACTATTCACCAAAAAATTATTTTCATCTCATTGAACCACATTTTAGTCCTTGATATTAACCGTGTCTCTCGGATTTTCGAAATTCCATTCACAGAAGCGGTAAAATTAAGTTTTATGCAAAATTCCGTTTTTAACCTACCACTTAGTGGTTTCACTATTCATCAAAAATTGAAAGTTTTCAGAAAAATGCCAAAATTTCATCCTAAGCTATATTTCATATTCCGAATTCAAAAATGAAGTCTATTTTACCAAATTCATAACATAGAAGTTGCATTAATTAATTTTATAATTAAATCCCGCTGTTAAAACAAATAGCGTATTTTTTAAGAAACAAAATCTATCAAAAGATTGACACATGATTATGTCTGGTTTAAATGTGAAATTACAAACAATGACCAACATTGTATTAAATTGTAAAAATATATTCTAAATATACTTTAAAACCACTCAAATTAATAATTTATCACTATTAATTATTTCGATTAAAAAAGTTGTTTTTAATTATAATTTAGTAATTTTCACTATTCATTAGAATATGAAAGTTATCCGGAAAGTACCAAAATTTCACCGTAGGCTAAATTCGATACTCCGAATCCAAAAATGAATTCCATTTTGAAAAATAAAATTTACAAAATTTCCAAAAAGTGGTTATTACTATTCATAACGGCTAGTTTTAATAATATTTTAGTAGCATATCGTTGTTTCGTGAAACTCAGTATTGCGTACTACACACGCTATCGAGGAAGGTCGCGATTGCGTGTAACGGAAGGAAAGTCAAGGATGCGTATTGTGACAGCTTCTTTTGTTGTAGCGTACAACACAAGACATTAATGAAATTAAAAAGAATATTTTTCATAAAATCTTGGGGCGTTACAGACTATCCAGGTAGGGGTGGGTTGTACAGGGTGTAGGGGAGATGTCGAGGGTGAGCAGAGGGGGGTGGGGGGTTGTAGGGGTGTGTGGGAGGGGGTCTAGGCTTTTTTAAAGAGGGGTGTGGACTATCCAGGGGGGTCATTGTGTGCTGTCATGGTGGGGGAGGGGTGTGGGCTGTCCAGGGGGTTGGATGTCCAAGGGGGTTGGGGTGGGATCTCTAGGTAGGGGAGGGGTGTGTGGGATATATAGGGGTGGGGGTAGGTATTCTAAGTGGGGGATGGAGGTTGTGGGCTGTCTAGGGAGGGGGTGGGTTGTCCAAGTGGGGGGGGGGGGGTCCAGGTTGGGGTGGAAGGATGTCTAGATGGGGTTGGGGGCTGTCCAGGTGGGGGTGGGAGTGGCCTATCTATGTGGGGGCTATCTAGGTGGGGGGATTCCCAGGTGGGGGGGGGGGTTCCCCCGTGGGGGCTGACCAGGTGGGGGGATGTCCAGGGGTGTACGGGGTTGTAGTGGTGTGGATTAAGGGAGTGTGGGATCTCCAAGGAGGGGGGTGGGCCGTCTAGGGGAATGGGGGTGGAAAGCCCATGTGGGGGAGGGTAGTGGGATTTTTTTGGGTTCGATGTCCAAGGCGGTGGGGTAGGTGGGGGAGGTGGTGGGGGCTGTCCAGGGGTTGGGGGTGGGATCTATAGGGGGGAGGTGGGGTGTGGGATATCTAGAGAGGGGGTGGGAAGTCCATTTGTGCGTGTGTGTGTGGGGGGGGGGTGCTGTCAAGGTGGGGGTGGGGTGTTGTCTAGGTGTGTGGGGAGGGGGGGCTGTTTATGTGGGGGTGGGAGGCTGCTGAGGTAGGGGGTGGGCTGTCTAGGTGGGTGGATGGGGTGGGGTGTCCAGGTGGGGGTGGGGCTGTACAGGTGGGGTTGGGGGTGTCGAGGTAGGGGTCGATTTTCTATTAGAGTAGGGGGGATTCATGGTTTTGGGGGAGGGGGTGTGGGCTATCTAGGGCTGGGTGGGGGTGGGCTATCTAGGTGGAGGAGGTGGTGTGGGATTTCCAAGGGGGTGGGGGTGGTTTGACCAGGTGGGGGAGGGTTGTGAGATGTCTAGGGAGGAGGGGGGTGTCCATGGTGGAATGTAGGGGGAATTGGAGATGCAGGGGTGGGAGGGGGGGGGGGTGGGCTGTCCACTCTAATACACTACAAAAAATAGGCGTGTTGTGATTTATATGTATGATATTCATGGTGGAAGATAAAATGCGATCCACATGTGATATTTAGAGTGGAAGATAAAATCATACCCACATATGATATTTGGATGCATGATTATAATTAGTTTTTTTGTGATTTATATGTATGATATTGATGGTTTACACCAAAAAGCATTCGGGTCATCTTTAATAGGCTTGATGTCATGCTACAATTGGAAAACTATTGGCTCATGGATTGCATAGGAAAGGTCATTGGGGAAATGCGAAATAACTTGCATGGTTTATTCCAATTTAAAAATCGATACAATCACTATGGATATCTTTATATTCTCTTATGGATCATTTTAGTTTTCATGATTTGGTTTTCTATTGGGTGGATTCATTATTTACCATATGTATTTTTATAAGAAAACCTTATTTAACATATTTGTTCAACTAGTATATATGACTCTCTTTCCCTATTTATTAATTGTTATGCATTTTATTTTTTAAATATTGTGTATCCACATTTTGATATATACTCATAAAAGATGGATCACATTACCGAGGAACACACCATAGTATGTTAAGGGTTTAGAGGATTTTTATAATTTTTCAATTTCCAATCGATCTGTTGAAGGGAGAATAAGATGTCCATGTCCTAAATGTATATTTTGAATATGGTTGAAGATAGATGATGTTTATGAACATTTAATATTAATGTAATTCCCTGGTCAATATTTGTGTTGGATTTTTCACGGAGAATCAAACGTTACAAAAAGGTTGAGCCCTTATGTCAATCCACAGAATGGGCTCTAAACATCATCAGAAATATAAAATTAAATGAAAAACCTTATTAATGATGCATTCGGCACTGCTAGACACCACCATCAACATGAAAACATATCAGAACAACCAGTTGAGGGTGATACAAATAACAACGTGACAAGTGGCGTTTTTAAGACTGTAGGAAAACCAGATCATGATTGTAACATATCAGTGGATCCTTCTATTGATTATGTGGAGACTAATGTAAGAGAAAAATTCACTGAGGAAAATTTGTTTCATGATTTATTTGATAATGGAAATCAAGAGTTGTATAGTGTATGTTTGAGATATTATAAACATTCTTTCCATCTAAAGTGGTACCATATCAAATGTCTATGTGGAATTACAAATAGGAAAATTTCTATGATATTTAAATTGTTGCGTGATGAATTTCGTGAAGAAAACATTATAAAGTCTTTTTACGATATGAAAAAATTTGTTAAAATGATTGGTTTTAAATATACAAAAATCCATGTGTGCCCCAATAATTGTATGCTTTATTAGAGAGAGGATTCAAGTAGGTATGATAGAAAAAAAATGTTCTCCATATAGATGGAATTCAATGGGTGTTGTTGGAAGTATGAGTCAACATACTACCCTGAAGAAGAAGAAAAAGAACACACATATAAAGGTTCTGAAATAATTTCCTTTAAATTCTAGACTGCAAAGATTATTCATGTCATTGAAAACTGCTGAACAAATGAAGTGGAATTCTATAGATAATAACAATGATGGGTTAATGTGACATCCATGAGATTAAAAATCACGGAATAATGTTTAATTATTATTTTCATATTTCACAATGGATCCTTAGAATGTTCGATAGGGATTGACTGCCAATGGATTTGACCCCTTTGGGACTTTGAGTACTAGTTATTGAATTTGGCCAGTTTTTTTGATACCTTACAATCTACCTCTGTGGATGTGTATGAAATAATTTTATTTTATCATTTGAATGATTATTCCTTGAAAAAAATTAATAGAATTGATAGTGATGTATAATTTCAGCCTTTAATTGAAAAATTATAGGAATTATGGAGCAACAATGTTGATACATTTTATGCTTCTTCTAAAATAATGTAAAAAATGCATGTTGATTTAATGTGGACTATTTGTGACATCCCCAGGATAGGGAATTTATCTGGTTGGACCACATACATGGGTATGGAATTTTTTTTGTAACATTGATTTTGAGCTCAAACAGCTACCACACATTAGAAAACGGTGCTTCTTATACCATCAAATATTTCTCGATGCATATCATAGATTTCAGCTAAACAGATCAAAATTTATCGATTTAATTGATCGAAGACCACCTCCAAGGATAATAACTAGTTATGAAATATTGACACAACATTGAAATGTTGAAACATAATTTGGATTGTTTCATCATTTGTGTGATACAGAAAATGGGTTCAAAGTGCACAGTCTCGTGAAATCAGAATGCAACAATGGAAGAAAAAAGTATATTCTTCAAACTTTCATATTGGGAATTTAATTTTTTGCGGAATAATCTTGATGTGATGAAAATTGAGAAGAATGTTTGTGAAAATTTGATCTTCACATTTCTTAATGATCATAGAATGTTAAAGCATCATCTCAATTATTAGAATGACTTACAAGTAATGAACATAAAATGTGATCTCTGGCCAGATGAGAATGAAAAGTATGCTCTGACAATTTTTTCAATAAAAATTATGGAAAAAAACATTCCATCTAATTTTAAAGCATGTGAAAGTATTTGTTGGGTATTAAGGTAACATATCGAGGTGTTTTAACTTAAATAATCATAAGTTACATGGATTGAAAAGTCATGAATCACATATTTTTTTATAGCAGTTACTACCAGTGGAATTACATACATTATTATCTAAAAAATATACTTCAATTGTACTCCAATTCTACACAATTTTCAGATATCTATGTGAAAAATATATACATCCATTTGAGCTTGAAAACCTTCAGTAGGGGGTTTTATTTAATCTTGGTGCAATAAAGACTATCTTTCCTCAGTCATTTTTTACTGTAATGATGCATTTAACTGTGAATTTGGTGGAGGAAGCTAAATTAGGAGCCCCCATTCATTATCGATGGATGTATCCAATTAATAGGTACATTATTTATTTGTTTATCATTTATGTAAAATATTTTTGGCACTTAATTAAAATCCTAATTAAGTTTTTTATTTTTATTTCATAGATATCATGGGAATTTGAAATTGAACGTGAGAAATCGAGCACAACTAGAAGGCTCTATTGCTGAATGATATTTAGAAGACGAGTTTCTTAAATTTTTTTATAGATTCTTGGATGAAATTGAGACAAGATTTAATCAATTTGGACATGTTGAAGAAACATCAACACAATCTCAAATACAAGGGAAATAAAAAATATTTCTTTCTATTGGCCGATCAGTTGGGGGGACCTCAAATGTTACATTGACATAAATAGAATTATTACATGCACCTAGATATGTGCAACTGAATAGTAAAATTGAAGATCCATTTATTAAAGATTAGAATATACAAACAAAGAGACAAATTAAAGGCCGAAAAATAAATAAAAAGATATAAAAAAGACATTAATAAAGATATTGTAGAATGGTTTTCATGACATGTAAGTTCATAAATATCATAATAAACAAAAATATTAGGTTGAAACATATATTTTGAAATTCAAATAAATTATGTTTCATTTTTTTGATCATGAATTCTAATACTTGATCAGAGTTGTCGGAATATTTGTTGTTTCTTGCTCGAGGTCATCCAAAACAAGTTAGAAAGTATAACACTTACACCGTGAATGACTTTAGATTTCATACAGTCGATTGAGAAGAGGGTTTGAAAACAAAGAATAGTGGTATATTTACATTTTTTGAAGTGGGATACCATGGAAAGATGACCAATATTATTTAATTAAACTTCCACGAGCATTTTTCAGTTGTTTTATTCAAATGAAATTGGTTCGATATTATCAATGGTGTAAAAAAATATTCCTTACAATTTACTTCTATAAACTTCTCTCACTAGATGGATGTTGGTTATTTTGAACTGCATGATCCATATATCTTATAATTGCTAGAAATAATGTTATATTTTTTTAATTTTGTTGTGGATAAAGGGTGGAGTGTAGTATCTCATGTAAAAAAATAGTTTTGTATGATATGAGTGATGAAGTAGAAGATTTGACCTCTAAAATTGAGTTTTATCAACAACAAAAATCAAAATTATTTTTCCATCATGATATCGAAAATATTAGTCTAGCAAGGATGAATGATGTGGATGAAGTAATGGATTAAGAAAATGAGATGATTAGAGGATAAAATGATTTTATTTACAATTATGCATTCATTTAAGAACCAATTATATTATTTTTACAGTCATTCATTATCATTCTTATGTATATTTTGATTTTTAGAACAATACATATGTAATAATTTTTAATTTCTTTGGCATAATTTAATTTCAATATATATTATGAAATTAATTCTATTTGATTAAATGGTAGGAATGCCCAGGAGGATGTGATATACGGTTTCATAGACCACTATGACAGATGACGATCCATCTGTCTCCCTCCCTACGGTATAAGAGCCACCATCCTCTTTCCCAATGAACCATCTCTCACACCCTTTATGAGTGTCTCTTCAGTAGATCAGTCATCGCCTCCCACATCAGGATCCCCATAAGGGGGAGATGAGCGTTCCACTTCTAGTTCATAGTGGGGATACTGGAGGGTGACTGTTATACGTACAAATTTTCATACAAGTAAAATTATTGAAATTTATTTATATTAACTGTTTGTTCATTATACATGGAAACAATGAATGTGTGGAGGAAATATAAAAAGTTCAGATACATGGAATCTGACTGGAGTGAAGATAGTTGTCCCATTTGATTCACATGGGGTCCCAACGGATGAAGCTGCTGGATTTCTTGGCCAAAATTTAGGCCACCTGGCCACGGAGCCCGTTGACCTTACTATTTAATGTGATGATTGGAAGCATATAACTATAGGTTGGGAAAATGATTTTTTTAATTCCCAAATAAAGGTAATTTTAATACATTACTGTGTAATTGAATGTCATGTTATTAATATTTTCAAAAAGAATTTCTGTGTACATATGTTTTTCCACATTATAATTGCTGATGTGATTTAACGAAAGTGGACATTAAAAAATGGTGGAAAAAAATAGAAAGAGTTTAAATGGATATTGTGGGGAGATTTCAATGATACTACATTGACATCCCAAACTATGTATGACAAGCTAACCAATGGGGTACCCAAAGAGAAATGGAATGTTTTTGTTGACAAACATCGCGATGAGAAGTAGATGATTTATAAATATATATTACTATATTAATGTCATTTTAAATTTATACATATATATGAAGAGAATATTAAATTTAATGCATTAAGATTAAATTTTATTTTATTTATTTCAGGATCTTGAATAAATTAATGCATCAGGCCGGGCTATGCAGGTCATCCCTCACAGTGCGGGTCAATGTTTTTTTCTTGAATCCGATATACTCTCGTAATCTTTTCATTAGATTAAATATTTATAAGACAATATAATTTTTTTTCTATATTAAATTGTAGATTTATGTTTGTTTAATGTAGTAATATAGTTTAGGTCTTGAATCATCTTGAAAAAAAGTGTGTTTGGATTTTTACCAAAATCCTTATGGACCTTTTATTAATGAGCCTGCCAAAGAAGATAGGGTATGAAATCATTTTTCATTATAGTAACTCATTATCAGTTGTTAAAATGTTAATATATAATGCCTCTAATATGACTGTAATTTGATTTATTTGTAAAAATTAAAGAACTGTTGGATTCCAATCCTTCACAGTCCTACTCAGTCCCCATGGATGACCAGGTTGCTAAAGTTATTCGGAAGGATCATGCTGGTGGAGCGTGCTGGATTGGTTTGAGACCCATACCATCTGAGGTCTTTTGAAGGCTATCGGGGATTGTAGGTGCATCTTCACCTGGTTGTAGTCATTACATACCCCAAGATAAGTAGAGAGAGGTTGTTTCTCTATGAATCACTGTTCAAGACCAAGACGCTCAAATATAGGTATTGTAGAAAGCATTGATTGATTTATATCAGAAGATGGCCAGATCTACCCCTAGTGGTATTACATTGACTAGTGGTGAGAAGGTAAATCACAAAAACTCCAAATCATTTAGTTTGAAAAATTTTATTGGTTTTAAGATTTAATATAAACATATAAAATTATTTAATTTTCAATATAATGTTCTTACTGGTGGTAGTATGAAGTAGAGATGGAGGTTGAGAGGGTGATGAGCTGTGTTCATCATCGAACCGTGAATAGTTGTATTGTTGATATGTTAAAAAAATATTATAACTATGAGTTCGTATATGAACCATTTGTGGCACTTAGTTTCCACCAAATACATTCATAACCTTACAATTTCATGATTTCTAAGGTCTCATTTTATATATCATTTGTATTTATGATGTTTCCATTTATGTATTGATTTCTCAAGTTTGGTATGCACCATATATGTCAATTATTTATTTTTATGATTCATTTTTTATGAATCATTTTTCTTAAATTTATTATTTTATTTACCAAAGGATTAAAAATCAACCTTTTTATTGATTCTCTTAGGAATATCCATTTTTTTAATTCCCTTCAATTTTTTAGTGGATTACCCTTCATCTTTCAAATTTTATAGAATTATCTTCTCATGTTTTATATTTGTCATGTGATCACTCACAATTATGCTCTCCACATATTCAAAATAGTTTTGATATGAATTTACAAATATCTGTTGAACACTTGAGTGTCTTAATCCTACTAAGCTAGATATACTATTCACTTCATTAATAGTAGAATTTACAAGTATCTCTTGAAAACTGGAGTTTCTTACACTACCAGAATTTGTATCTCCCCAAAAGATGTGTCTGGTGGGTAAAATCATTAATAAAATCCTAAATCATGTCATATATGGTTTATATCATCCTTCTCAAATTCTCATAGAATTGGCGATAAAAGTTTATACACTACTTAAAATATCTACTCACAGACTTCTATTATAATTACAAAAACTATGAAGTAAAATAGGTTAGACCGGGGTGAACATCCCACTTCATCTATCTACTCTTACAAATATAGAAATTTTGTGTACATGTCAATCAATGGGAAAAAAACCTACAATGCCTCTTACTATAGTGGGCCACAAGAACAACCACTTTTTATTATTATAAATCATGGTCGGTCCTAGGTGAGCATCCTACTTCAATGCATTATATGATCTCATAAACTCATCTCTAAAGGAATATGTGACCATTACCATGACATGAAAAAAAAACACTCCATGTATATAAAAATTGAATCCTTAAATAGTGTCACGTTTTTTTCAACCTGTCACATATTTAATATATTCCAAAACAATATTCTAACTTTTATTTAAATGTTTAACCAAAGAAGACATAATATCTAAGGATACCGACATTACATTCTGTAAAACCAGAACTACACCCACCAACTAGTCTTACAGTGAAGATATGATGGTTATATTCAGCTATTGAAATCTATTCTCCCATCTCTTACATTTTCTATCCCAATTCATTTACCACTGCATTTCTATTTCTAGTTGAATACTATATATCGATGTCAAACATGTACAAGTAATCTATTAAATTCATCTGATAATGACTATATCCATACAGTGAGAAAATATTATATGCAATATAGGTGCCAAAGTTCACAACAAATCTCTATCCCTAGAGGTTATTCAACTATCATTTCAATGTATGGACCATAACTACAAACTAAAATACTAGATTAGTGTATTTCACATTATGGGTAAAAAGTTGAGGAAACCCAATGTGAATAATTTATCACTCTACATCATAACATATTTTAATTTAGAACTAGATGCATCACATTTCACTACCTATACAATGTTAGGATCAAGAATTCTTAGGATCAGAGCTGACAACAACCACATCTTAAACCCTATGGAAAATTACTCACAGTAGGATTTATAGTCAAATATGAATCCGTTCATGGTATATGTGGTCATTGGCAATGCTAAGTGATATATCTAAAAAGTTATTCTCCTTTAATTCCCATACAATCCAATAAAAAATTTACTATATATAACATTCCTCGGTTATGAGAGATAGAGAAATACATTAACAAACTTGTGAACAACTGCTATCCCTGATTGGGAATCCACTATACCAAAAGGGACACGTCATGTACTTAGAATAAATTTATGTACCAAAATAATACTAAACATGTTATTCAAGAATCTATCATGTGATTATTATGAAAATGTTGGTCTTATGGTATATTTTTGGATGTGAGATGTATGTGCATGTGATATTGGAATGGTTTTTCTTTTCAGGGCACTGGTACTCGGGCTGCAAAATCGGGTATTTATTTGTAAATCTGGAATTAGTGGTAGTTTTAACCACCAAGAAATAAATGTATTATATTTAGCAGTAATTTCAACCACCGGCGAAATTTGGGTATTTTTTATCCACAATGATTAAAACCACTACTGTGGACAGCAATTTAGTGGTGGTGAAAAGCATCAGTAAAGAGTTTTAATATTCCCTTATTATTTCGCGGCGATTATCTTGGTTTTAGTGGCTGTTTTTTAGGTGAAAATAATTTTTTTAGAGGTTGTTTTTACAACTGCTAAAAAATAATTTTCGATTGGAAAATAGATAATAAACAATAAAAAATGCCGTTATATGCGTTCATTAAGATAGTTACCATAAATCGCCGCTAAATAGGGTAAACCAATGCATATTGTATGCCTACACACAATTTAGTGATGTTTTTTTAAACCACTGCAGAAGAATATGGTGGCAGTTTAAACCACTACCATATCCAAAAAACATCCATGAAATGATCCCTTTCGTGTAGGTTGTTCAATTTCTGTGGATGATATCCCTGTGATGGTGATTTTTTGATAGTGTGTTGATGGTTTCTTTATGTGGGGATGGTTGTGTGTGGCTGGTTCATGTGATTTTGTAAACATATCAGACATTCTTTTCGTTTTTTCTTTTTTTTGAGCTTCCCATGGTGACTTAGGATCGTTGTTATTTTGATGTCATGTTCTCAAACGAGGTTTGAAGATGTTTATACAAATAAACCATCAATTTTTTCTGTTTCTTATAATTATTTTTTTAATTATAATATAATTTAGTATGTATTGATTGTATTAAATTTCATTATTAATATGATTAATATTTTTCTAATATTGAACCTAGTGAAAATAATCTTTATTATGACAATTAAAACATTTTTATTATATATAATAAATTAATAAATACAATATAAGATTTTAGAAATTAATAGTAAAATATCTAAAGATAATATCTTTTTTAAATTATAAATTTTAAACATATATTAATTATTGGTAATTGTTACGAAAGTTGATAGCATTACCAACTGATAAATTTTCTATAGAAATATACAACTTAGTATTTTGACCAACATATATATTATCTATTGGTATTATTATAATTTCAATAGAACTATTTTATCTATCGTAATAACAATTAGTGACAGAATATTTACCAACAATTTAGTGAAAGGACAATTTTTTTTGGTAAAACGTTTTACCAATATATAATTCACTTTTACCAATAGATATTCCCATCTTGGAAAAATATAATTATTTTTTATTGAGGGGATTAAAATATAATAAAAATATCTATTGTGGGGGTAGAAATGTTGTTAGAATATGATTAAAATACTATTTTTTATGGATAATTGTGAAGTTCAATGAAACATTTAAGTTAGAGAACATGGTTTTAAATACTCGTATAGCCTTATTTTACATTTAGGTAATGTGTATAATAAATGGATTAAATGTGGTGGAATTAATCATGGAATATTGTGTATGTTTTGAATGATCATGATGTGATAGGTTTAACTTATGATGTGAAAAAACTGATAATTGTATAGACAATATAAAAGAAAATAAGATGGACAAAAAAATCAACAGTAGATTGTGGAAAATGATATTTTTTACTTAAAAAATTGGAATTTAATGATAAATGTGACAAAATGCATAGTATGGAAGATAAATATAAAAATATTTTTATATTGAGTGCAATATAATATGAATATTAGAAGCCATAAAGACAGTGTTTTATGGACACATCATTATGAGAATGATATACAAACTATAAGATATATAAATGGATCCAAATATATATATAAGGAGATTTGAATATTCTTCAAAAAACATATTTTTTGTGGTTATCCTATAGATTTGGCTTATAGGTAATTTATCCTATTTTAGGTAATGACCTATTTCCTTGTATATTGTTGTTACCCATAGTAATAGTGTAACAATAAAACATAAGAAAATTAACCATCTAAATATATCATAAAATAATCACACATATTTTAATAACTTGATTTAGTTAATTCCCTATGACACTAAATTTATTGTAATTAGTTCATAGATGATTATATGTGTAAAGAGTAAATATCCAACACAATATATGCCTTTTTCTATACTGTATAGATCCATGTACTTCATATTGTTCATTGTGTTTTTTGATTACTATATTATAATAAATTAAAATAATTATGTATAAAAAACTTCAGAATAACTATAATTTTTTCCTACATTAATTGAATAAGATTTATTCATAAAACTTGTAATTGATTAAAATATTGTATTTGGATTTTCACACCCTCTACCAAGTCAATGAATCTTGTTGGGATTATTAAATAATAACAACTGATATATATTTAATTAATAAAATTAATTTTTTTTATAAAACTATAGTTACATTTAACACAAAAATCTATTTAGGTATACTACACATACCTATGAAGTTTACTCAATGTAATTATACCTATGGAAACATAGAAGTCTATTAGTTAAAACTGGAGTCTTAGTGAAATATTGTATATGTATATGCAATATTAACCATAAATAACATAATGATTAATTATTTCTATATTATGAAAAAAGATTATATATAATTCCTCAATATGTAGGATGATTTCATGTGATGTACCAATGATTTTAGTGAATTATTCCTAAATGATTAATTTTTGGAAATATAATAATTTGATGATTAACAAGTTTAAAATGTTTTCGAGATTATTATAACAAACATTTTCTATTAAACATAATCAGATTTGTACTTCAAGAAAAATTTCAATATGATTTAATATGAATAAATGTTAAGGATAATGGAAAATATTATGAAAAAATCAATGTGATTATGTGAGTGGTCCATAATAGTGGACTTATAATGATTTTCAAAATTCATATTTTGGAAGATGAGTGAATTTTCAATTATACCAGGGTCCTATAAAGATTTTTGAAATTCATATTTACACATACAATGGATAAAATATAACATTAAACATATAATTATGATTTTTCATATGTTTTTAAAAAGGGATGGAAAACATGTAAATAACTTTAGTAAAAATGACTAATAATCACATTCAAAATAAATAATAGGCTATAACTATTTTTGTTGTTGTTAACACCTAATGAATAACAGTTCAAATTGTATTACATGTGACCTAACATTATTTATATATTATTAGATTGATGTTAAACATATATAAAGTTTATAGTAGAACATAATATTATCATTAGTCAACTTCATCTTCTTTATTGTGTGCATATTCAACAATTTCAGAATGAATATTTAATATATTATTTTATAACTAGTATTTTTATAACACTTTTTTCTATAAAGATAAAAAATTCATATCATTAATGAAAATATGATCTCCAAAAACTCCAAATCATATGTAAAATAAATTTTTACATGGAACACCAATTTTCTGCGAAATTATATACCACCTTATGAATATAGTTGAGGATACAACATAGAATCATATTTTATCAATGAAAAGAGATAAATAACCATTCCCAACTATAGTTGAGGGGAAGAATATGTTCACTAAATAAACATAACATTAGTTTTTTTCCATGTTTATCAAATTTATAAGTATTATGGAACATTGGAAACATTCGATTTATCATGTATAACAGATTAGATATTTGTGAGACATTTTTCACAAATGATGGATAATGACCCACCATAATAAGAATAATACGAATCTCATTTATGAATATTGTTCTATGAAATTGATTGAAAAATATTTTTATTTGATGAATACATGTATATACCCTCACAATGGAGTGTATGACACAATAATCAATCATTTTGTATAAAAAATGCATATCTAGTTAAATTTTTATACAAATTCTCTTGAATAATGTTAATTAGTACAATGATTAACATACCATAATACTATTCATTGATATTTTAATATTTATGAATGTCAAATATAAATTCTACCAAAAAATGGTCAGTGTAATTTATAATTACTATATTCATTATATCCAAGAAGATAGTTGGGGAATTAATATGAGAAGATGGAATAACTATAAATTTATTATGGTCTTACCTCATACAGAAGGATCTTTTAAGTATGTATTCACTTTTCACCCTAAACTAACAGTATATAGATCAATAATGAATCATAAAAAAAATATTTAGCCACACTTAATTGATCAATACAATCAACAATATGACTTCAATTATATGTTCTATTTATTGTGATCTTGTTATGTTCTGTGTATTGAATTTTGAGTCTCATTTTCATTCATTCTTCTAAAAAAAATTAAGAGTATTAACCTATAATGATGCATCTGGATGAATAAATGACATATCAACATTCTCCAAGAGATTGTTCTTCAATTAATCTTACTCAATAGGGTACATTTTATAGAGATTAATTAGAATAGGTCTATCACCAGTTATTATTTATAATAAAAAACAATCTTCATGATTTTTACAAAGACTATTGAATCCTTTTAAAAATATTGAAATAACATTTAAAATAAGAATATAATCTATTTTTATTTCTTCCAAAGTGTCCATATAAATAATAAAATTATTTTGAAACAATAACTATGTAATAAAATGAATTTTTTTTGGTGGTTCATATTTATCATTTAATTAAATGATGATAATATGATATTTCGAAATATCAAATGTTTCTCTACTTCCTACAAAAATTTTGTACGATTTATATATTTTATGTAAATTTGTGACAAAAATTAGATAAAAGTATAAAATATTATTAATAATAATATATTAAGGAGTCACATTCCTAAAAACATTAATCATGAAATAATAATATGCATACTATTTGATTATCATACCACTGTGATTTTTCACTAAAAATAAACAGATCCTCATAGAGGTAATGAGTTTAAATTACAATATACATTTGATAAATTAAATAGAAATTATAATAAATATGATCAAATAGGTGAATTTTTTATTTAATAATACCTACATCCACATCATCATTTTTATTCCTTCCTCAATCATTAATTAAAACCAAAATGGTTAGCATGACCATCTTGCATCATTGGAAAGAGTGATAAATCATTTAAAATCCTTTTTGTGATTTGAAAAACATGAATACTTATTTTTAATCTATGATAAATAATTTCTAATACTATACAATCATGTTCATTATATAGTAAAATTATTATTTAGGGTTCATATTGAAAATTTTAATTAACCCATTAATATCAAATAGGTGTGATAAAACAGGTGCCTTGTAAAAGAATATACATTATGTAAACAAAATTATTTTAGAGATATTATCTTCCATTTATTTTGTTTTTTTACCAATTATGAATCCATGATAATGTCACATCAATTTTCAGTATATATATATGGAAGGTTTGGTAGAGAAAAAACACTTCCTAATTTAAAATAAACTAGGGTGTTATCCTATATATATGATTCTCCTAAGGGTTATCACTAAATTCTCCTCATCATTGTTTTATAAAGTTACCAAGACATTATATTATACAAACTATAGAGACCTGTATATTTCTATCCTTAATACTTAATATTAATATTTTAATATTTAAAACATAACTTTACGATCCTCACTAAAATTGTAATGGTCTAGGGGAATTGGAAACATTTATACAGAAACAGTTTTTTATAAGATATCTATATCATTATCCCATTTGTACATAACAACTATAACAATAATTAGACATATCATACATAAAATCATTCTTTATATCACGGGGAAAAGACACATCCAAAATAGTGATATAATATTTTTAATAATGGTATGAATAATATATATTAATGAAAAGTTAATCATAACAAGTGAATAAGTGTATAAGAACATAATATTTATGTTTGAGAACCATAACTAACATATCGTAGATCAAAATATCGAATTATAAAATTAATCATGAATGTTTATAAGACATTAATCATAAATAATCCAAGAATATGTGAAATTAGAGAATTAAATTAGTCATTAGACATTTGTGGCATATACTTAAGCATATAAAATCATTTCCACAGTCAAGGAATATTTAGAATAATATCATTGTGGATTACAAAAATCCACATTCCACACTATACATATTCTTGTTCCACTCGCCACGCTATAATATTTGATAGAGTTACTTAATAAATTTGATTTAATCTATATTTTAGTCATTATTTTATAATTATATACACATCATTATCCTTTCCATTAGAGGGATATATTATTTTGGGCCCAAACATCGTATAATGAAAACCATTCATATGTGATAGACATGATTATAAAACATTAAACATATAATATCCTTTTTAAATGATATATGATTAAAAATATAATAATGAAACCCTAGTATAATAGTTTAGAGAGTATTGCCGTTATCGACTTTCTGTTACCCACTTCCATTCCCATGCTTGTCAAGACCATGGCTTTCATCCACCCCCTGTTAGAGTGGGACAGACATCCATCAACCTGGGAATGATATCTATATTTTTTATTATCCAACCCCAATTTATCTAACCCTTACTATATATCACACTCATACCTAAAGTGATTGATCATCTATATGGATTTGCTCATCCACCGTAGTAATCCTCAATGTTGAAAAAAGCACTGTGTATCTTGAACAAGATATTAGTGGTTCGATTCAGTTTGTGTTATTTGTTGGTTGGATATTTTGTATTATTAGTGTTTGGTTCATGTGGTATATAAAACTAGGAGACTTTTAACATCCTAGAAAAGATGAATATCATTGATCAATTCAGATCATAAGAATATTTGATCATTTATAAGTCCAGAGCTCCTCGAAGCTACAATGTTCCCATTTCTTCCACTTTAGATGGTCATACTATTATCATATAAAATGTGATCCCTTTATAATGAATCATTGGGTATGATTTTCTAAACTTCAACTTCCATTAAAAATACATTCAATTATATTCAATCTTTTAAATATGGTCACCAATTTTTAGTGTTAGGAAAATGAAAAAAATGGTGTATGTCACCCATTATCCCCATGAATAGTTCTCAAAGTCGACCTCCCAAAACGTATTGTCGAGTGGGTGTGGATAAAAAATGTATAATAATTTAGATAGAAAAACTACTAGAAATACTAATATACTGCACAATCCCTTTCATAGTTTATTATAAATTATTTGAAAATTATACAACAATATTTAGGGATTCTATGACAATAATTTACCGTAGGTCAGATATCATGCTAAACATAAGTTAAGAAAATAGAGCAATATAAATTAATTTTTAACTAAGGGAATTTAAGGGATAAACTCATTAAATAATTTAAAAATGTTGGGTGCACAGAATGAGGGTGAAATCAGGATATTTAATCCACAAAGAATTAACAAACCATTCGGATAATGTTTAGACCCCATACATTATATTGATGATCAAACAATGCTTCCAATGACCAATAGCTGTGAGGAAGAAGGTTGAGATAATTTGAGAAGAGGTTCCTATATAGAAAATTACAATTATACAAACTAAAAACAAAATTGTGTATAAGTATTTTATCATGACTCATTGATAAGAATAATGGAATAGAAGAGTCCTAGAAAAAATTACATAATAGGGAATGAATTTGAAAATAGGATGATTGGGAGGGGTTTTGGTACTCCAAAATTTTGGATATATTTAAATAGGGTCGAAGGGAAGAAGCAGTATCCAATGATAAAATAAATAAACCCTAAAACCACTTTAAAAATGAAGGTTATACATTTACAAATTGTTTAACCAAGTCACAAATCATGTAAATAACTTTTATGGTATAAAACAAATAGAATGTAACTCCAGATTTTTTTTAATTAAAACCCCAAATAGTTAGATGATTTGTAATCCCCTAACACGATGGGAATATTTTATCCAATTGAGTATTTAGTCCCAGTTTAATTTTTAAGTGACCCGAACATATTTTATTCTCCCCAACACATCATTAACCTATTAATCACTGATCCCACTTACACCAAGACTCCATTCATCCAAACCCAAATTAATCACTCAACATTCACTTATTTAATCAAAATAAGGCTCCCTATCTTTAAACAAGACATGGAAATAGATGTTCAAATTAAAAATGTAGAGGGAGGCTTACATGGGAAATGATAGGATTTTACATAGTGGAGGTACTTTATCTCCTATTATTATAAGAGAAAGTGATAAATTTATATGAATAAGGGGGGTATCATGTGATATTTCCATTTTAACATTAAATCATGATTTTTTGTCATATTAATTGTATAAAATCTGTGTGAGGAATAAAAATATAATAAAATAAAAAATAATAATGATTGACATTAAATTTTATCATAGATAATATAATTTCCAATTTATCGTTTTCATTATTTAATTTCATTTTTAATATTATTTATCCATTTTGATGAATTATTTTTTAATTTATCACAAATAGATATTTTTAATTATAATAAATAATTATTCAATTAATTTTTTTAAAATAAACACTACAAAATCTAAGAGATTTAAAATAATGTGAACTCTTTACGAGATACAAATTGGTCTTTTTTGGGGGATAAACCAAATTTAATAAAATATTTACTTTTTAGATGGTCCTATTTTTATTTATGCAATCATCCATTTTCATCATTTTAATGAGAGTGTTCTTTACTATTTATTTATGTATTCATTTATGAAATGTTATTCATTATCTTTTTTAAAAATTTCAATAATTCTTCTTTATTTTATATTCATCTCAAAAATAACTACGAATTATTGTATTTTCATTGTATGTAATAAATAAATAATTTATTAAACTAGTTAAATTGATTATATTATATTAATATTGATGTCTACATATTTTTCATGACATTGAAATAAAATATTTTCCACTCATATATCTTCATAAATGGTCTCTTCATTATTATTGTTTGATACCACAACCATAAGTGTACTTATGTGGGTAGGAGGAGGAATAAATCAAGAAAAATATCATACCAAAAAACAAAAAATTATCACCCAGTAAAAATAAAATGATATGACCATAGTGGAATTTTTTTATGTGTTTTATATATAAAAAAAGATCCAATGAGAGATAAAATAGTCAATTGTATAGATTATTATGATATATTACACCTTATAATAATTCATAGAGAAATAACTATAACTAGAATATGAGGAAAAACTAATTACAATGTGTTTCCTCCAATAAGGATATCAAGAAGATTGAATAAAAATTTCTTAGTAGTATGACTCTTACTCAATACAATATATTTTTAATGGCCCTATATAAATAGATAATTATGTATTATAATTATATAAATGGATTTATCCTAACATTATATTCATATCATTTTTTACATTTCATGAGCGAAAAATATTAAAATCTCTCTTAATTTTTAAATTTTGCATTCAAAATAAATTATAGAAGCTCTAGATGAAGATTGAAACCCAATATGGGAGATCATTATTTAAATTATGTTTAGTGGTAAATTTTATACTTACATTGATAATGTCTTAGTGGTATTATATAATTTAAATGATCTAAATATTTTCCTATTATAAAATATTAATATTTAATTCAATTAAATTTCATTATTTTCATTATTAAATGAGTTATATAATAACACTAATCATGGTATAAATTTAGGGTTCACTATGATAATAATATTTTTTTAAAGGTAAGATCATGAATAAGAATAATAATAATTATAATAAATATACAAACCAAGTATAGGGAAGTTTGTATTATAATTTAAATTTAAATAATTTTCATTTAATAAAACAATAAATTTTCAATGTTATAAGGATTATTAAAAACTTGTGGTGAAGCCACATATTCCTAAAAATTAGAAATATGATATATAATATGAATATATAAACATTGATCAAGAGAAACCAATATTCTTATTATCTACCCCATAATTTTTTAGTCCTTTAAATTATAGTGATGTTGAAATGTAATTTTCATAGGATCTCAATTCCTTATGGTCCCTTTTGAGCCCTAGTAATTGTCCCATGTGGTTTTTTTATTATATTAATAAAATCCGAATTGTGGCCAATGATAATCACTACTACTACCAATGTATGGATATATTATGTTACTTCATCTATGGGGGTAATCCTCGTATAATTGTTTTTCATGTATTTTATTTTAGTTTGATATTTGAGTAGTTTTTAATCTAATTTTATTTACATTTCTTATTTTATAGTCAAGCCAGAAGAATATATTCAAAAAATCCTCACATGAACTAATGTGTTTTGTTTTTATATCATTATAATGCATTATTTTTTTAAGATATATGAGTCCCTTTTTGGATAACCAACATTTTATGTGATCCACATAATTTACATCAACCATTGTTTATCCTATAACTTTCCATGGATGACCTTATAGGTTAATTATATGTTAGTAGATTATTTTTCAATTAAATTTAAAAAAATATAAATATAACTCAACTGTTATGTCATATTTTCAAATTCAGTGAATTTTGTATTTAAAAATATACATGCATGACAATAATAAATATAAGCATATTTATTCTTGTATCATAACATAATTTTTTTTAATATTGTTTTTGATGAGGGAATTCATTAATGATTAATCATGTATGAAATTGGTATACCCCCCACATACAATTTTTTTTGGTTCATTGCATTATGAATAGATTACAAATAGACTTTCATATGTTAATTTAATGATATAATTGTTAAATCTATAAGAAAATTATTTACTAGTGACATTTGATTACTAATGATATGGATGATGCATTATTTTTTATATGGGGAGAATTATTTTAGGATATAAAAGGCAACATGTTCATTCATTTGTGGTGTGTTTTATACCAGTTTCTTATAATACATTACAATTCGCTCTTAATTCATATATTTCTTTTGTTACAGATATTTATGGTTCTAGAACGACTTTTTGGTATAAAGATTTCTCATGTCATCATAAAATATTATTTATACTGTGTAATACAATAATTTAAGGGATCCCATTGGTTGATACTTCCATGAACATAATCATGAAACTCTACAGAGATGAAGGCCTCTACAACTATTAAACAAGAATACCTTCAATAATTAAAATATTATAATTTTATCCTTGAAGATATATTGAGAAATTAAATGGGATGTTTCAATATCTAATGCTTAACATATACCCTAAACCAAATTTTTTTTATCATATTTCCTGTTACTCAAGGATTATAAATTTTGGATACAACAGTTTTTATATGAAATTTAAATTTCATTTTTTTTCAAAGTTTAATCTTAAAATATTATACATTGTTATATTCTTTTTTGAACTATTATAGTGTATGATATACCAATATCATAATTATATATATATATATATATTATATATCCTTAGATTTAATCTATATCATATCATATGGTATGTAATATCACAACTAATAAAATGTTTACAAATTTTAATAAAAAAAATATATTTTTCAAAAATTACAGTTTCTTATTCATAAAATGTGATATCCATTATAATATAATGAAAATCACATTAGCTAATATGAATCATAAAATATTATTCCATTGAATATAATAAAATATTAATAAACTCATTACATCACTCAATATAGTATAAAAAATATATGAATATCAAATTTTAGTAAAAAAGTACACCATATATAAAAAGCACAATTTTTTATTTTGTAGTTATAATTTATGAATTTTCAAAAAATTATGATTATATGTTGTAATAATATATAATGTTACATGACTCAATATAATATGAAAATTAAATTTTTTATCATGCCTTTTATTATAAACAGAGTGTTTATTTTTTAGTTAAATCCAATATATTATTAAGGATTAAATTTTTATAGAAGGTGAATATTTTTTGTGTTAAAATTTATATTATAAATTTCATCATGGAGATATATCCTTGAATTACATGATAGTTTGAATCTATATGTTACTTTTTTATCTTATATTGTAATTTTTTTTATTTTTATCATTATATTTCTACTAATATTTATTGAATAATTTGTTTAAATATTTGGTTTTAGAGATATCATGCAATAAATTCTCTATTGATGAATGTTACAATGGGGAGAGGGTCCTACTGTCATACTACTCACCATATTTTAATCTTATTCCTTTTAACTATGAAGGTGTGGAGTTTGGTATTTGTGAATATAGTTTTACTCGTATGATGATTTTAATTCTCAAACACCATTATTTTTTTGTGTAAAAGTCCTTGTACCATTCAAATGAGATGAGTTTTGATATATATGAAATTTTTTTCTTCTATATTTGGGTGAATAACAAAAAAAAATTAGTTAAATAAAGATTTACATATTAATATGTTGTGAAGGAATGAAATTTATGAATTTAATGTGGATTTAAAATAGAAATCATTATATAAATGAAATCATAGAAACAAAAAGCACGCGATAATAAAATATTGATGATATGTATAAGGATAATTATACATGTGATGCATGTTAAATTAACAAGGTATTAAGAAATAAAACCCCTTAAATATTATATTTTACATTACTTATATAGTTTAACTTTTCAAGAACATAGTTGTTCACTATTTATGACACTAATTGTAAGGGTCCCATGATTTATAATGTGTCAGTAATGAAATTAATAAGGTGACCCAAATGTTTAGGTATTATTGTCATGGAATATTCATTATGTGTAATTATATTGAAAGACCTTTTGATTAGGATATCAAAGAAATAAATTATAGTAAATCCATATTAAGTAATTGGAAAAAAATTATTTACTCAGCTATCCATGAATCATATATTATATGATTGACAGTGTTGTTGTATACAAAATATATAAATGAAATATTTAATTTATAAAAATGATTTCAATCAAGAGGAAAAAAGGTTATTCTCTCAAAAATAACATATTATATATGTGTAATATTTTTTAGTGGGATTAAATTAATTAAATAGATTTTCTGAAATTATTTAACACAATACACTCACCCAATGATATTCTTTTGTTATATGTTTTGGATAACATAATGATAATTATATTGAGGTCCCTTATATTTATAAACTACAAATAAATCATGTTTTTTTATCTTTTATAAGTTATATTTGACAATATAAAAATCTTATTGGGATTTGGGCATAAAAATTTACTTGGGATAAATTTCTAATATTTTTCTCATAACATTAATATTTCTATAAATTGTGAAAATACAATAAATTTTAATTGAAAAAAACTTTTTTCATAAAAATAATTTTAATGAATAAAATATATTATTTAATGGTTTTAATGTATAAATATAATATAATTTTATAGTTTAATAAAATTTAATTCATTTTCATTAATATAAAATTGAATTCACAAGTAAAAACATTTCAATCTTTTGCAATGTTTTAAAAAAACCCCTTTTTTCCACAACAAGAGTAATATTAAATTAATTACTGCAACTTCTATGTCTTGAATATTGAAAGATGGCTTCATATTTGAAATCATTCGGTTCATATTATGTTAATCGGATACTTTGAATTTTTTGGAACTATGAATAGTAACTTTGGAAATTATTTTTATTACCGTAGTTAATGTTAATCGGGTAATAAAGGGTATATATAATATTATAAAATTACCATAACACATTAAAGTGTTAATAATTTCGTTTTAGAAGGTGTAGACCATGTATCCAAGAGGCTCTATATACTTATTTAAATTTTCATAAGATACGAGAAATCACATTCTAAAGAAAATAATTGTTTTCTATTATTTGAAAAGTAGATACACACTTAAGTATTCAATTATAATTGAAAAAAATTAAAACATTTTATTTCAAGAATAACATTATTCCCTCGCACATGTTCTTAAATTCAATCTAATAACACTCCATTTAATCCAAGGTAAAGGAAAAAGTATTGTTGTTATCTCAAATTATAGGTATAGGTTAACTAAAATGGAATCTATCATGTATCAATGAAAATAATAAATATAGTAATTTAAATAACTAAACACACACTTAATATAGATAATTTTATAAGGAATAATATATATCTCAGGAAAAATAACTAAAAAAATTCCATTGAAATAATGTTACTTTCAGGAATAAATAAGGGATAATATATAGAAATATAAATAAAAGAAAAAAAATTGATTTAAATAGTAAACTGGTATTGAAATGAATCCATATATAATTTCAAAAATAATATTCTAATATGTAATAAAAAAATTATTTTAAATAAATTAAATTTATAATTATTTGATTCCATGATCCAAAGCTTCATGAAACCACCAAAATCATGAAATTAAAAAAATAATCACTGTATAAAGCTATAGTTAAAGACATGTTTAATTCTTGAAAACATATATTTATTATGCTACCTAATGATTAATTGAAGGGATTTATATTGTTGAGACCCACCTATCACTATAGGAAAAAATCATTCATCATATATCAATATTCAATATAAATCATTAATTAGTATTCCTTACCATTAAAATTATTTGTTGATGAAACAATACAGATTAGAAATATTTACACATTCAATAAAAAAATTCAATTGAAAACACATAACATATAAATGAGATACATTATATGTATCAATAATAAACATGATAAATAATTTTGATATTTAGGTTAAAAGTAATTTTTAATGATCATTGGAAAGTAAATGTTTTATGGGAATGATTGTGACTAAAATATTATTCAAAAATGTGAATTTAAATACATTTTATTAGTAAATTGATCATAAGGGAACCACTGTGAGAATTAAGATGATATTAATAAATCATATACCTATTCTTTTAATATTATGAGTTTTCTTATCACTGATGAATAAACATATAATAAAATGATCCCAATAAAAAACTTGAGAAAAATTCCCATTTCAATTTGATAATATTATTTTTAAAATTGCATTTTCAAAAAAACAGTTACTAAAAAAAATTCATTAAAAAATGACACATATAAAAGAATACATAAATTTTTTTATTGGTAATGGTAAATGAAAATATCCTTCATATTGTACAAATTTTAACAATGATTCCATTCAATTTATTAGTAAAATCAAAATATGCATTGTATTGAAAATAAACAATGGTTTATGTCAAAACATTTTGTAAAAAGTTAAAATGGGTAAAAATTATATTATTTAATATTTTTTAAAAGGATAAATGAATTTGAAATCACTTATTAAAAATATTTTTTTGTATGAAACTAGATTTTCAAATGAATATTTTAGTGGTGTTAGTTTTTCATAAACAATTTTTTCAATTATTTAATGTATAGATTTGTGAAAACATTATACCATCATTTTAAAAATTTCATGAGTAAACTGAGGAGAATATAATTATGTGTTTTATTAAACAATGATCAAATAATTTCGATCAATTTAAATAAATGAATAAATAATCCTAATTTAAATGAAATTTGGAAATAAACCCATATAGTGATCATAACAAAGAAGTGATAATTAAATAATGAATTTTTATGTGCTGAGAATATAAATCTGCATAACTATTCTAAATATATTATAATGACGTAAAAATTAAATACCAAAATTTCAATACAATGTCAACAATAACCAAGATATAATATAATAATATGAAATAAATTGATTTATAAAATTACTTACCAAAAGCTAATTTTTAGGTCAAGTACCCTAGGATGAGATAATTCAAATTGAAAGATAAAGTACAATTAATTATGAAGTTTTTGTGATATTTAATGTAAAATGGGAATTGTACACACAATAAAAATTAAATAGATCTATAAAATATAAATGTGTATCAATGAAAAGCATTTGGGACATAATACCTTACCTCAATCTTCTATTTGGTTTAACTTGACTTAAGATGATTAATAATGGTTTTAAATATATTATTACCCTATACCAGATCCATTTATTATATAATATTTCATATATTATCCTATTAAAACATATTTCCATCCGTTTGAAAATAATATTTAATTATTTATCTGTTTTAATTTGTTAATTTTTTTTTCAATTTTATACAGTACAGTTAACATTATGGTTATTGGTTACATGACAAAGATTCATCACTACAGCACCCCTATATTCTAAAATGAAGAAATTTTATTTGATAATATGTATGAAAAACAAGACAAAGCATAGAAGACAATGTAACATCCTGATACATTATAACTAATATTTTAATATATAACCAATCTCTTCAATATAATATAAACCACGCGATATTGAGTTTAAAATTATCTATGTAGAACACCAGGCTTAACTTATGTTACTAGATACAACACTTATCATCTACAACTTCTATAACATGCATGTCTGAGTTTTACCAAATATAATAATTGTTATTGAATATGAAAATTATCTCTATACATATTAATTGGTTGTTATTAATAGGATTAACTGACCATTGAAAATTAATGTCTAAATTAATTAGGTAATTTATTAATTTAGAGCCCCATATCCTCATATCCAAAGAACTATAATGGATTTTTTTTATTTCTCTTAAAATTATGAGAATTGTGGCCATAATCTTTACACATTTTGAGGAAACCAAATCCCATTTAGGTTATACCACAATGTTTCATTGCCAAATTATAACAAGTGGGACAATTCTTCATTAACTTCTTCCCATTATCCATATATTTCCCTGAAATTCATTTGTATCATGAATTTATTAAGAGACACAATACATAAATAATTATTTATATTTATTGTTATCACACTATAATATTTCCTAATATTATAAGAATGTTTAGGTGAGTATTTTATTAAAAAAATATTCTCTTAATATCATCATTTAAATGATTATACATAATCATTTGATTATGTTCACTGATAAATCATCTATTCAATCTACTAGGATTTGTTTATAAATAATGGAATACACCTGGTTAGATTATATAAATTTGAAACCTAATATATTTCCCATAAAATACATAACATATATTGACTAATTTATTCATATATAATCCTATAATCACAATAATGATTCTATTAGGGATATCATTGTTTTCAAATCTATCAAAATAGTTATCAGAAAATGTGAATTATCTTTATAATATAACACAAGTAGTGTTAGTCCAGTTGCACAATAAGGCATCTTTTAATGCACTAGGTGATGATCAGGTCCAGGCCAATGAGTCCTTTTTATGTAATTTACCCTAGGTAAATATGTTCTAAGAAAATTTTCTCAATTAATATGCTTATATTGTTTTATTTCATAGATAAACAACATAATATATTCCAAAAAAAACCTTATAATTTAATTTTATACATATCCTCGATGCCAATAATTGTGTTGTGTTCCCTATCAATTATTTCATAAATATAGTTTGAATGTATATAAAATAATTCCTTTGATACCAATGGTAATAAGAGAACCTATTGTAACCCAAATAATGTGTATTAAATAGTCACATTTTCATTATATACATGAAATGACATCCCAAAGAACCAAATAGTTTAGTATTCTTGGTAATCAAGATACATTCATGATTCCCATAATATATTTTAAAATAAAAATTAAATCATAATTATTTCAAGAATAAAATAATTACTTAAATAATATCATTTCATATCAATCATAATACACTTCATTGATCCCAATTTAAAGATTCAAAATATGTTTGATCTCAAATTCTCTTAAAGGGTTACGTGTAGAAGATGATATCATGAACAAAAAAGCATAATCAATATGGAATGATTAATAAATAAAATCATATTCTATTAAATAAATAAATTGAGAATTAAATTTATCTACACATAGTATCATTGTGAAAATATCATGCATAATAATAACAATATTCTCATTAAACAAAATGAAATATTATTAGATTTATTGATCTCAGGCATTATGATACCTTAACCATCAAGATCATTCATCAAGATAGATTAAAATAATAATTATAAATCTATTTAATGATAGATTACTAATTTGTATCATTATACCAGCTGATTCTATAAGGAAATATATATTTAGGGGACACAATAACTTTATATCCAAATCATGACTCATATATCAAATAATTTATTTAATTTAATAATAGTCTTCCTTATCATTAAATATCTATATTGAGTAATGAATATAGATATTTGAATATTTACCCAGATAAAAAATATAATTCAATGCATTAAAGTATATATATAAATGATATATTTCTTAATATATAATTATATACATGATAAAAAATATGGATATTTAGGGTATATTTAGTTTCTTCTAGAAAGTGAATAATTCCAAGGATTGTTAATGACTAAAAAAAATAATAAAGAATGTAAATTTCAATACTTTAATTGGTCATGATGATCATTAAACTTAAATAGAAAAAATAATGATTGTAACAATCCAACATATTACTATTACAGTAAGAATATATGATAATTTTTTAATGAAAAAAAATGCCATAGAAATATCAATTCAATAACTCTTAAGGAATATATATTATTCATTTTGAGAATCACTTTTATCAAATAAAAACTCACCAATATATATTACAATAAATTTTTTTAAGTTAAAATTTTATAAATTGAATGGATTATTTAGATATCTGAGTGGTTATGCCGGAGGGAATGTCCATACATGTCTAGTATATTAAAACAATGATTCAATTCACATTTTTGGTAAAATAAAAATTATCCATGTTTTGAAAATACAATGAATTTTGATTTAAAATATTTTAAAAAAAACGTTAAAATAATTTATTAAAACATAATTTGGATAAGATAAAAATTCTAAAATGTTTTTTTGAGAACATTATGTTGAAAAAAACATTTCCTTTCAAAGATTGATATGAAGCATGATTTTATTAAAAAACATGTCTAAATTATTTTAGTTGACAATGACTGCTATAAGTGGTAATATTACATGAAATATTCATGAAAAAAATTTTTATAAGAAAATTTAATCGGATTATATGATAATGAATAAATAATTGCTCTCATTGGAAATTCAAGAATAAAACATCCTGAATGAAATTATATTTTTATATAAATCGTTTCAAAAATCATAATTTTGATGTTGGATGTAACCAATGAATAAAATATACACCTAAAATGTAAATAAAATTTACATAATTAGAAATAACACATAATATATTAACACTTATATTAACAAAAATTCATATAGTAAAATTGACAATGAATAAGTAATATAACCCACTGGTAAATAAATTTAATAATGAAATTCATTACCATATGGTAGTTTTCTATTAAATGCCCCTTGGATGGATTAATTCAAATAAAAATAGAAAATAAAATAATTTTTTATGGAATCAATATATAAAATTTCAATTTGAATTTATATATATGATATAGATAAATTTTTTTCATAACATTGTAACATACATCAAAGAAATTAAATTGATAGGAAGTCAATTACCAATTCTAATATTCTTTAAAAATCCACATGGATAGAACAATTCAAATTGAATCATAAAATAACATGAATTGTGTATAATTATTTATATTACATATTTAATGGTATGTTTTTACACCATATTAAATAAATTTATTCATATCATGAAAAAGTACATCAATGTTAGGAAATTAAGACAAAATCCCCTTCCTCACAATTCCTATTTTTTTGAAATGACTTATTCTATGATATTAACGTTTTAATCAAATGTTTAACTTATAATAGAAAAATATTAATATGTATAATGACACATATTAAACTTTCATATCATCTTACCACTATTATTAAAAAAACATATTCAATATTTCCATTGTTTATGGTGTTCATTACCTTGTTTTATCGTTCGTTATTTATTATGAAAGATCATATTTTTTTGGAATATTAATTAGTTCAATAATATAATAAAAAAATAATGAAAACTTTATCATATTTTACCTCATTTTTTTTGTTTTAAAACCATTTATGAAATTTGGTCAACTAAAATGAACTATGATATATTCATGGAGAAGGTTGGCCATACATACACACGATTAATGTTACAATTTTCTAGAGATCATTAAGGAAATAAGGTAAGTAATATTTTTTTTAGAATGATAATAATATCATATATATCATATTTTATATTGAAACATTATTATATATATAATATGTTATATATATATATGGTAGTGGAGTCAGATCACTTCATTACGGTGGTAGTACACATGTATATGATTGAGGTTTTCATTTATCAGTGTCATAAAGAAAAAGATATATTATATTCTTCAAATGTTAAATATATCTTGAATTTAATAATTACTTCATGTATGTACGACATATTTTTTAATATTTTCAATATAAACCTCTACGTAATGTGTTAGTGAGAAACAAATTGAATCTCTTTGTGTGTGGGTAGTCCATATAACACATGAGTGGTGTTATTGTATCCCCTAAAGAATAGAATGTAGAAATTTTATTTATTATATAATGACCCTAGAGGTATAATTATGCCATAAATATCATTTATAATATTTAAATACCTCACAAAAACAACCCTGAGTGGTGGTAACAGAATCTTTAATGACATTGGTCCATGAGTTGATAATCACCTATACACATGAATGATGTTTTTTGAATCCATGTGATTGAAGTTGGTAATTTAGTATGTCATTCAATTTAAATAAAAATATTATATTATATTTAGGTTACCTACAATATTCTATAATAATTTTTAATAATAATTCACGGATTTGGGTATGGAATAATATATCACCCATTGAGGGACATTATGACTTCATTAAGTACCCTCCATAGGATTTGAGAAAATTCCTTTTAGTATAGATTTTTAATCAAAGTATGTCATATAGGATGAGAGTATGATAATTGGAAATGATTTATTGAGTTATTTTATGATCTAAAAAGGGTTTATGGAATACATATGATATAATAGGTGGTGTCCATTTGCATGTGAGGTGAGTGGAACCCTTGTAATTTTTTAAAATTAAAAGGTGTGTAGATGATGTTGACATACCATAAAGGATCATGATTTTGTATAAATGATACATATAAATAATAATATATAAATAAATCTTGAAAATATATTTTAGAAATATTGGTATGTTGTATAAACCCATATCATTTTAGTTTAACCCTATGGTAAACCCATATTTAAATTAATAGTTGGAAAAACATTTTATTACATTCACTATTAATTGTGGTAAAAAAACATTTTACCAATATTAGTAAATAAAAATTAGTATAATTTAAAATATTGAAAATATTTTAAAAAAAATTAATATTTTAAGTCAAAATTAATCTTTCATACGCAATGAGAATGTGGTTTTTCAAAAAAGAATGATCAAATGATTAAAAAGTTATTATATCAATGTTAAATATGAAAATGATTGCATTGAACTACATTTTTTAAATTTATATATAATTTATCTAACCTAAATTCTAAAAAATATTATGATAGAGTTTAAATTTATATGTATGTTTAACTAAATGTAAATTTCCCTTGAAATTCAGTATTTCACACTATTTATCAAAAAATTATTTTTAGGAAAATCACTAAAATTTACCCTATGCTAGTTTAGAATTTATAAATTAGAAATGGAATTTTAGTTTTTAAAATATTTTGTATTTACATTTTATTAAGTAATTTTTAATAACATAATTAATTAATGAGTAAAACTTATTTTAGAAATAAATACAGTTTTTCCAAAACATTTATATCACTTTAAACTAATTCTTATTTCATTTGTTATCAATATAAAAGGATAATATTAATAATTTAGTTTGTAATATTAATAATTGATAATTAAATGTATATCTTATAATGTAACAATATATTACAGTTCATTTAGAATTTGGGTTGCGTGCTCTTCATGTTATTAAAGGAATATAATTTTAAGATAATATTATATCATTTGTTATTTAAGCTTCGTGTTTCATTTCTTATATTCCATTAAATACATTTATTTATTTTAGGATTTAGGGATGTTAAATGAAATAAATTTTTTTCCCATGATAATATTTTTTCTATATTATTACATTATAATTAAATCAATTTAAATATATTTTTAATGATAAAATAAAAGGCTTCATTAGTTATTTCTATGATGGGTATTTTTGGGGTGTTTGGTTCATTGTTTCATATTATCTCTTGTGTGTTGGTCTTGATCAAAGTGGTTATTGATTCAACATATCAAGAATAACAATATTGAAATAATAAACAAATTTTTTCATCAATTATTATTTAAAAATATCCTTTTTATTGGTTATGAAAACAAAACAATGTTATTATCATAAGGATAGGAGGATATATATACACTTGATTAACATTTCCATTTTTCATTGATGGTTATGTAAAATAGGCATGTATTATATTTACATTTAATCATATTTCTAATATAAATAATAACACATTAATTCCCTATTTATAGCTATATATATACCATTCATGGGTTGTTTTGATGAATAAATAATGGCATCATTATGTTGAGGTGGTTGTGCTTATGTATAATAAAAATTAAATTGTGCATATATGTAATTAATTAAATAATATATTATATTTAAATAATGGTAAAATTATAATTAATATAATTAGTATTCATTTTTATCACATATATTAAATAAATATATCCATATTTACTTCCATGTAATGAATAGGTGGAAAACCAATTACATATATTTATGAGGTGGTAGTCCGCTGTAAACAAAAATAACGTTGTTGTAACCCATATAGAATGTTATATAATAAGGTATATATCATATATAATGAATCTATAAGTATATATATATGACATATATGACATATATTTTTTAAACTAATAATCATATTAATCAATTATAGGCAATGATGGAAAATATTAGCACTAGTTTGCAAGGCAATAGACTTCTGTAAAAATGGATGATGATTTCATATAAAATGTGATAGAATAAGAGGCTGATTTAAGTTATGAAATAAAAAAAATAAAATTTATGTCTATAATAGACACTATAATTATTATATGATCATATTTTAGGAATACTGTATGGAGGTGTAAGATGAAATATATCAATAACGCATAGTTAAAAATATTACCACTTCTTGGACCTTCACTTTAGAATTATCCAAATATTATTACTAGAATAACATTTAGACATGAACAAATAATTTAGTATTATTGAATTATATTTTTTATGTTTTTTTATTTAATGAATGAACCTACAGGGTTTACTAATGTGGTGTTTAGTAGATTATATGTGGCCTTTTATAAGTGGGTTTAGTTACTGTAAAGACCCAAAATTTTTGTGGAATATTTTTTAAATATATTAGAATTTTACGAGTCTGTAGTTTCTGACAGCACATGATTCTGAGGCCCGGTATGCCCAAAATCATTTTTCTGAAGTTTTTTTCAGGTATGTTCAGTAAACGTATGTACATGATTTTATAACTTTTGAACCCTTCCTCAGAATTGAAATCTGAGGTCACCGTTGAACTCGCAGCATCGGTGATTTCTTAGTGATGCCTTCATCTCAGTTCCATTCTAATGAGAGTGGAAGTTAGATTTTGGGGGGTTTTTTAATTAAGTTAAATAAAAATAAGGGTAAAATTATTTTTATTCCTTGGTTGTTAAAACCTCCAAGAAGAGGTTAGTGGTGGGTCCCACCCGCACATAACCTCCCTTGGGAGGATATTATTAGGTGGGTCCCACACAAGCTTAAAACCACCCAAACCCCCCATTTATGTCAGATGAAATCCTTAAAATTCCCTTGAGTTAATGATGCCAACCCTCCCTTCATTTATTTATAACAATCCAATTTCCCGCATAAGTGTTCCAAACCAAAAATTAATTAATATCATTAATTAATTAATTTGAAAATCATTTGAATTCTTTTGGCCAACAATTATGTAAATCGTTAGCATAAACCATTTTTTTGGTTGGAACTTTCTTTTTGGTGGTGCATTGGATAACCCTTGGAGAACTTCATCCTTCCAATGAAGAATGACAAATATCTTCATCGATCTTCGACCGAGGAAAAGGTGAAGGAGCCGACAGTGAAGATTGACACCTACGCTTCTTCCTTGGTATCCTACCCTGGACACATCCCGACGTCAACGGAACAACATCCTCCTTCCCACGACTTCGTCAACATTCATCGACAATAATGAGGTAGGGGGATTTGAGTTATTTTATATATGAGAATAAACCTCCATTCTTCGCAGTTTAAATTTTGGGATAATGGTATGAAAATTTTTATTACCATGATGAGGAGGGCTCGGACCGCATGAACATGTACTGAACCTCCCCCAATGATTGTTCTTATTTGTTGACTATGGAGGTGGACCACGATGAAGCTGGAGGCACAAGGATGCCAGGTTGCCACAAGGGCGCGGCACCGCTGTGCCGTGTAGAGATCCAAGCTCGTGCCAGAAGGGCTGTGGCGGTGCCGTCGCACCACGCCGGAAGGTAGAGCTGCGGCAAGGAGGCCGTAACGGTTGGATGATGAGAGTGGAACTGTTGAGACGTGCGGAGGCCAGCGAACCACGACGCTGTCGTGCCGCTGTGGAGGAGCCTGGGGTAGCTGGCTGAGACAGCCACCAGTTTGTGCTACAGGAGGGACCCCTCGTGTCCTGCATTTCATCAAACCGGTGCCTAGCCCTGGTTCCTTCAGAATCCAGGGGGAGACGCACCCCCCCCCCACGGCGTGGCCAGCTGGGCTACGTGGGCTAGCCAGCTGGGCCACCTGAGGCCGGGCCATGCCAATTTGGGTCGGGCTGCCATAGGCCAGGCCATGCCGCCCCCTCGGGTCGGGCCACTCTCGGGCCGGGCTACCCCCACGGGCAGGGTCGGACCCTTGGGCTGGGTCGGACCCCAATCTGGACCCCGACCAGTTTGGTCAGTTTACATCTTTTCACCCCTATCATGGGTTACGTGTATCAGATTGAAGAACCCCCTGCGGTGATTAAAGGCTTGGAGCGAGACGGTTCTATTGGAAGAATCCACTTGTGGTTTGGACACAGTTTTAGTATGGTCAGGTTGGTTTAAACCTACAAACGAACCGGGCCCCTGGAACAAAAATTCCAATAAGTCAAAGACCATGTGTCTGTTTGACGCACCATGTGTCTTGTTGGAACCCTTATGACATGGCGGTCCATTGTATTACTCCTTTGTGGAGATTAGTGGCGGTCGAGGTACGACCGATATCTCGAGGATAGATTCTACGGAACTTGAGCACATCGTGTGTGAGGAATCAAGTGGCTGATAGTGAGGCGGAGGTTGGAGACAGATCATACAGATGTCAGTGCTCAACGATCCTGTGTGGGTCAATGCATACCAATCTTGTCTGGGTCAGATCCTGTGTGGGTCGGGGCTCAGCGATCCCGTGTGGGTCAGCACATACCAATACCGTGTGGGTCAGATGATGAGTGGGTCATTGCGGGGGTTAGTACCTATCAGTCCTGTGTTTTTCATTCTTCTTATGGTCAGAAACATCAACTCTTGATAGAATAAGATGATCTAGCTTCGCAAAAAATCATTTGTACTTCTATACATCATTGATATCCTAGTTTGAGCTAAGTCAATGACTTTTGTGTTTCCTAATGATTTAGATGTTTTAATAGATAACTTATGTATATGTATGGTCATATACATAAGTATGGGTTATCCGTTGATTCATTTACTTTATGGTTTATCCTTGTTGGGTATTGTGAGACCATGAGGGTCTCAGGGTCCCTACCGAGTATCATTATAATCACCCCTTCACGAGCTATGCCTGCACCGTGTTATGTTGGATGCAGACAACAAACAATGCTGATGGAGTCCTAGAGCGCCAGGACTGGACAGTACCCAGAGACGAACCATATGATGAGTCGGTACATAGACGATTCTGACGGATGTGAAGTGCTGAGGTGCCCATCTAGACCTACCCTTCAGGTTGTAACCTCGAAGGGAAATCCAGGGGCTTTTTTTACCTTTCATATGTTTTTCCCATTTTCTATTATACTTGCTGTCAGTTGTATTTACATCGGTTGTTCTTGTGATTTATTGTTGGTGTTGTATTTACGACCCCTTTTACTTTCAATTACATCTTCAGTATACTGTATTGTTCAGTGCTTTGCTTCTAGTTGTGTACTTTTATTGCGCGTGTTTAATTTTTATAAATTCAATGCCTTCCCAGCCTAGGGTTTACCTTTTTGGTGCTAGGCTCTATCCCCTGGCCTATGTAAGGCGGGATTGGGGTAGTTCCGACATAGGGCCCGAGGACAGGACATGAAAATTTGGTATCAGAGGAGTAAGTTCTACTGCAGAACATATGACTCTAATATTTATTTTCTGTGAAATAATAGTGTTAAGAGTACTATGTGTGGTTTTCAGTTCAGGGATTCCGGTGTTCATGTGATGGATGACATATCCATAAGCCCAGACCCTGACTACTGATTTCCAACTTAGTGTAAAAAATCACTGATTGCATGAGTGTTTTCAAAAAATATTCTTTAAATAAGCTAAACAAGTTCATCTCACCAGGTATAAATCTTTTGACGGTGTCACAACTATTTCTTTCAAGATTCCTTCCTGCGGACGACCAGTTAGAGCCCCGAGAGTCATACGTATGGACATCCCACTAATAAACGATGCTTAGGTGCAGTGCATCTTTTTAGTTGAGGAACCAGCAGAGGCACCATCGGTACCACCACCCGTTGTGCCACCGAATCCACTAACCCCAGCAGTAGATGACACACACTTCTTGAGCACGTTACATGAGTTCGAATTCCATAGTACACCTATGTTCCAGGGAGAGATAGACCCAAAGACAGATAAGGAATTGCTGGAGGCTATGGTTAGAGCTTTCAGGCTGGTAGGGACGCCAGCAGACCACATGGTGATTCTTACCGCGAGTCTCCTAAAGGCAGTAGCAGGAAGATGGTGGAGCCAGATGCTACAGGTTCACGACGAGGTGAAAATACTATATACAGTCTTTGAGATCTTGTTCTGGGTGGTGTTTTTTCCATCCACCCTTCGAGCAGTGCGGATATAGGAGCTCCTTCATCAGTAGCAGGGCAACGTGACAGTAGCGTAGTAGTCAGCAAGGTTCACCAACCTGTGTCGCTACTCCACAGATATGGTGCATGACCCGTTCTTCAGTGCCCGGGCCATCAAGAAGGGGATCAGGTGAGAGATCATATCCTCGATGATCTCCCTCAACATTCTGAGACATTCATCAGTTTTAGGGAGATCCCTCCTAGTGGAGAGTTTCCTTGCCGAGTAGTCACCAGCAGCGAGACCCCCCACGAGTCGACATGCAGCAGGAAGTAGACAGATTATGTAGATGTCCAAGAGGACCAGACCCATAGTTGGACGACTACTGGACACAGGATCAGTTGTGCGGGGGAACACAGAGCATAGAAACATATGCAAGAGCAGACAACGCTACTCATGCGGCGAGCAGCGTAACATGGCAGATGACTGTCTGACCCGCCAAACAGATGATCAACAGTCAGTTAAGGGACCTCCCAGTAAGAGGCAAAGGTTTAATCGAGGTGGTCCACAAGTTGCAGGTGGATATGGTAGAGGAGCTGGTAAAGTAGTTGGCGGCAGACTATATTTCGAGATGTTTCCACCACTACCACCAGGAGGTCCACCCCGAGCGCAGAGAGTTGGTCGACATGGGAGAGCTCAACATCATGCACCTGAGGCATATAACCATGGTGCTCTAGAGGTGATTCATGGTACTATCTTTGTCTACTACACCTTAGCTACAATTATTATAGATAGAGGCACCAGTGATTCAGTCATAGCCATTTCCCTCGTTTGAAGCTCAGAGATTCCGACAGATTCGTTGGCTCAATCCTTATGCCTAAAGACTTCTACGGGAGGAGACTCGACGATTACACCATGGTTTCGATAGTCTGATCTTACTCTATGAGGTGAGTGCTTCTGCTGGGATCTAATTGTAGCGGTGTCAAGGCCTTACGATGTCATCTTGGGTATGGACTGGTTATCTACAGTCCATGCTCAAAATGACTGTATTAGGTGCAAGGTGTGGCGTGTCTGCACGGATGGGACCAGAAATACCATTACTGTCCAGAAGGGAACCTATGCAATACAAGACAGACTTAATCGAGGAGGGTGCAGCCGATCACTAACCACTTGGCATGTCTTAGCCTCTGAGTAGTAGATGTAGAGAGTCCGACATATCCTATAGTGGTGGACCATTACACAGATGTTTTCCATAATGATGTTCCAAGACCACCTCCTCAAAGAGAGGTGGACTTCTACATTGATATGTACCCCAGGATGTCACCGATATCTACTCCAGCATATCAGATGGCTTCCACTGAGCTTCGTGAGTTGCCGGAACAACTGGAGGACATGCAGGGGAAAGGATTCATTCATCCCAGTGTTTCTCCTTGGGATTCCTCGATTCTATTTTCCAAAAAGGTGGATGGGTTATTTCGGATTTGTGTTGACTACCTTCACCCGAACTAGGTGACTGTGATGAACACGTACCCACTTCTGAGTATTGATGACCTCTTTGATCAGCTCAAGGGAGCATGTGGGTTCTGGAAGATAGACCTGAGATCAGGCTATAACCAGCTTTGAGTTCGAGATGAGGATGTGTAGAAGACAAACATTAGGTGTTAGTATGGAAAATATGAGTTCATGGTTATTCCCTACGGTGTAAACAACGCTCCAGCAGGGTTAATGTGTCTCAAGAATAAAATCATCTAGCCATACCTCGATCACTTTGCCATAGTCTTCGTTGATGACATTCTGATCTATTCGACTACTAGGGAGGGGCATGCTGACCATTTGCATCTAGTACTGGACACACTCCGAGAGCACTATCTCTATGGTAAGCTCTCGAAGTTCTAGTTTTGGATTCGAGAGGTTCAATTCTTGGGACATGTCATCTCGAAGGTTGGAGTTGCAATAAATCCAACAATGATTGATGTGGTACATGCTTGGGAGCCACCCAGGTGTGTTACGGAGGTATGGAGTTTCATGGGCTTGGATGGATACTATCAGAGATTCATCCTAGACTCCTCCAGAGTTGCATAACCACTATCAACCTTAATGAAGAGAGGAAACCCTCCGTGTGGTTGGAGAGATGCTAGCAGAGCTTTCAAGAGCTGAGGCAGAGGCTAAATAGTTCCCGCATCATGAGGGTTATAAAGGAGGGTGTAGGGTACCTAGTCTACTGCGAAACATCGGGGACAAGAATTAGGTGTTTCCAGATGAAAAATCAAGATATGATCACATATGGTTCTCAGCAGTTGAGACAACACGAGCAGAACTATGCTACCCATGACCTGGTGTTAGCAGTAGTGGTCTCCGCCATGAAGATGTGGGGACATTAGCTTGTGGCTGAACGTTTTATTGTGTACTCTGATTACAGGAGTCTCAGGTATATCTTCTCTCAGAAGGACCGGAACCCGAGACAATGGCGATGACTAGAGTTCCTACAGGACTATGACTTTGAGAGAGTTTATACTCCGAGGAAGTGGAACGTTGTTGCAGATGTGATCAGTAGGAGGACTGGTATTCAGATACTATGAGAGGCGACAAAGTATCTAGCTTATTTACAGATATCCTTTGTGGATAGAGATGAAGAAGCTTTTCTACAGTCTCTCACAATCATTCATCCACTACTTCAGTGAGTCAGGGAGGCACACCATTGGTACGCTAATTGTGAGACGTGACATGCCCAGATTTCCATAGGGCATGCACCTGATTGATTTTCAAGAGGTGGGGAGCACGTCATCCTCTATAGAGGACATACTATGTTACCAGTTTCTATTCAGGAGGAAGTATTGAGGTAGTTCCCCACTTCCCCTATAGAGGTACATCCATGTGTGGTGATGATATACCAGGACCTTCGATGATAGAATTGGTGGCATGGTATGAAGAAGACGGTAGAAGAGTATGTCTCATGATGCCTCAATTATCCGCAAGTGAAGGGGGAGCACCAGGTAATTGCAAGCTTGGTTCATCCCTTAGAGGTCCCAGAGTAGAAGTGGGGTGGGATATCCATGGACATCATGACGGGTCTTCCACGTGCATCCAAGAGTAATGATTCGATATGGGTGATCATTGACTGACTCACCAAGTCAGCCCACTTCTCACCGATCAAAGAGCAGGGATAAGCTGATAGCTTGGGATGCCTCTATGTGTAGGAGATAGTGCCCTTGTATGGAGTACCTTCTTCTATCGTCTCCAACCATGATGCATGTTTTACTTCCCTGCTATGGAAGGGGTTACAGGATGATTTCGGGACCCATCTACGTCTGAGCACTGCCTTTCATCCTCAGACTGATGGTCAGACTGAGTGGATCATCCAGACCCTTGAGGACATTCTTCGTGCTTGTGTCCTAGATTTTGGTCGCATCTGGGAGGACCACTTACAATTTTTATGTTCACCTACACCAACAACTATCACTACACCATCGTTATGGCACCTTTTGAGGTCTTTAATGGTTTTACTTGCAGATCGCCACTATGCTGGGCAGACATACGGGAGTCAGCACTAGTGGGACCGGATATGGTACGCGCTACCACAAAGAAGGTACAGATCATCCAGGAGTGGATAAAGTCTGCACAGAGCAGATAGAACTCATATACTAACAGGAGACGGATGCCACTGGAGTTTGAGGATGGAGACCACGTCTTTCTACGAGTTTTACCTCGATGTCGTCTATGAATATTTGGCAGATGCAGTAAGTTCTCTCCACGTGTCATACGACCTTTCTCGGTCCTCAATAGAGTAGGCGAGGTGGCATAACGCCTGGCTCTTCCACCTCAGTTTCACTAGATGGAAGGCGTCTTCCATGTATCTCAGCTAACGAGATACTTGCGCGACCCATCCCACAACATTGGCCACGAGGATCTGGACATCGATGACCGTGTGTCTTTTACGGAGGTTCTAGTAGAGATTAAGGATCAACATGAGCGGTTCCTATATGGACAGTCAGTGGCTTAGTTTGCGTTTGTTGGCTTCATGAGAACATCCAAGAGAGCACATGGGAGCGGGAGGCTCAGATGCGTGCTCAGTACCCCCACTTGGTTCCTTAGTGTGATTTGTAGTTTATGGGGATGTAAAAACTTGTGGTGGGGTGAATGTAAAGACCTATAATTTCCATGGATTTATTTTTAAATACATGCGAATTTTACAATTCCATAGTTTTTGACGGTGCATAATTCTGAGGCTCGGTGTGCTTAGAATAAATTTTTTGAATTTGTTTTATTGTACATTCAGTAAATGTACTTAAGAGATTTTATAACTTTTGATAAGGTGTTGGAATTGAAATTTGATGGCACCGTTGAACTCACATTGTCGGTGATTACATAGTGTGACCTTCAGTGCAGTTGTGTTCTAACAATAGTGGATGTTAGATTTTTGGGGATTTTAATTATGTTAAATAAAAATATGGGTAAAATTATTTTTATTTCTTGGTTTTTAAAACCTGTAAGGGGAGGTTAGTGGTGGGGACCACCCACACATAACCTCCCTCGGGATGATATTATTCGCTGATTCCCACACAAGCTTCTTACCCCCTAAAACACCCATTTATTTGGGATAAGACCCATAAACATTCCTTAAGTTAATGAAGCCAACCCTCTCATCATGTATTTGTAACTTTCCACCTTCCTCCATAAGTGTGCCAAACCAGAAATTAATTAATAGAATTAATTAATTAATATGAAATAATTTGAATCCTTTGGCCAACATTTAAATAATGGGTTATATTAACCCATTATTTTGGTTGGCACTTTCTTTATGGAGGAGATTTGGACAACCCTTGTAGAACATAATTCTTCCAACGAAGAATGACGAATATCCTCATCGATCTTCGATCGAGCGAAAGGTGAAGGAGCCGACAACTAAGAACGCTGCTGGCACTTCATCCTCATTATCCTACCCCAGACGCTTCTTGACATCAACGGAACGACGTCCGCCTTATATTGAATTCATCAACATTCATCGAAAATAACGTGGTAGGGGGATTTGGGTTATTTTATATATGAGTATAACCCTCCATTATTTGTCGTTCAAATTTCTTGATTATGGTATGAAAAATGTTATCTCCATGACGAGGATGGATTGGACCGCACATTCACAGCCCAATTATCCCCTTTTGGTTGTTATTATTTGTTGACGATGGAGGCAGACCACTATGAAGCTGGTGGTGAAAGGCCGCCAGGTATCCACAAGGGTGACGCAATGCCGCACTGCGTAGAGAACTGAGCCACAAACAGGCAGGCAACAGTGGTGCCAGAGGTGCACAGTGTCGTCACACCACGTCGGAAGGAAGGGACTCACCCAGGAGGGCCGCTGTTATTGGACGATGAGCGTGGAACTGTTGTGCTGTGCAGAGGAACGGGAGGCCGCGGCCAGGCTGGGCCATGGCAGAGGTGGTGCGGAACCATCACGCCACGCGGAGGCTAGCAGAACCACAGCGCTGTCATGCTGCGGTGGAGGAACCAGGGGTGGCTGACTGAGGCGGTGCACGCTATTGGCGGGACCACTCGGGTCCCACGGTTCACCGAACCGGCGCCTAGGGTCGGTTCCTTTAGAAGACAGGGGTGCCGCACCCCCCCCCCCCATAGTGTGCCCAGCCGGGCCTAGCAGGATTTCTAGCCGGGCCGCCTCGGGTCGGGCCGGGCCGCCTCATGCCGGGTCGGGCCATTTTGGGTTGGGCCTCCCTCGGGCCGCGCCGCGCCTACAAGCCAGGCCGCACCTCCAGGCTGGGCCGCCCCATCGGGCTAGGCCAATCTCGGTCTAGGCTTCCCCCATGAGGTGGGTCAGTCCCTCGGACCGGGTCAAACACGTGGACCGGGTCGGACCCCAGTCCTGACACGGACCCGTTTGGAAAGTCTATAAATTTTCGCTCCTATCTTGGGCTTCAGGTATCCGATTGAAAAACCGCCTATGGAGATGGAAGGCATGCAGCGAGACAGTTCTATTGGCATACCCCACATGAGTTTTGGACATAGGTGGTGTATGGACGGGATGGTTTGAACCTAAAAACCAATAGGGCCCCTGGAACGGAAATGCCAATAACTGACAGATCGGGCGTCTGATTGACGCACCGTCTGTCTTGTTGGAACCCTTACGACATGACGGTCCATTAGGTTACTAAGTTTTGGAGTTTAGTGGTGGTCTCGGTACGACCTATATCTTGAGGGAATATTCAATGGAATATGAGCACACCGGGTGCGAGGAATCCAATGGAAGATAGTGAGGTGGAAGTTAGAGATATATCATACGGAGGTCATCGCTCAACGATCCTGTGTGGGTCAGCGCATACCGATCATGTGTGGGTACGATCATGTGTGGGTCAGTGCTCAGTGATCCCGTGTGGGTCAGTACATACAGTTCCTATGTGGGTCAGATCCTGTGTGGGTCATTGCGGGGGTTAGTACCTATCGATCCTATGTGGGTCAGACTCCATATGGTCAGAAGCAGTGTCTCATGATAGAATAAGATGATCTTACTTTGTAACTAATAATATATACTTATATACTTCACTAAAATCATAGTTTGAGCTGAGTCAATGACTTTTGTGTTTCCTCATGATTGATATGGGTTACTAGATAACTTAGGTATTTCTATGGGCATATATCTAAGTATGGGTTATCCATTGATTTCTTTACTTATTGGTTTATCTTTGTAGGATATTGTGAGACCTTTAGGGTCTCAGAGTCCCTACTGAGTATCTTTATACTCACCCTTGCACGGTCTATCCCCGCACCTCGTTGTGTTGGATTTAGGGACGGACAACACTAACGAAGGCTGAAAGCGCTAGGACTGGACGGTACCAAGAGATGAACCATACGACGAGTCGGTACATAGAGGATTATCACGGACGTGGAGTGATGAGGTGGCCATATATAACTACACATTAGTTAGGAATCCCGTAGGATGATCCATGAGCTGTTCTTTACATTTCATCTATTTGTCCCTTTTTCAGTTGTACTTGGTTTCAGTTTTATTTACTTCAGTTTTACCCGTGCTTTACTGTTGGGCTTGAATTTTTTAACCCTTTTACTTACCAACACTTCTTCTGTATACAGTATTGTTTGGTGATTTGCTTCCAGTTGTGTAGTCTGATTGTGTGTGTTAACTTTTTTAAAGGGAAATTCCTTCCCAGCTTAGGGATTTACATCTTTGGTTCTAGTCTCCAGCCCCTATCCTATGGAAGGAGGGCTTGGGGTAGTCAGAGAACGGTCCCTGAGGACGGGTCATGATAGTTACACAATCATTTTTTTAAAAAGAAAATGTGTACTCGTGTTTTTAAAATAAATAAATCTATGTATTGGTCAATTATAGAGAAACAAACAATAGAAATTACAAATATTCACATAGAATGTATTTTTTTTGATGTTTTTTAGTTATGTTTCCATTTTCCTTTTAGTTTATCCCTTCGTAATTCGTTTTCACCATAATCACAATAATTAATATCTCACCTTTTATCTATTCATTATTTTAAAAAATTAAGTTAGTCCTTATTTATAATATTGTTTAACCCAAATATTATATAATTTAGAAAATTAATTTTTTTAAATTGTAAATTTTTATTTTTAAACTAATCTGAAAAATAAAATGAAAAAAAACATTTTTTCAATAACAATATTTCTCAAGAAAAATATAATTTTATAATATATTTATGAATAATAATAATTACTATGTGAATATAAATTAATATTTATTTTTATATAATATATAAAATTATTTTTAATAATTACCCATTAATTATTTTTCATGTTAATTAAAAATGAAAGGGATTATGAATTTTAAATTATTATTCTTAAAAAACCATTTTAAATCCCATTAATTTTATTATTCAAAAATATAATATAATGATTATTAGAATATAATTAATTGGATAAAATATAAATAAATAATACTTGTTACATTTTTAGGTCATATTGAAAAAATAATAGGAGTATGAAATTTATATAAATGTTTTTGAATTAAATGATATTTTTACCAAAATCTATATTATTACTATTCATTTAATTTTTTTTTGAAAAATCCAGCAAATTAAAAATATGTAAATATTTATATGAATAATTTAAAAATAATTTTTTTTCTAATATATATTATTACAATTTTTTTAATGGTTTATTATATTTTTTTCATGAATTTCAACAAGAAATCATTTGATTGAAAATACATTATTGATAAAAATTAACTTACTAGAAATATATTTATTATTTACTAATCATTTATAAAAGAATAATATTGTGTAGGTAATATATATTTATATATAATATTTCATTATTTATTAAATAATCATTATATATACAAATTGTACTTCTTAGTTAAAATGGATATATATTTCTTGGGCTGTTTAAGATCAATTATACATGTCTAATACGCTAGAGAACATAGTTTTATTGCTTAAAATAAAATGATACTCTATTGAGAGTTGCGATTCTAATAAATAGTAAAAATACACGGAATATAATATAGACATTATGTATTCTATCTATTCTTATAACATATAGGATTCGTCATAATCGGTAAATCCCATATGATGAAAGTGGTTTTTATGAATGAAAAAAGACATGGAAGAAATGGTTCCCATCTATATGATAAGTATAATGGGGAAACGTTACAATAAAATTCATGGTATTGACTATGAAGAAAACATTTCACATATAGTGTTTATAAATTTAAACCGATTATTAATCACCATAGATAATTATTTACATTATGATATATATAATATAATTTTCAATACCACATTCATTAAAAAAATTGTTCAATACATGTATATGATACATCTAAATGGTATCTTGTTCCAAATATTTCTATTAAGGTATCAAATCAATAAATGTATATTTATAAATAGAAGAAGGTTTTTCAGAGTTGAAATATCATTCATGATGATAAAATCGTAAATTTTGGTTTCAGGAGAAACACATATTATTTATCCATAAATATGACGCTTTATGAGGATATTATAGTGATTTTTATTTTTCAAGTGTATGAAACAATATATATTAAAAATACTATCCCAATACTTCACTCTATGATTATTTGTATGGTTATATTCATATCACTTTATGGTATTTATGAAAAAACATATATAATATTGATAAAGATCTATTGTGATATATTTAAAAGACTAATACGATCCAGTCAACACACATATGTTGATAATGTGATAATGAGTTTTAGCATCGAGTTCTCTAAGAAGGGGGCATTACATAGGTTACATGGCATGATTCATGGTAAGACACTTGATAATTCTATATATTTTTAAATAAGTTATGTAATTCCTAGATCATGAAATATAAATTATATCATGTATCATATGTTGTGTACTCCACATCACATCCAATATTATACTTTTAGTGTGTTTATATTCCAATAAAATCTATATGTCGTTGATTGGATTTATTTTATTAATATATTTCAGTACATGATAATTATTATAGGTGTTTACTTCATATTTAGATGATATTTTAATCATTCTCTAATTGGTTAAAAATATGTTAGTTTCAAATCTAATAGATAGGATATGAAATTTTAGTTTGATCTACTGATTTTCCATAAATATGGAGCAACTAGTTTATTTATTTAAAAAATAATCCATACATTAATCGACAATAGATGAAGAGTACATTAATTTACAGGGTTCTATAATAGAATCTAATAGTATCATTATGATTGTTTTTCAAATAATGGTGGATCCTTGTATAAAAGTATTTATTAATATTTTCCAAGATAATTATTGGTCTATTTCTCCATAAATGATACCCATGTTTCAGAAAAGGCCAACATGAAATCATTCACAATTCCCATCATATAGTATATATTCTTGATATGGGTGATGTAATTGTTTTATAGGTTCCTACATTTAACAATATAATATATCAATGAATTAATCCTCTAAATAAAAAATTATTAAGGATTATGTGGAGGCTCTTGATATAATATTCTAATGAGATTAATAAAATTATTTCATAATAAATCATAGTTTTGTATTGGATAAACTCAAAATTTATCATTTATTTATCTCAGATGAAACTTTATTTCTATGAATTATCAAATGATAAACTCCCATCCATTTTAAACATTGATTTTTCCCAAAGTATATATAAATCAATTATTATAATGGAAAATAATATAACTTTATTTTTATAGGGAATATTTTTTTATCATATAAAATGTTAATGAATAATATTTAATTAATAAATTCATGAGGATGTAAGTGGAAATTTTTTACAAGGATAGAAAATAAAAATAATATCTCATAGAATTCAAAATTTTCATTGATAATCATTGATGTGTAAACTTATTATCAATTCCAAATTTTTTTGGTTGGATATATATCTATGAGGATAAAAATCATATTTTGATACCTTTATTACACAAGAAAAATCTAACAGACCAGATTGTGATGGAATAAAGATATATTTATGTGGGGTGAATATAAAATATATAACTGTATACATATTAACAAAATATAATTCGATTAATTTGGGATGGTGAAGAAGGAATTGATTCGTAGTGAAAGTGAAGTGTTCTAGAAGAAAAATTGTTTAAAATAATAATAATTTTAGTGACACTAATAAATCTATAATAGTTCCAGTGAAAATATCCTATAAATAATAATTAAAAAAGTTTATTACTCAAAGAGAGTAATACAATCCTTCAAAAAAAATAAATCAATTTTCATATAAGCAAACCCAACCTATAATAATAATGTTTATAGGTGTAGGAAGAATCTAAAAAATTCTATAGAATATCCTTAAAAACAAATTTTTACCAGATTCATGAATAAATTTTCTATTATGGAGTTTTGATGAAGTTCACATAACCATGAAAAATACTTTTTTATGGAGTCATAACCTTGTAATAGTTAAATTTCAACTCATCAAAAATGATTGAATGGGAGAAAAAAAAAGAATAATAAAATCCTAGAAACAAAGAATGAAATGGAATAGAATGGGGGTCTAGAATAGATTTCATTATTCCTTGATTATTAATGATGAAAATTATACTGTTATAGGAATAATAAAATCATAGAATATCAAATATATAGTGTATAAAAAATATTGAGAATGATTTTTTTTTAATTATTAGTGACAAAATATATACTTGTATTTTTTGTGTGAAAATAATTAGTTTTTTATAAAAATATTTCATATTGAATTTTTTAGCATAGATTTTAATATATTTTCCCTTAATGTAATAAAAATACCTCCCCAATATCCATCAAGAGGAAACATAATAGAAATAAATCTCCAGTAGCAAATGATAGAAGTAATAATATTAAAAAAATAATATTGTCATATGTCATGAATATGTCATTAATAGTTTGAAATGTTATTTTCATTTGTCTCCTTAGTCAAATAACTAAAATTCAAATCAGATATTAGCAATTGTTATAATAATGAATTCATAATTTAATATAAAAGCATAAAATAATTTGGGATAATTATATAAAAAACTATAAAAACTATCAATAATTAGGGTATTAAACTCATATTTCTTATAAGTACAAAATTTCCATCCTAAAACCTATATTTTTCAAGTTGATTAAACACATATACATCATACCACATTAAGTCCCATGATAATTAATTCTATATAAATTAATTTTTCCATTCTTTAATATACTAGATGAATTAAAATGATTAATTAAAATCTAATAGTTTTCCATATTTTATCATACTAGAACTTTAAAAAAACAAAATACTGATAAAATTACTCTTGTGTAAAAAAATAATAGTATTGAGTGTTAAAAACATAAAGTTATATTTTCAAATATTTTACAACACATAAGGTAATGGAAAATTCTCAATTCCACATTTCCAATCTATACACTCTTTGTAATGATAATAATAAAATTTCATAATCTATATACAAGTAATATATAATTAATATGTTTTGGGAAAAAAATTAATAGAAATGTTTTGATAGCTGTATAATGGAAGAACACAAAAGAGTAGAATACATCCTGGTTCCATACATACTATCTTAAATGTAATCATAAATATTTTATGTCCAATTAATGATGTATTTATTTCAATTAAATGAAATATATTAAACCTTTTATCTATGTAAATGTAACAAGTAACTCAAGTAACAATCATATATGATTCATGTAAATATAATACACAAAATCACATACTACATAAAAGATAAATTCATATAATTATGTGTAATATAAAACACAAAAAGGAAACTGCATTAAAATAAATCCATGAAGCAAATACAAAATAAAAAAATTTACACAATATAATTTAATAATGATGTGATAAATTTTAATTAAACATTTAAACATTTTGTTTTTTTAAACAATGTGACATGTGATGTAAATGTAATATTAAAAAAATTAATATAAACAATACACATTAAACAAACAAATCACGGAAAATTTCCCCCTTTATTGAATGTTAATAAATGAAAAAATTATAAAACAATATACCCATTATGAAATATTTAAAAAAAACCAAACAAAATAGTAGTTCTCTAAATTTCACGAATTACTAATATTTTCTATTGAAACAATGTACCCTATTCAAAATTTATAACATATAATAATTGTTAGAGATTAATTGAAATATCATTTTCATATAAAAATGATTGGGTAAGGATTATTTATAATGTATTTATATAAAATAAAAAAATAAATAAAAAACGTAATATTAAAAACTCAATTATTTCTAGATATTTGTTACAACTTATAGTTTTTCATTTCTCATTAATGCCAGATATATTTTGATTTTATAAATATTTTAAACATCCCTATAAAAAATTATCATTTATAAGGATATTGTAAAAAACATGAACAAGTTAATTTAGATTAAATTATTCCTAATGAATCAGAAATAACATTTTTATGAATTTAAATATAATAATATATATATATTTTTATTGAAACAAAAACTAAGAATATATAAAACATGTTCATTTTTAATATTAAAAAATATTCATAGATTTAATAACATTATGATATACCATTTAATTAAAAAATGAAGTGTAAGAATTTGGATAAAAAATAAAAATACATTCTAGGGAATGTACACTAATTTATATCCACTATGGTTTGAGAAGAATTCTTTAAGAAGCCATGTTTTTGATGTATTATATATTTTTTCATTGAAAATATATTTATATATATTGTTCATTCAGAGGAAAAAAATTTATATTCAGTAATGATGTATTAGTTCCATAATAAAACAAATCCTATATTAAAAACAAGTAACTCAGTGTATTAATATATATTTTCATTCCAAAAAATATTATTATAAATTTTGTTACTCACATATTAAAATAAATATCGTTAACAATATTCTTAATACCAATAATCGTTTTTAAACATTTACAAACTTCGAAACATTTTGTTTCAATAGTAAGCACTAATGTTGCTTCATTAAATCATAAAATGGTAGATTTATGTGTTTTATACACCTTAAAAATGATTTTAAAAATGACCAATTATATTCAATATGTTACATGAAGAAATATAATTTTATGTATTAATCAAATTATATATCATATAAAGAGAATCCATACTCATATTGAAATATCTATTTTTATTATATATCATAGATAAAATATATTTTATCAATTATGTTTCGAAAATAGTATTATTATTTATTTATGAAAAATTTTTATGATAATTATATAGCTTCTTATAAAAATCAGAAATATTTTCTTTTGGATCGTGATATTTATAAATTATTTATTTAAATAATTAATTCCTGTTCTTTACTGTTAGAATCAAAAATTTAAAATGCATAATGAAAATTAGAATAATCAAAAACAAAACATGATTCAATCAAGCACATATAATCTTTCTATTAATGATCATAAAAAGGTGAATGTGAAACTGTATAATAGTTTCCCAAACCATATGAATATTTTATGGGGTAGTGAAATATTTACCATAGAATATTTCAGAAAATAATTAAAATAACAAATTTATTTCTTCCTCCCATGCTCATATTATTATTTAGGTTCTTTAGATCAACTCTAAAATACAAATAACTAATTTCTATACATGTTCATATAGTTATCAAATATTCTCATCATATTGAATTTTGAAAAATATAATTTAATATAAACCATCTTCCTTCTTAAAAAATATATTTTCATATAGATATCACTATATTAACTAGAATAACATTTTCTCTTGAAATTATTAATATATTTTCTTTTCCTCACTACCATGGATATCTATAATTTCTTCATGATTCCATGAATACATTTATGAATTTGATTAAACTCATATACTTTTTTTCAAAACATAATCAATATAAACTATTTTTAGATGTACTAAAAGAATTAGATTTAGTGTATTTAAAATATATTTCATTATTTCAATAAAACTTTTCCCAATAATTATTCTTTATTTGTAGTGTGTATTTTAATATAGATCCAATGAGTAAATAATTATGTTGTTTAGTTAAAAATTTAATATTTATATTATCTACTCCATTGGAATTTCATTTTTTGTGAAATATTGGGGAATTATTTTTCATGGTAAATCCAAAGGAAACCATGATTTTCTTGATTTTAGAAAATCTATTATAGAGATTATTAGTACATTTAGAGTCAATAATTCGTAATTCATGAGATAAAAATCTTTTTATACATGAATTGGTTCTCTATTTTTTATTAGTTCCATGATTAGTGACATTTAATGTACTCCAAATGTTATTTGATATTTTAAAAGATGTAACATACTAATAAAGACTTCAAATTAATTAAAATGAAATAAAATAAACATCTTTTGGAATTAAATCACTTAAATTTTCATCATTATTATTTATAGTTTCCTGATAAAAATTTGGTATTTAATAATATCATATAATTATATTGTAACATCACATAACAAAACTTCTAAAAAATATATATATTCAATTCATACAGTATACATGATCACATCATTATAAATGATGTGTTATAATAAGATCTATGAACTCAGTTTCATGATCTACCATTATAAAAAATATGTCTTCAAAAGTATCTTGGATTTATGATATTGTGGGTAGCCTAAAAGTAGTTAATATTCAAATTTAATAATGAGGTATAAATATTTATATTATAGTCATTATCTCAATTATTTTTTTTACGATGTGATGATGAAATGATGTTATAAAGGGTGGTGTGACTAGTATTTTAAATATTTTATTCAAATTTAACAAATCATTTTTGATTACATCAGGTACGTGATGTTAAGAATTCATTCACTATTCATTTTTAGACTCTAGGTAGATAAATAATTTGAAATAATATTATGAAAAAGAACATAAATACTTTTATAGTATTTCATATCATTTTATCCTACATCTTCACATAAAAAACACTGAAACATAGTGAAGTTAGTTTTATCCACAAAAACAATGTAATCATTCTAAATAGAATCATATAAAAATATAATACTATCATTTATGGGTATAGTAATTTACCAAAATATTGTAATGTGAAGAATTAACCTCTATATTTATCTAGTTCATGAAAAACCTAGGTTCACATCCTTTTTGACTAGGTTATCTCAACAAAGAAACTTCCTCTTTAGTAAAAATAACAATATCTGTGATTTGAGACACAAAATAAAGAAATTATTACAACTCAAAATAATACATGTGAAAGAATAATAAATATCTAATAAATGACATAAATGTAAATGAAAAATAATAGTTCATAATTTTCATCATCCAATCAATATTGACGATGTCTACTTTAGATTTGGGTTCTCTTCCATGTCTCAGAAAATAGAATAAGTCAACTATGAATAGTGATACACCAAAACACATTTGTACATTAGGATAAATGAAATTCAAAAGTATGAGACCTCAATAGGTAACTTGTTGGTAACTATATACTTATTCACTAATCTTATGTTGAATCATTTAAAAAAAACCTATCTAGTAGCAAGAACACAAGTTACAAAATATTTATCACATTGCATTTCTTCAAAACCGATGAATACCATTGACCCATACATAAAAAATAGAATAAATAATAACATTATATTTACAAAATATTGGGAAATGATTGGAATGCATTTCATATGAATCAAATTCATTAATCAATTTGAATAGACAATTCAAGGAACATTTTTTTAGTATGTTTTTAATAAAAAAATAAATTATTAAAATAAATTATATAAAAATGCATCAAATCAAATGTATATAATCAATAGATAATTAGAGAATAATTCTATAGATTCATGTAATTCCACAATATCCTTTTTAAAAACTATATTTGGAATGATGTTTCAATACATATAAAATTTTCAATGGGTATAACCAAAATGATGTATTCTATATACTTCCATTTTGAAAATATTTATGAATCAAGATAATATAATCAAAGATTGACTACATTTTAGTAGTTAGTTATTACATTTATCACAGGAATATCTCTAACACATGAAAACCTATACTATTTTGTAGTCAAAAAAGGCATTCCATTTTGAGTTGTGAACTCATCAAAATAAGTTAATTAAAGAATTTGTAATTATCAATGTATTTAAAAATTCTTAGGGAGAAAATATCATTTATATACTATATGTAATGGTAAACATCATATTTTAAATTTTTTAATGTTTATGATGAATCTACTTGTTCTACATAAAGATATTAAATGGGGATTCCATGTTATTGAAAAGTCAGAAACTCACATGCCTCGTTAAGATATCTTATATGACCATGTAATGGTTATGAAATAATATTAACATATATTTACTGGTGTATTGATGTCACATAATGTAATGAAATTAAATAATATATAATCATAAACGTAAATAAGAACACACAAAAATTTTATCTAGGATTTACATAGAGGTTATATAGAGTATCATATACAACATCAAAGTGATTATTCAATTTATATGTATTATGAAACATAAAATTTCAATATCAAAATATAAACTCAATCCAGATAATTATAGAAAACATTAATAATAAACACAATTTCAAATATAAAATTTATAAGAAATTAAAATTATATATTTAATCATATTAGTTATTTGAAAACAATGTGACATGGGAGTTATTTGGAATGTAAAACCCCAACATCCTCAATAGATTTTTTTTCATTTTTTATCCTCCATATTTTGAATCAAGTTTATCATTAGAAATTCATAAATATATTAACATATTTTTGTTTAAGTTTGGTTCGTTATAAACCAATGAATTTTTTTATATTGGGAAGTATTTATTTTTCTTCCATATTTCCTTTGACTGCTTTTTTATGTTTTGGTAAACCATGCATCCAACCATGTTATTTTCCATGTTTTTAAAATATTTTAAAATTTCAATACATCCTATTCCCAAATTGATTTCATAAAGTACATTATTTCTCTCCCACTCAACCCTAAGACCCCCTATGTATGAATCCATCAACACCATGTCCCCATGGATCAATTTAATAGGGGTTCATCTTGATTTTATTGATTGAATCAAATAATATTTTCCTCATCTCACATTTAATGTTTAATGACATTCTTTATATCATGAGTTTAAAATATTTTTTTGATGTTTGATGCTGGTACATTTTTTAATAAAATTCCTCAGTTGGTAATTGAATTTATCTACTAACCATGATGGGTTTTTTGTTTTTAAAAGAGTTTGAGAAACAAATTTGAAGCATCTAAAGGAATTACATATTATCAATTTCATAACGTGGTTTAATGACACAAATGAAACTATTGAGTTATGAGACCAAAATGCATTCTATGATTTTAAATTTTTATTATAATTTTTTCTAATATATTTAATGTATTTATTTTGTTTAATTATATATATATATTTTGAATGTGTTAAATTTTAAATACTTATTGAGATAAAAAAAATATTCTATTGTACCTTTTGAATATGATAATTAAATAAGCGGATAATATATTGGTGATAGAAAATTTTCATAAACAATGAAATGTTTAAAAGGATACAAAACACATTAAACCTCTTGAAATTGTTAAACTAAATTGTTTCGTGGATGTTAAACACTTCACTTATTGTCTATAGAATCTTCTCAATCACAGTTTATTGGATTTTGTGAAATGGGTGGGTGACACCATTTTTCTATTACAATATGTGTTCCACTTAGTGTAAAATAATCCATTTTATTTTTTTACTAATTAATTATGATGTTGACATGAGGTTATATTTTTTCATAAACTATATATAACAATAATAAATCTCAGGTCATATGTTCATAGAATTCATATTTCTGCATGTTTAGATTCTAATTATAAACTATAAATGATTTTTACTGGATTTTATTACCATAAAATTTAAATATCAGCATTCAAATAGATATATTTAAGTAAATTAATGATAATTATTGATGAATGTTTTAATTTTGAATTTAATATATTGATTCATTTCAAAATTTATTAGCATCATGAAATTTAAAAAAATATTCTTATTAATATGTGAAATGTTTTTACGGATGATTTCATTTTTCAATAGTTAAATCTAAAAAATTATTGGAAACGTGTTCTCATGTAAAAGTGGTTCATATTGGTATGAAAATTTAATGATTGTTAATTTTGGAGACATTTTGTTAGTATAAATTCGAATAATAAAACGTAAATATTATTTGTATTTTCCAAAAAGCATGAAGCGGAATTATGTTTCAATGATTACACATGGGGTTCGTATTTTTAAAATGAACATGGAATATATGGTTACAATTATATTAACATATCATGTTTTGAATTTGGATTATTTGGAATCCCATTATGTGTAATTCTTAGTTTGGTCTAACCTTGGAGAAGTATTGTTGTTACTGACCAAGGTTTATGTGGAAATTGTGATTTATTCTATTTTAATTTTTTATTTTTTACTATAAATGTATTGTCCATTTGAAACTTATTTTTATGAGGAGCATATTTTTTATTTTTCCCAATTATTATCTTCGATTCAAGTAGTATGTCTTACACATTTTTTTCTTTTTTTGGATTTTATTTTAATTTATTTCATAATATTGTATTTTTCATTAGTTTCGAAACCGTGGATGTGCCTGGTTGGGTTCTTATTAACCATAAAAAGATTATTTTTAATTTTTAATTGGAAAAAATAATTCCATCGTTCATAAATTTTATGCAATGGAATTAGTTTCTATCCGTGGGAAATTAAGATTATGCATCAAGTATTTTAATGGAAATCCACAGGTTATTAGTTCATGGTTGACCTATGTTGTATTTTGAAACATATTATAATATCCTTGGTTCTTATAAGGTCCTAAGCTATATTGTAGGATTCGTTATTTGATTAAATCATGCAATACGTAGATATGAGTATTATATATGAAGATGGATATCTGTTGAGGTTCTAACAAGTTATCTAGCATAATAACCATTGGGTAACCATGGGTGATTGGTAGGAATTATTTCTTTCAGATAGAGTTTTGTTTTATTCTAATATACATTGGTTTTATATTTATTTTGTTTTTTATTTTATTTTTATTAAATGGGGTTTTTCATGAATTGTTCATTTTTGGGACAAATATGGGATTAGAAAATGGGGTACATAGTTAGTTCTCATGACATGGCAATAAATTCTTAGCATATACAAATGGTTTAGTTACACTCTTAGATATTTTTATACAGTTGTCACATGATCCTCTAAAACATGTATTTAATCCCAGAACATTCAATAACCCCTCTCATATTTTTAATAGAAATGATTAATTATTATGTATATTTTAGATAACGTGAATCATTTAATAAGAAGGATAAAGGTAAATTTTGATTATATATTTATATATTTAGTTTTAATATATTAGTCATTTCTATTGAAAACATTTATTTTATTTTAGAGGTGTTAATTTTCTATATTATAAAATAAGATTCTATTCTGGTTTAAAATAACTATTTTTATAAAATCTAAAGAAATTTTTATAAAAAATCATCTATTATAATAGAAATATTATAATTATGTGTAATATTTACATTCAAATGAACATTTAAAAATGTATTTTTCATTTAAATGTGTAAGAATATTTTGATGCTAGACATGGAATTTTTAATTAGGGGACACAATTTTGGAACTTTACATTTTAATTATGATGGATTTTAAAATTTTGTTACAAGATTGGTGTAGGTATTTTAAATATTATTGTAACTGTATAATTTTTATTGGTTCAATATGACCTCCAAATATAAAATGTGTGTTTTGTAACTATTTTGGTTTGGTTTGAACATCTATTTGGTAAATTATACTAAATAAAAGTGGTAGAATTTTTTGTTTTTTATAGAAAACCTTCATACTAATGATCAAAAATGTAGGACTGCAATGTTTGTAAAGATATTATACTATTAAATTAAATGAATATAAATATGTTTCCTGTATTGAGTATTATAATGATAAAATAAACTTTTTAATTTTTTCAAAAATTACATCGTAATGGATGAATTTATATTTTATAATTCAGTATTTTTTTTTGCAATGCCTAGAGTGTTTGCTATATGTTTTCTAATTGATATTTTTTATCAATTCAATAAATATTGGATGAATTTCTCATTTTTTATTTCTTATTTTAATTTATATTACCTTTTATAAATTTCATGACTCTAGTAAATGACTCAATATATTGTGGAAAATTTATATTTGAGGATTTTTATAAGTTTTGATATCATGGATTCTTAATGTGTTATCCTCTCATATGCCATTATATTCACGTATACTATTCGAGAAATTATGTCGATATAATTTTAGTTGTTTAGAATTTCATATAAATTCATATTTAGTGGTTGTACATTTGTTTATAGTGTAATTCATCTGGAAGATCCCAACCATATCTAGAGTCATCGCAGGTATGTTTTCAGGTACTTTTGGTTGTTTTTAAGTACCTTTCTTGGAGTTTGTTTTTGGACGTTTTTTGTTGGGGGTTTAAGAAATTTTAAGGACATGGGGGATATACATGGTATGCGTAGAGTTTAAAAAACCATGTACCTAATCCCATGTTACCATGCGACCATGTATAGAGAGGTCTGCACTATTAGCACACTATTTCCATAACTGTGTGCCCATGTTAGGTAAAACCGTGCACGCGGTTTTATTTCTTCCGAATATTCTTTTAAAAATTTGATGAAATCCTGAAACACCCCCATTTTAATATAAGCTCTAGATGGATGTATTTTGGATAACCCATAGATCTTCTAAGGGGTTACAAGGCCAGTATACCTCTGTTATTCATTATTTAAAGCCTGAATCAAAGATACTCTCTTCTCTCGATAAGTGGGATTCATCTTGTTTCCTATCATGTTATTTCATTCAACTTATCATGATCTTCTGGTGGAGTTTATCCATTGTTTTTTCATATCTAAATCTATTCATTAGGATCTAGGTATAGAATTGAAGATCCAGGTCTAGATTGATTAGATCTTGATATTTTGATATCTATATTTATGAATTTTGATACAGAATCTATGATCTATGTCATTGTGTTACTCGTATTTTGGGGATTTCAATTAGGAAAACATCCTTCAAAAAATAGATAAAGTTAGCCTAAATGAAATTCCCCTAGATTTTGATTTGATATGTATATGCAGGATTATAAAAATGATAACATGTTTTAACAATTGATTTCCTCTAATGGGGTTTATTAGATTGACCTATTGGGTTATCGAAGCTTTTCTGAAATCAATTTAATATGAAATATTTTTTTTATAAAAACACTTTTACCTCAAAAAAGGTGTTTTATACTAAATTATAAAATTAATTATTATTATTTGATGATATTAATGAAATTTTATATATTATTTATTTAATATAACATTTTAAATAAAAAGTAATATATTTTTTTGTGATTAGAACATAAAAAATCTAATTTTCTCCACAAGAAGTTGTATTTTTCTAAAGGCCGTATAACCTCTTTTTAATGTAAATGTTTATTTAAAAAATAACTATTGAAACAGTAAAAAATTCTCTTTACCAGTTAAACACGTTTTTAAAATACTAATATCGATATTATCTTATATTTTTTTTAATTTTTTCCCAGGATTTTCTTTTTTGGATGAATAACAGAAATATTGAATTGAAATTTAAAAATGTATTTTCTTCTATATTATTTATAAAGATAAATCATACTTGGAATTATATTTAATGTCATAGTAGTTCATTTATACATATATTAATATATTATATATTATTATGAACATTTTTATATTGAATTTAGATATTAATATTCAATAAACATTTGAATATTTTCACTTTATAAACCCCATTTTACATCGTGTATATGAGATTATTTTTAAAAATACAATTTTCCAGTTTTTGTTAATTGAATTTAGAGAAATAAATTACATATTTTTATCCAGAACAAGAAATATTTTTTTATTATGGTCAACTTAAATTTTTTCCCATTTGTACAGGTGAAAATGGTTAAAATTGTTTACAGTTATTATGGTAAAAGATTGATGACATAATGATATAACATATAATACAAGGTGTAAAATTGAGAGAACACATTTCGACCGCTAGATGGGATTGAAAAATTTATATCGTACCCTATCATTAAACTATTTTTTTGAATTATTTAATCCTTTTTTAGGTAAAGACATTTCTACATATAACTTATTTTCAAAAATAACATATTTGTCATCTCACACTATTATAAAAGGCCACTAATTCCCCCCTTCATGAAACCTCTCAAAAAATTATTTTCCGTAAATTACCTTCCCCACATCCGTTATCTCATCCTTGAATAATTATCTTGTTAATAACAAAAACATATATTTTCTAGTCACAACCTAATGAGGAAACCCAAAGAAGAGTCGATGTTCATCTAAAATAATCTTTATTTTAATTCCTTCTAAACCTAATTAAATTAATAATGTGTCATGATTATATAATTTTCTCATTTTAAAGAATATATATATATATATATTACATTAATCATACAACCTTTATCTTCACACACATTCATCAAATCTGATACACAATCATCATTTCTGTGTACGGTGGACTGCCACCTCACAAACTGATGTCACTTTTTCATCCATCGCCACCTTTCAAGGATATGAATAATGGTGTGCATACTTTTTTTTCATTACATAAATATTATCTATTATATCAATATGTATGGTGAATTATAATATTAAACTCACCATAATACTATCTAATTTTGGAAATATTATAAAGTCATTCGTGTCTACTTTGGACAACTACCTCGCGACGGGATCCAATTCAGTAATTATTTATATGGAATGTATGAAGAATGAGTTTAATAAACATTAGTGACATATATGAAATTTAAATGACAATGTAATGATAATATAAATATATATCATCTAATTCATTTTCAAAATATATGATTAAAAAATGGTAATATTATTCTTGCATATATAGGCCCTCCCTTCATAATGGATGACGTATTAAATTTTTTATATCTAAAATTTAATGATTTCAATATATATATTTAATATATATGATATTTTTACCATGGATTAAATTATTAATATTACTAAATCATGAATGAATAATGAGGAACAAAAAATAACCAGTCAAATAATTATCAAAAAAGGCAATTCACACATGGAATAATGTAAATAATGAATTATTAGTAACAAACAAGTGATAATATATTACAAGAGGATTTGATATAATATTATACACATGAGAATGGTTTTGGAATATGTTATTAACATTATTAATACCATTATACTATAATTTATAGGACAATAATCCAAAACGAATCTAAAGGTATCAGATTTACTCAAGATTTAAAATCTATTGAGACGTTATTGTTATTATAAACAAATTCACATTTACATAGTGTATATACATCTCAAATGAAATTTAATGTCATGATTTATTTTTAATTAATGGTAATTAAATATTCACATTGAGTTATTTAATCCAAATTAATTTTGGATTCAATACAACCATTTGGTAAAAATTATTGCACAATCTAAATGTAATTTGGGGCTATTAAATTTATATTGAATTGATCACATTGGTGTGGTTAGTTTTAATCAAATATTATTGTTCATTGAAATAACAAAATTCATTAACAATGAATAATATTATTTCCTAAACCATATAAAATTTTTATAGACATTTTTTACATTTAATGTTATGTGGTTAACTATGGAATCATTAATAAATATATATACCTTAATAAATATCGATATTTAATGTTAACTCATATTGATTTAATATAAAATTATTTGATATACGTGGAATTATTTTTACCTAATTTTATGGTCTAGGCTAAGTATAATTTAACTCCTTGATGCATCGGTTGGTTATTGGAGATAGATCGAATTTTCAAATTATATAGTTTTTACATTTACATTAAAATTTCTTGTGAAATAAAATGATGGCAGTGGTCTCATGTTCTAGTTACCACATGTCCAATAATTTAGAATTTAATTTATTTTTTATTTTTATATTATTACTCATGATAATATAAGTATGAACAGAAATCTATAGATCTATTTCATTCTTTTTTTATTGATTAAATGAAATGTATTTTCAGTAATTTACCAGTCCATACGGATTATTCATTATTATGTCATGAATGTTTTTTTATTTAAATGGAATTATTTTTCAGGTGTTTACATTCCATTGTTTTTAATTCATATCGATGCATGGTAGATTCTACTGTACATAAACCTTACTAAGAATTTCTTCTAACACATGCTATGTTTCATTTTTTCCAAGATATTTAGATGAATACTAAGAGTGTGTTTTATTGATACATAAACTCTAATTTATAATTTTTCATTTTCATTACCAATTTAAAATGGGTATTATATCTATATACAGTTTTCTGATATTTCAAATCTATTATATCCAGAATTATTTTTTATCTATGAAAATGTAATAATATATAGAACCAACTCTTGGATACTCGGGCTAGGCACATTACAATTGGTATCAAATGATGTTATTAGAATCCATGGAAAATAAATTTAGGAAAAAAAATATTATTGAACATTATAATATGATATATATATATATAGAATAAGTATAGACTAAAATCATAATTTTTTGTTATTATAAATTTCATTTTTAAATTATATGATATTATCTAGTGTATTTCATTATTTAGACATGTCTCATTGTCGATGGAATGGGAACCACATCAATACATGAATATAATGGTTTATAATGATATCTTCTTTGATTGTTTTAAGAAAATATTTATAAGGTATGTATACTCCCAAAAATTCTCATCATATGAGGATATAGTAGTATGTTCTAAAAAGATAGAGTAAGAATTATCCATGTAATATGGATTAAATGGGATGAAAGAGAATAATAGGATGCAAAGGAAGTTATGATAATGGGACGAAGGAATGATATATTTTCCCCAATGTTATAATTGCTTAAGGAAACACATTATTTTATTAATATGAAAAAAGTTGTTTTCATTTCTTTTAGATAAATTGATCACTATTCTAATTATTTCATGGACAATAATGAATTATACAATGTTCAATTATTTAAATAAATGAATTTGTAACACTATAAAAATAAATTTAACAAGTATATACATAATAGATCATGATCACAATTATTCTTTTTTCACAAGAAATTTGTATTTATTAATTAACCTGTTTATTTGGATCAATGAAAATTGTTTTAAAAATATTTTATTTATTTTATTCTCATCATAAGAGTTATGGAATATAAAAAAATTGTACTGTAGTATTGTTTCAATATGCATTTGACAGATAATATTTTATGGTATTTGTGAACAAGAAAAATGATTCATTTATTTGTTGAACTTCTTGGGAAAAGAACTATTGATAACCCTTATTATGTTCTTGATGTTGATATAATGATGTTATAATGAAGAGATTATTGATATGAGTAATGTAAATTACATATTATGGAGTACCTTTGAATAGATTAATGATTTGATGACAAATATTATTATGCTTTATGTAGTTATAATTTTTTTAGAATTATTTTTTATATTATATAATATGTGTTTTTTAGCCAATAAGGAAAGAATCAAGTTTATTAATAAGGGTTAATAGTAATTTATTGAATTATCAAGAATATATAGAATAAATGGTGATGGTATAAAAATTACTAGTATGAATGGATTAATATATAATTCAAACAATTAAATATATTAATGGTAAATTACTTTTTGTAAATTTAGTGATATTACATATAAATATTCAAATATTTAGCCATTGGAAGAAATCATTTTGCTTTTTGAAAATAGTTTGAGATAGATGGAAAGAATTTGAACTTTTTTATGAATCATATGGTCCATTAGAAGTTATTTTTTTCATAAGAAAATAATTTTTTGACATTAATTTTATAAAGAAAGGGTTGAAATGGATATTAGTCCAGTAACAAAAAAAATAATGGAATTTTCTTATTAGATATAATGAAATTAGGTAATTATTTATCTTCATTATGGTTTATCACATTTAGGAATTCATCATTATATAATTTGTTTTTCTATTATATTAATTTATAATGATATCAATGATTAATTTTATGGCTATGTTGTTTGTGGTAATTATAGAGATCCATACTTATCATACATGAACATTACATTAATTTTGTAGAATACATAATAAATGAAACAAATAGACACCCAATGATCATATTAGTTTAGTGTATTTGGAAACTCTGAATATAATCTTCTAATTATGGTGAAAGATATTCATCATCTCCCATAATGATCTTCCCCTTTTGTTTTCCTACCTAAAACCATTATTTATATTCCAGGAAAAATAATACAAAAAAATAGTGAGCTCAAATGCTTAGTATGGGTAAAAATGGATAAAGTAAAACAAACTAAATACATTTGAATGTAAAAACATGAACATGATGTTAAAAAAATAAAAATATTGAGTCATGAAATAAATCATGGTAGTACATAAGGCATAGATCATAAAGAAACATTAATCATGATAAAAAAACATGAGAATAAAACATGGAATTGTGGAAAACCATTAACCACATAACATTATATCTATAGTATCGTATCCAATGTTACCAAGACCATCATAGTGGACAATGCCCACTATTTAACTGAGATTACTTGCCATTCTAGCCATGTATTATGAAACCAGATTTACCTGTCATCCCAGCCATGTCTATCTCATGCGATATAAATCTTTACACAATACATTGAAGAGAGATATATGTCCCACCTATCTCATAGTGTAATCATTCTTACATGTTCTACAAAACATAAAAATATTCACCATAGCATAACCCATGAAATAAAATGGGTTTTTTCAACAGCATTTCATCATAACAAAACACATATAAGATAAATGCTTTTTACAAAAATAATTCCATCATAAGAACTATAAAATCAATGTAATAATTGGGATAGAAATATAACCCCCTAACATATGATGTGTAAGATAATTTTGATAAAATACTTGAGCTTAATTCCTGAGGAAAATAACCATCTTCTTTAAAGAATTTTCTTTTCTCAAAATGTCATATAATTTTAAGATAAAAATTTTTTGTGTAATATAAACTAAAATAGTGTATATGAAGTTTCATGGAAATTAGGTGTCATGAAAATGTAAAAATCCATTTATGCCATATACGTTAAAAATCATTCTCCTCGAACATTAACTTGAAAAGTAAAAAAGTATCCCATATGATAATCAAAAGAAATAATTTTTCCAAACGATGTAGTTAATTTAAAAAATGGGTAAAATAAAATTTAAAAATAAATAGAAAATATTAAAATATTTATAATTTTTTTATAAAACAAGAACATGGATGATAAATATCTCAATAGAAAATACTTTCGTATAAACATTTTATGATGAAAAGGAGATTGAAAAATTATCCATTACCATAGGTCCAATTTCTTCTGTATGTGTCCCAAACTCATATATACTGGGTTAAAAAATATTATTAACTTTTAACAGTACCATAGTAATAATTTTTATATCATATAAGTTTTACTTATGACTTTATATTAGCCATTCATTTGTCAATTCTATGTTAAAACAACGTCTTTTGTGATAATCATTTTGTTTATCATAAGTGTTTGGAAATGTTATTCTAGATACTATTTCATAGATCATTATTCTCATACTTCTAGATTGTAAAAAATGATTTATATATCATTTATATTCATTATATAAATATACATAATAGATCGATAAATCGAATGGACTACACCGTTCATGGAGACGGTAGGTCGTACATATGCATTAATGTGTTTTTCATTTCCTTATTAAATTGAATAGAAGTAAGTAGATGATATATATATATATACACAAAAATCCAATATAATTATTATTTCATATATTTAATGATTATTTATTATATAAAATTTATAATCATCCGTAAATGGTTAACATGGAGAACAAATCTCATCGTGTCATGGAGACGGTAAGTCGTACATATGCATGAGCCACAATATCATTCCCATAGATGTGGAATGGTATTGAAGTGGATGGTGTATAACATATAATAATTAGTATAATGTCATAATAATTATATATATTAATAATTTCCATCATTATATCCATCCATGTATGGTGGTTGTGAAAAAAGGAATACACCATTGTGTGGAGACGGTAATCATTACGTGTGCATGCCCGGTGATTTCCTTTTTCATAGGATGTAAAGAAGGTGAAATAGGTTTTTTTCATATTTATAATAACATATATTTATATTAGTGATTAATTAATTATCATTAATGATTACACAATATTGATGTAAAAATTATATTATTAATAGAAATATCAAATACATTGTTTAAAAGATATTAAAAGAAATATCATATTAACTAATTGAAGTGTTCCACGACTTTTATAGCTTATTATTACTTATTATCAGTTTATTAAATATGTTTCTATGAATTTATTTTTTGTGAGTAATTTATTTAAAATCAACTAAATGAATAGTGTCAAAATTGACCCTATTGATATTTTATAAAAATAACATTTTATAAAATTATAAAAAAATCATAAAAAATTAAAATTATAATGTTTTAATTATAATATCTAAAATGTCATAAAATACCTATATATGGCTGATTAAAACCAAATATTTAAATATTTATAACCATGGAACATTTAGAATTTCATTACCAAAATTAAAATTTAATAGAATAACTAAGTGTCAATTAAATTGATAAGGTTTAAAATGAAAAAATAAGTTGTCCATAATTTATTGGATGATGCTATTACAACCCCTTATAATCTAAGTTTTGAATTTGGGACACTTTGGATGTTTATTGGGAAGAATGTGGTTTATATTATAAATTAATATTTATGAGTGTTTCCTAAAGTGCCCATCACCTCTCTTGTAAAAGGGAACCTCCTCCCTCTCATCTTAAATATATTTTAAGCCTTGAATCTCAGAAAACCCATTCCCAATTAGCTTCTAAACTTCCCTATTTACATTAAAGAGGTTCTGGTCTTCTCAGAAGGCCAAATCTAGTTCCCTAAGTCGAAATTTAAAGGAGGCATATCGAGGAAGATGTAATCTCTTCTACCTATTCTTTCAAATTTATTTCTTCTTCTAATTCCTATTCATTATATATTTCATTATAAATTAATAAAAAATGTATCAATAATATAATTATATGTTATTATTAATATGAAACAACCATATTTTACCTTATATCCATCCTTTGAGAAATGAAATCACCACGTGTGCATACGTACAGATTACCGTCTCCACACCGTGCTGTAATCTATTATTTACCACCACCTTACATGGATGAGTACAATGGTGGAAATAATAACTTTATATTGTTATTATAACATGATACTAATTATGAGATATTATACACTATCCACTTCAATATTTTTCAACAACTATGGTAACAATATCATGGATCGTTACTACATATGACTTATCGTCTCCTCGACTCAATGAGATTCATTATCCTTGTTAACCATTCAAGAATGATTATAAAGTATATATAATAAGTAATCATGAAATATATGACATAATAATTCTAATTTACTTATGTGTGTGTGTGTGTATATATGTCATTTACCAACTTACATTCAATTTAATAAGGAAACAAAAAACAATGTTCATGGGTACGTATGGCCTACCATCTCCATGAACAGTCTATTCCATTACATTAATAGATCTATTATATATATTTATATACTGAATATATGTTCTATATAAATAATTATTTACATTATATAAGTAATTAAATAATTATCTAAGTAATAATATCAAGAATAAAAAATTCAATCATGTCTGATAAATAAAAGGATTATTACCCAAAACATTGCATTAACATGGAATTGACAAATGAATGGATAATATAAAGTCTTAGGTAAAACATAAATGATATCATAAATATTATTATGGTTTTTTTAAAAGTAAATAATAATTTTAAACCCACTGTACATGAGTTTCAGACACATATTAAAGAAATCAGACCTAAGGTAAGTGATAATTTCGCAATCTCAATTTTTAATGAAATTGTTTGTAAGTATTTTTTGGGGATATAGTTTTCGTCCAGGTCCATGTTTTATAAAAAAGTATTCATAAAATGTTTCATATTCTTCTTATATATTTACAATGTAATTTTTACCCATTTTTTACATTTAATACATGTAATTGAAGGAATTTTTTTTACCTAACGAGTTGCATTTTGACATTTCCGGTAAAAGTATGGGAAAAATGTTTTTTTATCATAGACTGCAAGAATGGATTCTTACATTTCCATGAAGCCATATTTACATGAATATTCTACTAATCTATTTCAGGTTTATTTTCCACAAAATTATTTTTTTTAAAATTTCACAACATTTTGAGAAAAGAAAATGTTTTAAAATAAGAAAGGTCATTTCCCTCCTGAATTAAGATCAAGTGTTTTATCAAAATTATGTTACATATAAGATGACATGGGATTATGTTTATATCTGTATTATTACATTTATTTTATTTTTTTTTGATAAAATTATTTTTATGAAATCCATTTATCTTATATGGATTATGTTAGGATGAAATGATGCTAAAGAAACCCATTTTTTCATGGGTAATGCTATGTTGAGTGTTTTTATATTTTGTGGAACATGTAAAAATGATTTTACAATGAGATGGGTGGGACCTATATCTCCCTCTAATGAATTGGGTAATGATATATATCTCGTGATATAGATATGAATAAAACAGTAGGTAAATCCGGTTCCGTAATTCATGGCTGGAACAAAAAGCAAACTCGGTTCAGTAAGGGACTTTTTCCACTATGTCTTGGTAACAATTTTTGGCTACTATGGAAATCGTATTATGTGCATAATGGTTTTGAACATTTCCTTTTTTTATTCACATGATATTTTATCATGATTAATGTACTTTTATGATTTATGCCTTACATATAACCATGATTTATTTCATGACCAATGATTTTGATGTTTAAACATTATGTACTTTTTTTACCTTAAAAGGTATCTGGTTTGTTTTATTATCTCCATGTTTACCCATTCAGATCATTTTAACTCACCTTTTTTATGTTTTTACTTTCCCCATGATATAAAGAAAGGTATATGGTAGGAAAAAAAGGGGAACATCATTATGGGAGATGTTGAAGATCAGTCAACATGATTAGAAGATTATGTTTCATGTTTTTAATGAAATTAAATAAATATGATCTTTAGGTGTCTATTTATGTTATGTATTAAGTATTCCGCAAAAGTAATTTAATTTCCTTGTATGACAAGCATGTGCTTATACAGTTGGTATTAGAGTGAAGGTTTAGTTAACCATTCGAAACTCAGATGTGAACACTTTAGTGAGATCTTTAGAGATATTTCTATGGAATGTCCTGGGATGTTCCTAAGGATAAGTATAAGTATAGCCTACAGTCCTAAATTTATGTTAACGATAATGAATAACCTAGGAGTAAACCTAAGATTTTTTTATATTGAATGTACTCCCCTATGATTTGTTTTTTTCCTAAAATGATTTTTTGCTCTCACACTATTTTTTGGGTTTTAGAAAAAGTTTGGAAACAGAATGATTCATGTTAATGGAGAATATAATGCTGATGCAATGATATTCTTCATGAGAAACCTAATGAAATGGGAGTTCAAAGGATAAATATAATTATTGTGCCTAATAATGAATCTCATAATATGATCAATAATCTCAACTTTGGTGTGTTTTATGAAGTAGTTAATAAGAGAAAGAGGGATATTCTTGGGGATTAGAGAGTAATGAAGGATCAATTTTCCTCATGCAAATCATGTGGGAAGAGACATCAAGGACAATGATTCCATGGAACTGGAAGATGATTTTAGTGTGGAAAAGAATGAAACAAAGCCAGTTATTGCAAAGGAAAATGTTATGTTAACATAATGGACAAGTATAATGGTATTACTAAGACATCAACGATTGTTGAATCATGTAAATGTGGAATATATAGGAATTATGCAAATTGATCCCCTAAGGGAAAATATCATGAAAAGAATCAGCATGGCCGTATGGGTAGTATTTATTTTGATGATGATGAACAAACTACAAATGATATATGAGATGAAATAAGTGTTCAAGAATAAAATTATGAAGGTTGGTCAATTGTTTAAGAAGGTAGTAGAAATGTTGCATGTTTATTAATAGAAATTTTGTATAAGTAATAGTACTACAGAATAAAGAAACATCTAAGGATTGTTACACTAATGTTTTTGTTCATGTATTTGAAAGTATATGTTGAATGATACCGGTAACCATTAAAGGGTATTCCGATATTTTTGGAAACAAAATGATATAAACATAATGTATGGTTAAGGAGATAATGAGATGTTTGATATTATAAATGAGCTCTTGACTAGTATAAGGACAAAGTTATATCTTGGTTTGAGTATATAGAATTTTCTCGGATTTTGGTATGTGGAAAGAGTTAACTTTTAACAGCATTGATGTTTCACTAATGTTCTATGGTATAATTCATGTTTCAAGATAATATATGTTTATGGTATTTACATGATTGGAATGTCATCATCAAGATATATCTTTTGATATATGGGGGATAAATGATGTTATTCACAAACTTGTTATATGACCTTTACTGTAAACTTTTTCTTTGTATTGTGCGATTGGACTGAAGTAATTTGGATAATCCTAAATGTTAGAGTGAATTAAGTTGGAAATCATATTGTATTTTTTATGTGTAATCCCTTTTTATATATTATTTATGGAATTTAATAATTTTATAGTTTTAGAAAAATGACAACCCACGGGATGGGAGACAACTCGTCGCGTTAGATAAGGCTACCCGAATCGAACACACAACCGAAGTGTGACACACCTTTATCACATACCACTCTACTACATGAAGTTTTTGAATAGTAGAAATTAGTTTTATTTTATTATGTGGTATGATAGATGAAGTATAAGTCTATTTTTGGAACCATATCTGATTAATCTCACCATAGATGGACTTATGAATATTTAATAACTTGTTCGAACTTTTTTGTGATAGAGATAGACGGAATGACAAATCATTATGTCGCATGATCTGCTAACACATCATGAATGAAAAATTCAACTTCATTTAATTACATAATATTTTATGTGGAAATTGATTACAGAATGATAAACAATATTGAAATCATGTAATCATTTCTTATAATGAAAGAATTCATTATCTTTTGGGAATGGATCATGAAAACCAAATGATTTATCCATGTACCCTCTTATTCATTGAATCATATGGTCCCTTAAATCATCATAGATTTATGGTATTATGATTTTTAATTTTTCCTAAGCATGTTCATTATCACTCTTCCTCAGAACATGATGGTTATATTTCACTTCCATATCCATGTTTTCACATCCTTCTTATGTTCTCCAATGTAGCAACCCAGTAATGAGTAACATTGGGTAACTGTTATGTTCTTGGAGTTCCTTTTTAAAATTAAGTTTTAGTATTCCGTTTTACGATGTTGGATTCCATGAAAGAAACTTTCGTGTAGAAAACTATTTATAACCCGATGAATTTGGAGGGAGAAATTAATTTAACGGGGGGTAGAATGTAACACCCCAAGATTTTATGAGATATATTTTTTTTTATTTTCTTTTATTTATTTTATTATATGCTGCACCAAGATTATTTTCTGGTATATTGAACACCATATTAGCTTGCAGTATACACAACACTATTCCTGGCTTGTGTTAAACACAATTTCATGTTCTTGTGAAGAAATTAATTTCATGCAACACTGAGTATAGATTTTGTTCAATGTATAAAGGAAATAATTTATGATTATATTAAATGAAACACCAAAGTAATCTCACACTACACACAACACTGAGATGGCTTGCCTTACACAAAAGAGTGACCTTCCTCGATAGCTTTTGGGGTACGCAGTACCGAGTTTCCCAAAACAATGATATATTATTAAAATATTATATAAACTAGAAATTATGAATATTAGTATCCACACTATTAATTTTATTTATCATTATCATTAATATTTTACATGAAATGAAAAAAATTCATTTTTTCAGATGAAAGAAGTATTTTTCAAAAAAATGCATTTTTACCATCTTTTGAGGGAGCACCCATTTTAAATCTAGTTTTTACACTTTTATAAGTCATAATTTCCAATATAATATTATTCTTTAAAATAAGGACATAAAAAATTTTCTTTGGATAAAATTTTCATATTTTTCTAAAAACATTCCTATTATGATGAATAATGAAAACATACTAAATTTTATTTAGAAACAAATTTTTTCATCAAAATAATTTAGATGGTTAAAATATATTACTGAATGGTTTTAAAGTATAAATAGAATATATTATTATATTTTAAGACAGTTTAATTCATTTTAATTCATTTTACATTGAATTCCTCTGTAAAAACATTTCAATCTTTCTGAATGTTTTAAACAAAAACACATTTTTTCGACAATAGGATTCATTTTAAATTAATTTCAACAAATTATTTGTTTTTAATTATGAAATATGGATTCCATATTTATAATAAGTAGGTCCAAATTATGTTAATCTGATAATTTTATTTTTCGGAGAATTATGAGTAGTAACTTTGGTAAATATATTTATTACCATAGTTAATGGTAAATCGGGTAATTAAGGGTAATAATAATATTATTAAATTACCCTAAAACAATCCAAAATTATGATGGATGTAGAAAAGTCGTCCCATATCACCTAAGGGTTATAATACATTAATTTCATGGACTTTTGAACATTACAATGATATGATTATTATTAAAAAAATAAAGTGAAAACATGTCAGTCCCTTATATCATATAAGTGTAAAAATATTAATTTAGTAATAATCATCATAAAACATCAAAAGTAAATAGTCACATGAAATATAATTAAATTATCAAAATCATACGAATTTATTTATATTCTTTATTTATTTATTAATTATCGTTAATGATTACAAAATAGTGATGTAAAAAATATTTTATTAATAGAAATATCAAATAAATGGTTTTAGAAATATTTAATGAAATATCATATGAACTAATTGATGTTATCTATGAATTTTCTAGGTGAATCTAACATGTTAATAGTGTATTAAATATTTTGGTTCGAATTTATCTTTATTGATGATTTTATTTAATGTCAACAAAACAAATAGTGTCAAAATTGACACTATTGATATTTTATAAAATTAACATTTTATTAAATTATTAGAAAATACTATAAATATTTATAATTAAAAAGTTATAAATATAAGATCTAAAATGTCATAAAATACCTATTTATGGTTGATTAACATGATATATGTAAAAAGTTATGACCATTAAACATATAGAAAATTATTTCAAAAAATAAAATTTAATATAATAACTATGTGTCAATTTGATAAATAATGTTTAATGTGAAAATATAAGTTGTCGAGTTTTTTATAAGATTACAACCATATCTCATTTAATTTCTAATTTGGGATACATTTGATGTGTTTGGGTATGGTTTTAGTTTTATTATAAATTAATATTTTTGAGAGTTTCCAAAAGTGTCTCTCTCCTCTCTTATAAAAGGGCACATCCACCCTCTCCTCTTCACCCCATTTTAAGCCTCGATGCAGATCCAAACCCTATCCAATTCACTTATAAACATCCCATGTAATGCCCCGACCCCAGCTACCCAGAGTCGGTGCATTACTTCGTAACATTGGCATGATCACAAAAGATCAAGTCTCGAAAGACCGATTAGTTTAGTAGCCTTGGAAACACTAGATACATTCATAAGTCTTACATTACATCATAAAGTGAAAAACTAATAACAAAGTCTTCATAGCCCACACTCATATCCTTTTCTGACTATCCCTGTAGGTCATTCATAAAATACTTCTTCACATCCTGGAAAATATTAAAACATTGAAAGGGGTGAGCTTAGATGCTCAGTAAGGATAACAATATTGCGGAAGCTTTCATAAATAAACATAAAAATTTATGGCAATGTATAACTAAAACAAAAGACCTTTAAACTTGAACATCAACATAATATGGCAAAAGTAAAATGAGATAATGCCATTCAATTCTTCACATGGATATTCTACTGGTCGAATAATCACATGAAATAACAATAACCACTTTCATAATGATGGAATGCATAATGCCAGACTATCATAACCGCGTAGCCAAGGCCTCGTGGAAAGACCACAAATTAGATTTTGTCAAGGCCTCGTGCCAAGACACTAGTTTGTCTCATGAGACATGCCGATGCATCGAGGAGCTATAGCGGGCTCCACCCATCATTTATTAAGTCCAATGCATTCCTCATATGAATAGGTTTAAACATATCATAAACTATAACATAATCGTATCACATAAAACATGCATAAAGGAAACATAACATTTCCACATTTCAATCACAAGATATAAATACAACACATTGACATAATAAAAACGCATTCAAAACCATTTTCAATACCAAAATAAAATAAAGTTAAAACATTGTATTTATTTTTCATTAAAAAAAATGATGGCTTGTAGAGGAAGCCGAAACTCAAATAATGGTCATGGTGGCGGAGATGTCGTTGTCGCCGCATAAGTATGGAAAGAAAAACATTCCCTTTTTGTCGTTTAGTAAAACGCTTCGTATAAAAAATATTCCTTTTGAATAAACGTAAAAGTCAAAGGGGTTTATACACCGTATAAAAGAAATTTGGGTATAAAACAAAATATGACTCAATGAAAGGGGATTGAGACGAAGTCCTTAAAAAGATCATTTTTTAAATAAAGTACATCTATAATGTGTATTCACTCTAAGTACACATAAATAATGTACAAATACAACATAGTACATAATAATATCATGACATAATTTGAATGTAGGAGATTAACCCAAAGAATAGAAATTGGGTTAAGAAGTTCCCTTACCTCGTGTCTGACTTGACTCAGCCGTTCTTTAACCTCCTGAATAATAAACTAGAGTTAATATATACCTTATTAAGAACCATTTTCAATTTCATTATCCTTTTTATATCACTTATTACAATGATATGAACATTATGTAATTATTTAAGTTAATAACGGTCGTTTTGTCGATCTTTGGTACTTGAGTCAACAATAAACTTCTTATAATTACCAGTTGTTTATGTGGTAGAATATCCATTATCTCCAGAATTATATTCATGATGTAGATATCATATACATGATATATATCCATTATATACATTCATTAATAATGTCACGTAACATTTAGAGGTCAGAAATGAAATGCACCGTTCATGGAGACGGTAAGTCGTACGTACGCATGAACGCTACTTTCATTTCTATTTCGTATTTAATGTAATGAAATCATAACGATATAAATGTATAATATAATTCCAGTATAATATAGTGTATAATACAATTTACTCCATCCTTTATACATCCCACATATGGTATTAACGATTCAAATCACTTTGAGGGGGTGGTAGTCCGCACTTCCTAAAATGAAAATATCGTGTTTACCCATAATGGAAACCATAAAGGTATTACATAAATGAAAAATAAAAAATCATAAGGAAACCAAAAACATAATATATATCATATATAAATATATTTTCATCATAATGTCCACCATTAGAGGTGTTATATGAGTGTTGAACAATCATTGTTTCGTGAGGCAAACATTCTCCATCCACAGAAACAGTATGTTCTTTAACCATTTGATGTAGGTGTGTGTATGTGTAGCTCGAATACTTCTTATAAAAACATTCTAGTATATTGAGGATACTGGTGTTGTTACAAAATAAATGAATAAAAAGTGTTTAGGGGGTTGTAGAAGAAAAATAAAACAAAACAACATTAGAGAAGACATTACCTTAAAATCGGGTAACTCTTTTTGATTTGAGCCAAAGGCTTCCTTGGGAAGAGTTCTTACCAATGTGAGGATTCTAGGAGTAAGGGAGGGAAGTTGGGAGAGTATTTGGACATAGTTTGGCCGATCCAAATGGCTTGAAAGTGTGAATGAGGTGGTAGAGGTGGGGGCCTTCTATAAGTGGAGAGGAGGGGCACTTTTGGAAAGTAATAAAATGATACTTTATTATACAATGCTTTTCGGATTATAAAGGTCCCACACTTATATAATTCGAGGCTAAGGTGATAAAGGTTATAAATCTACTCATACAATAGGTTTTTGACAAGTGTAATCCTTTTATTTTACATTATCTTTTCATTTTATTTAAATCGTTAATTAATGAGGTCATCGCGGCATCATAATGATGTCATAAATACTTTAATTTATTTAATGTCTAAAAATTATAAAAAAATAATATGATGTAGGAAAGCTTTTTATCTTTTTAATGAATATTTATAGTCAAAATTTGGACTTCTGTAACCACACTTAAAAACTGTTTTAGTAAAACAACTCATGTTTGTGTCAATTTAATTTTAACATTAAAAAAATATATATTAATGTCATTTTCCAACCAAAGTGGCTCCATGGGGTCCCCAAGTTGACCCATGGGTTGTCTTGGTCGTCCATGACTCATCCAATAGGATTAGGACAAGTGTCAAGCTCATATCATATTATTAAAACATTGTTTTTACCTTATACTACACTAATTACCTCTAATCCCGATTAAGAACGTAAAAGTTACTATTCACCAAAAAATTATTTTATTCTCATTGAACCACATTTTACTTCTTAATGACAACCATGTATGTCGGATTTTTGAAAATCAAATCACAGAAGTGGTAATATTTCATTTAAACGAAAAATCAGTTATTTAACTACCACTTAGTGGTTTCACTATTCATAAAAAATTGAAGTTTTTCAGAACAATGCCAAAATTTCACCCTAAGCTATAATTGATATTCCGAATTCAAAAATGATGTCTATTTTAAAAAATTCCAAACATATAAGTTGCATTAATTAATTTTATAATTAATTTCCGCTGTCACAACAAATAGCGTGTTTTTAAGAAACAATTTATATCAAACGATTGACATTTGTTTATGTCCAATTTCAATGTTAAATTAATTCTAATGACCACAATTGGATAAAATGGTAAAAATATATTCTAGTTATACTTTAAAACCACTAAATAGTATAATTTATCACTATAAATTATTTTTATTTAAAAAGTTGTTTTTAAGTATTTTTTACTATTCATAAAAGATTAGAAGTTCTCAGAAAAATACCAAAAATTCAACATAGGATAATTTCGATATTCCGAATCCAAAAATGAAGTCCATTTTTATAATAAAATTAATAAAATTTCAAAAAGTAGGTATTACTATTCACAACAGCTACTTTGATTAGTCGCGGTGTTTCAGAACTCGAAGTTGCTTACAATGCAAGCTATTGCATTATTGAATGAGAGGCGTATCATTGAAGCTCGGGGTGTTACATTCTCCCCTCCTTCAATAAATTTCTTCCTCGCAACTTGAAATTTTTCATTTAAAATAAAAGGTTGAAAAGAGAAAATACCTTTGAGGAAAACCCACATCGGAAATAAGATTAATTAAAATTAGCCTTAATAAGAGGGAAAGGGAAATGAAAAAGTCACCACCCAATTATGATCTCGATTAGGAGAAAATTGGTGGCAATTAGAGACATATAATTGGAGGAAAAACGTAAATATTTGTAGGGAGTGATTGAGGTCATCAATCACAATCAACTGTCAAATTGAGGGCCTCAAAGCCTTCAATCTATGTTGATTTAAAATATCATCAGTTCAACAAGACATAAGGTATTAGGATAACACATTTTTTGTTTTAATATCCCTTTATTAAAGTTAAAGAATTAATTTATTCATTGAATAAGAGATAGGTATATATATATATTTATGCTTGACAATTAGAGTTTCAACCTTCAACTCATCTTTCACTCAAAAAGATAATAGAACTCAAAAATATTATACTTATCCTAATTTTATAAGGTTACAAATGTTAAGACATACCATTTAGATTAGTAAAATTATTTTGTAAAAACCAGGGACTTCATGTAGGCTTGTGGTAGGAAATAAAGTCCTGTCGCACTATGATTGTGGGTTCGATTCCTGCAGCTTTGTCCAACGCGACGGGTTATGCCCCACCCTCCAGGTTGTCCTTTTTCCTAAAACTATAGTATTATAATATTCCAAAAATAATCTTCAGAAATGATTTAACCTTAAACAATAATATCCATGGTTCAACTTAATCCATTCCAACCTTAATAGTTATCCAAAATACCTCCGTCCAGACTTTCTCTAAAAGGTCTCTAAATTCCAAAATCAATTGTAACATCAGATTCCCCAAACAATGAAAAGTTTCTCTTATTGTCACATACTAAAAATATGATTACCTTAATCATATTAAAACCTTACTGAAATCAAAAAGTACTGCAGTACAATCTTTATATATATCACATTATTCTTATAACCAGAATAAAATCCTTGAGTCCAAAATCACCAATACATTAATTATTTCGATTCAACTGTAGTCACAGCATAAGATTGGCCTAGATCCCTTGGCCTTTTCTGAGGTAAGATTCCTTGACTCTTAGGACATTCATTTGCATAATTCCCCATTTCCCTACAATTGTAGCATTCAACTTTGACAGCCTATTTCTTTCCCTTGCAATCACGAGCCTGGTGACCTTTTTCTCCACATTTATAAAAAACTCTGATTCCTTTTAGGCAAGTACCAGGGTAATTATTCCCACAATTATCACATAATGGAAAATCCTAATTTCCCTTCTTTCCCTTTATCCGTCTCTTGTTCCACCGTTCTCTTCTTTTCTTGCTTTTCTTTAAAGTCATGAGACTTAGAAAATTCCTTTTCTGTCTTGATAGCACATGAGACTATATCCTCGTATGTTGAGAAAGATGGTGATACTAAATCTCGACAGAGAAAAGGTTTTAACCCATCAAAGAAATGATCAATATTACTTATTGGGTTACGTATATAATCTGCAGCATGCCTCACAAACCTTGTAAAGTTAGCCTCATACATTGCGACATTCTCATCCTCCTTCTGCATCAGACTCAATAATTGCCTTTCCATATCTGCTCAATGGTCACGAGGATAGTATTTTTCTAAGAAAATCCCTTTGAACTCCCTCCATTCCATATTCGATACGTCATCATCTTCCTTTGTGTTTTGAATCAGGGACCACCACTGATCAGCATCTCTAGTGAGGCGGTAAACTGCCATGACAACCTTCTCCCTTTCACCACTCCCCAAGGCATGGAATATTTTATCTAAGGAATTTATCCATTGCTCAACTACTATAGGATTTGTACTCCCATTTAAGGTTGGTGGTTGTTGCCTCATGAAGTGGTCTAACATTGATCCTCCACGTTGCAGATCAGGGTGCTTCATACGAGTAAGGTTATTATTCATAACCTGAGTGAGTTGTCCCAGTATGGTAATAAGTTTACCATCACCAATTGTATCTCCAGATCCACAATAATTATCTTGAGCAGGAGGGAAATCCCTACACGGATTTCGTGCATTGATACGGTTTCCATTCCTTCCACTAGGTGCCATTTCTAAACAATGGCATAAACTAGATTAGTTTATGAATCAAAATACATAATTCCATACTTGGAAAAAACTTTACATAAATTGAACTATTTATGGATATAATCCATAATCATAAAAAGAAATGTTTTCTTTGAGGAAGTATATACTCATAACCCTTCATAGTGGTTTGTAAATAAAATGAGAATTATCCTAAGAATATCCCCTGGGAGTGTCGTAACCAAGAGTACAGCAAGGCCCGTTGTCGTGCACCAGTTCCCGTTCGAGTCTAGATCAAAGCGGTGTTTTCAGGATTTACCCCTAGGTACATCTTTTCCAAAGCCGCCTCTACCTGATCGTATCCAGACATAGATGTATTTCTCGGAAAACTCACAAAATCTCTACAATAACAAAATTCTAGGAAGTTCTTCTATACTAATCCTCAAAGTCTATCTTTGTGTTATGTGCTCTAATCAGAGTTTATCTAAATCTGTCTTCCAAGGTTAGTACTAAACTTCCTCTGATACCAACTGTAATGCCCCGACCCCAGCTACCCAGAGTCGGTGCATTACTTCGTAACATTGGCATGATCACAAAAGATCAAGTCTCGAAAGACCGATTAGTTTAGTAGCCTTGGAAACACTAGATACATTCATAAGTCTTACATTACATCATAAAGTGAAAAACTAATAACAATGTCATCATAGTCCACACTCATATCCTTTTCTGACTATCCCTGCAGGTCATTCATAAAATACTTCTTCACATCCTGGAAAATATTAAAACATTGAAAGGGGTGAGCTCATATGCTCAGTAAGGATAACAATATTGCGGAATCTTTCATAAATAAACATATAAATTTAAGGCAATGTATAACTAAAACAAAAGCCTTTTAAACTTGAACATCAACATAATATGGAAAAAGTAAAATGAGATAATGCCATTCACATCTTCACATGGATATTCTACTGGTCGAATAATCACATGAAATAACAATAACCACTTTCATAATGATGGAATGCATAATTCTAGACTATCATAACCACGTAGCCAAGGCCTCGTGCCAAGACAACAAATTAGATTTTGTCAAGGCCTCGTGCCAAGACACTAGTTTTACTCATGAGACCTGCCGATGCATCGAGGAGCTATAGCGGGCTCCACTTTTCACTTATTAAGTCCAATGCATTCCTCATATGAATAGGTTTAAACATATCATAAACCATAACATAATCGTATCACATAAAACATGCATAAAGGAAACATAACATTTCCACATTTCAATCACAAGATATAAATACAACACATTGATATATTAAAAACGCTTTCATAACCATTTTCAATACCAAAATAAAAGAAAGATAAAACTTTGTATTTATTTTTCATTAAAAAAAATGATGGCTTGTAGAGGAAGCCGAAACTCAAATAATGGTCACAGCGGTGGAGAAGTCGTTGTCGCTACATAAGTACGGAAAGAAAAACATTCCCTTTTTGTCCTTTAGTAAAATCCTTCGTATAAAAAAGATTCTTTTTGAATAAACGTAAAAGTCAGAGGGGTTTATACACCGTATAAAAGAAATTTGTGTATAAAACCAAATATGCCTTAATGAAAGGGGATTGAGACGAAGTCCTTAAAAAGATCATTTTTTAAATAAAGTACATCTATAATGTGTATTCACTATAAGTACACATAAATAATGTACAAATACAATATAGGACATAATAATATCATGACATAATTTGAAAGTAGGAGATTAACCCAAAGAATAGAAATTTGGTTAAGAAGTTCCCTTACCTCGTGTCTGACTTGACTCAACCGTTCTTTAACCTCCTGAATAATAAACTAGAGTTAATATATACCTTATTAATAACCATTTTCAATTTCATTATCCTTTTTATATCACTTATTACAATGATATGAACATTATGTAATTATTTAAGTTAATAACGGTCGTTTTGTCGATCTTTGGTACTTGAGTCAACAATAAACTTCTTATAATTACAAGTTGTTTATGTGGTAGAATATCCATTATCTCCAGAATTATATTCAAGATGTAGATATCATATATATGATATATATCCAGTATATACATTCATTCATAATTTCACGTAACATTTAGAGGTAAGAAATGAAATGCACCATTCATGGAGACGGTAAGCCGTACGTACGCATGAACGCTACTTTCATTTCAATTTCGTATTTAATGTAATGAAATCATAATGATATAAATGTATAATATAATTCCAGTATAATATAGTGTATAATAAAATTTACTCCATCCTTTATACATCCCACATATGGTATTAACGATTCAAATCACTTTGAGGGGGCGGTAGTCCGCAATTTCTAAAATGAAAATATCACATTTACCCATAATGGAAACCATAATGCTATGCCATAAATGAAAAATACAAAATCATAAGGAAAACAAAAACATAATATATATCATATATAAAAATAGTGTCATCATAATGGCCACAATTAGAGGTGTTATATGAGTGTTGAACAATCATCATTTCGTGAGGCAAAAATTCGCCATCCACAGAAACAGTATGTTCTTTAACCATTTGATGTAGGTTTGTGTAAGTGTAGCTCGAATCCTTCTTATAACAACATCCTAGTATATTGAGGATACTGGTGTTGTTACAATATAAATGAATAAAATGTGTTTAGGGGGTTGGAGATGAAAAATAAAACAAAACAACATTAGGGAAGACATTACCTTAAAATCGGGTAACTCTTTTTGATTTAAGCCAAATGCTTTATTGGGAAGAGTTATGCCCAATGTGAGGATTCTAGGAGTAAGGGAGGGACGTTGGGAGAGTATTTGGACAGAGGTTGGACGAGCCAAATGTCTTGAATGTGTGAATTAGGTGGTCGAGGTGGGGGCCTTTTATAAGTGGAGAGGAGGGGCACTTTTGGAAAGTAATAAAATGTTACTTTATTATACAATGATTTTCGGATTCTAAAGGTCCCACACTTATATAATTCTAGGATAAGGTTATAAAGGTTATAAATATACTCATCCAATAGGTTTTTGAAAAGTGTAAGCCTTGTATTTTATATTATCTTTACATTTTATTTAAATCGTTAATTAATGAGGTCATCGCTGCATCATAATGATGTCATAAATAATTTAATTTATTTAATGTCTAAAAATTATAAAAAAAATACTATGATGTAGGAAATATTTTTATCTTTCTAATGAATATTTATAGTCAAAATGTGGACTTGTGTAACCCCACTTAAAAACTGTTTTAGTAAAACAACTCATGTTTGTGTCAATTTAATTTTAACATTAAATAAATATATATTAATGTCATTTTCCAACCAAAGTGGCTCCATGGGGTCCCCAAGTTGACCCATGGGTTTTCCTGGTCGGCCATGACTCATCCAATAGGATTAGGACAAGTGTCAAGCTCATATCATATTATTAAAACATTTTTTTTACCTTAAACTACACTAATTACCTCTAATCGCGATTAAGAACTTAATAGTTACTATTCACCAAAAATTTATTTTAATCTCATTGAACCACATTTTACTTCTTAATGACAACCATGTATGTCGGATTTTTGAAAATAAAATCACAGAAGTGGTAATATTTCATTTAAACGAAAAATCAGTTATTTAACTACCACTTAGTGGTTTCACTATTCATCAAAAATTGAAGTATTTCAGAACAATGCCAAAATTTCACCCTAAGCTATAATTGATATTCTGAATTCAAAAATGATGTCTATTTTACAAAATTCCAATCATATAAGTTTCATTAATTAATTTTATAATTAATTCCCGTTGTCACAACAAATAGCGTGTTTTTAAGAAACAATTTATATCAAAAGATTGGCAATTGTTTATGTCCAATTTCAATGTTAAATTAATTCTAATGACCACCATTGGATAAAATGGTAAAAATATATTCTAATTATATTTTTAAACCACTAAATAGTATAATTTATCACTATCAATTATTTTGATTTAAAAAGTTGTTTTTAAGTATTTTTCACTATTCATAAAAGATTAGGAGTTCTCAGAAAAATACCAAAAATTCAACATAGGCTAATTTAGATATTCCGAATCCAAAAAGGAAGTCCATTTTGATAATAAAATTTATAAAATTTCAAAAAGTATGTATTACTATGCACAACGGTTACTTTGATTAGTCGCGGTGTTTCAGAACTCGAAGTTGCGTACAATGCTAGCTATTGCATTATTGAATGAGAAGCGTATCGTGGAAGATCGGGGTGTTACATCCCAAGTTATATAATAGTGGTTTTGGTCATCTCAAAAGGCCAGCTCTAGTTCCCTTAGAGAAAATTTAAATGAGTCACGTCGAGGAAGAGGAAATCTCTTCTGCCGATTGTTTCAAATTTATTTCTATTTATACATCCTATTCTTTAGTTGATCCATTATAAAGTAATAAAATCACTATCAATAATTTTCTAATATTTTATGATAAATATGAAACAACCCTATTTCAACTCTTATCCATCCTATTAAAAATGAAATCATTGCACCTACATACGTACAAATTACCCTCTCCAGACTCCGGTGTAATATGTTTTTCACCACCATCTTACTTGGATGGGTATAATTATGGAAATAATAACTTTATATTATAATTATAACATGATACAAATTAAGAGATATTATACACCATCCACTTCAATACTATTAAAAATCTATGGGAATGATATCGTCGCTCGTGGGTACGTACGACTAACTGTTTCTACGGCAAGATGAGATTCATTTTCCATGTTAACCATTCAAGAATGATTACAAAGTATTTTTAATAAATAATCATTAAATATATGACATAATAATTCTACTGGATATATATATATATTTCATTTACTTACATCCATTCAATTTAATAAGGAAATGAAAACAACGTTCATGTGTACGTACGACCTACCCTCTCTATGAACAGTGTATTCATTTCCATTTATTGGTCTATTATATATATTTATATACAAAATATATATGATATATAAATAATGTTTTAAATTCCTGATGTAATTAAATCATTATCTATGTAATAATATCAATACAAACAGGTCCAAACACGTATAATAAACAAAGCGATTATTACCCAAAATGTTGCTTTAACATGGAATGAACAAAATAATGGCTAATATAAAGTCACAAATAATACATATATGATATAATAAATAATATTATGGTTATTTTAAAAGTTAATAATATTTTCAAACCCACTATATATTAGTTTGAGACAAATACAGAAGAAATCAGACCTTAGGTAACGAAAAATTTTGCAATCTCATTTTTATCTGAGATTGTTTATATGTAAGTATTTTCCAGGGATATTTTTATCATCTAGATCCATGTTATATAAAAAAGTTTTTATAAAATTTTTAATATTTTTCTATGTATTATTAATGTAAAATTTCCCCATTTTTTTCTTTTACGACATGATATGGAAGGAATCATTATTTTGTTTACCAGAAGAAAAACTTTTGGACTTTTTAGGTAAAACATAAAGGATAATGTTTTTTAACTTATAAAGAATGAATGGGTTTGTACATTTTTATAACCCTTAATTTTCACGATTCTTCCATTACACTATTTATAGTTTATTTTCCAAAAAATATTTTATTTTAAAATTGCACAACATTTTGAGAAAATAAAATGTTTTTAAATAAGAAATGATATTTTCCTCAAGATTTAATATCAAGTGTTTTTTCAAAATTATTTTACATATAAGATTTCATGGGGTTATGATTCTATCACTATTATTACTATGATTTTATTCTATTGATGATGTAATTATTTTAATGATATCCATTAATCTTATATGGATTATGTTATGATGAAATGATGTTAAAGAAACCTATTTTATTTTAGGGGTTATGCTATGGTGAATGTTTTTATGTTTTGTGGCACATGTAAGAATGATTTCACTATGATATGGGTGGGACCTATATCTCCATACAATTCATTGGGTCATTATATATATGTCATTAGATATAAATGACTGGAACATTAGGTCAATCCATTTCACTAGTACATGGTTGGAATAGCAAGTAAACTCATTTTAGTAATGGAATTTGTCCACTATGATGGACTAGGTAACAGTTCCTTGGCTAATATGGAAATTATATTATGTTCTAAATGGGATTCAAAATTACATGATTTATTGCCATTCTATTTTATCATGATTAATGTTCGTTTGTGATCTATGCCTTACGCACTGCCATGATTTCTTTCAAGTCTCTAGATTTTTATGTTTAAAACTTATGTTCATGTTTTTTATATTCAAATGTATATGGTTCGTTTTATTTTCCCCATTTTTACCCTTAATGAGCATTTGTGCTCACCCTTTTTATGTTTAATTTTACCCAGGATATAAATAAATTGTCTAGGTAGGAAAAAAAGGGAAACATCCTTATGAAAGATGTTTAAGATCATTAACCATGATTAGAATGTTATGTTCCATGTTTCAAAATACACTAAACTAATACGATATTTGGGAGTCTATTTGTGTCATGTAATATGTATTCCAAAAAATTAATATAATTTCAATGTATGGCAAGCTTGGGTCTATATAGTTGGTATCATAGTGAATGTTTAGTTAAATTTTGGAAACTAGGATGTGAAAACTTTACTGAGATCCCTAGAGATATTTCATACATATGTCTAGGGATGTCCCTAAGGTTAAGTATAAGTATAGTATATGGTCCTAAATTTATGGTAACAATCATGAATAACCTAGGACTAAACCTAGGATGATATAGTTTGAATGTACACACCTATGTTATGTTGTTCTCCTTGTATAACCTTTTCCTCTAATACTATTCTTTTTGGGTTTTAGAAAATGGCTAGAAATGGGAGGATTCATGTTAATTGAAAATATGATGGCGATGGAATGATATTCTTCATGAGCGACTAAATGAAATGGGAGTTCAAAAGAGAACATAATTATTATGCCTAATCAACAATCTCATAATTTGATAAATAATATCAACTTTGTTATGCTCTATGAAGTAGCTAATAAAAGAAATATAGAGTTTCTTGGTAATCATAGAGGAATTAATGTTCCATTTTCCTAATATAAATCATGTGGATGTGATATCAAGGAGAATGTTTCAAAGGAACTGGAAGATTGTTTCAGTGTTTAAGAGAAGGAAGAAGTCTATTAATTTCAATGGAAAAGGTTCTATTAACACAATGGACAAGGATAACGGTATTACTAAGACATCAACGACTTTTAGATACTTTAAATGTGGTATATATGAGCATTATGAAAATTGATGCCCTAAGGGAAAATCTCAGGAAGAGAAACAACATGGTCGTATGGGTAGTATCTATGTTGATGATGATGATGCGACTAAAAATGATATATGAGATGAAAGAATTGTTGAGGAATAAAATGATGAAGCTTGGTCAATGGTTTAATATGGTAGTGGAATGATTCCATGTTTATCGAGAGTAATATCGTATACGTAGTGGTACTATGGAATAAGTAAACATCTAATGATTGTTACACTATTTTTTCCCTTAAGTATTTGATTGTATATGTTGAATGGTACCTGTAACAATGAAAGGATATTCAGATATTTTTGGACAGCACAAGATATGAGCATATTGAAGGGATAAGGAGAAAATAAGATGTTTATTGGTATTAATGTTATTATCACTGGTATAAGGGAAAAGTGATACCAAGGTTTGAGTATATAGAATTTTCTAGGATTTCAGTATGTGGATAGAGTAAACTTTTGACATAATTAATGTTTCATTAATATTATATTCAGATTTATGTTTCAAGAGAATACATGTTTATGGAAATATAATTATTAGAACATTAACCACAATATATATCTTATGATATATGGGGTATAAATGATGGTATTCACATGCTTTTAGTATGACCTTTATGGTAATTATTTACTTTGTACTGTGATATTGGATAGAAGAATTTTGGGTTAGCCTAATGGTTGGAATGGATTTAGTTGGACATCAGATAGTGTTGTTTATAGGTATACCTTTTTTATATATTATTTCTAGAATTTTATAATAGTATAGTCTTAGAAAAAGGACAAACTGCATGAATGGCGACAACCTGCCACTTTAGACAAAGTTGCGTGAATCAAACCAACAATCGAAGTGCGACAATCTTTTATTGCCTACCACTAGCCTCGAGGATGTCCTTGGTCAGTAGAAATTAGTTTTATGTTATTAAATAAAATTATAGATAAAGATAAAGTCCATTTTTGGAACCATATAAGATTAAACTCACCATAGATGGACTTGTGTATATTTAATAACCTGTTCTATCCTTTTTGTGATATGGATAGATGGAATGACCTATCATTCTTCTGCATGATCTGAAAACACTTCAATTATGAAAAATTCAACGTCATTTCTTTAAATTAGGTTTCAAGTGGAAATTGTTCAGGGAATGATCAACGGTATTGAAATCAAGTAAGTATTTCTTCCAAAGGAAAATTATTTATCTTTAGGGATAGAATCATAAAAAAAATATTTGGTCCTAGTACCCTCTTATTCGATGAATCAGATGGTCCCTTAAATAATCACAGATTTATGGCCTTCTAATTATTAACTTTCTCTTAAACTTTTTCTCTATCAATCTCCACCAGCAATTGATTGATAGATATCTCTTCCATATCCATGTTATCTCTTCCAACATATTTTCTCCAATGTAACAACCCAGTGATGAATTACTTTGTCTAACCGTTATATTTAAACGTTACATTTGTAAAATGAAGTTTTAGTATTCTTTTTTACGAAGTGGGTTTCCAAGAAAGAAAATTTCATGTAGAAAAACATTGATAGCCCCGATGAAATTTGAGGGTGAAATTAATTTTAATGGGTGTAGAATATAACACCCTGATATTTTATGAGATAGATTTTATTTGATTTTTTTTGATTTCTTGTGTTATACTCAACACTATGATGTGCTTGCGCTATATGCAACACCGTATTAGATTACAGTATACACAACACTATTCAGGGCTTATGTTGAACACAATTTTAGGTTCTTAAGTTAAAATTAATTTCACACAACATTGAGTATGGTTTTTTTTAATGTATAAATGAACTAAGATTTGATTATGTTATAGGTAACACTAAAGGAAGCTTACATTACAAGCAAAACCAACATTAGTTGTGTTACACGAAAGAGGGACCATCCTTGATAGCTTGTGGGGTATGCAATATCGAGTTTCACTAAACAATGATATATTATTACACATGATATGAAATCAGAATCTATTTTTCTGATAATAGAAATAATTTTCAAAACAATGCAGTTTTACCCCCTTTTGATGGCACACACATTTTAAATCATGTTTTTAACATTTTTATAAGTTATATTTTACAATATAAACGTCTTCTTTGGAAGAGGGATGTAATAATTTACGTTTTATCAAATTTTTATATTTATCGGATAAGTTTCATATTTTAATGAATAGTGAAAATACGTTAATTTTAAATAAAAAAACTTTTTTCATCAAAAAAATTTAAATGGTAAAAAATATTATTGAGTGTTTTTAAAGTATAAATAGAATATAATTCTAAATTTTAAGACAATGAAATTCATTTTCATTAATTTTACATTGAATTCATATGTAAAAACATTTAAACCTTTCGAAATGTTTTACACAAAAACCCATATTTTTAACAACATGATTAATTTTAAATTAAATACTCCAACTTCTGTGTTTTGAATTATGGAAAATGGATTCCAAATATTGAATTATTGGGTAAAAATTATTTTAATGGGAAATTTTATTTTTGGGGCATTATGAATAGTAACTTTGGTAATTATCTTTATTACAATAGTTAAATTTAAATTGTGAAATCAAGGGTAAAAATGATATTTTAAAAGTACCCTAACAACTAAAAACATTTAATTGGATGAATAGACGTCGACCCATATCACCTGAGGGTTGGAATAGATTCATTTCAGGGATTTTTTACCATGAGAATAATGAAATTATAATTAAAACAAAAGAAACTGATAGTATATCACTCTCTTATATAATATAAGTGTATTAATTTTAATTTAGTGATAAACATCATAAAACATCAAAAGTAATTTTTCACTAAAAATCTAATTAAATTATATAAATTGTATGGATTTTTTTATAATTTCAAGAGATTAAATAATTATCATCAATGATTACACAATAGTGATGTAGAAATTATTTTATTAATAGAAATATCAAATAAATGGTTTTAAAAATATTAAAAGAAATAAAAAATAAACTAATTGAATTTATCCACTATTTTTATAGGTTACTATGACATGTTATGAGTGTGTTAAATATTTTTGTACAAATTTATCTTTTTTGATGATTTTATTTAAATTCAAATAAATGAATAGCATCAAAATTTAAAATATTGATATTTAAAAAAAAATTGTGGATTTATTTATAATTTTTAGAGATTAAATAATTATATGATCTAGTGAATATTTTTTTTCGAAGTTCTATGAAGTTTATTACTAACATAAAATTATTACACATATAAGATATTACAGAGTGATAGGTTGTCACATTTTATTGTTTTAATAATAATTACATCATTTTTATTATTTAAAGTCCATGAAATGAATCTATTCTGATCCTTGGGTGATGTTGGTATACTTTTATTCATTCAATAAAATTTTGAAAGGTTTTAGGGTAATTTTTTAATATTATATTTACCCTTCACTACCCGATTAACCATAACTATGGTAATAAAAATAATTACCAATGTTACTGTTAATAATGGCGAAAAAATAAAATTATCTCATTAATATAATTTGGACCGACTGATTTCAAATACGGAATCCATTTTTCAATAGTCAAAACATAGAAGTTTCAGTAATTAATTTAAAATTAATCTCATTGTCGAAAAAATGGGTTTTTATTTAAAACATTGCAAAAGATTGAAATTTTTATATATATGAATTCAATGTGAAATTAATGAAAATGAATTAAATTAAATTAAACTATAAAGTTAAATTATATTAATACATTAAGTCCATTAAATAATATATTTTATCCATTTGAATTATTTTGAGGAAAAAATTTGTTTTTCATAAAAATTTAGCATATTTTCTAAATTCATCGAAATATGAAATTTCTCAGAAAAATTTCAAAAATATATCCAAATTAAATTTTTATGTCCACTTAAAAATAAGAATTTTATCTTGTCATAAATAACTTATAAATGTGTTAAAAAGGGATTTAAAGTGGGTTCTCCATTAAAAGGCAGTAAAGCTCTTTTTTTTTAAAAAATACTTCTTTTATCCAAAAAATTGATTTTGTTTTCGTATCATGAGTTAGTCAGATGATAATTTAATATAAAATTAAAAATATGGTTAATAATATTAATAATGTCTATTTTATATAATATTTTAATTTTATATCGTTGTTTAGTGAAACACAGTATTGCATACCACACAAGATACCGAGGAAGGTCTATCTTGCGTGTAACGCAAGCCATGTCAATGTTGCGTGTAGTAAAAAAACCCTTTTGTGTTTTGAAGAACATAATCAAAACTTAGATCATTTATACATTGAACAAAATCTATACATAGTGTTACATGAAATGAATTCTATCAAAAGAACATGAATGTTTGTTCCACACTAGCCAAGAATAGTGTTTCATATACTGCAAAGTAATACAGTGTTGCATATAGTGCAAGCTAATCTTGGTGTAGCGTATAGAACAAGAAATCAATTAAATTAGAAAGAATCTATCTCATAAAATCTTGGGGTGTTATAGTTTTTTCTTCATTAACAATATCTTTAACACCAACTATCTTATGATAACAATTCATAATTATGTCCCATCTGTATTTCAATGATCGTATTCTCTTCTATGTCCATGTCTTCCCATTTTAGTAATGTTATCCCATGTAGAAACCTAGATATATGTTATTACATATGGTAATTACAGATTCATTTAACTCTTATTAAGAGGTTATTATACTAACACTTTTATAATATGTGTTTTTTAACAAATGAATTTTGATATGTCAAACCATGAATTACTCAGATCACATCAAAATTTCGAGGATGTGATTGTTTTGTTGTTGGAAGAAGATGACATGAAAAATTTCTATTGTATTGAAATTTATTTTGATAGCATGTATAACATGCAACACCAATTTTGGAAGAAAATATAAACCCACAAGGAAATATATAATTTTTTTAGAAAAAAATCTCTTCAATATCATATGATACATGGGACATTATGTTTATCTTTTTCTACATATAACACCATGGTTAGCTTACATTTGACGTAACAATAAATTTTTTTAACAGCCAACATTACATCCAAGATCGGATTTTACTAAATTCTATTAATATTATTATATTAAATGAATATTATCTCCATGAAAATAATTTATATATTATGATAAATATTAAATATATAAAGAAACTATATATTTTAATTCATTTTTTACATATTAATTAAAAGGTCATATAAAAAACAAAGTGAATATAAAGGAAATGTTTATATAATATAATTTATCCAAAAGATATATTTTATATTAATAAATTTTATTAATAAATATAATTGGATGATCATAAAAAAATTTATATATTTTAAATTTAATAAATTGTTTTGTCATTAATGTAATATATTTGATAGAAATAATACAAGGCCCAATTTAATTATAGGCATTGAAATGTTTAATTATATGTAACAGCCTGAGATTTTATAAAAAAATATTCTTTTTAATTTCATTAATGTCTTGTGTTGTATGCTACACCAAAAGGAGCCTTCTCAACACGCATCCTTGACTTTCCTTGCATTACACTCAATCACGACCTTCCTCGATAGCATGTGTAGTACGCAATACCGAGTTTCACTAAACAACGATATGCTATTAAAATATTATTAAAACTAGCCGTTATGAATAGTAATAACCACCTTTTAAAATTTTAGAAATTTTAGCTCTCAAAATGGACTTCTTTTTTGGATTCGGAGTATCGAATTTAGCCTAAGGATAAATTTTGGTACTTTTCGGATAACTTTCATATTCTGATGAATAGTGAAAATTACTAAATTATAATTAAAAACAACTTTTTTAATCGAAATAATTAATAGTGATAAATTATTAATTTGAGTGGTTTTAAAGTATATTTATAATATATTTTTACAATTTAATACAATATTGGTCATTGGATGTAATTCTTCATTTAAACCAGACATAAACAAGTGTCAATCTTTTGATGGTTATTATCTCTTAAAAACACGCTATTTGTTTTGACGACGGGAATTAATTTTTAATGCAACTAATATTTTTTTAATTTGGTAAAATAGACATCATTTCTGAGTTCATAATATCAAATATAGCATAGGCCTAATTTTTGGTATTTTTCTGAAAACTTTCAATTTTTTATGAATAGTGAAACCACTAAGTGGTCGTTAAAAAAAACTGATTTTTTCATAAAAACTAATTTTACCGCTTCTGTGAGTAGAATTTCAAAAATCCGAGAGACACGGTTGATGTCAGTAAGTAAAATGTGGTTCAATGAGATGAAAATAATTTTTTGGCGAATAGTAATTTTTTACTTTTTTTACAACGGTTAAATGTAAATAGGGTAATTAAGGTTAAAAATGATATTATTATTACCCTACACATGTCCTGATTCTATTGGACAAGTGTAATTAGACCAAAAACAACCTTCGGAATAAAATATGACCATTTAGGCTCACATGGATTAGATTAAGACATTTATTATTGATTTATTTAAAGAAGGGTTAAAATAGTTAAAATCAATGATTAATAAGTAAATCATTTTTAATATGGGGTTATACATAAGATAAATTAGAATATAAATATTCATTAGAAATATAAAATGATTTCCTACATAATGGTATTTTATTTGTAATTTTTGGACATTAAATAATTTAATATATTTATGACACAATGATGATGCAGTAATTATCTTATTAATGAAATATTGACATAATTGATGTTATAAATACCCAAATAAATATAATATGAGACTTTTTATGAACTAAAATAATTTTATAGGTTAATATGACATGTTAGGATTGATTTAATTAACTTTGGTCGAAGTAATAATTCTTTTATGAGTTTCAAAAAAATCAACTATTGAATAGTGTCAAAATTGACATAAAATAGTTTTTAAAAGAAATATTATATTATTAATTGTTATTTTATTCCTAAAAATCTAAGATTCGGCAAAAGGACTTAGATAAGGTTATATATATTAATAAAACAAAACTTGGGGGCCGCTTGGATGTATATGGTATGTTTATTAACTATATAATAAAAAAATACAAAGTGACATGGTAAATGTCAATCTAATTAACTAAGAGTTAAAACTAAAAGATAAGGTTAATACAATGACATAAACTTGTCTAAATTCTATTGGATAAGAGGATTTCGACCCATACCCACCTTAGCTTCGAAATAAAACAATTTGGAGCAATTTAAACCGAATTTGACTTTATAATAAAATAATAGTTTTAGTTATTCCAAAGGTACCCATCCTATCCCTTATAAAAGGGCACCTCCTCCCTCTCTTCCTCACACAACTTTGAGACTTCATGCTCGGCCAACCCCTGCCAAATTCTCTTATCCACTTCCCTAGAAATATCTTAGAGGTTCTGGTCTTCTTCAGAGACCAATTTTAGTGCCCTAAAAGGAGGTCTGAAAGAAGTCCTTCAAAGAAGAGGTAATGTCTGTTACCAATTCTTTCATCCTTATTTCTTCTTCCACCGCTTCTTCTTAGGTTGTTTCATTATGAAGTAATAACATAAGTATCACTTATATACTGATATGTTATTATAATTATGAAACAACCTTATTTCACCATCTATCCATCCTACCGAAAACGAAATCACCGCGCGTGTGTACGTACGGAATACCGTCTCCACGCTGTGGTGTAATCTATTTTGCACCACCACCTTACTTGGATGGGTATAATGGTGTACATAATAACTATATATGATTATTGTAAAGTGATATTTATTCTGAAATAGTTTACATACACTCCAATACAATTCCACGATCATGAGAACGATATCATCGCTCGTGCGTATGTACGGACTACCGTCTCCACGACGCAATGAGATTCATTCTCCACGTTAAGCATTCATGAATGATTATAAAGTATATATAATAAGTATTAATGAAATATATGACATAATAATGATTTTGTATTTATGTGTATATATATGTATGTCATCTACTTAATGCCATTCAACTCAATAAGGAAAAGAAAACAACGTTCATGCGTACGAACGGTCTACCGTCTCCATGAACGGTGTATTTCTTTCCATTTACTGATCTAATATATATATATATATTATGAATATATATTATATATAAATCATGTTTTATATTCTATAATTAATTAATCATGAACTAAGTAATGATATGAATATTTACAAGTCAAAACACGGATGACAAATGAAACGACTTTACCCAAAACGCTCTTTAACATGGAATTTACAAAAGAACGGGTAATATAAATATATAAGTGAACCCTATATGATATCATAACAATGAGTATGATTCTTGAATAAGTCAATGACATTATTTAAACCATTATACAAGAGGCTCGGACACTTACGAAGCAACTCAGACCTAAGGTAAGGGAAATATCACAATCTCATTTTTATCCAAGATTGTTTATAATTTGAAATTTTCTGGGGTGTATTTTATCATCAAAAACCATGTTTCCTCAATATGTAATATTTATATCCTTCTACAATAGTTTATATCCAATTTTACCCTTCGTTGAGTTTTTAGTAAAAGATATGAAAGGAATCTTTTGTCATTTTTCATACGAGGTACTTTTTGACTTTTCCAAAAAAAGTACAATAAGAATGTTTTCTTTTAACTTATACGGCATGAATGGATTTTTAAAACATTATTTCCAAGAAGCTTACTTTACAAGTTTTCATGTTTATTTTTAATCAACTTCTTTTAGTTTAGAGTTTTATGACATGTTAAGAAAGGAAAAGTGTTTTTGAAGCAGAAAAGGATATTTTCCTCAAGAATGGAGTTGAAGTGTTTTATCAAAATTATTTTCCATCTAAGATAATAAAGGGTTCTGTTTCTATACTTATTATTACATTGATTTGATAATTTTGTGATGGAATTATATTTTTATTAATTCCTTTATCTTATATGATTTGTTTTATGATGTCACGATGTTTAAGATTCCCATTGTTATTACATGGGTTATGCTATGATGTATGATATCTGATTTTGTGGCACACATAAGAATGGTATCATTATGAGATGGGTGGGACCTATATATCCCTCCAATTCATTGAGTAACGATTTTATATCTCATAAGATAGACATGGATGGAATGGTAGGTTATACCGGTTCAGTGAAACAGGACTAAAACGAGGGTGACTCGGTTCAGAAAAGGACTTTGTCCACTAAGATAGTATTGGAAATGAGTCTTGACTAAAAAGATATGATTCTCTATGATTATGTGTGTATTACACAAAGTTTCATGTTTTATGTTATGATTATTGGGATTTCATTTCACTACTATGTTTTATCCCATGTTATGAATTTATGCTCTCTATTGCAGGTTAAGATTTCCCAAATGTTATTTTCTTATGAAAATGATGTGATTGATATTTATTTTGTTTACCCTTACTGAGCATTTGAGATCACCCTATTATGTTTTCTTTTCCCCAGGATATAATGAAAGGTTTTAGGTAAAAAAGAGGAAGATCTTTATGGGAGATGTTGAAGATCTTTCACCACGATTAGAAGATTATATTCCGAGTTTCCAAAGACACTAAACTATTACGATCCTTGTGTGTGTGTTTTTGTTATGTACTAAGTATTCCTCAAAAGTAATGTAATGTCCATGCACGTCAAGCTTCGGGTCTCAATAGTTGGTATCAGAGGAAATGTTTAGTCAACCTTTGGAAACTAGGACGAAAAAACGTTAGTGAGATCCCTAGAGATATTTCTAAGGTATGTCTAGGGATGTCCCTAAGGATAAGTATACGTATAGGATATAGTCCTAGAAATATGGTAACAATATTAGATTAAACAAAATATGTTAGATATTGAAGTTACTCCCCCTTTATTATGATTTTTTCAACTCACTCAATTATTTTTGGGTTTTATAAAATGGCTGGAAACAAGATGATTCACGATAATGGAGGATATGATGGACAATGGAATGATATTCTTCATGAGAAACCAAATGAAATGGAATTTGGAAGTCCAAACATCATTATTATGCCGAATCAGAAATCTCATAATATGATCAATAAAGTAATATTTTGTAACTTTCCTAACTTGGCTAATAAGAGAAAGATGGAGTTTCATGATGATCATAGAGGAAAGAAAGTTCAATTTCCCCTATGTAAATCATGTGGGAAGAGGCATCAAGGAGAATGTTTCAAAGGAATTGGAAGATGATTTGGGTGTGGAAAAGAAGGACACAATGCCAGTAAGTGCAAAGGAAAAGGATCAATTAACACCAGGGATGAGGATAATGGTATTGCTACTACATCAACAATGGTTAAATGTTTTAAATGTGGAATGTATGGGAATTATGCAAACCAATGCCCTAAGGGAAAGTCTCATGATGAGAATTAGTATGGTCGTATGGGTAGTATTTATGTGGATGATGATGAAGATACTACAAATAATATGTGAGATGAAATAATTGTTGAAGCTCGGTCAATGGTTTAAGAATGTAGTGGAATGATTACATGTTTATCATGTCTAATTATGTATAAGTAGTCTCATGGAACTATGGAATAAAGAGACATCTAAGGATTGTTACACTGTTTTCTTTCCTTGAGTTTTGAAATTGTATGATTAGTTGTACCATTATCCATGAAAGGTTATTCAGATATTTTTGGAATGTAGATTATATGCGCATAATGAAGGGATAAAGAAAAAATTAAATGTTTTATAGTATTCATGAGCTCATGACTGATATAAGGATAAGGTTATATCATGGTTTGAGTATATAGAATTTTTGGATTTTGGTATGTGGAAAGAGTTAACTTTTGACAGCATTCATGTTTTCACTAAGGTTTAATGGGTATTCATTTTTCAAGAGAATACATCATTAAGGTATTCACATGATTGGAATGGGACCAACAAGATATATGGGGGATAAATAATTGTATTCACATGCTTGGTTGACGACATTTCCAGTTATCATTTTCTTCATACTATGAGCTTGGACCGAAGTATTTTAGACAAGCCTAAAGATTGGAATGGATTATGTTAACCATAAGTTAGTATTGTTTAAGGATAGAACTTTTTTTGATATTATTTATGTGATGTTATAGTAATGTAGTTTTAGAAAAAAGGACAACCTGCAGGACGGGCGACAGCCCATCGCGTCGGACAAGGCTGTGGGAATCGAACCCACAACCGAAGTGTGACTGGCCTTTATCGCCTACCACTGGCCTACAGGAAGTCCCTGTTTAGTAGAAACTAGTTTTTTTATATTAAGAAGTATTATATATTATGTATAAGTCCATTTTAGGAACTATATATGATTAATCTCACTATAGATGGACTTATGTATTTTTTGATAACTTTTCTAACCTTTTGTTTGAGACAGATGGAATGACCCATCATTCTATCACATGATCTGCTAACACATCACAAATGACAAGTTCAACTTCATTTATTTAAGAGATGAAGTGGAAATTGTCCAATGAACGAAAAACAGTGAGACTATACCAAAATCGCCAAATTATTTCTTCTAATTCCAATTTCATCAACTTTAGGGAAATGATCTTAAATAACAAAAATGTTGTCATTGTGCTCTTATATCTGATGAATCAGATGATACCTTAGATCATCACAAATTTATGGCTTTGTGATTGCTGGATTTTCCATATCCATGTTCTCTACCACTCTCCATCAGAATATGATGGTTATATTTCTATTCCATATCCATATTTTCACCTATGTGGAAACTCAGTGATTAGTTTATTTGGGTAATCGTTACATTTCATACATTTGTTTTTAAAGACATGTTTTGGTATTCCTTTTTACGATGTGGGTTTCTATTAATGAAATTTTCGTGTAGTAAACCATTTATAACCCCGACGAATTTCGAGGGCGAAAATCATTTTAAGGGGGGTAGAATGTAACGGCAAGAGATTTTATAAAAAAAATCTTTTTAATTACATTAATGTCTTGTGTTGTCCGCTACACCAAAAAGAGCTTGCTCAACACGCATCCTTGACTTGCCTTGCATTACATGCAATCACAACCTTCCTCGATAGCGTGTGTAGTACGCAATACCGAGTTTCACTAAACAACGATATGCTATTAAAATATTATTAAAACTAGCCGTTATGAATAGTAATAACCACCTTTTAAAATTTTCGAAATTCTTGCTCTCAAAATGGACTTCATTTTTGGATTTGGAGTATCGAATTTAGCCTAAGGTGAAATTTTGGTACTTTTCAGATAAATTTCATATTCTGATGAATAGTTAAAATTACTAAATTATAATTAAAAACAACTTTTTTAATCGAAATAATTAATAGTGATAAATTATTAATTTGAGTGGTTTTAAAGTATATTTAGAATATATTTTTACAATTTAATACAATGTTGGTCATTGGATGTAATTCTACATTTAAACCAGACATTAACAAGTGTCAATAATTTTGATGGTTATTATCTCTTAAAAACACGCTATTTATTTTGACGACAGGATTAATTTTTAATGAAACTAATATTTTTTGAATTTGGTAAAATAGACATCATTTTTGAGTTCATAATATCAAATATAGCTTAGGCCTATTTTTTGGTATTTTTCTGAAAACATTCAATTTTTGCTGAATAATGAAACCATTAAGTGGTCATTAAAAAAAACTGATTTTTTCATAAAACATAATTTTACCACTTCTGTGAGTGTAATTTAAAAAATCTGAGAGACACGGTTGAAGTCAGTATGTAAAATGTGGTTCAAGGGGATGAAAATAATTTTTTTTGTGAATAGTAACTTTTTACTTTTTTTAACCATGATTAAAAGTAAATATGGTAATTAAGGGTAAAAATGATATTATTATTACCCTAACACATGTACTAAATCTATTGGATAAGTGTAATTTGACCAAAAAAACCTTAGGAATAAAATATGACCATTTAGGCCCACATGGAATAGATTAGGACATTTATTATTAATTTATTTAAAGAAGGGTTAAAATAGTTAAAATCAATGTTTAATAAGTAAATCATTTTTAATATGGGGTTATACATAAGATAAATTCGACTATAAATATTTATTAGAAATCTAAAATTATTTCCTATATAATTATATTTTATTTGTAATTTTTATACGTTAAATAAGTTAATTTATTTATGACACAACGATGATGCAGTAATTATCTTATTAATGAAATATTGACATAATTGATGTTATATATTCAAAATAAATATAATTTGAGAATTTTTATGAACTAAATCAATTTTCTAGGTTAATATTTCATGTTAGAATTGAATTAATTAACATTGGTAGAAGTAATCATTTTGTTATGTGTTTCAAAAAAAATCAACTATTGAATAGTGTCAAAATTGACTTAAAATAGTTTTTAAAGTAAATATTATATTATTAATTGTTATTTTATATCTAAAAATCTAAGGTTCGGCCAAATGACTTAGATAAGGTTATAAATATTAATAAAACACAACTTGGGGATCTCTTGGATGTATATGGTATGTTTATTAACTATATAATATAAAAATACAAAGTGACATGGTAAATTTAAATCTAATTAACTAAGAGTTAAAACTAAAAGATAATGTTAATATAATGAACTAAACTTGTCTAAATTCTATTGGATGAGAGGATTTAGACCCATCCTCACCATATCTTCTAAATAAATCATTTTTGAGCTATTTTAAACCGAATTTGACTTTATAAAAAAATAATAGTTTTAGTTATTCCAAAGGTACCCCTCTTCTCCCTTATAAAAGGGCACATCCTCCCTCTCTTCCTCACACAACTTTGAGCCTTCATGCTCTGCCAACCCCTGACAAATTCTCTTCTCTACTTCCCTATCAATATCCTATAGGTTCTGGTCTTCCTCAAAGACCAATTTTAGTGCCCTAAAAGGAGGTCTGAAAGAAGTATTTCAAAGAAGAGGTAATGTCTGTTACCAATTCTTTCATCTTTATTTCTTCTTCCACTTATTCTTCTTAGATTGTTTCATTATGAAGTAATAATATCAGTATCACTTATATACTGATATGCTATTAAAATTAAGAAACAACCTTATTTCACCATCTATCCATCCTACGGAAAACAAAATCACCGTGCGTGCGTACGTACGGAATACCGTCTCCACGCCGTGCTGTAATCTATTTTCCACCACCACCATACTTGGATGGGTATAATGGTGTACATAATAACTATATATTATTATTTTAAAGTGATATTTATTCTGAAATAGTTTACATACACTCCAAAACAATTCCACGATCATGAGAACGATATCATCGCTCGTGCGTACGTACGAACTACCATCTCCACGATGTAATGAGATTGATTCTCCATGTTAACCATTCATGAATGATTATAAAGTATATATAATATGTAATAATGAAATATATGACATAATAATGATTCTGGATTTATGTGTATATATATGTATGTCATCTACTTAATGCAATTCAACTCAATAAGGAAAAGAAAACAGCGTTCATGCGTACGAACGGTCTACCATCTCCATGAACGATATATTTCTTTCCATTTACTGATGTATTAAATATATATATATATATTATGAATATATATTATATATAAATCATGTTTTATATTCTGGAATTATGTAATCATTATCTAATTAATCATATGAATAATTACAAGTCAAAACACGGATGACAAATGAAACGATTTTACCCAAAACGCTCTATAACATTGAATTTGCAAAAGAATGGGTAATATAAAGCCATAAGTGAACCATATATGATATCATAACAATGATTATTATTCTGGAATAAGTCAATGACATTATTTAAACCATTATACAGGAGGTTCGGACACTTACGAAGCAACTCATACCTAAGGTAAGGGAAATATCACAATCTCATGTTAATCTGAGATTGTTTATACTTTGAAATTTACTGGGGTGTATTTTATCATCCACATCCATGTTTCCTCAATATGTAATATTTATATCATTCTACGATAGTTTATATCCAATTTTACCCTTCGGTGAGTTTTTAGTAAAAGATATGAAAGGAATCTTTTGTCGTTTTTCATACGAGGTACTTTTTGACTTTTCTGACAAAAGTACAAGAAGAATGTTTTCTTTTAACTTATACGGCATGAATGGATTTTTAAAACATTATTTCCAAGAACCATCCTTTTCATGTTTTCATGTTTATTTTTAATCAAATTATTTTAGTTTAGAATTGTACGACATGTTAGGAAAGGAAACATGTTTTTGAAGCAGAAAATGATATTTTCCTCAAGAATGGAGTTCAAGTGTTTTATCAAAATTATTTTCCATCTAAGATAATAAAAGGTTATGTTTCTATACATATTATTACATTTATTTGATTATGTTGTGATGTAATTATATTTTTATGAATTCCTTTATCTTATAAGATTTGTTTTATGATGTCACGATGTTTAAGATTCCCATTGTTATTACATGGGTTATGCTATGATGTATGATTTCTGATTCTGTGGCACACATAAGAATGATATAATTATGAGATGGGTGGGACCTATATCTCCCTCTAATTAATTGGGTAAAGATTTTATATCTCATGAGATACACATTTCTGAAATGGTAGGTTATACCGGTTCAGTGAAACAAGACTGAAACGAGGGTGACTCGGTTCAGAAATGGACTTTGTCCACTAAGATAGTCTTGGAAATGAATCTTGACTAAAAAGATATGATTCTCTATGATTATGTGTGTATGCCACAAATATTCATGTTTTATGTTATGATTATTGGGATTTCATTTCACTACTATGATTTATCCCATGTTATGAAATTATGCTCTCTTTTGCAGGTTTAGATTTCCAAAATGTTATGTTCTTATGAAAATGATGTGATTGATATTTCTTTTGTTTACCCTTACTGAGAATTTGAGCTCACCCTATTATGTTTTCTTTTCCCCAGGATATAAAGAACGGTTTTAGGTAAAAAAGGAAGATCTTTATGGGATATGTTGAAGATCTTTCACCACGATTAGAAGATTATATTCCGAGTTTCCAAAGACACTAAACTATTATGATCCTTGTGTGTGTGTTTTTGTTATGTACTAAGTATTCCGCAAAAGTAATGTAATGTCCATTTAGGTCAAGCTTCGGGTCTCTACATTATAAAAATGGAAATTTTTCAACCTTTTAATGTACCACATGTTTTAAAAATAAATTCTTATAATTTTACAAAACCTTTGTGGGATAATATAATATATTTTTATAATATATTATCAATACTATCTTAGGAATAATTTTTTCTTTTTTTCTAAAATAGTTTCATTTATGATGAGTAGCCAAAAATTATTGAATTATAATCGAAAACATATATTTCATCTAAAAAATATATTATGTTAAATAATATTTTTAATTTAATTTAATGCCAAAATTTTAAAATTATAAATTTATTAAACCAATGTTTTCCAATTTAATCATTTTTAAAATGAATTTATATATAAATACATAGTATACTTTTGAACATTTTTACTTTAAAAAACTAGTTTCTTATTGCATCTATGGAATAACGTTATATAAATTTTTCCATTTTTTTGAATTTATTTTGGAATAATGAATTCCATTTTTCGATTTAGAATATTTTAAAATTTACTAAAATGTCTATAACACCCTAAAATTTGAATGTACAAGAATTATATTCCAGGTTGTTTTTAACATGCAAGACCAACCATGTAATGGAATATAAAACCTGAAGACACTAAAATTTAAGTAATATTTTAAATATAATAAATCATTGATATTTCATTCAATTAATGAAAAATAGAGTTTTATTTTGTTTTACATAACAATGACCTTGTTCGGTTACTTGTGTTACACACAATACTAATTTTTACAGAGAAACATTTTATCATTGTAATATTTTTATTTAATACAATGAGATATAACCTAGAAATTATATTGGTTTTTATGAATATTATTATCTATCATATTTAAATAAACAACAAATTTATTTAATAAAAAATAATTATAATTTATAATATAAACTAAATATATATAAAATATATATATTTTTTAGTTATACTCACAATGGTGTTTTTGTTAATAAATTAAATTAAATACAATTTTTTATTGATCTTATTGAAATTTTAATGTAATGAATTCACGAAAATATTTTTTATATTCATCTAATATATATAATAGACAAAATATAAAAATAAATCTAGTTTTATGATTAAAAATTTAATTTTTATAAAAAGGAAATATGGCCAATTTTTATTGGATCACCTATATTAAATTTTAATTTTAACACTTTAATTAATTTAATTTGTCAAAATAAACATCATTATTTTTTTGGAAAATAATGATATTATGTTATGGTGAGATCTTTTATTTATCTGTGTAGTATAATATTTTGATTAAATGTGAAAAGACTAGATTTTAATTCAAAGGTAGTTTTTCATTTAATTTATATATATTGTAAAATTATATTTTATGTTTAGTTTAAGAACAAATTATATCTATTATAATAATATTAATCAAATATAAGTCATTTTATTCAATTTCACTTTAAAATTGGATATAAAAACATATGAATCATTTGAATGTTTCCATTTTAAAACCGTAAATTTTCATTCGGTCTATGAGATTAAATTTTAATTTATTTATTCATCTTCTTGGATCAAATATTGTAAAATTGATTCAATATATTGTATTAAAATTATATATAATGTATTATATGGTTAAATTATTTTTTCCAACAAACAATTAGTGATAGTGATTAAAAATAATTACAATGATTAAGAGGAAAATTAGCTTCACAAAGGATTAAACCTCGAACTAAACGGCCCAAATTACATACAAACTAGTCCATGTACTATTTTCTGTCTATATTTAAAACATATCCTTCCTTTTTTTTTTGAATTTTTCGCTTTGTTGGAGCCAAATTAAATATGAAAAATTTTGGTGGAATTACCTTTGGAAAATCTTATAAGAGCGCCACTCCTCATCTATAAAAGGCCTTATCTCCACCCACTTTCTCACAACTCTCATTTCACTTATTCTCCAACAAAAACATCCCAATTAACCTACCAAACTCCCTCCCCTAATATTTTATTTATATCCATTGGTCTAAATCCATTATTGATATCCCTTTGGTTAAAACCAAAATGATTTATCTAATTAAGAGGGAACATCTTCCCTCAAGATCACTTCTTTTATTTTAATTACACACCACATCATCTATTATTATATCATTATTATATAATTAAAATATTATCCACAATATATTTATGATTTATAATGTTAATATTTATATGTATACTCACAGAAACTTCAATCTAATGGGTAATGATCTTACCATCAATGTGTAAAACAGACTACCGCATCACGAAACAATTATTGTTGATTTTTACTCTACCCCATTTCATGGTTACTAATAATGATAGAACCTAAATTAATATATGATATATATGATATGTTTTATGTTTATATTTATTGGTAAATTTTTTATAAAATTTTCATTTTTAATATTTATTTTTGGTAAATATGATAACATCATTTTTGGAAGTTCTGACAACCACACCCCTTAAAACTATGTGACTCGTTCACACATTACATCGAATATAATAAAAGATAGTTATAATAAAACAAATGTGACATACATAATATAAATATTATATTATCTAAATAATTAAATTTCTCAAAATATAAAATATCATTTTCATTATTACCCTTTTCACCCATTGAAAGGTGATAACTTCTTTCACGGACGTGTTCACTACTACCTCCTCGACAAGATGTAAATCCTTTTGCAAAAAAGTAATTGTATATATAATTATTTATTATTAAATATTTTTAAAATTATGATTGATTTTTAATTATGGGTAGAAATTTTTTCCTTTCCAACTTTTCAAAATGATCATCGAAAAATAGTAATGTTACTAATCTGTACGCATGTCCTATCGTATCCATAATTATAATGTTAGATATTTTTTCATAACCATCAATAATGATTCGTTTCAAAATATTATTTGATGTATAAATATGATTATAATGTTATGATAAATTTTCTACATTTTATTATATAATATCCCTTTCCACCATATTTGACCCACCAAATTCATTTTTGGACACATAAACTCTATTTGGTAAAAAGAGATGACGTAAATAGAATTGTTTAACGAGTTGTATACAACATGGTAATAAGTGTTTTAAATTTAATTATAAACATGAAAAATTTTCTTAAAAATTTAATAATTAACATAAGTATATTATTTATGAATATATAGACACATGCGATGAGTCCAATTCATGGTTTGGGATTCTCATATCACTTTTTACATCTGTGAGATATTTTTCTTATTCACTACATAAATATTATGTGTGGTGTACCTAATACACATTATGATAAATGATATCATGAAATTGGGCCTTACTATGCCCATATTTTGACACTAACTTGGGATATGCACAGTATAATTTAAATTTTCATTACAAACCATAATGGTGGATTTAAATAGACAATGATGACGAATGACCTAGGTTGAAGAAAAGGTGACATATATTGAATATAATGTTCCATGATTTAGACAAACTATACATGATGGTTTGGTATTTCTGATATGTAAATTAATTAACACATTATTGTTTTTGGTTCTAGGAAATTCCACCGTATATAGGATAATCTACAGACCAAGGTGTGACATATGTGAAAATAAATGAATTAATTATTTATGTAATGGGTTTGTATTGAAAACCATAGTAAAAAGTCTTTTTAATTACTATATTTAAAGGATTACCCTAACTGTTTTTGGAAAAATTATAAGAATAATATTTATATAGTATAATAATAGGATAACATGTATTTCAGGTGAAATCCCATCATATTATGTGTGGAAATCACAATTGAACCCATGAATGAAGGCCGATAAGGGATTCACTCCATACAATTACCTATGAAATGTCTTGGTTAATAAGAAATTATTTTAGAAAAACATTTGATGAATAAATTTTAATGATGGTCTTATATTGTTTGTTTTTAGGTATTGAGATTAATATCATAACAATATTTGTTTTTTAAAAAATAGTTAAAGAAAAAATAGTGAATTATTTTGTGTTTATTATGATCCATTAAAATAATATTGAATTTTATAAAAATAGGAGGTTCATTCAACGATATTTATTTAATAATGAAATTAACTAACTAGAATTTAATTGAAGCACAACCAAAAGAAGAAGTTATTATTATTGAAATTTATTATATAAGTATATTTCCTTAAATTATTAGGTAGTAAAAGAATTACTCAACAATATTAAAAGTATCCTAAAATAAATTTTTATACTAATACCTTAATTTCTATTAAACTGATGGTATTCTAAATCATCATAATTTTTTGGGATTTAAGGAACTAAATATTTCATTGATCAGTTAGTTGTTTTGATAAATGACATAAATCAACCACTATATATATTTACACAATTCCTCCACGTATGTATCTATTGTTTCCATTAATGTTATTTTACTTAACGACATAAATATGTGTTTTTCCATTTAACGTTTATGATTCTCATTCACTATTTTCAAGTGGATATTTTATGATACCTTCTTAGGATGTGGTATTTAAACCTAGAAAACTAATTTTTTTTACCATGATCAAGTTTACCATTTAATGATACAATATAATTAAGGTGAGGAGAATGTAACACCTTGAAATTCAAATGTATGAACACTGTATTGGATCATAGGTATGACATAAAACACCATGTGTGATGGGGAATATAATATGCCAATATATTAAAAAAATTAATATTTTAAATAAATTAAATTTACGGTATATCTTACAATGCACATAACCCTGATTTGACTTCCATCACATATTACAATGACTATGTTCGATATCTTGCATTACACACACTATTACGCTTTACCAAGAAACAAATAATCATTTAAATATTATAATATCATATAATGTGATATAACCTATACATTATATTTGATGTTCTGAATAATATTATATATCTTATAAAATTTTATAGTGAATCTATTGATTAGAAAATATTTATAACTGAAAATATAAATGAACATAATATAAAAGAAATATTATTTTATTTATACTCACAATGATGTTTCATCTTAATAAAATAAATAAATTACAAATAGTTATTTATCATAATTAAATTTATATGTTATAAATTCAGGAAAATATTTTTTATTCTTCTAATATATTTTATAGGAATAAGATAAAAAAATCATGACTTACACTTAAAAATAGTTTTTTTTTTCAACAAGGCAATTTTTACTATTTTTTATGCTAAAACAAATGTTAAATTTGAATTTTAGATGTTTTATAAATTTAATATAAAAAATAGACATTATTTTTTAATTAAAAACATAAAAATTAGGTGATAATGACGTTTTTTTTATTTTCAAGTAATGTTTCATTTTTTTATGAAAAATGGAAAATACTGAATTTTAAATAATTTTTATTCAAATAATTTATTCTTAAAGTTAGATTACATTTTATGTTTTTTATAAAAATATAATTCTTTAAATAATAAATAAATTAATCTAATTTATGAAATTATAATCCTATTTACATTAATATATTATATAAAACATTACAAACATTAGAGTGTTTTTACTTTAAAATCCCATATTTTCATCCTATCCATGCGATAAAATTTAATGTAATTTCATCCATTAATGTGACTAGAATTATTAATAAAGGGTTTAAAGGTTGTAATAATAATAATAATTTATAATTTATTTAAATTTTAAAAAATTTTTTGCAAAAAATATTAATGATAGTGATAGAAATTAATTACTACTGTTAAGTGGAAAATTAGCCAATCAAATAAAAAAATCATCATCTAAAAAGCCCAAATGACCTATACACATGTGTATGAGAAATTGGATAGATATAATTCAACCCTATACTTCATTTTATTTATTTTTTAATATTATTAGAGAACAGTCTATATGAAAAACTATGTCGGAACTCCAAATGAAAAAATTTTACAAGAGTGAAACTCCTACACCAATATAAAAAGGCCTACTATCCTCTAACTTAATCACACCTATCATCCCAAATTGTCTCTAAAAAACATCCCATTTATCTTCCATAAATTCCTCACATAATCATAGAATCCTCAACTTGTGTAGAAATCAATCAAATGAATCCCTGTGGTGAAAACCAGAAGGATTTACCCAATGAAGACATAACAACCTCCTTCCAAAACACTTATTTTATTGTCATTATCTACACTATTATATATAATTATTACTTTAAAAAATGTATCTTCAATATAAAGGTTGTAACATCCCAATTCCAGAATGTATAATCAATATACATGTTTTAACATCCAGATTCTAGGTGCCACCCAAAGGTGTCCTGTGCCCGGTTGGTCACATGGCCTCAAGCACATTTTTCTCAATGCCAGAGGATTCCGACAAGAAGAAAGGTCCTTAGGTGTTAGAGTGGGAAAAATATTCCCTCACTAGAAGAGTAACACAATGGAAACAAAATGATAACTCTAGAACCAGTAATTCCTTACAATGAGGAAGCCGCGGAAGACTAAAATTAGATTCCCAACCAGAGCACATATATAAATGATGCATGACACCTATGTATAGGAAAGTATCTGAACAAATCACAATGATGGAAATAAAATTCCAAATAAAATAAAAAAGGAAAACATGTAACTTCAGAAGAATCACAATCTGCAACATCATCTCATGCTCTCCGGCTCCCCAGAAATCAAGTACCTGAAGTAGAAGGGCACATTCTTTTATCTGTACCTGTGACAACATAATCTGTTTGGGCTCAAAAGAATAACCCAAATAGGGTGTGAGAATAATCCCAATAGGCAACCACCCAAATATCTGTGTCTAACTATTAGTGAATTTATATAGAAGGTAATATGGAAAAAGAGGTAATAAACAAAGAAGTACTCAAAACTAAACAGTCATGTAGTTTCAAACTGAATTATTTTAAAATTATTAATTATTGAACCAATCTTTCACAAGAAACCCTCTAGGATTTTTCCCACATTCTAACCCATTGGGTTAAACTTATCATTCAAATCAATATTGATAGATGACCCTCTGGTAAATCTCACACAGTCTAACCCCTTTGGACATATGGAAACAAAGAGAGTCTATGGAATCACTCACGGTCAATTCCCCTTGTGATCCTTTAACGATAACATATAGAATATCTGGGGAAGCACTCAATTTCATTTCCCCATGTGGTCTTGTAATGGTATACTATAGACTCTCTAAGGGAGAACTCATCATCAATCTCTCTATGGTCTCGTAACTTGAAAAGTATAAGAAACACTCTGAGGAAGCCCTCAAAAGAAATTCCTTATATGGTATTACTACACAAGTTTCTCACAGCCCTATGTAATAAACTTTTGAACAAATGTTATCTAGAATCCAAAGTAAACTCAAATACTACTTGTCTAAACACTAAAATGCAAAACAAAATAATATCTTATAATATCAACTCTATCCTAACAATACTAGGCAGGGAAAACAAACACATCCTAGCAGGAAATTATGGACCCAACATCCAATATAAAACAAACTAGGGAAAACACATCCATATAAAATGTAATAAACCTTATTCAAAATCAATACCCTTACTCCAGAAAACAAACTATAGCAGACATCATCATGGTTAGATTTCCAAAACGTGCAATACCATAAACTAGGGTATTCGGCACATTTTGCACATATAATCCGAAGGCAACTAAAGAAAGGCACAAAACACATACCTCGATTTTGTACGATCTATATAGTTGATCCTTCGCATTTGAATTGACCAAGAACGATGTTTTTCTACAAAAATTCTCAAATTATTTACAACAGATATCTCATAAATGAGGAGAAATCAAGAGTAGAGACTATAGAACAAGGAATAACTCACCATGGTGATTCCCACAAAATCAATATTGTTTTATTTGATGAATGTATAGTAGGTCAGTGGCCTAGTGAAGATTCAACAATTCCCACTGCTTCTGGGTGATACAGAGCTAGAAGAATACAATTCCATCGATATGACGTGACCCCGGTTTGATATTACAATTAATAAAAATACATGTCATGTTCCTCGAGGATACATGGAGTGTATAAGAATTTACCAGGCCCCACATAAGGTGGTATCTAGGTCACCTCAAAAGGCCCTGTACTCGGCAATTACATGGTCAGTACCCGACTACCCAAAACAATCATGTACACGCCGTGTACTGCTTAGTTCACATCGTGAACTCCTTAAATTTCCAAAACTCTTAATTTTCTCAAAAACAATATAAAACATGTTTCATAACTGAAAAGAAGATTTTGGTTCTTACAAAAATCATCCCTTAAAGAAATTTGTCCCCAAATTTCCTTAACGAGGAGTCATTGAAGAAGTATCCACAAACAGCTCCGGCCACTACGATCGCACATCGGCCTCCCTCCCCCCATGTCTCATTCTATAATCGAACATGATTCCATAGCACCCGTACAAGAGGAATAGACCAACCATGGAGACCTTCATGTTATTATTAATAATATGGAAAGGATGCTCCTTGAATGATGCATCCACCTCTTACTCAACCTCCTTGGGTTGAAATACTTGAGACAAGTCATAGAATTAACATCGTAGATGAGAAACATAGAAGACATCATGAATAGTCTGGTACCTCAATGGTAACTAAAAACAATATGAAACTTTCCTAACTCTCTCCAAAACCTCAAACGCCCCATTGTATCTTAGTGAAAGCTTTCCTTCCCTCCTAATTCTCCTATGTCCCAACCACAGTGGGACTGATAGGAAAACATGATTTCTGACCTCAAACTCGGGAGGTCGTCTCCCTCAATCAGCATAAGATTTCTATCCTGATTGCCCAATATCCCTCCTCTTTCGAATCAACTCCACCTTCTCTATGGTCTCCTAGATATGTTAAGGTCCCAATATAGTTACCTATCCAAATTCTAGCCCATATAGTGGTGACCAAAATGACCTTACATTCAATGCCTCATAAGGTGCCATCTGAATAGTCACCTGAAAACAATTATTATAGGAAAAATACACTAGAGTTATGTTTGTTCTCCCAAGAACCTCCAATTTCTATGAATCGTTCTTAAATAACATCCTCCAACACCTAAATTGTATGCTCAGACTGGCCATCTGTTTGGGGATGACAAGTTGTACTCAAAAGTATGTATGTACCCAAAGCCCTCTGTAGTCCTTACCAGACCTGAGAAGTAAAACGGGCGTACCTGTCAGAAACGATGGAGTGTAGAACCCCATGCAAATTCACAATCTCTCAGATGTACAACCTTAATATATCATCAACATTGTAGACCTCCTTGATCAGCAATACGCGTGATACCTTTGTGAGTCTCTCAATGACAACCCAAACTGGATCATTACCATAAACAAACCTTAGTAACCCAATCATAAAATCCATCGCGACACCATTCCACTTCAACTCATGAATGGGTAAATGCTGCAAAATTCATGTTGGTCGTTGATGCTCGGCCTTCAATTGATGACAGATGGAACACCTCATCACAAAAATAAAATCATTTCTCTATATGCATGGCCACCAATACTGATGGTGTAGATCTGCATTAATCAGGGTGACACTAGGATGAACGACCCAAACTAATGAATGAAAATCCCTAACCAGCTTCTCGCATAGGTCTACTGACACCCATACGCACCTATGAAAATTCAAGATCTCATCCTCACCTACTTTATATATATTAATAGGGTCATATACATACACACTCTCTCATAGAACTAGACCTTCATCATCTGATAGCTACCTCATTCTCACTTGAACAAGTAGAGTAGAGGTAACAGGTACAGATGAAAGAAACGTCTGCCCCTATCTTTCATGAACCGCAAAATGCATCTCATGGAATAGAGACATAAGATGCCATTAAATACTGGCCTACTAAAATGTGTATATTTGTGTCCCCCTTCTCAACACATCATCCACCGCATAGCCTTTCTGAGGCATGTAGGCAAGCTCAATGTCGAAGGACTGATGGTACTCAACCCACCTTCATTGTCACAAATTTATATCGTGCTGTTTGAAGATATAAATGTGACTTTTTTGATCGGTGAAAACCAAAAAATTCCCTCCTAATATATAATATATCCAACTATTTAATACATGGACATCTACCTCTAACTCAATATCATTCCTCGAGTAATTCTTCTCATGTGGCCTCTAATGCCAAGACCCGTACACAATGAAGCCTTCCCCCTGTATAAGCACTACTCCCAACCCAATACCTCATGCTTCACAGTAAACAGTATGACTCTTTCCCAACTCTGGATAAACTAGTATCGGTGCTAAATTCAACATCCCTTTCCGCTACTAAAAGGAAGAATTACAGGAATATATCCATAAGTACTTCACACCATTCTTTGTCAGGATTATCAGTGATGATGATAAGCATGAAAAGTCTTGTATAAAATATCTATAGTAACAAGACATCCCTTGAAAACTCCATAGATCAAAAATGTACTTTGGATGCTACCAAGAAAGTACTGCTCTCACTTTCTCTGGGTCTACTGATACTCCTGTTTCTGAGATAAGATGACCTAATAAGTGAATATGGTTGATACAAAAATGGAATTTTGAGAGCTTAGCATATAACTGATGCTCTCTTAGTGTACTCAAAATGTTCTCAATATATATGGCATGGTCGCCTTGTGTGTGACAGTACAACAAGATACTGTCCATGAAATCCACCACAATAGAGTCCATGTATGGATGGAACACTCGGTTCATCAGTTCCATAAAAACTGAAGGATCATTTGGGAGGCCGAATGGTCAAACCACATACTCATATAAACCATACTTGATCTAAAAGGCTGTAAGAGGTATATTTGATGGTCTAATGTGATACTGATTATAACAAGATCTCAATTCAATCTTTAAGAACACCATGGATCCTCATTGTTTATAAAATAGATCATAAATACTCAAAAAGGGGTATTGGTTCTTTAACGTCAACTGGTTCAGCTTCTGATAATCGACATAGTGTCTGAGAGTGCTTTCTGCCTTCTTCAAAAACAGGATAGGAAAATTCCAACGAGAACTACTGGATGAGATTAAACCCTTTGCCTATAACATCTCCAACTTCCTCTTGATCTCTTATAACTCTGGTGTATCCATCTTCTATGGTGGAGTGGACAACGATTCTGATTTTGGAACAAGATCAATAAAATGTTCCACCTATCACTCTGGAGGAAAATATAAAAATTCCTTTAGAATGAAAACCCTAAAATGAGCCACCACTTAAAGAAAGTATACCTGTGATGTCCCCTGGTCATCCAGATATAGACTAGCAATATAGTCTATAACTCCACCCAACCCACGATGTTTGGGTCCCACTTTGCTCACCTGGACAACCCATTTTCCCCTCTGGTGATAGGAGCCTCAAATTGTGGTGATATTAATTGAAAACAACATGGAAGTTAACCCACCAGTATATTCAAAGAATTAATTCATAGTCGATCATCTCAAAAAATAAATGTCCCATATGAAGTGACAACCACCAACCTCAAGATGGAACTCCTTGCACTAACGTACACTAGCCGGTCTAGTCCCTAACAGTGTGTCCAACATCAGGATATCAATAGAGGTAAAGATACAGAGCTTGAGGATTTCCACAACATCAAAAAATATAAAACTATTGGATTCCCCTGTATCAAAATGATCAGAAGCTAAAACTGAGGCAACCAAAATCGTACATCTAACCATAGAGGGTCTGGCATCTTACTCCTACTGGGTCTGCTATAGTGAAAATGTTTTACCTACACTATGACCCTGGGAAGCTATCTATAATCCCCGAGCTGATCCACACTACGACAATCAAAAATCCTATGTCTGACCACTGTGGCCACGACCTCCACCATGGCCTAAACGTCAATACATACACTAGTTCCCTAAATGATGAACATCTAGTGGTCCGTCTATGAAACATTAAGTCATAGAAGAACAACTGTCACTAGATTTTGGTGAGAAAAATTGATATAAATTCTAAAGATGACCCATATTTCCAAAAGATCGACATTCAACTAGATATCTCGAGAAATGTGGTCTCATATTCCCACTCTTCTTGCACTAGTAGAAAACTACCTTACTACATGAAACAGTATAATGTCTACTTGAATCTCCACATGTAGACTCTCTGCTGTTCTTCTTTATTTCTATCAAAAGGGTACCACCTTTGGATACTGACCTGCCCCAGACCACAGCTCGAGAATCCCTCAGGTTCTCCCTATGATCTGATCCTGATTGACTATGGAAGATATACAAGTCAACTTGATGATGTTCACCTGGGATCAGATGTCATGCCTGATACCATCATGTAACATCCTTTCCATAAATAACTCATCACCACATGGAATGGGTGTGAAGCACTGAAGCTCTGTGAAGCAAGAGGATTACCCTATGACTACGAGTGTACCCTGTTCCAAAATCATGAACCCTCGGCCTCGGTCGGCCCTTAATATATCTAGGTAAAATTACTCATAGAAGGTCCACTAGAACTCATCCCAAGAAATAACCTACCAGCATCCCACCTGTGGTATCATTTTCCACCATCTCATAGAAAAATCTAAAGGAATATATGTATCAACCTTCACCCTCATCTCCAGATGAGTCTAAAGATGCTCGAAGTTAGACAATATTGATTTTAACCTTCACTCTTCAGCCTGATGTCCACCATCCCTGAAGAATGTGTTAGTATTTTTCAACTAAAAAACACATCATCTCTACCATAGATGGGGGAGGATGCGATGCTCCCTGGAAGGTCTGCATAAATCTTATGAAGCCTTCCTGGAACTGTGCATCAGCACCAATATCTGGAATGATGGCTGGTGAAAAGACAGTCATGACATGATGATCTTCTGGTAGTCCCTTATCTCCCATGTCTATTTTCTGATTGTTTTCATATATATATATGGAATAAAATTGGATGACATCTCGATGGCATGAATCTGAAACGTCAAGCACACACCTTAGGTCAATATTATCAAGGACAGAAACATAGATGTGCATGATATGAACATGAGAAAAAAAATTCATGTTTTTAAAAAATAGTGTTTCACAATGTGTATACCCTCCACACAGTGTGTTCCCTTAAGTTTCAACATGGACATGTACTTTTTAAAAAACTGGTCATGTAACACCCCATACACAAAACGTGTTCTTTTTGAGACACGCAGTGTGCTAGAATCCTTTTCCCCTAACTGAGTTCCTTTTCATGGCTATACACATAGCTCCTATCTATGTAATTATACACATCGTGTGAAAACTAGAAACAACTTATATCCCTTATGTTATAACCACTCATGTTGTTATTCACATGGTATGTGACACGGTCAAATCTACACGATGTGGAAGAACCGAACACGGCTTCTACAACCTAGGGTTTTATCCACCAATGTTGTTAGTCACATGGTTGGATATGCGGCTCTTAAAACACATCATGTTCTCCATGTACACGGTGTGTGCCACCAAAAATATAATATCCCTAGCTATCTTCCCACACAGTCAGTCACACGGTTAAATACTCCACGGCGTGTACGTATAACACACGGCGTGTACATAATAAAAAAAATTATTTCCCAAACAGAAGGATACATGGGACATATTCTTCCATACACTCCATGTATTTGTCAGTTTTATAGATAGTAAGCCTCTGAAACTACTCTGTAACTCCATAAAAACACTTAAACAAACATTAAAGTGCCACATTCCGATCTGTGGGGTCCCATACACATCAGGGACCAAAGAATGGTGCCCATTCAAATGAAACATTAAATTTCCCATTCCTAAAAAAATAAAAGGTATTATATCAATTCATTTATCACAAGAACATGCATATCTATCAAAACATCTTTCACAACAACATACAATCCGTAATGCACCCAAAATGGCATGAAAAGAATACATGATATGTGATCTCTAGAAAATGCCTATATGATGCATGAGATGTAATACCCTCATCACATTGGTTTGCAAAAAAAAATAGAACCTCAATAATATCAACGATAACAACATAGAACATTTGAATCACCGAAGAATAAAATTAAATAAACTATAATAAATGTAAAAACAAAAACTTTCAATATTCGAGTCATATTGGATTTTACTTATACATAAGTTAGCTACTCCTAAGAATAGCTTATTACCATCTACCCATTCCTTTCTATCCATGTCTATATGCTCCAATAATTAATTCAAAGTTGAATGAAACCTACTAAAATACCAATTCTAGTGGCCCAATCTGGTCCAGGATCATGATATTGTCCGTTTTGGGCTATGCTTGCACAATTTTGTATTCCCTGGGCTCTGCTCCTTAGACGCCCCTTAGGAAAATTCCTCAAGATGGGAGATGTCTCCACACCACCTTATAAAGTGGTGATTCATTTTCCTCCTCTTTATATGTGGGATTTCCATAATCCACCCCCATAGAAAGGTACAATGTACTCACTAGAACATCAAATGGACACTTCCTTTGATTCAACTTCATATCGTCCGAGTTCCGGGTGTCGTCCATAGTATCCCTAGACCCGGTTTGTCACATGGCTGCAAGAACATTTCCCCAAACACTATAGGCTACTGACTAGTAGTGAGGGACTTGAGTGTGATTGTGGGGAAACTATTTCATCATTGCCAATGTAACATAATAGAAACTAACAGATAATTTTTGAAGATGTAATACCATACAATAATGAAACAGTTGAAGACTGAAAGTAGATAATCAACTCGAGCACATATATAAATTTTGTATGGCCCCATTTTATAGTAAAACAGATGGCTAAATCCCAATGCTCGAAATATAGTACCAAACCAATATACATGAGAAAAAGTATCTCTAACAACATCGAATGTCTCGGCTTGGTCCCTTGCTCTCCATCTCCACAACAATCAAGTACCCGAAGTAGAAGGGTTCTATCACTTATCTATACATGCAATAGTATAATCTATATGGTCCCAAAATCATAATCCAAATAGGGTGTGAGATAAATCCCAATTTGAAACCACCTTAAGATCTGTTTCTAATTGTTAGTGAATATATATTATAGGAAATATGTAGAATTATGTAATATACAAGGAAGTAATCAAAAGTAAACAATCCTGCGGTTTCAAACTTCATTCATTTATATTTATTAATTATTCTACCAATCATTCATAAGAAACCCTCTAGAAAATTTCTCAAAGTCTAGACCTTTTATTTCAATTTATCATTCAAATCAATAAATATATACAACCCTCTTGGAAAAATCCCACTGTTTAACCCCTTTAGTCACATGCAAACAAAGAATCTCTTAGGATGAAGTCACCATCGATGCCCCTTGTTATATTTTAATGATAAACTACAGAATCTTTAAGTATGTACTCAATGTTAATTACCATTGTAGTCTCATAATGATATACTATAGACACTGTAAGGGATGTCTAACCATCAATCCCTCCTATGGTATCACAACATGAAAATTATAACAGACACTATGGGAAGCCCTCAACATCAATTACCCCTATGGTCAAACTACACCAGGTTCTCAGATCCATTTTTAATAAAATTGTGTAGAAATGATATCAACCAGAAAAATTAATCTAAAATACTACTTGGATAAACACTACAATGAATGAAACAACCATATCATATAATATGAACTCCATCCTAACAGTACTAGGCATGGAAAATAAACACAGTCTAACAAGCATTTTTAGACCCAATGGCCAATATCAAACAGTCCTAGGAAAAAAAATCAATAAGAAAGGTAATAAAAACTTTTTATATTCCAAACACTTACTCATGAAATCAAACAATAGTATACACCATCAGAGTTAGATTTCCAAAACACGCAATACCATAAAATTGGGTATTCGTCACCTTTTGAACATATAATACAAATACACCTACGAAAAGTTACAAATCACCTACCTCAATGTTGTACGATAGATATAGTTGAACCTCAGCCATTGAATCGACATAGAAAATTATAGATCTATAAAAAAAAATTCAACCAATGATATCTCACGAAAGAGGATAAATCAAGATAAGGGACTCTAGGATAAGGAATAAATCACCGAGGAAATTCCAACGCAATCGACAGTGTTTGATTTGGGGAATGGATGTTGGGTTGGTGGACTGGATAAGATTTGATGATTCCAGTCACTCATGGGAAATATAGTGCGAAAAGAATATATTTTTTTCGATTATATGTGAACCTGGTCCGATATAACAAATAAAAATAGAAAATTCACGGTGTGTTTTCCGAGGATTCATGGTGTGTATAGGCCATTACAGAGCCCCGCTCTAGGAAGTTTCCATCTGAGCCCACACGACCATGTACTCAGACGTTTCATAGCCAGGACACAACTACACATGAAAACCACGTATACGGTCGGTACTCCTAAGTACACGGTGTGTAATCCTTAAATTTCCTAAAAATATTATTTTTCTCAAAAACACCCGAAAACAAGTCCATACTAGAAAAGAAGACCCACATTCATACACCAAGATATTTCTAGGTATTGATATTAACTACACTAACATTAATAACTATAAAATGGACAACGAGCTTACCATTTATGCAAGTAATGATCTACCACCCCACAAAATGATGATTGATGATTTTTACATTACACATTTCATGGAATGGAATTATAATGGAAAATAAATTTATATATTATATATATGATATATATTGGGTGAAAATTCTTAAGGAATTATTTTTTAACACATAACTTTATACCTTCCATTTTGTTGAAATATGATAACATCATTTGGTGAAGTGTGGACTATTTCCCATCAAAGTGATGTGATTTGATCCAACAATAGATAGAACATATAAAGTTCGTTTTAATGATACATACATAAAAAAATAAATGATAATCATGAAGTAATTTCCTTTTTGGAAGTATAATATATCATTTTCTTTATTACCCTATTCATTTATTAAAAAGTGATAAGGTCTATCATTGTTGTGTGGACTTCAACATCTGTGACATGATATGATTACTTTTACAAAAAAATAACTCCATATTAGAGAATTTATTATTAAATAATACTATGTTTATGATATAATATTTATTATTGAAGGATAATTTATACTTACCTTATTTCAATAATGATCATTGAAAAATGGGAATGTTACTAATTCGTATATAGGTCCTACCATATCCAAGATTGCAATGTTTGTTCAATTTTCAATAAAAATATTCATGATTTTATTTAAATTTTAAAAGATTTATAAATATACTAATTAATTTATTTTAATTATTTTTTATATATTTATATAGTGACCATTTTGACATTATTTTTCCCACCAAAGTAATTTTTTGACCCATAAACCCAATTAGGTAAAAAAAACAATGTATGCATAATTGTTTATTTAGTTCTATAAAACATGTTAATTATTGAAATAAAAGTAATTATAAACATGAATAATATTATCAAGAAAATAAATAAATAACATATGTTTATTATTCCATAATATGAAGACACATGTGATGAGTCTGATTCAGGGTAAGGTATTTTCATCTCACTATTTACATAACTGAGATAATTTTAATATTCACCAAAGAATTAATTTTTGTGGTGTACCTACAACCCATATTAAATTTTATATCATGATTAATTTTTCATAATGTTATTTTGAGTTTCAATTTTAATTATTTCTTCTAATGTTATTTGAACAAAAAGTTACCTAGTTGAAAAAAATATCATAACTCAATTTATTTCATTGAGTTATATTTCTTCATTGTTTTCATTAATATTAAATGTTAATATATATAATAACCTCATACTATTTATTATTGTATTTAAAGGGCACCTATTGGGATTTAAAATTGGTACACCTAATATATTCATGGATTGAGTCTTAATTGTACATTATGAAGGTTTCATGTGTTTTCATAAAAATATAATTCTATTCTAGATGGTTCATGTTTTAAAATTCATTAAAGTAAATTATTTTATCATTCCCATGTAACCGATTTCATTTTATTCTTATGTTGTTATTAATGACCATTATCATGTAATAGAATTTTCTTTCCAATCTTCGGTACTTAACTATTTTATAAAATTCGTTTATGGAAATAAGAAATTATTTCTCTTTTAGTTGGAAAATATATATTCTTATTAAAAACTTTTTTTTATAAATTGGTTTAAAGAGATTTTTTTACTCTTTCCATTTAGATTTATTAATTTTTTTATAATTTGTAATTACATAAATTGTTTCCAACTAATCATATTGTCTTTTTGTAAACAAAAAACATTTCAAAATGTTTTATCATGAAAAAATATTACTTATATTTATATTGATTGAATGGATTTTTCCACATTCATTTTCAAAGAAGCTTCATTTTCATGTTTTGAGGGATTATTTTTAAAGAAAATGTTTTTAAATGTGAGTTTCAATGAACATTAATTTCAAAATAAAAATGATAATTTCCATAGTAATGATCTTGAAATGTTATTTTATAATATTACCATGAAATAACAACATCAATCCATTATTTTACAGCACATGGTATTCATTTCATTGATACCATCATTATTAATCCTTTAGAAGGATTATGGTTACCATATCCAAGGATGTTATTAACATTCACTACATTGATTCTTTTGCATAGTCCCCTTGAAATATTTAATTTCTTGTGATTGTTCATAATTTAATTTCCCCTAATTAACCATATCATTAATCATGGATATGTTCATTTTATAACAATGTACCATTTTTTTATATATTAGTTTCACATGAATAGTTATTTGATATCTATGAAAATATTAATAATTTGGTATCATTATCTCAATATGGATATTTGACATGGAATATTATTAAATATACTATTTGATATATGAATAATTCCTTGAATATGTATGACACTGGTGGGGCTTGGTTATAGAAGTACCCTTGAAGCATCAGATGCCTCATAGGAAGAAATATTTTGCTATCCTTATATGGGTTCTTACAAAATATTGTAAAAACTATTGTGAAAGGTCTTGAAGATAATGATTACATGTACTAGGAATAATGGAGTCTAGTAATTGTGAATTTCCATCATTTTTATTCATTTATTTTATATCGTTGAGATTTTTTGTCGACATATCAATGGATGAATTTCATTCTCAATTTATTCTTTAAATGTTAAATATTTTCAACTTCTTAGTATTATATATTAATTATTCTTATATAATTATTTGAATTGAAATTGTTTCAATCTTTTTACCTTTACATATTTTTTATCTACTTCATTATCAATTTCTTGATTATATGGATTGTGTGTTCAGTTATTACCTTTCTATAATTATCATTCTAATTGATTCATTATTGAATCCATTGTTCATTACCATTAATAAGAATTTTAGATCAACCAAAATTTTTATCCATCCTACAAGAATAAAATAATTATATTAATAATTATATTAAAGGTTACCTGAGATAGAATAGTGTTATTATCATCAATTTTATTTTGAAAAAAATATGTTTAAATTAGTTTCATAATATATAATACAAGATATATATATGTATAGTGATTGTCAAGAATAATAAAATGTTTAGTCCCTTGGTAAATGGTTTAATGAAATATTATTCCAATTTAATGTTAGCTAAAACTGGATTCGAGATTTCTGGGGTAAGTCTACTACAAGATGAAGATATTTTTTGACCAAATTGATTAGTTGAAAGAGTAAAAATTAATGACATTGATGAAGGTAAAAATGTGTTAAAATAATGATTTCATATAAAATATACGGTGTTAGAATGAAACCCCACTTTTCAAAATTAAACATTTCATGTCATATATTCACTTTACGCCCTCAGAAAAAAATATTAAAAAACATTAAATCCTTCTGTTTTGTCCAACCATGTGCAGAGCAAATGTCATTTCACAGATTTCTTTTCTGTCCTCTCCCACACTAATAAAAGGCCACTCAATCTCCTCTATAATCACCCCACTAAAACCAAATTGGATCATCTAATAGCATCCTAGATTACTTCCCGCTATCACTCCCTCATATTAGAATCCATATATTAAGAAGAAACCCATACTTTTATGTTTTTAGTGATGATCTATTGTAAATTCCCAAATAATATGTATTGTCCTTCTAAATGAATGTTCATTTTATCTCCTTCTACAAAACCTTAAATTTCAATCATATCATGATTATATAACATCATAATTATCTTCCACAAACATATAGTTTTTTATTTTAAGTTTAATACCTACAACTTCAGAACCTTCCATCAAATGGTATACACAATCATCATTCATGTGTACGACGGACTACCGCCTTTCGAACCGATGCTATTTTTTCTTCCATTACCACCATTAAAAGTTAAGAATAATGATATATATAATATTTATATAGTATATTTATGATATATATTATGTCATTAATCTTATATAATTTTTATATTACCCATCCATTAATGATTTCAATTTTCCGGGAATATAATAACATAGATTGTGTGGAAAGAGGATTATTGCCTCCCAAAACAATGTGATTGATTCATGAGTTACATGGAATATAAAATGGGTGAGTATAAAGGAAATATGTTATAAATATGAAAAACAAGGATATATGAATTATAATATAGAAATATTTCAATTAATTTTATTTTGTTCAATATGATATGAAAATGGAAACAAAGTACATGTGTTTGTACTATCTACCATCTCCCTAAACTATTTTATTAATTTTTTAACAAAATTTTATGTGTTTATATAAAAAGAATATTCAAAAAAGAATATTAGATATTTATAACATGATTTAAATTCTTGATATGATTAAATCACTATTTATGTAATACGAAAAAATAATAGTTCAAAACAAACTTGAGAAATTGGGTAATTAACACTCGAATAAAATAAAACAATTAATAATTACTAAAATAAGTAGATATGATGTTACATGAAGATAAAATATAACATAATAAACATTATTAGGGTTATTTTATATGATAAAAACATGACCTAAAGTATTATAATGATGGTTAAAGGACATTCACTCAAAAGGATACACAAGGAAAGGGATTTCATCATCAATTTACATCCACTATTACATCATTTTTTATGAAGCAATTATATTTTATATGGAGTATAATATTTAAATTAGATATATAATTTCATTATTCAATTTTAATTTGTGTTATTTTAATATTTACTTTGAATAATTTATTTCAATGTGTCTTTGACAAAAAAAATTATCATGTGGTGAATGTTAGAGTACAATCTCACCATCTTTTGTGATTGATAAAATTATCAAAAAACAATCAATTCCATGTATCAAATGTTAAATAGAATGTATATTTATATTAAATATCCATATTTATTTATTATATATATGTTTATTTCCTAAATTTTATATCATTTATAGAAATGATTTATACTTTCAATGATATATGATTATCTGGGTAATTATAAATAAATATGTTTCCCCTAACTAAATATAGATATTGGATTCTAAAGAATATCGTTAATGTAATTAATTGTTTTATATATGGGGAATGCATTGGACATGATTTTATGGGTAGGGACTGATACAATATAGGCATTAGTTAGTCTCATGATAAATATCAAATTGTTAAATTAAACTATTCTTCCAATTATTTAAACCATCTTGTGAATGGTATTAATTTTAATGGTCTGATGGTTCAAATAAATGACATCCAATATGTATACATTTCCTTCACGATTAATTCATTTATTTTTATATATAATGTTTTTACTAATACTAAATCTATGAAATCATTTCAATTTTAGTATATTGAATAACTGGAATTTGTTTTTAGTTCTTTCCATTCTTATAATGGTTATTCTTTATCATGTCCTGATAGTTTTGTAATTTAAATGGAATATTTTCATAGTAATTTAACATTCCTTCTTGATAATTCTTATTGATTCATGGAAGCTTTTGTAGTATTTAACTATTACTGACCATTTGATATGACCCATATTTTATTACCATACCTAGAATATAATGATTTACTCTAGTAATTAGTTTCAAGGATTATATTCTTTTAATTTTTTATATAATTTTTCCCTTATAAATATGTAATTTATTTATGTATGTATGTGGTTTTCCAGAACTAAAAAAAATTATTCAGTCCATCCATATTTATATCCTTCCATGATTTCCAATTTTATAAAGTGTAAGAACCAATATCTTCATTTCAGGTATGTCTTTCCCTTTCTGGAGTTTTTGGGAATTTTTAGAGTTTTTGGAAATTTTTGAAGTACCCACTGTGTATTTTCTGAGTACACATCGTGTACACCTTTCCCACTCGAAACCGTGTGTTGGTCATGTCCGGACCACACACACGGCGTGTAGGTGTGACATGGTGGCCGATTTTTGTAGAGTACGGAAAAACCCACTAAACGCCTTGTACTTTAAAAATACACGCTCTGTATTTTTCTTTTTTTTGTTTCACTAAACGGACCGGGGTCATGCATAATCGCCATAATCATCTTCATCTAGGTTTGGTTCGACTGGGAGATGATATACGGCCGACAAAATTCTCTGGATTCCCGAACCTCCATCTGTTCTCCGATTCGATCTCTGTCGATTGTGTTGGAAGCGCAACGGTGAGTTCTTCCTTCTGCTTGATCCTTGGTTTTCCAATTCTTCCTCCTTCTCATGATTTCTAAGGTTGAACGTTTTGTGCGTTTTACCATATCTACGATGTTCTAGGTTGAATCAGTCGTTGTGGTTCATGTATATCGATCTCGTATGATCGAGGAAGGTGGTTTGTGCCTTACCCTTCAATGTCTCTGAGTTTTATGTGCAAATTTCCACTGATACCCTTGAACAGGGTATTGCATGTTTAACTATTTTCCCTTGCTGTTTTCCTACCGTTCTTGTATGCTTGTTTAGAGGTAAATTGGCCATGTTAGAGGATAATTTGTTTTGCTTGGATGTACTTTCCCTAGCTTTGTTCTATTTACGACCTTTGGGTCTCGTTTGGCTTTGGCTACTACACATTTTTTATGCCTTGTAGTTATAGGTTGAAGTGAAACTCATGACATGCTTGTTTCCTTGTAGACTATTTATCTAAGTAACTATATAGGTGTAATTTTCTTATCCAAGTAGCTCTATAGGTGTACTTTGGACTTATATCATTATTATACACTGACTAGCACATGGCTGAGGGAACCTGGTGCTATAGACTATAAGGGATAGACCGAGTGAGCTTCCTAGAGAGTCTTAGACATTATAGACTGCAGGGGATGGACCAAGTGAGCTTCTAGAGAGTCTTGGATATTATGGACTATAGGAGGGTAGACCGAGTGAGCTTCCTCTAAGAGTCCTACTTTGTTTGAATCTCTTTATGAACCTTCCCATGTTATAGGAGGAATTGACTGAGTGACCTTCCTCAGAGAGTCTGTGATATACCTGAGGCTATAAAAGGAATTGGCCTAGATAACTTCCTCAGAGAGTCTCTAGACCTTGGGGCTAAGAGGGTTATACCACGTGATCTTACTCAAGAGAGTCCCTGACTACGCTATACTATAAGGGGAATTGACCAAGTGAGCTTCCCCAGAGAGTCTCATATATTCGTATGACCTAGACAGAGGGGTTAAGTTGAGTGCACTGCCCAGAGGGTTATGGTACTTCATCGATAAGACAAGAGGGGATGGCTACGAGTACTTACCAGAGGGTTTTTGGCATGTTAGCTGTTTGTTTCACTACTGTTGATTGGTTGTGGATTGTTTTTATGCTATGTATCTTCCTGTTTTACTGCTTACTATTACTGCATATTTCCTGTTGTTGCTATTACTTCTTATTGAACTTTTACCTGCCATATACTCACAGACAGTTAGGCACAGATCTTTGGGTGAATTACTACTAGGATTTTATCTCACACCTTGTTTGGGACATGCTTTTGGGCCCAAGCATACTATGTTGTTGCACTTATAGACAAGGGAAAGCGCCCTTTGACTTCTGGAACTTGATTTCTTGGAGAAGGGGCGCATGGGACCAAGATTCGGATTGCGATGTTGAGGAGCTGTTTACTTTTCATTATGTACTTGTTTGGGTACTGTATTATTTTCCATTATTGTGACTTGTTTGGTGGCATCTCTAGTTATGTATCATGCATAATTTCATATATATACATATCTGATCCAGTTCAATGATTTAGTATACCACTGTTTATATTGTAAGTTATTTCTGCTTCTGCTATTACATGGTTATTGTTCTTCTGCTATGTACTCTGACAATGAGGGAATAGTTTCCCCACTATCACACCCAAGGCCCTCGCTTCTAGTCGGCAGCCTCTGGAATTTGGGCAAATGCGCTTGAGGCCATGTGACCAACCGGGTACGGGGTGCCTCTATGTGGCCTCTTGAACCAGGATGTTACAAAGTGGTATCAGAGGAATTATTTTTTCTTGCATTACTATTTGGAGACTTTATACAGGGATAGGACGGATTTGGTACTTGGTAATAAGATGTTCCTAGGAGTAGCTAACCCATGTATAGGGAAAATCCACACTACCTCGTTTATTACAGTTTTCTGGTTTTGAGATTTTGTCGTTGATTGGATTTCACCTAGAGTGATTCACCTGCTTTGTGCTGTTATTGTTTTGATATTACGATTATATTTCTATCACAACCCGATGATATGAGGGCATGCCATCTCATGCATTATATAGGCACTTGTAAAAATCACTTTCCATGCATTCTTGCCATGCCATTTAGGGTGCATTTGCGATTGCATGCTATTGTGATAAACGTTGTGTAAATTATGCATGCTCTTGTGATAGATGCTTGATAGAATCTCGACTGCTTGTTAGAGAATTGTTTTTATTGTAATTTTTTTAAATGAATTCCAAGTTTTGATTCTTGAGGTATTATGGGACCTCTTGAACCAGAAATTTGTGGATCATGATCCTCTTTTATCTTTTACATGACTATAGGGGATGCCAATCATTGATTCTCGATGATGTATGGGACCTCACAGATCGGAATTTGGAACCTCTTTGCATTGTTTTTGGTGTTTCTAGGCTTCTGTGCAGTTTTTGAGCTACTGCTCAAGAAAACCCAGAATACATGGTGTGTACTTTCTGGTTACACGCCATGTAGTTTTTAGGCCGTGTTAATTACTGTTTGTTCAGGAAAATGGTGTTGTGAAAATAAATTCAGGAACACTCCGTGTGTGGTATGTACATGTCGTGTAGTGTAGAGCCTTGTACGTGGCTGTGTCACTTATAACACGAGTCGGGGAAGTTCGAGTAGAACACACCATATTGTAAAGGAACATGTCGTGTGGTTATTTCCAGGTATCTGGATGTGTCAAGAACAACACGTGATGACGTGACCTTCTTGAAGACACGCTGTGTTGCTTTTGGAACATGCCATTTATTCTTTCCAAGGTACCCAGCCGTGTCACGAAAAACATGGGATGATGTCACCTTCTCATATGCATGCCGTGTTTGTTCGGAACATCCTTTGTAAGGTCCAACTATTTACAAGGCCGTGCAACTAACTACACGGGCCGCCGAGTCAGTGACTATTACACGCCGTGTCCTGAGGGAACACACTGTGTATTCTAAGGTTAGTTTGAACCGTATGAGTTAGCCGTATAAGGAGACTCGAGCAGGGGAATAGTTTTCAAATACATGCCGTGTGTTGGGTAAAAACACAGAGTAGTTTGACATGTTACATGACCTGTAGGGTAGGGGTACACACCCATGTTAGTGGCTTAAGAAGACAGGCCGTGTAGTTTTTTATACACGCCATGTAGTCGTGTTTTGTAAACGTGTGTGTTTTTATTCCCCTATTCATGTTTTGTACTCTTGTATTCCCTTTCCTTGTTTTCCTAATCTAAGGTGTGCTTTTGATCTTTCAGGTATATGCCTCCGAGATGTCATCCGGTTGTGAGTCATTCATTAGGCAGTGATCAGATGCCAGATATTGCTGATCAGGGACTTCCTGCAAATCTTTCAGTCGAGCCCGCCTTGGCACCAGCTGTCATACCAGTTGCAGGCACATATGCACAGTTCAGGGAGGAATTCCTGAGGATGATGCAGACCTTCCAGGGAGTACTGCCTCCTGCCCCGTCAATGGCTGAGTTGACGTGGGATTTCCAGCAGCTGCATCCTTCTACTTTTTCACGGGATAGAGGATGTTAGTCTGCAAAGTCGTAGATAGAGGCCACACTAACCATCTTTGAGCACCTAGAGATCCCTTTAGAGAAAAGGGTAATGCTGGCTACTTATATGCTTCGTGACCCCACCAAGAGGTGGAGGGAGGTGATCTCACGGTCAGGGAGTCAGCAGGATATGTCTTGGGATGAGTTTCGACGCAAATTCTATGACTAATTCTATCCGGAGACCCTGAGGGCCCATCGATCTTGGGATTTTATGAGTCTGCAACAGGGTACTCTCTCTGTTATGGAGTAATCATCTCGGTTCACTAAGCTACAGTGTTTCACACCTATCCCAGTAGGTGACGAGTTGTTCCTTGATAGGATGTTTGATGATGCTCTCAAGTAGGAGATCCATTCCCAGGTCATTATCTTCCTGTTGACTTCAATATCCTTCATCGTCAACCAGGCGCAGATCACTGATTTCAATCTGAGGGATTCTAGTGTTGTGAGCCAGGGCAGTTCATCATCCAGGGCTGGTGTTCCTTTTATGGATAGTTAGAAGCATTAGAGAGAGTCTTCTAGAGGAGATTGAGGTTCGCGGGATGTTTTCTCTTGGCAGCCAGGTTTTATGCTACCAGTGCGGTAAGAGTGCGCATACTAGGCCCTAGTGCTAGTGGGATCCGATGGAGTGTCATTCATGTGGCAAGATAGGCTATCTTCAGCGTTTCTGTCACATCTTATCACCTTCAGCTGGTGGAAGGAGTTTTTCTATGACCCTGTGTTCTGGAGATGCTTCAACAGTTTCCAACCAGTCAGGGAACTGGAGTTCTTCCAGCTGTTCAGCCTGAGGAGGAGGTCACGACTGTGGTGGTAAGTCACCAGGTCATCATCGACTGCATAATGGATTAGCTTAGAGTGGTTATCCAGGAGAACAGGGCCGCGGTGTAGGCCAGTATTTCGCCATGGAGCAGAACTATCAAGAGCAGGATCCTAAACCTTCTAAAGTTTGAGGTCTGATCCTAGTAGCCTCAGTTTTATCATCATCCCTTTTCGATACTGGTGCTTCCCATAGATTTATGTCTATTGTGGTTGTGGAGAGCCTCGAGCTCTGTATCTTTTCATATGACTACTTGTTGACTCATGACACACCGTTGGGAATGATTAAATATAGCATATGATGGTGAAAAGAGTGCCCTCTTGAGGTTGTAGGGTGTCATTTCTTATGATGCCTCTATGTCCTAGAGATGACAGGCTATGACGTCATTCTCAGTATGGACTGGTTGGTTCCTTTTCAGGCAGTCGCCGATTGCTATCGCCATAGGGTGAGATTCATATCCATTTAAATTAGACATTAACACTTCTGTGATTTGAATTTGAAAAATCCGACATAAATGGTTTTCAATAGGATGTAAAATGTGGTTCAATGGGATTAAAATAATTTTTTGGTGAATAGTAACTTTTAAGTTTTTAATCGCGATTAGAGGTAATTATTGTAATTTAAGGTAAAAATAATGTTTTAATAATACGAAATAACCTTCACACATGTCCTACCATTATTTTTTGAGTCATGGTCGACCAAGAAAATCCATGGGTAATCTTGGGGACCCCATGGAGCCACTTTGGTAGGAAAATGACATTAAAACCTTTTTATTTAACGTTAAAATTCAAAGGTCACAAACATGTGTTGTTTTACTAAAACAATTTTTACATGGGGTTATACAAGTCATATGTTTATCTATAAATATTAATTAGAAAGATAAAAATATTTCCTACATCATGATATTTTTTTATAATTTTTAGACATTAGATAAATTAAATTATTTATGACACTATGATGATGCAGCGATTACCTCATTATTTAACGATTTAAATAAAATAAAACGATAATGTAAAATCATAGAACTACATTTGTCAAAAACCAATTGGATATGAGGATTTCGAACTATTATAACCTTATCCTTGAAATATTTAATTTTTCGACTTTTAAAATCGGAAATGCATTTTATAATAATGTTACTTTTCAAGACATTCCAAGAGTGCCCCTCCTCTCCTCTTATAAAAGGCCCCCATCTCTACCACCATACCCACACCTCTCAAGCCATTGGCTCGGCCTACCCCTACCCATTTTTCCTATGAAAATCCCTCTCTTACTCCTAGAAGCCTCACTTTGGGGGGAAGTCTTTCCAAGGAAGCCTTTGAGCTCAAATAAAAAAGTGTTACCCGATTTAAAGGTAAAGTCTTCCCTAGTGTTCTTTTGTTTTATTTTTCTTCTCCAACCCCCTGAACTTTTTTTATACCTTTATTTTGTAACAAAAACAGTATTTAAAATATAATTGGAATTTTTTATAAGAATTATTCGAGGTACAATTACACACACATCCATCTAATGGTTAATGAACATACTGTTTCTGTGGATGACGAATTACAGCTTGATGAAACGATGATTGTTCAATATTCATTTAACACCTTTAAAGGTGTCCATTATGATGTCACTATATTTTATATATCATATATATGGTATTTATTTTTTATATATGCTTCTGTATTTTATATTTAAAACATACCTTTATTCTTTGCATGTTGTGCAAATGTGATAATTTCATATGAGGAAATGTGGACTACCGCCCCCTCAAGTGATGTGACTCATTCATGCAATACATGGAATATATAAATAATGAAATTAATGAACATATTTTACATATATAACATATATATTATACTGTAATTATAATATATATATATATCATTTATTTTTAATTCCATTAATATGACAAAAACAATTGAAAATAGCATTCATGTGTACGTACGACCTACCATCTCCATGAACGGTGCTTTTCGTTTTTTATCTCCAAATGATATGGAATAGTGTAAAATGAATATATACTGGATATAAATGAAATTTCAATCATTAAGAATATTCTAGAAATGATTTACTTAAAACTACATGGACAATCATTTTTCAAACAAGTTCATTTTTGACTCATGTACCAAACATCGTCAAAAACGTCTGATATGAACTAACATTATTAAAAAAATATTATAACATTATAATATGTGATTTGCACTGAATAATAATATTTAAAGGTGGTCCTTAGGAAATTATAAATTGACCAAAGTTTATTATTCAGGAATATAAAGAAATGAACAAGACAAGTCGAACTTGAGGTAAGGGATCCTACCCCTCTCTTTCTTTTTAAGTACACTCTTTTATGTCATTCCTTTTAAGAACATATTTCTTATGATTGGGAAGTAATTTTATATTACTCCTACTATAATTTATATTCTCATATGATGAGAGACCCTATTTTCTCTCATCAATCCATTTTGGAAGTTTTGAGTGGCGCCGTTAGGCTGCCGAATTTTCGTAAGAGATCCAACCTCTCTCTTTCTTTTTAAGTACTCTATTTTATGTCACTTATTTTAAGCTCCTATTTTTTATGTTGAGGGATGTTATTTTATATTACTATTTCTGTAAATTTTATTTAAATATGATGAGATACCCTATTTGATCTCATCAATCCATTTTTATATGTTTTAAGTGGCGCCGTTAGGCTGCCAAGTTTTCGTAAGAGATTTTTCATCTCACTTTTATTACCATGAGATTTATGCTACATTGTCCACCATTTCCATTGATTTGTGTATGTACTGCCCATTATTATACTCTTTGTGTAATATAATTTCATTTATGGGTATTTACATATTCATTGTATGACCCTTCTTTAATGGGGTGTACGTTTCAAAAGTTACCCAAGTCGGTATGGGAACCTTTCACCCTCCTCTTTTTAAAAGACTTATTTTGTTATGTCTTTTAATTCACATACTATTATGATGGGATTTGTTCTTAAATATCCTTATTGATGTAAATTTCATGTCCAAGTGATGAGATACCCTTTTTATCTTTCATTAACTCTTTTTCTGAATTTTGAAGTGACGCCGTTAGGCTGTCAAATTTTTGCAAGGGAACCTCTTAACCCAATTTTGATTCTTTGGGATAAACTTGTACTCCTTGAATATGTCATTCAATGAATATGTGTTAATAACTTGTGATTTTTTATCACTTAATATCCACTTATATTTGGTGTATTCGTTTGTCACACATAATTATTTAATTGATTTATCCTTAATCCAAGGATATCGTCTTTGTAAGAGACATCGTCTCAGTATCCATTCATTGAGGCATATTTTGTTTTATAAAAAATTTTCTTTTATACGGTATATAAACCCCTTTTACTTTTATTCTTATTCAAAAGGAATCTCTTTCTATTCGAAGCATTTTACTAAACGAAAAAAGGAATGTTTCTTTGTCGTACGTATGCGGCGACAATGACTTCTTCGCCGCCGTGACCATTATTTGAGTTTCGGCATCCTCTACAAGCCATACCTTTTTTTAAAATGAAAAATAAATAACATATTTTACTTTTCTTTTATTTTTTTATTGAAAATGGTTTTCATAATGTTTTTATATCAATGGTTTGTATTGATATCTTGTGATTGAAAATTGGAAATGTTATGTTTCCTTTATGTATGTTTTATATGATACGATTATGTTATGGTTCTTGGGAATTATTATGGAGATGAGTAGTTCCGTGATAAACTAAGGGCAGGTGAGCCCTATATAGCTCTCCAATGCATTGGGTAACGTGAATGAGTTAAATGTTAAGGTTTCTCCAAAGAGATTTAGGGAATATACTGTGATGGGTATTCCAATAGTAACCATGAGGGTTACTCCCTATATAAAAATGTTATGAATGCCTCAAGTTACCATTATGTCTTATGATTTCTATGATTTATTCATCTTTTAATGACGTATGTTAAAGTGATTATGTTTTATGAGTAAAGTATGATTTCATTTATTCTTATGTATACATGTACTCATGTATCCTTTCCATATTTTTATATCCCATACTGAGCTTTTTATGCTCATCCCATGTTTTTGAAAATTTTTTCATAGGTTAAGGGAAAGGTGCATGATATGATGATAGTGTCAAGGATGTGTGAAGAAAGAAACCATGTTTTATTTTAAATATGTTTCCGTTGATGGGGAAAACCAACACTATCTTTTATGTAACCACTTTTTTTAAATGTTGAATGTAATTCATGATTTATGATCTAATTCTCTAAAACTATAAACCTAAAAAGATCTTCAATGTGAATTATTCATTTAATTCAACATTAAGTTAGGTTTAAGATCAGGGCCTTATAGTTGGTATCAGAGGTCGGTTTATACAACTTTAGGGATTATGAGTTTTTGTTAGACACATGATTAGTCCCTATATCTATTATTTCAGTTAAATCCTTGTTTTATAACTTTTTTCAGGTCAAGTAATGTCAATTACGAATGGAAGGAGAAGGATCTCAAACGACATTCCTATCTATTCCGGATTACATTCTTGCAATAATTATTGCAAATTCATTTTTTGGACGATTGTGATACTTTTTCTAGCATACAACTCACTTGAAAGTAGTTGTTTGAGATATCTAACACCTCCACTGTAACACCCGAGATTATTATGAGTAATATTTTGTTTTTATGTTATATATATATATCATCAAAGTAATCTTTCACTACACACTAACATGGCTTAATTTACATGCAATCGCGAACTTCCTCGATAGCTTGCGTTGTACGCAATACCGAGTTTCACTAAACGACGATATGCTATTAAAATATTATTTAAAATAGCCATTATGAATAGTAATAACCACTTTTTGAAATTTTATCTTTCAAAATGGACCTCATTTTTGGATTCGGAATACCGAAATTAGCCTAGGGTAAAATTTTGGTATTTTTCTAAAAACATTAAATTTTTGATGAATAGTGAAACCACTAAGTGGTAGGTTAAAAACTGAATTTTGCATAAAACTTAATTTTACCGCTTCTGTGAATGGAATTTCGAAAATCCGACAGACACGGTTGATATCAGTAAGTAAAATGTGGTTCAATGAGATAAAAATAATTTTTTAGTGAATAGTAACTTTTTACTTTTTTTACCGCGGTTAATAGTAAATAGGGTAACTAATGGTAAAAATGATATTACTATTACCCTAACACATGTCCTAATTCTACTGGATAAGTTTAATTCGACCAAAAATAACCTTATGAATAAAATATGACCATTTAGGCCCACTTGGGTTAGATTAGGACATTTATAATTAATTTATTTAAAGAAGGCTTAAAATAGTTAAAATCAAAGTTTAATAAGTAAATCATTTTTAATATGGGGTTATACATAAGATAAATTCTACTATAAATATTCATTAGAAATCTAAAAATATTTACTACATAATGGTATTTTATTTAAAAAATTTAGACATTAAATAATTTAATTTATTTATGACACAATGATGATGCAGTAATTATCATAATAATAAAATATTGACATAATTGATGTTATAAACACCAAAACAAATGTAATTTGAGACTTTTTATGAATTAAAATAATTTTCAAGGTTACTATGATATATTAGAGTTTATTTATTCAACTTGGTTCGAACATATAATTCTGTTATGACTTTCAAAAAAATCATATATCAAATAGTGTCAAAATTGACACAAAATAGTTTTTAAATCAAATATTATATTATTAATTTTTATTTTATTCCTAAAAATCTAAGGTTCGGCCAAATGACATAGATAAGGATATATATATTAATAATAAAAAATTTGGTGTTTCTTTGGCATGTTATGGTAAGTGTATTAACCATATAGTGTAAGAAAACAAAAAAACATGGTAAAAGTTAAATTATTTAACTTAGAGTTAAATCTAATTGATAAGGTTAAAATAATACCCTAAACTTGTATAAATCCTATTGGTTGATAGGATTTTGACCCATCCCCACTTTAGCTTCGAAATAAAACCCTTTGGAACCATTATAAACCGATTTTGACTTTAGTATAAAATAATATTTTGAGATATTCCTAAGGTGCCCCTCTCCTCCCTTATAAAAGGGCACCTCCTCCCCCTCCTCCTCACACCAATTTGAGCACTCAAGATCGGCAAACCCCTTCCATTTTCTCCTCTACACTTCCCTAGAATAATTCTAGATGTCCTGGTCTTCTTCAAAGACCAATCTGCGTTCCCTAAGTGGAGGATTCAAAGAAGCGTTCCAAATAAGAGGTAATATCCATTACCGATCTTTTCAGTTTCATTCTTCTTCAACTTATTCTTATTTAGTTGTTTCATGATAATGTAAAAACATCAGTATTACTTACATACTGATATGTTATTATAAATATGAAACAACCCTAATTCACCTTCTATCCATCCTACGGAAAAATGAAATCACCGCGCGTGCGTACGTACGGAATACCGTCTCCACGCCGTGGTGTAATCTATTTTCCACCTTCACCTTACAAGGATTGGTATAATGGTGTAATGAGTAACTATTTATGATTATTATAAAGTAATATTGATACTGAAATAATATATATGTACTCTAATACAATTCCACGATCATAGGAATGATATCATCACTCGTGCGTACGTACGGAATACCGTCTCCACGATGTGATGTGACTCGTTCTACATGATCATTATTACATAGTAATTATATAAATGAATTGAATGAATAAATATGATATATGTTACACTAATACCATTCTGGATATAAGGTATCTATAACCTTAAAAGAAGAATAAGAATTTATTCGGCAAAACACGCATAAGAAACAAAAGGCAATAAAGACCCGAGTAACAAGTAACAATGAAATATTACTAACAAGAAGCTAAGAATATGACCATATATGATATCATATAAATATGTATGATTCTGTAATAAGTCAATAACATTATTTAAACCATTATAAAGGAGCTTCGGACACATACAAAGCAAATCAGACCTAAGGTAAGCGAAATATCACAATCTCATTTTTATCCGAGATTGTTTATTCGTAAGTATTTATTGGTGTGTATTCTATCATCCACATCCATGTTCCCTCAATATGTAATATTGTTTCCATCCACTTACAATAGTTTAAATCCAATTTTACCTTTCGGTGAGTTTTTAGTAAAGAATATGAAAGGAATCTTTTGTCGTTTTTTCGTACGAGGTACTTTTTGACTTTTCCGACAAAAGTACGAAGAATGTTTTTTTAACATATACGACATGAATGGATTCTTAAAACATTATTTCCATGAGGCTTCCTTTACAAGTATTCAAGTTTATTTTTAATCATCTTCCTTTAGTTTAAAATTTTATGACATGTTAAGAAAGGAAAAGTGTTTTTGAAGTAGAAAGGATATTTTCCTCAAGAATGGAGTTCAAGTATTTTATCAAAATTAGTTTCCATCTAAGATAATAAAAGGGTTCTGTTTTTATCCCTATTATTACATGGATTTGATTATTTTGTGATGGTAGTATTTTTATGAATTCCATTATCTTATATGAATTTTTTTATGATGTCATGTTGTTTAAGAATCCCATTTTTATTACATGGGTTACGCTGTGATGTATGGTTTATGATTATGTGGAACACATAAGAAAGGATTCATTATAAGATGGTTGGGACCTATATCTCCCTCCAAAGCATTGGGTAATGATTTATATCTCATGAGATAGACATGGCTGGAACGGAAGGTTATTTCGGTTCAGTGATACAGGACTGAAACGAGGAGTGAACTCGGTTCAGAAAGGGACTTTGTCCACTAAGATAGTCTTGGAAATGAGTCATGACTAACAAGAAATGATTTTCCATGATTATGTGTGCATGCCACAAAGTTTCATGTTTCATGTTATGATTATTGGGATCTCATTTTCACTTTTATGATTTATTCCATGTTACGATATTATGATCTTTTATGCAGGTTATGATTTTCAAAAAGATATGATATGATTTTTATTTCCTTTATTTTCCCTTGCTGAGCATTTGAGCTCACCCTTTTATGTTTTATTTTCCCTAGGATATAAAGAAAGGTTTTAGGTAATAAAAAAAGGAAGCTCTTTATGGGAGATGTTGAAGATCTTCCACCACGATTAGAAGATTATATTCCGAGTTTCCAAAGACACTAAACTATTACGATCCTTGTGTGTGTGTGTTTTTGTTATGTACTAAGTATTACGCAAAAGTAATGTAATGTCCATGTACGTCAAGCTTCGGGTCTCTAAAGTTGGTATTAGAGGGAAGGTTTAGTCAACCTTTGGAAACAAGGATGCGAGAAATTTAGTGGGATCCCTAGAGATATTTCTAAGGTATGTCTAGGGATGTCTCTAAGGTTAAGTATACGTATAGGTTATAGTCCTAGAATTGCGCAAACGATCTTAGAATTTATCCTAAGATGATAGATATTGAGGGTACTCCCCCTTTATTATGTTGTTTTCCCTATCATGATTTTTTCCTCTCACACTATTCTTTTTGGGTTTTAGATGATGACTGGAACTCGAAGGAACCGTGTTGATCAATGCAATGGACAATGCAATGATTGCCCTCCTGAACAAACAAATGTTATGGGAGATGGATTGCAAAATCTTATTACTATACTTACACAAGCTATGAATCATTCTGGACTTCCAAATGAGCAGAGAAGGGAACAATATTATATTGAGTCCTTCATGAGGCAACGTCCACCTTCTTTCAGTGGGACTTCTGATCCACTTGTTTCTGAACAATGGATCAGTACCACTGAAAAGATATTTTTAGTTCTTCAATATTCTGAACTTGATAAAGTCATCCTAGCAGTGTATCGTTTGGAAGGAGATGCTGATCAATGGTGGAATCTTATTAAGAATAAGAGGCAAAGTGATGAAATTGAGTCTATGGAATGGGAAGAGTTCAATAACTTATTTTTCAATAAGTACTTCCCTCGTATTCTCCGAACAAAGATGGAGAAAGAGATTCTTGAACTGAAGCAAAGGGATGATGAATCTGTTGGTACCTATGAAGCAAATTTTACAAGACATGCAAGGTACGCTTCTGGTATTATTATCCAACCTGAGAGTAAGATGGATCGATTCTTTAGTGGCTTAAAACCAAGTCTTCAAAGGGCGTTAGCCATAAGGGACTTCAATAGCTACGAGGAAATCTTTTGATGTGCTCTCAAAGTCGAGATGGAGATTAGAGTAACCCATCAGTCACATGGGTTTGATAAGAAGATGAATATGGAATTCAAAGGAAAATATAAAGAGAACACTGAAAAGAATATGAGCTTTCCCTTATTCTCAAGGTGTGGAAAAAAGCATGGAGGGAGTTGTCTTAAAGGGACAAGTAAATGTTTCAAATTTGGAAAGGAAGGTCATCGGGCATTTGAATGCCGCGATAATGGGAAGAAGATGTCTAATGATGGAAACAAAGGAAGGGATACACATAATGAACCTACTACACTTCAATGATTCAAGTGCAAGGAGATGGGGCATTATACCAATCAATGCCCAAATCCAAGGGTTGATGATGATGGTCGACATCAACAAACTCTTAAGGCTAAAGGCAAAGGAATGTCACATGCAATTTCTATCAGCGATGTGGAGTACGATAACGAAGTGGTGAAAGGTACACTTACCATCCACTCTAAAGTATAAAATGTTTTATTTGATTCTGGATCCACCCACTCTTTTATTTCTGAAGAATTTTCTAAGGGTATCACCGTATTACCTCAACAATTAGATGTTGAGTTAGCTGTGACAACACCTAATGGCACATCAATCGCATCAAAAGTTTATAATTCTTCTCCAATTGACATTTGTGGGAAAGTGATTCCAGAAAATCTTGTGATCCTTCCTTTATTGTAATTCGATGTGATTCTTGGCATGGATTGGCTTTCTATATACGGAGCTCATATCAATTTCCAACGAAGGGAAGTCACATTTCATATTCCAGATCAATCTACGATCGTCTATCTATGCAAGGATTAATATAACCTTCCAGTGGAAATTCCTTCCATCTTATGGGTCTTGATTCCACTAAATGAAGGTTATTTATCTCAAATGGTTGGTGAGAAACTCACAATTAAGAATATACCCATCGTACGGGAGTTTGATGATGTCTTTTCGGAGGAATTACCAGGTCTTCCACCAAATCGTGAAGTTGAGTTTTCAATAGAACTCGTACCGGGTGCTTTGCCTATTTCAAAGACACCTTATATAATGGACCCAATTGAGTTGCAGGAATTGAAGAAGCAACTCCAAGAGAATCTTGATAAGGGATTAATACACCCTAGTGCGTCACCTTGGGGAGCACCTGTTCTATTTGTTAAGAAGAAAGATGGATCAATGAGACTCTGCATTGATTATAGAGAACTTAACAAGATCACTATCAAGAACAAATATCCTCTCTCGCGCATTGATGACCTATTTGACCAACTACACGGAGCTCAATACTTTTCCATGATTGATCTTCGTTCAGGGTATCATCAATTAAAGGTCAAACGGGAGGATATACCAAAGACGGCTTTCCGTACAAGGTATGGACATTATGAATTTATAGTGATGCCATTTGGTCTTACTAATGCCCCTTATATCTTCATGGATCTAATGAAAAGAGTCTTTAGAGATTATCTTGATCAATTTGGGGTAGTCTTTATAGACGATATTCTTGTCTATTAAAATATCAACAAAGAACATGAAGATCACTTGAGAATTATATTGAAGACCCTGATAAAGGAGAAGCTTTATGCTAAATTTACCAAGGGTGAATTTTGGCTTCAAAAAGTTGCATTTTTGGGTCACATAATCTCAAAAGAGGGGATATCTGTGGATCCAGCAAAAACAGAGGTTATCGAAAGATGGTTGAGACCAACAACAGTAACTGAGATCCGAAGTTTTCTTGGTTTGGATGGATATTATAGACGTTTTGTAAAAGAATTTTCACGATTATCTAATCCACTCACCAAGTTGACCCGGAAAGGAGTTAAGTTTGTCTGGACGGAAGAATGTGAAGAGAATTTCAAGGAGTTGAAAAGAAGGTTATCCAGTGCACTTGTGCTCACACTACCTTGTAGTGGAGAAAGGCTTGTGATATATAGTGATGCATCCAAGAAGGGATTGGGGTGTGTTCTTATGCAAAATGATATGGTGATAGCTTATGCCTCACGACAGTTGAAAATCCATGAGCAAAATTACCCAACACATGATTTGGAGTTAGCTGCAGTAATCTTTGCATTAATTATTTGGAGGAATTACCTTTATGGTGAAAGGTGTGATATTTATACTGATCATAAAAGTTTAAAGTATATTTTCACACAAAAGGATCTGAATATGCGTCAAAGAAGATGGTTGGAGCTAATTAAGGATTATTACTGCTCAATCCATTACCACCAGAGGAAATCAAACAAGGTGGAAGATGCATTATGTCGACAAGACCATTCTAGTTTATCCATGATGAGGATCACAAAAGATCCAATATTTATGGATTTACAAAGAATGGCTCTTGGAATTATAATGGAAGGGGAAAAATCTTATATTTCTCAAATTAATGTTCAGCCATCTATACATGTGAAGATTAAAGAGGCACAGAAAGAAGATGTATAGTTACAAAAGAAGGTGAGAAATGTTCCTGAATTCAACCTTGATTATGATGGGATAATAAAGTTCAGGAATCGGGTTTGTGTTCCTCCCATCCCCGAATTAAAGAAGGAGCTGCTGGATGAGGATCATAGTTCTTCATTCTCTATTCATCCTGGGAGCACGAAGATGTATAGGGACCTGAAAGAGTTCTTCTGGTGGGATGGCATGAAAAGAGATGTTGCTGAATATGTCTGTCGATGCTTGGTTTGTCAACAAGTTAAAGCCGAGAGACAATAGTCTAAGGGGATGTTACAACCATTACCCATACCCGAATGGAAATGGGAAAACATCACTATGGACTTTGTCACAGGACTTCCTAAAATATCCCAAGGCAATAATGCTATTTGGGTCATAGTTTCTCATCTTACAAAGTCTGCACACTTCATTGCTATTAGAGAAGATTTCTCTCTAGATCATCTTTCCAGGATATATGTAAAGGATGTGGTACGATTTCATGGAGTACCACTTTCTATTATATCTGATCGGGATCTGAGATTTACCTCGAAATTCTGGCGAAGTCTTCAGCCTACTCTAGATACAGATTTAAGTTTCAACACTGCTTATCATCCCCAGACAGACGGTCAGTCTGAGAGAACAATTCAAACCCTAGAAGATATGTTGAGAGCTTGCTCTATGGATTTCAAAGGAGGTTGGGATCAACACCTACCTTTGGTGGAATTTTCTTATAATAATAGATTTCACTCCAGTATTCAGATGGCTCCTTATGAAGCTCTCTATGGAAAGAAATGTAGGACTCCAACTTGCTGGGATGAAGTTGGGGAAAGAAAGCTATTAGGACCTGATCTCGTTGATGAAATGGTAGAAAAGGTCAGATCTATTCAATAACACATAAGAGCAGCTCAGAGTCGATAGAAAAGTTATGCCGAAAACCGAAGAAAAGACCTAGAGTTTGAAGTGGGTGATAAAGTGTTCTTACGAATATCTCCCTGGAAGAGGGTTATGAGATTTGGAAAGAAGGGGAAGTTGAGCCCTAGATATATCTCTCCTTTCGAAATACTGGATCGTGTTGGAAATGTAGCTTACCGATTGGCGCTTCCACCGAATCTCTCTCAAGATCACGATGTGTTCCATGTATCTCTCCTGAGAAAGTAAATACCTGATCCTTCACATGTACTCAGCTCAGAAGTTGTACCGATGGAGCAAGATCTTTCTTATAAAAAACAAACGATAGAGATTCTGGATCGTAGCGAAAAAGTCCTACGAAACAAGACCACTCGATTGGTGAAAGATTTATGGAGGAACGACCAACTTGAAGAAGCTACATGGGAGCTTGAGGATATGATGAGGGAGAAGTATCCTCATCTGTTTGTTACAAAGTGACGAATTTTGAGGGCGAAATTCTTTTTAAGGGGGGTAGAATGTAACACCAGAGATTTTTATGAGTAATATTTTGTTTTTATGTTATATATATATATCATCATAGGAATATTTCACTACACACTAGCTTGGCTTACTTTTCACGCAATCGCGACCTTCCTCGATAGCTTGCATTGTACGTAATACAGAGTTTCACTAAACGACGATATGCTATTAAAATATTATTTAAAATAGCTGTTATGAATAGTAATAACCACTTTTTGAAATTTTATCTTTCAAAATGGACCTCATTTTTGGATTTGGAATACCGAAATTATCCTAGGGTGAAATTTTGGTATTTTTCAGAAAACTTTCAATTTTTGATGAATAGTGAAACCACTAAGTGGTAGGTTAAAAACTGAATTTTGCATAAAACATAATTTTACCACTTTTTTGAATGGAATTTCGAAAATCCGACAGACACGATTGATATAATTAAGTAAAATTTTGTTCAATGAGATAAAAATATTTTTTTTTAATAGTAACATTTTACTTTTTTTACCGCGGTTAATAGTAAATAGGGTAACTAAGGGTAAAAATGATATTACTATTACCCTAACACATGTCCTAATTCTATTGGATAAGTGTAATTCGACCAAAAACAACCTTATGAATAAAATATGACCATTTAGTCCCACTTGGGTTAGATTAGGACATTTATTATTAATTTATTTAAAGAAGGGTTAAAATAGTTAAAATCAATGTTTAATAAGTAAATCATTTTTAATATGGGGTTATACATAAGATAAATTCGACTATAAATTTTCAATAGAAAGCTAAAAGGATTTACTACATAATGGTATTTTATTTATAAATTTTAGACATTAAATAATTTAATTTATTTATGACACAATGATGATGCAGTAATTATCTTATTAATAAAATATTGACATAATTGATGTTATATACAGCAAAATAAATGTAATTTGAGACTTTTTATGAATTACACTAATTTTATAGGTTACTATGATATATTAGTGTTGATTTAATAAACTTGTTTCGAACATATAATTCTATTATGACTTTCCCAAAAATCATATATCAAATAGTGTCAAAATTGACACAAAATATTTTTTAAATAAAATAAAATATTATTAATTGTTATTTTATTCCTAAAATTCTAAGGTTCGGCCAAATGACTTAGATAATGATATATATATTAATAATAAACAATTTGGGGTTCGTTTGGAATGTTATGGTATGTGTATTAACCATATAGTGTAAGAAAAGAAAAAGACACGGTAAAAGTTAAATTATTTAACTTAGAGTTAAATCTAATTGATAAGGTTAAAATAATACCCTAAACTTGTCTAAATCCTATTGGTTGATAGGATTTCGACCCATCTCCACTTTAGCTTCGAAATAAAACCCCTTGGAACCATTATAAACCGATTTTTACTTTAATATAAAATAATATTTTGAGATATTCCTAAGGTGCCCCACTCCTCCATTATAAAAGGGCACCTCCTCCCCCTCCTACTCACACCAATTTGAGCACTCAAGCTCGGCCAACCCCTGCCATTTTCTCCTATCCACTTCCCTAGAATAATCCTAGAGGTCCTGGTCTTCCTTAAAGACCAATCTTAGTTCCCTAAGTGGAGGATTCAAAGAAGCGTTCCAAAGAAGAGATAATATCCATTACCGATCTTTTCAATTTCTTTTTTCTTCAACTTCTTCTTCTTTAGTTGTTTCATGATAAAGTAATAACATCAGTATTACTTACATACTGATATGTTATTATAAATATTAAACAACCCTAATTCACCTTCTATCCATCCTACGGAAAAATGAAATCACCGCGCGTGCGTATGTACGGAATACCGTCTCCACGCCCTGGTGTAATCTATTTTCCAGCATCACCCTACAAGGATGGGTATACTGTTGTAATGAGTAACTATTTATGATAATTATAAAGTAATATTTATACTGAAATAATATATATATACTACAATACAATTCCACGATCATAGGAACGATATCATCACTCGTGCATACGTACGGAATACCGTCTCCACGATGTGATGCGACTCGTTCTACATGATCATCATTACATAGTAATTATATAAATGAATTTAATGAATAAATATGATATATGTTACACAAATACCATTCTGGATATAAGTTATCTATAACATTAAAAGAAGAATAAGAATTTATTCGGCAAAACACGCATAAGAACAAAAGGCAATAAAGACCCGAGTAACAAGTAACAATGAAATATTACTAACAAGAAGCTAAGAATATAACCATATATGATACCACATCAATATGTTTGATTCTGGAATAAGTCAATAACATTATTTAAACCATTATACAGGAGATTCGGACACGTAAAAAGCAAATCGGACATAAGGTAAGGGAAATATCACAATCTCATTTTTATCCGAGATTGTTTATTCGTAAGTATTTATTGGGGTGTATTTTATCATCCAAATCCATGTTCCCTCAATATGTAATATTGTTTACATCCACATACAATAGTTTAAATTTAATTTTACCCTTTGGTGAGTTTTTAGTAATGAATATGAAAGGAATCTTTTGTCGTATTTTCGTACGAGGTACTTTTTGACTTTTCCGACAAAAGTACGAAGAATGTTTTTTTAAACTTATACGGCATGAATGGATTCTTAAAACATTATTTCCAAAAGCTTCCTTTACAAGTATTCATGTTTATTTTTAATCAACTTCTTTTAGTTTAAAATTGTATGACATGTTATGAAAGGAAAAGTGTTTTTGAAGTAGAACAGATATTTTCCTCAAGAATGGAGTTCAAGTATTTTATCAAAATTATTTTCCATCTAAGATAATAAAAGGGTTCTGTTTTTATCCCTATTATTACATGGATTTGATTATGTTGTGATGGAAATATTTTTATGAATTCCATTATCTTATATGAATTGTTTTATGATTTCATGTTGTTCAAGATTCCCATTTTTATTACATGGGTTACGCTGTGATGTATGGTTTATGATTATGTAGCACACATAAGAAAGGATTCATTATAAGATGGGTGGGACCTATATCTCCCTCCCATGCATTGGGTAAAGATTTATATCTCATGAGATAGACATGGCTGGAGGGGAAGGTTATTTCGGTTCAGTGATACAGGACTGAAATGAGGAGTGAACTCGGTTCAGAAAGGGACTTTGTCCACTAAGATAGTCTTGGAAATGAGTCATGACTAACAATAAATGATTTTCCATGATTATGTTTGCATGCCACAAAGTTTAAGGTTTCATGTTATGATTATGGGGATCTCATTTTAACTTCTATGATTTATTCCATGTTATGATATTATGATCTCTTTTGCAGGTTATGATTTTCAAAAAGATATGATATGATTTTTATTTCCTTTAATTTCCCTTGCTGAGCATTTGAGCTCACCCTTTTATGTTTTCTTTTCCCCAGGTCAGGAAGATGGATATTAAGTAGAATATGCTAAAAGGGACCCTAGATATGATGAAATAAATGGGAGACACTGTAGAAGATTTATGAACCAGTTGTTTATGTTTCCCAGTTTCTAAAGACACTAAACCAATACGGTCCTTTGTGGTTTTGTCATATGTTGTAATAAGTGTGCTTCAATTTTGAAGTATTAACAATGTATGTAAAGTATGGGTCATCTACATCCACTATACCTCATTATCATCATGGATCATGGGTTGTTTTTAGAAAAATACTATTTTCACAATATTCTCATATTTTCAAGAAAGGTAAATATTATCAAGGTATTTTCAAATATTTTACCTTATCACAAGAATTTGAAGCATATTATGATTTTAAAAATGGTGCTGAGGAGGGAGACCCTTGCGCAACATATTTATATTTACATTTAAAATATAGTCTCTCAGCACATACTTATAGTATTTTAAAAGTACCAATAATAGAAATTTTCAACTCAAATTCTGTCTGACTATTTTATAGAAATCATGTTTTATCAGATGTTTTGGAATTATATGTCATACATTATTATTTTCCAAAACTTTTTTTCTATGAACACCCATATGACCCATGTTGTACAAGGTGTATTTGGATGGTGTAAGCTAATGATTTTGAAGTATCCCTAAATCATTGTTGTAATTCATGGGACTTCTACCTACGTGAGCAAGATGACGACGAAACCGAGTGGATGCCATGATCAAGGTATGATGTTATTCATTTTGGGAATCGTATTATTTTATCTTATGGTGGTGATATAAGACTTCGAGAATTAAGATGTTGAGATCATAATGAATTTGGATAAAAATGAGAATTATAAATAATCTATTGAGGTTAAAACATGTTTGGGTTATTTTTAGAGTTTTATAAAAAGGAAAACACGCTGACCATGTGACAACCCGTCGCGTCGTAAAAAGCTGGGGGAATCAAACCCACAACCAAAGTGCGACTGGTATTTATCGCCTACCACTAGACTACATGAAGTCCCTGGTTAGTATGACTTATTATTTTTAGATAGATGATTTTATAAATTGAGAGTAAGTTGATTTTGGGTTATCTATGGAAATTATTAACCTATCATAGAGGATATGTGATTAGGTTAATTACTTTTCAATATGAGACTTTAAGAGAAATTGATGTTATTGGGAGATAAGTGTTAATTTGTACCTTGTAAGACTATGTGATTAAATACTTCAAATATTTGGGTTTCAATCTTAGTTTCGTTTACTTTGATGAATTATATGGACAAATTGTTTATTGAATGGTCTTCATTGAACTTTGGGTTTTGTTGGAAAATTTTTGGAGATTAAGAATAGATTTTCTTTTTATAAAGGGTTATCCTTTTTTGGAGTATCTAATCATTTTCTAATAATTTTGGTTTTTGTAAGGGTCTAAAGACATGGGAAATATATAGTCCTCTTTTGTGGATTAGGTGATTCTCTAGAAGTTTATTATAGTACTCCTAGTATGAACAAGTCTTCCTAAATACTCATCATTTGGGGAAAGTATGAGTTTGTGTAAGAGATCTAGTAAAAGATGAAAGTCAACATGACAAGTAAATATGTTTCCTTAAGATCAAAAATAAATTCCTCAATTAAAAGTAACTTAAAACAAAAATGTTTTCTATTAACTTTTCTTATTGGGGAATCGAATACCGTTTAACCCACCACAAGGTTTTGATTTTCTTGTGGTTAACTTTCTCCTAAACATGATATCTGTCACTCTCCCTCAGAACATAACCCATTGCTTTTTCTTCCATATCCACTTTTCCTACATGGAATCCTAGTATGGGTTAACTTTGGTGACAACTATACTTCTCTTTCTTTATTTAAAAGTGATTGTTTTACCGACTCTTGTTCTGATGTGGGACTTTTCAATGATGTTTCTGAGAAAAATATTAAAATTGCGAGGACGCAATTCCCAAAAGGGGGGAAGGATGTCACACCCCAGGTAAATAAAGAATATGAAAGTTTTATATTTATCCCAATTTGTGAATAAAAAGTTAATATTAATTTAAAGGGAACACTATGCTCGATGGCTTACCCAATACGCAACAACAAGTTCCTTTGAAATCTTACGTTGCACTCTAATAATAAAATAATTTTATTTTAAATGGTAGTTAACACCTAGCCGTTGTAATGAGGGGAATGAACAGAACTAACTCAAAATTGATTATATATGTTTGTAAAATATTTTTACTTTTAAATATAAATTTTAGAGGATTAAAAATGCGAATGAATCCAATTTTAAGCGTAAACAATCTAATATTCTTTAAAAGGACGATTAACCGCCTTTTGATGGTGAACTACTTTTAAATCCACTTTTTGAAAATTTTATGTCTTATATTTGACAAAAAAATTATTCATTATAATCGGGACATCAAAATGTACTTTGTGTAAATTTTTGGAATTTTTCCGATAATGTTCATTTTTTATTGAATAGTGAAAAATGTTGTATTTTAATTCAAATCCTCTTTTATTCTAATTTATTTATATGATTAGATTATATTTTGAATTGGTTTTAAAGTTAAATTAGAATATATTTTTACCATTTAATCCAATAGTGGTCATTGGAATTCATTTCACTTTGAAATTGGACTTAAACTAGTGTCAATCTTTTAATAGATATTATTTCTTAGAAACACTCTATTTGTTTTAACAGCGGGGATTAATTATTAAATTAATTAATGAAAATTATATGTTTTGAATTTTGAAAAATAGACATCATTTTTGAATTTGGAATATCAAATATCACCTAAGGTGATTTTTTGGTATTTTTCTGAAAAACCTCAATTTTTGATGAATAGTGAAACCACTAAGTGGTAGTTTAAAAACTGATTTTTCGTTTAAATGAAACATTACCACTTCTGTGATTTGAATTTCAAAAATATGACATATATGGTTTTCATTAGGATGTAAAATGTGGTTCAATGGGATTAATTTAATTTTTTGGTGAATAGTAACTTTTATGTTTTTTAATCGCGATTAGATGTAATTAGTGTAATTTAATGTAAAAATAATGTTTTAATAATATGAAATTACCTTGACACATGTCCTACCATTATTTTTTGAGTCATGTTCGACCACTAAAATAAATAGGTCAACTTTGGGACCCCATGGAGCCACTTTGGTAGGAAAATGACATTAAAACCTTTTTATTTAAAGTTAAAATTAAAAGGTCACAAACATGTGTTGTTTTACTAAAATAACTTTTACATGGGGTTATACATGTCATATGTTTGACTATAAGTATTCATTATAAATATAATATGATTTCCTACATCATAATATTATTTTAATAATTTTTAGACATTAAATAAATTAAATTATTTATGACACCATGATGATGCAGCAATTACCTCATTATTTAACGATTTAAAAAAAATATAATGTAAAATCTGACACCTAAACTTGTAAAAAAACTATTGGATGTGTGTATTTCGAACTATAATCACCATATCCTTGAAATATATAATTTTGGGAATTTTAGAATCTGAAATTCATTTTATAATAATTTTACTTTTCAAGACTTTCCAAAAGTGTCCCTCCTCTCCTCTTATAAAAGGCCCCCACCTCTACCACCTTACCCACATCTCTCAAGCCTTTGGCTCGGCCATCCCCTTCCAATTTGGTCTATAAAAATCCCTATCTTACTCCTAAAAGCCTCAATTTGGGCAGAAGTCTTTCCAAGGTAGTCTTTGGGCTCAAATAAAAAAGAGTTACCCGATTTAATGGTAAAGTCTTCCCTTGTGTTATTTTGTTTTATTTTGCTTCTACACCCCCTAAATTTTTTTTATTCCTTCATTTTGTAACAAAACCAGTATTTTAAATATACTTGGATGTTTTTATAAGAAGGTATCGAGATACACTTACACACACATCCGTCTAATGTTTAAAGAACATACTGTTTCTCTGGATGGAGAATTACTACCTCATGAAACGATGATTGTTCAATATTCTTTTAACACCTTTAAAGGTGGCCATTATGATGTCACTGTATTTTATAAATCATATATATGGTATTTATTTTTTCTATATGCTTCTGTATTTTATATTTAAAACATACCTTTATTATTTGCATGTTGTGCAAATGCGATAATTTCATATGAGGAAGTGTGGACTACTGCCCTCTCAAATGATGTGACTCGTTCACGCAATACATGGAATGTATAAAGAATAAAATTAATGAAAATATGTGACCTATATAACATATATATTATACTGTAATTAAATTAAATATATATATGTATATATCATTTATTTTTAATTCCATTAATAAGACCAAAAAAATGAAAGTAGCGTTCATGCATACGTACGGCCTACCGTCTCCATGAACGGTGCTTTTCGATTTTATCTCCAAATGATATCGAATAGTATTAAATTAATATATACTGAATATATATTAAATCATAATCATTATTAATATTCTGGAAATTATTTACTTATAACTTCATGGGAAATCATTTTTCAAACAAGTTCATTTTTGACTCATGTACCAAACATCGGCAAAAACGTCTGATATGAACTAACATGATTAAAAATTTATTATAACATTATAATATGTGATATTAAATGAATAATAATCTTTAGAATAGGTCCTTAGGAAATTATAAATTGACCAAAGTTTATTATTCAGTAATATAAAGAAACGAACAAGACAATTCAGACTTGAGGTAATGGATCCTACCCCTCTCTTTCTTTTTAAGTACACTCTTTTATGTCATCCCTTTTAAGCTCATATTTAATATGATTGGGTTATTAATTTATATTACTCCTACTGTACGTTTTATTTTCATATGATGAGAGACCCTATTTTCTCTCATCAATTCATTTTGAAAGTTTTGAGTGGCGCCGTTAGGCTGCCGAATTTTCGTAAGAGATCCAACCTCTCTCTTTATTTTTAAGTATTCTCCTTTATGTCACTTCTTTTAGGCTCCTCTTTGTTATGTTGGGGGATGTTATATTATATTCCTCTTTCTGTAAATTTTTGATAAATATGATGATATTCCCTATTTGATCTCATCAATACATATTTGGATGTTTCATGTGGCGTTGTTAGGCTGTCGAGATTTCGTAAGTGATTTTTCATCTCTATTTTATTCCTGTGAGATTTATGCTACATTTTCCACCATTTCCTTTGATTTTTGTATATACTCCCCATTATTATACACTATGTGTAATATAATTTTATTTTTGGGTATTCACATATTCATTGTATGACCCTTTTTCAATGGGGTGTACGTTTCGAAAGTTACCCAAGTCGGTAAGGGAACCTTTCACCCTCCTCTTTTTAAAAGTCTTTTTTGTTATTTCTTTTAATTCACAAACTATTATGTTGGTATTTTTTCTTCTATATCCTTATTGATGTAAATTTTATGTCCAAGTGAAGACATACCCTTTTTATCTCTCATTAAATATTTTTCTGATTTTTGAAGTGACGATGTTAGGCTGTCTATTTTTTGCAAGGGAACTTCTTAACCCAATTTTGATTCTTTGGGATAAACTTTTACTCCTTGAATATATCGTTATATAAATATGTATGAATAACCTGGGATTTTTTTACACTTAATATCCAATTATATCTGGTGTATTCCTTTGTCACACATAATTATGTAATTGATTTATCCTTAATCCAAGGATACTGTCTTTGTAAGGGGCTTCATCTCAATCTCCATTCATTGAGGAATATTTTGTTTTATACACGACTTTCTTTTATACAGTGTATAAACCCCTTTGACTTTTATGCTTATTCAAAAGGAATATTTTTTCTATACGAAGCATTTTACTAAACGACAAAAGGAATGTTTCTTTGTCGTACGTATGCGGCGACAACGACTTCTCCACCGCCGTGCCCATTATTTGAGTATCGGCTTCTTCTACAAGCCATTCCTTTTTTTTAAATGAAAAATAAATACCATGTTTTACATTTTATTTTGGTATTGAAAATAGTTTTCATATTGTTTTTATATCAATGGGTTGTATTGATATCTTGTGATTGAAAAGCGGAAATGTTATGTTTACTTTATGCATGTTTTATGTGATACGATTATGTTATGGTTCCTGGGCATTATTATGAAGACGAGTGGTTCCGTGATAAACTAACGGTGGGTGAGTCCGATATAGCTCTCCAATTCATTTGGTATCGCGAAGGAGTTAAATGTTAAGGTTTCTCCGAAGAGATTTTTGGTATATATTGTGATAGGTATTCCAAACGTAACCAAGAGGGTTACTCCCTACGTAAGAATGTTATGAATGCCTCATGTTACCTTTATGTCTTATGATTTCTATGATTTATTCATGTTTTTATTAGGTATGTTAATGTGATTATGTTTTATGAGTAAAGTATGATTTCATTGATTCATATGTATACATGTACTCATGTTTACATTTCATATTTTTATATCCCTTACTAAGCTTTTTAGGCTCATCCCATGTTTTTGAAATGTTTTTCACAGGTCAAGGGAAAGGAGCATGATATGATGATAGTTTCAAGGATGTGTCAAGAAATAAACCATGTATTATTTTAAATATGTTTCCGTTTATGGCGAAAAACCAATACTATCTTTTATGTAACCACTTTGTTTAAATGTGGAATGTAATTCATGATTTATGATATAACTCTCTAAAACTCTAAACTTGAAAATATCCTCAATGAGAATAATTCATTTAATTCAATATTAAGTAAGGTTTAAGGTCGGGGCCTTATATTAATGACTGAACCATATTTTTGAAAAAAATACCATTTTTTCAAAAATATTTATATCACCTAAAACTAATTCTTATTTCATTTGATACCAATATATAATGATTATATTAAAAAATTAGTATGTAATATCCATAATGGATAATTAAATTGATATCTTATGATGTAATATTATATTACAGTTCATTTAGACATTGGGTTGCGTGTCCTTCAAGTTATCAAAGGGATATAATTTTAAGATAAAATTATATCATTTTATGTTAAAGCATCGTGTTTCATTTTATCTATGTTATTAAATACATTTATTTATTTTAAGATTTAGGGATGTTAAATGAAATAAAAAAATTATTCCTTGATAATTTTTTTATATATTAATAAATTATTTTTAAATCAGTTTTTATATATTTTTAATGATAAAATAAAAGGATTCATTAGTTATTTCAATGATGGGTATTTTTGGGGCGTTTGGTTCATTATTTCATATTATATCTGGTGTGTTGGTCTTAGTCAAAGAGGTCATTGATTCAACAAATGAAGAACAAAAATCATGAAATAATAAAAATATTTTTACATCAATTATTATTTAAAAAATAATTTTTAATGGTTATGAAAACAAAACAATGTTATTATCATAAAGATAGGATGCTATATATACACGTGAGTAACATTTCCATTTTTCAATGATCGTTATGTATAATAGGTATGTATTATATTAACATTCCATCATGTTTAAATTTTAAATAATAACACATTAATTTCACATTTATAGCTATATATATATATATATCATTCTTCTGTTATTTTGGTTAATAAATTATGGAATCATTTAGTTGATGTGGTAGTACATATGTATAAGAATAATTAAATTGTTTATAAATGTAATGAATAAAATAATATATTATATTTAAATAATGGTGAAATTATAATTAATATAATTAGTATTAATTTATATCACATATATTAAATAAATATACCCATTTTTACTTCAATGTAATGAATAAGTGGAAAACCAATTACATAGATTTATGAGGTGGTAGTCCTCTCTAAACAAAATGAACGTTATTACAACCCACAAAGAATGTTATATAATGAGGTATATATTATATAATGAATATATAAGTATATATATTTTATGTATGTCATATATATTTTAAACTAATAATTATATCAATCAATTATAGGCAACGATGGAAAAGATTACCATCAGTTTGCAAGGCAATTGACTTCTGTAAAAATGGATGATGATTTCATATAAAATGTGACCAAATATGAGGCTGATTTTGATTATGAAATAAAAAATAAAAAAAATATATGAGTATAATATAAACTTTAATTATTGTATGATCATATTTTAGGAATATTGGTTTGAGGTGTAAATGAAATATAACAATAACGCAGAGTTAAAAAAATTACCTCTTCTTGGACCATCAATTTATTATTATCCAAAAATTATTTCAAGAATAACATTTAGACATGAAGAAGGAATTTAGTATTATTTGATTATATTTTTTATGTTATTTTTTTAATAATGAATGAACCAATAGGGATTACTAATATGGTGTTTAGTTTTAAGTTGGGTTTGTTACACAATCATTTAAAAAAAAGAAAAGGTGTACCATTTTTCTTCACATAAATAAATCTATGAATTAAACAATTACAGAGCAACAAACAATATAATTTTAGAATTTCACATAGAATGTTAATTTTTGATGTTTTTTGGTTATTTTTGCATTCTCGTTTTTGTTTACCCCTATATAATCTGTTTTCTCCGTAATCACAATAATAAATAGCTTACCTTTTTATCTATTAATTATTGTTGAAAATTAAGTTAAAAAATATTTATAATTTTTTTAACCCAAATGTTATATATTTTACAGAATTAAATTTTTTAAATTTTAAAATTTTATTTTAAAATTAATCCGGATAATAAAATGAATTTTGTTTTTCAATTAATGTAATATTCAAGATAAATATAATTTTATATTATCTTTTTGAATAATAATAATTACTATGCGTATATAATTTAATAATTATTTTTATATAATATATAATAATATTTTAAATAATTACCAATTTAGTATTTTTCATGTTAATTAAAAATGAAAGGGATTATGAATTTTAAATTATTTTTCTTAAAAAACCATTTTCAATCCTGTTAATTTGATTATAATAAAATATAATATAATTATTAATAAATTAAAATTAATTGGATAAAATATTTATAAATTATACATTTCTTAGTCATATTGAAAACATAATAAGAGTATGAAAATTATATAAATGTTTTTAAATGAAATGATAATTTTACAAAAATCTATATAATTATTATTCATTGAAAAATAATTTTTTTTTTCAGAAATCAATTAAATTCAAAAAATATAAATTTTTATATGAAGAATTAAAAAATAATTTTTTTCTAATATATATTATTCCAATTTATTCCAATGGTTTATTATATTTTATTCTTGAATTTCAAAAACAAATCATTTTAATGAAAATATATTGTTGATTAAAAAATTAACTTACTGGATATATATTTATTATTTACTAATCATTTATAATAAAATTTAATTTTGTATATAATATATATATATATATATAATATTTAATGATTTATTAAATAATAATAATATATAAAAATTGAACTTCCTGGTTAAAATGGATATATATTTCTTGGGCTCTTTAAGCTCAATATTGAATGTCTAATACACTAGAGAACATAGTTTTATTTTTTAAAATAAAATGATACTATATTGAGAGTTGTGATTTTAATAAATATTACAAATACATGGAATATAATATATAATTTATGTATTATATCCATTCTTAAAAGATATAGGATTCATCATAATCAGTAAACCCCATATGGTGAAAGTGGGGTTTATGAATGAAATGAGACACGAATAGAATGGTTTCCAACTATATGATAAGCATAATGGAGATACGTTATAATAAAATTCATGTTTTTGACTATGAAGAAAACATTTCACCTATAGTGTTTATAAATTCCAACTGATTATTAATCACCATAGATAATTATTTTAATTATGATATATATAATATTGTAGTCAATACCACATTCATTAAAAAAACTGTTCAAGACATGTATATGATACATCTAAAAGGTTATCTTGTACCAAATGATTCTATTATGGTATCAAATCAATAAATGTCTATTAATTGATTGAAGAAGGTATTTCATAGTTGAAATATCATTCATGATGATAAAATCATAGATTTTGGTTTTAGGAGAAACACATTTGATTCATCTATAAATATTATGATTAATGAGTATACTATAGTGATTTAAATTTTTCAAGTGAATGAAACAATATATATTAAAAATAATATCCCAATAATTCATTCTATGATTATTTATATGGGTATATTCATATCACATTATAATATTTATGAAAAACCATATATAATATTGATGAAGATCTACTTAGATAGATTTAAAATACTAATACGACTCAATCAACACACCTATGTTGATAACATGATAAAGTGTTTTAGCATCAAGTTCTCTATGAGGGGGACATCACATATGTTACATGGCTTGATTCATGGTATGAATTTGGATCGTTCTATAGATTTTGACATAAGTTATGTAATTCCTATATCTTCAAATATAAATTATATCACAAAACATATGTTGTATACTCCACATCACATCCAATATTATACTTTTAATGTGTTTAGATTCCAATAAAATATATATGTGGTTGATTGGATTGATTTTATTAATATATTTAAGTACATGATAACGATTAAAGGTTTTTACATCATCTTTATAGGATATGTCAATCATTGTCTAATGGGTTATACATTTTTTAGTTTAAATTATAGTCGATAGGATATGAAATATTAGTATGATCTATTGATTTTAAATAATAATGGAGAAACTAGTTTTTTTTATATAAAAAATCCATAGTTTAATCAACAATAGATGAAGAGTACATTATGTTATAAGGTACTATAATGGAATCTATTTTTATCATGATGATGGTTTTTTATATAATAGTGGATCATTGTATAGATGTATTTATTAAGATTTTCTAAGATAAAAATTGATCTATTTATCTAAAAATGATACCCATGTTTCACAAAAGGTTAAGATGAAATTATTCACAATTACCATCATATAGAATATATTTTTGAGATGGGTGATGTAATTTTTTATAGGGTTCTACATTTAAAAATATAATATATCAATGAATTAATCCTCTAAATAAAAAATTATTGAGGCTTATGTGGAGGCTATTGGTATAATATTCTTATGACATTAATAAAATGATTTCATAATAAATCAAGTTTTTATAATGGATGAACTCAATATCTATCATTTATTTATCTAAGATAAAATTTTATTCAATGAATTATCATATGATAAACTCCCCTCCATGTGAAACATTGAGTTTTCCAAAATTAAATATAATCATTAATTATAATGCATAATAATAAAAGATTAGTTATATAATTAATATTGTTTTTTAATCATCTAAAATGTTATCGAACTATATTCAATGAATAAATTCATGAGGATGTAAGTGGCCATTTTTTAAAAGGACAGAACATGAAAATTATAACTCATAGAATTAAAAATATTCATTGATAAACCATGATGTGCAATTTTTTTATCAATTCCCAACATTTGTGGTTGGATAAGTAACTACGAGGAGAAGAATCATATTATGATACCTTTATTACAGAAGAAAAATTCAAGCAGACATGATTGTGACGGAATGATGATTTATTGATGTGGGGTGAATAGAACATATAAAATAGTATTCATATTTACTAAATACAATTCATTTAATTTGGGTTGGTGAAAGAGGAATTGATGCGTAGTGAAAGTGAAGTGCTCTAGAAGAAAAATTATTGAAAAAAATTTTAATATCAATAACACCAAGATTTTTATAATAGTTTGTGTGAAAATATCCTATATATAATCATTAAAAAAATACTCAAAAATAGAAATATAATCCATTAAAACAATGAAATCATTTTTCATAGAAGCATACCCAACCTATAATAATAACATTTATAGGTGTAGAAAAAAAAATAATTCTATGGAATATCCTTGAACACAAATTTTAACAATTTCATGCATAAATATCTGTTATAAAGTTTCGATGAGGTTCACAAAACCAAAAAAATCCCTTTTAATTGAGTTGTAACCTTGTAAGAGTTGAATTAAAACTCATTGAAAATGTTTGAATAGGATAAATGAAAAAAATAATAATAAAATCCAAGAAACAAAGAATGAAATGGAATGGAATGAAAGTCTAGAATATATTTCAATATTCCTTGATGATTAATGATGAACAATATAGTGTTATCAGAATAATAAAATCATATGAAGTCAAATATGTAGTACATAAAAAATATTGAAAAAGCTATTTTTATTAAATTATATGTGACAGAATATATACTTGTATTTTTCTGTGTGGAAATAATTAGTTTTTATAAATATATTTCTTATTAAATATTTTTTCATAGATTTTAATATATTTTCCGTTAATTTTTTAATAATACCTCCCCAATATTCATCATGAGGTAACTCAATAGAAATAAATCTCTAATAGAAAACGATATAAATTATAATTTTAAAAAATAATGTCGTCATATGTAATGAATATATCATTAATAGTTTGAAATGAGATTTCAAATTTTCTCCTTTATCGAATATCTAAAATCTAAATCAGATATTAGAATTTTTGATAATAATGAATATTGAACTGAATATAAATGTATAACAGAATTAGATAGAAGTATTAAATAACTATATAAACTATTAAGAATAAGGTTATTATACTCATGTTTCTTCTAAGTCCAACATTTCCATCATAACACCCATAATTTTCATATTTTTCAAACACATATACAACATACCACATGAAATCCCACGAGAAGTAATTATATATCAATTCATTTTTCATGCTTTAATATACAAGATGAACTAGAAATGATTATTTAAAATCTAAAAATTTGTTATATTTTATCCGACTTGAACTTTACAAAACCAGAATACCGACAAAATTAATGTATTCTAAAATCAATAATAGTATTGAATGTTACACACAAAAAGTTATATTTTAAAATATTTAATAACACATGAGGGAGTGGAAAATTCTCGTGTCTACATTTCCCATCTATACACTCTATGTAATGGTAATAAAATAATTTCATAAGTTATATACAGGTAATAAATAATTAATATATTTTATGGAAATTTAATAGAAATATTTTGATAGATGTATAATGGAAGCAAACAAAAGAGTAGAATACATCATGGTTCCATACATACTATCGTAAATGTAATCAGATAAATTTGATGTCTAATTAATGGTGTATTGAGTTCAGTTAAATGAAAGATATTAAACATTGTATCTATGTAAATGTAACAAACAACTCTTGTAACAATAATATACTATTCATGTAAATATAATACACAAAATCAAATACTACATAAAAGTTAAAATCATATACTTATGTGTAATATAAAATAAATATAGGAAAATGCATTAAAATGAATCCATGAACCAAATAAATAATAAAAAAATCAACACAATATAACCGAATAATGATGTGAAAAAATTTAATTAAACATTTAAACATTTAATTTTTTTTAAAATGTGACATGTGATGTAAATGTAATATTAAAAAAATTAATTCAAAAAATACACATTAAAAAAATGATGCTAGGAAAATTTCCCCCTTTATGGATATTTAATAAATGAATACGTTATAAAACAATATAACCATTTTCAAATATATAAAAAAATTAAACACAATAATAGTTCTCTAAATTTTATAAATTACTAATATTTTAAATAGAAACAATATACCCCATTCAAAATGGATAATATGTAATCCTTGTTAGAGATGAATTGAATTATCATTTTCATACAAACAAGATTGTGTAATGAGTATTTAAGATGTATTTATTTAAAATAAAATAAATAAATGAGAAACAAAATATTTCCACCTAAATTATTTCAATAAATAATGTACAACTTATTGTTTTTCATTTTTCATTAACAACAGATATATTTTTATTTTATAAACATTTAAACATCCCTATAGAAAAATCATTTATAGAGATATTTTAAAAAATTCTTAAACATGTTAACTGAGAGTGAATTTTTCATAATGAATTAGAAATTAAATTTTAATGAATTTAAATATAATAAAATATTATATTTTTTTTTCTAAAACAAATACAAAGATAATATAAAACAAGGTTATTTTCATTAGTAAAGACAAAATTCATAGATTTAAGAACATTTTGATATACCATTTAATTAAAAAATAAAGGGTATGAATTTGAAAAATAACTAAAAATACATTTCAGGGAATGTACACTAAATTATATCCACTATTATTTGAGAAAAATTCTTTATGTACCCATGTTGTCGATGAATAATTTATTTTGACATTGGAAATAGATTTATAAATATTTTCCTTTAGAAGAAAAAAATTTAAATTCCGTAAAGATGTATTAGTTCCGTAATAAAACATATCCTATATTAAAAACAAGTTACTAATGGTATTATTATAGATCTTCATTCCAAAATAATTATAATTATAAATTGTGTTAATCACATTTAAAAAAAATATAGTGAATAATATTCTTAATTCCAATATTCATTTTTAAACCATTACAATCTTCCAAACATTTTTTTTGAAAAATTAGAAGTAACGATGCTTAATTAAATAATAAAATGGTAGATTTAGGTTTTTTATACTCTTTAAAAATGATTTTTATATTATCAATAATATTCAGTGTGTGAAATGAAGATATATAATTTTATGTATTAGTCAATTTATCCATCATATAAAAAGTATCCTTACTCATATTGATATATCTATTTTCATTGTATATCGTAGAGAAAATATATTTTATCAATTATGTTTCTATAATAGTATTATTTTTTATTTTTGTAAAATTTTTAGGATATTTATATACCTTCTTATGAAAATCCGATATATTTTCTTTTGGATTAAGATATTTATAAAATATTTTTATTTAAATAATTAATTCTTTTTTTACAGTTAGAATCAGAAAATAAAAATGGATAATAAAAATTAGAATAAACAAAAACATAACACGATTCAATCAAGCACATATTATATTTATATTAATGATCATAAAAATATAAATGTGAAATTGTAGAATAGTTTCCCAAACCATATGATTATTGTGAGGGGGTAGGTGAATGATTTACCATAGAATATTTAAAAAAATTAAAATAACAACTTTATTTCTCCCTCCCAGGCTCGCTGATTATTTTGATTCATCAGTTAAAATCCAAAATAAATATAAATAATTTCTATATATTTTCATATAGTTATAAAATATTCTCATCTTATTAAATTTCGAATAATATAAATTAAAATAAACCATCCTCCTTCCTAAAAAATTAATTTATCATATAGATATCACTATATTAACTAGTATAACCTTTTCTCTTGAAATGATTAATATATTTCATCTTCCTCACTGCCATTTATATATGTAATTTCTTCATGATTCCATGACTAAATTTATACATTTTACTAAAATCATATTTTTTTTTCAAATAATAATCAATATACAATTTTTTAGAAGTACTAAGACAAATAGATTTATTGTATTTTAAATATACTTCTTTATTTCTATGAAAAGCTACCCAATCATTATTCTACATTTGTAGTGTGTATTTTAAAATAGATCCATTAAAGAAATAATTTGGTTCTTTAGTAAAAAAATTAATTTATATAGTATCTACTCTTTGGAAATTTCATTTTTTGTGAAATATAGAGGAATTATTTTTCATGGAAAATCCAAAGGATACCATGATTTTATTGTTTTTAGAAAATGAATTGTACATATTATTAGTACATTTAGAGTCAATAATTCTTAATTCATGATAAAAAAATCCGTATGATACATGAATTGGTTCTCTATTTTTTATTAGTTCCTTGATGAGTGACATTTTATATACTCCAAATATTATTTGAAATTTTAAAAGCTGTAACATACTAATGAAGACTTATAATTAATTAACAATAAATAAAATAAATATCCTTTGGAATTTAATCACATTTATTTTCATTGCTACTAGTTATAGTTTCATGATAAACATTTTATATTTTATAATATCATATAATTATATTGTAACATTCCATAATAACAATTCTAAAAAACATTTATATTCAATTCATTCAATATCCATAATCACATCAATTTAAATGGTGTGTTATAATAAAACCTATGAACTCAGTTTCATGATGTACCATTACTAAAAATATATCTTCAAAAGTATCTTGGATTTATGATATTGTGGGTAGCCTAAAAATAGTTAATAACCAAATATAATAAAGATGTATAAATATTTATATAATAGTCATTATCTCTAATATGAATTTTTTACGATGTTATGATGAAATGATGTTATAAATGGTGGTGTGAATAATATTTTTAACATTTTATTAAAATTTAATAAATCATTATAGATTACATAATGTAGGTAAAGTTAAGAATTCAATCAATATTCATGTTTAGACTCTAGGTAGAAAAAGTATTTGAAATAATTATTTTTGAAAAAATCCATAAATACTTTTATAGTATTTCATATCATGTGATCCTACATTTACATGTAAAAAAACTGTGACATAGTGAAGTTAGTATTATCTAAAAAACAATGGAATCATTCTAAATAATAACCTATAATAATATAATACTTTTATTTATGGGCATAGTAATAACCAAAAGTATTGTAATGTGAAGAATTAACCACTATATATTTATCTAGTTAATAAAATACCTAGGTGAAAATCCTTTTTGTCTTGGTTAGGATAACCATGAAACATCCTCTTAAGTTAAAACACCCATATCAATGATTTGAAATACAAAATAATGAAATGATTATAACTCAACATAATGAAAGTGAAAGAATAATAAATCCCTATTAAATGTCTTAACTGTAAATGAATATCAATGTTCATAATTTTCATTATCCATTCAATATTGATATTAACCAAATTATATTTGGTTGATCTTCCATGTCTTAGAAAATAAAATAAGTCGACTGTGAATAGTTTTACACCAGAACTCATTTTTATATAAGGATAAATGAAATACACATGTATGTCTCCTCCATATCTAACTTGTTGGTAACCATATACTTCCTCAGTAATGTTATATTGAATAATTTAAATAAAACCTTTCTACTAGCAATAACATGAGATAAAAAATATTTATCACATGTCATTTCTTCTAAACCACTGAATACCATTGACCAATAGAAGGAAAAATTAGATTGAATAAAATCATTATATTTAAAATATATAATGAAATAATTGGAATGTTATTTATATGAATCAAATTCATTAATCATTTCGAATACACAAATCATGCAACTATTTGTTTTTGTATTTTGTTTAATAACTAAATATATTATCAAAATAATATATATAAACATGAATCAAATTAAATGTATATAATCAATATATAATTTGAGATCAATTCTATTGTTTCATTTAATTCCAGAATATACATTTTAAAATCTATAGTTGGCATGATGTTTCAATACATATAAAATTTTCTATGGGAACGACCAAACAGATGTATTCTATTTAATTCAATTTTGAAACTATTTGTCAATCAAGATAATATGCTCCAGGAATAATTAATATTTAATAGTTATTTATTCCATTTATCACTTGAATATCTCTAACTCAAAAAACATACAGAAATTTGTAGTCAAAAAACACTCACCATTTTGGGTAGGGAACTTATCATAACTGGTTATTTATAGAATTTGTAATTATCAATGTATTTAAAAATTCCTAGAGATATTGGTCTCATTTATATACTATATTTAATATTAAACATCATATTTTAAATTTGTGTAATGTTTACCATAAATTTAGTTGTTATACATAAAGATATTAAATAGGGATAACAATTTTATGGAATAGTCTAAAACTAACATTCTATGTTAAAGTATCATAGATGACTGTGTAATGGTTATTAAATAATATTAACATATATTTATTGGTGGATTGAGGTAACATAATGGAATAAAATTAAATATTATATAACCACAAAGGTATATAAAAAAACATATATATTGTTTTTAGGATTTATAGAGAGGTTATATAGAGTGTCATATACAACATCAAAGTGATCTCCTTCAATTTATATATATTAAGAAACAAAAAATTTCAATATCAAAATTTAATCTCAATCCATATAATAATGGAAAACATAAATAATAACCCCAATTTTAAATATTAAATTTTTAAAAAATTAAAATTATATATTTAATCATATTAGTTCTTTGAAAACAATTTGACATGGGAGTTATTTGGAAAGTAAAACCCCAACATCCTCAATCTATTTTTTTCATTTTTTATCCACCAAATTTTTTATCTATTTTATCCTGGTGAATTCATAAAAATATTAACATAATTTTTTGTAAGTTTTTTTCATTATATACAAATGAATTTTTTTATTAGGATGTGTTCATAGTTATTACATTGTTTCTTTTAATAATTTTATATGTTTTGGTAAACCATGCATCCAAAAAAGTTATTATCTATTTTTTTAAAATATTTTCAAATTTCTAAACATCCCATGCCCAAATTGATTTCCTAAAGTACATCATTTCTCTCCCACTCAACCCTGAGACCCCCTCTATATGAATCCTTCAATATCATGTCCCCATGGAACAATTTAATAGGGGTTCATCAGGTTTTTATTGATCGAAATAAATTGTACTTTCCTCATCTCACATTGAATGTTTAATGGCATTCTTTGTATGAAGTGTTTAAAATATTATTTTGATGTTTGATGTTGGTATATTTTTCAATAAAATTATTGACTGGGTCTCTAAATTTATGTACTAACCATGCTGGTTTTTTTTTCAAAAAATTATGAGAAACCATTTAAAGGCATCTAAATGAATTTCATATTATCGATTTCATAAAGTGGTTTACTGACACAGATGGAACTATTGAGTTATGAGACCAAAATTATTTCTATGATTTGAAAATTTTTTTTATAAAATTTTCAAATCTATTTACATTATTTAGAGTGGTTAATTATATATATATATTTGGGTTAATTTTTAACAACTTTTTGAGATAAAAAAATTATTCTAATGTACCATTTGAATATGATAATTAAATTAGGTGATAATGTGTTGGTGATAGAAATTTTTTCAAAAACAATGAAATTTTTTAAGGGATACAAACACATTAAACCTCTTTACATCATTAAACTAAATTTTTTCATGGATGTGAATCACTTTAATATTTTTATATAGAATCTATTAAGTCACAGATTATTTGATTTGGTGAAATGGGTGTGTGAAACCATTTTTCTATTACAAGAAGTGTTCCACTCAGTGAAAAATGATCTATTTTATATTTTGACAAATTAATTATCAATTTTATATGAGGATATATTTTTTCATTAACTATATATGAAAATAATAACTCTAATTTATATGGTCATAGAATTCATATTTCGACATATTTATATTCTTATTATAAACTATTTATGATTTTAACTAGATTTTATTCCCCTAAAATGTAAATAATAGAATTCAAATAGATATATTAATGTAACTAATTGATAATTATTTATGAATGATTTAATTTTGATTTAAATATATAGTTTCATTTCAAAATTTATTTGCATCATGATATTTAAATAATGTTTTTATTCATAAGTGAAAATGGATTTGAGGGTGATTCTATTTTTCAATAGTTATATTTAAGAAATTATTGGAAACATGATCTCATGTAAAAGTGGTTCATATTGGTATGAAAATGTAATGATTGTTAATTTTGGAAACATATTATTAGTATAAATTCAAATAAAAAAATATTAATATTATTAGTATTTTCCAAATAGCAAGAAGGGGAATTATGTTTCTATGATTACACATGGGGTGTGTATTTGAAAAATGAACATAAAATATATGGTTACAACTATATTAACATATCATGTTCTGAATTTGGATTATTGGGAATCCCATCATGTGTAATTCTTAGTTTGGTCCAACCATGGAGAAGGTGTGTTGTTAGTGTCCTTGGGTTTTGTAGACATTATGATTTATTCTATTTTAATTTTATATGTTATAATATGAATGCATTTTCCACATCAAACATTATTTTATGAGGAAACTATTTTATATTGTTCCTAATTATTATCTAGGATTCGAGTTGTACATTTTAAACATTTATTTCTTTTTTGGATTTTATTTTAATTTATTTTGTCATATTGTATTTTTCATTAGTACCTTAACAATGGATAATCCATGTTGAGTTATTATTTACTATCAAATGATTATTTTATAATTTCAATTGGGTTAAATAATTCCATCATTCATAAATTTTATGCTATGGAATTAGTTTATATCTTGGGGAAATTAGGATTTTACATCGATTATTTTAATGGGTATCATCATGTGATTACATTATGGTTTACCTATATTGGTTTTTGAAACATACTATCATATCCTTGGTTCTCAAAAGGGACTATGCTCTTTTGTAGGATTTTTTATCTAATTAAATGAAATAAAATGTAGATATGATTATTATATATGAAGATGTATATATGTTGAGGTTATAGTATGTTATCTGACATAAAAACCATTGGGTAACCATGGGTGGTTGGTAGGAATTATTTCAGTCAGATTGAGTTTTGATTTATTCTAATATACATTGGTTTTATATTGATCTTTTTTTGATTTAATTGAGATTATTGGGGTTTGTCATGAATTTTTCATTTTTGCGATAAATATGGGATTAGAACATGGGGTACATAGTTAGTTCTCATTACATGGTAATCAATTTTTAACACATTACAATGGTTTAGTTACACTCTTAGATGTTTTTGTATAATTGTCACATGATCCTATAAAACTTGTTGTTAAACTCCGATCATTCAATGACCCCTATCATATTTTAAATAGAAATGTTTTATTATTATGTTTACTTTAGATAAAGTGTAACATTTAATAATATGGATAAGGTAAATTTTGATGATATATTTATATTTTTAGTTTTAATATATTGTTTATTTCTATAGAAAAAATTTATTTTATTTTAGAGGAGTTAATTTTCTATATTATAATATAGAATTCTATAATGGTTTAAAATAAGTATTTCAATTGAATATGAGAAATTTTTATAAAAATTCATCAATTAGAATAGAAAAATTATAATTATGTGAAATTTCGACAATTAAATGATGTTTTAAATTTTTACTTTTCATTTCTATATGTAATAATATTTTGATTCCAGACGTGGAATATTTTATTTGGAGATACGGTTTTGGAACATTACATTTTAGTCATGATGGATTATAAAAATTCGGTACATGATTGATGTATGTATTTTAAATAGTATTCTAATGGTATAATTTGTATTTTTTCAAGATGACCTCCAAATATAAAAGGTGTGTTTTGTAACAACTTGGGTTTGGTTTGAACATCAATTAAGTATATTATACTAAATAAATGTTGTCATTTTTTTGTTTTTTTAAAGAAAATCATCATAAAAATGATAAAAATGTAAGAATTAAATGTTTATAAATATATTATACTATAATATTAAATAAATATGAATATATTGGATGTATTTTGTATAATTATAATAAAATTGACTATTTAATTTTTTCAGAAATTACATGGTAGTAGAAGAATTTATAATTTTTGATTTTGTATTTTTATTGCAATCTATAAAGAGTTTGATATAAGATGTCTCATTGATATTTTTTATTCAATTGAATAAATATTGCAAGAATTGATCAATTTTTATTTCTTATTTTAAATTATATTACCTTTTTTAACTTGCACGACTCTAGGAAATGTGTCAATATATTGTGTAAATTTTATATTTGCAGACATTCATAAGTTGTGATATCATGGTTTCGTAATTGTTGATCAGGGTATATGCCATTATATTCAAGTATACTAATCAAGCATTGATGCTGATATCATTTTAGTTATTTAGAATTTCATATAAATTCATATTTAGTGGTAGTATTTCAATTTATAGTGTAATTTATCTGTAAGATCCCAACCATATATTGAGTCATCTCAGGTACGAATTCTGGTAATTTTGGTTGTTTTTAGGTTCCTTTTTTTGAGTTATGTTTTTGGGGTTTTTTGGGTGGGGTTTAAAGAAATTTTAAGTACATGGGGATTTAGCATGGTATGTGCACAGTTTAAAAAATCATGTGCCTAATCCCAGGTATCCATGCGACTCCGTAGAGAGTGGTCTGCACTATTAGCACTGAATTTCCCTAAATGTGCGCCCATGTTAGATAAAACCATGCTCATGGTTTTATTCCTTTCAAATATTCTTTTAAAAATTTGATAAACTTTTGAAACACCCACATTTCAATATAAGCTCTGGATTTAAGTATATTGGATAATCCCATTGATTTCTAGAGGGGTTACCGGGCTAGTATACCTATGTTCATCAAGATTCAATGCCTGAATCAACGATACACTCTTCTCTCAGTATGTGGATTTCAACTTAATTCCTATATATTATTTCATTCTTCTAATCATGAAATTTTGGTAGAGTTTTTCCGTTGTTTCTTAATATATAAATCAATTCTAGGGGACCTAGGTAATAGATTGAGGATCTAGATCAAGTTTTATTTGATCTTGATATTTTTATATCGATATTTTGGGATTTTGATACAGAATCTCTGATCTTGGTCTTTGTATTACTCGTATTTTGGGGATTTCTATTAGGAAAACATCATTTATGAAGTAGAGGAAGTTTTCCAAAATTCTATTCCCATTTATATTGATTTGATATGTATATATAGGATTATAGAATATATAACATCCTTTAAAAATTGACTTCCATTAATTGGGTTTATTAGATTGACCGATTGAATTATAGAAGCATTTTTAAAATAGCTGATTATTTGTGGAATTTATAATGAGACCAATGGGATATCCTATAAGATAATTATTTTGGGGAATTTATTTCAAGAGGTTGTTGTTTTAATATAGATAATTAATTAAGGGACTAATTAGGAGGTTAGTAAATAACTATGTTGAGATAATTATTTATGGATTAATTAACTACCTATGATAATGTAATTACGATAATTAATTATGGTATTAATTATGGAAAGTTGAGAATAGAATAAGATAATTAATTCGGGAAAATTTATTATGCAATATGAATTTTGATATTGATTAATTAATTGATTATTTTATTTGTTGTTTGAAGAACTTATTAAATTGTTGAGTTAATTAATAGAGTGAAATTGTTTATCTAATTGTGGAATTTGTAGTGGGATTGGGATGGATAATTAATTGGTAAATTAATTATGTAATAAAAAATGGGTACATGGTCATTCTATATTGAGAAGTACAAATGGTCACATTGTCATCATAATTATATGTAAATAGAATAGGAAGAATGGTCTTTATAAATTGGGAAATATATGAGGTAACATGGTCATTATTATTATTAATAATAAGAATATGAACATGGAAATTCTATTGAGGGGTATGCAATGTAACATGGTCATCTTAAATATGTTTTTGATATTGGTAACTATAGAAATTTGTATTATAAATGTGAAATTAATGAATGGAAATCATATCAATCTATGTTATGGCCTCACACGAGAATATTCGAACACGGACAGAAGTCAAATCAGGTATTGAGATATCATAGCATGTTGAATACTTCGAGCGTTGGCTAGAAGAAACAATTATGATTTGATATTACCTAGGTAATGCTTTATGATCCGGTATGATATAAATTTATTATAGAGGTATGAGTATCCTTGGGAATACTGGACTAATTGTAGTTAGATATGAATAAATGAAAATGTGACATTCTGTTTATCAATACATTGCACTTATTTCCTTATAGAATTCATGCACTATCTTTTGACTGGATATGTTTTCGAAACTGTTGGTGATGGCCTATTGAGTTGTAATCACACCCTATTCATGTTTCATGGTCTGTACACAAATGGATTATATTATTTTAGGACTAGATAAGGGAAAAGGCCTTGGGATAAGTGACTGATTGGGGATGGAGCTTGGATAAGGGAACCCAAGATGGTTCATGTTCCATTTGGGGAAACGTAAATTCTTTATTTCCAGTTTTATTATATACACATGATACTTATAATAGCATATAATGTTTTCCCATTATGATGAGTAATTTATTTTTTGTTTTTTTATCTTGAGACATGTGTATTGTTCTAGTTAAAAATACTTCTGATATTGTTTATTTTCATTCACATGTTTTTTACTCTGATAAAAGAGGGTATAGTCTCCCCGGGAATGACTTAATAGACCCTATACACTAGTCAGAAAAATCAATATTATGGGGAGTTGAGTTTGAGGTCATGAGACCGACTGGCTCAGTGCACTGTTGTATGGAAGAGAGGTCTGGATGTTAAAAAATGGTATTAGAGGAGGTTTTATTTCTCATATTTTATCATAGTATTTCGGGAAAGGTAGATAAGAGACTAGGAAGAGTCAGGACATTGCAATGATAATTTTAATGCGATTTAAAAAATCATGTATTAGGGTAAACACATGTATTCTTCGTGGGATTGATAATCTTGTTGTTTTCTGTTATAGTTGAATTTTATTTCCCCTTGGGTGACACCCTTGTGGTGAGGTATGATTATTTTTTTCTGAGAATTATTTAGTATGGATTCTTGGCCTTGAATGGAATGAGAGTTGAAACAACATTAATCATTCTAGGCCCTTAGAGTTATTAGGACATTTATCATTTTGGGAACTCATGGAAAAAATGGCCATGAGTAAGTTGTATAAGCTAATATATTTTCCTTTTTATGTGATTAAAATGATAAATAATGCCTAACGTGAATTTTTAATGACTGTAAAATGATAAAAATGAGAATAATTAGGTTTTGAAATTCAAAACATGATTATGATATTGTGTTGAACCATTTAAATCAAAACCTAGGTGTATGATAGTTAAGGGTAGTGATAGCCCCTTTGTCTTGACCATGTGGTGAGGCGGGGGAAACATATTGTTGTGATTATTTACCCTTACATAAATTTTATAAGGTTGTGTTATAAGACTTGAGACATGTTTTTCTTTTTGTAGAGGTTATGCCTCTATGGTTTCTATTAAGGGTACAACTGAGGGGCATGCTTAGGAAGGTTTTCCTAGTCAGGGAACATGAGGTATTGAAAATTTTATTTGAGGATAAAGGGTATAAGTTTCATGTGAACTTCACTCACTTCATTCAATTCATGAAAAGAGACCTAAGGCGGGTTTTGAAAAGTATTTTTGAGTTGATAAGAATGTTTTAGTTATAAAACCCTTTGATTTTTGCTGGAGTGGGTAGACCCTATGGAGCTGAATTGTGTGTTGAATCCATTGATACTATATATGAACATTTAGAGACTCTGGTTTAGAGGAGGGTAAGGATGGCCGCTTATATAATACATGTATTCTCAAAGCACTAGCAGGACATTTAGGGTTGAACATGATAGACTGATGGTATATTATAAAAGGACTTTGTAGTGATTTTCCTATAGACTTTTATCCAGAGACGTTGATATAAGAGAAGGATTTGGATTTCATGCATCTAACATATGGGAGCATGTCAGTGATGGACTATGATCGACGCTACATATATCTAGAATGATTTTCTCCAGCAATATTAGGAGAAGATGTAGCAATGGAAAATTTTTATCAGGATGGGATAAAGTGTGTGATTAAGTCCATGGAAAATATATTCAGGTAGAATATGTTTTGGGATGTGGTGGATCTGGATGTCCTAGTTGAAGGGAATCTAAAGGAGGCTTCTAATGTTGGGCATGTAGTCATTACTAGACAATCAAGAGTTGTGACTTTTGAAGGTGGGATTATCATTATGATAACAATAGCTAATATAGTGAAATGAAATATATGCATATTGGAGGGTAATTTGTAAAGGATATTACATGGGTGATATGTCATTAGTGTGGTTTGTCGTGACACTATCGTCATCACTATTCATGATCACTAGTAGAGTTTCAATCTTTCAACAATATGTGACATCTATAGAAGTTCTATAGGTCATAGTGATTGACTGGTACTAATGGAGCAGTTGGGTAGAGTTAGAGTGTGGCAAGAGGATCTTCTAAACCATATCAAGTTTGAATTTGGAGTTCTACTAGTCCAGGTGGTAGAGGTAGTGGATTTAGTGCTTCAGGGCAGGAGCACCCATATCAATAGAGTGGTGATACATAGGGGAGTCAAACAATATCACATGGAAGAGGGGAAAGACAATTACAAGTAATACAACCTACACTTTTGGGAAACCAGAATGGACCATTGACAATGAGATGTATTATTCTTGTAGATTCTACTTTACCTAGTTCCTTTTATATTCTGGTTCTTCTCATTCAATTATACCTGAAAAAATGTTAAGGGATTGAGCCTGATAGTGGGGTCTGTGATCAGGGTATTGACTATAGATACATGGTCAAGAGTGTGGTCTAGAGATATTTTTCTATCCCATGGATGTTTTCTAGAGATTGGGAAATAACATTTTCTATGGGATCTCTATGTTCTTGATATGATGGGATTCTATCTAATTATGAGGTGGACTTTCGTGTCACATAGTAAGAAAACATTGATTGTTCCTATAGGAGAGTTAAATTAACATAACCTAAGGTGACAAGTATATTCATCATGGATAGTGGGATATCTAGGAAGACTGAACTAGGCCAATTACTCAGCAAAGGGAGAAAAATATCCCACGTTGATAGTCAATTGATTGATTATGTGGGTTGTAGGTAATATTTACATCCACTAGTAGTGAAACTATTTTAGGATGTCATTCTATAAGACTTCATAGGGCTACCACATGAGTGAGATATGGCATACACTTTTAATCTCATGCCTGAGTTTGATCTAGTATCTATTCCACCATACATAATGTCACTTACTTACACCATGATCTTAAGGCTCAGTTGGAGGAGTCGGAGGATAAAAGATTTATCCATCCATGTATTTCACCATGGGTGTCACCTATTTTTTTTGCAAATAAGGTTGACTAACGTTTACATTTGTGTTTCAATTGCTGAATGTTGAACAAAATCACAATGAATAATTGATATCCTCTTACAAATATCGATGAACTATTTTACAAATTGAAGTGAGATTGTGTGTTCTCAAAGATAGATTTGAGATCAGTTTATCATTAGTTGATAGTACATACTTGTGATATAATGAGGGCTACTTTCAAAAGTAGATATTTCCATTTTTATTTTTTTTAATTTCGTTTGGGTAGATAAATTCACTAGAAGTGTTTATGGATTTGATGAACAAGATCATTCATCAGCATTTGGATTAGATTTTGGTGGTGTTTTTGGATGATATCTTGTTGTAATCCAAGACTCATGATGATAATTCCTAACATCATGACATAGTCCTAGTTACACAAGGAAAGCATCAGTTATACCCCAAGCAATCTATGTTTCAGTTTTCTATTGACTAGGTACAATTAATGGTGGATTTCATATCAGAGGATAGTGTGTTAGTGGATCCAGATAAGGTTGACGCAATTATATCTATGGAGAAGTCCAATAATGTTATTTGTATCTGAAGATTCTTGGTATTAGTTGGATACTAGAAGAGATTCATCAATGAATTTTCCTGTTTAAAAGTGATGCCTTTATGCATAACCAAAAAAAGGTGTTATGCTATAATGGTCAAAGGAATGTTAGAGAGATAATTAAGAGTTGATGAAGTTGCTGACATCAGAACCAATTTTGATCCAACTTGAGTTAGGTGAGGATTATACAGTTTTATTATATGATTTTGGAATTAAACATGGGGTTGTGAAAATGTAGGGAGATCATGTTAGGGGGTCTGGGTCTTGGTATTTGAGGCCTCATGATTGGAATTTCCCTATAAATGTCCTCATTTTGGAAGTTGAGGTTATGATATTATGTCCTGGAGACTCAATCTTCTCAGATAAAAGATTAATGTCTATAAAAATCACAAGGCCTTGATGTATATATTTTCATAGTGTGATTTTATTATCTGATAGTAGAGATGTGTTGAATATATTAAGTCCATTTAATTTTAACTAGAACATACACTTGGGAAGGGAAATAGTGTGGCTGCTTCATTGAGAAGGAAAACTCAGACTCAGATGGTTTAGGAGTCGTGTATATAGTGTAAGATGATGAAATTAACGGCTTAAATGATTATGGTGGTTCATGAGGGTAAGGATAAGATGACTATGGGATTAATTGTATTGTAGTCTTAGAATTTGAGGTAGATCAAGGATAGACAGTACGAGTATCAAGAGTGATTAGCCTTGAGGGAATGTTTTAATGTTGGGGAGACATCTTCAGATTGGCTAATAGATGAGGATGATATCATATATGTGAAGAATCATGTTGTGGTATCTATGATCATGAGATAGGAGCTCATTTGGGAATTTCATGCCTCAGATTGGGCGGTTCATCTAGGTGTAACCAAATTTTACCATGACCTATGAAGACAATTATGGTGGCCACCTATTAAAATAGAAATAACAAGGTTTATGAATAGATGATTCACCTGTCATAATGTCAATGAGGAGTATAAGTGACATGGAGGTTTACTACAACTGTTTCTGATTCTGTAATGAATGTGGGAATATGTCACCATGGACTTCGTGGTGGTTCTTACAAAGACACCTAGGAATAATGACACTATTTGGGTCAGTGTAGATCAAATGATAAAGGTAACACATTTCCTACCTATATGGGAAACCATTAATTTTTATTAGGTTCTTGTGGTAATTATACCAGCATGTGTTCTTGATTTTGGTGGACATTGGGAGAAGCACTTGGCTATAGGGGAATTTCCAATAACCACAGTTTTAAGGAAACAATAAAGATGTCACCATATGAGGCTTTTTATGGTAGGACATGTAGATAACTGCTATGTTGGATAGAGTATTGTGAGTTAGAGTTATTGGGACCGAGTCTCATGTAAGATACATCATATCAGGTACAGTTGATTCAGAAATTTATGGTTGTGGTGCAAAGTAGGTAGATTTCATTTGCTAATAGATGGAGATGACCCCTAGTGTTTACAGAGGGTGATCATGCATTTAATTAAGTGTCTCTTATGGTGGGTCACTATAGGATACATATAAAAGGAATTTTGGTGCCCAGTTTTGTCAGTAAACTTGAGACAGTGTATAGAATTGCACCAGTGGCTTACCGATTGGCTCCCCCATAGAGTTATAATGGAATGTATGATGTTTTTTATGTGTCACATCTTTTGTGTTATCATCCTAACCCTTATCATGTGATCTATTTGAATGAGTATGACCTTGATATTGACGCATCCAATGATGATCATGCCAACATAAAAGTGTGCACTAGGAATCATGTGAAATAGAAGCAGATAAGAGTGAACAATGGCCCAAAATGTTTAGCTCAGAATCTTAAAGACGTCAAGGAGTGAAGCCCGAGAATAAGCAATTATAAGTTGTGTAGATTATATGATCTTGACCTTCTATGAATTCTTATTAGGCATGATTTCAGGTTCCTTTGGTTGTTTTTAGCACCTTTTTTTGATGGTATGTTTTGGGTTGTGTTGGGGTTGGATGTTAAGAAATATTAATTATAGGTTTATGTTCATGATTTGTGCATGGTTTGACATACCATTTTCTTAATCAAAGGTAACCATGTGACTCAGGAAAGTGGTTTTTGCACAACTAGTACAGAGTTTCCATAAACATGTGCACCTACCAAGGAAAACCATGCACTAGATTTTATTTAATCTGAAAGTTATTTTAAAAAAACATCTGAACCCCCAAAACTCCACTATTTTAACCTAGGATTGGGCATGATGTTCTTGGATGATACCATAGATTTTTGGAGGGTTTTCAATGTTTTAAACCTCCATTATTGAAGATTAAATGCTCAAATTGAATATCTATCCTTCTCTCAACAAGTGGATTTCTACCTGATGTGTATCACAATCTTTCTTTATTCATATATTGATATCATTGTAGAGTTTATCCTATGTTTCATTAGATCTAAATCTATATGGTGATAAATAGATCTTGGATTTTATATATAGATCTTGATTTTTCAGATCAGGATATTTTGATATCTTTATTTAGACATCTAGATCCGGAATATCATGTCTCTATCATTGGGCAGATCGTGTTTTGGGGAATTTTGTTGGGAAAAAATCCTTCATCTAACTGAGGTAGGTAGTATAAATATATTTCCCATAGTCATGGATTTGATATGGATAAGTAATATTTTTGATTTTAAAAAATATTTTAGCCATTAATTTCATTTAATTGGGTTTATTAGATTGAGTAATTGAGTTATGGAACTTTTTTTTTTGAAATAAGTGATTATTTGGGAAATTAGTCATGAGACAATTTGGTTTCCCTAATTGATAATTAATTTGGGTAATTTATTATTTTAGGTTGGGATTATAATCTGGATAATTAATAGGGGGATTAATTATGGGCCTTCGATAATGTGATTTAGATAATTAATTTTCTAATTAATTATGGAAATCTGAGATTGGAATGAGATAATTATCTCTATAAAATTAATTATTGAATATGAATAGTGATATTGATTAATTCATTAATGAACTAATTAATGTTTTGATGCACAATGTTAATTGTTGAGCTAACTAATAGAATGGATGTGTTTAACATATTGTGGAATTTTTAGTGGGATTATGATGGAAAATTAATTGGTAATTTAATTATGCAATAAATAATGGGAACATGGTCATTCTAAATTGAGGAGTAAAAATTGTTACAAGGTCATTATACTTATGAGTAAAAATAATGGGAATATGGCCATTATAAATTTAAAAATATACATGGTAACATGATCATTGTAAGGATTAGAAAATGTAATAGGAACACAACCATTCTATTGTGGGGTAAGCACAGTAACATGGTCATCATATATAATTTTGTGATATTGGTAAATTTTTCAGTGTCGGTTATAAATGTGAAATTAATGATTGGAAATAATTACAGTCTAAGTTATAGATTCAAACAAGAATCTTCAAACTCTGGAATGAGTCAAATCAGATACTGAGATATCATAGTTCCTTGAATACTTCGGCCTTCGGCTAGAACAAGGTATTATTATATGGTATTGACATGGGAATACATCAGGCTCTTGTACAAGAGGATGTCAGTAGTGTGGTACGAGTATCCTTGGGAACCCAAGAGTATATATACATAGATAAGAATAAATGAAAATGTGATAAGGTATTTATCATTACATTGTACTTATTTATTTATAGAACAACATGCAATATATATATAATGGCCTTGGTTTGGAATCAATTAATGGTGGCATACTATGTTTTATTGACACCGTATTTCGGCTTCTTGATTAGTACCCAAATAGATTATATTGTTGCAGGGCTTGATAAGGGAAAAAACCCTAGGATAGGTGGATGATTGGGAAAAAATCATGATGGAGGAAATCATGCATGGTTCCGGACCCATTTGGGGAATTATAGTGTCATCAAATTTAGTTTCATTATTGATACATAACAATTATAATATAATAACATTTTTCTTTTTCAATTGAGTATTGTATTTCCTATTTGGTTATCTTGTGAAAAGATAATTGTTCTAGTTATATATGATTTCACTATTTTTATTTACCTTTTATATTGTTTTACTATGATAAATGAAGGTATAGTCTTCCCATGAATGACTTACAAGACCCTTGATTCTAGTCAATAGAATCATGTATATGATAAGGCGTGCTTGTGGCCATGTGACCAACTGTCTCAGTGCACCATCGAGAGGTACCCTTGTCGGGAGGTTACAATTTTTTGATTTATAGTGTAATTCATATTGGATTATATATTATATACTGTCTCAGTTAATTTATAATATTTAGAATATACCTCTATTCATGCCCATTTTGGGTGTACTGTCATCTATATGGGGCTTATTTGAGGATGTGTTCCAGGGGAGAATATAAATGTGTTTTTTCTATTTAAGTCATCCTAGGATGGATAATAAACCATATTATTTCAGCATTGTTGAATGGACTCTTCAAATTTGGAGAAAATTCTTTATATGATCATGTTTCATGGACCATGTATTTTATGTTCTACCAATTTTGGTTATCTCATCATCATAAAAGTTGAATTTTGTGCTTTAGAATCCAACTGTTTTGTAGTGTCATAGAATTGGGTTTTTCCTTTTTCTATACATTCATTGATCCTAAATGACCATTTTGATAAAATTATTGATTTTGACACAATTTATGGTTGAATATAGTGTCATTGTTTTGAAAAAAATGGTGTTTTTATATTTCCAATGATTAATTATATGGTTCTATCAAACATAACCCTTAGAAGAATACAAATAGGAGACTTTATATTTATATATTTTTCTATTCAGTTTATGTTATTTTTATGTTTTTTTCTATTCATGATATTTTCCCATACTGATTCCATTTAGTTAATCTGTTCTAGTTCTATCATAGTGCAATTCAAGGGAAAGAAAGTGTAATGGTGGAGAGAATTTCACAAAACCACATCCTCATTTATTTCTATTTCTGTATTTATTTTCAAGTGCGATCTCCCTTTAACAATGAGTTTAATTGGATCATAACATTAAAATTTTATAGTTTCATATATTGTTATAGTATTACCACATAGATTGAACTAATCAAGATATAAATCATGAAAAGTAGAAATATTATTTTCTGATTAGTTTTTTATGGTTTAAACCATGTTTTACCAAAAATATTTGATAAACCATGCTTTGCGCTATGTGAGTCTAGTGATTCATGCTCCATTGGGGTCTATTTGGGAAACAAATGTGGCCAAACCATGTTATCAAACAAAATTTAAAATACATTTAAATAACTAATCAACGCAATATTGGAATAAATTTTTTACCCCTCTCATTTATATCTTGATCGACTCTTAGGACCCTTGTGCATGAAAAACTTCTATTAACATCTCATTGAATAAATTTCAAGTCTGATCATTAACTTGTTCTTTATGGAATAAAACTGAAATTGAATTATCTCCATTATTTAGGTTCTATCCGCATTCATTGTATGGTTTTTCACCTTTTCTATTCTTATTAACCATAGTGACTGAACACTTGGGTGTGGGTGTAACATCCATGGTCTAGATGCGACATAACAGTTCTCTAAGCCCAGTTGGCCACATGCCCTCAAGCGCATCTCCCCAAATGCCAGAGGCTACTGAAGATAAGTGGGAACTAAGGCGATGTTCATGGAGAGACTATTCCCCCATTGGAAGATTATTACACAATGGAAACAACATAATGATATAAGAAGTATTAATACCACATAATAGAAGTAAACAACAGAAGATTGACAACAAATATAACCTAATGTCATATCATATATACATGATTCATGTAACATATTTCTAATAAAATATCCAAATATGTCACAATGATATAATATACATTATAATATATAAAAAGGTACAATAAACAAAATTATCACAACAACCTCCCAAACCTAGGCTTGATCACATTCCCTCATACTCAAAAGCATCATATTATGTACTTATAGGAGGGTGATTTATCTTATCACACCCGCAAACTTATAATCAGTTTGGGCCCAAAGAATGTCCCAAACAGGTTGTGAGACTATATCCTTTTAAAAATCCACCCACGGCCTGTGACAATCTATTAGTGAGTATATATAACTGGAAGTGTGATATAGTGAAAGTATAAATCTATGAAGTACTCAAATGTGAACAACCATAAAATCGCCGATTTGAATTTACATTACATTTTTATTTAATTAACCATTAAATTATATTGGCAGTATATGTCTTGTGATCCTTCTTATGATTGATGAACCCCCATATAGTAGTAAGAACCACATATTCCTTAGAAGTAAATCTATGAAATTATAGGCAATGATGGAAATAAAGCATGTGATGTGGCTGGGTAGACACGTCATACCCCATTAAATATCCAATTAAGGAAAATACCATCCTTGAAATTCTTATTGTAGAATTAAATTATCAATCTAGGTGAAAATATTTCAAAAAACTGTGAGTCTTTCAATGGAGACCATCATAAATAAACATTATATCACTCTTTGTGTGATATATCATTTGTCACTGATCCCATCCTTTGCAGTCCTATAGCGATCCCAAGTATCCCCAATGAAATAAAACATGTCACATTAGCACTTCAATAAAATTACATAAGGATCAAAGATCCACTCATCATTTACAGAGCCTATGTGAGCTCGTCCGTCACATCCATCGTTCACTCCCGGTTTAACAATAATTAAAAAACTCATTGATCACATCCAAGGAATTATAAAGAATCAATGGTTCATTCAAGGGATCAAGGTGAAATATACCTATAATCCAATCCATGTAATTCCATCAAAGTTCACAATTCACTCAATTCTATTTACCATTCAACCATAACATATTCAATTAACAATTTCATTACGCATGCTAGGGTAAAAATCATAAGCATTTAACAACTTACCACTAAGGGACACTCAAGCTAAGACCATCCACAAATGATTGGCCTATCATTACCCACATGGTTGAAACTCGTATAATAAGAAACAATTTAAAATAAATCTATTACATTGATTTATCATTAATTAACACACATGGAAAAGATCACAATCGGATAAAAACATTCGAAAATACGTTATCAAGCATAGGTTTAATGTGGGTGAAGGGGGAATTCATCAAACTTTTACCATAGCCAATTAGAGTACCACCTAAAAACATAGAACAAACATCTAAATATTCAATCCAATTTTAATTAACCCAAAAAGGTATTTAAGGAATACCACAAAGTTTACCTAGGCCAATTGACCAAAAAGTTGTAAAAATGGACAGTTACCCAAGGGATGTCCCTAAATCCCGGAAAACAACATATCATATGCTTTGAAACAACTATTCAATTACCTAATCAGAAAATTTAACAATAGGTTCAATTTATAAATAATGGAGAGGCCTTGAAAATGGGAACGCGACACTATGACATGTACAAACAGGTTGACAATGAGTGACAGGCATGAGACCACCCACCTTAGACCCATGCTAGATATCTCATCCATTATCATGTTATAATTAACCTGGTTTGCAAGAAATCTATAGAATAGTTGAAGAGGGGGATATAAATAGTTAAATCGGTCATAAAAAGAATCAAATATGGATAAAAGGGAATTGAAGCATTATTTTTGTGTACCTGTAGAGAAGAGAGACATTCGATTCAGAGATCGGACGACAAATCAGGGGAAAATCCTAGGTTAGGCACATCAAAGGGGATCTCCCATGCCTAGGATTCTATCCAAATGAAGGAGGAAACCAAAATATGTTAAAATGGAATTTATTTTAACTATAATTGATTAAATAAATCTAGTAGGGTCACACGATTTCTACGCATGGTTTCCTAAACTTTGTGGGAACCATGCATGGCTCACTATAAGTCTGGGAAATAGGGAAAAATTACCCAACATGGTTAGACATATGATGTGGTAACCGTGCGAATTCCCCTACCATGGTTTTATAAAACTCCAAAAATATTTTCATAGTCCTGATCTGAAATCCACAGGGTTTGAAATAACATTATAACCTCTACTTTTCACCCAAAACATGGGTTCTAGGCTATAGACAAGCCCAAAACACCCCAAAGACCTCTATGAAAACAAAATGAATCCACATTAATCTATTTTATAAGAATTAGACTATGAAAAGAAATGAAAAATAAAAATCTATACCTCAGAGAAGAACAGGGTTCTTACGAACTTCCCCCTTAAAAAATTCATCACTGAATTGTCTTTCCAAGGGTGGTGTATAAGTATCTTAGAACAACTCCAACCACTACAATCAAACATCATCTCCCTCTCCCATGTATCATCATGTACTTGGCTATACTTCCACAACACCCATACCAAAGAAATATAATGGCCATGGAGAACCTTCGTTCTATTATCAACAATACATATATGATGCTTCTAAAAAGATGCAACTACCTATAAATCATCATATATGGCTTGAAAGGTGTGAGATGGGTCTAAAATTTTACATAGTAACTATGAAACATGGAATTAATCATGCATAGCCCAGTACCTCTGAGGAAACTGTAACTGATAGGAAACACGCCCGACTCTCCCCAAAATTTCAAAGAGCCCAATGCTTATCAACCAAATCATAACCTGTCTCATGATCCTCTTGTTTTCCAACCATGGTGAATCACATATTAAAACGTAATCCCCAACCTCAAACTCCAAAGGATGTCTATGGAGATCGACATATGATTTTTGAAAATGTTTCGCATTAGGAATCTGCTTCTGAATCAACCGAACATGTTCAGTAGTCTCCTAGACAAGACGAGGATCCAGTATAGCTACCTCTCATACATCTATCCAGGACATGGGTGATCGGCATATACTTCCATATAAAGACTCATATAGAACCATCTGAATTGTATAATGAATTATATTATTATAGGTGAACTCCACCATAGGTATATACTTCTCCCACGAACCCCTTAAATCCCGGATGCATGCTCTAAGCATTTTCTCATGATCCTGAATCATACATTATGATTGGCCATCTGTTTTGTGGTTTTATGCTATTCTCAAAAGCACCTCTGTTCCCAGTTCCCCATGTAACCCTTACTAGAATCTCAATGTAAACCAGGAATCCCTATAATAAATGATTGAATATGGGACCCCGTGAAATCGTACAACCTCCCGGATGTACCACCTTCCAAGCTCAACCAAACCGAATGTTTCCTTGATCAGTAGGAAATGTGAAACCTTCATGTTCCTACCAATAGCAATCCAAACAACAACATTACCTTGGGTAGAACTCAATAATATTATCATGAAATCCATAATTGCATCATTATATTTCTACTCAAGAATGGATAGCTGCCGTAAAGGACCAATTGGTCACTTGTGTTCCATCTTCAACTGCTGACCGATGGACCACCGCATGACAAAACCAGAAACATCCTATTTCATATCTAGGTAGAAATAATAATGATTTAAACCATGATACATCTTGATGACACTAGGATGAACATCCCATATAGAGGCAAGAAAATATTTCATATAATACTCACACAGGTCTGTAGAAACCACATGAAACCCTATAAATGTAGAAACTAATCCTTACCTATGGTCCAACTCAGTGGATGTTCCTCACCTCACATACGCTCCCATGGAACAAGGACTTCTGAATCTAATACATGACAGATCCGTACCCATTTTAGTTGGGTGTAGGTATCAACTAAGGATGAAATAATAATCTTCCATGACTATTGTGAACCTCCAAATGTATCATAGAGAATAATTCCATAAGTTTCCACCTACTAAGGTCCTTGAACACACCCTTCAATTGGGTCCTTCAACTCAAAGCATCGACCACTAAATTTCCATTACCAAAAATATAAGCAATATTGATGTCAAAATACTGAAGGTATTCAACCCACCTTCACTGTCTCAAATTCACATCACAAAGAGTAAATCTATACATGAGGATTTTATGGTTTTTCTACACCAAAAAACGATCTCCCATTATGTAATATATCCAAAAACATAAATCATAAACCACTTTAGATAACATAAGATCATTCCTTAGGTAATTCCTCTCATGCGACCTCAACATCTGAACCACTCATATGGTGACTCGATCCTTCTCATAAGATGTGTTCATAGCTTAATACCTGAAGTGTCCCAGTGCAAAGTGTATCACATTTAAATATCTTCAAAAATATTTATCAATTTTGAAGTCAATATACCATTAATCTCATAGAAGTACATCTCTCATGAATCTATATAATCATAACTCAAAACCTTTTTAGTCAGGCCGGTTAACGACGCTACTAAACATGAACATTCCTCTCTAAAATACATGTTGAGACCATCCTGACCAAAGAATCTCCACACCTCAATGGAATTCAAGGGATTATCCTAGGAATATACACCCCTCACTATATCTAGGTCCAATGATACTCTGGTCATCGAGATGATTTGACCTTGTAAATTAATTTGATCAATTGAAAAGTGTTACTTAGTCAGTTTAGTATATAAGTGATGCTCTATTGGTGTACTCATTATGATGAAATGTTTTTTGGCATGGTCTTGTAAATTAAAAGAATAAACAAATATATCATCCACAAAAACCATGAGAAATGAGTTAAGATAATGAAAAAACATATGGTTCATCAATGTGATTAAAACCATTGGCACTTTCATGGGAACGAATAATATAACGAGGTACTAATTCAGACCATACATAATTCAAAAGGTTTTTCCTGGTACTTCTAATGATCTAACACACACATGATGATAATAAAATATCAAATATATCATTGGTATGACATGAGATCCATAAGTCTAGAGGGTACTATACTCATATTTCACAAAAAAACTAGTGAACCACATAGGTATGAACTTGGTAGATGAAACCCTTAACTACCTAGTCCTTTAGCTACCTCTTGAGAACATAAAACTCTGTTAAATCTCTTCTGTATCAAGGGATGGATATATGTCTAGCTCTTGGAACCAGTTCAATAGAAAATTGTCCCTCTCTTATAGAGGAAAACATGAAAAATTTTCTGGTAATACATCCTTTAAATGATTTACCCCTGGAGGGAAATCCATATGACATGTTCCATGGTCATCCATATACAAAATCAGAATAGGGTCAACCAATTCACCTAACCCTTGACGCTCGGCCCCAGCTGAGCTCACCTGAAAATACCATTCATGTTTGTATAGAAATTATCCTCCCTTTTGCGACATGAAACTCACCCTCTGGTGATAGTAATCTACAACGTCGTGAAAAAATAGCAAGTCCATCTGTAGAATAAAATTGGAACATATCATTTCTAGGACATAACGATCCTATTAGATATGACTCCCACCATCCTCTAAGGGGATATCATTGCACAAATTCACACCTTCCGTTGTAATTCCTAATTGAGTGTATACAATCATGACATATTCATTAGTAAAAACATAGAGACCAAGTCTCTCCACAATGGGAAAATATATGAAAAAATATGAGCCCCCTTTGTCATAAATTGTAGATGATAAAATAGTGGTGACTAGAATTATACATCTGAAAGTAGACGTTTTGGGACCTCGCTCTTACTGGGTCTGTGGAACTACAACAGTCTATCTCTTATCATGGATCTGAGACACTTCCTTGCTACACCGAGTTGATCCACAGTATTTTCTCTGTGAACGTAGGATTTGGATACCACAACCATGACCACCACCTCAGCCTAAACAACCTGATGCATTTAAATTACCTAACTAGTTAGAAGCTAAAGACCCCAAGCTGGAATGTGTAGATTGTGGATGTCCTCTCTAACTAGTAACTAGATGAAAAGAATTGAAAAATCATTGCAAGTGACCCATCTTATAACAACATCAGAATTCAATTGGGTCCTGTAGACACTATATTCTGATATTCCCTAGATGGATGTAACTACCCGAGATTTTATGAAAATTATTCTTTTTAATATCTTTGATCTCTTTTGTTGTACGCTACTCCAAGATTATCTTTCACTATATGCAACACCATATTAGCTTGTAGTGTACGCAACACTATTTTTGGATCGTGTTACAAACAATTTCAAGTTTTTTTGATAGTAGTTATTATACGCAACATTGAGTGTATATATATATATATTCAATGTATAAATGAAATATGGTTGGATTTGGTTATACACAACTACAATGGAATCTTGCACTACAAACAACCCTAACATGGCTTGCATTAAATTCAATCGTGACCTTCCATGATAACGTGTGTTGTAGATAATACGGAGTTTCACAAAACAACGATATGTTATTAAAATATTATATAAACTAGCAATTATGAATAGTAATACCCACTTATTGAAAATATATAAATTTAATCCTTCAAAATGGAATTCATTTTTAGATTTGGAATATCGAAATTATCCCAGGGTAATGTTTTGGTATTTTTATGAAAACTATGAATTTTTGATGAATAGTGAAAACACAAGGTTACTATTTAAAAACAGACTTTTTATTAAAATAATTATATATTTTATTTAAATTTATTTTAGGTAAAAATTGATACATAATACCTATATAAGTTCAATTTAATTCATTGGAGTCATTTTATAATTGTTTTAGATATATAAAAATTTTATTTAACTTTTCACCGTCTTTTACCCACCTCCTATGAGAATTTGAAAATTTACATAAAAAATAATTTCACCGCTTCTTGTGAGTGGAATTCAGAAAATATGAGAGACATGGTTAATATCAAGTAGTAAAATTCCGTTCAATAAGATAAAAATAAGTTTTGGTGAATAGTATCTTTTTACTTTTATTTACCACGATTAAAAGTAAATAGGGTAAATAAGGGTAAAAATGATATTATTATTACCCTAACACATGTCCTAATTCAATTGGATAAGTTTAATTCGACCATAAACAACCTCAGGATTAAAATATGACCCTTTAGGGCCACTTGGATTAGATTAGGACATTTATTATTATTTTATTTAAAGAAGAGTTAAAAGAGTTAAAATCACTGTTTAATAAATAAATTTTTTTTATATAGGGTTATACATAAGATAATTTAGAATAAACATATTCATTAGAATAAAAAAAAATTTCATACATAATGGTATTTTATTTATAATTTTTAGACATTATATAATTTAATTTATTTATGATACAATGATAATGTAGTAGTTACCCTATTAATGAAGAATTAACATAATTGATGTTATAAATAGTGAAATATATTTAATTTGAGACTTTTAATAAATTAAAATAATTTTATAGGTTAATATGACATGTTATTATTGATTTAATTAATTTTTTCGAACTAATCATTCTGTTATGATTTTCACAAAAATCAATTACCAAATACAGCCAAAATTGACCAAAAATAGTTTCTAAAACAAATATTATATTATTAATAGTTATTCAATTCCTAAAAATATGAGGTTCGGAAAAATGACTTAGATAATGAAATATATATTAATAATTAACCACTTGGGGTTATTTGGTCTTATTATAGTAAGTTTTTTGACCATATAGTGTATGAAAACAAGAAGACACTGTAAACGTTAAATTATTTAACATAGAGTTAATGTAACACCCCGAGATTTTATGAAAAATATTATTTTTAATTTCATTAATGTCTTGTGTTGTACTCTACACCAAAAGGATCTTTCACAACACGCATCTTTGACTTCCCTTGCATTACACTCAATCGCGACCTTCCTCGATAGCGTGTGTAGTACGCAATACCGAGTTTCACTAAACAACGATATGCTATTAAAATATTATTATAACTAGCCGTTATGAATAGTAATAACCACCTTTTAAAATTTTAGAAATTTTAGATCTCAAAATGGACTTCATTTTTGGATTCGGAGTATCGAATTTAGCCTAAGGTGAAATTTTGGTGATTTTCGGATAACTTTCATATTTTGATGAATAGTGAAAATTACTAAATTTTAATTTAAAACAAATTTTTCAATCGAGATAATTAATAGTGATAAATTATTAATTTGAGTGGTTTTAAAGTATATTTAGAATATATTTTTAAAATTTAATACAATGTTGGTCATTGGATGTAATTTCACATTTAAACCAGACATAAACAAGTGTCAATCTTTTGATAGATATTGTTTTTTAAAAACACGCTATTTGTTTTAAGAGCGGGATTTAATTATAAATTTAATTAATGATACATCTATGTTATGAATTTGGTAAAATAGACTTCATTTTTGAATTCGGAATATGAAATATAGCTTAGGATGAAATTTTGGCATTGTTCTGAAAAACATCAATTTTTGATGAATAGTGAAACTACTAAGTGGTAGTTAAAAAACTGAATATTTCATAAAACGTAATTTTACCGCTTCTGTGAATGGAATTTCAAAAATTCGAGAGACACAGTTGATGTCAGTAAGTAAAATGTGTATCAATGTGATGAAAATAATTTTGGGTGAATAGTAACTTTTTACTTTTATTTACCACGGTTAAAAGTAAATAGGGTAATTAAGGGTAAAAATGATATTAATATTACCCAAACACGTGTCCTAATCATATTTGACAAGTGTATCTCGACCAAAAACAACATTAAGTGTAAAATATAATCATTTAGTCCCACTTGGATTAGATTAGGACATTTATTATTATTTAATTCAAAGAAGAGTTAAAAGAGTTAAAATCAATGTTTATTTACTAAAACATTTTTAATATAGGGTTATCTATAAGATAAATTCGTTTTTAAGTATTCATTAGATATCTAAAAGGATTTACTACATAATGGTATTTTGTTTGTAATTTTTAGACATCAAATAATTTAATTTATTTATGACACAAAGATGATGCAGTAATTATCTTATTAATGAAATATTGACATAATTGATATTATAAATAGCAAAATAAATGTAATTTAAGACTTTTTATGAATTCCACTAATTTTCTAGGTTACTATGATATATTAGTGTTGACTTCATCAACTTATTTCGAACATATAATTCTTTTATGACTTTCACAAAAATCATATATCAAATAGTGTCAAAATTGACACAAAATAGTTTTTAAATAAAATATTATGCTATTAATTGTTATATTATTCCTAAAAATCTAAGGTTCGGCCAAATAACATAGATAATGATATATATATTAATAATAAACAACATGGGGTTCGTTTGGCATGTTATAGTAAGTGTATTAACCATGTAGTGTAAGAAAACAAAAAGTCACGGTTAAAGTTAAATTATTTAACTTAGAGTTAAATCTAATTGATAAGGATAAAATAATAAACTAAACTTGTCTAAATCCTATTGGATGATAGGATTTTGACCCATACCCACATTAAATTCGAAATAAGACCCTTTGGAACCATTATAAACCGATTTTGACTATAATATAAAATAATATTTTGAGATATTCCTAAGGTGCCCCTCTCCTCCCTTATAAAAGGGCACCTCCTCCCTCTTCTCCTCACACCAATTTGAGCATTCAAGCTCGGCCAACCCCTGAAAAAATATCTTCTCCACTTCCCTAGTATCATCCTAGAGGTCCTGGTTATCTTCAAAGACAAATCTTAGTTCCCTAAGTGGAGGATTCAAAGAGGCGTTTCAAAGAAGAGGTAATATCCATTACCGATCTTTTCAATTTCCTTCTTCTTCAACTTCTTCTTCTTTAGTTGTTTCATGATAAAGTAATAACATCAGTATTAATTACATACTGATATGTTATTATAAATATAAAACAACCCTAATTCACCTTCTATTCATCCTACGGAAAAATGAAATCACCGCGCGTGCGTACATACGGAATACCATCTCCACGCCGTGGTGTAATCTATTTTCCGCCGCCACGTTAATAGGATGGTTATAATGGTGTAATGAGTAACTATATAATATTATTATAAAGTTATATTGATTCTGAAATAGTATACATACACTTAAACACAATTCCACGACCATGGGAACGATATCATCGCTCGTGCGTACGTACGGACTACCGTCTCCACGACGTGATGAGATTCATTCTCAATGATTAACCATTCATGAATGATTATAAAATATATATAATAAGTACTAATGAAATATATGACATAATAATGATACTGTATTCATTTATATTTATACGTATTTCATCTACTTAATTCCATTCAATTCAATAAGGAAACGAAAACAGCGTTCATGCGTACGTACGGACTACCGTCTCCATGAACGGTGTATTTCATTCCATTTATCGATATATTTTATATATATATATTATGAATATATTATATATATATATCATGTTTTACATTATGGATATAAGTAATCATGATCCAAGATATCATATTAATAATTACAAGTTAAAAACACGAACGTCAAATGAGACGATTTTACCCAAAACGCTACTTTAACACAAATTTACAAAAGAACGGGTAATATAAAGTCATAAGTGGACCATATATGATATAATAACAATTAATATTAATCTGGAATAAGACAATAACATGATTTAAATCATTATACAGGAGGTTCAGACACTTATGAAGCAAGTCGGACCTAAGGTAAGGGAAATATTACATTCTCACTTTTATCCGAGATTGTTTTTACTTTGGTAATTACTGGGGTGTATTTTATCATCCACATCCATGTTCCCTCAATATGTAATATTATTTCCATCCTTCTACAATAGTTTATATCCAATTTTACCCTTCGGTATGTTTTTTTTAAAAGATATGAAAGGAATCTTTTGTCGTTTTTCGTACGAGGTACTTTTTGACTTTTCCGACAAAAGTACGAAGAATGTTTTATTTAACTTATACGACATGAATGGATTTTTAAAAAATTAAATCCAAGAATCTTCCTTTAAAAGTTTTTCAAGTTTATTTTTAATCAAATTCTTTTAGTTTAAAATTTTATGACATGTTATGAAAGTAAAATGTTTTTGAAGTAGAAAGGATATTTTCCTCAAGAATGGAGTTCAAGTGTTTTATCAAAATTATTTTCCATCTAAGATAATAAAGGGTTCTGTTTTTATCCCTATTAGTACATTGGTTTGATTATGTTTTGAGGGAATTATTTTAATGATGTCATTTACCTTATATGATTTGTTTTATGATGTCATGATATTTCAAGAATCCCATTTTTGTTACATGTGTTATGCGATGATGTATGATTTATGATTATGTGGCACTCATAAAAAGGATTTATTATAAGATGGGTGGGACCTATATCTCCCTCCAATGCATTGGGTAAAGATTTATATCTCATGAGATAGACATGGCTGGAACAGAAGGTTTTTTCGGTTCAGTGATACAGGACTGAAACGAGGAGTGAACTCGGTTCAGAAATGGACTTTATCCCCTAAGATGGTCTTGGCAATGAGTCATGACTAACAAGAAATGATTTTCCATGATTATGTGTGCATGCCACAATGTTTCAAGTTTTATGTTATGATTATGGGGATCTCATTTTCACATCTATGATTTATTCCATGTTAAGATATTATGATCTCTTTTGCAGGTTATGATTTTCAAAAAGATATGATATGATTTTTATTACCTTTATTTGCCCTTGCTGAGCATTTGAGCTCACCCTTTTTTGTATGTTTTCTTTTCCCCATGATAGGAAGATGGATATTAAGTAGAATATGCTAAAAGGGACCCTAGATATGATGAAATAAATGGGAGACACTGTAGAAGATTTATGAACCAGTTGTTTATGTTTCCCAGTTTCTAAAGACACTGTACCTATATGGTCCTTTGTGGTTTTGTCATATGTTGTAAGAGACTTCAGTAGCTATGAAGAAATTGTGTGTTGTGCTATCAAGGTAGAAATGGAAGTTGGTGTTACATATCCATCTCATGGTTTTGAAAAGAAACAAAAGATGGAGTTCAAGGAGAAATCTCAGAGTAATGGTGAAAAGAAGATGAATGTTTCCTTATGCACAAAGTGTGGAAAGATGCATGGTGGAGATTGTCTTAAAGGGAATAGAAAATGCTTTAATTGTGGAAAAGAAGTTCATCGAGCAGCTGAGTGTCGAATTAATGGAAAAAGGGTTTCTAATGATGTGAATAAAGAAAACACTGCAGAGAACACACCACCAACACTTCAATGATTCAAGTGCAAGGAAATGGGGCATTATGCTAATAAATGACCTAATCCAAGGGTTAGTGATGATCGACATGAGAAACCGCTTAAGGCAAAGGGAAAAGGGATGTCACATGCGATTACTATTGGAGATGTTGAATATGACAACGATGTGGTGGAAGGATTAAGTGTTTATGTAATGGGATTCGAAAATAATATTGTATCATGGAGTATTGGAATATTTATGTATTGGTCTAATGTGGTATTCAAAGTGATTGAGATATTTTTGGAAATAAGATGATATGCGCATAATGAAGGGAAAACGAGAAAACGAAATGTTTAACAGTATTCATGAGCTCATGATTGATATAAGGACTAAGTGATATCATGGTTTGAGTATATAGAATTTTGAGGATTTTGGTATGTGAAAAGTGTTATCTTTTAACTGCATTCAAGTTTTCACTATGGTTCAATGGGTATTCAAGAGAATACATTATTAAGGACTTTTAATGTCTAGAATGTGACCAAAAAAACATATCTTATGATATATGGGGATCGACGATGGTGTTAAATCACTGGTAATCGTTTTCACTATGTTATGAGAGTGGACTGCAGTATTATGGATAAGCCTAATGATTGGAATGGATTATGTTGGACATAAGTTAGTATTGTTTAAGGATATAAGTTTTTTTTCGATATTATTGATGGGATGTTATAGTATTATAGTTTTAGAAAAAGGAAAACCTGCAGAATGGGAGACAACCCATCGCATCGGACAAGGCTGTGGGAATCGAACCCACAACCGAAGTGCGACTGGCCTTTATCGCCTACCACTGGCCTACAGGAAGTCCTTGTTTAGTAGAAACTAGTTTTATTATATTAAGATGTATGATATATGAAGTATAAGTCCATTTTAGGAACCATATATGATTAATCTCACTAAAGATCGACTTATATATATAATTTTTGCTAACCTTTTGTTTGAGACAGATGGAATGACTCGTCATTCTATCACATGATCTGCTAACACTTCACGAATAACAAATTCAAATTCATTTATTTAAGAGATGAAGTGGAAATTGTACAAGGCACGAACAACAATGTGATTATACCAAAATAAAGTAAGTATTTATTCTAATTCAAATTCTTCAACTTTAGGGAAACGATCTTGAAAACCAAAAATGTTGTCCTAGTGATCTTATATCTGATTAATCAGATGGTACCTTAGATCTTCACAAATTTATGGATTTGTGATTGTTGGCTTTTCTATAGCCATGTTCTCTACCACTCTCCATCAGAACACGATGGTTAGATTTTTCTTCCATATCCATATTTTCACCTATGGAGAAACCCAGTGATTAGTTTATTTGGGTAACCGTTACGTTTCAAACATTGGTTTCTAAAGATTGGTTTGGGTATTCCTTTTTACGATGTGGGTTTCTATTAAAGAAACTTTCGAGAAGTAAATCATTTATAACCCCGACGAATTTCGAGGGCGAAATTCATTTTAAGGGGTGTAGAATGTAATACCCCGAGATTTTATGAAAAATATTCTTTTTAATTTCATTAATGTCTTCTGTTGTACGCTACACCAAAAGAAGCTTTCACAACATGCATCTTTGACTTGCATTGCATTACACGCAATCGCGACCTTCCTCGATAACGTGTGTAGTACGCAATACCGAGTTTCACTAAACAATGATATGCTATTAAAATATTATTATAACTAGCCGTTATGAATTGTAATAACCAAATTTTAAAATTTTAGCTCTCAAAATGGACTTCATATTTGGATTCGAGAGTATCGAATTTAGCCTAAGGTGAAATTTTGGTGATTTTCGGATAACTTTCATATTTTGACGAATAGTGAAAATTACTAAATTTTAATTAAAAACAATTTTTTCAACCGAGATAATTAATAGTGATAAATTATTAATTTGAGTGGTTTTAAAGTATATTTCTAATATATTTTTACAATTTAATACAATGTTGGTCATTGGATGTAATTTCACATTTAAACCAGACATAAACAACTGTCAATCTTTTGATAGATATTGTTTCTCAAAAACACGCTATTTGTTTTAACAGCGGAATTTAATTATAAATTTAATTAATGAAACATTTATGTTATGAATTTGGTAAAATAGGATTCATTTTTGAATTCGGAATATGAAATATAGCTTAGGATAAAATTTTGGCGTTGTTCTGAAAAACATCAATTTTTGATGAATAGTGAAACTACTAAGTGGTAGTTAAAAAACTGAATTTTTCATAAAACATAATTTTACCGCTTCTGTGAATGGAATTTCAAAAATCCGAGAGACACGGTGATGTCAGTAAGTAAAATGTGGTTCAATGAGATGAAAATAATTTTTGGTGAATAATAACTTTTTACTTTTATTACCACGGTTAAAAGTAAATAGGGTAATTAAGGGTAAAAATGATATTAATATTACCCTAACACATATCCAAATCCTATTGGACAAGTTTATATCGACCAAAAACAACCTTAAGTGTAAAATATTATCATTTAGGCCCACTTGGATTAGATTATGAAATTTATTATTATTTAATTCAAAGAAGAGTTAAAAGAGTTAAAATCAAAGTTTATTTACTAAAACATTTTAATATAGGGTTATACATAAGATAAATTCGTTTGTAAATATTCATTAGAAAGATAAAAGTATTTCCTACATAATGGTAGTTTATTTGTAATTTTTAGACATCAAATAATTTAATTTATTTATGACACAAAGATGATGCAGTAATTAACTTATTAATGAAATATTGACATAATTGATATTATAAATACCATAATAAATGTAATTTAATACTTTTTATGAATTAAACTAATTTTATAGGTTACTATGATATATTAGTGATGATTTAATCAACTTGGTTCGAACATATAATTCTTTTATGACTTTCACAAAAATCATATATCAAATAGTGTCAAAATTGACACAAAATAGTTTTTAAATAAAATATTATATTATTAATTGTCATTTTATTCCTAAAAATATAATTTTCAGACAAATAACATATATAAGGATATATGTATTAATAATAAACATCTTGGGGTTCGTTTGGAATGTTATTGTAAGTGTATTAACCATATAGTGTAAGAAAACAAAAAGTCACGGTTAAAGTTAAATTATTTAACTTAGAGTTAAATCTAATTGATAAGGTACAAATAATAATCTAAACTTGTCCAAATCCTATTGGTTTATAGGATTTCGACCCATACCCACTTTACCTTCGAAATATAACCCTTTGGAAGCATTATAAACCGATTTTGACTTTAATATAAAATAATATTTCGAGATATTCCTAAGCTGCCCCTCTCCTCCCTTATAAAAGGGAACCTCCTCCCTCTCCTCCTCACACCAATTTGAGAATTCAAGCTCGTCCAACCCATGACAAAATCTCTTATACAATTCCCTAGTATCATCATAGAGGTCCTGGTCTTCTTCAAAGACCAATCTTAGTTCCCTAAGTAGAGGATTCAAAGAGGCGTTTCAAAGAAGAGGTAATATCCATTACCGATCTTTTCAATTTCATTCTTCTTCAACTTCTTATTCTTTAGTTGTTTCATGATAAATAAATAACATCAGTATTACTTACATACTTATATGTTATTATAAATATTAAACAACCCTAATTCACCTTCTATCCATCCTACAGAAAAATAAAATCACCGCACGTGCGTACGTACGGAATACCGTCTCCACGCCTTGGTGTAATCTATTTTTCGCCGCCACCTTAATAGGATGGGTATAATGGTGTAATGAGTAACTATATATGATTATTATAAAGTGATATTGATACTGAAATAGTATACATACAATTCAACACAATTCCACGACCATGGGAACGATATCATCGCTCGTGCGTACGTACGGACTACCGTCTCCACGACGTGATGAGATTCATTCTCAATGATTAACCATTCATGAATGATTATAAAGTATATATAATAAGTACTAATGAAATATATGACATAATAATGATACTGGATTCATTTATATTTATATATATGTCATCTACTTAATTCCATTCAATTCAATAAGGAAACGAAAACAGCGTTCATGCGTACGTACGGACTACCGTCTCCATGAACGGTGTATTTCATTCCATTTATCGATATTATATATATATATATATTCTGAATATATATTATATATAAATCATGTTTTACATTCTGGATATAAGTAATCATTATCCAAGAAATCATATTAATAATTACAAGTTAAAAACATGAACGACAAATGAGACGATTTTACCCAAAACGCTACTTTAACACGAATTTACAAAAGAACGGGTAATATAAATTAATAAGTGGACCATATATGATATAATAACAATTAATATGATTCTGGAATATGTCAATAACATTATTTAAATCATTATACAGGAGGTTCTGACACTTACGAAGCAAGTCGGACCTAAGGTAAGGGAAATATCACAATCTCACTTTTATCCGAGATTGTTTTTACTTTGGTAATTACTGGCCTGTATTTTATCATCCACATCCATATTTCCTCAATATGTAATATTATTTCCATCCTTATACAATAATTTATATCCAATTTTACCCTTCAGTAAGTTTTTTTTAAAAGATATGAAAGGAATCTTTTGTCGTTTTTCGTACGAGGTACTTTTTGTCTTTTCCGATAAAAGTACGAAGAAGGTTTTATTTAACTTATACGGCATGAATGGATTTTTAAAACGTTATTTCCATGAATCTTCCTTTAAAAGTTTTTCAAGTTTATTTTTAATCAACTTCTTTTAGTTTAAAATTTTATGACATGTTTTGAAAGTAAAATGTTTCTGAAGTAGAAAGGATATTTTCCTCAAGAATGGAGTTCAAGTGTTTTATCAAAATTATTTTCCATCTAGGATAATAAAGGGTTCCGTTTTTATCCTTATTAGTACATTGATTTGATTATTTTTTGAGGGAATTATTTTTATGAAGTAATTTACCTTATATGATTTGTTTTATGATGTCATGATGTTTCAAGAATCCCATTTTTCTTACATGTGTTATGCGATGATGTATGATTTATGATTATGTGGAACACATAAGAAAGGATTCATTATAAGATTGGTGGGACCTATATCTCCCTCCAATGCATTGGGTAAAGATTTATTTCTCATGAGATAGACATGGCTGGAATGGAAGGTTATTTCGGTTCAGTGATATAGGACTGAAACGAGGGGTGAACTCGGTTCAGAAATGGACTTTGTCCGCTAAGATAGTCTTGGTAATGAGTCATGACTAACAAGAAATGATTTTCCATGATTATGTGTGCATGCCACAAAGTTTCAAGTTTTATGTTATGATTATGGGGATCTCATTTTCACTTCTATGATTTATTCCATGTTAATATATTATGATCTCTTTTGCAGGTTATGATTTTCAAAAAGATATGCTATGATTTTTATAGCCTTTATTTTCCCTTGCTGAGAACTTTAGCTCACCCTTTTTTGTATGTTTTCTTTTCCCCAGGTCAGGAAGTTGGATATTAAGTAGAATATGCTAAAAGGGACCCTAGATATGATGAAATAAATGGGAGACACTATAGAAGATTTATGAACCAGTTGTTTATGTTTCCCAGTTTCTAAAGACAATATACCTATATGGTCCTTTGTGGTTTTGTCATATGTTGTAATAAGTGTGCTTCAATTTTGAAGTATTAACAATGTATGTTAAGTATGGGTCGTTATAGTTAAATCTAAATGATAATGCTAAAATTGTAACCTAAACTTGTCTAAAACCTATTGGTTGAGAGGATTTATACCCATACAAACTTTATCTTTGAAATAAGTCACTTTTGAGCCATTATAAACTGAATATGAATTTATTATAAAATAAAATTTTATGTTTTTTTCTGAAGTGCCCCTCTCCTCCCTTATAAAATGGCACCTCCTCTCTCTTTTCTTTACACAATTTTGAGCTTTCATGCTCGGCCAAACACTTCCCATTTTACATATCAACTTACCTAGAAACATTATAGAGGTTCTAGTCTCCTCAAATGATCATATCTAGTTCCATAAGAGGAGGTTAAGAAGAGGCATTTCAAAGAAGAGGCAATATCGTTTACCAATTCATTCCAATTTATTTATTCTTCTACTTCTTCTTATTTATTTGATTCATCATAAATTAATAACATCAGTATCAATTATAAACCTATATGTTATTATAGATATTAAACAACCGTATTTCATCTTCTACCCATCCTACGGAAAATGAAATCACCTCACGTGCGTACGTACCGAATACCGTCTCCACGCCATGGTGTAATCTGTTTTCCACCACCACCTTGATTGGATTGGTATAATTGTGTAAATAAATAAATATATATGATTATTGAAAATTAATACTGATTATGAAATATTATACATACACTTCAATACAATTCAACATTCATGTAAATGATATCATCTCTTGTGCGTACGTACAGACTCTCGTCTCCACGAACGCAATGAGATTCATTTTCCATGATTAACCATTCAAGTATGATTATAAAGTATATATAATAAATAATCTTTCAATATATTACATAATAATCATACTGGATTTATTTACATATATGATTCATTTACTTAATTTCATTTAATTTAATAAGGAAACAAAAATAGCGTTCATGCGTACGTATAGACGCCCGTCTCCATGAACGGTGTATTTCATTCCATTTATCGATCCATCATATATGTTTATATGCTGAATAAATATTATATATAAATCATGTTTTAAATTCTGGAATTAAGTACATCAATGTATAATTAATAATATCAGGAACAACATGTCGAAACACGTACGATAAATGAAACGATTTTACCCAAAACACTGCTTTAACATTGAATTTACAAAAGAACAAGTAATATAAAGTCATAAGTGAACCATATATGATATAATAACAATGAATATGATTCTTTAATATGTAAGTTAAATTATTTAAATCATTATACAGGATTTTCAGATACATACGAAGCATATCAGACATAAGGTAAGTGAAAACTTTTCTAATCTCGTTTTTATCTGATATTGTTTATTCGTAAGTAGTTACTGGGGTTATATTTATCATTCATGTCCCTATTTTCTAAAAATTGTTTCATGTATGTTTAAAGTACCTTTAACAAATTTTTTACTTTTACTACATGATATGTAAGGAATATTTCTTTTGTTTACCATACGAGGTACTTTTTGACTTTTCTGGAAAAAGTACGAGAAGAATGGTTTTTTAACTTATATGGCATGAACGGATTTTTACGGTTTCATAACTCCTTATTTTCATGATTTTTACTCTATAGGATTTAATGAATATTTTAAACACAATCTTTTTCTTTAAAATTTTCACGGAATTTTGTGAAATAAAAATGATTTTGAAAAAGAAAGGATATTTTCCTCAAGAATTCATTTCAAGTGTTTTATCAAAACCATTTTCTATATAAGGTGAAATTATTTCATATGTGTATTTTTAAAGTATAATGTCTCTATGATTTACATGGTTTCATTTTTCTTATGATGAAATTATATCCATTTGTTTTATATGGATTATTTTATGATGGTAGGATGTTTATGAAACCCATTTTATTCTTTGGTTATGATGAATGATTTATGTTTATATTGTGGCACACGTAAGAATGATTTCATTAAGAGATGGGTGGGACCTATAACTCCCTCCAATTCATTGGGTAATGATTTATATCTCATGAGATAGACACGGCTAGAATGGTAATTTAATCAGGTTCATTGATACAGGATTGGAATGAGGAAGGAACTTGATTCAGAAAGGGACATTGTCCACTAATATGGTCTTTCCAGCAATGCCTTGGCTACTATGTAAATCACATCATGTGCATAACAGTTTTCCACAATTACATGTTTTATTCCAATGCTATTTTACCACTATTAATGTTTCTTTATGATCTATGCCTTACGTACTGCTAGGTTTTATGTCATTACTCAAGATTTTGATGTTTAAACATTATGTTCATGTTTTTATGTTCAAATGTATATGGTTTGTTTTATTTTCTCCATTCTTACCCTTACTGAGCATTTGAGCTCACCCTTTATATGTTTTCTTTCCCCCAGTATTTATTGAAATGTTTTAAGTAAGAAAAAAAAGGGGAACATATTTATGGGAGATGTTGATGAAATTTCACCATGATAAGATGATTAAATTACGAGTTTCCAAAGACACTAAACTATTACGGTCCTTGTGTGTCTGTTTTTGTTATGTATTATTTATTCCGCAAAATGAAATTTAATGTCCATGTACGTCATGCTTTGGGTCTCTATAAAGGATGTTCTGGTACCATCTCACATGGATACCAGAAGAATGTTTCTGATAGGTCATCTCACTACGAGGATGCTTCCTATGTCACTTTATATAGTCTGTCGGGATGGCACCTGATCTAGTTGTCGAACATCCCTAGCTCGAACCTTTAGGTTCCCTTAGTTTTAACTCTATGATCAACACCTATTTACATATAGAAGATATTGAATTCAACAAGAATAAATTAACCTAATATTAGATTTCATATATAAGACCATCCTCAAACCTCCTAACCATTGATAAATCGTCATCCACAATGATAGGCGGGAATCGTTGTACCTCAATAAAATGGGCTGAGTAGACCATCACTAACAAAGTGCCCTACTATTAATGCATAAACTCATAGGCCTAATTAGACCTCAGCAACTCAGGATTTTATTTGTCCTAAAGTACTATCTAAAATTTTCCTAAACCATATCCCGATGATGCTTCATCTTAGAATTTACATCCCACTAATTCTTGGCAGATTTACCCAACAAATAAGTCACATGATTTACCCTCCACTCAAGAGAAATCTCTAAATGCTCAAAGATCGAAAACATGGAATCTATCCATGAATGTGCAAAATGTTCTCCACCATCACCAGAAAACATGGGTGGATTCTATTGCGGGAACACCCATGTCATCTCAACCATTGATGTGGAACGTTGTGTTTCACCTTGAATAGTTTGCATGAACCTCATAACTCATTCACAGAACTGTGCGATAGCACCTACATTCAATATAATAGCAGGTACCCCAATTGGAACGACATGGGGATCCAATAGTAGACCATGGCCTACCACCTCCAGGGTATGAATGACACCACCACCATGGCATATTATAGGAGTCCATATTTGTGGAATGACTCTACATGGTGAATCACACACCATAGTTCCAGATCAAACAAGTCCGTAACTCAAAATCATATAACAAACAAAAAGGTCAAAAATATTCCTCTAAACACACATCCCTCTGTCTACCACACGGGTCGGGTCAAGGTGAAAGACAACGAGAACCATTACAGATATCTAACTACTATGGTTAGGTATGGTCAAGTTCTCTATAAAATTAAAATTCAGTTCACATTATATGGACATTTTGTCCATGTTTTAGATTGATCCCACATTAGGAACTAGAATTAGAACTCATTTCGAGCTTATCACATTCACTTATCACTTGGTATCCTGAATTTTATGCCGAATTCCAATCCACATGGGCCCATTCTCTCCAATAATAAAAGCATGACATCCAAGTATAAAATATAATAGCATAGTTTAATATCAGGCATAAAAATCATCCTCCAAATCCTGATCTGAGAGAGACTATACACCTCAGGGGGAAGGCTTGGTGTCCATCATGATCATACCATAGCATGCACTAATACACCTATCATAACATTAGACATATCTATCAATTTACCTTCACAATAACATGAAATTAGTAATTCTCTCATATGGCAGGGAAGGAATGCATGGCATATGATTTCTACCATGTTCTTGTATGATGCATGAAATGGAGTACCCACATTTCATTAGGTTACCACACAATAACATGAAAATCATATAATGTATATAGTACAACATTAGTGCATCACTCAATGGTTAAATAGATTCACCTATAATAAATCAAAATCCAAAATCCAAAATTCTATTTAAGGAAATTTTGTTTTCCCATGTATTTGAGGTAGCTATTACAATTCACGACATATTACCAAATCCTTATTACTCCATATCCCATTTTATTATAGACATATAGTAAATAAAAACATAAAAGACTCCTTTGATACCACTTTGTTATGCCCCTGGCCCAAATACCACCTAATAGTGCTCTGATCTCAGTTCTCCACATGGCTTCAAGCATATTACCCAAAATTCTAGTGGCTATCAACTAGCTATAAAAGAAAAAGGGGTTATTTGTAGGGAGACTATGACCTCATTGGCTGAGTATAACACAATGGAAACAAAAAACCTATATCTGATGTTGTAATACTATACAACCAAAGTTAATGATAGTTTATTGATAAGTCAAATAACCTGAATTCAAATCTTATGCAAATAAATCATGTCACATGTTTCTATGAAGATGACAAAACAATTCACAACACTATCAAAAATAGTATATGATCCAAAATGGTACAAAAAGAAACAATGTCTCCTAGCAGCGTTGCAAGACTAGGCTTGGACCCATGCTCTCATTCCCTTATGTAGCATATCATGTACCGGTTGGAGGTTGCATTCCCTTGTCAAATAATGAAACCATATAAACTATTGTTTACCAAAGCATGACCCAAGTAGGGTTTGAGAATAAACACCTATAATAAAGCTCCCATGGTCTATAGAATTCAGTCAGTGAGTATATATAATAGGTAGTGTAAAATAGTGAATGTAGTATCCTAGGAAGTACTAGAAAATAAGCAGTCCTATAAGCAGAAGATTCAATTTATATTCCATTTACATATATTTAATATTTCAGTTGTATTGATTTTATATGTCTTGGGATGCGGCCTAAGCCTATCGATCCCCAATATTGTTAGATTTTTCAGAAGGCAACCTATGAAATAATAACAAATGACAGAAAGAAAGATTGTGCTTTTTCTTACCAGACGTGTCATAAACCATTCAATATCCAATTAACATAAAGCTCATCCTTGACATTTCTATAGTGGAATTCATTTATCACTCCATGGGTAAATCAACCAACACCCTATGAGCTCGTCTGTGGCGACCCTCATAAAGGAACCTAGTACTACTATAGGTGTGTTATTTCCATTTCACTGAGCCTATCCTAAGAGGTCCTATAAAGAGAAGACATACCACCCCTAAAAAAACTATACATCTTGAGACCATCCGTGGAATCATATTATGATCCATGATTCACTTGTTATTTACATATCTCCAGTAAGCATATCCATTGCGTCCTTGGTTCACTCATGACTTAACAATAATTAACAAACCCATTTAGCCCATCCAAGTAATTCCAAATAATCCACGATTCACAGATGGGGATAGGATAAAATAGACATAAAAACTCATCCATGGGATTCCATAAAATTTCATGATTCACTCAAAGATATTTACCATTCAACCAAAACATATTCAATTAATAATTTCATTAAGCCTTCTTAGTTAAAAACTATTAAAATTTAAAGAATTACCACAAAGGGAGTCTCTAGCTAAGACCATACTCAAATGCTTGGCATGTCATTAATCACATGGGAGAAACTTATATAACAAGAAACAAATAAAAATTAATTAATTCATAGAGTTACCATTAATTTAATCAGATGGGTATGTTCACAATTGGAGAAAAACATTCAAATCTTTCTTTATCAAGAGTAGGTATAACATGTGTCAAGGGGAAATTTATCTATCACATAACCTAGAAAATTATAATGCCACATAACAACCTGAAACAATAAACAATACAAGAATTTAAATTCTAATTAAACCACAAAATTTATTCAAGGCATACCACGTAGGGATCTTAGGCAAAACTTCCATAAAGTTGTAAAAATGGGAACTCACCCTTGTGTTGTCCCTAAATACAGGCAAACAACCTATCACATGATTTGAAACACCAATTCAATTACCTAAACAATAATAGGTAACAAAAATTTCAATTTATAAATCTAGGAGACACCCTGAAAATTGGTGTACCTAAATCCTTCATATATTAAAAATTTACAATAAAGGAAATGAATGGCACCACCTACCTTTGACCCATGCTAGATAGCTCTTCCAATATAAAGCTCTAATTCTCTATAGTTTGGGAGAAATTGGAATAATTAAAGAATAATGGGATATTATAAAATATGATTCTAAATCCAAATGGTACAATTGATCAAAATAAGAATCAAATATTGATAAAACTAATTGAGGTATTACGGTTAAAAATGATTAATGATAAATAACGGTCGATTCAGAGATCAGATGTGGAGTTAGGAGAAAATCATATGTTAAGAATTTCAAAGGGGATATAACACACATATCCTAATATCCAAATAAAGGAGGAAACACAAATGGGTTGAAAAAGAATTTATTTTAATTAAAATATTTAAAAGAAAACAAATCCAGAAAGGTCGCATAGTTTCTGTGCAATGTTCGAATAACCGTGACAGAACCATGTGTGGTGCAATATAAGACTATGGAATAATGCATGGTTACCCATAACTATTTGAAAAACCATGTGGTAACCATGAGAAAACCAATGTCAATGTCAATGAAAACAATAGGCTTGTTTCCATAGTTGTGCACCTTAATCTACATGGTTTGAACTTACAGTGCAACAACATATTTTCACCAAAAACGTGGCTTCCAGGCTCTCAAACAACCCTAAACACCCCAGAGAATTCCATGACCACAACGAACACCATCATTATTAAATTTTAATGCAATTTAACTTTGAATGGATAAAATTTTTTACAATTTGTACCTCACAGAAGAACCAGGTTTTTACAGCGGGGATGTGTTTAGTCCAGAATTTCATGGTTGGAAATATAATATTTTAAGAAAAATATGTTTGATATTAAGTAAATATGGTTTTCCTAATAATTATATGATTTTATGGTAGTTTTTATTTAAATTTATATAGTATATTAATTGTTTTACGTTTTTCATATTGGTATGAAAAGAATAATCTGTTTAATTAAAAGTTTTGAATATGAAAAATGAACAGTCTTGTGATATTATAGTTGGAGATCCTTTTTATAACATGTGATATTTTTCAAGAGTAATGAGTATATGTTAACTACAGTTTCTAAGAAGGGATGCCTAGATTTATTTTCTATGCTTATTTTCCCATATCTAACAAAACATCACGACTTATATAATTTTCATTGTACTATGGATGGAAAACACCACATCCTAATGAATTGGTATGTACTTCATTTTGGATGGATGGATGAGGTTTTATTTCGGGGTGAAACCATTCTTCTAAGATATGCGATTGAATTATTAGTCTTTTTCATGGGATTTAGATTTTATTTTGATCGATTTGGAGTTTATATGAATGTATATTGTGCATATATCCTTTAATGAATATGGTCTCTCCCATTGTTCATTCTCAATGTATATTTATTTTTATATATTTATATTACTATAGAACTATATAATATTTTTACATGACATCATTCCTCAATATGATAAATGATTATTTAATAAATATTAGTTACTTACATTTCATAGATTTTTTTAATAAATGTGTGCATTTCATGTTGAGTTGTATTCAAAATAATTAAAATGTTTATAGTCAAAAAATTCTATTCGATATCAAGAAATTTACATTTATAAAGTTTTACATTCTTTGAAAAAAACATTGAAACATTTATTTGGAATAAATGAAAAAATATGGATTAAAAATGAAATGATCCCCAAATGGGTCTCTATGTGATTAGTTTTACATCGTCGTTTGGAGTGTATCCCATATATAATTTCAGTACATGAAGGATGAATAAATAATTCTGTCATATGATTGAATTGGAGTGAAGAAATTAATTACTATGATTAGTTGAATCACAAATAATATACCAGTTACATGGATGAGATACATGTTATATGATCATTTTCATCAATATTGGTTTGTGATTTCATCAGCTACTTGGTTAGTCATTCGTAATGAATCATGATAGGATGGGAAGGAAAATTCAATGATGAGATTATTCTATATCTAATAGTTTCTTGATTCCATATTTAATTGTTATATATATATATGATTTATGTGATACAACTTCTATTTGACATGTTTGTATAGAGAGATGAGTATATATTATGGATATCATACCACACCACTTAACATGTTGATATATAGAAATGCTCTAATAGAGGATTCCCTATGAATACTTCTATGAAATATGGATAAAATATTTATTTTCAACTCCAATAAAAATTACATCTCCCACAATTTTTCCTTTGGATATGGACAAGTTTTTGATTAATCCTATTGTTATTAAATCAACTGAGTTTGATATAATCATTTTCAAAAAGTTATTTAGTTGGATTCAACAAGAGTGGTGATTTTTTTACATTTTTCTTCTATTTATTTTTCAAAGGCGGTTGATTGGTTATTTTTCAAAAAGTCAAGGGATTTAATATTTAATTATATCCTTAAATAATAATTTATATAGTTATAATGAATATTATACTAAATACTGTTATATGATTTAATTATATTGATTGATAGTGGAATGAAATGCTGATATTTCATGAATGAAGTTTACTAATACTAAAATATGAGTTCTTTTATTTTTTTCATTATGAATATATTATACAATGATTTCCAATTTTTATTTAAATGATTTCAATGGCTACTCACATAAGACATTATTGAAGGTAGAAATTTGATATCATCCAATTTGGATGATTAGTTTTTCATTCAATGTGGAACATAATATATTTATTTATATTTTAATGATTTCCCCCATAATAACTATATAGATCAACATATTATCACAAAAATTTGAAACTCGCATTTTACGAAAACACCTTTCAACATACTTATTGATGGAACTACCATCCATTTGAATGTTAGGGAGTCCTCATGTTATATAATGGGAATCATTTTCATGTGTAATAAATCAAAGATATGAAGAATATTGTTTGATTATAATTTTAATGTTTTAATTAATTTACAATGAAATTGGGAATATTGTAATGACCCGACTCTAGTAACTTGGAGGGGATACATAATATATTATTGTTGAATAGATACATGTGGTCACATCCTGATGTATTATTAAATATATATATCAATTATAGAGAGTCTGAGACATTCATGATAACCATTTTACATAGGGAAACAAATAAAATATTAATTGAAAACATTTGGCATTCTAAACATCATTCCAAAATTCATCTTCATATCATGGGACAATGAATAAAAAAAAGTGTGATCTAGGAGACTGATAAGGGGATACATAACATGTTGTCTATTAATAATAAATAATGCATAATCAATAAGAAAATTTAAATAATTGGTCACACATTTGACGTATATTAATATAATAATTTAATTATGATTAATCATTACTGAAATATAATTAATTGAATATACAATACATTTAATCAAAAAAATTATTTTTAAGTGTATACAGAGACAATATCATGTTGAAAATATCATGGATAATAAAAAAAAAATAATTATAAATAATTTCTTGTTGATGGATTTTTTTAATTATTGAAACACAAGTTTCTTATGTTTCATTATATCTCTACTGTTAAGACTTTTCAGAATGTTGTTTGAATATACTGGGTTAAAACCAATTTGATTTCACCAACTGGTATGTATTATTTTATTTGTAGTTTCATTGAGATTTTATATATAAAAAGGCCCCATCCATAAATAAATGTACAAATAATTCATTATATATAAAATAATCTATTAAATTCATGAATCAACATTTCTTATCATCATATATCTGTATTGACTAATAGTTATAAATTTACCAATATTTCACAAGTTAATCTAATAACATTACCAATAAACACCATACGTTAAAATGGTGTATAGTAATTTAAAAAATCATATCAATGTAACTAAGAGTATTGATAATTAAAATAATCATAATTTACAATGAAAAATGATCATAAGAAACAAATGTTTTCAAGAGAATGTAAATAATGAAAAGAGAATGTGATGTTGTAAAATAATTTTCCATACCTATTTGGTTATTTGAAAATATTAGACACATAATGAATAGACATGAAATAAAATATTAATGATCATTAATAAATATGTATCATGTTAAATATATTGAATTGGAATTATATACCACACCATACATTGAAAAGGTGTATATTAACAAATATTTATCAATGAAAAGGATTTTTAGACTAAGTCTATAACCACTAGTTAATGTTCTCGTAAATTCATATTTGATGAAATAATTCAAATTTTATATTAAAATACCATGATGTATAAAATATACATTACATTACATAATCTTTTATGAATTTAAACCATATATAATAAATTAGGCTCCCCACAAAAAAATAGCCATCAATGAAGGAAAAATTAGATAATGTCCAATACCTCATGCTTCGTTTTGGATAAACATCCATTACAATACCATATAATTTTCTAATGAAATTTATTATTTTATATTATAACCTAATTACTATTTATATTATCATATATGATCATCTTTTAACATTTTACCTCATTTTTAATAACATTTCGTAATTTTGATTATTTTGGGTGTTTAATGCCATGTTTTCCCATACATGGGTTTTTAAGACTATTTTAGTTCTTCGGAATATTATATGGATCAATCATATATAGAATAAAATTGATTTTATAAATATAATTTTTTTTTAATTTAATACATTTTTAAAACCATTATTGAATTTTTTTCATAAATAATGGATCACATCTGTTTGTGGAGATGGTAGGTCATACATACACATGAGTGACATTATCATTACCTAAACAGTTTAAACGTAAAGGAAGTGTTTGATATTTAAAAATAAAAGAATAAATATCATTTAATATATTTTTAATATTTAATTAAATATATAGTCTTTATATTCTGTGTATAAAATCTATGAAAATTGAATCACATCTCTCAGTGAGGTGATAGTCCGCCATACACATGAGTGACATTATCATATGTTAATCATAAAGTAACATAAGAAGGTATTTTTTATATTATAATAATAGAATTATATTAATATAATAAATGTAATATAAAACATTTAAGTCTATAATTATATCTATCCATCAATGGTGGTGATGGAAAATGAGTTAAATTTCTTTGCAAGGTGGTAGTTCATCATAAACATGATTAATGTTTTCATTTCATATTTAATGGAAGATTATATGGATATAGGTTAATCCAATAACATAAATGAACATATTAATACGTGATACGTTTTTTTATATTATTATAATAAATAAATAATAATTGTTGGGGGTGGATGATTAAATAAATGAATCCCCATATTTGTAGATGTTACCTCTTTTTCAGGGGACTTTTGTGGGTTTCCACCCGAATCTTTCGTATTATGGTTTTATGAATAAATATAATACATTTTTAGGTTAGTATGGATGTTTTTTGGTAGGTATCATAAAAATAAAATTTCATTTTATGTTTGATGGGGGGAGTATATGGGGTGACCTTTTATGAATGTGAGAGAAGACACAAATAGAGTTTTTTATAAAGAAATTTTACACCCATATTTTAAATCATATCCAAATCATAATAAATGAATAATTATATAAAATTAAATGGGATAAAGTTGAAATATTACTATAAAATTTGCATTGTAAAATTCAGAAGGTCCTTTTTTTCAATTATAATTATATTTTTACCCGTGGAAATTCTATTTTTTCATTAATTGAGATAATTAATTTTTACTACATTTAAAATTTATAATGGGGAAAATTTTAGATGACCGTATTAGATAATATAAAGTATTTTGATTCCAAATATATAATAATTTTTATAAATTCAATATATTTATTTATAAATATATCATTTAAAATTGTACAAGTGGATGAGGAAAAAAAGAGGGTTTTCGAACAAAAAATTAAAATAATTATAAACGGTTTTAATTTCAAAATTGAATAGGAAACAATTACACTATTCATTTTTTTATCATAATATTATTTATCTAATACTAACTAAAAATAGTTTTTGTATCTATTTTATGTTTTTGAAATATTTATATAAAAATGATGATCTAAAATATAATATAATACGTTCATTATTCCTCAAAAAATGAATCCTTTATGAAAAATAAAAAAAAATCACCCTAAGATAATTATTATACTATGATTAAGAAGATGAAGTTCATTTTTCCCAAAAAAATATTTGTATTTTCAAAACTAATTTTATCATTTAATTAGAAGGATGGTCAAAACTATATTCTATTTAAAATATTGATTTCATAAATGAATTATTTTATTGTAAAATTATTAATATATTCTTTATGAAAAAATATAACTTTTTTTCTGTTATGTATAATAAAAGATAACTTTAATAATTTATTTAATGTTATTCATAATCGTAAACATTATGGCTAACTCAAAACGGTCATTTTTATATTATATTATAATTTGAATAATTTAATTTATACCTGGTGTTGCATTCATTACAATATATAAGTGATGTTGAGTTTAATTATATATAATGAAATAATATAGTATAAGTATGTATCCTACCTTAAAACTGTGATGCATATATTATTTTATTTATAATTATCTTCAAATATCATCATTGAAAATAAATTAGAAAACTAAATATGTTAGATAACTTTTAATTATTATAATTTAATCTTGTAAAACATATAATATTGCACAATTATGCCTCATATAAGGTTATTCTATTTTTCTCAATTTTTTGTATTTCCTTATGTGTTTAATTATGAGGTTGATGTCACTATTTTAGGCATTAATGAAAATTTTGATTTTGTGAAATTTATTATTTACACATATCTTCCCATTACACCCTAAAAATGATATACACAAAAATCTATATCAGAACAATAGTAAAAATGTTGACATATGGAAAAATATATATAAGAAAAATCTGTGATTCATGATAGAATAGTTCTGTATGTATAAATTTTATGTCTCATTTGGCACATAAAAACCCAAGCATGATAATCTCCTATAAGAGTTATTACAGGAGGTATTCTTCATTTATTAACCTGGATTTAATGTATTATATTTAAGGCGAAAACCACCATGTTTCCAACAATATTTTTAAAAATATTTTCATCATAACAATCCACAAAAACATTCTATCAAATACACCCTGGTTGATTTCATTTTCAGTATATTATTTGTAATAAATTATAATTTTTTACAACCATATAGAGATACATTTATTTTACAAGTATAATTGTAAATGTCTAAATATGAATTCACTTATTTGAGGAGTAATAATGAATTTATTTTGCAGAAGGTCCTCAAATGAAAGGGATATTAAATGTTAATTTTCTTCTCTATATGACAGATTTATATCTTTGAGAAACATCTGAGAAAATAAAACATTATAAATCAATTATTGTAACAATTTAAAATTTACTCAAGTTGGATTTCATGAATTCTTATTCAAGGTTAATTTTTTCCACATATTTATCAAAATATGTTTTCGGTGTTGGTGAATATAAAATTTCAATAATATATGTTTTAATTTCATTAATAAAATTAAAATATATTATTATTTCTATTGACATTAAATATATTTTCATTACTAATGAATAAAATTATTTTGATTTATTAATAGATTTAATCTATGAATTTAATTGATTTTATAATTTTGAAAATATATAATTAAATGAACACCATTATTTTATACTACATATATAATTTTTTGTTCCTCCATGAAATATAATGAAATAATTGAAAAAATATGCTATTTTGGAGTATAATATTTGGAATCTGATCAACCAACACACATCGACTCCACCCAAATACAACCATATAAAGGGGAAAATTAATAGAGGTTTAGATTATATAAGGGTGAGAATGTGTTTGGATACCCATAAATAATAGGGTATCCTAGGGGATACTTTCCATGGATTAGGACAATCCCATAAAAAAGAGTAGAAAAATGGGGTTGAATTTCAATTTTTGGGTGGTGGATTTCTCATTGAAATGAATATGTTTATTTATTGGAATATATTCAATTAGTTCACTCATGTATAATTTTGGGGGTATATATTTTGACCCATTTCATTAGGTAAAACTATTTGTGATAGAATATAGAACAATACTAGGTAAAATGAATGGTGGGGAACTATATCATTGGTGTTGAAAGGAGGGATAGATTTTTTGTAATACTAAATGCTGCTATAAATAAAAATCAGCACATCTCCCCATTTATAAGTCAATGCAAGATTCTAAAATTTATTCAAAAGTGATTATATTTAATATTTTTGTGCATTCATCCTCCTCATTTTTTTGTCCTTAGTACTCTCCTAGAGTTCAATTAACATATATCCAATATAACCAGTGCCAGCTATATCCCACTTTAATAACAAGATCAATTTTTGACTATATTTAAAATTCATCTTGGATAACCATTGTAGACTATTTTATACCTACCAAAGATAACCAAAACACACAAAACCTCTCTATAACAATTTATATAACACCGCTTATGAATGAACTATATTTTCATTCATATGTCACCCATTAAATGGTGATAAATTTATATAATAATTTTCCCATGGTACTTATGATCTTCATCCAATGAATAATGTGAAAACCCATTAATTTTCCCATGTTTAATTATCCTTTATTTCATGATTTTTATCATGGAATTATAATGTGTTGAAATTGAAGGATTTCAAAGAAAAAAATTTTTAAAAATTACTTGACAATCTCTGATGAAGGGTACTACATGATTCTTCAAGGCCAAGTTAATTATGGTCCATTTATAGTGTGTTGTTTAATTTTTATTTAAATATATAATAACATTTAGTTTCTAATTAAGTTATAATAGTGGATTACTAATAATTTTTTTTCTATTTGTTATTCCATTGTTTATACCCTTTTATAAATTTATTTAAAACTAAATTATAATATATTATTAACCCATGATTTATTATTGGGTGAGTAAGCAATATTTGAGTTCACAAAGATATTTTTATTATATTATTTAAATAATATTTTCGGTGATGACAAATTATTAGTGAGATTAGTTTTAAACATGTATTTTGATCAGATCCCACGTCATCCAGCTTTAAGATATTTCCCACTCCATTCTATTTTTTTTAAAAAAATTCATAATTATTCATTAATTAAAGGAAATGAATAAACATACAAAATATTTATGATATTGATAGATATCATGCACAAGTGGGAGGTATCACATCATTTGTTTATTTTGTATAATGTGTGTGATTGATATTATTGGAGAGTTTATTGTAAAGTATAATTACTAGAACATTAAATGGTTGATTTCATTAGATGAAATGATATATAATCAACAAAATTAATTAAAATAAAATAAATATTTATATTTTTCGAAATATTCTATAGTAATTCTTGTAGATCTATAAATTATTTATATATTAAATTCTATATTTCATTTATGATAAATTTTAGTTCATTTTTGTATTCTTGTTTTATTACATCATTAAAATATCTACCATCTATTTATCTCAATAAATTTTTTATTCAAATTAATAATTTAAAATATGCGACAAACAATCACTTTGGGAAAATATCGTATCAACATCCCATAAAAAACAACATAGAGTTGGCCACTAGCGTACACCTAATTTGGAAAAAATTTCCAATTTAAAAAGAAATTATGATTGGTTACATTATTCAAGAAAAAATTAGTCATTAATTCTAATATAATCAATGAAAAAGAAATTTCACATTACACCCAATCTAGTGAATTGTGTTACTATAAACTAGTCTATTTGAAAAAGATGTTAATTCATGGTATTACTAACGACATTAATCATCTAAATAGATTAATTTTGTTAATTGTATTAAATATATTAATTAATGAAATAACTTTTATCAATTTTATAATATAGAAGTTAGAAAAAATATATGATTATAAATGATCAAAAAAATTTGAAGTTATAATAACCTAATATTATATACTATAATATAATATTTTATTATAAAAAAAATATTTAACAATATACATATAAACCATATTCAAATTGAAAATATTTATATTTTCATTCCATATAGTATTAAATATAAGTAAATCATTCCTAATCAAAAATCATATTCAATTATTAAATTTATAAAGAACATCAATATCAAATAATTTTGGAATATTGATAAGGTTATTTTTTATACCATTACAATAATGACCCATGATAATTTTTATAGACCAACAAAAACCTAAATACCAAATTCCTCTAATAATTACAATAGTATTTTATTTAAATAATCAATGGTTTCTATCAATTTAGATATTTTTTTAAAATTTTAAAGATAACCGTTTTTCTTTCTTGAGGGTCCATATTCTATGTATCAATGATTATTCTTAAGACATTGATGTAATTAATCATATTATTTTCTAAAATAATTATTCTTTAGAACCCTGATATGTTGGGTACAGAAATATTAGTCAAAAAACATTTAGCAAGTTTATAATATTTAATGATGTTGTAAATAGTAATTTTAGGAAATGAAATGAAATTAAATTTATTTTCAATTTCATAAATAGTAAATATATTTCTATGAACTATCCTTAAAACAAATATCTTATCATAGAATATCTGAGGAATTATATATATTTCAGGTTTATTATAGATTTGTTCTAAATATGTTTTTATATATGATGAGATATTTCCCACTCTAAAAAATACAATTATTTTTTCAATTAGTCATTTTCATGCTATTTTTCATAATAATAAATTCAATACAATTTTTTAATTGTAAAAAATTCTCATTTAGTCAGTGAGGTAGGTTTTTGGGAAGTTAATTTCAACGGAGTTGAATGTTTTATTTAAAAAATTATTTATATTTGTTATTTTTATATTGAAATCTTATTTTCAACTAATTATTAATTGTTATCCCATCATACATTTATATAATCTACTGAAATATTATAATTATTATTTATATATGTAAATAAATAAATAAGAAAAAAAATTATAAAATTATTTTCTTATTTATAATAAATTTAAAAAAATGACATGTTCAACATGAAGTATAAAAACATTTAAGTAACCATATTCATACAATGATTCTTCATCGAAGGATCTATGAGAAATTTAATTACATAAATATTTTTCCGTATTTATTTTCATTTTTTTCAATCCCTTTATTTTTTTATTATGATATAATATTGTTGTTATGTACTTTTTTAAAAAATCAAAAAATACACTATTTCAAACATTATAATTAATGTTATATGTTATTAATTTTATTAAATATATTATATCTTATTTCTTCTAACATCTCCTAGAATAATTTCTTGAAGTCATTTTTACATTAAAATATTATATTACTTTCAATAATTTGATCCATCAATTCATCACTCATCTATAATTACTGAATATATAAATAGTTAGTAGATAATATGTTAGATGATTTAAATTCAATTCCATTTTCTCAAAGGTTTTCTCTTGGGCTATGTTATTTAGAAACAAAATTACTACAAAATGAGATAATGATTTTGTTTTTCAAGAAATATACATTATTATTTCATTGAAATATATATAATTTCTTATTATACCATTTAATTTAGACTATTCTTATTATTAATTAAAAAAATAAAAAATAAATTAATTAAAATTCCACTCAATATCAATGTTATCATATGATATATTTGGTCAATAATATCACTATAATGTATCTTAATTTTCCTGTTATTTATTTAAAAACATTTGGAGATTGATTCGTCGATGTTTTCCTATTAAATAATATATTACTTTTAATTTTTTACTATATTCCATGTGTTATAAAAAATTAATAACCTATTACTATACATGTTCATAATAATTGAGTAGAAATAAATTATCCCCAATGTGAAAAAATTGTTTCAATTAATTATCCAACATTATTTATTAGTATTGCAGTTTCCTTTCATAATTTTTCATATCCAAATCATTACAAAATTGTTGTTAAATAACATGTAATGGCCTGGTCCTAAACATATGGATTTAGTACAAAAAATTGAATTTTACTTATTTTTATAAATCATAATAGAAAAATTAATAGTGAATTATACATATGAGGACCATTTCCGGTTTATATTGTGGAGGATTAGAAAAACATGGCATTAAATCCAAGTTTAGAAAAATAATTACACAACAATTAATTGTATTCATCTACATTATTGCCTTAACATTCCTTTGAACTTCTATAAAATGTTGTGAAATTTATTTAAAAATCATGGTATGTGAAAAATAAATCATATAAAGGGATATAAATAAAGAAATTGTTAGTCATGTGATAATATAAAAACCAATAAAACCCATTTCATAAAATCTCAATAGCATGCATAGAAATATCAAGTATGTTCCTTGGGACATATTTTCCATCACTAATTGTAAAATGATATATAGACAGGGAAATGTATCCACAGTTTTATAGAACCATGTTTGTAGCTTAATTTATAGACACATGTGACTTATAAATATGGCTATATGGTTATATGAAGAATTGGTTCCATGGCACTAGATATATTCTATCACTGGACTCTATTCTTCTCTTGAACCCCCTCCCAATACCCTCATGACCACTCTTCAATGAGACTATCATAAACCCTTGAAACCTCCCCTCTTGTTACCCTCATCCCATTACCCACATGACATCACCTCTCCACAACACTCCTCCAACCTCACAAGATCTCTTCTCAGTTTCCCTCCTCCCCCGATGATGACTCCCAACACAGTCACCCCTACGCATGATCTCTTTTTCAGGACCCACCTCTCCTAACACTACCATTCAACATGACCACCCCACATCCACGTCGAATCTTCTACTTGGTGGAATTCGAAACTCCCCTATCAGCGCACTGACCAATCCAACCCCACGAATCACTAACACGTTTTTGACCAACTTCAATTCATCAAATATTTATATTCCACCCCATTGACCTATCATCTCACATAGCAACATCGACATCACCAAACTATAGCACATATTCTACATCCTTTTAGCTCACGTTGTGAAGGTATAAACTTTTGAAAAAATAGGATTCCTCAGATTGATTTATTTCTCATAATTAAAACATCACGTTCATCACCATTATAATTGAGATTTTAATCATGCATTTTCCTTTATAATTTATAAACTATATTAATCAGCTATAACTGCTCAACACATTATGAATATAATTTTCCTTTACATAAATCCCATTGTAATTCATATCAAACTCTCCCTGCATTTTTATTGTTAATATGGTTTTTGTGTTTATATTAAGTAATATATTATTTGACTTTATTCATGAATTTGTAAGGTGGGGTTTTTTGTTATCGAAACATGATGTACATGTATCAATTCTAAACAAAAGAGTTATTTATGTTTTTTATATGGAATTCCATTTGATTTAGATTTTCTTCCTAGGTTTTACTCTTCAATTTTGTAATTGAGTTCATCAGCTATAACTGTTCCAAAATAGTTTAATGTGTTTGTTTTTTATCATAAAGGTCAATTTATTTCTTATCAGTTCATTATTTCATTTTTATTTTTATAATGATTCTTGAGTTTGGATTAGGAATTCAGTTGTTATGTTTTCTTCCTAGGATTTTTTCAATGGAAAAATTCATAATTTTTTAATGATTATATATTACAACATGTATAAATATGCTTGGATGGGTGATTTAATGATATTATTTATATATTTTTTCATTTTTTATGAATTATTTATATTTTTCATATTTGAATCATATATTTCTGGTTAAAAAACGACTTTTGAGAGGAGAAGTATAGCGTCTAATGTGGTAACAATTATGATATATTATTATCATTATAAAATTATAAAATTATGAACTAAAACATTTTATAAATGTAATATTATATTAGTTTCATACTAGATTGACACATAAAAGTTTTCATTATTTTTTATAATATATGAAATAATATTTTTTTATACAATTGCATAATATTTCTTGTAATTAAAGAAAACACAATTTTAATTGAATTTTTTTTATTTTATTAATGAATGTATGATGTTTCCTCATTTGTTGTTCCCAAATAATATATACATTGGTATACTTATGAAGCCTTATATTTATTCTAAAAAAGGTAATAATGTAGACATTCAAATTAAATAATTTCATTCATTATTTTTTAATATTTTTATTATAATTAAACAATGTATTTTATTTATGATAATCATCAGTTTATTTGTTTTAAATATTTGTATTAAACATTAAATTATGACAATAAATATTTACAGAAAGTGTTATTCAAGTTACTCTCTATTTGGAATATAAATTGTTCACACTATTTTTTATTTCAGAACAATTTATCCTTAACATGTATATTATTATATATATATATGTGTGTGTCTATGTGTCTATATATAATTAACATAAAACCAATTTATCCAAAAAGAATTAGGAACTACATTCTACCATCAACATGATAGATAGAATTTCTACCATATTTTGACGAAAAATTCTTTAGTGATATTCTATATAATCAAAATGGTTTGATCAGCATAAACATCATTTGGCAGCGTAAACAGGATTCTTGTTGATGAATATAACCACATTAATTATAAAATATAGTAGAATAAGGATGATTTATTTGGTATTTAAGAATGATAGTTTTCAATTAAATCATCTAGACATAACGAAATTAAACATTTATATTCTCAAAAAAGTCAAATTTTATAATTTCAATCGAAAATCAGTCTGATGATGATGGAGTTGTCCTATCATATCTAAAAATTCATAATGATTTATTAAGCCATTGTCCAAATTGTTTTTGAGAAAATTAACATTAAAGGGGGATGAGAAGATCACAAGGATAAACTTATTTATAAATGAAAGAACCTAATGTTTTTCCCAATATAATGTGGATGAAGTTGGGTTGATGTGTGAGTTATTGAGTCTGAAATATTGAAATTGGGGCTATTTTTGTGCGTCATTGATCTTAATAACTATGACAAAGAGAACATGTTGATATGGATGGCTAGGAATTTACTCATGCCATAAATTAGAGATATTAAAAATCTCTTAAATATTTATGTGAAGAACTCAAAGGATACATAGGCTAAACTCTAATGATCAATACAACACAAAAGAACTAGAGATTCAATGTTCAGAAGAAGGATGAAGAGATGACATGGAAGTGATGAATTCTATGAATCAAAATAATTATTGTTCTGAAATTACAATTGCATCATATCCAAAATGAAAAGATCCTCACAACTAACAGGTACATTGTTTTAAAATTTCTAAATAGATTTATACTAAGTCGTTCTATGGACAGTATTTTGAGATTAAGAAATAATTTATCTCACTAGGATACATAATTGGCCAAGAAAAAAAAGATAAAAATAATATGGTATTTATGGAATCCCATAGAGATAAAAAATTATGAAATTAAACAACCAATCAAATAGGTTATCATAGATTCATGAAAAGATCTAGTTTTTTGGTGTTCCATGTTATACATGATTTGTTTCGAATTATAGTATAGTGGGAAGGTGATGTGAGATGCACGAGGTGGCCCGATCGTCACGTCATAGGTCGGAAGATGAAGAATGCGGTTCGAGGCTAAGTGGTGGATGATGGGTATGGATAGAAGATGCAAGTAGTCAATAAACACTATAAGGAGTGTGACCTACTAGATAGACAACACACTCAATGGAGGGATGGGATAGCCAATCCACACAACAACGCACTTGGGTTGAGGAATGGAATTGGGGGTTCTGTGATCTTGGATCACCAATCTATCTTGTATATTGACAAGGAAAGAATGCACAAGAGCAAAGGGGAAATTCGGAACAATTCTCACACAATGGGGAGAAACAATCATAAGTGCTCAATTATGTCTTGAATGCCAAACAAGTGCCACGGGGTGGCTAGTTATAGCCAAGGGGTGATACAATAGTCAAGGGTCGAATACCCTAACGTCATAAAGGCTCAACCATCCTTTTCCCCATAATGTAAAAAATATAAAGCCTAACAAAGTCTTTTGGAAAAGTACCCCATGTCTTCCCACCCATAGCCCACCAGATTTTAATTTGACTACCTAGCCCACCAGATTTGACTTTGGTGTCCAAAGATGCTATTCTAGAATCTCCTTGTGGGCAAGCCTTCCAAAATTCGTTCAAAAACATGTCTTGCGCTTTAAACATCTCCTTTGGGCTTAAATAAGATTGATAATAAGACCATTTTTCATTTCTATGCATGCACCTTGGGTTTGGGCCTCTTAATGCATTGAGATGGGCTTCTTTTTCCACTTGTAGTCTATCTAATCTTCCTTGCATCATTGGGCCTTGCATCTCCAACTTCGCACATGCCATCAAGTCAATGTCATCTTACGGTTTCATATCATCCTCCCCCTCTTGAAAAGGAGTCATCCTCGACTCTTCATCATCTCCATCCAAATATGAGGAATGATTAGAAACATTGACATTAAAAATAACTTCGTACACACCTTGTAATGCGATCTTGTAATCAATCATATCAAGCACCAAGTCTTACCCATCTCCATGTATCTTTATCATTGACTTCTATTTCTTTTGAAGCCTATCCACCTTCTTTGATTTTCCATGTTGTAGGTTAACATGTTGTATTCCTTCCATATTTCTACTTTCCTGCAAAGGAAATGAAACATGATCAATAGGAGTAGGGAGGCTAAATCCAAAAATAGTTCCAAATTGAAAGAATTGAGTTATAGAGTGATCTCCCCTTTTGTAAGATGAATCTGCATGAGGTAGAAACTCCTTCCAATCCTTTTGAACCATGATTCAATTAATGGATCCTAGAATTACTTTTCACTCTCTATTAGGAAGCAGACATGGTTGTACCTCCTCAAGAATGATTCCATTAGACACATGTGGCAAAGATTTCACAATAGTTGACAATGAATAAGTTAAGTCGTTAGTGTTCAACATCACCTATTTGTATATATGTACTCGAAGGTTCTGCTGAGAAATAAAAGTTTCCTCACTCTTTTTTGCCGACATCACACTTTTATATCCTCTCAAATGTTTCCCCCTCTTGATTTTTCTTTGCTCTCAATTTCTTTTCCTCTATCATTTCCTCTCATTCACTCATTCTATCCTATTTCATTTTCACTCTTTTTTTCCACATCACTATTTTTTTTCTTTTCTCTCAAAATGTGATCTTTCAGAATTTGTTTGGGGGACATGGGTTTGAGGGTTAGAGGTTCCCCTATGATTACAAATGAATGACGATTTGAGAAACCTTCATGGGTAACACGCCGATCATACTTCCACGGTCGTCCCAACAATAAATGGCAAGCCTTCATAGGAACAACATCGCACAATACCTCATCTTGGTACTTCCCAATGGTGAACAGTACCTTCACTTTCTTGGTGACATTCAGCTCCCTGAAATCATTCAACCACTGAAGCTGATATGGATGTTGATGCTTCAAAGTAGGAAGTCCCAACTTCTCTACTAACTCGGTGATCGCAACATTACTACAGCTTCCTCTAACAATAATAACACTACATACCTTCCCATTGATATTGCATTGTGTATAGAAAAGGTTCTCTCGCTGCTACTTTTCTCTAACAATCATTTGTGTACTTAAAACTCTCCTAGTGACAAGAATCTCACCGTCCTCCGCAAATTCCCCATTATCAAATTCTGGAGATTCTTCCTCCTCATCTTCCGAGCTCTCTCCATCAGTCTCCCATTATCCATACTTGTGGATGGTCATGGTGCGCCGGTTTGGGAACTCACTAGCAATGTGACCCCTTCCTTGACATTTGAAACACTGAATATACCTATTCATTGTTTGGTTATCCTCAAAACTAGGTTTCTTAGGTGGAAGAATTACCTTGTCACTTTTGCGATCAACCACCACTTTTGCCTTTGATGGTTCTCCAATCTCCTCCTCAGATTTCTCCATGGTGTGAAAGGGGTAGTGGGTTTCCTCATGGGGCTCCTCCTTTTTATTTGTTGTTCAATATTGGTGTCTTGGTGGATCATATCTTGTATCTCTACATGGTAGTACATCTCTACTTGATTCGTAATCTCCCGATTGAGCCCATGTAAAAATTCTGCCATGGTTGCCTCCGGATCTTCCTCAATATTTGCCCGAATAATGGAAATTTGCATCTCCTTGTAGTAGTATTCTACACTCTTACTCCCTTGGGTGAGGCGTTGAAGTTTGCTGTGGAGATCTATATGGTAATGTGTGGGAACAAAACGCTTCCGCATGGAGAACTTCATGTCTTCCCAAGTGTTGATGGGACGCCCACCATATCTATCCCTCTCCTTTGAACCTGATCCCACCATATTAATGCATAATCATAAAATTAAAGGGAAGAAAGCTTGACCTTTTTCTCCTCAGAATATGCCTGGCATGAAAATACTTGCTCGATCCACATCTCCCACTCCAAGTATGCTTCTAGGTCACTTTTCCCTTGAAAAGAGGGGACCTACACCTTGATTCCACCAAGTAGGTCATCATCATGTTTTATCCTTTGTCCTCCTCACAGTTGTTGGTACAACCTACTCCTTTGTGGGACATCATCAAGATCATCATCAAAGTTCACCATCTCCTCCTCCATGATGTGGGGGCGACGTGGTGCCAGAGCTCGCCGTGGGTTATCCGGGAACATCCTTGGGCTTGGTTTATTCTCCAATTCATCAATCCTCTCATGTAACACCTCTCACATTCGATCAAGAAGCTTCTCGAAGTGGCTCACAAAAGCTTGCATTTGAAACTGTGTAGCTTCGGTTGCGGGAGATCTACTTCGACTTCCTTAATCGCTAACATGAGCAATTTTCTTCCCACGATCTTCTGCAATGATATGTTATGCAAAAACAAAAACACACTGGGGGGGGCACGCATAATGATACACACTAACTCACACACACGAGATGCACACACACACACACACAAGATGTAAACACTCACACACACAAGGATACACTCTCATGCATGTAAGATATACACACTAACACACACAAGATGTAAACACACACACAAGACAAGCTGCACACACACACACAGACATGATTTTTTTTTGCTTATTTCTCTCCACTCTCAAAACTGAATTTGAATCCCAAGCTCTTATGAAATATAATACCTTGTTTCGGGAGATCACTTTCCACTAATCCTTCCCCAATCAAGATCTTGTCAGGGGCTGGTTTACCACAACCCACTTGAGTGGTAAAGGGTAAGGGGGGAAAAGATGGTAGAAAATGGATAAAGAGTGGATGGAAAAGGGGGTATAAATGTGGTATTTGGGTTTTTCCCGATTGTGCAAGATAAGATAAATGAATAAAAATATGAGCCAAATACAAAATGCAGATGAAGTAAAATGATGGAAAAAGTTATATATGGAAATAGAAATTTCTAACAAGGTAAAGCACAAAGGAGTAATTGTATCCGCGTTTTTTTGCTATTTTTTTCAATTCTCCCCAAAAAGTGTTGTTCTTGTAGTTTTGAAGCACAAAATGAATGAACGGAGAGTAAAACAAATTTTTTTTCGAAATCTCTCAAATAAAGGATTTGATTAATTTTGAAAAGAACAAAATGATGAGTTGAGAGATTTTTTTTTCCGGATACAAATCACATATAGTGAATTAAATGCGCAAAGAAGATGAATGAAAATTTGGCTCAATTTATAATAATCCAATTTTGCACAAAGTAGAAAAATTCGTGAGGCTTTCAAGAAAATGGAATTTTTTTGTTGAATGGGTGAATAATATGGAAAGATAAGGAGGGTAATGGATAAAATTAAAGTAAATGAATGGATATATGCCTACCGTTTCAACCGAAGCTATGATACCAACTGATGTGAGACGCACAGGGTGGCCTAATCTTCACGGCGTAGGTCAGCAGATGAGGAATGTGGTTTGGGGCTAAGTGTTGGATGATGGGTATGGATAGCGGATGTAAGTAGTCAATCAACACTATAAGGAGTGCATCCTACTACTTAGACAACACACTCAAGGGAGGGATGGGATAGACAATCCACACAAAAACACACTTGGGTTGAGGCACAGAATTGGGGGCTTTGTGATCTTGGATCACCTATCTAACTTGTATATTGACAAGGCAAGAATTAACGTGAGAAAAGGGGAAATTCAGAACAATTCTCCCACAATGGGGAAAACAAGCATAAGCTCTCAATTAAGTCTTGAATGCCAAACAAGTGCAATGTGGGTTGTTATTTATAGCCAAGGGGTGATACAATATTCAAGGGTCGAATACCCTAAAGTCATAAATGCTACAACAACATTTTCCCCTTGAAGTCAAAAAGATAAAGTCTAACAAAGACTTTTGGAAAAGTAGCCCATGTCTTCCCACCCATAGCCCACCAGATTTGACATTGATTACCTAGCCCACCATATTTATCTTTGGTGTCCAAAGATTCCATTCTAGAATCTCCATGTGTACAAGCCTTCTAAAATTCATGCAAACATGTGTCTTGGGCTTCACACATCTCCTTTGGCCTTAAATAATATTTATAATATGCCCATTTTCCCTTTCTATTCATGGACCTTGGGTTTGGGACTTTTAATGCAATGATATGGGATTCTTTTTCCACTTGTAGTCTGTCTAATATTCCTTTCATCATTGGGCCTTGCAACTCCAACTTCGCACATGCCATCAAGTCAATGTGATCTGTCGATTTCATATCAAAAGGGGTTTATGAATATTTTTTTCTACTTGAGATTACAAAGATCTTGATATTTGAATAAAATAAACAATAATATACTGTTATTTGGAGGGTGTTCTAACTGAGTAGTGAGAGGGAATAATAGTGTCGTATAAGACTTAGTTGAATCATTTTAGAATTTTGAAAAATAAGAATCATGGCCCACTACATACAATAGAAAGCAATAAGAATAGTTTTTTCAGGTAGTGACGATGTGTTACAACCTACCTAGTTTCAATGAAAAAGATAAATAGTAGATGAAAGATAATAGGATGCATTCTTTTGTGTTTTGGAAGTTAGTGAATTTCTTTTGGAGAATTGGTAAGTGAGAATAAAAAGAGAGACCATGTTTGAAGTGTTTGTTTATGATTCATCAAAGCCTTTGTTTGAGGAAGAATATTTTTTTTTGTTATATAGTGACATCTTGGATTTTATTTCTAATCTACAACAGTGATGGAAATAATCTGAGATGATGGCTAGTGTGATGCTAGTTTAATGAATGTGGGATGCAGTATAATAGTCTGTCCACTTGTGTTATGGAACATCTTAGAGATTTTTATTATATGGAAAATCTTTTTCTTTATTTATTTATCTTCTCATTGATAATGTACATTTTTTTGGTATTTTTGGATCCTTGAAAGAGGTACACCACTGCATCTATATCCGCTCATTAGGAAAATGAGGGGTTTAATCCCTGAATGCTCATGGATTCTTTAGACAAAGAGCCCTGAGTTAGGTAACCTCAATCTCAAGGATTCATTAAATTTACTCATTCATCTCAATGATTAAAATCAACATCTACCCATAATGTTAATATTTTATTCTCCCACTCAATAATGAGTGAATATTAAATCATAAAATTTCAGTGATGTATTTCAGAGAACCATCAAGATTTTTTATTTTTATGATTTTAATACGTTACGGTTGCTTCTCAAGGTTTCTTCAACCTTTCTCCCCCAAAATAAGAAACTATAAATTATATTCATTAATTTGGATCTATTTTATAGATATATATTAGGATATAACATATGGAGGTTTTAGTAAAATGGATTAGATGAGTTGACATTCATGATTTTATAGCTTTTACAATTTCTTGATTTCTATCTCTAAGCTATATCCTCACCTAAAATTACATTCATGTTTAGGACATAAATACAATATGAAATCGAATAATGTGTTACTATATGTTCCCTAGTGTGGAAAAAGGTTCAGAATTTTTTCTCTACCATGATTTCTAATTCATAATGCATGCACATTTTTATTATTGATTTTTTGAGCTTTTAGTTCATCACTATTTCTACTTATGTTTGAGAGATGTTCTTCATTTCATAATCCATCAAGTAACATACATCACATATTGAAATAATTATCTTTTTATGGGTTTTTCATATACCAGTATCCTAATTAATATTTTTTTGTTACTATGTCCATCCATATTACATATTTGGGATGATTTTAGACATCCTCTGGGGTTTTTATTTATTGAACACCTCTTAGTAAATTTTACTTTTTCATAATGAATTTCATGATTTCACAAGGAAACATCTTTTATATGACCTTACATTATAATTACTTCTTTTTTTACATATATGAGACATACTACTATGAACTCTATATGTACACATTGGAATTTCCACATGGATTCTTATGATTTATTTTCACAAAACTAGTTCATTTGTATTATCCTTGGACAAATCTTCCATTATGATATTTGTTGACTATATTTTCACATAAAATAATGGATTGTTTGCATGAATATATGGTTTTCCCTTATTCCATTATATAATATACTAATCCATTAATATTTATCACTTTTCATATAATTTTTAGGTTTATTACCAAAGGATATATGATAATCCTTCTTTGAAAACATCATGGGAATAGTATTGGAAACATCGTTTTTATAAAATTTTCTGAAGGAATAATTTATTTCTTTTTTCGTGATTTGTGGTATTTATTATACATATTTTTAAACACATTATTATATGAGCATTCCCCATTCTAGTGACAACAATTAATCTAAATACAAAATAAATATAAGATAAGTTTAAATATATTATAGGTAGATATATAATTTTTTTTTACTTTCTAAATTATAAAATTATCTTTATTTTATCCCCCTTGACATAGGAACTAACAAATATTTAGGAATTCTTATATTATACCATCAACATAATGATCTATAACAAAATGTGTAACAATACTAGCAATGAACTACAAACTTTTATTAAATTCATTGTTGTACATACTATCTGTATTTGTCTGAATTAGTTATTGGTATTTTAAAACCTTCTTCTAAACTAATTGGGGGGATAATTCAGTGTGGGGGTTCTCGTACATGGGTTGGGTTTGGGGTTAGGGGGTTAGGGGCTAATGTAGGGGGGTTGGGGCTAGTGTAGGATGTGGGTGGGGTGGAGTTGATACGGGAGGCAGGGGTATGAGGGGGTGGTGCTTCGGGGGCCCATGCAGGGTGGGGGTTAGTGTAGGGGGGTGGGGTGGCCTGGTGGGGATGGGTGGGGGGTGTTGCTGGTGGGGTGGAGGTAGTGAGGTGGGCGGTGAAGGGGGTTAAAGGGGTTGGTGCATTGGTTGTGGGATTTTGGGGGGCTGGTTTAAGGGGATGTATTGGGGGGGGGGGGTCGGGGTTGTGTGTGTAACACCCCATGTGTTTCTAAAAATTAACAGAACTTCATGGAACTTTGTTTTAAAGTAGATATTTATATATATCCTTTAAACCTAATTTTATTTCTTATATGTTTTGAATTTAATAAAATGTTAATCTACAATTGTGTTCAGTATGTTATTTAGGGTCTATTAAAACCATCTTGTTTTTTTGGGGAAGATTAACATACCCTTATGAATAGTAATATGAATTGTAATATGACCCTAATGAATAGTAAATTGTATTATTAATTTATTTTCTTAAGGCTTTAATAGGATAATATCTTGGTTAATTTTTCATCGTGATATAAAAGATATTATAGAATTAGAATTGTTAATTTTTGAATTAAGTATGATTTTACTTAAAAATTAAATTAATAATATTTAGAAAATAATTTTCAAAAAATGGAGTTCATTTTTGAATTCTACATTTTGATAAATTGTTAGGGTGAATTTTGGGAATTTTTCTGAAACAGTTGATTTTTTGGTGAATAGTAAAAAAATAGATTTTATTTTCATTGTGTTAATGAAATAATTAATGATATAATAATGATGTCATAAATCAGGTGTATGTGTTTATAATTAAAAAACATTTTAGGTTTCCCATGTGGCTTATACCGTGGGAAAATACCATGGACAAGCCCATGGTTTTGCAAATACCACTCATGAGGTATCCCTTGAAAATTATTAATATATTCCCTTACTTTTCCTATAAATACCAACCCATTCCATTATTAACTTCATAAAAAATTCCTCCTCAACGATGCTATGGAATATTTAACTTCATAGTAGTCCTCCCAAGGTTTCATCAAGCCCCCAAGGTCTCAACCTTCATGTTCGAAGGGTTACTCTAAAAGGTATGGAAATTCTCAATATCTTTCTTTTTCCATTCAAGTTCTCTTTTATGTGGTATAACTTTCAATTTTCAAAACCATGTTATTTTTTCCTTCTTATTCTTTACTTAATCTATATTATGATTCATTTCAGGATGGGTCACCCTTGACCCCTCTCTTTTTAATATTTTCGAAAACCATGTTGCATAGTCGTTAGGCTGCTGAATATTTGTAAAAGATTTTCACTTTTTCTTTTATTTTGAGTTACTTCCTTATTCATTCATCATATATCCATACCCAAGAGGCGTCAAATCTCCAAATATAATGTATATTATAGACTTTATCACTTTTATGGAAAATTACTCATCATTATTCTACTCTTATCCCACTTATTTAAGGAGTAAAAACATGGTCTGTGATGTGTCGAATTACCGACATCATGGACGATGTGATTTTAATTTCCATTAATTCATTCAAGTCTGGTCATGAAACAATTTATATGGTTGAACCAGGTTTTATATATGTGTTATAAATCCTCCATGGTTCTTAAATTCTTTGGTACTCATGGTTCTAATTTATAATACAAAATGAGGTTGTTATTATCAAAGGACCACAAAAATGATCTAAACGAACAACATTAATGTTTTCACTAATGAATCATCCTCATATAACAAATCTAGGTGATAAATTGTATAAATTATGGTACTTAAAATATGAAAATACCTTTCCATTCCAATTCTATAATTTCACTTCCAATCGAAAATAACATCCACCATGAACGAATCATGGAAATCTTGTTAAGAACTCACCAAAAAACAGTGCATGAGAAAAATAATAACAATTAAAGGGTGAAATGTTGTTATAAAATGATAATATAAGATGTTAAAAACATGGAAATATTTTTTTTAAAATACTAATATAACTATTTTAACTAGTATACAAGAAGTTTAAACAATTTTGAAGTAATGCAAACCCAAGGTAAGAGAATTCTTAACCAAATTTCCATTCTTTGGGTTAACCTTTTACATCATTATTTATGTGTTATTAAAATTTTTTTTGTGATAGTTTATGTTTATATAATGACCTATTATTTATATTTATACTATATACACAATCTCCATCCACTCTATTAAGTCTCTCTTCAATTTTATGATATTTATAAGGGGATTTTATTTTTAAAATCCTTTTTTTAAATTCAGTTTTACGAAATTCCAACGAAATGTTTTAATGGAATTATTCATTTTTTATGATATTGTTATGGTTATTAAGAATTATTTGTATTGAAGCATGGGACCTATATCTCCTCCAATTCAATGGTTATGAGTAATTTTGAGGTCGGTTGTATGGTTAGTCCAAGTGTAACTACGATGGTTACACAAAGTAAGGTACCTGTGAGGGTTATAAATTATAAGGTAGCCAAGAAAGGTAAAAATAATATGTATGTAATTTCCCAAGATAACGTTATGATTATATTTATTTTCTCATGTTTTTTTGGATCTTGTGTAAATCTCATGTTTCACGAAGAATGTATATATGTGTGACAAGAAAGTCTATGGAAAAAGTTTTTCATACATTACGAGAATTCATGGACTAATGTGCACTTTCCTTCCTTTTCATCACTTACTGAGCTTTTGTTCTCATCCCATGTTTTTAAATGATTTTCATATGTTAATGGATGTTTAAGACAAGGAAAGAAGCCATGTTAAATGTTGAATAATTGTCAAGGATTCATGTTTAATGTTTTAATGTTTTATATTTTAAAAATATGGAAACTATTTTTATGGTATCCACTCTGTAATAATGTGTAATGTTATGAATATAATGTCGAAATTATCTAAAGCTATAAACATGAAAAGATCTTAAATGCATAAGGATGTTTTTTCTTGACTAAAATCAAAATTATGTATGTAATAAGGTTGAGACCTTATAGTTAGTATCAGAGGATGGTTCATATAACATTAGGGGTTAGGGTGATGTTGAAGGGGAAGGTGATCAGTGGTGGTCAATGGTAAAGAATATCAGTGGTAGAGAGGATTTTGATGCCTTAGAGTGGGATGAATTTAAAATTCTTTTGCTTGAAAAATATTTTCCAAAGGTGGTGCGACTTAGGATGGTGAAGCAATTTCTTGAATTGAAAAAGAAGGAGGAAGATTCAGTGGTTGTTTATGAAGAGAACTTCAATCTACTAGTGAGGTATGCTCCAAATATTATTCTGGATCTTGATAGAAAAATCAACCTCTTTTACTCAAGACTGAATCCAAGGTATCAAAGGGCATTGGCCTCCCATTAATTCAAAATTTATGGGAAACTTGTATGATATTCTGAGAGAGTAGATATGGGATTTTTTATGATCAGGTGAATTTTGGAAATAAGGATAATAATAGGTCTATTTGGAAAGTGATGGGTAAGTATCAACCAAAGAAATTTGATGGTAAGAAAATCTAATTTCCTATTTGTGAATAGTTTGGAAAGAAACACCCTAGAGAGTGTCTTAGAAAAACTGAAAAGTGTTTTAAATGTGGTAAGTTAGGAAATATAGCCTGATATTTCAATGAAAATGATCCTAAAATAATCACGAAAAGCTGACTATAATGTGTTTTAAATGTGGGGAAATCGTTCATTGTAAAAATTCATGCCCAAAGAGAGATCTGAGTGATGGAAAGAAGTCAGACTACATGAATAAAGGTGTATTGAGATCCTTTGTGACTACGTCAGCATATGTCAGGCCATCCAATGAAGTTGTATCGGGTACATTGTTTGTGCACTCATATTTTTTGGAAGTTTTGTTTGATACAGGGTCTATACAATCCTTCATCTATAAGAAACATTCTGGTAAATTTGAAATATCACATCATAAAATGAGGCCCGAACATGTTCTTAAAACACCAGGGGGAAATATTTTTGCAAAGAGGAATTATAAGAATATTTCTATTGTGGTATGTGGAAGGACTTTACCTTAAAACCCTGTTGTTTTACCCTTAGTCTAGTTTCATGTTATTCTTGGAATAGATTGTCTTTCTATTTATCATGCAATGATTGACTGTAGTGCTAAAGAAGATGTTTTTCAGAAAGAGTTTATGTTTTTATACAAGAATGATCCCATACAATTGATAAAATATTAGGTAGTTGAGAAACTATTGAAATATGAAAATGAAATTTATCTTGATCATGTTGTTGAAAAAGGGAACTCTTCAAATTAATGATGTGCTAGTGGTAAATGAATACATTGATGTTTTTTCTAATGAGTTACCTGGTGTCATACCTGATTGAGAAGTTGAATGCACAATTGACTTAGTTTCTGATGCTAAGAAAATTTCAAAACCCCATATCATATGTCTCCAATTGAAATTCTTGAATTGAAAAATCAGTTATAGGATTATCTTGACAATGTCTTCATTCATCCTAGCACTTCACCATGGCGAGCCCCTATTATGTTTGTTAAAAATAATGACTGTACAATGAGACATTGCATTGATTATAGAGATTTAAATAACATCACTTTTAAAAATAAGTATCCTTTGATTCATATTGATGACTTGTTTGATCAGTTCTAGGGAGCTCAGTACTTTACCAAAATTGTCTTTAGATCAGTATACCATGAGCTGAATGTGAAAGAGGATGACATCCAGAAAACAACCTTTTGTACTAGATATGGAAATTATGAATTTGTTGTTATTCCATTTGGATTAACTAATGAACCTACTATATTAATTAATCATATTAATATAGTATAACATGAGTTATTGGATAAGTTTTTAGTTGTATTTATTGATGACATTCTGGTACATTCTAAAAAAAGAGGAGCATGAAAAACATATAAGGGTTTTTTGGCATACTTTAAAAGAAAATAAACAATATGTAAAATTCAGAAAGTGTGATTTTTGGTTGCAACCAATTTCTTTTCATGGAAATATTGTAAAAAAAGATGGAATAACAATTGATTCTACCTAAACAAAAGTAGTTGTTGAATGGACAAGACCTAGAAATGTAACTTAGATTTGAAGTTTTCCTGTGTTAGTAGGTTATTATAGATGGTTTGTTAAGAAACATTCACGGTTATCTAGACTGATAACTATGTGAACATGGAAAGGTGTTAAACATGTTTGGTTAGAGGAATGTGATGTTTGTTTTAAGGAACTAATGAATAGATTGGTGAATGCTCGAGTTTTGGCCTTAACTTCCCGAAATGGTGAGTTTTTCCTCTACAGTGATTCATCATTGAAGGGACTTGGTTGTGTTTTGATGAAAAATTAGCAGGTAGTTGCATATGATATGAGACAACTTATTCATCATGAGCTAAATTATCCCACATATGATTTGGAATTGGTTTCTGTGGGTTTTTCTTTTAAAATTTGAAGGCATCCTTTATAAGAAACAAAATGACAAATATATACTGACCATAAAATTCTAAAGTATATATTCACTCAGAAGGAATTAAACATGATGTTGATAATATGGCTTGAACTGATAAAGGGTTATGACTGCACAATCAATTACCATCCTGGAAAAGCAAAAAACGTAGAAGAGGCCTTGAGTCAGAAACATCATGCATCATTAAACATGTTACATTTGGAACATGATCCCTTGATTAATGATTTGATTAATTTTTTCTAAGAAGCTGTTATTGTAGGGAATACAATTTTTTTGTTTTAGGATTCATTTCATTCGTTGTTTTCAGACAGAATTAAGAAATCATAGAATACAGACCGTGATATACAAAAAAATTAGAATTGGTTAAAATGGGTATGTTTCCAGAATTTAATATTGATCAATAATGTGTTTTAAGATTTTAAAAAAGGTTGTGTGTGCCTAGTGATTTCCATTTGAATAAATATTTGTTGTGTGAAACTCATAGATCTCCATTTTTAATTAATCCTGGAAGTACTAAGATGTATAGAGTCCTTCTTGAGTATTATTAGTGGGATGGAATGAAAATAGATATTTCTGATTTTACAATGAAATGTTTGACATGTCAATAGGATAAAGCAGAGAGGAAGTTTCCAAAGGGGATGCTTCAGTCATTACTAGTGCCAGAGTGGAAATGAGAGAATGTATCTATGGAAATTGTGGTGGGACTAACAAAAACATCTTAAGGTAACAATGTTTTTTTGGTTATAATTGATCGGATAAGAAAGTCTGCACATTTTCTTTCGATTCGAGATAAAATAACATTGGATCAACTTTCTCGATTGTACCTTGATGATATTTTCAGGTAACTTGGACTTGCTCATTCCATTGTATCAGACCGAGATCCCAGGATCACTTCTAACTTTTAGAAGGGACTTCAGAAGTCATTGGGTATAGAGATAAATTTCAATACAGCTTTTCATCCTCAATCAGATGGGCAGTAAGAACGAACGATTCAAACTTTGGAATATATGCATCGAGCTTGTTCAATGGACTATCAGGGAAGTTGGGATCAATATCATTCTTTATTTTAGTTTTCTTATAATAAAAGTTTTCATTACAGTATACATATGGAACCTTTTGAGGCCATGTATGGTAATAGGTGTTGGAATCAAGAATTTTGGTATGAAGTCGGTGAAAGAAAGTTGATGGGGACATAATTAGTAGAACAAGTGGATGATAAAGTGAGGATGATCCAGCTGCATATGAGGAAAGCTCAGAGCAGGTAGAAATGTTATGCAGACAATAGAAGGAAAGTCTTGTCTTTCATGGTAGGTGACCATGTTATCATTAGAATCACACCTTGAAAAAAGGTGATGTGTTTCGGTAAGAAAGGGAAGCTATGTACACGGTTCATATTCCTTTTGAAATCTTGGAGAAAGTTGGAAAAGTTTCATAACACATAGCTTTGCCTCTGAGTTTGTTCTAGGTACACAATGTTTTTCATGTTTTGATCTTGAGGATGTATGTGCCAGATTCATCACATGTCTTGATCCCATAAGACGTTCAGCCAGAAGAGAACCATTCTTATGAAGAGAAAACAATTTATATTCTTTATCGAAGGGAACTGGAATTGCAGAATAATGTAATCCACAAGTTAAAGGTTTTGTAGAGAAACCGCATGGTTGAAGAAGCAACATGGGAGTCTAAAAACTCTATGAGGGAAAAATACCCTTAGTTGTTTATTATTTAAATGAAATTATGAGGATGCAATTTCTAGAAGGTGGGGATAATGTAACACCCCAGGTTGTTCTAAAAATAAATAGAAATGCATGGAACTTTGTATTGAAGTAGATATGTATAAATAGGCGATAAACATAATTTTATTTCTTAAATGTTTTGAATTTCGAAAAATATTCATCTACAATTGTGTTCAGTATGTGATTTAGAGTATATTGGGACCATCTTGTTTTTTGGTGAATAGTAACATACCCTTATGAATAGTAATATGAATAGTAAATGACCCTAATTAATTGTAAATTTTATTATTAATTTATTTTTTTAGGCTTTAAGTTAAAAGCATCTTGATTAATTTTTCATCATGATATTGAAGTTGTTATAGAGTTGGAATTGTTAATTTTTTAATGAAGTAAAATTTTCTTTAAAAATTAAATTAATAATATTTATAAAATTAAGGTCAAAAAATGGACTCCATTTTTGAATTCTACAGGTCGATAAATTGTTTGGGTGGGTTTCGGGAATTTTTCTGAAACTGTTGATTTTTCGATGAATTGTAAAAAATACATTTTTTAGTTTCAGTGTGTTAATGAAATAATTAATGATATAATAATGATGTCATAAATCTGGTAGACTTTTTTATAGTTATATAATATTTTAGGTGTCACAAGAGGCTTATACCATGGTAAAATACCATGGGAAAGACCATCATTTTTCAGATACCACTCATCCGTTGTCCCTTGAAAATTACTAAAATAATCCCTTACTTTTCTAATAAATACCCACCCATTCCTTCATTATCTTCACTCCCAATTACTCCACAACTAATCTCTTTCCTCCTTACTTTCATAGTATTCCTCCCATGGTTTCCTCATGTTTCCATGGTCCAAACATTCATGTTATAAGGGTTACTCTACATGGTAAGGAAATTCTCAGTTTCTTTATTTTTCCATTCATGTTCTATTTTATGTGGTATAACTTTCAATTTTACATACCATGTTCTTGTTTATTTCCTATTGTTGATATACTCTATATTATGATTCATGTATGTATGGGTGACCCTTTTCCCCTCTCTTTTTAATATTTTCTAAAACCTTGTTGCGTAGTCGTTAGGTTGTCGAACTTTTGTAAGAGATTTATCACTTTTTCTTTTATTTTCGGTTCCTTCCTTATTCTTTCATCAAATATCCTTATCCAAGAGGCATGAAATCGCTATAAATCATGTATATTGTTGATGTTATCATGTTGATGGAAAATTCCTATTCAATATTTTTCTCTTCTCCCAAAATTATAAGGAGTAAAAACATTGTATGTGATGTGTCAAATCACCAACATCATGGATGATGTGATTTTAATTTCCATTAATTCTTTCATGTCTGGTCATGAAACCATTTATATGGATTAAACAGGTTATAATATATGTTTTATGAATCCTCCATGGTTTTGGAATTATTTTTTAATCATGGTTCTAATTTATAAGAAAAAATTTGGTTATTATCATCCAAGAACCTCTAAATGATCAAAATAAACATCATTAATGTTCTAACTTATGAATCATACTCATATAAAGCATCAAAGTGATAAAGGTTATAAATTATGGTATTGTAAATATGAAAATACCTTTGCATTCCAATTATGAAATTTCACTTCCAATCGACAAAACATCCACCATGAACGAATCATGGAAATCAGGTTAAGAACTCACCCCAAAAAAGTACAAGGAGAAAAATACTAACAATTAAAGGGTAAAATGATGTTATGAAATGATAATATAAGATTTTTTGAACATGTAGATGTTTCTATAAAATAATATCAACACACTTTTAACCATTATACAGTATGTTTAAAAAAAGTTTAAGTAAGACAAACCCGAGGTAAGGGAATTAATAACTCGATTTCCATTCATTGGGTTAGCCATCTACTTTATTATTTATATGATATTTAAATTTTATATGTGATGGTTTCGGTTTATATTATGTTTTATTATGTATATTTACATTATATATACAAAATTTATCCATTCAGTTAAGTATCCCTTAAATTTTATGATATTTATAAAGGGATTTTCTTTAAAAATCCTCTTTTTAAATTCAGTTTTACGAAATTCCAAAGCAATGTTTTTATGTAATTATACATGTTGTATGATTATGTTTTGGTTATTGAGAATTATTTATGATTAAGGGTGGGACCTATATCTCCTGCCAATACATTGGGTGTGTGTAAGTTGGAGGTCGGTCGCATGGTTACTCCAAGTGTAACTACAATGGTTTCACAAAGTAAGGTAGCCGTGAGGGTTACAAATTATAAGGTATCCAAGAATGGTTAAAAGATTAATTAGGTAATGCCCCAATATTCCTTTATGATTATATTTATTTTCTCATGTTTTTTTTTTATCTTGGTTGAATCTCATTTTACACGAATAATGTATATATGGGTGACAAGCTTGTCTTTTGAAAATGTTTTCATACATTAAGAGTATTCATGGACTAATATGCTCTTTCCTTCTTTTTCATCCCTTACTGGGATTTTTTTCTCATCCCATGTTTTTAAATGATCTTAATAGGTTAATGTATGTGTATAAAAATGAAGGAATCCAAGTTAAATGTTGAAAAATTGTCATGGAGTCTTAATTTAAGTTTTAATGTTTTATATTTTAAAAAAATTGAATCTATTTTTATAGTATCCACTCTATAATAATGTGAAATGTTATGAATATATTGAACTAATTCTATAATTATATAAACATTAAAGGATCTTCAATGTAAAAGGAAGTGTTTTCTTTGACTAAATTCTAGATTATATATGTAATAAGGCTGTGTCCTTATAGTGCGAGGTAGGGTAAGGTAGGATAAAAATTAGGCTTGAACAAGATTTTTTATGTGCTTGGTGAGTTGAGGGACATTTCATAAAATTTATTTCAAATCTGGTTTTATATTTCCCAATGGTAAACTTGAAAATTTGAATTGAAAATAATTCAAAATTGGTCTATTGAAATTCCTTTTGGTTGAAGTTTTTTAGTAGAATTATATATTTTCAGGGATAATAATATATTTATTCCAAGATAATTTATTTGGTGATGGAATTATTATCCACCCACTAAATATGAATAATTTACTTCAATGACGAATACATGGAAATGTAAAAACACTAGAAAATTACAGATATCGGCATCGAGTTAGTAGAATAGTATTGATGTGTCAACTTTTTTGTCTAGAATAATTTAAATGGAATACCTGGTAATGGAAGCTTGCTGATGACTTGTGTATATACTGGATAGATTTTAAAGTAGTTATTAATTGGGTTTTAATATATTCAACGGCTAGAGGATTCTAGCTGAGAGTTAAAGAATCCATCTATATATTACATAGTATATTGGTTATTAAAATCATTTTCTAATATATCTTAAATGATTTTTAAATGGATAATGTGAAATATGGAAATATAAGGCTTATTGAGATCATTGAAATACCATACTTGAGTTGTTACATGATGATAAGGTCCTTGAAATTATTTTTGATGTATTTTGGATTTTTTTTATAATTTCTATAATTATTTGGAGATATTAAGGGGTGATTTCAAAGACTTGGGTTGGTTTATAATGTATTTGAAGTTGTTCTAGAGTCATCTTAAGAAGCATATAATACTAAAAAGAAAATAAAAAAATAAAAAATTCATGAATTGTACATTGAGTGGAACAAATTTAGCTGGTGTATATCATTGGAAGTCCAAATTTTTGTCTTGGTGCACCAATTCATATGACTATTATACTTAGAGTATGACATTGAAAGACCCATTGTACGAGGGAAATTGAAAAAATGAATTTTCAATAGATTATAAATTAATGAAGGATATTTTAGCTCATATAATGAGGGAATTTGAAAAAAAATCCATTATTAATGAACATGTTATTTAGTATTGGGATTAACATATAAATCTGAATATTATTTTTACATTGTTGGTTAAGTATTGATGTACCATTTATCATATAAAATTGACACACTAATAACATATATGTATTAGAAGACGTTATATCTCATTTATTTTACCACTATTTCCTTATAGGAAGTTTCTTATGATGAGGTATTTATATCAACCATCATCAAAGATAGTGAGTTTATCATCAAATTTGGATAATTTCTTCTCCATTTTTAATCTCTGAACTAATTTTATTTGAGGTTTTTGTGATTTTTGGGTTCTTTATATTTTTGTAGTGCATTTTGGATATCATGGAGGTTGGATTCGAGTTGCCTTTGATGAAGAATTACATGTGAATATATAGGTAGGAATATACATATTTATGTTCCCCTTTATATATATTCACTCATGGAAGTATGAATTTGGGCTATGTGTGCTTATATATAGAAATAAAAAAATGCATAGAATCTTATGTGTAAAGTGGTATATGCAAGTATAAACATATATCTAAGGACCCCTTGTTCATATTTGGCCATGAAAATATCTACATTGGTGCTAGGTGTCCATATATATATATGTGGGTGAAGTTTCATATGTGTTCAAGAGGAAATATTTAAGATTCCAGTTGGCGTCATCAAAAGAAGAGTGACTTGGGGTTTATGTAGGTACCCTTTTCCCATCACTTTAATTTGAATTCTATAATTCCATTATTATTTTAAAAAAATGTTTTAATAATAGATTGATTGTTTTGAAAACATGTATACTATTTACCTGTAGCATTGTATTGGAAATATATATTTATAATTTCTATGTGTATAAGCTTACTAGTTTTTGTAATGCCCTCTCATATAGTCTTAAACAGGGGAAAAACCATACTATTTTACCATGTGTAGCCTCCTATGTAACAAAAGACATTAATCTATGGACAACACATAACATGATTAATTTTATCATAACATAAAAAATTACATCTAGATCCACATTCTCTAATCCTGCTATTAATACAACATTACTTACATTCCAAATAACCTCTATAAATCTAGTATTAACACTAAAGGATAAGTTATTCCTTATTATCCTAGTGTTATGATGTCAAAAGGATTTAGTGCAGGGCATGTATTGGGTTTTGTTGCAAGGGGAAGGGGTAGGGTACGGGGGGTGAAAGGGGTGTGCATGGGGGGGGGGGGTTAAGTGGTGAATAGAGTGTGCATGGGGTGCAGGGGGTGTGTAGTGGCCAGGGATGTCATGGGGAGGAGGCATGGGGTTGGGTGGTGTAATTTGTTCTGTTGAAAGAGGAAGGGGGAGGCTGTGGGGATGTGGTGTGTAGGAGATGCATTGTGTGGGAAGGTGGGGGTGTGCAGGAGGTGCATCGTGTGTGCAGGGGGTGTAGGGGGTGCATGGGGTTAGTAGGGGTGAATGTGGTGGGAAGGGGGTGTGTAGGGTGGGGGAAGGGGTGAACTGAATGTAGGGGTGGGGGTGTGTTGGGTTCTATTGCAAGGGGCAGGGGACGGTTCATGGTTGTGAATGGGTTTAATGTGGTGTGTGAGGGGGGTGTGGGGGAGGTTTGTTGGGTTTTATTACAAGGGGGAGGGGTTTTTATGGGTTCTGTTTCATCGGGGAGGGGGACCGTTATTTATAGATATGAATTAGGTATAAAATTAAACAACTTAATCTAGGGGATAACCCTATAAAGGAATAGTATGTGTGAATGAAGAGGTATGATCCCTGAGACAATGTGAGGATTTGGATAGAATTTATGGTGGGGCCTAATTCAAGATGTCCAGGTGTCACTATGTATCCGTTTATAATATAAACCAAGCCACATACAGTTCTTGGAAAAAAAATCCATCCTTGAAGTGAGTCTAATCTCTGAAAGACCAACATGAATTGGAATACTACACTCTAGGAAGCGGTTGGATGTTGGTAGAATTTGATGTTAACCATTTAATAGGAGGTCCAGGAGGCACTACATATCACAAGTAAATGGAATCTACCAATATATAGTTGTTAGATACATGGGATCATTTTATCATATTATAGTTAGTTAATTTATGAATGGAACATGCACTGAGAAAACTTAGATAGATATGGCTCCCATGTAAATAAAGTGGGTCTCACAAATAAACCATCCAAATTAGTGGGATAGTTTACATGAGGTTGATAATAAATCATATTTTTTATCATAACGATACAATGACTCATGCATTTTAAAATTTATATCCATACAGCTAGTATGTTGAAAATCTAGTTTAACGACATACCGATAGGATAATCCCCCCATCTAAGGCATATCGTTTGGGCTATTCGTAATTTCCAATGAGAACATCTAATCTCACCTAAGTAGTTATTTATGTGAGTTTTAATATTTCATTAATAGATCAACTATGTAACATGTTTGATAATTAAAGCGGGGAGAAGAAATCATGTTGCTTAAAATATTACAGATAAGGAATATCGTGATGTTTAAGTTCATGCAATTAGAACATTCACTATATTGTTTAATTTCCTGCTAAGTGGATTTTATTCATTGTATTTTTATATTTAATGGTATGTTTTCTCTTGCATGTAGGTTATATATCTTATTATGTATGAAAATTATTTTTATACCACAATATTCTATTTATACTATACTTCCCAGGTGAAATATTACATGTTCACTTTTCTCAAATTTAATTACTCATATTTTGTTGTGAATTATTATCCTCCATGTAACCTATCATTGATATAAATATAACAAGTTCACTTATAATCCGATCATCACCACAATAGGTTAGAAAATGTTTACATGTATAATAGTTCATGTACACTACAAAAATAAAACTATTTAAAAGTGAACATGGATTGATTATATATTTAATAGACTAAACTACAAAATTAGTACAGTAGATTACTAATAGAAGTGATAATGTATTATATGTATCAAATGAATACATTAAATTGGAAAAGTGAACATGTAAATGTTCACTTTATAAATTTTCCAATTTATATGTTATCATGAATTGGTTACATAGTGATTATACTACAACAATGTCATCATCATACCAAACAGTATAATGTATTTAACTCCATACCTATTTCAATATTATATTGGCGACACATTTTATTTAAAAATTGAATGTTTAGGTATGTAGGTTTACAGATTGAATGATTATAGGTTTCCATGTTTTCTATTTTTTAGGTATGCATGTTTCATGTTTTCTAGTTTTTTGGTTTGAAGGTACAAATATTGATTAGAGGTAAGAAAGTATTTTTGGTATGCATTATGATGTTTTACAATTGAATTTTGATAGGTTTCCATGTTTTATGGTTTTTAGGTATGCATGTTTTCTTGTATTTTTGTGGGAAGGTATACTAATTTTATAGGAATACATGTTTTTTGTATGCATTGTACTTGTTTACACATTTATTTTCAATTGTTTCCAACATACGTTGATACATGATTAATGATTTGGGTATGGGCTTTCATGCCCAAAATTGCTATTTTTTTTAAGAAACCAAATAAAATATCCACTGATCTAAATTATTACTCAATATCAAGTGTCGTGGTTTAAAACCATGGATTCATGTCTAGATCCAAGGTTTAAAACATTGTCTATAATTTCTAGTAAAAAATATGTACACCCACTATTTCAAACCATTATAATAGCCACAACTATAGGAGAGACAACTCCCCAATCCATGGCCATTACCTATAGCAATGGTTTTTGGGCATGTATCAAAATTATAGAATTATGGCTATAGCCATAATTTCTAGAAGTGCATATCACTCTTACTATCACAGTTAGACAAGGAATCACCATTCAATCAACTACCATAAATATAGTATGCAATGCATTGGAGAGCTATAATAGAGATCACCCATCGTATAAAAAGCTATAATGGGATCAACAAAACATATCATGTTCAATAATTGGGCTCAAATAATCTTATCTTGAGCTATAATGGGAATAACTAAACATAAACTTTGTCCATGGAACATATCATGAATAAATCACTTGATTACTCATTAAATCTCATGAGAAAAACACATTCACGTATCAAAATACCGTTATTTTAATAAAAATGATATAAAAAACATCAAAATAATAATGAAAAAATATCTATTAAAACATATAAAGGGATCATTATTGTAAAAAAGTGTCATGAAAGTGTGATAAATCTCTCACACCATATATAAAAAATATTCATTTGAATTTTATAAAATGAGACATTTAAAAATGATTTCAAAAAAATGATCATTAGGAAACCAATAAAAAAGATCCATTAAGAAAAAGTACTATTAGAATATTTATATCTATATAGATACATCATTAAAACCATTTTGAATACATAGACATAAAATATAATGATTTAGATGAATAAATATTTAAGACATTGAAAACAATGTTGTAGTAAAAGTGCCCCTAAAAAATATAATATAATTAGAGTGGGAATTAACAGAATTGAATGGATATTTTAATAAAATATAAATAAACATAATAGAAAATAATATAAATAAAAATTCATCATTGAAAAAATCATAATACCACATAATGAAAAATGTTTAAGGTTAACTACAAAATCGAAACTGGGTTAAGAATTCCCTTACATTAGGTTCATCTTACTTAAAATATGATTATACCTCCTATAAAATTGTTAAATAGTGTTAATATTCTTTTATTAAGAATAATATATTTCATAAAACCATATATGACAATTTTATAACATAATTACACGCATTTGTTAATAATATTTTATTTTTAAAATTCTTTTCGGGTGCATTCTCTACATGGTTTCCATGGTCGGTTCGTAATTTGTATTCATGTAAAATGGAAGTGTATATCTAAACCCAGAATGTGTTGTTACTAATATGATTCATGGATATTAACTTGTACCATAAATAATGTAGTTATCATATGTGAGGAAGAATCATTAGATAAAATATTAACGATGCTTAGATCATTTTGGTGGTTTTTCGACAATCACAAACTATTTTGATAATATTCATTTATTATTATTAATATAAGTTACTTATAGAATATAAAAGATATTATATCATAAAAATTAAAATATGTTTCAACATTTAATTTTTTTACAACTATATTTGATGTAATTAAATGAAATTGAAGACACAACATCCAAAATTTTGGTAAATCGACACACCACAGATGGTGATTATATTTTTCTGAATAAGATGAAGAAGAGATAAATAATGATGATGAATTCATCCATAATCATGATAAAAATTAAACACATATATATTAATAGAGAGTTCCGGAATCTTGGATATAGGTAGATGAAGAGATTATAAGAAAAGTAAATAACTGAAAAAAATAAAATAAAATGAAAGAGGGTTTTTACCTCTTTATCACTTCTCCTTGAGATCCTCTTAAAGGCATTTGGTATTGGACATTTGGTGAGACTATAATTACTTGAACATGGGTATGAGTCTAGTGAAGAGGTTTGGTCATAATTTAGACAATTCTCAAATCTAGATAGGTGTGATAGGAAAAGGGGTGTGGGTGGTATTTATAGTGGAGGAGAGGATGGGTTTTCCTTTATTTTAATAATTAGATTAATATTTCTATCAAAGGCTAAAAATAGTATTGATTCTTGTGACAATAAGTAGTATTAATTGAATCTGATTTCAAACCTATTATCATTTACATTATGCATTAATCAATTGTGATGATGAAATTCATTTACATAGCATATTTCGTAAACTATCAAATTTCACTATTCCCAATAAATTCAAGTATTTAAAAAACAAAAAACAAAAAAATACTCCTTATCTATTTTCCTACATGTTGAATTCAAAAATGAAGCCCATTTTATGAAAATTATTTTATAAATATGTTTAATTTAATTTTTATATGGAATAATAATTTATTTGAAAAATAACAATTTTAAAACTATAAGTCATTTTATTCAAGGACCGGCTTGCTTGGGCTGAGACCCACATAGATCTCGATCCTTTTCTATTCATGGATTCTTATTATGACATAATAGGATCCATTCAATATCATTAAATGACACCATGTATAACACCTTTGATCCAATATTAACATGTAGGTTCCATGGTAAAGCTCATAGGGCCCTGTCTCCGATTAGCCCTGTTTTACCTTAGATGATCACCTTAGACTCGGTAGGCACCTAATTATGGAATTACATGGAATATAATGCATGGATGACATGGCTAACCCATGCGATGGTACATTTATTACTATTTTTGGGACCCTTGAGGTATTCGTCTCCTTGTTTATTAACATGGGACATCACTATGAAATATCATTATAGGTTTCCTTATTATATCATGGAACCTTTTCAATAGATAACATGTGACTTATTGATAAACCGGTAATTATCAAATAGTGAATTTTTTACATGTTCAGATGCTAGTTGAGGGCTGATGTAGGTACATGGTTATTTAGTTAAACTCTACTGTTTTACTTTATATATGCATGCTTGAACATTGTTTCATTTATATTAGACGAGATGGATGTTGTAGACAACATTTGTGGTTTCCCATCGAGATTTATCCCACACCCTCTCAAGATGTGATTTAGTACCTGAGGTATATTACATAAATGTAGGTGTTCATAAAGGACAACATATGGCTTCAACCACTTGATTTCTTGTTGATTAGTATGGAGAATTATAGGTAATGACTGAGACAGATCTCAAGATTCTTATGATTATATTTCGATTCATTTATACTTTTTTGAACATATTATTCATTATGTATTGAATCCATGATTTCAAGTTTTATATTGAAATTCCATATCATCATCATCTGTTGTATGGATGGATGTGATTCCTATAATTTCAGTTATTATTATTTTTCTCTCTATTTTCTGTTTTCCCAGCTATTTACTTATAATGTTTACACAATTGACCATTATTTATATGAAATCGTTTTGAAAAAATTTGGTAAGTAGGGAATAGTCTCCCAAAGGACACAACCTAGGCCCTCACTACCATTTGACTACCTCTGGCCTTCGGGGAGATGTTCTTGAGGCTTTGTGACCCCCTGGATCTGGTAACACATTAATTGGCATCCAGGTCTGGGAGGTCACATGGGTGTTCATGTTTTATGTTATATTTCTTTCTTCAACTTACATGATAATTCACATAAATGTATTTTTATAGAATTTTATACATTAGTGAAACCATAATGTTTGTATTAAAAAATGTTGGGGAAGCTATTTAAACAAATAATTAATTTATTTCAAATTTTATCCATTGTGTAATTACTACCAATGATTGAAATTAAATTTTTTTCCAAAAAACAAATTATAATTGCAATTTATATAAAAATAATTTATTTCATTCGTGAATAATAATAAAAATTCAACACATATGTTGTGCAATTTTATGGGTTTTTTGAATGATTAAAATATCAAAATTTCTTTATAAATATATAATTTATATGATTATTAATCATATCCTTTTATCAATATTTTGGAGTTATCTAAACGAGAAAATTTATTTAAAAAAGCAAACAAGTTTTGATGTGTGAATATTATTTGTCTAAATAATAGTATTTTATCTGTTTGTATATATTATAAGAAAAAAATATTATAAATTATATTTAAAATTTATAATAAATAAATAAAATGATGGTTAGTTGGTATTTTTTTATTTTGGAGAGGATGGAAAATAATTGATTAATATTTCTCATTAAATGGATTAACAATTTCATTAATATTTAAATGATTAAATGTTAATTGGAAAACATAATTTCAAAAATTTAATATATTAATTTTATTTCAGATTTGGTAATTTTTATAATGTCATATTTTTCACTTAAAAAATAATCCCTACAACATTTTTATTTTATATTATTTAATATAATTTATTATGATATACTATTGTGTTTCCTTTTATAGTAATTGTTCTTAGCTTCTCATAATTCCCATGAAGTCATTATTGTCGAGGTATGTCATTTTACTATATTCAATAATAATTTTAATATCCTTTTTCATTTCCAAGGGGAATTTTTTTTATATAGAATTTTCTTTTCCAACATTACATGATGAGATGATATGTGAAAATATAATGCATCAGTTACCATGAAATAAAATCATGATCCTTCTTTATATGAATAGTTCACTCTGATTTATAATGGGGAACGTAATGAGTAATCTATAAAACCCACATATGATCATTAAGATAGTATAATGCCCATATGAATGTTTAATCATAGATATTTTTCGGTATATCCATTATCCAGGGTAATAATTATTTATACATGAAAGTAAATTATGATTATGTTGTGATGTAATGTATAGTATATAGTTATATGGAGTAATATGTTGGAGTGTTATTATTAGATGTGTATTTCACCATGTTTTATGTTATGTTAATTTTATTATTATTAATATCTATACTTTAAAAATATTATAAATTTTTTCAAAATGAGAAAATAGTGATTATAATCTTCCTCATACTAAATTGGAAGGAATATAAATGTTGTTTAATCATTCTAATGATGGAAAACAATCAAAATTACAAATAACTATGTGCGAAACACCATGTTTTATTAATCAACATGAATGATGTATATCCGTTAAAAGAACATGATATAATAAGAGAGAATAAATAGAATAGAATAAAATATCCATGAATGTTAAATATTTAGGATCATATTCAATGTTGAGGATCACTAATGGTAATTAAAAAACTATAATGATGATAATCTACAAAAGGATTGAGAATTAAGAAAAATATATATTATAAAATATGAACCATGCCTCAGGAAGTGATAGTGGGATGAAGAATTGATATAGTATTTATATATAAAAATATAAATGAGTATATTATTATTGTCTCAGTTATATTCATTGTAATTTGTTTCATTGTAAATATCCCAATTTTAAATATGGTCATTAGTTACATATCATATAGTTATAATGACGCCCTGTATTATGATGTGGTAAATTGGAAAATAATTTACTCATAGTGATATAAATAATATGATATTTAAATTTAATATATATATATATATTGACTAGATATTATTAGTATTATTATTATTATTATATTATATCGCTTATGTATAAAATACAAACAAATTTTTAAATTTCAATGTTGTGGTGAAATGATATATAACAATAACAATAATTAAAAACTAATTGTTTTTATTAATTTTCAACCATTATAAACACAATTTGTTTAATGAATGATTCTGTTACTTTTTGGTATTTTATATGAATAATTAAATAGATAAATTTTAAAATATTTTTATATGTTGACTAATATACTTACACTTTCTAAATTATATATGGATATAAAATATTATTATGAATACATAATGTTTAAAAAATTCACTATTTCCATTGATTAATTTGTTCTTATTATATTATTATCCCTTTTTAAAGCTATAAATTTAAAACATGGAGTTTATAATTAGTAAAAATGATATAATTTTTAAGATTTTATTTCATAATTAGTTTAATACTAATTATTTATAATTTTCATAAAATAATCCAATGTTAAGTAAATATTAAATTAATAAAAATTTTACTAATACAATCAAACTTATGAAATTATTATGGAATAATTCCATGAATACATTTAAAAACATTTTTACAATATAAAATAATTTTATTTTTTTCAAATTAAAATTTTGAAACCCACATTCTTCTTATGAGACTGATCATGGTTAAGATTTATTTATAGTTTATTTTCCATAAAAATAATTAAAATATATGATTTCTATTTATCATAATGGTGGGAATATAAATTTATATCCATCCAAAAAATTTCATAATTAATTATGTATAATGGGTTTCTTTATGTGATTATAGATTGAACTTAATCCACCATGGGAAATTTCCCACACTATATTGATGATAATGGTAGTAATAATTGAATTATGTTTATGATATCGTATGATTTGATATTACCAAATGTTTATGATATTTTTACATGATATTTTTATGTAATTCATTCCATCACATGAACATTCCATTTAGGATAATATGTTATCCCTCTAGAGTCTCATGTTATACGTTTTTTTAATTTTTATTCACTCAATGTTCCTTCATCCTCACCCTTTTCTAGTGGTATTATTCCTTGGATATCCTATTAAGTTTTAGATTATCTATTAATTTTTTAGAACAATTTGGATAATTAACTATATATGATTTTTTCATGTTTAGGACTATATTTATATCTCAAATCAACAAATTAAACTAAAACTATTGTTCCTTGTACATTATCTCTTTGATATTTATTTTAAGAATCATTACATAATATATGTTTACTTATAAGGCATCAATAGTTAGTATTAATGAATAATATAATTATTCATTTTGCGGAGTATTAAGGAACCATAGTAAACACCCTATGTATATGTCTATTAGATATGTCCAACTATTACATGTCATAATAAAATTAAGTTATATTGAACATGGGGTGGTTATCATTGAAAACATATCATTTTATAGGTGCTTGAATATGGATTAAACATATAGAATACTTTTACTTAGGGTAATAACCCCTTAAGATGATGTGTTTTCTATTAACTGAACTCTGACATTATAAATGAAAAAATTATCAAACTATATACATTTCCAAAAACAGTTCTGTGACATTATTTAGTTAATAATATTAAAAATAAAAATTATATGATGTAATATTATAGTTATTTTAATGGAATATAATGATAATTATAATATAACCCCACTTAATTTAACCTTATTTAGGGTAAAACTGATATATATTTATTTTAAGGAATTCCAGACTAATATCATAATGATATGGATAAAATGTTTTAAGATTAAAACTGTTTTATGTTGTTGAATTTGATAATCATAAAATGTTTTTAAATTTTCATCAATCATGTTATCTAATTTGGATTTAATTATAGGATGAACTATATTAAATAATTTCTACCTCTTTTTTGAGGTATACTACCATCATTACCCCAATTATCAACCCTATAAAATTGTAGACTGAAAAATAATTCTGGTCATTATGATAAAACAACTATTGTAAAAATTTATTATAAATGTAACCATTTTTGAAATAATGAGTGAACCAAATAACATATGAATATAAGTTCTTGATTTTTTTTCAATTAGGATTATAGAATTCTTTTAATGACCTAATATAAATTTCATGGGAAGATTCCCCATGTCAATTTGGAAAAAGAGACTATAAAATGATTTTCTTATGGTTGTTGTGTCCATTGAAAATCATGTTTCAATTAAAAAATTTGTAGATTAGTAATCATTATTGAATGAGATGGTTTTCATCCCATGGTACAAGTACAAGACATTTCATACTTGTAGATTTTTTAGGGAATTTGATTCTAGGATCTATAATAAATGTATGATTTCTTCAAAGATCATTATAGAACAACCTATACGATTTGTTTTTTGAAGTAAAATACAAGTTGAATGATTATCATATTAAATGTTTTTATTTATAATAATGTTCTTTGGGGAAATAATATTATCCTTCCATTATGTTATTTTAACGAGGGATTGGTTCCATCATCATATAGGATAAAATATCTAGAGTTAAAAAAAATTATATTAACCTATGATAATCTATCAACATATCAGTAATAAAAAATACTCACTATAAGGAAATTATATAATTTTGGTATTGATACCAAATAATTGTAGACTCAGGGAAAACATTTTTAGAGTGAAACTCAATATTAGTGATAAGGATACTTTAATTAAAGATTTTGGTTTATCATGTTTTTTTGGTTTATATCTATACATAAATTATATCTTATGTTGTCATTAATATTTAGATTCCCTGAGAATATTTCAATTGTCTATGATAAATAGCATATAGAAGAATCAATTTATTAAAGGGAGAGAATGTAACACGAATGTTTTTATAACAGATTATTATTATTATTAATCAAATATATATTTATTAATAATATATTTATATACATTAATAAGTATTGAAACATGATTGGAATGTTTTTATATATGTTATGTACCAAAAATTTAAACATTGTTCATTCAGTCATTGGACATTACCATAAAACAACTTGGAACTGAGTACTTCACATCATTGGTTATTTCAAAAAATGGATGAATCACATCCATTAAAAGTAGGTATATTAATAATGGATATTAGAATGAAAATCATAAAATCTTCAGGAATAGGTAATGTCAAATATGATCATCAACCCTGAGGATCACTAGTATCTAAAAATGCATAATGATGAGAATAACCAAATGAGTATTATATATGAAAAATCTATTACAATATATAAGAACTATTTCTTGTAAAGTTTACTCCATCAAATAAATTATTTAATATATATACGTATAAATGCATGGAATATGGCCATTGAATAGATAGTCATTTGAATTATTATTATTCAATTTTTTTAAAACATGTTCTTCGAAAATATCGTCATTCGTGGTATATTATATAAGTATTTTGATGATTCTTATTGATAAGTTGAAAATTTATAGTTATATAACTTACAATGAAATAAAAATATGATTTCAAAATATTATTAATATATATATATATATATATTACATAAAATATTAATTATTAATATAAATATTTCATGTAATGTTAATATCAATTTTAATTTTTTTTAATATCAATGGATTAGTAAAAAATTACAATATTAATGGAAAAAAATTAATAGTATTTGTTAAATTATATTTATTACAAACTTATTAGTTCATTTTTCAATGAACCATTTTGATAAGTATTATATATTTTAATCAAATATTGTTAAATGAAATTTTATAAAATATTCACATTTATAAACAAATATTTTAAAATGTTTTAAATTTGAAATTCATATGAAATAACATATATAAGGCATCATGTTTTAAAATGTCATCAATTCATAAAATTATTTTTCATTTTTGTATTGATTGTTTTTAAAATATCTAAATTTCTATATAATTTAGTTTTTTTAATATAAATATTATATTTTATTTTAAAATTTCAAAATTTCCTTATGGAATTTTTTTTATAAAGTAATTATTTTTTTGCGATATTGAAAAAATATTTATTTTACTAATACCCTCACATATATGACATTATTATACAAGGATTCAATCAAAATTATTAGAATAATTAATTATAATATTAAAAAATAACTTTCAACGGTATTCAATGTATTTTAAAATGTTCAATCCATTACCGATGCATAATATTTTTAAAAAAATTGGTTATGTTATAAGGAAAACTATTCCATCATATTATTAATTTCGTAATTTTTTTTCATGATTGAATTAATTTATTAGATAATTATAATTTATGTTAAAAAATATATTAATAATAATAAATTTTTAATGTACGTATAATCAATAACTAGAATAATTCGTTCTTAATAAAAAAATATTTTTCTAAAAATACTCTTTTTCTAAAATTCATTTTTACACTTTACATGTCCTATTAACAAAATTTGTTTTTCTTACAGTTGCAAATTTTATTTCAAAAATTAAATATCACATTAATAGTCATTTGGTAAAAACCATTTAAAATTAACACATTAATTGTAGTAATCATAAATAAATTACATTAATTAATTTTTTTTACCTAGGTGAAATGTAAAAAAATTAAAAGTAATAATATACTTGTAAACATACAAAAATTCTAAAATAATTATTGAAATATTATGTTTTATGTTTTATTAAAATTTCCATTTTCTAATATATTGAAATTCTTACATTTTCCTAACATTACTTTTTATACAAGTTATCTCTTTTTATTTAATGTGTTTTATGTGTCAAAAATACCATTATATTCAATTTTTATGTTATGAACCACTAAATTACCTCTCCACACTACCATATCCTCTTATGATTGAACCACACTAATAAATTGTGTTTCCCTTAACCTTTACCCTTTACATGTAATCTTTATATATTAACAAATACTACTTAATAGTTTTATATGTTGGTGAACAAAGGAGTTCATCCAATAAAATAAATCATATTTTCCAATTCACATATTTAGTTAATTTATATCTCAACCACCCCAAATCATGTAATAACCATGAAAATATTAAAAATACAATATTATTATTATTCTAGTGCATTTTATAATAACTAAGAAACCATTTTATACCTTTTATTAAATCATTATGAAGAATTAATATTTCCTCATGTGAGTGTATAGACTACAACCTCTCGAAATGTTGTGTTTAATTCTCCATAAAAACCCTTCAAATATGACTAAAATATTTATTTATATATATGATATTATATTAATAAAATTTATATTTCAATAAAATTATAAAATATATTTGTTTATAAATTAATTGTATTATTTCAAAATAAGATAACTGATAGTGTGTACATGCAGACTACCACACTACAGTTAATATATTTATTTTTAATTTTCCATAGAAAATTACAGGGTTAGAACCAAACATGTATTATGTTTTTGATGATTTTATTTAATAAACTATTAAAATTTTGGAATGATAATATTATTCATTCCATATGCGATATTAATAATAATAATTTGTAGTAATTTTATCCTCTTTATTAGACATATGAAAGTATATTTTTTAATTTGACTCAACTTTGGGAAAACCAATTTTACTTTATCAATTATATTATAAGAGATTACTAGAAGTCATAATTATCTAAAATTATTTATATTGTGTATATATTTTATAAAAAAAATCATTGGTCAATATGACATGAATTTGTATGAAAAATTGATTGATGAACATCATGTAAAAGACATAACTGGAAGTGAATAAATAAATTAGTTAAACATGATTATAAATGGATCAAAAAAAATGTTATTGTTATGATTACGATCCCAATGAATTCTTTTATAGTGTATAATTTTATTATTGAGGATGTTATGTGGATGTTTAGACAACATTCATATATGAGGAAAGGGTTTGAATGTCAACCAACATACATACAGTAATATTTTAATTTTTATGTTCTAATAATAATTTCTATGGCGTTAATAATAAGACCTTGATTTATAATATCATAAAATATTCTATAATAATGTGAATTATTATTTATCTATACTCTTTATTTCTATGTGATCCGATTGGTTTCTCTCTTAGAATATATTGGTATTTCATAACCAAATTTTTCAATATTGATTTATTATGTTTTTACTTGAATTTCATAATTATTTGTCAATGTTATAACCTATTTCTATATTTGGACATCAACATCATATAAAATATTATTTATTAATGAATTATAATCATAAATGATAATTATATTATATCGATAGTAATCCAAATCCTCATTAATGAATGTACCCCCTCCTAATGAATTATTCCCAACCCAACCTCTTTTTTAATTGGAATACAAATAAATTACTGTCATACGCAAACATCAAATTTATCTCCCTATATTTTCAAAATAAATTTTAATTATTTTTTGATGATTTTTTATTTCAAAAAAGGTTTTCTAAAAAAGAAGAAGGAATCTTTTGTAACTAAATCTGGACTTTTGGGATACATGTTATCATTAATTTTCTCCAATTTGAAAAATAATATTGTAATTTAATTTTTTATATTACCGATATATATATGTAGATAAATATACCTCTCATTTATATTGTTCTGCATGTTTTTCTTTCCCTTTTATATTAAAACATTTATATAGAAATTGTAAAATTAACATCCCCATTTTTTATATCATGTGGAATAACACCCAAAAAAAACTTATACACTAAATCACATTATAAAATTATTTTTTGGATAACCCTATTGGATAAATTTATATTTCATATATTTATATAGGATCATTCATTCCTTAATATACCCCCACACTATTTTCATGAAGTGTCGCTAAAGTGCATCATTTTAATTGATATTGTTCTTATATACTTCAAAATAATATTCTAAAATGAAAAAAAATGTTCATGACAGAATCATACGGGAGACTTACCAGTCAAAACTATTTAACACTCCAGAATATCATTGTAATCCTTATGATTTACCATAATGGTTTAATTTAATTTTCTATTTATAATCCTTATGTTATATAATTATGTAATTCATTGAATCAAAATTATTTAACACACTTGCCTATTTTTGGTTCGATCTTGATTATAATTTTTTATATGGTCTATTTTCTCCATGTCGGTACACTATTTATAATTTTATATTATTTTAATTGTGTGAATAAAATTATAGAACACTTTAATGGATTAGGTGAAGTTGTATATCTAATGATATTTTATGTATGTGATTGTTAATTGAACCTAATAATCCATGGTACTTAATATACCTTATGAAGATGGTATTTTGAGTGAACCTTGACATATATTTATGATATCCTGTTTTGTTTTAGAAACATTTATTACCTTATGAAATAATTTACTTACTCAACTTATATATCCAATTGATATTCATTGTTATATTAACATCTTATTCCTGGTTACTCCAAAATCATGCTTTATTTATAATATTATAACATTAATAATATTTATAGAACACTATTTTACATATCTATTCTTCCATTATAACATGTGAATATTAAGAAGAAATATGGGAGTTATAACCACAATGTGGATTTTTAAATATTTATGATGCTTTTTTTAGGATTTATATATCTATGTCAAACCATCCAATGAAAATTATCCCTTAAACCATTATCTATTTTTTTAATGAATATTATGTAAAGAATCATGGTATAATTTTATATTATGAAATGAGAATATATTATAATATGATTGTATAAATTAACTAATACCACTATAAAAAAATCTTAAATTTAAATTTACTTATGAATGCTAATAACACAATTTGATAAAATAATTCTTATGTTTTGAAATTATATTCCTTGTTACACTTAAATTAATCATATGGGTTATTGTGGAGAATTGTATTAACACAGATTTATGATATCATTCAAAACATGGATGGATACCATTTATAGAATGGGAAAAATTACATCATAAAACAATCCTTGAATGTCCATTAGTAATATAAGCACACTCTTTATATTAATAATATAATTTTTATGTGACTTCTTTAAAAAATTAGTCCATATTATATAAAATATTTTGGAACCATTAATATCATTGATGGGAATTAAAGTAAAAAGGTTGAAGAATTTTATATATTTTCTTTATGTAATATTTTAGAATTTCAAAAACCATATGCATATCAGTCATAATCTATTAGGTGATTGAATGAGGAAACATGTAAAAAAACCTTCTTTTTTATTTCACATTATATTTTTATATTGCATAAGTTTACACTCAACACAATATGGATGTTTTATAAGTCTAGTGTATTATGAAAATAGGAACATTGAATAAAATCTTAAAACATTAAATAAAACATCTTGGATGAAAAAATATTTAACATCCTCTATCTTTAAACTATATGAGGTAACCTATGGACATACATATGAAATATGTGAACTATAAATCCCAGTAAGAGAATAAACATTGAATAATATGATAAATCTAATACAACGTGGTCAATATAAATTTTAATTAAGAATAAATGGAAACTGAATAATAATAAATAATATAGAAGGACAATCATAACATGGTAAATATGTTAACATCATAAAACAATTTGTCATAAACATAGGTCAAGGATAACTAAAAAAATCATTATTAACAATGTTCCATAAAGAAATAAGGTTTTGTACATATCTCAATGTAACGTATCAGAATATTATACTAATCAATACACAATTCATCAGAGTGAGGTATAAATCTAGGCATTCCCATCACCTTCATTTCATTCTAATTCCTCAGTGTGCCATAATGATCATAAAACATTGATATAATTACCATCATATTTTATTACATGATAAAGGAGTGAAAAATAAATACATATACATTTGGTTTCATAGATTTATAAGTGTGTTAAGGTGAACAATCAGGATTGGAAATTGGTGTGGTGTTCATTACACAATTATTTTTAAATAGAAAATTGTGGTTTAATGTTAGCAGCATAATTACCTCACATAAAATATCATAAAATGTTTTGATTTGAGATAATGGGGTATCAAACAACCATTAAATAAAATTTTTAGTAATAGGGGAATGAAAGGACAATTACCAACATAAGGTATTATAAGTGGAATTTATAATACAATAATGAAACATGGATAAATATAATAACACAAGGACCCCTTACTAAGTGTGGGTTTCCAAATGCATTGGAGGAGCTTCATGAGAGATTTTGGGTAACATAGGTGGATGTTATAGAGGGGAAGGATGATTAAGGACGTTCTACATGTATTTTTAGTGGCATGAATTGGGTGATTGGGTGGATTTATGTAGTAAAAGTGATGGGAATTCATTATCATTTATCAAACATTGGTTTTGGACTCTTTATTGTGAAGTAACCAATACCACAGACCATTAAATTGTATTTTACCATGGTCTCATCCAAAAGGGATTCAGTTTATTTTTTTATATTTTTTTCTGAACATATTAAAATTAAATCCTTACTTATGTGGTGGTGAGTTATATAAATTAAGTAATTATTTCAAAACCATAACATAAATTAATGGTTTTGGTGGATCCATAATGGATTAGTAAAATTAGTAAAATAAAAATAAAATCAAATTATTTTTAAGGTATAATATATATTAGGTCATGGATACCAAAAATAGTATTTATTATATAACTTATGGGTCATTATGTTGTCAAAATATTGAAATTATTTTTTTACAATATTTAAGATTTACCTAAATATTCGAATGTCCCCTAAAATTATTAAAAACTATCCTTTGGAAAATGTAAACATTATTATTCCAAAAATAATATATTTTTTATCTAAATAATTTTGTATATGTGTTAATTTGTTCATTTAATGTTAAATTTACATGTGTTAATAAGTATTGAGTTTTTTGAAAATAAAAGTTATCAAACCTTTATAAACACTTGGTATCACTGAATTAAAATTATATGACCCTTTATATTTGATTAAAAAACTTATCAATAATTTTTTAAAAAATATTATTCAATTATTAAACTAAATATTTCATAAATATAATTTTCTTAATTGAAAATGAATATTATCCAAAAATGTTATTTATGTTATATTGCATCAAAATATTAATATTTTAAAGAAATAAATAGGAAAAAATATATTAATTACTATATAAAAATTTTTCATAATCATATTTATAGGGTCTCAATGTATATCCATTTTAAATAATATAAAAATTATATAAGTTTAACGTGCATGATTGTGAGACAATCATGGGGTGGTTTGACAATCAAGGGTTTGTTCATGATTTTGATGAGCTTGAAATTAAATTATAAAATGTTTAAATAATAATTTTGTTGATTGATATCATGTTGGGATTGATTAAAATGAATTCATAGTGAAAATAAATATCTCATGATATTTGATAATTGGGCATTATAGCACACACTCTTTGTAGTTGACGACATCACATTGTTTGGGTCAATTGTATTTTTATAAAACCCTATATTTATAATTATCATATTACCACTATTCAATTACAATACTATCAACAGTAATGATTCATAATGTTGATTTAATTCTAAAAGAATATAATAAAACAAAAAAAAAGATAATGTGTTTTCTATAACTATATTACATAATAATGATTACAATTAAATCAATATGGGAATTTTATTTATAACATTTCTGGTTGATAAAATCATCCCTATAAGAAATTTCAGCCTTGAAATTTTCATTTCACCGATTAAAATAGTTGAGTGAAATTATGTTTCATCACCTCCTCTAGTTTCCACGTTTCTTATTCAATATTGTAGTTTATCCACATCTCTATGACAGTGATATTTTTCTTATTTCAAAGAAGATTGTATCAATGGTCCATTATATTCATAGTCTTCTCCTGATAGGAAAAAATATTCTCCAAAAGTACCACATCATGATTGGGTACATGTGGGGGATCTATTATTTACGTCGTTAAGAGGGATACATGGAATACACCATATACTTGAGATAGGTTTGGCGGGGTTTCTAGTCAGAAGGACAATCTTCGACGTGATCAAGGATCTCAATGGAGAAAATGTATCATGAAATTAGGTTTCCCTTCTTCCCCAATATCATAAATTTCATCCCTAGAGATATTTGGAAGAATTATATGTCTATAATATGAACCTCTATGTCCATTAAATGAATATCATCAATGTCATTATGTCAACTCTAAGAAGCCTTATTGTTATGCTTAATATTCCTTAGACATTCCACCACATCCTTGACAATTTCGGAAAGTATCTTCTTTCTTCCCAACATCATCCAACATGTAGATATTCTACACCTCTTTATATAAAGGGATTCCTAAGGATCCATTTGGATACTTCAGTGGAAAATATTATAATATGATAATTATAACATAGTAACATATCGGCCCCATCCTTCATTTATGTCAATTGAGAATGCTATTAACAAGTGTTCAAGTGTTTTTATTGTCTAGTCATATTAGCCACCCATATGGGGTGATAATCCATGGTGAAATTAGGCTCAGTACAATGTGAATTATGGAGATAATTCTAGATCATATAGTTTAATATTGGATATCTATCATATACAATTGATATTGGAACTCCATGAGGCCTCAACAGTTATCTGATTTAAATCATTCTATGTATATCCAATGAGAATTCTTCATTAATCACAGTTATGTTTGAATATTTTTATGTTGATCCCCCACACCCAATTTAGCATTTTATCCTTTATATGTCTTCAAATATCCATTGAAAATTTCCATGTTGATGTTTTGACATTTCAATGTAGGTATGAGTAGTGGTTTGATGATACCCATAGATTTTTTCCTTTATGCCTTCACTTTTGGACCTACGAGTCATCTTGATATATATTCTACATTCTCCATCATGTTTTACGACCAGTAATTCTCTTTGGGACCCCTTTACATCATTATTCTTCCAGGATGGATTTATAAGGGTATGATATGAGCATCGTCTAACAAATCCCTCATTAAATCCTGATTTTATGGTATATGTAGTAGTGACTAAAATTTATAAACTCTTTCTTCATTAACATTATTATCTAATGATGTCCTATTTCTAATTGTTTACTCATTCTTTTTAATACACACATTATTTAATTGATCATCAATTATCCTCTTTGTAAGAGATGTTTGAGTAAACATTTTATAATGGATTGATGATATGCCTTTTTTATGATACCCATGTCCATACTCTTTATTTCTACATTGAAATTGTTCTTATCAATTATCCTCAATGATTGAATTGTGGGACCATTTTCAATCATCACCTACAAAATTATTTAATTTACATGATTGTAGAAGATCCATCAATCATATTCTTTGATCATATATAACCATATTAATAGGTTCATATTCAAATATTTTTATATGAATATATAATTGAGTATTTTTTGATCTATTTTCATTTCACTCTTCTCCCAAAATAGATATTTCCACTATATTCTCAATGTGAATATCACAATAAATCACCCTAGATCACGAATTGCGTATTTTGTTCTTGAAAATTCATCTTATCTGAAGAATAATATATCACATTTTCATTATAAATTAACACATATCCTATTCCCTTCTTCATAGAATTACTGAACACTACAAATATTTGTCCACATATTGGTTGTGTAAGCTTATGTGCTATTATAAGATTATTTTTCATCTCTGTGAGGATCTTTTCACACTCATCATTCCATTAAATCACATCCCCATTTCGTGTTATCTTGTTTAGAGTGTCTGAAAATTATGATATTTGTTTCAAAAATTGATGGTAGTACCCATCTAATGCATGAGAACAACATATCTCTGTCATTGATGTTTTCCTAATCGATCCATCAATTTCTTCTATCATTTAATAGTCTAAAGATGTTATATTTTTGTGGGGATATTTCCCATGAATAAGACATCATTCAACTAGAACTCATATTTAGTCTAATTTTCAAATAATTATCATTTCATATGGTTTTTAAAACAGTTCTCATATTCTTTTCATGATCCTACTTCCATTTTTAGTATATTATAATATCATCAATAAGGCTACCAATTTTTTAGGTAATCTCAAAATAATAAAATTATGAAGTCTAGATTATTTTTATATTATTAGTGAGTCATAATGGAATTAATATGAAAACCTAATGCCCAAAACTTGTACAAAAAGTTGTCTTGGGTATCCTCGTTCATTACCCTAACATGGTAATATCCCATCCAATGATCCACATTGGATAAATATTTTTCAACACAGATCTGATCAAATAATTCATCAATTTGTTGAATAGGAAACTTTTTTTATCATTATCTTACTTAAATCATGATAATAAATTAAACTTCCCATCAACCCATCATTATTATCGATAATGTGGACTAGTGAATCCCATGGGGAAGCACAAGGCAATATGAACTGTTTTCCCGTATTTTCCTACAGTTATTTGTACATCTCCTCCAGATCCACAAAAATTATTCTATAAAATGTTTTGGATATTGTTAATGCCCCGAGTATAGGATCGATTATAAATTTATCCTCTTAGCTATGTGGAAGTCTAATCAAATCACCATGAAACACATCTACTTATTCCGTCACTATGGGAATCTCATCAAGGGTAATCCATTCCATATACTCAACCATTATAGCTACATATGATTTCATATAGGGAAATAATATATGTCCTTGGTTTATTGGTGCAAAATAACTGGCATCTATATCCTTGCATTTGTAGAGAATTAGTGGTTTGATTCATGTTACATAAGGATATTATCTTTTCACAATAATTTATGATCAGTCCATATTTGGAAATTCCTACTATTCCCCTAATTTCAAAAAATACCACTCAATGGTATATTTAAAGGTTTTCTATAATGTCTTAAAAAAATACAATAGGGGAGGAGTTATTTAAATGGTGTGTGATAATATACCTATTTTCATTTTTCATTGATAACTCCACTTCAATGATTTTTGATGGTGAAAAAGTAGTTCTACAAAAAATTTCTGACCTAACGGAATTTGTATATCTATAATCATAATTACAATCTCTATTATTAAATGAATATCCAACATACCAATCAACATATCATTTTCAAGACCAACATCATCGATTTTGATATCAAAATCTATCCTTTATTCCTTTGAGGTTGTGGGTTGTCTCAATAAACCCTTTTTATAGTTCATTGGTTTGAAAAGGTACATTGTTCCTTGTAGATGATGTAATGAACAATGAATTCAAGGTTCACCCGGGAATTATTTTCCTACATTGCATTACTGGGGTTCTCCTGTCAACAATCAATTGCTCGTTTCCATTTCCTTGTGATTTTAAAGCATTTACTTATTACCCTTATGCAATATTAAGGGTTCATTTATTTTTCTACACATTTCTCAAGAGGGATGTTGAATTTCATACTCCCAATAGGTTTATCCATTAGACCACCATAACTAAACCCCACTTTCTCTTCTTATCCCTGTGATGATATTGAGATTGACCAATATCTATTTCCACTTTGAGGAAACATAGGATAATTTACTTCTACCAATCAAACTCATGGATCATTTGGGAGCTTCAATTACAAAGATTTTACCAACCAAATAAGTGGACAACATTGAATTTTAGGGAAATGAAAAATTCAGAGGCCTACCATATATGTCTTGGAATGTTTTCCACATATACCCTGAGAGATTCATAATCTGTTTTTCTTGAGGTAATGGAAATCACCTTCCATTTTGTGTCGATGATTGTGAGGAAAATAATTATAAAAAAGAATTATGAAATTATTTCCACCCCAACCTGAAGATAACATTCTCATGATTCAATTTATTGATCAATTTCCACAACTAATTAGATACTCCCTCAATATACTAGAGAACTAGTAGAACCCTCTCATGATTGGAAAATTTCTATATGAAGAATATATTTTCAATGGGGTTGAACCCGCTTAAAATAATTAAGGTATCATATGATATATTTAATTTAGATTCCATTGTCACATAAAGTACTAAATTATTTCTTGTTCTCTCTTAGGTTGACTCCTCTCCTGATTCAGGTTTCTATTCATATCCAACGTCAGTTGAGAGTGTATCATTATAATGTTCTTTATTCTTAGGCAGTCAGGTCAGAAATCTTGTTGGGGGTATTCATCACATTCCACTTCACATCTCATTTATAGCTATTTCTTCATGTTTCTAACAATTGGATAGAATAAAGCTTATGTTTGAGATGTATATTGTTTTAACAATTTATATCATGTAAGGGAATCCGGTGGGATTAAAATGATAACAAATAAATTTAATTAATTTTCTTAACAATGGAATTTATATGCATTAACATATTTAATCCATGTTATATTACCTAACATACATTATCATTTTCATTTTTTTGATTACTTGATTATGGTTCTTAATGAGATTATAAATTACTAATGAATATCCCTCCAGAGTGTGAAACTAGGTTTTTAGTAAAGACCATTGTTGTGTACTAGGTTACATCGAGTCAGGCCCGAAAAACCATGTTGGAGTTTTTATACCTAGGTATATATGTTTTAAAACCATATATACTTGTTATATCTAGAAATGGATGTATTTTATTGGAAAACACTTACATGATAAATAAATAAATATAGGGCTATTTTCACAAATTTATTCTTATCCCTAATACTTTCAGTATAGTTTTCTATTCCAAATCCCAAAAATAACTAAACTTCTACATTGATACACAACATAAAAACCCATACCTATATTTGAAAAATAATCTATTATTTTATAAATAATACTAAAATCAATAAAACGTATAAGACTGATAATTATTCTATATTTGGGAGTTATGTACATTACATAACATCAAAAAACTTGAAATACAACATCATTGTTAAAAACATTGTTAACAGGCTCACAAATAAAACTATATGGGATAACCTGGGGACATATATAAGACATGGAGCCTAAAAAGACCCATTATAGAATAAACATGGAATATAGTGTATTCTGTAATACATGTAAGAAAATAGGAAACTAAATGGGGAATAAATGTGACATGATTATGAATACATGATATATATGGATAGTCTTATTGTGGGAAAAGTGGAAACAACTTAAAACACTACATCATAATCAAAGGTACAGGATAACTAAAAAGATATCATAATGTGAAAGTCCAATTTTAGAATCAGGTTCAGACTATATACCTATGTTACATATGATGTTACGTAAAAATTACACAATTTATTGTAATGCTATATAATTTATGGGGCACAGATAACCTTTATTTCATTCTCATACTTAATTTTGAAAAATTGATCATACATCATTGATACAATCATCAGTATATTTCAGTCCATGATAAATGATTCATGAATAAATATATGTAATTAAATTTGATGTTCAGAATAATGGTTAATGTTGAACACCCTTGATAAGAAATGGGTATGGTATTAACTGTTGAATTATTGTTGGTAGGAAAATCGATGTTCAATTTCAAAATAATAACGTAGCCTAATAAAATTACATTAAATTATTTGATGAGAGTGAATGGGGTCTCTCATATTTTGAAAATAAATTTTCAACTAATTTGGATATGGAAATACATGTTCCATCATAACATATTGGAAAATGAATGTGTACGACAATAATGATACATGAATAAATAAGACTAGGTAAGGATGCCTTAATTGAGTTTGTATCTTCAAATTCATGTTAAAATAATATTAATAGATTTAATAAAACTATGTATGACTTTTGAGAGGATATATTTGAGTAATGACATTCTATAGTGATAACGAGTGATGATAAATGGGTGATTTGGAGGGATTATATATGAAAGGATAATGGAGTTCTTTTTCATTTCTCAAACATTGGTTTTGGAATCTATACAAAAAAATAAACAGAACCACAAAACTTATCATTATTAATCACATATTTCCTAGTAATTGTTAGAGGATATAAATTTTTTATATGTGAAATATTTAAATACATTAAAATAATACACTTGATTATGTGGAGGTGAGTCAAACTATTAAAGATATAATTTTATAACATTAAAATATAATAATGGTTTTGGAGGATCCATAATAGATTTATAAAATTAATTCAATAAATATAAAATCACATTATATTAAATTTATAACATATATTTTGTTAAATATCTCTTTTATAGTATTTATTACATCACTTTTTTGTCATTGTGATTCAATAATACCCAAGTATATTTATAATGTACTAAATGTTTACACAATAATTTGAATGTGTTGTAAATTTATGAAATATTCACCATTAGAAAATTTTTATTTTATGATTTCAATAATAAAATCCATTTTTTTGAAATAATTTTCGATATATGTAAATTTTCACTATTAAAATTAAATATAAAATAATTATTCAATGATAGGTTTTTTTATTATAACTCCTTTTGAATCTTTTTAAAAAATACATATGACATCATAAAAATTATTTGATCATTCATATATGATAAAAAATATTTAGTAACACTATTTTATTAAAATATTATTTAATTCAAAAGTCCATTAATTCCTCAAAATAAATTCCTTAATTGAATTTTAATATTATCTAAATATACTATTTATATTATATTTCATCAAAATAAAAATAATTAACAATTTAACAATGTTAGAATGAAATAATATTCATTATTCTATAAAATATAATTTACTTAGTCAAATTTATTAGGTCTTGAAAGATATCCCATTAATATACTTGAAACCCCTTTAAGAGAAATGAGCATGAATTTGAGACTTTATGGGGTTGTTATGGGAACATGGATAAGGTTGTGGTTTGGAAGATCTTGTACTTATCCTTGTAAACAATTTTATGATGATTAAGTTATTGGATATCATCTAAAGATTAATCATGGGAAAATATTAGTAATTTTATCTCCCACAGAAGCTCTAGTAAATGGTATTAATCAGACCAGATCTCACTAATTGAGGACATAACTTCCATTTTATAGGTCAATCATATTTGTTGAAACCCTATATTTAAACAAATAAATTGATCAGTAATCAAGGGATATATAATCAATAGTAATGATTCTAAACAGTATTTTAAATATAATATAATATAATAATCCAAATAAGTGAACATGTTTTCTACATCCATAATACATTATAAATCATTGATTAAATCAAAATGGTAATTTTATTTGTAACGTATCAGGTCATTGCATGTTGGGGATAGGAAACTGATGATCAAAATATGCCTAAATAATATCTACTCCAATATATTATAAAAATATAAAATTATTCTAAATGGGGATCAAGAGGATATTTTTTAGTGCATATTCATTACAACTATTAATGCATGTCTTTTACCATTTATTAGTATATACTATATTTCATCACATTTTTGTATAAAAACTAAAAATAAAATTAACTGTGACTTTATTAATTTATTTTTAACACATTTAAATATTCAATATATATGTTTATTTTTAATTATTTAATTTCAATTATAATCATAAATGATAACTATTATTGCCTCTAATTATTTGGATTATTTGGATTGGGTTTTTTAATAATGACTAAAGTCAATTATTCACTATAGGGAGTGAATATGTCAAATTAATTATAATGTTGAACTGGATAAATCTATGAATTATTAGTTGTAACTAGATGGGGGCCCATATCCTATTTAGGGAGTAACCTAGAACATGATGGAACACCAATAATGATATATATTATTTTTTCGTATTAATTTAATTATTAAATTTTACATTTCTCTTTACTATTTAATTTTATATTACATTTCTATAGAGCTCAAAGAGTTATAATAAATTCAAATGAGTTGTTTTATCATTATGTTTTTTATCCTTTCTTTAATAGTTTTTGAAAATATCATATCATTATTTTTGTAATGACATTTGACTATTTTAATTATTTGTAATTTTAAGAAGTAATTACAGTTTAAACCCAACTACTTGTTTACTTATGAAATAATAATTGTATATACCAATTTTCTATTCCTCTAAATGAAAATATATCTTTCATGATACACTAAAAATCTAAACATTTAGGGAAATTAAATTGATTGTTTATTTTACATTAACCTATTGGGAAATACTATAGATTTTTTTCTAATGCATAGGTAAACATTATTATGATGAATGTTCTTCCAATATTAATTCATACAAAATATTGACACATTTGCATGGAGACAGCTAATGCGTACCTATAATATGGGTATATTGAGTCTACCAATATGGAATATTTTAGCTAACATGGTTCTGGATTATTTATGGAAAATAGAAATTGTGGTTTAACTATAATGTGAATCTTGATTATATAAATTGACAATAAAATAATTTATTATTAAAATTTACAATGATGATCCATTAATTTATCAATATATACATTAATAAAATTACTTTTATTTGATATCCAATATTAAATGACACATATTAATTTTAACGTATTATTGGAATTTCGAGTAAGGGGGATTATAACTACTAAAAATATAGAAATCATAATAAATACATTTTTTCAATATACCATTACATAAACATGAAACTATAAATATTGGAATGGTTATCAAGATAATTTTTTTAATAAATATAAAAATAAATAAAATATATCAATTACTCTATGTTTTAATATCATAACTGTAAAAACAATATTTTACAATACTTTTAGTTGACCACATATGTTATGAATTTTTATAGACTTCTATTTGATCAACTATACATTAATTTTAGATCCATTATCTATAGACTACTAGTCTTTTAAAAATGATACCTCTTCTTGTTAAACTATTTTTAATATTTTATATTTAATGATACAAACTTATTCCCAAAATTTGAAAATTTGGACTTCCAATTTTTTATTTTAATTATAATTTAGTTTACTGATATTATTATTCACTATATATTATAGATATGTTTATGCCTATGGTATTTGTAAAAGGATATTATTATTAGAACTTATTTATTTTTTCTTTAGATATAGCTGGTATAGGATGTAAAATAAATTAATGATATAATGTATAGAAATTAGTAGGTTATTAGCACTTTTTCTTATAGTTTTTTATCAAATATAGTTGGTGAGGAGATTTCCTAGGCCATAATAGATTTTCAAATATTTTGTGATTTACCAAAAATATAAATATAATTTTTATTTGAAATCACTATGATATACCTATAACATTCATATATTTTAATAAAATAATATATTTTATGTATTATATTTTTATAAAAATATTATTTATTAAATGGATTTTAATATTAAATATACTATCATTTTTCCAGTCTTTTACGTAGGAGTTAAAGTGATTCATTAGTTTATGTAATCATAAACATATAACTAAATATTGATTGGAATTTTTGATTAATATTTTGAATTTATTAATATCTATTTAGCATTTATTATTATCTAATTTGTTTTAAATTAAATCAATATTTTACTATTTAATTATTTATATATTGAATCATTTTAATTGGGAATCCCATATCACCCCTTTAACCCCATTGATGGAATAACCTATGGAAAAAAATTATTAATTAAATAACATAATTATATTCTTATATAAATAATTTTTAGTGAAAATTAATTATGCAGGGAAACAATATTTTTTGTTTATGATGTAATAAGAGAATAAATAATAACACCTTAAAAATAGAATAATAATTTAGTCCAAAAGTAATGAATCCCTACTGAAAACATAAATAATATTTTATAAAGATTACTATGTATAGAATGTGTGTTATAAAATAAATTTGAAAATATTAAATCTACTCTGAGTTATTGTAGGGAATAAAATAATTATAATATGAATATAAGCTAAAATCAGGATATGTTATATATTATCTATAGATGAAAATGAATTCAATTAAAAATATACATCTGTAACCACTTGTACTATGTGATATAATATGGTCATTTCAATTGAAGGAATAATAATTGTAATTAACTGATACAAGTTAAAAAATAGAATATGTATTTTCCAATTAAATTGAATTTATTATAATTATATATGATATTAACATAATTGAATTTATAAAATATAGTTCAATAATATTCATATATACTAAATGAAACAGAAATTATAAATATCTCATAATAAATTAATTACATAGTAGAATAGTGATTCCTAGATGTTGTTTATATAATAGAACCCAGATACATTATTATGTTTTTGTATACAATGATTATTTTAATGATGAGTAGGTATGAGGATATAATAATATCAAAACATAAAAATATTTCAAATGATAAAAAAATCCAATATTTTTAAACCATCTAAAAAAATTAATATAGAATGTGTCGCATATAGTCAATATTATAATGATAATGATTAGGATTCAAAGAATATTTTTAAAAGGATTGAGAAAATAAATATGAAATAATTTCTCTTATATATTAATTTCCCTTTTAGAAAATACTATGATAGATTTGTGGAAGGTAGATATATATAAAATCCTTTGATATAGAAAAATATAATTGACATAGAGAAGGATATATGAAATAATCATTTAGAATGTTGAAGTCGAAAATATATTTATTTATATATAGGATGAAACTATGTATATGGTTACAAATTAGTATAAGCCAATGAGTAATAAAACTATATTAAATTATTATACACAATAATAAACATGATGTTGATAATTTTAATGATTAAAAAATTGAGTTCAATAAGAAAAATATGATGTTTCCACTGATATGTTTAAAATGTAATAGGTAATATACTATTGAAAAATAAAAAAATTAAAATAATTCTCGGATAAAAAAGATAAATTCTAATGAATTATATAGAAGTAATTTTATTTTATCATATAATATTATTTATATAAAGAAAATATTTTGTCTATAATGAATAAGGGAGTACGATACATGGTAAATGACATTTTCCTTATAATATTTATTATTTACTTGGTCTAAAATAGTTCTAAATTTTAAATGATTAATTTCCATTTGGGATAGGATGTTTTGGGATATTTATATGTCTAAGTCATTAGCTTTATCATTTTATAAAATAATAAATTTATATAGGTAATATTAATTTATATAACATTGTTATTGGATATATTCATAATGTGAACCAATTATATCTATGTTAACACCACTGAGAATAATATTTTTATTATCAAAAAAAATTAAGGAAAAAATTGAGACACCAAAATTTCAAGCACATAAAGAGGACACCAAGTCATTAAAATGAATTTGAAACCTACCAGATTTTATCTGCCTAAATTTTTTTCTTGAGATTGTGTTTACCTAAGTTTTTGGTTCCTCCGTCAGAACAGCTTCGAACACTTACTCCTTGTCCAATGATTGGATATACTCATCTATGATTATCATCCCTTTGTTGAATCCTTGAATTAAAATCCGGTTTGTCTTATCAATAAATTTTCACTTCTCCTAAATGGGGGGAACCCTTAGAAACCTTTCCATAATTCTTTCAACCTCTGCATTAGGAGAATTAACTATTAGGAAAGTTTCGACCGTTACCTTTTCCGAGCTCATATGCAATTGTAAATGATGTTCGAGCATAACATCATATTCTTGATGTTTTGTCTCATGCTGTAAGAATGGAGGGGGGGGAATCCTTCTATCCTTGAACCCCAAAATCCAATTTCTGAATTTTTTCCACTTGAATATCCTTTAATATCTTATCAACATATTTATTGGTGGTCTCCAAGCCTTCTGGGCCAGTTTCCATTACAACCTCCGGGTCATGCTCTAGGGACACGGTGTATCCTACTAACTGACCCACCAAACCATCCACTCTATAAATCACATGTTCATTTTAATTAACAGTTTTTTGTATGACCATGTCATTATAGGCCAAGGAAGATAAGTGTAGTCTTTGTGGCCTTTTGTTTTCTGCTTCTTGGTAACAATGCAACTCATTGTATCCCTATTTTCCTTATTTCTATTCTTCCTCCATGGACTGTGAATTCATTTAGTTGACCCCACTATATTATTGTCATTCAAGGGCTATCCTTCTACATTAGACTCAACTTCATAGAGAAAAATGGTGTTGTATTCCTTCCCTTCATCAATACTCAAACTATCAATGTATTATTTTAAGTTGAGACAGGACAAGGTTCTCGTCATATTTGTTCCATGTTTGGAATTAAGAATCCTGTTTTTTCCAATGTGGTGGCTACTCACACTCCTAAAAATCAATAGGATTCCCCTCTCCAGTCAGATATATCACCATTTCAGTGGTGTTATAACTGCCATCACGCACAACAATAGCATAGCTACATGAAAATTGGGCTCACATCGCCCTTAGGATTTGAAATATCAGCTCCAACAGATTCACCCGGAGCCTTAGCATCCAATTACATCATATCCAGTGTTACTTCAACCATTGTACTGGAATGTCAAACCCCTAAAATTGTAGTTCTATAGGGTCTTACAAAATATTTCCTTTGATTTTTAAAAATTCTAGAAACACTCAGCTCAGGAGGCAGTACCCAATCTTTCTTTTGTTGTACATCATCTCCCGAACTTACAGTTCCAACAATATTTATATATCATTAAATAGATTCTGCACATCAATAAACAGACCCCTCTTCAACCATATTCATAATCATACCTTACTCACTGTGAAAACCACATGAGGACCGGTTCACTTTAGCTCTCTGTCCATACAAAGACTCATATCCATTAGACCATGATCCCTTTCCCTTGCCTCCTACAACAACACCCTTATATGTCCTGAGGTCCTTTGACCCCAACCTACAGGTTTCTTTTGTGTGTATTATTCTCTTACAGTGGGAACCAAAATCAACATAGGATTCATAAACGACAGGGTGTCTTCAATGAAATTATTCACCCACTAAAATGCACACATACTCCATAGACACTTTTGACGAATCAACATCCACAAGGATTCACAGATTAATAGAGTGACACACAGAATGAGTTCTAATATTGGTGAATAAGAATCTAAAAACAAGGATCCCTTGAATTCAGATGATCAAAGGGTTCTTAATGGGTAAAGGATGTTTAGGAAATATAACAAATGTTTCCACAGATGGGGATTCATGCTTCAGATGAAATTTATAAGACCATCTAAAGTGGAATAAACAAGATCCTTTGCAACTATGTGGACCACTAGACCATGATTTGTTCTAGTTATCCTCCAATGTGAACCAAACCCTAATGTGTCTATTATCATGAAATCCAACCATTTCCTCTTCATGTAAATCCCATACTTGATGATGAACCAATCAAAAATGTGAGCCGAAGGCTGTCTCTCCTTAAATCAATCAATCCGAGTCAGATCCAGGAGTGATGAGGCCTCATTGAATTATGTGGTAGAAATCAGATTGTTTGGTCTACAATTGAACATATCATGGAATTTAAGTCAAAGAGAGATTTTGTGACACCTCTCCCTTCAGATACATCGAAGGACCCTCCCTGTAGGAGGGGGATGGGCTGGCACATTGGCCACCGCCATCATGAATCTGGTTCTGTCATCACATCTCCATCAAGAGCTGATTTTCTATGTTAACATGATAGTAGAAGATTCATATAAATAATAAATGATAACTATATACTCATTAGTATTTTAAATGTAGTAATAATATATAACGAATTTATAGTTAACAAAATAATATTCCATTATCAAATTTTAATATTTAATAAAATTATAATCATTGTAATTTTAACTTTTTGTAGAATTAATCTATTCCATGATTATAATTAGGAATATTTGGCTTAATAAGAACAAGGATTTTTTTTGGAAATAATTCATTGGATAATTACAGGTTTATGTATGATTTAATTATTTTATTTATGTATATGAAAATATATATAATATTGATTTTAATTCACCATCATTATATTTTGTTCCTTTATTTATTGATTTAAATAATTTTTTTCTATGGATTATAATGTTCTGATTGTATATTTTGCACTCGGTTAGAAAAAAACTAATGGAATGGATTTGATAAAATTCAAAATAAAATATATAGAGGATAATGTAATAAATATGTTTAAAGAGGATAAAATAACATATGTAGCTTTAAAAACCCAATATGTTTATATGTGTCAACATTTTATTTTAGTTCATACATAGGTATTTGGATATTTATTAGTTTCATGTATTTGGAGAGGGAATTATATTTATTTTATATTTCATTACAACACTTGATGCACCCAAAAATATTTTCTAACATTAAAAAACGAATCATATGAATGGGTTATAAAAATAAAAAAATTAATATATACATATAATTACAAATTAATTAATCAATATGAAGTGAACATAGATGAGAGTTTGAAAATCAATAACTTTAATTTTTTTATTACAACATGTTTATGTAATAATATTTTCTCATTAATTTTTTAAATAAAAATTAACATGAGTTTAATTCCATTATAAAATACACTTAGAATGACACATATAATTTAAATATTTGTATAACCATAATAACTAAGGATCAATATGACATTTTAATTTAAGATTCACTTATAAATAACTATTAGATCAATATAGTAATTAAAAATAAGAATAAATTATTATATAATTTTAAAGACTAGTTTTTCATTAAAATTTAATCAATTTGTGTTTTTTCATATATAGGAATGTTATTAATTTTTTTTATTGTGAACCCCATTGGGGAACTACTAAATCAATTTTTTAATTTTAAGTATCTTTTTTTGGATTTCTTACGTGACCATGATTGAAACAAAATCTATTATGGAAAACCATATATGGTCCATTATTGGCTCAATGGTTTTCTAAAGACAAATCTAACTACTTATGGGTGTCTTCATTTGTTACAAATAACATTTTAACATTCGTAGAAAAAAATTTCAATCCATGAAAGGCCTACGATGGAAAACATAACTCAATTTTGGGGAGGCATGAGCGCCCACATGGTTGGCACATGGTTTCTATAAACTTGTATACATACCTTGTGAATTTTATATCTCATTAATATTTTTTATTTTATAAAATTTTCTATGATATGTTTGTAATAGGGGATCCTCATTTCATCTCAAACTCATGCACATTCCCTATCAATTTCATTGGATCATCTCACCATTCCCTTTTGGTGGATTCTCCAATGACCAAATTTGTTATATTTTGAGTTTTTAAAATTATATATGGCTTATTATTCTGATAACAATTATATTCATTGTTATTTCTTATCTACGATTTTCTGAAACCCTAATGGGAGGAAGGGCTAAATATAATGGTTTTAATGGGGTTTTAGTTTATTTCATATGAATTAATTGTTTGAGGAATTTTTGATCTTATGTTTGATTGGTATTTTCATAAGGAACATCTTTTGAACAATTCATGAGGTGTTTGTTTCTATTTAATGGTGTATTATAGTTCTAAACATTAAAATAATATTCCACATTATATTATGTAATTGAAATATAAATTTAATGATTATTTATTAATGTTCAGTCAACATTTCATTCCCTTTTGGGTTGCATTTTGGAAATTTATTTTGTAATTTGGGATTTCCAAAAGTGTTATAGATTTTTTAAAACCAAATGTTTTGATGAGATGGATGGAAATTAATTTCCCATATGAAATGAGTTTCTGATATTTGTTTAGAAATTGTATTACATGGAATAATTTAGTTTCATCAAAATGTACATGTTTATTTTCATAAACAATTCCTCATAAAATCATTTCAAGTATGAAAATGTTAGGTCACTATACTTGAAATTATGTATCACATTGTTGATGAATGTAGTTTTCATATGTGGTCTAAGGGACTTTGAGAGAATTTGGGATCAAGAATGTGAGAGCATAAACATATTTTCCACAGGACTATTATAGAGATAGGGGTGGAAGTCTGTGAAATTTTTCAAATCACGTCCCAACCAGATAGTGTTCCTAGACTGTGTTATGATGATTCTAACATAGAAACCCTACATCTAATATTATAGATGTTGTCTATTAACATTTATATGGAATATCATAAAATTTTTAGGTTGTATCCTAATATACATGTTCACATGAACAAATCTCTACATACACAAACAATGCTGAAAGATAAATTATAATTGATTCCAATTACATTTATACATATATGTAACCCACATCTGATTAAATCAATTACTTGATAATGTAAATATGAAAAAGGATAAATTTATTTCCTCAAACAATGAAAAATATCCCAACCAAAAGAAAACATGGGAGAAGATTTTGTAGGAAGTCTCTTGGATTCTTCGAAGGTAAATCAGGAACAATTAATATCCCCCAACTCCTGGTATACATTGGAAACCAATGAAATGCTTGTCTTCTTCATTATACATGACATGGTCTGTGAGACCCCATGCATGGGTGTGTATAAACATACAAATTTTTAAACCCCAAACAACATTACAAAAATTATATTTAAATTTTACATATCATCCAGAACATTGAATGTGAATTGGAATACAGTGAAACAATAGTTAATAATAAAAAATTTATAAAATATAAATACACTAGGTCTCAAGTTAATGAAATAAACTATACTTCCACTAATCATAAATCTCATGGAATCAATATAAATATCACATGATAAAAATGACTTCCCATTCATGATAAAAATGATTTCACTCATATGAAAGTCATTTCAACATGTCCTTTCTATGAAAATGCATATAGTAAACCAAGAAGAACTTGATACTATGATAGAGGATTTCCTCCCATCCGGGTGGGATTTTGATCCACTATATGGAGGATTCTACTATGTAGGGGGGGGGGTTGTACATTGATTTATGTTGGTGAAAATGATTCAAAAAACCTATCATAGAGTAGGATACTGAATTAAATGGGATCACACCATTGGATAACTAAAGGGATTCCATAACTCTACCGGTGTCTAATGCCACAAATGGGATCTCATTCAAATCGAAGGAAGTAATGACTATCTATATACTTATAAGGATAATTAATATGAACAAAAATCAATATATAAGCATACAATAAATAGAATGAGGTCTTCAAACTCCCCAGGGGAATGTAGATGGAATATACTTGGAGTACACTGCATATCATGGTTTATCCAGACATACCTATGTATTTTCCAAAGTCCAATAGTGATTCATAGGTATTAATATTTTGATTGTATACCAAATCCATGGCTACATATCTAGCCCTATCCATGTACTCGTGTTATTCCTAAATACTGGGTAGTTTTGGTGTACTCTTTTTATTCCCACATACATGACTTTTTCATTTTTTGGGTATCAAAAAGGTATATATCGATTAACTATTCATGGGGCACATGATATGTGGAAGATCCCACATTGCATATGATATTAAATTTTCCCAAAACAATTTCCTATTTTGATTTATTACCAAATAGTGTGTATTCGTTAGACTACATTTCATGTATATAAGGGATTTATAGAACCTAATATTTTATCATATTTTTCCCTTCATGCCACATAGTACATTCTTACAACAATAAAATACACTAGTAAACATGGATATCAGTTATAAATAGTATGTCTACCATAGGTGGAATGATTATGTCCAACTACTCCACCCAAAATCAATCTTCATATCTATCTAACACCAAATACCACATATTGTGAACCCAACATCATCCAACCAATCACTAGATCATCCATTATTTTCATAAATCTTCAATGAAACTATATATCCTAAATTATAATACATTTTTATAGTGCTCTTCAATAAATAATTATTGTGAAATTATTGTTCAATGTGTATTTTTTGAAACACTAAACAAAGGGTCTTCTAATGATCAATTTGTGATTAATTGTATTAGTAATGCACAAAAATAATTTTTTTAATGATCCATGGAAACTATCCAGGTTGAATACATTATTATTCTTTTAGAATGATGAATGAAGAACAATGATCAGGGATTTACCTAATAAAATATCAAATTAATAATAAAAGGAAGATAAAATATATACCTTCAAATCTATGGTTTTTATGTGATAAATTCTTGGGGGATTGATTCATGTTTAATGATTTGAAAACAATATCAGGACTTAATAAATATAGTAATTCCATAATTGGTAGGTAGAAAATTTTATAATGTGTAATGGTGGAGAAAAAGTATTTATTGAGAGATCTATGAACCCATTAGTATGTTGAATGTAGAAGCATGATCCATTTAGGATCATCTATGATCTCTCATATAATGACTACTCTCTAAAATCACTAATGATATGTATCAAACACTAGAATAATCATTTTAAATGGTATTTATAGTGTGGGATTTATGTAACAAAAAATAATTAAACAATAATTTTTTCATTAATTTAATTATTCACCATCCACCCAAGGCTATTTTTTAAATACACCATACACCAATAAAAAATATTCCACACCTAGGGAAGAAAAAATATTTTATAATGAATAGTGATTTAGAATTTAAAAATACTTGAAATATTTGAAGGATATTACATTAATCATGAATAGATTTGTGAAAATGAATTAATATATTCAATAAATTTAATATATATGAACTGGGGATCTTTGGCACCCATAATTCCTTGAAAAAACAACAACAATCTCTAAAAATATGGTTTTAACTATACCAGAGAGCTAAAAACCCAATTAAATTTTCCACTTTAAGGATTATCATCATATAAATAAAAAAAATTATCAAATGAGACGGATCAAATGTTGCACCTAGAACTCTGAATCCAACAAGATCCCTCCAAGGCTCCCTTTTTATCAATATAAACTAAAAATACGGAAACTCTTTCCCATAGAGGGTCATCTATTATTGGTTATCAATCTCCCATATGATCCTCAAATATGAAACTCCACCATCATTATCAATCCCAGCATGGTTTAAATCATGCAACAATTCATTCACATATATTCTATTCTACAGCATGTGGAATACATCATGTGTCCATTATCCTTGATGTTGTAGGGATAAGATATATGACACATATGTAACATTATTCATTGAGTAAGATCAATCATATAATCTTTAGAGAGAGGAAAATACTTATAAAAATATTCACAATCCGTATCATAGAAAGACTTATACGATGTCATAGTCCACTCATTGAACTTCAGAGGCCTCTATAGTTTTCCAATAAAAGACCCATGATGGATTTTATTAGTTCTCATATATAACTACATGAACTGTACTTTTTTCAACCATCACTCACCTCATCTATGGGACCAAAATAACTATTACCCACTATCTCTATGTGGTATAGTGGTGTCCTGTGTGTCCTCTCATGTGTGTCCATGAACTATAAAAAATAAAATTTTGAGTGGTAAATGTTGTCATACCAAAACTACATTTATGGTAGATTTTCTTCCCATCTATGTCTAAAAAAATTCACACATGATTCATTTTCTCTAAAACCTAAATGGATCAATGTTAGAAGACATGTTTATATCCTAATAAAATCAGTGATCAACTACAAAAGAGTACCCAAAAAAACTATATACACACTATATTTATGTTTTTAATAAATTTTCAAGATTAAATATGATCATCATGGGTGCATCCTGATGTTATATTTACTCGTTCGTATATTTGAATCCAAAAATATCCAATATGTTTTCCCCTCAGTTATTAATTTAGTTGGATAATATGATGAGTCATTATAAAAATTAATGAGATAGAATCATGGCCTCTCATTGTTTATGGAAGCCCCATGTAAAAAACCACAAGGATAATATCCTATAATTACATCCATTTGGGAACCATATCCATTAACTAGAGATTAGTGACCCATAAATATATTATCATAGAAACAAAAAAACATAAATGGAATAAAAAATTTAGTCCAAGTGGATCCTGGTATTTATCATAATCTTCTTGAAATAGTTCTATATAAAAAATCATAATACTTCTTCACATTCACTAAATGATTCCCTGGTGTGACCTCCTATACTAGAACAATAATGATGTTCTCCCAGCCTTTAAAAAAGGAAAAACACATCCAGTGGATATCAGGCCAGTAAATATCTCATAATTTTATTCATCATGTTTTGAAACTAGAATGTGATGAAGATGTTTAGGGAAACATCCCTCTAATGGGGGTACACAAAACCCTCCAAACATTAATGATCATCTTCCCCATCCACTCACTCAATCATAGTGAAGGAAAATATGTGCTATTTGAATTTTGGCTATGGATATTCCATTTGGGGGATCAAAAGATAGAACAACCTTAACCTATATAGGGTCCAATATCACACCAATGTTCGAGAAGACACATTCCATGAAGTGGTCCTCCAAATTCAAGAATATATAACTCAATAGTTTCCCATAATGATAGTACTCTTGAATATTTTTAATTAAACATCCAAAAGTTACAATAATCCTCTACCTATGATTCTCTGTATATAATTATTACATAAATAATGAATAAATTAAACATATACAATAAGAATCAAAGGATCCATTTTATATATCCTCAAACATTATCGGGGTAGTAAACATATTGAAGGGTATGACCATAATCTCATAGAAAACATAGATGCTCTAAGAAGACACTTTTAGTGTACTCTCCTCTAGAACTCATTGATCTTCATAACAAATCATTAAAATCCCTTAATAATAAAATTTTCCTTAATTACGGGTGAAATATGTCATTGATTCTTAATAGTGGATAATTATTTTATATTCATGGGATTTTAGGTTTTGTAAATACACTCATATAATAAATGACACTCTCACCCTCTAGTATAGAAAATATTCAATCCAAGGGAACACACTTGGTGGGGAAAATGTCTTTTCTCAGTAAACTATCCAACTACATCATTAGAACATGAAACCATATGGGTTCTTATGATATTATAGAACATGTATCATTGTATCCCTAGGTTCTATTTAATATAGAAAAAAATAAATGTGGAGGTATGAATGAACCATCATTCAGGAAGAAATCAACCAACTCCACCAACGTTGAATAAAACTGATATTTTTATAATGTCAACTAATTCATGGTTCATTCTATCCTCATTATATGAAATTATCTACATCCTCCAACAAATGATCTCATACATGTCTCTATTTCATTCCTTCACACTAATTTCAAAATGCTATATACCATTATGTTAGAGACACTATAAAACTAACTTGTAATAGTTATAATAGAATGGGAGATAGAAACCCACTTAGTAATAATGATAACATTTTGATGTATCACCTCCAACTACTAAATGGTTTCATGTGAGGAAATATCTCTTCTAAAAAATATGTCACAGTATTGGATGAATTAATTAATAAAAAAACATCATTCAAAAGGGCTTCAAAAAATATGGTCAACCTATATTTATCCTCATGTTTTGTAGGTTCTTAAATATGGGAAAATTTTAGAAAAAGTGGATTCAGAAAATTGTATTCTAAAAATGTGGTTGAGTATGATATTTCACTTTTCTAACATAAAAATATATATACAGCATCTATATATAAATCTAATACTATGTGATTCCATCCTCCACTTCGCCCTCTTAATCCCCAAAACAACGACTCACTATCATTACATAGAACATCAAAATGAACTCAAACAAAAATGTAAGGGGAACTCATCTATCACAATTTGAGATTGTCTTATTTTTGACGTACTAGAATGCTTATATGCTGTCGAGTCACATAAAAAGAACTTGTATAATTATAGAATGTTTACCTCTTTCATGTTTTCCTAAATTTGTATAAATTTACACCAACATAGGGATATACAGATAACATATGAATCCCTAGTGATTTCAATCAAACATTGACTATATCTTGATTTTTCAGATCTATGTAATTCATTCAAACCATAATCATAATATTGTCCAATGCCACCCTATATGGAGGGAATATCACACCATGAAACATATCGGTTATCATTTTCAAAAAATTATGAGGTTCAAATTAAACAAGTGATTCATATAAAAGTACTACAAATTCTATTTTTTCTCACACTGATGGGGGGAATTTTCTTTAACCTCAAGTCATGGGTAATCATATTTCTGAATTGGTGGAGACATTTCTTACTATCCACCATGATGAACCGTCTTCAACATAGGTGAAAAAACTATGAAAATTAACCTTGAATTTAATAACTATGGTCCTATTATAGAATTCAAGATAGTGTTAATCAAATAATAATATAACAAGATCGAAGACTCACAATGGTAAAAGTTGAATATCTTCAGAAAAACCACATAGTGTATATGAAAACCACAACCCTGTAATATATGATTAATATAACTATGATTTACCTTAATCAAGTGCATCTATATTTTTCTTCCATAATAAGGTTACTACAATCATTGTAGAATGGTATGTCATCCAACACACTAGCAATAGGTTCCCCATCGTGAATTCAACGTCTAAAAATAGTAACAATATTTCCCATGTTCCTAAAAAACATCCATGCTATACAATCAACCAAACTATGATCATAGATGAACTCATTATCAATCATAACATGACACACTGGGGAACACTATACTGATCATATGTCGAGTTTGACACGGAATTCCTATATCATAGAGAATAAGTCTTATAGAAATGATTCATGTAGGAATATCCCACACATGTGATTCCATAGACTAAGGTACTTGTACACATAAACACATATCTAAATAACGAAACATGATGAAAGGTAATATATGAAGAAAATGATATAATAAATATATATTTCATATCATAGTACAATATGTATTGAAAATCATTAATCTAAAAGGATTATATACATGAATACCAAAATTGTAAAATTAAATCTCCTAATAAAAAATGTTTCTATCTATCCAAAATATACTCCTAAATCTATTTTATTATGTTCTAATGAAACATTTATCTAAATAATCCAACTCATCCAATTAGAATTATGAATGTAATTTCATCTACATAGGATGTGGTATTTTTTTGGTAAATCCAATGTTGGTTGAGTATATACATACCAACAATGTAAAACAAAATTATAATGATAAAAAAATTAAGAAATTGTATTGTTCCTCATCTTGAAGGTATGTCAATAATAATATTAGAAATAATAACATTAAAAACAGTCCAAAATATATTCAACGTTGATTGAAGGTCTCATATTAAATCTATAACATTTGGTCTATCCCCTGATCCGGCTCATGAATTAAAAACTATATCTTTATTAGTAGAACCGAAGTATTGAAAATTAATTCACTGATGGAGATCACTCAAAAACTCACACTGAATTGACATATCCATGAAGAAGAATATGTTGTATATCAAGAGATCTCATTACCTAGAATTTGAATTACTCCCAAGTCCAATTTTTCATTCATGACCCTATAATGTATAACTATCCAGATAGGGTGTCTTAGGCCCATGTATGTTTTTCTGGAATATTCATAAAATCCCTCATTAGTCTAAAGGGGGAAATTTAAAGTACCCCACCCTTTACCTCATGGATAGATTACATATCTCTAACAATTAAAAATGTCATAGATTGGATCACATCCGAAGCACAAGATGTGATGCCATATTTTTCACATATATTTTCAGACTAAGTGATATCACACTAGAGACACTATTATATACTAATGAAAATTATGAAATTAAATATCCTAAAGAATTTACATAGCATGAACTAGAAGTACATAGTTTTTATTGCTATGTATAAACCATCATGGGTCTGTTTTTGTGGTCAATAAACAATCATATGCTCCCCAATCAAGGCAATTTACATAGGTCACATTTTTTGTTTGAGGACATGTTAGAGTACAGTGTCCATAATGATTACATGTTAATTTCGATGAACCAGGGTCATAACTATGTAAACATTGAGTACATGATGTGTTTATAGTCACAGGTCACACATTTTGTGATAAGGTCCCATATGGTTTTTAGTGTTTTATTTTTCAAAATCCCTATTTGTAGAAGCTAGATTTAAAAATATAAAATTTTCTTTAGAATAAATTCCATGTATATCCAATTTACCAATAACATTATGTATCATGGCCTAGTTTCTATAAAATTACTAATGCATTTGACTGTACCACTATATTAAATAGTGAACACATATTTGGGATTCATAAATCCTTCAGGTGATTAGATTCCATTTTCATGGAACCTAATTAACATTGAAGTCATTAACAGTATCTTGACATTTGTTAAAACATAAACACAATGAAATCAACCACATATGATTGGTAATTATATCTTCGACTACCATTATTGATCCATAAACACACTATCCATCACAATCCTAGATCCATGAAGATGGATTAACAAATTAATGGTTTCAAAATGATAGTGAATATTTATATTGTTAACTATGGTTAAAGGTGTATTCCAATGATAAATGTTTGAATAAAAGTGTAATAATACCAAAAAACCAAGAGGAACAAACCTCAAAAAAAAATTGGTTGGAAAAAATTCATTTCAATTATAATGATGGATAAATAATAATAATAAATGATTATCCAATGAAATTTGAATTCCCATTTCTAGGTATATACATTCCATACCTATAAATCCACGGCCTTCCGAAGAATCAATTTATTTTGTATTAATTTTGATTTTGAAAAAATGAATATATTATTAGGATTAAATCCTAAATATCAAATTCCCAATATTGAGTTTAGATTAATTACTAATGATGAACAGTTTCATGTTGGTTTCACTAATGAGAAATAATAACTCTTTTATCTCATAGATAAAAAATAATGATCCACTATTGATCATCCAAGAGATCTCATATGACAAATTGGCTCTAAAATATAATGGGTTATGTCAATATATCTATGATTTTACCATAAATGGATTCAAATATAAAGAGATTCATTTTATGAGAATTTATTGAAAAAATTAATTTTCGTTAAAATTACTTTTTTCCCCATCATCATGCAACTAAATTTTAATAAAATATTTAATTTCATCAATGATTACGTTATTCCACGAATAAAACCTACTTTCTAGAATTATAAGATCTCTTAGTTTTCTAATCCAATACATAGTTCATGAGAAAAACCTAATTTATGATCATGTGAAGAAGAAATATATAATATATTTGATATTTCTTATATTTGAATAATGTGTCTCTCTAGGTTCTTAAATTACTTATCTAGGTTACTATAAACATAAAAAATATTCCTAACAAAATACAGATGTGTTATCCAAAAATTAAAAGTCATGAAACCTCAAATACAAGAAATGAAATTCAGAGTGGTCTTGGATTTGGGCCTTGGGAAGACCCCAAGGGGTAAAAAAATATATCCATCTCTCAGATATCATATTTAGACACCATCACATTAGACCATTATTGTTTGATACCATATTTTATATTACTCTTACGTGGTTATTTTACATTATTTATTCATTATGTTTGTTCCATTATTGGCATAATGTCTTGTGTTATTCACATTTTCATTTAATTTGTTATATGATTATGATTCTATGATTATTTCTCATTATAGATTTTTTGTTTTTTCTTATCATGTCAATTTGTCCTGGATTCTAATTTATTTGTTTTGTTATATTGACAATTGTTTTTGGAAACAATGATTTTTTTATATTTATACAATGAAATTTCGAGATGTTTTTTTGAAATTTAATATCACCAATGTGGAATATTTTTATATCATTGATTTGAAACCTGATTAATGGTTTTCATGGTTAGAATCCTTATATAGTTTCCTAATTGAATATTACAATTTAATTTCACTCATACCCAACCAATTCCATTGGGTGTATCTATAAATTGTGTTAGACATTGTTGATGGAAATAAATCTATTGATATAGGTGGTTCATCTCTATTATTGACATCAATGTTTTTATAGAGAAGATTTGGTCTCACTAAGATGGAATGTGGTGATTTTTTTGAGTCTTTATTACATTGGGATGTATGTATAATAAATTCCCGTTATCATTAAAAGATTTTCTATTTTTAGATTAAGACATGTGATATCATTTTTTGTCTTATTTGACATGTTGTATATGTGATATTGTCTATGGAAACAAAATTAGTTATAACTACATTATACAGATTGTATGTTTATACATCTTCATTCTAATGATTTTTGTGTTTTTTCCTATTTCATGGATGAGTTATACTTATTTTTCATCAGAATAACTATTACCAATATAGTATTTATTTTTGGGATACCTATCTCTAGACTTATAAATTAGGTACATGCTTTCGGCCATATGGCTTTCTCACTTTGGTGATGAGTCAGATCATCCTGGGTAACTTTTCAAAAAAATTATATCCCTTCATTAATTTGTGATTATTGGTAGTCTACGAAAAATATCAATGGGAATTAAGAGGTAGGGATAGATTATTTTTCATGTAATATATTATTCATGTTAGATACCATGATTCCATTGGTATTATAGGATTTTGTTACATTTTGATTCTAGATAAGGGTTGTTTTAATTAATTTTATTTATAATAATTGTACAATTTATAAGGTTAAATATGTCCTTATATGTTATATTGTGTTTTATTGAGATTTGGTAAATTTTTATAGAGGCACACAACATATTTTAATATTTAGCAGTTACCATACACAACACATGGGGCTTCATTTATTACATTCTAGTATCGCATACATGTATAGTGTAAAATTTTCATAATCATGCATCCAAACCAAGAATCATGGGTTAATTGTTTTTTTAATTTTTAGCACCTACTTAATTAAAATAATATATTAACTGTGATTCATTTTTAGGTCCTTTGGAAGGGTTCATTTTGTCTAAATTGATGATTTTTAAAATTCAATTGTTTGCTGATCATGTTTTTTCTTCGGGGTATTTTATACCATTCCATTCTAAAGAACCTCATAAAACAAAATAAAATTTATATAATAATATGTCCACTATATAACAGTCCATTTTACATAGAAGTATTGGAGTTTATGACCAACTGTTTACTAGGATAGCCCCTACTGTCATATAGTGAAAAATATGAAAAAGTACCCGATGATTAGTTGGATCCTATTGAGATTATCATTGAAGAACTCAAAAACAATACTTCTATTTTTCACCAAAATAATGCATGTGACAAGTATATTTTTACGAAAATCATTTCTTCTTTAAATTCCTCATCACGATGTTATTAAATTAAATTTTAAATAATGTTTTCAATGGTAGTTATTATCAAAGACAATGAGAGATATAATGTCCTATTAATGTCTGATCTTATAGATATAGAAATATTCTACAATGGAGTATGCAAATTAGTTTAATAATTCTGTCCTTGAGTCATCAGAACTCTCATAAAAGATAATCTTATTTGTTGATATTTTAATTTGGGATAGAAAGTTGAGATATTTTTTTATATTGGTCATTTATATCCATTCATTTTATAGGTGGTTTACAACGAAACAATTTATATGTATCATATGGTAAGGGAGATTGGTTATATTAGTGTAACTCTATAGGGTGCTACATAGAGTTCTTCTCCTGGTAAGAAGATAGTGTGGGAAGATTCTCTTCAAGGGGTTGGTAAAAGTGATTAATAATAATAATGTATGATTTCATTGGCTTCAATATGGCATATATCTAATTTACAATATCAATGTTGAAAATATTTTCATTCTAATAATTGATTTATTGAGGTATTATGGAAAATCAACTAGTGTGCATTTTTTTAGTATATCAATTGAGTTTGAAGACATTTTCATATGGTTGTGTCATACGATAAATGTCCTCAAAGGGAAGTCAAGTGTAGTTTGATGCTTCAAAGATTAGAAGATATTTATCATAGAGTAATGTTCGTTTACACCAGTTAATTATGACTTATATTGAGGTTATTTAAGGATTTCTCCTATGAAAATATTTATTTAAATATATCTTGGATTCTCAGTCACCCATTGAGTGTGGCATGATGGTAATTTCTTTTTCCATAGAATCTAATTATTTTGATAAAGGAGGACCATATTTTTATCTTGGAAAATTTTCTTACTAATTTTAGTATGTGTAATGAGTTAATGCCATATATCAGGGATTTGAATTCCCTATTCAGTAGAAAAAATGAGAAATGTTTAAAAATAATTTTTCATTATGTTTTTGATGATGATGTAGAATACATTTTTGAAATCCTAATATTTTCCATGGACATTTTTTAATATTACATAATCATTTAATAGTGGATAATCATCGAGGGATATATTGAATTTTATCGATGAAAGTTCCAATTCCATACTAATGATGGGATCACAAATCTCTTCCATGTATAGTGATATCCATGATTTTTTATGGAATTTATAGTTAGTTATGAAAGGGTTTACTTTTAGACTAGTTTTTAGTATATTCCTTGATACCTTAGTGTAGGGTATATAGGATGTTCTAACAATGTTAATGGATAGGTTTGTAGTTGTTTTTTCATTGGATATTATTGTATCACCACCCTAGTAAGGTGTTTATTTTTCTATTTATATACTTTATAGAAAAACAAACTTTTCTCTATTATCTTATAATGAAGATCCATCCAAGATGAATGTGATCAACGTTTATCTAGAGGACCTTGATGGACCATGATTTATTTTTACATGAATGTCACTATGTGGTTCACCTATTCTATTTTCAATGAAGGAATATGGACGTGTCTATGTTTTAAATGGAAATTGATTTAATAATTAGGTGAATGGATGAATAAATAATAATATCAAAGAATTAAGGGAGGATTTGATCATATTAATTGTCATTATTTTTTCAATATTTTGTTTGAGATCTGGGTTCCACCAGTTAAGTGTCTAATAAGAGGATGCCCTAAAGGCATATTTTGATGTCATTATATACATTTTTTATATTTTTTTACACATTTGGGTCTACACATTATTTAGTAAAATTCCTTATTTTGATGAATTAAATATTCTAGAACTAATTGGAATCTATCATTGTTTTATATATTAAGGATATCATGTTGTATTTTAAAATTGAGGAGACCATGATGAGAATTTATATATTATTCTAGGTGCTTTATGGAATTATTTTCTATATCTCCCTTTTTGAAAATGTAAATTAAAGATTTTTAATTTGTTTTTTCTTGTCCATGTGACATCTTAATGATTAGTTTTCATGGATCTAAATAATGTTCATAGATATATGCATTGTGGATGAACAATCATTTTTATTAAATTATAATCCTTTTTCATTTTTGTTTGGTACTATATTTGTTCAATTGTGAATTCTAAAAAATAACATCTCCCCTTTCAACATTGTCTTGTTAATTGGTATATTTATTGGTGGTATGAGAAGTTCTAATGGCCTAGTGTATAGTTTCAGGCTAGTCGAACAACCATATAAAGATTTATTCTTCGTAATACATTTAAAACATATAGAATTAATTTTGGTTCCTATGATATGGGATTTGTATTTGGGCTAATGCCTGATTACCATTTGGTATCCTATGGGTCATTGTAAATACATGCACATGGGAGGAATTGTTCCTCCAAAAACCATTAATTGGTAGATTGGATTCATGCTATAAAGGTGTGGCAACATTAACTCATGAAAGATCATATTATTATCTAAATAGATAAAAAATACTAAATAATATTTAGTACATTGAGGGACGTGAATATCAAATATTGATAATGTGTTGTTTTTTTTCGAAAAAGGATTTCAAAAACGATTTTACCCCCTAGTAGGGAAATATATTGTTTAAAAAATTGAGTAGAAATATTATAGTGTATTAAATTCAATAATTATATGTTGAATGGGTTATTATGAGTATATTTATTAATATTATTCTATAGTGGAATGATAATGTCCATAGGGTAGTCTATTTTAGTGTGATATAATATACCTCTCTTATCAATTGGTTTAGGAGTGAGAAGTTAGAAAAAAATTATTTCAATCATATTTGTATCATTATGAAATTTTAGGAGACATAATGATATTATTCATCATCTCCCCATGGTTATATATATTTCTATTAGTGTGTGGATGTTCCTTTGAGCTTGATGTATGATGTGATGCCTTATGGGAATCATTTGAGATGTTCATTCACCATGGCGAAACCAATGTTTTATACCTTGATATGTTAGTTTTGGTGGCCCAATAAGAGAAATGTAGTTGTGAAAACTGCTTCATGATGTTTAATAAGAAAGGTAATAATATATAAACATCAGAGAACTTCAAAGTTATTACTGCATCATCCCATTACCATATATATGAGGGAGGACATATTGATGGATTTAGTGTTTAAATTTCCTTTTAATATGAGTGGGAAATATGTTTTAATGGTGATTAACAATAATATAAAAAAACCAAGATATTTTAATCACTGTAGATAATTGAAGAAGATGGATTACCACATGTACCAATATGTTTTTTATATTTAAAACATTATGGAATGATCTTAGAGATGGTTTTAAATGAGTTGCTAGATTTACATCTCAATATTAGAAGGAACTCCAATATAAAATTTGATATAATATGAGGGTTAGAACTTCCTCTAATGTGTAGACAGATAGTCAATATGGCCAAAATATCAAGATACCAAATTATAATCTTCTCGCATGTGGGAAAAACAACGAGGGATTGATGTAATAAACTATGTAATTGGATGAGTTGTACTTTAATAATTATTGATTATTCATAATTAAGGATATAACTATATGATTCATTATAATAGTAGCCATTCCAATCATTATTGTGTTGGGTTGGGGTGTGTGAGCATTACATATCAGGGACCAATGTTATAAAGGAAATTAGATAGACAATATAACTGATTTAAATAACATATGATATACCCTAGAGTTTCAATAATTCAAAATAAGATCAATATCATTTTCCACTAGAGTTTGAGGATGGTGTTGAAGTGTTTCTTCAAGAATATATTCATCTATGAAACCATCAATAAATAAAGATGAGAAATATGATAAAATGCATTGTATATTTTTTTTTGTGTTTTCAAACATCATGGAAAGGTTTCCAATGTATTTAAGACTCCACAATGCCTGAACTCACTCCATGATGTCTTTCATGCCTCCACATTGCTGAAATACCCTATAGAACCATATCATATGATATAGTGGGAAATTTTGAAAATTGAACATCATGCCAAAAGTATTGCCTCTAAGCATGGTATATTAGATTATCAGAATGAGGTTCTCTATCCTATATTGATCCAGTTAGTATATTTACATAAGCACTATGGTGTTCATGTCCCAGTGACAAGGTTGTTCGATGATTGGGGGGGAGAATAGGCTTAATTTAATGGAAACTATGAATAACTAATGAATTATTCATGGATGAAATATATTTTCTGCGGTGGTTTGTGATGCTCATTGAGTTACTTGTATATATAAATTTACTTTTTGTAATATTTTATTTAATTTTCTATATCTAGAGTTACGAGGGTTATAACAGTAGTTTTCCAGAAAATCGGACTCGAAACATAGTTGGTATATAGTTTCTCTTAGCCTGCATCATACCAAATATTGTTGGATTCTATCAGGATAGTGATCTTTTTTAAAATTTCATATTGTTTTTTAATCCATGAAAGGATTGTAGTGTAATAGTGTGGATCAATTTTTGGGACGGAGAATCTCTCTTACAGATGAGTCATGTTTGGTATAACCGTACTTCTATACTAATAAAGTTTTCCATATCCCTAATTTTTTTATATTTTCCAATATTTACAATACATATTTATGAAATTGTGTCCTCATTGAAACTCCCACATGTGTGCAATGCCTCTCTTTATTAACAAAGATCCTATCGTCTCGAATTTGGTGTATTCTCCATGGATCCACAATGTTTTTACAAGAGGTTTTTCTTATTCAATAAGGTTATATTGTTATTTCACCATTTTAATTTTAATCATTAATTTTCTAAACATGTGAAAACAATTAATGGGTTTCTTGAGTGAATACAAGGGTATTAATGGGATATGATGTTTTTTTAATGTATTATATGTGTTAGGACTTATTCTTCTTGTATCTATTTGTTTTCATTAGGGGAGAGTATGTAACCATTCTAGGTGATGATTTCCCAATTTAAGGGTGTTAGTCATATATTACAATGAAAACATAATATCTAATAGATTATGATTCATAAATTTCAACATTTAGTGATATATCATTGATTTTTTACTCTATGTCTGATGTGATTTATGGTATGAATTTGGAAATTAATGTTTTAATGTGGTATTTCAATTGGTGTTTTTCTTTTGTGCACATAATGTGTTTGATGAAATGGAAAAAAATGTATTTTTTATGATGTGTTTTAAAATATGATTTATAAATTATTCTACAATTAAAAGGTGATTTATGTATGTAGGAATGTTTGTTTATAAAGTTTTGCGGGTTTAATGGATTTTATATAGGGTTCATGTTATGTTAAATTGTTTAGAATTGACTAGGGCAAGGGATTCTTGTTGTGTGATAGTGTTTTTTGAATTGGACCAAGAGATTGTTTTGGAGGATGTTTGAGAGAGATTCCATATATTGTAAAATTTACCTTTAGAGTTTTTGGGATGGTTGGATGAGAGAGAATCTATATTTTAGCAAAGAGATAGAGAGAAATCATGTGTTTGAGCCTAGGGATGACGTTGATAGCTTCCATTTTTAGCCACCTTGTAGATATTATATTTATATTCACTAATAATAGACCGTTATTGTTATATACCATAATGTAAATTAGTCATTCCATTTTTATTTACATGCTTTATAAACTATAATAGATCCTTGTTTTGTATTAAATTAAGTTTTCCCCTCTTTTTATTTATTCCATTATATATTGAAGATGTATATTTTATGACATAATAAAATTTGAATGGGTGTGTAATTAATTTTCATTCCATATGGATTTTATGTCAGTATTTGAGACATATTGATAAATTTTATGGAAAAACATTTGGATTTAGATAAATCCAATTAGATTTCTAGTGGTTCACTTAAAATTGATGATATTCTATGTAAAATATTTTTGGAAAAAATTCAATCTAGGTTAATGTTTCATGTTATTTAGACACCTAAAATATTTTCCAGGACGAATCATAGATGGGTTTTTTAATCACACACTAAATATACCATTTGGAATATATAGTCAATATTTTTTTGGGAACTAGAAAAATAATGGAACAATGAATATAGGTGGACCTTCTTGATTATATTTTTCTTTTTTTTTATAAAGGATATGTGGTATCATGGATTATTCTCATGTAGAGATGTATGGGGAATTTTACCCTTAGGTTGTATTTATTATCCATTATTGGTATCATTCCATTTTTTTGGGTTTTGAATAGTTGAAATGAGATACCATGTTAATGTTCTATATTGATGTTATATATGGGATATTTTATATAGTATATGCATTAGTAATTGTTCCATTATGTTTTTTTGAATGTAAAAATTTATGGTCTCTAGTGATTTTGGATTGAAACCCGTATCATTGATGGGTTATACCTGTATACTAGGATAAAAACTATGCTGATGAGATTATTTGTTATTCCTTATTCTTATTTCTAACCCATGGTGATCAAGAATTCCTTCTGGGACCTTTTTCCCACTGAATTAGATGATGTGTTTGGTCGACCCAATTTAGTCGACAACATTGGTAATTATAAAATTTGTTTCAGTATCAATCATATTTTTTAGAGCGTGAAAATTAAAATATTATTAATTTATAGTGATAAATAAATAGTAATATTTATTCTAATGGAACTAAATCTAATATTAGGAAATTACTTTTTAGATCTATTTAATGGAAAAAAATAAAATCATAACTTTGAAACTAACATAGGGTTTTAGAATAAATTAGATGATTCAATAATATTAGTTAGAAATTAATTTATCATAATTGTATTGGTTCATATTGAAATAATGAATTAATACTGATGATATATATTCTCCATAGAGAATATTTGAAAGAATATAGATTCTTTTAGAGTATAATAATCATATGAATTGAAACGATATCATATGGATACCATTGAATAATTTTTTAGTGGATATATTATTAAGGAATTTTATGATCCACATGTCCTAAGATTTGAAAAAATATCTACTTCTGATTTATATATATTAAATTTTTTATATTTAATATGATTTAAAATAGATTCTTGGAGCATGATATGATATAAATTTTGTGGATAATAAATCTAAATTAATGAATTTATATCTCATATATCTATATTCATCGAGCATGAATAAATAGTTTTTAATACATTAGATTGATAATTTAGATTATTTTTTTTCAAAGATACATAAACGTGATTGGTATGAAAAATTTTCAAGGTAGAATAAAAAAATCAAAGGGGACATTGCAACTATATAATATAAAATAATTTTAATAGGGAAATGATCAATATTGACATCTTAATGATTCTTTCAAATATTTATAAGAAGAAAATTCTATGATGACTATATAGGTTTTTTATATATTCTTCAATAATTACATAAATTCTATATTATTTCATTCATCATTTACATTCAATGATATATATGAATGAGGTCGTTAGGCTATATTGGGAACCACATATTTTTTATTTGAGGATATATTAGAATCAACACAAATATTTTAATTATTATTCAATATGAAATATTTTTTGAGTATAAATTTTTTCATTCATATTAACATTTGATAGATAGACATATGAAAATAGACTTTTAGAATCATGAATAAATGTTTAGATCTTTCTCAGGGTACTTTTTATGAATTTGGGTTTCACATCATGTTTAGGTTTATTTTTTATATAATAAAACTATTACCTCATGTATAACAATGATACGCTGTGAATATTTTTATTTTTTAAAATAGATAAATCAATCATATTCGGATATATTGAGACATATGATATTAAGAACTATATGGTACAGTAGAATCAATTTATATAAATATTTGAACATGTATTAGTAGAAAATTGATACATGTAACAAATTATTAATCATAATCATGGTTTGATGATGGGGGTAAAATGTTTCATTTAATTAATATACGAAACATGGATATGAGTTATTTGAAGAAGTTCATGATTAGATCAATGAACATCAGAAAATTTGAGATTCATGATCATTTAAGAGTATTAATCTATCTAATATTTCTTAAATTAAACTAGTTCCAAGTGATTAATTTCTAAAATATACATACTATATTTGTAACATTCCATAATGTATATTGTTTTATAATTGGATCATTATCTCTAATATAAAGGAGAATTAGTGGAGTCCATTGATCAAAGAGATAAAGTGATTAAAATAATATAACAAACATTATTACAATACCATGATGAAACTATAATTTTAAACATGAAAAATCGACTATTAGGATGTAATGAAAAAAATTAACTGTTTTTATTTTCATTTTAAGGGTTATATTAAATATAAAAGATAATTGGTTTTTAAAATAGGTTCACTGTAATATCCTAGATTTTTCATAACAATTTCATCCTTAAAAATTTATGATACATTATAAAAATAAAATTTGCAGTTTGAATGTATAATATAGGATTGTGATGTAAATATTAATTTTCACCACTGAACAAAAAACAATAAATCATGTTCATTATCTATTATTATAAACACATAGTGATACATTCAATTTGAATATGTATTAATGTAATATGGAAAAAATTCATAAATACCATTAATGGAAGTTATAAATATGACTGTTTTTGGTCACTCATAAATATCATGGTTGTGAAAACATTATGAATCAATAATAATTTCCAAAATTATTCCATTATATTAATTTTAATGAAGTTATTATGACTTCTCAAATTTATGTATTATGTTTCTTCACATCACTATTATTCCATGTTTATATGATCCCAAGTTATACATGGTATGGTTTCATATGTTCAATTATATTATTTACCTTTTTATATATTTATGTCATGATTTCTAACAAATGTGCAAAAGAATTTTAATTATGGTTATTCTCTTTCTTTGATTTTTAGGTCCCCCCATTTTTCAGGTTATCCCTAGGTTATCCTATGATGATGTTTGTGCACAATGGATGTTTGGAGCTCAATATGAAGATTAAATTATTAAATTTTTCTTGAGTGCAGTTTTATGTACATATTGTTCAATGACACCAGAATTCATGATTCTTGTCTTGTATTCTAATGTTTAATTATCAATAAAATGATGCAATGTTTTCTGAAAAATGGTAGGGTTGATATAGTTAGTATCAGAGGATGGTCAAGTTATTTTAGAGATTATGAATATAGTAGTTTAGTAAGAACCTTAAATATGAGACTATGTATAATATAATTTTCCCATATTATGGAAAGTATAGAGTAAGTGGTTTATCAATAAAATACATCCATGTCTGGACAAAAATAGGTAGATGTGGATCAGGAATAGATGTATCGAGGGGTAAACATGAAAACACCTCTTTGAGCTAGACTCAAATTTTAATCAGTGCATGGCATTGGGCCATGTTGTACACTTGGTTTGACCCTCTTGGGGGATATGATTTGGTAAATTCATGAGCATAGAATGAACCTATAACACCCCGACCCTAGTTATCTAGAGTCAGTGAATTATTTTAATACATTGGAAAGATTACAGGGAATATAATTCTGAATTACCGATGAGTTTAGCAGTCTTGGAAAATATATTACCTACATGGACATTACATTACACATTAGAAAATGACACAAAATATAAATGATCCTTTGAGAATGCCATTAATACCCTTGTATAACAATTCTTATTAATCATAATACACTTCTTGGAATACTGAGAAAATTAAAACATAGAAATGGGTGACATCAGATGCTTAGTAGGGATAACAATCTATCAGAAACATTCATAAATAAGAATAAACATTTAGGGGAATGTATAAGACTAAAAAACTCATTTTTAAACTTATGATTCAGCATAATATGTAAAATATACAATAAAATAATGCCATTTACTTATTCACATTGATATTCTACTAGTCCAATAATCACTTGTAATATCAATAGCCACTTTCATAATGATGGAATGCATAATGTCAGACTATCATAAACACATAGTTAAGGCCTTGTGCCAAGACTAAAAATAAGATTTTTTCAAGGTCGTGTGCTAAGACACAATTTTGTCTCATGAGACCTACCGATACATTGAGGAGCTATAGTGGGCTCCACCCATCACATACTAAGTCCAATGCATTCCTCATATGAAAAGTATTAAACATAACATAAACATTCATATTAAAACTCGCATATGAAATGTCAATACGTTACCCATAAACCATGAATGTTATAAAAATAACACATCCACAGTCAAACAAATCACAAAATGTTCAATAAAATATGCATGATTTGTATCATAAAAATCAACTTCAAACAAGTTTAAAATCCATTGAAGGATTTTGACATAGATGAAAATTATTTGTAAAACTCTTTGAGAGAAATATCCCCTTTTCATGAAAACATTAAAAAGTCACACAATTTAGAAAGTAAGACATTAAAATACAATTTTGAATCAATGTATCCCATACCACTTTGAACTTTTTTAATGTAATTAACATTTTAAAACATTCATGTCCATTTACCTAAATCCTTAAAACCATTTTGAAAACATGGAAATTAATCAGAATGGTTTAGAAGAATAAATATTTATAACATTGAAAATGAAGTTTTAGTAAAAAGTACCTTAAAATAATACCTTTGTATACTATTTTATGAAACATGTACATTTATAATAAAATTTCTCAGTAGATACTTACGTAAAAACAACCTCGAATAATAAAGTGATTGTGAAATTAACCCTTACCTTGCACATTCCCTTGGTCGAGGGTACGTTTGAACTCTTGTATAAAGATCATAATATGATATTAAATTATAAAATAACCATATTAATATTAATGATATCATACATGATTCATTTATGACTTTATAATACCCATTTAATAATAATTTCCATGTTAAATTAACATTTTGGGTAACAATCACTTTCTTTATCGTAAGCGTTTTAACTTGTTACTCTTGATTGTATCACATAGACCAAGATTAAAATACATCAAAAATATAACACATGATTTATATATCATATATATTTAGAATATAAATATGTATAATAGACATATATATGAAATGAAAACACCATTTATTGAGACGGTAGTCTGTACGTACGCATAAACGCTATTTCCGTTTCCATATCGTATTAAATGGAACTATGTCAGTAAAATATATGTAAGTACACACACACACACACAGAGATATATATATATATATATATCACAAGTATAATTATTTTTTCATATATTACATACTTATTAGTAATATATATTTTTATAATCGTCGATGAATGGTGAACGTGGAAATGAATTTCATCATGTCGTGGAGACTGTAATCCTTGCGTACGCATGAGTGACAATATCATTTCTATAATTGTGTGGAATTGGATTGTATATTAATTTTAAAGAAAAATTATAATGTTATTTTCAATTTTTTATGCATATTACTCAACATTATATCCATTCAAATAACATATAGTTGAATAACAAATTTCACCACGACATGGAGACGGTAAGCCGTACGTACGCACGCATGGTGACATTATCATTCATAAGATGGATAGAATAATGAATATAGTTGTGCCACATTTATAAAAACATCACAATATACAAAAGATACTGGAGTTATTATTTTATAATTTAAACAAAAAAGAATGAGTAAGTGGAAGAATAAGAGAACATGAAAGAGGGTGGTGAAATCATTACCTCTTCTTCGGGTTCTTCCTTTGGATTTGATGAAAAGGGCTTCCAAGGTTGGCTTTATGACCAAAGGAATGCCTCTAGGATGAAGGTAGGATAGTTGGGAGGATATTTGGGGAGAGGATGGATGTTCCAAATGGCTTTGGTGGTGTGAATTTTATAGAAGGGGAAGTTTCCTTTTATAACAGGGATGAGGGGCACCTTAGGAAAAACATAAAATAATATATTATAATAAATTCATTTTAGTTTTCTAATGGCTCAAAAATTAGTTATTTAAAATATAAGGTGGATATGGGTCAACGAAAACTCAAAAAATAGGTTTTATACAAGTTTAGGTTACCATATTAACCTTAACTGTTAGATTTAACTCTTAGTTAAATAGTTCGACAATTACCATGTCTCTTTGTATTTGTATATTATATGGTTAATAAACATAGTATAAAATTTCAATAGAACCCCATTTGGTTTATTAATGTCATATATATTATTATATAAGTCTTTTTGATGAACCATAGATTTTTAAGACTATTATATCAATTTATAATATATTATTTGTTTTAATAACTATTCTATGTCAATGTTGACACTATTTGGTAATTGTTTTTTGATAAAATAATAATAGCATGATTACTTCATAAAAAATACATTAAATCAATAAAAATATGTCATATTCACCTAGAAGATTCGTGGATGTCCTAAAATCATAGAAATTATATTTATTTTATTATTTATAATACCATATATTTGATTCATTCATTAATAAGGTAATTAATGCATCATCATTGTGTCATTAATAGAGTTAATTATTTAATATCTAAAAATTATAAATAAAATACCATTATGTAAAAATTATTATTAGATTTTTAATTAATATTTGTAGTCGAATTTATCTTATATATACCCCTATATAATAAATGGATTACTTATTAAACATGGATGTTAAATATTTTAACTCTTTTTTAAATGAAATAATAATAACTGTCTTAATCTAATAAAAGTGAACCTAAAGGGTCATATTTAAATATAATGGTTGTTTTTTATTGAACTACACTTATCCAACAGAATTAGTACACATGTTAGGGTAATAATAATACTATCATTTTTACCCTTAATTAAGCTATTAACTTTTAGTCGTTGTAAACAAATGTAAAAAGTTAATGTTCACAAAAATTTATTTTTATCATATTGAACGACATTTTACTCCATGATATTAACTATGTCTCTTGGATTTTTTAAATTCAACTCACCGATGTGGTAAAATTTTGTTTTATGTAAATTTGCAAATGCTCTAAGGAGGTGGGTAAAAGACGGTAAAAAGTTCGATAAAATTGTAATATATCTAAAATTATTATAAACTAACTCCAATGAATTACATTGAATTTGTATGGGTATTATTTATCTACTTTGACCTAAAATAAATTTAAATTAAATAAAAATTTATTTAAATAAAAAGACGATTTTAAACAATAACTCAGTGTTTTTCACTATTCATCAAAAATTGAATGTTTTCAGAAATATAATAAAAATTCACCCTAAGAAAATTTTTATATTCCGAATTAAAAAAAGAATTCTATTTTACTAATTTCAAAACATAGAAGATTGTTTAATTTATTTCAAATTAATTCCCGTTTTCAAAACCAAGAAACGTATTTTTAAGAAATAATAACTATAAAAAGATTGACACTTGTTTATGTCGAATTTCTAAGTAAAATTACATACAATGAACATCATTGAATTAAATGGTAAAAATATAATCTATTTATACTTCGAAAAAATAACAATGTATTATTTAACACTATAAATTATTTTAATTAAAAAAGATGTTTTCAGTTAAAATTTAGTATTTTTCAATATTCACCGAAATATGAAAGTTATCAAAAAATCACCAAAAAAATTTGAATCTAAATTCATATGTCCCAATTATAATAAAGAAGTTTATATTGTCAAATTGAATATATAAAAGTTTAAATATTAGATTTAAAAATGGTTCACCATTAAAGGGCGGTAAAAGTATATTTTCTTAAAAATTATTCTTTTATCTGGAAAAAAAATAAATTAGTTATTACATTATGTCTAATAAACTCATAATAGGGATTATAAAATAATAAAAAATATATATAGTTCAAAATTCAGTTAATACTATTCATAACCAGTTTTAAATGGCTAGTTTGGTTTGTCGGCGTGCGCTTGAACTCATTATTGCGTGTAGTGAAACTTATTGAATTACTTGTAAGAAATAACGTACTATAAAACATTGGGGAGTTACATTATTCCCTCCTTTAATAAATTTAGTCCTCACAATTTGAAATTGATCATGGAAAATAAAATGTTTAAAATAGAAAATACTTTTGTGGGAAAACCCACATCAGAAATTGGGTTAATAAAATTTAGTCTTAATAAGAGGGAAAAAATTATGTATATATATATATATATAACAAGTAGATTTTCATTCTTCAACTAATTCCTACCATGAACTTATCTTTCACTCCAAAATATTGTTAAAAAATTATATTTATCCTAATAGTATAGGCTTCTAAAAATAATGAATTTATAATTCATTTATTAGACTATTTGAAAAAGCTAAATTATAAAAACCAGTACATAATGTAGTCCAGTCATAGGTGATGCACCTTTGTCACTCTTCGGCTACGTGATCAAGTATCAAGGCCTTGCCGGACACGACTAGTATTCGCACAACCTCTCAGTTTTCCTTTTATAACAATCCAAAAATAACCTTAACAATAACATCCAATTTCAAACTTAATCCATTCCATCCTTTAGACTTATACAAAATACTTATATCCAAACTCTCTATCCAAATTTTATAATGAAGTTAAACAATATTAAGAACTTTTTTCCAGCTAATAACATGTGAACATCTTCATCATGTATTCTTTTAAAACACCACAACATCATGAGTTACAATAAAACCTTATTGATTATATTCATACTCCCATTTTACTTATAGAATGCTGGATATACTCCTTCTATCCAAATTTTTTTTAAACTCCAACAATGATGGAATATAAAAATCATCCATCAATTTCATGGAAGTCAAGATTATCCAATATAATTTATCCAAATCAGCCATCTCTTATTCCAAAATCACGACCTCATTATCAAGACCATATTAAGGATTACCTTTCATTCAACCATGTATTTTCCAAAAATTATAGCTTACTATTAAGTCACATTTCATAGAACTATATAACATAAAATCCTCAATAAAATAGTACTACAGTACAATCCTTATTTATCTCCATAGTTCATATAACTAGTGTATTATTGATACGACACTCAAATGAAAAAATTCTTTACTAACAACATAATAACACTAGTCACTCCTATTTACATGAGTTTTTATCATAACATGATTATTATCTAATATAATCCTTTAAGGTTTAATCTAATGACTAAGACATTGATTCTCGTAGTCTCCCAATGCTTTGAAAATGAAGCATTGTACATTTGAAAAAAAATTCTAACCCTTGCAATCACAAATTGGTGTCCTTTTTCTCCACAATTATAACAAACTCCCATTACCTTCAAGAATTTACCATAGTGATTCTTTCAACAGTTATCACATATGTGAAAATCCTTCTTTTCCCTCTTCACTTTATCCATCTTTCTATATTTCATCCTTTTCTTCTCTTGCTTCCCTTCAAAGCCATAGGACTTAGAGAATTCATTACTTATCTTATTAAGACATCATAATATTTCTTCATATGTTGAGAATACATGGGAGACTATTTCCCCTCTAAATGTTGTATTAATACGGTGAAAGATATGATCATTATTACTCTTTGGATCATACGTGTTGTTGGAGTTCACATTCTTTCTATTAGGCACCATTTATATACAATGGCATACACAAGGTCTGTTTATGAATCACAATTAATTATTCCAAACAAGTAAAATACCGAACATAAATTGAACAGTTTATAGATATAATTCATAATCCCCAAAAAAATTATTTAAAGCGGTATATTCTCCTAATCCCTTCATAGTGGTTTGTAATGAAAATGAGAATTATCCTAAGAATATCCCTTGGGAGAGTCATAACCATGAGTGCAACAAGGCCCGATGTTGTGCACTAGTTCCCATTTTAGTCTAGCTAAAAGTGGAGTTTTTAGGTTTTACCCATAGGTACATCAGTTCCAAAGCCATCTCTACCTGCTCGTATCTGGACATGGATGTATTTGAAAGGAAAACTCACAAAATATTTACATTACCAAAATTTTAGGAAGTTCATATATACTAATCTACAAAGTCTATCTTACAGTAATGTGCTCTAATCAGAGTTTATCTAAATCTAGTTTCCAAGGTTATTGCTAAAATTCTCTGTCAACAACTGTAATGCCCCGACCCCAGTTATCCAGAGTCGGTGCATTATTTTAAAACATTGGCACGATTACCAGGAATCATGTCCCAAAAGACCAACCAGTTTAGAAGTCTTGGAAAATAGATTGCATACATGGACGTTACATTACACTTTTGATAATAAAACACAACATAAATGATACTTTGAGAACACCATTAATCCCCTAGAATAACCCTTATTATCAATCATTATACACTTAAAGGAATCCTGAAAATATTGAAACATAGAATGGGGTGAGCTTAGATATCAGTAAGGATAACAATATAGCTGAAACTTTCATAAATATGCATAAACATTTAAAGAAATGTATAAGACTAAAACAAAATCATTTTTAAAAATAATATTCAGCATAAATGGGTAAGATACAATAAAATAATGCCATTTTCATATTCGCACAGATATTCTACTAGTCGAATAATCACATACAATATCAAAAACCACATCATAATGATGGAATTCATAATGCTAGACTATCAAAACCACATAGTCAAGGCCTTGTGCCATGACTACAAATAAGATATTGGCATGGCCTTGTGACAAGACATTAGTTTGTCTCATGAGTCCTACCTATGCCTCTTGGTGCTATAGTGGGCTCCACCCATCACTTATATGTCCAATGCATTTCTCGTATGAAAAGGTTTAAACATAACATAAACATTCGTATTAAAACTAGATTAATAAATGTCAATACATTACCCATAAACCATGAAGGGTATAAAAAGAACACATCCACAGTAAAACATATTACAAATCCTTCAATACAATATGGATGATTTGTATCATAATAAATCAACTTCAAACAAGTTTAAATCTATTAAAGGATTTTGACATAGATGAAAATGATTTTTATTACTTTTTGAGAGAAATATCCCTTTTCATGAATACATTTAAAAGTCACACAATTTAGAAATTAAGAAATTTAAATACATTTTTGAATCAAAGGGTTTCAAACCAATATGAATGTTTTGAATTTAATTAACATTTTAAAACATTCATGTCCATTTAAATAAATCCTTAAAACCATTATAAAAATAAGTAAATTAATGAGAATGGTTTAGAAGAATAAATATTTAAAACATTTAAAATGATGTTTTAGTAAAATGCCACTTAATATAATCCCTTTGAAAAATATTTTATGAAATATGGAAATTGATAATAAAAATGTCTTATTAGATACTTATGTAAAAACAACCTCGGATAATAAAGAGATTGTGAAAATTAACCCTTACCTTGCACTTTCCTTTGGTTATGGGTACGTTTAACCTCCTGTATGAAGATCGTAGTATGTTATTAAATTATACCAATACCATATTAATATTTAAGATATCATAAATGATTAATTTATGACTTTATACTACCCAATTAATAGTAATTTCTATGTTAAATTAACATTTCGGGTAATAAACGCTTTCTTTATCGTACATGTTTTAACTTGTTGCTATTGATTGTATCACTTAGACCATGATTTAAATACATAAAGAATAAAAAAATGATTTATATATCATATATAATTAGAATATAAATATTTATAATAGAAATATATAATAAATGAAAAACACCGTTTATGGAGATGGTAGTTCGTATGTATACATAAATGTTGTTTCCATTTTCATATCGTATTGAACAGAACTACGTAAGTAAGATATATGTAAGTACATATATGAATATATATATATATATATCCCCAATTGAATTATTATTTCATATATTAAATAGTAATTAGTAATATATATTTTTATAATCGTCCATGAATGGTGAACGTGGAAATGAATCTCCTCGCAAACTGAAGACGGTAATCCGCACGTACGCACGACCGACAATATCATTTCCATAAAGGTGTTGAATTGGATGTTATTTTAATTTTACATAGACATTAACATGTTATTTTAATTGATTATATACATATTAATCAACATTATATCCATTCATTTAAAATAGTTTTGAATAAAAAATTACACCACAGCGTGGAGACGGTAAGGCGTACTTACACACGCATGGTGACATTATCATTCATAAGATGGGTAGAATAATCATTATAGTTGTGCTAAATTTATAATAATGTCACAGTATATAGAAGAAATTGGATTTATTATTTTATAATGGAAAAAAATAATGAATGATTCAGTGGAAGAATTAGAGAACATGAAAAACGGTGGTGAAATCATTACCTCTTCATTGGGTTCTTCCTTTTGATTTGATTAAAAGGGCTTCTACGATTGGATTTCTGACCAAATGAAGGCCTCCTAGATGAAGGTAATATAGTTGGGAGGCTATTTTTCCATAGGTTGGTTGAGCCAAATGGCTTTGGTGGTGTGAATTTGAGAGAAGGTGAAGTGCCCTTTTATTAGAGGGGAGAGGGGAACCTTAGGAAAAACATAAAATATTATTTTATAATAAATTCATTTTCAGATTCTAATGGCTCAAAAATGAATTATATAAAATATAAGGTAGATACGGGTCAAAAAAACTCTACCAAAATGTTTTAGAAGTGTTTAGGTTACCATATTAACAATTACTTTTAGATTTAACTCTTAGTTAAATAGTTTGACATTTACCATGTCTCTTTGTATTTTCATATTAAATGGTTAATAAACATACTATAAAAATCCAATTGAACCCCAAATCGTTCATTAATTCCATATATATTATTATATTAGTTTTTTTTGTAGAGCCATATATTTTTAGGGCTACTATATCCATTAATAATATAATAGTTGTTTTAAAACTATTTTATGTCAATTTTGACACCCTTTGGTATTTGTTTTTTGATAGCATGATTACATCAAAATAAAATGAATTAAATCAATATTAATATGTCATATTCATATATAAAAATCATGGATGTCATGAAAACTTTGAAATTATATTTATTTTAATATTTATAATACCATTTAATTTATTCTTTCATTAATAAGGTAATTACTACATCATCATTTGTCATTAATAAATTTAACTATATAATATTTATAAATTTAAAATAAAATACCATTATGTTGGAAATAATATTATATTTATAATGAATATTTATAGTCGAATTTATCTTATGTATAACCCTATATTAAAAATGTCTTAGTTATTAAACTTTGATTTTATCTCTTTTAACTCTTCTTTAAATAAAATAACAATAAATGTTTTATTCTAATCCAAGTGGTCCTAAAGGGTCATATTTTATTTCTAAGGTTTTTTTGGTCGAATTACACTTATCTAATATAATTAGTATATGTGCTATGTTAATAATAATAATAATATCATTTTTACCCTCAAATAACCGATTTAATTTTAACTGTAGTAAATAAAAGTAAAAAGTTACTATTCAGCAAAAAAATTATCTTATTGAACCAAATTTTATTCCTTGATATTATACGTGTCTCTATGATTTTTGAAATTCAACTCAGAGAAACGAGAAAATTAGGTTTTATGTAAATTTGCAAATGCTCCTAAGAGATGGGTAAAAGACGGTAAAAAGTTCGATAAATTTTTGTATATATAAAATTATTATATACTAACTCCAATGAATTAAATTGAATTTATATTGGTGTTATTTATCTATTTTGACCTAAAATAAATTTAAATAAAATAAATTATTGTTTAAATAAAAATCTGATTTTAAACAATTACTTCGTTTTTTTCACTATCCATCAAAAAATTGAATGTTTTCAGAAAAATACCAACAATTCACCCTAATCCAATTTTGATATTCTGAACTCAAAAATGAAATCTATTTTACCATTTTTGATAACATAAAAGTTTCACAAATTAAATTAAAATTAATTCCTGTTGTCAAAACGAAGAAGAATATTTTTAAGAAATAATAACTATTAAAAGATTGACACTTGTTTATGTACAATTTTAATGTAAAATTACATAAAATGAAAATCATTGAATTAAATGGTAAAAATAAAATCTTTTTATACTTCAAAACCATTTAAATCTATTATTTAACACTACAAATTATTTTTATTAAAAAATGATTTTCTGTTAAAATATAGTATTTTTTACTATTCACCCAAATAAGAAAGTTATCAGAAAATAACCAAAACATTATTGAAACTAAATTATCTTGTCCTGATTCTAAAGAAGAAGTATATTTTTTCAAATTTAATATATAAATGTTTCAAATATTGGATTTAAAATGGGTTCACCATTAAAAGGATGTAAAAGTATATTTTTGAAAAAATGCATCTTTTATCTGAAAAAAATGAATTAGTTCTTACATTATGTCTAAGAAACGCATAATTTGTATTTTAAATTATATGGATTATATATAGTTAAAAATTCATTTAATACTATTCAAAAATGCTTTTAAATGGCTAGTTTAGTATGTCGTGGTGCGGTTGAACTCAGTGTTGCGTGTCGTGAAAGTTATTGAATTACATTGAAAAAATAACATTTTATGAAATCTTGGGGTGTTACAGAACAAATATTAAAGGAAAAGTTGAAATAACCTATGAATATATGTTAGGAAAAATATTATTGATAGCCTATATTGGAGCCTAGTAAATCCAATGTTTCTATATACTTTTCATTTAAGGGTTTCTATTTTTTTGTTTAATGTTTCCTTTTTATGCTTATTATATTTTTATCCATGCCCCCAAATTGTAAATTATTTTTCATAGTGAAAGGAGGGAAATAGAAGAACATGTTCCAACAAAATAATGGGATATGGAATTTGAATATTTCCCAAATAATATACCAAATATGATGGCGACAGGTGCTAAAACCATCAAGATAGTACTTGATCAGATGGATCATGTTATGAAAAACAACTTGAATCATGTGGAATATCATTATACTCCATGGAAAGATCAAGTTGTTGTTGATTTCTTCATACGGAAGAGGCCTCACATGTTAAGTGAATCTTTGATCCACCTTCACTCAGAACAATGGATTGACTCCATTGAAAAGATAATCTCTATCCTCTAGTTCTTAAAAGATGGGAAAGATGTACTTTCAATCTATCATTTTGATGGGTAAGATTATCAATGGTGGACACTGATTAAAAATACGATGTCCAAGGAAGAATCTAATTCCATGGATTGGGATGAATTCCAGAGAATGGTTTTCAATAAATTATTTCCCTGAACCCTCCATCTCATGATTGAAAGAGAGTTCGTAAGAGACTAGTAGAAGGATTATGAGTCCAATAGGGTGCATGAAACACACTTTACAAGGATTTCATGTTACACCTCTAACTTTTTCATGAACACCTAAAGTAATGTGGATCACTTATTTAGTGGGAAAGAGATGAGATTGTTAAAATTGTTGGTGATTCAAGACATTTGACAGTTATATGGAAATTTTATGTTGTTCCTTGAATGTTGATATGGATAACATAGACTCACAGTGGCCTCTTGAGATCAATGAAAATAAGTGAAAAATGTAGTCTAATTTGTGTGAATCGGCAAATAAATTCTATGATGTAAAGAAGATCGAACATCCCACGTGTCAAAAGTGTTGGAAGAAGCATCCGGGGAACTATCTAAAGAGAAACTAGAATTTAATAAAATGTGGAAAAAAGTGACATCTATCAAGATACTGCCCTAGGAATATGAAGAGTCCTATTAATGTGTAATAATAAAGAAAGGATCAAATAAACACTAAGCTAGGTGAGTCGTGTTACATCTTCATGGAACATGGGCATTTTGAAAAAAATTTCCCTAAAAGAGGGTTGTTAAAGGAAATTAAAAAACCTATATGGGAACAAGGAAGGGATTATAATATCACTACTATGGAGGTATAGCTTGACAACTATGTGGTGGCTAGTATGCTTGTTATTCATTAATGAATAGTGAATGTACTATTTGATTCTGGTTCTACCCATTCATTCATATCATTCATGTTGAGTAAAACTATTAAAACACCACCTAAAAATTTGGAGGAAAATTTAACTATGAGAACATAGAATAGAGAAATTATTGCATCCAAGGTTTATAAATTCTTCCTAGTTATTTTATGTGGACTAAACCTCCCAAAAGTCTCAAAATTATTTCATTAGTGGAATATTATGATATCCTGTGCATGGATTGGCTATCTTTATACAAATAGAACATCAACTAGTGTTAAAGGGAGATCATTATTCACATCCTAAAGAATCCACCAATTATTTATTATTGTAAGGAGGATGATTAATCTCTTTTGGAATCATTTTCAAATGTGTGTATTTTATTTATTTATGAGAATACATGTCAAGCTCAAATGATTGAGAAGAATAAGATGATAATTCTTAATGATATTTCCATTATGAGGGATTATACCAATGTATTCCCAGAAGAGTTTATTGGTGTCCCTACTGATGAAGAGATTGAGTTTTGTATTTAACATATTTCTATATATATTCCTATATCAAAGAAACATTATAGAATGGCCATCATAGAGCTAGAAGCGTTAAAAAATTAGTTATAGTAGAATCTAGGGAAGTGTTTTATATGCCTGAGTGCTTCGCCATGGGATTCTCTAGTATTATTCATTATGAATATGGATTCATCAATGTGCCTCTACATTGATTATCCTAGGCTCAATAAAATTACGATAAAGAACAAGTATCCCCTTGCATTGATTGATGACTTGTTTGATCTGCATTGTGGTGCTTTCTATTTCACTATGTTAGACCTTCGGTCAAAATATAAAAAATTATATATGAGGAAAGAAGATACTACTAAGACTACCTTCATAATGATGTATGAAAACTATGAATTCATTGTGATGCCCTTTAGACTCACTAAGGCTTCAGCAATTATCATGGATTTATTAAATAGTTTCTTTAGTGATTACCTCAACATGTTTCTTGTAAAGGCCCATAGCTTGGTGTACATGGACATTACATTACTTTCGTGGAATACTTAATACATAACAAAAATAGAAACACAAGGACCGTAATAGTTTAGTGACTTTTGGAATCTCAGAATATAATCTTCTAATCGTAGTGAAAGATCTTCAACATCTCACATAATGATCTTCCCCTTTTTTCTTACCTAAATCCTTTCTTTATATCCTGGTGAAATTGAAAAATAAAAACGGTTAGCTCAAGTTCTTAGTAAGGATATGCATGGAGAAAATAAAACAAACCATATAAATTTGAACATAAAAACATGAACATAATGTTTAAACATCGAAATCTTGAGTAATGACATAAAACATGGCAGTACGTAAGGAATAGATCATAATAAAACAACAATCATGATAAAATATCTTCTAAATAAAAAATTAATTATGTAAAAAAAATTAAGCACGTGATATGACTTCCATAGTAACCAAGGCATTGCTTCCAAGACCATCTTAGTGGACAAAGTCCCTTTCTGAATAAAGTTCAATCCTCGTTTCACTCCTGTAACACTGAACTGAATTAACTTACCATTCTATCCATGTCTATATCATGAGATATAAATCATTACCCAAGGCATTGGAGGGATATATATGTCTCCCAATCTCATAATGAAATCATTCTTACTTGTGACACAACAGAAACATAAATCATTCATCATAACCCAAAGAACAAAATGGGTTTCATAAACATCATCCCATCATAACATAATCCATATAAAACAAATGGATATCATTTCATCAAAAGAAAATTGAAATCATGTAAATAATAGAGACAATATGCTTGAAACTTTCACATATGAAATAATGCCATCTTAGATGGAAAATGGTTTTGATAAAACACATGAAATGAATTCTTGAGCAAAATATCCTTTCATATTAAAAATCATTTACATTGCAAAAAATGCCATGATTTTTAAATGAAAAGGATTTTGTGGAAAATAGGCATGAAATCTTGAAGATTGACCTTCATGAAAATATGGTGTTATGAAAACATAAAAATCTGTTCATTCCGTATAAGTTAAAAAAACATTCTCCTCGTACTTTTGTTGAAAAAGTCAAAAAGTACCTTGTATGGAAATCCAAAGAAATATTCCTTCCATAAAACGCAGTAAAAGTCAAAAATGAGTAAAAATGAATTTAAACATACATAAAAATACTTTTAGAAAACATGGACATGGATGATAACAATAACCCCAGTGAATACTTACAAATAATAAATCTCAGATAAAAATGAGATTAGAAAAGTTGTCCCTTACCTTAGGTCTGATATGTTTCGTACGTATCTGAACCTCCTATATAATGATTTAAAAAATGTCGTTTACTTATTACAGAATGATATTCATTGTTATGATGTCATATATGGTTAACTTATGAATTTATATTACCTGTTCTTTTGAAAATTCCATGTTAAAGTAGTGTTTTGGGTAAAATCGTTTCATTTATCATACGTGTTTCGACTTGTTTTTCTTGATATTATTACTTATGTATTTATTTACTTAATTATAGAATGTAAAACATGATTTATATATAATATATATACATATATATATATATATGATATACTGATAAATGGAATGAAATACACCGTTAATGGAGATTGTAGGACGTACGTACGCATGAACGCTGTTTTCGTTTCCTTATTGAATTAAATGGAATTATTTAGATGAAATACATATTTATATACATAAATCCAGTATTATTATGTCATATATTTCATGATTACTTATTATATATACTTTATAATCATTCATGAATGGTTTACATGGAGAATGAATCTCATCTCGTCGTGGAGACGGTAGTCCGTACATACGCACGAGCGATGATACCATTCCCATGATCATGGAGTTATATTGAAGTGAATGTATAATATTTAAGAATCAATATCACATTACAATAATAATTTATAGTTATCTATTTACACCATTATACCCATCCAATTATGGTGGTGGTCAAAAATAGATTACACCATGACGTGGAGACGGTATTCCTTATCCACGCAAGCGCGGTGATTTCTTTTTCCGTAGGATGGATAGAAGGTGAAATGGGGTTGTTCCATATTTATAATAACATATCAGTATATAAGTAATACGGATGTTATTACTTTATAATGATACAACTAAAGAAGAAGAAGTTGAAGAAGAAAGAAATTTGAGATAATTGGAAGAAGAGATTACCTCTTCTTCAACACACCTCCTTTAAGCCTTCTCGTAAGGAAGTAGAGTTGATCTTTTGATAAGACCAGAACCTCTAAACTGTTTCTACAGAAGTGGAGAAGAGAAATGTTCAAGGGTTTTCCAGGCTTCATGGATCAAAAGGATGATAAGAGAAGAGGTAAGGGGTTCCCTTTTTATAAGGGAGGAGTGGGGCACCGTTGGAAAAACATAAAATATTATTTTATAATAAAGTTATATTCGGTTTTTAGTAGCTCCAAATTGATTTATTTTGAAGATAAGTTGGTTATGGGTCGAAATCATCTCAACCAATAGATTTTAGACAGGTTTTGGTCATTATATTAACCTTATATTTTATTTTTACTATTTTTTAATTAGATAGACATTTACCATGTCACATTGTATTTTTATATTATACAGTTAATAAACATACAATATACATCCATGAAACCACCAAGTGGTACATTAATGATAATAATATCATGATATATTTATCTGGGCAAAACCATAGATTTTTAGGAATATAATAACTTTTAATAATATAATATGTTTTTCAAAAACTATATTATGTCAATTTAGACACTATTTGATAATTGATTTTTTTTGAAACTCATAAGAGCTTTATTTGTTCAAAAAAGTTAATTAAATCAATAATAACATGTCATATTAACCTATAAAATTAGTGTAATTCATAAAAAGTCTCAAATTACATTTATTTGGGTATTTGTAACATCAATTATGTTAATATTTCATTAATAAGTTAATTACTGCATCATCATTGTGTCATATATAAATTAAATTATTTAATGTCTAAAAATTATAAACAAAAATACCATTATGTATTAAATCGTTTTATATTTCTAATGAATATTTATAGTCTAATTTATCTTATTTATATCCCTATATTAAAATATATTTACTTATTAAACTTTGATTATAACTATTTTGGCCCTTCTTTAAATAAATTAATAATAAATGTCCTAATCTAATCCATGTGGACCTTAATGGTCATATTTTATTCCTAAGGTTGTTTTTAGTAGAATTAAATTTATCCAATAGAATTACGACATGTGTTAGGGTAATAACAATTTTATTATTACCCTTAATTACCCTATTACTTTTAACCGTGATAAATAAAAGAAAAAAGTTACTATTCACCAAAAAAATATTTTCATCTCATTGAACCACATTTTAGTCATTGATTTTAACTGTGTCTCTTTAATTTTCGAAATTCCACTCAGAGAAGTGGCAAAATTATGTTTTATGTAAATTTTCAAACTCTCCTAGGAGGAGGTTAAAAGACGGTGAAAAGTTCAATAAAATTTTTATATATAAAAACTTATTATAAAATGACTCCAATTAATTACACTGAACATATATATGTATTATGTATCAATTTTGACTTAAAATAAATTTAAATTAAAGAAATTAATTATTTAAATAAAAAGTCCGTTTTTAAATAGTAACACAGTGTTTTCACTATTCATCAAAAATTGAAAGTTTATTGAAAATTACCAAAAATTCACCCGAGGTTATTTCGATATTCCGAATCCAAAAATGAAGTCCATTATAAAAGATAAAATTTATAAAATTTTAAAAATTGGGTATTAATATTCATAACGGCTAGTTTATATAATATATCGTTTTTTAGTGAAACTCGGTATTGCGTACAACACATGCAATCGTGGAAGGTCACGATTGTTTGTAATGAAATCCATGTCTGGTATGCGTATAGTGCAAGCTTCTTTTTGGTGTAGCGTACAACAAAAGACATTGAAAAAAGTAAAAAGAATATTTTTCATAAAATCTCGGGGTGTTTCATTCTACCCCACTAAAAATGAATTTCACCCTCGAAAATCATCAGGGATATAAATGGTTTACTACTCGAAAGTTTCTTTAATAGATACCCATATCGTAAAAAGGAATACCAAAACCAATCATTAAAAACTATATTATGAAACATAACAGTTACCCAAATTAACTAATCACTAGGTTTCCACATAGGAGAACAAAGGTGAAAATATGGATATGGAAGAGAAATATAACCATCATGTTCTGATGGAGAGTGGTAGAGAACATTTCTATGAAAAGTCCGAAAATCAAAAAGCCATAGATTTGTGATGATCTATGGTACCATTTGATTCATCGGATATAAAGGCACTAGGAAAACATTTTTGGTTTTCAATATCATTTCCCTAAAGTTGAAGAAATTGGAATTAAAAGAAATACATTCGTGATTTTGGTACAGTATCACCGTTGGTCATTCCATGGACAATTTCCACTTCATCTC